>OW388084.2:0-4800000 GCA_936449025.2 Sarcophaga subvicina
GAAATTGTATGCCGTTTGATCTGGATGAAATTAATTCTGATATGAATTAATGAAGTTTGGTAGTATTTTTGGTAATATAGTTGAGGAATAAGTTGCATATGACGATTGTGCAGTAATGAGCGACTATATTAAATTTTTTGGAAAAATAGGGTCAAAAAATATTTTTTTTGGTTAAAGTAGATTTGGAATGGGTAGACCCTGGACACATAGTGATGTCAATTTGGCGGGCCTAAGTTGAGGGGAAAGTGTTTTTCCCCCTTGGACTATCGGCGGGCCAATTTCCGACCGGAAGTTGTTCCATGAGTTGTAGGTCTTGTGGAGACCTATCGAACGTCGTTTACCCGAAATCAATCCGTTTCAGCGTTACGGAGTTATGGCAATTTAAGTATGTTGTAAGGTGGAGGAATAAATCCACTACTGTTCACTGTTGAGTGTTTTGCTTATATAGCTTTTGGTTGTGAAGGCTTTTGTTTGTGATGTGTGTGTTGATGTTGGTAGCTTTTGTTTAGATCGCTTTGTGTTGCTTATGAATATGAATGTTGATGATGACTGTTGTTAGGAGATGCTAGTACTGAATAATATTGGAAATATGGAAAGAAAAATGTAAATTGGGGTAAGGATGGGCATGGATAGGGTATGGGGTGGAGACATAGTGATGTCAATTTGTCGGGCCTAGAATGAGGGGAAATAGTTTTTCCTCCTTGGAGTGTCGGCGGGTCACCTCTGTGAATGAAGTTGTTCCATGAGTTTTAGTCCTCCGAAAGCCCTGTCAGTAGCCGTTTACCGTATTAAATTCGGTTAATCCAGTCAAGAGATGTGGCAATTTATACCTTTTTTATTTCCCGTTTATAGCTATTGAAGTACAAGTGCTGTTTGATTTGGTAGACGAAATCTGAAATAGGTCTCTTTTGCTTTGGAAAAGCTTTTCCGTAGGTTGAAGGTCCCGTTGACATGTACTTGTAACCGTTTACCGCTTCCAAATAGATGAATGCGTTCAGATGTTATGGGTATGAATGTAGTTTGTTTACTGATATATTGGTCCTTTGTTGGTAGTGTTGTATATGCAAATGTCAAACGGTTGGACAAAGTATTGGCGGGTCACTTGTATGGAAAAGTTTGTTCTAGGAGTTTTAGCTGGCGATAAATACTATTAGAACCCGTTTATTTGATGGAAATCGGTTGAGGGGTTAAGAAATTATGGCTCTGTCAATTTTTTATTTTTACTGTTTTTGTGCCGTATGAAACCAATAATGGTAGGTTAGAAGCAGAAAAATGTTTTTTAAAAATACTTATATGTAGTTTAGGGATAAAAATGATGTATGTTCTGGTAGTTTATAGTATTTTCTAATTTAGGTTTTTGTTTTTTGGCCAATTTTTGCTTTGTTTAGAATTTAGAAATGTTTTCATAGGTGCGCTGTTGGTTAATATATTGTGAATATTACAATGGGTTAAAAATATTTTTTAAAAGTGAAGATTGAGGAATGGTGTGAAAAGGTTGTTCTATGAGTTTTAGCTGTCGATAAATGCTATTAGAAGCCGTTTATTTGATGGAAATCGGTTAAGGGGTTAAGGAATTATGGCTCTGTCAATTTTTTTATTTTTACTGTTTTTGTGCCGTATGAAACCAATAATGGTAGGTTAGAAGCAGAAAAATATTTTTTAAAAATACTTATATGTAGTTTAGGGATAAAAATGAAGTATGTTCTGGTAGTTTATAGTATTTTTCTAATTTAGGTTTTTGTTTTTTGGCCAATTATTGCTTTTGTTTAGAATTTAGAGATGTTTTCATAGGTGCGCTGTTGGTTAATATATTGTGAATATTACAATGGGTTTAAAATATTTTTTAAAAGTGAAGATTGAGGAATGGTGTGAAAAGGTTGTTCTATGAGTTTTAGCTGTCGATAAATGCTATTAGAAGCCGTTTATTTGATGGAAATCGGTTAAGGGGTTAAGGAATTATGGCTCTGTCAATTTTTTATTTTTACTGTTATGTGCCGTATGAAACCAATAATGGTAGGTTAGAAGCAGAAAAATATTTTTTAAAAATACTTCTATGTAGTTTAGGGATAAAAATGAAGTATGTTCTGGTAGTTTATAGTATTTTCTAATTTAGGTTTTTGTTTTTTTGGCCAATTATTGCTTTTGTTTAGAATTTAGAAATGTTTTCATAGGTGCGCTGTTGGTTAATATATTGTGAAAATGACAATGGGGTTAAAAATATTTTTTAAAAGTGAAGATTGAGGAATGGTGTGAAAAGGTTGTTCTATGAGTTTTAGCTGTCGATAAATGCTATTAGAAGCCGTTTATTTGATGGAAATCGGTTAAGGGGTTAAGGAATTATGGCTCTGTCAATTTTTTATTTTTACTGTTTTTGTGCCGTATGAAACCAATAATGGTAGGTTAGAAGCAGAAAAATATTTTTTAAAAATACTTATATGTAGTTTAGGGATAAAAATGAAGTATGTTCTGGTAGGTTTATAGTATTTTCTAATTTAGGTTTTTGTTTTTTGGCCAATTATTGCTTTTGTTTAGAATTTAGAGATGTTTTCATAGGTGCGCTGTTGGTTAATATATTGTGAATATTACAATGGGTTAAAAATATTTTTTAAAAGTGAAGATTGAGGAATGGTGTGAAAAGTTGTTCTATGAGTTTTAGCTGTCGATAAATGCTATTAGAAGCCGTTTATTTGATGGAAATCGGTGAAGGGGTTAAGGAATTATGGCTCTGTCAATTTTTTATTTTTACTGTTTATGTGCCGTATGAAACCAATAATGGTAGGTTAGAAGCAGAAAAATATTTTTTTAAAAATACTTATATGTAGTTTAGGGATAAAAATGAAGTATGTTCTGGTAGTTTATAGTATTTTCTAATTTAGGTTTTTGTTTTTTGGCCAATTATTGCTTTTGTTTAGAATTTAGAAATGTTTTCATAGGTGCGCTGTTGGTTAATATATTGTGAAAATGACAATGGGTTAAAAATATTTTTTAAAAGTGAAGATTGAGGAATTGTGTGAAGAGGTTGTTCTAGGAGTTTTAACTGTCGATGAATGCTATTAGAAGCCGTTTATTTAATGGAAATCGGTTAAGGGGTTAAGGAATTATGGCTCTGTCAATTTTTTATTTTTACTGTTTTTGTGCCGTATGAAAGCAATAATGGTTGGTTAGAAGCAGAAAAATATTTTTTAAAAATACTTATATGTAGTTTAGTGATAAAAATGAAGTATGTTCTGGTAGTTTATAGTATTTTCTAATTTAGGTTTTTGTTTTTTGGCCAATTATTGCTTTTGTTTAGAATTTAGAAATGTTTTCATAGGTGCGCTGTTGGTTAATATATTGTGAAAATGACAATGGGTTAAAAATATTTTTTAAAAGTGAAGATTGAGGAATGGTGTGAAAAGGTTGTTCTATGAGTTTTAGCTGTCGATAAATGCTATTAGAAGCCGTTTATTTGATGGAAATCGGTGAAGGGGTTAAGGAATTATGGCTCTGTCAATTTTTTATTTTTACTGTTTATGTGCCGTATGAAACCAATAATGGTAGGTTAGAAGCAGAAAAATATTTTTTAAAAATACTTATATGTAGTTTAGGGATAAAAATGAAGTATGTTCTGGTAGTTTATAGTATTTTCTAATTTAGGTTTTTGTTTTTTGGCCAATTATTGCTTTTGTTTAGAATTTAGAAATGTTTTCATAGGTGCGCTGTTGGTTAATATATTGTGAATATTACAATGGGTTAAAAATATTTTTTAAAAGTGAAGATTGAGGAATGGTGTGAAAAGGTTGTTCTATGAGTTTTAGCTGTCGATAAATGCTATTAGAAGCCGTTTATTTGATGGAAATCGGTTAAGGGGTTAAGGAATTATGGCTCTGTCAATTTTTTATTTTTACTGTTTATGTGCCGTATGAAACCAATAATGGTAGGTTAGAAGCAGAAAAATATTATTTAAAAATACTTATATGTAGTTTAGGGATAAAAATGAAGTATGTTCTGGTAGTTTATAGTATTTTCTAATTTAGGTTTTTGTTTTTTGGCCAATTATTGCTTTTGTTTAGAATTTAGAAATGTTTTCATAGGTGCGCTGTTGGTTAATATATTGTGAATATTACAATGGGTTAAAAATATTTTTTAAAAGTGAAGATTGAGGAATGGTGTGAAAAGGTTGTTCTATGAGTTTTAGCTGTCGATAAATGCTATTAGAAGCCGTTTATTTGATGGAAATCGGTTAAGGGGTTAAGGAATTATGGCTCTGTCAATTTTTTATTTTTACTGTTTTTGTGCCGTATGAAACCAATAATGGTAGGTTAGAAGCAGAAAAATATTTTTTTAAAATACTTATATGTAGTTTAGGGATAAAAATGAAGTATGTTCTGGTAGTTTATAGTATTTTCTAATTTAGGTTTTTGTTTTTTGGCCAATTATTGCTTTTGTTTAGAATTTAGAGATGTTTTCATAGGTGCGCTCTTGGTTAATATATTGTGAATATTACAATGGGTTAAAAATATTTTTTAAAAGTGAAGATTGAGGAATGGTGTGAAAAGGTTGTTCTATGAGTTTTAGCTGTCGATAAATGCTATTAGAAGCCGTTTATTTGATGGAAATCGGTTAAGGGGTTAAGGAATTATGGCTCTGTCAATTTTTTATTTTTACTGTTTATGTGCCGTATGAAACCAATAATGGTAGGTTAGAAGCAGAAAAATATTTTTTAAAAATACTTCTATGTAGTTTAGGGATAAAAATGAAGTATGTTCTGGTAGTTTATAGTATTTTCTAATTTAGGTTTTTGTTTTTTGGCCAATTATTGCTTTTGTTTAGAATTTAGAAATGTTTTCATAGGTGCGCTGTTGGTTAATATATTGTGAAAATGACAATGGGTTAAAAATATTTTTTAAAAGTGAAGATTGAGGAATGGTGTGAAAAGGTTGTTCTATGAGTTTTAGCTGTCGATAAATGCTATTAGAAGCCGTTTATTTGATGGAAATCGGTGAAGGGGTTAAGGAATTATGGCTCTGTCAATTTTTTATTTTTACTGTTTTTGTGCCGTATGAAACCAATAATGGTAGGTTAGAAGCAGAAAAATATTTTTTAAAAATACTTATATGTAGTTTAGGGATAAAAATGAAGTATGTTCTGGTAGTTTATAGTATTTTCTAATTTAGGTTTTTGTTTTTTGGCCAATTATTGCTTTTGTTTAGAATTTAGAGATGTTTTCATAGGTGCGCTGTTGGTTAATATATTGTGAATATTACAATGGGTTAAAAATATTTTTTAAAAGTGAAGATTGAGGAATGGTGTGAAAAGGTTGTTCTATGAGTTTTAGCTGTCGATAAATGCTATTAGAAGCCGTTTATTTGATGGAAATCGGTGAAGGGGTTAAGGAATTATGGCTCTGTCAATTTTTTATTTTTACTGTTTTTGTGCCGTATGAAACCAATAATGGTAGGTTAGAAGCAGAAAAATATTTTTTAAAAATACTTATATGTAGTTTAGGGATAAAAATGAAGTATGTTCTGGTAGTTTATAGTATTTTCTAATTTAGGTTTTTGTTTTTTGGCCAATTATTGCTTTTGTTTAGAATTTAGAAATGTTTTCATAGGTGCGCTGTTGGTTAATATATTGTGAAAATGACAATGGGTTAAAAATATTTTTTAAAAGTGAAGATTGAGGAATGGTGTGAAAAGGTTGTTCTATGAGTTTTAGCTGTCGATAAATGCTATTAGAAGCCGTTTATTTGATGGAAATCGGTGAAGGGGTTAAGGAATTATGGCTCTGTCAATTTTTTATTTTTACTGTTTATGTGCCGTATGAAACCAATAATGGTAGGTTAGAAGCAGAAAAATATTTTTTAAAAATACTTATATGTAGTTTAGGGATAAAAATGAAGTATGTTCTGGTAGTTTATAGTATTTTCTAATTTAGGTTTTTGTTTTTTGGCCAATTATTGCTTTTGTTTAGAATTTAGAAATGTTTTCATAGGTGCGCTGTTGGTTAATATATTGTGAATATTACAATGGGTTAAAAATATTTTTTAAAAGTGAAGATTGAGGAATGGTGTGAAAAGGTTGTTCTATGAGTTTTAGCTGTCGATAAATGCTATTAGAAGCCGTTTATTTGATGGAAATCGGTTAAGGGGTTAAGGAATTATGGCTCTGTCAATTTTTTATTTTTACTGTTTATGTGCCGTATGAAACCAATAATGGTAGGTTAGAAGCAGAAAAATATTTTTTAAAAATACTTATATGTAGTTTAGGGATAAAAATGAAGTATGTTCTGGTAGTTTATAGTATTTTCTAATTTAGGTTTTTGTTTTTTGGCCAATTATTGCTTTTGTTTAGAATTTAGAAATGTTTTCATAGGTGCGCTGTTGGTTAATATATTGTGAAAATGACAATGGGTTAAAAATATTTTTTAAAAGTGAAGATTGAGGAATGGTGTGAAAAGGTTGTTCTATGAGTTTTAGCTGTCGATAAATGCTATTAGAAGCCGTTTATTTGATGGAAATCGGTGAAGGGGTTAAGGAATTATGGCTCTGTCAATTTTTTATTTTTACTGTTTTTGTGCCGTATGAAACCAATAATGGTAGGTTAGAAGCAGAAAAATATTTTTTAAAAATACTTATATGTAGTTTAGGGATAAAAATGAAGTATGTTCTGGTAGTTTATAGTATTTTCTAATTTAGGTTTTTGTTTTTTGGCCAATTATTGCTTTTGTTTAGAATTTAGAAATGTTTTCATAGGTGCGCTGTTGGTTAATATATTGTGAAAATGACAATGGGTTAAAAATATTTTTTAAAAGTGAAGATTGAGGAATGGTGTGAAAAGGTTGTTCTATGAGTTTTAGCTGTCGATAAATGCTATTAGAAGCCGTTTATTTGATGGAAATCGGTGAAGGGGTTAAGGAATTATGGCTCTGTCAATTTTTTATTTTTACTGTTTATGTGCCGTATGAAACCAATAATGGTAGGTTAGAAGCAGAAAAATATTTTTTAAAAATACTTATATGTAGTTTAGGGATAAAAATGAAGTATGTTCTGGTAGTTTATAGTATTTTCTAATTTAGGTTTTTGTTTTTTGGCCAATTATTGCTTTTGTTTAGAATTTAGAAATGTGTTCATAGGTGCGCTGTTGGTTAATATATTGTGAATATTACAATGGGTTAAAAATATTTTTTAAAAGTGAAGATTGAGGAATGGTGTGAAAAGGTTGTTCTATGAGTTTTAGCTGTCGATAAATGCTATTAGAAGCCGTTTATTTGATGGAAATCGGTTAAGGGGTTAAGGAATTATGGCTCTGTCAATTTTTTATTTTTACTGTTTATGTGCCGTATGAAACCAATAATGGTAGGTTAGAAGCAGAAAAATATTTTTTAAAAATACTTATATGTAGTTTAGGGATAAAAATGAAGTATGTTCTGGTAGTTTATAGTATTTTCTAATTTAGGTTTTTGTTTTTTGGCCAATTATTGCTTTTGTTTAGAATTTAGAAATGTTTTCATAGGTGCGCTGTTGGTTAATATATTGTGAATATTACAATGGGTTAAAAATATTTTTTAAAAGTGAAGATTGAGGAATGGTGTGAAAAGGTTGTTCTATGAGTTTTAGCTGTCGATAAATGCTATTAGAAGCCGTTTATTTGATGGAAATCGGTTAAGGGGTTAAGGAATTATGGCTCTGTCAATTTTTTATTTTTACTGTTTTTGTGCCGTATGAAACCAATAATGGTAGGTTAGAAGCAGAAAAATATTTTTTAAAAATACTTATATGTAGTTTAGGGATAAAAATGAAGTATGTTCTGGTAGTTTATAGTATTTTCTAATTTAGGTTTTTGTTTTTTGGCCAATTATTGCTTTTGTTTAGAATTTAGAGATGTTTTCATAGGTGCGCTGTTGGTTAATATATTGTGAATATTACAATGGGTTAAAAATATTTTTTAAAAGTGAAGATTGAGGAATGGTGTGAAAAGGTTGTTCTATGAGTTTTAGCTGTCGATAAATGCTATTAGAAGCCGTTTATTTGATGGAAATCGGTTAAGGGGTTAAGGAATTATGGCTCTGTCAATTTTTTATTTTTACTGTTTTTGTGCCGTATGAAACCAATAATGGTAGGTTAGAAGCAGAAAAATATTTTTTAAAAATACTTATATGTAGTTTAGGGATAAAAATGAAGTATGTTCTGGTAGTTTATAGTATTTTCTAATTTAGGTTTTTGTTTTTTGGCCAATTATTGCTTTTGTTTAGAATTTAGAAATGTTTTCATAGGTGCGCTGTTGGTTAATATATTGTGAAAATGACAATGGGTTAAAAATATTTTTTAAAAGTGAAGATTGAGGAATGGTGTGAAAAGGTTGTTCTATGAGTTTTAGCTGTCGATAAATGCTATTAGAAGCCGTTTATTTGATGGAAATCGGTGAAGGGGTTAAGGAATTATGGCTCTGTCAATTTTTTATTTTTACTGTTTATGTGCCGTATGAAACCAATAATGGTAGGTTAGAAGCAGAAAAATATTTTTTAAAAATACTTATATGTAGTTTAGGGATAAAAATGAAGTATGTTCTGGTAGTTTATAGTATTTTCTAATTTAGGTTTTTGTTTTTTGGCCAATTATTGCTTTTGTTTAGAATTTAGAAATGTGTTCATAGGTGCGCTGTTGGTTAATATATTGTGAATATTACAATGGGTTAAAAATATTTTTTAAAAGTGAAGATTGAGGAATGGTGTGAAAAGGTTGTTCTATGAGTTTTAGCTGTCGATAAATGCTATTAGAAGCCGTTTATTTGATGGAAATCGGTTAAGGGGTTAAGGAATTATGGCTCTGTCAATTTTTTATTTTTACTGTTTATGTGCCGTATGAAACCAATAATGGTAGGTTAGAAGCAGAAAAATATTTTTTAAAAATACTTATATGTAGTTTAGGGATAAAAATGAAGTATGTTCTGGTAGTTTATAGTATTTTCTAATTTAGGTTTTTGTTTTTTGGCCAATTATTGCTTTTGTTTAGAATTTAGAAATGTTTTCATAGGTGCGCTGTTGGTTAATATATTGTGAATATTACAATGGGTTAAAAATATTTTTTAAAAGTGAAGATTGAGGAATGGTGTGAAAAGGTTGTTCTATGAGTTTTAGCTGTCGATAAATGCTATTAGAAGCCGTTTATTTGATGGAAATCGGTTAAGGGGTTAAGGAATTATGGCTCTGTCAATTTTTTATTTTTACTGTTTTTGTGCCGTATGAAACCAATAATGGTAGGTTAGAAGCAGAAAAATATTTTTTAAAAATACTTATATGTAGTTTAGGGATAAAAATGAAGTATGTTCTGGTAGTTTATAGTATTTTCTAATTTAGGTTTTTGTTTTTTGGCCAATTATTGCTTTTGTTTAGAATTTAGAGATGTTTTCATAGGTGCGCTGTTGGTTAATATATTGTGAATATTACAATGGGTTAAAAATATTTTTTAAAAGTGAAGATTGAGGAATGGTGTGAAAAGGTTGTTCTATGAGTTTTAGCTGTCGATAAATGCTATTAGAAGCCGTTTATTTGATGGAAATCGGTTAAGGGGTTAAGGAATTATGGCTCTGTCAATTTTTTATTTTTACTGTTTTTGTGCCGTATGAAACCAATAATGGTAGGTTAGAAGCAGAAAAATATTTTTTAAAAATACTTATATGTAGTTTAGGGACAAAAATGAAGTATGTTCTGGTAGTTTATAGTATTTTCTAATTTAGGTTTTTGTTTTTTGGCCAATTATTGCTTTTGTTTAGAATTTAGAAATGTTTTCATAGGTGCGCTGTTGGTTAATATATTGTGAAAATGACAATGGGTTAAAAATATTTTTTAAAAGTGAAGATTGAGGAATGGTGTGAAAAGGTTGTTCTATGAGTTTTAGCTGTCGATAAATGCTATTAGAAGCCGTTTATTTGATGGAAATCGGTGAAGGGGTTAAGGAATTATGGCTCTGTCAATTTTTTATTTTTACTGT
This sequence comes from Sarcophaga subvicina, assembly GCA_936449025.2. Taxonomy (NCBI): domain Eukaryota; kingdom Metazoa; phylum Arthropoda; class Insecta; order Diptera; family Sarcophagidae; genus Sarcophaga; species Sarcophaga subvicina. The sequence goes on from OW388084.2 coordinate 9,971, forward strand.
TTATGTGCCGTATGAAACCAATAATGGTAGGTTAGAAGCAGAAAAATATTTTTTAAAAATACTTATATGTAGTTTAGGGATAAAAATGAAGTATGTTCTGGTAGTTTATAGTATTTTCTAATTTAGGTTTTTGTTTTTTGGCCAATTATTGCTTTTGTTTAGAATTTAGAAATGTTTTCATAGGTGCGCTGTTGGTTAATATATTGTGAATATTACAATGGGTTAAAAATATTTTTTAAAAGTGAAGATTGAGGAATGGTGTGAAAAGGTTGTTCTATGAGTTTTAGCTGTCGATAAATGCTATTAGAAGCCGTTTATTTGGTGGAAATCGGTTAAGGGGTTAAGGAATTATGGCTCTGTCAATTTTTTATTTTTACTGTTTATGTGCCGTATGAAACCAATAATGGTAGGTTAGAAGCAGAAAAATATTTTTTAAAAATACTTATATGTAGTTTAGGGATAAAAATGAAGTATGTTCTGGTAGTTTATAGTATTTTCTAATTTAGGTTTTTGTTTTTTGGCCAATTATTGCTTTTGTTTAGAATTTAGAAATGTTTTCATAGGTGCGCTGTTGGTTAATATATTGTGAATATTACAATGGGTTAAAAATATTTTTTAAAAGTGAAGATTGAGGAATGGTGTGAAAAGGTTGTTCTATGAGTTTTAGCTGTCGATAAATGCTATTAGAAGCCGTTTATTTGATGGAAATCGGTTAAGGGGTTAAGGAATTATGGCTCTGTCAATTTTTTATTTTTACTGTTTTTGTGCCGTATGAAACCAATAATGGTAGGTTAGAAGCAGAAAAATATTTTTTAAAAATACTTATATGTAGTTTAGGGATAAAAATGAAGTATGTTCTGGTAGTTTATAGTATTTTCTAATTTAGGTTTTTGTTTTTTGGCCAATTATTGCTTTTGTTTAGAATTTAGAGATGTTTTCATAGGTGCGCTGTTGGTTAATATATTGTGAATATTACAATGGGTTAAAAATATTTTTTAAAAGTGAAGATTGAGGAATGGTGTGAAAAGGTTGTTCTATGAGTTTTAGCTGTCGATAAATGCTATTAGAAGCCGTTTATTTGATGGAAATCGGTTAAGGGGTTAAGGAATTATGGCTCTGTCAATTTTTTATTTTTACTGTTTTTGTGCCGTATGAAACCAATAATGGTAGGTTAGAAGCAGAAAAATATTTTTTAAAAATACTTATATGTAGTTTAGGGATAAAAATGAAGTATGTTCTGGTAGTTTATAGTATTTTCTAATTTAGGTTTTTGTTTTTTGGCCAATTATTGCTTTTGTTTAGAATTTAGAAATGTTTTCATAGGTGCGCTGTTGGTTAATATATTGTGAATATTACAATGGGTTAAAAATATTTTTTAAAAGTGAAGATTGAGGAATGGTGTGAAAAGGTTGTTCTATGAGTTTTAGCTGTCGATAAATGCTATTAGAAGCCGTTTATTTGATGGAAATCGGTGAAGGGGTTAAGGAATTATGGCTCTGTCAATTTTTTATTTTTACTGTTTTTGTGCCGTATGAAACCAATAATGGTAGGTTAGAAGCAGAAAAATATTTTTTAAAAATACTTATATGTAGTTTAGGGATAAAAATGAAGTATGTTCTGGTAGTTTATAGTATTTTCTAATTTAGGTTTTTGTTTTTTGGCCAATTATTGCTTTTGTTTAGAATTTAGAAATGTTTTCATAGGTGCGCTGTTGGTTAATATATTGTGAATATTACAATGGGTTAAAAATATTTTTTAAAAGTGAAGATTGAGGAATGGTGTGAAAAGGTTGTTCTATGAGTTTTAGCTGTCGATAAATGCTATTAGAAGCCGTTTATTTGATGGAAATCGGTGAAGGGGTTAAGGAATTATGGCTCTGTCAATTTTTTATTTTTACTGTTTATGTGCCGTATGAAACCAATAATGGTAGGTTAGAAGCAGAAAAATATTTTTTAAAAATACTTATATGTAGTTTAGGGATAAAAATGAAGTATGTTCTGGTAGTTTATAGTATTTTCTAATTTAGGTTTTTGTTTTTTGGCCAATTATTGCTTTTGTTTAGAATTTAGAGATGTTTTCATAGGTGCGCTGTTGGTTAATATATTGTGAATATTACAATGGGTTAAAAATATTTTTTAAAAGTGAAGATTGAGGAATGGTGTGAAAAGGTTGTTCTATGAATTTTAGCTGTCGATAAATGCTATTAGAAGCCGTTTATTTGATGGAAATCGGTTAAGGGGTTAAGGAATTATGGCTCTGTCAATTTTTTATTTTTACTGTTTTTGTGCCGTATGAAACCAATAATGGTAGGTTAGAAGCAGAAAAATATTTTTTAAAAATACTTATATGTAGTTTAGGGATAAAAATGAAGTATGTTCTGGTAGTTTATAGTATTTTCTAATTTAGGTTTTTGTTTTTTGGCCAATTATTGCTTTTGTTTAGAATTTAGAAATGTTTTCATAGGTGCGCTGTTGGTTAATATATTGTGAAAATGACAATGGGTTAAAAATATTTTTTAAAAGTGAAGATTGAGGAATGGTGTGAAAAGGTTGTTCTATGAGTTTTAGCTGTCGATAAATGCTATTAGAAGCCGTTTATTTGATGGAAATCGGTGAAGGGGTTAAGGAATTATGGCTCTGTCAATTTTTTATTTTTACTGTTTATGTGCCGTATGAAACCAATAATGGTAGGTTAGAAGCAGAAAAATATTTTTTAAAAATACTTATATGTAGTTTAGGGATAAAAATGAAGTATGTTCTGGTAGTTTATAGTATTTTCTAATTTAGGTTTTTGTTTTTTGGCCAATTATTGCTTTTGTTTAGAATTTAGAAATGTTTTCATAGGTGCGCTGTTGGTTAATATATTGTGAATATTACAATGGGTTAAAAATATTTTTTAAAAGTGAAGATTGAGGAATGGTGTGAAAAGGTTGTTCTATGAGTTTTAGCTGTCGATAAATGCTATTAGAAGCCGTTTATTTGATGGAAATCGGTTAAGGGGTTAAGGAATTATGGCTCTGTCAATTTTTTATTTTTACTGTTTATGTGCCGTATGAAACCAATAATGGTAGGTTAGAAGCAGAAAAATATTTTTTAAAAATACTTATATGTAGTTTAGGGATAAAAATGAAGTATGTTCTGGTAGTTTATAGTATTTTCTAATTTAGGTTTTTGTTTTTTGGCCAATTATTGCTTTTGTTTAGAATTTAGAAATGTTTTCATAGGTGCGCTGTTGGTTAATATATTGTGAATATTACAATGGGTTAAAAATATTTTTTAAAAGTGAAGATTGAGGAATGGTGTGAAAAGGTTGTTCTATGAGTTTTAGCTGTCGATAAATGCTATTAGAAGCCGTTTATTTGATGGAAATCGGTTAAGGGGTTAAGGAATTATGGCTCTGTCAATTTTTTATTTTTACTGTTTTTGTGCCGTATGAAACCAATAATGGTAGGTTAGAAGCAGAAAAATATTTTTTAAAAATACTTATATGTAGTTTAGGGACAAAAATGAAGTATGTTCTGGTAGTTTATAGTATTTTCTAATTTAGGTTTTTGTTTTTTGGCCAATTATTGCTTTTGTTTAGAATTTAGAAATGTTTTCATAGGTGCGCTGTTGGTTAATATATTGTGAAAATGACAATGGGTTAAAAATATTTTTTAAAAGTGAAGATTGAGGAATGGTGTGAAAAGGTTGTTCTATGAGTTTTAGCTGTCGATAAATGCTATTAGAAGCCGTTTATTTGATGGAAATCGGTGAAGGGGTTAAGGAATTATGGCTCTGTCAATTTTTTATTTTTACTGTTTATGTGCCGTATGAAACCAATAATGGTAGGTTAGAAGCAGAAAAATATTTTTTAAAAATACTTATATGTAGTTTAGGGATAAAAATGAAGTATGTTCTGGTAGTTTATAGTATTTTCTAATTTAGGTTTTTGTTTTTTGGCCAATTATTGCTTTTGTTTAGAATTTAGAGATGTTTTCATAGGTGCGCTGTTGGTTAATATATTGTGAATATTACAATGGGTTAAAAATATTTTTTAAAAGTGAAGATTGAGGAATGGTGTGAAAAGGTTGTTCTATGAGTTTTAGCTGTCGATAAATGCTATTAGAAGCCGTTTATTTGATGGAAATCGGTTAAGGGGTTAAGGAATTATGGCTCTGTCAATTTTTTATTTTTACTGTTTTTGTGCCGTATGAAACCAATAATGGTAGGTTAGAAGCAGAAAAATATTTTTTAAAAATACTTATATGTAGTTTAGGGATAAAAATGAAGTATGTTCTGGTAGTTTATAGTATTTTCTAATTTAGGTTTTTGTTTTTTGGCCAATTATTGCTTTTGTTTAGAATTTAGAGATGTTTTCATAGGTGCGCTGTTGGTTAATATATTGTGAATATTACAATGGGTTAAAAATATTTTTTAAAAGTGAAGATTGAGGAATGGTGTGAAAAGGTTGTTCTATGAGTTTTAGCTGTCGATAAATGCTATTAGAAGCCGTTTATTTGATGGAAATCGGTTAAGGGGTTAAGGAATTATGGCTCTGTCAATTTTTTATTTTTACTGTTTTTGTGCCGTATGAAACCAATAATGGTAGGTTAGAAGCAGAAAAATATTTTTTAAAAATACTTATATGTAGTTTAGGGATAAAAATGAAGTATGTTCTGGTAGTTTATAGTATTTTCTAATTTAGGTTTTTGTTTTTTGGCCAATTATTGCTTTTGTTTAGAATTTAGAAATGTTTTCATAGGTGCGCTGTTGGTTAATATATTGTGAATATTACAATGGGTTAAAAATATTTTTTAAAAGTGAAGATTGAGGAATGGTGTGAAAAGGTTGTTCTATGAGTTTTAGCTGTCGATAAATGCTATTAGAAGCCGTTTATTTGATGGAAATCGGTGAAGGGGTTAAGGAATTATGGCTCTGTCAATTTTTTATTTTTACTGTTTTTGTGCCGTATGAAACCAATAATGGTAGGTTAGAAGCAGAAAAATATTTTTTAAAAATACTTATATGTAGTTTAGGGATAAAAATGAAGTATGTTCTGGTAGTTTATAGTATTTTCTAATTTAGGTTTTTGTTTTTTGGCCAATTATTGCTTTTGTTTAGAATTTAGAAATGTTTTCATAGGTGCGCTGTTGGTTAATATATTGTGAATATTACAATGGGTTAAAAATATTTTTTAAAAGTGAAGATTGAGGAATGGTGTGAAAAGGTTGTTCTATGAGTTTTAGCTGTCGATAAATGCTATTAGAAGCCGTTTATTTGATGGAAATCGGTGAAGGGGTTAAGGAATTATGGCTCTGTCAATTTTTTATTTTTACTGTTTATGTGCCGTATGAAACCAATAATGGTAGGTTAGAAGCAGAAAAATATTTTTTAAAAATACTTATATGTAGTTTAGGGATAAAAATGAAGTATGTTCTGGTAGTTTATAGTATTTTCTAATTTAGGTTTTTGTTTTTTGGCCAATTTTTGCTTTTGTTTAGAATTTAGAAATGTTTTCATAGGTGCGCTGTTGGTTAATATATTGTGAAAATGACAATGGGTTAAAAATATTTTTTAAAAGTGAAGATTGAGGAATGGTGTGAAAAGGTTGTTCTATGAGTTTTAGCTGTCGATAAATGCTATTAGAAGCCGTTTATTTGATGGAAATCGGTTAAGGGGTTAAGGAATTATGGCTCTGTCAATTTTTTATTTTTACTGTTTTTGTGCCGTATGAAACCAATAATGGTAGGTTAGAAGCAGAAAAATATTCTTTAAAAATACTTATATGTAGTTTAGGGATAAAAATGAAGTATGTTCTGGTAGTTTATAGTATTTTCTAATTTAGGTTTTTGTTTTTTGGCCAATTATTGCTTTTGTTTAGAATTTAGAAATGTTTTCATAGGTGCGCTGTTGGTTAATATATTGTGAAAATGACAATGGGTTAAAAATATTTTTTAAAAGTGAAGATTGAGGAATGGTGTGAAAAGGTTGTTTTATGAGTTTTAGCTGTCGATAAATGCTATTAGAAGCCGTTTATTTGATGGAAATCGGTGAAGGGGTTAAGGAATTATGGCTCTGTCAATTTTTTATTTTTACTGTTTATGTGCCGTATGAAACCAATAATGGTAGGTTAGAAGCAGAAAAATATTTTTTAAAAATACTTATATGTAGTTTAGGGATAAAAATGAAGTATGTTCTGGTAGTTTATAGTATTTTCTAATTTAGGTTTTTGTTTTTTGGCCAATTATTGCTTTTGTTTAGAATTTAGAAATGTTTTCATAGGTGCGCTGTTGGTTAATATATTGTGAATATTACAATGGGTTAAAAATATTTTTTAAAAGTGAAGATTGAGGAATGGTGTGAAAAGGTTGTTCTATGAGTTTTAGCTGTCGATAAATGCTATTAGAAGCCGTTTATTTGATGGAAATCGGTTAAGGGGTTAAGGAATTATGGCTCTGTCAATTTTTTATTTTTACTGTTTTTGTGCCGTATGAAACCAATAATGGTAGGTTAGAAGCAGAAAAATATTTTTTAAAAATACTTATATGTAGTTTAGGGATAAAAATGAAGTATGTTCTGGTAGTTTATAGTATTTTCTAATTTAGGTTTTTGTTTTTTGGCCAATTATTGCTTTTGTTTAGAATTTAGAGATGTTTTCATAGGTGCGCTGTTGGTTAATATATTGTGAATATTACAATGGGTTAAAAATATTTTTTAAAAGTGAAGATTGTGGAATGGTGTGAAAAGGTTGTTCTATGAGTTTTAGCTGTCGATAAATGCTATTAGAAGCCGTTTATTTGATGGAAATCGGTTAAGGGGTTAAGGAATTATGGCTCTGTCAATTTTTTATTTTTACTGTTTTTGTGCCGTATGAAACCAATAATGGTAGGTTAGAAGCAGAAAAATATTTTTTAAAAATACTTATATGTAGTTTAGGGATAAAAATGAAGTATGTTCTGGTAGTTTATAGTATTTTCTAATTTAGGTTTTTGTTTTTTGGCCAATTATTGCTTTTGTTTAGAATTTAGAAATGTTTTCATAGGTGCGCTGTTGGTTAATATATTGTGAATATTACAATGGGTTAAAAATATTTTTTAAAAGTGAAGATTGAGGAATGGTGTGAAAAGGTTGTTCTATGAGTTTTAGCTGTCGATAAATGCTATTAGAAGCCGTTTATTTGATGGAAATCGGTGAAGGGGTTAAGGAATTATGGCTCTGTCAATTTTTTATTTTTACTGTTTATGTGCCGTATGAAACCAATAATGGTAGGTTAGAAGCAGAAAAATATTTTTTAAAAATACTTATATGTAGTTTAGGGATAAAAATGAAGTATGTTCTGGTAGTTTATAGTATTTTCTAATTTAGGTTTTTGTTTTTTGGCCAATTTTTGCTTTTGTTTAGAATTTAGAAATGTTTTCATAGGTGCGCTGTTGGTTAATATATTGTGAAAATGACAATGGGTTAAAAATATTTTTTAAAAGTGAAGATTGAGGAATGGTGTGAAAAGGTTGTTCTATGAGTTTTAGCTGTCGATAAATGCTATTAGAAGCCGTTTATTTGATGGAAATCGGTTAAGGGGTTAAGGAATTATGGCTCTGTCAATTTTTTATTTTTACTGTTTTTGTGCCGTATGAAACCAATAATGGTAGGTTAGAAGCAGAAAAATATTCTTTAAAAATACTTATATGTAGTTTAGGGATAAAAATGAAGTATGTTCTGGTAGTTTATAGTATTTTCTAATTTAGGTTTTTGTTTTTTGGCCAATTATTGCTTTTGTTTAGAATTTAGAAATGTTTTCATAGGTGCGCTGTTGGTTAATATATTGTGAATATTACAATGGGTTAAAAATATTTTTTAAAAGTGAAGATTGAGGAATGGTGTGAAAAGGTTGTTCTATGAGTTTTAGCTGTCGATAAATGCTATTAGAAGCCGTTTATTTGATGGAAATCGGTGAAGGGGTTAAGGAATTATGGCTCTGTCAATTTTTTATTTTTACTGTTTATGTGCCGTATGAAACCAATAATGGTAGGTTAGAAGCAGAAAAATATTTTTTAAAAATACTTATATGTAGTTTAGGGATAAAAATGAAGTATGTTCTTGTAGTTTATAGTATTTTCTAATTTAGGTTTTTGTTTTTTGGCCAATTATTGCTTTTGTTTAGAATTTAGAAATGTTTTCATAGGTGCGCTGTTGGTTAATATATTGTGAAAATGACAATGGGTTAAAAATATTTTTTAAAAGTGAAGATTGAGGAATGGTGTGAAAAGGTTGTTCTATGAGTTTTAGCTGTCGATAAATGCTATTAGAAGCCGTTTATTTGATGGAAATCGGTGAAGGGGTTAAGGAATTATGGCTCTGTCAATTTTTTATTTTTACTGTTTATGTGCCGTATGAAACCAATAATGGTAGGTTAGAAGCAGAAAAATATTTTTTAAAAATACTTATGTGTAGTTTAGGGATAAAAATGAAGTATGTTCTAGTAGTTTATAGTATTTTCTAATTTAGGTTTTTGTTTTTTGGCCAATTATTGCTTTTGTTTAGAATTTAGAAATGTTTTCATAGGTGCGCTGTTGGTTAATATATTGTGAATATTACAATGGGTTAAAAATATTTTTTAAAAGTGAAGATTGAGGAATGGTGTGAAAAGGTTGTTCTATGAGTTTTAGCTGTCGATAAATGCTATTAGAAGCCGTTTATTTGATGGAAATCGGTTAAGGGGTTAAGGAATTATGGCTCTGTCAATTTTTTATTTTTACTGTTTTTGTGCCGTATGAAACCAATAATGGTAGGTTAGAAGCAGAAAATATTTTTTAAAAATACTTATATGTAGTTTAGGGATAAAAATGAAGTATGTTCTGGTAGTTTATAGTATTTTCTAATTTAGGTTTTTGTTTTTTGGCCAATTATTGCTTTTGTTTAGAATTTAGAGATGTTTTCATAGGTGCGCTGTTGGTTAATATATTGTGAATATTACAATGGGTTAAAAATATTTTTTAAAAGTGAAGATTGAGGAATGGTGTGAAAAGGTTGTTCTATGAGTTTTAGCTGTCGATAAATGCTATTAGAAGCCGTTTATTTGATGGAAATCGGTGAAGGGGTTAAGGAATTATGGCTCTGTCAATTTTTTATTTTTACTGTTTTTGTGCCGTATGAAACCAATAATGGTAGGTTAGAAGCAGAAAAATATTTTTTAAAAATACTTATATGTAGTTTAGGGATAAAAATGAAGTATGTTCTGGTAGTTTATAGTATTTTCAAATTTAGGTTTTTGTTTTTTGGCCAATTATTGCTTTTGTTTAGAATTTAGAAATGTTTTCATAGGTGCGCTGTTGGTTAATATATTGTGAAAATGACAATGGGTTAAAAATATTTTTTAAAAGTGAATATTGAGGAATGGTGTGAAAAGGTTGTTCTATGAGTTTTAGCTGTCGATAAATGCTATTAGAAGCCGTTTATTTGATGGAAATCGGTGAAGGGGTTAAGGAATTATGGCTCTGTCAATTTTTTATTTTTACTGTTTATGTGCCGTATGAAACCAATAATGGTAGGTTAGAAGCAGAAAAATATTTTTTAAAAATACTTATATGTAGTTTAGGGATAAAAATGAAGTATGTTCTGGTAGTTTATAGTATTTTCTAATTTAGGTTTTTGTTTTTTGGCCAATTATTGCTTTTGTTTAGAATTTAGAAATGTTTTCATAGGTGCGCTGTTGGTTAATATATTGTGAATATTACAATGGGTTAAAAATATTTTTTAAAAGTGAAGATTGAGGAATGGTGTGAAAAGTTTGTTCTATGAGTTTTAGCTGTCGATAAATGCTATTAGAAGCCGTTTATTTGATGGAAATCGGTTAAGGGGTTAAGGAATTATGGCTCTGTCAATTTTTTATTTTTACTGTTTATGTGCCGTATGAAACCAATAATGGTAGGTTAGAAGCAGAAAAATATTTTTTAAAAATACTTATATGTAGTTTAGGGATAAAAATGAAGTATGTTCTGGTAGTTTATAGTATTTTCTAATTTAGGTTTTTGTTTTTTGGCCAATTATTGCTTTTGTTTAGAATTTAGAGATGTTTTCATAGGTGCGCTGTTGGTTAATATATTGTGAATATTACAATGGGTTAAAAATATTTTTTAAAAGTGAAGATTGAGGAATGGTGTGAAAAGGTTGTTCTATGAGTTTTAGCTGTCGATAAATGCTATTAGAAGCCGTTTATTTGATGGAAATCGGTTAAGGGGTTAAGGAATTATGGCTCTGTCAATTTTTTATTTTTACTGTTTATGTGCCGTATGAAACCAATAATGGTAGGTTAGAAGCAGAAAAATATTTTTTAAAAATACTTCTATGTAGTTTAGGGATAAAAATGAAGTATGTTCTGGTAGTTTATAGTATTTTCTAATTTAGGTTTTTGTTTTTTGGCCAATTATTGCTTTTGTTTAGAATTTAGAAATGTTTTCATAGGTGCGCTGTTGGTTAATATATTGTGAAAATGACAATGGGTTAAAAATATTTTTTAAAAGTGAAGATTGAGGAATGGTGTGAAAAGGTTGTTCTATGAGTTTTAGCTGTCGATAAATGCTATTAGAAGCCGTTTATTTGATGGAAATCGGTGAAGGGGTTAAGGAATTATGGCTCTGTCAATTTTTTATTTTTACTGTTTTTGTGCCGTATGAAACCAATAATGGTAGGTTAGAAGCAGAAAAATATTTTTTAAAAATACTTATATGTAGTTTAGGGATAAAAATGAAGTATGTTCTGGTAGTTTATAGTATTTTCTAATTTAGGTTTTTGTTTTTTGGCCAATTATTGCTTTTGTTTAGAATTTAGAAATGTTTTCATAGGTGCGCTGTTGGTTAATATATTGCGAAAATGACAATGGGTTAAAAATATTTTTTAAAAGTGAAGATTGAGGAATGGTGTGAAAAGGTTGTTCTATGAGTTTTAGCTGTCGATAAATGCTATTAGAAGCCGTTTATTTGATGGAAATCGGTGAAGGGGTTAAGGAATTATGGCTCTGTCAATTTTTTATTTTTACTGTTTATGTGCCGTATGAAACCAATAATGGTAGGTTAGAAGCAGAAAAATATTTTTTAAAAATACTTATATGTAGTTTAGGGATAAAAATGAAGTATGTTCTTGTAGTTTATAGTATTTTCTAATTTAGGTTTTTGTTTTTTGGCCAATTATTGCTTTTGTTTAGAATTTAGAAATGTTTTCATAGGTGCGCTGTTGGTTAATATATTGTGAAAATGACAATGGGTTAAAAATATTTTTTAAAAGTGAAGATTGAGGAATGGTGTGAAAAGGTTGTTCTATGAGTTTTAGCTGTCGATAAATGCTATTAGAAGCCGTTTATTTGATGGAAATCGGTGAAGGGGTTAAGGAATTATGGCTCTGTCAATTTTTTATTTTTACTGTTTATGTGCCGTATGAAACCAATAATGGTAGGTTAGAAGCAGAAAAATATTTTTTAAAAATACTTATGTGTAGTTTAGGGATAAAAATGAAGTATGTTCTAGTAGTTTATAGTATTTTCTAATTTAGGTTTTTGTTTTTTGGCCAATTATTGCTTTTGTTTAGAATTTAGAAATGTTTTCATAGGTGCGCTGTTGGTTAATATATTGTGAATATTACAATGGGTTAAAAATATTTTTTAAAAGTGAAGATTGAGGAATGGTGTGAAAAGGTTGTTCTATGAGTTTTAGCTGTCGATAAATGCTATTAGAAGCCGTTTATTTGATGGAAATCGGTTAAGGGGTTAAGGAATTATGGCTCTGTCAATTTTTTATTTTTACTGTTTTTGTGCCGTATGAAACCAATAATGGTAGGTTAGAAGCAGAAAATATTTTTTAAAAATACTTATATGTAGTTTAGGGATAAAAATGAAGTATGTTCTGGTAGTTTATAGTATTTTCTAATTTAGGTTTTTGTTTTTTGGCCAATTATTGCTTTTGTTTAGAATTTAGAGATGTTTTCATAGGTGCGCTGTTGGTTAATATATTGTGAATATTACAATGGGTTAAAAATATTTTTTAAAAGTGAAGATTGAGGAATGGTGTGAAAAGGTTGTTCTATGAGTTTTAGCTGTCGATAAATGCTATTAGAAGCCGTTTATTTGATGGAAATCGGTGAAGGGGTTAAGGAATTATGGCTCTGTCAATTTTTTATTTTTACTGTTTTTGTGCCGTATGAAACCAATAATGGTAGGTTAGAAGCAGAAAAATATTTTTTAAAAATACTTATATGTAGTTTAGGGATAAAAATGAAGTATGTTCTGGTAGTTTATAGTATTTTCTAATTTAGGTTTTTGTTTTTTGGCCAATTATTGCTTTTGTTTAGAATTTAGAAATGTTTTCATAGGTGCGCTGTTGGTTAATATATTGTGAAAATGACAATGGGTTAAAAATATTTTTTAAAAGTGAAGATTGAGGAATGGTGTGAAAAGGTTGTTCTATGAGTTTTAGCTGTCGATAAATGCTATTAGAAGCCGTTTATTTGATGGAAATCGGTGAAGGGGTTAAGGAATTATGGCTCTGTCAATTTTTTATTTTTACTGTTTATGTGCCGTATGAAACCAATAATGGTAGGTTAGAAGCAGAAAAATATTTTTTAAAAATACTTATATGTAGTTTAGGGATAAAAATGAAGTATGTTCTGGTAGTTTATAGTATTTTCTAATTTAGGTTTTTGTTTTTTGGCCAATTATTGCTTTTGTTTAGAATTTAGAAATGTTTTCATAGGTGCGCTGTTGGTTAATATATTGTGAATATTACAATGGGTTAAAAATATTTTTTAAAAGTGAAGATTGAGGAATGGTGTGAAAAGGTTGTTCTATGAGTTTTAGCTGTCGATAAATGCTATTAGAAGCCGTTTATTTGATGGAAATCGGTTAAGGGGTTAAGGAATTATGGCTCTGTCAATTTTTTATTTTTACTGTTTATGTGCCGTATGAAACCAATAATGGTAGGTTAGAAGCAGAAAAATATTTTTTAAAAATACTTATATGTAGTTTAGGGATAAAAATGAAGTATGTTCTGGTAGTTTATAGTATTTTCTAATTTAGGTTTTTGTTTTTTGGCCAATTATTGCTTTTGTTTAGAATTTAGAGATGTTTTCATAGGTGCGCTGTTGGTTAATATATTGTGAATATTACAATGGGTTAAAAATATTTTTTAAAAGTGAAGATTGAGGAATGGTGTGAAAAGGTTGTTCTATGAGTTTTAGCTGTCGATAAATGCTATTAGAAGCCGTTTATTTGATGGAAATCGGTGAAGGGGTTAAGGAATTATGGCTCTGTCAATTTTTTATTTTTACTGTTTATGTGCCGTATGAAACCAATAATGGTAGGTTAGAAGCAGAAAAATATTTTTTAAAAATACTTCTATGTAGTTTAGGGATAAAAATGAAGTATGTTCTGGTAGTTTATAGTATTTTCTAATTTAGGTTTTTGTTTTTTGGCCAATTATTGCTTTTGTTTAGAATTTAGAAATGTTTTCATAGGTGCGCTGTTGGTTAATATATTGTGAAAATGACAATGGGTTAAAAATATTTTTTAAAAGTGAAGATTGAGGAATGGTGTGAAAAGGTTGTTCTATGAGTTTTAGCTGTCGATAAATGCTATTAGAAGCCGTTTATTTGATGGAAATCGGTGAAGGGGTTAAGGAATTATGGCTCTGTCAATTTTTTATTTTTACTGTTTTTGTGCCGTATGAAACCAATAATGGTAGGTTAGAAGCAGAAAAATATTTTTTAAAAATACTTATATGTAGTTTAGGGATAAAAATGAAGTATGTTCTGGTAGTTTATAGTATTTTCTAATTTAGGTTTTTGTTTTTTGGCCAATTATTGCTTTTGTTTAGAATTTAGAAATGTTTTCATAGGTGCGCTGTTGGTTAATATATTGCGAAAATGACAATGGGTTAAAAATATTTTTTAAAAGTGAAGATTGAGGAATGGTGTGAAAAGGTTGTTCTATGAGTTTTAGCTGTCGATAAATGCTATTAGAAGCCGTTTATTTGATGGAAATCGGTGAAGGGGTTAAGGAATTATGGCTCTGTCAATTTTTTATTTTTACTGTTTATGTGCCGTATGAAACCAATAATGGTAGGTTAGAAGCAGAAAAATATTTTTTAAAAATACTTATATGTAGTTTAGGGATAAAAATGAAGTATGTTCTGGTAGTTTATAGTATTTTCTAATTTAGGTTTTTGTTTTTTGGCCAATTATTGCTTTTGTTTAGAATTTAGAAATGTTTTCATAGGTGCGCTGTTGGTTAATATATTGTGAATATTACAATGGGTTAAAAATATTTTTTAAAAGTGAAGATTGAGGAATGGTGTGAAAAGGTTGTTCTATGAGTTTTAGCTGTCGATAAATGCTATTAGAAGCCGTTTATTTGATGGAAATCGGTTAAGGGGTTAAGGAATTATGGCTCTGTCAATTTTTTATTTTTACTGTTTATGTGCCGTATGAAACCAATAATGGTAGGTTAGAAGCAGAAAAATATTTTTTAAAAATACTTATATGTAGTTTAGGGATAAAAATGAAGTATGTTCTGGTAGTTTATAGTATTTTCTAATTTAGGTTTTTGTTTTTTGGCCAATTATTGCTTTTGTTTAGAATTTAGAAATGTTTTCATAGGTGCGCTGTTGGTTAATATATTGTGAATATTACAATGGGTTAAAAATATTTTTTAAAAGTGAAGATTGAGGAATGGTGTGAAAAGGTTGTTCTATGAGTTTTAGCTGTCGATAAATGCTATTAGAAGCCGTTTATTTGATGGAAATCGGTTAAGGGGTTAAGGAATTATGGCTCTGTCAATTTTTTATTTTTACTGTTTTTGTGCCGTATGAAACCAATAATGGTAGGTTAGAAGCAGAAAAATATTTTTTAAAAATACTTATATGTAGTTTAGGGATAAAAATGAAGTATGTTCTGGTAGTTTATAGTATTTTCTAATTTAGGTTTTTGTTTTTTGGCCAATTATTGCTTTTGTTTAGAATTTAGAGATGTTTTCATAGGTGCGCTGTTGGTTAATATATTGTGAATATTACAATGGGTTAAAAATATTTTTTAAAAGTGAAGATTGAGGAATGGTGTGAAAAGGTTGTTCTATGAGTTTTAGCTGTCGATAAATGCTATTAGAAGCCGTTTATTTGATGGAAATCGGTTAAGGGGTTAAGGAATTATGGCTCTGTCAATTTTTTATTTTTACTGTTTTTGTGCCGTATGAAACCAATAATGGTAGGTTAGAAGCAGAAAAATATTTTTTAAAAATACTTATATGTAGTTTAGGGATAAAAATGAAGTATGTTCTGGTAGTTTATAGTATTTTCTAATTTAGGTTTTTGTTTTTTGGCCAATTATTGCTTTTGTTTAGAATTTAGAAATGTTTTCATAGGTGCGCTGTTGGTTAATATATTGTGAAAATGACAATGGGTTAAAAATATTTTTTAAAAGTGAAGATTGAGGAATGGTGTGAAAAGGTTGTTCTATGAGTTTTAGCTGTCGATAAATGCTATTAGAAGCCGTTTATTTGATGGAAATCGGTGAAGGGGTTAAGGAATTATGGCTCTGTCAATTTTTTATTTTTACTGTTTATGTGCCGTATGAAACCAATAATGGTAGGTTAGAAGCAGAAAAATATTTTTTAAAAATACTTATATGTAGTTTAGGGATAAAAATGAAGTATGTTCTGGTAGTTTATAGTATTTTCTAATTTAGGTTTTTGTTTTTTGGCCAATTATTGCTTTTGTTTAGAATTTAGAAATGTTTTCATAGGTGCGCTGTTGGTTAATATATTGTGAAAATGACAATGGGTTAAAAATATTTTTTAAAAGTGAAGATTGAGGAATGGTGTGAAAAGGTTGTTATATGAGTTTTAGCTGTCGATAAATGCTATTAGAAGCCGTTTATTTGATGGAAATCGGTTAAGGGGTTAAGGAATTATGGCTCTGTCAATTTTTTATTTTTACTGTTTATGTGCCGTATGAAACCAATAATGGTAGGTTAGAAGCAGAAAAATATTTTTTAAAAATACTTATATGTAGTTTAGGGATAAAAATGAAGTATGTTCTGGTAGTTTATAGTATTTTCTAATTTAGGTTTTTGTTTTTTGGCCAATTATTGCTTTTGTTTAGAATTTAGAAATGTTTTCATAGGTGCGCTGTTGGTTAATATATTGTGAATATTACAATGGGTTAAAAATATTTTTTAAAAGTGAAGATTGAGGAATGGTGTGAAAAGGTTGTTCTAGGAGTTTCAGCTGTCGATAAATGCTATTAGAAGCCGTTTATTTGATGGAAATCGGTTAAGGGGTTAAGGAATTATGGCTCTGTCAATTTTTTATTTTTACTGTTTTTGTGCCGTATGAAACCAATAATGGTAGGTTAGAAGCAGAAAAATATTTTTTAAAAATACTTATATGTAGTTTAGGGATAAAAATGAAGTATGTTCTGGTAGTTTATAGTATTTTCTAATTTAGGTTTTTGTTTTTTGGCCAATTATTGCTTTTGTTTAGAATTTAGAAATGTTTTCATAGGTGCGCTGTTGGTTAATATATTGTGAATATTACAATGGGTTAAAAATATTTTTTAAAAGTGAAGATTGAGGAATGGTGTGAAAAGGTTGTTCTATGAGTTTTAGCTGTCGATAAATGCTATTAGAAGCCGTTTATTTGATGGAAATCGGTGAAGGGGTTAAGGAATTATGGCTCTGTCAATTTTTTATTTTTACTGTTTTTGTGCCGTATGAAACCAATAATGGTAGGTTAGAAGCAGAAAAATATTTTTTAAAAATACTTATATGTAGTTTAGGGATAAAAATGAAGTATGTTCTGGTAGTTTATAGTATTTTCTAATTTAGGTTTTTGTTTTTTGGCCAATTATTGCTTTTGTTTAGAATTTAGAAATGTTTTCATAGGTGCGCTGTTGGTTAATATATTGTGAATATTACAATGGGTTAAAAATATTTTTTAAAAGTGAAGATTGAGGAATGGTGTGAAAAGGTTGTTCTATGAGTTTTAGCTGTCGATAAATGCTATTAGAAGCCGTTTATTTGATGGAAATCGGTGAAGGGGTTAAGGAATTATGGCTCTGTCAATTTTTTATTTTTACTGTTTATGTGCCGTATGAAACCAATAATGGTAGGTTAGAAGCAGAAAAATATTTTTTAAAAATACTTATATGTAGTTTAGGGATAAAAATGAAGTATGTTCTGGTAGTTTATAGTATTTTCTAATTTAGGTTTTTGTTTTTTGGCCAATTTTTGCTTTTGTTTAGAATTTAGAAATGTTTTCATAGGTGCGCTGTTGGTTAATATATTGTGAAAATGACAATGGGTTAAAAATATTTTTTAAAAGTGAAGATTGAGGAATGGTGTGAAAAGGTTGTTCTATGAGTTTTAGCTGTCGATAAATGCTATTAGAAGCCGTTTATTTGATGGAAATCGGTTAAGGGGTTAAGGAATTATGGCTCTGTCAATTTTTTATTTTTACTGTTTTTGTGCCGTATGAAACCAATAATGGTAGGTTAGAAGCAGAAAAATATTCTTTAAAAATACTTATATGTAGTTTAGGGATAAAAATGAAGTATGTTCTGGTAGTTTATAGTATTTTCTAATTTAGGTTTTTGTTTTTTGGCCAATTATTGCTTTTGTTTAGAATTTAGAAATGTTTTCATAGGTGCGCTGTTGGTTAATATATTGTGAATATTACAATGGGTTAAAAATATTTTTTAAAAGTGAAGATTGAGGAATGGTGTGAAAAGGTTGTTCTATGAGTTTTAGCTGTCGATAAATGCTATTAGAAGCCGTTTATTTGATGGAAATCGGTGAAGGGGTTAAGGAATTATGGCTCTGTCAATTTTTTATTTTTAATGTTTATGTGCCGTATGAAACCAATAATGGTAGGTTAGAAGCAGAAAAATATTTTTTAAAAATACTTATATGTAGTTTAGGGATAAAAATGAAGTATGTTCTGGTAGTTTATAGTATTTTCTAATTTAGGTTTTTGTTTTTTGGCCAATTTTTGCTTTTATTTAGAATTTAGAAATGTTTTCATAGGTGCGCTGTTGGTTAATATATTGTGAATATTACAATGGGTTAAAAATATTTTTTAAAAGTGAAGATTGAGGAATGGTGTGAAAAGGTTGTTCTATGAGTTTTAGCTGTCGATAAATGCTATTAGAAGCCGTTTATTTGATGGAAATCGGTGAAGGGGTTAAGGAATTATGGCTCTGTCAATTTTTTATTTTTACTGTTTATGTGCCGTATGAAACCAATAATGGTAGGTTAGAAGCAGAAAAATATTTTTTAAAAATACTTATATGTAGTTTAGGGATAAAAATGAAGTATGTTCTGGTAGTTTATAGTATTTTCTAATTTAGGTTTTTGTTTTTTGGCCAATTATTGCTTTTGTTTAGAATTTAGAAATGTTTTCATAGGTGCGCTGTTGGTTAATATATTGTGAATATTACAATGGGTTAAAAATATTTTTTAAAAGTGAAGATTGAGGAATGGTGTGAAAAGGTTGTTCTATGAGTTTTAGCTGTCGATAAATGCTATTAGAAGCCGTTTATTTGATGGAAATCGGTGAAGGGGTTAAGGAATTATGGCTCTGTCAATTTTTTATTTTTACTGTTTATGTGCCGTATGAAACCAATAATGGTAGGTTAGAAGCAGAAAAATATTTTTTAAAAATACTTCTATGTAGTTTAGGGATAAAAATGAAGTATGTTCTGGTAGTTTATAGTATTTTCTAATTTAGGTTTTTGTTTTTTGGCCAATTATTGCTTTTGTTTAGAATTTAGAAATGTTTTCATAGGTGCGCTGTTGGTTAATATATTGTGAAAATGACAATGGGTTAAAAATATTTTTTAAAAGTGAAGATTGAGGAATGGTGTGAAAAGGTTGTTCTATGAGTTTTAGCTGTCGATAAATGCTATTAGAAGCCGTTTATTTGATGGAAATCGGTGAAGGGGTTAAGGAATTATGGCTCTGTCAATTTTTTATTTTTACTGTTTTTGTGCCGTATCAAACCAATAATGGTAGGTTAGAAGCAGAAAAATATTCTTTAAAAATACTTATATGTAGTTTAGGGATAAAAATGAAGTATGTTCTGGTAGTTTATAGTATTTTCTAATTTAGGTTTTTGTTTTTTGGCCAATTATTGCTTTTGTTTAGAATTTAGAAATGTTTTCATAGGTGCGCTGTTGGTTAATATATTGTGAATATTACAATGGGTTAAAAATATTTTTTAAAAGTGAAGATTGAGGAATGGTGTGAAAAGGTCGTTCTATGAGTTTTAGCTGTCGATAAATGCTATTAGAAGCCGTTTATTTGATGGAAATCGGTGAAGGGGTTAAGGAATTATGGCTCTGTCAATTTTTTATTTTTACTGTTTATGTGCCGTATGAAACCAATAATGGTAGGTTAGAAGCAGAAAAATATTTTTTAAAAATACTTATATGTAGTTTAGGGATAAAAATGAAGTATGTTCTTGTAGTTTATAGTATTTTCTAATTTAGGTTTTTGTTTTTTGGCCAATTATTGCTTTTGTTTAGAATTTAGAAATGTTTTCATAGGTGCGCTGTTGGTTAATATATTGTGAATATTACAATGGGTTAAAAATATTTTTTAAAAGTGAAGATTGAGGAATGGTGTGAAAAGGTTGTTCTATGAGTTTTAGCTGTCGATAAATGCTATTAGAAGCCGTTTATTTGATGGAAATCGGTGAAGGGGTTAAGGAATTATGGCTCTGTCAATTTTTTATTTTTACTGTTTATGTGCCGTATGAAACCAATAATGGTAGGTTAGAAGCAGAAAAATATTTTTTAAAAATACTTATATGTAGTTTAGGGATAAAAATGAAGTATGTTCTGGTAGTTTATAGTATTTTCTAATTTAGGTTTTTGTTTTTTGGCCAATTTTTGCTTTTGTTTAGAACTTAGAAATGTTTTCATAGGTGCGCTGTTGGTTAATATATTGTGAATATTACAATGGGTTAAAAATATTTTTTAAAAGTGAAGATTGAGGAATGGTGTGAAAAGGTTGTTCTATGAGTTTTAGCTGTCGATAAATGCTATTAGAAGCCGTTTATTTGATGGAAATCGGTTAAGGGGTTAAGGAATTATGGCTCTGTCAATTTTTTATTTTTACTGTTTATGTGCCGTATGAAACCAATAATGGTAGGTTAGAAGCAGAAAAATATTTTTTAAAAATACTTCTATGTAGTTTAGGGATAAAAATGAAGTATGTTCTGGTAGTTTATAGTATTTTCTAATTTAGGTTTTTGTTTTTTGGCCAATTATTGCTTTTGTTTAGAATTTAGAAATGTTTTCATAGGTGCGCTGTTGGTTAATATATTGTGAATATTACAATGGGTTAAAAATATTTTTTAAAAGTGAAGATTGAGGAATGGTGTGAAAAGGTCGTTCTATGAGTTTTAGCTGTCGATAAATGCTATTAGAAGCCGTTTATTTGATGGAAATCGGTGAAGGGGTTAAGGAATTATGGCTCTGTCAATTTTTTATTTTTACTGTTTATGTGCCGTATGAAACCAATAATGGTAGGTTAGAAGCAGAAAAATATTTTTTAAAAATACTTATATGTAGTTTAGGGATAAAAATGAAGTATGTTCTTGTAGTTTATAGTATTTTCTAATTTAGGTTTTTGTTTTTTGGCCAATTATTGCTTTTGTTTAGAATTTAGAAATGTTTTCATAGGTGCGCTGTTGGTTAATATATTGTGAAAATGACAATGGGTTAAAAATATTTTTTAAAAGTGAAGATTGAGGAATGGTGTGAAAAGGTTGTTCTATGAGTTTTAGCTGTCGATAAATGCTATTAGAAGCCGTTTATTTGATGGAAATCGGTGAAGGGGTTAAGGAATTATGGCTCTGTCAATTTTTTATTTTTACTGTTTATGTGCCGTATGAAACCAATAATGGTAGGTTAGAAGCAGAAAAATATTTTTTAAAAATACTTATGTGTAGTTTAGGGATAAAAATGAAGTATGTTCTAGTAGTTTATAGTATTTTCTAATTTAGGTTTTTGTTTTTTGGCCAATTATTGCTTTTGTTTAGAATTTAGAAATGTTTTCATAGGTGCGCTGTTGGTTAATATATTGTGAATATTACAATGGGTTAAAAATATTTTTTAAAAGTGAAGATTGAGGAATGGTGTGAAAAGGTTGTTCTATGAGTTTTAGCTGTCGATAAATGCTATTAGAAGCCGTTTATTTGATGGAAATCGGTTAAGGGGTTAAGGAATTATGGCTCTGTCAATTTTTTATTTTTACTGTTTTTGTGCCGTATGAAACCAATAATGGTAGGTTAGAAGCAGAAAATATTTTTTAAAAATACTTATATGTAGTTTAGGGATAAAAATGAAGTATGTTCTGGTAGTTTATAGTATTTTCTAATTTAGGTTTTTGTTTTTTGGCCAATTATTGCTTTTGTTTAGAATTTAGAGATGTTTTCATAGGTGCGCTGTTGGTTAATATATTGTGAATATTACAATGGGTTAAAAATATTTTTTAAAAGTGAAGATTGAGGAATGGTGTAAAAAGGTTGTTCTATGAGTTTTAGCTGTCGATAAATGCTATTAGAAGCCGTTTATTTGATGGAAATCGGTTAAGGGGTTAAGGAATTATGGCTCTGTCAATTTTTTATTTTTACTGTTTTTGTGCCGTATGAAACCAATAATGGTAGGTTAGAAGCAGAAAAATATTTTTTAAAAATACTTATATGTAGTTTAGGGATAAAAATGAAGTATGTTCTGGTAGTTTATAGTATTTTCTAATTTAGGTTTTTGTTTTTTGGCCAATTATTGCTTTTGTTTAGAATTTAGAAATGTTTTCATAGGTGCGCTGTTGGTTAATATATTGTGAATATTACAATGGGTTAAAAATATTTTTTAAAAGTGAAGATTGAGGAATGGTGTGAAAAGGTTGTTCTATGAGTTTTAGCTGTCGATAAATGCTATTAGAAGCCGTTTATTTGATGGAAATCGGTGAAGGGGTTAAGGAATTATGGCTCTGTCAATTTTTTATTTTTACTGTTTATGTGCCGTATGAAACCAATAATGGTAGGTTAGAAGCAGAAAAATATTTTTTAAAAATACTTATATGTAGTTTAGGGATAAAAATGAAGTATGTTCTGGTAGTTTATAGTATTTTCTAATTTAGGTTTTTGTTTTTTGGCCAATTTTTGCTTTTGTTTAGAATTTAGAAATGTTTTCATAGGTGCGCTGTTGGTTAATATATTGTGAAAATGACAATGGGTTAAAAATATTTTTTAAAAGTGAAGATTGAGGAATGGTGTGAAAAGGTTGTTCTATGAGTTTTAGCTGCCGATAAATGCTATTAGAAGCCGTTTATTTGATGGAAATCGGTGAAGGGGTTAAGGAATTATGGCTCTGTCAATTTTTTATTTTTACTGTTTATGTGCCGTATGAAACCAATAATGGTAGGTTAGAAGCAGAAAAATATTTTTAAAAATACTTATATGTAGTTTAGGGATAAAAATGAAGTATGTTCTGGTAGTTTATAGTATTTTCTAATTTAGGTTTTTGTTTTTTGGCCAATTATTGCTTTTGTTTAGAATTTAGAAATGTTTTCATAGGTGCGCTGTTGGTTAATATATTGTGAAAATGACAATGGGTTAAAAATATTTTTTAAAAGTGAAGATTGAGGAATGGTGTGAAAAGGTTGTTCTATGAGTTTTAGCTGTCGATAAATGCTATTAGAAGCCGTTTATTTGATGGAAATCGGTGAAGGGGTTAAGGAATTATGGCTCTGTCAATTTTTTATTTTTACTGTTTATGTGCCGTATGAAACCAATAATGGTAGGTTAGAAGCAGAAAAATATTTTTTAAAAATACTTATATGTAGTTTAGGGATAAAAATGAAGTATGTTCTGGTAGTTTATAGTATTTTCTAATTTAGGTTTTTGTTTTTTGGCCAATTATTGCTTTTGTTTAGAATTTAGAAATGTTTTCATAGGTGCGCTGTTGGTTAATATATTGTGAATATTACAATGGGTTAAAAATATTTTTTAAAAGTGAAGATTGAGGAATGGTGTGAAAAGGTTGTTCTATGAGTTTTAGCTGTCGATAAATGCTATTAGAAGCCGTTTATTTGATGGAAATCGGTTAAGGGGTTAAGGAATTATGACTCTGTCAATTTTTTATTTTTACTGTTTTTGTGCCGTATGAAACCAATAATGGTAGGTTAGAAGCAGAAAAATATTTTTTAAAAATACTTATATGTAGTTTAGGGATAAAAATGAAGTATGTTCTGGTAGTTTATAGTATTTTCTAATTTAGGTTTTTGTTTTTTGGCCAATTATTGCTTTTGTTTAGAATTTAGAGATGTTTTCATAGGTGCGCTGTTGGTTAATATATTGTGAATATTACAATGGGTTAAAAATATTTTTTAAAAGTGAAGATTGAGGAATGGTGTGAAAAGGTTGTTCTATGAGTTTTAGCTGTCGATAAATGCTATTAGAAGCCGTTTATTTGATGGAAATCGGTTAAGGGGTTAAGGAATTATGGCTCTGTCAATTTTTTATTTTTACTGTTTTTTTGCCGTATGAAACCAATAATGGTAGGTTAGAAGCAGAAAAATATTTTTTAAAAATACTTATATGTAGGTTAGGGATAAAAATGAAGTATGTTCTGGTAGTTTATAGTATTTTCTAATTTAGGTTTTTGTTTTTTGGCCAATTATTGCTTTTGTTTAGAATTTAGAAATGTTTTCATAGGTGCGCTGTTGGTTAATATATTGTGAAAATGACAATGGGTTAAAAATATTTTTTAAAAGTGAAGATTGAGGAATGGTGTGAAAAGGTTGTTCTATGAGTTTTAGCTGTCGATAAATGCTATTAGAAGCCGTTTATTTGATGGAAATCGGTGAAGGGGTTAAGGAATTATGGCTCTGTCAATTTTTTATTTTTACTGTTTATGTGCCGTATGAAACCAATAATGGTAGGTTAGAAGCAGAAAAATATTTTTTAAAAATACTTATATGTAGTTTAGGGATAAAAATGAAGTATGTTCTGGTAGTTTATAGTATTTTCTAATTTAGGTTTTTGTTTTTTGGCCAATTATTGCTTTTGTTTAGAATTTAGAAATGTTTTCATAGGTGCGCTGTTGGTTAATATATTGTGAATATTACAATGGGTTAAAAATATTTTTTAAAAGTGAAGATTGAGGAATGGTGTGAAAAGGTTGTTCTATGAGTTTTAGCTGTCGATAAATGCTATTAGAAGCCGTTTATTTGATGGAAATCGGTTAAGGGGTTAAGGAATTATGGCTCTGTCAATTTTTTATTTTTACTGTTTTTGTGCCGTATGAAACCAATAATGGTAGGTTAGAAGCAGAAAAATATTTTTTAAAAATACTTATATGTAGTTTAGGGATAAAAATGAAGTATGTTCTGGTAGTTTATAGTATTTTCTAATTTAGGTTTTTGTTTTTTGGCCAATTATTGCTTTTGTTTAGAATTTAGAGATGTTTTCATAGGTGCGCTGTTGGTTAATATATTGTGAATATTACAATGGGTTAAAAATATTTTTTAAAAGTGAAGATTGTGGAATGGTGTGAAAAGGTTGTTCTATGAGTTTTAGCTGTCGATAAATGCTATTAGAAGCCGTTTATTTGATGGAAATCGGTTAAGGGGTTAAGGAATTATGGCTCTGTCAATTTTTTGTTTTTACTGTTTTTGTGCCGTATGAAACCAATAATGGTAGGTTAGAAGCAGAAAAATATTTTTTAAAAATACTTATATGTAGTTTAGGGATAAAAATGAAGTATGTTCTGGTAGTTTATAGTATTTTCTAATTTAGGTTTTTGTTTTTTGGCCAATTATTGCTTTTGTTTAGAATTTAGAAATGTTTTCATAGGTGCGCTGTTGGTTAATATATTGTGAATATTACAATGGGTTAAAAATATTTTTTAAAAGTGAAGATTGAGGAATGGTGTGAAAAGGTTGTTCTATGAGTTTTAGCTGTCGATAAATGCTATTAGAAGCCGTTTATTTGATGGAAATCGGTGAAGGGGTTAAGGAATTATGGCTCTGTCAATTTTTTATTTTTACTGTTTATGTGCCGTATGAAACCAATAATGGTAGGTTAGAAGCAGAAAAATATTTTTTAAAAATACTTATATGTAGTTTAGGGATAAAAATGAAGTATGTTCTGGTAGTTTATAGTATTTTCTAATTTAGGTTTTTGTTTTTTGGCCAATTTTTGCTTTTGTTTAGAACTTAGAAATGTTTTCATAGGTGCGCTGTTGGTTAATATATTGTGAAAATGACAATGGGTTAAAAATATTTTTTAAAAGTGAAGATTGAGGAATGGTGTGAAAAGGTTGTTCTATGAGTTTTAGCTGTCGATAAATGCTATTAGAAGCCGTTTATTTGATGGAAATCGGTTAAGGGGTTAAGGAATTATGGCTCTGTCAATTTTTTATTTTTACTGTTTTTGTGCCGTATCAAACCAATAATGGTAGGTTAGAAGCAGAAAAATATTCTTTAAAAATACTTATATGTAGTTTAGGGATAAAAATGAAGTATGTTCTGGTAGTTTATAGTATTTTCTAATTTAGGTTTTTGTTTTTTGGCCAATTATTGCTTTTGTTTAGAATTTAGAAATGTTTTCATAGGTGCGCTGTTGGTTAATATATTGTGAATATTACAATGGGTTAAAAATATTTTTTAAAAGTGAAGATTGAGGAATGGTGTGAAAAGGTCGTTCTATGAGTTTTAGCTGTCGATAAATGCTATTAGAAGCCGTTTATTTGATGGAAATCGGTGAAGGGGTTAAGGAATTATGGCTCTGTCAATTTTTTATTTTTACTGTTTATGTGCCGTATGAAACCAATAATGGTAGGTTAGAAGCAGAAAAATATTTTTTAAAAATACTTATATGTAGTTTAGGGATAAAAATGAAGTATGTTCTTGTAGTTTATAGTATTTTCTAATTTAGGTTTTTGTTTTTTGGCCAATTATTGCTTTTGTTTAGAATTTAGAAATGTTTTCATAGGTGCGCTGTTGGTTAATATATTGTGAAAATGACAATGGGTTAAAAATATTTTTTAAAAGTGAAGATTGAGGAATGGTGTGAAAAGGTTGTTCTATGAGTTTTAGCTGTCGATAAATGCTATTAGAAGCCGTTTATTTGATGGAAATCGGTGAAGGGGTTAAGGAATTATGGCTCTGTCAATTTTTTATTTTTACTGTTTATGTGCCGTATGAAACCAATAATGGTAGGTTAGAAGCAGAAAAATATTTTTTAAAAATACTTATGTGTAGTTTAGGGATAAAAATGAAGTATGTTCTAGTAGTTTATAGTATTTTCTAATTTAGGTTTTTGTTTTTTGGCCAATTATTGCTTTTGTTTAGAATTTAGAAATGTTTTCATAGGTGCGCTGTTGGTTAATATATTGTGAATATTACAATGGGTTAAAAATATTTTTTAAAAGTGAAGATTGAGGAATGGTGTGAAAAGGTTGTTCTATGAGTTTTAGCTGTCGATAAATGCTATTAGAAGCCGTTTATTTGATGGAAATCGGTTAAGGGGTTAAGGAATTATGGCTCTGTCAATTTTTTATTTTTACTGTTTTTGTGCCGTATGAAACCAATAATGGTAGGTTAGAAGCAGAAAATATTTTTTAAAAATACTTATATGTAGTTTAGGGATAAAAATGAAGTATGTTCTGGTAGTTTATAGTATTTTCTAATTTAGGTTTTTGTTTTTTGGCCAATTATTGCTTTTGTTTAGAATTTAGAGATGTTTTCATAGGTGCGCTGTTGGTTAATATATTGTGAATATTACAATGGGTTAAAAATATTTTTTAAAAGTGAAGATTGAGGAATGGTGTAAAAAGGTTGTTCTATGAGTTTTAGCTGTCGATAAATGCTATTAGAAGCCGTTTATTTGATGGAAATCGGTTAAGGGGTTAAGGAATTATGGCTCTGTCAATTTTTTATTTTTACTGTTTTTGTGCCGTATGAAACCAATAATGGTAGGTTAGAAGCAGAAAAATATTTTTTAAAAATACTTATATGTAGTTTAGGGATAAAAATGAAGTATGTTCTGGTAGTTTATAGTATTTTCTAATTTAGGTTTTTGTTTTTTGGCCAATTATTGCTTTTGTTTAGAATTTAGAAATGTTTTCATAGGTGCGCTGTTGGTTAATATATTGTGAATATTACAATGGGTTAAAAATATTTTTTAAAAGTGAAGATTGAGGAATGGTGTGAAAAGGTTGTTCTATGAGTTTTAGCTGTCGATAAATGCTATTAGAAGCCGTTTATTTGATGGAAATCGGTGAAGGGGTTAAGGAATTATGGCTCTGTCAATTTTTTATTTTTACTGTTTATGTGCCGTATGAAACCAATAATGGTAGGTTAGAAGCAGAAAAATATTTTTTAAAAATACTTATATGTAGTTTAGGGATAAAAATGAAGTATGTTCTGGTAGTTTATAGTATTTTCTAATTTAGGTTTTTGTTTTTTGGCCAATTTTTGCTTTTGTTTAGAATTTAGAAATGTTTTCATAGGTGCGCTGTTGGTTAATATATTGTGAAAATGACAATGGGTTAAAAATATTTTTTAAAAGTGAAGATTGAGGAATGGTGTGAAAAGGTTGTTCTATGAGTTTTAGCTGCCGATAAATGCTATTAGAAGCCGTTTATTTGATGGAAATCGGTGAAGGGGTTAAGGAATTATGGCTCTGTCAATTTTTTATTTTTACTGTTTATGTGCCGTATGAAACCAATAATGGTAGGTTAGAAGCAGAAAAATATTTTTAAAAATACTTATATGTAGTTTAGGGATAAAAATGAAGTATGTTCTGGTAGTTTATAGTATTTTCTAATTTAGGTTTTTGTTTTTTGGCCAATTATTGCTTTTGTTTAGAATTTAGAAATGTTTTCATAGGTGCGCTGTTGGTTAATATATTGTGAAAATGACAATGGGTTAAAAATATTTTTTAAAAGTGAAGATTGAGGAATGGTGTGAAAAGGTTGTTCTATGAGTTTTAGCTGTCGATAAATGCTATTAGAAGCCGTTTATTTGATGGAAATCGGTGAAGGGGTTAAGGAATTATGGCTCTGTCAATTTTTTATTTTTACTGTTTATGTGCCGTATGAAACCAATAATGGTAGGTTAGAAGCAGAAAAATATTTTTTAAAAATACTTATATGTAGTTTAGGGATAAAAATGAAGTATGTTCTGGTAGTTTATAGTATTTTCTAATTTAGGTTTTTGTTTTTTGGCCAATTATTGCTTTTGTTTAGAATTTAGAAATGTTTTCATAGGTGCGCTGTTGGTTAATATATTGTGAATATTACAATGGGTTAAAAATATTTTTTAAAAGTGAAGATTGAGGAATGGTGTGAAAAGGTTGTTCTATGAGTTTTAGCTGTCGATAAATGCTATTAGAAGCCGTTTATTTGATGGAAATCGGTTAAGGGGTTAAGGAATTATGACTCTGTCAATTTTTTATTTTTACTGTTTTTGTGCCGTATGAAACCAATAATGGTAGGTTAGAAGCAGAAAAATATTTTTTAAAAATACTTATATGTAGTTTAGGGATAAAAATGAAGTATGTTCTGGTAGTTTATAGTATTTTCTAATTTAGGTTTTTGTTTTTTGGCCAATTATTGCTTTTGTTTAGAATTTAGAGATGTTTTCATAGGTGCGCTGTTGGTTAATATATTGTGAATATTACAATGGGTTAAAAATATTTTTTAAAAGTGAAGATTGAGGAATGGTGTGAAAAGGTTGTTCTATGAGTTTTAGCTGTCGATAAATGCTATTAGAAGCCGTTTATTTGATGGAAATCGGTTAAGGGGTTAAGGAATTATGGCTCTGTCAATTTTTTATTTTTACTGTTTTTTTGCCGTATGAAACCAATAATGGTAGGTTAGAAGCAGAAAAATATTTTTTAAAAATACTTATATGTAGGTTAGGGATAAAAATGAAGTATGTTCTGGTAGTTTATAGTATTTTCTAATTTAGGTTTTTGTTTTTTGGCCAATTATTGCTTTTGTTTAGAATTTAGAAATGTTTTCATAGGTGCGCTGTTGGTTAATATATTGTGAATATTACAATGGGTTAAAAATATTTTTTAAAAGTGAAGATTGAGGAATGGTGTGAAAAGGTTGTTCTATGAGTTTTAGCTGTCGATAAATGCTATTAGAAGCCGTTTATTTGATGGAAATCGGTGAAGGTGTTAAGGAATTATGGCTCTGTCAATTTTTTATTTTTACTGTTTATGTGCCGTATGAAACCAATAATGGTAGGTTAGAAGCAGAAAAATATTTTTTAAAAATACTTATATGTAGTTTAGGGATAAAAATGAAGTATGTTCTGGTAGTTTATAGTATTTTCTAATTTAGGTTTTTGTTTTTTGGCCAATTTTTGCTTTTGTTTAGAATTTAGAAATGTTTTCATAGGTGCGCTGTTGGTTAATATATTGTGAAAATGACAATGGGTTAAAAATATTTTTTAAAAGTGAAGATTGAGGAATGGTGTGAAAAGGTTGTTCTATGAGTTTTAGCTGTCGATAAATGCTATTAGAAGCCGTTTATTTGATGGAAATCGGTTAAGGGGTTAAGGAATTATGGCTCTGTCAATTTTTTATTTTTACTGTTTTTGTGCCGTATGAAACCAATAATGGTAGGTTAGAAGCAGAAAAATATTTTTTAAAAATACTTATATGTAGTTTAGGGATAAAAATGAAGTATGTTCTGGTAGTTTATAGTATTTTCTAATTTAGGTTTTTGTTTTTTGGCCAATTATTGCTTTTGTTTAGAATTTAGAAATGTTTTCATAGGTGCGCTGTTGGTTAATATATTGTGAAAATGACAATGGGTTAAAAATATTTTTTAAAAGTGAAGATTGAGGAATGGTGTGAAAAGGTTGTTCTATGAGTTTTAGCTGTCGATAAATGCTATTAGAAGCCGTTTATTTGATGGAAATCGGTTAAGGGGTTAAGGAATTATGGCTCTGTCAATTTTTTATTTTTACTGTTTTTGTGCCGTATGAAACCAATAATGGTAGGTTAGAAGCAGAAAAATATTTTTTAAAAATACTTATATGTAGTTTAGGGATAAAAATGAAGTATGTTCTGGTAGTTTATAGTATTTTCTAATTTAGGTTTTTGTTTTTTGGCCAATTATTGCTTTTGTTTAGAATTTAGAAATGTTTTCATAGGTGCGCTGTTGGTTAATATATTGTGAATATTACAATGGGTTAAAAATATTTTTTAAAAGTGAAGATTGAGGAATGGTGTGAAAAGGTTGTTCTATGAGTTTTAGCTGTCGATAAATGCTATTAGAAGCCGTTTATTTGATGGAAATCGGTGAAGGGGTTAAGGAATTATGGCTCTGTCAATTTTTTATTTTTACTGTTTTTGTGCCGTATGAAACCAATAATGGTAGGTTAGAAGCAGAAAAATATTTTTTAAAAATACTTATATGTAGTTTAGGGATAAAAATGAAGTATGTTCTGGTAGTTTATAGTATTTTCTAATTTAGGTTTTTGTTTTTTGGCCAATTATTGCTTTTGTTTAGAATTTAGAAATGTTTTCATAGGTGCGCTGTTGGTTAATATATTGTGAATATTACAATGGGTTAAAAATATTTTTTAAAAGTGAAGATTGAGGAATGGTGTGAAAAGGTTGTTCTATGAGTTTTAGCTGTCGATAAATGCTATTAGAAGCCGTTTATTTGATGGAAATCGGTGAAGGGGTTAAGGAATTATGGCTCTGTCAATTTTTTATTTTTACTGTTTATGTGCCGTATGAAACCAATAATGGTAGGTTAGAAGCAGAAAAATATTTTTTAAAAATACTTATATGTAGTTTAGGGATAAAAATGAAGTATGTTCTGGTAGTTTATAGTATTTTCTAATTTAGGTTTTTGTTTTTTGGCCAATTTTTGCTTTTGTTTAGAATTTAGAAATGTTTTCATAGGTGCGCTGTTGGTTAATATATTGTGAAAATGACAATGGGTTAAAAATATTTTTTAAAAGTGAAGATTGAGGAATGGTGTGAAAAGGTTGTTCTATGAGTTTTAGCTGTCGATAAATGCTATTAGAAGCCGTTTATTTGATGGAAATCGGTTAAGGGGTTAAGGAATTATGGCTCTGTCAATTTTTTATTTTTACTGTTTTTGTGCCGTATGAAACCAATAATGGTAGGTTAGAAGCAGAAAAATATTCTTTAAAAATACTTATATGTAGTTTAGGGATAAAAATGAAGTATGTTCTGGTAGTTTATAGTATTTTCTAATTTAGGTTTTTGTTTTTTGGCCAATTATTGCTTTTGTTTAGAATTTAGAAATGTTTTCATAGGTGCGCTGTTGGTTAATATATTGTGAATATTACAATGGGTTAAAAATATTTTTTAAAAGTGAAGATTGAGGAATGGTGTGAAAAGGTTGTTCTATGAGTTTTAGCTGTCGATAAATGCTATTAGAAGCCGTTTATTTGATGGAAATCGGTGAAGGGGTTAAGGAATTATGGCTCTGTCAATTTTTTATTTTTACTGTTTATGTGCCGTATGAAACCAATAATGGTAGGTTAGAAGCAGAAAAATATTTTTTAAAAATACTTATATGTAGTTTAGGGATAAAAATGAAGTATGTTCTGGTAGTTTATAGTATTTTCTAATTTAGGTTTTTGTTTTTTGGCCAATTTTTGCTTTTATTTAGAATTTAGAAATGTTTTCATAGGTGCGCTGTTGGTTAATATATTGTGAATATTACAATGGGTTAAAAATATTTTTTAAAAGTGAAGATTGAGGAATGGTGTGAAAAGGTTGTTCTATGAGTTTTAGCTGTCGATAAATGCTATTAGAAGCCGTTTATTTGATGGAAATCGGTGAAGGGGTTAAGGAATTATGGCTCTGTCAATTTTTTATTTTTACTGTTTATGTGCCGTATGAAACCAATAATGGTAGGTTAGAAGCAGAAAAATATTTTTTAAAAATACTTATATGTAGTTTAGGGATAAAAATGAAGTATGTTCTGGTAGTTTATAGTATTTTCTAATTTAGGTTTTTGTTTTTTGGCCAATTATTGCTTTTGTTTAGAATTTAGAAATGTTTTCATAGGTGCGCTGTTGGTTAATATATTGTGAAAATGACAATGGGTTAAAAATATTTTTTAAAAGTGAAGATTGAGGAATGGTGTGAAAAGGTTGTTCTATGAGTTTTAGCTGTCGATAAATGCTATTAGAAGCCGTTTATTTGATGGAAATCGGTGAAGGGGTTAAGGAATTATGGCTCTGTCAATTTTTTATTTTTACTGTTTATGTGCCGTATGAAACCAATAATGGTAGGTTAGAAGCAGAAAAATATTTTTTAAAAATACTTATATGTAGTTTAGGGATAAAAATGAAGTATGTTCTGGTAGTTTATAGTATTTTCTAATTTAGGTTTTTGTTTTTTGGCCAATTATTGCTTTTGTTTAGAATTTAGAAATGTTTTCATAGGTGCGCTGTTGGTTAATATATTGTGAATATTACAATGGGTTAAAAATATTTTTTAAAAGTGAAGATTGAGGAATGGTGTGAAAAGGTTGTTCTATGAGTTTTAGCTGTCGATAAATGCTATTAGAAGCCGTTTATTTGATGGAAATCGGTTAAGGGGTTAAGGAATTATGGCTCTGTCAATTTTTTATTTTTACTGTTTTTGTGCCGTATGAAACCAATAATGGTAGGTTAGAAGCAGAAAAATATTTTTTAAAAATACTTATATGTAGTTTAGGGATAAAAATGAAGTATGTTCTGGTAGTTTATAGTATTTTCTAATTTAGGTTTTTGTTTTTTGGCCAATTATTGCTTTTGTTTAGAATTTAGAGATGTTTTCATAGGTGCGCTGTTGGTTAATATATTGTGAATATTACAATGGGTTAAAAATATTTTTTAAAAGTGAAGATTGTGGAATGGTGTGAAAAGGTTGTTCTATGAGTTTTAGCTGTCGATAAATGCTATTAGAAGCCGTTTATTTGATGGAAATCGGTTAAGGGGTTAAGGAATTATGGCTCTGTCAATTTTTTGTTTTTACTGTTTTTGTGCCGTATGAAACCAATAATGGTAGGTTAGAAGCAGAAAAATATTTTTTAAAAATACTTATATGTAGTTTAGGGATAAAAATGAAGTATGTTCTGGTAGTTTATAGTATTTTCTAATTTAGGTTTTTGTTTTTTGGCCAATTATTGCTTTTGTTTAGAATTTAGAAATGTTTTCATAGGTGCGCTGTTGGTTAATATATTGTGAATATTACAATGGGTTAAAAATATTTTTTAAAAGTGAAGATTGAGGAATGGTGTGAAAAGGTTGTTCTATGAGTTTTAGCTGTCGATAAATGCTATTAGAAGCCGTTTATTTGATGGAAATCGGTGAAGGGGTTAAGGAATTATGGCTCTGTCAATTTTTTATTTTTACTGTTTATGTGCCGTATGAAACCAATAATGGTAGGTTAGAAGCAGAAAAATATTTTTTAAAAATACTTATATGTAGTTTAGGGATAAAAATGAAGTATGTTCTGGTAGTTTATAGTATTTTCTAATTTAGGTTTTTGTTTTTTGGCCAATTTTTGCTTTTGTTTAGAACTTAGAAATGTTTTCATAGGTGCGCTGTTGGTTAATATATTGTGAAAATGACAATGGGTTAAAAATATTTTTTAAAAGTGAAGATTGAGGAATGGTGTGAAAAGGTTGTTCTATGAGTTTTAGCTGTCGATAAATGCTATTAGAAGCCGTTTATTTGATGGAAATCGGTTAAGGGGTTAAGGAATTATGGCTCTGTCAATTTTTTATTTTTACTGTTTTTGTGCCGTATCAAACCAATAATGGTAGGTTAGAAGCAGAAAAATATTCTTTAAAAATACTTATATGTAGTTTAGGGATAAAAATGAAGTATGTTCTGGTAGTTTATAGTATTTTCTAATTTAGGTTTTTGTTTTTTGGCCAATTATTGCTTTTGTTTAGAATTTAGAAATGTTTTCATAGGTGCGCTGTTGGTTAATATATTGTGAATATTACAATGGGTTAAAAATATTTTTTAAAAGTGAAGATTGAGGAATGGTGTGAAAAGGTCGTTCTATGAGTTTTAGCTGTCGATAAATGCTATTAGAAGCCGTTTATTTGAAGGAAATCGGTGAAGGGGTTAAGGAATTATGGCTCTGTCAATTTTTTATTTTTACTGTTTATGTGCCGTATGAAACCAATAATGGTAGGTTAGAAGCAGAAAAATATTTTTTAAAAATACTTATATGTAGTTTAGGGATAAAAATGAAGTATGTTCTTGTAGTTTATAGTATTTTCTAATTTAGGTTTTTGTTTTTTGGCCAATTATTGCTTTTGTTTAGAATTTAGAAATGTTTTCATAGGTGCGCTGTTGGTTAATATATTGTGAAAATGACAATGGGTTAAAAATATTTTTTAAAAGTGAAGATTGAGGAATGGTGTGAAAAGGTTGTTCTATGAGTTTTAGCTGTCGATAAATGCTATTAGAAGCCGTTTATTTGATGGAAATCGGTGAAGGGGTTAAGGAATTATGGCTCTGTCAATTTTTTATTTTTACTGTTTATGTGCCGTATGAAACCAATAATGGTAGGTTAGAAGCAGAAAAATATTTTTTAAAAATACTTATGTGTAGTTTAGGGATAAAAATGAAGTATGTTCTAGTAGTTTATAGTATTTTCTAATTTAGGTTTTTGTTTTTTGGCCAATTATTGCTTTTGTTTAGAATTTAGAAATGTTTTCATAGGTGCGCTGTTGGTTAATATATTGTGAATATTACAATGGGTTAAAAATATTTTTTAAAAGTGAAGATTGAGGAATGGTGTGAAAAGGTTGTTCTATGAGTTTTAGCTGTCGATAAATGCTATTAGAAGCCGTTTATTTGATGGAAATCGGTTAAGGGGTTAAGGAATTATGGCTCTGTCAATTTTTTATTTTTACTGTTTTTGTGCCGTATGAAACCAATAATGGTAGGTTAGAAGCAGAAAATATTTTTTAAAAATACTTATATGTAGTTTAGGGATAAAAATGAAGTATGTTCTGGTAGTTTATAGTATTTTCTAATTTAGGTTTTTGTTTTTTGGCCAATTATTGCTTTTGTTTAGAATTTAGAGATGTTTTCATAGGTGCGCTGTTGGTTAATATATTGTGAATATTACAATGGGTTAAAAATATTTTTTAAAAGTGAAGATTGAGGAATGGTGTAAAAAGGTTGTTCTATGAGTTTTAGCTGTCGATAAATGCTATTAGAAGCCGTTTATTTGATGGAAATCGGTTAAGGGGTTAAGGAATTATGGCTCTGTCAATTTTTTATTTTTACTGTTTTTGTGCCGTATGAAACCAATAATGGTAGGTTAGAAGCAGAAAAATATTTTTTAAAAATACTTATATGTAGTTTAGGGATAAAAATGAAGTATGTTCTGGTAGTTTATAGTATTTTCTAATTTAGGTTTTTGTTTTTTGGCCAATTATTGCTTTTGTTTAGAATTTAGAAATGTTTTCATAGGTGCGCTGTTGGTTAATATATTGTGAATATTACAATGGGTTAAAAATATTTTTTAAAAGTGAAGATTGAGGAATGGTGTGAAAAGGTTGTTCTATGAGTTTTAGCTGTCGATAAATGCTATTAGAAGCCGTTTATTTGATGGAAATCGGTGAAGGGGTTAAGGAATTATGGCTCTGTCAATTTTTTATTTTTACTGTTTATGTGCCGTATGAAAC
Organism: Sarcophaga subvicina; assembly: GCA_936449025.2. Taxonomy (NCBI): domain Eukaryota; kingdom Metazoa; phylum Arthropoda; class Insecta; order Diptera; family Sarcophagidae; genus Sarcophaga; species Sarcophaga subvicina. The sequence goes on from OW388084.2 coordinate 45,702, forward strand.
CAATAATGGTAGGTTAGAAGCAGAAAAATATTTTTTAAAAATACTTATATGTAGTTTAGGGATAAAAATGAAGTATGTTCTGGTAGTTTATAGTATTTTCTAATTTAGGTTTTTGTTTTTTGGCCAATTTTTGCTTTTGTTTAGAATTTAGAAATGTTTTCATAGGTGCGCTGTTGGTTAATATATTGTGAAAATGACAATGGGTTAAAAATATTTTTTAAAAGTGAAGATTGAGGAATGGTGTGAAAAGGTTGTTCTATGAGTTTTAGCTGCCGATAAATGCTATTAGAAGCCGTTTATTTGATGGAAATCGGTGAAGGGGTTAAGGAATTATGGCTCTGTCAATTTTTTATTTTTACTGTTTATGTGCCGTATGAAACCAATAATGGTAGGTTAGAAGCAGAAAAATATTTTTTAAAAATACTTATATGTAGTTTAGGGATAAAAATGAAGTATGTTCTGGTAGTTTATAGTATTTTCTAATTTAGGTTTTTGTTTTTTGGCCAATTATTGCTTTTGTTTAGAATTTAGAAATGTTTTCATAGGTGCGCTGTTGGTTAATATATTGTGAATATTACAATGGGTTAAAAATATTTTTTAAAAGTGAAGATTGAGGAATGGTGTGAAAAGGTTGTTCTATGAGTTTTAGCTGTCGATAAATGCTATTAGAAGCCGTTTATTTGATGGAAATCGGTTAAGGGGTTAAGGAATTATGACTCTGTCAATTTTTTATTTTTACTGTTTTTGTGCCGTATGAAACCAATAATGGTAGGTTAGAAGCAGAAAAATATTTTTTAAAAATACTTATATGTAGTTTAGGGATAAAAATGAAGTATGTTCTGGTAGTTTATAGTATTTTCTAATTTAGGTTTTTGTTTTTTGGCCAATTATTGCTTTTGTTTAGAATTTAGAGATGTTTTCATAGGTGCGCTGTTGGTTAATATATTGTGAATATTACAATGGGTTAAAAATATTTTTTAAAAGTGAAGATTGAGGAATGGTGTGAAAAGGTTGTTCTATGAGTTTTAGCTGTCGATAAATGCTATTAGAAGCCGTTTATTTGATGGAAATCGGTTAAGGGGTTAAGGAATTATGGCTCTGTCAATTTTTTATTTTTACTGTTTTTTTGCCGTATGAAACCAATAATGGTAGGTTAGAAGCAGAAAAATATTTTTTAAAAATACTTATATGTAGGTTAGGGATAAAAATGAAGTATGTTCTGGTAGTTTATAGTATTTTCTAATTTAGGTTTTTGTTTTTTGGCCAATTATTGCTTTTGTTTAGAATTTAGAAATGTTTTCATAGGTGCGCTGTTGGTTAATATATTGTGAATATTACAATGGGTTAAAAATATTTTTTAAAAGTGAAGATTGAGGAATGGTGTGAAAAGGTTGTTCTATGAGTTTTAGCTGTCGATAAATGCTATTAGAAGCCGTTTATTTGATGGAAATCGGTGAAGGTGTTAAGGAATTATGGCTCTGTCAATTTTTTATTTTTACTGTTTATGTGCCGTATGAAACCAATAATGGTAGGTTAGAAGCAGAAAAATATTTTTTAAAAATACTTATATGTAGTTTAGGGATAAAAATGAAGTATGTTCTGGTAGTTTATAGTATTTTCTAATTTAGGTTTTTGTTTTTTGGCCAATTTTTGCTTTTGTTTAGAATTTAGAAATGTTTTCATAGGTGCGCTGTTGGTTAATATATTGTGAAAATGACAATGGGTTAAAAATATTTTTTAAAAGTGAAGATTGAGGAATGGTGTGAAAAGGTTGTTCTATGAGTTTTAGCTGTCGATAAATGCTATTAGAAGCCGTTTATTTGATGGAAATCGGTTAAGGGGTTAAGGAATTATGGCTCTGTCAATTTTTTATTTTTACTGTTTTTGTGCCGTATGAAACCAATAATGGTAGGTTAGAAGCAGAAAAATATTTTTTAAAAATACTTATATGTAGTTTAGGGATAAAAATGAAGTATGTTCTGGTAGTTTATAGTATTTTCTAATTTAGGTTTTTGTTTTTTGGCCAATTATTGCTTTTGTTTAGAATTTAGAAATGTTTTCATAGGTGCGCTGTTGGTTAATATATTGTGAATATTACAATGGGTTAAAAATATTTTTTAAAAGTGAAGATTGAGGAATGGTGTGAAAAGGTTGTTCTATGAGTTTTAGCTGTCGATAAATGCTATTAGAAGCCGTTTATTTGATGGAAATCGGTGAAGGGGTTAAGGAATTATGGCTCTGTCAATTTTTTGTTTTTACTGTTTATGTGCCGTATGAAACCAATAATGGTAGGTTAGAAGCAGAAAAATATTTTTTAAAAATACTTCTATGTAGTTTAGGGATAAAAATGAAGTATGTTCTGGTAGTTTATAGTATTTTCTAATTTAGGTTTTTGTTTTTTGGCCAATTATTGCTTTTGTTTAGAATTTAGAGATGTTTTCATAGGTGCGCTGTTGGTTAATATATTGTGAATATTACAATGGGTTAAAAATATTTTTTAAAAGTGAAGATTGAGGAATGGTGTGAAAAGGTTGTTCTATGAGTTTTAGCTGTCGATAAATGCTATTAGAAGCCGTTTATTTGATGGAAATCGGTTAGGGGTTAAGGAATTATGGCTCTGTCAATTTTTTATTTTTACTGTTTATGTGCCGTATGAAACCAATAATGGTAGGTTAGAAGCAGAAAAATATTTTTTAAAAATACTTATGTGTAGTTTAGGGATAAAAATGAAGTATGTTCTGGTAGTTTATAGTATTTTCTAATTTAGGTTTTTGTTTTTTGGCCAATTATTGCTTTTGTTTAGAATTTAGAAATGTTTTCATAGGTGCGCTGTTGGTTAATATATTGTGAATATTACAATGGGTTAAAAATATTTTTTAAAAGTGAAGATTGAGGAATGGTGTGAAAAGGTTGTTCTATGAGTTTTAGCTGTCGATAAATGCTATTAGAAGCCGTTTATTTGATGGAAATCGGTTAAGGGGTTAAGGAATTATGGCTCTGTCAATTTTTTATTTTTACTGTTTTTGTGCCGTATGAAACCAATAATGGTAGGTTAGAAGCAGAAAAATATTTTTTAAAAATACTTATATGTAGTTTAGGGATAAAAATGAAGTATGTTCTGGTAGTTTATAGTATTTTCTAATTTAGGTTTTTGTTTTTTGGCCAATTATTGCTTTTGTTTAGAATTTAGAAATGTTTTCATAGGTGCGCTGTTGGTTAATATATTGTGAAAATGACAATGGGTTAAAAATATTTTTTAAAAGTGAAGATTGAGGAATGGTGTGAAAAGGTTGTTCTATGAGTTTTAGCTGTCGATAAATGCTATTAGAAGCCGTTTATTTGATGGAAATCGGTGAAGGGGTTAAGGAATTATGGCTCTGTCAATTTTTTATTTTTACTGTTTATGTGCCGTATGAAACCAATAATGGTAGGTTAGAAGCAGAAAAATATTTTTTAAAAATACTTATGTGTAGTTTAGGGATAAAAATGAAGTATGTTCTGGTAGTTTATAGTATTTTCTAATTTAGGTTTTTGTTTTTTGGCCAATTATTGCTTTTGTTTAGAATTTAGAAATGTTTTCATAGGTGCGCTGTTGGTTAATATATTGTGAATATTACAATGGGTTAAAAATATTTTTTAAAAGTGAAGATTGAGGAATGGTGTGAAAAGGTTGTTCTATGAGTTTTAGCTGTCGATAAATGCTATTAGAAGCCGTTTATTTGATGGAAATCGGTTAAGGGGTTAAGGAATTATGGCTCTGTCAATTTTTTATTTTTACTGTTTTTGTGCCGTATGAAACCAATAATGGTAGGTTAGAAGCAGAAAAATATTTTTTAAAAATACTTATATGTAGTTTAGGGATAAAAATGAAGTATGTTCTGGTAGTTTATAGTATTTTCTAATTTAGGTTTTTGTTTTTTGGCCAATTATTGCTTTTGTTTAGAATTTAGAGATGTTTTCATAGGTGCGCTGTTGGTTAATATATTGTGAATATTACAATGGGTTAAAAATATTTTGTAAAAGTGAAGATTGAGGAATGGTGTGAAAAGGTTGTTCTATGAGTTTTAGCTGTCGATAAATGCTATTAGAAGCCGTTTATTTGATGGAAATCGGTGAAGGGGTTAAGGAATTATGGCTCTGTCAATTTTTTATTTTTACTGTTTATGTGCCGTATGAAACCAATAATGGTAGGTTAGAAGCAGAAAAATATTTTTTAAAAATACTTATGTGTAGTTTAGGGATAAAAATGAAGTATGTTCTGGTAGTTTATAGTATTTTCTAATTTAGGTTTTTGTTTTTTGGCCAATTATTGCTTTTGTTTAGAATTTAGAAATGTTTTCATAGGTGCGCTGTTGGTTAATATATTGTGAATATTACAATGGGTTAAAAATATTTTTTAAAAGTGAAGATTGAGGAATGGTGTGAAAAGGTTGTTCTATGAGTTTTAGCTGTCGATAAATGCTATTAGAAGCCGTTTATTTGATGGAAATCGGTTAAGGGGTTAAGGAATTATGGCTCTGTCAATTTTTTATTTTTACTGTTTTTGTGCCGTATGAAACCAATAATGGTAGGTTAGAAGCAGAAAAATATTTTTTAAAAATACTTATATGTAGTTTAGGGATAAAAATGAAGTATGTTCTGGTAGTTTATAGTATTTTCTAATTTAGGTTTTTGTTTTTTGGCCAATTATTGCTTTTGTTTAGAATTTAGAGATGTTTTCATAGGTGCGCTGTTGGTTAATATATTGTGAAAATGACAATGGGTTAAAAATATTTTTTAAAAGTGAAGATTGAGGAATGGTGTGAAAAGGTTGTTTTATGAGTTTTAGCTGTCGATAAATGCTATTAGAAGCCGTTTATTTGATGGAAATCGGTGAAGGGGTTAAGGAATTATGGCTCTGTCAATTTTTTATTTTTACTGTTTATGTGCCGTATGAAACCAATAATGGTAGGTTAGAAGCAGAAAAATATTTTTTAAAAATACTTATATGTAGTTTAGGGATAAAAATGAAGTATGTTCTGGTAGTTTATAGTATTTTCTAATTTAGGTTTTTGTTTTTTGGCCAATTATTGCTTTTGTTTAGAATTTAGAAATGTTTTCATAGGTGCGCTGTTGGTTAATATATTGTGAAAATGACAATGGGTTAAAAATATTTTTTAAAAGTGAAGATTGAGGAATGGTGTGAAAAGGTTGTTCTATGAGTTTTAGCTGTCGATAAATGCTATTAGAAGCCGTTTATTTGATGGAAATCGGTGAAGGGGTTAAGGAATTATGGCTCTGTCAATTTTTTATTTTTACTGTTTATGTGCCGTATGAAACCAATAATGGTAGGTTAGAAGCAGAAAAATATTTTTAAAAATACTTATATGTAGTTTAGGGATAAAAATGAAGTATGTTCTGGTAGTTTATAGTATTTTCTAATTTAGGTTTTTGTTTTTTGGCCAATTATTGCTTTTGTTTAGAATTTAGAGATGTTTTCATAGGTGCGCTGTTGGTTAATATATTGTGAATATTACAATGGGTTAAAAATATTTTTTAAAAGTGAAGATTGAGGAATGGTGTGAAAAGGTTGTTCTATGAGTTTTAGCTGTCGATAAATGCTATTAGAAGCCGTTTATTTGATGGAAATCGGTTAAGGGGTTAAGGAATTATGGCTCTGTCAATTTTTTATTTTTACTGTTTTTGTGCCGTATGAAACCAATAATGGTAGGTTAGAAGCAGAAAAATATTTTTTAAAAATACTTATATGTAGGTTAGGGATAAAAATGAAGTATGTTCTGGTAGTTTATAGTATTTTCTAATTTAGGTTTTTGTTTTTTGGCCAATTATTGCTTTTGTTTAGAATTTAGAAATGTTTTCATAGGTGCGCTGTTGGTTAATATATTGTGAATATTACAATGGGTTAAAAATATTTTTTAAAAGTGAAGATTGAGGAATGGTGTGAAAAGGTTGTTCTATGAGTTTTAGCTGTCGATAAATGCTATTAGAAGCCGTTTATTTGATGGAAATCGGTGAAGGGGTTAAGGAATTATGGCTCTGTCAATTTTTTATTTTTACTGTTTATGTGCCGTATGAAACCAATAATGGTAGGTTAGAAGCAGAAAAATATTTTTTAAAAATACTTATATGTAGTTTAGGGATAAAAATGAAGTATGTTCTGGTAGTTTATAGTATTTTCTAATTTAGGTTTTTGTTTTTTGGCCAATTTTTGCTTTTGTTTAGAATTTAGATATGTTTTCATAGGTGCGCTGTTGGTTAATATATTGTGAAAATGACAATGGGTTAAAAATATTTTTTAAAAGTGAAGATTGAGGAATGGTGTGAAAAGGTTGTTCTATGAGTTTTAGCTGTCGATAAATGCTATTAGAAGCCGTTTATTTGATGGAAATCGGTTAAGGGGTTAAGGAATTATGGCTCTGTCAATTTTTTATTTTTACTGTTTTTGTGCCGTATGAAACCAATAATGGTAGGTTAGAAGCAGAAAAATATTTTTTAAAAATACTTATATGTAGTTTAGGGATAAAAATGAAGTATGTTCTGGTAGTTTATAGTATTTTCTAATTTAGGTTTTTGTTTTTTGGCCAATTATTGCTTTTGTTTAGAATTTAGAAATGTTTTCATAGGTGCGCTGTTGGTTAATATATTGTGAATATTACAATGGGTTAAAAATATTTTTTAAAAGTGAAGATTGAGGAATGGTGTGAAAAGGTTGTTCTATGAGTTTTAGCTGTCGATAAATGCTATTAGAAGCCGTTTATTTAATGGAAATCGGTGAAGGGGTTAAGGAATTATGGCTCTGTCAATTTTTTGTTTTTACTGTTTATGTGCCGTATGAAACCAATAATGGTAGGTTAGAAGCAGAAAAATATTTTTTAAAAATACTTCTATGTAGTTTAGGGATAAAAATGAAGTATGTTCTGGTAGTTTATAGTATTTTCTAATTTAGGTTTTTGTTTTTTGGCCAATTATTGCTTTTGTTTAGAATTTAGAGATGTTTTCATAGGTGCGCTGTTGGTTAATATATTGTGAATATTACAATGGGTTAAAAATATTTTTTAAAAGTGAAGATTGAGGAATGGTGTGAAAAGGTTGTTCTATGAGTTTTAGCTGTCGATAAATGCTATTATAAGCCGTTTATTTGATGGAAATCGGTTAAGGGGTTAAGGAATTATGGCTCTGTCAATTTTTTATTTTTACTGTTTTTGTGCCGTATGAAACCAATAATGGTAGGTTAGAAGCAGAAAAATATTTTTTAAAAATACTTATATGTAGTTTAGGGATAAAAATGAAGTATGTTCTGGTAGTTTATAGTATTTTCTAATTTAGGTTTTTGTTTTTTGGCCAATTATTGCTTTTGTTTAGAATTTAGAAATGTTTTCATAGGTGCGCTGTTGGTTAATATATTGTGAAAATGACAATGGGTTAAAAATATTTTTTAAAAGTGAAGATTGAGGAATGGTGTGAAAAGGTTGTTCTATGAGTTTTAGCTGTCGATAAATGCTATTAGAAGCCGTTTATTTGATGGAAATCGGTTAAGGGGTTAAGGAATTATGGCTCTGTCAATTTTTTATTTTTACTGTTTTTGTGCCGTATGAAACCAATAATGGTAGGTTAGAAGCAGAAAAATATTTTTTAAAAATACTTATATGTAGTTTAGGGATAAAAATGAAGTATGTTCTGGTAGTTTATAGTATTTTCTAATTTAGGTTTTTGTTTTTTGGCCAATTATTGCTTTTGTTTAGAATTTAGAAATGTTTTCATAGGTGCGCTGTTGGTTAATATATTGTGAATATTACAATGGGTTAAAAATATTTTTTAAAAGTGAAGATTGAGGAATGGTGTGAAAAGGTTGTTCTATGAGTTTTAGCTGTCGATAAATGCTATTAGAAGCCGTTTATTTGATGGAAATCGGTTAAGGGGTTAAGGAATTATGGCTCTGTCAATTTTTTATTTTTACTGTTTTTGTGCCGTATGAAACCAATAATGGTAGGTTAGAAGCAGAAAAATATTTTTTAAAAATACTTATATGTAGTTTAGGGATAAAAATGAAGTATGTTCTGGTAGTTTATAGTATTTTCTAATTTAGGTTTTTGTTTTTTGGCCAATTATTGCTTTTGTTTAGAATTTAGAGATGTTTTCATAGGTGCGCTGTTGGTTAATATATTGTGAATATTACAATGGGTTAAAAATATTTTTTAAAAGTGAAGATTGAGGAATGGTGTGAAAAGGTTGTTCTATGAGTTTTAGCTGTCGATAAATGCTATTAGAAGCCGTTTATTTGATGGAAATCGGTTAAGGGGTTAAGGAATTATGGCTCTGTCAATTTTTTATTTTTACTGTTTTTGTGCCGTATGAAACCAATAATGGTAGGTTAGAAGCAGAAAAATATTTTTTAAAAATACTTATATGTAGTTTAGGGATAAAAATGAAGTATGTTCTGGTAGTTTATAGTATTTTCTAATTTAGGTTTTTGTTTTTTGGCCAATTATTGCTTTTGTTTAGAATTTAGAAATGTTTTCATAGGTGCGCTGTTGGTTAATATATTGTGAATATTACAATGGGTTAAAAATATTTTTTAAAAGTGAAGATTGAGGAATGGTGTGAAAAGGTTGTTCTATGAGTTTTAGCTGTCGATAAATGCTATTAGAAGCCGTTTATTTGATGGAAATCGGTTAAGGGGTTAAGGAATTATGGCTCTGTCAGTTTTTTATTTTTACTGTTTTTGTGCCGTATGAAACCAATAATGGTAGGTTAGAAGCAGAAAAATATTTTTTAAAAATACTTATATGTAGTTTAGGGATAAAAATGAAGTATGTTCTGGTAGTTTATAGTATTTTCTAATTTAGGTTTTTGTTTTTTGGCCAATTATTGCTTTTGTTTAGAATTTAGAAATGTTTTCATAGGTGCGCTGTTGGTTAATATATTGTGAAAATGACAATGGGTTAAAAATATTTTTTAAAAGTGAAGATTGAGGAATGGTGTGAAAAGGTTGTTCTATGAGTTTTAGCTGTCGATAAATGCTATTAGAAGCCGTTTATTTGATGGAAATCGGTGAAGGGGTTAAGGAATTATGGCTCTGTCAATTTTTTATTTTTACTGTTTATGTGCCGTATGAAACCAATAATGGTAGGTTAGAAGCAGAAAAATATTTTTTAAAAATACTTATATGTAGTTTAGGGATAAAAATGAAGTATGTTCTGGTAGTTTATAGTATTTTCTAATTTAGGTTTTTGTTTTTTGGCCAATTATTGCTTTTGTTTAGAATTTAGAGATGTTTTCATAGGTGCGCTGTTGGTTAATATATTGTGAATATTACAATGGGTTAAAAATATTTTTTAAAAGTGAAGATTGAGGAATGGTGTGAAAAGGTTGTTCTATGAGTTTTAGCTGTCGATAAATGCTATTATAAGCCGTTTATTTGATGGAAATCGGTTAAGGGGTTAAGGAATTATGGGTCTGTCAGTTTTTTATTTTTACTGTTTTTGTGCCGTATGAAACCAATAATGGTAGGTTAGAAGCAGAAAAATATTTTTTAAAAATACTTATATGTAGTTTAGGGATAAAAATGAAGTATGTTCTGGTAGTTTATAGTATTTTCTAATTTAGGTTTTTGTTTTTTGGCCAATTATTGCTTTTGTTTAGAATTTAGAAATGTTTTCATAGGTGCGCTGTTGGTTAATATATTGTGAATATTACAATGGGTTAAAAATATTTTTTAAAAGTGAAGATTGAGGAATGGTGTGAAAAGGTTGTTCTATGAGTTTTAGCTGTCGATAAATGCTATTAGAAGCCGTTTATTTGATGGAAATCGGTTAAGGGGTTAAGGAATTATGGCTCTGTCAGTTTTTTATTTTTACTGTTTTTGTGCCGTATGAAACCAATAATGGTAGGTTAGAAGCAGAAAAATATTTTTTAAAAATACTTATATGTAGTTTAGGGATAAAAATGAAGTATGTTCTGGTAGTTTATAGTATTTTCTAATTTAGGTTTTTGTTTTTTGGCCAATTATTGCTTTTGTTTAGAATTTAGAAATGTTTTCATAGGTGCGCTGTTGGTTAATATATTGTGAAAATGACAATGGGTTAAAAATATTTTTTAAAAGTGAAGATTGAGGAATGGTGTGAAAAGGTTGTTCTATGAGTTTTAGCTGTCGATAAATGCTATTAGAAGCCGTTTATTTGATGGAAATCGGTGAAGGGGTTAAGGAATTATGGCTCTGTCAATTTTTTATTTTTACTGTTTATGTGCCGTATGAAACCAATAATGGTAGGTTAGAAGCAGAAAAATATTTTTTAAAAATACTTATATGTAGTTTAGGGATAAAAATGAAGTATGTTCTGGTAGTTTATAGTATTTTCTAATTTAGGTTTTTGTTTTTTGGCCAATTATTGCTTTTGTTTAGAATTTAGAGATGTTTTCATAGGTGCGCTGTTGGTTAATATATTGTGAATATTACAATGGGTTAAAAATATTTTTTAAAAGTGAAGATTGAGGAATGGTGTGAAAAGGTTGTTCTATGAGTTTTAGCTGTCGATAAATGCTATTATAAGCCGTTTATTTGATGGAAATCGGTTAAGGGGTTAAGGAATTATGGCTCTGTCAGTTTTTTATTTTTACTGTTTTTGTGCCGTATGAAACCAATAATGGTAGGTTAGAAGCAGAAAAATATTTTTTAAAAATACTTATATGTAGTTTAGGGATAAAAATGAAGTATGTTCTGGTAGTTTATAGTATTTTCTAATTTAGGTTTTTGTTTTTTGGCCAATTATTGCTTTTGTTTAGAATTTAGAAATGTTTTCATAGGTGCGCTGTTGGTTAATATATTGTGAATATTACAATGGGTTAAAAATATTTTTTAAAAGTGAAGATTGAGGAATGGTGTGAAAAGGTTGTTCTATGAGTTTTAGCTGTCGATAAATGCTATTAGAAGCCGTTTATTTGATGGAAATCGGTTAAGGGGTTAAGGAATTATGGCTCTGTCAGTTTTTTATTTTTACTGTTTTTGTGCCGTATGAAACCAATAATGGTAGGTTAGAAGCAGAAAAATATTTTTTAAAAATACTTATATGTAGTTTAGGGATAAAAATGAAGTATGTTCTGGTAGTTTATAGTATTTTCTAATTTAGGTTTTTGTTTTTTGGCCAATTATTGCTTTTGTTTAGAATTTAGAGATGTTTTCATAGGTGCGCTGTTGGTTAATATATTGTGAATATTACAATGGGTTAAAAATATTTTTTAAAAGTGAAGATTGAGGAATGGTGTGAAAAGGTTGTTCTATGAGTTTTAGCTGTCGATAAATGCTATTAGAAGCCGTTTATTTGATGGAAATCGGTTAAGGGGTTAAGGAATTATGGCTCTGTCAGTTTTTTATTTTTACTGTTTTTGTGCCGTATGAAACCAATAATGGTAGGTTAGAAGCAGAAAAATATTTTTTAAAAATACTTATATGTAGTTTAGGGATAAAAATGAAGTATGTTCTGGTAGTTTATAGTATTTTCTAATTTAGGTTTTTGTTTTTTGGCCAATTATTGCTTTTGTTTAGAATTTAGAAATGTTTTCATAGGTGCGCTGTTGGTTAATATATTGTGAATATTACAATGGGTTAAAAATATTTTTTAAAAGTGAAGATTGAGGAATGGTGTGAAAAGGTTGTTCTATGAGTTTTAGCTGTCGATAAATGCTATTAGAAGCCGTTTATTTGATGGAAATCGGTTAAGGGGTTAAGGAATTATGGCTCTGTCAATTTTTTATTTTTACTGTTTTTGTGCCGTATGAAACCAATAATGGTAGGTTAGAAGCAGAAAAATATTTTTTAAAAATACTTATATGTAGGTTAGGGATAAAAATGAAGTATGTTCTGGTAGTTTATAGTATTTTCTAATTTAGGTTTTTGTTTTTTGGCCAATTATTGCTTTTGTTTAGAATTTAGAAATGTTTTCATAGGTGCGCTGTTGGTTAATATATTGTGAATATTACAATGGGTTAAAAATATTTTTTAAAAGTGAAGATTGAGGAATGGTGTGAAAAGGTTGTTCTATGAGTTTTAGCTGTCGATAAATGCTATTAGAAGCCGTTTATTTGATGGAAATCGGTGAAGGGGTTAAGGAATTATGGCTCTGTCAATTTTTTATTTTTACTGTTTATGTGCCGTATGAAACCAATAATGGTAGGTTAGAAGCAGAAAAATATTTTTTAAAAATACTTATGTGTAGTTTAGGGATAAAAATGAAGTATGTTCTGGTAGTTTATAGTATTTTCTAATTTAGGTTTTTGTTTTTTGGCCAATTATTGCTTTTGTTTAGAATTTAGAAATGTTTTCATAGGTGCGCTGTTGGTTAATATATTGTGAATATTACAATGGGTTAAAAATATTTTTTAAAAGTGAAGATTGAGGAATGGTGTGAAAAGGTTGTTCTATGAGTTTTAGCTGTCGATAAATGCTATTAGAAGCCGTTTATTTGATGGAAATCGGTGAAGGGGTTATGAAATTATGGCTCTGTCAATTTTTTATTTTTACTGTTTATGTGCCGTATGAAACCAATAATGGTAGGTTAGAAGCAGAAAAATATTTTTTAAAAATACTTATATGTAGTTTAGGGATAAAAATGAAGTATGTTCTGGTAGTTTATAGTATTTTCTAATTTAGGTTTTTGTTTTTTGGCCAATTATTGCTTTTGTTTAGAATTTAGAAATGTTTTCATAGGTGCGCTGTTGGTTAATATATTGTGAATATTACAATGGGTTAAAAATATTTTTTAAAAGTGAAGATTGAGGAATGGTGTGAAAAGGTTGTTCTATGAGTTTTAGCTGTCGATAAATGCTATTAGAAGCCGTTTATTTGATGGAAATCGGTGAAGGGGTTAAGGAATTATGGCTCTGTCAATTTTTTATTTTTACTGTTTATGTGCCGTATGAAACCAATAATGGTAGGTTAGAAGCAGAAAAATATTTTTTAAAAATACTTATGTGTAGTTTAGGGATAAAAATGAAGTATGTTCTGGTAGTTTATAGTATTTTCTAATTTAGGTTTTTGTTTTTTGGCCAATTATTGCTTTTGTTTAGAATTTAGAAATGTTTTCATAGGTGCGCTGTTGGTTAATATATTGTGAATATTACAATGGGTTAAAAATATTTTTTAAAAGTGAAGATTGAGGAATGGTGTGAAAAGGTTGTTCTATGAGTTTTAGCTGTCGATAAATGCTATTAGAAGCCGTTTATTTGATGGAAATCGGTGAAGGGGTTATGAAATTATGGCTCTGTCAATTTTTTATTTTTACTGTTTATGTGCCGTATGAAACCAATAATGGTAGGTTAGAAGCAGAAAAATATTTTTTAAAAATACTTATATGTAGTTTAGGGATAAAAATGAAGTATGTTCTGGTAGTTTATAGTATTTTCTAATTTAGGTTTTTGTTTTTTGGCCAATTATTGCTTTTGTTTAGAATTTAGAGATGTTTTCATAGGTGCGCTGTTGGTTAATATATTGTGAATATTACAATGGGTTAAAAATATTTTTTAAAAGTGAAGATTGAGGAATGGTGTGAAAAGGTTGTTCTATGAGTTTTAGCTGTCGATAAATGCTATTAGAAGCCGTTTATTTGATGGAAATCGGTTAAGGGGTTAAGGAATTATGGCTCTGTCAATTTTTTATTTTTACTGTTTTTGTGCCGTATGAAACCAATAATGGTAGGTTAGAAGCAGAAAAATATTTTTTAAAAATACTTATATGTAGGTTAGGGATAAAAATGAAGTATGTTCTGGTAGTTTATAGTATTTTCTAATTTAGGTTTTTGTTTTTTGGCCAATTATTGCTTTTGTTTAGAATTTAGAAATGTTTTCATAGGTGCGCTGTTGGTTAATATATTGTGAATATTACAATGGGTTAAAAATATTTTTTAAAAGTGAAGATTGAGGAATGGTGTAAAAAGGTTGTTCTATGAGTTTTAGCTGTCGATAAATGCTATTAGAAGCCGTTTATTTGATGGAAATCGGTGAAGGGGTTAAGGAATTATGGCTCTGTCAATTTTTTATTTTTACTGTTTATGTGCCGTATGAAACCAATAATGGTAGGTTAGAAGCAGAAAAATATTTTTTAAAAATACTTATATGTAGTTTAGGGATAAAAATGAAGTATGTTCTGGTAGTTTATAGTATTTTCTAATTTAGGTTTTTGTTTTTTGGCCAATTTTTGCTTTTGTTTAGAATTTAGAAATGTTTTCATAGGTGCGCTGTTGGTTAATATATTGTGAAAATGACAATGGGTTAAAAATATTTTTTAAAAGTGAAGATTGAGGAATGGTGTGAAAAGGTTGTTCTATGAGTTTTAGCTGTCGATAAATGCTATTAGAAGCCGTTTATTTGATGGAAATCGGTTAAGGGGTTAAGGAATTATGGCTCTGTCAATTTTTTATTTTTACTGTTTTTGTGCCGTATGAAACCAATAATGGTAGGTTAGAAGCAGAAAAATATTTTTTAAAAATACTTATATGTAGTTTAGGGATAAAAATGAAGTATGTTCTGGTAGTTTATAGTATTTTCTAATTTAGGTTTTTGTTTTTTGGCCAATTATTGCTTTTGTTTAGAATTTAGAAATGTTTTCATAGGTGCGCTGTTGGTTAATATATTGTGAATATTACAATGGGTTAAAAATATTTTTTAAAAGTGAAGATTGAGGAATGGTGTGAAAAGGTTGTTCTATGAGTTTTAGCTGTCGATAAATGCTATTAGAAGCCGTTTATTTGATGGAAATCGGTGAAGGGGTTAAGGAATTATGGCTCTGTCAATTTTTTGTTTTTACTGTTTATGTGCCGTATGAAACCAATAATGGTAGGTTAGAAGCAGAAAAATATTTTTTAAAAATACTTCTATGTAGTTTAGGGATAAAAATGAAGTATGTTCTGGTAGTTTATAGTATTTTCTAATTTAGGTTTTTGTTTTTTGGCCAATTATTGCTTTTGTTTAGAATTTAGAAATGTTTTCATAGGTGCGCTGTTGGTTAATATATTGTGAAAATGACAATGGGTTAAAAATATTTTTTAAAAGTGAAGATTGAGGAATGGTGTGAAAAGGTTGTTCTATGAGTTTTAGCTGTCGATAAATGCTATTAGAAGCCGTTTATTTGATGGAAATCGGTGAAGGGGTTAAGGAATTATGGCTCTGTCAATTTTTTATTTTTACTGTTTATGTGCCGTATGAAACCAATAATGGTAGGTTAGAAGCAGAAAAATATTTTTTAAAAATACTTATATGTAGTTTAGGGATAAAAATGAAGTATGTTCTGGTAGTTTATAGTATTTTCTAATTTAGGTTTTTGTTTTTTGGCCAATTATTGCTTTTGTTTAGAATTTAGAGATGTTTTCATAGGTGCGCTGTTGGTTAATATATTGTGAATATTACAATGGGTTAAAAATATTTTTTAAAAGTGAAGATTGAGGAATGGTGTGAAAAGGTTGTTCTATGAGTTTTAGCTGTCGATAAATGCTATTATAAGCCGTTTATTTGATGGAAATCGGTTAAGGGGTTAAGGAATTATGGCTCTGTCAGTTTTTTATTTTTACTGTTTTTGTGCCGTATGAAACCAATAATGGTAGGTTAGAAGCAGAAAAATATTTTTTAAAAATACTTATATGTAGTTTAGGGATAAAAATGAAGTATGTTCTGGTAGTTTATAGTATTTTCTAATTTAGGTTTTTGTTTTTTGGCCAATTATTGCTTTTGTTTAGAATTTAGAAATGTTTTCATAGGTGCGCTGTTGGTTAATATATTGTGAAAATGACAATGGGTTAAAAATATTTTTTAAAAGTGAAGATTGAGGAATGGTGTGAAAAGGTTGTTCTATGAGTTTTAGCTGTCGATAAATGCTATTAGAAGCCGTTTATTTGATGGAAATCGGTGAAGGGGTTAAGGAATTATGGCTCTGTCAATTTTTTATTTTTACTGTTTATGTGCCGTATGAAACCAATAACGGTAGGTTAGAAGCAAAAAAATATTTTTTAAAAATACTTATATGTAGTTTAGGGATAAAAATGAAGTATGTTCTGGTAGTTTATAGTATTTTCTAATTTAGGTTTTTGTTTTTTGGCCAATTATTGCTTTTGTTTAGAATTTAGAGATGTTTTCATAGGTGCGCTGTTGGTTAATATATTGTGAATATTACAATGGGTTAAAAATATTTTTTAAAAGTGAAGATTGAGGAATGGTGTGAAAAGGTTGTTCTATGAGTTTTAGCTGTCGATAAATGCTATTAGAAGCCGTTTATTTGATGGAAATCGGTTAAGGGGTTAAGGAATTATGGCTCTGTCAATTTTTTATTTTTACTGTTTTTGTGCCGTATGAAACCAATAATGGTAGGTTAGAAGCAGAAAAATATTTTTTAAAAATACTTATATGTAGGTTAGGGATAAAAATGAAGTATGTTCTGGTAGTTTATAGTATTTTCTAATTTAGGTTTTTGTTTTTTGGCCAATTATTGCTTTTGTTTAGAATTTAGAAATGTTTTCATAGGTGCGCTGTTGGTTAATATATTGTGAATATTACAATGGGTTAAAAATATTTTTTAAAAGTGAAGATTGAGGAATGGTGTGAAAAGGTTGTTCTATGAGTTTTAGCTGTCGATAAATGCTATTAGAAGCCGTTTATTTGATGGAAATCGGTGAAGGGGTTAAGGAATTATGGCTCTGTCAATTTTTTATTTTTACTGTTTATGTGCCGTATGAAACCAATAATGGTAGGTTAGAAGCAGAAAAATATTTTTTAAAAATACTTATATGTAGTTTAGGGATAAAAATGAAGTATGTTCTGGTAGTTTATAGTATTTTCTAATTTCGGTTTTTGTTTTTTGGCCAATTATTGCTTTTGTTTAGAATTTAGAAATGTTTTCATAGGTGCGCTGTTGGTTAATATATTGTGAAAATGACAATGGGTTAAAAATATTTTTTAAAAGTGAAGATTGAGGAATGGTGTGAAAAGGTTGTTCTATGAGTTTTAGCTGTCGATAAATGCTATTAGAAGCCGTTTATTTGATGGAAATCGGTTAAGGGGTTAAGGAATTATGGCTCTGTCAATTTTTTATTTTTACTGTTTTTGTGCCGTATGAAACCAATAATGGTAGGTTAGAAGCAGAAAAATATTTTTTAAAAATACTTATATGTAGTTTAGGGATAAAAATGAAGTATGTTCTGGTAGTTTATAGTATTTTCTAATTTAGGTTTTTGTTTTTTGGCCAATTATTGCTTTTGTTTAGAATTTAGAAATGTTTTCATAGGTGCGCTGTTGGTTAATATATTGTGAATATTACAATGGGTTAAAAATATTTTTTAAAAGTGAAGATTGAGGAATGGTGTGAAAAGGTTGTTCTATGAGTTTTAGCTGTCGATAAATGCTATTAGAAGCCGTTTATTTGATGGAAATCGGTGAAGGGGTTAAGGAATTATGGCTCTGTCAATTTTTTGTTTTTACTGTTTATGTGCCGTATGAAACCAATAATGGTAGGTTAGAAGCAGAAAAATATTTTTTAAAAATACTTCTATGTAGTTTAGGGATAAAAATGAAGTATGTTCTGGTAGTTTATAGTATTTTCTAATTTAGGTTTTTGTTTTTTGGCCAATTATTGCTTTTGTTTAGAATTTAGAAATGTTTTCATAGGTGCGCTGTTGGTTAATATATTGTGAATATTACAATGGGTTAAAAATATTTTTTAAAAGTGAAGATTGAGGAATGGCGTGAAAAGGTTGTTCTATGAGTTTTAGCTGTCGATAAATGCTATTATAAGCCGTTTATTTGATGGAAATCGGTTAAGGGGTTAAGGAATTATGGCTCTGTCAGTTTTTTATTTTTACTGTTTTTGTGCCGTATGAAACCAATAATGGTAGGTTAGAAGCAGAAAAATATTTTTTAAAAATACTTATATGTAGTTTAGGGATAAAAATGAAGTATGTTCTGGTAGTTTATAGTATTTTCTAATTTAGGTTTTTGTTTTTTGGCCAATTATTGCTTTTGTTTAGAATTTAGAAATGTTTTCATAGGTGCGCTGTTGGTTAATATATTGTGAATATTACAATGGGTTAAAAATATTTTTTAAAAGTGAAGATTGAGGAATGGTGTGAAAAGGTTGTTCTATGAGTTTTAGCTGTCGATAAATGCTATTAGAAGCCGTTTATTTGATGGAAATCGGTGAAGGGGTTATGAAATTATGGCTCTGTCAATTTTTTATTTTTACTGTTTATGTGCCGTATGAAACCAATAATGGTAGGTTAGAAGCAGAAAAATATTTTTTAAAAATACTTATATGTAGTTTAGGGATAAAAATGAAGTATGTTCTGGTAGTTTATAGTATTTTCTAATTTAGGTTTTTGTTTTTTGGCCAATTATTGCTTTTGTTTAGAATTTAGAAATGTTTTCATAGGTGCGCTGTTGGTTAATATATAGTGAAAATGACAATGGGTTAAAAATATTTTTTAAAAGTGAAGATTGAGGAATGGTGTGAAAAGGTTGTTCTATGAGTTTTAGCCGTCGATAAATGCTATTAGAAGCCGTTTATTTGATGGAAATCGGTTAAGGGGTTAAGGAATTATGGCTCTGTCAATTTTTTATTTTCACTGTTTTTGTGCCGTATGAAACCAATAATGGTAGGTTAGAAGCAGAAAAATATTTTTTAAAAATACTTATATGTAGTTTAGGGATAAAAATGAAGTATGTTCTGGTAGTTTATAGTATTTTCTAATTTAGGTTTTTGTTTTTTGGCCAATTATTGCTTTTGTTTAGAATTTAGAAATGTTTTCATAGGTGCGCTGTTGGTTAATATATTGTGAATATTACAATGGGTTAAAAATATTTTTTAAAAGTGAAGATTGAGGAATGGTGTGAAAAGATTGTTCTATGAGTTTTAGCTGTCGATAAATGCTATTAGAAGCCGTTTATTTGATGGAAATCGGTTAAGGGGTTAAGGAATTATGGCTCTGTCAATTTTTTATTTTTACTGTTTTTGTGCCGTATGAAACCAATAATGGTAGGTTAGAAGCAGAAAAATATTTTTTAAAAATACTTATATGTAGTTTAGGGATAAAAATGAAGTATGTTCTGGTAGTTTATAGTATTTTCTAATTTAGGTTTTTGTTTTTTGGCCAATTATTGCTTTTGTTTAGAATTTAGAAATGTTTTCATAGGTGCGCTGTTGGTTAATATATTGTGAATATTACAATGGGTTAAAAATATTTTTTAAAAGTGAAGATTGAGGAATGGTGTGAAAAGGTTGTTCTATGAGTTTTAGCTGTCGATAAATGCTATTAGAAGCCGTTTATTTGATGGAAATCGGTTAAGGGGTTAAGGAATTATGGCTCTGTCAATTTTTTATTTTTACTGTTTTTGTGCCGTATGAAACCAATAATGGTAGGTTAGAAGCAGAAAAATATTTTTTAAAAATACTTATATGTAGTTTAGGGATAAAAATGAAGTATGTTCTGGTAGTTTATAGTATTTTCTAATTTAGGTTTTTGTTTTTTGGCCAATTATTGCTTTTGTTTAGAATTTAGAAATGTTTTCATAGGTGCGCTGTTGGTTAATATATTGTGAATATTACAATGGGTTAAAAATATTTTTTAAAAGTGAAGATTGAGGAATGGTGTGAAAAGGTTGTTCTATGAGTTTTAGCTGTCGATAAATGCTATTAGAAGCCGTTTATTTGATGGAAAGCGGTGAAGGGGTTAAGGAATTATGGCTCTGTCAATTTTTTATTTTTACTGTTTATGTGCCGTATGAAACCAATAATGGTAGGTTAGAAGCAGAAAAATATTTTTTAAAAATACTTATATGTAGTTTAGGGATAAAAATGAAGTATGTTCTTGTAGTTTATAGTATTTTCTAATTTAGGTTTTTGTTTTTTGGCCAATTATTGCTTTTGTTTAGAATTTAGAAATGTTTTCATAGGTGCGCTGTTGGTTAATATATTGTGAAAATGACAATGGGTTAAAAATATTTTTTAAAAGTGAAGATTGAGGAATGGTGTGAAAAGGTTGTTCTATGAGTTTTATCTGTCGATAAATGCTATTAGAAGCCGTTTATTTGATGGAAATCGGTGAAGGGGTTAAGGAATTATGGCTCTGTCAATTTTTTATTTTTACTGTTTATGTGCCGTATGAAACCAATAATGGTAGGTTAGAAGCAGAAAAATATTTTTTAAAAATACTTATATGTAGTTTAGGGATAAAAATGAAGTATGTTCTGGTAGTTTATAGTATTTTCTAATTTAGGTTTTTGTTTTTTGGCCAATTATTGCTTTTGTTTAGAATTTAGAAATGTTTTCATAGGTGCGCTGTTGGTTAATATATTGTGAATATTACAATGGGTTAAAAATATTTTTTAAAAGTGAAGATTGAGGAATGGTGTGAAAAGGTTGTTCTATGAGTTTTAGCTGTCGATAAATGCTATTAGAAGCCGTTTATTTGATGGAAATCGGTTAAGGGGTTAAGGAATTATGGCTCTGTCAATTTTTTATTTTTACTGTTTTTGTGCCGTATGAAACCAATAATGGTAGGTTAGAAGCAGAAAAATATTTTTTAAAAATACTTATATGTAGTTTAGGGATAAAAATGAAGTATGTTCTGGTAGTTTATAGTATTTTCTAATTTAGGTTTTTGTTTTTTGGCCAATTATTGCTTCTGTTTAGAATTTAGAAATGTTTTCATAGGTGCGCTGTTGGTTAATATATTGTGAATATTACAATGGGTTAAAAATATTTTTTAAAAGTGAAGATTGAGGAATGGTGTGAAAAGGTTGTTCTATGAGTTTTAGCTGTCGATAAATGCTATTAGAAGCCGTTTATTTGATGGAAATCGGTGAAGGGGTTAAGGAATTATTTCTCTGTCAATTTTTTATTTTTACTGTTTATGTGCCGTATGAAACCAATAATGGTAGGTTAGAAGCAGAAAAATATTTTTTAAAAATACTTATATGTAGTTTAGGGATAAAAATGAAGTATGTTCTGGTAGTTTATAGTATTTTCTAATTTCGGTTTTTGTTTTTTGGCCAATTATTGCTTTTGTTTAGAATTTAGAAATGTTTTCATAGGTGCGCTGTTGGTTAATATATTGTGAAAATGACAATGGGTTAAAAATATTTTTTAAAAGTGAAGATTGAGGAATGGTGTGAAAAGGTTGTTCTATGAGTTTTAGCTGTCGATAAATGCTATTAGAAGCCGTTTATTTGATGGAAATCGGTTAAGGGGTTAAGGAATTATGGCTCTGTCAATTTTTTATTTTTACTGTTTTTGTGCCGTATGAAACCAATAATGGTAGGTTAGAAGCAGAAAAATATTTTTTAAAAATACTTATATGTAGTTTAGGGATAAAAATGAAGTATGTTCTGGTAGTTTATAGTATTTTCTAATTTAGGTTTTTGTTTTTTGGCCAATTATTGCTTTTGTTTAGAATTTAGAAATGTTTTCATAGGTGCGCTGTTGGTTAATATATTGTGAATATTACAATGGGTTAAAAATATTTTTTAAAAGTGAAGATTGAGGAATGGTGTGAAAAGGTTGTTCTATGAGTTTTAGCTGTCGATAAATGCTATTAGAAGCCGTTTATTTGATGGAAATCGGTTAAGGGGTTAAGGAATTATGGCTCTGTCAATTTTTTATTTTTACTGTTTTTGTGCCGTATGAAACCAATAATGGTAGGTTAGAAGCAGAAAAATATTTTTTAAAAATACTTATATGTAGTTTAGGGATAAAAATGAAGTATGTTCTGGTAGTTTATAGTATTTTCTAATTTAGGTTTTTGTTTTTTGGCCAATTATTGCTTCTGTTTAGAATTTAGAAATGTTTTCATAGGTGCGCTGTTGGTTAATATATTGTGAATATTACAATGGGTTAAAAATATTTTTTAAAAGTGAAGATTGAGGAATGGTGTGAAAAGGTTGTTCTATGAGTTTTAGCTGTCGATAAATGCTATTAGAAGCCGTTTATTTGATGGAAATCGGTGAAGGGGTTAAGGAATTATTTCTCTGTCAATTTTTTATTTTTACTGTTTATGTGCCGTATGAAACCAATAATGGTAGGTTAGAAGCAGAAAAATATTTTTTAAAAATACTTATATGTAGTTTAGGGATAAAAATGAAGTATGTTCTGGTAGTTTATAGTATTTTCTAATTTCGGTTTTTGTTTTTTGGCCAATTATTGCTTTTGTTTAGAATTTAGAAATGTTTTCATAGGTGCGCTGTTGGTTAATATATTGTGAAAATGACAATGGGTTAAAAATATTTTTTAAAAGTGAAGATTGAGGAATGGTGTGAAAAGGTTGTTCTATGAGTTTTAGCTGTCGATAAATGCTATTAGAAGCCGTTTATTTGATGGAAATCGGTTAAGGGGTTAAGGAATTATGGCTCTGTCAATTTTTTATTTTTACTGTTTTTGTGCCGTATGAAACCAATAATGGTAGGTTAGAAGCAGAAAAATATTTTTTAAAAATACTTATATGTAGTTTAGGGATAAAAATGAAGTATGTTCTGGTAGTTTATAGTATTTTCTAATTTAGGTTTTTGTTTTTTGGCCAATTATTGCTTTTGTTTAGAATTTAGAAATGTTTTCATAGGTGCGCTGTTGGTTAATATATTGTGAATATTACAATGGGTTAAAAATATTTTTTAAAAGTGAAGATTGAGGAATGGTGTGAAAAGGTTGTTCTATGAGTTTTAGCTGTCGATAAATGCTATTAGAAGCCGTTTATTTGATGGAAATCGGTTAAGGGGTTAAGGAATTATGGCTCTGTCAATTTTTTATTTTTACTGTTTTTGTGCCGTATGAAACCAATAATGGTAGGTTAGAAGCAGAAAAATATTTTTTAAAAATACTTATATGTAGTTTAGGGATAAAAATGAAGTATGTTCTGGTAGTTTATAGTATTTTCTAATTTAGGTTTTTGTTTTTTGGCCAATTATTGCTTTTGTTTAGAATTTAGAAATGTTTTCATAGGTGCGCTGTTGGTTAATATATTGTGAAAATGACAATGGGTTAAAAATATTTTTTAAAAGTGAAGATTGAGGAATGGTGTGAAAAGGTTGTTCTATGAGTTTTAGCTGTCGATAAATGCTATTAGAAGCCGTTTATTTGATGGAAATCGGTGAAGGGGTTAAGGAATTATGGCTCTGTCAATTTTTTATTTTTACTGTTTATGTGCCGTATGAAACCAATAATGGTAGGTTAGAAGCAGAAAAATATTTTTTAAAAATACTTATATGTAGTTTAGGGATAAAAATGAAGTATGTTCTGGTAGTTTATAGTATTTTCTAATTTAGGTTTTTGTTTTTTGGCCAATTATTGCTTTTGTTTAGAATTTAGAAATGTTTTCTTAGGTGCGCTGTTGGTTAATATATTGTGAATATTACAATGGGTTAAAAATATTTTTTAAAAGTGAAGATTGAGGAATGGTGTGAAAAGGTTGTTCTATGAGTTTTAGCTGTCGATAAATGCTATTAGAAGCCGTTTATTTGATGGAAATCGGTGAAGGGGTTAAGGAATTATGGCTCTGTCAATTTTTTATTTTTACTGTTTATGTGCCGTATGAAACCAATAATGGTAGGTTAGAAGCAGAAAAATATTTTTTAAAAATACTTATATGTAGTTTAGGGATAAAAATGAAGTATGTTCTTGTAGTTTATAGTATTTTCTAATTTAGGTTTTTGTTTTTTGGCCAATTATTGCTTTTGTTTAGAATTTAGAAATGTTTTCATAGGTGCGCTGTTGGTTAATATATTGTGAATATTACAATGGGTTAAAAATATTTTTTAAAAGTGAAGATTGAGGAATGGTGTGAAAAGGTTGTTCTATGAGTTTTAGCTGTCGATAAATGCTATTAGAAGCCGTTTATTTGATGGAAATCGGTTAAGGGGTTAAGGAATTATGGCTCTGTCAATTTTTTATTTTTACTGTTTTTGTGCCGTATGAAACCAATAATGGTAGGTTAGAAGCAGAAAAATATTTTTTAAAAATACTTATATGTAGTTTAGGGATAAAAATGAAGTATGTTCTGGTAGTTTATAGTATTTTCTAATTTAGGTTTTTGTTTTTTGGCCAATTATTGCTTTTGTTTAGAATTTAGAAATGTTTTCATAGGTGCGCTGTTGGTTAATATATTGTGAAAATGACAATGGGTTAAAAATATTTTTTAAAAGTGAAGATTGAGGAATGGTGTGAAAAGGTTGTTCTATGAGTTTTAGCTGTCGATAAATGCTATTAGAAGCCGTTTATTTGATGGAAATCGGTGAAGGGGTTAAGGAATTATGGCTCTGTCAATTTTTTATTTTTACTGTTTATGTGCCGTATGAAACCAATAATGGTAGGTTAGAAGCAGAAAAATATTTTTTAAAAATACTTATATGTAGTTTAGGGATAAAAATGAAGTATGTTCTTGTAGTTTATAGTATTTTCTAATTTAGGTTTTTGTTTTTTGGCCAATTATTGCTTTTGTTTAGAATTTAGAAATGTTTTCATAGGTGCGCTGTTGGTTAATATATTGTGAAAATGACAATGGGTTAAAAATATTTTTTAAAAGTGAAGATTGAGGAATGGTGTGAAAAGGTTGTTCTATGAGTTTTATCTGTCGATAAATGCTATTAGAAGCCGTTTATTTGATGGAAATCGGTGAAGGGGTTAAGGAATTATGGCTCTGTCAATTTTTTATTTTTACTGTTTATGTGCCGTATGAAACCAATAATGGTAGGTTAGAAGCAGAAAAATATTTTTTAAAAATACTTATATGTAGTTTAGGGATAAAAATGAAGTATGTTCTGGTAGTTTATAGTATTTTCTAATTTAGGTTTTTGTTTTTTGGCCAATTATTGCTTTTGTTTAGAATTTAGAAATGTTTTCATAGGTGCGCTGTTGGTTAATATATTGTGAATATTACAATGGGTTAAAAATATTTTTTAAAAGTGAAGATTGAGGAATGGTGTGAAAAGGTTGTTCTATGAGTTTTAGCTGTCGATAAATGCTATTAGAAGCCGTTTATTTGATGGAAATCGGTGAAGGGGTTAAGGAATTATGGCTCTGTCAATTTTTTATTTTTACTGTTTATGTGCCGTATGAAACCAATAATGGTAGGTTAGAAGCAGAAAAATATTTTTTTAAAATACTTATATGTAGTTTAGGGATAAAAATGAAGTATGTTCTGGTAGTTTATAGTATTTTCTAATTTCGGTTTTTGTTTTTTGGCCAATTATTGCTTTTGTTTAGAATTTAGAAATGTTTTCATAGGTGCGCTGTTGGTTAATATATTGTGAAAATGACAATGGGTTAAAAATATTTTTTAAAACTGAAGATTGAGGAATGGTGTGAAAAGGTTGTTCTATGAGTTTTAGCTGTCGATAAATGCTATTAGAAGCCGTTTATTTGATGGAAATCGGTTAAGGGGTTAAGGAATTATGGCTCTGTCAATTTTTTATTTTTACTGTTTTTGTGCCGTATGAAACCAATAATGGTAGGTTAGAAGCAGAAAAATATTTTTTAAAAATACTTATATGTAGTTTAGGGATAAAAATGAAGTATGTTCTGGTAGTTTATAGTATTTTCTAATTTAGGTTTTTGTTTTTTGGCCAATTATTGCTTTTGTTTAGAATTTAGAAATGTTTTCATAGGTGCGCTGTTGGTTAATATATTGTGAATATTACAATGGGTTAAAAATATTTTTTAAAAGTGAAGATTGAGGAATGGTGTGAAAAGGTTGTTCTATGAGTTTTAGCTGTCGATAAATGCTATTAGAAGCCGTTTATTTGATGGAAATCGGTGAAGGGGTTAAGGAATTATGGCTCTGTCAATTTTTTATTTTTACTGTTTATGTGCCGTATGAAACCAATAATGGTAGGTTAGAAGCAGAAAAATATTTTTTAAAAATACTTATATGTAGTTTAGGGATAAAAATGAAGTATGTTCTTGTAGTTTATAGTATTTTCTAATTTAGGTTTTTGTTTTTTGGCCAATTATTGCTTTTGTTTAGAATTTAGAAATGTTTTCATAGGTGCGCTGTTGGTTAATATATTGTGAAAATGACAATGGGTTAAAAATATTTTTTAAAAGTGAAGATTGAGGAATGGTGTGAAAAGGTTGTTCTATGAGTTTTAGCTGTCGATAAATGCTATTAGAAGCCGTTTATTTGATGGAAATCGGTGAAGGGGTTAAGGAATTATGGCTCTGTCAATTTTTTATTTTTACTGTTTATGTGCCGTATGAAACCAATAATGGTAGGTTAGAAGCAGAAAAATATTTTTTAAAAATACTTATATGTAGTTTAGGGATAAAAATGAAGTATGTTCTGGTAGTTTATAGTATTTTCTAATTTAGGTTTTTGTTTTTTGGCCAATTATTGCTTTTGTTTAGAATTTAGAAATGTTTTCATAGGTGCGCTGTTGGTTAATATATTGTGAATATTACAATGGGTTAAAAATATTTTTTAAAAGTGAAGATTGAGGAATGGTGTGAAAAGGTTGTTCTATGAGTTTTAGCTGTCGATAAATGCTATTAGAAGCCGTTTATTTGATGGAAATCGGTTAAGGGGTTAAGGAATTATGGCTCTGTCAATTTTTTATTTTTACTGTTTTTGTGCCGTATGAAACCAATAATGGTAGGTTAGAAGCAGAAAAATATTTTTTAAAAATACTTATATGTAGTTTAGGGATAAAAATGAAGTATGTTCTGGTAGTTTATAGTATTTTCTAATTTAGGTTTTTGTTTTTTGGCCAATTATTGCTTTTGTTTAGAATTTAGAGATGTTTTCATAGGTGCGCTGTTGGTTAATATATTGTGAATATTACAATGGGTTAAAAATATTTTTTAAAAGTGAAGATTGAGGAATGGTGTGAAAAGGTTGTTCTATGAGTTTTAGCTGTCGATAAATGCTATTAGAAGCCGTTTATTTGATGGAAATCGGTTAAGGGGTTAAGGAATTATGGCTCTGTCAATTTTTTACTTTTACTGTTTTTGTGCCGTATGAAACCAATAATGGTAGGTTAGAAGCAGAAAAATATTTTTTAAAAATACTTATATGTAGTTTAGGGATAAAAATGAAGTATGTTCTGGTAGTTTATAGTATTTTCTAATTTAGGTTTTTGTTTTTTGGCCAATTATTGCTTTTGTTTAGAATTTAGAAATGTTTTCATAGGTGCGCTGTTGGTTAATATATTGTGAATATTACAATGGGTTAAAAATATTTTTTAAAAGTGAAGATTGAGGAATGGTGTGAAAAGGTTGTTCTATGAGTTTTAGCTGTCGATAAATGCTATTAGAAGCCGTTTATTTGATGGAAATCGGTGAAGGGGTTAAGGAATTATGGCTCTGTCAATTTTTTATTTTTACTGTTTATGTGCCGTATGAAACCAATAATGGTAGGTTAGAAGCAGAAAAATATTTTTTAAAAATACTTATATGTAGTTTAGGGATAAAAATGAAGTATGTTCTGGTAGTTTATAGTATTTTCTAATTTAGGTTTTTGTTTTTTGGCCAATTATTGCTTTTGTTTAGAATTTAGAAATGTTTTCATAGGTGCGCTGTTGGTTAATATATTGTGAATATTACAATGGGTTAAAAATATTTTTTAAAAGTGAAGATTGAGGAATGGTGTGAAAAGGTTGTTCTATGAGTTTTAGCTGTCGATAAATGCTATTAGAAGCCGTTTATTTGATGGAAATCGGTTAAGGGGTTAAGGAATTATGGCTCTGTCAATTTTTTATTTTTACTGTTTTTGTGCCGTATGAAACCAATAATGGTAGGTTAGAAGCAGAAAAATATTTTTTAAAAATACTTATATGTAGTTTAGGGATAAAAATGAAGTATGTTCTGGTAGTTTATAGTATTTTCTAATTTAGGTTTTTGTTTTTTGGCCAATTATTGCTTTTGTTTAGAATTTAGAGATGTTTTCATAGGTGCGCTGTTGGTTAATATATTGTGAATATTACAATGGGTTAAAAATATTTTTTAAAAGTGAAGATTGAGGAATGGTGTGAAAAGGTTGTTCTATGAGTTTTAGCTGTCGATAAATGCTATTAGAAGCCGTTTATTTGATGGAAATCGGTTAAGGGGTTAAGGAATTATGGCTCTGTCAATTTTTTACTTTTACTGTTTTTGTGCCGTATGAAACCAATAATGGTAGGTTAGAAGCAGAAAAATATTTTTTAAAAATACTTATATGTAGTTTAGGGATAAAAATGAAGTATGTTCTGGTAGTTTATAGTATTTTCTAATTTAGGTTTTTGTTTTTTGGCCAATTATTGCTTTTGTTTAGAATTTAGAAATGTTTTCATAGGTGCGCTGTTGGTTAATATATTGTGAATATTACAATGGGTTAAAAATATTTTTTAAAAGTGAAGATTGAGGAATGGTGTGAAAAGGTTGTTCTATGAGTTTTAGCTGTCGATAAATGCTATTAGAAGCCGTTTATTTGATGGAAATCGGTGAAGGGGTTAAGGAATTATGGCTCTGTCAATTTTTTATTTTTACTGTTTATGTGCCGTATGAAACCAATAATGGTAGGTTAGAAGCAGAAAAATATTTTTTAAAAATACTTATATGTAGTTTAGGGATAAAAATGAAGTATGTTCTGGTAGTTTATAGTATTTTCTAATTTAGGTTTTTGTTTTTTGGCCAATTTTTGCTTTTGTTTAGAATTTAGAAATGTTTTCATAGGTGCGCTGTTGGTTAATATATTGTGAAAATGACAATGGGTTAAAAATATTTTTTAAAAGTGAAGATTGAGGAATGGTGTGAAAAGGTTGTTCTATGAGTTTTAGCTGTCGATAAATGCTATTAGAAGCCGTTTATTTGATGGAAATCGGTTAAGGGGTTAAGGAATTATGGCTCTGTCAATTTTTTATTTTTACTGTTTTTGTGCCGTATGAAACCAATAATGGTAGGTTAGAAGCAGAAAAATATTTTTTAAAAATACTTATATGTAGTTTAGGGATAAAAATGAAGTATGTTCTGGTAGTTTATAGTATTTTCTAATTTAGGTTTTTGTTTTTTGGCCAATTATTGCTTTTGTTTAGAATTTAGAAATGTTTTCATAGGTGCGCTGTTGGTTAATATATTGTGAATATTACAATGGGTTAAAAATATTTTTTAAAAGTGAAGATTGAGGAATGGTGTGAAAAGGTTGTTCTATGAGTTTTAGCTGTCGATAAATGCTATTAGAAGCCGTTTATTTGATGGAAATCGGTTAAGGGGTTAAGGAATTATGGCTCTGTCAATTTTTTATTTTTACTGTTTTTGTGCCGTATGAAACCAATAATGGTAGGTTAGAAGCAGAAAAATATTTTTTAAAAATACTTATATGTAGTTTAGGGATAAAAATGAAGTATGTTCTGGTAGTTTATAGTATTTTCTAATTTAGGTTTTTGTTTTTTGGCCAATTATTGCTTTTGTTTAGAATTTAGAGATGTTTTCATAGGTGCGCTTTTGGTTAATATATTGTGAATATTACAATGGGTTAAAAATATTTTTTAAAAGTGAAGATTGAGGAATGGTGTGAAAAGGTTGTTCTATGAGTTTTAGCTGTCGATAAATGCTATTAGAAGCCGTTTATTTGATGGAAATCGGTTAAGGGGTTAAGGAATTATGGCTCTGTCAATTTTTTATTTTTACTGTTTTTGTGCCGTATGAAACCAATAATGGTAGGTTAGAAGCAGAAAAATATTTTTTAAAAATACTTATATGTAGTTTAGGGATAAAAATGAAGTATGTTCTGGTAGTTTATAGTATTTTCTAATTTAGGTTTTTGGTTTTTGGCCAATTATTGCTTTTGTTTAGAATTTAGAAATGTTTTCATAGGTGCGCTGTTGGTTAATATATTGTGAATATTACAATGGGTTAAAAATATTTTTTAAAAGTGAAGATTGAGGAATGGTGTGAAAAGGTTGTTCTATGAGTTTTAGCTGTCGATAAATGCTATTAGAAGCCGTTTATTTGATGGAAATCGGTTAAGGGGTTAAGGAATTATGGCTCTGTCAATTTTTTATTTTTACTGTTTATGTGCCGTATGAAACCAATAATGGTAGGTTAGAAGCAGAAAAAAATTTTTTTTAAATACTTATATGTAGTTTAGGGATAAAAATGATGTATGTTCTGGTAGTTTATAGTATTTTCTAATTTAGGTTTTTGTTTTTTGGCCGATTTTTGCTTTTGTTTAGAATTTAGAAATGTTTTCATAGGTGCGCTGTTGGTTAATATATTGTGAATATGACAATGGGTTAAAAATATTTTTTAAAAGTGAAGATTGAGGAACAGTGTGAAAAGGTTGTTCTATGAGTTTTAGCTGTCGATAAATGCTATTAGAAGCCGTTTATTTGATGAAAATCGGTTAAGGGGTTAAGGAAT
This sequence comes from Sarcophaga subvicina, assembly GCA_936449025.2. Classification (NCBI taxonomy): domain Eukaryota; kingdom Metazoa; phylum Arthropoda; class Insecta; order Diptera; family Sarcophagidae; genus Sarcophaga; species Sarcophaga subvicina. The sequence continues at coordinate 76,051 of OW388084.2, forward strand.
TATGGCTCTGTCAATTTTTTATTTTTACTGTTTTTGTGCCGTATGAAACCAATAACGGTAGGTTCGAAGCAGAAAAAATATTTTTAAAAATACTTATATGTAGTTTAGGGATAAAAATGAAGTATGTTCTGGTAGTTTATAGTATTTTCTAATTTAGGTTTTTGTTTTTTGGCCAATTATTGCTTTTGTTTAGAATTTAGAAATGTTTTCATAGGTGCGCTGTTGGTTAATATATTGTGAATATTACAATGGGTTAAAAATATTTTTTAAAAGTGAAGATTGAGGAATGGTGTGAAAAGGTTGTTCTATGAGTTTTAGCTGTCGATAAATGCTATTAGAAGCCGTTTATTTGATGGAAATCGGTTAAGGGGTTAAGGAATTATGGCTCTGTCAATTTTTTATTTTTACTGTTTTTGTGCCGTATGAAACCAATAATGGTAGGTTAGAAGCAGAAAAATATTTTTTAAAAATACTTATATGTAGTTTAGGGATAAAAATGAAGTATGTTCTGGTAGTTTATAGTATTTTCTAATTTAGGTTTTTGTTTTTTGGCCAATTATTGCTTTTGTTTAGAATTTAGAGATGTTTTCATAGGTGCGCTGTTGGTTAATATATTGTGAATATTACAATGGGTTAAAAATATTTTTTAAAAGTGAAGATTGAGGAATGGTGTGAAAAGGTTGTTCTATGAGTTTTAGCTGTCGATAAATGCTATTAGAAGCCGTTTATTTGATGGAAATCGGTTAAGGGGTTAAGGAATTATGGCTCTGTCAATTTTTTACTTTTACTGTTTTTGTGCCGTATGAAACCAATAATGGTAGGTTAGAAGCAGAAAAATATTTTTTAAAAATACTTATATGTAGTTTAGGGATAAAAATGAAGTATGTTCTGGTAGTTTATAGTATTTTCTAATTTAGGTTTTTGTTTTTTGGCCAATTATTGCTTTTGTTTAGAATTTAGAAATGTTTTCATAGGTGCGCTGTTGGTTAATATATTGTGAATATTACAATGGGTTAAAAATATTTTTTAAAAGTGAAGATTGAGGAATGGTGTGAAAAGGTTGTTCTATGAGTTTTAGCTGTCGATAAATGCTATTAGAAGCCGTTTATTTGATGGAAATCGGTGAAGGGGTTAAGGAATTATGGCTCTGTCAATTTTTTATTTTTACTGTTTATGTGCCGTATGAAACCAATAATGGTAGGTTAGAAGCAGAAAAATATTTTTTAAAAATACTTATATGTAGTTTAGGGATAAAAATGAAGTATGTTCTGGTAGTTTATAGTATTTTCTAATTTAGGTTTTTGTTTTTTGGCCAATTATTGCTTTTGTTTAGAATTTAGAAATGTTTTCATAGGTGCGCTGTTGGTTAATATATTGTGAATATTACAATGGGTTAAAAATATTTTTTAAAAGTGAAGATTGAGGAATGGTGTGAAAAGGTTGTTCTATGAGTTTTAGCTGTCGATAAATGCTATTAGAAGCCGTTTATTTGATGGAAATCGGTTAAGGGGTTAAGGAATTATGGCTCTGTCAATTTTTTATTTTTACTGTTTTTGTGCCGTATGAAACCAATAATGGTAGGTTAGAAGCAGAAAAATATTTTTTAAAAATACTTATATGTAGTTTAGGGATAAAAATGAAGTATGTTCTGGTAGTTTATAGTATTTTCTAATTTAGGTTTTTGTTTTTTGGCCAATTATTGCTTTTGTTTAGAATTTAGAGATGTTTTCATAGGTGCGCTGTTGGTTAATATATTGTGAATATTACAATGGGTTAAAAATATTTTTTAAAAGTGAAGATTGAGGAATGGTGTGAAAAGGTTGTTCTATGAGTTTTAGCTGTCGATAAATGCTATTAGAAGCCGTTTATTTGATGGAAATCGGTTAAGGGGTTAAGGAATTATGGCTCTGTCAATTTTTTACTTTTACTGTTTTTGTGCCGTATGAAACCAATAATGGTAGGTTAGAAGCAGAAAAATATTTTTTAAAAATACTTATATGTAGTTTAGGGATAAAAATGAAGTATGTTCTGGTAGTTTATAGTATTTTCTAATTTAGGTTTTTGTTTTTTGGCCAATTATTGCTTTTGTTTAGAATTTAGAAATGTTTTCATAGGTGCGCTGTTGGTTAATATATTGTGAATATTACAATGGGTTAAAAATATTTTTTAAAAGTGAAGATTGAGGAATGGTGTGAAAAGGTTGTTCTATGAGTTTTAGCTGTCGATAAATGCTATTAGAAGCCGTTTATTTGATGGAAATCGGTGAAGGGGTTAAGGAATTATGGCTCTGTCAATTTTTTATTTTTACTGTTTATGTGCCGTATGAAACCAATAATGGTAGGTTAGAAGCAGAAAAATATTTTTTAAAAATACTTATATGTAGTTTAGGGATAAAAATGAAGTATGTTCTGGTAGTTTATAGTATTTTCTAATTTAGGTTTTTGTTTTTTGGCCAATTTTTGCTTTTGTTTAGAATTTAGAAATGTTTTCATAGGTGCGCTGTTGGTTAATATATTGTGAAAATGACAATGGGTTAAAAATATTTTTTAAAAGTGAAGATTGAGGAATGGTGTGAAAAGGTTGTTCTATGAGTTTTAGCTGTCGATAAATGCTATTAGAAGCCGTTTATTTGATGGAAATCGGTTAAGGGGTTAAGGAATTATGGCTCTGTCAATTTTTTATTTTTACTGTTTTTGTGCCGTATGAAACCAATAATGGTAGGTTAGAAGCAGAAAATTATTTTTTAAAAATACTTATATGTAGTTTAGGGATAAAAATGAAGTATGTTCTGGTAGTTTATAGTATTTTCTAATTTAGGTTTTTGTTTTTTGGCCAATTATTGCTTTTGTTTAGAATTTAGAAATGTTTTCATAGGTGCGCTGTTGGTTAATATATTGTGAATATTACAATGGGTTAAAAATATTTTTTAAAAGTGAAGATTGAGGAATGGTGTGAAAAGGTTGTTCTATGAGTTTTAGCTGTCGATAAATGCTATTAGAAGCCGTTTATTTGATGGAAATCGGTGAAGGGGTTAAGGAATTATGGCTCTGTCAATTTTTTATTTTTACTGTTTATGTGCCGTATGAAACCAATAATGGTAGGTTAGAAGCAGAAAAATATTTTTTAAAAATACTTATATGTAGTTTAGGGATAAAAATGAAGTATGTTCTTGTAGTTTATAGTATTTTCTAATTTAGGTTTTTGTTTTTTGGCCAATTATTGCTTTTGTTTAGAATTTAGAAATGTTTTCATAGGTGCGCTGTTGGTTAATATATTGTGAAAATGACAATGGGTTAAAAATATTTTTTAAAAGTGAAGATTGAGGAATGGTGTGAAAAGGTTGTTCTATGAGTTTTAGCTGTCGATAAATGCTATTAGAAGCCGTTTATTTGATGGAAATCGGTGAAGGGGTTAAGGAATTATGGCTCTGTCAATTTTTTATTTTTACTGTTTATGTGCCGTATGAAACCAATAATGGTAGGTTAGAAGCAGAAAAATATTTTTTAAAAATACTTATATGTAGTTTAGGGATAAAAATGAAGTATGTTCTGGTAGTTTATAGTATTTTCTAATTTAGGTTTTTGTTTTTTGGCCAATTATTGCTTTTGTTTAGAATTTAGAAATGTTTTCATAGGTGCGCTGTTGGTTAATATATTGTGAATATTACAATGGGTTAAAAATATTTTTTAAAAGTGAAGATTGAGGAATGGTGTGAAAAGGTTGTTCTATGAGTTTTAGCTGTCGATAAATGCTATTAGAAGCCGTTTATTTGATGGAAATCGGTTAAGGGGTTAAGGAATTATGGCTCTGTCAATTTTTTATTTTTACTGTTTTTGTGCCGTATGAAACCAATAATGGTAGGTTAGAAGCAGAAAAATATTTTTTAAAAATACTTATATGTAGTTTAGGGATAAAAATGAAGTATGTTCTGGTAGTTTATAGTATTTTCTAATTTAGGTTTTTGTTTTTTGGCCAATTATTGCTTTTGTTTAGAATTTAGAGATGTTTTCATAGGTGCGCTGTTGGTTAATATATTGTGAATATTACAATGGGTTAAAAATATTTTTTAAAAGTGAAGATTGAGGAATGGTGTGAAAAGGTTGTTCTATGAGTTTTAGCTGTCGATAAATGCTATTAGAAGCCGTTTATTTGATGGAAATCGGTTAAGGGGTTAAGGAATTATGGCTCTGTCAATTTTTTACTTTTACTGTTTTTGTGCCGTATGAAACCAATAATGGTAGGTTAGAAGCAGAAAAATATTTTTTAAAAATACTTATATGTAGTTTAGGGATAAAAATGAAGTATGTTCTGGTAGTTTATAGTATTTTCTAATTTAGGTTTTTGTTTTTTGGCCAATTATTGCTTTTGTTTAGAATTTAGAAATGTTTTCATAGGTGCGCTGTTGGTTAATATATTGTGAATATTACAATGGGTTAAAAATATTTTTTAAAAGTGAAGATTGAGGAATGGTGTGAAAAGGTTGTTCTATGAGTTTTAGCTGTCGATAAATGCTATTAGAAGCCGTTTATTTGATGGAAATCGGTGAAGGGGTTAAGGAATTATGGCTCTGTCAATTTTTTATTTTTACTGTTTATGTGCCGTATGAAACCAATAATGGTAGGTTAGAAGCAGAAAAATATTTTTTAAAAATACTTATATGTAGTTTAGGGATAAAAATGAAGTATGTTCTGGTAGTTTATAGTATTTTCTAATTTAGGTTTTTGTTTTTTGGCCAATTATTGCTTTTGTTTAGAATTTAGAAATGTTTTCATAGGTGCGCTGTTGGTTAATATATTGTGAATATTACAATGGGTTAAAAATATTTTTTAAAAGTGAAGATTGAGGAATGGTGTGAAAAGGTTGTTCTATGAGTTTTAGCTGTCGATAAATGCTATTAGAAGCCGTTTATTTGATGGAAATCGGTTAAGGGGTTAAGGAATTATGGCTCTGTCAATTTTTTATTTTTACTGTTTTTGTGCCGTATGAAACCAATAATGGTAGGTTAGAAGCAGAAAAATATTTTTTAAAAATACTTATATGTAGTTTAGGGATAAAAATGAAGTATGTTCTGGTAGTTTATAGTATTTTCTAATTTAGGTTTTTGTTTTTTGGCCAATTATTGCTTTTGTTTAGAATTTAGAGATGTTTTCATAGGTGCGCTGTTGGTTAATATATTGTGAATATTACATTGGGTTAAAAATATTTTTTAAAAGTGAAGATTGAGGAATGGTGTGAAAAGGTTGTTCTATGAGTTTTAGCTGTCGATAAATGCTATTAGAAGCCGTTTATTTGATGGAAATCGGTTAAGGGGTTAAGGAATTATGGCTCTGTCAATTTTTTACTTTTACTGTTTTTGTGCCGTATGAAACCAATAATGGTAGGTTAGAAGCAGAAAAATATTTTTTAAAAATACTTATATGTAGTTTAGGGATAAAAATGAAGTATGTTCTGGTAGTTTATAGTATTTTCTAATTTAGGTTTTTGTTTTTTGGCCAATTATTGCTTTTGTTTAGAATTTAGAAATGTTTTCATAGGTGCGCTGTTGGTTAATATATTGTGAATATTACAATGGGTTAAAAATATTTTTTAAAAGTGAAGATTGAGGAATGGTGTGAAAAGGTTGTTCTATGAGTTTTAGCTGTCGATAAATGCTATTAGAAGCCGTTTATTTGATGGAAATCGGTGAAGGGGTTAAGGAATTATGGCTCTGTCAATTTTTTATTTTTACTGTTTATGTGCCGTATGAAACCAATAATGGTAGGTTAGAAGCAGAAAAATATTTTTTAAAAATACTTATATGTAGTTTAGGGATAAAAATGAAGTATGTTCTGGTAGTTTATAGTATTTTCTAATTTAGGTTTTTGTTTTTTGGCCAATTTTTGCTTTTGTTTAGAATTTAGAAATGTTTTCATAGGTGCGCTGTTGGTTAATATATTGTGAAAATGACAATGGGTTAAAAATATTTTTTAAAAGTGAAGATTGAGGAATGGTGTGAAAAGGTTGTTCTATGAGTTTTAGCTGTCGATAAATGCTATTAGAAGCCGTTTATTTGATGGAAATCGGTTAAGGGGTTAAGGAATTATGGCTCTGTCAATTTTTTATTTTTACTGTTTTTGTGCCGTATGAAACCAATAATGGTAGGTTAGAAGCAGAAAAATATTTTTTAAAAATACTTATATGTAGTTTAGGGATAAAAATGAAGTATGTTCTGGTAGTTTATAGTATTTTCTAATTTAGGTTTTTGTTTTTTGGCCAATTATTGCTTTTGTTTAGAATTAAGAAATGTTTTCATAGGTGCGCTGTTGGTTAATATATTGTGAATATTACAATGGGTTAAAAATATTTTTTAAAAGTGAAGATTGAGGAATGGTGTGAAAAGGTTATTCTATGAGTTTTAGCTGTCGATAAATGCTATTAGAAGCCGTTTATTTGATGGAAATCGGTGAAGGGGTTAAGGAATTATGGCTCTGTCAATTTTTTATTTTTACTGTTTATGTGCCGTATGAAACCAATAATGGTAGGTTAGAAGCAGAAAAATATTTTTTAAAAATACTTATATGTAGTTTAGGGATAAAAATGAAGTATGTTCTGGTAGTTTATAGTATTTTCTAATTTAGGTTTTTGTTTTTTGGCCAATTATTGCTTTTGTTTAGAATTTAGAAATGTTTTCATAGGTGCGCTGTTGGTTAATATATTGTGAAAATGACAATGGGTTAAAAATATTTTTTAAAAGTGAAGATTGAGGAATGGTGTGAAAAGGTTGTTCTATGAGTTTTAGCTGTCGGTAAATGCTATTAGAAGCCGTTTATTTGATGGAAATCGGTGAAGGGGTTAAGGAATTATGGCTCTGTCAATTTTTTATTTTTACTGTTTATGTGCCGTATGAAACCAATAATGGTAGGTTAGAAGCAGAAAAATATTTTTTAAAAATACTTATATGTAGTTTAGGGATAAAAATGAAGTATGTTCTGGTAGTTTATAGTATTTTCTAATTTAGGTTTTTGTTTTTTGGCCAATTATTGCTTTTGTTTAGAATTTAGAAATGTTTTCATAGGTGCGCTGTTGGTTAATATATTGTGAATATTACAATGGGTTAAAAATATTTTTTAAAAGTGAAGATTGAGGAATGGTGTGAAAAGGTTGTTCTATGAGTTTTAGCTGTCGATAAATGCTATTAGAAGCCGTTTATTTGATGGAAATCGGTTAAGGGGTTAAGGAATTATGGCTCTGTCAATTTTTTATTTTTACTGTTTTTGTGCCGTATGAAACCAATAATGGTAGGTTAGAAGCAGAAAAATATTTTTTAAAAATACTTATATGTAGTTTAGGGATAAAAATGAAGTATGTTCTGGTAGTTTATAGTATTTTCTAATTTAGGTTTTTGTTTTTTGGCCAATTATTGCTTTTGTTTAGAATTTAGAGATGTTTTCATAGGTGCGCTTTTGGTTAATATATTGTGAATATTACAATGGGTTAAAAATATTTTTTAAAAGTGAAGATTGAGGAATGGTGTGAAAAGGTTGTTCTATGAGTTTTAGCTGTCGATAAATGCTATTAGAAGCCGTTTATTTGATGGAAATCGGTTAAGGGGTTAAGGAATTATGGCTCTGTCAATTTTTTATTTTTACTGTTTTTGTGCCGTATGAAACCAATAATGGTAGGTTAGAAGCAGAAAAATATTTTTTAAAAATACTTATATGTAGTTTAGGGATAAAAATGAAGTATGTTCTGGTAGTTTATAGTATTTTCTAATTTAGGTTTTTGGTTTTTGGCCAATTATTGCTTTTGTTTAGAATTTAGAAATGTTTTCATAGGTGCGCTGTTGGTTAATATATTGTGAATATTACAATGGGTTAAAAATATTTTTTAAAAGTGAAGATTGAGGAATGGTGTGAAAAGGTTGTTCTATGAGTTTTAGCTGTCGATAAATGCTATTAGAAGCCGTTTATTTGATGGAAATCGGTTAAGGGGTTAAGGAATTATGGCTCTGTCAATTTTTTATTTTTACTGTTTATGTGCCGTATGAAACCAATAATGGTAGGTTAGAAGCAGAAAAAAATTTTTTTTAAATACTTATATGTAGTTTAGGGATAAAAATGATGTATGTTCTGGTAGTTTATAGTATTTTCTAATTTAGGTTTTTGTTTTTTGGCCGATTTTTGCTTTTGTTTAGAATTTAGAAATGTTTTCATAGGTGCGCTGTTGGTTAATATATTGTGAATATGACAATGGGTTAAAAATATTTTTTAAAAGTGAAGATTGAGGAACAGTGTGAAAAGGTTGTTCTATGAGTTTTAGCTGTCGATAAATGCTATTAGAAGCCGTTTATTTGATGAAAATCGGTTAAGGGGTTAAGGAATTATGGCTCTGTCAATTTTTTATTTTTACTGTTTTTGTGCCGTATGAAACCAATAACGGTAGGTTCGAAGCAGAAAAAATATTTTTAAAAATACTTATATGTAGTTTAGGGATAAAAATGAAGTATGTTCTGGTAGTTTATAGTATTTTCTAATTTAGGTTTTTGTTTTTTGGCCAATTATTGCTTTTGTTTAGAATTTAGAAATGTTTTCATAGGTGCGCTGTTGGTTAATATATTGTGAATATTACAATGGGTTAAAAATATTTTTTAAAAGTGAAGATTGAGGAATGGTGTGAAAAGGTTGTTCTATGAGTTTTAGCTGTCGATAAATGCTATTAGAAGCCGTTTATTTGATGGAAATCGGTTAAGGGGTTAAGGAATTATGGCTCTGTCAATTTTTTATTTTTACTGTTTATGTGCCGTATGAAACCAATAATGGTAGGTTAGAAGCAGAAAAAAATTTTTTTTAAATACTTATATGTAGTTTAGGGATAAAAATGATGTATGTTCTGGTAGTTTATAGTATTTTCTAATTTAGGTTTTTGTTTTTTGGCCGATTTTTGCTTTTGTTTAGAATTTAGAAATGTTTTCATAGGTGCGCTGTTGGTTAATATATTGTGAATATGACAATGGGTTAAAAATATTTTTTAAAAGTGAAGATTGAGGAACAGTGTGAAAAGGTTGTTCTATGAGTTTTAGCTGTCGATAAATGCTATTAGAAGCCGTTTATTTGATGAAAATCGGTTAAGGGGTTAAGGAATTATGGCTCTGTCAATTTTTTATTTTTACTGTTTTTGTGCCGTATGAAACCAATAACGGTAGGTTCGAAGCAGAAAAAATATTTTTAAAAATACTTATATGTAGTTTAGGGATAAAAATGATGTATGTTCTGGTAGTTTATAGTATTTTCTAATTTAGGCTTTTGTTTTTTGGCCAATTATTGCTTTTGTTTAGAATTTAGAAATATTTTCTTAGGTGCGCTGTTGGTTAATATATTGTGAATATTACAATGGGTTAAAAATATTTTTTAAAAGTGAAGATTGAGGAATGGTGTGAAAAGGTTGTTCTATGAGTTTTAGCTGTCGGTAAATGCTATTAGAAGCCGTTTATTTGATGGAAATCGGTGAAGGGGTTAAGGAATTATGGCTCTGTCAATTTTTTATTTTTACTGTTTATGTGCCGTATGAAACCAATAATGGTAGGTTAGAAGCAGAAAAATATTTTTTAAAAATACTTATATGTAGTTTAGGGATAAAAATGAAGTATGTTCTGGTAGTTTATAGTATTTTCTAATTTAGGTTTTTGTTTTTTGGCCAATTATTGCTTTTGTTTAGAATTTAGAAATGTTTTCATAGGTGCGCTGTTGGTTAATATATTGTGAATATTACAATGGGTTAAAAATATTTTTTAAAAGTGAAGATTGAGGAATGGTGTGAAAAGGTTGTTCTATGAGTTTTAGCTGTCGATAAATGCTATTAGAAGCCGTTTATTTGATGGAAATCGGTTAAGGGGTTAAGGAATTATGGCTCTGTCAATTTTTTATTTTTACTGTTTTTGTGCCGTATGAAACCAATAATGGTAGGTTAGAAGCAGAAAAATATTTTTTAAAAATACTTATATGTAGTTTAGGGATAAAAATGAAGTATGTTCTGGTAGTTTATAGTATTTTCTAATTTAGGTTTTTGTTTTTTGGCCAATTATTGCTTTTGTTTAGAATTTAGAGATGTTTTCATAGGTGCGCTGTTGGTTAATATATTGTGAATATTACAATGGGTTAAAAATATTTTTTAAAAGTGAAGATTGAGGAATGGTGTGAAAAGGTTGTTCTATGAGTTTTAGCTGTCGATAAATGCTATTAGAAGCCGTTTATTTGATGGAAATCGGTTAAGGGGTTAAGGAATTATGGCTCTGTCAATTTTTTATTTTTACTGTTTATGTGCCGTATGAAACCAATAATGGTAGGTTAGAAGCAGAAAAAAATTTTTTTTAAATACTTATATGTAGTTTAGGGATAAAAATGATGTATGTTCTGGTAGTTTATAGTATTTTCTAATTTAGGTTTTTGTTTTTTGGCCGATTTTTGCTTTTGTTTAGAATTTAGAAATGTTTTCATAGGTGCGCTGTTGGTTAATATATTGTGAATATGACAATGGGTTAAAAATATTTTTTAAAAGTGAAGATTGAGGAACAGTGTGAAAAGGTTGTTCTATGAGTTTTAGCTGTCGATAAATGCTATTAGAAGCCGTTTATTTGATGAAAATCGGTTAAGGGGTTAAGGAATTATGGCTCTGTCAATTTTTTATTTTTACTGTTTTTGTGCCGTATGAAACCAATAACGGTAGGTTCGAAGCAGAAAAAATATTTTTAAAAATACTTATATGTAGTTTAGGGATAAAAATGATGTATGTTCTGGTAGTTTATAGTATTTTCTAATTTAGGCTTTTGTTTTTTGGCCAATTATTGCTTTTGTTTAGAATTTAGAAATGTTTTCTTAGGTGCGCTGTTGGTTAATATATTGTGAATATTACAATGGGTTAAAAATATTTTTTAAAAGTGAAGATTGAGGAATGGTGTGAAAAGGTTGTTCTATGAGTTTTAGCTGTCGATAAATGCTATTAGAAGCCGTTTATTTGATGGAAATCGGTGAAGGGGTTAAGGAATTATGGCTCTGTCAATTTTTTATTTTTACTGTTTTTGTGCCGTATGAAACCAATAATGGTAGGTTAGAAGCAGAAAAATATTTTTTAAAAATACTTATATGTAGTTTAGGGATAAAAATGAAGTATGTTCTGGTAGTTTATAGTATTTTCTAATTTAGGTTTTTGTTTTTTGGCCAATTATTGCTTTTGTTTAGAATTTAGAAATGTTTTCTTAGGTGCGCTGTTGGTTAATATATTGTGAAAATGACAATGGGTTTAAAATATTTTTTAAAAGTGAAGATTGAGGAATGGTGTGAAAAGGTTGTTCTAGGAGTTTTAGCTGTCGATAAATGCTATTAGAAGCCGTTTATTTGATGGAAATCGGTTAAGGGGTTAAGGAATTATGGCTCTGTCAATTTTTTATTTTTACTGTTTATGTGCCGTATGAAACCAATAATGGTAGGTTAGAAGCAGAAAAAAATTTTTTTAAAATACTTATATGTAGTTTAGGGATAAAAATGATGTATGTTCTGGTAGTTTATAGTATTTTCTAATTTAGGTTTTTGTTCTTTGGCCAATTTTTGCTTTTGTTTAGAATTTAGAAATGTTTTCATAGGTGCGCTGTTGGTTAATATATTGTGAAAATGACAATGGGTTTAAAATATTTTTTAAAAGTGAAGATTGAGGAATGGTGTGAAAAGGTTGTTCTAGGAGTTTTAGCTGTCGATAAATTCTATTAGAAGCCGTGTATTTGATGGAAATCGGTTAAGGGGTTAAGGAATTATGGCTCTGTCAATTTTTTATTTTTACTGTTTATGTGCCGTATGAAATCAATAATGGTAGGTTAGAAGCAGAAAAAAAATTTTTTAAATACTTATATGTAGTTTAGGGATAAAAATGATGTATGTTCTGGTAGTTTATAGTATTTTCTAATTTAGGTTTTTGTTTTTTGGCCAATTTTAGCTTTTATTTAGAATTTAGAAATGTTTTCATAGGTGCGCTGTTGGTTAATATATTGTGAATATGACAATGGGTTAAAAATATTTTTTAAAAGTGAAGATTGAGGAATGGTGTGAAAAGGTTGTTCTATGAGTTTTAGCAGTTGATAAATGCTATTAGAAGCCGTTTATTTGATAGAAATCGGTTAAGGGGTTAAGGAATTATGGCTCTGTCAATTTTTTATTTTTACTGTTTATGTGCCGTATGAAACCAATAATGGTAGGTTAGAAGCAGAAAAAACAATTTTTAAAATACTTATATGTAGTTTAGGGATAAAAATGATGTATGTTCTGGTAGTTTATAGTATTTTCTAATTTAGGTTTTTGTTTTTTGGCCAATTTTTGCTTTTGTTTAGAATTTAGAAATGTTTTCATAGGTGCGCTGTTGGTTAATATATTGTGAATATGACAATGGGTTAAAAATATTTTTTAAAAGTGAAGATTGAGGAATGGTGTGAAAAGGTTGTTCTATGAGTTTTAGCTGTCGATAAATGCTATTAGAAGCCGTTTATTTGATGGAAATCGGTTAAGGGGTTAAGGAATTATGGCTCTGTCAATTTTTTATTTTTACTGTTTTTGTGCCGTATGAAACCAATAACGGTAGGTTCGAAGCAGAAAAAAAATTTTTAAAAATACTTATATGTAGTTTAGGGATAAAAATGATGTATGTTCTGGTAGTTTATAGTATTTTCTAATTTAGGCTTTTGTTTTTTGGATAATTTTTGCTTTTGTTTAGAATTTAGAAATGTTTTCATAGGTGCGCTGTTGGTTAATATATTGTGAAAATGACAATGGGTTTAAAATATTTTTGAAAAGTGAAGATTGAGGAATGGTGTGAAAAGGTTGTTCTAGGAGTTTTAGCTGTCGATAAATGCTATTAGAAGCCGTTTATTTGATGGAAATCGGTTAAGGGGTTAAGGAATTATGGCTCTGTCAATTTTTTATTTTTACTGTTTATGTGCCGTATGAAACCAATAATGGTAGGTTAGAAGCAGAAAAAAATTTTTTTAAAATACTTATATGTAGTTTAGGGATAAAAATGATGTATGTTCTGGTAGTTTATAGTATTTTCTAATTTAGGTTTTTGTTCTTTGGCCAATTTTTGCTTTTGTTTAGAATTTAGAAATGTTTTCATAGGTGCGCTGTTGGTTAATATATTGTGAAAATGACAATGGGTTTAAAATATTTTTTAAAAGTGAAGATTGAGGAATGGTGTGAAAAGGTTGTTCTAGGAGTTTTAGCTGTCGATAAATTCTATTAGAAGCCGTGTATTTGATGGAAATCGGTTAAGGGGTTAAGGAATTATGGCTCTGTCAATTTTTTATTTTTACTGTTTATGTGCCGTATGAAATCAATAATGGTAGGTTAGAAGCAGAAAAAAAATTTTTTAAATACTTATATGTAGTTTAGGGATAAAAATGATGTATGTTCTGGTAGTTTATAGTATTTTCTAATTTAGGTTTTTGTTTTTTGGCCAATTTTAGCTTTTATTTAGAATTTAGAAATGTTTTCATAGGTGCGCTGTTGGTTAATATATTGTGAATATGACAATGGGTTAAAAATATTTTTTAAAAGTGAAGATTGAGGAATGGTGTGAAAAGGTTGTTCTATGAGTTTTAGCTGTCGATAAATGCTATTAGAAGCCGTTTATTTGATAGAAATCGGTTAAGGGGTTAAGGAATTATGGCTCTGTCAATTTTTTATTTTTACTGTTTATGTGCCGTATGAAACCAATAATGGTAGGTTAGAAGCAGAAAAAACAATTTTTAAAATACTTATATGTAGTTTAGGGATAAAAATGATGTATGTTCTGGTAGTTTATAGTATTTTCTAATTTAGGCTTTTGTTTTTTGGATAATTTTTGCTTTTGTTTAGAATTTAGAAATGTTTTCATAGGTGCGCTGTTGGTTAATATATTGTGAAAATGACAATGGGTTTAAAATATTTTTGAAAAGTGAAGATTGAGGAATGGTGTGAAAAGGTTGTTCTAGGAGTTTTAGCTGTCGATAAATTCTATTAGAAGCCGTCTATTTGATAGAAATCGGTTAAGGGGTTAAGGAATTATGGCTCTGTCAATTTTTTATTTTTACTGTTTATGTGCCGTATGAAACCAATAATGGTAGGTTAGAAGCAGAAAAAAAAATTTTTAAAATACTTATATGTAGTTTAGGGATAAAAATGATGTATGTTCTGGTAGTTTATAGTATTTTCTAATTTAGGTTTTTGTTTTTTGGCCAATTTTAGCTTTTATTTAGAATTTAGAAATGTTTTCATAGGTGCGCTGTTGGTTAATATATTGTGAATATGACAATGGGTTAAAAATATTTTTTAAAAGTGAAGATTGAGGAATGGTGTGAAAAGGTTGTTCTATGAGTTTTAGCTGTCGATAAATGCTATTAGAAGCCGTTTATTTGATGGAAATCGGTTAAGGGGTTAAGGAATTATGGCTCTGTCAATTTTTTATTTTTACTGTTTTTGTGCCGTATGAAACCAATAACGGTAGGTTCGAAGCAGAAAAAAAATTTTTAAAAATACTTATATGTAGTTTAGGGATAAAAATGATGTATGTTCTGGTAGTTTATAGTATTTTCTAATTTAGGTTTTTGTTTTTTGGCCAATTTTAGCTTTTATTTAGAATTTAGAAATGTTTTCATAGGTGCGCTGTTGGTTAATATATTGTGAATATGACAATGGGTTAAAAATATTTTTTAAAAGTGAAGATTGAGGAATGGTGTGAAAAGGTTGTTCTATCAGTTTTAGCTGTCGATAAATGCTATTAGAAGCCGTTTATTTGATGGAAATCGGTTAAGGGGTTAAGGAATTATGGCTCTGTCAATTTTTTATTTTTACTGTTTTTGTGCCGTATGAAACCAATAACGGTAGGTTCGAAGCAGAAAAAAAATTTTTAAAAATACTTATATGTAGTTTAGGGATAAAAATGATGTATGTTCTGGTAGTTTTAGTATTTTCTAATTTAGGCTTTTGTTTTTTGGCCAATTTTTGCTTTTGTTTAGAATTTAGAAATGTTTTCATAGGTGCGCTGTTTGTTAATATATTGTGAAAATGACAATGGGTTTAAAATATTTTTGAAAAGTGAAGATTGAGGAATGGTGTGAAAAGGTTGTTCTAGGAGTTTTAGCTGTCGATAAATTCTATTAGAAGCCGTGTATTTGATGGAAATCGGTTAAGGGATTAAGGAATTATGGCTCTGTCAATTTTTTATTTTTACTGTTTATGTGCCGTATGAAATCAATAATGGTAGGTTAGAAGCAGAAAAAAAATTTTTAAAATACTTATATGTAGTTTAGGGATAAAAATGATGTATGTTCTGGTAGTTTATAGTATTTTCTAATTTAGGTTTTTGTTTTTTGGCCAATTTTAGCTTTTA
Organism: Sarcophaga subvicina; assembly: GCA_936449025.2. NCBI lineage: Eukaryota > Metazoa > Arthropoda > Insecta > Diptera > Sarcophagidae > Sarcophaga > Sarcophaga subvicina. The sequence continues at coordinate 91,435 of OW388084.2, forward strand.
TTTAGAATTTAGAAATGTTTTCATAGGTGCGCTGTTGGTTAATATATTGTGAATATGACAATGGGTTAAAAATATTTTTTAAAAGTGAAGATTGAGGAATGGTGTGAAAAGGTTGTTCTATGAGTTTTAGCTGTCGATAAATGCTATTAGAAGCCGTTTATTTGATAGAAATCGGTTAAGGGGTTAAGGAATTATGGCTCTGTCAATTTTTTATTTTTACTGTTTATGTGCCGTATGAAACCAATAATGGTAGGTTAGAAGCAGAAAAAAAAATTTTTAAAATACTTATATGTAGTTTAGGGATAAAAATGATGTATGTTCTGGTAGTTTATAGTATTTTCTAATTTAGGTTTTTGTTTTTTGGCCAATTTTTGCTTTTGTTTAGAATTTAGAAATGTTTTCATAGGTGCGCTGTTGGTTAATATATTGTGAATATGACAATGGGTTAAAAATATTTTTTAAAAGTGAAGATTGAGGAATGGTGTGAAAAGGTTGTTCTATGAGTTTTAGCTGTCGATAAATGCTATTAGAAGCCGTTTATTTGATGGAAATCGGTTAAGGGGTTAAGGAATTATGGCTCTGTCAATTTTTTATTTTTACTGTTTTTGTGCCGTATGAAACCAATAACGGTAGGTTCGAAGCAGAAAAAAAATTTTTAAAAATACTTATATGTAGTTTAGGGATAAAAATGATGTATGTTCTGGTAGTTTATAGTATTTTCTAATTTAGGCTTTTGTTTTTTGGATAATTTTTGCTTTTGTTTAGAATTTAGAAATGTTTTCATAGGTGCGCTGTTGGTTAATATATTGTGAAAATGACAATGGGTTTAAAATATTTTTGAAAAGTGAAGATTGAGGAATGGTGTGAAAAGGTTGTTCTAGGAGTTTTAGCTGTCGATAAATTCTATTAGAAGCCGTCTATTTGATAGAAATCGGTTAAGGGGTTAAGGAATTATGGCTCTGTCAATTTTTTATTTTTACTGTTTATGTGCCGTATGAAACCAATAATGGTAGGTTAGAAGCAGAAAAAAAAATTTTTAAAATACTTATATGTAGTTTAGGGATAAAAATGATGTATGTTCTGGTAGTTTATAGTATTTTCTAATTTAGGTTTTTGTTTTTTGGCCAATTTTAGCTTTTATTTAGAATTTAGAAATGTTTTCATAGGTGCGCTGTTGGTTAATATATTGTGAATATGACAATGGGTTAAAAATATTTTTTAAAAGTGAAGATTGAGGAATGGTGTGAAAAGGTTGTTCTATGAGTTTTAGCTGTCGATAAATGCTATTAGAAGCCGTTTATTTGATGGAAATCGGTTAAGGGGTTAAGGAATTATGGCTCTGTCAATTTTTTATTTTTACTGTTTTTGTGCCGTATGAAACCAATAACGGTAGGTTCGAAGCAGAAAAAAAATTTTTAAAAATACTTATATGTAGTTTAGGGATAAAAATGATGTATGTTCTGGTAGTTTATAGTATTTTCTAATTTAGGTTTTTGTTTTTTGGCCAATTTTAGCTTTTATTTAGAATTTAGAAATGTTTTCATAGGTGCGCTGTTGGTTAATATATTGTGAATATGACAATGGGTTAAAAATATTTTTTAAAAGTGAAGATTGAGGAATGGTGTGAAAAGGTTGTTCTATGAGTTTTAGCTGTCGATAAATGCTATTAGAAGCCGTTTATTTGATGGAAATCGGTTAAGGGGTTAAGGAATTATGGCTCTGTCAATTTTTTATTTTTACTGTTTTTGTGCCGTATGAAACCAATAACGGTAGGTTCGAAGCAGGAAAAAAATTTTTAAAAATACTTATATGTAGTTTAGGGATAAAAATGATGTATGTTCTGGTAGTTTTAGTATTTTCTAATTTAGGCTTTTGTTTTTTGGCCAATTTTTGCTTTTGTTTAGAATTTAGAAATGTTTTCATAGGTGCGCTGTTTGTTAATATATTGTGAAAATGACAATGGGTTTAAAATATTTTTGAAAAGTGAAGATTGAGGAATGGTGTGAAAAGGTTGTTCTATGAGTTTTAGCTGTCGATAAATGCTATTAGAAGCCGTTTATTTGATGGAAATCGGTTAAGGGGTTAAGGAATTATGGCTCTGTCAATTTTTTATTTTTACTGTTTTTGTGCCGTTTGAAACCAATAACGGTAGGTTCGAAGCAGAAAAAAAATTTTTAAAAATACTTATATGTAGTTTAGGGATAAAAATGATGTATGTTCTGGTAGTTTATAGTATTTTCTAATTTAGGCTTTTGTTTTTTGGATAATTTTTGCTTTTGTTTAGAATTTAGAAATGTTTTCATAGGTGCGCTGTTGGTTAATATATTGTGAAAATGACAATGGGTTTAAAATATTTTTGAAAAGTGAAGATTGAGGAATGGTGTGAAAAGGTTGTTCTAGGAGTTTTAGCTGTCGATAAATTCTATTAGAAGCCGTGTATTTGATGGAAATCGGTTAAGGGGTTAAGGAATTATGGCTCTGTCAATTTTTTATTTTTACTGTTTATGTGCCGTATGAAATCAATAATGGTAGGTTAGAAGCAGAAAAAAAAATTTTTAAAATACTTATATGTAGTTTAGGGATGAAAATGATGTATGTTCTGGTAGTTTATAGTATTTTCTAATTTAGGTTTTTGTTTTTTGGCCAATTTTTGCTTTTGTTTAGAATTTAGAAATGTTTTCATAGGTGCGCTGTTGGTTAATATATTGTGAAAATGACAATGGGTTTAAAATATTTTTTAAAAGTGAAGATTGAGGAATGGTGTGAAAAGGTTGTTCTAGGAGTTTTAGCTGTCGATAAATTCTATTAGAAGCCGTTTATTTGATGGAAATCGGTTAAGGGGTTAAGGAATTATGGCTCTGTCAATTTTTTATTTTTACTGTTTATGTGCCGTATGAAACCAATAATGGTAGGTTAGAAGCAGAAAAAAAAATTTTTAAAATACTTATATGTAGTTTAGGGATAAAAATGATGTATGTTCTGGTAGTTTATAGTATTTTCTAATTTAGGTTTTTGTTTTTTGGCTAATTTTTGCTTTTGTTTAGAATTTAGAAATGTTTTCATAGGTGCGCTGTTGGTTAATATATTGTGAATATGACAATGGGTTAAAAATATTTTTTAAAAGTGAAGATTGAGGAATGGTGTGAAAAGGTTGTTTTATGAGTTTTAGCTGTCGATAAATGCTATTAGAAGCCGTTTATTTGATGGAAATCGGTTAAGGGGTTAAGGAATTATGGCTCTGTCAATTTTTTATTTTTACTGTTTTTGTGCCGTATGAATCCAATAACGGTAGGTTCGAAGCAGAAAAAAAATTTTTAAAAATACTTATATGTAGTTTATGGATAAAAATGATGTATGTTCTGGTAGTTTATAGTATTTTCTAATTGTGATTTTTGTTTTTTGGCCAATTTTTGCTTTTGTTTAGAATTTAGAAATTTTTTCATAGGTTCGCTGTTGGTTAATATATTGTGAAAATGACAATGGGTTAAAAATATTTTTTAAAAGTAAAGATTGAGGAATGGTGTGAAAAGGTTGTTCTATGAGTTTTAGCTGTCGATAAATGCTATTAGAAGCCGTTTATTTGATGGAAATCGGTGAAGGGGTTAAGGAATTATGGCTCTGTCAATTTTTTATTTTTACTGTTTATGTGCCGTATGAAACCAATAATGGTAGGTTAGAAGCAGAAAAATATTTTTTAAAAATACTTATATGTAGTTTAGGGATAAAAATGAAGTATGTTCTGGTAGTTTATAGTATTTTCTAATTTAGGTTTTTGTTTTTTGGCCAATTATTGCTTTTGTTTAGAATTTAGAAATGTTTTCATAGGTGCGCTGTTGGTTAATATATTGTGAATATTACAATGGGTTAAAAATATATTTTAAAAGTGAAGATTGAGGAATGGTGTGAAAAGGTTGTTCTATGAGTTTTAGCTGTCGATAAATGCTATTAGAAGCCGTTTATTTGATGGAAATCGGTTAAGGGGTTAAGGAATTATGGCTCTGTCAATTTTTTATTTTTACTGTTTTTGTGCCGTATGAAACCAATAATGGTAGGTTAGAAGCAGAAAAATATTTTTTAAAAATACTTATATGTAGTTTAGGGATAAAAATGAAGTATGTTCTGGTAGTTTATAGTATTTTCTAATTTAGGTTTTTGTTTTTTGGCCAATTATTGCTTTTGTTTAGAATTTAGAGATGTTTTCATAGGTGCGCTGTTGGTTAATATATTGTGAATATTACAATGGGTTAAAAATATTTTTTAAAAGTGAAGATTGAGGAATGGTGTGAAAAGGTTGTTCTATGAGTTTTAGCTGTCGATAAATGCTATTAGAAGCCGTTTATTTGATGGAAATCGGTTAAGGGGTTAAGGAATTATGGCTCTGTCAATTTTTTATTTTTACTGTTTTTGTGCCGTATGAAACCAATAATGGTAGGTTAGAAGCAGAAAAATATTTTTTAAAAATACTTATATGTAGTTTAGGGATAAAAATGAAGTATGTTCTGGTAGTTTATAGTATTTTCTAATTTAGGTTTTTGTTTTTTGGCCAATTATTGCTTTTGTTTAGAATTTAGAAATGTTTTCATAGGTGCGCTGTTGGTTAATATATTGTGAATATTACAATGGGTTAAAAATATTTTTTAAAAGTGAAGATTGAGGAATGGTGTGAAAAGGTTGTTCTATGAGTTTTAGCTGTCGATAAATGCTATTAGAAGCCGTTTATTTGATGGAAATCGGTGAAGGGGTTAAGGAATTATGGCTCTGTCAATTTTTTATTTTTACTGTTTATGTGCCGTATGAAACCAATAATGGTAGGTTAGAAGCAGAAAAATATTTTTTAAAAATACTTATATGTAGTTTAGGGATAAAAATGAAGTATGTTCTGGTAGTTTATAGTATTTTCTAATTTAGGTTTTTGTTTTTTGGCCAATTTTTGCTTTTGTTTAGAATTTAGAAATGTTTTCATAGGTGCGCTGTTGGTTAATATATTGTGAAAATGACAATGGGTTAAAAATATTTTTTAAAAGTGAAGATTGAGGAATGGTGTGAAAAGGTTGTTCTATGAGTTTTAGCTGTCGATAAATGCTATTAGAAGCCGTTTATTTGATGGAAATCGGTTAAGGGGTTAAGGAATTATGGCTCTGTCAATTTTTTATTTTTACTGTTTTTGTGCCGTATGAAACCAATAATGGTAGGTTAGAAGCAGAAAAATATTTTTTAAAAATACTTATATGTAGTTTAGGGATAAAAATGAAGTATGTTCTGGTAGTTTATAGTATTTTCTAATTTAGGTTTTTGTTTTTTGGCCAATTATTGCTTTTGTTTAGAATTAAGAAATGTTTTCATAGGTGCGCTGTTGGTTAATATATTGTGAATATTACAATGGGTTAAAAATATTTTTTAAAAGTGAAGATTGAGGAATGGTGTGAAAAGGTTATTCTATGAGTTTTAGCTGTCGATAAATGCTATTAGAAGCCGTTTATTTGATGGAAATCGGTGAAGGGGTTAAGGAATTATGGCTCTGTCAATTTTTTATTTTTACTGTTTATGTGCCGTATGAAACCAATAATGGTAGGTTAGAAGCAGAAAAATATTTTTTAAAAATACTTATATGTAGTTTAGGGATAAAAATGAAGTATGTTCTGGTAGTTTATAGTATTTTCTAATTTAGGTTTTTGTTTTTTGGCCAATTATTGCTTTTGTTTAGAATTTAGAAATGTTTTCATAGGTGCGCTGTTGGTTAATATATTGTGAAAATGACAATGGGTTAAAAATATTTTTTAAAAGTGAAGATTGAGGAATGGTGTGAAAAGGTTGTTCTATGAGTTTTAGCTGTCGATAAATGCTATTAGAAGCCGTTTATTTGATGGAAATCGGTGAAGGGGTTAAGGAATTATGGCTCTGTCAATTTTTTATTTTTACTGTTTATGTGCCGTATGAAACCAATAATGGTAGGTTAGAAGCAGAAAAATATTTTTTAAAAATACTTATATGTAGTTTAGGGATAAAAATGAAGTATGTTCTGGTAGTTTATAGTATTTTCTAATTTAGGTTTTTGTTTTTTGGCCAATTATTGCTTTTGTTTAGAATTTAGAAATGTTTTCATAGGTGCGCTGTTGGTTAATATATTGTGAATATTACAATGGGTTAAAAATATTTTTTAAAAGTGAAGATTGAGGAATGGTGTGAAAAGGTTGTTCTATGAGTTTTAGCTGTCGATAAATGCTATTAGAAGCCGTTTATTTGATGGAAATCGGTTAAGGGGTTAAGGAATTATGGCTCTGTCAATTTTTTATTTTTACTGTTTTTGTGCCGTATGAAACCAATAATGGTAGGTTAGAAGCAGAAAAATATTTTTTAAAAATACTTATATGTAGTTTAGGGATAAAAATGAAGTATGTTCTGGTAGTTTATAGTATTTTCTAATTTAGGTTTTTGTTTTTTGGCCAATTATTGCTTTTGTTTAGAATTTAGAGATGTTTTCATAGGTGCGCTGTTGGTTAATATATTGTGAATATTACAATGGGTTAAAAATATTTTTTAAAAGTGAAGATTGAGGAATGGTGTGAAAAGGTTGTTCTATGAGTTTTAGCTGTCGATAAATGCTATTAGAAGCCGTTTATTTGATGGAAATCGGTTAAGGGGTTAAGGAATTATGGCTCTGTCAATTTTTTATTTTTACTGTTTTTGTGCCGTATGAAACCAATAATGGTAGGTTAGAAGCAGAAAAATATTTTTTAAAAATACTTATATGTAGTTTAGGGATAAAAATGAAGTATGTTCTGGTAGTTTATAGTATTTTCTAATTTAGGTTTTTGTTTTTTGGCCAATTATTGCTTTTGTTTAGAATTTAGAAATGTTTTCATAGGTGCGCTGTTGGTTAATATATTGTGAATATTACAATGGGTTAAAAATATTTTTTAAAAGTGAAGATTGAGGAATGGTGTGAAAAGGTTGTTCTATGAGTTTTAGCTGTCGATAAATGCTATTAGAAGCCGTTTATTTGATGGAAATCGGTGAAGGGGTTAAGGAATTATGGCTCTGTCAATTTTTTATTTTTACTGTTTATGTGCCGTATGAAACCAATAATGGTAGGTTAGAAGCAGAAAAATATTTTTTAAAAATACTTATATGTAGTTTAGGGATAAAAATGAAGTATGTTCTGGTAGTTTATAGTATTTTCTAATTTAGGTTTTTGTTTTTTGGCCAATTTTTGCTTTTGTTTAGAATTTAGAAATGTTTTCATAGGTGCGCTGTTGGTTAATATATTGTGAAAATGACAATGGGTTAAAAATATTTTTTAAAAGTGAAGATTGAGGAATGGTGTGAAAAGGTTGTTCTATGAGTTTTAGCTGTCGATAAATGCTATTAGAAGCCGTTTATTTGATGGAAATCGGTTAAGGGGTTAAGGAATTATGGCTCTGTCAATTTTTTATTTTTACTGTTTTTGTGCCGTATGAAACCAATAATGGTAGGTTAGAAGCAGAAAAATATTTTTTAAAAATACTTATATGTAGTTTAGGGATAAAAATGAAGTATGTTCTGGTAGTTTATAGTATTTTCTAATTTAGGTTTTTGTTTTTTGGCCAATTATTGCTTTTGTTTAGAATTAAGAAATGTTTTCATAGGTGCGCTGTTGGTTAATATATTGTGAATATTACAATGGGTTAAAAATATTTTTTAAAAGTGAAGATTGAGGAATGGTGTGAAAAGGTTATTCTATGAGTTTTAGCTGTCGATAAATGCTATTAGAAGCCGTTTATTTGATGGAAATCGGTGAAGGGGTTAAGGAATTATGGCTCTGTCAATTTTTTATTTTTACTGTTTATGTGCCGTATGAAACCAATAATGGTAGGTTAGAAGCAGAAAAATATTTTTTAAAAATACTTATATGTAGTTTAGGGATAAAAATGAAGTATGTTCTGGTAGTTTATAGTATTTTCTAATTTAGGTTTTTGTTTTTTGGCCAATTATTGCTTTTGTTTAGAATTTAGAAATGTTTTCATAGGTGCGCTGTTGGTTAATATATTGTGAAAATGACAATGGGTTAAAAATATTTTTTAAAAGTGAAGATTGAGGAATGGTGTGAAAAGGTTGTTCTATGAGTTTTAGCTGTCGATAAATGCTATTAGAAGCCGTTTATTTGATGGAAATCGGTGAAGGGGTTAAGGAATTATGGCTCTGTCAATTTTTTATTTTTACTGTTTATGTGCCGTATGAAACCAATAATGGTAGGTTAGAAGCAGAAAAATATTTTTTAAAAATACTTATATGTAGTTTAGGGATAAAAATGAAGTATGTTCTGGTAGTTTATAGTATTTTCTAATTTAGGTTTTTGTTTTTTGGCCAATTATTGCTTTTGTTTAGAATTTAGAAATGTTTTCATAGGTGCGCTGTTGGTTAATATATTGTGAATATTACAATGGGTTAAAAATATTTTTTAAAAGTGAAGATTGAGGAATGGTGTGAAAAGGTTGTTCTATGAGTTTTAGCTGTCGATAAATGCTATTAGAAGCCGTTTATTTGATGGAAATCGGTTAAGGGGTTAAGGAATTATGGCTCTGTCAATTTTTTATTTTTACTGTTTTTGTGCCGTATGAAACCAATAATGGTAGGTTAGAAGCAGAAAAATATTTTTTAAAAATACTTATATGTAGTTTAGGGATAAAAATGAAGTATGTTCTGGTAGTTTATAGTATTTTCTAATTTAGGTTTTTGTTTTTTGGCCAATTATTGCTTTTGTTTAGAATTTAGAGATGTTTTCATAGGTGCGCTTTTGGTTAATATATTGTGAATATTACAATGGGTTAAAAATATTTTTTAAAAGTGAAGATTGAGGAATGGTGTGAAAAGGTTGTTCTATGAGTTTTAGCTGTCGATAAATGCTATTAGAAGCCGTTTATTTTATGGAAATCGGTTAAGGGGTTAAGGAATTATGGCTCTGTCAATTTTTTATATTTACTGTTTATGTGCCGTATGAAACTAATAATGGTAGGTTAGAAGCAGAAAAAAATTTTTAAAAATACTTATATGTAGTTTAGGGATAAAAATGAAGTATGTTCTGGTAGTTTATAGTATTTTCTAATTTAGGTTTTTGTTCTTTGGATAATTTTTGCTTTTGTTTAGAATTTAGAAATGTTTTCATAGGTGCGCTGTTGGTTAATATATTGTGAAAATGACAATGGGTTTAAAATATTTTTTAAAAGTGAAGATTGAGGAATGGTGTGAAAAGGTTGTTCTAGGAGTTTTAGCTGTCGATAAATGCTATTAGAAGCCGTTTATTTGATGGAAATCGGTTAAGGGGTTAAGGAATTATGGCTCTGTCAATTTTTTATTTTTACTGTTTATGTGCCGTATGAAACCAATAATGGTAGGTTAGAAGCAGAAAAAATTTTTTTTAAAATACTTATATGTAGTTTAGGGATAAAAATGATGTATGTTCTGGTAGTTTATAGTATTTTCTAATTTAGGTTTTTGTTCTTTGGCCAATTTTTGCTTTTGTTTAGAATTTAGAAATGTTTTCATAGGTGCGCTGTTGGTTAATATATTGTGAATATTACAATGGGTTAAAAATATTTTTTAAAAGTGAAGATTGAGGAATGGTGTGAAAAGGTTGTTCTATGAGTTTTAGCTGTCGATAAATGCTATTAGAAGCCGTTTATTTGATAGAAATCGGTTAAGGGGTTAAGGAATTATGGCTCTGTCAATTTTTTATTTTTACTGTTTATGTGCCGTATGAAACCAATAATGGTAGGTTAGAAGCAGAAAAAACAATTTTTAAAATACTTATATGTAGTTTAGGGATAAAAATGATGTATGTTCTGGTAGTTTATAGTATTTTCTAATTTAGGTTTTTGTTTTTTGGCCAATTTTTGCTTTTGTTTAGAATTTAGAAATGTTTTCATAGGTGCGCTGTTGGTTAATATATTGTGAATATGACAATGGGTTAAAAATATTTTTTAAAAGTGAAGATTGAGGAATGGTGTGAAAAGGTTGTTCTATGAGTTTTAGCTGTCGATAAATGCTATTAGAAGCCGTTTATTTGATGGAAATCGGTTAAGGGGTTAAGGAATTATGGCTCTGTCAATTTTTTATTTTTACTGTTTTTGTGCCGTATGAAACCAATAACGGTAGGTTCGAAGCAGAAAAAAAATTTTTAAAAATACTTATATGTAGTTTAGGGATAAAAATGATGTATGTTCTGGTAGTTTATAGTATTTTCTAATTTAGGCTTTTGTTTTTTGGATAATTTTTGCTTTTGTTTAGAATTTAGAAATGTTTTCATAGGTGCGCTGTTGGTTAATATATTGTGAAAATGACAATGGGTTTAAAATATTTTTGAAAAGTGAAGATTGAGGAATGGTGTGAAAAGGTTGTTCTAGGAGTTTTAGCTGTCGATAAATTCTATTAGAAGCCGTCTATTTGATAGAAATCGGTTAAGGGGTTAAGGAATTATGGCTCTGTCAATTTTTTATTTTTACTGTTTATGTGCCGTATGAAACCAATAATGGTAGGTTAGAAGCAGAAAAAAAATTTTTAAAATACTTATATGTAGTTTAGGGATAAAAATGATGTATGTTCTGGTAGTTTATAGTATTTTCTAATTTAGGTTTTTGTTTTTTGGCCAATTTTAGCTTTTATTTAGAATTTAGAAATGTTTTCATAGGTGCGCTGTTGGTTAATATATTGTGAATATGACAATGGGTTAAAAATATTTTTTAAAAGTGAAGATTGAGGAATGGTGTGAAAAGGTTGTTCTATGAGTTTTAGCTGTCGATAAATGCTATTAGAAGCCGTTTATTTGATGGAAATCGGTTAAGGGGTTAAGGAATTATGGCTCTGTCAATTTTTTATTTTTACTGTTTTTGTGCCGTATGAAACCAATAACGGTAGGTTCGAAGCAGAAAAAAAATTTTTAAAAATACTTATATGTAGTTTAGGGATAAAAATGATGTATGTTCTGGTAGTTTATAGTATTTTCTAATTTAGGTTTTTGTTTTTTGGCCAATTTTTGCTTTTGTTTAGAATTTAGAAATGTTTTCATAGGTGCGCTGTTGGTTAATATATTGTGAAAATGACAATGGGTTTAAAATATTTTTGAAAAGTGAAGATTGAGGAATGGTGTGAAAAGGTTGTTCTAGGAGTTTTAGCTGTCGATAAATTCTATTAGAAGCCGTGTATTTGATGGAAATCGGTTAAGGGGTTAAGGAATTATGGCTCTGTCAATTTTTTATTTTTACTGTTTATGTGCCGTATGAAATCAATAATGGTAGGTTAGAAGCAGAAAAAAAATTTTTAAAATACTTATATGTAGTTTAGGGATAAAAATGATGTATGTTCTGGTAGTTTATAGTATTTTCTAATTTAGGTTTTTGTTTTTTGGCCAATTTTAGCTTTTATTTAGAATTTAGAAATGTTTTCATAGGTGCGCTGTTGGTTAATATATTGTGAATATGACAATGGGTTAAAAATATTTTTTAAAAGTGAAGATTGAGGAACGGTGTGAAAAGGTTGTTCTATGAGTTTTAGCTGTCGATAAATGCTATTAGAAGCCGTTTATTTGATAGAAATCGGTTAAGGGGTTAAGGAATTATGGCTCTGTCAATTTTTTATTTTTACTGTTTATGTGCCGTATGAAACCAATAATGGTAGGTTAGAAGCAGAAAAAAAAATTTTTAAAATACTTATATGTAGTTTAGGGATAAAAATGATGTATGTTCTGGTAGTTTATAGTATTTTCTAATTTAGGTTTTTGTTTTTTGGCCAATTTTTGCTTTTGTTTAGAATTTAGAAATGTTTTCATAGGTGCGCTGTTGGTTAATATATTGTGAATATGACAATGGGTTAAAAATATTTTTTAAAAGTGAAGATTGAGGAATGGTGTGAAAAGGTTGTTCTATGAGTTTTAGCTGTCGATAAATGCTATTAGAAGCCGTTTATTTGATGGAAATCGGTTAAGGGGTTAAGGAATTATGGCTCTGTCAATTTTTTATTTTTACTGTTTTTGTGCCGTATGAAACCAATAACGGTAGGTTCGAAGCAGAAAAAAAATTTTTTAAAATACTTATATGTAGTTTAGGGATAAAAATGATGTATGTTCTGGTAGTTTATAGTATTTTCTAATTTAGGCTTTTGTTTTTTGGATAATTTTTGCTTTTGTTTAGAATTTAGAAATGTTTTCATAGGTGCGCTGTTGGTTAATATATTGTGAAAATGACAATGGGTTTAAAATATTTTTGAAAAGTGAAGATTGAGGAATGGTGTGAAAAGGTTGTTCTAGGAGTTTTAGCTGTCGATAAATTCTATTAGAAGCCGTCTATTTGATAGAAATCGGTTAAGGGGTTAAGGAATTATGGCTCTGTCAATTTTTTATTTTTACTGTTTATGTGCCGTATGAAACCAATAATGGTAGGTTAGAAGCAGAAAAAAAAATTTTTAAAATACTTATATGTAGTTTAGGGATAAAAATGATGTATGTTCTGGTAGTTTATAGTATTTTCTAATTTAGGTTTTTGTTTTTTGGCCAATTTTAGCTTTTATTTAGAATTTAGAAATGTTTTCATAGGTGCGCTGTTGGTTAATATATTGTGAATATGACAATGGGTTAAAAATATTTTTTAAAAGTGAAGATTGAGGAATGGTGTGAAAAGGTTGTTTTATGAGTTTTAGCTGTCGATAAATGCTATTAGAAGCCGTTTATTTGATGGAAATCGGTTAAGGGGTTAAGGAATTATGGCTCTGTCAATTTTTTATTTTTACTGTTTTTGTGCCGTATGAAACCAATAACGGTAGGTTCGAAGCAGAAAAAAAATTTTTAAAAATACTTATATGTAGTTTAGGGATAAAAATGATGTATGTTCTGGTAGTTTATAGTATTTTCTAATTTAGGCTTTTGTTTTTTGGATAATTTTTGCTTTTGTTTAGAATTTAGAAATGTTTTCATAGGTGCGCTGTTGGTTAATATATTGTGAAAATGACAATGGGTTTAAAATATTTTTGAAAAGTGAAGATTGAGGAATGGTGTGAAAAGGTTGTTCTAGGAGTTTTAGCTGTCGATAAATTCTATTAGAAGCCGTGTATTTGATGGAAATCGGTTAAGGGGTTAAGGAATTATGGCTCTGTCAATTTTTTATTTTTACTGTTTATGTGCCGTATGAAATCAATAATGGTAGGTTAGAAGCAGAAAAAAAAATTTTTTAAATACTTATATGTAGTTTAGGGATAAAAATGATGTATGTTCTGGTAGTTTATAGTATTTTCTAATTTAGGTTTTTGTTTTTTGGCCAATTTTTGCTTTTGTTTAGAATTTAGAAATGTTTTCATAGGTGCGCTGTTGGTTAATATATTGTGAAAATGACAATGGGTTAAAAATATTTTTTTAAAAGTGAAGATTGAGGAATGGTGTGAAAAGGTTGTTCTATGAGTTTTAGCTGTCGATAAATGCTATTAGAAGCCGTTTATTTGATAGAAATCGGTTAAGGGGTTAAGGAATTATGGCTCTGTCAATTTTTTATTTTTACTGTTTATGTGCCGTATGAAACCAATAATGGTAGGTTAGAAGAAGAAACAAATTTTTTTTAAATACTTATATGTAGTTTAGGGATAAAAATGATGTATGTTCTGGTAGTTTATAGTATTTTCTAATTTAGGTTTTTGTTTTTTGGCCAATTTTTGCTTTTGTTTAGAATTTAGAAATGTTTTCATAGGTGCGCTGTTGGTTAATATATTGTGAATATGACAATGGGTTAAAAATATTTTTTAAAAGTGAAGATTGAGGAATGGTGTGAAAAGGTTGTTCTATGAGTTTTAGCTGTCGATAAATGCTATTAGAAGCCGTTTATTTGATGGAAATCGGTTAAGGGGTTAAGGAATTATGGCTCTGTCAATTTTTTATTTTTACTGTTTTTGTGCCGTTTGAAACCAATAACGGTAGGTTCGAAGCAGAAAAAAATTTTTAAAAATACTTATATGTAGTTTAGGGATAAAAATGATGTATGTTCTGGTAGTTTATAGTATTTTCTAATTTAGGCTTTTGTTTTTTGGATAATTTTTGCTTTTGTTTAGAATTTAGAAATGTTTTCATAGGTGCGCTGTTGGTTAATATATTGTGAAAATGACAATGGGTTTAAAATATTTTTGAAAAGTGAAGATTGAGGAATGGTGTGAAAAGGTTGTTCTAGGAGTTTTAGCTGTCGATAAATTCTATTAGAAGCCGTGTATTTGATGGAAATCGGTTAAGGGGTTAAGGAATTATGGCTCTGTCAATTTTTTATTTTTACTGTTTATGTGCCGTATGAAATCAATAATGGTAGGTTAGAAGCAGAAAAAAAAATTTTTAAAATACTTATATGTAGTTTAGGGATAAAAATGATGTATGTTCTGGTAGTTTATAGTATTTTCTAATTTAGGTTTTTGTTTTTTGGCCAATTTTTGCTTTTGTTTAGAATTTAGAAATGTTTTCATAGGTGCGCTGTTGGTTAATATATTGTGAAAATGACAATGGGTTTAAAATATTTTTTAAAAGTGAAGATTGAGGAATGGTGTGAAAAGGTTGTTCTAGGAGTTTTAGCTATCGATAAATTCTATTAGAAGCCGTTTATTTGATGGAAATCGGTTAAGGGGTTAAGGAATTATGGCTCTGTCAATTTTTTATTTTTACTGTTTATGTGCCGTATGAAACCAATAATGGTAGGTTAGAAGCAGAAAAAAAAATTTTTAAAATACTTATATGTAGTTTAGGGATAAAAATGATGTATGTTCTGGTAGTTTATAGTATTTTCTAATTTAGGTTTTTGTTTTTTGGCCAATTTTTGCTTTTGTTTAGAATTTAGAAATGTTTTCATAGGTGCGCTGTTGGTTAATATATTGTGAATATGACAATGGGTTAAAAATATTTTTTAAAAGTGAAGATTGAGGAATGGTGTGAAAAGGTTGTTTTATGAGTTTTAGCTGTCGATAAATGCTATTAGAAGCCGTTTATTTGATGGAAATCGGTTAAGGGGTTAAGGAATTATGGCTCTGTCAATTTTTTATTTTTACTGTTTTTGTGCCGTATGAATCCAATAACGGTAGGTTCGAAGCAGAAAAAAAATTTTTAAAAATACTTATATGTAGTTTATGGATAAAAATGATGTATGTTCTGGTAGTTTATAGTATTTTCTAATTGTGATTTTTGTTTTTTGGCCAATTTTTGCTTTTGTTTAGAATTTAGAAATTTTTTCATAGGTTCGCTGTTGGTTAATATATTGTGAATATGACAATGGGTTTAAAATATTTTTTAAAAGTGAAGATTGAGGAACGGGGTGAAAAGGTTGTTCTATGAGTTTTAGCTGTCGATAAATGCTATTAGAAGCCGTTTGTTTGATGGAAATCGGTTAAGGGGTTAAGGAATTATGGCTCTGTCAATTTTTTATTTTTACTGTTTTTGTGGCGTATGAAACCAATAATGGTAGGTTAGAAGGATAAAAAATTTTTTTAAAAATACTTATATGTAGTTTATGGATAAAAATGAAGTACGTTCTGGTAGTTTATATTATTTTCTAATTGGGATTTTTGTTTTTTGGCCAATTTTTGCTTTTGTTTAGAATTTAGAAATGTTTTCATAGGTGCGCTGTTAGTTAATATATTGTGAACATGACAATGGGTTTAAAATATTTTTTAAAAGTTAAGTTTGCGGAACGGGGTGAAAAGGTTGTTCTATGAGTTTTAGCTGTCGATAAATGCTATTAGAAGCCGTTTATTTAATGGAAATCGGTTAAGGGGTTAAGGAATTATGGCTCTGTCAATTTTTTATTTTTACTGTTTTTGTGCCGTTTGAAACCAATAATGGTAGGTTAGAAGCAGAAAAAAAAATTTTTTAAATACTTATATGTAGTTTAGGGATAAAAATGATGTATGTTCTGGTAGTTTATAGTATTTTCTAATTTAGGTTTTTGTTTTTTGGCCAATTTTAGCTTTTATTTAGAATTTAGAAATGTTTTCATAGGTGCGCTGTTGGTTAATATATTGTGAATATGACAATGGGTTAAAAATATTTTTTAAAAGTGAAGATTGAGGAATGGTGTGAAAAGGTTGTTCTATGAGTTTTAGCTGTCGATAAATGCTATTAGAAGCCGTTTATTTGATGGAAATCGGTTAAGGGGTTAAGGAATTATGGCTCTGTCAATTTTTTATTTTTACTGTTTTTGTGCCGTATGAAACCAATAACGGTAGGTTCGAAGCAGAAAAAAAATTTTTAAAAATACTTATATGTAGTTTAGGGATAAAAATGATGTATGTTCTGGTAGTTTATAGTATTTTCTAATTTAGGCTTTTGTTTTTTGGATAATTTTTGCTTTTGTTTAGAATTTAGAAATGTTTTCATAGGTGCGCTGTTGGTTAATATATTGTGAAAATGACAATGGGTTTAAAATATTTTTGAAAAGTGAAGATTGAGGAATGGTGTGAAAAGGTTGTTCTAGGAGTTTTAGCTGTCGATAAATTCTATTAGAAGCCGTGTATTTGATGGAAATCGGTTAAGGGGTTAAGGAATTATGGCTCTGTCAATTTTTTATTTTTACTGTTTATGTGCCGTATGAAATCAATAATGGTAGGTTAGAAGCAGAAAAAAAAATTTTTAAAATACTTATATGTAGTTTAGGGATAAAAATGATGTATGTTCTGGTAGTTTATAGTATTTTCTAATTTAGGTTTTTGTTTTTTGGCCAATTTTTGCTTTTGTTTAGAATTTAGAAATGTTTTCATAGGTGCGCTGTTGGTTAATATATTGTGAATATGACAATGGGTTAAAAATATTTTTTAAAAGTGAAGATTGAGGAATGGTGTGAAAAGGTTGTTCTATGAGTTTTAGCTGTCGATAAATGCTATTAGAAGCCGTTTATTTGATGGAAATCGGTTAAGGGGTTAAGGAATTATGGCTCTGTCAATTTTTTATTTTTACTGTTTTTGTGCCGTATGAAACCAATAACGGTAGGTTCGAAGCAGAAAAAAAATTTTTAAAAATACTTATATGTAGTTTAGGGATAAAAATGATGTATGTTCTGGTAGTTTATAGTATTTTCTAATTTAAGCTTTTGTTTTTTGGATAATTTTTGCTTTTGTTTAGAATTTAGAAATGTTTTCATAGGTGCGCTGTTGGTTAATATATTGTGAATATGACAATGGGTTAAAAATATTTTTTAAAAGTGAAGATTGAGGAATGGTGTGAAAAGGTTGTTCTATGAGTTTTAGCTGTCGATAAATGCTATTAGAAGCCGTCTATTTGATAGAAATCGGTTAAGGGGTTAAGGAATTATGGCTCTGTCAATTTTTTATTTTTACTGTTTATGTGCCGTATGAAACCAATAATGGTAGGTTAGAAGCAGAAACAAATTTTTTTTAAATACTTATATGTAGTTTAGGGATAAAAATGATGTATGTTCTGGTAGTTTATAGTATTTTCTAATTTAGGTTTTTGTTTTTTGGCCAATTTTTGCTTTTGTTTAGAATTTAGAAATGTTTTCATAGGTGCGCTGTTGGTTAATATATTGTGAATATGACAATGGGTTAAAAATATTTTTTAAAAGTGAAGATTGAGGAATGGTGTGAAAAGGTTGTTCTATGAGTTTTAGCTGTCGATAAATGCTATTAGAAGCCGTTTATTTGATGGAAATCGGTTAAGGGGTTAAGGAATTATGGCTCTGTCAATTTTTTATTTTTACTGTTTTTGTGCCGTATGAAACCAATAACGGTAGGTTCGAAGCCGAAAAAAATTTTTAAAAATACTTATATGTAGTTTAGGGATAAAAATGATGTATGTTCTGGTAGTTTATAGTATTTTCTAATTTAGGCTTTTGTTTTTTGGATAATTTTTGCTTTTGTTTAGAATTTAGAAATGTTTTCATAGGTGCGCTGTTGGTTAATATATTGTGAAAATGACAATGGGTTTAAAATATTTTTGAAAAGTGAAGATTGAGGAATGGTGTGAAAAGGTTGTTCTAGGAGTTTTAGCTGTCGATAAATTCTATTAGAAGCCGTGTATTTGATGGAAATCGGTTAAGGGGTTAAGGAATTATGGCTCTGTAAATTTTTTATTTTTACTGTTTATGTGCCGTATGAAATCAATAATGGTAGGTTAGAAGCAGAAAAAAAAATTTTTAAAATACTTATATGTAGTTTAGGGATAAAAATGATGTATGTTCTGGTAGTTTATATTATTTTCTAATTGGGATTTTTGTTTTTTGGCCAATTTTTGCTTTTGTTTAGAATTTAGAAATGTTTTCATAGGTGCGCTGTTGGTTAATATATTGTGAAAATGACAATGGGTTTAAAATATTTTTTAAAAGTGAAGATTGAGGAATGGTGTGAAAAGGTTGTTCTAGGAGTTTTAGCTGTCGATAAATTCTATTAGAAGCCGTTTATTTGATGGAAATCGGTTAAGGGGTTAAGGAATTATGGCTCTGTCAATTTTTTATTTTTACTGTTTATGTGCCGTATGAAACCAATAATGGTAGGTTAGAAGCAGAAAAAAAAATTTTTTAAATACTTATATGTAGTTTAGGGATAAAAATGATGTATGTTCTGGTAGTTTATAGTATTTTCTAATTTAGGTTTTTGTTTTTTGGCCAATTTTTGCTTTTGTTTAGAATTTAGAAATGTTTTCATAGGTGCGCTGTTGGTTAATATATTGTGAATATGACAATGGGTTAAAAATATTTTTTAAAAGTGAAGATTGAGGAATGGTGTGAAAAGGTTGTTTTATGAGTTTTAGCTGTCGATAAATGCTATTAGAAGCCGTTTGTTTGATGGAAATCGGTTAAGGGGTTAAGGAATTATGGCTCTGTCAATTTTTTATTTTTACTGTTTTTGTGGCGTATGAAACCAATAATTGTAGGTTAGAAGGAGAAAAAATTTTTTTAAAAATACTTATATGTAGTTTATGGATAAAAATGAAGTACGTTCTGGTAGTTTATATTATGTTCTAATTGGGTTTTGTGTTTTTTGGCCAATTTTTGCTTTTGTTTAGAATTTAGAAATGTTTTCATAGGTGCGCTGTTAGTTAATATATTGTGAACATGACAATGGGTTTAAAATATTTTTTAAAAGTTAAGTTTGCGGAACGGGGTGAAAAGGTTGTTCTATGAGTTTTAGCTGTCGATAAATGCTATTAGAAGCCGTTTATTTGATGGAAATCGGTTAAGGGGTTAAGGAATTATGGCTCTGTAAATTTTTTATTTTTACTGTTTTTGTGCCGTATGAAACCAATAATGGTAGGTTAGAAGCAGAAAAAATTTTTTTAAAAATACTTATATGTAGTTTATGGATAAAAATGAAGTACGTTCTGGTAGTTTATATTATTTTCTAAATGTGATTTTTGTTTTTTGGGCAATTTTTGCTTTTGTTTAGAATTTAGAAATTTATTCATAGGTGCGATGTTGGTTTAAATATTGTGAATATGACAATGGGTTTAAAATATTTTTTAAAAGTGAAGATTGAGGAATGGGGTGAAAAGGTTGCTCTAGGAGTTTTAGCTGTCGATAAATGCTATTAGAAGCCGTTTATTTCATGGAAATCGGTTAAGGGGTTAAGGAATTATGGCTCTGTCAATTTTTTATTTTTACTGTTTTTGTGCCGTATGAAACCAATAATGGTAGGCTAGAAGCAGAAAAATATTTTTTAAAAGTACTTATATGTAGTTTATGGATAAAAGTGAAGTTTTTGTGGTAGTTTATATTATTTTCTAATTGTGATTTTTGTTTTTGGCCAATTTTTGCTTTTGTTTAGAATTTAGAAATTTTTTCAAATGTGCGCTGTTGGTTAATATATTGTGAATATGACAATGGGTTTAAAATATTTTTTAAAAGTGAAGATTGAGGAATGGTGTGAAAAGGTTGTTCTAGGAGTTTTAGCTGTCGATAAATGCTATTAGAAGCCGTTTATTTCATGGAAATCGGTTAAGGGGTTAAGGAATTATGGGTCTGTCAATTTTTTATTTTTACTGTTTTTGTGCCGTATGAAACCAATAATGGTAGGTTAGAAGCAGAAAAAAAATTTTTAAAATACTTATATGTAGTTTAGGGATAAAAATGATGTATGTTCTGGTAGTTTATAGTATTTTCTAATTTAGGTTTTTGTTTTTTGGCCAATTTTAGCTTTTATTTAGAATTTAGAAATGTTTTCATAGGTGCGCTGTTGGTTAATATATTGTGAATATGACAATGGGTTAAAAATATTTTTTAAAAGTGAAGATTGAGGAATGGTGTGAAAAGGTTGTTCTATGAGTTTTAGCTGTCGATAAATGCTATTAGAAGCCGTTTATTTGATGGAAATCGGTTAAGGGGTTAAGGAATTATGGCTCTGTCAATTTTTTATTTTTACTGTTTTTGTGCCGTATGAAACCAATAACGGTAGGTTCGAAGCAGAAAAAAAATTTTTAAAAATACTTATATGTAGTTTAGGGATAAAAATGATGTATGTTCTGGTAGTTTATAGTATTTTCTAATTTAGGC
This sequence comes from Sarcophaga subvicina, assembly GCA_936449025.2. Classification (NCBI taxonomy): domain Eukaryota; kingdom Metazoa; phylum Arthropoda; class Insecta; order Diptera; family Sarcophagidae; genus Sarcophaga; species Sarcophaga subvicina. The sequence continues at coordinate 111,918 of OW388084.2, forward strand.
TTTTGTTTTTTGGATAATTTTTGCTTTTGTTTAGAATTTAGAAATGTTTTCATAGGTGCGCTGTTGGTTAATATATTGTGAAAATGACAATGGGTTTAAAATATTTTTGAAAAGTGAAGATTGAGGAATGGTGTGAAAAGGTTGTTCTAGGAGTTTTAGCTGTCGATAAATTCTATTAGAAGCCGTCTATTTGATAGAAATCGGTTAAGGGGTTAAGGAATTATGGCTCTGTCAATTTTTTATTTTTACTGTTTATGTGCCGTATGAAATCAATAATGGTAGGTTAGAAGCAGAAAAAAAATTTTTTTAAATACTTATATGTAGTTTAGGGATAAAAATGATGTATGTTCTGGTAGTTTATAGTATTTTCTAATTTAGGTTTTTGTTTTTTGGCCAATTTTTGCTTTTGTTTAGAATTTAGAAATGTTTTCATAGGTGCGCTGTTGGTTAATATATTGTGAAAATGACAATGGGTTTAAAATATTTTTTAAAAGTGAAGATTGAGGAATGGTGTAAAAAGGTTGTTCTAGGAGTTTTAGCTGTCGATAAATTCTATTAGAAGCCGTTTATTTGATGGAAATCGGTTAAGGGGTTAAGGAATTATGGCTCTGTCAATTTTTTATTTTTACTGTTTTTGTGCCGTATGAAACCAATAATGGTAGGTTAGAAGCAGAAAAATATTTTTTAAAAATACTTATATGTAGTTTAGGGATAAAAATGAAGTACGTTCTGGTAGTTTATATTATTTTCTAATTGGGATTTTTGTTTTTTGGCCAATTTTTGCTTTTGTTTAGAATTTAGAAATGTTTTCATAGGTGCGCTGTTAGTTAATATATTGTGAACATGACAATGGGTTTAAAATATTTTTTAAAAGTTAAGTTTGCGGAACGGGGTGAAAAGGTTGTTCTATGAGTTTTAGCTGTCGATAAATGCTATTAGAAGCCGTTTATTTGATGGAAATCGGTTAAGGGGTTAAGGAATTATGGCTCTGTCAATTTTTTATTTTTACTGTTTTTGTGCCGTATGAAACCAATAACGGTAGGTTCGAAGCAGAAAAAAAATTTTTAAAAATACTTATATGTAGTTTAGGGATAAAAATGATGTATGTTCTGGTAGTTTATAGTATTTTCTAATTTAGGCTTTTGTTTTTTGGATAATTTTTGCTTTTGTTTAGAATTTAGAAATGTTTTCATAGGTGCGCTGTTGGTTAATATATTGTGAAAATGACAATGGGTTTAAAATATTTTTGAAAAGTGAAGATTGAGGAATGGTGTGAAAAGGTTGTTCTAGGAGTTTTAGCTGTCGATAAATTCTATTAGAAGCCGTGTATTTGATGGAAATCGGTTAAGGGGTTAAGGAATTATGGCTCTGTCAATTTTTTATTTTTACTGTTTATGTGCCGTATGAAATCAATAATGGTAGGTTAGAAGCAGAAAAAAAAATTTTTAAAATACTTATATTTAGTTTAGGGATAAAAATGATGTATGTTCTGGTAGTTTATAGTATTTTCTAATTTAGGTTTTTGTTTTTTGGCCAATTTTTGCTTTTGTTTAGAATTTAGAAATGTTTTCATAGGTGCGCTGTTGGTTAATATATTGTGAAAATGAGAATGGGTTAAAAATATTTTTTAAAAGTGAAGATTGAGGAATGGTGTGAAAAGGTTGTTCTATGAGTTTTAGCTGTCGATAAATGCTATTAGAAGCCGTTTATTTGATAGAAATCGGTTAAGGGGTTAAGGAATTATGGCTCTGTCAATTTTTTATTTTTACTGTTTATGTGCCGTATGAAACCAATAATGGTAGGTTAGAAGCAGAAACAAATTTTTTTTAAATACTTATTTGTAGTTTAGGGATAAAAATGATGTATGTTCTGGTAGTTTATAGTATTTTCTAATTTAGGTTTTTGTTTTTTGGCCAATTTTTGCTTTTGTTTAGAATTTAGAAATGTTTTCATAGGTGCGCTGTTGGTTAATATATTGTGAATATGACAATGGGTTAAAAATATTTTTTAAAAGTGAAGATTGAGGAATGGTGTGAAAAGGTTGTTCTAGGAGTTTTAGCTGTCGATAAATTCTATTAGAAGCCGTTTATTTGATGGAAATCGGTTAAGGGGTTAAGGAATTATGGCTCTGTCAATTTTTTATTTTTACTGTTTATGTGCCGTATGAAACCAATAATGGTAGGTTAGAAGCAGAAAAAAAATTTTTAAAATACTTATATGTAGTTTAGGGATAAAAATGATGTATGTTCTGGTAGTTTATAGTATTTTCTAATTTAGGTTTTTGTTTTTTGGCCAATTTTTGCTTTTGTTTAGAATTTAGAAATGTTTTCATAGGTGCGCTGTTGGTTAATATATTGTGAATATGACAATGGGTTAAAAATATTTTTTAAAAGTGAAGATTGAGGAATGGTGTGAAAAGGTTGTTTTATGAGTTTTAGCTGTCGATAAATGCTATTAGAAGCCGTTTATTTGATGGAAATCGGTTAAGGGGTTAAGGAATTATGGCTCTGTCAATTTTTTATTTTTACTGTTTTTGTGCCGTATGAAACCAATAACGGTAGGTTCGAAGCAGAAAAAAAATTTTTAAAAATACTTATATGTAGTTTATGGATAAAAATGATGTATGTTCTGGTAGTTTATAGTATTTTCTAATTGTGGTTTTTGTTTTTTGGCCAATTTTTGCTTTTGTTTAGAATTTAGAAATTTTTTCATAGGTTCGCTGTTGGTTAATATATTGTGAATATGACAATGGGTTTAAAATATTTTTTAAAAGTGAAGATTGAGGAACGGGGTGAAAAGGTTGTTCTATGAGTTTTAGCTGTCGATAAATGCTATTAGAAGCCGTTTGTTTGATGGAAATCGGTTAAGGGGTTAAGGAATTATGGCTCTGTCAATTTTTTATTTTTACTGTTTTTGTGGCGTATGAAACCAATAATGGTAGGTTAGAAGGAGAAAAAATTTTTTTAAAAATACTTATATGTAGTTTATGGATAAAAATGAAGTACGTTCTGGTAGTTTATATTATTTTCTAATTGGGATTTTTGTTTTTTGGCCAATTTTTGCTTTTGTTTAGAATTTAGAAATGTTTTCATAGGTGCGCTGTTAGTTAATATATTGTGAACATGACAATGGGTTTAAAATATTTTTTAAAAGTTAAGTTTGCGGAACGGGGTGAAAAGGTTGTTCTATGAGTTTTAGCCGTCGATAAATGCTATTAGAAGCCGTTTATTTGATGGAAATCGGTTAAGGGGTTAAGGAATTATGGCTCTGTCAATTTTTTATTTTTACTGTTTTTGTGCCGTATGAAACCAATAATGGTAGGTTAGAAGCAGAAAAAAATTTTTTAAAAATACTTATATGTAGTTTATGGATAAAAATGAAGTACGTTCTGGTAGTTTATATTATTTTCTAAATGTGATTTTTGTTTTTTGGGCAATTTTTGCTTTTGTTTAGAATTTAGAAATTTATTCATAGGTGCGATGTTGGTTTAAATATTGTGAATATGACAATGGGTTTAAAATATTTTTTAAAAGTGAAGATTGAGGAATGGGGTGAAAAGGTTGTTCTATGAGTTTTAGCTGTCGATAAATGCTATTAGAAGCCGTTTATTTGATGGAAATCGGTTAAGGGGTTAAGGAATTATGGCTCTGTCAATTTTTTATTTTTACTGTTTTTGTGCCGTATGAAACCAATAACGGTAGGTTCGAAGCAGAAAAAAAATTTTTAAAAATACTTATATGTAGTTTAGGGATAAAAATGATGTATGTTCTGGTAGTTTATAGTATTTTCTAATTTAGGCTTTTGTTTTTTGGATAATTTTTGCTTTTGTTTAGAATTTAGAAATGTTTTCATAGGTGCGCTGTTGGTTAATATATTGTGAAAATGACAATGGGTTTAAAATATTTTTGAAAAGTGAAGATTGAGGAATGGTGTGAAAAGGTTGTTCTAGGAGTTTTAGCTGTCGATAAATTCTATTAGAAGCCGTGTATTTGATGGAAATCGGTTAAGGGGTTAAGGAATTATGGCTCTGTCAATTTTTTATTTTTACTGTTTATGTGCCGTATGAAATCAATAATGGTAGGTTAGAAGCAGAAAAAAAAATTTTTAAAATACTTATATGTAGTTTAGGGATAAAAATGATGTATGTTCTGGTAGTTTATAGTATTTTCTAATTTAGGTTTTTGTTTTTTGGATAATTTTTGCTTTTGTTTAGAATTTAGAAATGTTTTCATAGGTGCGCTGTTGGTTAATATATTGTGAAAATGACAATGGGTTTAAAATATTTTTGAAAAGTGAAGATTGAGGAATGGTGTGAAAAGGTTGTTCTAGGAGTTTTAGCTGTCGATAAATTCTATTAGAAGCCGTGTATTTGATGGAAATCGGTTAAGGGGTTAAGGAATTATGGCTCTGTCAATTTTTTATTTTTACTGTTTATGTGCCGTATGAAATCAATAATGGTAGGTTAGAAGCAGAAAAAAAATTTTTAAAATACTTATATGTAGTTTAGGGATAAAAATGATGTATGTTCTGGTAGTTTATAGTATTTTCTAATTTAGGTTTTTGTTTTTTGGCCAATTTTTGGTTTTGTTTAGAATTTAGAAATGTTTTCATAGGTGCGCTGTTGGTTAATATATTGTGAAAATGACAATGGGTTTAAAATATTTTTTAAAAGTGAAGATTGAGGAATGGTGTGAAAAGGTTGTTCTAGGAGTTTTAGCTGTCGATAAATTCTATTAGAAGCCGTTTACTTGATGGAAATCGGTTAAGGGGTTAAGGAATTATGGCTCTGTCAATTTTTATTTTTACTGTTTATGTGCCGTATGAAACCAATAATGGTAGGTTAGAAGCAGAAAAAAAAATTTTTAAAATACTTATATGTAGTTTAGGGATAAAAATGATGTATGTTCTGGTAGTTTATAGTACTTTCTAATTTAGGTTTTTGTTTTTTGACCAATTTTTGCTTTTGTTTAGAATTTAGAAACGTTTTCATAGGTGCGCTGTTGGTTAATATATTGTGAATATGACAATGGGTTAAAAATATTTTTTAAAAGTGAAGATTGAGGAATGGTGTGAAAAGGTTGTTTTATGAGTTTTAGCCGTCGATAAATGCTATTAGAAGCCGTTTATTTGATGGAAATCGGTTAAGGGGTTAAGGAATTATGGCTCTGTCAATTTTTTATTTTTACTGTTTTTGTGCCGTATGAAACCAATAACGGTAGGTTCGAAGCAGAAAAAAAATTTTTAAAAATACTTATATGTAGTTTATGGATAAAAATGATGTATGTTCTGGTAGTTTATAGTATTTTCTAATTGTGATTTTTGTTTTTTGGCCAATTTTTGCTTTTGTTTAGAATTTAGAAATTTTTTCATAGGTTCGCTGTTGGTTAATATATTGTGAATATGACAATGGGTTTAAAATATTTTTTAAAAGTGAAGATTGAGGAACGGGGTGAAAAGGTTGTTCTATGAGTTTTAGCTGTCGATAAATGCTATTAGAAGCCGTTTGTTTGATGGAAATCGGTTAAGGGGTTAAGGAATTATGGTAGGAATTATGGTATTATGAAACCAATAATGGTAGGTTAGAAGCAGAAAAAAAATTTTTAAAAATACTTATATGTAGTTTATGGATAAAAATGAAGTTTTTGTGGTAGTTTATATTATTTTCTAATTGTGATTTTTGTTTTTGGCCAATTTTTGGTTTTGTTTAGAATTTAGAAATTTTTTCATAGGTGCGCTGTTGGTTAATATATTGTGAATATGACAATGGGTTTAAAATATTTTTTAAAAGTGAAGATTGAGGAATGGGGTGAAAAGGTTGTTCTAGGAGCTGTCGATAAATGCTATTAGAAGCCGTTTATTTGATGGAAATCGGTTAAGGGCTTAAGGAATTATGGCTCTGTCAATTTTTTATTTTTACTGTTTTTGTGCCGTATGAAACCAATAATGGTAGGTTAGAAGCAGAAAAAAAATTTTTTAAAATACTTATATGTAGTTTATGAATAAAAATGATGTTTTTGTGGTAGTTTATATTATTTTCTAATTGTGATTTTTGTTTTTGGCCAATTTTTGCTTTTGTTTAGAATTTAGAAATTTTTTCATAGGTGCGCTGTTGGTTAATATATTGTGAATATGACAATGGGTTTAAAATATTTTTTAAAAGTGAAGATTGAGGAATGGGGTAAAAAGGTTGTTCTATGAGTTTTAGCTGTCGATAAATGCTATTAGAAGCCGTTTATTTGATGGAAATCGGTTAAGGGCTTAAGGAATTATGGCTCTGTCAATTTTTTATTTTTACTGTTTTTGTGCCGTATGAAACCAATAATGGTAGGTTAGAAGGAGAAAAAAATTTTTTTAAAATACTTATATGTAGTTTATGAATAAAAATGAAGTTTTTGTGGTAGTTTATATTATTTTCTAATTGTGATTTTTGTTTTTGGCCAATTTTTGCTTTTGTTTAGAATTTAGAAATTTTTTCATAGGTGCGCTGTTGGTTAATATATTGTGAATATGACAATGGGTTTTAAATATTTTTTAAAAGTGAAGATTGAGGAATGGGGTGAAAAGGTTGTTCTATGAGTTTTAGCTGTCGATAAATGCTATTAGAAGCCGTTTATTTGATGGAAATCGGTTAAGGGCTTAAGGAATTATGGCTCTCTCAATTTTTTATTTTTACTGTTTTTGTGCCGTATGAAACCAATAATGGTAGGTTAGAAGGAGAAAAAAATTTTTTTAAAATACTTATATGTAGTTTATGAATAAAAATGAAGTTTTTGTGGTAGTTTATATTATTTTCTAATTGTGATTTTTGTTTTTGGCCAATTTTTGCTTTTGTTTAGAATTTAGAAATTTTTTCATAGGTGCGCTGTTGGTTAATATATTGTGAATATGACAATGGGTTTTAAATATTTTTTAAAAGTGAAGATTGAGGAATGGGGTGAAAAGGTTGTTCTATGAGTTTTAGCTGTCGATAAATGCTATTAGAAGCCGTTTATTTGATGGAAATCGGTTAAGGGCTTAAGGAATTATGGCTCTGTCAATTTTTTATTTTTACTGTTTTTGTGCCGTATGAAACCAATAATGGTAGGTTAGAAGCAGAAAAAAAATTTTTTAAAATACTTATATGTAGTTTAGGGATAAAAATGATGTATGTTCTGGTAGTTTATAGTATTTTCTAATTGTGGTTTTTGTTTTTGGCCAATTTTTGCTTTTGTTTAGAATTTAGAAATGTTTTCATAGGTGCGCTGTTGGTTAATATACTGTGAATATGACAATGGGTTAAAAATATTTTTTAAAAGTGAAGATTGAGGAATGGTGTGAAAAGGTTGTTCTAGGAGTTTTAGCTGTCGATAAATGCTATTAGAAGCCGTTTATTTGATGGAAATCGGTTAAGGGGTTAAGGAATTATGGCTCTGTCAATTTTTTATTTTTACTGTTTTTGTGCCGTATGAAACCAATAATGGTAGGTTAGAAGCAGAAAAATATTTTTTAAAAATACTTATATGTAGTTTAGGGATAAAAATGATGTATGTTCTGGTAGTTTATATTATTTTTTAATTTAGGTTTTTATTTTTTGGCCAATTTTTGCTTTTGTTTAGAATTTAGAAATGTTTTCATAGGTGCGCTGTTGGTTAATATACTGTGAATATGACAATGGGTTAAAAATATTTTTTAAAAGTGAAGATTGAGGAATGGTGTGAAAAGGTTGTTCTAGGAGTTTTAGCTGTCGATAAATGCTATTAGAAGCCGTTTATTTGATGGAAATCGGTTAAGGGGTTAAGGAATTATGGCTCTGTCAATTTTTTATTTTTACTGTTTTTGTGCCGTATGAAACCAATAATGGTAGGTTAGAAGCAGAAAAAAAATTTTTAAAAATACTTATATGTAGTTTAGGGATAAAAATGATGTATGTTCTGGTAGTTTATAGTATTTTCTAATTTAGGTTTTTGTTTTTTTGGCCAATTTTTGCTTTTGTTTAGAATTTAGAAATGTTTTCATAGGTGCGCTGTTGGTTAATATATTGTGAATATGACAATGGGTTAAAAATATTTTTTAAAAGTGAAGATTGAGGAATGGTGTGAAAAGGTTGTTCTAGGAGTTTTAGCTGTCGATAAATGCTATTAGAAGCCGTTTATTTGATGGAAATCGGTTAAGGGGTTAAGGAATTATGGCTCTGTCAATTTTTTATTTTTACTGTTTTTGTGCCGTATGAAACCAATAACGGTAGGTTCGAAGCAGAAAAAAAATTTTTAAAAATACTTATATGTAGTTTATGGATAAAAATGATGTATGTTCTGGTAGTTTATAGTATTTTCTAATTGTGATTTTTGTTTTTTGGCCAATTTTTGCTTTTGTTTAGAATTTAGAAATTTTTTCATAGGTTCGCTGTTGGTTAATATATTGTGAATATGACAATGGGTTTAAAATATTTTTTAAAAGTGAAGATTGAGGAACGGGGTGAAAAGGTTGTTCTATGAGTTTTAGCTGTCGATAAATGCTATTAGAAGCCGTTTGTTTGATGGAAATCGGTTAAGGGGTTAAGGAATTATGGTAGGAATTATGGTATTATGAAACCAATAATGGTAGGTTAGAAGCAGAAAAAAAATTTTTAAAAATACTTATATGTAGTTTATGGATAAAAATGAAGTTTTTGTGGTAGTTTATATTATTTTCTAATTGTGATTTTTGTTTTTGGCCAATTTTTGGTTTTGTTTAGAATTTAGAAATTTTTTCATAGGTGCGCTGTTGGTTAATATATTGTGAATATGACAATGGGTTTAAAATATTTTTTAAAAGTAAAGATTGAGGAATGGGGTGAAAAGGTTGTTCTAGGAGCTGTCGATAAATGCTATTAGAAGCCGTTTATTTGATGGAAATCGGTTAAGGGCTTAAGGAATTATGGCTCTGTCAATTTTTTATTTTTACTGTTTTTGTGCCGTATGAAACCAATAATGGTAGGTTAGAAGCAGAAAAAAAATTTTTTAAAATACTTATATGTAGTTTATGAATAAAAATGATGTTTTTGTGGTAGTTTATATTATTTTCTAATTGTGATTTTTGTTTTTGGCCAATTTTTGCTTTTGTTTAGAATTTAGAAATTTTTTCATAGGTGCGCTGTTGGTTAATATATTGTGAATATGACAATGGGTTTAAAATATTTTTTAAAAGTGAAGATTGAGGAATGGGGTAAAAAGGTTGTTCTATGAGTTTTAGCTGTCGATAAATGCTATTAGAAGCCGTTTATTTGATGGAAATCGGTTAAGGGCTTAAGGAATTATGGCTCTGTCAATTTTTTATTTTTACTGTTTTTGTGCCGTATGAAACCAATAATGGTAGGTTAGAAGGAGAAAAAAATTTTTTTAAAATACTTATATGTAGTTTATGAATAAAAATGAAGTTTTTGTGGTAGTTTATATTATTTTCTAATTGTGATTTTTGTTTTTGGCCAATTTTTGCTTTTGTTTAGAATTTAGAAATTTTTTCATAGGTGCGCTGTTGGTTAATATATTGTGAATATGACAATGGGTTTTAAATATTTTTTAAAAGTGAAGATTGAGGAATGGGGTGAAAAGGTTGTTCTATGAGTTTTAGCTGTCGATAAATGCTATTAGAAGCCGTTTATTTGATGGAAATCGGTTAAGGGCTTAAGGAATTATGGCTCTGTCAATTTTTTATTTTTACTGTTTTTGTGCCGTATGAAACCAATAATGGTAGGTTAGAAGCAGAAAAAAAATTTTTTAAAATACTTATATGTAGTTTAGGGATAAAAATGATGTATGTTCTGGTAGTTTATAGTATTTTCTAATTGTGGTTTTTGTTTTTGGCCAATTTTTGCTTTTGTTTAGAATTTAGAAATGTTTTCATAGGTGCGCTGTTGGTTAATATACTGTGAATATGACAATGGGTTAAAAATATTTTTTAAAAGTGAAGATTGAGGAATGGTGTGAAAAGGTTGTTCTAGGAGTTTTAGCTGTCGATAAATGCTATTAGAAGCCGTTTATTTGATGGAAATCGGTTAAGGGGTTAAGGAATTATGGCTCTGTCAATTTTTTATTTTTACTGTTTTTGTGCCGTATGAAACCAATAATGGTAGGTTAGAAGCAGAAAAATATTTTTTAAAAATACTTATATGTAGTTTAGGGATAAAAATGATGTATGTTCTGGTAGTTTATATTATTTTCTAATTTAGGTTTTTATTTTTTGGCCAATTTTTGCTCTTGTTTAGAATTTAGAAATGTTTTCATAGGTGCGCTGTTGGTTAATATACTGTGAATATGACAATGGGTTAAAAATATTTTTTAAAAGTGAAGATTGAGGAATGGTGTGAAAAGGTTGTTCTAGGAGTTTTAGCTGTCGATAAATGCTATTAGAAGCCGTTTATTTGATGGAAATCGGTTAAGGGGTTAAGGAATTATGGCTCTGTCAATTTTTTATTTTTACTGTTTTTGTGCCGTATGAAACCAATAATGGTAGGTTAGAAGCAGAAAAAAAATTTTTAAAAATACTTATATGTAGTTTAGGGATAAAAATGATGTATGTTCTGGTAGTTTATAGTATTTTCTAATTTAGGTTTTTGTTTTTTTGGCCAATTTTTGCTTTTGTTTAGAATTTAGAAATGTTTTCATAGGTGCGCTGTTGGTTAATATATTGTGAATATGACAATGGGTTAAAAATATTTTTTAAAAGTGAAGATTGAGGAATGGTGTGAAAAGGTTGTTCTAGGAGTTTTAGCTGTCGATAAATGCTATTAGAAGCCGTTTATTTGATGGAAATCGGTTAAGGGGTTAAGGAATTATAGCTCTGTCAATTTTTTATTTTTACTGTTTTTGTGCCATATGAAACCAATAATGGTAGGTTAGAAGCAGAAAAAAAATTTTTAAAAATACTTATATGTAGTTTAGGGATAAAAATGATGTATGTTCTGGTAGTTTATAGTATTTTCTAATTTAGGTTTTTGTTTTTTGGCCAATTTTTGCTTTTGTTTAGAATTTAGAAATGTTTTCATAGGTGCGCTGTTGGTTAATATATTGTGAATATGACAATGGGTTAAAAATATTTTTTAAAAGTGAAGATTGAGGAATGGTGTGAAAAGGTTGTTCTAGGAGTTTTAGCTGTCGATAAATGCTATTAGAAGCCGTTTATTTCATGGAAATCGGTTAAGGGGTTAAGGAATTATGGCTCTGTCAATTTTTTATTTTTACTGTTTTTGTGCCGTATGAAACCAATAATGGTAGGTTAGAAGCAGAAAAAAAATTTTTAAAAATACTTATATGTAGTTTATGAATAAAAATTAAGTTTTTGTGGTAGTTTATATTATTTTCTAATTGTGATTTTTGTTTTTGGCCAATTTTTGCTTTTGTTTAGAATTTAGAAATTTTTTCATAGGTGCGCTGTTGGTTAATATATTGTGAATATGACAATGGGTTTAAAATATTTTTTAAAAGTGAAGATTGAGGAATGGGGTAAAAAGGTTGTTCTATGAGTTTTAGCTGTCGATAAATGCTATTAGAAGCCGTTTGTTTGATGGAAATCGGTTAAGGGGTTAAGGAATTATGGCTCTGTCAATTTTTTATTTTTACTGTTTTTGTGGCGTATGAAACCAATAATGGTAGGTTAGAAGGAGAAAAAATTTTTTTAAAAATACTTATATGTAGGTTATGGATAAAAATGAAGTACGTTCTGGTAGTTTATATTATTTTCTAATTGGGATTTTTGTTTTTTGGCCAATTTTTGCTTTTGTTTAGAATTTAGAAATGTTTTCATAGGTGCGCTGTTAGTTAATATATTGTGAACATGACAATGGGTTTAAAATATTTTTTAAAAGTTAAGTTTGCGGAACGGGGTGAAAAGGTTGTTCTATGAGTTTTAGCTGTCGATAAATGCTATTAGAAGCCGTTTATTTGATGGAAATCGGTTAAGGGGTTAAGGAATTATGGCTCTGTCAATTTTTTATTTTTACTGTTTTTGTGCCGTATGAAACCAATAATGGTAGGTTAGAAGCAGAAAAAAATTTTTTAAAAATACTTATATGTAGTTTATGGATAAAAATGAAGTACGTTCTGGTAGTTTATATTATTTTCTAAATGTGATTTTTGTTTTTTGGGCAATTTTTGCTTTTGTTTAGAATTTAGAAATTTATTCATAGGTGCGATGTTGGTTTAAATATTGTGAATATGACAATGGGTTTAAAATATTTTTTAAAAGTGAAGATTGAGGAATGGGGTGAAAAGGTTGTTCTATGAGTTTTAGCTGTCGATAAATGCTATTAGAAGCCGTCTATTTGATGGAAATCGGTTAAGAGGTTAAGGAATTATGGCTCTGTCAATTTTTTATTTTTACTGTTTATGTGTACTGTTTTTGTGCCGTTTGAAACCAATAATGGTAGGTTAGAAGCAGAAAAAAATTTTTTAAAAATACTTATATGTAGTTTATGGATAAAAATGAAGTTTTTGTGGTAGTTTATATAATTTTCTAATTGTGATTTTTGTTTTTTGGCCAATTTTTGCTTTTGTTTAGAATTTAGAAATTTTTTCATAGGTTCGCTGTTGGTTAATATATTGTGAATATGACAATGGGTTTAAAATATTTTTTAAAAGTGAAGATTGAGGAACGGGGTGAAAAGGTTGTTCTATGAGTTTTAGCTGTCGATAAATGCTATTAGAAGCCGTTTGTTTGATGGAAATCGGTTAAGGGGTTAAGGAATTATGGCTCTGTCAATTTTTTATTTTTACTGTTTTTGTGGCGTATGAAACCAATAATGGTAGGTTAGAAGGAGAAAAAATTTTTTTAAAAATACTTATATGTAGTTTATGGATAAAAATGAAGTACGTTCTGGTAGTTTATATTATTTTCTAATTGGGATTTTTGTTTTTTGGCCAATTTTTACTTTTGTTTAGAATTTAGAAATGTTTTCATAGGTGCGCTGTTGGTTAATATACTGTGAATATGACAATGGGTTAAAAATATTTTTTAAAAGTGAAGATTGAGGAATGGTGTGAAAAGGTTGTTCTAGGAGTTTTAGCTGTCGATAAATGCTATTAGAAGCCGTTTATTTGATGGAAATCGGTTAAGGGGTTAAGGAATTATGGCTCTGTCAATTTTTTATTTTTACTGTTTTTGTGCCGTATGAAACCAATAATGGTAGGTTAGAAGCAGAAAAATATTTTTTAAAAATACTTATATGTAGTTTAGGGATAAAAATGATGTATGTTCTGGTAGTTTATATTATTTTCTAATTTAGGTTTTTATTTTTTGGCCAATTTTTGCTTTTGTTTAGAATTTAGAAATGTTTTCATAGGTGCGCTGTTGGTTAATATACTGTGAATATGACAATGGGTTAAAAATATTTTTTAAAAGTGAAGATTGAGGAATGGTGTGAAAAGGTTGTTCTAGGAGTTTTAGCTGTCGATAAATGCTATTAGAAGCCGTTTATTTGATGGAAATCGGTTAAGGGGTTAAGGAATTATGGCTCTGTCAATTTTTTATTTTTACTGTTTTTGTGGCGTATGAAACCAATAATGGTAGGTTAGAAGGAGAAAAAATTTTTTTAAAAATACTTATATGTAGGTTATGGATAAAAATGAAGTACGTTCTGGTAGTTTATATTATTTTCTAATTGGGATTTTTGTTTTTTGGCCAATTTTTGCTTTTGTTTAGAATTTAGAAATGTTTTCATAGGTGCGCTGTTAGTTAATATATTGTGAACATGACAATGGGTTTAAAATATTTTTTAAAAGTTAAGTTTGCGGAACGGGGTGAAAAGGTTGTTCTATGAGTTTTAGCTGTCGATAAATGCTATTAGAAGCCGTTTATTTGATGGAAATCGGTTAAGGGGTTAAGGAATTATGGCTCTGTCAATTTTTTATTTTTACTGTTTTTGTGCCGTATGAAACCAATAATGGTAGGTTAGAAGCAGAAAAAAATTTTTTAAAAATACTTATATGTAGTTTATGGATAAAAATGAAGTACGTTCTGGTAGTTTATATTATTTTCTAAATGTGATTTTTGTTTTTTGGGCAATTTTTGCTTTTGTTTAGAATTTAGAAATTTATTCATAGGTGCGATGTTGGTTTAAATATTGTGAATATGACAATGGGTTTAAAATATTTTTTAAAAGTGAAGATTGAGGAATGGGGTGAAAAGGTTGTTCTATGAGTTTTAGCTGTCGATAAATGCTATTAGAAGCCGTCTATTTGATGGAAATCGGTTAAGAGGTTAAGGAATTATGGCTCTGTCAATTTTTTATTTTTACTGTTTATGTGTACTGTTTTTGTGCCGTTTGAAACCAATAATGGTAGGTTAGAAGCAGAAAAAAAATTTTTAAAAATACTTATATGTAGTTTAGGGATAAAAATGATGTATGTTCTGGTAGTTTATAGTATTTTCTAATTTAGGTTTTTGTTTTTTGGCCAATTTTTGCTTTTGTTTAGAATTTAGAAATGTTTTCATAGGTGCGCTGTTGGTTAATATATTGTGAATATGACAATGGGTTAAAAATATTTTTTAAAAGTGAAGATTGAGGAATGGTGTGAAAAGGTTGTTCTAGGAGTTTTAGCTGTCGATAAATGCTATTAGAAGCCGTTTATTTCATGGAAATCGGTTAAGGGGTTAAGGAATTATGGCTCTGTCAATTTTTTATTTTTACTGTTTTTGTGCCGTATGAAACCAATAATGGTAGGTTAGAAGCAGAAAAAAAATTTTTAAAAATACTTATATGTAGTTTATGAATAAAAATTAAGTTTTTGTGGTAGTTTATATTATTTTCTAATTGTGATTTTTGTTTTTGGCCAATTTTTGCTTTTGTTTAGAATTTAGAAATTTTTTCATAGGTGCGCTGTTGGTTAATATATTGTGAATATGACAATGGGTTTAAAATATTTTTTAAAAGTGAAGATTGAGGAATGGGGTAAAAAGGTTGTTCTATGAGTTTTAGCTGTCGATAAATGCTATTAGAAGCCGTTTGTTTGATGGAAATCGGTTAAGGGGTTAAGGAATTATGGCTCTGTCAATTTTTTATTTTTACTGTTTTTGTGGCGTATGAAACCAATAATGGTAGGTTAGAAGGAGAAAAAATTTTTTTAAAAATACTTATATGTAGGTTATGGATAAAAATGAAGTACGTTCTGGTAGTTTATATTATTTTCTAATTGGGATTTTTGTGTTTTGGCCAATTTTTGCTTTTGTTTAGAATTTAGAAATGTTTTCATAGGTGCGCTGTTAGTTAATATATTGTGAACATGACAATGGGTTTAAAATATTTTTTAAAAGTTAAGTTTGCGGAACGGGGTGAAAAGGTTGTTCTATGAGTTTTAGCTGTCGATAAATGCTATTAGAAGCCGTTTATTTGATGGAAATCGGTTAAGGGGTTAAGGAATTATGGCTCTGTCAATTTTTTATTTTTACTGTTTTTGTGCCGTATGAAACCAATAATGGTAGGTTAGAAGCAGAAAAAAATTTTTTAAAAATACTTATATGTAGTTTATGGATAAAAATGAAGTACGTTCTGGTAGTTTATATTATTTTCTAAATGTGATTTTTGTTTTTTGGGCAATTTTTGCTTTTGTTTAGAATTTAGAAATTTATTCATAGGTGCGATGTTGGTTTAAATATTGTGAATATGACAATGGGTTTAAAATATTTTTTAAAAGTGAAGATTGAGGAATGGGGTGAAAAGGTTGTTCTATGAGTTTTAGCTGTCGATAAATGCTATTAGAAGCCGTCTATTTGATGGAAATCGGTTAAGAGGTTAAGGAATTATGGCTCTGTCAATTTTTTATTTTTACTGTTTATGTGTACTGTTTTTGTGCCGTTTGAAACCAATAATGGTAGGTTAGAAGGAGAAAAAATTTTTTTAAAAATACTTATATGTAGTTTATGGATAAAAATGAAGTACGTTCTGGTAGTTTATATTATTTTCTAATTGGGATTTTTGTTTTTTGGCCAATTTTTACTTTTGTTTAGAATTTAGAAATGTTTTCATAGGTGCGCTGTTAGTTAATATATTGTGAACATGACAATGGGTTTAAAATATTTTTTAAAAGTTAAGTTTGCGGAACGGGGTGAAAAGGTTGTTCTATGAGTTTTAGCTGTCGATAAATGCTATTAGAAGCCGTTTATTTGATGGAAATCGGTTAAGGGATTAAGGAATTATGGCTCTGTCAATTTTTTATTTTTACTGTTTTTGTGCCGTATGAAACCAATAATGGTAGGTTAGAAGCAGAAAAAAATTTTTTAAAAATACTTATATGTAGTTTATGGATAAAAATGAAGTACGTTCTGGTAGTTTATATTATTTTCTAAATGTGATTTTTGTTTTTTGGGCAATTTTTGCTTTTGTTTAGAATTTAGAAATTTATTCATAGGTGCGATGTTGGTTTAAATATTGTGAATATGACAATGGGTTTAAAATATTTTTTAAAAGTGAAGATTGAGGAATGGGGTGAAAAGGTTGTTCTAGGAGTTTTAGCTGTCGATAAATGCTATTAGAGGCCGTTTATTTCATGGAAATCGGTTAAGGGGTTAAGGAATTATGGCTCTGTAAATTTTTTATTTTTACTGTTTTTGTGCCGTATGAAACCAATAATGGTAGGTTAGAAGCAGAAAAATATTTTTTAAAAATACTTATATGTAGTTTATGAATAAAAATGAAGTTTTTGTGGTAGTTTATATTATTTTCTAATTGTGATTTTTGTTTTTGGCCAATTTTTGCTTTTGTTTAGAATTTAGAAATTTTTTCATAGGTGCGCTGTTGGTTAATATATTGTGAATATGACAATGGGTTTAAAATATTTTTTAAAAGTGAAGATTGAGGAATGGGGTAAAAAGGTTGTTCTATGAGTTTTAGCTGTCGATAAATGCTATTATAAGCCGTTTGTTTGATGGAAATCGGTTAAGGGGTTAAGGAATTATGGCTCTGTCAATTTTTTATTTTATATATAAATTTTTGTAGAATTTCAGATTTTTAAGTAAAATTTTAAATGTTTTGAAACAAATGTATATTCTTTAGAGTTATATTTATTAAAAAAATTATATTGTTAACAATCATCAGAAATAGTTTTTGAAAATTTGTGTAGAGAATACGTCAGTCGTTAATATTTGCGGATGCAATTTTGAATGGGATTGGCTTAGGGCAAAGTGTTTTTTCACTTTAACTTTTTGTAGGGTCACGATTTAGATACAGTTGTTCCGTGATTTGTGGATCTGATTAGGCCATATTACTATCAAATTACCATTTACTTAAATTGCCTAAAAAACTTATGGTTTTCCTAAAATTTATTTAATTGTCGTCAATCAAATACATCCAGTAAATTGATTATAAAATAAAATGACTTCATTTCATTTTATAAATTTAATTCTTTTCATAAATTTATACACCAGAAATATATATTGTCAAAGTTTCGTTTTTGTTACTATCAGTAATGAAAGGTATTTTTCAATTTAATGGCCTTTAATCGCCATTCATAATTTCACATAAATTAAATTTAAAAAAATGTCCCCATACACAACATCCACCATTATATGAAAAGCAGAGTATGTTGATAAAGAAGATTTGCTATTAACAGTTGTAAAATACTATTAGAAATGGCACAGATATTGCTGATAATTCAAATAACTCGCACAGAAAAGCTTATTTACTTCTTCAATTATTACTTCGGCTTCTTTTTCCGTTTATAGATTGCCACGCAAAGCTTAGGTATTGAAAGAGTTAAACCATCCATCTGTCATTTTTTATAGAGAAAAAGTTCAATAAAATGTCATCAATATTTGGAAAGATTTGTTCAAATAATTCGTACAGTAAAATTTATTTACATTAAGAATATTTCTATTACTTCGACTTCTTTTTCCGTTTATTGATAGCCATGTAAAGCTTATATATTGGAAGAGTTAAATCATTCATCTGTCATTTTTTGTAGAGAAAAAGTTCAATAAAATGTCATCAATGTTTGGAAACATTAGTTTACGCGCTAATTTAGACCGAGTCGGGTGCATTGCTTTGTAGTGAAATAAAAAATTGTTTTAAGGTTGTAAAAATTAACATTTTGTAATTAAATAACTCGGTAAATTATTAGTTAACAAAGAAAGTATTAGTTTTACAAAGTTTTGTATACATTACAAAAACTTTCATAGAAATTTGAATGCAATGCAGAAATGCTATTCGTTGTGTTTCTTATTTTCGCAAGTGAGAGAAGAAATAGTTTAATGGAAAGTCTACCGTGAAAATATTTAGCTTTTAATTACAAGTAAAAAGCTTTCGTGAAATATCTCCAAAGTGTATGAAAATGAAGGAGAGTTTAAAAAAGTAGCTTTTATAAAAAATGTCGAATATGTGTAAAATCCTTATTGAAATTATAGCTAAATCTTTTGTATAGATATATGTATGAGTATAAATAAAATTGAATGAGGTGAATACATCCGAAAATCATTATTAAATATATGTGTAATATTAAATATAAAATGCGTGTATATATGTATATAACGATAGTAAAATATGAAAAGAAAAGTATAAAAATATAAATAAAAATAAATGCAAAATAATGTAAAAAAGTTACGTCATAATAATAAATATAAAATATATAAATATGCATACATATATATAATAATAGTAAAATATGAAAAGTAAAGTATGATAATCTGAAAAAAGTTGTTAGATAAGTAAAAGGTTCTTCCTAAAAATAAATGTAAAAGTGTAAGTTAGAAACAAAATAATCGTTCTATAAATAAAAATGTTATTATTATAATTAAAAAATTTATTATCAAAAATAATTAAAAAATATGAAATGATACCAAATAATATGCTAATTATTAAAAAGGGTAAAAAAGGTTTATAGCGTTAAAATATTTAAAATAAAAAGTAAAATTATAGTAAAATATTATATAAATATCAAATTGATAAAAATAGTGGTAAATGTATTTATAATTTTTTGAAAAATATATGTATGGGGTTCAACTAGCAAAATAAATTACAAATAATATAGCAAAATTCCAAATCAGAAAAAATATGAAAAGTTATAAAAAATAAAAGGTCCTTTAACAAATAAATATTGAAAAAATTATAAATAAAAGCAAGAAAGTAATAGCGATTCCAGTATATATGCATTTATAAGTCGGATTACAATGAAAAAATATGGGGATCAGGTATGTACTTTCTTTAAAAATTGAAATACATTAACATTTACATTTTAAAATAATGAATAATAGAAAAAAATATATATTTCTAAGAGTCAAGTTAAGTACAAAATATTTTTAAGACACAACTAAAAAATTAGAAGATTTTCTTTTATATGATTTACCTTGAATTACTTATTTAAAAAAATAATAGTGAAGTTGTTCCTTTTCCCTCATAATTATATTTACTAACAAACAATTTTTAAAGTGTGATGCTGAATTAAAAAATCTTTTGACATATTGTGTGTTATTTTTTATTATTTTAAACATTATTCGTTAATTATAAATTTTAAAAATTTAAAACTTCATTCACCATTTATTGAAAAGACCTAAAAAGTAGTTTTTAGTATTGTATTTTGTAGTTTTTAATATTTTCTTCGATCGTTGTAAATCAAATACATCTAATATACTTATTATATAATAAAATTATTTCAATTAATTTTTTTAATGTTGCCTCATAAATGTATATACCAAGAATATATATTGTCAAAGTTTCATTTCAGTTACAATCACTACTGAAAGCTTTTTTTCAATTTAACCGCCCTAAAAAATATAAAATTTTAACTGTCATCATTTCACATGGAAAATATCTTTATGCACAATGTCTATAATGTAATATAATGTTTCTATTAATTCTTAATTCTTTCGTCTCCGTGCAAAGCTTAGTTAATGAAAAAGTTAAATTATTCATCTGTCGTTTTTTGTAGAAGAAAAGTTCAATAAAATGTCATCAATGTTTGGAATCATTAGTTTACGCGATAATTTAAACCATGTCGGGAGCTTTGCATTGTTTAACATCCATTACATCCAGGATCAAAATTAATAAAATATTTTTACGAAAATAATTATGTAAAAAGAACTTTATAATTTTTATTCAAACAATGTATTGTTAAGTAAAATAAATAATTGCTAGGTGTACATCAGATTTTTATTTCGATTTAATATGTCTGTATAAGGCTTCATTTTCATACTTCTTTTTCGATCGTTTAAGAAACGTATCATTTGGCTAACACAACGCGTTTCTTCCCAATTTCCTCATTATTTCATTAATTGATTTTTGGAAGTTCTTCCAGGTACGCAGATATTTGACGTACTGTAGTGTGTACTGGAATGATAAAGTTGATGTCTGTCGTTCCTCAAAAAACAACGCCATATATTGGAATGTACTGAGTGTTGTGGTGAGGAACTTTTCGCATTGAGTACTGCTCCTTCTCAAGAGGTGGAATTGCTAGAGCTTCCTAAGATAATCTTAATTATCCTCTCTGATAAACATTTTTTCGTATTTTCTCAAATTCAACATTGGATAACAATCTTCGCCGTCTATCAACTTTTATTAAACGTTTTTCATTATTCCTTTCTGCTAGGAATAACTGCTTATTTTCAGTTTTTAAAACATTTAGTGTTGATCTTGTTACTTGTTATTAAAAACTTGCCAATTTAGTTAATTGAATATATTCATACATAAGATAATCTTAATTATCCTCTCTGATAAACATTTTTTCGTATTTTCTCAAATTCAACATTGGATAACAATCTTCGCCGTCTATCAACTTTTATTACACGTTTTTCATTATTCCTTTCTTCTAGGAATAACTGCTTATTTTCAGTTTTTAAAACATTTAGTGTTGATCTTGTTACTTGTTATTAAAAACTTGCCAATTTAGTTAATTGAATATATTCATACAAACGTTTCAAATATTTTTGAGATTAGCATTTAAAATTTAATTAGAATTAAAATTTAAAATTGTGTGTATTTCAATATTTTCTTATTTTAATGTTATATGAAACACGTACATTTACGTAGTTATGGTTCTGAAATTACCCATGTTTGTAAATACATTTTTATACACGTTTTGCTGTTATCGTTCAATGTCTTTACGAACAAGGAAAGTACACTGTCTGAAACAGGCAAATCAGGCAAGCGAAGCATATTTTTATAATATTTCAAAAACTACTTTCCAGATTTGAATAAAGTAAGATTGTTGTAAAAGTCGCCGTGGTGTAGTAGGTAGTGTGTTGGCTTACTATTCGTAAAGCCCGGGTTCGTATCCCAGGTCAGACATCAAAAATGAAATATGAAAAAAAATATTTCTTCGGCGACTTCCTCTCAGCAGATTTCTGGCAAAAACTCTGAGAGTAAAATAAACTGCCATGAAAAAGTTTCTCAAAATTCTGTCGTTCGGAGTCGACGTTAAACTGTAGGTCCCGCCACTCACGTATAAAATTAACGCACACAACATGAGTGGTGTGAGAAGCTATGCCGTAATCCTGACTGAAGGGTTGTAATGGCCAATTATGTATGTATGTATGTATGTAGTATGTAAGATTGTTGTAAAAGTTCAATTTGTGCTTATAATAATAAGATAAAAAAATAGTTTTAAAATACTTCATTTATGTTTTATATGAATATAATGATATAATAATAATAAGTTAAGAAATTGATTTATTGATGATTTCATTTATGTTTTATATGAAAGCCTCGAAAAACAATTGAAAATTGTAATTCAAAAAATTATTCGTGAGCAATGAGAAATTAAATTGAGTTATTAGAAATTTATTTTTGCCGTATGAAACCAATAATGGTAGGTTAGAAGCAGAAACAAAATTTTTATAAATACTTATATGTACTTTAGGGATAAAAATGATGTATGTTCTGGTAGTTTATAGTATTTTCTAATTTAGGTTTTGGTTTTTTGGCCAATTTTTGCTTTTGTTTAGAATTTAGAAATGTTTTCATAGGTGCGCTGTTGGTTAATATATTGTGAATATGACAATGGGTTAAAAATATTTTTTAAAAGTGAAGATTGAGGAATGGTGTGAAAAGGTTGTTCTAGGAGTTTTAGCTGTCGATAAATTCTATTAGAAGCCGTTTATTTGATGGAAATCGGTTAAGGGGTTAAGGAATTATGGCTCTGTCAATTTTTTATTTTTACTGTTTATGTGCCGTATGAAACCAATAATGGTAGGTTAGAAGCAGAAAAAAATTTTTTATAAATACTTATATGTAGTTTAGGGATAAAAATGATGTATGTTTTGGTAGTTTATAATATTTTCTAATTTAGGTTTTAGTTTTTTGGCAAATTTTTGCTTTTGTTTAGAATTTAGAAATGTTTTCATAGGTGCGCTGTTGGTTAATATATTGTGAATATGACAATGGGTTAAAAATATTTTTTAAAAGTGAAGATTGAGGAATGGTGTGAAAAGGTTGTTCTATGAGTTTTAGCTGTCGATAAATGCTATTAGAAGCCGTTTATTTGATGGAAATCGGTTAAGGGGTTAAGGAATTATGGCTCTGTCAATTTTTTATTTTTACTGTTTTTGTGCCGTATGAAACCAATAATGGTAGGTTAGAAGCAGAAAAAAAATTTTTAAAAATACTTATATGTAGTTTAGGGATAAAAATGATGTATGTTCTGGTAGTTTATAGTATTTTCTAATTTAGGTTTTTGTTTTTTGGCCAATTTTTGCTTTTGTTTAGAATTTAGAAATGTTTTCATAGGTGCGCTGTTGGTTAATATATTGTGAATATGACAATGGGTTAAAAATATTTTTTAAAAGTGAAGATTGAGGAATGGTGTGAAAAGGTTGTTCTATGAGTTTTAGCTGTCGATAAATGCTATTAGAACCCGTTTATTTGATGGAAATCGGTTAAGGGGTTAAGGAATTATGGCTCTATCAATTTTTTATTTTTACTGTTTTTGTGCCGTATGAAACGAATAATGGTAGGTTAGAAGCAGAAAAAAATTTTTTAAAAATACTTATATGTAGTTTAGGGATAAAAATGATGTATGTTCTGGTAGTTTATAGTATTTTCTAATTTAGGTTTTTGTTTTTTGGCCAATTTTTGCTTTTGTTTAGAATTTAGAAATGTTTTCATAGGTGCGCTGTTGGTTAATATATTGTGAATATGACAATGGGTTAAAAATATTTTTTAAAAGTGAAGATTGAGGAATGGTGTGAAAAGGTTGTTTTATGAGTTTTAGCTGCCGATAAATGCTATTAGAAGCCGTTTATTTGATGAAAATCGGTTAAGGGGTTAAGGAATTATGGCTCTGTCAATTTTTTATTATTACTGTTCTTGTGCCGTATGAAACCAATAATGGTAGGTTAGAAGCAGAAAAAAAATTTTTTAAAATACTTATATGTAGTTTAGGGATAAGAATGATGTATGTTCTGGTAGTTTATAGTATTTTCTAATTTAGGTTTTTGTTTTGTGGCCAATTTTTGCTTTTGTTTAGAATTTAGAAATGTTTTCATAGGTGCGCTGTTGGTTAATATATTGTGAATATGACAATGGGTTAAAAATATTTTTTAAAAGTGAAGATTGAGGAATGGTGTGAAAAGGTTGTTCTAGGAGTTTTAGCTGTCGATAAATGCTATTAGAGGCCGTTTATTTGATGGAAATCGGTTAAGGGGTTAAGGAATTATGGCTCTGTCAATTTTTTATTTTTACTGTTTTTGTGCCGTATGAAACCAATAATGGTAGGTTAGAAGCAGAAAAATATTTTTTAAAAATACTTATATGTAGTTTAGGGATAAAAATGATGTATGTTCTGGTAGTTTATAGTATTTTCTAATTTAGGTTTTTGTTTTTTGGCCAATTTTTGCTTTTGTTTAGAATTTAGAAATGTTTTCATAGGTGCGCTGTTGGTTAATATATTGTGAATATGACAATGGGTTAAAAATATTTTTTAAAAGTGAAGATTGAGGAATGGTGTGAAAAGGTTGTTCTATGAGTTTTAGCTGTCGATAAATGCTATTAGAAGCCGTTTATTTGATGGAAATCGGTTAAGGGGTTAAGGAATTATGGCTCTGTCAATTTTTTATTTTTACTGTTTTTGTGCCGTATGAAACCAATAATGGTAGGTTAGAAGCAGAAAAATATTTTTTAAAAATACTTATATGTAGTTTAGGGATAAAAATGAAGTATGTTCTGGTAGTTTATAGTATTTTCTAATTTAGGTTTTTGTTTTTTGGCCAATTTTTGCTTTTGTTTAGAATTTAGAAATGTTTTCATAGGTGCGCTGTTGGTTAATATATTGTGAATATGACAATGGGTTAAAAATATTTTTTAAAAGTGAAGATTGAGGAATGGTGTGAAAAGGTTGTTCTATGAGTTTTAGCTGTCGATAAATGCTATTAGAAGCCGTTTATTTGATGGAAATCGGTTAAGGGGTTAAGGAATTATGGCTCTGTCAATTTTTTATTTTTACTGTTTTTGTGCCGTATGAAACCAATAATGGTAGGTTAGAAGCAGAAAAATATTTTTTAAAAATACTTATATGTAGTTTAGGGATAAAAATGATGTATGTTCTGGTAGTTTATAGTATTTTCTAATTTAGGTTTTTGTTTTTTGGCCAATTTTTGCTTTTGTTCAGAATTTAGAAATGTTTTCATAGGTGCGCTGTTGGTTAATATACTGTGAATATGACAATGGGTTAAAAATATTTTTTAAAAGTGAAGATTGAGGAATGGTGTGAAAAGGTTGTTCTATGAGTTTTAGCTGTCGATAAATGCTATTAGAAGCCGTTTATTTGATGGAAATCGGTTAAGGGGTTAAGGAATTATGGCTCTATCAATTTTTTATTTTTACTGTTTTTGTGCCGTATGAAACGAATAATGGTAGGTTAGAAGCAGAAAAAAATTTTTTAAAAATACTTATATGTAGTTTAGGGATAAAAATGATGTATGTTCTGGTAGTTTATAGTATTTTCTAATTTAGGTTTTTGTTTTTTGGCCATTTTTTGCTTTTGTTTAGAATTTAGAAATGTTTTCATAGGTGCGCTGTTGGTTAATATATTGTGAATATGACAATGGGTTAAAAATATTTTTTAAAAGTGAAGATTGACGAATGGTGTGAAAAGGTTGTTCTAGGAGTTTTAGCTGTCGATAAATGCTATTAGAAGCCGTTTATTTGATGGAAATCGGTTAAGGGGTTAAGGAATTATGGCTCTGTCAATTTTTTATTTTTACTGTTTATGTGCGTGCCGTATGAAACCAATAATGGTAGGTTAGAAGCAGAAAAAAAAATTTTAAAAATACTTATATGTAGTTTAGGGATAAAAATGATGTATGTTCTGGTAGTTTATAGTATTTTCTAATTTAGGTTTTTGTTTTGTAGCCAATTTTTGCTTTTGTTTAGAATTTAGAAATGTTTTCATAGGTGCGCTGTTGGTTAATATATTGTGAATATGACAATGGGTTAAAAATATTTTTTAAAAGTGAAGATTGAGGAATGGTGTGAAAAGGTTGTTCTAGGAGTTTTAGCTGTCGATAAATGCTATTAGAGGCCGTTTATTTGATGGAAATCGGTTAAGGGGTTAAGGAATTATGGCTCTGTCAATTTTTTATTTTTACTGTTTTTGTGCCGTATGAAACCAATAATGGTAGGTTAGAAGGAGAAAAAAATTTTTAAAAATACTTATATGTAGTTTAGGGATAAAAATGATGTATGTTCTGGTAGTTTATAGTATTTTCTAATTTAGGTTTTTGTTTTTTGGCCAATTTTTGCTTTTGTTTAGAATTTAGAAATGTTTTCATAGGTGCGCTGTTGGTTAATATATTGTGAATATGACAATGGGTTAAAAATATTTTTTAAAAGTGAAGATTGAGGAATGGTGTGAAAAGGTTGTTCTATGAGTTTTAGCTGCCGATAAATGCTATTAGAAGCCGTTTATTTGATGAAAATCGGTTAAGGGGTTAAGGAATTATGGCTCTGTCAATTTTTTATTATTACTGTTCTTGTGCCGTATGAAACCAATAATGGTAGGTTAGAAGCAGAAAAAAAATTTTTAAAAATACTTATATGTAGTTTAGGGATAAGAATGATGTATGTTCTGGTAGTTTATAGTATTTTCTAATTTCGGTTTTTGTTTTGTGGCCAATTTTTGCTTTTGTTTAGAATTTAGAAATGTTTTCATAGGTGCGCTGTTGGTTAATATATTGTGAATATGACAATGGGTTAAAAATATTTTTTAAAAGTGAAGATTGAGGAATGGTGTGAAAAGGTTGTTCTAGGAGTTTTAGCTGTCGATAAATGCTATTAGAAGCCGTTTATTTTATGGAAGTCGGTTAAGGGGTTAAGGAATTATGGCTCTGTCAATTTTTTATTTTTACTGTTTTTGTGCCGTATGAAACGAATAATGGTAGGTTAGAAGCAGAAAAAAATTTTTTAAAAATTCTTATATGTAGTTTAGGGATAAAAATGATGTATGTTCTGGTAGTTTATAGTATTTTCTAATTTAGGTTTTTGTTTTTTGGCCAATTTTTGCTTTTGTTTAGAATTTAGAAATGTTTTCATAGGTGCGCTGTTGGTTAATCTATTGTGAATATGACAATGGGTTAAAAATATTTTTTAAAAGTGAAGATTGAGGAATGGTGTGAAAAGGTTGTTCTATGAGTTTTAGCTGTCGATAAATGCTATTAGAAGCCGTTTATTTGATGGAAATCGGTTAAGGGGTTAAGGAATTATGGCTCTATCAATTTTTTATTTTTACTGTTTTTGTGCCGTATGAAACGAATAATGGTAGGTTAGAAGCAGAAAAAAATTTTTTAAAAATACTTATATGTAGTTTAGGGATAAAAATGATGTATGTTCTGGTAGTTTATAGTATTTTCTAATTTAGGTTTTTGTTTTTTGGCCATTTTTTGCTTTTGTTTAGAATTTAGAAATGTTTTCATAGGTGCGCTGTTGGTTAATATATTGTGAATATGACAATGGGTTAAAAATATTTTTTAAAAGTGAAGATTGACGAATGGTGTGAAAAGGTTGTTCTAGGAGTTTTAGCTGTCGATAAATGCTATTAGAAGCCGTTTATTTGATGGAAATCGGTTAAGGGGTTAAGGAATTATGGCTCTGTCAATTTTTTATTTTTACTGTTTATGTGCCGTATGAAACCAATAATGGTAGGTTAGAAGCAGAAAAAAAAATTTTAAAAATACTTATATGTAGTTTAGGGATAATAATGATGTATGTTCTGGTAGTTTATAGTATTTTCTAATTTAGGTTTTTGTTTTGTAGCCAATTTTTGCTTTTGTTTAGAATTTAGAAATGTTTTCATAGGTGCGCTGTTGGTTAATATATTGTGAATATGACAATGGGTTAAAAATATTTTTTAAAAGTGAAGATTGACGAATGGTGTGAAAAGGTTGTTCTAGGAGTTTTAGCTGTCGATAAATGCTATTAGAAGCCGTTTATTTGATGGAAATCGGTTAAGGGGTTAAGGAATTATGGCTCTGTCAATATTTTATTTTTACTGTTCTTGTGCCGTATGAAACCAATAATGGTAGGTTAGAAGCAGAAAAATATTTTTTAAAAATACTTATATGTAGATTAGGGATAAAAATGATGTATGTTCTGGTAGTTTATAGTATTTTCTAATTTAGGTTTTTGTTTTGTGGCCAATTTTTGCTTTTGTTTAGAATTTAGAAATGTTTTCATAGGTGCGCTGTTGGTTAATATATTGTGAATATGACAATGGGTTAAAAATATTTTTTAAAAGTGAAGATTGAGGAATGGTGCGAAAAGGTTGTTCTAGGAGTTTTAGCTGTCGATAAATGCTATTAGAAGCCGTTTATTTGATGGAAGTCGGTTAAGGGGTTAAGGAATTATGGCTCTGTCAATTTTTTATTTTTACTGTTTTTGTGCCGTATGAAACCAATAATGGTAGGTTAGAAGCAGAAAAAAAATTTTTAAAAATACTTATATGTAGTTTAGGGATAAGAATGATGTATGTTCTGGTAGTTTATAGTATTTTCTAATTTCGGTTTTTGTTTTGTGGCCAATTTTTGCTTTTGTTTAGAATTTAGAAATGTTTTCATAGGTGCGCTGTTGGTTAATATATTGTGAATATGACAATGGGTTAAAAATATTTTTTAAAAGTGAAGATTGAGGAATGGTGTGAAAAGGTTGTTCTAGGAGTTTTAGCTGTCGATAAATGCTATTAGAAGCCGTTTATTTTATGGAAGTCGGTTAAGGGGTTAAGGAATTATGGCTCTGTCAATTTTTTATTTTTACTGTTTTTGTGCCGTATGAATATGACAATGGGTTAAAAATATTTTTTAAAAGTGAAGATTGAGGAATGGTGTGAAAAGGTTGTTCTATGAGTTTAAGCTGTCGATAAATGCTATTAGAAGCCGTTTATTTGATGGAAATCGGTTAAGGGGTTAAGGAATTATGGCTCTGTCAATTTTTTATTTTTACTGTTTTTGTGCCGTATGAAACCAATAATGGTAGGTTAGAAGGAGAAAAAAATTTTTAAAAATACTTATATGTAGTTTAGGGATAAAAATGATGTATGTTCTGGTAGTTTATAGTATTTTCTAATTTAGGTTTTTGTTTTTTGGCCAATTTTTGCTTTTGTTTAGAATTTAGAAATGTTTTCATAGGTGCGCTGTTGGTTAATATATTGTGAATATGACAATGGGTTAAAAATATTTTTTAAAAGTGAAGATTGAGGAATGGTGTGAAAAGGTTGTTCTATGAGTTTTAGCTGCCGATAAATGCTATTAGAAGCCGTTTATTTGATGAAAATCGGTTAAGGGGTTAAGGAATTATGGCTCTGTCAATTTTTTATTATTACTGTTCTTGTGCCGTATGAAACCAATAATGGTAGGTTAGAAGCAGAAAAAAAATTTTTAAAAATACTTATATGTAGTTTAGGGATAAGAATGATGTATGTTCTGGTAGTTTATAGTATTTTCTAATTTCGGTTTTTGTTTTGTGGCCAATTTTTGCTTTTGTTTAGAATTTAGAAATGTTTTCATAGGTGCGCTGTTGGTTAATATATTGTGAATATGACAATGGGTTAAAAATATTTTTTAAAAGTGAAGATTGAGGAATGGTGTGAAAAGGTTGTTCTAGGAGTTTTAGCTGTCGATAAATGCTATTAGAAGCCGTTTATTTTATGGAAGTCGGTTAAGGGGTTAAGGAATTATGGCTCTGTCAATTTTTTATTTTTACTGTTTTTGTGCCGTATGAATATGACAATGGGTTAAAAATATTTTTTAAAAGTGAAGATTGAGGAATGGTGTGAAAAGGTTGTTCTATGAGTTTTAGCTGTCGATAAATGCTATTAGAAGCCGTTTATTTGATGGAAATCGGTTAAGGGGTTAAGGAATTATGGCTCTATCAATTTTTTATTTTTACTGTTTTTGTGCCGTATGAAACGAATAATGGTAGGTTAGAAGCAGAAAAAAATTTTTTAAAAATACTTATATGTAGTTTAGGGATAAAAATGATGTATGTTCTGGTAGTTTATAGTATTTTCTAATTTAGGTTTTTGTTTTTTGGCCAATTTTTGCTTTTGTTTAGAATTTAGAAATGTTTTCATAGGTGCGCTGTTGGTTAATATATTGTGAATATGACAATGGGTTAAAAATATTTTTTAAAAGTGAAGATTGAGGAATGGTGTGAAAAGGTTGTTTTATGAGTTTTAGCTGCCGATAAATGCTATTAGAAGCCGTTTATTTGATGAAAATCGGTTAAGGGGTTAAGGAATTATGGCTCTGTCAATTTTTTATTATTACTGTTCTTGTGCCGTATGAAACCAATAATGGTAGGTTAGAAGCAGAAAAAAAATTTTTTAAAATACTTATATGTAGTTTAGGGATAAGAATGATGTATGTTCTGGTAGTTTATAGTATTTTCTAATTTCGGTTTTTGTTTTGTGGCCAATTTTTGCTTTTGTTTAGAATTTAGAAATGTTTTCATAGGTGCGCTGTTGGTTAATATATTGTGAATATGACAATGGGTTAAAAATATTTTTTAAAAGTGAAGATTGAGGAATGGTGTGAAAAGGTTGTTCTAGGAGTTTTAGCTGTCGATAAATGCTATTAGAAGCCGTTTATTTTATGGAAGTCGGTTAAGGGGTTAAGGAATTATGGCTCTGTCAATTTTTTATTTTTACTGTTTTTGTGCCGTATGAAACGAATAATGGTAGGTTAGAAGCAGAAAAAAATTTTTTAAAAATACTTATATGTAGTTTAGGGATAAAAATGATGTATGTTCTGGTAGTTTATAGTATTTTCTAATTTAGGTTTTTGTTTTTTGGCCATTTTTTGCTTTTGTTTAGAATTTAGAAATGTTTTCATAGGTGCGCTGTTGGTTAATATATTGTGAATATGACAATGGGTTAAAAATATTTTTTAAAAGTGAAGATTGACGAATGGTGTGAAAAGGTTGTTCTAGGAGTTTTAGCTGTCGATAAATGCTATTAGAAGCCGTTTATTTGATGGAAATCGGTTAAGGGGTTAAGGAATTATGGCTCTGTCAATATTTTATTTTTACTGTTCTTGTGCCGTATGAAACCAATAATGGTAGGTTAGAAGCAGAAAAATATTTTTTAAAAATACTTATATGTAGATTAGGGATAAAAATGATGTATGTTCTGGTAGTTTATAGTATTTTCTAATTTAGGTTTTTGTTTTGTGGCCAATTTTTGCTTTTGTTTAGAATTTAGAAATGTTTTCATAGGTGCGCTGTTGGTTAATATATTGTGAATATGACAATGGGTTAAAAATATTTTTTAAAAGTGAAGATTGAGGAATGGTGCGAAAAGGTTGTTCTAGGAGTTTTAGCTGTCGATAAATGCTATTAGAAGCCGTTTATTTGATGGAAGTCGGTTAAGGGGTTAAGGAATTATGGCTCTGTCAATTTTTTATTTTTACTGTTTTTGTGCCGTATGAAACCAATAATGGTAGGTTAGAAGCAGAAAAAAAATTTTTAAAAATACTTATATGTAGTTTAGGGATAAGAATGATGTATGTTCTGGTAGTTTATAGTATTTTCTAATTTCGGTTTTTGTTTTGTGGCCAATTTTTGCTTTTGTTTAGAATTTAGAAATGTTTTCATAGGTGCGCTGTTGGTTAATATATTGTGAATATGACAATGGGTTAAAAATATTTTTTAAAAGTGAAGATTGAGGAATGGTGTGAAAAGGTTGTTCTATGAGTTTTAGCTGTCGATAAATGCTATTAGAAGCCGTTTATTTGATGAAAATCGGTTAAGGGGTTAAGGAATTATGGCTCTGTCAATTTTTTATTATTACTGTTTTTGTGCCGTATGAAACCAATAATGGTAGGTTAGAAGCAGAAAAATATTTTTTAAAAATACTTATATGTAGATTAGGGATAAAAATGATGTATGTTCTGGTAGTTTATAGTATTTTCTAATTTAGGTTTTTGTTTTGTGGCCAATTTTTGCTTTTGTTTAGAATTTAGAAATGTTTTCATAGGTGCGCTGTTGGTTAATATATTGTGAATATGACAATGGGTTAAAAATATTTTTTAAAAGTGAAGATTGAGGAATGGTGTGCAAAGGTTGTTCAATGAGTTTTAGCTGTCGATAAATGCTATTAGAAGCCGTTTATTTGATGGAAATCGGTTAAGGGGTTAAGGAATTATGGCTCTGTCAATTTTTTATTTTTACTGTTTTTGTGCCGTATGAAACCAATAATGGTAGGTTAGAAGCAGAAAAATATTTTTAAAAATACTTATATGTAGTTTAGGGATAAGAATGATGTATGTTCTGGTAGGTTATAGTATTTTCTAATTTAGGTTTTTGTTTTTTGGCCAATTTTTGCTTTTGTTTAGAATTTAGAAATGTTTTCATAGGTGCGCTGTTGGTTAATATATTGTGAATATGACAATGGGTTAAAAATATTTTTTAAAAGTGAAGATTGAGGAATGGTGTGAAAAGGTTGTTCTATGAGTTTTAGCTGTCGATAAATGCTATTAGAAGCCGTTTATTTGATGGAAATCAGTTAAGGGGTTAAGGAATTATGGCTCTGTCAATTTTTTATTTTTACTGTTTTTGTGCCGTATGAAACCAATAATGGTAGGTTAGAAGCAGAAAAATATTTTTTAAAAATACTTATATGTAGTTTAGGGATAAGAATGATGTATGTTCTGGTAGTTTATAGTATTTTCTAATTTAGGTTTTTGTTTTTTGGCCAATTTTTGCTTTTGTTTAGAATTTAGAAATGTTTTCATAGGTGCGCTGTTGGTTAATATATTGTGAATATGACAATGGGTTAAAAATATTTTTTAAAAGTGAAGATTGAGGAATGGTGTGAAAAGGTTGTTCCATGAGTTTTAGCTGTCGATAAATGCTATTAGATGCCGTTTATTTGATGGAAATCGGTTAAGGGGTTAAGGAATTATGGCTCTGTCAATTTTTTATTTTTACTGTTTTTGTGCCGTATGAAACCAATAATGGTAGGTTAGAAGCAGAAAAAAAATTTTTAAAAATACTTATATGTAGTTTAGGGATAAAAATGATGTTTGTTCTGGTAGTTTATAGTATTTTCTAATTTAGGTTTTTGTTTTTTGGCCAATTTTTGCTTTTGTTTAGAATTTAGAAATGTTTTCATAGGTGCGCTGTTGGTTAATATATTGTGAATATGACAATGGGTTAAAAATATTTTTTAAAAGTGAAGATTGAGCAATGGTGTGAAAAGGTTGTTCTATGAGTTTTAGCTGTCGATAAATGCTATTAGAAGCCGTTTATTTGATGGAAATCGGTTAAGGGGTTAAGGAATTATGGCTCTGTCAATTTTTTATTTTTACTGTTTTTGTGCCGTATGAAACCAATAATGGTAGGTTAGAAGCAGAAAAATATTTTTTAAAAGTACTTATATGTAGTTTAGGGATAAGAATGATGTATGTTCTGGTAGTTTATAGTATTTTCTAATTTAGGTTTTTGTTTTTTGGCCAATTTTTGCTTTTGTTTAGAATTTAGAAATGTTTTCATAGGTGCGCTGTTTGTTAATATATTGTGAAAATGACAATGGCTTTAAAATATTTTTTAAAAGTGAAGATTGAGGAATGGTGTGAAAAGGTTGTTCCAGGAGTTTTAGCTGTCGATAAATGCTATTAGAAGCCGTTTATTTGATGGAAATCGGTTAAGGGGTTAAGGAATTATGGCTCTGTAAATTTTTTATTTTTACTGTTTATGTGCCGTATGAAACCAATAATGGTAGGTTAGAAGCAGAAAAAAAATTTTTAAAAATATTTATATGTAGTTTAGGGATAAAAATGATGTATGTTCTGTTAGTTTATAGTACTTTCTAATTTAGGTTTTTGTTTTGTGGCCAATTTTTGCTTTTGTTTAGAATTTAGAAATGTTTTCATAGGTGCGCTGTTGGTTAATATATTGTGAATATGACAATGGGTTAAAAATATTTTTTAAAAGTGAAGATTGAGGAATGGTGTGAAAAGGTTGTTCTATGAGTTTTAGCTGTCGATAAATGCTATTAGAAGCCGTTTATTTGATGGAAATCGGTTAAGGGGTTAAGGAATTATGGCTCTGTAAATTTTTTATTTTTACTGTTTTTGTGCCGTATGAAACCAATAATGGTAGGTTAGAAGCAGAAAAAAAATTTTTAAAAATACTTATATGTAGTTTAGGGATAAAAATGATGTATGTTCTGGTAGTTTATAGTATTTTCTAATTCAGGTTTTTGTTTTTTGGCCAATTTTTGCTTTTGTTTAGAATTTAGAAATGTTTTCATAGGTGCGCTGTTGGTTAATATATTGTGAATATGACAATGGGTTAAAAATATTTTTTAAAAGTGAAGATTGAGGAATGGTGTGAAAAGGTTGTTCTATGAGTTTTAGCTGTCGATAAATGCTATTAGAAGCCGTTTATTTGATGGAAATCGGTTAAGGCGTTAAGGAATTATGGCTCTGTCCATTTTTTATTTTTACTGTTTTTGTGCCATATGAAACCAATAATGGTAGGTTAGAAGCAGAAAAAAAATTTTTAAAAATACTTATATGTAGTTTAGGGATAAAAATGATGTATGTTCTGTTAGTTTATAGTACTTTCTAATTTAGGTTTTTGTTTTGTGGCCAATTTTTGCTTTTGTTTAGAATTTAGAAATGTTTTCATAGGTGCGCTGTTGGTTAATATATTGTGAATATGACAATGGGTTAAAAAATGTTTTTTAAAAGTGAAGATTGAGGAATGGTGTGAAAAGGTTGTTCTATGAGTTTTAGCTGTCGATAAATGCTATTAGAAGCCGTTTATTTGATGGAAATCGGTTAAGGGGTTAAGGAATTATGGTTCTGTCAATTTTTTATTTTTACTGTTTTTGTGCCGTATGAAACCAATAATGGTAGGTTAGAAGCAGAAAAATATTTTTAAAAATACTTATATGTAGTTTAGGGATAAGAATGATGTAT
The DNA here is from genome assembly GCA_936449025.2 of Sarcophaga subvicina. Classification (NCBI taxonomy): domain Eukaryota; kingdom Metazoa; phylum Arthropoda; class Insecta; order Diptera; family Sarcophagidae; genus Sarcophaga; species Sarcophaga subvicina. Next base: position 146,262 of record OW388084.2, read on the forward strand.
GTTCTGGTAGGCTATAGTATTTTCTAATTTAGGTTTTTGTTTTTTGGCCAATTTTTGCTTTTGTTTAGAATTTAGAAATGTTTTCATAGGTGCGCTGTTGGTTAATATATTGTGAATATGACAATGGGTTAAAAATATTTTTTAAACGTGAAGATTGAGGAATGGTGTGAAAAGGTTGTTCTATGAGTTTTAGCTGTCGATAAATGCTATTAGAAGCCGTTTATTTGATGGAAATCGGTTAAGGGGTTAAGGAATTATGGCTCTGTAAATTTTTTATTTTTACTGTTTATGTGCCGTATGAAACCAATAATGGTAGGTTAGAAGCAGAAAAAAAATTTTTAAAAATACTTATATGTAGTTTAGGGATAAAAATGATGTATGTTCTGTTAGTTTATAGTACTTTCTAATTTAGGTTTTTGTTTTGTGGCCAATTTTTGCTTTTGTTTAGAATTTAGAAATGTTTTCATAGGTGCGCTGTTGGTTAATATATTGTGAATATGACAATGGGTTAAAAATATTTTTTAAAAGTGAAGATTGAGGAATGGTGTGAAAAGGTTGTTCTATGAGTTTTAGCTGTCGATAAATGCTATTAGAAGCCGTTTATTTGATGGAAATCGGTTAAGGGGTTAAGGAATTATGGCTCTGTCAATTTTTTATTTTTACTGTTTTTGTGCCGTATGAAACCAATAATGGTAGGTTAGAAGCAGAAAAAAAATTTTTAAAAATACTTATATGTAGTTTAGGGATAAAAATGATGTATGTTCTGGTAGTTTATAGTATTTTCTAATTTAGGTTTTTGTTTTTTGGCCAATTTTTGCTTTTGTTTAGAATTTAGAAATGTTTTCATAGGTGCGCTGTTGGTTAATATATTGTGAATATGACAATGGGTTAAAAATATTTTTTAAAAGTGAAGATTGAGGAATGGTGTGAAAAGGTTGTTCTATGAGTTTAAGCTGTCGATAAATGCTATTAGAAGCCGTTTATTTGATGGAAATCGGTTAAGGGGTTAAGGGATTATGGCTCCGTCCATTTTTTATTTTTACTGTTTTTGTGCCATATGAAACCAATAATGGTAGGTTAGAAGCAGAAAAAAAATTTTTAAAAATACTTATATGTAGTTTAGGGATAAAAATGATGTATGTTCTGTTAGTTTATAGTACTTTCTAATTTAGGTTTTTGTTTTGTGGCCAATTTTTGCTTTTGTTTAGAATTTAGAAATGTTTTCATAGGTGCGCTGTTGGTTAATATATTGTGAATATGACAATGGGTTAAAAAATGTTTTTTAAAAGTGAAGATTGAGGAATGGTGTGAAAAGGTTGTTCTAGGAGTTTTAGCTGTCGATAAATGCTATTAGAAGCCGTTTATTTGATGGAAATCGGTAAAGGGGTTAAGGAATTATGGTTCTGTCAATTTTTTATTTTTACTGTTTTTGTGCCGTATGAAACCAATAATGGTAGGTTAGAAGCAGAAAAATATTTTTAAAAATACTTATATGTAGTTTAGGGATAAGAATGATGTATGTTCTGGTAGGTTATAGTATTTTCTAATTTAGGTTTTTGTTTTTTGGCCAATTTTTGCTTTTGTTTAGAATTTAGAAATGTTTTCATAGGTGCGCTGTTGGTTAATATATTGTGAATATGACAATGGGTTAAAAATATTTTTTAAAAGTGAAGATTGAGGAATGGTGTGAAAAGGTTGTTCTATGAGTTTTAGCTGTCGATAAATGCTATTAGATGCCGTTTATTTGATGGAAATCGGTTAAGGGGTTAAGGAATTATGGCTCTGTCAATTTTTTATTTTTACTGTTTTTGTGCCGTTCGAAACCAATAATGGTAGGTTAGAAGCAGAAAAAAAAATTTTAAAAATACTTATATGTAGTTTAGGGATAAAAATGATGTATGTTCTGGTAGTTTATAGTATTTTCTAATTTAGGTTTTTGTTTTTTGGCCAATTTTTGCTTTTGTTTAGAATTTAGAAATGTTTTCATAGGTGCGCTGTTGGTTAATATATTGTGAATATGACAATGGGTTAAAAATATTTTTTAAAAGTGAAGATTGAGGAATGGTGTGAAAAGGTTGTTCTATGAGTTTTGCTGTCGATAAATGCTATTAGAAGCCGTTTATTTGATGGAAATCGGTTAAGGGGTTAAGGAATTATGGCTCTGTCAATTTTTTATTTTTACTGTTTTTGTGCCGTATGAAACCAATAATGGTAGGTTAGAAGCAGAAAAATATTTTTTAAAAATACTTATATGTAGTTTAGGGATAAGAATGATGTATGTTCTGGTAGTTTATAGTATTTTCTAATTTAGGTTTTTGTTTTTTTGCCAATTTTTGCTTTTGTTTAGAATTTAGAAATGTTTTCATAGGTGCGCTGTTGGTTAATATATTGTGAATATGACAATGGGTTAAAAATATTTTTTAAAAGTGAAGATTGAGGAATGGTGTGAAAAGGTTGTTCTATGAGTTTTAGCTGTCGATAAATGCTATTAGAAGCCGTTTATTTGATGGAAATCGGTTAAGGGGTTAAGGAATTATGGCTCTGTCAATTTTTTATTTTTACTGTTTTTGTGCCGTATGAAACCAATAATGGTAGGTTAGAAGCAGAAAAATATTTTTTAAAAATACTTATATGTAGTTTAGGGATAAAAATGATGTATGTTCTGGTAGTTTATAGTATTTTCTAATTTAGGTTTTTGTTTTTTGGCCAATTTTTGCTTTTGTTTAGAATTTAGAAATGTTTTCATAGGTGCGCTGTTGGTTAATATATTGTGAATATGACAATGGGTTAAAAATATTTTTTAAAAGTGAAGATTGAGGAATGGTGTGAAAAGGTTGTTCTAGGAGTTTTAGCTGTCGATAAGTGCTATTAGAAACCGTTTATTTGATGGAAATCGGTTAAGGGGTTAAGGAATTATGGCTCTGTCAATTTTTTATTTTTACTGTTTATGTGCCGTATGAAACCAATAATGGTAGGTTAGAAGCAGAAAAAAAAATTTTAAAAATACTTATATGTAGTTTAGGGATAAAAATGATGTATGTTCTGGTAGTTTATAGTATTTTCTAATTTAGGTTTTTGTTTTTTGACCAATTTTTGCTTTTGTTTAGAATTTAGAAATGTTTTCATAGGTGCGCTGTTGGTTAATATATTGTGAAAATGACAATGGGTTTAAAATATTTTTTAAAAGTGAAGATTGAGGAATGGTGTGAAAAGGTTGTTCTAGGAGTTTTAGCTGTCGATAAATGCTATTAGAAGCCGTTTATTTGATGGAAATCGGTTAAGGGGTTAAGGAATTATGGCTCTGTCAATTTTTTATTTTTACTGTTTTTGTGCCGTATGAAACCAATAATGGTAGGTTAGAAGCAGAAAAATATTTTTTAAAAGTACTTATATGTAGTTTAGGGATAAGAATGATGTATGTTCTGGTAGTTCATAGTATTTTCTAATTTAGGTTTTTGTTTTTTGGCCAATTTTTGCTTTTGTTTAGAATTTAGAAATGTTTTCATAGGTGCGCTGTTGGTTAATATATTGTGAAAATGACAATGGGTTAAAAATATTTTTTAAAAGAGAAGATTGAGGAATGGTGTAAAAAGGTTGTTCTAGGAGTTTTAGCTGTCGATAAGTGCTATTAGAAACCGTTTATTGGATGGAAATCGGTTAAGGGGTTAAGGAATTATGGCTCTGTCAATTTTTTATTTTTACTGTTTATGTGCCGTATGAAACCAATAATGGTAGGTTAGAAGCAGAAAAAAAAATTTTTCAAATACTTATATGTAGTTTAGGGATAAAAATGATGTATGTTCTGGTAGTTTATAGTATTTTCTAATTTAGGTTTTTGTTTTTTTGGCCAATTATTGCTTTTGTTTAGAATTTAGAAATGTTTTCATAGGTGCGCTGTTGGTTAATATATTGTGAATATGACAATGGGTTAAAAATATTTTTTAAAAGTGAAGATTGAGGAATGGTGTGAAAAGGTTGTTCTAGGAGTTTTAGCTGTCGATAAATGCTATTAGAAGCCGTTTATTTGATGGAAATCGGTTAAGGGGTTAAGGAATTATGGCTCCGTCAATTTTTTATTTTTACTGTTTATGTGCCGTATGAAACCAATAATGGTAGGTTAGAAGCAGGAAAAAAAATTTTAAAAATACTTATATGTAGTTTAGGGATAAAAATGATGTATGTTCTGGTAGTTTATATTATTTTCTAATTTAGGTTTTTGTTTACTGGCCAATTTTTGCTTTTGTTTAGAATTTAGAAATGTTTTCATAGGTGCGCTGTTGGTTAATATATTGTGAATATGACAATGGGTTAAAAATATTTTTTAAAAGTGAAGATTGAGGAATGGTGTGAAAAGGTTGTTCTATGAGTTTTAGCTGTCGATAAATGCTATTAGAAGCAGAAAAAAAATTTTTAAAAATACTTATATGTAGTTTAGGGATAAAAATGATGTATGTTCTGGTAGTTTATAGTATTTTCTAATTTAGGTTTTTGTTTTTTGGCCAATTTTTGCTTTTGTTTAGAATTTAGAAATGTTTTCATAGGTGCGCTGTTGGTTAATATATTGTGAATATGACAATGGGTTAAAAATATTTTTTAAAAGTGAAGATTGAGGAATGGTGTGAAAAGGTTGTTCTAGGAGTTTCAGCTGTCGATAAATGCTATTAGAAGCCGTTTATTTGATGGAAATCGGTTAAGGGGTTAAGGAATTATGGCTCTGTCAATTTTTTATTTTTACTGTTTTTGTGCCGTATGAAACCAATAATGGTAGGTTAGAAGCAGAAAAATATTTTTTAAAAATACTTATATGTAGTTTAGGGATAAAAATGATGTATGTTCTGTTAGTTTATAGTATTTTCTAATTTAGGTTTTTGTTTTGTGGCCAATTTTTGCTTTTATTTAGAATTTAGAAATGTTTTCATAGGTGCGCTGTTGGTTAATATATTGTGAATATGACAATGGGTTAAAAAATGTTTTTTAAAAGTGAAGATTGAGGAATGGTGTGAAAAGGTTGTTCTATGAGTTTTAGCTGTCGATAAATGCTATTAGAAGCCGTTTATTTGATGGAAATCGGTTAAGGGGTTAAGGAATTATGGCTCTGTCAATTTTTTATTTTTACTGTTTATGTGCCGTATGAAACCAATAATGGTAGGTTAGAAGCAGAAAAAAAAATTTTAAAAATACTTATATGTAGTTTAGGGATAAAAATGATGTATGTTCTGGTAGTTTATAGTATTTTCTAATTTAGGTTTTTGTTTTTTGACCAATTTTTGCTTTTGTTTAGAATTTAGAAATGTTTTCATAGGTGCGCTGTTGGTTAATATATTGTGAAAATGACAATGGGTTTAAAATATTTTTTAAAAGTGAAGATTGAGGAATGGTGTGAAAAGGTTGTTCTAGGAGTTTTAGCTGTCGATAAATGCTATTAGAAGCCGTTTATTTGATGGAAATCGGTTAAGGGGTTAAGGAATTATGGCTCTGTCAATTTTTTATTTTTACTGTTTTTGTGCCGTATGAAACCAATAATGGTAGGTTAGAAGCAGAAAAATATTTTTTAAAAGTACTTATATGTAGTTTAGGGATAAGAATGATGTATGTTCTGGTAGTTCATAGTATTTTCTAATTTAGGTTTTTGTTTTTTGGCCAATTTTTGCTTTTGTTTAGAATTTAGAAATGTTTTCATAGGTGCGCTGTTGGTTAATATATTGTGAAAATGACAATGGGTTAAAAATATTTTTTAAAAGAGAAGATTGAGGAATGGTGTAAAAAGGTTGTTCTAGGAGTTTTAGCTGTCGATAAGTGCTATTAGAAACCGTTTATTGGATGGAAATCGGTTAAGGGGTTAAGGAATTATGGCTCTGTCAATTTTTTATTTTTACTGTTTATGTGCCGTATGAAACCAATAATGGTAGGTTAGAAGCAGAAAAAAAAATTTTTCAAATACTTATATGTAGTTTAGGGATAAAAATGATGTATGTTCTGGTAGTTTATAGTATTTTCTAATTTAGGTTTTTGTTTTTTTGGCCAATTATTGCTTTTGTTTAGAATTTAGAAATGTTTTCATAGGTGCGCTGTTGGTTAATATATTGTGAATATGACAATGGGTTAAAAATATTTTTTAAAAGTGAAGATTGAGGAATGGTGTGAAAAGGTTGTTCTAGGAGTTTTAGCTGTCGATAAATGCTATTAGAAGCCGTTTATTTGATGGAAATCGGTTAAGGGGTTAAGGAATTATGGCTCCGTCAATTTTTTATTTTTACTGTTTATGTGCCGTATGAAACCAATAATGGTAGGTTAGAAGCAGGAAAAAAAATTTTAAAAATACTTATATGTAGTTTAGGGATAAAAATGATGTATGTTCTGGTAGTTTATATTATTTTCTAATTTAGGTTTTTGTTTACTGGCCAATTTTTGCTTTTGTTTAGAATTTAGAAATGTTTTCATAGGTGCGCTGTTGGTTAATATATTGTGAATATGACAATGGGTTAAAAATATTTTTTAAAAGTGAAGATTGAGGAATGGTGTGAAAAGGTTGTTCTAGGAGTTTCAGCTGTCGATAAATGCTATTAGAAGCCGTTTATTTGATGGAAATCGGTTAAGGGGTTAAGGAATTATGGCTCTGTCAATTTTTTATTTTTACTGTTTTTGTGCCGTATGAAACCAATAATGGTAGGTTAGAAGCAGAAAAATATTTTTTAAAAATACTTATATGTAGTTTAGGGATAAAAATGATGTATGTTCTGTTAGTTTATAGTATTTTCTAATTTAGGTTTTTGTTTTGTGGCCAATTTTTGCTTTTATTTAGAATTTAGAAATGTTTTCATAGGTGCGCTGTTGGTTAATATATTGTGAATATGACAATGGGTTAAAAAATGTTTTTTAAAAGTGAAGATTGAGGAATGGTGTGAAAAGGTTGTTCTATGAGTTTTAGCTGTCGATAAATGCTATTAGAAGCCGTTTATTTGATGGAAATCGGTTAAGGGGTTAAGGAATTATGGTTCTGTCAATTTTTTATTTTTACTGTTTTTGTGCCGTATGAAACCAATAATGGTAGGTTAGAAGCAGAAAAATATTTTTAAAAATACTTATATGTAGTTTAGGGATAAGAATGATGTATGTTCTGGTAGGCTATAGTATTTTCTAATTTAGGTTTTTGTTTTTTGGCCAATTTTTGCTTTTGTTTAGAATTTAGAAATGTTTTCATAGGTGCGCTGTTGGTTAATATATTGTGAATATGACAATGGGTTAAAAATATTTTTTAAACGTGAAGATTGAGGAATGGTGTGAAAAGGTTGTTCTATGAGTTTTAGCTGTCGATAAATGCTATTAGAAGCCGTTTATTTGATGGAAAGGTTAGAAGCAGAAAAAAAATTTTTAAAAATACTTATATGTAGTTTAGGGATAAAAATGATGTATGTTCTGTTAGTTTATAGTACTTTCTAATTTAGGTTTTTGTTTTGTGGCCAATTTTTGCTTTTGTTTAGAATTTAGAAATGTTTTCATAGGTGCGCTGTTGGTTAATATATTGTGAATATGACAATGGGTTAAAAATATTTTTTAAAAGTGAAGATTGAGGAATGGTGTGAAAAGGTTGTTCTATGAGTTTTAGCTGTCGATAAATGCTATTAGAAGCCGTTTATTTGATGGAAATCGGTTAAGGGGTTAAGGAATTATGGCTCTGTCAATTTTTTATTTTTACTGTTTTTGTGCCGTATGAAACCAATAATGGTAGGTTAGAAGCAGAAAAAAAAATTTTTTAAATATTTATATGTAGTTTAGGGATAAAAATGATGTATGTTCTGGTAGTTTATAGTATTTTCTAATTTAGGTTTTTGTTTTTTGGCCAATTATTGCTTTTGTTTAGAATTTAGAAATGTTTTCATAGGTGCGCTGTTGGTTAATATATTGTGAAAATGACAATGGGTTTAAAATATTTTTTAAAAGTGAAGATTGAGGAATGGTGTAAAAAGGTTGTTCTAGGAGTTTTAGATGTCGATAAGTGCTATTAGAAACCGTTTATTTGATGGAAATCGGTTAAGGGGTTAAGGAATTATGGCTCTGTCAATTTTTTATTTTTACTGTTTATGTGCCGTATGAAACCAATAATGGTAGGTTAGAAGCAGAAAAAAAATTTTTTTTAAATACTTATATGTAGTTTAGGGATAAAAATGATGTATGTTCTGGTAGTTTATAGTATTTTCTAATTTAGGTTTTTGTTTTTTTGGCCAATTATTGCTTTTGTTTAGAATTTAGAAATGTTTTCATAGGTGCGCTGTTGGTTAATATATTGTGAATATGACAATGGGTTAAAAATATTTTTTAAAAGTGAAGATTGAGGAATGGTGTGAAAAGGTTGTTCTAGGAGTTTTAGCTGTCGATAAGTGCTATTAGAAACCGTTTATTTGATGGAAATCGGTTAAGGGGTTAAGGAATTATGGCTCTGTCAATTTTTTATTTTTACTGTTTATGTGCCGTATGAAACCAATAATGGTAGGTTAGAAGCAGAAAAAAAAATTTTTAAAATACTTATATGTAGTTTAGGGATAAAAATGATGTATGTTCTGGTAGTTTATAGTATTTTCTAATTTAGGTTTTTGTTTTTTGACCAATTATTGCTTTTGTTTAGAATTTAGAAATGTTTTCATAGGTGCGCTGTTGGTTAATATATTGTGAGTATGACAATGGGTTTAAAATATTTTTTAAAAGTGAAGATTGAGGAATGGTGTGAAAAGGTTGTTCTAGGAGTTTTAGCTGTCGATAAATGCTATTAGAAGCCGTTTATTTGATGGAAATCGGTTAAGGGGTTAAGGAATTATGGCTCTGTCAATTTTTTATTTTTACTGTTTTTGTGCCGTATGAAACCAATAATGGTAGGTTAGAAGCAGAAAAAAATTTTTTAAAAATACTTATATGTAGTTTAGGGATAAAAATGATGTATGTTCTGGTAGTTTATAGTATTTTCTAATTTAGGTTTTTGTTTTTTGGCCAATTTTTGCTTTTGTTTAGAATTTAGAAATGTTTTCATAGGTGCGCTGTTGGTTAATATATTGTGAAAATGACAATGGGTTTAAAATATTTTTTAAAAGAGAAGATTGAGGAATGGTGTAAAAAGGTTGTTCTAGGAGTTTTAGCTGTCGATAAGTGCTATTAGAAACCGTTTATTTGATGGAAATCGGTTAAGGGGTTAAGGAATTATGGCTCTGTCAATTTTTTATTTTTACTGTTTATGTGCCGTATGAAACCAATAATGGTAGGTTAGAAGCAGAAAAAAATTTTTAAAAATACTTATATGTAGTTTAGGGATAAAAATGATGTATGTTCTGGTAGTTTATAGTATTTTCTAATTTAGGTTTTTGTTTTTTGGCCAATTTTTGCTTTTGTTTAGAATTTAGAAATGTTTTCATAGGTGCGCTGTTGGTTAATATATTGTGAATATGACAATGGATTAAAAATATTTTTTAAAAGTGAAGATTGAGGAATGGTGTGAAAAGGTTGTTCTAGGAGTTTTAGCTGTCGATAAATGCTATTAGAAGCCGTTTATTTGATGGAAATGGGTTAAGGGGTTAAGGAATTATGGCTCTGTCAATTTTTTATTTTTACTGTTTTTGTGCCGTATGAAACCAATAATGGTAGGTTAGAAGCAGAAAAAAAAATTTTTAAAATATTTATATGTAGTTTAGGGATAAAAATGATGTATGTTCTGGTAGTTTATAGTATTTTCTAATTTAGGTTTTTGTTTTTTGGCCAATTATTGCTTTTGTTTAGAATTTAGAAATGTTTTCATAGGTGCGCTGTTGGTTAATATATTGTGAAAATGACAATGGGTTTAAAATATTTTTTAAAAGTGAAGATTGAGGAATGGTGTAAAAAGGTTGTTCTAGGAGTTTTAGATGTCGATAAGTGCTATTAGAAACCGCTTATTTGATGGAAATCGGTTAAGGGGTTAAGGAATTATGGCTCTGTCAATTTTTTATTTTTACTGTTTATGTGCCGTATGAAACCAATAATGGTAGGTTAGAAGCAGAAAAAAAATTTTTTTAAAATACTTATATGTAGTTTAGGGATAAAAATGATGTATGTTCTGGTAGTTTATAGTATTTTCTAATTTAGGTTTTTGTTTTTTTGGCCAATTATTGCTTTTGTTTAGAATTTAGAAATGTTTTCATAGGTGCGCTGTTGGTTAATATATTGTGAATATGACAATGGGTTAAAAATATTTTTTAAAAGTGAAGATTGAGGAATGGTGTGAAAAGGTTGTTCTAGGAGTTTTAGCTGTCGATAAGTGCTATTAGAAACCGTTTATTTGATGGAAATCGGTTAAGGGGTTAAGGAATTATGGCTCTGTCAATTTTTTATTTTTACTGTTTATGTGCCGTATGAAACCAATAATGGTAGGTTAGAAGCAGAAAAAAAAATTTTAAAAATACTTATATGTAGTTTAGGGATAAAAATGATGTATGTTCTGGTAGTTTATAGTATTTTCTAATTTAGGTTTTTGTTTTTTGACCAATTATTGCTTTTGTTTAGAATTTAGAAATGTTTTCATAGGTGCGCTGTTGGTTAATATATTGTGAATATGACAATGGGTTAAAAATATTTTTTAAAAGTGAAGATTGAGGAATGGTGTGAAAAGGTTGTTCTAGGAGTTTTAGCTGTCGATAAGTGCTATTAGAAACCGTTTATTTGATGGAAATCGGTTAAGGGGTTAAGGAATTATGGCTCTGTCAATTTTTTATTTTTACTGTTTATGTGCCGTATGAAACCAATAATGGTAGGTTAGAAGCAGAAAAAAAAATTTTTAAAATACTTATATGTAGTTTAGGGATAAAAATGATGTATGTTCTGGTAGTTTATAGTATTTTCTAATTTAGGTTTTTGTTTTTTGACCAATTATTGCTTTTGTTTAGAATTTAGAAATGTTTTCATAGGTGCGCTGTTGGTTAATATATTGTGAGTATGACAATGGGTTTAAAATATTTTTTAAAAGTGAAGATTGAGGAATGGTGTGAAAAGGTTGTTCTAGGAGTTTTAGCTGTCGATAAATGCTATTAGAAGCCGTTTATTTGATGGAAATCGGTTAAGGGGTTAAGGAATTATGGCTCTGTCAATTTTTTATTTTTACTGTTTTTGTGCCGTATGAAACCAATAATGGTAGGTTAGAAGCAGAAAAAAATTTTTTAAAAATACTTATATGTAGTTTAGGGATAAAAATGATGTATGTTCTGGTAGTTTATAGTATTTTCTAATTTAGGTTTTTGTTTTTTGGCCAATTTTTGCTTTTGTTTAGAATTTAGAAATGTTTTCATAGGTGCGCTGTTGGTTAATATATTGTGAAAATGACAATGGGTTTAAAATATTTTTTAAAAGAGAAGATTGAGGAATGGTGTAAAAAGGTTGTTCTAGGAGTTTTAGCTGTCGATAAGTGCTATTAGAAACCGTTTATTTGATGGAAATCGGTTAAGGGGTTAAGGAATTATGGCTCTGTCAATTTTTTATTTTTACTGTTTATGTGCCGTATGAAACCAATAATGGTAGGTTAGAAGCAGAAAAAAATTTTTAAAAATACTTATATGTAGTTTAGGGATAAAAATGATGTATGTTCTGGTAGTTTATAGTATTTTCTAATTTAGGTTTTTGTTTTTTGGCCAATTTTTGCTTTTGTTTAGAATTTAGAAATGTTTTCATAGGTGCGCTGTTGGTTAATATATTGTGAATATGACAATGGATTAAAAATATTTTTTAAAAGTGAAGATTGAGGAATGGTGTGAAAAGGTTGTTCTAGGAGTTTTAGCTGTCGATAAATGCTATTAGAAGCCGTTTATTTGATGGAAATGGGTTAAGGGGTTAAGGAATTATGGCTCTGTCAATTTTTTATTTTTACTGTTTTTGTGCCGTATGAAACCAATAATGGTAGCAGAAAAAAAAATTTTTAAAATATTTATATGTAGTTTAGGGATAAAAATGATGTATGTTCTGGTAGTTTATAGTATTTTCTAATTTAGGTTTTTGTTTTTTGGCCAATTATTGCTTTTGTTTAGAATTTAGAAATGTTTTCATAGGTGCGCTTTTGGTTAATATATTGTGAAAATGACAATGGGTTTAAAATATTTTTTAAAAGTGAAGATTGAGGAATGGTGTAAAAAGGTTGTTCTAGGAGTTTTAGATGTCGATAAGTGCTATTAGAAACCGCTTATTTGATGGAAATCGGTTAAGGGGTTAAGGAATTATGGCTCTGTCAATTTTTTATTTTTACTGTTTATGTGCCGTATGAAACCAATAATGGTAGGTTAGAAGCAGAAAAAAAATTTTTTTAAAATACTTATATGTAGTTTAGGGATAAAAATGATGTATGTTCTGGTAGTTTATAGTATTTTCTAATTTAGGTTTTTGTTTTTTTGGCCAATTATTGCTTTTGTTTAGAATTTAGAAATGTTTTCATAGGTGCGCTGTTGGTTAATATATTGTGAATATGACAATGGGTTAAAAATATTTTTTAAAAGTGAAGATTGAGGAATGGTGTGAAAAGGTTGTTCTAGGAGTTTTAGCTGTCGATAAGTGCTATTAGAAACCGTTTATTTGATGGAAATCGGTTAAGGGGTTAAGGAATTATGGCTCTGTCAATTTTTTATTTTTACTGTTTATGTGCCGTATGAAACCAATAATGGTAGGTTAGAAGCAGAAAAAAAAATTTTAAAAATACTTATATGTAGTTTAGGGATAAAAATGATGTATGTTCTGGTAGTTTATAGTATTTTCTAATTTAGGTTTTTGTTTATTGGCCAATTTTTGCTTTTGTTTAGAATTTAGAAATGTTTTCATAGGTGCGCTGTTGGTTAATATATTGTGAATATGACAATGGGTTTAAAATATTTTTTAAAAGTGAAGATTGAGGAATGGTGTGAAAAGGTTGTTCTAGGAGTTTTAGCTGTCGATAAATGCTATTAGAAGCCGTTTATTTGATGGAAATCGGTTAAGGGGTTAAGGAATTATGGCTCTGTCAATTTTTTATTTTTACTGTTTATGTGCCGTATGAAACCAATAATGGTAGGTTAGAAGCAGAAAAAATTTTTTTAAAAATACTTATATGTAGTTTAGGGATAAAAATGATGTATGTTCTGGTAGTTTATAGTATTTTCTAATTTAGGTTTTTGTTTTTTGGCCAATTATTGCTTTTGTTTAGAATTTAGAAATGTTTTCATAGGTGCGCTGTTGGTTAATATATTGTGAAAATGACAATGGGTTTAAAATATTTTTTAAAAGTGAAGATTGAGGAATGGTGTAAAAAGGTTGTTCTAGGAGTTTTAGATGTCGATAAGTGCTATTAGAAACCGTTTATTTGATGGAAATCGGTTAAGGGGTTAAGGAATTATGGCTCTGTCAATTTTTTATTTTTACTGTTTATGTGCCGTATGAAACCAATAATGGTAGGTTAGAAGCAGAAAAAAAATTTTTTAAAATACTTATATGTAGTTTAGGGATAAAAATGATGTATGTTCTGGTAGTTCATAGTATTTTCTAATTTAGGTTTTTGTTTATTGGCCAATTTTTGCTTTTGTTTAGAATTTAGAAATGTTTTCATAGGTGCGCTGTTGGTTAATATATTGTGAATATGACAATGGGTTTAAAATATTTTTTAAAAGTGAAGATTGAGGAATGGTGTGAAAAGGTTGTTCTAGGAGTTTTAGCTGTCGATAAATGCTATTAGAAGCCGTTTATTTGATGGAAATCGGTTAAGGGGTTAAGGAATTATGGCTCTGTCAATTTTTTATTTTTACTGTTTATGTGCCGTATGAAACCAATAATGGTAGGTTAGAAGCAGAAAAAAATTTTTAAAAATACTTATATGTAGTTTAGGGATAAAAATGATGTATGTTCTGGTAGTTTATAGTATTTTCTAATTTAGGTTTTTGTTTTTTGGCCAATTTTTGCTTTTGTTTAGAATTTAGAAATGTTTTCATAGGTGCGCTGTTGGTTAATATATTGTGAATATGACAATGGATTAAAAATATTTTTTAAAAGTGAAGATTGAGGAATGGTGTGAAAAGGTTGTTCTAGGAGTTTTAGTTGTCGATAAGTGCTATTAGAAACCGTTTATTTGATGGAAATCGGTTAAGGGGTTAAGGAATTATGGCTCTGTCAATTTTTGATTTTTACTGTTTATGTGCCGTATGAAACCAACAATGGTAGGTTAGAAGCAAAAAAATATTTTTTTTTAATAATTATATGTAGTTTAGGGATAAAAATGATGTATGTTCTGGTAGTTCATAGTATTTTCTAATTTAGGTTTTTGTTTATTGGCCAATTTTTGCTTTTGTTTAGAATTTAGAAATGTTTTCATAGGTGCGCTGTTGGTTAATATATTGTGAATATTACAATGGGTTTAAAATATTTTTTAAAAGTGAAGATTGAGGAATGGTGTGAAAAGGTTGTTCTAGGAGTTTTAGCTGTCGATAAATGCTATTAGAAGCCGTTTATTTGATGGAAATCGGTTAAGGGGTTAAGGAATTATGGCTCTGTCAATTTTTTATTTTTACTGTTTATGTGCCGTATGAAACCAATAATGGTAGGTTAGAAGCAGAAAAAAATTTTTAAAAATACTTATATGTAGTTTAGGGATAAAAATGATGTATGTTCTGGTAGTTTATAGTATTTTCTAATTTAGGTTTTTGTTTTTTGGCCAATTTTTGCTTTTGTTTAGAATTTAGAAATGTTTTCATAGGTGCGCTGTTGGTTAATATATTGTGAATATGACAATGGATTAAAAATATTTTTTAAAAGTGAAGATTGAGGAATGGTGTGAAAAGGTTGTTCTAGGAGTTTTAGTTGTCGATAAGTGCTATTAGAAACCGTTTATTTGATGGAAATCGGTTAAGGGGTTAAGGAATTATGGCTCTGTCAATTTTTGATTTTTACTGTTTATGTGCCGTATGAAACCAACAATGGTAGGTTAGAAGCAAAAAAATATTTTTTTTTAATAATTATATGTAGTTTAGGGATAAAAATGATGTATGTTCTGGTAGTTTATAGTATTTTCTAATTTAGGTTTTTGTTTATTGGCCAATTTTTGCTTTTGTTTAGAATTTAGAAATGTTTTCATAGGTGCGCTGTTGGTTAATATATTGTGAATATTACAATGGGTTTAAAATATTTTTTAAAAGTGAAGATTGAGGAATGGTGTGAAAAGGTTGTTCTAGGAGTTTTAGCTGTCGATAAATGCTATTAGAAGCCGTTTATTTGATGGAAATCGGTTAAGGGGTTAAGGAATTATGGCTCTGTCAATTTTTTATATTTACTGTTTATGTGCCGTATGAAACCAATAATGGTAGGTTAGAAGCAGAAAAAAAATTTTTATAAATACTTATATGTAGTTTAGGGATAAAAATGATGTATGTTCTGGTAGTTTATAGTATTTTCTAATTTAGGTTTTTGTTTTTTGGCCAATTTTTGCTTTTGTTTAGAATTTAGAAATGTTTTCATAGGTGCGCTGTTGGTTAATATATTGTGAATATGACAATGGGTTAAAAATATTTTTTAAAAGTGAAGATTGAGGAATGGTGTGAAAAGGTTGTTCTAGGAGTTTTAGCTGTCGATAAATGCTATTAGAAGCCGTTTATTTGATGGAAATCGGTTAAGGGGTTAACGAATTATGGCTCTGTCAATTTTTTATTTTTACTGTTTATGTGCCGTATGAAACCAATAATGGTAGCTTAGAAGCAGAAAAAAAATTTTAAAAATACTTATATATAGTTTAGGGATAAAAATGATGTATGTTCTGGTAGTTTATAATATTTTCTAATTTAGGTTTTTGTTTTTTGGCCAATTTTTGCTTTTGTTTAGAATTTAGAAATGTTTTCATAGGTGCGCTGTTGGTTAATATATTGTGAATATGACAATGGGTTAAAAATATTTTTTAAAAGTGAAGATTGAGGAATGGTGTGAAAAGGTTGTTCTAGGAGTTTTAGCTGTCGATAAGTGCTATTAGAAACCGTTTATTTGATGGAAATGGGTTAAGGGGTTAAGGAATTATGGCTCTGTCAATTTTTTATTTTTACTGTTTTTGTGCCGTATGAAACCAATAATGGTAGGTTAGAAGCAGAAAAAAAAATTTTTTAAATATTTATATGTAGTTTAGGGATAAAAATGATGTATGTTCTGGTAGTTTATAGTATTTTCTAATTTAGGTTTTTGTTTTTTGGCCAATTATTGCTTTTGTTTAGAATTTAGAAATGTTTTCATAGGTGCGCTGTTGGTTAATATATTGTGAAAATGACAATGGGTTTAAAATATTTTTTAAAAGTGAAGATTGAGGAATGGTGTAAAAAGGTTGTTCTAGGAGTTTTAGATGTCGATAAGTGCTATTAGAAACCGCTTATTTGATGGAAATCGGTTAAGGGGTTAAGGAATTATGGCTCTGTCAATTTTTTATTTTTACTGTTTATGTGCCGTATGAAACCAATAATGGTAGGTTAGAAGCAGAAAAAAAATTTTTTTAAAATACTTATATGTAGTTTAGGGATAAAAATGATGTATGTTCTGGTAGTTTATAGTATTTTCTAATTTAGGTTTTTGTTTTTTTGGCCAATTATTGCTTTTGTTTAGAATTTAGAAATGTTTTCATAGGTGCGCTGTTGGTTAATATATTGTGAATATGACAATGGGTTAAAAATATTTTTTAAAAGTGAAGATTGAGGAATGGTGTGAAAAGGTTGTTCTAGGAGTTTTAGCTGTCGATAAGTGCTATTAGAAACCGTTTATTTGATGGAAATCGGTTAAGGGGTTAAGGAATTATGGCTCTGTCAATTTTTTATTTTTACTGTTTATGTGCCGTATGAAACCAATAATGGTAGGTTAGAAGCAGAAAAAAAAATTTTAAAAATACTTATATGTAGTTTAGGGATAAAAATGATGTATGTTCTGGTAGTTTATAGTATTTTCTAATTTAGGTTTTTGTTTTTTGACCAATTATTGCTTTTGTTTAGAATTTAGAAATGTTTTCATAGGTGCGCTGTTGGTTAATATATTGTGAGTATGACAATGGGTTTAAAATATTTTTTAAAAGTGAAGATTGAGGAATGGTGTGAAAAGGTTGTTCTAGGAGTTTTAGCTGTCGATAAATGCTATTAGAAGCCGTTTATTTGATGGAAATCGGTTAAGGGGTTAAGGAATTATGGCTCTGTCAATTTTTTATTTTTACTGTTTTTGTGCCGTATGAAACCAATAATGGTAGGTTAAAAGCAGAAAAAAAAATTTTAAAAATATTTATATGTAGTTTAGGGATAAAAATGATGTATGTTCTGGTAGTTTATAGTATTTTCTAATTTAGGTTTTTGTTTATTGGCCAATTTTTGCTTTTGTTTAGAATTTAGAAATGTTTTCATAGGTGCGCTGTTGGTTAATATATTGTGAATATGACAATGGGTTTAAAATATTTTTTAAAAGTGAAGATTGAGGAATGGTGTGAAAAGGTTGTTCTAGGAGTTTTAGCTGTCGATAAATGCTATTAGAAGCCGTTTATTTGATGGAAATCGGTTAAGGGGTTAAGGAATTATGGCTCTGTCAATTTTTTATTTTTACTGTTTATGTGCCGTATGAAACCAATAATGGTAGGTTAGAAGCAGAAAAAAATTTTTTAAAAATACTTATATGTAGTTTAGGGATAAAAATGATGTATGTTCTGGTAGTTTATAGTATTTTCTAATTTAGGTTTTTGTTTTTTGGCCAATTATTGCTTTTGTTTAGAATTTAGAAATGTTTTCATAGGTGCGCTGTTGGTTAATATATTGTGAAAATGACAATGGGTTTAAAATATTTTTTAAAAGTGAAGATTGAGGAATGGTGTAAAAAGGTTGTTCTAGGAGTTTTAGATGTCGATAAGTGCTATTAGAAACCGTTTATTTGATGGAAATCGGTTAAGGGGTTAAGGAATTATGGCTCTGTCAATTTTTTATTTTTACTGTTTATGTGCCGTATGAAACCAATAATGGTAGGTTAGAAGCAGAAAAAAAATTTTTTAAAATACTTATATGTAGTTTAGGGATAAAAATGATGTATGTTCTGGTAGTTCATAGTATTTTCTAATTTAGGTTTTTGTTTTTTGGCCAATTTTTGCTTTTGTTTAGAATTTAGAAATGTTTTCATAGGTGCGCTGTTGGTTAATATATTGTGAAAATGACAATGGGTTTAAAATATTTTTTAAAAGTGAAGATTGAGGAATGGTGTAAAAAGGTTGTTCTAGGAGTTTTAGCTGTCGATAAGTGCTATTAGAAACCGTTTATTTGATGGAAATCGGTTAAGGGGTTAAGGAATTATGGCTCTGTCAATTTTTTATTTTTACTGTTTATGTGCCGTATGAAACCAATAATGGTAGGTTAGAAGCAGAAAAAAATTTTTAAAAATACTTATATGTAGTTTAGGGATAAAAATGATGTATGTTCTGGTAGTTTATAGTATTTTCTAATTTAGGTTTTTGTTTTTTGGCCAATTTTTGCTTTTGTTTAGAATTTAGAAATGTTTTCATAGGTGCGCTGTTGGTTAATATATTGTGAATATGACAATGGATTAAAAATATTTTTTAAAAGTGAAGATTGAGGAATGGTGTGAAAAGGTTGTTCTAGGAGTTTTAGTTGTCGATAAGTGCTATTAGAAACCGTTTATTTGATGGAAATCGGTTAAGGGGTTAAGGAATTATGGCTCTGTCAATTTTTGATTTTTACTGTTTATGTGCCGTATGAAACCAATAATGGTAGGTTAGAAGCAGAAAAATATTTTTTTTAAATAATTATATGTAGTTTAGGGATAAAAATGATGTATGTTCTGGTAGTTTATAGTATTTTCTAATTTAGGTTTTTGTTTTTTGGCCAATTATTGCTTTTGTTTAGAATTTAGAAATGTTTTCATAGGTGCGCTGTTGGTTAATATATTGTGAATATTACAATGGGTTAAAAATATTTTTTAAAAGTGAAGATTGAGGAATTGTGTGAAAAGGTTGTTCTAGGAGTTTTAGCTGTCGATAAATGCTATTAGAAGCCGTTTATTTGATGGAAATCGGTTAAGGGGTTAAGGAATTATGGCTCTGTCAATTTTTTATTTTTACTGTTTATGTGCCGTATGAAACCAATAATGGTAGGTTAGAAGCAGAAAAAAAATTTTTATAAATACTTATATGTAGTTTAGGGATAAAAATGATGTATGTTCTGGTAGTTTATAGTATTTTCTAATTTAGGTTTTTGTTTTTTGGCCAATTTTTGCTTTTGTTTAGAATTTAGAAATGTTTTCATAGGTGCGCTGTTGGTTAATATATTGTGAATATGACAATGGGTTAAAAATATTTTTTAAAAGTGAAGATTGAGGAATGGTGTGAAAAGGTTGTTCTAGGAGTTTTAGCTGTCGATAAATGCTATTAGAAGCCGTTTATTTGATGGAAATCGGTTAAGGGGTTAACGAATTATGGCTCTGTCAATTTTTTATTTTTACTGTTTATGTGCCGTATGAAACCAATAATGGTAGCTTAGAAGCAGAAAAAAAATTTTAAAAATACTTATATATAGTTTAGGGATAAAAATGATGTATGTTCTGGTAGTTTATAATATTTTCTAATCTAGGTTTTTGTTTTTTGGCCAATTTTTGCTTTTGTTTAGAATTTAGAAATGTTTTCATAGGTGCGCTGTTGGTTAATATATTGTGAATATGACAATGGGTTAAAAATATTTTTTAAAAGTGAAGATTGAGGAATGGTGTGAAAAGGTTGTTCTAGGAGTTTTAGCTGTCGATAAGTGCTATTAGAAACCGTTTATTTGATGGAAATCGGTTAAGGGGTTAAGGAATTATGGCTCTGTCAATTTTTTATTTTTACTGTTTATGTGCCGTATGAAACCAATAATGGTAGGTTAGAAGCAGAAAAAAATTTTTTAAAAATACTTATATGTAGTTTAGGGTTAAAAATGATGTATGTTCTGGTAGTTCATAGTATTTTCTAATTTAGGTTTTTGTTGTTTGGCCAATTTTTGCTTTTGTTTAGAATTTAGAAATGTTTTCATAGGTGCGCTGTTGGTTAATATATTGTGAAAATGACAATGGGTTTAAAATATTTTTTAAAAGTGAAGATTGAGGAATGGTGTAAAAACGTCGTTCTAGGAGTTTTAGCTGTCGATAAGTGCTATTAGAAACCGTTTATTTGATGGAAATCGGTTAAGGGGTTAAGGAATTATGGCTCTGTCAATTTTTTATTTTTACTGTTTATGTGCCGTATGAAACCAATAATGGTAGGTTAGAAGCAGAAAAAAAATTTTTTAAAATACTTATATGTAGTTTAGGGATAAAAATGATGTATGTTCTGGTAGTTCATAGTATTTTCTAATTTAGGTTTTTGTTTTTTGGCCAATTTTTGCTTTTGTTTAGAATTTAGAAATGTTTTCATAGGTGCGCTGTTGGTTAATATATTGTGAAAATGACAATGGGTTTAAAATATTTTTTAAAAGTGAAGATTGAGGAATGGTGTAAAAAGGTTGTTCTAGGAGTTTTAGCTGTCGATAAGTGCTATTAGAAACCGTTTATTTGATGGAAATCGGTTAAGGGGTTAAGGAATTATGGCTCTGTCAATTTTTTATTTTTACTGTTTATGTGCCGTATGAAACCAATAATGGTAGGTTAGAAGCAGAAAAAATTTTTTAAAAATACTTATATGTAGTTTAGGGATAAAAATGATGTATGTTCTGGTAGTTTATAGTATTTTCTAATTTAGGTTTTTGTTTTTTGGCCAATTTTTGCTTTTGTTTAGAATTTAGAAATGTTTTCATAGGTGCGCTGTTGGTTAATATATTGTGAATATGACAATGGATTAAAAATATTTTTTAAAAGTGAAGATTGAGGAATGGTGTGAAAAGGTTGTTCTAGGAGTTTTAGTTGTCGATAAGTGCTATTAGAAACCGTTTATTTGATGGAAATCGGTTAAGGGGTTAAGGAATTATGGCTCTGTCAATTTTTGATTTTTACTGTTTATGTGCCGTATGAAACCAATAATGGTAGGTTAGAAGCAGAAAAATATTTTTTTAAAATAATTATATGTAGTTTAGGGATAAAAATTATGTATGTTCTGGTAGTTTATAGTATTTTCTAATTTAGGTTTTTGTTTTTTGGCCAATTATTGCTTTTGTTTAGAATTTAGAAATGTTTTCATAGGTGCGCTGTTGGTTAATATATTGTGAATATGACAATGGGTTAAAAATATTTTTTAAAAGTGAAGATTAAAGAATGGTGTGAAAAGGTTGTTCTAGGAGTTTTAGCTGTCGATAAGTGCTATTAGAAACCGTTTATTTGATGGAAATCGGTTAAGGGGTTAAGGAATTATGGCTCTGTCAATTTTTTATTTTTACTGTTTATGTGCCGTATGAAACCAATAATGGTAGGTTAGAAGCAGAAAAAAAATTTTTAAAAATACTTATATGTAGTTTAGGGATAAAAATGATGTATGTTCTGGTAGTTTATAGTATTTTCTAATTTAGGTTTTTGTTTATTGGCCAATTTTTGCTTTTGTTTAGAATTTAGAAATGTTTTCATAGGTGCGCTGTTGGTTAATATATTGTGAATATTACAATGGGTTTAAAATATTTTTTAAAAGTGAAGATTGAGGAATGGTGTGAAAAGGTTGTTCTAGGAGTTTTAGCTGTCGATAAATGCTATTAGAAGCCGTTTATTTGATGGAAATCGGTTAAGGGGTTAAGGAATTATGGCTCTGTCAATTTTTTATATTTACTGTTTATGTGCCGTATGAAACCAATAATGGTAGGTTAGAAGCAGAAAAAAAATTTTTATAAATACTTATATGTAGTTTAGGGATAAAAATGATGTATGTTCTGGTAGTTTATAGTATTTTCTAATTTAGGTTTTTGTTTTTTGGCCAATTTTTGCTTTTGTTTAGAATTTAGAAATGTTTTCATAGGTGCGCTGTTGGTTAATATATTGTGAATATGACAATGGGTTAAAAATATTTTTTAAAAGTGAAGATTGAGGAATGGTGTGAAAAGGTTGTTCTAGGAGTTTTAGCTGTCGATAAGTGCTATTAGAAACCGTTTATTTGATGGAAATCGGTTAAGGGGTTAAGGAATTATGGCTCTGTCAATTTTTTATTTTTACTGTTTATGTGCCGTATGAAACCAATAATGGTAGGTTAGAAGCAGAAAAAAATTTTTTAAAAATACTTATATGTAGTTTAGGGTTAAAAATGATGTATGTTCTGGTAGTTCATAGTATTTTCTAATTTAGGTTTTTGTTGTTTGGCCAATTTTTGCTTTTGTTTAGAATTTAGAAATGTTTTCATAGGTGCGCTGTTGGTTAATATATTGTGAAAATGACAATGGGTTTAAAATATTTTTTAAAAGTGAAGATTGAGGAATGGTGTGAAAACGTCGTTCCAGGAGTTTTAGCTGTCGATAAGTGCTATTAGAAACCGTTTATTTGATGGAAATCGGTTAAGGGGTTAAGGAATTATGGCTCTGTCAATTTTTTATTTTTACTGTTTATGTGCCGTATGAAACCAATAATGGTAGGTTAGAAGCAGAAAAAAAATTTTTAAAAATAATTATATGTAGTTTAGGGATAAAAATGATGTATGTTCTGGTAGTTTATAGTATTTTCTAATTTAGGTTTTTGTTTTTTGGCCAATTTTTGCTTTTGTTTAGAATTTAGAAATGTTTTCATAGGTGCGCTGTTGGTTAATATATTGTGAAAATGACAATGGGTTTAAAATATTTTTTAAAAGTGAAGATTGAGGAATGGTGTGAAAAGGTTGTTCTAGGAGTTTCAGCTGTCGATAAGTGCTATTAGAAACCTTTTATGTGATGGAAATCGGTTAAGGGGTTAAGGAATTATGGCTCTGTCAATTTTTTATTTTTACTGTTTATGTGCCGTATGAAACCAATAATGGTAGGTTAGAAGCAGAAAAAAAATTTTTAAAAATACTTATATGTAGTTTAGGGATAAAAATGATGTATGTTCTGGTAGTTTATAGTATTTTCTAATTTAGGTTTTTGTTTATTGGCCAATTTTTGCTTTTGTTTAGAATTTAGAAATGTTTTCATAGGTGCGCTGTTGGTTAATATATTGTGAATATTACAATGGGTTTAAAATATTTTTTAAAAGTGAAGATTGAGGAATGGTGTGAAAAGATTGTTCTAGGAGTTTTAGCTGTCGATAAATGCTATTAGAAGCCGTTTATTTGATGGAAATCGGTTAAGGGGTTAAGGAATTATGGCTCTGTCAATTTTTTATATTTACTGTTTATGTGCCGTATGAAACCAATAATGGTAGGTTAGAAGCAGAAAAAAAATTTTTATAAATACTTATATGTAGTTTAGGGATAAAAATGATGTATGTTCTGGTAGTTTATAGTATTTTCTAATTTAGGTTTTTGTTTTTTGGCCAATTTTTGCTTTTGTTTAGAATTTAGAAATGTTTTCATAGGTGCGCTGTTGGTTAATATATTGTGAATATGACAATGGGTTAAAAATATTTTTTAAAGGTGAAGATTGAGGAATGGTGTGAAAAGGTTGTTCTAGGAGTTTTAGCTGTCGATAAGTGCTATTAGAAACCGTTTATTTGATGGAAATCGGTTAAGGGGTTAAGGAATTATGGCTCTGTCAATTTTTTATTTTTACTGTTTATGTGCCGTATGAAACCAATAATGGTAGGTTAGAAGCAGAAAAAAAATTTTTAAAAATACTTATATGTAGTTTAGGGATAAAAATGATGTATGTTCTGGTAGTTTATAGTATTTTCTAATTTAGGTTTTTGTTTTTTGGCCAATTTTTGCTTTTGTTTAGAATTTAGAAATGTTTTCATAGGTGCGCTGTTGGTTAATATATTGTGAAAATGACAATGGGTTTAAAATATTTTTTAAAAGTGAAGATTGAGGAATGGTGTGAAAAGGTTGTTCTAGGAGTTTCAGCTGTCGATAAGTGCTATTAGAAACCTTTTATGTGATGGAAATCGGTTAAGGGGTTAAGGAATTATGGCTCTGTCAATTTTTTATTTTTACTGTTTATGTGCCGTATGAAACCAATAATGGTAGGTTAGAAGCAGAAAAAAAATTTTTAAAAATACTTATATGTAGTTTAGGGATAAAAATGATGTATGTTCTGGTAGTTTATAGTATTTTCTAATTTAGGTTTTTGTTTATTGGCCAATTTTTGCTTTTGTTTAGAATTTAGAAATGTTTACATAGGTGCGCTGTTGGTTAATATATTGTGAATATTACAATGGGTTTAAAATATTTTTTAAAAGTGAAGATTGAGGAATGGTGTGAAAAGATTGTTCTAGGAGTTTTAGCTGTCGATAAATGCTATTAGAAACCGTTTATTTGATGGAAATCGGTTAAGGGGTTAAGGAATTATGGCTCTGTCAATTTTTGATTTTTACTGTTTATGTGCCGTATGAAACCAATAATGGTAGGTTAGAAGCAGAAAAAAAATTTTTAAAAATAATTATATGTAGTTTAGGGATAAAAATGATGTATGTTCTGGTAGTTTATAGTATTTTCTAATTTAGGTTTTTGTTTTTTGGCCAATTTTTGCTTTTGTTTAGAATTTAGAAATGTTTTCATAGGTGCGCTGTTGGTTAATATATTGTGAAAATGACAATGGGTTTAAAATATTTTTTAAAAGTGAAGATTGAGGAATGGTGTGAAAAGGTTGTTCTAGGAGTTTCAGCTGTCGATAAGTGCTATTAGAAACCGTTTATGTGATGGAAATCGGTTAAGGGGTTAAGGAATTATGGCTCTGTCAATTGTTTATTTTTACTGTTTATGTGCCGTATGAAACCAATAATGGTAGGTTAGAAGCAGAAAAAAAATTTTTAAAAATACTTATATGTAGTTTAGGGATAAAAATGATGTATGTTCTGGTAGTTCATAGTATTTTCTAATTTAGGTTTTTGTTTATTGGCCAATTTTTGCTTTTGTTTAGAATTTAGAAATGTTTTCATAGGTGCGCTGTTGGTTAATATATTGTGAATATTACAATGGGTTTAAAATATTTTTTAAAAGTGAAGATTGAGGAATGGTGTGAAAAGATTGTTCTAGGAGTTTTAGCTGTCGATAAATGCTATTAGAAGCCGTTTATTTGATGGAAATCGGTTAAGGGGTTAAGGAATTATGGCTCTGTCAATTTTTTATATTTACTGTTTATGTGCCGTATGAAACCAATAATGGTAGGTTAGAAGCAGAAAAAAAATTTTTATAAATACTTATATGTAGTTTAGGGATAAAAATGATGTATGTTCTGGTAGTTTATAGTATTTTCTAATTTAGGTTTTTGTTTTTTGGCCAATTTTTGCTTTTGTTTAGAATTTAGAAATGTTTTCATAGGTGCGCTGTTGGTTAATATATTGTGAATATGACAATGGGTTAAAAATATTTTTTAAAGGTGAAGATTGAGGAATGGTGTGAAAAGGTTGTTCTAGGAGTTTTAGCTGTCGATAAGTGCTATTAGAAACCGTTTATTTGATGGAAATCGGTTAAGGGGTTAAGGAATTATGGCTCTGTCAATTTTTTATATTTACTGTTTATGTGCCGTATGAAACCAATAATGGTAGGTTAGAAGCAGAAAAAAAATTTTTATAAATACTTATATGTAGTTTAGGGATAAAAATGATGTATGTTCTGGTAGTTTATAGTATTTTCTAATTTAGGTTTTTGTTTTTTGGCCAATTTTTGCTTTTGTTTAGAATTTAGAAATGTTTTCATAGGTGCGCTGTTGGTTAATATATTGTGAATATGACAATGGGTTAAAAATATTTTTTAAAGGTGAAGATTGAGGAATGGTGTGAAAAGGTTGTTCTAGGAGTTTTAGCTGTCGATAAGTGCTATTAGAAACCGTTTATTTGATGGAAATCGGTTAAGGGGTTAAGGAATTATGGCTCTGTCAATTTTTTATTTTTACTGTTTATGTGCCGTATGAAACCAATAATGGTAGGTTAGAAGCAGAAAAAAAATTTTTAAAAATACTTATATGTAGTTTAGGGTTAAAAATGATGTATGTTCTGGTAGTTCATAGTATTTTCTAATTTAGGTTTTTGTTGTTTGGCCAATTTTTGCTTTTGTTTAGAATTTAGAAATGTTTTCATAGGTGCGCTGTTGGTTAATATATTGTGAAAATGACAATGGGTTTAAAATATTTTTTAAAAGTGAAGATTGAGGAATGGTGTAAAAAGGTCGTTCTAGGAGTTTTAGCTGTCGATAAGTGCTATTAGAAACCGTTTATTTGATGGAAATCGGTTAAGGGGTTAAGGAATTATGGCTCTGTCAATTTTTTATTTTTACTGTTTATGTGCCGTATGAAACCAATAATGGTAGGTTAGAAGCAGAAAAAAAATTTTTAAAAATAATTATATGTAGTTTAGGGATAAAAATGATGTATGTTCTGGTAGTTTATAGTATTTTCTAATTTAGGTTTTTGTTTTTTGGCCAATTTTTGCTTTTGTTTAGAATTTAGAAATGTTTTCATAGGTGCGCTGTTGGTTAATATATTGTGAAAATGACAATGGGTTTAAAATATTTTTTAAAAGTGAAGATTGAGGAATGGTGTGAAAAGGTTGTTCTAGGAGTTTCAGCTGTCGATAAGTGCTATTAGAAACCGTTTATGTGATGGAAATCGGTTAAGGGGTTAAGGAATTATGGCTCTGTCAATTGTTTATTTTTACTGTTTATGTGCCGTATGAAACCAATAATGGTAGGTTAGAAGCAGAAAAAAAATTTTTAAAAATACTTATATGTAGTTTAGGGATAAAAATGATGTATGTTCTGGTAGTTCATAGTATTTTCTAATTTAGGTTTTTGTTTATTGGCCAATTTTTGCTTTTGTTTAGAATTTAGAAATGTTTTCATAGGTGCGCTGTTGGTTAATATATTGTGAATATTACAATGGGTTTAAAATATTTTTTAAAAGTGAAGATTGAGGAATGGTGTGAAAAGATTGTTCTAGGAGTTTTAGCTGTCGATAAATGCTATTAGAAGCCGTTTATTTGATGGAAATCGGTTAAGGGGTTAAGGAATTATGGCTCTGTCAATTTTTTATATTTACTGTTTATGTGCCGTATGAAACCAATAATGGTAGGTTAGAAGCAGAAAAAAAATTTTTATAAATACTTATATGTAGTTTAGGGATAAAAATGATGTATGTTCTGGTAGTTTATAGTATTTTCTAATTTAGGTTTTTGTTTTTTGGCCAATTTTTGCTTTTGTTTAGAATTTAGAAATGTTTTCATAGGTGCGCTGTTGGTTAATATATTGTGAATATGACAATGGGTTAAAAATATTTTTTAAAGGTGAAGATTGAGGAATGGTGTGAAAAGGTTGTTCTAGGAGTTTTAGCTGTCGATAAGTGCTATTAGAAACCGTTTATTTGATGGAAATCGGTTAAGGGGTTAAGGAATTATGGCTCTGTCAATTTTTTATTTTTACTGTTTATGTGCCGTATGAAACCAATAATGGTAGGTTAGAAGCAGAAAAAAAATTTTTAAAAATACTTATATGTAGTTTAGGGATAAAAATGATGTATGTTCTGGTAGTTTATAGTATTTTCTAATTTAGGTTTTTGTTTTTTGGCCAATTTTTGCTTTTGTTTAGAATTTAGAAATGTTTTCATAGGTGCGCTGTTGGTTAATATATTGTGAAAATGACAATGGGTTTAAAATATTTTTTAAAAGTGAAGATTGAGGAATGGTGTGAAAAGGTTGTTCTAGGAGTTTCAGCTGTCGATAAGTGCTATTAGAAACCTTTTATGTGATGGAAATCGGTTAAGGGGTTAAGGAATTATGGCTCTGTCAATTTTTTATTTTTACTGTTTATGTGCCGTATGAAACCAATAATGGTAGGTTAGAAGCAGAAAAAAAATTTTTAAAAATACTTATATGTAGTTTAGGGATAAAAATGATGTATGTTCTGGTAGTTTATAGTATTTTCTAATTTAGGTTTTTGTTTATTGGCCAATTTTTGCTTTTGTTTAGAATTTAGAAATGTTTTCATAGGTGCGCTGTTGGTTAATATATTGTGAATATTACAATGGGTTTAAAATATTTTTTAAAAGTGAAGATTGAGGAATGGTGTGAAAAGATTGTTCTAGGAGTTTTAGCTGTCGATAAATGCTATTAGAAGCCGTTTATTTGATGGAAATCGGTTAAGGGGTTAAGGAATTATGGCTCTGTCAATTTTTTATATTTACTGTTTATGTGCCGTATGAAACCAATAATGGTAGGTTAGAAGCAGAAAAAAAATTTTTATAAATACTTATATGTAGTTTAGGGATAAAAATGATGTATGTTCTGGTAGTTTATAGTATTTTCTAATTTAGGTTTTTGTTTTTTGGCCAATTTTTGCTTTTGTTTAGAATTTAGAAATGTTTTCATAGGTGCGCTGTTGGTTAATATATTGTGAATATGACAATGGGTTAAAAATATTTTTTAATGATGTATGTTCTGGTAGTTTATAGTATTTTCTAATTTAGGTTTTTGTTTATTGGCCAATTTTTGCTTTTGTTTAGAATTTAGAAATGTTTTCATAGGTGCGCTGTTGGTTAATATATTGTGAATATTACAATGGGTTTAAAATATTTTTTAAAAGTGAAGATTGAGGAATGGTGTGAAAAGATTGTTCTAGGAGTTTTAGCTGTCGATAAATGCTATTAGAAGCCGTTTATTTGATGGAAATCGGTTAAGGGGTTAAGGAATTATGGCTCTGTCAATTTTTTATATTTACTGTTTATGTGCCGTATGAAACCAATAATGGTAGGTTAGAAGCAGAAAAAAAATTTTTATAAATACTTATATGTAGTTTAGGGATAAAAATGATGTATGTTCTGGTAGTTTATAGTATTTTCTAATTTAGGTTTTTGTTTTTTGGCCAATTTTTGCTTTTGTTTAGAATTTAGAAATGTTTTCATAGGTGCGCTGTTGGTTAATATATTGTGAATATGACAATGGGTTAAAAATTTTTTTTAAAGGTGAAGATTGAGGAATGGTGTGAAAAGGTTGTTCTAGGAGTTTTAGCTGTCGATAAGTGCTATTAGAAACCGTTTATTTGATGGAAATCGGTTAAGGGGTTAAGGAATTATGGCTCTGTCAATTTTTTATTTTTACTGTTTATGTGCCGTATGAAACCAATAATGGTAGGTTAGAAGCAGAAAAAAAATTTTTTAAAATACTTATATGTAGTTTAGGGTTAAAAATGATGTATGTTCTGGTAGTTCATAGTATTTTCTAATTTAGGTTTTTGTTGTTTGGCCAATTTTTGCTTTTGTTTAGAATTTAGAAATGTTTGCATAGGTGCGCTGTTGGTTAATATATTGTGAAAATGACAATGGGTTTAAAATATTTTTTAAAAGTGAAGATTGAGGAATGGTGTAAAAAGGTCGTTCTAGGAGTTTTAGCTGTCGATAAGTGCTATTAGAAACCGTTTATTTGATGGAAATCGGTTAAGGGGTTAAGGAATTATGGCTCTGTCAATTTTTTATTTTTACTGTTTATGTGCCGTATGAAACCAATAATGGTAGGTTAGAAGCAGAAAAAAAATTTTTAAAAATAATTATATGTAGTTTAGGGATAAAAATGATGTATGTTCTGGTAGTTTATAGTATTTTCTAATTTAGGTTTTTGTTTTTTGGCCAATTTTTGCTTTTGTTTAGAATTTAGAAATGTTTTCATAGGTGCGCTGTTGGTTAATATATTGTGAAAATGACAATGGGTTTAAAATATTTTTTAAAAGTGAAGATTGAGGAATGGTGTGAAAAGGTTGTTCTAGGAGTTTCAGCTGTCGATAAGTGCTATTAGAAACCGTTTATGTGATGGAAATCGGTTAAGGGGTTAAGGAATTATGGCTCTGTCAATTGTTTATTTTTACTGTTTATGTGCCGTATGAAACCAATAATGGTAGGTTAGAAGCAGAAAAAAAATTTTTAAAAATACTTATATGTAGTTTAGGGATAAAAATGATGTATGTTCTGGTAGTTCATAGTATTTTCTAATTTAGGTTTTTGTTTTTTGGCCAATTTTTGCTTTTGTTTAGAATTTAGAAATGTTTTCATAGGTGCGCTGTTGGTTAATATATTGTGAAAATGACAATGGGTTTAAAATATTTTTAAAAGTGAAGATTGAGGAATGGTGTAAAAAGGTTGTTCTAGGAGTTTTAGCTGTCGATAAGTGCTATTAGAAACCGTTTATTTGATGGAAATTGGTTAAGGGGTTAAGGAATTATGGCTCTGTCAATTTTTTATTTTTACTGTTTATGTGCCGTATGAAACCAATAATGGTAGGTTAGAAGCAGAAAAAATTTTTTAAAAATACTTATAAGTAGTTTAGGGATAAAAATGATGTATGTTCTGGTAGTTTATAGTATTTTCTAATTTAGGTTTTTGTTTTTTGGCCAATTTTTGCTTTTGTTTAGAATTTAGAAATGTTTTCATAGGTGCGCTGTTGGTTAATATATTGTGAATATGACAATGGATTAAAAATATTTTTTAAAAGTGAAGATTGAGGAATGGTGTGAAAAGGTTGTTCTAGGAGTTTTAGTTGTCGATAAGTGCTATTAGAAACCGTTTATTTGATGGAAATCGGTTAAGGGGTTAAGGAATTATGGCTCTGTCAATTTTTGATTTTTACTGTTTATGTGCCGTATGAAACCAATAATGGTAGGTTAGAAGCAGAAAAATATTTTTTTTAAATAATTATATGTAGTTTAGGGATAAAAATGATGTATGTTCTGGTAGTTTATAGTATTTTCTAATTTAGGTTTTTGTTTTTTGGCCAATTATTGCTTTTGTTTAGAATTTAGAAATGTTTTCATAGGTGCGCTGTTGGTTAATATATTGTGAATATGACAATGGGTTAAAAATATTTTTTAAAAGTGAAGATTAAAGAATGGTGTGAAAAGGTTGTTCTAGGAGTTTTAGCTGTCGATAAATGCTATTAGAAGCCGTTTATTTGATGGAAATCGGTTAAGGGGTTAAGGAATTATGGCTCTGTCAATTTTTTATATTTACTGTTTATGTGCCGTATGAAACCAATAATGGTAGGTTAGAAGCAGAAAAAAAATTTTTATAAATACTTATATGTAGTTTAGGGATAAAAATGATGTATGTTCTGGTAGTTTATAGTATTTTCTAATTTAGGTTTTTGTTTTTTGGCCAATTTTTGCTTTTGTTTAGAATTTAGAAATGTTTTCATAGGTGCGCTGTTGGTTAATATATTGTGAATATGACAATGGGTTAAAAATATTTTTTAAAAGTGAAGATTGAGGAATGGTGTGAAAAGGTTGTTCTAGGAGTTTTAGCTGTCGATAAATGCTATTAGAAGCCGTTTATTTGATGGAAATCGGTTAAGGGGTTAACGAATTATGGCTCTGTCAATTTTTTATTTTTACTGTTTATGTGCCGTATGAAACCAATAATGGTAGCTTAGAAGCAGAAAAAAAATTTTAAAAATACTTATATATAGTTTAGGGATAAAAATGATGTATGTTCTGGTAGTTTATAATATTTTCTAATTTAGGTTTTTGTTTTTTGGCCAATTTTTGCTTTTGTTTAGAATTTAGAAATGTTTTCATAGGTGCGCTGTTGGTTAATATATTGTGAATATGACAATGGGTTAAAAATATTTTTTAAAAGTGAAGATTGAGGAATGGTGTGAAAAGGTTGTTCTAGGAGTTTTAGCTGTCGATAAGTGCTATTAGAAACCGTTTATTTGATGGAAATCGGTTAAGGGGTTAAGGAATTATGGCTCTGTCAATTTTTTATTTTTACTGTTTATGTGCCGTATGAAACCAATAATGGTAGGTTAGAAGCAGAAAAAAATTTTTTAAAAATACTTATATGTAGTTTAGGGTTAAAAATGATGTATGTTCTGGTAGTTCATAGTATTTTCTAATTTAGGTTTTTGTTGTTTGGCCAATTTTTGCTTTTGTTTAGAATTTAGAAATGTTTTCATAGGTGCGCTGTTGGTTAATATATTGTGAAAATGACAATGGGTTTAAAATATTTTTTAAAAGTGAAGATTGAGGAATGGTGTGAAAAGGTTGTTCTAGGAGTTTCAGCTGTCGATAAGTGCTATTAGAAACCTTTTATGTGATGGAAATCGGTTAAGGGGTTAAGGAATTATGGCTCTGTCAATTTTTTATTTTTACTGTTTATGTGCCGTATGAAACCAATAATGGTAGGTTAGAAGCAGAAAAAAAATTTTTAAAAATACTTATATGTAGTTTAGGGATAAAAATGATGTATGTTCTGGTAGTTTATAGTATTTTCTAATTTAGGTTTTTGTTTATTGGCCAATTTTTGCTTTTGTTTAGAATTTAGAAATGTTTTCATAGGTGCGCTGTTGGTTAATATATTGTGAATATTACAATGGGTTTAAAATATTTTTTAAAAGTGAAGATTGAGGAATGGTGTGAAAAGATTGTTCTAGGAGTTTTAGCTGTCGATAAATGCTATTAGAAGCCGTTTATTTGATGGAAATCGGTTAAGGGGTTAAGGAATTATGGCTCTGTCAATTTTTTATATTTACTGTTTATGTGCCGTATGAAACCAATAATGGTAGGTTAGAAGCAGAAAAAAAATTTTTATAAATACTTATATGTAGTTTAGGGATAAAAATGATGTATGTTCTGGTAGTTTATAGTATTTTCTAATTTAGGTTTTTGTTTTTTGGCCAATTTTTGCTTTTGTTTAGAATTTAGAAATGTTTTCATAGGTGCGCTGTTGGTTAATATATTGTGAATATGACAATGGGTTAAAAATATTTTTTAAAGGTGAAGATTGAGGAATGGTGTGAAAAGGTTGTTCTAGGAGTTTTAGCTGTCGATAAGTGCTATTAGAAACCGTTTATTTGATGGAAATCGGTTAAGGGATTAAGGAATTATGGCTCTGTCAATTTTTTATTTTTACTGTTTATGTGCCGTATGAAACCAATAATGGTAGGTTAGAAGCAGAAAAAAAATTTTTAAAAATACTTATATGTAGTTTAGGGTTAAAAATGATGTATGTTCTGGTAGTTCATAGTATTTTCTAATTTAGGTTTTTGTTGTTTGGCCAATTTTTGCTTTTGTTTAGAATTTAGAAATGTTTTCATAGGTGCGCTGTTGGTTAATATATTGTGAAAATGACAATGGGTTTAAAATATTTTTTAAAAGTGAAGATTGAGGAATGGTGTAAAAAGGTCGTTCTAGGAGTTTTAGCTGTCGATAAGTGCTATTAGAAACCGTTTATTTGATGGAAATCGGTTAAGGGGTTAAGGAATTATGGCTCTGTCAATTTTTTATTTTTACTGTTTATGTGCCGTATGAAACCAATAATGGTAGGTTAGAAGCAGAAAAAAAATTTTTAAAAATAATTATATGTAGTTTAGGGATAAAAATGATGTATGTTCTGGTAGTTTATAGTATTTTCTAATTTAGGTTTTTGTTTTTTGGCCAATTTTTGCTTTTGTTTAGAATTTAGAAATGTTTTCATAGGTGCGCTGTTGGTTAATATATTGTGAATATTACAATGGGTTTAAAATATTTTTTAAAAGTGAAGATTGAGGAATGGTGTGAAAAGATTGTTCTAGGAGTTTTAGCTGTCGATAAATGCTATTAGAAGCCGTTTATTTGATGGAAATCGGTTAAGGGGTTAAGGAATTATGGCTCTGTCAATTTTTTATATTTACTGTTTATGTGCCGTATGAAACCAATAATGGTAGGTTAGAAGCAGAAAAAAAATTTTTAAAAATACTTATATGTAGTTTAGGGATAAAAATGATGTATGTTCTGGTAGTTTATAGTATTTTCTAATTTAGGTTTTTGTTTATTGGCCAATTTTTGCTTTTGTTTAGAATTTAGAAATGTTTTCATAGGTGCGCTGTTGGTTAATATATTGTGAATATTACAATGGGTTTAAAATATTTTTTAAAAGTGAAGATTGAGGAATGGTGTAAAAAGGTCGTTCTAGGAGTTTTAGCTGTCGATAAATGCTATTAGAAGCCGTTTATTTGATGGAAATCGGTTAAGGGGTTAAGGAATTATGGCTCTGTCAATTTTTTATATTTACTGTTTATGTGCCGTATGAAACCAATAATGGTAGGTTAGAAGCAGAAAAAAAATTTTTATAAATACTTATATGTAGTTTAGGGATAAAAATGATGTATGTTCTGGTAGTTTATAGTATTTTCTAATTTAGGTTTTTGTTTTTTGGCCAATTTTTGCTTTTGTTTAGAATTTAGAAATGTTTTCATAGGTGCGCTGTTGGTTAATATATTGTGAATATGACAATGGGTTAAAAATATTTTTTAAAGGTGAAGATTGAGGAATGGTGTGAAAAGGTTGTTCTAGGAGTTTTAGCTGTCGATAAGTGCTATTAGAAACCGTTTATTTGATGGAAATCGGTTAAGGGATTAAGGAATTATGGCTCTGTCAATTTTTTATTTTTACTGTTTATGTGCCGTATGAAACCAATAATGGTAGGTTAGAAGCAGAAAAAAAATTTTTAAAAATACTTATATGTAGTTTAGGGTTAAAAATGATGTATGTTCTGGTAGTTCATAGTATTTTCTAATTTAGGTTTTTGTTGTTTGGCCAATTTTTGCTTTTGTTTAGAATTTAGAAATGTTTTCATAGGTGCGCTGTTGGTTAATATATTGTGAAAATGACAATGGGTTTAAAATATTTTTTAAAAGTGAAGATTGAGGAATGGTGTAAAAAGGTCGTTCTAGGAGTTTTAGCTGTCGATAAGTGCTATTAGAAACCGTTTATTTGATGGAAATCGGTTAAGGGGTTAAGGAATTATGGCTCTGTCAATTTTTTATTTTTACTGTTTATGTGCCGTATGAAACCAATAATGGTAGGTTAGAAGCAGAAAAAAAATTTTTAAAAATAATTATATGTAGTTTAGGGATAAAAATGATGTATGTTCTGGTAGTTTATAGTATTTTCTAATTTAGGTTTTTGTTTTTTGGCCAATTTTTGCTTTTGTTTAGAATTTAGAAATGTTTTCATAGGTGCGCTGTTGGTTAATATATTGTGAAAATGACAATGGGTTTAAAATATTTTTAAAAGTGAAGATTGAGGAATGGTGTAAAAAGGTTGTTCTAGGAGTTTTAGCTGTCGATAAGTGCTATTAGAAACCGTTTATTTGATGGAAATCGGTTAAGGGGTTAAGGAATTATGGCTCTGTCAATTTTTTATTTTTACTGTTTATGTGCCGTATGAAACCAATAATGGTAGGTTAGAAGCAGAAAAAAATTTTTATAAATACTTATATGTAGTTTAGGGATAAAAATGATGTATGTTCTGGTAGTTTATAGTATTTACTAATTTAGGTTTTTGTTTTTTGGCCAATTTTTGCTTTTGTTTAGAATTTAGAAATGTTTTCATAGGTGCGCTGTTGGTTAATATATTGTGAATATGACAATGGGTTAAAAATATTTTTTAAAAGTGAAGATTGAGGAATGGTGTGAAAAGGTTGTTCTAGGAGTTTTAGCTGTCGATAAGTGCTATTAGAAACCGTTTATTTGATGGAAATCGGTTAAGGGGTTAAGGAATTATGGCTCTGTCAATTTTTTATTTTTACTGTTTATGTGCCGTATGAAACCAATAATGGTAGGTTAGAAGCAGAAAAAAAATTTTTAAAAATACTTATATGTAGTTTAGGGATAAAAATGATGTATGTTCTGGTAGTTTATAGTATTTTCTAATTTAGGTTTTTGTTTATTGGCCAATTTTTGCTTTTGTTTAGAATTTAGAAATGTTTTCATAGGTGCGCTGTTGGTTAATATATTGTGAATATTACAATGGGTTTAAAATATTTTTTAAAAGTGAAGATTGAGGAATGGTGTGAAAAGATTGTTCTAGGAGTTTTAGCTGTCGATAAATGCTATTAGAAGCCGTTTATTTGATGGAAATCGGTTAAGGGGTTAAGGAATTATGGCTCTGTCAATTTTTTATATTTACTGTTTATGTGCCGTATGAAACCAATAATGGTAGGTTAGAAGCAGAAAAAAAATTTTTATAAATACTTATATGTAGTTTAGGGATAAAAATGATGTATGTTCTGGTAGTTCATAGTATTTTCTAATTTAGGTTTTTGTTGTTTGGCCAATTTTTGCTTTTGTTTAGAATTTAGAAATGTTTTCATAGGTGCGCTGTTGGTTAATATATTGTGAAAATGACAATGGGTTTAAAATATTTTTTAAAAGTGAAGATTGAGGAATGGTGTAAAAAGGTCGTTCTAGGAGTTTTAGCTGTCGATAAGTGCTATTAGAAACCGTTTATTTGATGGAAATCGGTTAAGGGGTTAAGGAATTATGGCTCTGTCAATTTTTTATTTTTACTGTTTATGTGCCGTATGAAACCAATAATGGTAGGTTAGAAGCAGAAAAAAAATTTTTAAAAATAATTATATGTAGTTTAGGGATAAAAATGATGTATGTTCTGGTAGTTTATAGTATTTTCTAATTTAGGTTTTTGTTTTTTGGCCAATTTTTGCTTTTGTTTAGAATTTAGAAATGTTTTCATAGGTGCGCTGTTGGTTAATATATTGTGAAAATGACAATGGGTTTAAAATATTTTTTAAAAGTGAAGATTGAGGAATGGTGTGAAAAGGTTGTTCTAGGAGTTTTAGCTGTCGATAAGTGCTATTAGAAACCGTTTATTTGATGGAAATCGGTTAAGGGGTTAAGGAATTATGGCTCTGTCAATTTTTTATTTTTACTGTTTATGTGCCGTATGAAACCAATAATGGTAGGTTAGAAGCAGAAAAAAAATTTTTAAAAATACTTATATGTAGTTTAGGGTTAAAAATGATGTATGTTCTGGTAGTTCATAGTATTTTCTAATTTAGGTTTTTGTTGTTTGGCCAATTTTTGCTTTTGTTTAGAATTTAGAAATGTTTTCATAGGTGCGCTGTTGGTTAATATATTGTGAAAATGACAATGGGTTTAAAATATTTTTTAAAAGTGAAGATTGAGGAATGGTGTAAAAAGGTCGTTTTAGGAGTTTTAGCTGTCGATAAGTGCTATTAGAAACCGTTTATTTGATGGAAATCGGTTAAGGGGTTAAGGAATTATGGCTCTGTCAATTTTTTATTTTTACTGTTTATGTGCCGTATGAAACCAATAATGGTAGGTTAGAAGCAGAAAAAAAATTTTTAAAAATAATTATATGTAGTTTAGGGATAAAAATGATGTATGTTCTGGTAGTTTATAGTATTTTCTAATTTAGGTTTTTGTTTTTTGGCCAATTTTTGCTTTTGTTTAGAATTTAGAAATGTTTTCATAGGTGCGCTGTTGGTTAATATATTGTGAAAATGACAATGGGTTTAAAATATTTTTTAAAAGTGAAGATTGAGGAATGGTGTGAAAAGGTTGTTCTAGGAGTTTCAGCTGTCGATAAGTGCTATTAGAAACCGTTTATGTGATGGAAATCGGTTAAGGGGTTAAGGAATTATGGCTCTGTCAATTTTTTATTTTTACTGTTTATGTGCCGTATGAAACCAATAATGGTAGGTTAGAAGCAGAAAAAAAATTTTTAAAAATACTTATATGTAGTTTAGGGATAAAAATGATGTATGTTCTGGTAGTTCATAGTATTTTCTAATTTAGGTTTTTGTTTTTTGGCCAATTTTTGCTTTTGTTTAGAATTTAGAAATGTTTTCATAGGTGCGCTGTTGGTTAATATATTGTGAAAATGACAATGGGTTTAAAATATTTTTAAAAGTGAAGATTGAGGAATGGTGTAAAAAGGTTGTTCTAGGAGTTTTAGCTGTCGATAAGTGCTATTAGAAACCGTTTATTTGATGGAAATCGGTTAAGGGGTTAAGGAATTATGGCTCTGTCAATTTTTTATTTTTACTGTTTATGTGCCGTATGAAACCAATAATGGTAGGTTAGAAGCAGAAAAAAATTTTTATAAATACTTATATGTAGTTTAGGGATAAAAATGATGTATGTTCTGGTAGTTTATAGTATTTTCTAATTTAGGTTTTTGTTTTTTGGCCAATTTTTGCTTTTGTTTAGAATTTAGAAATGTTTTCATAGGTGCGCTGTTGGTTAATATATTGTGAATATGACAATGGGTTAAAAATATTTTTTAAAAGTGAAGATTGAGGAATGGTGTGAAAAGGTTGTTCTAGGAGTTTTAGCTGTCGATAAGTGCTATTAGAAACCGTTTATTTGATGGAAATCGGTTAAGGGGTTAAGGAATTATGGCTCTGTCAATTTTTGATTTTTACTGTTTATGTGCCGTATGAAACCAATAATGGTAGGTTAGAAGCAGAAAAATATTTTTTTTAAATAATTATATGTAGTTTAGGGATAAAAATGATGTATGTTCTGGTAGTTTATAGTATTTTCTAATTTAGGTTTTTGTTTTTTTGGCCAATTATTGCTTTTGTTTAGAATTTAGAAATGTTTTCATAGGTGCGCTGTTGGTTAATATATTGTGAATATGACAATGGGTTAAAAATATTTTTTAAAAGTGAAGATTGAGGAATGGTGTGAAAAGGTTGTTCTAGGAGTTTTAGCTGTCGATAAGTGCTATAAGAAACCGTTTATTTGATGGAAATCGGTTAAGGGGTTAAGGAATTATGGCTCTGTCAATTTTTTATTTTTACTGTTTATGTGCCGTATGAAACCAATAATGGTAGGTTAGAAGCAGAAAAATATTTTTTTTAAATAATTATATGTAGTTTAGGGATAAAAATGATGTATGTTCTGGTAGTTTATAGTATTTTCTAATTTAGGTTTTTGTTGTTTGGCCAATTTTTGCTTTTGTTTAGAATTTAGAAATGTTTTCATAGGTGCGCTGTTGGTTAATATATTGTGAAAATGACAATGGGTTTAAAATATTTTTTAAAAGTGAAGATTGAGGAATGGTGTAAAAAGGTCGTTCTAGGAGTTTTAGCTGTCGATAAGTGCTATTAGAAACCGTTTATTTGATGGAAATCGGTTAAGGGGTTAAGGAATTATGGCTCTGTCAATTTTTTATTTTTACTGTTTATGTGCCGTATGAAACCAATAATGGTAGGTTAGAAGCAGAAAAAAAATTTTTAAAAATAATTATATGTAGTTTAGGGATAAAAATGATGTATGTTCTGGTAGTTTATAGTATTTTCTAATTTAGGTTTTTGTTTTTTGGCCAATTTTTGCTTTTGTTTAGAATTTAGAAATGTTTTCATAGGTGCGCTGTTGGTTAATATATTGTGAAAATGACAATGGGTTTAAAATATTTTTTAAAAGTGAAGATTGAGGAATGGTGTGAAAAGGTTGTTCTAGGAGTTTCAGCTGTCGATAAGTGCTATTAGAAACCGTTTATGTGATGGAAATCGGTTAAGGGGTTAAGGAATTATGGCTCTGTCAATTTTTTATTTTTACTGTTTATGTGCCGTATGAAACCAATAATGGTAGGTTAGAAGCAGAAAAAAAATTTTTAAAAATACTTATATGTAGTTTAGGGATAAAAATGATGTATGTTCTGGTAGTTTATAGTATTTTCTAATTTAGGTTTTTGTTTATTGGCCAATTTTTGCTTTTGTTTAGAATTTAGAAATGTTTTCATAGGTGCGCTGTTGGTTAATATATTGTGAATATTACAATGGGTTTAAAATATTTTTTAAAAGTGAAGATTGAGGAATGGTGTGAAAAGGTTGTTCTAGGAGTTTTAGCTGTCGATAAATGCTATTAGAAGCCGTTTATTTGATGGAAATCGGTTAAGGGGTTAAGGAATTATGGCTCTGTCAATTTTTTATATTTACTGTTTATGTGCCGTATGAAACCAATAATGGTAGGTTAGAAGCAGAAAAAAAAATTTTATAAATACTTATATGTAGTTTAGGGATAAAAATGATGTATGTTCTGGTAGTTTATAGTATTTTCTAATTTAGGTTTTTGTTTTTTGGCCAATTTTTGCTTTTGTTTAGAATTTAGAAATGTTTTCATAGGTGCGCTGTTGGTTAATATATTGTGAATATGACAATGGGTTAAAAATATTTTTTAAAAGTGAAGATTGAGGAATGGTGTGAAAAGGTTGTTCTAGGAGTTTTAGCTGTCGATAAATGCTATTAGAAGCCGTTTATTTGATGGAAATCGGTTAAGGGGTTAACGAATTATGGCTCTGTCAATTTTTTATTTTTACTGTTTATGTGCCGTATGAAACCAATAATGGTAGGTTAGAAGCAGAAAAAAATTTTTTTAAAATACTTATATGTAGTTTAGGGATAAAAATGATGTATGTTCTGGTAGTTTATAGTATTTTCTAATTTAGGTTTTTGTTTTTTTGGCCAATTATTGCTTTTGTTTAGAATTTAGAAATGTTTTCATAGGTGCGCTGTTGGTTAATATATTGTGAATATGACAATGGGTTAAAAATATTTTTTAAAAGTGAAGATTGAGGAATGGTGTGAAAAGGTTGTTCTAGGAGTTTTAGCTGTCGATAAGTGCTATTAGAAACCGTTTATTTGATGGAAATCGGTTAAGGGGTTAAGGAATTATGGCTCTGTCAATTTTTGATTTTTACTGTTTATGTGCCGTATGAAACCAATAATGGTAGGTTAGAAGCAGAAAAATATTTTTTTAAAATAATTATATGTAGTTTAGGGATAAAAATGATGTATGTTCTGGTAGTTTATAGTATTTTCTAATTTAGGTTTTTGTTTTTTGGACAATTATTGCTTTTGTTTAGAATTTAGAAATGTTTTCATAGGTGCGCTGTTGGTTAATATATTGTGAATATGACAATGGGTTAAAAATATTTTTTAAAAGTGAAGATTAAAGAATGGTGTGAAAAGGTTGTTCTAGGAGTTTTAGCTGTCGATAAGTGCTATTAGAAACCGTTTATTTGATGGAAATCGGTTAAGGGGTTAAGGAATTATGGCTCTGTCAATTTTTGATTTTTACTGTTTATGTGCCGTATGAAACCAATAATGGTAGGTTAGAAGCAGAAAAATATTTTTTTTAAATAATTATATGTAGTTTAGGGATAAAAATGATGTATGTTCTGGTAGTTTATAGTATTTTCTAATTTAGGTTTTTGTTGTTTGGCCAATTTTTGCTTTTGTTTAGAATTTAGAAATGTTTTCATAGGTGCGCTGTTGGTTAATATATTGTGAAAATGACAATGGGTTTAAAATATTTTTTAAAAGTGAAGATTGAGGAATGGTGTAAAAAGGTCGTTCTAGGAGTTTTAGCTGTCGATAAGTGCTATTAGAAACCGTTTATTTGATGGAAATCGGTTAAGGGGTTAAGGAATTATGGCTCTGTCAATTTTTTATTTTTACTGTTTATGTGCCGTATGAAACCAATAATGGTAGGTTAGAAGCAGAAAAAAAATTTTTAAAAATAATTATATGTAGTTTAGGGATAAAAATGATGTATGTTCTGGTAGTTTATAGTATTTTCTAATTTAGGTTTTTGTTTTTTGGCCAATTTTTGCTTTTGTTTAGAATTTAGAAATGTTTTCATAGGTGCGCTGTTGGTTAATATATTGTGAAAATGACAATGGGTTTAAAATATTTTTTAAAAGTGAAGATTGAGGAATGGTGTGAAAAGGTTGTTCTAGGAGTTTCAGCTGTCGATAAGTGCTATTAGAAACCGTTTATGTGATGGAAATCGGTTAAGGGGTTAAGGAATTATGGCTCTGTCAATTTTTTATTTTTACTGTTTATGTGCCGTATGAAACCAATAATGGTAGGTTAGAAGCAGAAAAAAAATTTTTAAAAATACTTATATGTAGTTTAGGGATAAAAATGATGTATGTTCTGGTAGTTTATAGTATTTTCTAATTTAGGTTTTTGTTTATTGGCCAATTTTTGCTTTTGTTTAGAATTTAGAAATGTTTTCATAGGTGCGCTGTTGGTTAATATATTGTGAATATTACAATGGGTTTAAAATATTTTTTAAAAGTGAAGATTGAGGAATGGTGTGAAAAGGTTGTTCTAGGAGTTTTAGCTGTCGATAAATGCTATTAGAAACCGTTTATTTGATGGAAATCGGTTAAGGGGTTAAGGAATTATGGCTCTGTCAATTGTTTATTTTTACTGTTTATGTGCCGTATGAAACCAATAATGGTAGGTTAGAAGCAGAAAAATATTTTTTTAAAATAATTATATGTAGTTTAGGGATAAAAATGATGTATGTTCTGGTAGTTTATAGTATTTTCTAATTTAGGTTTTTGTTTTTTGGACAATTTTTGCTTTTGTTTAGAATTTAGAAATGTTTTCATAGGTGCGCTGTTGGTTAATATATTGTGAAAATGACAATGGGTTTAAAATATTTTTTAAAAGTGAAGATTGAGGAATGGTGTGAAAAGGTTGTTCTAGGAGTTTCAGCTGTCGATAAGTGCTATTAGAAACCGTTTATGTGATGGAAATCGGTTAAGGGGTTAAGGAATTATGGCTCTGTCAATTTTTTATTTTTACTG
The DNA here is from genome assembly GCA_936449025.2 of Sarcophaga subvicina. NCBI lineage: Eukaryota > Metazoa > Arthropoda > Insecta > Diptera > Sarcophagidae > Sarcophaga > Sarcophaga subvicina. Next base: position 188,680 of record OW388084.2, read on the forward strand.
TTTATGTGCCGTATGAAACCAATAATGGTAGGTTAGAAGCAGAAAAAAAATTTTTAAAAATACTTATATGTAGTTTAGGGATAAAAATGATGTATGTTCTGGTAGTTTATAGTATTTTCTAATTTAGGTTTTTGTTTATTGGCCAATTTTTGCTTTTGTTTAGAATTTATAAATGTTTTCATAGGTGCGCTGTTGGTTAATATATTGTGAATATTACAATGGGTTTAAAATATTTTTTAAAAGTGAAGATTGAGGAATGGTGTGAAAAGGTTGTTTTAGGAGTTTTAGCTGTCGATAAATGCTATTAGAAGCCGTTTATTTGATGGAAATCGGTTAAGGGGTTAAGGAATTATGGCTCTGTCAATTTTTTATATTTACTGTTTATGTGCCGTATGAAACCAATAATGGTAGGTTAGAAGCAGAAAAAAAAATTGTATAAATACTTATATGTAGTTTAGGGATAAAAATGATGTATGTTCTGGTAGTTTATAGTATTTTCTAATTTAGGTTTTTGTTTTTTGGCCAATTTTTGCTTTTGTTTAGAATTTAGAAATGTTTTCATAGGTGCGCTGTTGGTTAATATATTGTGAATATGACAATGGGTTAAAAATATTTTTTAAAAGTGAAGATTGAGGAATGGTGTGAAAAGGTTGTTCTAGGAGTTTTAGCTGTCGATAAATGCTATTAGAAGCCGTTTATTTGATGGAAATCGGTTAAGGGGTTAACGAATTATGGCTCTGTCAATTTTTTATTTTTACTGTTTATGTGCCGTATGAAACCAATAATGGTAGGTTAGAAGCAGAAAAAAATTTTTTTAAAATACTTATATGTAGTTTAGGGATAAAAATGATGTATGTTCTGGTAGTTTATAGTATTTTCTAATTTAGGTTTTTGTTTTTTTGGCCAATTATTGCTTTTGTTTAGAATTTAGAAATGTTTTCATAGGTGCGCTGTTGGTTAATATATTGTGAATATGACAATGGGTTAAAAATATTTTTTAAAAGTGAAGATTGAGGAATGGTGTGAAAAGGTTGTTCTAGGAGTTTTAGCTGTCGATAAGTGCTATTAGAAACCGTTTATTTGATGGAAATCGGTTAAGGGGTTAAGGAATTATGGCTCTGTCAATTTTTGATTTTTACTGTTTATGTGCCGTATGAAACCAATAATGGTAGGTTAGAAGCAGAAAAATATTTTTTTAAAATAATTATATGTAGTTTAGGGATAAAAATGATGTATGTTCTGGTAGTTTATAGTATTTTCTAATTTAGGTTTTTGTTTTTTGGACAATTATTGCTTTTGTTTAGAATTTAGAAATGTTTTCATAGGTGCGCTGTTGGTTAATATATTGTGAATATGACAATGGGTTAAAAATATTTTTTAAAAGTGAAGATTAAAGAATGGTGTGAAAAGGTTGTTCTAGGAGTTTTAGCTGTCGATAAGTGCTATTAGAAACCGTTTATTTGATGGAAATCGGTTAAGGGGTTAAGGAATTATGGCTCTGTCAATTTTTTATTTTTACTGTTTATGTGCCGTATGAAACCAATAATGGTAGGTTAGAAGCAGAAAAAAAATTTTTAAAAATAATTATATGTAGTTTAGGGATAAAAATGATGTATGTTCTGGTAGTTTATAGTATTTTCTAATTTAGGTTTTTGTTTTTTGGCCAATTTTTGCTTTTGTTTAGAATTTAGAAATGTTTTCATAGGTGCGCTGTTGGTTAATATATTGTGAAAATGACAATGGGTTTAAAATATTTTTTAAAAGTGAAGATTGAGGAATGGTGTGAAAAGGTTGTTCTAGGAGTTTCAGCTGTCGATAAGTGCTATTAGAAACCGTTTATGTGATGGAAATCGGTTAAGGGGTTAAGGAATTATGGCTCTGTCAATTTTTTATTTTTACTGTTTATGTGCCGTATGAAACCAATAATGGTAGGTTAGAAGCAGAAAAAAATTTTTTTAAAATACTTATATGTAGTTTAGGGATAAAAATGATGTATGTTCTGGTAGTTTATAGTATTTTCTAATTTAGGTTTTTGTTTTTTTGGCCAATTATTGCTTTTGTTTAGAATTTAGAAATGTTTTCATAGGTGCGCTGTTGGTTAATATATTGTGAATATGACAACGGGTTAAAAATATTTTTTAAAAGTGAAGATTGAGGAATGGTGTGAAAAGGTTGTTCTAGGAGTTTTAGCTGTCGATAAGTGCTATTAGAAACCGTTTATTTGATGGAAATCGGTTAAGGGGTTAAGGAATTATGGCTCTGTCAATTTTTGATTTTTACTGTTTATGTGCCGTATGAAACCAATAATGGTAGGTTAGAAGCAGAAAAATATTTTTTTTAAATAATTATATGTAGTTTAGGGATAAAAATGATGTATGTTCTGGTAGTTTATAGTATTTTCTAATTTAGGTTTTTGTTGTTTGGCCAATTTTTGCTTTTGTTTAGAATTTAGAAATGTTTTCATAGGTGCGCTGTTGGTTAATATATTGTGAAAATGACAATGGGTTTAAAATATTTTTTAAAAGTGAAGATTGAGGAATGGTGTAAAAAGGTCGTTCTAGGAGTTTTAGCTGTCGATAAGTGCTATTAGAAACCGTTTATTTGATGGAAATCGGTTAAGGGGTTAAGGAATTATGGCTCTGTCAATTTTTTATTTTTACTGTTTATGTGCCGTATGAAACCAATAATGGTAGGTTAGAAGCAGAAAAAAAATTTTTAAAAATAATTATATGTAGTTTAGGGATAAAAATGATGTATGTTCTGGTAGTTTATAGTATTTTCTAATTTAGGTTTTTGTTTTTTGGCCAATTTTTGCTTTTGTTTAGAATTTAGAAATGTTTTCATAGGTGCGCTGTTGGTTAATATATTGTGAAAATGACAATGGGTTTAAAATATTTTTTAAAAGTGAAGATTGAGGAATGGTGTGAAAAGGTTGTTCTAGGAGTTTCAGCTGTCGATAAGTGCTATTAGAAACCGTTTATGTGATGGAAATCGGTTAAGGGGTTAAGGAATTATGGCTCTGTCAATTTTTTATTTTTACTGTTTATGTGCCGTATGAAACCAATAATGGTAGGTTAGAAGCAGAAAAAAATTTTTTTAAAATACTTATATGTAGTTTAGGGATAAAAATGATGTATGTTCTGGTAGTTTATAGTATTTTCTAATTTAGGTTTTTGTTTTTTTGGCCAATTATTGCTTTTGTTTAGAATTTAGAAATGTTTTCATAGGTGCGCTGTTGGTTAATATATTGTGAATATGACAACGGGTTAAAAATATTTTTTAAAAGTGAAGATTGAGGAATGGTGTGAAAAGGTTGTTCTAGGAGTTTTAGCTGTCGATAAGTGCTATTAGAAACCGTTTATTTGATGGAAATCGGTTAAGGGGTTAAGGAATTATGGCTCTGTCAATTTTTGATTTTTACTGTTTATGTGCCGTATGAAACCAATAATGGTAGGTTAGAAGCAGAAAAATATTTTTTTAAAATAATTATATGTAGTTTAGGGATAAAAATGATGTATGTTCTGGTAGTTTATAGTATTTTCTAATTTAGGTTTTTGTTTTTTGGACAATTATTGCTTTTGTTTAGAATTTAGAAATGTTTTCATAGGTGCGCTGTTGGTTAATATATTGTGAATATGACAATGGGTTAAAAATATTTTTTAAAAGTGAAGATTAAAGAATGGTGTGAAAAGGTTGTTCTAGGAGTTTCAGCTGTCGATAAGTGCTATTAGAAACCGTTTATGTGATGGAAATCGGTTAAGGGGTTAAGGAATTATGGCTCTGTCAATTTTTTATTTTTACTGTTTATGTGCCGTATGAAACCAATAATGGTAGGTTAGAAGCAGAAAAAAAATTTTTAAAAATACTTATATGTAGTTTAGGGATAAAAATGATGTATGTTCTGGTAGTTTATAGTATTTTCTAATTTAGGTTTTTGTTTATTGGCCAATTTTTGCTTTTGTTTAGAATTTAGAAATGTTTTCATAGGTGCGCTGTTGGTTAATATATTGTGAATATTACAATGGGTTTAAAATATTTTTTAAAAGTGAAGATTGAGGAATGGTGTGAAAAGGTTGTTCTAGGAGTTTTAGCTGTCGATAAATGCTATTAGAAGCCGTTTATTTGATGGAAATCGGTTAAGGGGTTAAGGAATTATGGCTCTGTCAATTTTTTATATTTACTGTTTATGTGCCGTATGAAACCAATAATGGTAGGTTAGAAGCAGAAAAAAAAATTTTATAAATACTTATATGTAGTTTAGGGATAAAAATGATGTATGTTCTGGTAGTTTATAGTATTTTCTAATTTAGGTTTTTGTTTTTTGGCCAATTTTTGCTTTTGTTTAGAATTTAGAAATGTTTTCATAGGTGCGCTGTTGGTTAATATATTGTGAATATGACAATGGGTTAAAAATATTTTTTAAAAGTGAAGATTGAGGAATGGTGTGAAAAGGTTGTTCTAGGAGTTTTAGCTGTCGATAAATGCTATTAGAAGCCGTTTATTTGATGGAAATCGGTTAAGGGGTTAACGAATTATGGCTCTGTCAATTTTTTATTTTTACTGTTTATGTGCCGTATGAAACCAATAATGGTTGGTTAGAAGCAGAAAAAAATTTTTTTAAAATACTTATATGTAGTTTAGGGATAAAAATGATGTATGTTCTGGTAGTTTATAGTATTTTCTAATTTAGGTTTTTGTTTTTTTGGCCAATTATTGCTTTTGTTTAGAATTTAGAAATGTTTTCATAGGTGCGCTGTTGGTTAATATATTGTGAATATGACAATGGGTTAAAAATATTTTTTAAAAGTGAAGATTGAGGAATGGTGTGAAAAGGTTGTTCTAGGAGTTTTAGCTGTCGATAAGTGCTATTAGAAACCGTTTATTTGATGGAAATCGGTTAAGGGGTTAAGGAATTATGGCTCTGTCAATTTTTGATTTTTACTGTTTATGTGCCGTATGAAACCAATAATGGTAGGTTAGAAGCAGAAAAATATTTTTTTAAAATAATTATATGTAGTTTAGGGATAAAAATGATGTATGTTCTGGTAGTTTATAGTATTTTCTAATTTAGGTTTTTGTTTTTTGGACAATTATTGCTTTTGTTTAGAATTTAGAAATGTTTTCATAGGTGCGCTGTTGGTTAATATATTGTGAATATGACAATGGGTTAAAAATATTTTTTAAAAGTGAAGATTAAAGAATGGTGTGAAAAGGTTGTTCTAGGAGTTTTAGCTGTCGATAAGTGCTATTAGAAACCGTTTATTTGATGGAAATCGGTTAAGGGGTTAAGGAATTATGGCTCTGTCAATTTTTGATTTTTACTGTTTATGTGCCGTATGAAACCAATAATGGTAGGTTAGAAGCAGAAAAATATTTTTTTTAAATAATTATATGTAGTTTAGGGATAAAAATGATGTATGTTCTGGTAGTTTATAGTATTTTCTAATTTAGGTTTTTGTTGTTTGGCCAATTTTTGCTTTTGTTTAGAATTTAGAAATGTTTTCATAGGTGCGCTGTTGGTTAATATATTGTGAAAATGACAATGGGTTTAAAATATTTTTTAAAAGTGAAGATTGAGGAATGGTGTAAAAAGGTCGTTCTAGGAGTTTTAGCTGTCGATAAGTGCTATTAGAAACCGTTTATTTGATGGAAATCGGTTAAGGGGTTAAGGAATTATGGCTCTGTCAATTTTTTATTTTTACTGTTTATGTGCCGTATGAAACCAATAATGGTAGGTTAGAAGCAGAAAAAAAATTTTTAAAAATAATTATATGTAGTTTAGGGATAAAAATGATGTATGTTCTGGTAGTTTATAGTATTTTCTAATTTAGGTTTTTGTTTTTTGGCCAATTTTTGCTTTTGTTTAGAATTTAGAAATGTTTTCATAGGTGCGCTGTTGGTTAATATATTGTGAAAATGACAATGGGTTTAAAATATTTTTTAAAAGTGAAGATTGAGGAATGGTGTGAAAAGGTTGTTCTAGGAGTTTCAGCTGTCGATAAGTGCTATTAGAAACCGTTTATGTGATGGAAATCGGTTAAGGGGTTAAGGAATTATGGCTCTGTCAATTTTTTATTTTTACTGTTTATGTGCCGTATGAAACCAATAATGGTAGGTTAGAAGCAGAAAAAAAATTTTTAAAAATACTTATATGTAGTTTAGGGATAAAAATGATGTATGTTCTGGTAGTTTATAGTATTTTCTAATTTAGGTTTTTGTTTATTGGCCAATTTTTGCTTTTGTTTAGAATTTAGAAATGTTTTCATAGGTGCGCTGTTGGTTAATATATTGTGAATATTACAATGGGTTTAAAATATTTTTTAAAAGTGAAGATTGAGGAATGGTGTGAAAAGGTTGTTCTAGGAGTTTTAGCTGTCGATAAATGCTATTAGAAGCCGTTTATTTGATGGAAATCGGTTAAGGGGTTAAGGAATTATGGCTCTGTCAATTTTTTATATTTACTGTTTATGTGCCGTATGAAACCAATAATGGTAGGTTAGAAGCAGAAAAAAAATTTTATAAATACTTATATGTAGTTTAGGGATAAAAATGATGTATGTTCTGGTAGTTTATAGTATTTTCTAATTTAGGTTTTTGTTTTTTGGCCAATTTTTGCTTTTGTTTAGAATTTAGAAATGTTTTCATAGGTGCGCTGTTGGTTAATATATTGTGAATATGACAATGGGTTAAAAATATTTTTTAAAAGTGAAGATTGAGGAATGGTGTGAAAAGGTTGTTCTAGGAGTTTTAGCTGTCGATAAGTGCTATTAGAAGCCGTTTATGTGATGGAAATCGGTTAAGGGGTTAACGAATTATGGCTCTGTCAATTTTTTATTTTTACTGTTTATGTGCCGTATGAAACCAATAATGGTAGGTTAGAAGCAGAAAAAAAATTTTTTAAAATACTTATATGTAGTTTAGGGATAAAAATGATGTATGTTCTGGTAGTTTATAGTATTTTCTAATTTAGGTTTTTGTTTTTTTGGCCAATTATTGCTTTTGTTTAGAATTTAGAAATGTTTTCATAGGTGCGCTGTTGGTTAATATATTGTGAATATGACAATGGGTTAAAAATATTTTTTAAAAGTGAAGATTGAGGAATGGTGTGAAAAGGTTGTTCTAGGAGTTTTAGCTGTCGATAAATGCTATTAGAAGCCGTTTATTTGATGGAAATCGGTTAAGGGGTTAAGGAATTATGGCTCTGTCAATTTTTGATTTTTACTGTTTATGTGCCGTATGAAACCAATAATGGTAGGTTAGAAGCAGAAAAATATTTTTTTAAAATAATTATATGTAGTTTAGGGATAAAAATGATGTATGTTCTGGTAGTTTATAGTATTTTCTAATTTAGGTTTTTGTTTTTTGGACAATTATTGCTTTTGTTTAGAATTTAGAAATGTTTTCATAGGTGCGCTGTTGGTTAATATATTGTGAATATGACAATGGGTTAAAAATATTTTTTAAAAGTGAAGATTAAAGAATGGTGTGAAAAGGTTGTTCTAGGAGTTTTAGCTGTCGATAAGTGCTATTAGAAACCGTTTATTTGATGGAAATCGGTTAAGGGGTTAAGGAATTATGGCTCTGTCAATTGTTTATTTTTACTGTTTATGTGCCGTATGAAACCAATAATGGTAGGTTAGAAGCAGAAAAAAAATTTTTAAAAATACTTATATGTAGTTTAGGGATAAAAATGATGTATGTTCTGGTAGTTCATAGTATTTTCTAATTTAGGTTTTTGTTTTTTGGCCAATTTTTGCTTTTGTTTAGAATTTAGAAATGTTTTCATAGGTGCGCTGTTGGTTAATATATTGTGAAAATGACAATGGGTTTAAAATATTTTTAAAAGTGAAGATTGAGGAATGGTGTAAAAAGGTTGTTCTAGGAGTTTTAGCTATCGATAAGTGCTATTAGAAACCGTTTATTTGATGGAAATCGGTTAAGGGGTTAAGGAATTATGGCTCTGTCAATTTTTTATTTTTACTGTTTATGTGCCGTATGAAACCAATAATGGTAGGTTAGAAGCAGAAAAAAATTTTTATAAATACTTATATGTAGTTTAGGGATAAAAATGATGTATGTTCTGGTAGTTTATAGTATTTTCTAATTTAGGTTTTTGTTTTTTGGCCAATTTTTGCTTTTGTTTAGAATTTAGAAATGTTTTCATAGGTGCGCTGTTGGTTAATATATTGTGAATATGACAATGGGTTAAAAATATTTTTTAAAAGTGAAGATTGAGGAATGGTGTGAAAAGGTTGTTCTAGGAGTTTTAGCTGTCGATAAGTGCTATTAGAAACCGTTTATTTGATGGAAATCGGTTAAGGGGTTAAGGAATTATGGCTCTGTCAATTTTTTATTTTTACTGTTTATGTGCCGTATGAAACCAATAATGGTAGGTTAGAAGCAGAAAATAATTTTTAAAAATACTTATATGTAGTTTAGGGATAAAAATGATGTATGTTCTGGTAGTTTATAGTATTTTCTAATTTAGGTTTTTGTTTTTTGGCCAATTTTTGCTTTTGTTTAGAATTTAGAAATGTTTTCATAGGTGCGCTGTTGGTTAATATATTGTGAATATGACAATGGGTTAAAAATATTTTTTAAAAGTGAAGATTGAGGAATGGTGTGAAAAGGTTGTTCTAGGAGTTTTAGCTGTCGATAAATGCTATTAGAAGCCGTTTATTTGATGGAAATCGGTTAAGGGGTTAACGAATTATGGCTCTGTCAATTTTTTATTTTTACTGTTTATGTGCCGTATGAAACCAATAATGGTAGGTTAGAAGCAGAAAAAAAATTTTTAAAAATAATTATATGTAGTTTAGGGATAAAAATGATGTATGTTCTGGTAGTTTATAGTATTTTCTAATTTAGGTTTTTGTTTTTTGGCCAATTTTTGCTTTTGTTTAGAATTTAGAAATGTTTTCATAGGTGCGCTGTTGGTTAATATATTGTGAATATGACAATGGGTTAAAAATATTTTTTAAAAGTGAAGATTGAGGAATGGTGTGAAAAGGTTGTTCTAGGAGTTTTAGCTGTCGATAAATGCTATTAGAAGCCGTTTATTTGATGGAAATCGGTTAAGGGGTTAAGGAATTATGGCTCTGTCAATTTTTTATTTTTACTGTTTTTGTGCCGTATGAAACCAATAATGGTAGGTTAGAAGCAGAAAAATATTTTTTAAAAATACTTATATGTAGTTTAGGGATAAAAATGATGTATGTTCTGGTAGTTCATAGTATTTTCTAATTTAGGTTTTTGTTTTTTGGCCAATTTCTGCTTTTGTTTAGAATTTAGAAATGTTTTCATAGGTGCGCTGTTGGTTAATATATTGTGAAAATGACAATGGGTTTAAAATATTTTTTAAAAGTGAAGATTGAGGAATGGTGTAAAAAGGTTGTTCTAGGAGTTTTAGCTGTCGATAAGTGCTATTAGAAACCGTTTATTTGATGGAAATCGGTTAAGGGGTTAAGGAATTATGGCTCTGTCAATTTTTTATTTTTACTGTTTATGTGCCGTATGAAACCAATAATGGTAGGTTAGAAGCAGAAAAATAATTTTTAAAAATACTTATATGTAGTTTAGGGATAAAAATGATGTATGTTCTGGTAGTTTATAGTATTTTCTAATTTAGGTTTTTGTTTTTTGGCCAATTTTTGCTTTTGTTTAGAATTTAGAAATGTTTTCATAGGTGCGCTGTTGGTTAATATATTGTGAATATGACAATGGGTTAAAAATATTTTTTAAAAGTAAAGATTGAGGAATGGTGTGAAAATGTTGTTCTAGGAGTTTTAGCTGTCGATAAATGCTATTAGAAGCCGTTTATTTGATGGAAATCGGTTAAGGGGTTAAGGAATTATGGCTCTGTCAATTTTTTATTTTTACTGTTTATGTGCCGTATGAAACCAATAATGGTAGGTTAGAAGCAGAAAAAAAATTTTTAAAAATACTTATATGTAGTTTAGGGATAAAAATGATGTATGTTCTGGTAGTTTATAGTATTTTCTAATTTAGGTTTTTGTTTATTGGCCAATTTTTGCTTTTGTTTAGAATTTAGAAATGTTTTCATAGGTGCGCTGTTGGTTAATATATTGTGAATATTACAATGGGTTTAAAATATTTTTTAAAAGTGAAGATTGAGGAATGGTGTGAAAAGGTTGTTCTAGGAGTTTTAGCTGTCGATAAATGCTATTAGAAGCCGTTTATTTGATGGAAATCGGTTAAGGGGTTAAGGAATTATGGCTCTGTCAATTTTTTATATTTACTGTTTATGTGCCGTATGAAACCAATAATGGTAGGTTAGAAGCAGAAAAAAAATTTTTATAAATACTTATATGTAGTTTAGGGATAAAAATGATGTATGTTCTGGTAGTTTATAGTATTTTCTAATTTAGGTTTTTGTTTTTTGGCCAATTTTTGCTTTTGTTTAGAATTTAGAAATGTTTTCATAGGTGCGCTGTTGGTTAATATATTGTGAATATGACAATGGGTTAAAAATATTTTTTAAAAGTGAAGATTGAGGAATGGTGTGAAAAGGTTGTTCTAGGAGTTTTAGCTGTCGATAAGTGCTATTAGAAACCGTTTATTTGATGGAAATCGGTTAAGGGGTTAAGGAATTATGGCTCTGTCAATTTTTGATTTTTACTGTTTATGTGCCGTATGAAACCAATAATGGTAGGTTAGAAGCAGAAAAATATTTTTTTTAAATAATTATATGTAGTTTAGGGATAAAAATGATGTATGTTCTGGTAGTTTATAGTATTTTCTAATTTAGGTTTTTGTTTTTTGGACAATTATTGCTTTTGTTTAGAATTTAGAAATGTTTTCATAGGTGCGCTGTTGGTTAATATATTGTGAATATGACAATGGGTTAAAAATATTTTTTAAAAGTGAAGATTGAGGAATGGTGTGAAAAGGTTGTTCTAGGAGTTTTAGCTGTCGATAAGTGCTATTAGAAACCGTTTATTTGATGGAAATCGGTTAAGGGGTTAAGGAATTATGGCTCTGTCAATTTTTTATTTTTACTGTTTATGTGCCGTATGAAACCAATAATGGTAGGTTAGAAGCAGAAAAAAATTTTTAAAAATACTTATATGTAGTTTAGGGATAAAAATGATGTATGTTCTGGTAGTTTATAGTATTTTCTAATTTAGGTTTTTGTTTTTTGGCCAATTTTTGCTTTTGTTTAGAATTTAGAAATGTTTTCATAGGTGCGCTGTTGGTTAATATATTGTGAATATGACAATGGGTTAAAAATATTTTTTAAAAGTGAAGATTGAGGAATGGTGTGAAAAGGTTGTTCTAGGGGTTTTAGCTGTCGATAAATGCTATTAGAAGCCGTTTATTTGATGGAAATCGGTTAAGGGGTTAACGAATTATGGCTCTGTCAATTTTTTATTTTTACTGTTTATGTGCCGTATGAAACCAATAATGGTAGGTTAGAAGCAGAAAAAAATTTTTTAAAAATAATTATATGTAGTTTAGGGATAAAAATGATGTATGTTCTGGTAGTTTATAGTATTTTCTAATTTAGGTTTTTGTTTTTTGGCCAATTTTTGCTTTTGTTTAGAATTTAGAAATGTTTTCATAGGTGCGCTGTTGGTTAATATATTGTGAATATGACAATGGGTTAAAAATATTTTTTAAAAGTGAAGATTGAGGAATGGTGTGAAAAGGTTGTTCTAGGAGTTTTAGCTGTCGATAAATGCTATTAGAAGCCGTTTATTTGATGGAAATCGGTTAAGGGGTTAAGGAATTATGGCTCTGTCAATTTTTTATTTTTACTGTTTTTGTGCCGTATGAAACCAATAATGGTAGGTTAGAAGCAGAAAAATATTTTTTAAAAATACTTATATGTAGTTTAGGGATAAAAATGATGTATGTTCTGGTAGTTCATAGTATTTTCTAATTTAGGTTTTTGTTTTTTGGCCAATTTCTGCTTTTGTTTAGAATTTAGAAATGTTTTCATAGGTGCGCTGTTGGTTAATATATTGTGAAAATGACAATGGGTTTAAAATATTTTTTAAAAGTGAAGATTGAGGAATGGTGTAAAAAGGTTGTTCTAGGAGTTTTAGCTGTCGATAAGTGCTATTAGAAACCGTTTATTTGATGGAAATCGGTTAAGGGGTTAAGGAATTATGGCTCTGTCAATTTTTTATTTTTACTGTTTTTGTGCCGTATGAAACCAATAATGGTAGGTTAGAAGCAGAAAAATATTTTTTAAAAATACTTATATGTAGTTTAGGGATAAAAATGATGTATGTTCTGGTAGTTCATAGTATTTTCTAATTTAGGTTTTTGTTTTTTGGCCAATTTCTGCTTTTGTTTAGAATTTAGAAATGTTTTCATAGGTGCGCTGTTGGTTAATATATTGTGAATATGACAATGGGTTAAAAATATTTTTTAAAAGTGAAGATTGAGGAATGGTGTAAAAAGGTTGTTCTAGGAGTTTTAGCTGTCGATAAGTGCTATTAGAAACCGTTTATTTGATGGAAATCGGTTAAGGGGTTAACGAATTATGGCTCTGTCAATTTTTTATTTTTACTGTTTATGTGCCGTATGAAACCAATAATGGTAGGTAAGAAGCAGAAAAAAAATTTTTAAAAATACTTATATGTAGTTTAGGGATAAAAATGATGTATGTTCTGGTAGTTTATAGTATTTTCTAATTTAGGTTTTTGTTTTTTGGACAATTATTGCTTTTGTTTAGAATTTAGAAATGTTTTCATAGGTGCGCTGTTGGTTAATATATTGTGAATATGACAATGGGTTAAAAATATTTTTTAAAAGTGAAGATTAAAGAATGGTGTGAAAAGGTTGTTCTAGGAGTTTTAGCTGTCGATAAGTGCTATTAGAAACCGTTTATTTGATGGAAATCGGTTAAGGGGTTAAGGAATTATGGCTCTGTCAATTGTTTATTTTTACTGTTTATGTGCCGTATGAAACCAATAATGGTAGGTTAGAAGCAGAAAAAAAATTTTTAAAAATACTTATATGTAGTTTAGGGATAAAAATGATGTATGTTCTGGTAGTTCATAGTATTTTCTAATTTAGGTTTTTGTTTTTTGGCCAATTTTTGCTTTTGTTTAGAATTTAGAAATGTTTTCATAGGTGCGCTGTTGGTTAATATATTGTGAAAATGACAATGGGATTAAAATATTTTTAAAAGTGAAGATTGAGGAATGGTGTAAAAAGGTTGTTCTAGGAGTTTTAGCTGTCGATAAGTGCTATTAGAAACCGTTTATTTGATGGAAATCGGTTAAGGGGTTAAGGAATTATGGCTCTGTCAATTTTTTATTTTTACTGTTTATGTGCCGTATGAAACCAATAATGGTAGGTTAGAAGCAGAAAAAAATTTTTATAAATACTTATATGTAGTTTAGGGATAAAAATGATGTATGTTCTGGTAGTTTATAGTATTTTCTAATTTAGGTTTTTGTTTTTTGGCCAATTTTTGCTTTTGTTTAGAATTTAGAAATGTTTTCATAGGTGCGCTGTTGGTTAATATATTGTGAATATGACAATGGGTTAAAAATATTTTTTAAAAGTGAAGATTGAGGAATGGTGTGAAAAGGTTGTTCTAGGAGTTTTAGCTGTCGATAAGTGCTATTAGAAACCGTTTATTTGATGGAAATCGGTTAAGGGTTAAGGAATTATGGCTCTGTCAATTTTTTATTTTTACTGTTTATGTGCCGTATGAAACCAATAATGGTAGGTTAGAAGCAGAAAAAAAATTTTTAAAAATACTTATATGTAGTTTAGGGATAAAAATGATGTATGTTCTGGTAGTTTATAGTATTTTCTAATTTAGGTTTTTGTTTTTTGGCCAATTTTTGCTTTTGTTTAGAATTTAGAAATGTTTTCATAGGTGCGCTGTTGGTTAATATATTGTGAATATGACAATGGGTTAAAAATATTTTTTAAAAGTGAAGATTGAGGAATGGTGTGAAAAGGTTGTTCTAGGAGTTTTAGCTGTCGATAAATGCTATTAGAAGCCGTTTATTTGATGGAAATCGGTTAAGGGGTTAACGAATTATGGCTCTGTCAATTTTTTATTTTTACTGTTTATGTGCCGTATGAAACCAATAATGGTAGCTTAGAAGCAGAAAAAAATTTTTAAAAATACTTATATGTAGTTTAGGGTTAAAAATGATGTATGTTCTGGTAGTTCATAGTATTTTCTAATTTAGGTTTTTGTTGTTTGGCCAATTTTTGCTTTTGTTTAGAATTTAGAAATGTTTTCATAGGTGCGCTGTTGGTTAATATATTGTGAAAATGACAATGGGTTTAAAATATTTTTTAAAAGTGAAGATTGAGGAATGGTGTAAAAAGGTCGTTCTAGGAGTTTTAGCTGTCGATAAGTGCTATTAGAAACCGTTTATTTGATGGAAATCGGTTAAGGGGTTAAGGAATTATGGCTCTGTCAATTTTTTATTTTTACTGTTTATGTGCCGTATGAAACCAATAATGGTAGGTTAGAAGCAGAAAAAAAATTTTTAAAAATAATTATATGTAGTTTAGGGATAAAAATGATGTATGTTCTGGTAGTTTATAGTATTTTCTAATTTAGGTTTTTGTTTTTTGGCCAATTTTTGCTTTTGTTTAGAATTTAGAAATGTTTTCATAGGTGCGCTGTTGGTTAATATATTGTGAAAATGACAATGGGTTTAAAATATTTTTTAAAAGTGAAGATTGAGGAATGGTGTGAAAAGGTTGTTCTAGGAGTTTCAGCTGTCGATAAATGCTATTAGAAACCGTTTATTTGATGGAAATCGGTTAAGGGGTTAAGGAATTATGGCTCTGTCAATTTTTTATTTTTACTGTTTATGTGCCGTATGAAACCAATAATGGTAGGTTAGAAGCAGAAAAAAAATTTTTAAAAATAATTATATGTAGTTTAGGGATAAAAATGATGTATGTTCTGGTAGTTTATAGTATTTTCTAATTTAGGTTTTTGTTTTTTGGCCAATTTTTGCTTTTGTTTAGAATTTAGAAATGTTTTCATAGGTGCGCTGTTGGTTAATATATTGTGAAAATGACAATGGGTTTAAAATATTTTTTAAAAGTGAAGATTGAGGAATGGTGTGAAAAGGTTGTTCTAGGAGTTTCAGCTGTCGATAAATGCTATTAGAAGCCGTTTATTTGATGGAAATCGGTTAAGGGGTTAAGGAATTATGGCTCTCACAATTTTTTATTTTTACTGTTTTTGTGCCGTATGAAACCAATAATGGTAGGTGAGAAGCAGAAAAATATTTTTTAAAAATACTTATATGTAGTTTAGGGATAAAAATGATGTATGTTCTGGTAGTTCATAGTATTTTCTAATTTAGGTTTTTGTTTTTTGGCCAATTTCTGCTTTTGTTTAGAATTTAGAAATGTTTTCATAGGTGCGCTGTTGGTTAATATATTGTGAAAATGACAATGGGTTTAAAATATTTTTTAAAAGTGAAGATTGAGGAATGGTGTAAAAAGGTTGTTCTAGGAGTTTTAGCTGTCGATAAGTGCTATTAGAAACCGTTTATTTGATGGAAATCGGTTAAGGGGTTAAGGAATTATGGCTCTGTCAATTTTTTATTTTTACTGTTTATGTGCCGTATGAAACCAATAATGGTAGGTTAGAAGCAGAAAAATAATTTTTAAAAATACTTATATGTAGTTTAAGGATAAAAATGATGTATGTTCTGGTAGTTTATAGTATTTTCTAATTTAGGTTTTTGTTTTTTGGCCAATTTTTGCTTTTGTTTAGAATTTAGAAATGTTTTCATAGGTGCGCTGTTGGTTAATATATTGTGAATATGACAATGGGTTAAAAATATTTTTTAAAAGTAAAGAGAAGCAGAAAAATATTTTTTAAAAATACTTATATGTAGTTTAGGGATAAAAATGATGTATGTTCTGGTAGTTCATAGTATTTTCTAATTTAGGTTTTTGTTTTTTGGCCAATTTCTGCTTTTGTTTAGAATTTAGAAATGTTTTCATAGGTGCGCTGTTGGTTAATATATTGTGAAAATGACAATGGGTTTAAAATATTTTTTAAAAGTGAAGATTGAGGAATGGTGTAAAAAGGTTGTTCTAGGAGTTTTAGCTGTCGATAAGTGCTATTAGAAACCGTTTATTTGATGGAAATCGGTTAAGGGGTTAAGGAATTATGGCTCTGTCAATTTTTTATTTTTACTGTTTATGTGCCGTATGAAACCAATAATGGTAGGTTAGAAGCAGAAAAATAATTTTTAAAAATACTTATATGTAGTTTAAGGATAAAAATGATGTATGTTCTGGTAGTTTATAGTATTTTCTAATTTAGGTTTTTGTTTTTTGGCCAATTTTTGCTTTTGTTTAGAATTTAGAAATGTTTTCATAGGTGCGCTGTTGGTTAATATATTGTGAATATGACAATGGGTTAAAAATATTTTTTAAAAGTAAAGATTGAGGAATGGTGTGAAAATGTTGTTCTAGGAGTTTTAGCTGTCGATAAATGCTATTAGAAGCCGTTTATTTGATGGAAATCGGTTAAGGGGTTAAGGAATTATGGCTCTGTCAATTTTTTATTTTTACTGTTTATGTGCCGTATGAAACCAATAATGGTAGGTTAGAAGCAGAAAAAAAATTTTTAAAAATACTTATATGTAGTTTAGGGATAAAAATGATGTATGTTCTGGTAGTTTATAGTATTTTCTAATTTAGGTTTTTGTTTATTGGCCAATTTTTGCTTTTGTTTAGAATTTAGAAATGTTTTCATAGGTGCGCTGTTGGTTAATATATTGTGAATATGACAATGGGTTAAAAATATTTTTTAAAAGTGAAGATTGAGGAATGGTGTGAAAAGGTTGTTCTAGGAGTTTTAGCTGTCGATAAGTGCTATTAGAAACCGTTTATTTGATGGAAATCGGTTAAGGGGTTAAGGAATTATGGCTCTGTCAATTTTTGATTTTTACTGTTTATGTGCCGTATGAAACCAATAATGGTAGGTTAGAAGCAGAAAAATATTTTTTTTAAATAATTATATGTAGTTTAGGGATAAAAATGATGTATGTTCTGGTAGTTTATAGTATTTTCTAATTTAGGTTTTTGTTTTTTGGACAATTATTGCTTTTGTTTAGAATTTAGAAATGTTTTCATAGGTGCGCTGTTGGTTAATATATTGTGAATATGACAATGGGTTAAAAATATTTTTTAAAAGTGAAGATTGAGGAATGGTGTGAAAAGGTTGTTCTAGGAGTTTTAGCTGTCGATAAGTGCTATTAGAAACCGTTTATTTGATGGAAATCGGTTAAGGGGTTAAGGAATTATGGCTCTGTCAATTTTTTATTTTTACTGTTTATGTGCCGTATGAAACCAATAATGGTAGGTTAGAAGCAGAAAAAAAATTTTTAAAAATACTTATATGTAGTTTAGGGTTAAAAATGATGTATGTTCTGGTAGTTCATAGTATTTTCTAATTTAGGTTTTTGTTGTTTGGCCAATTTTTGCTTTTGTTTAGAATTTAGAAATGTTTTCATAGGTGCGCTGTTGGTTAATATATTGTGAAAATGACAATGGGTTTAAAATATTTTTTAAAAGTGAAGATTGAGGAATGGTGTAAAAAGGTCGTTCTAGGAGTTTTAGCTGTCGATAAGTGCTATTAGAAACCGTTTATTTGATGGAAATCGGTTAAGGGGTTAAGGAATTATGGCTCTGTCAATTTTTTATTTTTACTGTTTATGTGCCGTATGAAACCAATAATGGTAGGTTAGAAGCAGAAAAAAAATTTTTAAAAATAATTATATGTAGTTTAGGGATAAAAATGATGTATGTTCTGGTAGTTTATAGTATTTTCTAATTTAGGTTTTTGTTTTTTGGCCAATTTTTGCTTTTGTTTAGAATTTAGAAATGTTTTCATAGGTGCGCTGTTGGTTAATATATTGTGAAAATGACAATGGGTTTAAAATATTTTTTAAAAGTGAAGATTGAGGAATGGTGTGAAAAGGTTGTTCTAGGAGTTTCAGCTGTCGATAAATGCTATTAGAAGCCGTTTATTTGATGGAAATCGGTTAAGGGGTTAAGGAATTATGGCTCTGTCAATTTTTTATTTTTACTGTTTTTGTGCCGTATGAAACCAATAATGGTAGGTTAGAAGCAGAAAAATATTTTTTAAAAATACTTATATGTAGTTTAGGGATAAAAATGATGTATGTTCTGGTAGTTCATAGTATTTTCTAATTTAGGTTTTTGTTTTTTGGCCAATTTCTGCTTTTGTTTAGAATTTAGAAATGTTTTCATAGGTGCGCTGTTGGTTAATATATTGTGAAAATGACAATGGGTTTAAAATATTTTTTAAAAGTGAAGATTGAGGAATGGTGTAAAAATGTTGTTCTAGGAGTTTTAGCTGTCGATAAGTGCTATTAGAAACCGTTTATTTGATGGAAATCGGTTAAGGGGTTAAGGAATTATGGCTCTGTCAATTTTTTATTTTTACTGTTTATGTGCCGTATGAAACCAATAATGGTAGGTTAGAAGCAGAAAAATAATTTTTAAAAATACTTATATGTAGTTTAGGGATAAAAATGATGTATGTTCTGGTAGTTTATAGTATTTTCTAATTTAGGTTTTTGTTTTTTGGCCAATTTTTGCTTTTGTTTAGAATTTAGAAATGTTTTCATAGGTGCGCTGTTGGTTAATATATTGTGAATATGACAATGGGTTAAAAATATTTTTTAAAAGTAAAGATTGAAGAATGGTGTGAAAATGTTGTTCTAGGAGTTTTAGCTGTCGATAAATGCTATTATAAGCCGTTTATTTGATGGAAATCGGTTAAGGGGTTAAGGAATTATGGCTCTGTCAATTTTTTATTTTTACTGTTTATGTGCCGTATGAAACCAATAATGGTAGGTTAGAAGCAGAAAAATATTTTTTTTAAATAATTATATGTAGTTTAGGGATAAAAATGATGTATGTTCTGGTAGTTTATAGTATTTTCTAATTTAGGTTTTTGTTTTTTGGACAATTATTGCTTTTGTTTAGAATTTAGAAATGTTTTCATAGGTGCGCTGTTGGTTAATATATTGTGAATATGACAATGGGTTAAAAATATTTTTTAAAAGTGAAGATTAAAGAATGGTGTGAAAAGGTTGTTCTAGGAGTTTTAGCTGTCGATAAGTGCTATTAGAAACCGTTTATTTGATGGAAATCGGTTAAGGGGTTAAGGAATTATGGCTCTGTCAATTGTTTATTTTTACTGTTTATGTGCCGTATGAAACCAATAATGGTAGGTTAGAAGCAGAAAAATAATTTTTAAAAATACTTATATGTAGTTTAGGGATAAAAATGATGTATGTTCTGGTAGTTTATAGTATTTTCTAATTTAGGTTTTTGTTTTTTGGCCAATTTTTGCTTTTGTTTAGAATTTAGAAATGTTTTCATAGGTGCGCTGTTGGTTAATATATTGTGAATATGACAATGGGTTAAAAATATTTTTTAAAAGTAAAGATTGAGGAATGGTGTGAAAATGTTGTTCTAGGAGTTTTAGCTGTCGATAAGTGCTATTAGAAACCGTTTATTTGATGGAAATCGGTTAAGGGGTTAAGGAATTATGGCTCTGTCAATTTTTGATTTTTACTGTTTATGTGCCGTATGAAACCAATAATGGTAGGTTAGAAGCAGAAAAATATTTTTTTTAAATAATTATATGTAGTTTAGGGATAAAAATGATGTATGTTCTGGTAGTTTATAGTATTTTCTAATTTAGGTTTTTGTTTTTTGGACAATTATTGCTTTTGTTTAGAATTTAGAAATGTTTTCATAGGTGCGCTGTTGGTTAATATATTGTGAATATGACAATGGGTTAAAAATATTTTTTAAAAGTGAAGATTAAAGAATGGTGTGAAAAGGTTGTTCTAGGAGTTTTAGCTGTCGATAAGTGCTATTAGAAACCGTTTATTTGATGGAAATCGGTTAAGGGGTTAAGGAATTATGGCTCTGTCAATTTTTTATTTTTACTGTTTATGTGCCGTATGAAACCAATAATGGTAGGTTAGAAGCAGAAAAATAATTTTTAAAAATACTTATATGTAGTTTAGGGATAAAAATGATGTATGTTCTGGTAGTTTATAGTATTTTCTAATTTAGGTTTTTGTTTTTTGGCCAATTTTTGCTTTTGTTTAGAATTTAGAAATGTTTTCATAGGTGCGCTGTTGGTTAATATATTGTGAATATGACAATGGGTTAAAAATATTTTTTAAAAGTAAAGATTGAGGAATGGTGTGAAAATGTTGTTCTAGGAGTTTTAGCTGTCGATAAGTGCTATTAGAAACCGTTTATTTGATGGAAATCGGTTAAGGGGTTAAGGAATTATGGCTCTGTCAATTTTTGATTTTTACTGTTTTTGTGCCGTATGAAACCAATAATGGTAGGTTAGAAGCAGAAAAATATTTTTTAAAAATACTTATATGTAGTTTAGGGATAAAAATGATGTATGTTCTGGTAGTTCATAGTATTTTCTAATTTAGGTTTTTGTTTTTTGGCCAATTTCTGCTTTTGTTTAGAATTTAGAAATGTTTTCATAGGTGCGCTGTTGGTTAATATATTGTGAAAATGACAATGGGTTTAAAATATTTTTTAAAAGTGAAGATTGAGGAATGGTGTGAAAAGGTTGTTCTAGGAGTTTTAGCTGTCGATAAGTGCTATTAGAAACCGTTTATTTGATGGAAATCGGTTAAGGGGTTAAGGAATTATGGCTCTGTCAATTTTTTATTTTTACTGTTTATGTGCCGTATGAAACCAATAATGGTAGGTTAGAAGCAGAAAAATAATTTTTAAAAATACTTATATGTAGTTTAGGGATAAAAATGATGTATGTTCTGGTAGTTTATAGTATTTTCTAATTTAGGTTTTTGTTTTTTGGCCAATTTTTGCTTTTGTTTAGAATTTAGAAATGTTTTCATAGGTGCGCTGTTGGTTAATATATTGTGAATATGACAATGGGTTAAAAATATTTTTTAAAAGTAAAGATTGAGGAATGGTGTGAAAATGTTGTTCTAGGAGTTTTAGCTGTCGATAAGTGCTATTAGAAACCGTTTATTTGATGGAAATCGGTTAAGGGGTTAAAGAATTATGGCTCTGTCAATTTTTGATTTTTACTGTTTATGTGCCGTATGAAACCAATAATGGTAGGTTAGAAGCAGAAAAATATTTTTTTTAAATAATTATATGTAGTTTAGGGATAAAAATGATGTATGTTCTGGTAGTTTATAGTATTTTCTAATTTAGGTTTTTGTTTTTTGGACAATTATTGCTTTTGTTTAGAATTTAGAAATGTTTTCATAGGTGCGCTGTTGGTTAATATATTGTGAATATGACAATGGGTTAAAAATATTTTTTAAAAGTGAAGATTAAAGAATGGTGTGAAAAGGTTGTTCTAGGAGTTTTAGCTGTCGATAAGTGCTATTAGAAACCGTTTATTTGATGGAAATCGGTTAAGGGGTTAAGGAATTATGGCTCTGTCAATTGTTTATTTTTACTGTTTATGTGCCGTATGAAACCAATAATGGTAGGTTAGAAGCAGAAAAAAAATTTTTAAAAATACTTATATGTAGTTTAGGGATAAAAATGATGTATGTTCTGGTAGTTCATAGTATTTTCTAATTTAGGTTTTTGTTTTTTGGCCAATTTTTGCTTTTGTTTAGAATTTAGAAATGTTTTCATAGGTGCGCTGTTGGTTAATATATTGTGAAAATGACAATGGGTTTAAAATATTTTTAAAAGTGAAGATTGAGGAATGGTGTAAAAAGGTTGTTCTAGGAGTTTTAGCTGTCGATAAGTGCTATTAGAAACCGTTTATTTGATGGAAATCGCTTAAGGGGTTAAGGAATTATGGCTCTGTCAATTTTTTATTTTTACTGTTTATGTGCCGTATGAAACCAATAATGGTAGGTTAGAAGCAGAAAAAAATTTTTATAAATACTTATATGTAGTTTAGGGATAAAAATGATGTATGTTCTGTTAGTTTATAGTATTTTCTAATTTAGGTTTTTGTTTTTTGGCCAATTTTTGCTTTTGTTTAGAATTTAGAAATGTTTTCATAGGTGCGCTGTTGGTTAATATATTGTGAATATGACAATGGGTTAAAAATATTTTTTAAAAGTGAAGATTGAGGAATGGTGTGAAAAGGTTGTTCTAGGAGTTTTAGCTGTCGATAAGTGCTATTAGAAACCGTTTATTTGATGGAAATCGGTTAAGGGGTTAAGGAATTATGGCTCTGTCAATTTTTTATTTTTACTGTTTATGTGCCGTATGAAACCAATAATGGTAGGTTAGAAGCAGAAAAAAATTTTTTTAAAATACTTATATGTAGTTTAGGGATAAAAATGATGTATGTTCTGGTAGTTTATAGTATTTTCTAATTTAGGTTTTTGTTTTTTGGCCAATTTTTGCTTTTGTTTAGAATTTAGAAATGTTTTCAGAGGTGCGCTGTTGGTTAATATATTGTGAATATGACAATGGGTTAAAAATATTTTTTAAAAGTGAAGATTGAGGAATGGTGTGAAAAGGTTGTTCTAGGAGTTTTAGCTGTCGATAAATGCTATTAGAAGCCGTTTATTTGATGGAAATCGGTTAAGGGGTTAACGAATTATGGCTCTGTCAATTTTTTATTTTTACTGTTTATGTGCCGTATGAAACCAATAATGGTAGCTTAGAAGCAGAAAAAAAATTTTTAAAAATACTTATATGTAGTTTAGGGATAAAAATGATGTATGTTCTGGTAGTTTATAGTATTTTCTAATTTAGGTTTTTGTTTTTTGGTCAATTTTTGCTTTTGTTTAGAATTTAGAAATGTTTTCATAGGTGCGCTGTTGGTTAATATATTGTGAATATGACAATGGGTTAAAAATATTTTTTAAAAGTGAAGATTGAGGAATGGTGTGAAAAGGTTGTTCTAGGAGTTTTAGCTGTCGATAAGTGCTATTAGAAACCGTTTATTTGATGGAAATCGGTTAAGGGGTTAAGGAATTATGGCTCTGTCAATTTTTTATTTTTACTGTTTATGTGCCGTATGAAACCAATAATGGTAGGTTAGAAGCAGAAAAAAAATTTTTAAAAATACTTATATGTAGTTTAGGGTTAAAAATGATGTATGTTCTGGTAGTTCATAGTATTTTCTAATTTAGGTTTTTGTTGTTTGGCCAATTTTTGCTTTTGTTTAGAATTTAGAAATGTTTTCATAGGTGCGCTGTTGGTTAATATATTGTGAAAATGACAATGGGTTTAAAATATTTTTTAAAAGTGAAGATTGAGGAATGGTGTAAAAAGGTCGTTCTAGGAGTTTTAGCTGTCGATAAGTGCTATTAGAAACCGTTTATTTGATGGAAATCGGTTAAGGGGTTAAGGAATTATGGCTCTGTCAATTTTTTATTTTTACTGTTTATGTGCCGTATGAAACCAATAATGGTAGGTTAGAAGCAGAAAAAAAATTTTTAAAAATAATTATATGTAGTTTAGGGATAAAAATGATGTATGTTCTGGTAGTTTATAGTATTTTCTAATTTAGGTTTTTGTTTTTTGGCCAATTTTTGCTTTTGTTTAGAATTTAGAAATGTTTTCATAGGTGCGCTGTTGGTTAATATATTGTGAAAATGACAATGGGTTTAAAATATTTTTTAAAAGTGAAGATTGAGGAATGGTGTGAAAAGGTTGTTCTAGGAGTTTCAGCTGTCGATAAATGCTATTAGAAGCCGTTTATTTGATGGAAATCGGTTAAGGGGTTAAGGAATTATGGCTCTGTCAATTTTTTATTTTTACTGTTTTTGTGCCGTATGAAACCAATAATGGTAGGTTAGAAGCAGAAAAATATTTTTTAAAAATACTTATATGTAGTTTAGGGATAAAAATGATGTATGTTCTGGTAGTTCATAGTATTTTCTAATTTAGGTTTTTGTTTTTTGGCCAATTTCTGCTTTTGTTTAGAATTTAGAAATGTTTTCATAGGTGCGCTGTTGGTTAATATATTGTGAAAATGACAATGGGTTTAAAATATTTTTTAAAAGTGAAGATTGAGGAATGGTGTGAAAAGGTTGTTCTAGGAGTTTTAGCTGTCGATAAATGCTATTAGAAGCCGTTTATTTGATGGAAATCGGTTAAGGGGTTAAGGAATTATAGCTCTGTCAATTTTTTATATTTACTGTTTATGTGCCGTATGAAACCAATAATGGTAGGTTAGAAGCAGAAAAAAAATTTTTATAAATACTTATATGTAGTTTAGGGATAAAAATGATGTATGTTCTGGTAGTTTATAGTATTTTCTAATTTAGGTTTTTGTTTTTTGGCCAATTTTTGCTTTTGTTTAGAATTTAGAAATGTTTTCATAGGTGCGCTGTTGGTTAATATATTGTGAATATGACAATGGGTTAAAAATATTTTTTAAAAGTGAAGATTGAGGAATGGTGTGAAAAGGTTGTTCTAGGAGTTTTAGCTGTCGATAAGTGCTATTAGAAACCGTTTATTTGATGGAAATCGGTTAAGGGGTTAAGGAATTATGGCTCTGTCAATTTTTTATATTTACTGTTTATGTGCCGTATGAAACCAATAATGGTAGGTTAGAAGCAGAAAAAAAATTTTTATAAATACTTATATGTAGTTTAGGGATAAAAATGATGTATGTTCTGGTAGTTTATAGTATTTTCTAATTTAGGTTTTTGTTTTTTGGCCAATTTTTGCTTTTGTTTAGAATTTAGAAATGTTTTCATAGGTGCGCTGTTGGTTAATATATTGTGAAAATGACAATGGGTTTAAAATATTTTTAAAAGTGAAGATTGAGGAATGGTGTAAAAAGGTTGTTCTAGGAGTTTTAGCTGTCGATAAGTGCTATTAGAAACCGTTTATTTGATGGAAATCGGTTAAGGGGTTAAGGAATTATGGCTCTGTCAATTTTTTATTTTTACTGTTTATGTGCCGTATGAAACCAATAATGGAAGGTTAGAAGCAGAAAAAAATTTTTATAAATACTTATATGTAGTTTAGGGATAAAAATGATGTATGTTCTGGTAGTTTATAGTATTTTCTAATTTAGGTTTTTGTTTTTTGGCCAATTTTTGCTTTTGTTTAGAATTTAGAAATGTTTTCATAGGTGCGCTGTTGGTTAATATATTGTGAAAATGACAATGGGTTTAAAATATTTTTTAAAAGTGAAGATTGAGGAATGGTGTAAAAAGGTTGTTCTAGGAGTTTTAGCTGTCGATAAGTGCTATTAGAAACCGTTTATTTGATGGAAATCGGTTAAGGGGTTAAGGAATTATGGCTCTGTCAATTTTTTATTTTTACTGTTTATGTGCCGTATGAAACCAATAATGGTAGGTTAGAAGCAGAAAAATAATTTTTAAAAATACTTATATGTAGTTTAGGGATAAAAATGATGTATGTTCTGGTAGTTTATAGTATTTTCTAATTTAGGTTTTTGTTTTTTGGCCAATTTTTGCTTTTGTTTAGAATTTAGAAATGTTTTCATAGGTGCGCTGTTGGTTAATATATTGTGAATATGACAATGGGTTAAAAATATTTTTTAAAAGTAAAGATTGAGGAATGGTGTGAAAATGTTGTTCTAGGAGTTTTAGCTGTCGATAAATGCTATTAGAAGCCGTTTATTTGATGGAAATCGGTTAAGGGGTTAAGGAATTATGGCTCTGTCTATTTTTTATTTTTACTGTTTATGTGCCGTATGAAACCAATAATGGTAGGTTAGAAGCAGAAAAAAATTTTTATAAATACTTATATGTAGTTTAGGGATAAAAATGATGTATGTTCTGGTAGTTTATAGTATTTTCTAATTTAGGTTTTTGTTTTTTGGCCAATTTTTGCTTTTGTTTAGAATTTAGAAATGTTTTCATAGGTGCGCTGTTGGTTAATATATTGTGAATATGACAATGGGTTAAAAATATTTTTTAAAAGTGAAGATTGAGGAATGGTGTGAAAAGGTTGTTCTAGGAGTTTTAGCTGTCGATAAGTGCTATTAGAAACCGTTTATTTGATGGAAATCGGTTAAGGGGTTAAGGAATTATGGCTCTGTCAATTTTTTATTTTTACTGTTTATGTGCCGTATGAAACCAATAATGGTAGGTTAGAAGCAGAAAAAAAATTTTTAAAAATACTTATATGTAGTTTAGGGATAAAAATGATGTATATTCTGGTAGTTTATAGTATTTTCTAATTTAGGTTTTTGTTTTTTGGCCAATTTTTGCTTTTGTTTAGAATTTAGAAATGTTTTCATAGGTGCGCTGTTGGTTAATATATTGTGAAAATGACAATGGGTTTAAAATATTTTTTAAAAGTGAAGATTGAGGAATGGTGTGAAAAGGTTGTTCTAGGAGTTTCAGCTGTCGATAAATGCTATTAGAAGCCGTTTATTTGATGGAAATCGGTTAAGGGGTTAAGGAATTATGGCTCTGTCAATTTTTTATTTTTACTGTTTTTGTGCCGTATGAAACCAATAATGGTAGGTTAGAAGCAGAAAAATATTTTTTAAAAATACTTATATGTAGTTTAGGGATAAAAATGATGTATGTTCTGGTAGTTCATAGTATTTTCTAATTTAGGTTTTTGTTTTTTGGCCAATTTCTGCTTTTGTTTAGAATTTAGAAATGTTTTCATAGGTGCGCTGTTGGTTAATATATTGTGAATATGACAATGGGTGAAAAATATTTTTTAAAAGTGAAGATTAAAGAATGGTGTGAAAAGGTTGTTCTAGGAGTTTTAGCTGTCGATAAGTGCTATTAGAAACCGTTTATTTGATGGAAATCGGTTAAGGGGTTAAGGAATTATGGCTCTGTCAATTGTTTATTTTTACTGTTTATGTGCCGTATGAAACCAATAATGGTAGGTTAGAAGCAGAAAAAAAATTTTTAAAAATACTTATATGTAGTTTAGGGATAAAAATGATGTATGTTCTGGTAGTTCATAGTATTTTCTAATTTAGGTTTTTGTTTTTTGGCCAATTTTTGCTTTTGTTTAGAATTTAGAAATGTTTTCATAGGTGCGCTGTTGGTTAATATATTGTGAAAATGACAATGGGTTTAAAATATTTTTAAAAGTGAAGATTGAGGAATGGTGTAAAAAGGTTGTTCTAGGAGTTTTAGCTGTCGATAAGTGCTATTAGAAACCGTTTATTTGATGGAAATCGGTTAAGGGGTTAAGGAATTATGGCTCTGTCAATTTTTTATTTTTACTGTTTATGTGCCGTATGAAACCAATAATGGTAGGTTAGAAGCAGAAAAAAATTTTTATAAATACTTATATGTAGTTTGGGGATAAAAATGATGTATGTTCTGGTAGTTTATAGTATTTTCTAATTTAGGTTTTTGTTTTTTGGCCAATTTTTGCTTTTGTTTAGAATTTAGAAATGTTTTCATAGGTGCGCTGTTGGTTAATATATTGTGAATATGACAATGGGTTAAAAATATTTTTTAAAAGTGAAGATTGAGGAATGGTGTGAAAAGGTTGTTCTAGGAGTTTTAGCTGTCGATAAGTGCTATTAGAAACCGTTTATTTGATGGAAATCGGTTAAGGGGTTAAGGAATTATGGCTCTGTCAATTTTTTATTTTTACTGTTTATGTGCCGTATGAAACCAATAATGGTAGGTTAGAAGCAGAAAAAAAATTTTTAAAAATACTTATATGGAGTTTAGGGATAAAAATGATGTATGTTCTGGTAGTTTATAGTATTTTCGAATTTAGGTTTTTGTTTTTTGGCCAATTTTTGCTTTTGTTTAGAATTTAGAAATGTTTTCATAGGTGCGCTGTTGGTTAATATATTGTGAATATGACAATGGGTTAAAAATATTTTTTAAAAGTGAAGATTGAGGAATGGTGTGAAAAGGTTGTTCCAGGAGTTTTAGCTGTCGATAAATGCTATTAGAAGCCGTTTATTTGATGGAAATCGGTTAAGGGGTTAACGAATTATGGCTCTGTCAATTTTTTATTTTTACTGTTTATGTGCCGTATGAAACCAATAATGGTAGCTTAGAAGCAGAAAAAAAATTTTTAAAAATACTTATATGTAGTTTAGGGATAAAAATGATGTATGTTCTGGTAGTTTATAGTATTTTCTAATTTAGGTTTTTGTTTTTTGGACAATTATTGCTTTTGTTTAGAATTTAGAAATGTTTTCATAGGTGCGCTGTTGGTTAATATATTGTGAATATGACAATGGGTTAAAAATATTTTTTAAAAGTGAAGATTAAAGAATGGTGTGAAAAGGTTGTTCTAGGAGTTTTAGCTGTCGATAAGTGCTATTAGAAACCGTTTATTTGATGGAAATCGGTTAAGGGGTTAAGGAATTATGGCTCTGTCAATTTTTGATTTTTACTGTTTATGTGCCGTATGAAACCAATAATGGTAGGTTAGAAGCAGAAAAATATTTTTTTTAAATAATTATATGTAGTTTAGGGATAAAAATGATGTATGTTCTGGTAGTTTATAGTATTTTCTAATTTAGGTTTTTGTTTTTTGGACAATTATTGCTTTTGTTTAGAATTTAGAAATGTTTTCATAGGTGCGCTGTTGGTTAATATATTGTGAATATGACAATGGGTTAAAAATATTTTTTAAAAGTGAAGATTAAAGAATGGTGTGAAAAGGTTGTTCTAGGAGTTTTAGCTGTCGATAAGTGCTATTAGAAACCGTTTATTTGATGGAAATCGGTTAAGGGGTTAAGGAATTATGGCTCTGTCAATTGTTTATTTTTACTGTTTATGTGCCGTATGAAACCAATAATGGTAGGTTAGAAGCAGAAAAAAATTTTTAAAAATACTTATATGTAGTTTAGGGATAAAAATGATGTATGTTCTGGTAGTTCATAGTATTTTCTAATTTAGGTTTTTGTTTTTTGGCCAATTTTTGCTTTTGTTTAGAATTTAGAAATGTTTTCATAGGTGCGCTGTTGGTTAATATATTGTGAAAATGACAATGGGTTTAAAATATTTTTAAAAGTGAAGATTGAGGAATGGTGTAAAAAGGTTGTTCTAGGAGTTTTAGCTGTCGATAAGTGCTATTAGAAACCGTTTATTTGATGGAAATCGGTTAAGGGGTTAAGGAATTATGGCTCTGTCAATTTTTTATTTTTACTGTTTATGTGCCGTATGAAACCAATAATGGTAGGTTAGAAGCAGAAAAAATTTTTTATAAATACTTATATGTAGTTTAGGGATAAAAATGATGTATGTTCTGGTAGTTTATAGTATTTTCTAATTTAGGTTTTTGTTTTTTGGCCAATTTTTGCTTTTGTTTAGAATTTAGAAATGTTTTCATAGGTGCGCTGTTGGTTAATATATTGTGAATATGACAATGGGTTAAAAATATTTTTTAAAAGTGAAGATTGAGGAATGGTGTGAAAAGGTTGTTCTAGGAGTTTTAGCTGTCGATAAGTGCTATTAGAAACCGTTTATTTGATGGAAATCGGTTAAGGGGTTAAGGAATTATGGCTCTGTCAATTTTTTATTTTTACTGTTTATGTGCCGTATGAAACCAATAATGGTAGGTTAGAAGCAGAAAAAAAATTTTTAAAAATACTTATATGTAGTTTAGGGATAAAAATGATGTATGTTCTGGTAGTTTATAGTATTTTCTAATTTAGGTTTTTGTTTTTTGGCCAATTTTTGCTTTTGTTTAGAATTTAGAAATGTTTTCATAGGTGCGCTGTTGGTTAATATATTGTGAATATGACAATGGGTTAAAAATATTTTTTAAAAGTGAAGATTGAGGAATGGTGTGAAAAGGTTGTTCTAGGAGTTTTAGCTGTCGATAAATGCTATTAGAAGCCGTTTATTTGATGGAAATCGGTTAAGGGGTTAACGAATTATGGCTCTGTCAATTTTTTATTTTTACTGTTTATGTGCCGTATGAAACCAATAATGGTAGCTTAGAAGCAGAAAAAAAATTTTTAAAAATACTTATATGTAGTTTAGGGATAAAAATGATGTATGTTCTGGTAGTTTATAGTATTTTCTAATTTAGGTTTTTGTTTT
Organism: Sarcophaga subvicina; assembly: GCA_936449025.2. Lineage (NCBI taxonomy): Eukaryota > Metazoa > Arthropoda > Insecta > Diptera > Sarcophagidae > Sarcophaga > Sarcophaga subvicina. The sequence continues at coordinate 218,658 of OW388084.2, forward strand.
TTGGTCAATTTTTGCTTTTGTTTAGAATTTAGAAATGTTTTCATAGGTGCGCTGTTGGTTAATATATTGTGAATATGACAATGGGTTAAAAATATTTTTTAAAAGTGAAGATTGAGGAATGGTGTGAAAAGGTTGTTCTAGGAGTTTTAGCTGTCGATAAGTGCTATTAGAAACCGTTTATTTGATGGAAATCGGTTAAGGGGTTAAGGAATTATGGCTCTGTCAATTTTTTATTTTTACTGTTTATGTGCCGTATGAAACCAATAATGGTAGGTTAGAAGCAGAAAAAAAATTTTTAAAAATACTTATATGTAGTTTAGGGTTAAAAATGATGTATGTTCTGGTAGTTCATAGTATTTTCTAATTTAGGTTTTTGTTGTTTGGCCAATTTTTGCTTTTGTTTAGAATTTAGAAATGTTTTCATAGGTGCGCTGTTGGTTAATATATTGTGAAAATGACAATGGGTTTAAAATATTTTTTAAAAGTGAAGATTGAGGAATGGTGTAAAAAGGTCGTTCTAGGAGTTTTAGCTGTCGATAAGTGCTATTAGAAACCGTTTATTTGATGGAAATCGGTTAAGGGGTTAAGGAATTATGGCTCTGTCAATTTTTTATTTTTACTGTTTATGTGCCGTATGAAACCAATAATGGTAGGTTAGAAGCAGAAAAAAAAATTTTTAAAAATAATTATATGTAGTTTAGGGATAAAAATGATGTATGTTCTGGTAGTTTATAGTATTTTCTAATTTAGGTTTTTGTTTTTTGGCCAATTTTTGCTTTTGTTTAGAATTTAGAAATGTTTTCATAGGTGCGCTGTTGGTTAATATATTGTGAAAATGACAATGGGTTTAAAATATTTTTTAAAAGTGAAGATTGAGGAATGGTGTGAAAAGGTTGTTCTAGGAGTTTCAGCTGTCGATAAATGCTATTAGAAGCCGTTTATTTGATGGAAATCGGTTAAGGGGTTAAGGAATTATGGCTCTGTCAATTTTTTATTTTTACTGTTTTTGTGCCGTATGAAACCAATAATGGTAGGTTAGAAGCAGAAAAATATTTTTTAAAAATACTTATATGTAGTTTAGGGATAAAAATGATGTATGTTCTGGTAGTTCATAGTATTTTCTAATTTAGGTTTTTGTTTTTTGGCCAATTTCTGCTTTTGTTTAGAATTTAGAAATGTTTTCATAGGTGCGCTGTTGGTTAATATATTGTGAAAATGACAATGGGTTTAAAATATTTTTTAAAAGTGAAGATTGAGGAATGGTGTAAAAAGGTTGTTCTAGGAGTTTTAGCTGTCGATAAGTGCTATTAGAAACCGTTTATTTGATGGAAATCGGTTAAGGGGTTAAGGAATTATGGCTCTGTCAATTTTTTATTTTTACTGTTTATGTGCCGTATGAAACCAGTAATGGTAGGTTAGAAGCAGAAAAATAATTTTTAAAAATACTTATATGTAGTTTAGGGATAAAAATGATGTATGTTCTGGTAGTTTATAGTATTTTCTAATTTAGGTTTTTGTTTTTTGGCCAATTTTTGCTTTTGTTTAGAATTTAGAAATGTTTTCATAGGTGCGCTGTTGGTTAATATATTGTGAATATGACAATGGGTTAAAAATATTTTTTAAAAGTAAAGATTGAGGAATGGTGTGAAAATGTTGTTCTAGGAGTTTTAGCTGTCGATAAATGCTATTAGAAGCCGTTTATTTGATGGAAATCGGTTAAGGGGTTAAGGAATTATGGCTCTGTCAATTTTTTATTTTTACTGTTTATGTGCCGTATGAAACCAATAATGGTAGGTTAGAAGCAGAAAAAAAATTTTTAAAAATACTTATATGTAGTTTAGGGATAAAAATGATGTATGTTCTGGTAGTTTATAGTATTTTCTAATTTAGGTTTTTGTTTATTGGCCAATTTTTGCTTTTGTTTAGAATTTAGAAATGTTTTCATAGGTGCGCTGTTGGTTAATATATTGTGAATATTACAATGGGTTAAAAATATTTTTTAAAAGTGAAGATTGAGGAATGGTGTGAAAAGGTTGTTCTAGGAGTTTTAGCTGTCGATAAATGCTATTAGAAGCCGTTTATTTGATGGAAATCGGTTAAGGGGTTAAGGAATTATGGCTCTGTCAATTTTTTATATTTACTGTTTATGTGCCGTATGAAACCAATAATGGTAGGTTAGAAGCAGAAAAAAATTTTTATAAATACTTATATGTAGTTTAGGGATAAAAATGATGTATGTTCTGGTAGTTTATAGTATTTTCTAATTTAGGTTTTTGTTTTTTGGACAATTATTGCTTTTGTTTAGAATTTAGAAATGTTTTCATAGGTGCGCTGTTGGTTAATATATTGTGAATATGACAATGGGTTAAAAATATTTTTTAAAAGTGAAGATTAAAGAATGGTGTGAAAAGGTTGTTCTAGGAGTTTTAGCTGTCGATAAGTGCTATTAGAAACCGTTTATTTGATGGAAATCGGTTAAGGGGTTAAGGAATTATGGCTCTGTCAATTGTTTATTTTTACTGTTTATGTGCCGTATGAAACCAATAATGGTAGGTTAGAAGCAGAAAAAAATTTTTAAAAATACTTATATGTAGTTTAGGGATAAAAATGATGTATGTTCTGGTAGTTCATAGTATTTTCTAATTTAGGTTTTTGTTTTTTGGCCAATTTTTGCTTTTGTTTAGAATTTAGAAATGTTTTCATAGGTGCGCTGTTGGTTAATATATTGTGAAAATGACAATGGGTTTAAAATATTTTTAAAAGTGAAGATTGAGGAATGGTGTAAAAAGGTTGTTCTAGGAGTTTTAGCTGTCGATAAGTGCTATTAGAAACCGTTTATTTGATGGAAATCGGTTAAGGGGTTAAGGAATTATGGCTCTGTCAATTTTTTATTTTTACTGTTTATGTGCCGTATGAAACCAATAATGGTAGGTTAGAAGCAGAAAAAATTTTTTATAAATACTTATATGTAGTTTAGGGATAAAAATGATGTATGTTCTGGTAGTTTATAGTATTTTCTAATTTAGGTTTTTGTTTTTTGGCCAATTTTTGCTTTTGTTTAGAATTTAGAAATGTTTTCATAGGTGCGCTGTTGGTTAATATATTGTGAATATGACAATGGGTTAAAAATATTTTTTAAAAGTGAAGATTGAGGAATGGTGTGAAAAGGTTGTTCTAGGAGTTTTAGCTGTCGATAAGTGCTATTAGAAACCGTTTATTTGATGGAAATCGGTTAAGGGGTTAAGGAATTATGGCTCTGTCAATTTTTTATTTTTACTGTTTATGTGCCGTATGAAACCAATAATGGTAGGTTAGAAGCAGAAAAAAAATTTTTAAAAATACTTATATGTAGTTTAGGGATAAAAATGATGTATGTTCTGGTAGTTTATAGTATTTTCTAATTTAGGTTTTTGTTTTTTGGCCAATTTTTGCTTTTGTTTAGAATTTAGAAATGTTTTCATAGGTGCGCTGTTGGTTAATATATTGTGAATATGACAATGGGTTAAAAATATTTTTTAAAAGTGAAGATTGAGGAATGGTGTGAAAAGGTTGTTCTAGGAGTTTTAGCTGTCGATAAATGCTATTAGAAGCCGTTTATTTGATGGAAATCGGTTAAGGGGTTAACGAATTATGGCTCTGTCAATTTTTTATTTTTACTGTTTATGTGCCGTATGAAACCAATAATGGTAGCTTAGAAGCAGAAAAAAAATTTTTAAAAATACTTATATGTAGTTTAGGGATAAAAATGATGTATGTTCTGGTAGTTTATAGTATTTTCTAATTTAGGTTTTTGTTTTTTGGTCAATTTTTGCTTTTGTTTAGAATTTAGAAATGTTTTCATAGGTGCGCTGTTGGTTAATATATTGTGAATATGACAATGGGTTAAAAATATTTTTTAAAAGTGAAGATTGAGGAATGGTGTGAAAAGGTTGTTCTAGGAGTTTTAGCTGTCGATAAGTGCTATTAGAAACCGTTTATTTGATGGAAATCGGTTAAGGGGTTAAGGAATTATGGCTCTGTCAATTTTTTATTTTTACTGTTTATGTGCCGTATGAAACCAATAATGGTAGGTTAGAAGCAGAAAAAAAATTTTTAAAAATACTTATATGTAGTTTAGGGTTAAAAATGATGTATGTTCTGGTAGTTCATAGTATTTTCTAATTTAGGTTTTTGTTGTTTGGCCAATTTTTGCTTTTGTTTAGAATTTAGAAATGTTTTCATAGGTGCGCTGTTGGTTAATATATTGTGAAAATGACAATGGGTTTAAAATATTTTTTAAAAGTGAAGATTGAGGAATGGTGTAAAAAGGTCGTTCTAGGAGTTTTAGCTGTCGATAAGTGCTATTAGAAACCGTTTATTTGATGGAAATCGGTTAAGGGGTTAAGGAATTATGGCTCTGTCAATTTTTTATTTTTACTGTTTATGTGCCGTATGAAACCAATAATGGTAGGTTAGAAGCAGAAAAAAAAATTTTTAAAAATAATTATATGTAGTTTAGGGATAAAAATGATGTATGTTCTGGTAGTTTATAGTATTTTCTAATTTAGGTTTTTGTTTTTTGGCCAATTTTTGCTTTTGTTTAGAATTTAGAAATGTTTTCATAGGTGCGCTGTTGGTTAATATATTGTGAAAATGACAATGGGTTTAAAATATTTTTTAAAAGTGAAGATTGAGGAATGGTGTGAAAAGGTTGTTCTAGGAGTTTCAGCTGTCGATAAATGCTATTAGAAGCCGTTTATTTGATGGAAATCGGTTAAGGGGTTAAGGAATTATGGCTCTGTCAATTTTTTATTTTTACTGTTTTTGTGCCGTATGAAACCAATAATGGTAGGTTAGAAGCAGAAAAATATTTTTTAAAAATACTTATATGTAGTTTAGGGATAAAAATGATGTATGTTCTGGTAGTTCATAGTATTTTCTAATTTAGGTTTTTGTTTTTTGGCCAATTTCTGCTTTTGTTTAGAATTTAGAAATGTTTTCATAGGTGCGCTGTTGGTTAATATATTGTGAAAATGACAATGGGTTTAAAATATTTTTTAAAAGTGAAGATTGAGGAATGGTGTAAAAAGGTTGTTCTAGGAGTTTTAGCTGTCGATAAGTGCTATTAGAAACCGTTTATTTGATGGAAATCGGTTAAGGGGTTAAGGAATTATGGCTCTGTCAATTTTTTATTTTTACTGTTTATGTGCCGTATGAAACCAGTAATGGTAGGTTAGAAGCAGAAAAATAATTTTTAAAAATACTTATATGTAGTTTAGGGATAAAAATGATGTATGTTCTGGTAGTTTATAGTATTTTCTAATTTAGGTTTTTGTTTTTTGGCCAATTTTTGCTTTTGTTTAGAATTTAGAAATGTTTTCATAGGTGCGCTGTTGGTTAATATATTGTGAATATGACAATGGGTTAAAAATATTTTTTAAAAGTAAAGATTGAGGAATGGTGTGAAAATGTTGTTCTAGGAGTTTTAGCTGTCGATAAATGCTATTAGAAGCCGTTTATTTGATGGAAATCGGTTAAGGGGTTAAGGAATTATGGCTCTGTCAATTTTTTATTTTTACTGTTTATGTGCCGTATGAAACCAATAATGGTAGGTTAGAAGCAGAAAAAAAATTTTTAAAAATACTTATATGTAGTTTAGGGATAAAAATGATGTATGTTCTGGTAGTTTATAGTATTTTCTAATTTAGGTTTTTGTTTATTGGCCAATTTTTGCTTTTGTTTAGAATTTAGAAATGTTTTCATAGGTGCGCTGTTGGTTAATATATTGTGAATATTACAATGGGTTAAAAATATTTTTTAAAAGTGAAGATTGAGGAATGGTGTGAAAAGGTTGTTCTAGGAGTTTTAGCTGTCGATAAATGCTATTAGAAGCCGTTTATTTGATGGAAATCGGTTAAGGGGTTAAGGAATTATGGCTCTGTCAATTTTTTATATTTACTGTTTATGTGCCGTATGAAACCAATAATGGTAGGTTAGAAGCAGAAAAAAATTTTTATAAATACTTATATGTAGTTTAGGGATAAAAATGATGTATGTTCTGGTAGTTTATAGTATTTTCTAATTTAGGTTTTTGTTTTTTGGCCAATTTTTGCTTTTGTTTAGAATTTAGAAATGTTTTCATAGGTGCGCTGTTGGTTAATATATTGTGAATATGACAATGGGTTAAAAATATTTTTTAAAAGTGAAGATTGAGGAATGGTGTGAAAAGGTTGTTCTAGGAGTTTTAGCTGTCGATAAGTGCTATTAGAAACCGTTTATTTGATGGAAATCGGTTAAGGGGTTAAGGAATTATGGCTCTGTCAATTTTTGATTTTTACTGTTTATGTGCCGTATGAAACCAATAATGGTAGGTTAGAAGCAGAAAAATATTTTTTTTAAATAATTATATGTAGTTTAGGGATAAAAATGATGTATGTTCTGGTAGTTTATAGTATTTTCTAATTTAGGTTTTTGTTTTTTGGACAATTATTGCTTTTGTTTAGAATTTAGAAATGTTTTCATAGGTGCGCTGTTGGTTAATATATTGTGAATATGACAATGGGTTAAAAATATTTTTTAAAAGTGAAGATTAAAGAATGGTGTGAAAAGGTTGTTCTAGGAGTTTTAGCTGTCGATAAGTGCTATTAGAAACCGTTTATTTGATGGAAATCGGTTAAGGGGTTAAGGAATTATGGCTCTGTCAATTTTTTATTTTTACTGTTTATGTGCCGTATGAAACCAATAATGGTAGGTTAGAAGCAGAAAAAAAATTTTTAAAAATAATTATATGTAGTTTAGGGATAAAAATGATGTATGTTCTGGTAGTTTATAGTATTTTCTAATTTAGGTTTTTGTTTTTTGGCCAATTTTTGCTTTTGTTTAGAATTTAGAAATGTTTTCATAGGTGCGCTGTTGGTTAATATATTGTGAAAATGACAATGGGTTTAAAATATTTTTTAAAAGTGAAGATTGAGGAATGGTGTAAAAAGGTTGTTGTAGGAGTTTCAGCTGTCGATAAGTGCTATTAGAAACCGTTTATTTGATGGAAATCGGTTAAGGGGTTAAGGAATTATGGCTCTGTCAATTGTTTATTTTTACTGTTTATGTGCCGTATGAAACCAATAATGGTAGGTTAGAAGCAGAAAAAAATTTTTAAAAATACTTATATGTAGTTTAGGGATAAAAATGATGTATGTTCTGGTAGTTCATAGTATTTTCTAATTTAGGTTTTTGTTTTTTGGCCAATTTTTGCTTTTGTTTAGAATTTAGAAATGTTTTCATAGGTGCGCTGTTGGTTAATATATTGTGAAAATGACAATGGGTTTAAAATATTTTTAAAAGTGAAGATTGAGGAATGGTGTAAAAAGGTTGTTCTAGGAGTTTTAGCTGTCGATAAGTGCTATTAGAAACCGTTTATTTGATGGAAATCGGTTAAGGGGTTAAGGAATTATGGCTCTGTCAATTTTTTATTTTTACTGTTTATGTGCCGTATGAAACCAATAATGGTAGGTTAGAAGCAGAAAAAAATTTTTATAAATACTTATATGTAGTTTAGGGATAAAAATGATGTATGTTCTGGTAGTTTATAGTATTTTCTAATTTAGGTTTTTGTTTTTTGGCCAATTTTTGCTTTTGTTTAGAATTTAGAAATGTTTTCATAGGTGCGCTGTTGGTTAATATATTGTGAATATGACAATGGGTTAAAAATATTTTTTAAAAGTGAAGATTGAGGAATGGTGTGAAAAGGTTGTTCTAGGAGTTTTAGCTGTCGATAAGTGCTATTAGAAACCGTTTATTTGATGGAAATCGGTTAAGGGGTTAAGGAATTATGGCTCTGTCAATTTTTTATTTTTACTGTTTATGTGCCGTATGAAACCAATAATGGTAGGTTAGAAGCAGAAAAAAAATTTTTAAAAATACTTATATGTAGTTTAGGGATAAAAATGATGTATGTTCTGGTAGTTTATAGTATTTTCTAATTTAGGTTTTTGTTTTTTGGCCAATTTTTGCTTTTGTTTAGAATTTAGAAATGTTTTCATAGGTGCGCTGTTGGTTAATATATTGTGAATATGACAATGGGTTAAAAATATTTTTTAAAAGTGAAGATTGAGGAATGGTGTGAAAAGGTTGTTCTAGGAGTTTTAGCTGTCGATAAATGCTATTAGAAGCCGTTTATTTGATGGAAATCGGTTAAGGGGTTAACGAATTATGGCTCTGTCAATTTTTTATTTTTACTGTTTATGTGCCGTATGAAACCAATAATGGTAGCTTAGAAGCAGAAAAAAAATTTTTAAAAATACTTATATGTAGTTTAGGGATAAAAATGATGTATGTTCTGGTAGTTTATAGTATTTTCTAATTTAGGTTTTTGTTTTTTGGTCAATTTTTGCTTTTGTTTAGAATTTAGAAATGTTTTCATAGGTGCGCTGTTGGTTAATATATTGTGAATATGACAATGGGTTAAAAATATTTTTTAAAAGTGAAGATTGAGGAATGGTGTGAAAAGGTTGTTCTAGGAGTTTTAGCTGTCGATAAGTGCTATTAGAAACCGTTTATTTGATGGAAATCGGTTAAGGGGTTAAGGAATTATGGCTCTGTCAATTTTTTATTTTTACTGTTTATGTGCCGTATGAAACCAATAATGGTAGGTTAGAAGCAGAAAAAAATTTTTTATAAATACTTATATGTAGTTTAGGGATAAAAATGATGTATGTTCTGGTAGTTTATAGTATTTTCTAATTTAGGTTTTTGTTTTTTGGCCAATTTTTGCTTTTGTTTAGAATTTAGAAATGTTTTCATAGGTGCGCTGTTGGTTAATATATTGTGAATATGACAATGGGTTAAAAATATTTTTTAAAAGTGAAGATTGAGGAATGGTGTGAAAAGGTTGTTCTAGGAGTTTTAGCTGTCGATAAGTGCTATTAGAAACCGTTTATTTGATGGAAATCGGTTAAGGGGTTAAGGAATTATGGCTCTGTCAATTTTTGATTTTTACTATTTATGTGCCGTATGAAACCAATAATGGTAGGTTAGAAGCAGAAAAAAAAATTTTTTAAATATTTATATGTAGTTTAGGGATAAAAATGATGTATGTTCTGGTAGTTTATAGTATTTTCTAATTTAGGTTTTTGTTTTTTGGCCAATTATTGCTTTTGTTTAGAATTTAGAAATGTTTTCATAGGTGCGCTGTTGGTTAATATATTGTGAAAATGACAATGGGTTTAAAATATTTTTTAAAAGTGAAGATTGAGGAATGGTGTAAAAAGGTCGTTCTAGGAGTTTTAGCTGTCGATAAGTGCTATTAGAAACCGTTTATTTGATGGAAATCGGTTAAGGGGTTAAGGAATTATGGCTCTGTCAATTGTTTATTTTTACTGTTTATGTGCCGTATGAAACCAATAATGGTAGGTTAGAAGCAGAAAAAAATTTTTAAAAATACTTATATGTAGTTTAGGGATAAAAATGATGTATGTTCTGGTAGTTCATAGTATTTTCTAATTTAGGTTTTTGTTTTTTGGCCAATTTTTGCTTTTGTTTAGAATTTAGAAATGTTTTCATAGGTGCGCTGTTGGTTAATATATTGTGAAAATGACAATGGGTTTAAAATATTTTTTAAAAGTGAAGATTGAGGAATGGTGTGAAAAGGTTGTTCTAGGAGTTTCAGCTGTCGATAAATGCTATTAGAAGCCGTTTATTTTATGGAAATCGGTTAAGGGGTTAAGGAATTATGGCTCTGTCAATTTTTTATTTTTACTGTTTTTGTGCCGTATGAAACCAATAATGGTAGGTTAGAAGCAGAAAAATATTTTTTAAAAATACTTATATGTAGTTTAGGGATAAAAATGATGTATGTTCTGGTAGTTCATAGTATTTTCTAATTTAGGTTTTTGTTTTTTGGCCAATTTCTGCTTTTGTTTAGAATTTAGAAATGTTTTCATAGGTGCGCTGTTGGTTAATATATTGTGAAAATGACAATGGGTTTAAAATATTTTTTAAAAGTGAAGATTGAGGAATGGTGTAAAAAGGTTGTTCTAGGAGTTTTAGCTGTCGATAAGTGCTATTAGAAACCGTTTATTTGATGGAAATCGGTTAAGGGGTTAAGGAATTATGGCTCTGTCAATTTTTTATTTTTACTGTTTATGTGCCGTATGAAACCAATAATGGTAGGTTAGAAGCAAAAATAATTTTTAAAAATACTTATATGTAGTTTAGGGATAAAAATGATGTATGTTCTGGTAGTTTATAGTATTTGCTAATTTAGGTTTTTGTTTTTTGGCCAATTTTTGCTTTTGTTTAGAATTTAGAAATGTTTTCATAGGTGCGCTGTTGGTTAATATATTGTGAATATGACAATGGGTTAAAAATATTTTTTAAAAGTAAAGATTGAGGAATGGTGTGAAAATGTTGTTCTAGGAGTTTTAGCTGTCGATAAATGCTATTAGAAGCCGTTTATTTGATGGAAATCGGTTAAGGGGTTAAGGAATTATGGCTCTGTCAATTTTTTATTTTTACTGTTTATGTGCCGTATGAGACCAATAATGGTAGGTTAGAAGCAGAAAAAAAAATTTTAAAAATACTTATATGTAGTTTAGGGATAAAAATGATGTATGTTCTGGTAGTTTATAGTATTTTCTAATTTAGGTTTTTGTTTATTGGCCAATTTTTGCTTTTGTTTAGAATTTAGAAATGTTTTCATAGGTGCGCTGTTGGTTAATATATTGTGAATATTACAATGGGTTTAAAATATTTTTTAAAAGTAAAGATTGAGGAATGGTGTGAAAAGGTTGTTCTAGGAGTTTTAGCTGTCGATAAATGCTATTAGAAGCCGTTTATTTGATGGAAATCGGTTAAGGGGTTAAGGAATTATGGCTCTGTCAATTTTTTATATTTACTGTTTATGTGCCGTATGAAACCAATAATGGTAGGTTAGAAGCAGAAAAAAAATTTTTATAAATACTTATATGTAGTTTAGGGATAAAAATGATGTATGTTCTGGTAGTTTATAGTATTTTCTAATTTAGGTTTTTGTTTTTTGGCCAATTTTTGCTTTTGTTTAGAATTTAGAAATGTTTTCATAGGTGCGCTGTTGGTTAATATATTGTGAATATGACAATGGGTTAAAAATATTTTTTAAAAGTGAAGATTGAGGAATGGTGTGAAAAGGTTGTTCTAGGAGTTTTAGCTGTCGATAAGTGCTATTAGAAACCGTTTATTTGATGGAAATCGGTTAAGGGGTTAAGGAATTATGGCTCTGTCAATTTTTGATTTTTACTGTTTATGTGCCGTATGAAACCAATAATGGTAGGTTAGAAGCAAAAATAATTTTTAAAAATACTTATATGTAGTTTAGGGATAAAAATGATGTATGTTCTGGTAGTTTATAGTATTTTCTAATTTAGGTTTTTGTTTTTTGGACAATTATTGCTTTTGTTTAGAATTTAGAAATGTTTTCATAGGTGCGCTGTTGGTTAATATATTGTGAATATGACAATGGGTTAAAAATATTTTTTAAAAGTGAAGATTAAAGAATGGTGTGAAAAGGTTGTTCTAGGAGTTTTAGCTGTCGATAAGTGCTATTAGAAACCGTTTATTTGATGGAAATCGGTTAAGGGGTTAAGGAATTATGGCTCTGTCAATTGTTTATTTTTACTGTTTATGTGCCGTATGAAACCAATAATGGTAGGTTAGAAGCAGAAAAAAAATTTTTTAAAATACTTATATGTAGTTTAGGGATAAAAATGATGTATGTTCTGGTAGTTCATAGTATTTTCTAATTTAGGTTTTTGTTTTTTGGCCAATTTTTGCTTTTGTTTAGAATTTAGAAATGTTTTCATAGGTGCGCTGTTGGTTAATATATTGTGAAAATGACAATGTCGATAAATGCTATTAGAAGCCGTTTATTTGATGGAAATCGGTTAAGGGGTTAAGGAATTATGGCTCTGTCAATTTTTTATATTTACTGTTTATGTGCCGTATGAAACCAATAATGGTAGGTTAGAAGCAGAAAAAAAATTTTTATAAATACTTATATGTAGTTTAGGGATAAAAATGATGTATGTTCTGGTAGTTTATAGTATTTTCTAATTTAGGTTTTTGTTTTTTGGCCAATATTTGCTTTTGTTTAGAATTTAGAAATGTTTTCATAGGTGCGCTGTTGGTTAATATATTGTGAATATGACAATGGGTTAAAAATATTTTTTAAAAGTGAAGATTGAGGAATGGTGTGAAAAGGTTGTTCTAGGAGTTTTAGCTGTCGATAAGTGCTATTAGAAACCGTTTATTTGATGGAAATCGGTTAAGGGGTTAAGGAATTATGGCTCTGTCAATTTTTGATTTTTACTGTTTATGTGCCGTATGAAACCAATAATGGTAGGTTAGAAGCAGAAAAATATTTTTTTCAAATAATTATATGTAGTTTAGGGATAAAAATGATGTATGTTCTGGTAGTTTATAGTATTTTCTAATTTAGGTTTTTGTTTTTTGGACAATTATTGCTTTTGTTTAGAATTTAGAAATGTTTTCATAGGTGCGCTGTTGGTTAATATATTGTGAATATGACAATGGGTTTAAAATATTTTTTAAAAGTGAAGATTGAGGAATGGTGTAAAAAGGTCGTTCTAGGAGTTTTAGCTGTCGATAAGTGCTATTAGAAACCGTTTATTTGATGGAAATCGGTTAAGGGGTTAAGGAATTATGGCTCTGTCAATTTTTTATTTTTACTGTTTATGTGCCGTATGAAACCAATAATGGTAGGTTAGAAGCAGAAAAAAATTTTTATAAATACTTATATGTAGTTTAGGGATAAAAATGATGTATGTTCTGGTAGTTTATAGTATTTTCTAATTTAGGTTTTTGTTTTTTGGCCAATTTTTGCTTTTGTTTAGAATTTAGAAATGTTTTCATAGGTGCGCTGTTGGTTAATATATTGTGAATATGACAATGGGTTAAAAATATTTTTTAAAAGTGAAGATTGAGGAATGGTGTGAAAAGGTTGTTCTAGGAGTTTTAGCTGTCGATAAGTGCTATTAGAAACCGTTTATTTGATGGAAATCGGTTAAGGGGTTAAGGAATTATGGCTCTGTCAATTTTTTATTTTTACTGTTTTTGTGCCGTATGAAACCAATAATGGTAGGTTAGAAGCAGAAAAATATTTTTTAAAAATACTTATATGTAGTTTAGGGATAAAAATGATGTATGTTCTGGTAGTTCATAGTATTTTCTAATTTAGGTTTTTGTTTTTTGGCCAATTTCTGCTTTTGTTTAGAATTTAGAAATGTTTTCATAGGTGCGCTGTTGGTTAATATATTGTGAAAATGACAATGGGTTTAAAATATTTTTTAAAAGTGAAGATTGAGGAATGGTGTAAAAAGGTTGTTCTAGGAGTTTTAGCTGTCGATAAGTGCTATTAGAAACCGTTTATTTGATGGAAATCGGTTAAGGGGTTAAGGAATTATGGCTCTGTCAATTTTTTATTTTTACTGTTTATGTGCCGTATGAAACCAATAATGGTAGGTTAGAAGCAAAAATAATTTTTAAAAATACTTATATGTAGTTTAGGGATAAAAATGATGTATGTTCTGGTAGTTTATAGTATTTTCTAATTTAGGTTTTTGTTTTTTGGCCAATTTTTGCTTTTGTTTAGAATTTAGAAATGTTTTCATAGGTGCGCTGTTGGTTAATATATTGTGAATATGACAATGGGTTAAAAATATTTTTTAAAAGTAAAGATTGAGGAATGGTGTGAAAATGTTGTTCTAGGAGTTTTAGCTGTCGATAAATGCTATTAGAAGCCGTTTATTTGATGGAAATCGGTTAAGGGGTTAAGGAATTATGGCTCTGTCAATTTTTTATTTTTACTGTTTATGTGCCGTATGAAACCAATAATGGTAGGTTAGAAGCAGAAAAAAATTTTTAAAAATACTTATATGTAGTTTAGGGATAAAAATGATGTATGTTCTGGTAGTTCATAGTATTTTCTAATTTAGGTTTTTGTTGTTTGGCCAATTTTTGCTTTTGTTTAGAATTTAGAAATGTTTTCATAGGTGCGCTGTTGGTTAATATATTGTGAAAATGACAATGGGTTTAAAATATTTTTTAAAAGTGAAGATTGAGGAATGGTGTAAAAAGGTCGTTCTAGGAGTTTTAGCTGTCGATAAGTGCTATTAGAAACCGTTTATTTGATGGAAATCGGTTAAGGGGTTAAGGAATTATGGCTCTGTCAATTTTTTAAATTTACTGTTTATGTGCCGTATGAAACCAATAATGGTAGGTTAGAAGCAGAAAAAAAAATTTTAAAAATAATTATATGTAGTTTAGGGATAAAAATGATGTATGTTCTGGTAGTTTATAGTATTTTCTAATTTAGGTTTTTGTTTTTTGGCCAATTTTTGCTTTTGTTTAGAATTTAGAAATGTTTTCATAGGTGCGCTGTTGGTTAATATATTGTGAAAATGACAATGGGTTTAAAATATTTTTTAAAAGTGAAGATTGAGGAATGGTGTGAAAAGGTTGTTCTAGGAGTTTCAGCTGTCGATAAATGCTATTAGAAGCCGTTTATTTGATGGAAATCGGTTAAGGGGTTAAGGAATTATGGCTCTGTCAATTTTTTATTTTTACTGTTTTTGTGCCGTATGAAACCAATAATGGTAGGTTAGAAGCAGAAAAATATTTTTTAAAAATACTTATATGTAGTTTAGGGATAAAAATGATGTATGTTCTGGTAGTTCATAGTATTTTCTAATTTAGGTTTTTGTTTTTTGGCCAATTTCTGCTTTTGTTTAGAATTTAGAAATGTTTTCATAGGTGCGCTGTTGGTTAATATATTGTGAAAATGACAATGGGTTTAAAATATTTTTTAAAAGTGAAGATTGAGGAATGGTGTAAAAAGGTTGTTCTAGGAGATTTAGCTGTCGATAAGTGCTATTAGAAACCGTTTATTTGATGGAAATCGGTTAAGGGGTTAAGGAATTATGGCTCTGTCAGTTTTTTATTTTTACTGTTTATGTGCCGTATGAAACCAATAATGGTAGGTTAGAAGCAAAAATAATTTTTAAAAATACTTATATGTAGTTTAGGGATAAAGATGATGTATGTTCTGGTAGTTTATAGTATTTTCTAATTTAGGTTTTTGTTTTTGGTCAATTTTTGCTTTTGTTTAGAATTTAGAAATGTTTTCATAGGTGCGCTGTTGGTTAATATATTGTGAATATGACAATGGGTTAAAAATATTTTTTAAAAGTGAAGATTGAGGAATGGTGTGAAAAGGTTGTTCTAGGAGTTTTAGCTGTCGATAAGTGCTATTAGAAACCGTTTATTTGATGGAAATCGGTTAAGGGGTTAAGGAATTATGGCTCTGTCAATTTTTTATTTTTACTGTTTATGTGCCGTATGAAACCAATAATGGTAGGTTAGAAGCAGAAAAAAAAATTTTAAAAATAATTATATGTAGTTTAGGGATAAAAATGATGTATGTTCTGGTAGTTTATAGTATTTTCTAATTTAGGTTTTTGTTTTTTGGCCAATTTTTGCTTTTGTTTAGAATTTAGAAATGTTTTCATAGGTGCGCTGTTGGTTAATATATTGTGAAAATGACAATGGGTTTAAAATATTTTTTAAAAGTGAAGATTGAGGAATGGTGTGAAAAGGTTGTTCTAGGAGTTTCAGCTGTCGATAAATGCTATTAGAAGCCGTTTATTTGATGGAAATCGGTTAAGGGGTTAAGGAATTATGGCTCTGTCAATTTTTTATTTTTACTGTTTTTGTGCCGTATGAAACCAATAATGGTAGGTTAGAAGCAGAAAAATATTTTTTAAAAATACTTATATGTAGTTTAGGGATAAAAATGATGTATGTTCTGGTAGTTCATAGTATTTTCTAATTTAGGTTTTTGTTTTTTGGCCAATTTCTGCTTTTGTTTAGAATTTAGAAATGTTTTCATAGGTGCGCTGTTGGTTAATATATTGTGAAAATGACAATGGGTTTAAAATATTTTTTAAAAGTGAAGATTGAGGAATGGTGTAAAAAGGTTGTTCTAGGAGATTTAGCTGTCGATAAGTGCTATTAGAAACCGTTTATTTGATGGAAATCGGTTAAGGGGTTAAGGAATTATGGCTCTGTCAGTTTTTTATTTTTACTGTTTATGTGCCGTATGAAACCAATAATGGTAGGTTAGAAGCAAAAATAATTTTTAAAAATACTTATATGTAGTTTAGGGATAAAAATGATGTATGTTCTGGTAGTTTATAGTATTTTCTAATTTAGGTTTTTGTTTTTTGGTCAATTTTTGCTTTTGTTTAGAATTTAGAAATGTTTTCATAGGTGCGCTGTTGGTTAATATATTGTGAATATGACAATGGGTTAAAAATATTTTTTAAAAGTGAAGATTGAGGAATGGTGTGAAAAGGTTGTTCTAGGAGTTTTAGCTGTCGATAAGTGCTATTAGAAACCGTTTATTTGATGGAAATCGGTTAAGGGGTTAAGGAATTATGGCTCTGTCAATTTTTGATTTTTACTGTTTATGTGCCGTATGAAACCAATAATGGTAGGTTAGAAGCAGAAAAATATTTTTTTTAAATAATTATATGTAGTTTAGGGATAAAAATGATGTATGTTCTGGTAGTTTATAGTATTTTCTAATTTAGGTTTTTGTTTTTTGGACAATTATTGCTTTTGTTTAGAATTTAGAAATGTTTTCATAGGTGCGCTGTTGGTTAATATATTGTGAAAATGACAATGGGTTTAAAATATTTTTTAAAAGTGAAGATTGAGGAATGGCGTAAAAAGGTTGTTCTAGGAGTTTTAGCTGTCGATAAGTGCTATTAGAAACCGTTTATTTGATGGAAATCGGTTAAGGGGTTAAGGAATTATGGCTCTGTCAATTTTTTATTTTTACTGTTTATGTGCCGTATGAAACCAATAATGGTAGGTTAGAAGCAGAAAAATAATTTTTAAAAATACTTATATGTAGTTTAGGGATAAAAATGATGTATGTTCTGGTAGTTTATAGTATTTTCTAATTTAGGTTTTTGTTTATTGGCCAATTTTTGCTTTTGTTTAGAATTTAGAAATGTTTTCATAGGTGCGCTGTTGGTTAATATATTGTGAATATTACAATGGGTTTAAAATATTTTTTAAAAGTGAAGATTGAGGAATGGTGTGAAAAGGTTGTTCTAGGAGTTTTAGCTGTCGATAAATGCTATTAGAAGCCGTTTATTTGATGGAAATCGGTTAAGGGGTTAAGGAATTATGGCTCTGTCAATTTTTTATATTTACTGTTTATGTGCCGTATGAAACCAATAATGGTAGGTTAGAAGCAGAAAAAAAATTTTTATAAATACTTATATGTAGTTTAGGGATAAAAATGATGTATGTTCTGGTAGTTTATAGTATTTTCTAATTTAGGTTTTTGTTTATTGGCCAATTTTTGCTTTTGTTTAGAATTTAGAAATGTTTTCATAGGTGCGCTGTTGGTTAATATATTGTGAATATGACAATGGGTTAAAAATATTTTTTAAAAGTGAAGATTGAGGAATGGTGTGAAAAGGTTGTTCTAGGAGTTTTAGCTGTCGATAAGTGCTATTAGAAACCGTTTATTTGATGGAAATCGGTTAAGGGGTTAAGGAATTATGGCTCTGTCAATTTTTGATTTTTACTGTTTATGTGCCGTATGAAACCAATAATGGTAGGTTAGAAGCAGAAAAATATTTTTTTTAAATAATTATATGTAGTTTAGGGATAAAAATGATGTATGTTCTGGTAGTTTATAGTATTTTCTAATTTACGTTTTTGTTTTTTGGACAATTATTGCTTTTGTTTAGAATTTAGAAATGTTTTCATAGGTGCGCTGTTGGTTAATATATTGTGAATATGACAATGGGTTAAAAATATTTTTTAAAAGTGAAGATTAAAGAATGGTGTGAAAAGGTTGTTCTAGGAGTTTTAGCTGTCGATAAGTGCTATTAGAAACCGTTTATTTGATGGAAATCGGTTAAGGGGTTAAGGAATTATGGCTCTGTCAATTGTTTATTTTTACTGTTTATGTGCCGTATGAAACCAATAATGGTAGGTTAGAAGCAGAAAAAAAATTTTTAAAAATACTTATATGTAGTTTAGGGATAAAAATGATGTATGTTCTGGTAGTTCATAGTATTTTCTAATTTAGGTTTTTGTTTTTTGGCCAATTTTTGCTTTTGTTTAGAATTTAGAAATGTTTTCATAGGTGCGCTGTTGGTTAATATATTGTGAAAATGACAATGGGTTTAAAATATTTTTAAAAGTGAAGATTGAGGAATGGTGTAAAAAGGTTGTTCTAGGAGTTTTAGCTGTCGATAAGTGCTATTAGAAACCGTTTATTTGATGGAAATCGGTTAAGGGGTTAAGGAATTATGGCTCTGTCAATTTTTTATTTTTACTGTTTATGTGCCGTATGAAACCAATAATGGTAGGTTAGAAGCAGAAAAAAATTTTTATAAATACTTATATGTAGTTTAGGGATAAAAATGATGTATGTTCTGGTAGTTTATAGTATTTTCTAATTTAGGTTTTTGTTTTTTGGCCAATTTTTGCTTTTGTTTAGAATTTAGAAATGTTTTCATAGGTGCGCTGTTGGTTAATATATTGTGAATATGACAATGGGTTAAAAATATTTTTTAAAAGTGAAGATTGAGGAATGGTGTGAAAAGGTTGTTCTAGGAGTTTTAGCTGTCGATAAGTGCTATTAGAAACCGTTTATTTGATGGAAATCGGTTAAGGGGTTAAGGAATTATGGCTCTGTCAATTTTTTATTTTTACTGTTTATGTGCCGTATGAAACCAATAATGGTAGGTTAGAAGCAGAAAAAAAATTTTTAAAAATACTTATATGTAGTTTAGGGATAAAAATGATGTATGTTCTGGTAGTTTATAGTATTTTCTAATTTAGGTTTTTGTTTTTTGGCCAATTTTTGCTTTTGTTTAGAATTTAGAAATGTTTTCATAGGTGCGCTGTTGGTTAATATATTGTGAATATGACAATGGGTTAAAAATATTTTTTAAAAGTGAAGATTGAGGAATGGTGTGAAAAGGTTGTTCTAGGAGTTTTAGCTGTCGATAAATGCTATTAGAAGCCGTTTATTTGATGGAAATCGGTTAAGGGGTTAACGAATTATGGCTCTGTCAATTTTTTATTTTTACTGTTTATGTGCCGTATGAAACCAATAATGGTAGCTTAGAAGCAGAAAAAAAATTTTTAAAAATACTTATATGTAGTTTAGGGATAAAAATGATGTATGTTCTGGTAGTTTATAGTATTTTCTAATTTAGGTTTTTGTTTTTTGGTCAATTTTTGCTTTTGTTTAGAATTTAGAAATGTTTTCATAGGTGCGCTGTTGGTTAATATATTGTGAATATGACAATGGGTTAAAAATATTTTTTAAAAGTGAAGATTGAGGAATGGTGTGAAAAGGTTGTTCTAGGAGTTTTAGCTGTCGATAAGTGCTATTAGAAACCGTTTATTTGATGGAAATCGGTTAAGGGGTTAAGGAATTATGGCTCTGTCAATTTTTTATTTTTACTGTTTATGTGCCGTATGAAACCAATAATGGTAGGTTAGAAGCAGAAAAAAAATTTTTAAAAATACTTATATGTAGTTTAGGGTTAAAAATGATGTATGTTCTGGTAGTTCATAGTATTTTCTAATTTAGGTTTTTGTTGTTTGGCCAATTTTTGCTTTTGTTTAGAATTTAGAAATGTTTTCATAGGTGCGCTGTTGGTTAATATATTGTGAAAATGACAATGGGTTTAAAATATTTTTTAAAAGTGAAGATTGAGGAATGGTGTAAAAAGATCGTTCTAGGAGTTTTAGCTGTCGATAAGTGCTATTAGAAACCGTTTATTTGATGGAAATCGGTTAAGGGGTTAAGGAATTATGGCTCTGTCAATTTTTTATTTTTACTGTTTATGTGCCGTATGAAACCAATAATGGTAGGTTAGAAGCAGAAAAAAAATTTTTAAAAATAATTATATGTAGTTTAGGGATAAAAATGATGTATGTTCTGGTAGTTTATAGTATTTTCTAATTTAGGTTTTTGTTTTTTGGCCAATTTTTGCTTTTGTTTAGAATTTAGAAATGTTTTCATAGGTGCGCTGTTGGTTAATATATTGTGAAAATGACAATGGGTTTAAAATATTTTTTAAAAGTGAAGATTGAGGAATGGTGTGAAAAGGTTGTTCTAGGAGTTTCAGCTGTCGATAAATGCTATTAGAAGCCGTTTATTTGATGGAAATCGGTTAAGGGGTTAAGGAATTATGGCTCTGTCAATTTTTTATTTTTACTGTTTATGTGCCGTATGAAACCAATAATGGTAGGTTAGAAGCAGAAAAATAATTTTTAAAAATACTTATATGTAGTTTAGGGATAAAAATGATGTATGTTCTGGTAGTTTATAGTATTTTCTAATTTAGGTTTTTGTTTTTTGGCCAATTTTTGCTTTTGTTTAGAATTTAGAAATGTTTTCATAGGTGCGCTGTTGGTTAATATATTGTGAAAATGACAATGGGTTTAAAATATTTTTTAAAAGTGAAGATTGAGGAATGGTGTAAAAAGGTCGTTCTAGGAGTTTTAGCTGTCGATAAGTGCTATTAGAAACCGTTTATTTGATGG
The DNA here is from genome assembly GCA_936449025.2 of Sarcophaga subvicina. Taxonomy (NCBI): domain Eukaryota; kingdom Metazoa; phylum Arthropoda; class Insecta; order Diptera; family Sarcophagidae; genus Sarcophaga; species Sarcophaga subvicina. The sequence continues at coordinate 239,274 of OW388084.2, forward strand.
AAATCGGTTAAGGGGTTAAGGAATTATGGCTCTGTCAATTTTTTATTTTTACTGTTTATGTGCCGTATGAAACCAATAATGGTAGGTTAGAAGCAGAAAAATAATTTTTAAAAATACTTATATGTAGTTTAGGGATAAAAATGATGTATGTTCTGGTAGTTTATAGTATTTTCTAATTTAGGTTTTTGTTTTTTGGCCAATTTTTGCTTTCGTTTAGAATTTAGAAATGTTTTCATAGGTGCGCTGTTGGTTAATATATTGTGAATATGACAATGGGTTAAAAATATTTTTTAAAAGTAAAGATTGAGGAATGGTGTGAAAATGTTGTTCTAGGAGTTTTAGCTGTCGATAAATGCTATTAGAAGCCGTTTATTTGATGGAAATCGGTTAAGGGGTTAACGAATTATGGCTCTGTCAATTTTTTATTTTTACTGTTTATGTGCCGTATGAAACCAATAATGGTAGGTTAGAAGCAGAAAAAAAATTTTTTAAAATACTTATATGTAGTTTAGGGATAAAAATGATGTATGTTCTGGTAGTTTATAGTATTTTCTAATTTAGGTTTTTGTTTTTTGGCCAATTATTGCTTTTGTTTAGAATTTAGAAATGTTTTCATAGGTGCGCTGTTGGTTAATATATTGTGAATATGACAATGGGTTAAAAATATTTTTTAAAAGTGAAGATTGAGGAATGGTGTGAAAAGGTTGTTCTAGGAGTTTTAGCTGTCGATAAGTGCTATTAGAAACCGTTTATTTGATGGAAATCGGTTAAGGGGTTAAGGAATTATGGCTCTGTCAATTTTTGATTTTTACTGTTTATGTGCCGTATGAAACCAATAATGGTAGGTTAGAAGCAGAAAAATATTTTTTTAAAATAATTATATGTAGTTTAGGGATAAAAATGATGTATGTTCTGGTAGTTTATAGTATTTTCTAATTTAGGTTTTTGTTTTTTGGCCAATTTTTGCTTTTGTTTAGAATTTAGAAATGTTTTCATAGGTGCGCTGTTGGTTAATATATTGTGAATATGACAATGGGTTAAAAATATTTTTTAAAAGTAAAGATTGAGGAATGGTGTGAAAATGTTGTTCTAGGAGTTTTAGCTGTCGATAAATGCTATTAGAAGCCGTTTATTTGATGGAAATCGGTTAAGGGGTTAACGAATTATGGCTCTGTCAATTTTTTATTTTTACTGTTTATGTGCCGTATGAAACCAATAATGGTAGGTTAGAAGCAGAAAAAAAATTTTTTAAAATACTTATATGTAGTTTAGGGATAAAAATGATGTATGTTCTGGTAGTTTATAGTATTTTCTAATTTAGGTTTTTGTTTTTTGGCCAATTATTGCTTTTGTTTAGAATTTAGAAATGTTTTGCGCTGTTGGTTAATATATTGTGAATATGACAATGGGTTAAAAATATTTTTTAAAAGTGAAGATTGAGGAATGGTGTGAAAAGGTTGTTCTAGGAGTTTTAGCTGTAGATAAGTGCTATTAGAAACCGTTTATTTGATGGAAATCGGTTAAGGGGTTAAGGAATTATGGCTCTGTCAATTTTTGATTTTTACTGTTTATGTGCCGTATGAAACCAATAATGGTAGGTTAGAAGCAGAAAAATATTTTTTTAAAATAATTATATGTAGTTTAGGGATAATAATGATGTATGTTCTGGTAGTTTATAGTATTTTCTAATTTAGGTTTTTGTTTTTTGGCCAATTTTTGCTTTTGTTTAGAATTTAGAAATGTTTTCATAGGTGCGCTGTTGGTTAATATATTGTGAAAATGACAATGGGTTTAAAATATTTTTTAAAAGTGAAGATTGAGGAATGGTGTGAAAAGGTTGTTCTAGGAGTTTTAGCTGTCGATAAATGCTATTAGAAGCCGTTTATTTGATGGAAATCGGTTAAGGGATTAAGGAATTATGGCTCTGTCAATTTTTTATATTTACTGTTTATGTGCCGTATGAAACCAATAATGGTAGGTTAGAAGCAGAAAAAAAATTTTTATAAATACTTATATGTAGTTTAGGGATAAAAATGATGTATGTTCTGGTAGTTCATAGTATTTTCTAATTTAGGTTTTTGTTTTTTGGCCAATTTCTGCTTTTGTTTAGAATTTAGAAATGTTTTCATAGGTGCGCTGTTGGTTAATATATTGTGAATATTACAATGGGTTTAAAATATTTTTTAAAAGTGAAGATTGAGGAATGGTGTGAAAAGGTTGTTCTAGGAGTTTTAGCTGTCGATAAATGCTATTAGAAGCCGTTTATTTGATGGAAATCGGTTAAGGGGTTAAGGAATTATGGCTCTGTCAATTTTTTATATTTACTGTTTATGTGCCGTATGAAACCAATAATGGTAGGTTAGAAGCAGAAAAAAAATTTTTATAAATACTTATATGTAGTTTAGGGATAAAAATGATGTATGTTCTGGTAGTTTATAGTATTTTCTAATTTAGGTTTTTGTTTTTTGGCCAATTTTTGCTTTTGTTTAGAATTTAGAAATGTTTTCATAGGTGCGCTGTTGGTTAATATATTGTGAATATGACAATGGGTTAAAAATATTTTTTAAAAGTGAAGATTGAGGAATGGTGTGAAAAGGTTGTTCTAGGAGTTTTAGCTGTCGATAAGTGCTATTAGAAACCGTTTATTTGATGGAAATCGGTTAAGGGGTTAAGGAATTATGGCTCTGTCAATTTTTTATTTTTACTGTTTATGTGCCGTATGAAACCAATAATGGTAGGTTAGAAGCAGAAAAAAATTTTTATAAATACTTATATGTAGTTTAGGGATAAAAATGATGTATGTTCTGGTAGTTTATAGTATTTTCTAATTTAGGTTTTTGTTTTTTGGCCAATTTTTGCTTTTGTTTAGAATTTAGAAATGTTTTCATAGGTGCGCTGTTGGTTAATATATTGTGAATATGACAATGGGTTAAAAATATTTTTTAAAAGTGAAGATTGAGGAATGGTGTGAAAAGGTTGTTCTAGGAGTTTTAGCTGTCGATAAGTGCTATTAGAAACCGTTTATTTGATGGAAATCGGTTAAGGGGTTAAGGAATTATGGCTCTGTCAATTTTTTATTTTTACTGTTTATGTGCCGTATGAAACCAATAATGGTAGGTTAGAAGCAGAAAAAAAATTTTTAAAAATACTTATATGTAGTTTAGGGATAAAAATGATGTATGTTCTGGTAGTTTATAGTATTTTCTAATTTAGGTTTTTGTTTTTTGGCCAATTTTTGCTTTTGTTTAGAATTTAGAAATGTTTTCATAGGTGCGCTGTTGGTTAATATATTGTGAATATGACAATGGGTTAAAAATATTTTTTAAAAGTGAAGATTGAGGAATGGTGTGAAAAGGTTGTTCTAGGAGTTTTAGCTGTCGATAAATGCTATTAGAAGCCGTTTATTTGATGGAAATCGGTTAAGGGGTTAACGAATTATGGCTCTGTCAATTTTTTATTTTTACTGTTTATGTGCCGTATGAAACCAATAATGGTAGCTTAGAAGCAGAAAAAAAATTTTTTAAAATACTTATATGTAGTTTAGGGATAAAAATGATGTATGTTCTGGTAGTTTATAGTATTTTCTAATTTAGGTTTTTGTTTTTTGGTCAATTTTTGCTTTTGTTTAGAATTTAGAAATGTTTTCATAGGTGCGCTGTTGGTTAATATATTGTGAATATGACAATGGGTTAAAAATATTTTTTAAAAGTGAAGATTGAGGAATGGTGTGAAAAGGTTGTTCTAGGAGTTTTAGCTGTCGATAAGTGCTATTAGAAACCGTTTATTTGATGGAAATCGGTTAAGGGGTTAAGGAATTATGGCTCTGTCAATTTTTTATTTTTACTGTTTATGTGCCGTATGAAACCAATAATGGTAGGTTAGAAGCAGAAAAAAAATTTTTAAAAATACTTATATGTAGTTTAGGGTTAAAAATGATGTATGTTCTGGTTGTTCATAGTATTTTCTAATTTAGGTTTTTGTTGTTTGGCCAATTTTTGCTTTTGTTTAGAATTTAGAAATGTTTTCATAGGTGCGCTGTTGGTTAATATATTGTGAAAATGACAATGGGTTTAAAATATTTTTTAAAAGTGAAGATTGAGGAATGGTGTAAAAAGATCGTTCTAGGAGTTTTAGCTGTCGATAAGTGCTATTAGAAACCGTTTATTTGATGGAAATCGGTTAAGGGGTTAAGGAATTATGGCTCTGTCAATTTTTTTATTTTTACTGTTTATGTGCCGTATGAAACCAATAATGGTAGGTTAGAAGCAGAAAAAAAATTTTTAAAAATAATTATATGTAGTTTAGGGATAAAAATGATGTATGTTCTGGTAGTTTATAGTATTTTCTAATTTAGGTTTTTGTTTTTTGGCCAATTTTTGCTTTTGTTTAGAATTTAGAAATGTTTTCATAGGTGCGCTGTTGGTTAATATATTGTGAAAATGACAATGGGTTTAAAATATTTTTTAAAAGTGAAGATTGAGGAATGGTGTGAAAAGGTTGTTCTAGGAGTTTCAGCTGTCGATAAATGCTATTAGAAGCCGTTTATTTGATGGAAATCGGTTAAGGGGTTAAGGAATTATGGCTCTGTCAATTTTTTATTTTTACTGTTTTTGTGCCGTATGAAACCAATAATGGTAGGTTAGAAGCAGAAAAATAATTTTTAAAAATACTTATATGTAGTTTAGGGATAAAAATGATGTATGTTCTGGTAGTTTATAGTATTTTCTAATTTAGGTTTTTGTTTTTTGGCCAATTTTTGCTTTTGTTTAGAATTTAGAAATGTTTTCATAGGTGCGCTGTTGGTTAATATATTGTGAAAATGACAATGGGTTTAAAATATTTTTTAAAAGTGAAGATTGAGGAATGGTGTAAAAAGGTCGTTCTAGGAGTTTTAGCTGTCGATAAGTGCTATTAGAAACCGTTTATTTGATGTTTTATTTGACTTATATGTAGTTTAGGGATAAAAATGATGTATGTTCTGGTAGTTTATAGTATTTTCTAATTTAGGTTTTTGTTTTTTGGCCAATTTTTGCTTTCGTTTAGAATTTAGAAATGTTTTCATAGGTGCGCTGTTGGTTAATATATTGTGAATATGACAATGGGTTAAAAATATTTTTTAAAAGTAAAGATTGAGGAATGGTGTGAAAATGTTGTTCTAGGAGTTTTAGCTGTCGATAAATGCTATTAGAAGCCGTTTATTTGATGGAAATCGGTTAAGGGGTTAACGAATTATGGCTCTGTCAATTTTTTATTTTTACTGTTTATGTGCCGTATGAAACCAATAATGGTAGGTTAGAAGCAGAAAAAAAATTTTTTAAAATACTTATATGTAGTTTAGGGATAAAAATGATGTATGTTCTGGTAGTTTATAGTATTTTCTAATTTAGGTTTTTGTTTTTTGGCCAATTATTGCTTTTGTTTAGAATTTAGAAATGTTTTCATAGGTGCGCTGTTGGTTAATATATTGTGAATATGACAATGGGTTAAAAATATTTTTTAAAAGTGAAGATTGAGGAATGGTGTGAAAAGGTTGTTCTAGGAGTTTTAGCTGTCGATAAGTGCTATTAGAAACCGTTTATTTGATGGAAATCGGTTAAGGGGTTAAGGAATTATGGCTCTGTCAATTTTTGATTTTTATTGTTTATGTGCCGTATGAAACCAATAATGGTAGGTTAGAAGCAGAAAAATATTTTTTTAAAATAATTATATGTAGTTTAGGGATAAAAATGATGTATGTTCTGGTAGTTTATAGTATTTTCTAATTTAGGTTTTTGTTTTTTGGCCAATTTTTGCTTTTGTTTAGAATTTAGAAATGTTTTCATAGGTGCGCTGTTGGTTAATATATTGTGAATATGACAATGGGTTAAAAATATTTTTTAAAAGTAAAGATTGAGGAATGGTGTGAAAATGTTGTTCTAGGAGTTTTAGCTGTCGATAAATGCTATTAGAAGCCGTTTATTTGATGGAAATCGGTTAAGGGGTTAACGAATTATGGCTCTGTCAATTTTTTATTTTTACTGTTTATGTGCCGTATGAAACCAATAATGGTAGGTTAGAAGCAGAAAAAAAATTTTTTAAAATACTTATATGTAGTTTAGGGATAAAAATGATGTATGTTCTGGTAGTTTATAGTATTTTCTAATTTAGGTTTTTGTTTTTTGGCCAATTATTGCTTTTGTTTAGAATTTAGAAATGTTTTCATAGGTGCGCTGTTGGTTAATATATTGTGAATATGACAATGGGTTAAAAATATTTTTTAAAAGTGAAGATTGAGGAATGGTGTGAAAAGGTTGTTCTAGGAGTTTTAGCTGTCGATAAGTGCTATTAGAAACCGTTTATTTGATGGAAATCGGTTAAGGGGTTAAGGAATTATGGCTCTGTCAATTTTTGATTTTTACTGTTTATGTGCCGTATGAAACCAATAATGGTAGGTTAGAAGCAGAAAAATATTTTTTTAAAATAATTATATGTAGTTTAGGGATAAAAATGATGTATGTTCTGGTAGTTTATAGTATTTTCTAATTTAGGTTTTTGTTTTTTGGCCAATTTTTGCTTTTGTTTAGAATTTAGAAATGTTTTCATAGGTGCGCTGTTGGTTAATATATTGTGAAAATGACAATGGGTTCAAAATATTTTTTAAAAGTGAAGATTGAGGAATGGTGTGAAAAGGTTGTTCTAGGAGTTTTAGCTGTCGATAAATGCTATTAGAAGCCGTTTATTTGATGGAAATCGGTTAAGGGGTTAAGGAATTATGGCTCTGTCAATTTTTTATATTTACTGTTTATGTGCCGTATGAAACCAATAATGGTAGGTTAGAAGCAGAAAAAAAATTTTTATAAATACTTATATGTAGTTTAGGGATAAAAATGATGTATGTTCTGGTAGTTTATAGTATTTTCTAATTTAGGTTTTTGTTTTTTGGCCAATTTTTGCTTTTGTTTAGAATTTAGAAATGTTTTCATAGGTGCGCTGTTGGTTAATATATTGTGAAAATGACAATGGGTTTAAAATATTTTTTAAAAGTGAAGATTGAGGAATGGTGTGAAAAGGTTGTTCTAGGAGTTTTAGCTGTCGATAAATGCTATTAGAAGCCGTTTATTTGATGGAAATCGGTTAAGGGGTTAAGGAATTATGGCTCTGTCAATTTTTTATATTTACTGTTTATGTGCCGTATGAAACCAATAATGGTAGGTTAGAAGCAGAAAAAAAATTTTTATAAATACTTATATGTAGTTTAGGGATAAAAATGATGTATGTTCTGGTAGTTTATAGTATTTTCTAATTTAGGTTTTTGTTTTTTGGCCAATTTTTGCTTTTGTTTAGAATTTAGAAATGTTTTCATAGGTGCTCTGTTGGTTAATATATTGTGAATATGACAATGGGTTAAAAATATTTTTTAAAAGTGAAGATTAAAGAATGGTGTGAAAAGGTTGTTCTAGGAGTTTTAGCTGTCGATAAGTGCTATTAGAAACCGTTTATTTGATGGAAATCGGTTAAGGGGTTAAGGAATTATGGCTCTGTCAATTTTTGATTTTTACTGTTTATGTGCCGTATGAAACCAATAATTGTAGGTTAGAAGCAGAAAAAAAATTTTTTAAATTACTTATATGTAGTTTAGGGATAAAAATGATGTATGTTCTGGTAGTTTATAGTATTTTCTAATTTAGGTTTTTGTTTTTTGGCCAATTTTTGCTTTTGTTTAGAATTTAGAAATGTTTTCATAGGTGCGCTGTTGGTTAATATATTGTGAAAATGACAATGGGTTTAAAATATTTTTTAAAAGTGAAGATTGAGGAATGGTGTGAAAAGGTTGTTCTAGGAGTTTTAGCTGTCGATAAATGCTATTAGAAGCCGTTTATTTGATGGAAATCGGTTAAGGGGTTAAGGAATTATGGCTCTGTCAATTTTTTATATTTACTGTTTATGTGCCGTATGAAACCAATAATGGTAGGTTAGAAGCAGAAAAAAAATTTTTATAAATACTTATATGTAGTTTAGGGATAAAAATGATGTATGTTCTGGTAGTTTATAGTATTTTCTAATTTAGGTTTTTGTTTTTTGGCCAATTTTTGCTTTTGTTTAGAATTTAGAAATGTTTTCATAGGTGCGCTGTTGGTTAATATATTGTGAATATGACAATGGGTTAAAAATATTTTTTAAAAGTGAAGATTGAGGAATGGTGTGAAAAGGTTGTTCTAGGAGTTTTAGCTGTCGATAAGTGCTATTAGAAACCGTTTATTTGATGGAAATCGGTTAAGGGGTTAAGGAATTATGGCTCTGTCAATTTTTGATTTTTACTGTTTATGTGCCGTATGAAACCAATAATGGTAGGTTAGAAGCAGAAAAATATTTTTTTTAAACAATTATATGTAGTTTAGGGATAAAAATGATGTATGTTCTGGTAGTTTATAGTATTTTCTAATTTAGGTTTTTGTTTTTTGGACAATTATTGCTTTTGTTTAGAATTTAGAAATGTTTTCATAGGTGCGCTGTTGGTTAATATATTGTGAATATGACAATGGGTTAAAAATATTTTTTAAAAGTGAAGATTAAAGAATGGTGTGAAAAGGTTGTTCTAGGAGTTTTAGCTGTCGATAAGTGCTATTAGAAATCGTTTATTTGATGGAAATCGGTTAAGGGGTTAAGGAATTATGGCTCTGTCAATTGTTTATTTTTACTGTTTATGTGCCGTATGAAACCAATAATGGTAGGTTAGAAGCAGAAAAAAAATTTTTAAAAATACTTATATGTAGTTTAGGGATAAAAATGATGTATGTTCTGGTAGTTCATAGTATTTTCTAATTTAGGTTTTTGTTTTTTGGCCAATTTTTGCTTTTGTTTAGAATTTAGAAATGTTTTCATAGGTGCGCTGTTGGTTAATATATTGTGAAAATGACAATGGGTTTAAAATATTTTTAAAAGTGAAGATTGAGGAATGGTGTAAAAAGGTTGTTCTAGGAGTTTTAGCTGTCGATAAGTGCTATTAGAAACCGTTTATTTGATGGAAATTGGTTAAGGGGTTAAGGAATTATGGCTCTGTCAATTTTTTATTTTTACTGTTTATGTGCCGTATGAAACCAATAATGGTAGGTTAGAAGCAGAAAAAATTTTTATAAATACTTATATGTAGTTTAGGGATAAAAATGATGTATGTTCTGGTAGTTTATAGTATTTTCTAATTTAGGTTTTTGTTTTTTGGCCAATTTTTGCTTTTGTTTAGAATTTAGAAATGTTTTCATAGGTGCGCTGTTGGTTAATATATTGTGAATATGACAATGGGTTAAAAATATTTTTTAAAAGTGAAGATTGAGGAATGGTGTGAAAAGGTTGTTCTAGGAGTTTTAGCTGTCGATAAGTGCTATTAGAAACCGTTTATTTGATGGAAATCGGTTAAGGGGTTAAGGAATTATGGCTCTGTCAATTTTTTATTTTTACTGTTTATGTGCCGTATGAAACCAATAATGGTAGGTTAGAAGCAGAAAAAAAATTTTTAAAAATACTTATATGTAGTTTAGGGATAAAAATGATGTATGTTCTGGTAGTTTATAGTATTTTCTAATTTAGGTTTTTGTTTTTTGGCCAATTTTTGCTTTTGTTTAGAATTTAGAAATGTTTTCATAGGTGCGCTGTTGGTTAATATATTGTGAATATGACAATGGGTTAAAAATATTTTTTAAAAGTGAAGATTGAGGAATGGTGTGAAAAGGTTGTTCTAGGAGTTTTAGCTGTCGATAAATGCTATTAGAAGCCGTTTATTTGATGGAAATCGGTTAAGGGGTTAACGAATTATGGCTCTGTCAATTTTTTTATTTTTACTGTTTATGTGCCGTATGAAACCAATAATGGTAGCTTAGAAGCAGAAAAAAAATTTTTAAAAATACTTATATGTAGTTTAGGGATAAAAATGATGTATGTTCTGGTAGTTTATAGTATTTTCTAATTTAGGTTTTTGTTTTTTGGTCAATTTTTGCTTTTGTTTAGAATTTAGAAATGTTTTCATAGGTGCGCTGTTGGTTAATATATTGTGAATATGACAATGGGTTAAAAATATTTTTTAAAAGTGAAGATTGAGGAATGGTGTGAAAAGGTTGTTCTAGGAGTTTTAGCTGTCGATAAGTGCTATTAGAAACCGTTTATTTGATGGAAATCGGTTAAGGGGTTAAGGAATTATGGCTCTGTCAATTTTTTATTTTTACTGTTTATGTGCCGTACGAAACCAATAATGGTAGGTTAGAAGCAGAAAAAAAATTTTTAAAAATACTTATATGTAGTTTAGGGTTAAAAATGATGTATGTTCTGGTAGTTCATAGTATTTTCTAATTTAGGTTTTTGTTGTTTGGCCAATTTTTGCTTTTGTTTAGAATTTAGAAATGTTTTCATAGGTGCGCTGTTGGTTAATATATTGTGAAAATGACAATGGGTTTAAAATATTTTTTAAAAGTGAAGATTGAGGAATGGTGTAAAAAGGTCGTTCTAGGAGTTTTAGCTGTCGATAAGTGCTATTAGAAACCGTTTATTTGATGGAAATCGGTTAAGGGGTTAAGGAATTATGGCTCTGTCAATTTTTTATTTTTACTGTTTATGTGCCGTATGAAACCAATAATGGTAGGTTAGAAGCAGAAAAAAAATTTTTAAAAATAATTATATGTAGTTTAGGGATAAAAATGATGTATGTTCTGGTAGTTTATAGTATTTTCTAATTTAGGTTTTTGTTTTTTGGCCAATTTTTGCTTTTGTTTAGAATTTAGAAATGTTTTCATAGGTGCGCTGTTGGTTAATATATTGTGAAAATGACAATGGGTTTAAAATATTTTTTAAAAGTGAAGATTGAGGAATGGTGTGAAAAGGTTGTTCTAGGAGTTTCAGCTGTCGATAAATGCTATTAGAAGCCGTTTATTTGATGGAAATCGGTTAAGGGGTTAAGGAATTATGGCTCTGTCAATTTTTTATTTTTACTGTTTTTGTGCCGTATGAAACCAATAATGGTAGGTTAGAAGCAGAAAAAAAATTTTTAAAAATACTTATATGTAGTTTAGGGATAAAAATGATGTATGTTCTGGTAGTTCATAGTATTTTCTAATTTAGGTTTTTGTTTTTTGGCCAATTTCTGCTTTTGTTTAGAATTTAGAAATGTTTTCATAGGTGCGCTGTTGGTTAATATATTGTGAAAATGACAATGGGTTTAAAATATTTTTTAAAAGTGAAGATTGAGGAATGGTGTGAAAAGGTTGTTCTAGGAGTTTCAGGTGTCGATAAATGCTATTAGAAGCCGTTTATTTGATGGAAATCGGTTAAGGGGTTAAGGAATTATGGCTCTGTCAATTTTTTATTTTTACTGTTTTTGTGCCGTATGAAACCAATAATGGTAGGTTAGAAGCAGAAAAATATTTTTTAAAAATACTTATATGTAGTTTAGGGATAAAAATGATGTATGTTCTGGTAGTTCATAGTATTTTCTAATTTAGGTTTTTGTTTTTTGGCCAATTTCTGCTTTTGTTTAGAATTTAGAAATGTTGTCATAGGTGCGCTGTTGGTTAATATATTGTGAAAATGACAATGGGTTTAAAATATTTTTTAAAAGTGAAGATTGAGGAATGGTGTAAAAAGGTTGTTCTAGGAGATTTAGCTGTCGATAAGTGCTATTAGAAACCGTTTATTTGATGGAAATCGGTTAAGGGGTTAAGGAATTATGGCTCTGTCAATTTTTTATTTTTACTGTTTATGTGCCGTATGAAACCAATAATGGTAGGTTAGAAGCAGAAAAATAATTTTTAAAAATACTTATATGTAGTTTAGGGATAAAAATGATGTATGTTCTGGTAGTTTATAGTATTTTCTAATTTAGGTTTTTCTTTTTTGGCCAATTTTTGCTTTTGTTTAGAATTTAGAAATGTTTTCATAGGTGCGCTGTTGGTTAATATATTGTGAATATGACAATGGGTTAAAAATATTTTTTAAAAGTAAAGATTGAGGAATGGTGTGAAAATGTTGTTCTAGGAGTTTTAGCTGTCGATAAATGCTATTAGAAGCCGTTTATTTGATGGAAATCGGTTAAGGGGTTAACGAATTATGGCTCTGTCAATTTTTTATTTTTACTGTTTATGTGCCGTATGAAACCAATAATGGTAGGTTAGAAGCAGAAAAAAATTTTTTAAAATACTTATATGTAGTTTAGGGATAAAAATGATGTATGTTCTGGTAGTTTATAGTATTTTCTAATTTAGGTTTTTGTTTTTTGGACAATTATTGCTTTTGTTTAGAATTTAGAAATGTTTTCATAGGTGCGCTGTTGGTTAATATATTGTGAATATGACAATGGGTTAAAAATATTTTTTAAAAGTGAAGATTAAAGAATGGTGTGAAAAGGTTGTTCTAGGAGTTTTAGCTGTCGATAAGTGCTATTAGAAACCGTTTATTTGATGGAAATCGGTTAAGGGGTTAAGGAATTATGGCTCTGTCAATTTTTGATTTTTACTGTTTATGTGCCGTATGAAACCAATAATTGTAGGTTAGAAGCAGAAAAAAAATTTTTTAAATTACTTATATGTAGTTTAGGGATAAAAATGATGTATGTTCTGGTAGTTTATAGTATTTTCTAATTTAGGTTTTTGTTTTTTGGCCAATTTTTGCTTTTGTTTAGAATTTAGAAATGTTTTCATAGGTGCGCTGTTGGTTAATATATTGTGAAAATGACAATGGGTTTAAAATATTTTTTAAAAGTGAAGATTGAGGAATGGTGTGAAAAGGTTGTTCTAGGAGTTTCAGCTGTCGATAAATGCTATTAGAAACCGTTTATTTGATGGAAATCGGTTAAGGGGTTAACGAATTATGGCTCTGTCAATTTTTTATTTTTACTGTTTTTGTGCCGTATGAAACCAATAATGGTAGGTTAGAAGCAGAAAAATATTTTTTTTAAATAATTATATGTAGTTTAGGGATAAAAATGATGTATGTTCTGGTAGTTTATAGTATTTTCTAATTTAGGTTTTTGTTTTTTGGCCAATTTTTGCTTTTGTTTAGAATTTAGAAATGTTTTCATAGGTGCGCTGTTGGTTAATATATTGTGAATATGACAATGGGTTAAAAATATTTTTTAAAAGTGAAGATTGAGGAATGGTGTGAAAAGGTTGTGCTATGAGTTTTAGCTGTCGCTAAATGCTATTAGAAGCCGTTTATTTGATGGAAATCGGTTAAGGGGTTAACGAATTATGGCTCTGTCAATTTTTTATTTTTACTGTTTTTGTGCCGTATGAAACCAATAATGGTAGGTTAGAAGCAGAAAAATATTTTTTAAAAATACTTATATGTAGTTTAGGGATAAAAATGAAGTATGTTCTGGTAGTTTATAGTATTTTCTAATTTAGGTTTTTGTTTATTGGCCAATTTTTGCTTTTGTTTAGAATTTAGAAATGTTTTCATAGGTGCGCTGTTGGTTAATATATTGTGAATATGACAATGGGTTTAAAATATTTTTTAAAAGTGAAGATTGAGGAATGGTGTGAAAAGGTTGTTCTAGGAGTTTTAGCTGTCGATAAATGCTATTAGAAGCCGTTTATTTGATGGAAATCGGTTAAGGGGTTTAGAAATTTTTAATAGGTGTGAAAATGAATATGGTTATTTATGGTGAAAATGAAAATGATTCTTAAAAATTTTTTAAAAGGGAATAATGAAAAATGTTTTAATTGGGATCAATTTGAATGAGTTTAGAGTAATTTGGATTTTATTAGTTTGATGTTTTTGCAGTTTTTTCTATTTTTCATTGATTTAATCCTTAGAAAAATGATGTTAATTGGTTTGACAGATATGAAATCTAAAAAAAAATTAAAAGCACAAAAGTGTAAATATTGTTGAATGTTTTAATAGGGACTAGTTTGAAATAGAGCAAAGTAATTTTGGTTTTAATTTTTACTTGAATTCTCTTGATTTTTGTAATTTTGGTAGATTTAATCCTTGAAATTTTGCACAGGGGTATGTTAATAGTCCGTAAAAGAAAATGGTTAAAGTCAAATTGTTTTTGATATAATTGAATAATACTTACATGTTTTAAAGTTATCATATAAAGTTAAGATAGCGAAAGATTAGAATCAATAAAAAATTTTACTAAAAATTAGTAAGAAAGTAGTTTTTTTGTAATACAAAGTGCAGAATTTATATAGTTTATTTTGAATAACAGAGAACAGAGTTTTTAATGAAATAATATAAATGGTAGCATATTTTTGCATGAAGTTGCTTTTACAATTGTACAATATAAGACGATGGCAGATTTGTTTCCGCTATTAGCGCCCTTAGCTACAGGTCCTGCTATGTTTATATGTTTCTTCCTTTTTCAGTTCGATTTGATTAATTATTCAAAATTTTTATTTTTTCTCCTTCCAACTGGACTCGGTCGTATTTGATTTAAAATGTGCTGCCAAATTTTATATCGTCACAAACACAATGTATTTCCAACTAAGAATAAATTTGGACAAGAATTCAAATGGAGAATTACATTTATTTCATTCGAGAACACAGTTGCCAGTAGCATTTTATTAACCCATTTTATTTAAAACGTGCAGCCAAATTGACATTGTTATGCTGAACATTCCAATATATTGCCAATCAAGGACAATATGATAAAGAAATTCATTTCATATGTGCATAATTGTTTTTGTACTCAATAATTTCCAATATTTAATTACTATATGAATGAATAACAATGATGTTACTTAGTGCTGTAGGGTAAGAACACTGGTAAAATTATTTGTGACATTATTTATTTGTTCCATGAGGTGTAGGATTCAGGAAGCTTTATCACTTACCGTTTACCGCGTTGCAATTGATAAAGGAAATGCAAAGTTATGACTTTTTATGCGTTTTGTTTAACTGCTAATAGTTAATAGAGTGTATATGGACATTCTTTCAGCTTTCTTTCCATTATTTCAGCTGTTAGTAGTCGTCCTTTGATTAGAAAGTGGTGCCAAATTTGGCTAAAGGACTTTAATGTTTTTTATTTCATATTTCATTCTTGCCTTTTTTAATTGTTTCTTTAATTTTTTACAATATCTCTTTAATTTTAGGCGGTAATTGTCCACGGTTTCTTTATGTTGTATATTTATGATGTATCTAGTAAATGAATATGAATTGTTTGTAAAGTGGATGTAATTTTGGAAATACTCGTCAAATTTTTTTAATATTTTGCAAAAATTATTACCCCATTCGTAAATCTATTGAAATTTGCTTAATTCAAAGTGATTAGCATAAAGAGATCTGAGTTTCAAAATTTGTAATATTTAGCATTCTTGGAAGTGGTGAAAAAAAATTATTATATTTCAATATATTGAGCAAAATCTTGGCCAAAGCAGAGATTTTCTTGCATAATCGCTTCTGTACGCACCGATTGTTATCAATGACGGTGTGTGTTTGTAAATTTTATTAACATTTTCGATTTTTTAATAAAAGAGTAAGTTTTCTTCGAACAAATGTATAGTATATTGTATTGTAATTGATAACCATAATTAGATTTAAAAAAAAAAATAAGGTGAAATTTGTTCGCTAAAATTTGTCTGTGGAATATGTATGTTGAGCCTAAGTATTTACGGATGAAATTTTGGTGGTGATCAACTTAGGAGAAAAACTTTATTACCTCTAATATTTTGGAGAGTCATAATTGGAGGTGAAGGTCTTCAATATTTTATAGTAGGTCTCCTTAGGACATATATTCTCTTTCTCATATTTTATAATTCTAAATTAAGTTCCATTTTTAAGTTATATTTATTTTCTAAATGCTTTTACTCCTTAATTGATTGTGTTAATTGTTTTGTTGTTTTTCTCCGACTGCATGCTTTTGAACTTTTATTATTGAGTATTGTTTAGATTTTGTCTGAAAGTTTGCTGCGATCATAAAGACTTATTTCATTTTTAGCAATGGTACTCAGAAATATGAGGAATTTTTCGGAAGGAAACCAACTAGCCTCTCCCGTTTCATTATAGTTTCTTGGTTAACCAAATATTGAAGGAGAATCTCTTTTGTTGAAGTTATCGTTTTATACTATGAAGTCATTCGTAAGAGAACCGTTAAGGCAGACAACGGATTCATACATTCATTTTACCATATTTAAGATCTACTTATTCATATTTTCCTTTCGTCAATTTGCTTGTGTGCTGTTGTACTGTTTATATACTTTAGTATTATTGGACAAAATGAAGTCTTATGGCTATAAACATTGCTTTTTGTTTCACAGATTCATAAGAAACACAAAGGATATTCACGCTCAAAATAACGGAAGATTCCAAAAAACTGGGATAATTTAATTTTTGGGTCACTTTTTTTCCGAAGATGTGTTTTGGGTGTTTTAAAAAAGCCTTAAAAAATATTGTATATTGTGATTAAATCTTTTAATTTTATCTTTTTGACTTAGTTGCATTTCAGTTTTTGGTGCAGTTTTTGGAGATATATTGATTCGCTTACTCTAAGGCTTTTGTTTAATACTATTAAATACATTCATATCTACTTCACCTGCTGAAGAATTAAAATCAATGTATTTTTTTCATAAACAGTAATTAAACAACTGCCGTATTGCGAAAGGCAACTGAATTTCAGACGCATTTTCAGTTGCAACTGTAAATTTTTGGCTGCAATGCAACTGTTGCTATTCCTAATCAACATTTCCAGGAAATAAATAATTTTGTAACCAACTTCTGAAGAAAAATTACCAAAATAGAAAAAAATAACCAAGTTCATAGCTTTTCCTATTTTTTTTTATTTATTTAATTACTAAATAAAAAAATAATCGAATCCTTAAACATCTACACATCTTACAAATTGAACAAAAAATAACCAATTTTGGTTAGAAATAACCAATAATGGGCCACACTGTTCCCAATATGCTCATAAATCTGATATGCTACACATAATTGTACAGTGATATGTATCTATAAGATATTTTTTCCTAATATTAGGACACAAACACGTCAGTGATAATATCTGATGACGTCAAATATTTTGTAATATTCGTCATTCTCTTGTCTCCTTCGTTGTTTTGAATGAATGTACCTACATTCATTCTTTGCTCTCATTCATAACTTCGATTTAAGTGAAGCAAGGTGTGGCTTATAAAAAAAGGATTTGTGTATATAGAAAAAGTTACAGATGCATATGCTGTTAAAATTTTATAATAGGTGTTGCCATCGGAATAATTAGATGATGTGCCTTTTTAGCTGTACTATTTTGCGGTGAACTTAAAATGAACGATTGAAAGAAAGCTCTAATTCGTGATTTTATTATTTATGGGATATTTTTAATTGAATTTTAAAGGTTGAAATTTATCAACGCAGAATATTTAACTACAAACCTAATTCTTACGTGCTGCTATCAAAAATACATATGTAAATAACTTTTATATTCTATGTGTTAATAAGAAAAACTAAAAAAGTATTTGTGTTCCTTATAGGAGTTCTAATAATAAATGTATATAAATATCATTTAATGTGTAAACTATTATGTTTTAACTCGTAATACATCTTATCGTAAATAGCTATTTTTGGTACTATTTTAAAATTGTACTATAATTTGCAACATTTCTTGTTAAGCAATGTTTAGTTTTGATATCTCTGAGTTATTGTGTGCTGTCAACTAGTTATTGTAAGAGATATAAACGAAGATATAATGTAATGTTTATTTAACCAATTTTGAGTTTTTAAAACTTATATAAACCCTATTAGTTTAATTATTAATGTTAAACCTAATTTATTTCTTATAATTATATGGTGCGTAATAGTTACTGTGGCTTAAAGTTTATAATTTTTACTAAGCAAAATGATGAAATTATCACTAAGCAAAATGATGAAATTATCTATTAGCGACTCATGTCATTTTAAAAGTTGCTTCTGCAAGAAAGTACAATTTTGATATGTAAATAAAACCAGGAATATTAACCATGAAATATTTCAGTTTGTCCAAATACATGGACGTGTTTTCTTTTCTCTACTATTAATTTGTTTTAAGTTGGCAACACTCGTAATACGTTATGATTAATAAACACAACTCCCACTAACGTAAAACATTTTTTATCAATCAATTTTAAGAGAAGAAAAAAGAAAAAAACCGATGGATGTGGGTTCAGTTTAAAGATTGGTGGTATTCATTTCGCGTAAATTCACAAAATTTGATTGAGCGAAAATATTACGGATATTTTAATTATAAAAATAAATAAAATATTATTTTGTTTAAATTGCTTGGTATAACATTCTGCTCGACGCTGAGGTGTTTTTTAAAAAGAATAAAAAGCCTGATGGTATAAAAATTGAAAAACAAATTCTAATTGGAGACATCATTATAATTGTTTCTGCTAGAAGGAAGGAAAAATTTTGTTTTCCAAAACGTAACAAATGATAATCTTAAATTTAAAGCAAATAAGAATATGGAAAATTTTAATCCAATTGTGAATTAGTGTGCGAGAGTGCGAAATAATGAAGAAAAGAACGAAGAAAAATTTAAAGTAAAATTATAAAAATATCGTTAATTAATATTGAATAACAAAAAGGAAAAAAAATTAACAAAGTTTTATAAGATTGTATACCTGAATAATACTTTTTTAACTGAGGTACATTTTTAATCTATTGAAGTAATACTACATACACAATTATAATATGCACATACGCTACAGAAAAAGAAAATAAATGACAAAAGCAAATAATCACAATATAAAACCGAAGGTTGGTTTATCGGTTATTTCACTTGATTTTTCTTTTGCGTTTTTAAACAACAATTAATACAAATAACATGATCCATGTTATTAAACCGGTATAAATATACTTTTTTGTAGACCTTTGATTAAATAAGAATAATAGCTCTATGAGAAATAAATTTATCAGAGTTCCTGCATATAACTGTAACAGAATAAATTAAATAAATATTGTAAAAATTTGATGCCTAACTGACCCAAATTAATTAATAGTATTTTGAATTAAAAGCACATACACGCACTTATGACCTAATGAGCGAACTTAATTCCAATTTGCATATCACAGGTGATGAAAAGAATTTTTTGTTATTTTCAAATCAGAATATTTTTATATTAGATATCGTTTAAAAATCTATCTAATATTTGTTTTAAAATTATCTCAAACGTGACGTTATGTGACGCATCAGAATTGTTTTCTAGATAGAACGATAAATAGTTGCAATTCTTACAAATTGCAAACATTTTAAAATGCTTTAGATGCCCTGGTGGTGCAGTGGGTATTGTGTTAAGCTATTATAGAGAAAGTCGTGGGTGCTCGATCCCACGGGCGACTTTGGTCTGTTACAATAAGTAAATAAAATGCTTAAAACTAGTTTAAAAAATATTCACTATGATCTGAAATGTACCACAACTTGGTGTATTTTATTACAAACACCAAACCCATACTTTCGCTAAGGAATACAAATTGTTTTATTTAAAACTGAGTGCCTTAAAAGAATTTTTATATCGGCTTTAAAATTTTGATATATATTAAATAAAATAGTGTATTTTAAGACGAAATGTATTTCTAAGACTCATCGAAACGAAGTCGCTTCTGTTTAAAAAATAATATTTTTTTATATTTTGCTAATATGTATGTACCTTAATTAGGAGTGAAAAGCACTTTTGTTGCTACATATTTTACTGAACTTGATCAACTTGCATTAAAATTATATTTTATACATACCATGGATCATTAGAAAATGAACTTGTAGTTCTTATAAATACCGAAATTATCAATAATAATAATATTTAATAATAATAATAATAATTTAATAATAATATTTAAATAAAAATTTCATTAAACTGCATTGTCTTAAACATTCAAATTCCCATGGTGAAGATGAATGAAATATGAAAATTAGTTGGACTTAAACTATGATTCACTATGATCCAGAAACAAAGACTAAAAAAGTGAAGAAACAAAAATGATTAGTTAACTGGAAAATAATATAAAAAGATTAAAACTGAAGTAATTTAGAGGCTTTTAAATACTAGGTAGGTAGGTTGAAAGAGAGGAGACCAACTAAGGGACTCATGCCATTTGGCATAAACCTAAGATATCATGTAGGTTTGTTGTGAGCTCACTATGAAGAACACCATCTTCCTTTCTTTTAAGAAGTCTGTATCTCGTATAAACTTCCTTAAACTCTCCCATTCCATTTCTCTGAGATGAGTTATGTCAGGTATAGTGTCATCCTCAAAATGTTGGGATCTCAAGTTTACGAAAGCTGGTCACAAAAAGTGCTCCATCGTTTCGATGTCTTCACCGCACGCCTACATTCATAATTTTCCACCACGCCAATACGGCTCAGGTGTAGGTTAGGATAGGTTAGAGGACGTGTACTTGTCAATTGAGAGAAGTACAGTACCCGGAGGTCGAATTGACCCATTGTACAACGTCCTAGCTTCTCACACCACTTATGTTGTGTGTGTTAATTTTATACATGAGTGGTGGGACCTACAGTTTAAAGTCGACGAACGATAGATTTTTGAGAAACTTTTTCATGGCAATTTTATTTACTCAGAGTTTTTGCCAGAAATCTGCTGAGAGGAAGTCGCCGAAGAAATACTTATTGTTTTTTGTCCTGATGTCTGGCCTGGGGCTCGAACACTGGCTTTACGTCTAATAATCCAACACACTACCTACTAGACTACGGCGACTTCACGGCTCAGGAGTACCTGCGGAGTGTCGCACAAGTACGCTCATTAGCGTGCTCTTATTTAATTTTAAATTACTATTTAAAATATTATTTTTTTTTTACATAAATCTTTTTCTGTCAGACCTTAGAAATAACCTCTCAAGACAATTTACTAATAAATATTGAACTTTAATAACAGTATGTTAACATTTGCTTATTATTTTTTTATTCCAGAACTTATAAAAACTATAAACAACGTCTAAACTCAGCATTGCTTATTTAAACATGGCCATACATATTGGCCCTGTAATTGCGTATGTAATAAATCCCAATAACAAAATTGTAACACATTGTCATTTTCAAAGGCTGTTCAAAGATCATTCTTGCAAAGATTATTGTGTACGATAAAAAATTCGTCTATCATTTTTTTAAATTTTAGTATTATAGTAGGTGTTAATATGTAAAATATACTCGTATAGCTGAAATTATGCGAATTACTTTATATATTAATTTATTTCTGTTGTATAAATAAATAAATGCCTTACGAGTTATTAAAAACGTCTGTATATCCCATCAAGTTGTTATTAATAACATTATTTAACGTTAATTTTTCGCGTTTAAAGTTTTCGGTATATGTATTGTTATCCATAAAAGTGAATTATAACATTTATCGAAATAATATACTATTTTAACGTGTAAAATTTGATATAGACAGTAAAATGAAAATTACATTGCTCGTTCGAATATCGGAAATGTGCATCTTAATGTATTAGATTTAACTTCCTGTTTGTATCTGAGTTTAAATCTAATCACAACTTTAATAAAAATTATATTTACACTGTGTTTGAAAATGAACTGCAGCCCTATAAATATATGAAAATGAGCTCTTTGTTATTAATTATTATTAACACTATATATCCAGACCGGAATTTGTAGCAGCACCATCAACGCAAAAATCAAAGCGGTAAGCACTTAAAAAATGTTTGTGTTATTTACAACAATATTAAATTCGATTTATTTAAAGCTCTTTACACTATAGCAAATTTGGCTTAAATTCTAATACAATATTAGAAAAATGAATTCACCAAAGCAAAATTATAAAGTTCCATCAACAAGTAAGGTGTCTGTGGATAAGCTATTACGCGTTGGATGTTATGATTTGGAAAAAACTATTGGAAAAGGAAACTTTGCTGTTGTGAAATTAGCTTCAAATATCATTACGAAAACAAAGGTAAGAACGAATGTATTCAATTTATGCAAAGTTTAGGAAAAACGTCAAAAGTAGACAAATCTATGTAATATCTAATAGGTCAACTTCAGTTAAAGCCAATAGGTTTCTACATATATAAAACTAATTAATACGATAAGATAGATATATTTACTTATTTTCTTTGTGATTTCAATTTTCAAGGGGTTTTTAAGATACAGCTATGTAGGAAGATGAATAGGTTAGATGCCATGTATTGGACATTGAGACAAGACAAATTTACGCAAAGGTCACTTCAGCCATTCTAATCGTCCTAAGAGAAGCAAATGAGTAAAATGGAAGAGGTAGAAGAAGATAATAGAGAAAGAGGGGTATACGATCAGAGAAAAAAGGAAAAATTCACCAGCCTTACGCCGATTTATCGAAACCCAGGAGTAACATGTTCTAACATCGTCTATAGAAGAACACATACTCTTAGACATATAACAACCCGATTTATACTCCCAATGTTTCTGTTTATTTTCTTCATCATTCTTGCGATAAGCCTTTAGAGGTAGAATCTGCTACAATTTAGACCAACCATCAAGTTGTCCCCAGAAGATGAACATAGCCTATCGAGAGCATCATCCATCTCATGAGTATACCACTGAACCAAAGCTTTTTACAGATACCGTACAAGTACGTACAAGCGATGGTTTGCGTCAGGCTGACCAACGGCCCTCAAGGCAGCAATAAGTGACTATCAGGTACGGACTCAACAGCCTTCAAGATACCAAAAATATCTGCCTAAAAGACGCTACGGTCATCATCAGAAGAGAAGTACGAGATGTTTAAAAAAAGCCCAACCCGATGTACCTCCATATAGCTCCTACCCATCCATAAAGATGGGTATACAATTTTGCCCAATACTCTATCTGGGGTGACAATCTGCAACCCAGGCAGATTTCCCTCGGGCGCTATATAATCGATGGTTCTATCAAGGAGACAGCACGCTGTATACTGCGTGCCATACAGTTCAAGCGGTGTCAGGCAGAGCAAAGTGTCAAGAGTACCCTGAGGACAACTCTTCCTCACTTCGCCTATATTTTACGAGGCTACCTGCTTAAACTTATCAAAGATCCTCCGTTAGAAGGCACATCATCAATCGTTAGCTCTACCAGCAAATCCACATCATCTGTGTATACCATAACCTTAATGCACCCTATTTTCTAGGCGCTTTAAATCCACGTTTACAACCAGGAGCCCTAGAATCGGGAGTGTACGCCTCTTTGGATTACCCCTGATTGTACGTTTAATATTGAAACATCCGTCTAGATGTAGACCTATGTCATTCCATAATTTTCAATAGAGATGAAGAGAACGATATCGGTTTATAATCCCGAGGGTTAAATCTACTGTTGTGATTTAAAAGGCTCAAATACGAGAAAAAATATTTTGGAAAAACATTCTTGAATCCAATCCATTCGAAATGAATTACTTCCTTTCCTTTTTTATAAAATATTTTAAGTTCTTTTGAATCAGATATGTCATAGTTTACATGTGAAGGAGACGCTATACTTTTTAGCGTAACAGATATAACCCGAGATAATTTTAAATTCATATTTTTATTTTCCGATTTCTGTAGGCAGGATCTTGTGCATGAAATACTAATAACTCAAAACAAGGCATTAAAAACATACTTTCCAAAAATATATAAAATTGAAAGAGTTATTGTTAATTTTATTATCAGATTAAATATTTAATTATTGTTAACAATAGCTAACACTTTTTTCTATTAATTTATCCGGTGAACCTTAATAATGTGATTGTCTTTTAAAAATTTATTTTCATCTGTAAATAAATTAATCAAAATTGTATTTTAAAAAATTAAAAATATCAGACAGTTATATTTTAATCATTGCTTCCGTATTATAAAGATTTTGAGTATTGTTTTGCAATAGCTTTAATTCATTACTGTTTTGTAAATTTAATTTTTCAACATCTGTATTAATGTCTATAACGTGTCCACGCAATGTTCCTATTGAATGTTCGTTTAAATTACCACATTGTATGTACTCTTTAATTTGCTTGATTTTCAATTCCATATTTTTAACTTCCATCCAGGATTGTTGACAAAATTTTTGGAGATTTTTGTCTAGTTGTGTCTTTAGATGATTAAGTTGCGTTATAGCATGAATTACTGACTGATTGGTTTCAAGTGTAGATATCATTAAACATGGGGTTTTTAAATCGCTGTGGGATTCAGAGAAATTACTAAGCTTTAGTTTCATAAGATTGTATTCAAGAAATTTCTGTTGTGTTTTTAGGCGAGTTATTTCCAGAAGCAATACTGTGGACGATTTTAATGATTCAGTTGAAATGATCGTTTTAAGTTCTTTATTATCTGATGCCTTCTCTTTATTCGTAACTGTATCCTTTAAAACTTTTATCCATTTGTTGTTTTGATTTGTCATAGTTTTGTTTAATTAGCAGAAATATTACGATAAATTTGATTGCTTTAAAAAATATTTGAAAAAATAGTTCAAATGGTATAGATTATTTAAAGAAGAAATGAAAAGTTCCTACTAATTGAAAAATATTTAAAAGGTAACTAATAGAAACCGTCTATTTGTTTTTTTTTTTTTTTTCATTATTATTTTTGCATAGTTACAATGAATTCCATGGTAATTTTTTTTAATGATTGATTTCTTGATGTATCTGATCAGTTTACACACCTACATCCTATAGAAGAAGAACCCTATGATATGTGAAATAAATTAAAATATCTTAAATGGTTATTTCAGGATATTAAATATTAGATTAAAAATTGTGATTACAAATTGGTAACTGGTTTCATCATTATTTGGTAGTATCGATGTTGCGTTCAATACCTTATCTCTTTCATGTACGTTTAAGATTCCCTTTTGAATATACCATGCCCTCAATTTTTATTTATATACATATATTTGACCTATTTGATTTTATAAACTTTTAAGAATAATATAAGATGAATTAAGGTTACTAAAAAATAAACGATAAAAGATTAATTTTTTACTTACTCTTTTTTATTCTTACTCTTTTGTGGTAGGTGGCAATAAAAATAATTGACAAAACTTGTCTAAATGATGAATATCTTGCCAAGACATATCGGGAAATTTCCATTTTAAAAAAACTTCGTCATAGGCATATAACTCGTTTATACGAAGTTATGCAATCAGAAACAATGATATATTTAGTTACAGAATACGCGTCAAATGGAGAAATATTTGATCACTTGGTAGAAAATGGCCGTATGAAAGAGCAAGAAGCAGCTAGAGTCTTTACACAGTTGGTGACTGCTGTAGAATATTGTCATTTAAATGGTGTCGTACATCGCGACTTGAAAGCGGAAAATGTACTATTGGACAAAGATATGAATATAAAGTTAGCCGATTTTGGATTTAGCAATCGTTATGAAGAAGGAAGTCCTTTGAAAACATGGTGTGGTTCTCCACCGTATGCAGCTCCAGAAGTTTTCCAAGGATTAGAATATGATGGTCCCAAAGCTGATATATGGAGTTTAGGTGTTGTTTTGTATGCTTTAGTATGTGGAGCGTTACCTTTCGATGGCAAAACTTTACTGGAACTCAAAAGTCGTGTTGTTACTGGGAAATTTCGCATACCATATTTTATGTCACAAGGTATTTTCATTTGTGTATATTGATTTTTCCTAATTAATATTTATATATATATATATATATATATATATATTTCCTTACAGAGTGTGAACATCTTATTCGCAATATGTTGGTAGTTGAACCAGATCGGCGTTATACTTTGAAGCAAATAATTAAACATCGTTGGTTAAGTGAATGGATTGTCGAAATTGAGCATCAATGTCGGCAAATAATTCAGCCGTATGTAATACAATCAAACTCACTTATGCAAAACTGTGGTTCAAGTATTTGCAATTTGGAATCATCCTATAAATCAAACTCCCAAGCAACATCAGTACCTAATTTAGATTCTGTTGTCATGTCTCACATGTTGCAATTGCCTGGGTTAACTGCTGATAAAATTGCTCAATCTGTTCACGAAAATCGTTTTGATAACATTTATGCTGTTTATTATTTACTTTACGATAAACTACAAGAAAAACGTAGAGATTGTCAAAAAATCCACCAACATACAAGTAGAAGCAGGTATTAATTGAAATAATAACTTAATTAGTCCGTTCAAAGTTCTATTTGCCAAACTATTTACTCCTTTTGCAATTATGTAATATTCAACATATGAACATACAATGCACATTTAATGTCAAACCAAATGCATATATTCTAATTTTTTGTTGAATTAAATCTCCGTTGGTGTTAAAGTAAAACTGATTCGAAATGGAAATATTTACTAGGTTATTAAAATAAGTACGGCAACTTATAATTGTTATTATTAACTACCTTTATGAACTTTTTATAAAAACAATTCAGTTAGAGTCAATTCAGTTTTAAATTAAGTTATCAAAATTAATAGCAACAACGACAACGTTTTGGCTTTGTTTGTAAATAATTTAAAATTGTGAATTTGGAAAATGATTGTTAATATGTATGTATAAAATGTAAATTTTTATCAAATTAAATGGGGTGTTTGCATTCATTTGACGCTGACAGTATATTTATACAGTACCCAAACTAGTAATTCTATATAATATTAATAACTATTTTCCAAATTCAAACATATATATTTAGATATATACTGCATAGAATACCTATATTAAGCACTTAAAAATTTAATTCAATAAATTATTTTCCAAAGTCAAACATATATACAGTGGTGGCCTTATAATTAGAAACGACTTAGCAACATGTATGTTTGTTAATTTGTATTACAGTTTTCACTGTGTACCTGGGATCAAAGGCTTTGTTTGGAGGACGTCTTACATACGTTTTTCCATCAGATTGGGACAAATTAAACTTAGATTCGTCACTCCAGTGAACTCTGTTCCAGAAACATCGTTTCTAATTATAAGGCCACCACTGTACCTATGTACGTATTGTATAGAATACCTTTATTAAGCACTTAAAATGTGTGTGGTAATATGGTATAAATTTAATTCAATAAAAATCGGAATATATCTATAGTTTTATAATAATATTAGTGGTGTATATATTTTATTGGCAATATATTTATGTTTATATGTATATTATATAATAACTTTGTATTTTTAGGTCTCGCACTAGCATTACTACCGGTGTAGTTGATCTTTCAGACCATCAGGAAACTTTAGACCGACTAAGTCCATTAAATAATATAGGTGTAGCTCAAAAAGGATTGGAATATATGTGGTCTGATGATTTAGTTAATTTAGAAAAATATGGTGATATCGAACTTGACTGCTTACAAAGGCAAAATGAGGTAAGTGAATTTTTAATTAAAGTATTAATACAGGATATTAGAATGAGTAATAAAGTAATAAATATTTGTTAAAAATTTGGTTGACAATAGAATGTTAATGTGGGCATTTCTACAAAAAAGTCTACCGTGAACAGAAAAAAAATTGAAAGTTATTAAAAATAATTTGCTTTATTGCATACGCATTTCGAGATATTCGAGTGCGAAATCAAACAATCACAAATTTTTTCATTTGAATATTTCAGTAGCAAGTTTTATTTTAATATGAGAAAAGTAAAGAGCGTATCAATTGGTAGAGAAAAAAGTTGTATAAGACCATATAAAATTAAAAAATAGGAAAAGTGTGCGAAATACTAGGCATTATATTCTTACATTTTTTTTTGCTATGTTTCTAGCGGGAAGTCATTACGAGAGTGATTCAATAAAATCGAGTTCTTTAAGCTTATGCCTCTTAATTGAGCGAACTACACTGCTCCTATCTGTCAACTGATTCCTGATAGATGGCACGAGTTTGTATTTAGGATTAGATAATAGGTTAAGTTGGGCATTTGGTAGAGTAGATTGCCGTTTATCTAGAGGCCCAGGGGCCATAATGATTTAATTCAAGTACTTAATTTTTGTCTTTTTATGGAAATATATCAAATTACAACAAATAAAATATTATTCAAAATTACTCTCAAAAATATTACAATAGGTTTCCCTGAAATCGGCGTTTGATTTGTAATTGTTAAAAACAACTTCCGTTTTTGTCCTGTGCGAATTCTTTGGTTTTTTGTAATTTTTTTGAAAACTCGCCTTAACAATTTGAACAAATGTCAAAATAAAAATCAGTTTATATTTAATAGTTCTTTTTATTTCACGATTTGTACGGCTGTCCCATTCGACATGAAAGAAATGCCCATATACAAATACAGCGGTAACGGTACATATTACAACAAATATGTTTAATTGTACTTCTAAATAAAAGTTCAATAAACAAATAGACCAAATATCAAAATCATTAAGACTATAGTTTTGTTTTTGTACACTCATATTTTTTAACACCAGCAAAACACTGAGACAGTTGTTTGAGTGATTGTATTTTTCACACTCTTCTTAATGTATTATGTATTTAAAGAACTACAGTGATAATCAGTCAAACACCACTACTACTTCATCCAATAGCAGTGGTAATACTCGACGACATACTGTGGGACCAGGGGATGTGGCACACGAACAAGCGCTTCAAGATCCTCATGTTGTAGCATTGGACTTTAAGTACGAACAGAAAAATAATAAGCAACAAGGAAATAACCCGCCAATTAATTTGCCAATGTTACAAAATCAACCCCTACATTATTTAACCATAAAGGATCAACATCTATTGAAACCTCCGCTTGTTATGAATGCCAGTAAGTATACTATATTTTTATTTTATTTTTTTATTCGTACACTGATATTTCTGTTTTCTATTTATCAATTGAAAAACGGTCAATCTAATATATTTAGTTGTTTGGCCAAAATATTGTTTCATGAATTTTATGAAGAATTTATGGTTCATGGATATATTTTAAAATTCTTTTTGAATTCAATTTAATTTCAAGATATATATATTTTATTGTAGTAAAATGATATAATATTAATTTTACAACGCGACTTAGCAGCAATGCCTTTTGTATCTCTTAATATGAATCGAGAACTATGTGTTTAGTGTTCAGATGAGTCTGATTTATTCAATAAATTTGTCATTATGTTAATGGTATATTAACCGATTAATAAAATAAATATATTTTAAGCTGGTTCATTTAATCGTCGAGCTTCGGATGGAGGCGCAAATTTACCATATTGCTTTACAACTGGACAGCAGCAGAGTCATCATCTTCCTCCTGAACGCTATTATATAAATCCTTCAGCCAATAAAATAACAACTGACCATAATGCAACCGAAAAATTATCTGCAGAGGCTAAAACGATTCAAAGTACAAATTCAAATCCAGAAGAAGGGTCTGACGAAATACAAAGGTAAATATTCTCAAAAAAAAATTCGAAAATTAATTAAATTAATTAATTTAATTAAAATTTTCCTATATGTTTTCATCATTTATTTATTATATCGTTTTTATTAATAAACTAACAATAAGTATTTATATCTTGAATTTAATTATAAATTAGATCTATCTGAAATTATGAAAGCAATTATTGCTGAAGATAGTCGCCATTGGTTTTTTTTCTCGTCTATTGAAGTAAATTTCTTTGATTAAGGATATTCTGTCTTCTCAGTTTGCTGGTAATATTATTAACAGCCCGATCCAAGAAGGCTGTCAAAGTGCACTCACCTCTGGCAGAATTTGTTTCAATAAATTCTGTCACATTGTGAAAATTGCTTTCAACCGATTTATCATTAACTTAAGCATGTCGCGCCGTGTTCATCGGGAAACCAGTCCATGTTTGACCCGTCGTACTGATCGATAAGTGTCTCCAGAGCTTTCAATGGAAAGAATGAGAGCGATATCGGTTTATAATCCTTTGAGCTAACGTGAATATATTTACTGGCTTTCGGTATAATTACCATGAGTATATCTTTGCGTTTTGTACAATGGGTCAATTCGATCTCCGGGTACTGTACTTGTCTTAATTGACAAGTACACGTCCTCTAATCTTTGCGTCCGTCAGGTATAATACACAACCGGAGACATTTTCTATATATGAGAAATGGGAAAGTGAGTGCCCAGTAGAGCCTCTAGCGTTTATGGTCTATAGGCAGTCCATGTATCATCGTTCTTTTGAATGAATCCTTAGACAGCATCCTGGGGGAACGAGCCACACTATACACTCGATACTTTCGCAGAAACTAAGCCAGGTCGTTGTTTTTGATTGCATAATTTAATTTGTTTCGCGTTTGTATTGTAAGAAAATTATTAAACATTTCAACCGAATATTATTATGAAATCTTAATTTTAATACATAAATTCAATAACATACTGATGAGCCATCCAAAACTATAACTTTGTCTAAAGAGTACATCTAACATTATGCTGCAATTTTGTACTTTCAATAAGATGTGATTATTGATGAGGACGTCAATTTTTTTATTGATTCAGAAATGGTAGAATTTCCTTTGTTATTGCGATTTTGACAATTTGGTTCGTCTGCTATCACATGCATGTACATATGTATATGTATATTAACTTTATTTGAAATATTATCCACGTACAAAAAATTACAAAAAAAAATTGTTTTTCTAGGTATATGAAAGTACGTGGGGGTACAAAGCGACATACCGTTGGGTGCACGGATGATCTTTCGACAACACGGCATTCACGGGAACAACATGTAGCTGTAAATTTAACGTCTCAAACTCAAACGAGTGTTATAAGTCAAAATACAGCCTGCATAAGTAGTGGAACACGAACACGACGTACGGGCTTGCTAACAGTAACCGAACGACCTCCGGGTAGGTAATAGAAACATGGCTTATATTAAAATATTATACATCAAACACACTTCAACTTAATTTAAAGTATGTTTTAATGCAAGATTTCAATCAATACACTTTTTAATAATTGTTCAATGCCATTTTATTTTTATTAACTTTGATTTCTAATTGAAATATAAATATATGTAAGTGAACGTTTGAAATCTTATCCTTCTTTTGATTATTTATCAATATTTTTTATTTATTTTTTGATATTATTATTTCTTTAATTCTTTATTTGCAATTTTTATTTTTATTATACATCTGTATCTATAAAAAAAATTCGTCGGCTGCTCTTATTAACATCTGAAATGCAAATATGCTACGAATACGTTCGCTGCTTTAATTGTCGTAACATTGTTTTTAACAAATTATCCCATATTAAAAGTAATAAGTCCTGAGCTTATACGTGAGGTAGAATCCCGAATGAATCGTAATTATTTACCGCCGGCTCTGAAAATGAAAAATAATAATTCTAGTTGTTTAAGTCAATCACCTCCTAAATCCTCTGGTGGTCATTCTTATATTAGTACTTATTCTAGTACTTCGGCAATTAGTTCTCCTTACCCTTCACTGGGTACCCCTGGTATATATAATCCATCAACTTTATCATTACCTCTGGCAGTATCTGCCACTTCAGCAGCCGCAACCTACACGAACAGACGCTTATATGGTAAGGCTTGTAAGTTACCACCAGTTCAAGAAGTTGGTAAGTTTTCTGCTTTATTGATATTAAAAATATTTCGTTCTGTTTAATATTAATTAATTATAATTTGTTTTTTGTTATTGTATCTTTTACTAATTTCATTTTTAATTGAAAAAGTTTCTTTTAAACAACAATTAATTTCCATTTTCCACATAATAAAAATACATTTAGTTAAAAATATATATAAATTAGAATTTGATAATATTAAATTTATTACCTTAATTTAGGTCGCTATAGTCCTGTGAGGCGGGCATCTGAAGGATCTAAAACACAATTCCAAGGACCACTTCAAGAATGCCAATACCTTCAAAAGGGTATAGCACAAAAAAACTTTTTAATAGCACCACCCAGTCATCCAATTTTAGAAAATTCAATTAGTCTACCAGGTAAGAAAATAATAAAGAATAAATAAATAATAATAAGCCAAAAATAGAGTTTCTGACTGTAACTGAAAATTAACAATATAAAAATTTTGTTTGCGAGCATTAAAGTTCGGTCGAAGCCGCCGTAGTCCAGTAGATAGAGTGTTGGCTTATTAGACGTGGGGCCACGATTCAAACCCCAGGTCAGACATCCGCATCAAAATGAAATGCAAAAAAATATTTTTTTCGGCGACTTCCTCCCAGCAGATTTCTGGCAAAAACTCGGAACGTAAATAAAAATTTTTCAAAAAATCTGTCGTTCAGGTGCCGCCACTCATGTATAAAATTGTCACACGCAATGTTAGTGGTGTGTAAAACTCCTACGTAATCCTGATTGAAGTGTTGTAGTGACTAATTATGTATGTATGTATGCCAGACATAATCCAAATCAAAAACATTATACTTCGCGACTAATCATTGAAGAATTGTAGGCAAAAGTTTGAATTTTTTTTTAGTTAGCTTTTATGTTAGTAGTTAGCTTTTATTCTCTAATTTGAGACAATCCAATAAATAACATCAAAATATTATTGTAGAAAAATGTGAATCAGAGATCAGCAATGAGTATTCAAAAAGGTGAGTAGATTCGAATCATACTCATAATTTCTGATACTTATACGCATTCATTGTTATTTTAATATCATACTCTACCAACGGTATTCAAAGTTTGAAGTACTCATCGTACTCTTACTTAACAATACGCATGATGTTGTTGATTTCGACTCTTCTTACTCAACATTTCCAAGAATCACAAAATAAGTATGATTCGCTTACGAACACTACAATACTCACTAGAAGGTTGTGTGCTTGCTTTGCTTGCTGTCTTTTTTTTTTTTTTTTTTTTTTTTTTTTTTTTTTTTTTTTTTTTTTTTTTTTGTAAATGCAACAGCAACTGAGAATGTTAATTTTGAAGAATGATTCAAATCACTCGAATCATTTATGAGTATTATAAGTATTTTTCTAAATTTACGAATCTGAATGATTAGGCGTATAAATCAAACATATTTCGAATGTTATGAGTTTGATGTCAACCTTGTGCTCATACTCATTCAAACCTGTACTTATAAATCAATTTTGCAGTGAGTACGAATGAATCAGAGTAGTTGAATTTCAACGGTGTTGACTCACTCATACTCAACATTTCGTGAGTACTTCTGAGTAGCGAAAAAACGATTCATTGCTGATCTCTGTTATGAATGTTATTATTAACTTACTAAACGATAAGTATGATGGTTATTCAAATAGTAGAAATCGCATTTCTTATCAATTACCGTAACTATGTTAAAATCCTTACCATATGTAATAAAGAATATCCATATTGATTTTATACGTATTTACTGATATAATTGATAGAAATTTTGGAAACATGTACATTATTCATTATAGCTTGCGTGCTTTATAGAATTATATTGAATGTTAAAAAACAAAATTCACTTTCTTTCAAACAAATAATTCGATACCATTAAGACTTTTTAAAGATATGAATTATGGAATTCAATAAGTTGATTAACAACGAATAGTAAGAAACATGTTATATGTTTTCTTAAAAAACTGTTAGCAAATATTTCTATAACCATTTTCTTATTCAATTTCTTGCAGGTTCTCCCATCCATGGAAAACCCTCACATAATATATTTCGTCGAATAAGTGGTACTCCGTCTTTAGCGCATGATATCGAAATATCTGAGGAAGTGTTGAAATCAATTATTCCTGTTTTAGATCAACTAGTGAAGGAGCGACGTGTTAACATGGAGTTAGCAAATAAAATTTTATCAACTAGACAAATCCCATCAGATCTAGCGGCACATTTAGGTTTAATGACACACAGTTCGTTTGTAAATAGTGATAAAAGTATAGAACATGGAGGATCTCAGTTACAACAGATGTTCAGTCTTAGCGTATCTCCCTTATCACTGCCAAATTCTGCAAATGCTAGTCAATATCAAATTAGCGGAATTGGGCCCGAAAGCTATTCTAATACAAATAGCGGCAATTTTAATACTGAACTCAAAAACTTAAATCAAAATTCTACAGTTTCACAAGCAGATTGTATGGGAGAAATACACTGGAAGCATCTACTCGGTACTCAATCGTCAGCAGTTAGTACTGGCGGATCTCCCATTAGTTTTTCGGGATGTAGTTCAGAATGTGAATCACCTGTTTTAAACAGCTTTAGTGGTTCAGTTACTCCAAGTTCTTGTGTGCCAAATATACCACTATTTCCTGTTAAGAGCATCTGTGGGCAAAACAAAGGTGCATCTTCACCATTGCATCAAATTACTAAAGGTATTTCATATCTCTCAACAGGAGGAGGAGGATCCATTACTCGAGGAACATCTGCAGCGAGTGAAATTGCAAATCAACCTTTAGATTTGTCTATGGATGTTTGCACCTCCGAAGATTCTGAAACGCCCCAGGGTTCTTTAACGCCACAGAACTGGTTTTTGCCGACTTCATCATATTATGATTTAAAACCAATAAATTTATCTCCTTTACAACCTGTCAGAGTAGTTTCCACTCCACCAACTTCGCCGAACTTATGCATAATTCAAGAAGAAAATGCTAATGGACAAATGTGTCATACTATATCAACTGGCACCCCATACGCTGGTTGTAGTGGTATCACACCAACTACATATCCTGAATCGATAGAGGAGGACAACATACCATTTACAGGTCCACAATTGTCACATCCTCAAATATGTCTTACGGATGTCCAAGGAAGTGAAATTACTTTAGTTGCACTTTCAACTGAAAATAGTCACGATAGTGATTGCGATTCATTAGAACATAGTCCTATACCCTTGATGTCATTACAAGGTTTAATAATTACTGAACCGTCTAGCGATATGCCTTCTATTACAAGGGGAATTGGTCGTAAAACAAGTTTGGAAACAGATTTTAGTTCAACTGTCTCGCAACCTACAAGCTCAACTCAACCAAACGATAGGAGGGGAAGCGATAAGTCGTTAGGATTTTCAGATGATTCATTAAGTAATGACTCCAATAATCTCTCCCCGTGTCAAGAGCCTTCAGCTTCTTCAGGTTTTAAATCAGATTCACATTCGGAAATTGGGGATCAAACAGAAGGTCATTTGTCTCCAGATTCTATGTGTGATTCACGTCGTATGTCAGAGGAGATGTGTTATGAGGTACCATTACCACAAGAATGTTCAAACTTGGATTCAACACGAATACTACAAATGGTTAAGCAAACTATAGACTCCACAATGCCACCAAAATGTTTTATTATATACAAGGTCGATGATAGCAGCCTTATAACGTCTTCAAGTACAGGCAATTGGACAGACGCTAGACTAAGCAGTGGTCCTTCATCTACAACTGATTCATCCTCATATTCTATGGAAGTTTCCACGTCTGCAGCTGCTAACTTAAGTTTAGAATACTCGGGTGGTTTGCAAATTGAAGTACAAATATGCGGAGGTCGAAGTAAAGATAATCAACTAATCGGTAAGGGCATAAAGTTACGACGGATCTCGGGAGATCAATTCGAGTATGGTAAGTTGTGCCAACAGCTAATAAATCAACTTAGTATGCAACAAGTTGTAGTATAAATATTTATTTTTCAAACAACACTATTCCACATTGACGGATATTAGAAAGATCTTTCACTGATTTGTACAAAGCGTAAAAACTTAATTTATGTTCTTTTCCATTTAACAGAAATTCATTGCTTGAAGTTTTTGTTGTAAGCTATTTAAGTATTTATTTATTAAAACAAAAAATATATTTAGCGAATATTTCAACAAAATAATAAATGATACACTTGTATATAATTTTGTAACTATAGGTATGTAATTGTAAATATATCAATTTAAAGTATATACATATATTGTAAGAGCCGTGATACATTATCGGATTTAGTAAACAGAGGAGCTGCCAAATTCAAATGTAACCTTCATGAAGAATGACATCATGCGAGGCGGATTGGCAAAATTAATAAGGGGTGTTTTTAACTCGACTCCTCCTCCCGCTTTTCATACTAGTCATAATTCTATTTAACTATGAAGGCTTTATAAAAACTTAAGTAGAATAAATGTAAAGATCAAGCATTTAAATTCATTACAAAAAAATAGTTTTTTTAAGGCAGAGTTAATTTTCTTCTGTTATTCTATATTACTTTATATCTACTTGCTGTAATAATGTATTGGTATATAATAACAATACTATGTGTCTTTGTTTGATTGCCATTCTGGCGATAATTTATT
Source organism: Sarcophaga subvicina (assembly GCA_936449025.2). Lineage (NCBI taxonomy): Eukaryota > Metazoa > Arthropoda > Insecta > Diptera > Sarcophagidae > Sarcophaga > Sarcophaga subvicina. Next base: position 275,276 of record OW388084.2, read on the forward strand.
CATGTGTTATTTCAAACTGATAAAAATGTCTAATCGAGTACCAAATTTTGTAATAAATAATAGAGCCATAGAACAGCTGGCAAAGTGAAAAATATTCTCATATGTGCAGCATTCCGAGTGTAATAAAATGATATAGAATTTTTGAAAAAGTTTTAAATCATGCAATCAAAGAATCAGAAAAATCCGAAATATTGTATCTACATCATAGAACAGCGACTGATTCAAAATTAATAATTTCGAAAAATAATCTTTTTAAATCGTATCGTATTTCATAATTACATATTATTAATATAAGGAAAAATTAATGTATTATAATCTTGTTTTTTTTTTTAATTCTGTTTTTATTTGGAGTAGTGTATCACGGTTTTTTAATAAGCACAAGGAATATTTTAGAATCATGGATTGTAGCTTTCTCATATACTACAAAACAGTAATAAAATTTAAGGTTATACATACTAAATATTTGTAAAACAAATAAAATTTTATCAGATGCAATGTCATTCCGAAATAGTATAGTATTTGTATTATGTTTATTTTACATTACACACATACACATCTGTATAGTGCATGTTATCTAATATAATGTTTAACATTATAAATCGAACTTGTTCAAATCCATTTTATTAAAATCAGATCGTTAGATTAGGCAATCTGTATAATATACATATATATCATTAAGGGTTCTGAATTAAAAAAAAAAGATTGTAAAAATAATTATGTGATAATAAAAGCGTATTCGTCATATATCACCATTATTCGCTGGATATTTTAGTATGAATTGTGCTGTTCAGAAACATTAGAAGAATTCTTTTATTAACGCTCACATTTGTACTTTTGATAAACAAAGGTTAATAAACATATAATATATTGCCTAGAATGGTTTCCAATTATAATGAAATATTCTTATGTTTTATTCTATATTTAATAATTGAATAAAAGTCCCTTTAAATATATACTTATTTATGTGATAAATGCTAATGTTCATTGCGGTAATTATCATTATTGAAATTTACAAAATTTGTCTATACGTGTATATATTTTACACTACTTTCTTAGTTATGTACTTATTCTCTTAAACCATTTTGGCCAAATTTCTATATTTTATAATACGTATGTATTGTATTTTATTAGAGACGAAATAATTAATAGCTTTCGCCTTTTCGGTATACTTTCAAAAATGTATTCTTTTCATTTGAATTAGTGAGACAAGAGCGAAATCAAATAATATAGTAGATCAATTAAAATTAAAATTCGTTTGCATTGTCAGCTGGTGCTTTATAGCAAAAATTTTAGTTCCCAACAAAAAAAAAAACTTGAAAAGGTCCTTTGTTTGGTGCAATCTATAACCCTGAAGTTGCATTATAATTGACCCATAAGAGTTAATTCGTACAATTTTGTGTAGAAGCGAAGCATTCACTGCTTTAAAACTAATCATATATAATACGTATGAAAAATGGCGAATTTTTTCTTAGCTTTTGTTAGACTGGTCTAGTTAGGTGCATTCAAGAACTACAGTTTTTTTTTTTTTTTTAATTTAAATCCTTTTCAGTTTCTTTACGCGGGAACGTTCTTTATGTCATAGGCACATAGTTAGTTCGCATCTTTATATGTCCATCTTAGATGTGTTATTTTTTCAAAAAGTGTTCTTATTATAAAGCGTTTGTACAAAGTTTGTATTTTACAATAATAGTAATCAATGAAAACGTAAGAGTTCGTATTTTACGTTCTTCATATTATCACGAGTGCACCTTTTAAGTTATATGTTTTCGAACAGTACTTTTTTTTAAAGGATATTAAAAGGAAAAAATATTTTCATTAATTCATAATTAATATTTTTTAACTAAATTTTTAAATTTAGCAAATATTAATAAAGGTTTTATATGTTTAAATTTATTTTACTTATAATGCCTAGTTAATTAATTTTTAAGACACACAAATATCAACATTTGCTTTATATTTTATATACGTATTGTAATATTCATGTATATAATCAAATATAATGTAAATAAATTTCAAAAAGCCGTATCTACTATTTTAAGGTTATTATCCCATCGATTATCATTAATAATAGTGGTACTTTTGGACGTACACATACATATGTGCATAGTATATGTATGTACGTATAGAATTTTGAAAAAAATCAAAATTTTTAAATTAGTTAATAATAATTGTTGACAGCAGTTACGGCCTTTTGATTTTTATGTGATAATATGGGAATATGATTTTAGTAACATTCTTATATTATTAAATTTTAAGACATTAAATAAAGACTGCTGTGATTAATAATATTAATTATAAAATATGTTATATAAATTAATAATTTAAGTTTTAATGTGTCCTAATAAAAACAAAGTTTTTCAAACCCTAATTCGATATGTGAGAAAAATTAATTATTATGGAAATATGTTACGAAAACATCAAAGATAAGATGACTGAAAATTTTGGTGACAGGGTAACAATTATTTTCTTTTTTGAGTACAAATTTCTTAAGTAATATTTGGTTAAGATAAAATTTAATTTTGTTTAATTTTAAGCAATATTTTTTTTACAAATTTGTATTTAAGAGACAATTTTAGGCAATAAACACTTAACTAAGAAAGAAGTAACAAAAGCAATATATGTAACAAAAGCAATATGTCCATTGCAATCTACAATACAATAGAGCAATAGAGGATAAAGCTTTGAGGGATTCTTCCCCGTTTGAAGTTCAAGATTGTAGTAATTCTATACAATTTAGAGTACAATTAGCAATGGATCGTATCGTTTGCAAAAAACTTTGTAACTGTTTCTTATATATTTGTATATATATATATATATATATTATTATATATATTATTATATATTATATATATATATGTATATATATATATATATATTCTTCCAGAGTTTATCTTCCGTTCGGTGTAGTAAGAAGTTTTTAAATAGCGGATAGTAAATGGTTTAGAAAATCAAATACTTTCTGATAAAGGCTCTGATCTATTTTTAAATATGCTCATTGAAGAAACAGTACATCATATTCAAAAATTTCAGATGATGATATGCTCGTACTATAGCGGTATACAAAAGGTTAAAGTTAATTATTGAACAACAATGACTATTTGTAAAGGATAGAAGATCCAAAATGTTTTAAAAATCTCACAAATTAAAAAGTTAATGAAATATACATATGTAAAAAAGTTGAACGTAGATAAATGTCAATATTTATTGCTGATGGCACAACATTGCTGACAGGAATTGTTACCGGTTTTAAATACGAAGGTAATTTCTTATTACAAATAAAATATATTTATATATGTATATATATGACAGGAATTGTTATCGGTTTTAATTCGAAGATAATTTCTTATTACAAATAAAATATATTTATTATATACTATATGGTATTATACATATAATATATATATATATATATATATATATATATATATATATATATATATATTAACTATGGTTGGTATGGTAAAATCTGTGGTAGTAGATTTTAATTAAATTGAAAAATAGAGGGAGGGAGAAACAAACACATTTTTACCGACTATAAGGCAGCCTTCGATAGTCCCATAAGGAGGCTTGTTATTAGAGCAGTGTGACCTTGGTATACCTACGAAGCTGGTAAGGTTATGCAGAATGAGTGAGCAACTCCTGCAGCTCCGTCTCAATACGCAATTGAGAAGTAGAGTCCTCTCGTGCGATGAAACTTATACTCTACAAGCTGATCATCCTCCTCGTGTTTCTTTAAGGCACAAAAGCATGGACACTATTAAGCACTAATGTAGTAGCCCTTAAAGTATTCGGGAGTAAAGTCCTTCGTAATATCTTCGGTCCAGTGCGAGTTGACAATGATTTCCGTATCCGATCGAAAAATCAGCTGGGTCGCTCGGATAGTAGAGGATGCTCCGAAAGACTGGAATTTGATGCGAGGACTAGCGGAAGTCGGCGTAGAGGACGACCCTCGTCTGCGTTGAAAGGACCAAATTTGGGAAGTCCTGCTATCGATTGGTGTGCCCAACTGGTGAAGACGCGAAAGAAGCAGAGGAGCCTAGAAGTATGTGTTAAGCCAGATCCGAGTCCATTAATCAAGTTGCTAATGGCCAATTAAGTAAGTAACTAAAATTACTAAAACCTCGTGTTGACATATGGCTCTTATGGTAACGACATGGCAGGGTTTAGGGTACTATACATATATAAAGATCACAGAAACATACAATTCAAAGAGAACAGAATATTCTATTTTACTTAATAAATGAAATAAGACAAAGGAAAATAAAAACAAACTGCAGTTTAAATTTTTCTAAATGTATACAATAAAATTTTGAAACATATAGTCAGCATGTATTTACTGTACCTTAACTTCCTGTTCAGGACATATATGTATATGTATGTAGTTCATTTGTAGAAAATGTAGATATGTATATAGATTTTAACAAAAAAAAGAGTTACCGTAATATCTTGTTAGTAACTATTATTGAATAAACATTTACAAAGATATTTTATAAACGATAACAAATTACATTAACAAAAATATTTTTATTTATACAATTTCTCTAACTGTATTTGGGGTATTTTAGTCTGGCATCTTTATAAAAGCGCCCCCAAGCAACAAAATAAAAGCAAAACAAAATATGAAAAGTCACAGTATTTTTAGTGGTACAATAAAAATTAATTTGTTAATCTTCGAACTAGTTTTATACAAGTGCAGGCAGTTAGTGTTGGATTTACGAAAATAGCGCGTAAATTATTGTAAATAAATAAAAAAAAAATTGGGCTAATGAAATGAAAAAAGAAAATATTTTAATAATATGTAAAAAGAAATAAAACGAAAAGTGTAAAAAAGGGTGTTAAATTCTTTGTGTTTGAAAAGACTGCAGCGGTATTGGTGGCAGCAGTTACACGAACAAAATTGCAATAAAAACTTTATTAAAAACTACGCATTTACAAAAAAAAGGAAGAGAAAAAAGAAAAAAATTTATCGGTCAAGGAAAAATTTCAAAAATCAAATTCGTCTACTTAATCCATAAATTTATTAAAGAATAACAATTTATAAAAATTAAAAGCTTAATAAATGCTGCAGAACATTTCAAATCAAATAGAAAAGTCTTTATAAAAATCGTGATATTCAATGAAATAGAAATAAAAAAGTAAAAGAATTTTTCAATTGAGTGCAATAAAATTGTTGTTGGGTTGAAGAAAATTATAAAGAAAAATTATTAAATATTTATGTTCCATGTTGTTGGTAATTTTCTAAACGTTTTTCTTTGTTCATAATTTTTGGTTTCTTAATTTTTTTTCTTTTTAACGTAAATACATTTGAACAAATCCAAAAAAGCTACAGAAAGATAAAATAAAAAAACAACGCTTTTGATTTTGTTTTATTTATTTATTTACTTTTTTTTCTAAATGTCATGTAAAATTCAATCGAAAAACATGAATTCTCTGGGAAAAACCATCATAACACATCAAAATCAGAATCAAAGTCAACGTAACGATGTAAGTCATTTTTCTGTATTCCTTTTTCTACATTCTCCTTTTTGTTTCTATATTCATCTTCATTATTATAATTTTTTCCTATTTAATTTTACATAATTCATTTATTTTCTAACATATATATAAGAATTATTTGTTGCTATAAAATCAACAGAAAACGAACAACAATAATAGCTACGTATATATAATATCGTTTAAAATTTATTATTTTTTAATCCTTCTTTGTTCAACAGTTTCAACTAGTTCAAATTCGTGGCTTGTGAATTTCTCTCTCTCTCTCTCTCTCTGTATCTACGTTCTATTTCTTTACTTTTGATTTTTTTCTTTATTTTCTAAAACGTTCATTCACACTTTTGCATTGCAATTTTGCAGCAGTTTCCTCTTAACAACAAAACAAGTGTTACCAGTCAGCTGTTCATTTTTACTTCATAATTAAGGAACGATTTCACCTGTAAAATAGTAAAAAAAAAACATTTAAAACACTTGCAAATAAATTTATTTCATTTAAAATAATTTTTAGAATTTATAATATTTTAAAAAGGTATAATCATGTACCACCTAGACGGTCATGTTTGGTTATTTTTGTTATCTATCACAGTCCCGAATTTGAAAAAAATCGAGCCAGGCTACACTACACGTTTTTTTATAATAAAAATCAGTGACTTCGATTAATGTAGACATTAGAATTAAGCGGTCGGCTTAATTCTATTTCAATTTTACTCATACATATAACTTTGTTTATAAAATTTTGTCTCTTAATTTCATTCCGTTCTGGATTTCAAAACATGGCGGAGTAGTTAGTTATGACTATAAATTTTTTATAGTTTTTATTTTGATTTCCATTTTGTTAGTAGTTTTCTTGTAAACCACCTTCCCATTTGCTTAACAAACACACCGTAATTTTTTTTTATTTTATGCTTGTACGGATATACTTCTTATATTATTGTTTACAAAATTACACCCTCTTATTTTCATCATGCTTTCGCTTATTCCTATTTACTTGCAATATATTTTCAAAAGAATACGTATACTTCAGGACTCTGTTTAGTCAATATTAACAATTACGTTAGTTCATTCATTTATTCTATTCCATTCAACCACATCTTTTTCATGGATTCATCCAGTCAAACAGAGCCCACAAATCATTCATTCTCAACACAAAATAAAACAATAATAACAACAAATAAGCTTTCATTGGCAATTTTACAAGTTCACACAACTTTGTTTTCACTGATGCTATTGTTGTTTATAAAGCCAAATGTTTATATTAAAAATGAGAACGGAAGAGAGGAATTGAAAAAGAGATTAAAAACAAAATGAATGGAATCGAAAGTGGTCCAGTTAGCTGTTTTCACATTTTATTATATATACTCAAACACTCACCCACTCACGTTTATCACGTTTACTCACCATTATCCGACAAAACAAAGCCTTGATTTGCATTATTTTCTGAGCAGCTTTACAAGGATATTATTTCAACATATATTTCTTTGTTAAAGTATTTGTTGTTGGATGTCTATTTACTTTAACGAAGGGACATAAAGAATAATTCTGTTGTATGTTATCGATATGCTTGTAAATATGTATGAACGTTGTTTTGCCCCTTTGTTATCCTTTGCATAATTTTCACTATTTTCTTTGTTGGCCGCTGAAAACTGTAAGTTTTTCTTTGTTTAGAAAATATTTTGATACCAAAAAAATGGTGTGTAACTGAAAGAAAGGTCAATAATCCTTACAAAATTGATTAATTTTTTTTTTGTAAAGGAATAAATTGATTGGTTTCTCTTCTCTAGTTTAAGAGTCTGATGAACAAAGAATTTCCTTGAATGTATACGAATAGCATAGTAGTGCTGAAAAGAGTTTAAAAGATTTGTAGTTTCAGTGAAAACCATTTTGTTTTTATTTAACGGTCGAGAGTTATTACGATTAGTAGTTTTCATTGAAAAAAAGAAAATTAATTATGATATTAGAAAACTTAATAAACATAAATATACATGCTATATAGAAGTCTTATTCCGCTGTTATTCGGTAACTAAATTTTAGAAAATTAATAATTTATCAAATGCAAAATTTGTGAAAATTTATCGAATATCATGACGATTTTTAAGTCGGTATTTTTTTTTTTTTTTTTTCTTTTTTCTATCAATTTCATTACTTTATCCTTAAGGTGGGTGGCGGCACATCAAATGTAACTGTTCGATCAAGTTTACATATGTGTTGGTAATATTTACTTTGTTTGGGTCAAAGTTATACCTTTAGAGTCTCAAGTCTAAAGTTTAGACTTTAATTTATAGTTGTTGTGAAGAAGCACAGGACACATGATTTCTGTAGCGCAGATAGTAAAAATCAAAAGTGTTTTGATGTGTGAATATTTTTTACCAACTCAATCACAAAAAGGAAAGTTTGATCATTCCCTGATTAATTTTACAATTTTTTTTTTAACAAAAATCTATTTTCAGTATACATAAGTAGTAAGTAGTAACAAACATATTGCAACTACTCGCCTAACAGTAGAAATATGTATTACCATAAATGTATGCATTTCTGCATATTTGGGTTAGTATTGTTCCTAAAAATTAAATAAATTTACGATAAACATTTATCGAAAGAACGTTACCACCCTCGTTATTTGTAAAAAAAAATAACTTGAAATTTTTTTATTTCTTCAAATCTTAGGATTTAAATAACGTAAACAAATTGAAAACAAAAAATAGATAAATGAATGAACGAATAAATGAGTGAATGACATGATTGAATCAAATATCCAATTATCTAATGCATTTTCATATGATTGACACAGACAACGAGAGAGAAAGAAATGAATAAGGCTAGGCAGACCATTCAGTAAGTGTATAATAAATAATCGATAACAATGGCAACAAAATCCTAATTAAAAAAAATACAATAGAGGTGTCACACAAGAGGAAGAAACCTTTGTCACCCTTTGTTTTTATAAAATGAAAACTGCACAGAAAAAATATAAAGAAAATATGTCAGAAAAAATTAATCATTAAACATCATACCAATCAACAAAAAATAATTCGAAACAAAATTAGTTACTTTCTTATCAGGAACATAACAAATAAAAGCACATTTTTTTTCTACAAATTCAATAATTTTTTTTTTTTTTTTTTTGATAACAGAATTCCTTTCTAGATTTGTTTCCTAACTTTAAGAAATTCGTTTATATGTCTTAAACTACCAAACCCCAACCTCGTAAGTGAACTTTTCGTCAAGTTCGGCAAAAATAATTCCTTTGAAACTGCATGGCGACACATCAAATTGAACTGATCAAAGTTACGTGTGCCTTGGTAATATTTAGCGCAGCAACAATTCAAAATTATATCTTCAAACTCAATTTTATAGTTGTTGTGAAGAAGAATAAGGTAGTGAAAATCAAAAGGATTTTGATATTCTTAAAACTTACCACGACATACAATGTGTGTGTATTTACTAAAGCAATAACTATGAAGGTGAGTTTGATCCGTTAGTTTATGTGTGGCTTTTAATAAAATAATCTTGTGACTTTGGAAACCCATCATCGGAAAAAATTACGTATTTTAAAATATGACACGACTGTTTTACTCTTTGAATAAAAAAATTTTGTCCGATTTTATCAAACGAAGTAGTACAATCTCTTCAGAAGAGAATGCACTTTAAAAATGTCAACACTTATTACATATTTTTTAATTAAATGGTGCAAATAAAAATGGTCGAGCCTGAAAAATAATGGAAAAGTATGGATATGAATATCGTTTTAAAGATTTATCTCTCTTCTTTTCGGAAAACTTAGAATTTTAAAAATTGGTTCGAAAATATACAAGTGATCACTACTTTTGTGTGAAACGTTTAGAAAAAGTTTTTTTTTTCAAATAAAAAAGTTTCGAGAGTTCGAAGAATATAAAAAATAAATATTTTTGAATTCTGTTCAACTAAATATACAACTTAGACTATGAAGTTACTCGGGTGTATTTTTACTATTGTGCTGTGTTATTTTAGACATTCATGTATTATTTTTTTCTAGACTTATTATGGACTTTATAACAAAAAAAAAATCGTAGAATATGCAATAGTCTTCGCAGTCTATATGCTTCCAATGTATTCTGTTTCGTAGTTTTTTTTTTTTTGCATTTGTATGTATTGTACAATTTTTATTTAGGACAAGGTTAGGCTTTATTTTTTTTTTTTAAATTCAAACTCTTATAGTGGTCGTTGGGTATTTTTTGCAAATTTAGGTCTCATATCAATGTTCTATTTAATAATAAATTATTTACATGTATGCATATGTACATATATCGATACGACATATCAATCTTCACATGTACATACATACATATATAAATGCATATATTGTGAAAGAGGGTTATTGGATTGCTATTGTATGTACATACATATGTACCTATGTTTTATTTTTATGCTCTAAAACCTACTTATTAACCCGGAAGACAATGATATTATTGTTCATTTGTCCATTTATTCATTCCTTTGATATAAAATTGAAAAACAGAAACAAATTAAATGCACTTGCATGCATTTAGTAATAATTATTATCTATCTATTTATTTAACTACATATGTACATACATATATCTAATCATACTTCTTAGCTATATAAAATGTAATATTTAGCTGTTTTATTTTTATTGATTTGCATATCAAAGCAGCAATTGAGAGTTAGTTTATAAAGATTGTTTTAATTAAATTCATAAAAGTGTACATATTGTTTTTTTATGTCATATGCATCCATACTTATTTTGCATACATACATACATACATGTTCACACTGCATCACGTATGTGGAAAAATTTATAAGAAAAATATGTATATACATATATATTTTTTATATCAATTAATTACATATATTTCTTTATTATTGTAGATGCGTGTTTCTACCTATATCTATATGCATATGTACATTTCATTTATGTATTTAATTTGCAATTACTTCTTCCAACAGCTCTATTAAATGAGTTTTATTGAGGTGTCTTTTTATATGTATATGTATTTGTCTATTTTTTTTTTTTTTTTTTTTGTTTTTGTACGATATTGTTGCACTCGTGGTAAACATTGTTGCTATATTTTATATGCAATTTTCATTGTTTTCTTGGTTGTAACAGTCTGTGTTCGTTTGTTGCTTTACTTAGACTCTCTTTTAGTAATGTAAACATTTTTACTAAACACATCAGTCACGTACACATGTCTGCCAGGCCTTAAAAATTTATACGAGAAAGAGTAAATCAATGACAAAATTCTTTGTACTCAATTGCATTATTATTAGGTTTTTTAATGAGCCTTTTAAAACAAAACCTATGAAATATTAGCGTGTAATTTTATATTAAGCTCACACATTAAGTCTACTTGATCAATTTTTGTTCAATTATCCTTTTCAATTTTGCTTCTAATCGTGTGTTTCAATTTTTGTTTAATGTATATAAACTGGTTTTCGGTAAAATTCTACCGTTGTGGTTTTTTTTGGCAAATATAAATTTGAATATAAAATTGCTTGCAGCCTTCATCGCAGAGAATATTGAACGTGGAACTACAGTGCTACTTAAAATTTAGTTGCAAATGTTTACACACACATTCGCACACGTATGATGAACTGTAGCATACAATATTTATGTATTCATATCATTTGTTGCATTTTAATTTGTCTTCTTCATCTATCGCTTTTTATTTTGTAGTTGTGTTGTCTATTGTACAAGTTGTAGTTAAAGCTGTAATTTTGTTTTAATTTTTTATAATTTTGTGGTAAATTGGCAAAGTCTGTACCTGTCGTCATTTCTTGTCGTAGTATCTTAGTTTTGGTTTTGCTTGCTGAAAAAATTATATTTTTAATTCAAAAGGAATTTTAATCCCGCAACAAACCCAAATACATGGCATCAACTTTAAATAAAATTAATTTTATTTTTTTTTTGTATTTATCATTTATCTTGTTGTCTTTTTGGTTCCTGTTCTTGCACTTTTTGAAATATGGCTGTTATAAAAAGAAACAGCTGCATTGAAAACAAAGAGTGTTAAACGAAAAAGTACGAGACAAATAATGTAAATAAAAAACCAACAAACAGTTCGCGCATTACCAAACAGAGCATTACAGCGCATTTAAGGTTGTTGGAAAGAGAGTAAAGAACAAATAAAATGTTTTTTATTTTTATCTTTGTGATAAGTGTGAGTGTATGTTCACATACATATGTATGTATGTATGTTATGAGTGTGTTTAAAACTTATATTTTGTTTAGAGTTACTAAACTTTTACTTTTACACAAAGTAAAAATCTTAACAAAGAACGAATAAGTAACACGAGATAGACTTAACGGGTGGTAAAATTCTGTATTCTTAAATTCCTATCTGGAATCGGAATTGGCCTTTGCTCTATTCAAACAAATAAGATAACATAACTTGCATTATTTTTAAAATATTTGTTAAAGATGCGATGGATTGAGAGTGAAAAAGTACAAGAGTTAAAAATACTGAGACAATGGCAGGGATTTTCTAAACTTTTTCGTTTTTCCTTCCTGTAGAAGTATTTCTTGGGGGTTTCAATGTAAATCTATTATATCTTTGGGTATTATATCAATGTAATGTATCAATGTATTCTGAACATCACCTCTCTATAGCCATGGTATTAATGCTTCTGGGACTTATTTTAAAACTTTTTCACCATCTATGTTATAGTGCAGACCTAGCGATTTGTATTGTTTCTTATTATATTTCAAACTTATTCCATTTACTTTCAGTCTGCAGTTAGTGTCACACACTAAGCCAAACAAAAAATTATAGGTTCAGTGATTGCTACGGTGGCCATATTGTGTTCAATGTAGAAAAATTCTTTAAAAATTAAAAAATGTTGCAACTTACAACTGATTTAATTTTGTGTTCTTACTGCACTTTAACAATAAGTTTTAAAACTAAAAATAAATGGTATAGAGTACTGTTGAGAAAAAAGTACAAAGTGAATGTAGCCATTTTATTTAGATATAAATAAACAAATAAATTTCATTGGAATAAATAAATGAAATTATACTTGATTTATCATTGATTAGCCTATTATTTTCTCTTAACGATCTGACTACTCTGTTTTTCATCTTATGGCTCCATGAATTTTAATACAGAGAGCTTAAAATACAATTTTTTGATACTGCTAATATGTTCGAACTCAACACTTTGACTCTCAAGCAAGCGAATGCACACAGCCAATCAAACACACACGTAAACAACGTGTCATTGTCATCGTCAACCTATACATATGGTTTTTTTTAGTTAAATTTTCCGTTTTTTGCGCCATTCTTATTAGGTTTTCTTTTCCATACATACAGTGGCTCACAGCCTATTTCCACCAGCACCTTTAAAAGAAATTAAACTTGTCTAATTTCGAAACGAAACAAGATATTAAAAGATTTGAATAAAAATTAAAAAAAAAAAGTTTTATTCAGTCTCAAATGTAAACTTGCAAACTAAAAACCAAAAATATAGGAATACAATTAGTCACAGCTTATTTCAGCCACTTACTATAAACAAACAATTAAATGATTAATTATTTAATAGTTTTAATTTCAAAATTTTGTATGAACCTCTATTTGCTTAAGTACACCTTTCAGCCTTTTTTGCATTGATTCCACTTTCTAGTGGTTTGGTTAGTTATTTTTGCCCATTCCTCATTCAGAGTTGCTATAAGGTCATTATTGTTCGAGATCTGGTGTTGGCGGACGTTTTGATCTAAAATTGCCTATAAATTTGAGGCTGAATAAATTTTTTTTTTAAATTTTTAAACATTCTATAAACTCTTATTCAAATTTTTTTTAATGGTGCTGGTTGAAATGAGCTGTGAGCCAATGTATATGCATATATTTTTTAGATGCGATTGCACTTTCGTTTGAAAAATAACGACAGATATATTTGTTTATTTTCGCTATATGCACTGTATTTTTTTAAAGAGAGTGAGTGGCAACTGCCATCAATGCTGTCAGATTTATTTTGTGCTTTTTTGCCAACTTTAATATCTAAAATCGCCAAAATCACCTATTGTTTATTTTAGATTTTGACAACACATAAATTTTTGTATTTAATATACGCACATATATGTATATTGTGGAAATTACATTTATTCAATATTTCTTGAGAGGTTACAAAAGAAGTGCATGCGCTATTTGCATCTACATATATAGTTTACTTATTATTTTAACTATAGTTAAATGTCATTAGTGGGGTTTACTGCTTTATTTTCAATTAACAAAAACGAATTTTTGTAGAAACAAACTGAATCTCTGATTTTACCAGTGAATTGAATTACTATCACATTAAAAAAATTCATAAAATTTTTAATTACTGCATAATACATCTTTCCCTTTGTAGATTGTCCTAATATTAAACATCTGGTATCTTCATGGATGCTCTCCCTCATTTCTTATTGAGTGAATTTCTTGTTACATTTTTGTTTTTGTTTGTGTGTTTCCTTTGCTTTTATTTTTGTTTTTATAGTATCAAGCACAGTGTGATTTTGTTTTTGTTTAGCATTTTTCACAATACAATACGAACCAAGCAATCAGTTCAGCAGATACATTGGAAAATAAAACATTATCATTTAATTTTGGAACGAACGCATGCATTATATAGAGGAAAAGGAACAAATAAAATTTTTGATTGAAGAAGAAAATTTTAAAGCCTATTAAATTATATAAATATAAAGTATAATAAAAAATCCTTTAAATAAAACTACTTAGAAAAATTACTGTTAAAAATCATTAAAATGGCAAAAAAAGAAGAAGAGAAAGAGAGATACAGTATAGTGCAAGAGTGTGAGAAATAATAATAAAATAAGTTTAATCAAGTTTGTCTATTTTTTAATTGTTTATTAAAACTAAAAACGTACAATAACAAGAAAAAAAAACCATGAATGTTCATTTAAATCTATAAATAAATAAATTCTTAAGAAAACATATTTTCTTCGAGTGCCATTAAAAAAGTGTCTTCTCTTTCTAATACGCTGATAGAAAATAGACACCACACAACAAAGAAAAAATTAAAATTGATTTGACTTTATTTTGTCTTAGCTGTTGTTTTTATTTTTCTTCAGCTGTTTTCTTCTTTATTAAGCAAGAAAGAACTTTCAGACAAAAATCGTATATTTTTGTTTTTATTAAACAACGTTTGACAACGTTGTCGTTGTTTACTTTGGACATTGCGTGGTCGTCAACGAATAATTTTTATTTTGAGGAAAAAATTAATAAATTCTTCTGTTCTTGTGCTTTAAATTAAAAAACCAAAAATAATTAATAATAATAATAATAATAATAATAGACCATTTAAAGGAAAAAGAAAAGAATTGTTTATTAAATTTTTTATGTTATAAAATAATTTGGGTAAAAAATAATAATAGTAATAAAAAATAATTAAATCACTATACAATAATTTTTTTAACTCTGTGTATGTGTGTGTGTTTGTAAATCAGCTTGTGTTGAATTTGATATAAAAAAGCAAGATTTTCATAAAATTTTATTGGTGTTTTTAAGTGTTGCCAATTAATATTTTTAAGGTTTAAATTAAAACCTCCCAAAGAGAAAAAACGTCAATGTTTAAAGTAATTTCTTTTTAAATATTTACGATTAAAACATAAATATAAAATTTTTCTAAAAATAAGAAAATTTAAGTAATAAACATAATAAACATTTATAAATAAATACATTTTTATTTCCAATATCAAACGACCAATACAAATACTTTTTTGGTTTTCGTAATCCATAAATTGTTCCTATTTTTATTTCGTTTCTTATTTTTTATTTAAGACATTTTTATTTTGTAAAATGAAAACAGTTTAGAGCATAAAAATAGTAATCAGTTTAATTTAAAGCCTGAGAAACCCGTGTCAGTTATATACAGTATATCCTATCAAGAAAATATTTTGAAAAATTATTAAAACTGTTTTTTTTTTTGTTCCAAAGTTTGATTTCACATGCAAATAAAATAAGCAAACTGTACGACGAGATTCTAGAACTAAAAAATAATAAATGATATGTCACTTGGTACGATTGAAAACAATATTGATTCTTTAATACAGCTGTGTGAAACATAATAGTAGCGCTTTCTTTTTAAGACAAATATCTCCAAACATTAATTTTTACGCCTCTGTGATTAACGGCCAAAAATTTGGAGTCGCACAACTTGTTCTGTGATCTTGGATACATCATGTCTATAGGTCATTGCTCTATTTCGAGAGAGACCAATAAGTGTGATGTCTTGCGAATTTAATTACGTTTTCGTATTTGCCTTGAACTCAGTTATCGTACTTTTTAATAAAATTCTCTTTTGAAAATGCCTTTGCATTCTCATGCAAAATATTTATTTTTTTTCCTAAATTTTCAACTCGGTGTAGAATATCATATAATAAATAAAATTTAATTTTGCCAAATGGACAAATCTGAATTTCTCCTAAAAACTCAAGACTTGTCAAATCAGTTTTTTCATATACAGTGCTGTTTAAATAAATTAAAGAAGTGTGACGCTTCAAATTTTGGAACTGTAACGAAATCATATTCATATTCAGCAGAGCATTAAACAAAGTGCAGCTACTTTTTTCATATACTTCCTTGCATAAGAGATTTAGATATAGTAAACTTCTTGGCGAGCATGTGAATTTAGTTTTTTTTTGAACAGCACTGTATATAAAAGCATATATACTGCGATCTCGCTTATTGCAACTTTAAAAAAATCTAGCCTGTTGCAATTACTAAGACTCGTTTTTAAAATAAGTTGTACTTATAAAGCTTGTAATGTAAAAAATTTGCCTGAAGCGAAAATCGAGATGTTACAATAATTGGAGGTGGCGATCACCAAATTCGTACTGTATATATTTTTGTAAATAGACTCGGTAGCATTTTATTTATTTGCTTGTTGTTATGCTCTCAACTGTATTCGTACGTTATTTTACTTTCATTTCTTATATTATTTTCTTTTTTTTTCATTATCTGTTTTAATAAGCCCTCTCTATTAACTACATTACATCCTTTATCTCTTTATTCTACTTTTGTTTTGTCTGTTTGAGAAAAAAACAATACATTCCTATTATTATTATTCTAAAGCAAATAGTACGTACAGAGATATATACATAAGTACCTTCCCGCAGTCACTATCCATTATATGAGTTTATCCCTATATCGCTACCACTCTAACCACAATTTCAGTCTTATTGTATTGGTTTTTTTATTTTTGGTTTTTAGTTTTAGTTTTTGTTTAATAAATTTTCCGTCATGTTTAGGATTTAATTTATTTTATAATTGTCGTAATTTATATCCGATTTCTTTTATTTATCATCATACGTTTCGTATCCTTTCGTTTCATTTAGTTTGTTCTTTTGGGTTGTCGTTTTCATGTGGTTTGTTGTGTTTACAAATATCAGAACCATTATATTTTTATATTATAGTTTGTGTTTTGGTTTATATTCTTGTTATCCATTTACAAATCTCCCTCTCTCGCTCTCTTTTTGGCCCCCATTTAGGGTTGCCAGCCTGGCTGGACTTGGCTGGATTGTCCAGCTTTTTTGATGCTTGTCCAGTTTCAAGCTAAAATTTAATTTGTCCAGCTAAATAGAATTTTTTTTAGTACACTGCAGTAACTTGGACAATAATTTTCATGTTATCTTTGTCAAATCATTAGCTTATTAAAAATTTTTGTTTTTACCAAAGTGCAAACTACTATAAACAAAATCAAACTAGACTGAATTGTTATTTTTTATTGTTTTGTTTTTAGGATTTCATTTTATTATTACATATGCGAATATGTATGTGACGGACTAAACCGAAAAAATTTAACTTTAGTTAAATAAATTTTAAAGAATGCAATGAATTTTAATTGTAATATTTTTAAATAATAATAACAGTGAATGTTTTAATAAAAATTATTTACACAAAACCAAAATTAACATTTTCTCAGTATTTTTTTATGTCCAGCTTTTTTTGTTTTGTCCAGCTTTTTAAAAGCCAGTGTCGAACTTTTTTCGAATCGGAATCTGGCAACCCTACTCCCATTAGATACAAGATTTTTGTTTGTGCTCTTTTTAGTATAATTTTAATTGAACGTCATCAGCACTGTTGCCAGATTTGCCGATTTATCGGCATTTTGCCGATTTTTGATTCTAAAAATGACAAAGTGCGATTTGCCGATTTTTGCTCTCAGAATGCCGATTTAATTAAAAGTATATGCTGCACCACTGTGTTCATATAATAGTGTCGATATGACTTTGTTAAGAATAGAAAATTTCGTATGTGAAGAAGATATGCAAAACATTGATACAGAATTTCGAGAACTTAAATTATTACATTTCTATAGTATATTCTATAAAAGTAAAATGGATTTCTTAAGTTTTTGGAAACAAATTTGTGGAATGAAAACTATCGATACAAACTTTTTATTTCCAAAATTGGAAATTTTTATCCAAACAATTTTAACTCTACCACATTCGTCCGCCAATATGGAAAGGATATTTAGTCAGGTAAACATCAATAAAACTGAACAAAGAAATCGTTTAGACAATATCACAATTGAAGGAATTCTGTCTACCAAAGGCTACTTAAAATTAAATAAAACAAATTGTTTTAATACATTAATGAAACCTGATGTATTGCGGCAAATAAATTAAATTAAATTCCGATATAGAGAAATAAATGTTTAATTATATTTAATAGAACAAAGTGTAAATATAATTAACCATTCGCGACCGTATGTCTGCTCTCAGCCACCAAATCTTTTTCACCATTCCAGTCGTATTTCTGCCCTCAGCCACCAAAGCTTTATTACCGATCTAGTCGTATGTCTGCTCTCAATCGATAAGCTTTCGAAATTCGTTGAAATCGAATGATATTTTATAAGTTGTGCTTAACTTAGATTTGGCGATTTCGCTTCTTGAAATATTTCAAAATAATACTCTAATAAAATAGCAAACAGAAATTTACTTAAAGAAGTGATTCGTGAACTTGAAAGTAGCGATGATGAATTTTATTTTGACTCTTTCAACACTGACTTTGATAAAGAAAGTGATAACATTTTCAGACCAGCATGACACCCATATATAAAATTAATACGGTCGCAAAGGGTTAATGTATAAATCTATATTTAACTTTTGTACAAAAATTATTAAATGATATGAATTATTTACTTATGTATATGTAACCTAGAATAAATATCTTCGAATAAAATCAGACATTTTACCAAAAAAGAAAGATATTTTTATTTTTCCGATTTTTTGACGATTTCGAAAATATTTTGCCGATTTTGCCGATTTATTCATCTAGTTTTGACGATTTTATAACAAATTTATCTGGCAACAGTGGTCATCAGCTGTTTTCTTCTTCTAAGTTTGTTGTTATATTTCTATTTATTATATTATTTTTTTTTTTTGTCAAATGAATAGATATGTATGTATACGTGAAACAAAGAGAATAACGATAACACACTCCGATGTTTAAGAAATTTCTGTAGTTTCTGTTCACAATCAAACAAACATATGTTTTTACATAGGGCAAATGGGTTTTTATTTACATTTTATATAAAAGTTGTTAATTTTTTGTAGTAAATCCAATCCCTTTATAAATCAAATAGATTTATATACATTTATATATTTATTTTCCATTAAATATATGTATATAAAAATATTTATTTTAATTCGTAAAAATCATGATTGTTTTAAAAATTTCATATTATTTATTTAAATTTTAGGAACTGATAAACAGAAATTTTTATATAAAATTGAAATAAGACTCATTTGCCCTATATAAAATACAAATGTTTGTTTTATTGTGTTTGTGCTAGGGTACCAGTGTGACGTAGTTGCGCAGAACAAAAATTTGTTTGAGCATCGGATTGCGTTTATCTTTTTTTATTCTCTTTGTTTCATGATATGTAATACATATTATGTATGTATAAGAGAGTAAGCTGCTTTTCAATCTTTGTTTTTTGCTTGTTTGTTTTTCTCTCTTCCTCTCTCACTATCTTCATGGATATCTTTTTTATATTATGTTTTATTAGTTTTCAAATGTTTTATTGCTTTCTATTTATTTTCAATTTATTGAGAAAAAGTATAAAAGCTACCAGGAATATTCATTTTATACGCTGGAAATTGTATATGTATGTATGTATGTGTTTCAAAACATATAAAATTTATATTGCATTTATTAACTTAAGGAGTAGGAAAGAGAATGTTTGTTCCGCTTTAAATTTCTAGCTTTACCGTTTTAAGAAGAAGCAACAAAAACTAAAAATAAAAAATTTTAAAGTTGTTTAATTAGACTATATACCTAATATGTGTGTACATATCTATGTATATACAATGAAAATTAAGTAGCGTTTCTGGGAAATTAGTTACCATTCATGAGAATGTCATTGGAATATTATTTGGTAGAAACCTAAAATAAATGAAAATTCAAATAAAAATTGCTTCGCAACGGATTTGTGACGCTAACAGCATTTTGTGCACGCCGTTTAGCATCTGATTTGACTTGAGGATCATATTTCCAACAACATTTAATCGTCCACAGTGTAGTGCATCGTAGTTATTGGAACGAAATTTAGGAAGAAGGTATTGCACGTTATTATGTAGTTGTTAAAGTATAAGGCGATTAAATTTAATTTTCATATTTAGTTGCCCCGATTGGCTACTTTTCATTTCTGTTCATTGTTCATTGCTCAAGTGTGCTCCACAATAGTTCATCAAGCAATCACACAACTATGATCTACATATATTTTCTTTTGATCAACATCCTTTGTTTTTAACGCCTTAATCTAATGCGATACAATCAAAATTACGCTACATCTGGTACAGGTTACTAATGCCAAATTATTATTTACCCCTACCTTGGCAACCTTGTCTTTATTGAGTGAAGTATAAACAAAACCGAATGTTAAAATATTTTGTAAATTAATTTGATTCAATTCCCTCCAATAATGGATTTAAGAGAAAATTTTGTAGTCGTTCGGGACAACGCTTCAAGGCATTCGGCAAAAAAAAATATTGTGCTTAAATGACAACTTAGGTACATATCTAAGTATTAACAAGAAGGCATTGACAAACGCTCCAGTAGACATATTTCAATCTATACCCATACCGATAATTCGAAATCTAGCCAAGCAGACTTCTCGTTGTAAGAAAAGTTAAAGATCATCAGACAAAACAGTTTTAAGTGACTTTGACCGGCGCCGCGCTATGTGTATCAATTTTAAAATCAAGCGTATTCAAGTGAGAGCGTTATATGTACATTGAACGAAACAAATACTATTCTGATATTTGGTACAGATTCCCTGGTAGTGGCGTCTAATAGTTTTGCAAGTTCCTATTGACTGTTGATGTCTAATTCACCTAACTTTGAAATTTTTTACTGACCTGAGCAGCCAACAACAAAGTGTAGTATCCCTTTTGACTATATATATTAGTTTTACAAACATTTTTTTACTCGTATCTCATTCATTGATATTTTAAATCTTTCTAATTAATCTACATTGGTTTTTTAATTGTTGTATTTGATATGGTCTATTTATAAGAAAAAAACAAATATGTAACTCTGTTTTATTCGAATGTACATACATATGTATTTGAAATGCTAACAGCTCACTATGTGGCATTTTGCCTGAAAACCTGGCCAAAATTAATAGAAGTGTTTTATGAGTTAATGGCTGGAATTTTTTGATAGTGTTAGTGATAATTAGGCCCAAAGATGAATTGCACTTATTTACACATAATTATGGTAATTATACAACAATCATGATAAAATTTAGCATGGATCAGTTCTGTGTACTAAGAAATCATCTTGTAAAGTTTGGTGAAAATTGGATCACATTTGATCCTAGTCCCCATATAAAGTCCCCTTTAGAAATTCACGTTTGCGCTTATAAATGGCTTAAAAACATCGGTATCGTGATGAAATTCGGTATGAAAATGTATTTTGTAAATCTAAATCATATTACCAAATTTTGTTATGGTCGGTCCATAATTGCCCCTTGGTCCAAAATAGGGCCCCCTTAAGAAAATATGTTGAGCAATTATAATTGGCTTAAACATTTTATTACCTCGATGAAATTCGACATGAACATGTTTAATATGAATGTGAATCATTTATGATCACATTTTATTATGATCGGATCATAAGTGCCCCTAGGTATCACATACGGTCTATTAAGAAAATCAAACATACATCACATATTGTTATAATAGTCGATATACATACATATGTAATTAAGTTTTAAAACTTCTATGATAATTAATATTTATTCATAATATTTATTTTACATTATTTAATACTTAACTTAAAAATACTTAAAAAGTGAAACTAACTACAATCGTTAAAATCGTTATCATTTTCATCATCAATGTCAGGAAGGAGTAATTTAATAGTTTCTGATGAAAATGCTTTTCTATTCCTTCGCGATTTTTGTGTACTGCAGCTTATAAAAGGGTCACTGCTTAAAAGCAACTTATTCAGGACATCTCGATTGGTATCGGTTCTACTGAATTTCCTCGCATAATTCGTACGCCATATGGCTTTATTGCCTATGGCTTTATTACACTGCGTCTAATTTTTTTAATTTTTCTCAAATAAGTAAAATTTTCAAAAAATCACCAAAAATAATTGCGCAAATTTGCGCAAACTTTTTTTTTGTTTTTTGTTCCTGAATGTAGAGAGTTCATAATTTCTTGTGGTATATAACATTAAACTACTAAAAACTACTTGCACCTTTAAAATCCTTATCTTTTTTGGGTAGGGTAAAAAAATGTTAAATTTTTATTATTTTTAAATTTTGAACGAATAATTTTAACATTAATATCTGAGATATATATATATATATATATATATATATATATATATATATATATATATATATATATATATATATATAAAACCAAAAGTAGTTGTTGCCCATACCTTTCAAATAGAAAAAAATCAATATAAAACCTCTATTCGTTTAGCCACAAAAAATATCATATAAAAAAACACCAAAAACGCATTTAAATTTCTTCACTTTTTTGACTTTGACATCGTCTCAAATCTACAAATCTCAACTTAAAGTCGTGAAAATTCACTATATAATGCAGAATTGTCTATCGAACTGCATACTCAGTTTCTTAAATTTCTTTAAATTCATTTTAGCCTTTTTGGCCAGCTTTTCGGGGTAAATGCCACATAGTGCAGCTGTTCAAAAAATTATTCCTCAATTCATTTTCCGTATTCGCCTCAATTATCGGCTATGCGTTCATCATATTCATATGATGCGCTATGTTCTGCTATCTGCTAGCTATATTGTTTGTATCGCAAAAGAAATAAATAAAAATAAATGAAATAAACCAATTTAATTTAATATTTTACTCATTCTCGGAGTAAAGCAACAGTAGCGGTTCTGAGTAAATTTAAAAACATCATACATCATAAATTTAAAAAGATGTACAACACACTCATACTTAAATACAAAATTATTGAAATATTTGTTTATTTTTTATTTATTTATTTATTTTTTTTTTTTTTGTTATAAATTAAAAGTCATCACATCTGATTGTGTCAACAAAACGAAGGCAACGCAAGCAAACATATGTATATACCCTGTTTCTGTAAGACGAATGTTTTCAGACGAACGTTTAGTTTATATGGAAAAATACTCAAATTTGTTCGTGTCTTCTGGAAGGACGTACATACATATGTACTTTTGTACGTGTAAACAAATAGAGAGACAATGACTCTCATAAACAATAAATATACACAGTCAACTAAGACGCATTTAAAATGCCAACAACACATCAACCGCAATTGAACCACAAAGAGCCACTCGTTACTCAATGTTTTTTTTTTTTTTTAATATAAACAACTCAGCCCAAATCAATACTGACTACAGTTAATTTAAGGAATGTAAACTTTTTACATACATGGTCAGAGAATTAAATAAAATAGCGGCAAGAAAATGAGAACTTGTTAGCGCAATAGAAAAATTATTGCCACACTTATAGTTAAAAGAGAGGAAAAGCAATTGATTTTGTAGTGACATATTCGTATTCATTGCTTTGGTTGATCGGTGATGGTGTCGTGGATGATAAAATTCTATAAAATTTTGTAATCACATGGATCGACTTGTTATGAATTATGAGCTTATGGAACTTGTGTCGAAGAAATTATTTTACTCCTTAAAGCTTAGGTTACATCCTATATCATTTCTTTCTGCTCTCAGTTCCGGACACGCGAATATGGAGTACAATTTCTTCGTCTTTCTTGTCAAAGTAGCATCTGCATATGTTATTTCGAGAAAGTCTCGTGCGCTCATGTGGCGCAATCATGTGGATTGTGGCATTTATTAACATTGGATTGTACCATTTAAATTAATAAAGCGAACCCCTTTTAAATTTAAACTGATTGTTAACATTGTTTATTGTTGTTGGTTTTCCACATCTAAAATATTCAGTCAGAAATATTGTGAAATTTTACGTTTTAAATTCTTTTAGTTCTGATTGAAAGTATAGATCAGAATTTCTAAAAACAATATTGTGTTATGGACAGAATAATAGTTATAATAACCCGAATGGGACTGGTTAAGCAATTATATTTCGAGTTTAAGGTCTTAAGCAGTTGCATAAATACGGATAATGCTTACATCTGATTGAAATGTATTAAACTCCAATAACCGCAATTCTATTACTTCCTCGCTGAAGACTTTGGCAACAAAGTTTTTTTTTTCTTTTTTTACACGGTTGCTATGAAGTTCATCAAGAATGTTGTCATGAAATTCATTTTTGAATTTTCATTTGTAAGCATACGGGGAGATAAGAGCAGCAGTCGAATGTGCGAACGGAAAATCAAGATATTGCGAACCAGGAGATTTAGGTGGAAAACGAGCTTTTTCAAGTAGTTATCTGTAAATTTTTCAGTCTCAATTTTAACACGGCGATTTTTTCTTGTGCACATATATACATATTGTTGAGTTTCTTATATACCAATGTAAGATGCTGCTGTTATCATCCGTAAAATATTTTATTTATTTATTTAATTTTAGAATAGAATAATATAACAAATGTTTACAGTGCTACTTCTACGTTCTACTAATAACCTTCACCTAAATTTGCGTCTATATATATTTCCAATAAAAGTAGTTGCTTATTGGACGTGAGGCCACGGTTCAAGCCCCATGTCAGATATTCAACAAAACAAAATTTAAAAAATATTTCTTCGGCGACTTTCTCAAAGCAGATTCCTGGCGAAATCTCTGACGGCAAATAAAATTGCCATAAAATGTGTCTGCAAAATCTGACGACTCATGTATGTATAAAATTAAAACACACAACATAAATGGCGTGAGAAGCTAAGTCGTATTCCTAAAGGGTTGTAATGACTAATTATGTTTGTATGTATGTATAGTATTTCCACGTTAAACGTTGATCAAGATGTATGCCAATGTAATGTAAATGTTAGGTGTACAAAATTTTTTTCATAAAGCTATTCATTAACTCTACTAATTTCTCAATTGTAGCTTCAAGGCGACTAGAATTATACACGGAGTCCTCAGTTGATATTTTCTTTGTTGGAATCGATTTTTGCATTGGAACAGTGTTATTTTACAAAGCATCAGCATGTGACATATGGCTAATAGTTTGCCGAGAAGTTTGCTGGTGCCTGTTACTGTGACTTGCCTGATTCTCACTGGAAGAAAATAAACTGAGTTAGTCTACATTATATACTCCATATATATGTATATATATGTGTATATATATATATATATATATATATACATATTAATATATGTATATAAATACTCCACTCAGAGAAAGTATTCTTTTATATTATTCCTAATGATGTCGTATGGAATTGTGATCAAGTACGAAATATGAACAACCGGAAAAAACATTAATACATTTTAAAATAAACTTTCTGTACGACTTATAACTTTACGAGTTCAATGCCACTTTAAAAAAAGAAATAAAATAACAGCAATAAGAAATTAAACGATTAAAAAGCTAACAAAACAACGATAGACACACTGCTGCAATCAAAAGCAGTGGGACTGACTGACTGACTACCATAAATAATTGAAAGTAACGTGTCGTGTGTGACTACTTCCTCACAAATATCCTTTTTACGTGGTAAATGTCAATGCTCTTATTTTTGCTCTCTTTCGTTATAGTATTTTTTTTTTTGTTTTTTTAAATTAATGATCTCAGACAACAAAGAAACACCCCATAACTTCCACAATTGAAAAGTAATAAGTTGGACGCCATTTGAAAAGTTTTTTTTTTTTTCTAACCACTCTTCCACTCACATCTCTCAGATTTGATCCTTTTTTTTAAAATTTGAAAAATGCCAGGAACAAAGAAACGTTTTTAAACGATTTCTTACAAAGAATTCATCGGTTTGAAAGCGTATGGGTCAGTGGGTAGTGTTGTGTAGTTTTCAACAAATAAACACGTCAAAGACAATGAAAGAAAATTTCTCTCGTTCACAGAATAAATACAGTTGTGGGGACTACCTACCAGCCGGTTAGTTTTTATAAATCTGCAAAAAGTTGAGTAATTGAGACGAAATTTGAAGTTTAAGGGGAAAAAAAGTCAAGAAATTATTAGTCTAGTCATATTGACGCCATTTTTATTATTAAGTCTCTTTGTCTGTATGAAATATTATTGTTTTTTTATTTGCAAATATTACGGAGGGTATCCGCTGAACGATATGTTAACAATAAAATTTTATAATCAAAGCAATCTGAATTTCAGATTTCATTAATAAATAAAAGCGGAATAATAGACAAAGGATGTGAAAATGGTATTTAGGCGATTAACAGAGCTCTTTTTGTGGGACATATTCGTACATTCTTTAAGACGGATAGATTCAGACGAACGTCTGTTTTTATCGAAAAACACTCAATTTTGTTAGCATTTTCCATACAAACAGGCATTCGTCTGAAGCAATTCGTCTTACAAAAACAGGCCCTTACTTTTATACATGAGCCATTCTAACACAAAGTTTAATTCTTGTTGAAATATTTTATTTGCTTCATTCTTGTAGTACGGAGCTCCTACTATTAAAATTGGAATGTCATTCGCAAATGTTGTTAAAGTTGTTGTCAAAGCCAACTGAATTGAAATTCATTTAATTGGAAATAACATTTTCCTGTCCTCATCGAAACAATATTTCCCAAGGTATGTTTGTATCAATTTACAATAGACCTTGTGGGCGTTTTGGTTAAAAGCTTGTTAATAAGAAGATGTGACACACTCGATCGAATGCTTGGAAAATTTCTAAAAAGCCTGCAAACCTATGCGATGAACTTGGTGGTCTGTACATATAGAAATAGTATTATTTTAAATCCAAATTGGTGTTTCATTGTTATTGATTTATTGAAAAATATTGTAGACTTCTGAGTATTAGTCTTTGGCCAATTCCTATTTGGCAATTGCATTAGATCATTTTCTATAATGGGTCTCTAAATGCGAAACTTTTAACGAAATCTCCCATACATTAACTCAATTATCTCTCTCTTTAATCATTTTATTTCTCTAAAAAAAATTAGTTTTCATACATTTTCATTAGGAAACCTTTGAAGTTACTTTGGAAGCTTACACTTAGCGAAAAGCAAAATTTAGGGAGACGAACGTTCTTTTCAATTCAAACTGATTTGAGACTATCTCAACTTTTGTTGTATAATTACAATGAAAAGTGACTTGGGTTATGCATTAGCCAATCGATAAATAAACTAAGGATACGAACCGGCATTTTACTAATCACATACATATCTACATAGATACATACATACATACATACATACATACATACATACACTCTGTATTAAGGAGAACGAATTACCAAAACACATACTTGTGCGTAGTTAATGCATCTCAAAAGGAAACCCTTGAGTATTTATCAAAAAAAAACAGGCAGAAAGTTATAATTTCTGACGCCGAACATTTCAGGATATTCTAAATAGGTTGAGTGAGGAACTATAAATCGTCTGGTTTTTGACGCTTTATGTTACAAAAATCAATGAATGTAGAGATGAAAACATCGATATATTTTGTGATAAATCGATGTAGCATCGATGTTTCTTTCCAATACATTGCATCGTAAAACACATAATATTTTTTTTTTGTCCATCACTAATACTCAGACTTTTTTTATGCGCGCTTTGTTATATAGTAAATATTGATTGTAGAAAATATTTGTTTTTGAGATTTTATTTCTTATTCCTTTAAACAATCCAAATTTAATATATATTATGGAAGTGAAATTGAACATGGTATTACACCAGAAACATATGTATATTCACTCTCCTCGGACATAATAACTTTAACTTTAGTGAACTATTTTCTATTTTTAACCTTTGTCTCAAACATTTTGTTGTTGTTATCGTTTGTTTTACTTTTTTTTTTAGTGTCATTGGCGTCATTCCTCTCTGCATTTTTAACAAACAAAAATAATTAATTTTATAACTTATTAATAGTTTTCCCCTTAAGGAATTTTCCTTTAAAGAGTTAAAATATTAATAATTCTAAAATATTCTCCCTTTATACCCATAATAAACATTTTGAATTAAACAATAAATACAAAAGCAAATATAATTAAAAAATATAATTTAATACGTGTCAAATAAACGTTAAACTACTGAGAGCCAACTATTCAAAAAAGGCTTAACAAGGCATTCTTTGAGACATTTACGGTTGCTGTAGACAAATACAGCTTGAGTTTGGGGAGCTGTTAAAAAAAAATCGAAACGGGAACGTGTATTTAAATGTTTATTCAAAATAATTCGAACTTCGTCGATAATACTGGCGGTGGTGGCGGCAATGACAATGCCGGTGGTCTTGGGGGCAGTAGAAATGCCATTGTAGATGTAGGAGGCGAGGTAGGCGGTGGTGGCAGCGAAGCTTTGAGTGTAGATGGTGACAGCAGTCTCAGTACCAATGGCAGTGAAGAAGTGGGCAGTCAAGAACTTATATTCCCCTTAAGATCACCGTGCCATCAAAGATGTACTGATGATCACCATTACCACCAACAACAACAACAACAACAACAACAAATGCCTCAGCAACGTGAAAACAACAATAACGCCAATACGAAAAGAACATTTAACTTAAATCTCGGGTTTAGCAATAACAATAATCGCAAACTTTTAAGTGTGGTTGGTGTAGGAACGGTAGGCGGTAGTGCCAGCAGCGCCGGCGCTGTTATAGGTAATGCCGTTAGTGGTGCTGTCAGTGGTTGTGTGGGTACGGCGCAATCGTTTTGGAATTCAGTAGCTTCGAATAATTCAACTTCGTCATCGTCTTCTACCTCTTCGTCGTCATCCTCATCATCTTCAATAACATCGGCTTCACCATCGGCTTTAGCTTCGTCTTCTACTTTGTCATCGGATGTAAGTTGTGGTGGTGGTAGCGGTAGCGGTGGTGATTGTAGTACCGTTAGTGATGGTGCCATTACACTCAATGTGGGTAGTGGTGGTTGTGGTGGAGGATCACCTGGTGTGGTTCAACGGGTTTTTATTAATACAAAACCGAAAAATAAAACTGAATTAATTTTAGCAACAGGAGCCAGTACAAGTACTAATTCGAACGCTATCAACTTCTCGGGTAATAATATTTTAGACTCGAACGAACATCATAATAAAACTACAATACAGCAACTGAAGCAGCAGCAGCTACAACAACCGAACGCTTATAAAATGGATGTGGATTCATCGGATGAAAGTGGACCTGTAAATATAACCTAAAAAATAAAATTTGTCTTATTAATCATCATCAATCAATTCATCGATAACAAAAAAAAAAATGTTTTAAAACTTTCATTATCATAAAAACTACATCGACAATGCATAGTTTTTTAAAACACGAAATAATACCGTTATTTATCTAATATAACAAATTCGAAAATAAACATTCGATTTCTTCATAATACTACTTGCATAAAATTGTTGGAAAAAGAAATATATATAATATACATACATATGTATACAAATGTAATTATAATCGAAAATTCGATAATTCTATTTCCGACTTTATTTCCGACTTAGTTTAGAATATAATAACTGCAAGATAAAAGGTAAAAACCATCATGTCCTGACTTCGGGTTCAATTAATAATACTTACATAAATAAATATTGAAAATTCGAAAATGAATAAGTATACTTACTGTTATAAATATAAAATAGATTGAAAGTTTTTTGTGATTAAAATTGAAAATTATAAGAAATAAAAACTTTATTTCGAAATTTGATTGTACGCAAAATGTACAACTAAAACTGGTCCGATAAATTATTTTGATGTCCTTTAAAATGTGTTATGTATTTGACAATTCGAAAAGGAAAAATGTGGCTATAACAACTTCTGGTATAAAAATCACATGGAAAAGCCTTTCTATGCCTGTATGTTAAATTATAAAGTTTACAAAAATATTTCGAAAATTCAAACAAATTCCTTTAAGCCATTTTTGAATATCAAACAGTTTCACCAACGTATTATAATTTGAATATGAAATTGTAATGCATGCGATAAAATATATTTTCGAAAATTCCAACATGAAGAAATATATTTAAACTGACGATACCTTGTTTTCATCGTTTTGCCTATAAAACTATACATAAATGTTTTTAGGAATTAAATTTACTTTAATATTATATACTACATTATTTGTATAGTATATTATTATAATATATTAGGTAATCCGTATACCGAAAAAGTTCCTTAAGACCTTTTCTCAACGCGTTTTCAAATATATACGTATGTAGTATATTTAAATGTGAAAAATTTTACAGCTAAAAATGTTGCTTTTTGGCTTAGAAAACAATATAAATTGATGTTTCAAAACGTATTTAGTACAATATATTCAGGGTATCTGAAGCAGTACAAAGTCGAAAATAATAATTAATTTGTTGAAAGCAAAAATTAAATAAAAATGTACAATGCAACATCTGGCGACATGTTAATGATTTTCTTTTTGCTTCTTTTTAATTTTTCATTGATGTCCACATAGTAAGTTTGCTGTTTAGCAGATACCATATTTTTCATACTCAATTAAATATTTCTTTTTAATTACAAAAAAAATAATGTTTTTTCTTCAACTTCCAGCAAACATTCCTCAATACAAACGATAACGATGATGAACTTATTAAACAACTGCCAAAGGAAATTCTTTTACGCATATTTTCATATTTGGATGTGGTTTCATTATGCAGGTGTGCACAAGTAAGTGGGTTATCTAATTTTTTTTCTTTATTAATTATTAATTAATTTAATTTTTATTTTATTATTTTTTTTTTTCCAAAAAGGTCTCTAAATATTGGAATATCTTAGCTTTAGATGGGTCCTGCTGGCAGAAAGTCAATCTATTTGATTTTCAACGTGATATTGAGGTAAATATTTAAATAATTACAATTATATTTAGAATTTTATTTAATATTTGTTTAATTTATAATTTTTATTTCCAGGGTCCTGTCATAGAAAATATATCCCAACGGTGTGGAGGATTTTTAAAATTTCTTTCCCTACGAGGTTGCAAATCTGTGGGAGATCAATCTATAAGGTAAATTAAAAAACAAAATCTTATGCTAAATCCAACAACTTTTTCAACTATAGCGGTATTATAAACATCTTACAATTAGAACCCTAATTGATATCTACATATGTATACATACATACATATAAGTTTATATAACTTTATTTTAATGTTTATATTTTTAATCCTTTGCAGAACTTTAGCCAACCACTGCCACAACATAGAACAGTTGGATTTATCGGAGTGTAATAAAATAACTGATATATCGACCGAATCGATAAGTCGCCATTGTTCAAAATTAGCCTCCATTAATTTAGAATCATGTTCTAATATAACTGATAATAGTTTAAAATATATTTCGGACGGTTGTCCGGTAAGTACATACAAACAAACAAAGAAACTTAAATTTACTATTTTATTTTATTATAATATTGGAATTGAGTTTGTGTACACCATGATTGATAATTATCATTGATTTTACTTTTGTTTTCATCGACCCTTTTTCCAATGAAACTTCTTATTATATGCATTTTCTTTGGCAAAACAGAAAAAAAGGAATCCTTTTTGTCATAACATAAACAAACCTTCAGCAAGAATGAAAGAGAGCAACAAAAATTCCTAATTTAAACAGAAAATAAAGAGAAAGAAAAATAATAAGGCCTAAAAGAGCGCAAAATTTGTAAATTCTCTTTCGCTTAATGTTTTCTGCCTATATTTTTTGTTACTTACTTTACTGCTTTATATGTTAAAAAGAGTACGTACATATTTACTGTATTTGACATTACCATTAGCTCTACCATACTTTTAAAATATGTTGAAATGTTTTTGCAAAAGCAAAACAAAGTCAAATGCATTTTCCATCGATAAAAGAATCCTTCGGTCTCGTTTGTTGTCCTAGTTTGTCAAACATTTTTAGTTTTTCTTATATTTTTTTTGCACTGAGTTTTGTTATTCTTCTCTTCTACTTATTTATTTACGTATATTTTTAGTGAGTGAGAGTCAGGGACGTTGTTATAATGGATGTATGAAGATGTACTATTTATTGGGTTGCGACTGGTACTTTTTCAAGGTTTGTCTGTATCCAAGGAAATGTAAATGAAATATGCATTTGCAGATTGTCAAATACGTTTTAATGCTTAAAGGTTTTATTTAAATAGTTTTTATTTACAGAGGTATGCGAATATTCTATTATTGAAGGAAGTTAAAATTTATTTTCTCGACTGTGTTTTTAAAATTTCGTTTCTCGGTTGAAATGGAGAATTCTATTGTGATTTTTCCCTTAGCTTTGTCAACAGAATCGGCGAGCCATTAAATTTACTAACTTTTTGCAAATTTCATTAAGATTTTCCATTATTCCTCTGTCGAAATGAATTTTAGAATATCTTTCACCGAATTTGACAATAATGATGATCATACAAGTGTTCAATAAGATTTAAATCATGCAGTTGATTAAAATCCATCCTTTAAAATTACTATTAATCAATTATTTACAAATAGTTGTTATAATTGATATTTACAATATCACTTAAAAATGTTTAATGCTAAATGTATGCACAAAATTTATTATAAATCTGCACTAAAATATTCGTGACCTTTTTGACAGTGGGCTATGGTCGATTAAGTCTTTCAACATCTGGTCAGCCTAATATTACACGATAACAATATCTTGCCGACTTTAAAAGAGTGTAGTTTGTCATTTTAAGACCTTACTTTATAATGGGCGATTCTACGTAATATTGTTTCCACTGATCGCTTTTCACATTATTCGTAGTTAACCGAATCGAACGATAAGTTTTTAGCATTGTACAACTTCCTTTGCCATAAACTACATTTGTCTTACATAGATAAAGTGTTTAAACATAGTAAAAATCATTTTTATTGTGCCCATGGTTTAGGGTTTCAATTTTAAATAAATGGAAAATATAATGTTATTTTCATATTATTTTTTCAAAGGATGATTTGGATCATTGGTTTAGGGTGATTGCTGCATGCGGGTTCCTGCTGGTTCTTCAAGGATTTCACGCTATAGTCTGCCAGCATCGTTTCCCCCTGACACTATAGCACTTTTTTCATTTCGTAAAATTCCTCTTCCGTGTTGAAGTAAATTTTAAAGTTGGAGCTCTTTCCTTAGCCAAAGATTTTTTTCGGCGTGTTCTTGATTTTTACCTCTGCATATTTTCACCAGTTTTTTTTTATCAAATATCTCAAATTTACATATGTATATACATAATTGGTCATTACAACCCTTCAGTCAGGATTACGTCCTACTTTCTCACACCACTTATGTTGTGTGTGTTAATTGTATACATGATTGGCGGGACCTTAGTTTAAAGTCGACTTCAAACGACAGATTTTTGAGAAACTTTTCATGGCAGAGTTTTTGCCAGATATCTGCTGAAGAAATACTGTTTTGTATTTTGTTTTGATGTCTAGCCTGGGGCTCGAACCCTGGCTTTACGTCTAATAAGCCAACACACTACCTGCTAGACTACGGCGACTTCATTTCTTTACCTTATATGTATTCAAAAAATTTGTTTGTTATTTTGTATATTACTTTTACGTGCACCCAAGTACTCATGCAAAGTTGTAGTCTCTGTTTATCTTTTTGTTTTCAATTTTCGTCAACAATAACAATCTTGTATGTATTGGTAACTGTAAAGAGCACACACAGTCAAGTTCGCACAACACGACAGGGTTTCTCTTGCTTGCTAGAGAAGAGGAAAGAACGAAGCATACTTTAGTTTCCATTTTTATTATTTTGTTGTTTTCATTAGCGTTTTATATTACATTCTCAATGTTTTGTTTTAATTTATTAAGAAAAATCGAAATACTTTTTTTTATCATGATTTGCCTTCTTGATGTTTTCCTTTCTTTGGTCAATTTCAATGAGAAGTGGACACTGTGGAAACTTTGCAACAAAAGTACATATCAGTTTTTTTTTTTTTTTTTTGTTTGACAATTGTTTGACTGCACAACTATACTCTCTTTATCCTAACCTTGTTCAGCCGTTAAAGTTTAACCGAAACTGAATTAAAACTAATTATTTGTTTACTCACATTATTAATTTTTCCTTTCAATTTACAACCTATTAACAGTTAACAATCTAACAGTTCTAATAGGCAATTAATATTAATGAAAGTTTGATGTTTTCTTTATGTGTCTGTCTATTAGTTTATGCAATTGATTTCTTTTTATTGTTATGTTTCCAGAACTTATTAGAAATCAATATATCATGGTGTCATTTAATCACAGAAAATGGTGTCGAAGCTTTAGCACGTGGTTGTGTTTATTTGCGAAAATTTTGCAGCAAAGGTTGTAAGCAGGTGAACGATAATGCCATTTCCTGTTTGGCTAAATATTGTCCAAATTTAATGGTGCTCAATTTACACAGCTGTGAGGTAAGTCTAGAGCACAAATATATATCCTTATTGTATAATGGATTGCATAGATTGTAATTTTTTTATATTTTTTTTGTGTGTGTAGTCTATAACTGATTCATCGATACGGCAAATAGCAAATAATTGTCACAATTTACAAAAACTTTGTGTATCAAAATGTGCCGAACTAACCGATCTCTCGCTAATGGCTCTCTCGCAAAATAATCCCTATTTGAATACTTTAGAGGTATCCGGTTGTCGTAATTTCACCGATTTGGGTTTTCAGGCTCTGGGCAAAAATTGTAAATATCTGGAACGCATGGACTTGGAGGAGTGCAATCAAATAACTGATTTAACTTTAGCCCACTTGGCCACCGGTTGTCCGAGTTTAGAAAAATTAGTAATCATATCATTTAATTTTACTCACTATATCTTACTTATAATGCTTTTCTTGTTTTAGTTTTTATCTCATTGTGAACTGATAACCGACGATGGTATACGGCAACTAGCAGCAGGTAGTTGTGCCGCTGAAAGTTTATCCGTCCTCGAATTGGATAATTGTCCCTTAATTACTGATCGTACATTAGAGCATTTAGTATCTTGTCATAATTTACAAAGAATTGAGCTATTTGACTGCCAATTGATAACAAGAGCAGCAATACGCAAACTAAAGGTAATTATCCACACATACATAAGTATATCGTTAAATAATTGTTTTGTAATTTGTATATACATACTAAATAGCTAACAATTTTAAGTTTATATTAATCCTGAGTTACTGTCAAATGCGAAAGGAACGTGATGAACTTTCCGAACTAACTTTAATAATTTTAACCCATGCAGGTTTAAATTTTAGTGTTTAAACATTCAACCTTTGAGTGTTTTTTTCTTTAGAACAGTTGGATATACTTATGCTCGATTGAAATTTTATTTTTCCAATGATGAACCCTCTCAGTATAGCTTCCAAAGCTTTAGTCGAATCACTATCGATGAATGGTGTGGTCTGTCCGACATTGAACACATTTAATTTCCAATCGACTAAAGCAATTACTTTTGCCAAAGAGTTCAATTGTTCACAGTATTAGTACGAATCCGGCGTACGTGCACAGGGTTATACCTCAATCCTATCAAATGTAAAGTAAAACTTTTTGGAAACAGTGCTTATATAACCATTGGTAACAACAATGTTTATTTTTTGTCGATAATATCTATCCCAGAGAGTGGACCCCGCCAATAAAGTGTATTCAAAATACAAGCATGAGTTGCAAGCTTATATTGCACTTTTAAAATTCATTTTTGTACAGTTCCCTTATAATACAGAGCAAGATAATCAAAAGAGTTTCTAAGAAATGTTTTTAATACCATCTAGCATTAATAGATTACTAAAGTCCTCTAAAGCCATCATGGGAACTGTTAACTTATTGTATTGTTTACTTATTATTATTTGTAATTATAATAATAATTCATACATACATAAATCTAAGCATAACGTTTTTATTA
The DNA here is from genome assembly GCA_936449025.2 of Sarcophaga subvicina. Lineage (NCBI taxonomy): Eukaryota > Metazoa > Arthropoda > Insecta > Diptera > Sarcophagidae > Sarcophaga > Sarcophaga subvicina. The sequence continues at coordinate 311,126 of OW388084.2, forward strand.
TTGCTATGTTGTTGTTGTTTTAATGTTTTAAACAAACGGAAATACTAATGACATTTGAATCACTGCATTTACTGGCTACTTGTTTTTGCTGTTGCCTGCCTATTTTCAGTGTTCCTTTTCGTTTTCTTAATATTTAGTTTATCAATTTAATGTTGCATTGAGTGGGCTGTTGGCAATAAAGAGGCTTAAAAAATTGAAAAAAAAAAACAAAGAATTATTATTAAAATTATTATTATTGAACGAAGCCACAACAACGACAACAACACCAACGTCTTTCAAAGCAATGACAATTATGTATCTGTGTTGTTTCCTTCATTTTTGGGATTTTAAAGTTTAGGTCTGCTTTGCTGACTGAGCGATCGATCGATCGATGGTGCGTAATAAAATTGTTTGTCATAAATTTTGTTAATCATAAAAAAAATGTTTCTTTCTTTCTTGTTTTGTACTTTTTGGTAACCGTAAATCATACTAAATTACCGTTAGCAGGTTTTTCTCTTTTTTGTTATTCTGGGAATTTATAAAAATTTGGTAATAAATGCGCCGAAGTGTAGCTGGCAAAACAATGTTTGAAATTAATTAAAAACTATAAAATTTAATATGAATTCAATGGAAAGCGGAAATTTCACTTTAAATTACTACACACTTCACGACAATTGTTAAAAATAAATCATAATTCGATTATACCAAAACCACCCACCAATATGCCATTAAATTTTTAATAAAAGGAAGTGTAGAATTTAAAACATGTGTTTTAACTAGCATTACAGTTCCTCACAGGATACGAATTCATCTGTTCATTCCTAATTTCTAACAACAAAGTGGCGTTAGTTATAGTCATAGAATAGCACATGTGGAGCCTTAAATTTTGTCAGTTATTAAGGATTTGTTTTGTCATCACATTGATATAACTGAATACAACAGACTGCATGATATCGCTTGTAATTCTTTACAAATTTAAAAAGGTCCTGCTTCGGACCTGGTGGCTTGGATAGCTATTGGATCAAAGATTATAAATCAATTTTCGATTCGGGCGGGTAATCTTTAGGATCGGAGATATAGCCGCAAAGCAGTAAAGAAAAAGTTTTCTACATAAATCGGTTAAAATCGGATAAAATCGGATAAAAAATGCACCTAGTGGGTGAAATGGACCTAGTCGGCTGGATAGCCATAGTCTCAAGCATTCCAAAACCGGTTTCCTTACAGTTGGGCATTGCTTAGAACCGAAGATGTAGGCGTCGAAGCTAATTGTAAATACGGATAAAAATAAAATTTTAGTTAAATAGACAAACATTTTAATAATTCTCATTGAGTTCATATGCATTTATCTGTATATATATAAAGACAAAAGAATGTCGCATTTTACACAAGTTGCATTTCTTAGGTAGATGACTCGCATTTTTTGGGCGATGACTTGCATTTTTAGGTCGATGACTACCAGTTTTTAGTTGATGATATGCAGTTTTGTTTTGGTAATTAAGGGAAACAATTAGCTTCGTCGAATATATCTGCAGTCTCAAGTAACGACCGACTTTACAGAAATTTGTTTTGGAATCCTTGAACCAATAGCGATGCAGCCCACTTAATTCGAAAACTGTAAGAGTATACTATACATAACATACTGTTATGACTTATGACTGTTTTTAAAAATCTGTCATCTGAAGAGTGATTTATTTAGTGTCGGGGCGAATACGATACCACAATAACCGGTATATGATAACCTAAAAGCAGTTAAAATTTGTTGAAAATTCCTGCAACTGATAATTTTTCCTGCAATAAATAATACTTTTAATCACCATAAGTTGTGATAAGTTTTCATTATACACAATTTATTTCTTAAATTGTTTTCAAATCGTAAAAAATTCTAGAACGTAACATCAATTACAACAACAACAAAAATCCTTCAAGTACACCCTACACATACCATTTACTATTATTTTCTCATTACATGTCAACATTATAATAAATTACCATTACCGTGTTTATGAAAGCTACTTTAATGCCACAGACCATAGAGATTTTAACTGACTTACGGTCTACCGCACACATTGTTAGCCAATAACACCCTGTCTAGTTGTCTGAGATTATGATTTGAACCAATTTACGATGATTGACTTTGGTAAACCACTTGATACCGAGTGTATGTTTTCAATTTTTCTGCCATTTCTGCCACACTTGAAATGTAAATGAGAGTAGCTTTGATAACATTAACATCTTTTTTTTTTTGTTTTTTTTGTTTTTTTTTTTTTAATTCAAAGTGAAATATTTTGATGTTTATTTACCAATGCTTTTCACAATAGAGCCTAAAAACTTTTTATGGTTTTCATTATTTTAGTTATATGTTATTTTTTTTTTTAAGTGTTTGTTAATGTCCTGTGGAATGATAAAAAACTAAACCGCAAAAATCGTAATAAAAAAAGATTTATTTCTTTTGAAATGGAATTCTTGTCTGTTTTTTCGGTATTCGTTAGTGATTCATTTATATTAAGCGCGTGTCTTAATTCTTTTGTTTTGCATTAATGATTATTGCGCTTAATGATGCCGTTTACTTAACTAAATATTTTTTTTAAGTTTTGTTTATTTTTTTAGTATCTAGAATTATAACTGTCTGACGATTATTTCGCAATGTTAGCTTTTCTTACTTCAGCATGAAAAATTTATATCAAAAGCAGTCACATTATATCAGTGTTGATTTCTTTTCTGTCTGCGTGTGTGTGTGTGTGATCAAATAATTACCACTTTTTCTGGAACGGATGTACAACAACAGCTCATTTTTTTATGCCAATAATGAATCGAGCCAAGAAAGAGGTAAAGGATCCATTCAAAAGAAGTGGTGGTAGGCAAGTGAGATAGTACTTACAACTTGATCTTAGACTATATGGACGGAATAAGTGACTTCGATAGGTAACCAAAATGTATTTTCCAGACAGGCAGAATAGCATGGTGTTGACAGTATACTTGGCAGTTATGCATTCTTTAATGGCACTGTAACGGCAGTCTATGTCGTCCTGTATTCCTTGATTAATGCGGTGTATTGGAATACAGGCTGAAGTGTTTGCATTTAGCAGGTCATCGGAGCTAGTCTGGGAATGTCGTTCAAGCTGCTTTGAAGGCCCTGGCTGACGACTATGTTAGCTTGCCATTGATTGTAGTAAGCAGGGAGACTTTGTATTGGTACTGGATAGGAGCTCATTGGAATAGTATTTGGTTTCTCGGCATTGTAATGTGTGGGATAATGGGATTGCAAATGAGCTGATAAGTACAGAAAATACTGATGGTTCAGTCGATTATACCTTTCTTTGAACTGGTGATTAAGTTGAAAGTGGACTTTTCTTGGCCGCATAGGTGAAAATGCAGAATCTCTTCACTCTTATTGTCCAGATTGGAATGGGTACTAAGGCTGGGTAAAGGATCTTTTAAAATCATGACAGATTTTTTTGATGGGTCACTACGCCTTGACGACAAGTACAAGATAGAAGCACTCCTTCTTTTTACAGGGTTTGTGATTACGTATGGAAGCTGTATTGTATGTACACTGATGTGCATAGGCGCAGCTTAAGTGATCTTAAGCAGACTGTGCACTATGGCCTTACTAATTTAACTTCTGTTAGGATTTCTGGACGTCTGATCGCTAGACATGGTTAGGGACAATGTCAGAAATCTAAAAAAATCTGACTAAAAAGCGCTAAAATTCGTTACGTCTGGAGAAAATTTGTCTACAAAACGCAATCGGTTTGCTAGCTTAAAACTATAAAAGTAGGTGAGTTCGTTTTGTAATTGTAATTTTGTCATGGTTTTTTTTCGTTATAATTTTGTTTCATTCGCTTTTTTTTTCCATTAATTAAATTGTATTTCTATTTCAAAAACTTTTGTTTTGGTTTTGTTCTTGTTTAAAACGGTAATTTACCATTAAATTTGGAGCATTTATAAATCCTCAAATAGTGTGGGAATATTGCTGAAAAAAACAAGACAAAACAGCAACACAAAAAATAAGTTTTTGTGTTTTCCTTTTACACTCCACATTGTTTTCCTATGGTTTCTTAAGCATTTGTTTGTGTTGAGATTTTTGTCCTCATTTTTGATTTTGATTTGTGATAAAAACAACAAAGTTTTCTACAACAAAATCTTTAATTCCATTCCTTTATTTCTGGGGTACTTTTTTTTATAAATCATTTACAGCGACATTCCATGAAATCAGTTTCTTAATTTCTTGGCAAAGTCTAAAACTTGCTCTGAAATATAATTTTATATTTTTATATATCAATTTAATATACACAGATGTACATACATAGGAATTTAATAATTTTTATTTAATAACAACTCATATTTTCTACTATTTTTTTTTTTTTAGCAACATTTACCAAATATAAAAGTTCATGCGTACTTTGCCCCAGTTACACCGCCACCAGTTACAACTGGACAACGACCACGTTATTGTCGATGTTGTGAAATTTTGTGAGATTCGGCCATTGGCTTTGCCCGGAAATTGCTGTGCAAAGGCCCCACTGACTGATGTTTGTATATATTTGCGAGCATAATATTGATTATCTTGACGATTGTCATTGCGTCGCTAATGTTACTCTATGTTTTTACGGCAATTTATAAATTTACCATATGAGTTTATTATTTTTCATTATATCTTTTAATTTTATTTTAAAATGAAAATCTTATTATCTATCTATTGTTACAATCATTTTTTTTTTTTTTTTATTATTGATTAGATTTAATAATTTTTAATCAAAACCATAGTAAGAGAATCAAAAAAAAAAAAGAAACTGGAACACAAAATCCATTTCTACTTCTCCCTGGCTTATATCTGAATTGTTTATCTTATTTTACGATTTTTTTTAATCAACGGTTCAATAATATTTTTATATTTAGAGAATAGTTTTAACAAAAAATTTCAATCAAAGCATCTTATCACCTCATTCAAAAATTAAAATTTATGTTATACGAGTATACATATTCGCTTCAATTTAATTAATTTGATCTTAAATACTATTTTTATTTATTCGTTTTCTTTTCTTTCTTTTTTCTTTTTTTTTAAATTGGTGAGGATTATGTTTAAACAAGGGTATAGATTAAGCAAATATTTGTCGGAAAAAACAACCAATACGGAAATTTTCAACAAATATTTGTTTGAATTTTCAAGATTTTGATAAATTCAGAAAGCATCAAATAATATTTTGTTTTAGTATTTGAAAGATTTTATTCTGGAAGAGATTATTCTTTAACACACAGTAAGTGCGTAGAGAAATTAGAATTTTTTATGGTAAATATTTGCAATTTGTGTCCCGTTTTTCTGCTGACTTGAACTACTTCAGGAATATTTGAAATTTCGAACATTAAAAAATTGCATAAACTTAATAAAAAGCCAACAAAATAATAAAATTATTAATTAAATAAATTAAAATTGATTACTTTAAGCAACAAATTTCTTTTAATACATTATTTTTTTCTATTTTTTGATTTTTTTAAAGATAAAAATAAACAATTTTAATAATTCGAAAAGATGTATTTCTTGAAAAAAATTTAACAGAAATTTGAATATACATATGTATAATATATAGAATTTTTCCTATACCTTGAAGTTTTTAATTTTAATAATAATGTGTTATTTGGTTAAAGTTTATATTTTTTACAAAAATATTAAAAAAAGATTCTTTATATTCATCCATTTTTTAGGCATCAAATTTACTAATAAAAAATAAAAAGAAAAGCCCTTATAAAAAAATATATATTTTTAAATATACTCTATATAAAAAATATTTGGGTTTAGAGTTAACTGAAAACAAAAAAATGTATACATATATAAATGTGTACATATGTATACATATAATAAAAACAAAAAATTACATAAAAATTAAAAAAAAAACTAATGATTATAATGATTAAACAAGATTATTATAACATAGTTGTAGAATGTGTGATACAAAATAAAGAAAAACAAAAAATACAAACAAATGATAAAATGCTTTTAAGGAAAAAAAATATATATATATATTAATTTTAAAACCACAAAAGTAACACTAATAATTTCATATTTTATTTAAAAACCAATTAAGAAAATATAAGACATTAAAAAAAAACGAAGTTAAACAAAATTCCAATACAAACAGCAAACCCAAAACATAACATCAAAAAATACATGTAATATTTTATGCCTAGCATTACTGTAAATGATTTGATAACACACTATTAATAATTTGAAAAAGGTAAAAAAAAGTAAAATTCAAACAAAAAAACGTATATTTTTTAAAATTTAAGAAAAATTATAAAAGAAATGTACTAATAAAAGAGGTAAAATTGAACTATATTATATACAATAAAAAAATAAATAAAAATGAGATCAATATATTCTATATACATATGTATATACATACATATATATATATATACGAATTAAATGAAAGTATAATAAGGAAATGATTTAACAAAGGATTTTTTAAACAAGGAAAAGATTTAATAAGATACAAAACGGAAAGTTTAAATTTCAATTTAGAGCCGTTACACTGTTTTTAATGCTTTGAAGAGAGATTTTCATATGTTATTTTTATTAAAGAAATGATAACACTTAACAACTTTGAAAGTAATTACTTTCGACAATAACGTTGAAAGACTAAAAGCTTTCAGGCATTTAGTAAAAGAATAAACTCATACTCAATACGAAATGAAGTAGTAGTAAAAATTAATGTCGACATAGTCTAGTAGGCATTGTGTTGGCTTATTAGACACGAGGCCGCGATTCAAGTCCCATTTCTGTTATCTAGAACATAACGAAATATGAAAAAGTTTATTTCTTCGACGACTTCCTCTTAGCAGTCTTCTGGCAAAAACTCAGAATATCTGTCATTCAGCATTGACTTTAACCTGTAGGCCCTACCATTCATGTATTAAATTAACACACGCAACATGGGTGGTGTGAGAAGCTAGGTCATAATACTTACTAAATGGTTGTAATGACCAATTAAGTAAAGTAGTAGTTGATGTGATTCCGTTCATTTCAAGTATGCAACGTTCTGTTCCCATCAAATATACATTTTTCAGTCTGATGTGTTTTCCAAAAAATAGAAAAAACAATCGATTTTCAACAGCTTTTTTCATCAAGAAAACCTCATTATAAGTAAGGACATATAGGATGTCAAACCTTTCAGAAATGGCTGGTTGTTGCTAAGATCCAGCGGATATTTTCAGAATGAAATTAGTTCAATGAATTATTTTTTCAATAAATCCTTCTGTCCGGCCAGACAATATACTTGTTTTTGTATCCAGCTTTAATCAAGTAAGTGTGGATAATTTTTTGTGCTTTTTAATTATGTGACAGTCGGGCTTGACAATATACCTGCATATTGTGATTTATTTATTGAAATATATTTTTTCAAATTATAAAAACATTTAAAAACAAAGCATTTATCAAATAACATATGTATGTAATTACTAACTTGAAATACTCTAAACACGTAAAATTCAAAATGGCGACTTTAAAGGGCCTTTTAGTTTCAAGTAATGTTGAATTTCAAAATCATAACTGTAAATAAAATTAGCAAACGTATATTGTTGTATGTACTTTTAAATTTATTAAAGCAGCAGTTCTCTTACTCTTGCTATTCCTTAACATTGTATCTTAGCGATAAGCATCCTTTGCTATACTTATTTTACATTGTTATTTAAACAAATCCCAATTATATGTATGAGTGTCATGTCCGCCAGTGTATATATATATATATATATATATATATATATATGTTCATAAGAGAAAATATCTATTTATAAAATAATCTCTTTTGTAAGCGACTCAAAACACAACAACAAAAATATGAGAAAAGAAAAACAAAAGGTAACCCTCTACATTAATTATATTAAATTTAAATTACGAAATGAAAAACCGATAAGACGAAATATATGTTACAATAAAAGAATTAAGCAAAGAATATTAAAACTTGAAAGAACATAAAAAAATAAACAAAAGAAAATATTATAAGAAGAAAAATATTAATTTCAAACACAATTTACTAAGTCTCACAAAACAGTAGAGACTTCTAATAATAATAAAAGTACATACGTGCATAATAAAAACAAAAAAATCAAGAAATGTGCTAATAAAAAAACAAACAAAAATATTAATAAAAAACTGATTGTTTTATTTATCTGCAGGGTAGGAAATGAAAACAATTAATTAATAAAATTGGTTTATTAATGTTTTGTTTATGTGTAACTTCGTAAGTTGCTTTCAATGGTACTTATTTATAAAATAGTACTTTTAAAAATCTCCTTATTATTACTTATGTGACGCAACTGTGTAGTCTAAACATAAATTGTAGTTTTCTCTTTCTCTTGCACCAGTGTTCAACAACCAACAGTTAAAAAGCAAATTTTTACTCGTTTAGTTCGGTTGGTCTGTTATAAGTTCGTCTAATTTAATATCAAAAAATAAAAATAAGTACAACAATTTATCACGAAAACCAGTAAATATTAAAATGATAATGAATTTTTCAAATGAAAAAACAAATTTGTTTAAAATTTAAACAATAAAACCGATTAAAATCCATAGATAATTTTTGTGTGGTAGCAAGGAAAGTAAAAAAAATCAAGTGCTTGTATATATGTACGCGTGTGTGTATTGAGTAAAACTATGCTAAATGGTTTTTTTTATTATTTTGTATCTAAATAGTGGTGTTACTTTTATAATAATGCATTTTTTATAATTGTTTAATTTTTTTATACACATTTCTTGCTAAATAGGAGAATTTTCCTTGAAAAAAAGAATTTTCATTTTCAGTATTTAGTAAAATTTCTATTAAAAGAGAAGAAAGAATAGAGGAAATTAAACGAAACTTATCAATAGAGAATAAGAGATAAGTTTGTTGGCAAAAAATCGATGTTTCGCTCTTATTATTATTATTGTTTTGTTTGTTAACGTCAACAATAAGGGGAAAACAGCTGTAATGACAGCTGAGTTGGGTGTTTACGTTTTTGTGAGAGTAATTTTTTTTAAAGTAGAGATGTAAAGCGAAATGAAAATATATTTAGATTTTGGAAGTGTTGATAGAAAAGTGTGTTGAGAAAAGTTTTTGTTATTTAACAATTTATTCTCGTACCCTAATGGTATGAATTTTTAAATAGAATGTCTATTAGTGCAGTCATCTAGAATTAACTGTTAAAGGAATAATATATTTTAACATGGTTAAAACGTAGCTTTCGCTTACATTTAATAAATTATTATTTAGTATTATTTACTCAGTTTTTTAATTTTTATTTTTTTACACAAAACAACAAGTGCAATATGTGTTAAATTTTATTTTTTTATTTTACCATGCAAAATAAACACAGGCGTAAAAGGTTACACACTGGTACACTAAAAAAGAATCAATAGTGTTATAAAATAAAATAAAAAGAGAAAGAATTTGAAAAAATCAGAAACAAAGGAAAGAGTAAGAAAAAAGAAAACGAGCAGAACCTTGGAAAAATGAAAGAAATATGGCGTTTAAATACCTTGGGTATGTAAAAGAAAAGAAAATTTTTATATGTATAAGTATATAATTACAGAAAAAAGAAATAAAGGAAATGGATATACCATTTCATTGGAAATATTTAAAAATATATATGATGCGGATTTATAGATAATTAACCCTTTGAACTCGGTTGGCCCCTCTGAGGGGACAACGTAAGTCTAGCATATCACTCGGTTGTCCCCTTTGGAGGGACATGATTGTTTGTTAGCGATTACAGACAATAAAAGTATTCCACTCCAATTTTTTAAGAAACACATGTTTTCCAGTAGTTTTCTGTTACGATAATAAAGAAATCCGATCACCGAGAGTTGAAATGTACCAGATCTCAGTTCGTACTGAAGCGCCGAATAGAAAAGATCTTTGGAGTAATAAGACAGTGTTGTGTTTTCGTAATTTACCGTTAGTTATTCCCAAAGTATTTTATTATCCGTAACGTAAAAAAATAAAAATTTTACGTAAATCAAAGGGTTAAAAAAGCTCTAAAGTAACATATAATACTTCGCATTTTATATTTAAAAATATTTTTAAAACAAAAAAGGGAAAACAATATTAACGAATTTGATTTCAAACGCATAATTAGACAGCCAAATAAAAGGCACTGTTTTGATTGGCGTAAAATTCTGGTTTATGTTGTTCCATTCTGGCCTAATTCCTTGTTTTAACTGCTCCACCGTGCTGATACTGGATTTATAGAGCTTATTTGCGAGTTTTTCCCAAGCATGCTCAATAATGTTGACATCAGGGGCCGGTGCTGATGTTGGGAATAGTTTTGAACAATTACGAACAAGCTACAGCTTCGTAAAGTGTTTCGTTTTAAAATGCCACAAGTATTAGAATGAATCCATATTACTGTCTATATAATAAATATACCTGCATAGTTCCTACATAGTACCTGTATAGGTATTCGTTATTTATGAATTAATCTGAAGTGGAAAAATCGACATTTGAATAATTTGATATCTAGTGTCCAATTATACATACACTTGTGGACACACAATTAAGTCTCCTATGCAAAATTTTTCATTTTTGTAAAAATTAAAAAATTTAAGAAAAGTGGAAACAAAAACAACTTATATTTATTAATTTCATATGCTTAATAATTAATTAACAACAAAAACTTAAATAGTTTTTCATTGTAAAAAATGTTTTGGTACTTAGTTGATATCAGACTTAAAATTTAAGTGGACATATAATTAAGTCATCTGAAAAAAAATATTGAAAATTTAATTTAATTGCTTTATTTTTCACCCAAACTATTTGGAACCTTTAATATTTTGTGGGGAACCCTTTTTGGCGTATTATTTCAGTACATCTTTGTGGCATTGAGTTGATTAAGTTGCGACACTGCTCAGGACTAATGTTATCCCATTCTGCCTGGAAAAGCTGTCAAAGTGTTGTTTGATGCTGGGTTTTTTGGCTGCAACTACGCGTTTTACGATCCCCCAAAGATTTTCAATAGGGTTCAGATCGGGACTTTGAGTTGGCCAATCAAGGACGCAAATTTTTTCCTCAGCAAACCAAAGATGTTTGCTTCGGGTCGTTATCATGCTGAAATATCCACGCTAGTGGTAATTGGTCCTCATAATCTTTAGTCAAATTGTTCCGTAGGATGTTCTTATACATTTCCCCAGTCATTTTCCCATCGATTCTTACCAGTGGACCAACGCCGGTGAAGTAAATCAACCCCAAACCATTACTGACGAACCTCCATGCTTTACGGTTTGTTTGGTGTACTTTGGGTATAATTGTGTATTGATAGGACGTCTTGCACAGGGTCTGCCATCATTTCCAAAGATATTAAACTTGGGCTCATCACTCCATACGACTAATTTCCAAAATTTTGTCGTCTTTATGGAGGTGGGTTTTGGCAAACCACAAGCGTTTCTGAATATTTTTTTGGACACATTAGGTTTTCTTCTCGCAAAACGTCCGTGGAGGTTATTTTCAGTCAAGCGTCTTCTTACGGTCCTTGCCGATATTTTAACAGCGTGTTCCAACTCAATGCACTATATAACCTGAGTAGATGTGAGGAATGGGTCAGCTTTACTCATCCTGGCTAAAAAAATAAGCGTTCTTGATTGGCCAACTCAATGTCCCGATCTGAACCCTGTTTAAAATCTTTTGGGGATCGTAAAACGAGCAGTTGCAGTCAAAAAACCCAGCATCAAAAAGCACTTTGGCAGCTTTTCCAGGCAGAATGGGATAACATTAGTCCTGAGCAGTGTCGCAACTTAATCCACTCAATGCCACAAAGATGTACTGAAATAATACGCCAAAAAGGGTTCCGCACAAAATATTAAAGGTTCCAAATAGTTTGGGTGAAAAATAAAGCAATTAAATTAAATTTTCAATATTTTTTTTCAGATGACTTAATTATATGTCCACTTAAATTTTAAGTCTGATATCAACTAAGTACCAAAAAAATTTTTACAATGAAAAACTATTTAAGTTTTTGTTGTTAATTAATTATTAAGCATATGAAATTAATAAATATAAGTTGTTTTTGTTTCCACTTTTCTTAAATTTTTTAATTTTTACAAAAATGAAAAATTTTGCATAGGTGACTTAATTGTGTGTCCACAAGTGTACATTTGAGCCACTGTAGTTAACCATATCGATAAAATAATATCCATATATTTAATTATAAGAAAAACAAGAGAGAAATAGTAATACTACATGCATACATAATTATACATATGTATTAAATTTATAATAATTTAAATAGAAAAGTGTTTCTTGTGTGTTTCTCCGGAAAATTGTAAAAATTTTGGCTTTCTCCAAAAATGTGTCTTTAATGCATATAAAAACGCTCGAGAGCTATTCGAAGTTTTCGGAGTAGTTCGGGATCATCCGGAAGCTCTCGGTTTTGTTTGAAAACAATTAGCGGCTGGCTAGTCTCAGCTGGCACATTAAATTCAGGTACAGTGCAGCTCCGTTAATCAATCATAAACTCTACAGACTGATGAGGAAGAAAACCATCAAGACGCTCTGACCAAAGTTTTTGATGTCGTTAGAAGTACGACAATCCCTTGAAAAACCTGCCTGAAGGTGAGGTAGAGGAGTGGCTTCTAATCGACGAGAACTAACCGATGAGGACATTGTAGTAAACCCTCAGCCTACTCACAAGCTCGTTTATTTAAGAAAACAAAAAGACATTCGTGACTTTTCTACGTGCACATACATTATATGAAATATAGAATAAACTTTGTTGTATGTATTTGCATGCATATGTATGTATATTTGTAGTTTAATTATTAACCTAATTGTTCTTATAATTACCGCCCTATAGATCGGAATTTTCAATAGTCTGGCACCGAGCGGGTCCCGAAAGTGCCGGATTATCGGACTTCTACTGTAATTTAGACTTTTTACTTAACTTAATATTTACAATACTTTTTTAATTTAGTGGTCAGCTTTTGAAATGAAGATACGAAACCGCAGACATTTGATTTTTTATTAATTGACCTAAGAATTTCACCATTCCAGCCATGATTATCCTCTTTCTTTCTGTGTTTTTGTTGTGTAGTGTTTTTATTTTATTTATGTATGTACATATGTATATTCTTTGTTTTTTTTTTATTGTTTTTGGTGAATATGGCTTAAAAAACATATCAGAGGTAAACGTAGAGAAAAATAAAACGATACAATGTCTATGCAATGAACGCAATTTTTACCAAAGAATGCAATATACATGTACATACCTATACGGTAGGAAGCACAACAGCAAAAAAAGAATAAAAAGAATAAGGAAAAATGCAAACGTTAGTATTCAGAGACGATGCAACGTAGAAATCACAACTACATCACTGCTATCGGCAGTCATTAAGATGAGACTACTGACTGACTGAAAATAATGAACTTGAGTGCAATGAACCGTCGTCATGGACCAGCCAAACTAAACCGTACCCTACCGAATCGAACAGTCAGCAAACCGACCCGTAATAGTACAGACAACAAACGAGAGTAAAATTAGCAAATGAATAAAACACTCGTAAAAAAATGAAACGAAAATATATATGCACATATGTATGTATGTATGTATGTATGTATATTGAGCCGATCTAAAATCAAAATGAAAATCATGAAAAAGAAAACAAAACTTAAAATAAAAGTAAAAACAAGTCGTAAACCCGAACTTCCTTCCACGTGATGTTTTTTGAGGGGGTAAACCTAACAACAGGAGTCATTTACCATTTAGTTGATTTAATTAATTAATTTTTTTTTTTTGATTTTTCTGTATTATAATCACAAACTCTGTAAATGAAAGAAATACACATACACTTACAATAATGCTACTCTACTAAAAGATGAATAACACGTAAGTTAACTGGTAACTGTGTGTTTAATTAAATACATCCCGAAAACTGGCTGGCGGCGTTATGGTTCATATCTCTTTAAGAACGACACTGGCCAGGCCAACGCTGTTAAAAGCGATCTCTATAGGCCGATTATCACCAACTGATTTTAGCCTGAATTGAATGATCTGGACACAAAAGAAAGGCGTTATGTGCCATTTAGCTCACAATGGACATTCTGTACGAGCAATTTGAGGGCATTGTCACCACCACAAACCACAGCGATTATCAAAGCAAACACAACCCATGTCATCGTTCAAATTCAGCCTGAGCCTTGGAAAATGAGACATTTCGAATGCGCTCCACAAAGAGATACTGTAACGGACATTTGAACGGTATTATACGAGTATTCGACAGGTAGTGACAAGAATAATCGTAGTCATGCACATGTAATGTACGAATTACGTCGGTGCTTCGACACACACGCCAGCCTACCATATGAAACCATAAGTTGAAGCTGTTTAGTAAATTGTTTTAGCGAATCATGACGTTTACACGGTACATTCTTGTCATTGTACAGGTATGTTTGGGCTATGAATCAGGAATGAGAGGGCGAAACCATGACTTTTGTTCTCCGTCTGAACCTCAAATGAAAACCAGAATTACGATTATACACTATGCAATCCAAAAATGGACTGATTTTATAAACACGTTGTGTTGTGCGTATCTGTTATAAGTTGTACATATTATCAGCAACAACAATAAGGGACAACAAGTATAATACTTACTAAAAATTAGCATTCCTAACATGGTACGTTATTATTATTATTATTTTTTTTATTTCCTTTTAATTTTTTTATATAATGCAATCAGCTGATTTTTGTTATTCAATAACAATAACAACAACAACTAACCAACCCTATAATTATACAGTCAAATCAACACTCAACGTTCGGGGCAGGTTGTGATTGTCAAGTTATTCGTAACAATAATTGTAATTTATTACGAATATGCACACAAGGGGATAGAAAGAGTCCCATAATTTTATTTTTTTTTTTTTTTCAAACACAAATTACATCTGAAACATTACGCTATAAACACAATAGACGCTACACAACAAGCACAGCAAACTTTTAAAAATAGAATACATGGGTTTATATGGAAGTGATTATTTTAAAGGCAATACGACTGCAAGCAACAATGCTGCTGCTTCACATTTACGATAATTTCTATTTTTAATCGCAGCAATGAGAGAATTGATGGCAACAGTATAATATTAGTGCTGTCAATACAATAAATATGCATAGAATAGAGGTTTTAAAACGATATTCATGAGATATAACACGAAAAATTGCGTAAAAACATTTTACCAGCACCATTGATAATGAATAAATGAATTGTTTACTTTGTATTTGTTTTATTTATGCTTTGCCGTTCCAAGTAGAGCTCGAACGTAAGGAAATGTGTTCTGGAATCCTTCATCCAATAGCTATTCAACCAATAGCTAGCTAACAAAAGGTCCGAAAATTTGAAAAAGTTAGCTTCGTCGGCTATATCTCCGGTCCCAAAGGTTACCCGACCGTAACGAAAGCTGCATAAAAATGTCCATCAGTTTTCGTTTAACAATATTTAGGTGACTTCAATAGATATTTTCTAAGACAAGTTTATTTTTTTTTAATCTTACATAATTGTTCTTTACAACTTTTCAGTTAAGATTATGTCCTAGCTTCTCACACCACCTATGTTGTGTGTGTTAATTTTATACACGACTGGCGGGACCTACAGTTTAAAGTCGACTCCGAACGACAGATTTTATAAGAAACTTTTCATGGCAATTTTATTCACTCTCAGAGTTTTTGCCGGAAAGGAAGTCGCTGAAGGAATATTTTTTCATATTTCGTTTTATTGGAAATTTTTGACCTGGGGTTCGAACCGTGACCTCACATCTAATAAGCCAACACACTACCTATTTGACTCTGGCGATTTCAACACAATCATTTGATTTTTCAAAATTAATTGTCGAAAAATTGTTTTTTTTTTATGCGACCAAAAAACCACTATGGAACGTGTCGATATCCATAAATATTTTAATGATTTTTTTTTTTAATCTTACTCAATCAAGTACTTTTTCCAATTTTTCACAATTGCAAAATACAAAAAAAAGAAAAGAAAAGAAAAGAAAAATAAAACAAAAACAGAAAATTTACTTAGTAGTTAGTAGTATAGTACTTTTCCATTCTTTTTTCAAATTTGAACATATACCTTACGTTTACATACTATATAGGTATGTATGTTCATATGTATGTATGTATGTATATTTTTGTCTTGTACTGTAATTATGTAAAATAAAAGCTTTTAGTTGTTATTGTTTTAATGTTCTATTAACGTGAGCGTATATATGTACATGCTAATTCCGAAAATGGTTTCTTCGGTTTTATTTTTAGGTTTTGACGTATTTTAGTTTATACATACAGATATACATTTTATCTTTTTTTTTTTGTATTTCAAGAACAAAAACTCTTTACCTTGCCAAAAGAGTTTAAAAAGAATATCTCTGAAATTTCTAAAGATTTATAAATTCATTAACGTCTACCTATCTGCCTATAAAATTAAAAAAAATAAGGAGACAATAGCCGAAGACAAAAATTCGTGTCAATAACTATGTAAGTATGTACGTTTGACTTGTAATACGAGTGAGAAGAAAGCAATGGAGAGCAATGACAACAATAATTGCTGGCTGAATGCGTATATAACAGGGATGGCATTACGAATTTTAAAATTGTACAATTTTACTTCAGAAATTGTACTTTTTTCATTTAAATTGTTCTAAAAGTTATTTTGTATTTTCATTTTGATAAAATATATATTTCTTTATTATTATTTTTTTTTTTATTTACAATCTACATATTTTAATAACATTAAGTGAAGGCTTTTTTTTTTTTGATAAATTACAACTATTGTTATTGTCATTTGCAGTTGTATATTATATGTAATTCTAGTAAATACATACATAGGTATATATTTTTCGTTATTATTTCATATGCTAATATACTAACTTAATTGACCATTACAACACTTTAGGCGGGATTACGACCTAGTTTCTTACACCACCTTTAGATGAATGGCGGGACCTACAGTTTAAAGTTGACTCTGAACGATAGATTTTTTATGAAATTTTACATGGCAATTTTATATACTCTCAGAGTTTTTGATATAGGGAGGTAAATCTTCGTATTTCAGCCATAATAAATATTCATGATATTCATAAATTGTTTTCTAGTAAAAAATCAAGAAGTCTTAATTGTAATTTATATATAATATATAATATGGCAAGTTCAAACATAAACTTAACTTTAAAAGTTATAGGTAGGCTTATCTGCCCTCTAGGTTAACACCCACTTTTATCTTATTGTGTACTTATAAAAATTAAAGACCAATTATCTGCTCGTTAAAATCCTGTCCTTAGTTGAAGACGAGTTGTAACAATGGTCCTTAGGCTGGAAAGTTTTCTTAATTGTGCTAAACACGCCATTTGTGTACCATAGTACTTTTCGTGTTTGAAAGTGTACCTAAAAAATTGTACAATTGTACCACGTTTGGTGTGGAATTGTTGTTGCATTGTCTTTGTTGTTGTTTAGGTTTTTTGAACTTTTTCTCTTCGCTCTCTCGGGGTTTATAGTATTGTTTTGTATTGTTTCATTTTCTTTTGTTTAAGACATTGACTTTTTATGATTAAAAAGCAAGACATTAAACTTTGAAAGTTTGTTTACATTTCTCAACTTTTGTTTTTCTTTTTTATTCACTTCCTTTCTTTCTTTTAATTCGTTTGTGCTCTATAGGTCTTCTGGTAATCAGTAAATTATGGTTTATCAATATGTTATCATGTACATATGCATTTATTATATTCTTTGTTAATGTGTTAGTGGCGTAAGAAAAACAAAAAACAAACAAAAATTCTATTCAAATACCAAAACAAATGAAATACTGCAAATTTTAATAATAAACAATTATTATCTATTTTCAAATACATACATATGTACATAAGTATGTACGTTTTTAATAAATTTAAATAACTGAAATATATGTATTTGGTATGATTTTTAACTCTTTAGCAAACGTTTTGCTCCTCTTACATTGTAGGTATGTAGTTTGACTTGGTTCAAAAATGAATAGTAAATCCACAAAAAAAAAAAGAAAATAAATAAACGAACAAAGAATTTTTGCTGTGCTGATACGTGTGACCAACATACATAAATAAATATATATGTATGTATGTGCATATGTACATGAATATAAAAGAGTAAATGTAAATAAAATCTTAAAAACGGTGATTTAATTTTCCAAAGTGTTCTTTGTTTTGGTTTTTGTAATTTGTAAATAACAGTATAAACTTAACTTTAAAAGTTTTATTTTTTATGTTTTTTATCTTATTGATCCTAAGCACTATAACTTATATGATTCAAATCTTGTTGTGTTATTTTAATTATAATATATAAATAAAATAAAAAAAATAAATAAATAAATTAGCATCCGTTTGAAAGAGAGTAATGTGTCGAAAACAAATAATAAATAATAAACAAAACAAAGTACATACATATGTACATATGTACATACATACATACATATGTACATATTTAAAACAAACAAAACATTCACAAACATTTTAAGCAATTTAAAAAGGAAGGATCCACATAATGATTCTTTTTCGAATGCTCATAAAATCTTTACAACGGTCAACTACATTTTTCAATACATACATACATATGTATGCCTGTGTATGCGAAGTTATTGTCCGTGGCAAGGATGGGAAATTGATCTTAACAAATTGTACTTTCACAAAAACTTGTACTTTTTTTCAACCCGATTGTACTAAATTCACTTTTTTTCGTTTTTAAATTTTTTTTTTTTATTAAAAATTAAATAAAAATATAAATGACAATTCATTTTACATATATTTATGTACATATATATATGCGTGAAAAAACAAAATTAACAAAAAGGTACATTGCAGTTTCTTTCTACTAAGTACTTGTATACATATATAATAGGTAAACTTAACAACAAACTTACTTTAATACTTAACTATAAAGGAATATAAAAGTTTATGAGATCTAAATTTTAAATCACTATTTATGATAAATTTTTTGCTAGCAAACTATTTCTTATTTCAAAATTGTAGGAACACGAATTAAATGACTTCAATAAATCCCTTGTTTGGATTAAATTGGAGATAGTCGAAACAAACAGTCTATTTCTCCCTTTGTAGGGAGGGATTAGGGAAAATTTCCAAATAGTGCTAAATAAGTCATTGAGGTGCTATGGTGTTTTTGATTTCCAAATAGTGCTAAAAAAAAAAAGTACAATTGTGCCAACTGGTTCGTGGCAATAACATTTGTAGACAGGAGCACTTAACTTGTTGTCCTCTGCTCCAGCTCTGCTTATAATTCGCTGATGTTCAAATCAGACAGAAAGAACAAAAGTTGTGTTATTGTTACTGTAATATAATAATAATATTTGTTGTAAAACTACTTTCAACACTTTCATTCATTCATTGTGTAGTGTTGGTTAGTGAGTATGATTTTTATCTTGTAAAACAAGGGGACTAGGAAAATTGTCCGTTAAAATGAAGTGATCGCCTACGAGAGGTGTCCGTTAGTAGAGTTTTCACTGTAGTTGTAAGGAATTTCCTTTTATTTCTGTGAAACATAATAGAATTCTTATTACTGCATACTACCCTACCTTTATTGTACACGTCATATACTAATTCCTATGATATCCAGTTGGTGCAGAGGGGTACAACAATTATTCTTGCATCGATCACTTTCTTAATTTCAAATTGTTTAGGTTTCAATAATTTCGGTGGCTTATAAATTTCACATATTACCTTCTGTTACACTCAATTGAATAAAATAAAATTTTCCTTTTCAGTTCAAAATGTACACAGTCATTCGACGTAAGCTATTTAAAATTATGAAGAGCGAACAATCATGCAATTGTGTCATGTCTTATTGGTTCAAATAAATATTGAGTGTTTTTATTTATTCTAAATAATAGCAAGTCATTGTAAATTAAATTCTTGACTAAATTACATATAATTTGATGTTAATCACAAAAAAATAAGTTCAAAATGAATGTTTTTACATCAATGTTACATTGTAAAATTAAAGTAATTTACTTCACAACAAACTCATTGTTTATAAGGTATTTCTAGTTTTTTTTTTACCTCCTCCTAATGGGTTATTCATTCATTTATTCAAAAATCAGCAGCATCAACAAAAGAACAAGCATTTAGTTAAAATATGATCTAATCTTTTTGAAGCTAAATACGTATGTATGTATGTATGTATGTATGTATGTATGTATGTATGTATGTATGTATGTGACTATATCACTATTCTCTTTCTTTAGGCATTTTTTTTATTCCTCTTTTTCTAAATGAGGAAATTGTTTCTCTTTTGTTTCTTTGATTTTATGTAAGGAATCAGTTGTAATTGCTTTATAAATGTTTAAAAAAATGTAATAACGGCATCCAGGAATGGGTGATAATTTAATTATTGTAAATGTTAGCCCTCTCCGATCTACAGAAAATTAAAGAAGAGAAAGAAATACAAAAATGTTTAGTTAGGAGGCAATATTTCTATATTTTTTGTTCCACCTCTCCTGTTTTACTATAAATAGTTAGGTACACATATGTACATAGTTTCTCTTATTATACCTACTTGTATAACAACATTACACTCATCACTAGACTAGTTGATACAGGGTTTAATAAATTGTTCCAGTAAGTCTTTACAATGCTCATGAGATACCTAGATAGTAAAAATAAATCCATTCATTTTGTTGTGAAGTTAAGGTCTTTGTTATTCGTATTTTGCTATGTGCTCTATATGCTCAACAAATAACTATAAAGAAAAAGAACTGCGTAGTTAATTTTCTTAAAAATACATTGTACAATATTTATAAACAGTTGCTCAAGTATTTGTATATATACATATAATGTATATATACATATATATATATGTATGTACATACTATATATACGATTATTTATGTTGCCAAACTTGTATTTAAACATAAATATCAAACATGTACACATGTATGCATGTACATAGGTATGTGTGAGTATACTTTGCATGTAAACAACATAAATAATGATTTTTCGCAGAGAGAGTACATATCAGATTTTAAAAAAACTTATTTTAATTTTTTTTGATATTTTAAAATAGAATACAAAAACTTACAATATTTACAACAACAAAATTGAAATAATTTTCGAATACCTATAAACGTGCTTAAAATTTTACAAATTTTTATTATTCCCTATTCGCATTTTTATTTTGAACTAATAAAACAACTATGTATGTATGTGTATGCATGTACACTGAAACAGCAACTGTTTTTCGTATTTATTTTATTTCGTAACAACAAAACGAACATTCAGTAATACAAACGCAAAAACAATAAATGATCATAAGAAACAGCTGATTTATAACAACAAACTTTATACATACAGTGTTTGAATATTTGTAAGATATTAAATTAGTTATACTGATATGTGTATGTGTTTTCAGTTTGTTTTCACTCTCTTTTAATTATACCTTTTCTCTCTCTCTCTCTCTCTTGAATTTAATTACATACACTCATTCAGAGTGCTTTAGGTGCTTACATGCAGGGTTCCCGCTTTTATGTTTTTAATTTGGTTAGTATACCCGAAAATTTCTGAAAAATGCCCATTTTGAAAAAACGGGTATTTTATATTACTTTTTGGCTTTTAGTGCTTACTCGTGCAATAAGTATCATCAATAAGTATTATGTATGCAATAAGTATTATACATAATACATGTTGAAACATTTTGTATGATACTATATATATATATATATATATATATATAGATTTGCAATTATTGTAATTCTAAAAGTCAATTACGAATATGATATGCTTAACATATGATTGCAAAAAAAAAAATATAGTTCATCTTGCTGTTTGCTATTAGATAAAACGTAAAAAGTATAAAATTGGGGTGACGAATGCTGTCATTTAGAAATCAACAAATTATTGTGCATTTGATGTGATAGCGAAATGAATATCCAAATTCCAACATAATATGACATTGAGCCGTGACAGTGCGTTTTTCTATGAAGAGTTGGCAACATTGCTTACATGTATTAGTTGTTTTTGTTTAGCTTTTATTTTTATTACAGTGCAGTCTCCCTTTGTTTTGTAGTCTCTTCGAGCAATATTGTTAAGTCAGTTCTTTTTTAACTAATTTTACGATTTTCGTTTTTAAAATATTTTGAATGAAAAAAAAAAAATAAAAAAAAAAAGGAAATTGCATTTTTATAAAACATTAAATTTCAATTAATAAGTATATACGTACATATGTATGTTACTTAAAAGAAAACTAGCTTATTTATAATCCTTATTCTAGATACACACACAGCAACATTGTCACGCAACACGTTTAGCTCACATGTTTCATATTTTGATACATTGCAGCCAACAATGAACGATACATGTTTGATTTGATGAACACAACACGTTGCAAAGATTTTATCTACCATTCAAAGAAACTCATAAAAACTGCTTTTCCTTAAAATGCTGTATTTGATAACATTATAGTTTTCGCTGTCTCTTGTCCTTATTTGAGTTACAATAAAAATATTTATTATTGAACGAGAGTGTGCGTGTATGTGTATAGTTAGCTGTGGACACATACAACTTTTAAAACCTTGAAATATTTTGTACCAAAAACCAAAACTCATTTTCTTTCTGTTTGTTATATTGTATGTATGTCGAAGCCTTGTTATCGCCGTTGCTGTTGAGCATATTTGTGTGCAAGAGTAATGAATATGTTGCGCTCACATTTTCCCCTATAATCGGCCATCAACGCCACCGTTAATAATATTTTTGTTTGTTGCTTTTGTGTGATTTTTATACCTATTTCTATTATTATCACAATTTTCTATTTAAAAGGGAAATTTCCTACCTGTGAGAATGGCAAAACTAGCAAAATTATGCTATATTTCTAAATAATATTTTTTGACACCATTCGCAATTTTTGAGTAGAAAAAATAGTTTTTAATTAATGGCGACTTTATTTAATTTTTTCAATACATTTGCAATGTTTCTTGGACTCTAATTTGGTTTAATATTTGCAAGGAACTTTTATAAGCACTTCCATATTAATAAAAAAAAAAAAAAAATTAATTACTTTTAACAAGTGTAGTTTACCTGTGGTATACCATATAGACCATATAGATTGCATGGTCTTTGATAAAATAAAGGTGAATAAATTGAAAATTACATTAATTTTCAATATACAGACATACATACATACATATATCTTAGTTTTAAAAACTCTTTTGGCAAAGTAAAAGAGTTAATTTTTTTGAAAATCCATATATTTACACTTTGTTTTATTTCCTGTTATCAGTGTTTACTGTTAATTAATACTTTGTAGGTGTTTTCTAAACATTAACAACATAATCAGTTAAGTTGATATACATATGTATGTATGTATGTACATATGTACATACATAAATTACGTTATAAGTGTATTTGTAATTTGTAAATTTTAACAATAATAAAATCATATACACAATTTAATTATAAAATCATTAATTTTAGTCATTAAAAAATTAAAAATATAGAAATACACCCAAAGCTCACTTTGCGTCGTTTCGTTTTGCGTTTTTGCGTCGCTTCTCAATTAGTATTAATTTTAATTGAGCGTCGTTAGATATTCGAAGTTGCGTTGTTTTGGGTTCGAGTTTTTAATTTATTTTTTAATAATTTTTTGAAAAATCTTTTTTTTTGGTTAAAAGATGGCACAACTTTTCCTTCTAATTGTGCACCATGGTATCAAAACTGAGGATTCCCTTTCCAACTGGAAATATGGAATACAGTTTTACTTTAACCTTGTTTTCCTAATTCAGTTCCGAGTTCAGTTTCAATTAGTGTGTTATAAATTAAGTGAATTTTTTATTTTAATTTAATTTGTTTTTTGTATGAATTTAATAAAATTTTATATTATTTTTGTTTTTGAAATGTTTACTTTTACTCAATTTTCTTCTTAAAAAGTGGTATTTTTAACCCTGGACCTATCTTCCATCTTTACATGGTTTTCTATAGAAAATCATAATTCACTTTGCGTCGTGTTTTTGGAACGTAGCCATGACGCAAAGTGAGGTATGGGTGTATTACCGTATATTGCCATATTAGGTCGAACGTATATACAAAAACAATGTTTATAAACATTTAAAATGTTTAGCTAAACTTTTAAATAAAAGGAAGAATGTTCGGTAGTGTTTATGGAATTGTAGAAATGAGTGATAAAAATTTCTGTATTAAAATTAATAACAGAGTTCCCTCTGACCTTCTCTTTTTAGTGGAAAAGGAAAAAAAAAAAGAAGAATTGGGATTAATATAAACATAACATATGTATATTTTTATGTTTGTGTTTATATTGTGATTTTATTTCACATATTTTGTTTATATTTTTATTTTCTATAATTCTGCTGCATTACTGTTGTTATGAGACTATCATATGGTTTTTATTATGGTTTTTACCTACATTTTCAATACATACATATACTATATGTACATACATACACATGTATTCATTTGTGTGTGTGTTTAGGAAAATAAATATTTGGATGTGTTTTGTTGTTTTTTTTTTAAACTAAAGAGAGTCATTTTATACTATGAACACTACATACAGTAGTTGCAGAAATAATTGAAACAAATAAGATTATTCAAATTACATTTGAAATTAAATTCAAAGTTAATTACGAAATATTAAAGATTTAATGGCGCTGGCTTCATACCCTCAAATGAGACTACAGTATCATTAATGGTATAGAAAGCGCTCACTCTGATTTATACCTATAAGAAAAAAATTTGTACCTCACTCATTTTGGTATAAATTGGTGTCTTTAATGTAAAAGTAATATTAATCTGAATCTATATAGCTCACTGCTCCTGCGTTTACTCGGCGAAGAATCAATTGAATGGCTTCAACGTTTGTATGACATATTCATTGACTTTACAGAAGCCACCATCCACCATTAAGCTATTTGCAAGCGCTAGAATGTAAAGCAGTTCCAATTTAATTAATCGAACTGTGAAGTGCTTCATACTGAGATCTGACAAATGTTATAGGCAACTACCATAAGATGGGCCATCACAGGAACATCTTTGAACATCTCAAAACACCATGGCTATGCTGACTACATTTACTTTTTCGATATAAATGCTGACCAGGCTTATTCATACACTGTAAAAGCTATGATAATCTTCACAATTCTACAAACAGACTAAATTCCGCAAAAGTGCGTTCTGCAAGGCAATACGGTTTGTGGAACACCTCAGTCATCGATTTGCAGGATTTGTAGTAATGTGGGTGAGCCGGAGTCATTGATTTTATTCTGTGTCTCTGCCCTGGTATGCGGAGGTTTGTTCAACAGCCTTAAGGAGTTAGCCCTTGTTAGAATTTCTGATATGAAATTACCATTGTCTGCCTTCCTTTCTTTTCCTTACCTTTCTTGTATACATTAGGAAAATATTATTTGTTTCTGTTTATTCCCAGTTTTCGAATCTATTTAGAGATTTTTTAGTTTTTAATTGGCAACTATTTTTCATTTAAGAAGATTTTCTGTTTTTCGTGCAGTTGGAAAACGTAAATAAATTATCAATTCGAATTATCAACAACTGTATGCATAATTTTTACAACAAATCCATTTTGTTTGCTCAAAATTATTTTTACTTAAAAAAAAAATAACTATAACATCAAAAGTAAAGTTACCTAACCATATACACCTGGTGTTAAAAATACATGCATATGCATATAATGATATCCATATATTTTTTACCTGTACTGTAATAACAAATCATTGTTGTTCGTTTGCGATTTTGTTTTTTTTACGCTCTCTCAAATATTGGACGCTCAGCTGTTTAGAAAGTCTTGATGGTAGTACACTGTCGAAATATAGTATAAACGACGCTCTCTAAATACATATGTAAATACATACGTGTCTACTCCCCATATAATACTGAATACACAATACAATGTTATATTTTATACTCTGTTCTTTGTTTCATGCATGTTCTTCGCCACACACCTCCTCTTTAGGTACATACGTCTAGTGTAGTGTACCGTATTGTACGTATAGACTAGTTGGCTTGAAATTATTGTTGTTATCATCGGAGCTGATGTTTTTTATTTTTCTGATTTGAGCAGTCAGCAGTTTTTAGTCACAGAGTTTTCAATTTCTTTACGTATTCATCAGTCGTATTTTAGCAACGAGAGTCTTTGCATCGTGTAGAGAATAAAAACTAAAGATTTCTACTTTGTTAAAGGAAAGGTACGCGGGTCGCGGGGTAAATATACATATTCTGTTATTACTTTTATTTTGAAGTAAAAAAAGCAACAACTACAATACTTAAAAAGCTTAAAGTGATTGTTTGTGTGCGACTGGCTCTTTGTTTTAATAATAAAAAGTATTTGTGTGTGGGTATGTTTATCAGTACTTTTTTTGTTTTGTTTTTGATGTGTCGTTGATGATATACAAAAAGAGGCGAAAGAAGTAACCAAATGAAGTATACGACTTTACAACTTTTCAATATTAATAAGACAAACAGCAACAAAAACGTAATTATTATACACAAAAGAAATTAAATTCGAGAAAAAAGTGCAATTGAAATATCTTATTGTTTGGTTTGGATCATGTTCGCCAATGTTTTGTGAGCGTGTATTTGTGAGCGTCTGAATAATATAATAAAGAGAAGACAAAAGAAATATTGAAAAACAACAATAATAATGCTTTGTGTTATGAATATAAGGAAATAAAAGTTAATAAAACTTAAATTTGTGCTTAAAAAATACAAACAAAATACATGTAAATAAAGTAATTAAAGAAAATTTATATTTTTCAAAATTTTTCATATATAAAAACTTATTTATTGGAAAAATATGTATTAGTGTGTCCATATTGATAAAAATGAAATAAAAACACAAAATTAACAACAAAAAAAAAGTTATTTTAGTGTAACTATTAACTCAAATACAAATCTGACATATAATGAATCATTTGGCCTATATAGCATCTACTTACAGTTCCAAAAATATCACACAAATACGTTTAAAATAAGCAAATATTATGGCAAAAATTTTGTTTTGAAAATAAAAAAAATCTATTTCCTGCTGCCTAATGGTATTCGATAATATTTTCCATAAAAAAAAATGGAAAACTTTTCTTGTTTTACACCATAGCTAAAGCAAATTAAAATAGCAGGCAATACTGACAATCTTAATACTCTATTAACAGACACTTGTGCTGCCAGTATAGTTGGGAAGAGAATTTTTTAGTTGTACTACCGAATAATAAATTTTTAAAACAGTTGTGCATAAAATGTTAATTCTTATTTTTTTTTTCAATATAATATTGGAACGATTTTTTTTTTAATATAAACAGGAATAACCAAAGTTTGGGCGCTTGTAGTGAAACATTAATACAGAATTATTTATTAAAAACATTAGCTATAGCTTTTTTAAATAGTTGAAAAACCTAGGCTATTATTATGCGCAGTACTTGTTCTTAGTCATTTTACAGTGTTACGTTAAATGTATTACAAATTAAAGAGAAATTAAAAGTCTCTTCTGTTAACAATGCTGCTCTCTGGCTATTTTCTGCTACCTATCTGTTCAATATTATTTTATTCCATTCTATTAAAGTTGTAATTTGTATTTTAATTTTTTTTTATATCATTTAGTCTACAGCGCAATTTTTAAGCAAACAAATCTAAAAATTTTAGTAAAAAAAACAATAACAACAAAATAAATAGAAAAACGCCATTAGTAAGTGATTGCAATTATTACAACAAACATTCAAACCATCACCAGCGCCTCAATAATTGGAAGATTTCCAATGTATTTAAAGACAATTTTCAACAATATCAGCATTACCGCCTTAATTAACTATAAAAACAAGTATAATTATAGCAGCAATCTAGCGCAAATTATTAACGAGCTTCGACAAACATAAATTTAAAAAAAAAAAATAAATAAAAAAAATATTATAAATCTATTAATGAATTTTGATTAAATACTCGTATTTTAAAACAGCCTTCACTTGAGTGTGTGACCTCAAAGTTGTTACAATTAAAATTAATAAAAAAAAAATCATTGTTACAGTGAGAGTGGATAAAGAGAAGAAGAAGAAAAAACAACACAAAGAAAAAAAAATAGGAACCCCCAACCTAACATGTAAGTTGTTTTCCTCCATTTTTTGGTCTTCTGTGGTTTATTATTAATTTGTTTAAATTTGACACACATTTTCTAATTTGTATCAAAGAAAACAACACAAAGGAAAATAGAATTCTCCTATCTTGTTATTTTTTCACAATTTTATTTATTTATTTCTTTTTTCTCAATATGTAATATGTTCGTTTATTTTTATTTTATGTACTCACCATACTATATACACATTATAATTTTCACATCAGAATACCAACCATGTCGCTATTTATTTAATTTTATTATAATTTTTTGCTTGATGTATTTGATGTAACGCGTGTCGTTCTAAAATATTTTAATAATAAACAGTGATGGCTCAAATAATAGACTCCATAAATTGTTATTTATTATTATTATTATTTCCAAATGTGTGTAATTATGTAGAAAAAAGGTAAACTTTTTTTTTGTTTTTCTCTCTTAATATTCCTATAAATGAATAACTGATTGCATTTAGATAAACAATAAATTATTTGTCGCAACTACTATTTGTTCCATTACTGTATAGTACTTAAAAAGTATTTTTTTTTTCTACTTGTGCTTCTTTTTTTATTTGCTTTAATTCCATTTTTTAAATTGTATATCGCATATCAGTGATGCTCTCAGCTGTTGTTATAATACTCTTTTTGTGTGTATGTATGTATGTATTTTTTGATTAATCTTACGCTCTCACTCTGTTTACCATTTTCTTTAACATTTTTTTTGTTTACTTTTTCGATTTGAACTGATCAGTTGTTTTTTGTTTATATTTTTTTATGTTTAAGATTGTTAGTGTGTGCATGCCTTAACTTATTGTTATTTATTCTCTCTGTTTTCATGTCTCTCGTTTGCTCTTGTAGTTTATTCATTTTACTTGTTGTGTTAAATAAATTCTGAGGTTAGTTTACTTGATTTTATTTTTTACGTATTACGCTCACCCTGCCCCCCACTCACATTTCGGTTAGTATGTTATAACTTTTTGTTTTTTTTTTTTTTGTTTTCATCTGCTAGTGCAATGCCTTTTTTGTCTACATATACAAACGAAAGCATTCAAAGTTAGTTTGAATTATTTCTCGTATGTAGGCAAATAGTAACTATAATCCTTTGAGTGGTGTTTAATAGTGAATAAAATCAAAACGTTTAGTTATAAAAAATATTTCAAATATAAAATTTATTAAAACTGTTTGATTCAATTTAGTTTTATAGTATCACCCAAAATTAAAGCAAATTTTTGATATCAATTAATTCTTTTCTTCAGAAAACATTAACGTTCCATACGTTGTCTGTTGTCAACGTGTATAGCTAATGCGGCATTAAAGATTTTTATTATTGAATATTATTCTTTGAGAGTATATTGACCGCCACATTGCTTGTCTCTATCAATACACTCTTCTTAAACTCATATGCATACACACCAATTACTTGTTGTCGCTAATTTTTTTCTCTCCTTGAAAATCCTATCACTTTGTGATGAGTTAAAAGGGAAAAGGGGAAATGTTAGCGTAAAGTCGTCGAATATTATTAGAATATTATTTAACAATAACGGCATAGAAAAATGAAAAATCTTTCATTGAAAGAAATTTATGAAATAAATTATAAAATAAAAAATAATATTTTTTCTAGACTCTCTTTTTTAAGAAGATACTACAATGTAGTAACTATGTACATATACAATGTATAAACAGCATATAATACCCAGTAAACCGTAGCAAAAGGTGATAAACTAGAAAACCGAGTGACGTCACTTTTATTTCATTCGAGTTATATCAACTTTGGTATTTAATTTGTTTTTCATTTAATTCTTTTTTTTACCGTTAAATTATTATTAATGGTTCTTCCAACAATGTTGATAATGTGTTTATAAATATGCATATGTACCTATATTAAAAATAAAATTCCAATTATTATTATCTTTTTTGTTCTTCCAGCAAAAATAAATACATACCTAGTTTAAAACCCAAATGGAATCCAAAAATTATAACGATATTCTGAGACATCGGTTGTGGCATACATATATTTATTATAATAGTTTGTGTAACATAGATCTTATTTTTACCATAAATCATTTACCTATAATTTGAAGTTCTATACTGTTTATTATCTTATGATATTTTAAATAATAAATTATTTCTTTCTATATTTTCGATTTTCAATTGCAGAATGTTTAAATTTACACTGACAATGGTTTTTATATAACAACAGTTGGCCGCGAATCTGTAGGCCATAGTTTGCAATATTAGACTGTGGTAAGTAAATAGTTAATAACTTTTTTTGCACATACATACATATGTATGTATGTACATAAATTGTAGTATGTTTACTGGAGAATATCATTTTAGTGTTTCAAATAATAGCTTTTTTAAGAAATTTAAAAATATCGTAAATATAAAAAATAAAGTGTTACAGCTTACAGTTACATTTTCTGTTGTAATTTAACGAAATTATACTTTTTACACTGTTTTCCAATAAAGTGAGTACAAATGAGGAATTAACTGTTCCAGTTCATATCTACATATGTATATATCTATGAGGGTTCAGAAAAATCAAGTTTATACAATTAAACAGTCAGTGTCATTTCCAGATTAAGTCTTTTGGAGTGTTAGTAAATATTTGGCACCACTAGGGAAGAAATATGCCATATATAGTGCAGTTTTTCTTCGCTAAAAGCGAAATATAAATCGGGAGGTTGAAGTAGTGTCTAGGATCCTAATATTGCATTTATAAATTACTTCCATTTTGGGTACACAAATTAATAATAATGACAATTATTGAGTCCAAAAATCTTGTAAGAAATTTTTTAATTGCTCAGGAATTAAAAAAAAGTTTGGCACAAATTGAATAAAAATTGATAGAAAAAATATTTGACGTATGCGTTTCGGAAAAGCTAACACAAAAACACTCACAAATCCAGTTTTTTTTTCTTAATTTCCATTTTAAAATCTATGTATTTCAAAATGGTTAACGGGGTTTCATCCCTGTTTTTCTCAATTCTCTCGCTCTCTGTTTATTTTCCGTTTTATTTTTCACTTACTCTTTCTGCAAAAGTAAATCATTTTTTCTCAACTGTTCTTTCTCTCATTTTTAGCTGTTGTTTTTGTCAACTTAAATACAATTGCCTGTTATTAGCTTTCTTTTATAACTATGGTTCTCGAGCTGCCACAGTAATATGATGAGAATCGTACTCAATATGCAAATACTTGTACACTGTTTTATTTGCATTGTATGTTGTTCTAGTTTGTGTATGCAGGTCAAGACTTTAAACGGAAAGTAATAAATACACACATACATATGTATGTATATACTAATATACGCACATACAACCTTGTTTCAACATAAATGTTGCTTAGTAACATTAAATTTTATAAAATGTATTTGTGAATGCTGTTAAAATGTCAGCAACATGTTGATTGTGCAAAACTTTAAATGAGGACGTGTGTGTGTTGTGCTTATTTGTTGCAGTTGGCTACAATTTGTTGCGTTTTTTATTTTCATGTATATATGTATATATGCATTTATTGAACTGGTTTTTCGCATATGTTATTACGAAATTGTTGTTAATTTCAAATAGAAACATAAACACAAAAAGCATGCATTCAACGCTTTTTTTTTTTTCTTTAATAATAAACCTTGTAATAGAAAATCAAATAAAAATATGACGTCATATTATAAAAGTGGCACATAACATACTAACATGCCTAGATCTAACCTATGTATGTATGTACATACATACATATGTGCATTCGCTTGTGTTTTAATAAGTATGTAAATATTTTATATCTCGGGGACTAATAGATTATTTTTATTGTATTATTCTCTTTTTTCCTTTTAAATTGGGGTTAATAGGTCAGGTCCCTTTATTTCAATGATTTCAAATTGTTGCATCTGTTTCGGGTTCATAAGAGTTTTTAATGACCAAGAACTACATATTCGACCTAGTAACCCAGTTTCCATCATTTTCTCATTGCTGTTTACTTTTTAAGAATACATATAACTATTTTTGACCTTAATTCTTATACTCTTCCTCTTCTATTCGTTTTCACTCCCTTAACTTATACAATATACATATGTATGTACATACATATGTACATATGTATACATAGGAACATATGTATGCACATACATATGTATGTATGTATTTACATATTTTTTTTTGATTATTTATAATTATTTATAACAAAAGCAATAGAAGACCGTGTGATTTCTTTTTTCATTTATAAATATTTTCTTTTAATAGTAAAATGGCAACAACAGCAAAAATTGTTTCAATTTTTTTTTTGTTTTTCTAAATGTATTTTTGTTTTGTGACCCACTTTTAAAGGGGAACATTTATCAGCACTCATAAACGTAAGTTCATGTGTGTATGTAAGTTATTTTTTGTTGGTGTAATAAAAAAGTGCATTTTATAAAAATTTTTTTTTCTGTTATACATACATACATATATCGGTTTTTCCAATAAAACAACAATTTCATATTAAACATCTGCCCAATTAAATGTCATTTATTCCGTCTGTTTTGCCAAATCAACGTATATCTGATCCTAATTTTAATTGAAAAATAATCTTCCGCGATGAGGCCCATTTCTGGATGAATGGTGGGTACGTGAACAAACAAAATTTTCGTATTGGGGATGATACCACAATTCATATTGAATTCATATTCAAGACCACTCAATGAATCCCGAAAAGGTCACTATTTATGTGATTTCTGTAAATATGTATACATGTTTGATTTATATACATACATACATACATATGTATGTACATACAGTGCATGACAAAACAATGGAAACTTTTTCAAAAATTTATTTATGTGTTACAATCGGACGAAAATTTAAAAATCTTTTTAAGAAATCGGCAAAATATTAATGCCTTTTATTAATATGCCCTGTTATTAACATTTCTGTATTTTAAAAAATATATAAAAAGACTATATAATTCAGTAATTAAAAAAAAAAAATAATTCTATTCACATATTTGATGTTGACAAAACATTGGAAACTTTGGAAACTTTTTTAATTTTTGAATTATATAATTCATTTTTATACATAATTTTAATATACAGAAACGTTAATAACAGTGCATATTAATAAACTCCACAAATGTTTTGCCGATTTTTAAAAAACATGTTAAATTTTCGTCCGATTAAGTACATTTTTGAAAATGTTTCCATTGTTTTGTCAAGCACTGTATATACAATAAATAATAATTCAATTTATGTATATAACTTGTAAATTAATTTACTTTTAATGAAATAAAAATAACAAAAAAAAAAAAAAAGAAGAAAAATAATTAATAAAAATTACAAGAGATTCAAAATAATTTCCGAATTCAATAAAAAATAATAGGAGTTGTTAAAATGTTATGTTTGTGCCTTCCCATAACCTATGTACGTGATAGTGTTTAGTATGTGACAAATAACTAATTTTGAGTGTGTATTGTGAAAAATTGCTGCAATATAAATTTATTATTTTTTATTGGCCATTGTTGGCTGGCTAAATACCATTTCCATAAATATCGATTATTTAGCGCTCAATGAGCTTTAAATTTTTAGGCTAAAAATGAATCAGAACAACTTTGGATTGACAGGATAAAACATTACAGTTTCATAGAAACTCATATTTCGGAACTATCACGGTCATAATAAAAACACTGGTTGAGAAATTAACATCAGAATTACAAAATGTATAAAAATTAGTTCGAATAACCGCTCTCCACTGGCAATCTGCAATATAGACGTTGCAGGGGTATCTGTTTTCGAAAATCTAGGGGCGCGCTTAAAAATATTAACACCACAATGGTGTCTGGAGAATTAATAAATTGCAACAAACTGTCAAAATAAGCCCACCTTATTACACGGGTGTAAAACATGCTCGATGACAAACGCTGTTACATATAAATATCATAGACTGATACCTCATACCCATCATACTTAGAATCTGGTGGGTTTTACGACGAAGAAATCTGTGAAGTAAATATAGCTTCGTAGTCGCCGTAGTCTGGTAATTAGTGTGATGACTTATTACCCGTAACATCTCCAACAAAACGAATATGAATAAATATTGCTTCAGCAAATTTCTGGCTAAAAGTTTGAGAGTCAATAAAATTACATACTATGAAAAACTTTCTCAAAAATCTATCGTTCGGAATCGACTTTAAACTGTAGGTTCCGCTACTCATTTATAAAATTAACACAACCAACATCAGTGGTGTAAGAAACTAGTTCGTAATCCTGACTGCAGGGTTGTATTTAAATATCGTGCCCTTAGACAAACATTACAAAAAAAAAAAGCGACCGACTGCCTCGCAGATGAACGGAAACTCTGACTAAATCTAAATACATACATATACATACGTACTCATTTACGCATTCTTCTTGCTATTGGATGTATACCAACGGTTGAGTGGCACCCAAAGATTTTGTTAGTTCTCCTTCTCACTGGCATGTTGAAAACTATGATATACATAAGTAGGAAAGCTTCGATGAACAATTATCGATGTGCGTGCTACAGTTTAATTTTTATTTATTATGATAAAATGAATAAAGGATGTGCCATTATTACTATTAATCAATTCTATACGTTAACAATTTGTTGGCGAGACATCGGTATCTCGGTTCGGTTAAATTACGTACATAGTTTGGAGTATGATAGCGGATTTTGTTTCAAGATCCCCCTTTACTTTCATCAGTGGAATCGTCCAGGAAGTATTAAATGACATTACATAAAAAACAATTGTAGCACATTATTTAGTTGTAAAATCTTAAACGACTACAGGTGCACCAAAAACCGGCCGTAAACCAAACTTGTAGTAATTTAAAAAGAGCGAAAATCGATATACATATTCGGCGTAAACATCTCTTGCTTACTAGGTTTTAAGTGTCATTATTTTGAATAGTTTTAACTAAAATTATATTCATCTAATTTATATTGTATTGTGTCTTTTAATTTTAATTAAAAAAAAAATTTTTTTTTCATTTAGTTCTGCAGTTGGAATTGTAAGGGCCGGCCTCTGCGAATTTGATCAAAAGATCTTTTGTATGCATGCTTGATTGGAGTGAAGTGCTCGAGTTTGCTAGTGTAAGCGCAAGAGTAGTGCAATAATCGAAACAAACAAGTGGAGAGAATTATTCTGATTGTCGGTTCTAGTTTTAGAAGAGCAGCCTGCGTCATTATGATACCGACATCTGTTACTGGATCACCACCATCAACTGCGGCTAATCCCCTGGCTGGTAGTAATAATAACGGCAATGGATCGGGTGGAACGGCCAACAATTCTGTCTTGTTGGGAATAGCATCTCTAATATTGGAAGGTAGAGCCATAGCTGAAGATGAATATGCCGTGCAAACCTCGTATGCCAACATAAGTTCAGCAATATTGAGTGTTAACTCTGGGGAATGTGGGAGACAATCACCCAAACCATCAACATCAAGAGCTGCGTTTGGTGAAAACTACTTTAGTGGTGCCTCGTCCAGTGCCTTTCCCATCGAGTTGGCAAACTACCAGGCGCGCAAGTCTTCTAATTCTCCTGAATTGTCTACACCATTGTTGCGTGACTACTATGGCAGCAGCAGTGATAGTGCTTCGTCGTCGGTGGAGAGTAATCACAATCGTTGGTCGCAAAAGCTTAGCCAACTAAGACAAGAATCACCGAATGCACAGCAGCAAGGTTTGGCGGCTAGACAAAGGATTGCCGTTGAATGTCCCACAGGCTCAGAGGCTGAATTTGTTGCTTTGGCCATTAATACCGATAAGCACTGCGTTTCTGAGGAGAAAAGAAATGTCGGTGATTTTGAAATACTTCGTAGAATGTCTATAAATCAAATGAATTTTTACAATTCTCCCAATTCCGTGAACAATTCCGGTAGTGGTGGTGGCAGCAGTTTAAGTAGCATTGGCGGAGTTGGAGGTGTTGGTTCTAGTGAAAACTTTATGTGCTCTTTACAATCTTTAGCTAGCAATAGATGCTTACGTGCCGGTGGCAATCCGTTAATAGCCAACATAAAATCTACTCCTCGTTATTCCTATCCTAGAGAAGTATCCATTTCTCCACGCTTATCCACATCATCATTATCTCAATACCACCATCAACAACAACAACATCAAAGAGATACTACGCCATCATCTGGTAGTGGGATACAATCACCACTAACGACAAATGCCTGTTATACTTCGTCAACATCTCCCAATGTGTGCGCGGGCAGTGGTAATAATAAGGAATATTTATTGCGTAAAACAAATACAACACAACGCATGGCTATACCTTGTAAAACCCAAGCAAGCACAAAAAGCCCCCCGAATACAAATCTCAATGCCGCTACACCTTTGTTTCATAATTTAAATTCTCATACTGTTAGCCGAAGAGAAACAATGCAAAATTCTTTAAATTCTTCTAATACGACAACCGCATCGAATGCTGCTACTCTAGCAATAACAAATAAAAATGGAAGTCGCAATCAAACATGCCCGCAACAGGGTCCACACTGTGATCAGTTCCTTCGAAAAATGGGACTAGCCAAAGGTGATGCCTTAGAAACTGAGGAACACCACTGTGATATGTCGTACGTTAATTTAACGGTAATAAAAAAAAAAAAAAAAAAAAAATATAAATAAAGTGAGGAGGAGGTCCGTCCAGTATTAATATAAATTAAATTTCATTTGATTTTAATTCCAGTGCACACGTTGGCGTGCCTATTGTATTAAAATGGAAAATATTTTAGCTCGTGGTGAGCCAATATGCATAGAAGTTTATTTGGGTCCAGTTGGACATAAAGTTTTACTGGAGCAATGGATTATAACGCAAAAGGAAAAGTAAGTTTTATAAAATTGAATAAATTAATCACGTTTAAAAATAAGTTTATTTTTTCCCTTAAAATCTATTGAAGAATTACTGACTTTTAAAAGTATCCAAGTGTTCTTGAATTACTTCGTTCCTATAAAGTTTTCCCTTTACCTTTGTGTTGACATTTTATTATATTTAAATAAGGAAGGACTCTTAGTTTTTAGTTTATCTCGTATCATGCAAATGTTAAATTATAATCTCTCCTATATTGTAATTTCATTATTTTAACATCTAATTATAACATTTGTTTAATAGTTTTAATATATTTTTAATAGTTATAACCATTTTCTGTCCTCGAAGTTAATGATGCGTTAGCTCACTTTGGGTTAACCACATAAAAATTTGTTTATTTTTCTTGTTTAACGCAGAAACGAATTAAAGTTAGAGCACAAATACTCTGAAATATCCAGGGCACGCAACCCTTTATGCTTTTTTTAATACTCGTGTATGACAAAAATTAATGCTAAAATGCAGAAGGACCACCGCAGCTATTCGGATATAAATTATTAAATTAATTTATGAGTTAAAGTCGCCATAGCCTAGTAGGTAGTGTGTTGGCTTAATAAACGTGAGGTCATGATTAAAACCCCAACTTATACATATATATGTATGTACATCTAAAACAAAATGATATATGAAAAAATATTAAACTTAAACTGTAGGTTCTGATTAACACAAGAAGAATAATTACGATATGGGCAATGAATGCATTTTCTTAATACATATTATGTATGTTTTGCTAATATATGTATGTAGATCAGTAATCCGTCCTTCAGTTTGTTCTAATACTCTGCATACATACATATGTACACATACATACATAACATAATTAGTCATTATAACCCTTCAGTGAGGATTGAGATGTAGCTTCTTACACATATACACATATTTTTATGGATTTGTTAATATATATGTATTTAAATTTTTTTATAGACAACCACCGCCTACAATGACGCTGCCTTCATTATGTAGTGCCATACGCAGTCAATTGTATTTTTCGCAAATCAGTGCCTGGTGTGATCTTATTAAGAAATCTGACAAGACCATATATGAAACCGGACGCATTATTTATACCACACCGTCCACAACGAGTGCAGCTGGCGATTTGGCAACTACAACAGGGACAACACACAATCCAACATCGACGATAACAACAGGAACATCCACTACCTCGACACATAATCCCACCGTCACTGCAACAACGACGCCTATGGATGGTGACGGTGGTGGTGGTGGAAATGCTACCCTCAGTGGTGGCGCTGTAATAGTAGGGTGCAATAACAGACGACCATCATCGCCACGTTTGAATATTTTCTATCGCATAAAACAATACGATAGCACTGCTTGCTTTAATTCAAAACCGAATGTACACAATTTTCCAAATGTCAATATAACGGAAAGTTGTAGTGTATCGGTTTGTTTAAAAAGTCTTCCACGTATAACGGGGGGTATTCCAAAAGTTGGCACATTAACAACACAACAACAACAGCAGAATATTACTCCATTATCGACGGCAAACACAAAATCCTCAACTGAAATTGCTGCCGTGAAGAGTAAAACAATTTTAACAACAAAAGTAACGTTAACAACAACAAATAATGTTTCCGCAATAGCTACGAAAGCAACAACAACAACAAATGCCAATAAACCAACAATTTCAATAATGAACTGTGATAAAAATGATAATTTAAACGAACATCATCAAGAACAACAGCGCGAAAAAACTTTAACTTCCACCTCACGCTGCTCCTATTCATCGTCCTGCTCAATCAATAGCGATAAAGTTAAACCAGTATCATCGCCCTGCTATGACACAGAAAGAAACGAAGAGATTGACTTCGAATATGGACTACATTTTGATTTGAGTGCTGGTGCTGGTGGTGATGGAAATGGCTTTGGCGGCGTTAGTGTTGTTGATTGTGATAGTTCCAATTCCTCTATTAGTACAAATAATTGTGGAAATCTTTCACATCGGGAAAAGCAACTCCTCAAATATCGCAAACGCATGATGAAACGTGATAAAAAGCAACAACAGCGTAAAATCAATGACATTTCTATAACACAACAAATGAAAACTGAACCCTATGATACAATTAACAAAATGGAAGAAGGACATGAAGATGATGATGATCATAATCAGCAACAACAGCAAAAATGTAATAATTATGTCGCAGACATCAGTGGGGAATGTGTTAAGCAAAATGTATCAAATGGCCAAAGACAACTATTACCAAATAATCTAAACATAATTAACAGCATTCCTTCTTCAAATCAACAGCAACAGCAACAGCAACAGCACCAGCACCATGTTAAAATGATCTCAACGGGTACGCAGACTGTCAGCAATTCTTGCACGTCGTGCGGTTCGGAAAAGTCAATGATATGTCTAAAATGTAACCCTCTAAAAAGTAACACAGATGCTGATACTACGCTGGCTGAAACAACATCATCGTTTGCCTACGAAGAAATGGATGCTGAGTCGTCATCCTCGTCGTCGACAGCCAGTAGTTTAAGTAGTAGTGATATTATACATACACCACGTAATAAAGCCGAATTATTATTACAAGCCATACAACGTACACCGAAGTCAAATAAGAAACAAAAACACAAATCCAAAGACTCTAAAGGCTCAAATCAAATGGCTGCCATAAAACAAGAACAACCACAACTACAATCAACATCCGCTAGCAATAGCAATCATGCACGCAATTCTAATACCATGAGAAACTTGATTAGCACATCAGCTGCACCTAAAAATAACAGTAATTCAGATATGGTAGTGGGTTGTCAATTGTGTAAAAGACAAAAAACACAACATCATTTTAATTCATCTTCCATGAAAGAGGACTCAAATCCTGATGAGAATAAATCTTCATCAATACCGGCTAGTTCTTTGAATTCTTCATCGTCATTATTATCCTCTAATATTAGGGAAGTTCATGTTAGTAATTCAAGTAATAATAGTAAGGCCTCTACAGATTGCAATGATGATGATGATGATGATGATGATGATGATGCTTCTAGTAATGACGGGGAGGATAAAGATGGTGATGGTGGGAAAATGTTATCATCTGATTGTGTTGATAATGTTTCCTATGTAATGGATGTAAACTCTGAAAATGAAATTGCTAAAGTGGCGTCGACAAGATCATCTGATGTCTACGTCGTTCATGAAACAATGGAAGAAGTAAGTAAAATATTAGATACATATAATAGATATAGATATTTTAACATATATGTACATACATAATGAATGTATAAATCTAAGTTTCCAATTGCTACTAAATATTGCATTATATAGAAATATATATATTATCTCTCCTCGTTTCAGGAATACTTTGAATCCTCCACAAAACTAACACCTCATATAGATCGCTGTTCTTTAGTAGCTAAACTAAACTATGATACTGAGGGGCATCGAAGTACATGTTCTACACCACCCTTAGTTCAGGAGCAATTAATAAATTCTTTTCCCACTGAAGACGTATTAATAACGGACCAATTTAAGACGCCGTCGCCAAGAGAACAACAACAAAATATTGGACAAGGAAAGAAAATACAGCAACCACACAAACAGACGCCTAAACCGAATATTTTACATATCGCGTGTAATTTTAATAAGAACCTAGATGAACCACAAATGTCAAAATCAACGAATGTTGTAATGAGTACGAATATTACACCTTCAACCCACAATCCATTATTATTAAGACGTAGTTTACCAAAAGTAAATCTAACACCCATATTTTGTAATTCATCTTCAATGATGGCAGTGGCCAACACCTCATCACCCATACCAATTGCCAATGGCGTAAGCAATGGTTCAGCCAGCTCTGCATCTGTTAAATCTGCAGACATTAATATAACTGAGGCATCGCCTACATTTTCATTTGAATCACCTTCAAGTCCAGCATCGCCTTTGACGGTACAGAAATCAAATTCGGCACCCACCTTACCCAATTCGAATTCTAATTCATTGTCACCAAGATTTGTTAAAGCTTCGGCTATATACAAGAGAAGGTCGCGTCATTTGTCTGATCGCTCAGATCGTTCATCACTATGTTCAGATGAACAATTCTCCGATGAAGATATAGATTCGGGCATGTACAGTCCCTTTGCAACATCACCTGTCAAGTTGAGAACACGTTTAGCTGCCGTTTTCGGTCACAAACCTTTACTAGGCAATTTAGAAGAAAGTCTTCTGCAACGTCGACTTGTACCCAAAATCGAAGTAATGGGTTTTAAGTTGCTCTTGGGAGCATCGGGCGGCTTTTGTCCTACCCAATTAACAATACCAGCAGCTGCCTATTTCTACGAACTTAAGGGAGAAACGCTAAGTACACCATATCTGGTTGGTTTATGTGATAATAAATAGATTAATATAAACATATTTATTTACTTTTATATTTTGCTTCATTTATTTTAGTGTGAAATACGTTTGCCACGCAAAGGTTACACGGTGCCTCGATGTGGCACAGTGCAAGCTACTTTATTAAATCCCATGGGAATGGTTGTTCGTATGTTTGTTATACCCTATGATATGCGTGATATGCCTTCTATGCATCAGACATTTATACGACAACGTATTTTAGCCGATACTGGCATGCAGGACAGCTTTACTGATGATATTAATCAAAATGTAAATAGTGTTATTGGCGATGATAACGGTCATCACAATAAATCAAAAAGTGTGACAATAAATACGAAGCAATTACCTCAATATCAGCAAATACAAAAATCACAGCAACAGCGTTCACCTCAATGTAACAATGAAAATCCTTTGGGACATTTTATATCCGGCGACAATATGAAAGGTCTAAGATATTCAATACATTTGAGGTGAGGAGATGAGAAAAGTAAAGGGAATACACATTTTAACTATCCATCCTATATCGTATATTATTTAATCGAAAAGTTCATCATTTTACCAGCATGCTTTATCATTTCATTTTAGATTCCAAACATCACGCTCCGGCCGCTTAATGTTGCACACTGATATTCGGTTACTGATATCACGGCGTACGGATTGCGATACAGCTGCTGCTCATGCTAAAGGCGTGTTGGAAGCACCAAATGAACTTATTACAAATACTGTGATGCCAACAAATCCAAAATATAGTGCGCGTCAAGATCAAA
The DNA here is from genome assembly GCA_936449025.2 of Sarcophaga subvicina. Taxonomy (NCBI): domain Eukaryota; kingdom Metazoa; phylum Arthropoda; class Insecta; order Diptera; family Sarcophagidae; genus Sarcophaga; species Sarcophaga subvicina. Next base: position 353,174 of record OW388084.2, read on the forward strand.
CAAGTAGTAAAATTTAGTAGTTATTAAAAGCTGTATGTGTGCCAGTCGATATGTTTCAACAGCTGCAACAGAAACTACAGCAACGCTGGCAAAGAATATGGGTTTAAATTGATTTAACATTAAAAGAAAATATTTTGAATTGTTTTTGATTTTTTTTTTTTACTTCTATGGAATTTTCTTCTAAAAAGATTTTAAAAACTGGAAAAAAAATAAAATATAGTCACCTCCACAACCGCCATTCACGCCCCTATTTGTCTACGTCACCAAAATGCCTTTGTTTCTTTGTGTTTGTTTATTTAACTTTTATTTAAATGATCTGTCTTTTTTCTATTAGTTAAAATATTAAAAATTGTTGTAAATATATATTTTGTTATGGCACCTTGTCAATAGTTTTAATTTTTTTATGAACAAAAACAAACGAAGAAAACATTAAACAAACGTTGAATCGAAATTCAAACTATAACCACAATTCTTCTGTTAATATTCCAGAAATTCAATACCAAAAAGCTTAAGCTTAAAAAGCTTCATTATACGCTTCTTTTGTAATGGCAGCTTTTTTTTAAGTTTCAATATTTATACATATAATTTTTTTATTTTAATATGTAGTAAAGAATTTAAATATTTTAAAGAAATATCTCTTTTTTTAACATACAATATATTTGTTATAGTCTATTTAGTTATATTTTTTTTTATCTCTTATAACGTACGAATTTTGTGCACTTTAAAACAAAAAAAGACAATTTAATATTATTAAACAAAATATAACAATCTCAACATTCAAAACTTTCCGCCCCGCCAGCATAAATTGTCCTGTTGTTAGTGCTCTCCCTTCCACTCTTCCAATCATTATACAATTTTGTGTTTAATAAAATGTTTATATATATAATTATTTATTTTTTATTCCATTCAATTTTTTTTTATTCTACTATTTCGAATTACTACATACGTATGTACATATATGTTTATTATTCTCTAAATTATATTTTAAATCGATGTTTTTTTAATTTTATTGTAAAATTTTTATAAGTATTTTGAAATAAGGTTTTATTTTTATTAAATGAATTCATTGCTTTAAAATTATTTTTAATTATTTATTTTTTTTTTTTTTGCGACGCTGTTTTAATTAGGTTGATTTTTTTTAATAGTACAAAAATTATGTATGTAGTTATACAAAAAACCAAATTTTAAGTTTAATTACATCATATTTGAAGTAAATGAATTATATCGAAACAAAACAAAGAATTAAATTTTTTTCTTCATTGAAATAAATATATTATTCATATTATTTTTTCACCACCCAATTGTTAAGTTTTTTCACTGCTTGAATTTGTCAACATTTTCGTAAAGCTTGTAATAGAGGCCCTATAAAACACAAAATTATATATTCACATTTGAAATGAATTATTATTGTAATCACATTCATCTTTTTATAAGCGATAAAACGTGGATATCTATCTTTCTAAAAAAAATCTGACATATAATTTACTATTCATTGTTCCATGCATTCATTCATATGTGATTAAGGAATCATAAGTGTTCTGATTCAAAATAGCGGTAAATGATTCAAACCATGCCTGTGTTTGAATTTGTTTTTTTTCTATATTAAAAAGAGAGACATAAAAACTCTTCAAGACTACAAACACAATACATTATCTATGCACGCTGCGATTAGTCGCATAAGTTGAATCAACGGATTCGTTGATTTTTTACTCATTTATTTTTTTAACCAAATTTACTTATAAATTATTTTAGCATCGTATTTTACCTCGGTTGGTTGAAGAATAAAAAATTTTGATTCACCCAGCCATTCAACATAAGAATTGCTTGTACACAATTATTAAGAGTTACAACCAGTCGCAACCTGTATGAGCCGCATTGAACAAAATGTGCATAAGGCCCAAATTGAGTTTATATTTGATGTCGAACAGTGATCAGCAATGAATCGTTTTTCATTTTAAATGTGAGTCGACAATATTTAAATATATGTAACTACTTTGATTCATTAATACTCTCTACAGCGTAGATTTATAAATACAGGTTCCTCCAATAAGTATGCGTACAACGTTGACATCAAACTCACACCATTCGAAATATGTTTGATTCATAAACCTACTCATTTAGGTTCATAACTTTCGAGAAATATGTATAATTGATTCGGGTGACTCGAATCATTCAACAAATTTACAATCTTTGTTGTTAGACATTTACAAAAAAAAAAAAATTAAAAAAAAGAATCAAAAAAGGAGAGAGCAGCAAGCATAATAAAGGGTACGTTCGTAAATGCAGTAGTTGTGCAACATTGCAGCATAATAAAAATCAAATGTTCAAAAATGCAATACTTGGCAGCAGTGACTTGCGTCGAACGTTTTTTGCTTGCAGACAAACGGCAATGCTTTCGCAAATTTTTGCAAATTTAGCAACAGTTTGATTTCAGTTGCGATAGTTCGCGGTAAACCATTTGTTCGACAACATTGAAGTTTCGTGAAATAGAAGTTATTAAACAAAAGAAAATTTTGCTTTATTTGCAGAAAAATGGAAAAATAATAAAATTTAACCGATATTGTTATAGAAAATTTTAATTATTTATATTTTTAGTTACGAGGAAGATTTCGCATTCAACATACCAAATTTAATAATACGAACTAGACTGGATATGGAGTCGATCTTCCAAGAAGGGAGAAAGAAGAAGTCAGTATTGCGGGTAAAAATCTTATTAAAAATTAAAGAAATCAAACCGGACTTTGCAATGACAAAAGAACAAATAAGGAAATGGCTGTAGAATACATCATCTTGATACCGGTTTATTACTTCAAAGTAATTTTTTATTTTAGGAATATGCCTTCTTTTAAGTTTTAATTGATTTTTAATAGCCAGAAGTCTTTTAATTTTTTTCCTTATTCTTTTTTTATTATAATTGAATAGAAAGCTCTCAGGTCCACAGTCTAAATTTTCAATAATATTTGCTATTGTTAATTTTGAGAACATTTTTTTTTTAATTTTTTCAGAACGTTCTAAAAAGCAAATTCTGTTAAGTTATTCTGCAGTAGCAAGCATCTGCAACAGCTGATCACGCATTAGCAACAAAACTTGGAATTACTGCCACAGTGGTGCAAAAATTTGCTGAATTTACGAACGCACCCAAACACACAACCTTCTAGTGATTATTTTAATGTTTGTATACGAATCATACTTATTTTGTGATTCGTGTATATATTCAGTTAAGGAAAGTCGAAACAATTAACATCATACGTGTTCTTAAGTATAATTATGATGAGTACTTCAAACTTTAAAGATGAGTAGAGGTTTCACGATATTAAGAAAAGTATTAATGCTGATCTCTGATGTCGAAGTTGAAGCCGATCAACTTCGTGATCTTCTCTTTTGTCTAATTTGAAATAACAAAGAAATAAAGAATGAATACACGTGTTTTTCATGTTTTTAATAAATGCATGGATTTGACTTAGACGCCTTTTGCACGTTCGTAGTGCTTTGCAAAGTATTTTGACAAACTCTCCTACAAACTCTGACTTTTCAAAGTATTTTGAACGCGTAAAAGTCATCATACTATATATACACTGTTTCAATTCTATTGCTATTGCCGTATAATGATCAGTATAGCGACTGGTTCTACAACTTGACTATATTGTACAACCAATTGTAAAGTTGGTTGAAGATCAGAAAATTTTGATTTTCATTCAACCGACGTCCAATACGATGCTACGGAAACAATTTATAAGTAAAGTTGGTTAAAAAAAATCGAAACTTGTAAAGAAGAGGACCAACTTCTCTATTCGACATGTTGTACAACTAATCTGGAATATGTAAAGTCCGCATAAGAAGGTTTCTGTTTAAGAGAATGGCGCATTGTTTTTTTTTCTCTCTGTCTCATTAAATTCGTGTATATAATGTACGTTGTGTAGTATACACCATCACAGTTAAATACACTGTGAATAATGAAGTGCATTGTATGCAGTAATGAAGGTTGCTAGTCGGATTTGCATTGTTTAATTCATTTTGCTTACAGTCTTAAAAGGTCAAATGATTTATAATTTTTTAAATTAAAAATAAAATGTTGCTTCCTTTTTATTATTCGCTTTGCGTTTAATTAAGAAAAAGAAAAATAACTTTTTAGACCATATGAATTCATTTTAAAAGAATATTGCATTGCTTTTAATTAAGAATGCTTAAACTAATATCTGTAAAATTCATTTATTAATATTTTATTTTCTCTCGTAAATTTCGGATGTGATTGTATTGAATAAAAATGTAATAAAGTTCGTACGAAAGAATTGGGTTAGTGACATTTTTGGTTATGTATTTCAGAAGTTATATTTCACTATCTTCTCCATTTAAATGTCTTTAACACATTCGTTGCTAATCACTAATATCCTCGTGTTTGACAAGGTTGCCCCTATTGCGTTCGACAACTTTTTTAGTAGTTTGGTCGTTTCACTATGTGGCATTTACCCTGAAAAGCTGGCCAAAAAGGCAAAAATGTATTTAAAGAAATTTAAGAAACTGAGTTTGCACTTCGATAGACAACAAAATTCTGCATTATATAGTGAATTTTCACGACTTTAAGTTGAGATTTGTAGATTTGAGACGATGTCAAAGTCAGAAAAGTGAAGAAAATTAAATGCGTTTTTGGTGTTTTTTTGAAATTTTAATAAGTTTATATGATATTTTTTTGTGGCTAAACGAATAGAGGTTTTATATTAATTTTTTTTTATTTGAAAGGTCTGAGCAACTGCTACTTTTAGTTTTTTTTTATATATATATCTCATATATTAATGTTAAAATTATTCGTTCAAAATTTAAAAATAATAAGAATTTCACATTTTTTTACTCTTCCTAAAAAAAGATAAGGATTTTAAAGGTGAAAGTAGTTTTTAGTAGTTTAATGTTATATACCACAAGGAAATATGAACTCTCTACATTCAGGAACAAAAACAAAGTTTGCGCAAATTTGCACAATTATTTTTGGTGATTTTTTGAAAATTTTACTTTTTTTTTGAAAAATTTAAAATTTTAGACGCAGTGTAATAAAGCCATATGGCGTACGAATTATGCGAGGAAATTCAGTAGAAGCGATACCAATCGAGATGTCCTGAATAAGTTGCTTTTAAGCAGTGACCCTTTTATAAGCTGCAGTACACAAAAATCGCGAAGGAATAGAAAAGCATTTTCATCAGAAACTATTAAATTACTCCTTCCTGACATTGATGATAAAAATGATAACGATTTTAACGATTGTAGTTAGTTTCACTTTTTAAGTATTTTTAAGTTAATTATTAAATAATGTAAAATAAATATTATGAATAAATATTAATTATCATAGAAGTTTAAAAACTTAATTACATATGTATGTATATCGACTATTATAACAATATGTGATGTATGTTTGATTTTCTTAATGGAGCGTATGTGATACCTAGGGGCACTTATGATCCGATCATAATAAAATGTGATCATATATGATTCACATGTTGATTTTTATCGAAGTAATAAAATTTTTAAGCCAATTATAATTGCTAAACATATTTTCTTAAGGGGTCCTATTTTGGACCAAGGGGCAATTATGGACCGACCATAACAAAATTTTGTAATATGATTTAGATTTACAAAATACACGTTCATACCGAACTTCATCACGATACCTATGTTTTTAAGCCATTTATTAGCGCAAACGTGAATTTCTAAAGGGGACTTTATATGGGGACTAGGGTCAAATGTGATCCGATTTTCACCAAACATTACACCATGAGTTCTTAGTACACAGAACTGATACATGCTAAATTTTATCATAATTGTTGCATAATTACTATACTTATGTGTAAATAAGTGCAATTTCGAGGGGAATTTGTATGGGTGCTAGGCGAAATCACGGACCGATTTGAACCAAAATCAGTTGGGTTCATCCTTGGGCCTAATTATTACTAACACTATCAAAAAATTCCAGTCATTAACTCATAAAACACTTCTATTAATTTTGGCCAGGTTTTCAGGCAAAATACCACATAGTGCGTCTTTCAGAAATCGGTATTGCCATTCTCAACTTAAATATATGGTTGACTTTTTGGTTGTGTGGCGGATTTTTTAGTTGTGTTTTATGGTATTGCGGTTCACCACTTTGTATGAGTTTGGTTGACAAAAACGTTAAATATAGACAACAGCTCATTAGCAGTTGAGTCTCTATCAGTTATAGAGTTCACTTATATACATATTTAATACATTTATTTTTTAAATAATAGAAAAAAAGATAACAGTGGGAAAATCGTAAGTTTTATTCTGCTTAAAATAATTAATTAAATATTAAATACGCAGGAAATTGAAAATAACATAAAATAATCCAGAAATTTCTATAGGAAACCAAAAATTTATGGTGACCAAAAATCAGTGCAAGGAAGCGTGAGAAGGTATTTTTATAGAATTGAATAGCTTGGGTCCACCTACAAGAACCCCCTCCGAGTGGCAACGTGTAAGTATATAGCATCTAAAATATTGTAAATAGACATCTTATTAGAATATGGGAAATCCACATATTTCAAAAAACCATACTTACGAAGCATTTATTTTGTCTTCGATCATTTGTGTTTTTATCCATTTTCTACAAATGCGATCCTCTATTGCTGGTAACACCTCCTTTAAAATAAGCGACATTATGGATTGAGCTACTCCAACATAGGAGTCATTTCCATTGCACTTTTGATAGCTTCCGTCAGCCAAAGCACACAGATTTAATATCGGTGGTATAGGTGCCATATGCACAGGTTTCTTTAAGTGGTCTTTAATTTCATCCAGCACATAACAAAATGCTTCTTTGTTCAGTCGAAAATAGCTAATAAATCTATAAAAAAATCACTTGTTATAAATATTTGTTAATATTTTTAGACATTTCTTACTTACTATATTTTCAAATTTTTTGTTCAAAAATTTGCTGCAAATACCAGGCCAACAGAATTCAACAGGAAGTGTTTTTTGTTAAACACTTTTACAATTTTGCTTATAACTCGGAAACTATAAGAGATAATGACATGGAGCTTTCGCTATACGATAGAAAAAAACATCAGCTATTTAGCAAAATTTATTTCCGCCCACAAATGCCACGCCTTCTAAGAAATATACTGAATTCTTATATATAATGCCTTATATTTCAGGCGGTATTTAATATTTGGGGCGAATTTATTTATTGTTGGAAAGCTGATGTTTTTTCCAGTCGCATGGTGAAAACTGATTGTCATTATCTCTTATAGTTTCCGAGATATTCGGACAAATGTAAAATTGTTATACGATTGTACATGTGCGTGTGTGTGTGTGTATATGTCGAAAAATATTTTCAAACTTTTCGTTCAAAAATTTTCTGCAAATACCAGGCCAACAGAATTCAGCAGGAAGTGTTTTTTGTTAAACACTTTTACAATTTTGCTTATAACTCGGAAACTATAAGAGATAATGACATGGAGTTTTCGCTATACGATAGAAAAAAACATCAGCTATTTTACAAAATTTATTTCCGCCCACAAATGCCACGCCTTCTAAGAAATATACTGAATTCTTATATATAATGCCTTATATTTCAGGCGGTTTTTAATATTTGGGGGCGAATTTATTTATTGTTGGAAAGCTGATGTTTTTTCCAGTCGCATGGTGAAAACTGATTGTCATTATCTCTTATAGTTTCCGAGATATTCGCACAAATGTAAAATTGTTATACGATTGTACATGTGCGCGTGTGTGTGTGTATATGTCGAAAAATATTTTCAAACTTTTCGTTCAAAAATTTTCTGCAAATACCAGGCCAACAGAAATCAGCAGGAAGTGTTTTTTGTTAAACACTTTTACAATTTTGCTTATAACTCGGAAACTATAAGAGATAATGACATGGAGTTTTCGCTATACGATAGAAAAAAACATCAGCTATTTAGCAAAATTTATTTCCGCCCACAAATGCCACGCCTTCTAAGAAATATACTGAATTCTTATATATAATGCCTTATATTTCAGGCGGTATTTAATATTTGGGGGCGAATTTATTTATTGTTGGAAAGCTGATGTTTTTTCCAGTCGCATGGTGAAAACTGATTGTCATTATCTCTTATAGTTTCCGAGATATTCGGACAAATGTAAAATTGTTATACGATTGTACATGTGCGTGTGTGTGTGTGTATATGTCGAAAAATATTTTCAAACTTTTCGTTCAAAAATTTTCTGCAAATACCAGGCCAACAGAATTCAGCAGGAAGTGTTTTTTGTTAAACACTTTTACAATTTTGCTTATAACTCGGAAACTATAAGAGATAATGACATGGAGTTTTCGCTATACGCTAGAAAAAAACATCAGCTATTTAGCAAAATTTATTTCCGCCCACAAATGCCACGCCTTCTAAGAAATATACTGAATTCTTATATATAATGCCTTATATTTCAGGCGGTATTTAATATTTGGGGCGAATTTATTTATTGTTGGAAAGCTGATGTTTTTTCCAGTCGCATGGTGAAAACTGATTGTCATTATCTCTTATAGTTTCCGAGATATTCGCACAAATGTAAAATTGTTATACGATTGTACATGTGCGTGCGTGTATGTGTGTATGTCGAAAAATATTTTCAAACTTTTCGTTCAAAAATTTTCTGCAAATACCAGGCCAACAGAATTCAGCAGGAAGTGTTTTTTGTTAAACACTTTTACAATTTTGCTTATAACTCGGAAACTATAAGAGATAATGACATGGAGTTTTCGCTATACGATAGAAAAAAACATCAGCTATTTAGCAAAATTTATTTCCGCCCACAAGTGCCACGCCTTCTAAGAAATATGCTGAATTCTTATATATAATGCCTTATATTTCAGGCGGTATTTAATATTTGGGGGCGAATTTATTTATTGTTGGAAAGCTGATGTTTTTTCCAGTCGCATGGCGAAAACTCCATGTCATTATCTCTTATAGTTTCCGAGATATTCGGACAAATGTAAAATTGTTATACGATTGTACATGTGCGTGTGTGTGTGTGTATGTCGAAAGATATTTTCAAACTTTTCGTTCAAAAATTTTCTGCAAATACCAGGCCAACAGAATTCAGCAGGAAGTGTTTTTTGTTAAACACTTTTACAATTTTGCTTATAACTCGGAAACTATAAGAGATAATGACATGGAGTTTTCGCTATACGATAGAAAAAAACATCAGAAATTTAGCAAAATTTATTTCCGCCCACAAGTGCCACGCCTTCTAAGAAATATACTGAATTCTTATATATAATGCCCTATATTTCAGGCGGTATTTAATATTTGGGGGCGAATTTATTTATTGTTGGAAAGCTGATGTTTTTTCCAGTCGCATGGTGAAAACTGATTGTCATTATCTCTTATAGTTTCCGAGATATTCGCACAAATGTAAAATTGTTATACGATTGTACATGTGCGTGTGTGTGTGTGTATATGTCGAAAAATATTTTCAAACTTTTCGTTCAAAAATTTTCTGCAAATACCAGGCCAACAGAATTCAGCAGGAAGTGTTTTTTGTTAAACACTTTTACAATTTTGCTTATAACTCGGAAACTATAAGAGATAATGACATGGAGTTTTCGCTATACGCTAGAAAAAAACATCAGCTATTTAGCAAAATTTATTTCCGCCCACAAATGCCACGCCTTCTAAGAAATATACTGAATTCTTATATATAATGCCTTATATTTCAGGCGGTATTTAATATTTGGGGCGAATTTATTTATTGTTGGAAAGCTGATGTTTTTTCCAGTCGCATGGTGAAAACTGATTGTCATTATCTCTTATAGTTTCCGAGATATTCGCACAAATGTAAAATTGTTATACGATTGTACATGTGCGTGCGTGTATGTGTGTATGTCGAAAAATATTTTCAAACTTTTCGTTCAAAAATTTTCTGCAAATACCAGGCCAACAGAATTCAGCAGGAAGTGTTTTTTGTTAAACACTTTTACAATTTTGCTTATAACTCGGAAACTATAAGAGATAATGACATGGAGTTTTCGCTATACGATAGAAAAAAACATCAGCTATTTAGCAAAATTTATTTCCGCCCACAAGTGCCACGCCTTCTAAGAAATATGCTGAATTCTTATATATAATGCCTTATATTTCAGGCGGTATTTAATATTTGGGGGCGAATTTATTTATTGTTGGAAAGCTGATGTTTTTTCCAGTCGCATGGCGAAAACTCCATGTCATTATCTCTTATAGTTTCCGAGATATTCGGACAAATGTAAAATTGTTATACGATTGTACATGTGCGTGTGTGTGTGTGTATGTCGAAAGATATTTTCAAACTTTTCGTTCAAAAATTTTCTGCAAATACCAGGCCAACAGAATTCAGCAGGAAGTGTTTTTTGTTAAACACTTTTACAATTTTGCTTATAACTCGGAAACTATAAGAGATAATGACATGGAGTTTTCGCTATACGATAGAAAAAAACATCAGAAATTTAGCAAAATTTATTTCCGCCCACAAGTGCCACGCCTTCTAAGAAATATACTGAATTCTTATATATAATGCCCTATATTTCAGGCGGTATTTAATATTTGGGGGCGAATTTATTTATTGTTGGAAAGCTGATGTTTTTTCCAGTCGCATGGTGAAAACTGATTGTCATTATCTCTTATAGTTTCCGAGATATTCGCACAAATGTAAAATTGTTATACGATTGTACATGTGCGTGTGTGTGTGTGTGTATGTCGAAAAATATTTTCAAACTTTTCGTTCAAAAATTTTCTGCAAATACCAGGCCAACAGAATTCAGCAGGAAGTGTTTTTTTGTTAAACACTTTTACAATTTTGCTTATAACTCGGAAACTATAAGAGATAATGACATGGAGTTTTCGCTATACGATAGAAAAAAACATCAGCTATTTTACAAAATTTATTTCCGCCCACAAATGCCACGCCTTCTAAGAAATATACTGAATTCTTATATATAATGCCTTATATTTCAGGCGGTATTTAATATTTGGGGGCGAATTTCTTTATTGTTGGAAAGCTGATGTTTTTTCCAGTCGCATGGTGAAAACTGATTGTCATTATCTCTTATAGTTTCCGAGATATTCGCACAAATGTAAAATTGTTATACGATTGTACATGTGCGTGTGTGTGTGTGTATATGCCGAAAAATATTTTCAAACTTTTCGTTCAAAAATTTTCTGCAAATACCAGGCCAACAGAATTCAGCAGGAAGTGTTTTTTTGTTAAACACTTTTACAATTTTGCTTATAACTCGGAAACTATAAGAGATAATGACATGGAGTTTTCGCTATACGATAGAAAAAAACATCAGCTATTTTACAAAATTTATTTCCGCCCACAAATGCCACGCCTTCTAAGAAATATACTGAATTCTTATATATAATGCCTTATATTGCAGGCGGTATTTAATATTTGGGGGCGAATTTATTTATTGTTGGAAAGCTGATGTTTTTTCCAGTCGCATGGTGAAAACTGATTGTCATTATCTCTTATAGTTTCCGAGATATTCGGACAAATGTAAAATTATTATACGATTGTACATGTGCGTGTGTGTGTGTATATGTCGAAAAATATTTTCAAACTTTTCGTTCAAAAATTTTCTGCAAATACCAGGCCAACAGAATTCAGCAGGAAGTGTTTTTTGTTAAACACTTTTACAATTTTGCTTATAACTCGGAAACTATAAGAGATAATGACATGGAGTTTTCGCTATACGATAGAAAAAAACATCAGCTATTTAGCAAAATTTATTTCCGCCCACAAATGCCACGCCTTCTAAGAAATATTCTGAATTCTTATATATAATGCCTTATATTTCAGGCGGTATTTAATATTTGGGGGCGAATTTATTTATTGTTGGAAAGCTGATGTTTTTTCCAGTCGCATGGCGAAAACTCCATGTCATTATCTCTTATAGTTTCCGAGATATTCGCACAAATGTAAAATTGTTATACGATTGTACATGTGCGTGTGTGTGTTTGTATATGTCGAAAAATATTTTCAAACTTTTCGTTCAAAAATTTTCTGCCAATACCAGGCCAACAGAATTCAGCAGGAAGTGTTTTTTGTTAAATGCTTTTACAATTTTGCTTATAACTCGGAAACTATAAGAGATAATGACATGGAGTTTTCGCTATACGATAGAAAAAAACATCAGCTATTTAGCAAAATTTATTTCCGCCCACAAATGCCACGCCTTCTAAGAAATATACTGAATTCTTATATATAATGCCTTATATTTCAGGCGGTATTTAATATTTGGGGGCGAATTTCTTTATTGTTGGAAAGCTGATGTTTTTTCCAGTCGCATGGTGAAAACTGATTGTCATTATCTCTTATAGTTTCCGAGATATTCGCACAAATGTAAAATTGTTATACGATTGTACATGTGCGTGTGTGTGTGTGTATATGCCGAAAAATATTTTCAAATTTTTCGTTCAAAAATTTTCTGCAAATACCAGGCCAACAGAATTCAGCAGGAAGTGTTTTTTGTTAAATACTTTTACAATTTTGCTTATAACTCGGAAACTATAAAAGATAATGACATGGAGTTTTCGCTATACGATAGAAAAAAACATCAGCTATTTAGCAAAATTTATTTCCGCCCACAAATGCCACGCCTTCTAAGAAATATACTGAATTCTTATATATAATGCCTTATATTTCAGGCGGTATTTAATATTTGGGGGCGAATTTATTTATTGTTGGAAAGCTGATGTTTTTTCCAGTCGCATGGTGAAAACTGATTGTCATTATCTCTTATAGTTTCCGAGATATTCGCACAAATGTAAAATTGTTATACGATTGTACATGTGCGTGCGTGTATGTGTGTATGTCGAAAAATATTTTCAAACTTTTCGTTCAAAAATTTTCTGCAAATACCAGGCCAACAGAATTCAGCAGGAAGTGTTTTTTGTTAAATACTTTTACAATTTTGCTTATAACTCGGAAACTATAAAAGATAATGACATGGAGTTTTCGCTATACGATAGAAAAAAACATCAGCTATTTTGCAAAATTTATTTCCGCCCACAAATGCCACGCCTTCTAAGAAATATACTGAATTCTTATATATAATGCCTTATATTTCAGGCGGTATTTAATATTTGGGGGCGAATTTATTTATTGTTGGAAAGCTGATGTTTTTTCCAGTCGCATGGTGAAAACTGATTGTCATTATCTCTTATAGTTTCCGAGATATTCGCACAAATGTAAAATTGTTATACGATTGTACATGTGCGTGTGTGTGTGTGTATATGCCGAAAAATATTTTCAAATTTTTCGTTCAAAAATTTTCTGCCAATACCAGGCCAACAGAATTCAGCAGGAAGTGTTTTTTGTTAAATGCTTTTACAATTTTGCTTATAACTCGGAAACTATAAGAGATAATGACATGGAGTTTTCGCTATACGATAGAAAAAAACATCAGCTATTTAGCAAAATTTATTTCCGCCCACAAATGCCACGCCTTCTAAGAAATATACTGAATTCTTATATATAATGCCTTATATTTCAGGCGGTATTTAATATTTGGGGGCGAATTTCTTTATTGTTGGAAAGCTGATGTTTTTTCCAGTCGCATGATGAAAACCGATTGTCATTATCTCTTATAGTTTCCGAGATATTCGCACAAATGTAAAATTGTTATACGATTGTACATGTGCGTGTGTGTGTGTGTATGTCGAAAAATATTTTCAAATTTTTCGTTCAAAAATTTTCTGCAAATACCAGGCCAACAGAATTCAGCAGGAAGTGTTTTTTGTTAAATACTTTTACAATTTTGCTTATAACTCGGAAACTATAAAAGATAATGACATGGAGTTTTCGCTATACGATAGAAAAAAACATCAGCTATTTAGCAAAATTTATTTCCGCCCACAAATGCCACGCCTTCTAAGAAATATACTGAATTCTTATATATAATGCCTTATATTTCAGGCGGTATTTAATATTTGGGGGCGAATTTATTTATTGTTGGAAAGCTGATGTTTTTTCCAGTCGCATGGTGAAAACTGATTGTCATTATCTCTTATAGTTTCCGAGATATTCGCACAAATGTAAAATTGTTATACGATTGTACATGTGCGTGCGTGTATGTGTGTATGTCGAAAAATATTTTCAAACTTTTCGTTCAAAAATTTTCTGCAAATACCAGGCCAACAGAATTCAGCAGGAAGTGTTTTTTGTTAAATACTTTTACAATTTTGCTTATAACTCGGAAACTATAAAAGATAATGACATGGAGTTTTCGCTATACGATAGAAAAAAACATCAGCTATTTAGCAAAATTTATTTCCGCCCACAAATGCCACGCCTTCTAAGAAATATACTGAATTCTTATATATAATGCCTTATATTTCAGGCGGTATTTAATATTTGGGGGCGAATTTATTTATTGTTGGAAAGCTGATGTTTTTTCCAGTCGCATGGCGAAAACTCCATGTCATTATCTCTTATAGTTTCCGAGATATTCGCACAAATGTAAAATTGTTATACGATTGTACATGTGCGTGTGTGTGTGTGTATATGCCGAAAAATATTTTCAAATTTTTCGTTCAAAAATTTTCTGCAAATACCAGGCCAACAGAATTCAGCAGGAAGTGTTTTTTGTTAAATACTTTTACAATTTTGCTTATAACTCGGAAACTATAAGAGATAATGACATGGAGTTTTCGCTATACGATAGAAAAAAACATCAGCTATTTAGCAAAATTTATTTCCGCCCACAAATGCCACGCCTTCTAAGAAATATACTGAATTCTTATATATAATGCCTTATATTTCAGGCGGTATTTAATATTTGGGGGCGAATTTATTTATTGTTGGAAAGCTGATGTTTTTTCCAGTCGCATGGTGAAAACTGATTGTCATTATCTCTTATAGTTTCCGAGATATTCGCACAAATGTAAAATTGTTATACGATTGTACATGTGCGTGCGTGTATGTGTGTATGTCGAAAAATATTTTCAAACTTTTCGTTCAAAAATTTTCTGCAAATACCAGGCCAACAGAATTCAGCAGGAAGTGTTTTTTGTTAAATACTTTTACAATTTTGCTTATAACTCGGAAACTATAAAAGATAATGACATGGAGTTTTCGCTATACGATAGAAAAAAACATCAGCTATTTTGCAAAATTTATTTCCGCCCACAAATGCCACGCCTTCTAAGAAATATACTGAATTCTTATATATAATGCCTTATATTTCAGGCGGTATTTAATATTTGGGGGCGAATTTATTTATTGTTGGAAAGCTGATGTTTTTTCCAGTCGCATGATGAAAACCGATTGTCATTATCTCTTATAGTTTATTTCCGCCCACAAATGCCACGCCTTCTAAGAAATATACTGAATTCCTATATATAATGCCTTATATTTCAGGCGGTATTTAATATTTGGGGCGAATTTATTTATTGTTGGAAAGCTGATGTTTTTTCCAGTCGCATGGTGAAAACTGATTGTCATTATCTCTTATAGTTTCCGAGATATTCGCACAAATGTAAAATTGTTATACGATTGTACATGTGCGTGCGTGTATGTGTGTATGTCGAAAAATATTTTCAAACTTTTCGTTCAAAAATTTTCTGCAAATACCAGGCCAACAGAATTCAGCAGGAAGTGTTTTTTGTTAAACACTTTTACAATTTTGCTTATAACTCGGAAACTATAAGAGATAATGACATGGAGTTTTCGCTATACGATAGAAAAAAACATCAGCTATTTAGCAAAATTTATTTCCGCCCACAAGTGCCACGCCTTCTAAGAAATATGCTGAATTCTTATATATAATGCCTTATATTTCAGGCGGTATTTAATATTTGGGGGCGAATTTATTTATTGTTGGAAAGCTGATGTTTTTTCCAGTCGCATGGCGAAAACTCCATGTCATTATCTCTTATAGTTTCCGAGATATTCGGACAAATGTAAAATTGTTATACGATTGTACATGTGCGTGTGTGTGTGTGTATGTCGAAAGATATTTTCAAACTTTTCGTTCAAAAATTTTCTGCAAATACCAGGCCAACAGAATTCAGCAGGAAGTGTTTTTTGTTAAACACTTTTACAATTTTGCTTATAACTCGGAAACTATAAGAGATAATGACATGGAGTTTTCGCTATACGATAGAAAAAAACATCAGAAATTTAGCAAAATTTATTTCCGCCCACAAGTGCCACGCCTTCTAAGAAATATACTGAATTCTTATATATAATGCCCTATATTTCAGGCGGTATTTAATATTTGGGGGCGAATTTATTTATTGTTGGAAAGCTGATGTTTTTTCCAGTCGCATGGTGAAAACTGATTGTCATTATCTCTTATAGTTTCCGAGATATTCGCACAAATGTAAAATTGTTATACGATTGTACATGTGCGTGTGTGTGTGTGTGTATGTCGAAAAATATTTTCAAACTTTTCGTTCAAAAATTTTCTGCAAATACCAGGCCAACAGAATTCAGCAGGAAGTGTTTTTTTGTTAAACACTTTTACAATTTTGCTTATAACTCGGAAACTATAAGAGATAATGACATGGAGTTTTCGCTATACGATAGAAAAAAACATCAGCTATTTTACAAAATTTATTTCCGCCCACAAATGCCACGCCTTCTAAGAAATATACTGAATTCTTATATATAATGCCTTATATTTCAGGCGGTATTTAATATTTGGGGGCGAATTTCTTTATTGTTGGAAAGCTGATGTTTTTTCCAGTCGCATGGTGAAAACTGATTGTCATTATCTCTTATAGTTTCCGAGATATTCGCACAAATGTAAAATTGTTATACGATTGTACATGTGCGTGTGTGTGTGTGTATATGCCGAAAAATATTTTCAAACTTTTCGTTCAAAAATTTTCTGCAAATACCAGGCCAACAGAATTCAGCAGGAAGTGTTTTTTTGTTAAACACTTTTACAATTTTGCTTATAACTCGGAAACTATAAGAGATAATGACATGGAGTTTTCGCTATACGATAGAAAAAAACATCAGCTATTTTACAAAATTTATTTCCGCCCACAAATGCCACGCCTTCTAAGAAATATACTGAATTCTTATATATAATGCCTTATATTGCAGGCGGTATTTAATATTTGGGGGCGAATTTATTTATTGTTGGAAAGCTGATGTTTTTTCCAGTCGCATGGTGAAAACTGATTGTCATTATCTCTTATAGTTTCCGAGATATTCGGACAAATGTAAAATTATTATACGATTGTACATGTGCGTGTGTGTGTGTATATGTCGAAAAATATTTTCAAACTTTTCGTTCAAAAATTTTCTGCAAATACCAGGCCAACAGAATTCAGCAGGAAGTGTTTTTTGTTAAACACTTTTACAATTTTGCTTATAACTCGGAAACTATAAGAGATAATGACATGGAGTTTTCGCTATACGATAGAAAAAAACATCAGCTATTTAGCAAAATTTATTTCCGCCCACAAATGCCACGCCTTCTAAGAAATATTCTGAATTCTTATATATAATGCCTTATATTTCAGGCGGTATTTAATATTTGGGGGCGAATTTATTTATTGTTGGAAAGCTGATGTTTTTTCCAGTCGCATGGCGAAAACTCCATGTCATTATCTCTTATAGTTTCCGAGATATTCGCACAAATGTAAAATTGTTATACGATTGTACATGTGCGTGTGTGTGTTTGTATATGTCGAAAAATATTTTCAAACTTTTCGTTCAAAAATTTTCTGCCAATACCAGGCCAACAGAATTCAGCAGGAAGTGTTTTTTGTTAAATGCTTTTACAATTTTGCTTATAACTCGGAAACTATAAGAGATAATGACATGGAGTTTTCGCTATACGATAGAAAAAAACATCAGCTATTTAGCAAAATTTATTTCCGCCCACAAATGCCACGCCTTCTAAGAAATATACTGAATTCTTATATATAATGCCTTATATTTCAGGCGGTATTTAATATTTGGGGGCGAATTTCTTTATTGTTGGAAAGCTGATGTTTTTTCCAGTCGCATGGTGAAAACTGATTGTCATTATCTCTTATAGTTTCCGAGATATTCGCACAAATGTAAAATTGTTATACGATTGTACATGTGCGTGTGTGTGTGTGTATATGCCGAAAAATATTTTCAAATTTTTCGTTCAAAAATTTTCTGCAAATACCAGGCCAACAGAATTCAGCAGGAAGTGTTTTTTGTTAAATACTTTTACAATTTTGCTTATAACTCGGAAACTATAAAAGATAATGACATGGAGTTTTCGCTATACGATAGAAAAAAACATCAGCTATTTAGCAAAATTTATTTCCGCCCACAAATGCCACGCCTTCTAAGAAATATACTGAATTCTTATATATAATGCCTTATATTTCAGGCGGTATTTAATATTTGGGGGCGAATTTATTTATTGTTGGAAAGCTGATGTTTTTTCCAGTCGCATGGTGAAAACTGATTGTCATTATCTCTTATAGTTTCCGAGATATTCGCACAAATGTAAAATTGTTATACGATTGTACATGTGCGTGCGTGTATGTGTGTATGTCGAAAAATATTTTCAAACTTTTCGTTCAAAAATTTTCTGCAAATACCAGGCCAACAGAATTCAGCAGGAAGTGTTTTTTGTTAAATGCTTTTACAATTTTGCTTATAACTCGGAAACTATAAGAGATAATGACATGGAGTTTTCGCTATACGATAGAAAAAAACATCAGCTATTTAGCAAAATTTATTTCCGCCCACAAATGCCACGCCTTCTAAGAAATATACTGAATTCTTATATATAATGCCTTATATTTCAGGCGGTATTTAATATTTGGGGGCGAATTTCTTTATTGTTGGAAAGCTGATGTTTTTTCCAGTCGCATGGTGAAAACTGATTGTCATTATCTCTTATAGTTTCCGAGATATTCGCACAAATGTAAAATTGTTATACGATTGTACATGTGCGTGTGTGTGTGTGTATATGCCGAAAAATATTTTCAAATTTTTCGTTCAAAAATTTTCTGCAAATACCAGGCCAACAGAATTCAGCAGGAAGTGTTTTTTGTTAAATACTTTTACAATTTTGCTTATAACTCGGAAACTATAAAAGATAATGACATGGAGTTTTCGCTATACGATAGAAAAAAACATCAGCTATTTAGCAAAATTTATTTCCGCCCACAAATGCCACGCCTTCTAAGAAATATACTGAATTCTTATATATAATGCCTTATATTTCAGGCGGTATTTAATATTTGGGGGCGAATTTATTTATTGTTGGAAAGCTGATGTTTTTTCCAGTCGCATGGTGAAAACTGATTGTCATTATCTCTTATAGTTTCCGAGATATTCGCACAAATGTAAAATTGTTATACGATTGTACATGTGCGTGCGTGTATGTGTGTATGTCGAAAAATATTTTCAAACTTTTCGTTCAAAAATTTTCTGCAAATACCAGGCCAACAGAATTCAGCAGGAAGTGTTTTTTGTTAAATACTTTTACAATTTTGCTTATAACTCGGAAACTATAAAAGATAATGACATGGAGTTTTCGCTATACGATAGAAAAAAACATCAGCTATTTTGCAAAATTTATTTCCGCCCACAAATGCCACGCCTTCTAAGAAATATACTGAATTCTTATATATAATGCCTTATATTTCAGGCGGTATTTAATATTTGGGGGCGAATTTATTTATTGTTGGAAAGCTGATGTTTTTTCCAGTCGCATGGTGAAAACTGATTGTCATTATCTCTTATAGTTTCCGAGATATTCGCACAAATGTAAAATTGTTATACGATTGTACATGTGCGTGTGTGTGTGTGTATATGCCGAAAAATATTTTCAAATTTTTCGTTCAAAAATTTTCTGCCAATACCAGGCCAACAGAATTCAGCAGGAAGTGTTTTTTGTTAAATGCTTTTACAATTTTGCTTATAACTCGGAAACTATAAGAGATAATGACATGGAGTTTTCGCTATACGATAGAAAAAAACATCAGCTATTTAGCAAAATTTATTTCCGCCCACAAATGCCACGCCTTCTAAGAAATATACTGAATTCTTATATATAATGCCTTATATTTCAGGCGGTATTTAATATTTGGGGGCGAATTTCTTTATTGTTGGAAAGCTGATGTTTTTTCCAGTCGCATGATGAAAACCGATTGTCATTATCTCTTATAGTTTCCGAGATATTCGCACAAATGTAAAATTGTTATACGATTGTACATGTGCGTGTGTGTGTGTGTATGTCGAAAAATATTTTCAAATTTTTCGTTCAAAAATTTTCTGCAAATACCAGGCCAACAGAATTCAGCAGGAAGTGTTTTTTGTTAAATACTTTTACAATTTTGCTTATAACTCGGAAACTATAAAAGATAATGACATGGAGTTTTCGCTATACGATAGAAAAAAACATCAGATATTTTGCAAAATTTATTTCCGCCCACAAATGCCACGCCTTCTAAAAAATATACTGAATTCTTATATATAATGCCTTATATTTCAGGCGGTATTTAATATTTGGGGGCGAATTTATTTATTGTTGGAAAGCTGATGTTTTTTCCAGTCGCATGGTGAAAACTGATTGTCATTATCTCTTATAGTTTCCGAGATATTCGCACAAATGTAAAATTGTTATACGATTGTACATGTGCGTGTGTGTGTGTGTATATGCCGAAAAATATTTTCAAATTTTTCGTTCAAAAATTTTCTGCAAATACCAGGCCAACAGAATTCAGCAGGAAGTGTTTTTTGTTAAATACTTTTACAATTTTGCTTATAACTCGGAAACTATAAAAGATAATGACATGGAGTTTTCGCTATACGATAGAAAAAAACATCAGCTATTTAGCAAAATTTATTTCCGCCCACAAATGCCACGCCTTCTAAGAAATATACTGAATTCTTATATATAATGCCTTATATTTCAGGCGGTATTTAATATTTGGGGGCGAATTTATTTATTGTTGGAAAGCTGATGTTTTTTCCAGTCGCATGGTGAAAACTGATTGGCATTATCTCTTATAGTTTCCGAGATATTCGCACAAATGTAAAATTGTTATACGATTGTACATGTGCGTGCGTGTATGTGTGTATGTCGAAAAATATTTTCAAACTTTTCGTTCAAAAATTTTCTGCAAATACCAGGCCAACAGAATTCAGCAGGAAGTGTTTTTTGTTAAATACTTTTACAATTTTGCTTATAACTCGGAAACTATAAAAGATAATGACATGGAGTTTTCGCTATACGATAGAAAAAAACATCAGCTATTTTGCAAAATTTATTTCCGCCCACAAATGCCACGCCTTCTAAGAAATATACTGAATTCTTATATATAATGCCTTATATTTCAGGCGGTATTTAATATTTGGGGGCGAATTTATTTATTGTTGGAAAGCTGATGTTTTTTCCAGTCGCATGATGAAAACCGATTGTCATTATCTCTTATAGTTTCCGAGATATTCGCACAAATGTAAAATTGTTATACGATTGTACATGTGCGTGTACATTTCTGCAAATACCAGGCCAACAGAATTCAGCAGGAAGTGTTTTTTGTTAAATACTTTTACAATTTTGCTTATAACTCGGAAACTATAAAAGATAATGACATGGAGTTTTCGCTATACGATAGAAAAAAACATCAGATATTTTGCAAAATTTATTTCCGCCCACAAATGCCACGCCTTCTAAAAAATATACTGAATTCTTATATATAATGCCTTATATTTCAGGCGGTATTTAATATTTGGGGGCGAATTTATTTATTGTTGGAAAGCTGATGTTTTTTCCAGTCGCATGGTGAAAACTGATTGTCATTATCTCTTATAGTTTCCGAGATATTCGCACAAATGTAAAATTGTTATACGATTGTACATGTGCGTGTGTGTGTGTGTATATGCCGAAAAATATTTTCAAATTTTTCGTTCAAAAATTTTCTGCAAATACCAGGCCAACAGAATTCAGCAGGAAGTGTTTTTTGTTAAATACTTTTACAATTTTGCTTATAACTCGGAAACTATAAAAGATAATGACATGGAGTTTTCGCTATACGATAGAAAAAAACATCAGCTATTTAGCAAAATTTATTTCCGCCCACAAATGCCACGCCTTCTAAGAAATATACTGAATTCTTATATATAATGCCTTATATTTCAGGCGGTATTTAATATTTGGGGGCGAATTTATTTATTGTTGGAAAGCTGATGTTTTTTCCAGTCGCATGGTGAAAACTGATTGTCATTATCTCTTATAGTTTCCGAGATATTCGCACAAATGTAAAATTGTTATACGATTGTACATGTGCGTGCGTGTATGTGTGTATGTCGAAAAATATTTTCAAACTTTTCGTTCAAAAATTTTCTGCAAATACCAGGCCAACAGAATTCAGCAGGAAGTGTTTTTTGTTAAATACTTTTACAATTTTGCTTATAACTCGGAAACTATAAAAGATAATGACATGGAGTTTTCGCTATACGATAGAAAAAAACATCAGCTATTTTGCAAAATTTATTTCCGCCCACAAATGCCACGCCTTCTAAGAAATATACTGAATTCTTATATATAATGCCTTATATTTCAGGCGGTATTTAATATTTGGGGGCGAATTTATTTATTGTTGGAAAGCTGATGTTTTTTCCAGTCGCATGGTGAAAACTGATTGTCATTATCTCTTATAGTTTCCGAGATATTCGCACAAATGTAAAATTGTTATACGATTGTACATGTGCGTGTGTGTGTGTGTATATGCCGAAAAATATTTTCAAATTTTTCGTTCAAAAATTTTCTGCAAATACCAGGCCAACAGAATTCAGCAGGAAGTGTTTTTTGTTAAATACTTTTACAATTTTGCTTATAACTCGGAAACTATAAGAGATAATGACATGGAGTTTTCGCTATACGATAGAAAAAAACATCAGCTATTTTACAAAATTTATTTCCGCCCACAAGTGCCACGCCTTCTAAGAAATATACTGAATTCTTATATATAATGCCTTATATTTTAGGCGGTATTTAATATTTGGGGGCGAATTTATTTATTGTTGGAAAGCTGATGTTTTTTCCAGTCGCATGGTGAAAACTGATTGTCATTATCTCTTATAGTTTCCGAGATATTCGCACAAATGTAAAATTGTTATACGATTGTACATGTGCGTGTGTATGTGTGTATGTCGAAAAATATTTTCAAACTTTTCGTTCAAAAATTTTCTGCAAATACCAGGCCAACAGAATTCAGCAGGAAGTGTTTTTTGTTAAACACTTTTACAATTTTGCTTATAACTCGGAAACTATAAAAGATAATGACATGGAGTTTTCGCTATACGATAGAAAAAAACATCAGCTATTTAGCAAAATTTATTTCCGCCCACAAATGCCACGCTTTCTAAGAAATATACTGAATTCTTATATATAATGCCTTATATTTCAGGCGGTATTTAATATTTGGGGGCGAATTTATTTATTGTCGGAAAGCTGATGTTTTTTCCAGTCGCATGGTGAAAACTGATTGTCATTATCTCTTATAGTTTCCGAGATATTCGCACAAATGTAAAATTGTTATACGATTGTACATGTGCGTGTGTATGTGTGTATGTCGAAAAATATTTTCAAACTTTTCGTTCAAAAATTTTCTGCCAATACCAGGCCAACAGAATTCAGCAGGAAGTGTTTTTTGTTAAATACTTTTACAATTTTGCTTATAACTCGGAAACTATAAGAGATAATGACATGGAGTTTTCGCTATACGATAGAAAAAAACATCAGCTATTTAGCAAAATTTATTTCCGCCCACAAATGCCACGCTTTCTAAGAAATATACTGAATTCTTATATATAATGCCTTATATTTCAGGCGGTATTTAATATTTGGGGGCGAATTTATTTATTATTGGAAAGCTGATGTTTTTTCCAGTCGCATGGTGAAAACTGATTGTCATTATCTCTTATAGTTTCCGAGATATTCGCACAAATGTAAAATTGTTATACGATTGTACATGTGCGTGTGTGTGTGTGTATATGCCGAAAAATATTTTCAAATTTTTCGTTCAAAAATTTTCTGCAAATACCAGGCCAACAGAATTCAGCAGGAAGTGTTTTTTGTTAAATACTTTTACAATTTTGCTTATAACTCGGAAACTATAAAAGATAATGACATGGAGTTTTCGCTATACGATAGAAAAAACATCAGCTATTTAGCAAAATTTATTTCCGCCCACAAATGCCACGCCTTCTAAGAAATATACTGAATTCTTATATATAATGCCTTATATTTCAGGCGGTATTTAATATTTGGGGGCGAATTTATTTATTGTCGGAAAGCTGATGTTTTTTCCAGTCGCATGGTGAAAACTGATTGTCATTATCTCTTATAGTTTCCGAGATATTCGCACAAATGTAAAATTGTTATACGATTGTACATGTGCGTGTGTGTGTGTGTATATGCCGAAAAATATTTTCAAATTTTTCGTTCAAAAATTTTCTGCAAATACCAGGCCAACAGAATTCAGCAGGAAGTGTTTTTTGTTAAATACTTTTACAATTTTGCTTATAACTCGGAAACTATAAAAGATAATGACATGGAGTTTTCGCTATACGATAGAAAAAAACATCAGCTATTTAGCAAAATTTATTTCCGCCCACAAATGCCACGCTTTCTAAGAAATATACTGAATTCTTATATATAATGCCTTATATTTCAGGCGGTATTTAATATTTGGGGGCGAATTTATTTATTGTCGGAAAGCTGATGTTTTTTCCAGTCGCATGGTGAAAACTGATTGTCATTATCTCTTATAGTTTCCGAGATATTCGCACAAATGTAAAATTGTTATACGATTGTACATGTGCGTGTGTATGTGTGTATGTCGAAAAATATTTTCAAACTTTTCGTTCAAAAATTTTCTGCCAATACCAGGCCAACAGAATTCAGCAGGAAGTGTTTTTTGTTAAATACTTTTACAATTTTGCTTATAACTCGGAAACTATAAGAGATAATGACATGGAGTTTTCGCTATACGCTAGAAAAAAACATCAGCTATTTTACAAAATTTATTTCCGCCCACAGATGCCACGCCTTCTAAGAAATATACTGAATTCTTATATATAATGCCTTATATTTCAGGCGGTATTTAATATTTGGGGGCGAATTTATTTATTGTTGGAAAGCTGATGTTTTTTCCAGTCGCATGGCGAAAACTCCATGTCATTATCTCTTATAGTTTCCGAGATATTCGCACAAATGTAAAATTGTTATACGATTGTACATGTGCGTGTGTGTGTGTGTGTATGTCGAAAAATATTTTCAAACTTTTCGTTCAAAAATTTTCTGCAAATACCAGGCCAACAGAATTCAACAGGAAGTGTTTTTTGTTAAACACTTTTACAATTTTGCTTATAACTCGGAAACTATAAGAGATAATGACATGGAGTTTTCGCTATACGATAGAAAAAAACATCAGCTATTTTACAAAATTTATTTCCGCCCACAAATGCCACGCCTTCTAAGAAATATACTGAATTCTTATGTATAATGCCTTATATTTCAGGCGGTATTTAATATTTGGGGGCGAATTTATTTATTGTTGGAAAGCTGATGTTTTTTCCAGTCGCATGGTGAAAACTGATTGTCATTATCTCTTATAGTTTCCGAGATATTCGCACAAATGTAAAATTGTTATACGATTGTACAAGTGCGTGTGTGTGTGTATGTCGAAAAATATTTTCAAACTTTTCGTTCAAAAATTTTCTGCCAATACCAGGCCAACAGAATTCAGCAGGAAGTGTTTTTTGTTAAACACTTTTACAATTTTGCTTATAACTCGGAAACTATAAGAGATAATGACATGGAGTTTTCGCTATACGATAGAAAAAAACATCAGCTATTTAGCAAAATTTATTTCCGCCCACAAATGCCACGCCTTCTAAGAAATATTCTGAATTCTTATATATAATGCCTTATATTTCAGGCGGTATTTAATATTTGGGGGCGAATTTATTTATTGTTGGAAAGCTGATGTTTTTTCCAGTCGCATGGTGAAAACTGATTGTCATTATCTCTTATAGTTTCCGAGATATTCGCACAAATGTAAAATTGTTATACGATTATACATGTGCGCGTGTGTGTGTGTGTGTATGTCGAAAAATATTTTCAAACTTTTCGTTCAAAAATTTTCTGCAAATACCAGGCCAACAGAAATCAGCAGGAAGTGTTTTTTGTTAAACACTTTTACAATTTTGCTTATAACTCGGAAACTATAAGAGATAATGACATGGAGCTTTCGCTATACGATAGAAAAAAACATCAGCTATTTAGCAAAATTTATTTCCGCCCACAAATGCCACGCCTTCTAAGAAATATACTGAATTCTTATATATAATGCCTTATATTGCAGGCGGTATTTAATATTTGGGGGCGAATTTATTTATTGTTGGAAAGCTGATGTTTTTTCCAGTCGCATGATGAAAACCGATTGTCATTGTCTCTTATAGTTTCCGAGATATTCGCACAAATGTAAAATTGTTATACGATTGTACATTTTTTTTTTTTTTATAGCTTTACGAGCTAAAGGTTGGGAATCTTCGAAAGACATTGGTAGCCCGGCCTACCAATGTGCACGATTCGCCGCAAGACTTACTCTCGGCTTGCTAAACGCATACGTACTAAACCCAACCTAGTTCGTCACACTTTCAACCATTTGCCCCCCCGGGACCACAATCAAGTATTACTTCGGGGGGGTGGAGATTCAGCGAGTGCTGCCTTCAAATTCTGCTGACCTTGCTCTCTCAGCCAATCTTTGCTGCGTCAACACCTTCCTTGCGAAAACACATACTGCGTTCCAATTGTCACATGAGGTTAACATCAGGTTAACTATGTTATCGGGCGTTACCTGGAATCCTACTGTCCTCTCCAGGCAATTTCGTTGAACAACATATCGCGGACAAGTAAAGAAAACGTGCTCCGCCGTCTCCCTTTCATTGGGGCATTCTGGGCATGCCTCGTCTACATCATGACCATACTTATAGAGATACGCTCTATAACATCCATGGCCGGTTAGTAACTGTGTCAGGTAGAAGTTCACCTGACCGTGTCTCCTTTTGGTCCATTCGCCTATGCTCGGTATGAGTCTGTGGGTCCACCTTCCCTTGGTTGAATTGACCCAGTCATGCTGCCATCTATGCATAGCGTCATCCACTAACTGAACAGGACTAGGGAGATCCATTCCCCTCCTTGTGTCATGTTTCCTCCGCTCTACATCCACTACTAGCCTCAGGGGCATCATCCCCGCAATCACCCTGAGAGCTGATCTCCTGTAGGCCGTTTCTATACCTGCTCTATAGGTCTTCTTATCCATGGCCCCGGCCCATATAGGGGCCGCATATATAGCGATCGAAGTCACTACCTTCATCAGTAACCGCCTCCTCTCCTGTTTTGGGCCTCCAAGGTTAGGCATTAATCGGGCAAGTGCACATGATGTCGCCGCACACTTTCCACCGACGTACGTCAGGTGTTCCCTAAACGTGAGCCTGTTATCAATCATTACTCCCAGATATTTAATCGCCTGCTTTGATGTTATGCGCTGGTCGCCTACTGTTATTGTAATAAATTCTATCTTCTTCCTACTGCTTACAAGTAGTACATCCGTCTTGTGATCAGCAAGTTTGAGACCTATTCCCGTGATCCAGTTCCTGACCATACCAACCGCAGTGTTACATGTTCTCACTAGTTCATCTAAATGTTTTCCCCTTATCACCAGGGCAATATCGTCCGCAAAACCAATGATCTGTGTACCTCTAGGGAATCTAAGCCCCAGTACACCATCATACATGACATTCCATAGTATTGGGCCCAGCACGGAACCTTGCGGGACCCCCGCCGATACCGCATATGTCTTCCTGCCATCATCTGTGTCATATAAGAGCACTCTATCCTTAAAGTAGTCCTTAATAAGTTCCATCAAGTAGTTCGGTACATCCTTTCCATCTAGGGCTGTTAAAGTGGCATCCCAATCCGCAGAGTTGAATGCGTTCTTGACGTCCAGGGTGATGATAGCGCAGTACTCCTTATCGCCCTCCAGCCAGCGCTCACCACTGATAGCATCCTTTGCTATTGTCATAACCATCTCTATTGCATCTATTGTGGAACGGGCTTTTCGGAATGCTTCCAGTCTCCTACAAATTATCCTCTCCAAAAGTTTTCCAGCTGTGTCGATCATACAGAGCGGGCGGTAGCCCGATGCATCCTGCGCGTTGTTACCCTTCGGAATTAGAACCAGTCTCTGTCTCTTCCATATCCTAGGGAACGTCCTCTCCTGAATACAAGCATTAAAAACTTGTCTAAACAGCTCAGTATTACTTTCAATGGCCGCCTTAAGCGCAATGTTTGGGATCCCGTCGATCCCCGGTGCTTTGTTAAGTTTCATTTCCCCACAGACTGATTCCAATTCCTGCCTGCTGACTTCTGGGATTTCCTCCGGTGACCGCATATCCCGCACACAGTATGTAATTTCGGCTTTGTGCGGAAAAAGGTCCGTAACGATTGATTGCAGCTTAGCTGCACATGACGTTGCTGGTGGTCGGAAGCAGTTCAGCTTTCTCATCACCACCTTATATCCAGTTCCCCAGGGATTCTCGTCCACATCGGCGCACATTTCCCTGTAGCATCTTCTCTTGCTGAGCGCAATGGCCCCATTAAGGTTGGTCCTACACCTTCTATATCTTTCACGCAGTTCTGCAAATTCATCCCGGCCTCTGGCCCTTTGGAATAGCCGCCGTGCGCGCTTGCATTTACGCCTCAGATCCGCTATATCCGCGTTCCACCAGTAGACGTGTTTCTTCCCAGACATATTACGCCTCCTTGCCATAGAAACGTTGCAAGCCTCCGTTATGGAGCGCATAAGTTCCGTCGCCTTGTCATTCGCGTTCCCGAATAACCGAATATCCTCCAATGCGAGGACAAAGGTTTCCCTGTCAAAGGTGGAGTCCTTCCAAAGAGGGTTCGGCGGTGCGGCAGGAACGTTGTGTCCCGTAGAGCGTTCCCGGATCTTAAAAATGATAGCCTGATGATCGCTATGTGTGTAGATGTCAGACACCAACCAGGTAGATGAGGTCGCCAGTGAGTCGCTGACGAATGTCAGGTCAATTTTAGAGCAGCGTCCATTTCTCGAGAATGTATCCCTATCACCACTATTAAGTAAAACTATCTCCAATGTTGCAAGTGCGTCGAGTAGGCATTCTCCTCTTGGATTAGTGAATGCCGAGCCCCATTCAACAGCCCAAGCATTGAAATCCCCGGCAATTACCACAGGTCTCACGTTCCTTGCTTCCTTAACGATGTCATCTATTCTGCGTCTATAGTCTTCTATTGATAGGCTAGGGGGAAGATAACAGCTGAAGAAATGTACCCCATTAACGGTACATTTCACAAAGCTCTCCCACCTGTCGTCGACATTTCCCATTGGGAATTTACCACAGGACCACATCGAGGCCCTGTTGCATTTGCTGGCTATCCAACGTTGGTTTTCAGGTGCTCTGTAGTGCTCGCTCAGTACTGCCAAGTCTATCCTCTGCTCCCGCACCGTCTGTTTAAGTAGCTCCTGCGCCGCTTCGCAATGGTTCAAGTTCAACTGCAGGACTCTCATTTACCTGAGTATGTCAACTTCCGTCGTGCCGCTAGATAGTGTGCGCACTTATGTCCTCCCGTGATATGCTTCGAGTCCGCATCCGGATCGCCTCTACAAAGAAGGCAGTGAGGGTCACGGTCGCAAGCCTTGGCAATGTGACCTTGCCCTCCGCATTTGAAGCAGTGTTTGGACCAGTCACTATTACTGCTACACTTCCCTGCTACATGCCCGAACTGCAAGCACTTGTAACATCTCCTTGGGGTTACCTTTCTCAGTAAGCGGCAAACTGTCCACCCTACACGCAGTTTACCAACTTCCTCTGCCCTGCCTGCCAGCTTCATAGGGATTGCGATTACCGCCGTCCTAGTACCTCCTGGAACGTTCCTGATCGTCTTGAGAGCCGACGGTTGTATTTCCCCGATTTGGTCCCTCCATGCGGCGATTATTTCCTCCTCAGTTGTTACTTCATCCAGGTATCTGAGTTCGAATGTAGCCTCCTCAGTTATTGTTCTGACCTCTATCTCTTCGGCCAATAAGCTCCTTAGCTTAGAACGGTGCATCTCCGTAGCCACCTCTGCCGATCTTCTAAACTCCAGAAGGATTTCGCCCCTTTGTGTCTTCTTCACAAGCTGAACATCCTCGCCAACTGATTTAAGCTCCGGGGCTTTCCTTACCTTCCTTAGAATGTCCGCAAACGATAGTTTCTCGGTTGGCATACGATTGTACATGTGCGTGTGTGTGTGTGTGTATGTCGAAAAATATTTTCAAACTTTTCGTTCAAAAATTTTCTGCAAATACCAGGCCAACAGAATTCAGCAGGAAGTGTTTTTTGTTAAATGCTTTTACAATTTTGCTTATAACTCGGAAACTATAAGAGATAATGACATGGAGTTTTCGCTATACGCTAGAAAAAAACATCAGCTATTTAGCAAAATTTATTTCCGCCCACAAATGCCACGCCTTCTAAGAAATATACTGAATTCTTAAATATAATGCCTTATATTTCAGGCGGTATTTAATATTTGGGGGCGAATTTATTTATTGTTGGAAAGCTGATGTTTTTTCCAGTCGCATGGTGAAAACTGATTGTCATTATCTCTTATAGTTTCCGAGATATTCGGACAAATGTAAAATTATTATACGATTGTACATGTGCGTGTGTGTGTGTGTATATGTCGAAAAATATTTTCAAACTTTTCGTTCAAAAATTTTCTGCAAATACCAGGCCAACAGAATTCAGCAGGAAGTGTTTTTTGTTAAATGCTTTTACAATTTTGCTTATAACTCGGAAACTATAAGAGATAATGACATGGAGTTTTCGCTATACGATAGAAAAAAACATCAGATATTTAGCAAAATTTATTTCCGCCCACAAATGCCACGCCTTCTAAGAAATATACTGAATTCTTATATATAATGCCTTATATTTCAGGCGGTATTTAATATTTGGGGGCGAATTTATTTATTGTTGGAAAGCTGATGTTTTTTCCAGTCGCATGGTGAAAACTGATTGTCATTATCTCTTATAGTTTCCGAGATATTCGCACAAATGTAAAATTGTTATACGATTGTACATGTGCGTGTGTGTGTGTGTATGTCGAAAAATATTTTCAAATTTTTCGTTCAAAAATTTTCTGCAAATACCAGGCCAACAGAATTCAGCAGGAAGTGTTTTTTGTTAAACACTTTTACAATTTTGCTTATAACTCGGAAACTATAAGAGATAATGACATGGAGTTTTCGCTATACGATAGAAAAAAACATCAGCTATTTAGCAAAATTTATTTCCGCCCACAAATGCCACGCCTTCTAAGAAATATACTGAATTCTTATATATAATGCCTTATATTTCAGGCGGTATTTAATATTTGGGGGCGAATTTATTTATTGTTGGAAAGCTGATGTTTTTTCCAGTCGCATGGTGAAAACTGATTGTCATTATCTCTTATAGTTTCCGAGATATTCGCACAAATGTAAAATTGTTATACGATTGCACATGTGCGTGTGTATGTGTGTATGTCGAAAAATATTTTCAAACTTTTCGTTCAAAAATTTTCTGCAAATACCAGGCCAACAGAATTCAGCAGGAAGTGTTTTTTGTTAAATACTTTTACAATTTTGCTTATAACTCGGAAACTATAAGAGATAATGACATGGAGTTTTCGCTATACGCTAGAAAAAAACATCAGCTATTTAGCAAAATTTATTTCCGCCCACAAATGCCACGCCTTCTAAGAAATATACTGAATTCTTATATATAATGCCTTATATTTCAGGCGGTATTTAATATTTGGGGGCGAATTTATTTATTGTTGGAAAGCTGATGTTTATTCCAGTCGCATGGTGAAAACTGATTGTCATTATCTCTTATAGTTTCCGAGATATTCGGACAAATGTAAAATTATTATACGATTGTACATGTGCGTGTGTGTGTGTGTATATGTCGAAAAATATTTTCAAACTTTTCGTTCAAAAATTTTCTGCAAATACCAGGCCAACAGAATTCAGCAGGAAGTGTTTTTTGTTAAACACTTTTACAATTTTGCTTATAACTCGGAAACTATAAGAGATAATGACATGGAGTTTTCGCTATACGATAGAAAAAAACATCAGATATTTAGCAAAATTTATTTCCGCCCACAAATGCCACGCCTTCTAAGAAATATACTGAATTCTTATATATAATGCCTTATATTTCAGGCGGTATTTAATATTTGGGGGCGAATTTATTTATTGTTGGAAAGCTGATGTTTTTTCCAGTCGCATGATGAAAACCGATTGTCATTATCTCTTATAGTTTCCGAGATATTCGCACAAATGTAAAATTGTTATACGATTGTACATGTGCGTGTGTGTGTGTGTGTATGTCGAAAAATATTTTCATACTTTTCGTTCAAAAATTTTCTGCAAATACCAGGCCAACAGAATTCAGCAGGAAGTGTTTTTTGTTAAACACTTTTACAATTTTGCTTATAACTCGGAAACTATAAGAGATAATGACATGGAGTTTTCGCTATACGATAGAAAAAAACATCAGATATTTAGCAAAATTTATTTCCGCCCACAAATGCCACGCCTTCTAAGAAATATACTGAATTCTTATATATAATGCCTTATATTTCAGGCGGTATTTAATATTTGGGGGCGAATTTATTTATTGTTGGAAAGCTGATGTTTTTTCCAGTCGCATGATGAAAACCGATTGTCATTATCTCTTATAGTTTCCGAGATATTCGCACAAATGTAAAATTGTTATACGATTGTACATGTGCGTGTGTGTGTGTGTGTATGTCGAAAAATATTTTCAAATTTTTCGTTCAAAAATTTTCTGCAAATACCAGGCCAACAGAATTCAGCAGGAAGTGTTTTTTGTTAAACACTTTTACAATTTTGCTTATAACTCGGAAACTATAAGAGATAATGACATGGAGTTTTCGCTATACGCTAGAAAAAAACATCAGCTATTTAGCAAAATTTATTTCCGCCCACAAATGCCACGCCTTCTAAGAAATATACTGAATTCTTATATATAATGCCTTATATTTCAGGCGGTATTTAATATTTGGGGGCGAATTTATTTATTGTTGGAAAGCTGATGTTTTTTCCAGTCGCATGGTGAAAACTGATTGTCATTATCTCTTATAGTTTCCGAGATATTCGCACAAATGTAAAATTGTTATACGATTGTACATGTGCGTGCGTGTATGTGTGTATGTCGAAAAATATTTTCAAACTTTTCGTTCAAAAATTTTCTGCAAATACCAGGCCAACAGAATTCAGCAGGAAGTGTTTTTTGTTAAATACTTTTACAATTTTGCGTATAACTCGGAAACTATAAAAGATAATGACATGGAGTTTTCGCTATACGATAGAAAAAAACATCAGCTATTTAGCAAAATTTATTTCCGCCCACAAATGCCACGCCTTCTAAGAAATATACTGAATTCTTATATATAATGCCTTATATTTCATGCGGTATTTCATATTTGGGGGCGAATTTATTTATTGTTGGAAAGCTGATGTTTTTTCCAGTCGCATGATGAAAACCGATTGTCATTATCTCTTATAGTTTCCGAGATATTCGCACAAATGTAAAATTGTTATACGATTGTACATGTGCGTGTGTGTGTGTGTGTATGTCGAAAAATATTTTCAAATTTTTCGTTCAAAAATTTTCTGCAAATACCAGGCCAACAGAATTCAGCAGGAAGTGTTTTTTGTTAAACACTTTTACAATTTTGCTTATAACTCGGAAACCATAAGAGATAATGACATGGAGTTTTCGCTATACGCTAGAAAAAAACATCAGCTATTTAGCAAAATTTATTTCCGCCCACAAATGCCACGCCTTCTAAGAAATATACTGAATTCTTATATATAATGCCTTATATTTCAGGCGGTATTTAATATTTGGGGGCGAATTTATTTATTGTTGGAAAGCTGATGTTTTTTCCAGTCGCATGGTGAAAACTGATTGTCATTATCTCTTATAGTTTCCGAGATATTCGCACAAATGTAAAATTGTTATACGATTGTACATGTGCGTGCGTGTATGTGTGTATGTCGAAAAATATTTTCAAACTTTTCGTTCAAAAATTTTCTGCAAATACCAGGCCAACAGAATTCAGCAGGAAGTGTTTTTTGTTAAATACTTTTACAATTTTGCGTATAACTCGGAAACTATAAAAGATAATGACATGGAGTTTTCGCTATACGATAGAAAAAAACATCAGCTATTTAGCAAAATTTATTTCCGCCCACAAATGCCACGCCTTCTAAGAAATATACTGAATTCTTATATATAATGCCTTATATTTCATGCGGTATTTAATATTTGGGGGCGAATTTATTTATTGTTTCAAAGCTGATGTTTTTTCCAGTCGCATGGTGAAAACTGATTGTCATTATCTCTTATAGTTTCCGAGATATTCGCACAAATGTAAAATTATTATACGATTGTACATGTGCGTGTGTGTGTGTGTGTGTGTATGTCGAAAAATATTTTCAAACTTTTCGTTCAAAAATTTTCTGCAAATACCAGGCCAACAGAATTCAGCAGGAAGTGTTTTTTGTTAAACACTTTTACAATTTTGCTTATAACTCGGAAACTATAAGAGATAATGACATGGAGTTTTCGCTATACGCTAGAAAAAAACATCAGCTATTTAGCAAAATTTATTTCCGCCCACAAATGCCACGCCTTCTAAGAAATATACTGAATTCTTATATATAATGCCTTATATTTCAGGCGGTATTTAATATTTGGGGGCGAATTTATTTATTGTTGGAAAGCTGATGTTTTTTCCAGTCGCATGGTGAAAACTGATTGTCATTATCTCTTATAGTTTCCGAGATATTCGGACAAATGTAAAATTATTATACGATTGTACATGTGCGTGTGTGTGTGTGTGTGTGTATGTCGAAAAATATTTTCAAACTTTTCGTTCAAAAATTTTCTGCAAATACCAGGCCAACAGAATTCAGCAGGAAGTGTTTTTTGTTAAACACTTTTACAATTTTGCTTATAACTCGGAAACTATAAGAGATAATGACATGGAGTTTTCGCTATACGCTAGAAAAAAACATCAGCTATTTAGCAAAATTTATTTCCGCCCACAAATGCCACGCCTTCTAAGAAATATACTGAATTCTTATATATAATGCCTTATATTTCAGGCGGTATTTAATATTTGGGGGCGAATTTATTTATTGTTGGAAAGCTGATGTTTTTTCCAGTCGCATGGTGAAAACTGATTGTCATTATCTCTTATAGTTTCCGAGATATTCGCACAAATGTAAAATTGTTATACGATTGTACATGTGCGTGTGTGTGTGTGTATATGCCGAAAAATATTTTCAAATTTTTCGTTCAAAAATTTTCTGCCAATACCAGGCCAACAGAATTCAGCAGGAAGTGTTTTTTGTTAAATGCTTTTACAATTTTGCTTATAACTCGGAAACTATAAGAGATAATGACATGGAGTTTTCGCTATACGATAGAAAAAAACATCAGCTATTTAGCAAAATTTATTTCCGCCCACAAATGCCACGCCTTCTAAGAAATATACTGAATTCTTATATATAATGCCTTATATTTCAGGCGGTATTTAATATTTGGGGGCGAATTTATTTATTGTTGGAAAGCTGATGTTTATTCCAGTCGCATGGTGAAAACTGATTGTCATTATCTCTTATAGTTTCCGAGATATTCGGACAAATGTAAAATTATTATACGATTGTACATGTGCGTGTGTGTGTGTGTATATGTCGAAAAATATTTTCAAACTTTTCGTTCAAAAATTTTCTGCAAATACCAGGCCAACAGAATTCAGCAGGAAGTGTTTTTTGTTAAACACTTTTACAATTTTGCTTATAACTCGGAAACTATAAGAGATAATGACATGGAGTTTTCGCTATACGATAGAAAAAAACATCAGATATTTAGCAAAATTTATTTCCGCCCACAAATGCCACGCCTTCTAAGAAATATACTGAATTCTTATATATAATGCCTTATATTTCAGGCGGTATTTAATATTTGGGGGCGAATTTATTTATTGTTGGAAAGCTGATGTTTTTTCCAGTCGCATGATGAAAACCGATTGTCATTATCTCTTATAGTTTCCGAGATATTCGCACAAATGTAAAATTGTTATACGATTGTACATGTGCGTGTGTGTGTGTGTGTATGTCGAAAAATATTTTCATACTTTTCGTTCAAAAATTTTCTGCAAATACCAGGCCAACAGAATTCAGCAGGAAGTGTTTTTTGTTAAACACTTTTACAATTTTGCTTATAACTCGGAAACTATAAGAGATAATGACATGGAGTTTTCGCTATACGATAGAAAAAAACATCAGATATTTAGCAAAATTTATTTCCGCCCACAAATGCCACGCCTTCTAAGAAATATACTGAATTCTTATATATAATGCCTTATATTTCAGGCGGTATTTAATATTTGGGGGCGAATTTATTTATTGTTGGAAAGCTGATGTTTTTTCCAGTCGCATGATGAAAACCGATTGTCATTATCTCTTATAGTTTCCGAGATATTCGCACAAATGTAAAATTGTTATACGATTGTACATGTGCGTGTGTGTGTGTGTGTATGTCGAAAAATATTTTCAAATTTTTCGTTCAAAAATTTTCTGCAAATACCAGGCCAACAGAATTCAGCAGGAAGTGTTTTTTGTTAAACACTTTTACAATTTTGCTTATAACTCGGAAACCATAAGAGATAATGACATGGAGTTTTCGCTATACGCTAGAAAAAAACATCAGCTATTTAGCAAAATTTATTTCCGCCCACAAATGCCACGCCTTCTAAGAAATATACTGAATTCTTATATATAATGCCTTATATTTCAGGCGGTATTTAATATTTGGGGGCGAATTTATTTATTGTTGGAAAGCTGATGTTTTTTCCAGTCGCATGGTGAAAACTGATTGTCATTATCTCTTATAGTTTCCGAGATATTCGCACAAATGTAAAATTGTTATACGATTGTACATGTGCGTGCGTGTATGTGTGTATGTCGAAAAATATTTTCAAACTTTTCGTTCAAAAATTTTCTGCAAATACCAGGCCAACAGAATTCAGCAGGAAGTGTTTTTTGTTAAATACTTTTACAATTTTGCGTATAACTCGGAAACTATAAAAGATAATGACATGGAGTTTTCGCTATACGATAGAAAAAAACATCAGCTATTTAGCAAAATTTATTTCCGCCCACAAATGCCACGCCTTCTAAGAAATATACTGAATTCTTATATATAATGCCTTATATTTCATGCGGTATTTCATATTTGGGGGCGAATTTATTTATTGTTGGAAAGCTGATGTTTTTTCCAGTCGCATGATGAAAACCGATTGTCATTATCTCTTATAGTTTCCGAGATATTCGCACAAATGTAAAATTGTTATACGATTGTACATGTGCGTGTGTGTGTGTGTGTATGTCGAAAAATATTTTCAAATTTTTCGTTCAAAAATTTTCTGCAAATACCAGGCCAACAGAATTCAGCAGGAAGTGTTTTTTGTTAAACACTTTTACAATTTTGCTTATAACTCGGAAACCATAAGAGATAATGACATGGAGTTTTCGCTATACGCTAGAAAAAAACATCAGCTATTTAGCAAAATTTATTTCCGCCCACAAATGCCACGCCTTCTAAGAAATATACTGAATTCTTATATATAATGCCTTATATTTCAGGCGGTATTTAATATTTGGGGGCGAATTTATTTATTGTTGGAAAGCTGATGTTTTTTCCAGTCGCATGGTGAAAACTGATTGTCATTATCTCTTATAGTTTCCGAGATATTCGCACAAATGTAAAATTGTTATACGATTGTACATGTGCGTGCGTGTATGTGTGTATGTCGAAAAATATTTTCAAACTTTTCGTTCAAAAATTTTCTGCAAATACCAGGCCAACAGAATTCAGCAGGAAGTGTTTTTTGTTAAATACTTTTACAATTTTGCGTATAACTCGGAAACTATAAAAGATAATGACATGGAGTTTTCGCTATACGATAGAAAAAAACATCAGCTATTTAGCAAAATTTATTTCCGCCCACAAATGCCACGCCTTCTAAGAAATATACTGAATTCTTATATATAATGCCTTATATTTCATGCGGTATTTAATATTTGGGGGCGAATTTATTTATTGTTTCAAAGCTGATGTTTTTTCCAGTCGCATGGTGAAAACTGATTGTCATTATCTCTTATAGTTTCCGAGATATTCGCACAAATGTAAAATTATTATACGATTGTACATGTGCGTGTGTGTGTGTGTGTGTGTATGTCGAAAAATATTTTCAAACTTTTCGTTCAAAAATTTTCTGCAAATACCAGGCCAACAGAATTCAGCAGGAAGTGTTTTTTGTTAAACACTTTTACAATTTTGCTTATAACTCGGAAACTATAAGAGATAATGACATGGAGTTTTCGCTATACGCTAGAAAAAAACATCAGCTATTTAGCAAAATTTATTTCCGCCCACAAATGCCACGCCTTCTAAGAAATATACTGAATTCTTATATATAATGCCTTATATTTCAGGCGGTATTTAATATTTGGGGGCGAATTTATTTATTGTTGGAAAGCTGATGTTTTTTCCAGTCGCATGGTGAAAACTGATTGTCATTATCTCTTATAGTTTCCGAGATATTCGGACAAATGTAAAATTATTATACGATTGTACATGTGCGTGTGTGTGTGTGTGTGTGTATGTCGAAAAATATTTTCAAACTTTTCGTTCAAAAATTTTCTGCAAATACCAGGCCAACAGAATTCAGCAGGAAGTGTTTTTTGTTAAATACTTTTACAATTTTGCGTATAACTCGGAAACTATAAAAGATAATGACATGGAGTTTTCGCTATACGATAGAAAAAAACATCAGCTATTTAGCAAAATTTATTTCCGCCCACAAATGCCACGCCTTCTAAGAAATATACTGAATTCTTATATATAATGCCTTATATTTCAGGCGGTATTTAATATTTGGGGGCGAATTTATTTATTGTTGGAAAGCTGATGTTTTTTCCAGTCGCATGGTGAAAACTGATTGTCATTATCTCTTATAGTTTCCGAGATATTCGGACAAATGTAAAATTATTATACGATTGTACATGTGCGTGTGTGTGTGTGTATATGCCGAAAAATATTTTCAAATTTTTCGTTCAAAAATTTTCTGCCAATACCAGGCCAACAGAATTCAGCAGGAAGTGTTTTTTGTTAAATGCTTTTACAATTTTGCTTATAACTCGGAAACTATAAGAGATAATGACATGGAGTTTTCGCTATACGATAGAAAAAAACATCAGCTATTTAGCAAAATTTATTTCCGCCCACAAATGCCACGCCTTCTAAGAAATATACTGAATTCTTATATATAATGCCTTATATTTCAGGCGGTATTTAATATTTGGGGGCGAATTTCTTTATTGTTGGAAAGCTGATGTTTTTTCCAGTCGCATGGTGAAAACTGATTGTCATTATCTCTTATAGTTTCCGAGATATTCGCACAAATGTAAAATTGTTATACGATTGTACATGTGCGTGTGTGTGTGTGTATATGCCGAAAAATATTTTCAAATTTTTCGTTCAAAAATTTTCTGCAAATACCAGGCCAACAGAATTCAGCAGGAAGTGTTTTTTGTTAAATACTTTTACAATTTTGCTTATAACTCGGAAACTATAAGAGATAATGACATGGAGTTTTCGCTATACGATAGAAAAAAACATCAGCTATTTTACAAAATTTATTTCCGCCCACAAGTGCCACGCCTTCTAAGAAATATACTGAATTCTTATATATAATGCCTTATATTTCAGGCGGTATTTAATATTTGGGGGCGAATTTATTTATTATTGGAAAGCTGATGTTTTTTCCAGTCGCATGGTGAAAACTGATTGTCATTATCTCTTATAGTTTCCGAGATATTCGCACAAATGTAAAATTGTTATACGATTGTACATGTGCGTGTGTATGTGTGTATGTCGAAAAATATTTTCAAACTTTTCGTTCAAAAATTTTCTGCAAATACCAGGCCAACAGAATTCAGCAGGAAGTGTTTTTTGTTAAATACTTTTACAATTTTGCTTATAACTCGGAAACTATAAGAGATAATGACATGGAGTTTTCGCTATACGATAGAAAAAAACATCAGCTATTTAGCAAAATTTATTTCCGCCCACAAATGCCACGCCTTCTAAGAAATATACTGAATTCTTATATATAATGCCTTATATTTCAGGCGGTATTTAATATTTGGGGGCGAATTTATTTATTATTGGAAAGCTGATGTTTTTTCCAGTCGCATGGTGAAAACTGATTGTCATTATCTCTTATAGTTTCCGAGATATTCGCACAAATGTAAAATTGTTATACGATTGTACATGTGCGTGTGTATGTGTGTATGTCGAAAAATATTTTCAAACTTTTCGTTCAAAAATTTTCTGCAAATACCAGGCCAACAGAATTCAGCAGGAAGTGTTTTTTGTTAAATACTTTTACAATTTTGCTTATAACTCGGAAACTATAAAAGATAATGACATGGAGTTTTCGCTATACGATAGAAAAAAACATCAGCTATTTTGCAAAATTTATTTCCGCCCACAAATGCCACGCCTTCTAAGAAATATACTGAATTCTTATATATAATGCCTTATATTTCAGGCGGTATTTAATATTTGGGGGCGAATTTATTTATTGTCGGAAAGCTGATGTTTTTTCCAGTCGCATGGTGAAAACTGATTGTCATTATCTCTTATAGTTTCCGAGATATTCGCACAAATGTAAAATTGTTATACGATTGTACATGTGCGTGTGTGTGTGTGTATGTCGAAAAATATTTTCAAACTTTTCGTTCAAAAATTTTCTGCCAATACCAGGCCAACAGAATTCAGCAGGAAGTGTTTTTTGTTAAATACTTTTACAATTTTGCTTATAACTCGGAAACTATAAGAGATAATGACATGGAGTTTTCGCTATACGATAGAAAAAAACATCAGAAATTTAGCAAAATTTATTTCCGCCCACAAATGCCACGCCTTCTAAGAAATATACTGAATTCTTATATATAATGCCTTATATTTCAGGCGGTATTTAATATTTGGGGGCGAATTTATTTATTGTTGGAAAGCTGATGTTTTTTCCAGTCGCATGATGAAAACCGATTGTCATTATCTCTTATAGTTTCCGAGATATTCGCACAAATGTAAAATTGTTATACGATTGTACATGTGCGTGTGTGTGTGTTTGTATGTCGAAAAATATTTTCAAACTTTTCGTTCAAAAATTTTCTGCAAATACCAGGCCAACAGAATTCAGCAGGAAGTGTTTTTTGTTAAATACTTTTACAATTTTGCGTATAACTCGGAAACTATAAAAGATAATGACATGGAGTTTTCGCTATACGATAGAAAAAAACATCAGCTATTTTGCAAAATTTATTTCCGCCCACAAGTGCCACGCCTTCTAAGAAATATACTGAATTCTTATATATAATGCCTTATATTTCAGGCGGTATTTAATATTTGGGGGCGAATTTATTTATTATTGGAAAGCTGATGTTTTTTCCAGTCGCATGGTGAAAACTGATTGTCATTATCTCTTATAGTTTCCGAGATATTCGCACAAATGTAAAATTGTTATACGATTGTACATGTGCGTGTGTGTGTGTGTATATGCCGAAAAATATTTTCAAATTTTTCGTTCAAAAATTTTCTGCAAATACCAGGCCAACAGAATTCAGCAGGAAGTGTTTTTTGTTAAATACTTTTACAATTTTGCTTATAACTCGGAAACTATAAGAGATAATGACATGGAGTTTTCGCTATACGATAGAAAAAAACATCAGATATTTAGCAAAATTTATTTCCGCCCACAAATGCCACGCCTTCTAAGAAATATACTGAATTCTTATATATAATGCCTTATATTTCAGGCGGTATTTAATATTTGGGGGCGAATTTATTTATTGTCGGAAAGCTGATGTTTTTTCCAGTCGCATGGTGAAAACTGATTGTCATTATCTCTTATAGTTTCCGAGATATTCGCACAAATGTAAAATTGTTATACGATTGTACATGTGCGTGTGTATGTGTGTATGTCGAAAAATATTTTCAAACTTTTCGTTCAAAAATTTTCTGCCAATACCAGGCCAACAGAATTCAGCAGGAAGTGT
The DNA here is from genome assembly GCA_936449025.2 of Sarcophaga subvicina. Lineage (NCBI taxonomy): Eukaryota > Metazoa > Arthropoda > Insecta > Diptera > Sarcophagidae > Sarcophaga > Sarcophaga subvicina. The sequence continues at coordinate 395,443 of OW388084.2, forward strand.
TTTTTGTTAAATACTTTTACAATTTTGCTTATAACTCGGAAACTATAAGAGATAATGACATGGAGTTTTCGCTATACGATAGAAAAAAACATCAGCTATTTAGCAAAATTTATTTCCGCCCACAAATGCCACGCCTTCTAAGAAATATACTGAATTCTTATATATAATGCCTTATATTTCAGGCGGTATTTAATATTTGGGGGCGAATTTATTTATTGTCGGAAAGCTGATGTTTTTTCCAGTCGCATGGTGAAAACTGATTGTCATTATCTCTTATAGTTTCCGAGATATTCGCACAAATGTAAAATTGTTATACGATTGTACATGTGCGTGTGTGTGTATGTCGAAAAATATTTTCAAACTTTTCGTTCAAAAATTTTCTGCAAATACCAGGCCAACAGAATTCAGCAGGAAGTGTTTTTTGTTAAATACTTTTACAATTTTGCTTATAACTCGGAAACTATAAGAGATAATGACATGGAGTTTTCGCTATACGATAGAAAAAAACATCAGCTATTTTACAAAATTTATTTCCGCCCACAAATGCCACGCCTTCTAAGAAATATACTGAATTCTTATATATAATGCCTTATATTTCAGGCGGTATTTAATATTTGGGGGCGAATTTATTTATTGTTGGAAAGCTGATGTTTTTTCCAGTCGCATGGTGAAAACTGATTGTCATTATCTCTTATAGTTTCCGAGATATTCGCACAAATGTAAAATTGTTATACGATTGTACATGTGCGCGTGTGTGTGTGTATATGTCGAAAAATATTTTCAAACTTTTCGTTCAAAAATTTTCTGCAAATACCAGGCCAACAGAATTCAGCAGGAAGTGTTTTTTGTTAAATACTTTTACAATTTTGCTTATAACTCGGAAACTATAAGAGATAATGACATGGAGTTTTCGCTATACGATAGAAAAAAACATCAGATATTTAGGAAAATTTATTTCCGCCCACAAATGCCACGCCTTCTAAGAAATATACTGAATTCTTATATATAATGCCTTATATTTCAGGCGGTATTTAATATTCGGGGGCGAATTTATTTATTATTGGAAAGCTGATGTTTTTTCCAGTCGCATGGTGAAAACTGATTGTCATTATGTCTTATAGTTTCCGAGATATTCGCACAAATGTAAAATTGTTATACGATTGTACATGTGCGTGTAAAAACCTAGTAAAAACTGAATAGCAGAATATGCTCTCAGACGCTAAAAGTACAACAAAAAAGAATAATATTAAATAAGGTTGAGTCTTCGAGGTAGAATAGTTGGCAGGTTTGCATACAATATTATATATGTATGTATATGTATATATGTACGTACAATTTAGTATATGAAAAAATATGATGAACAAACAAAATTAATTAAAAGCTCTATTCACATTATAAAAATAAAAAACAATTAATTTTGTAACAGAAAGTCAACTTAAAAGTTTAGCATATTTTTAGAGACTGTTCGTGGTAGCACTTTAAATTTAAATAATTTGAAACTGAAAACTAAATTAATATCTAGTAAAACAAAACAAATATTTGAAAAATGTGTGTAAAATTAAACAATAAAATTAAAAAATTTAAGCGAAATGCGAAAACAAAAAACGCAAGTAAGGAATTCTAAGAAAGAATACATATTTATTATCCTAAATTTTAAACTTTGCAATTAGTGTTTAAACAAACAAATTTTGAAATTATTTTCTGTATAAGCAAAATGTAAAATGAAATTATTTTCGTTATGAATTAATCTTTACAAATAAGTTTTTTATTATAATATTGAAAACGCCAGTTTATTTGCAACTATGTATGTATGTTTGTTTGTAAAAATCATGATTCATTATTTCACTAATCTAATTTTGTATATAAAAGTTCTCAACGAATAAATCAACACCAATATCTATTAAATATTTCCCATATTCTATATTTTATTGTATATAAATATAAGTTGTAATTTGTAGTTGATATTACGTAGTTGAATTAATATAGTAGATCAAACGATTAAATCTGAAGCAAAATCCCAACTTGATTCATAAAAATGGATATTGACTGGCGTTAATGAAAGTTAAATTAATAAAATAAAAATTAAACAACAACAAAAAAAAACAATGCAACTAAATAAAGTGTATTTTTCGCGTTAAAAAATAAAAAAAAAACATAGTTTTATAGTGATTCGTCTACGAGATAGTGATATGACAAGTGAACCATTTTTACTGACGGGGATTTTTGGCAAGGTTTTCTTTTTCAATTGTTATTTGCTGTGGTCTTAGAAACAAGACCGCCAAAAAAAAAACGGTAAGCAAAACACTTCTTATCGAATTCAAGCACATTAACAAATTTTATGCAGATGTGGCAGTGCGTCATGTGCTCCCTCCTAGTAGAATATATAAAAATTAGAAAGAATCAAACTATAAGTTATGTCTTTACAGTGTAAAGCATAAGCCTAGGTACTACTAAAGGACATTAAAAATAAAACCACGAAGATTTTTCGATTTAATGAATTGCAAAGAAGCATATTACAAAATAAATAGATATTTTCAAAAAATGGATTTAAAAAACAGAATGAAGTTATTGTTTGTAGACCAAACGATTTGTTGTTCTGCCAGTTCATCAGTGTCAAAACAAGCTCTATAGGTCGATCATTACCAAATTATTTTGAACTGAACACCGACGACATGTTGTTTCAATAGAAAGGCGTCACTTGTTTGCCAAGGCAACAGAACCAGACATTCTATTTTTTAATTCCATTTTTGTTACAAAAATCAGTCGATGCACAGAAATCATCGATGCTTTTGTGATAAAACGATATAACATTGATATCTTTTTTTTGCGATGCATTACATCGAAAAAAACATCGATGTTTTTTTCTTAATGTCCATCACTAATGCACTCATTTGTCGGGCTTTAGTATGGATCACGAAAAATGGAGAGTTAGTTCAGTCTAAAAAACTTGTGTGAAATAGTTAACCACGATGGTGGTTTAATGCTCTGGGGATGTGTAGTGGCACTATTTGTGGGGATTTGGTATTCATGGAGGAAACAATGGATAAGACAGTTTATTTAAACGTTCTAAGGAATACTCTCGACAAAAGTGCAGAAGGATAAAAAATTCGTAATGATTATTTATTTCAACAGGGCGATGATCCTAAGCATACTGCTGGTAAACTACCTATCAAACTACCAAACTTCTCGTAGGCTTAATACTCTTCCACAAAGTCTCGATATAATTCTAATTGAGTATTTAGGGGATCATTTCGAAAAACGATTTCCTAGTCGCTAAATCTCAAACAAATCTCACCTGAAAAACTTGAATATAAAAAAATTGATATATTCAATGTCAAATAAGTTAAATGGTCTACTTGACCTTAAGGGATGTCCTACAATATATTAGGTATAGGAATTTTAAATTTACTCTCTTCTTTTTGGGGGTACCTCCATTTTTGCAGCGAAAATATAGACACTAGAACGTTTTCATTATTTATCTTTTGCTTTGCTAAATACATTAATTTTTTTTTTTTGTGTTTTATTATAAAATAGAAACAAATATAAAAATTATCATATTATCAATTATTTTTATTTTACAAAAATTAGGGTACCTTATATACATGCATATACATACATACATATGTATATACGTATTATAAATTAAGGTTCATGTTCTATATTGGCGCTTACCACGATTTTCACTCAAAAATGGATTCAAAGTGCCGAAAATCGAAACGATTTAAATTAGTGTAATTTATTTAGAATGAAATATAGGTTACATTTTAAAGATCTAAATTCTCTTAAAGTCTATAGAAAAGGTGATACTTAAATTAAGGGAACATTATATAAAGGAGTCTTAAAAACGATATCGATACTTAGAAGAAGACAGAATAAGACAACATTCAGCAATTGAGATAATAAGTAAAAGACTTAATATCATATAAGGAAGGTACATAAATAAGTTGTAGAAATAATTTGCGATCGCTTAAACGTTTTTAATTTCATTTTTGTTGAAATTTGGCGGTGAATTATAGGGAACGATTTTTTTTTTACTGTAAAGTATCCAAAATTTGTGTACTCAACTGGTGAAAATAATGTTTACCACACACGATCAATCATGGTATTATCTGGTGGTTTTTGATTCATTGTAGCCATTTGTTGATGATAATTACGCATTTGATTTGTACGCCTTGGTTGAGCTAAATATTCAAACATACTTTGTAAGTGTTGAGATAACATTTTACCCAAATCACAAGGCATAGGATCAGTCCAGAAAAAGTCATGATTGAGAGCTGTATCAGCATCAATACGTTTCTTAGGATCCAAAGTTAATAATTTATCCAGCAAATCGCAACCATTTGGATCCTTGACATAAGGTCTTAAACGTTCTTTGACTCGTCTCTTTTGATTTTTGGGCAATTCAACAGAGTTGTACAATTCCAATTTCTCAACACCTGGCCAAACATCAGGTGTAAAGGAGCCACAAAGTTGGGATATTAATATTAATTGCTGTTGCTCGGTGTTGCCCTGCATAATAGGTGAACGCGTCCACATTTCAGCCATAATACAACCAGCGCCCCACATATCAACTGGGGGACCATAGTTTCGATCACCGAGTAATAGTTCTGGTGGACGATACCACAAGGTAACAACACGATTTGTATATCGATTTTTGGCTTCATTTTTAGGTATACTAAAGGCACGAGCTAAACCGAAATCGGCTAATTTCAAAACACCATATTTTGTAATCAAAACGTTGGCAGCTTTCATGTCACGATGAAGAATCTATACGAAGAATTTTAAGAATAAAATGATGTACATGAAGTAAAAATGGCAACAAAAAAGACTGAAGCGTAAAAACTAGATACGAATTAAATGAACCAATAAATAATTATTGGAGTACGTATTTTGTACTAAACTTAGATGTATTATTCACGACAGGAATCTTTCAACTCACGATGGTAAATCTATGCGAACGATTTTAAGAATAAAATAATATACATGAGGTAAAAATGGACACAAAAAGGACTGAATGGTAAAAATTAGATGTGAATTAAGTCAACCGATAAATACAGCTACGTTTTACCCAACATCGTTTTCTATGGTTGTTTCATTGAATTAAATAACATCTCTTCGTAAAGGTTCGATTCTACCTAGGAACCTAAATTTAGAACAAATGAATATCTTTACGCTCACAATTTGTTTCATAACTTTGGATTGATGGATGTGAATTGCCTCTATAATTATGGTCTCTGTTTTTGAAATAACATAAGCATCTTATTTAATTTACACCATCAAGTCGAATATAATGCGTCATGCCTTTAATTTTTTTTATAAAATGAATTTTAAGGCCAGGAAAATTTACAGTGTTGTTATAAATTTCGCTGTAACATTGAAGACTATGATTCTATTTCATAACGAATCTTCTACATTTATTTGAATTTCAGAAGATAATAACGACCTGCTAGTAATTAGGTCTACTGACGCAGTGAAACAAAATCTTGGACCTAAGAGCGAAAGTATTTACGTTCTTTATATCTTGCCTAACGAATATTTTTCACTTATAAAATTCTATTTTATATTTTTTATAAATTTTGGTTTAATTTCTGTGTTCTCTTTTTAAATATTTCTCATGAAGAATTTGTTGTTGCTTACCTTATTACTATGAATATAATATAGACCATTCAGTAGTTGCTGCATGACTTTCTTAATTTCACCCAAACTGAATTTAACATTCATATTCGAAAGCAAACCGGCTAAGTCATGTTCACAAAAGTCAAATACTAAATAAAATGTCGAACGATAACCATTATTGGCTGTAGCTTTTGTGCGACAAATCTCTATTAGATTGACCACGTTTTCATGTTTTAAAAGTTGCAGAATCCTTATTTCACGCAAAGCTGTAATAGGGAACTAAAATAAAACAATTCAAAATAAATTATTAACAAACAGCTTTGTACAAAACATCAGAAATACAAACCCCTTCTTTTTCATTGTCCATTAAGACTTTTTTCATGGCCACAAATTTTTTATTCGATTTCTTTTCCCTGGCCTTGAATACTTCACCGAATGTACCCTGGCCAATTTTGGCGACTTTTTCATACTTCGAGGATTCGTCACAGTAGGGAAAATCATAATCTTCAATATATTTTTGTTTATCAAATAATGACATTGTACGAGATGAACTAGTTGGTGTGCCAGGTTGTGGTGGTCCAACGCGTGGCATCATGGGTTGTTGTTGCATGGTGAGGGCAATTAGTTTATCAATATTTTAAAGTAAACGAAATCCAAAACTTTTTTAAATTACACTGTTTGCTAGAATGCTAGAGATATATGATTTAAAATACAATTTCCTTTTACTACGATGAGCATTTATCAAAAATATGCCAATCACTCTTACCATAAATAAATAGAAACTTGTCTGTATTTAAAATTGGTTTTTGTAAGTAAAATAGTAAACGAATTATTGGCGCTATTTATTTTAGCAAAAAACCAGAAATTACCTTGATTGACGTGAAAAAAGGACTTTCATTCAATGATATTGAACCATCTATATAATTGCTTGAAATTTTCACAATCCGTTATACAAATGGTTAACGCAATAACAAAATATTATTTTAAACTGAACATTTGCTTTAAACTAAGCACTATTTACATGAATTCTTACTAGCAATTGTTAAATCCGGAAAATTTCTGCAAAATCTTTGAATTTTCTTCCAGAGAACTTGTTTGTCAATAACCAAAAATAGAAAAAACAACAGGCAGATGACAGCTTGCACAGGGCTGTATTTTGTGTACTGTGTTTGAAAAACTAATTACAAAAATATGTTGGCAACGCTACAAATATACATGAATTTCAGCCCATTGATAAGAACCGAACTTTAGTTGTTTTCGCAACAGCTCTGTTGCTGCAGCTTAAAATGTTTCCCTATTGAAGAATCAAGAAAATTGAAATGTCTAAGTAATGTGTTAGACGGGATGAGATGGGAATATGAATTGTCGGTGTATGGTAGTCACAAGTCCACTGGTCGTAGCGTAGTGCGTTTTGCTTAACAATTAAAGAGATGAGCTATGTCGTGTGGACCCTAGTGACATGATGGACAGCGATTCAGGGTCCCGGAAAAAATCCTCTCTCGATATCAATTTAGGATATTCGACCAGCCGTAACCCAGCTACTCAAGGATAGCTCTTGTTCTCCTAGGCAGCTGTCTTTCACTGTCGGTATCGGGGGCGGATGGTCGCTAAGTACCCTATTGTAACTGAGATCGTTCATTGCTATCATTACCACCTACTGCGCATATTTCGTCGATTACTGTTGTTTTAAAATAGCGGTGTTTAGTCGGCGGAAGTTTCGTCTGTTATGACGAGGGGGGATCATCTTTTGACAATATGGTGGTTCAGGTGGGAAGAGAGGTAGCAAGCTACAAAATATTGTTTCGTCAATGTTCGTTATCTGTTCCCACCCGAAAACAAATCGGCCAAGGATTATTAACTCAACGAGCTGTATCCACCGAACTTCAGTTGTGTTGCCTCCTGGCATCCATACATATATCATTTTTTGTCAACTGACAACTCAACGCTCAACGAGAATTCAATGGTCAACCATAATCGACCCAATTGACTTAATTGAGATCAAATGTGACATGTATATTTATTTAAAATGTTAAGAAAACTAACCGCTTATTTTACAGGTATTAGATGTGTGGATAATAAATAACCCTTAATGCCTGCGTGACCATTTACCTAGCCATATTCAAAATAGAATGATAAAAACATCACTATCAAAATAAATATAATGTTGTCCCATCTGAAGCATCTAAAGGTGACTGAAATATACATAGTACGTCTATGTTTATTAAATTATAATTTAAATTAAATATTATTATATTAAATTATAATTTAATAAACATAGACGTAATAATTATTAATTAAATTAATTATGTTCCTGATCAAACTAATTGTTAATTAATTCATTTATATAAGCAAATGAACAGTTAAAAAAGTAAACACGTATTTGCAGAACATGTTTCACATGAAATAAAACTCCAGATTTTTATTAAATATTTTTTTTATAGTATTTTGGTGTGTATTTTCCTTTACGTTTCATGTAATATGGTATATTTTTTTTTACTGATATATTGCATATTTCATTTTGTATTTATTAATTATTAGTCGGATAACTAAATTAATATTTTAGTTGGATTAATAATGTGTTTTTATACTCTATTTTCATCACTAAGTTGTTGGTATAGAATACGTAAGAGGGGGAAAGGGATGTGGAATTGTATTCTTATACAATTGTTTTTTATTTTAGTTTGGTTAATAACTTTAAGATTTTTTTTTTATTTTTACACAGTTAAGTTTTAAAATAAAGGAATTTAATGAATTCTTGCTGAAATAAAAAAAGCTAAAAATTCATCAAAAACCAAAAGAAAAACCCAAATATTAAATATTTTTTTTTGTTTGTTTTTGTTATTATTATGCTTTGATATATATGTTCTATTTACAATGTCGTGTGAAAATCAATTATAATACATTTTTTTATTTGAATGTATATTTTATAACATTATATGTCCAGTTTTTTATACTGTTGCTAAATGTATGCGCATACGTTTGCTACCATCACTAACTATTACATAATTTATTTTATAATTTATAAATAACTACTTATACGTTTTGTTTAGATATAAAATTAATTCTGTTTATTTTCGGTTTTTATTTCTTTATTTTTTTTTTATTTCTGAGGGAGGTCCTTTTTCCATTTTATTTTGTTTTTGTATTTTATAAAAATTATTTTCTATTTATTTTATTCGGTTATATGAGTTTGTTGTTCATTTTTTGTTATTATTGTGCTGCACTGGTTTTTATATAAAAAAAATACATAAAAAATATTTAAATGTTTTATTGGGGATAATGAAACATAATCTTAATCCATTTGTGAATAGACTTAATAAGATTTTAAACTTTGAGATCTGGTGATTTTCGCGCGACGTCGTTTTTGAACCAAGCATTGCCATCACACTACCGACTAGGAGCAATAATTGTCGAACATGTCACAATCGTGTGAATATCCTTCGCTGCCATTGCCACGCATTTTAAGTTCTATGTTTAAATTCCACATTTGACAATACTATTGTAGTCAGATATACATATATTGCTATCGGTAACGATATTTTAAAGAAATAAAAATATCATTTTCCCACGAAGCATAAAAAGTTTAATTTACTTTAGAAATACGGTCAAAACATTTCTTTTAGTTTTTCCAGTCTGAAAATATCTGAAAATTTTTACTCTACAGATATCTAACAAATATGTGCTGTTACGAACTACGTACGAAGTGATGCTAATTTTTGTCATATCGGACAATATTGTAAGATCTTGCAGTCATCTTTAAAAATGTATAGAATTTAAGTTCTTAAATATTAATGACCATATTGAAGTCGCCGTAGTCTAGTAGGTAGTGTGTTGGCTTAAACCCCAGGTCAGACAACTCGATTAAATCGAAATATGAAAAATGTTTCTTCAGCGACTTTAAAAATAAAAATTGCCATGAAGTTTCTCAAAAAAATCTGCCGTTCGGAGTCGACTTTAAACTGTAGCTTTCGACGCTTATGGATAAAATGAACACACACAACATAAGTGGTATGAGAAGCTAGGTCGTAATCTTGACAATCATATATGCAAATTCGAAATGCTGAGTCAAAATAAAAAAATATCAAGATTTTATGATTATCATTTAAAAACCGTAAACAAAGAACAATTCTATACAATATAGTTAAATTCTTCAGACGCATCATGGCTATAGAATTCCTGAATTCTTGTCTAAAATGAAATCCTTAATTCATAGATTTTCAATTTCAACAAAATTTTAGATCGGTTTTCTTCGCATTTATTATGTTTGTAAAAAATATAAAAAAAATAAATTAAAATACGTTTTGTTGAAGTTTTGTTTTTGTATCTATTTTTAATATTTGTATAACATTTAAATATTTTTATGTGTATGTAAAAATAAAATTACAATTAAAAATTAATTTTTATAAAATACATACATATATATTTATGATATACAAAATAATAACAAAGAAAGAAAAAAAAAATATAATTTTTAAAAATAGAAAATAATATTAAAAGCCAATACAAAAAGGAAAAACTACACAACTTACAAAGAAAAGAGAAAAAGATAGAAAGAGACAGGAATTATAGAACACTAGTTAAATTAACATACTTTTAACGTAATATACTTATGGATTTGTGATAAGAACTTATTACTTAAATACTGTATAGTAGTAATAGAGTAGTATATACTAAATATTAAAATTCTAGTTTATATACTGTGGCTTAAAATTCTGTGTTGTTGAGATTAATACAAAACAAAAGAAATCGTCATCATTTTTATATTTAATTTTTTTTTCATTTTACTTAAGATTTTATATTGTGTTCAGCGGTATTTGATATATGTATGTATACTTATCGGATATATATATATATATATATATATATATATATATATATATATCGGATGTATATATATATATATATTGTTTTTAAATGATCGTGTTTATAAAATATCAGTTTTTTTTTCAATGACATTTCTTTTTTTTTTTTTTTTTTCGAGACTAAAAACTAAGTACAACAGATACATATATTTATAAATTACAAAGTACGTTGTCTTATAATATTTATAATTTTAAATTTTATTATTATGATTTCAGTTGTGTTATTATTGTTAATTCTATGTATCTTCATAAAGGTTTCAAACATTTTGTTTCTTTGTATTTGTAAAAAATAATTTAAAATCATATTTCATATTTTTTTTTATTTTTCTTTTATTTAGTATTGCATTCTATATATAAAAAATACTGTTTAGTTTTTTTTGCGAAGAAAATAAAAATACAAACAAATTAATACGTGTGTTTTTAATTGAATATTTAAAACAAAAATAAACCTAATTAACTTATTCTAAAAATGTTAAAAAAAAGTATTTTAATAAATTTACTTGCATTACCATGTTATCTTAGGAGTATGTTTAGTGTTTTTAATTTTGGTTTTCTTTTAGATTAAATTTTCAGTTTTTATGGATTTTGTACGATATTTGTCGAAATACGATGTAAAAAATAAAACTTTATTTTGTTAAAAAAAAAATAATCTTTCAAATAGACTTATTAAGAAACGTAAGCATAAACTGTTTTCTAAACGATTTCTTTATGCCATTAGCTTAAGCAGAAAGTAGTAGTGAAAATAAAACAAAATATAAAAAAATGTACAAATTATAAACTGTTTGTATTGTTTATAATACTATTATAAACTGAAAAAATAAAAATCGCTTTTTCAAAATCAGAATGATTATTAAAAAGGTGTATAGCATGTATTTCAAACTTTTTAATTTAACAGCATTCCGATACCAGCAGTTCTTCCTTAATGTACTGTAGAAGACGAAATTATATTCCGAAAATGTTTTAGATTGAATTCCAACACTCAAGCAAAAGATTCAAAATTCCATAGGATTTACTTTGTATTTCGATTTAAAAAGAAAGACGTACTGATTTTCATAGTTCCGACATTTGTGAAAACGTTTATAAAAAGAAATAATATAAAACAAATTATATAAAAAATGATAAATTCTATTACCAATAGGTTAAAAGTTAAAAATGTTAATAGAAGAGTTTGATTGAACAAAGCGTTTTAAAGTGTATTAACATTTTTGAATTAAAGAACATATCTATTTCACATTAATAGTTTACTTCACAGCTTAGGCGAAAGTTAGTAATCTGGATTTTAAATTTTATTCTTTAAAATTAATTAAAAGTAAATATTTTTTTTTATTTTTTCATTTTTATTAAAAATTTAAATAGCGGAACTTGTTTTTAACAATTACTTAAGCTTCAGATATTTTTGTTAATACTTGTAGAACAAATTTAAAAACAAAAAATTTTTTAGAATTGAAAAGTTTTAAAAGAAATGAACTTATAGCAGCAAAAATCCTATATTGGCTAACCTGAATTCCTAATGGTATGGATTTTCTTAACAACATTAGAGTAAACATAATATCTTCTACGACCTATTAGAGGTTGCCCAGTTGAGGACGTTGTTTATTAAAGAGAAAAGAGGAACGAAAAACTGTTGAGTGCAGACAGTCGGTAAGTACACACTTTTCGTTGTTTTACTTTTTATGTGTTCATATAAAACAGGACTACTTAAATATCTTATTTGTATTTTTTTATTGTCGAAATTTCCAACTTTTACTTGCTGCGGATTTTACTTAAAAGTTCCACAACACAGAACAGCAAAGGCATCCTTCGAAAATTTTAAATTTTGTTAAAGTTTAGAACGGGCTTAGTTTCACATTTTCTTTCCGTTTTTTTTTTTTAAATGTTCAAAACAGTTTATTAGTTATTCATTTAAAATAATTTTAAGGAATATAGAAATCTATGGGTTATGTATGAGTTGCAAGTTTTATTAAAAAAAATTCTTAAAATTTATGTTTTAGTATTGATGTAAGTATTTGAGAATGTATGTGTGTGTGTGTGTTTTTCTATTATTATTTTTAACTGTCATTACAAAGTGTGTTCAGTTATAATGTAAGTTTAGTTTTTCTATAAAATCTTATCAGTTTGTATGTGTGTATGTGTGTGTATTTTTTATCATTATCAATAATTATTACTTTTTTATATACTAATTAATTAATATCAAGCTTTTTAATTTTATTAGTTTAAAATTTGAATAAAGTTAGAATTTTTTCTTTTTGTTTTAATATTTATAATTTTTCCTTATAAGCGACGGCTACTTATCTCATATGTTTTAAATTGTGTGTGAGTGAGGAGAGGTGGAGTGTTAATTATAGTTTTTTTGCTTTTTACAACACAAAAAACTGATTATTCGCTGTTATATTTGAGTTGCTGTTGTGTTTGTTGCTGTTGTTGTTGCAATTGATATCATGAATGTTTATCAGTCAATTCGGCCCAACGCAATTCAAAGAATTTACGCATACCATGGCCAGCTTTACCCACCGGAGAGTCGTCCTCATTGAACATTTCGCAATTGTCGAAAATTTGCCGCACATCGACACAAAAATCTTCTCGGCATTTGTAGCTACAAAAAACCCAATTTATTAAGGATTTAATAGTTTTAAAGCTAAATTTACCTTAAATCCTGTAGTCTCTTCTTAATGGTGGACAAATCCATTGGATTTTTTATTATTTTACGATAAGTTGGAAATTGTTTGGTATTTACGGGCAATAAAAACGGCCAAGAATCTTCATGCAGCTACAAAAATGTGAATGAATTACGTTTTTAATAAAGTTCATTTATGGTAAAGAGTTACGTACCTCCATCTCACTTAAGACCGTCTTACAGACAGCCAATTCTTTCATTAACTTTTTCGTGGCATGTTTCTCTTTCTTTTCCTGTTTCAGTTTTTCCTTGGCCTCTTGCACGGCATGTATATTGAGAGGTGGCGGAGGACCTAAAGCCGCAGTTGAGACTGGCGGCGGTGTCGGCGCTGCAGTTGTTATTAACAGAGAGGAGGGCGGTGTAGCTGGCGCATGTATTTGGGGTGAAAGTTGGGCCGAGGTTGTATGAAGTTGCAACTGCGGTTGGGATTGAGTTGGGGTCGATGAACGGGATGATGATGCTATGGAGGCGGAATGTTGTGGGGAGGTTGTAGCACACATTAAACCCATGCCAGGTGTAGGTGATGGTGTCGATATATTCGGCATTAGAGGCATTTGGTTTGGAAGATTTACAGTCATTTGACCTGAGCTGGTTGTTGAGGGCAGGGTTGAGACTGTTCCCGCATTAGTTATCGCTGATGTGGGGGGTGGTAATGAAGGTGCTGGGACTGATATCACTGCCGGTATGGCAGGCGGTATCAATTGTGCTGTGTTGTGGGAATATGGCAAATGATTACTTTGATTTGCACCCATTTGTAGTGGAGCATTGAGATTGGTGAAATGTGATGGTGGCAAAGTCTGAGACTGATTCGGTAGAATCCCTGCCACTGATGAAGGCATAATATTGAAATTCGGTGCTGAATTTGTTGCAGAAGATGATGGAGGCATACTCATCAACGGAAGATTATTTGTGTTGGTTGCATTAGTGGTTGGCTGTTGCAAAAGACAAGCCGTAGCTGCTGCTGCAGCGGTTGTGGCAGAACTATCCATACTGGTATCGTTAAATTCACCATGTGCGATGTTTTGTGGACTTAAAGCACCTTGACGATTTATTACTTGATTTTGGAAGCGCGTGGTATCAATAGAATTATTATGATGATCATCGTATGATGTTGAAGCCACAGAATGAGCAGGACTAAATAAATACGAAGTAAAGCAAACAAATTTAATTTCTAATGTCCTCTGAGGTAAAAAGGATTTAAAAAAACCGAAAGACAATTACCTCAAAGGTGCAGGCAGAGAAGTCATGGATTCATCGTGAGATGAATTGTGTATATTGTGATGATCGATTGATGTATTCAGCTGCTCACAACTGGATGAAGCATTGTGATGCTTTTCTTTACGTTTCGATAGCGAGGTGGAAGAATCACGTTCACGACGAGGCTTACTAGAGGACGAACGTTTTTTCGGTGGCGGTGCTTTAGAAATGCAACCATGACAATACCATTTACCCCGAGGCACTTTCAGCAGAGGTGGAATGTAACAGTCAGCATGGTAAGCCCGGGGACACAAATCGCAATAGATCATTTTGCCAACAGGGGGTGGACGATGGCCACCACAAACAATACATTTACGTTCATTAGTTGCCTTATTAACGCACTCATAGCAGTACCTAAAGAGAAAAATACAGAGAATGTTTTTTTTTTGCTTGTAATAAATTCAACATAAAAAAGGTAGAGTATAAATTTGTAAGTGCTTTTAAAGGTGACAACATGAATTTCTTTTGTATACGAGTATATTGTACAATACTTTAAAAATAACAGAAATATTGACTGATTGATTAATTTGATTAATGAATTGACTGAATAATGAAATAGTTGCCACCAAAACTAAAACAGAAAAGAAATAGAAAATGATATAATAACAGAACAAAAGGTTAATTGACTTACCAATCGCCATCAGGTATATTCTCCATTTTCGGTTTGAAACAGTAGGTATGATAACCTTTGTCGCAGCCATCGCATAGCAAAAGCTTATCCTCATTTTCGCCAGATGTGCAGAACTGGCAATTCTGTAAGGAATTCGAATATTTGGTAGATATTGTAGATGATGTTGATTTCTTACGGCTTCTACCTAATTTTTTAGTATTTGTTGTTGTTGTTGTTTTGGTGGATTTAGAGGAAAAGGTTGTGTCTAATGTTGATAATGGTGATGGTAGTGTTGGGGACTTTAAAGGAGGTGAAGAATGGCAACAAGGACTAGAATTTTTTTGTTTGCTTTGGTGTAAATTGTTGGTTTTTTTAATTAATTTTCTATTTTTACTACTGGGAGGTGTAGTTGACAAAAAATCTTTCGTCGATGTTTCAGATATAGGAGTAGGAGGTAAATTTTGACTAGAATTTTGGTGAACTGGTGAAAGAGTAGGTGACTTTAAAAATGTGATTTCATCCATCGATTTTAAGGCATTCTTAAATCTTTGTTTAGGTGTTTGATATTTTAGATTAATTTTAATAGTGGTCGGTGTGGTAGTTTCACAAACCATTAATAATTTATCTTGACCGGCAACATCATTTGAACTTAAGGTATTGTCCTCGTTGGATTCCAAAAGAGTTTGTAAATTTTGTGACGAGTTACTACTAATATTGAGTGATGCAACTGCACCACATGAGTTGTTTTTAGTAGATTTATTTTTGGATTTTTTATGGTGCTTATGCTTATGTTGTTTACCATTGAAATTTACGCTATTCTTATGGACATTTTTCCTATATTTCGATTTTTTTTCTTTTTTAGATTTTTTTGACTTTTCCAGTTTTGTTATTGGCAACTTTTAAAACATTATGAAAATAATTAAAATGGTAAATGCAATGCAAGTGACATTTTTAGAAAAGGATACAAAAAATTTACAATACAACCAATTAAAAAAGACCAAAATCAGGATGAATGTAAAGGAGTAAATAAGGGAGCGCAAAGAATTGTATTAATTTTTTTATATTAAATTCGATGTACCAGAGCAATTATTTAATGAATGCATAAAATTAATTTTATAATGAATGAATGAATGAATGAATGCGTGATTGGTTATATTAAGAAATATTTTCATGAGGATATATACGTGTGTGTGTGTGTGTGTGTGTGTGTGTGTGGATACAAAGTGTAAGCGTAATCAAATGATTGCGAAGATTTATTTTAAGTATTATTTAGGTATTTGTCAAAAGAGTAAAACATCCACCATGACAATATTGTTGTTAAAGTTACAAATTAAAAAAAGTAAAAAGTTAATGTAATAAAAAGCACGCAACAAAAATAAGAACGTTAATTATTTTTTTAGTTTAAATATGCATAAAATAAAAATTAATTTTTTAAAACACAAAAAAATTAAGGAATTTTTTAATTAAGCGATATTTATCAAAATGTGCGTAGTAAATTGGACAACAACAAATATATATTTTTATTTTGAAAAAAAAAAAAAAAGAAAAAATCGAAAAAGGTTTAAGAAAAATTAGAATTATTTTTTAAGGTTTACGAATAATCATTTAAAATTATTTTATTTTCTAAACTAAAAAGCCTTTTTTAGATAGACAAATAGTTTTTAGCTGACAAATAAGTAAAAACAGAGTTTTAAACGCTATTTCAAACAAACAAAAACATAAAACAAAATGACAACTAATGAAAAGTATATTTTTAGAGAAAAAAAAAAACAATTAATTTTTAAAAAGCATCACCAATTTACTACGAAATTTATTTTTACATTTAATTTCTTTCTAACTAAACAAGAGACGTTAACCGACGTTCTAATACAGAAATGATTAAAAGTTTTTGTATTTTACGGAATATTTTACTTAAAATTCCATCATTTTATTAAAAAGAAAATGGAATTAAAGAAATCATGTTAAAAACAACAACAAACAAATTGTATAAAAAATTAAGTTGGAAGCAAAAAATAATGTATTTTATCCCTGTTTTATTTAGAATCGTAAAAATTATATTTGAAAATAAAATGATGCGAAAGGCAAATGAAATTTCAGAACTGTTTGAAATTTTCTATTTGAATTATTTCAACTAAAAATGCTGTTTATACGATATATGAATAGAATTTGATTTTTAAAAGCAGTATTTGGTGTCATTATAGGTAAGAAAATCGTTTTGAGATATTCACATATGTATGTATGTATGTATGTAAGTGGTTATCGGGATGTCTTAAAGCCCAAAACAAACGGCTAGTGGAATAACATAAAATCGGTCATTGATTGAAAATAAGGATGATCATCAGACGGTTGTATGTTATATTCTGGAATACGACAAAAAAGCTCTGTTTTGTATCCAAAACTACTTTTTAAAATTTTAATTAAATTCTCGCTTTATACTGCAAATATATTTTCTTTTTTGAAAATGAAAGCGTAGATAAAAACTTTATGCAAGTAAGGATGAATGTGGAACATACCTTCAATGTCTAAGTCAATGCCTCAAATTCAGTAAATAGAATATTTTTAATTATTGTCCACTAGCGCCCTACCCATATTTTATTTGAAAATTATGCTGTGTTCTTATTAAATATTCTTTAAATAAAATTATTTCTATCACTTAACTTAAAAAAAAAAAATTAAAATTGTTTTGCAATAAAACCCACACATTGTTAAAAAAAAGAGTGTAAGACGGATTCATTCAAAATCAAAATTAATAAGAATTAAAATAACAACAACAAATTAAATAATTAAATGTCATGTTAGTTAACAAAAAACAAAAAAAAAAAAAAAAAGTCAATAGACTACAAACATATTCATATAAGACGAGTCATGAAAAAATTAAACCCAAATAATAAAGAAAAAGAAAAAAAATTGATATTGTGAGAGAAGTAGAAAATGAAATTGTGAATTTGCGAAATCATAATGATAAAAAAAATGTGTGCATGTGTAGTGTCTTGGATGTGAGTTTAATTTAACATTTTTTTTTTTAAACAATCGAAATTTAAGAAATTCATTTATACTTACGGCTTTCATAATACTCTTGTCCCATGCGACACATGATTCTAAAACATACAGAGCCATTGCTAATTGTGCTGTGGTATGAGATCGTGATACAGCATCGCGCCATGACACCAAACCTTTGGGTATATTTTCGACTTTTTCGTCTTTATCACTCTCACAATTACTGGATGGAGAATCACCACCGGAATTGTTTTCGTTGTTTGCCGAATGTGATTGTGAATTAAGATCCGAGCTATTGTTGTTAGCATTTGATGCAGCTGACGCATTATTTGCGTTGTTAGCTGCTATGGCCATGGCTCGTTCATTAAATGCTGAAGGGTTGAAAGCCTGTTGTTGCTGTTGTTGTAATAAAGCCTGCTGCTGTTGTTGCTGTTGCATCTGCTGATAATAGGCTGCAGCATTGGCTGAGTTTTGTGTTTGAGTATTTTGTTGATTTTGAGCAATAGCGGCTAAATGCGCATCTCCGGTTTGAGCACCAAGTGGTGGTTTTAAGTAGCGTCTTTCTATATTGGCTTCCAAGTCAATGATACGTTCCCTTATCATTGGTATTATGCTAACAAAGTCTTCTTCGGTAATATCAGCATCACTTTCCAAATTCAGTTCAGATTCTATTCGGGGTGGCAATTGCCAATGTTTCAATTGCATTGAGGCAGAGGCTATTTTATCTTCCAGCACTTCTAGTTGTTCCAGCAAAGCCATTTCGACTCTTTTGGCTATTTTGGGAGTCCAGTCATTGGGTTTGTCTGGCAACATGTAATCCTTATCATCCGCCTTTGCTTCACCCATGGAATATGGTAGACCTAAAGGAATTTCCTGCGTTAGAAACCGAGTAAGATTCTCCTTTAGTTCTTTTTCTCTTAGACCTGCAGGGTTAAGCGAATTGATTACTTGTTGCAACAATTCCATGGTGTCTATCTTCCACCAGCCATAGCGCATACTGCATTTTACGTAAGTACCCTTAAGTTTCTTAGGAAACCCCTCACGCTTGACTTTCTCCAGCATATGTGATTCTTCTATGGTCATCTGCAAAGGTGTAGGGATGTCGTATTGTATAAAATTGCTAATATTGGCCAAAGACATTTGTTGCATATTATGCAAGGACGATTGTAAGGCTTCATCTAATTTTATTTCCAATTTGGGTTTTATGTCATCCCCGAATTCTACATCACCGTAACTGCTTCCTCCGCCGGTATCACAGAGAGAGTCCTTCGGAAAAGGAAAAAATTTCATTTTATCTTCGTTCTTTACAAGCGAATTTTTATTATCAACTGTGCGCTGGTCTTCTCCCTCAAACTCTCCCTCCTCGTCATCGCATTCCATAATGTTATTGTCTGTACCTTCTTCATCTGCTTCTTCACTTTTCATTGTTGTCGCAGAATGATGACGAGGAGTCTCTAAGGAGTTTTTTGAATTTTGTAATTTCTCTTCAAATTCTTTCAATTTCTTTTCAATCTCAACCTCATTGAGCCCCGACAGTGAGAGTATGCACTCTGAACTTAGTTTTGTTAAATCAGCCTTGCAGTCGTCCATACTGACGGTGAAATACTGGACATTGTTTGAAATGTCCCAAGGATGACCTTGTAGCTGATAATTGGAGCCGCAAGTAATATTGGCGTATATTTTTTGAAATTCCTTTAAGTTAGTTGCATTCTGAGGTTCTGTCGTTGTTAATGGCACTTCACGATTAACAATAGAAAACCATTTCACTTCGGGTATTTCGGAAACCATTATTGGCTTGATATCCGTCGGGCCTGATGAAGATACAATTATACAATCGTCTTCCTTCTTTTCCTCTAATTTTACAAGATCCGTCGTCTTGATAGGGTTTAAGTTGCTACCAAGGTTTATAGAGGAGGAGTTTGTGTTGGATGTGGTGGGATTAGATATAATAGAAGTAATGCAATTATTCGAATTCATTTTATTCAAATCTGGTTTATCACAGTTTATAGTTATAGAATTCTGATTAATATTCGTCGTCGCCATGAGCGTAGTTGATATGGGATTAATAGCAGGTGGTATTTTTATGTCCATATCCATCATAATTTCATCTTTTTTAGATGGTTGATTGTTTATGATTACTGGCGGCAAGAGACCGGTAGCATCGGGTTTTTCAACCTTGGCGGTACCATTATTGTCCAGCTGTATGCCATGTGGCTGTATGGCAACATCGTAGTCATCGTCGTCATCGTCACGCAAATCGACTATTTCTGGTTCTATGCGGTTAGTTTCAATTACATCATCATCCGAATCTTCTATTTGATTATTTTCTTCAACATTTTGTGTAGCAGTGGTAGACGGTAGAACGGAGATTGTTGTTTCTGAGGGACTTATTTCCAAATCTTTCATTTCAATATCCTGATTTCGTTCCATACCATCAGATGCAGTTTGCACTTCCTCAGAGCTCACCGGCTCTGGAGACATATTCTGCTTTCTTTCCTCATCTTCTTGTTCCAATATTTCGTTATATTGGAATAAATCATTTTGAGCTGACTCCAAAGCTTCTATAAATATGCCACCAGCCTTTGGTAAGCGCCAATAACGACGCCAGAAACGATCTTGTCCGAAGCAGGTAGCTCTCAATTGATTTGTGCTCTTCTCCAGAACTTCTTTACAATTTAAAGAGGCCCTAATTATTTTGTCCAACTTTTTTTGCAGCTCATCCGCAGATAGTCTATTGTCTTCATCTTCTTCAACATTGGTAATTTCAGACTCAATATCGGATAAATCTTCATCCATACCCACATCGGTCGAAGCATCATCATTGAGACTTTTTATGGTTTTCTTAGCTGAAAGTAAAGCATTGATGTCTCCCGACGATGAGCCACCATTGTGGTATGATGTTGACGATAACTCATCTAGTTTTGCTATCTTTGTCGGAGTTATATCTGAAGATGCCAGTAATTTCGACTCATCTAAACTTCCAGGCGGAAGATTCATTAAGTCCTTATCAATTTGCTTTTGTGTGCCATCCAAATCAACATCCATAGTCTCTTCTTTGTTGGTGTTATTGTTTTGTTCTCCTGTGTTGTCCGAAGTGACTGCATTTGATTGATTACCTTCGCCATTGTTGCCAGAGGCTTCATTCTTTTCCTCATTTGATAATTTTTCTAAGCGTTCGGCATCTAATTTTTGCTGGGCAGCCATTGCCTGCATGGCCGCCTCCCGTTCGGCTTGTATTTTCTCATAAGCCTCTATCCTCGACTTGCGCATATGCAGTGCCTTATATTTCCGCACTTTCATATCAGTCATGTACTTTTCTTTACGCATTTGGTTACAAGTCTCCAAACTATTATCGATTTGTTTCAATACGGCCTTGTTCATTAACAAATCGTTGCATAGATGGGCCAATATTTGAGTTTTCTTTGTAGGATTAAGAGCCACAAACGGACGATCTTTCAAGGCCAATGACAGTTTCCAGGTTTCATTTTCGTGCAACAACTTGTAGTATTCAGCATTCTTGCCAGTGTGTACAACATTTTCAGCATCGATTTGATGATGATCGGGTACTTTACGCTCTCGTTCGCGATCCATTACAACACCAAACATTTGCCGTATCTCACCGGTGGCGGTGGCATACAAATAAATGCGTAAGATTTCCGAAACATTTGAGTTGGTAATGTCAGCATTACGAAGCGATTGTCCGAGCAGAGTGGTATGACGCCCTGGATTTGGTATACCTGGATCTTCAATGGCACATACCAGCAAATGTGTCATCACAGATAAGAGTTCTTCCTCAACTTCAGCGTTACTATCGACAACTAAAGCATCGTGGAGGTTCTGTAGGGTGGGTAGAGATTCCATGTCTGTACGTAAAAGGAATTATAATAAAATTATTTTTGATTCTAACGTTAAAATTTTCTTCTTCACTTACCAAAACCTAAAGTTTCACCAAAGTTGTGCAAAAATTCAAACACCATTAATAGATCAGCCATTGCCTGGCCAGGTAAACGATTGCCTGCTATACGTTCTAAATCAGGTATAGATTTCAATTGAAATAATTCTGAGTCTTCTTGGGGTTTTCTGTTAAAGAAAAATAAAAAAAAAAAATTGAAAATTATTAGTATCTGCGAGGAATTATTTACAAAGAAGTTAAATAATGATTATTTCATGTGCAAAGGATTGAATACTTTATATTGTTGTCTAACAGCACCTCACCTTATTTGTGCTAAAATTTCAGCATCTCGTTTGCGAACTGCCAAGCGTTTTTCACGCATAATCAAACGATCTAAAACCATTTGATGTTTTTTCTTTTCGCGTTCCTCAAATTTGCGACGCAATTCTAATTGCCTTATAAGTGTCATGTGTTGACGTCTACGTTCTCGCTCCATCTCGGCAGCTAAAAGCATTTCTTTTTGACGGTTAAGTTCCTATTGAGAGAATTTATTAAATTTTTATTAAATTATGTTACATAATTGTTTACGACTTAATACAGTAAACAGTAAATCTACTTGGAGGTATTTTTGCTTGTATATACAAACTACTACTCTTCTAAGGTAAGAATAAATCTCTACAAATGTTTTGGTTTGTAGGTTTTTAAAAATATTAAAAAGTAGTCTTGTTTATACCTGTTCTTTAGCTAAAATAGCTTCTTGACGTTTCTTTTCCTTTTCCTAAATTAAAAAATTTTAATAAAACAATATTAAGATTTTTTCCATTTCGGTATTGGGTGTAAGAAGTTGTGCAAAACAGAAGAGTTATTAAAAACAAAAACCAAAGAACATTTATAACATGAAGTTTAGGAAAGAAAATAGGGTCCGTTACATACCTGTTGCTTTTTAAAAATTTCCTCCTGCTTAAGGCGTTCCAATTCTTCTTGTTTCTTTTTACGGGCCTAAAATTTAAAATTTGGTAATATTCAATGTGTATCGTTCCGACTTTATGATTTCAATTTTACTCACCTCTATCGCTTGTTGATTCTTCAATTCTTTTTCTTTCCGTTGCTGTTCAAGTTTTTCATTCTTTTCTAAACGAGCTTTTTCCTTATTGCGCGCCATTTCCTCTTTTTGTAATTTCTTGGCATCTCTAAGTGCCTGTTGCTGTTTGGCAATTTCTATGCGTTGTTCCACATTAAGGGTTTGACGAGTAAAGATTTTTAAATCTTCCAAACGTTTGGCCACATCTTCATCAGTCATGCGTATGTAGTCACCGTCATTTGCGTAAGGCGGCGGCGCTGGTTGTAAAAAGGAGCCCACAATGGCTCGAGCCGAAAAGCTAAAATTTTCTCTCGTCAGTTTTGAGGGATTCTTTTCCAAATGCTAAAGATACAGGAAAAAAAGGATCAATCTAAACTCTTACACGTCCATTATGAGGAAACATCTTCAACACTAATTACTTTATAAACATTGTATAAAGAAAATATAGTTCTACTAAAAAATTGATCTACAAACTCACAGAGAAAACATGTCCCATAGTTTTAAGAGGTATGTTACTACCAGGGGCGTAGTAAACAACTTCGCCTTTAATTTGACCAGCTTTTGTCAGACCTCTTATAACAGTTTCACGTTTCCAACCCAAGTCCAGAGGAATTCTTAATTCCGTAACATTTAAAAGATTCGGTTCTTCGCTCTCCGATTCGGAAAGACCACTTTCAGCTGCCACACTTTCCGAGTCTGTAGAGACTTCCATTTGGGAGTTGGCTTCTGTCAAGGCTTGACGAATTTTTTCCTTTAAAAAAAAAAAAAAAAAAAAAAAATACAGTTTTTAGGCATTACTTTTTACGTGATTAATTATCAAATACTTACAATATCTGCGCCTTGTTGCAATAATTGTTGAGCGGATAACATGGGTTTTATGCCCACTGCCCGTGATTGAGCGAGTAGCGAAGCCACAGTGTTCTTTTTAGGTTTTGATACCCCACGTCCCAAATTGCGTGGGCGTCCCTCTTTGAATGGTGGTTGATTGGTACGTTCATTGGGTACCGTACCACTAGTCGTTGATGAATTGCTACTACTATTACCTCCAGTATTGGAACTATTAGCTGCTCCACCATTACCACCAATATTAGCACTACCACCAACACCTCCACCACTACCGCTGCTACCTAAAGCAGCAGTTATGGAACTTAAACTTTGTAAACTATTTGAACCAGTATTGCCAGAGTTATTACCACCACTAATTCCTCCGCTACCCATACCGCCTCCACTACTACTACCCGATAAATCATTACTAGATGATGATGATTTATCCGGTTTCATGGATAAATTAAGTGGGGTATCAAAATCTTCTATAGTGATGGTAGCTCCGGCAATATTCGAATTGGTTAGCGATGCATTGGATACTGATGATGCAGCCGGTTTTAAACTGAGATTAACACCCGTGTTAAGATCAGTTGTACCGCTTAAATCATGTATATCTTTATTTTTGTTCGATAAATTGTACGCTCCATTCGAGGTAATAGTAGGTGGCAATTTAATGACCTCCACCCGATCCGATGATGAATCGCGGCTGGTGCGACCACTACTGGGACCGGTCAAGTCCAAGTGCGGTGTATTCTGCGTAGACGATGTGGCCGTAACGTTTGAGGACTTTGACATGCTACTCGCTCCTCCCAGGCCGCTCAAAGCGGCAATTTGTGCGGCCGTTAAAGTGGGAGGTAAATTGGGTCCTGGGCCAGCATTCGCTGCGGCAGCTATGGCAGCATATTCCATTTCGAGTCTAGCCCGTTTCGCTGGGCTAAGACCTGAAAAGGCAAGCATAGAGAAAGGAGCATTTGTTTTTGATTCTGTTACAGTTTTTTGTTGTTGTAGTGATTGTTCATGATCAGAAATGGTCTTTTTACGACCACGTGTAGTAGTACCGGGTATTTTGGGGCCCACGATGGATGATGTGTATTTAATAATTTCCGTATCGGGTGGCAAGCGTACTCCTAATAAAGATGGATGATCGCTAAAACAAAACAAAAAATTAACCAATTATTGAAGTACAAATTAAAAAATGCAATATACGTAGTATACATATATAAAAAAAAAAACTTACCCTAATCCTCCTGAGGGCATAAAATCATTCGCCGATTGTTTATTGCCTCCCACTGTCGACGATGACGACGATGATGAGGAATTTATACTTTGAATATTGCCTACATTTGATACCGCAGCAGCAGCTGCTGCTGCTGAATTATTAGCCGCAAAGGCATTCATAGCTGCTTGCATACTCTGCTGTGGTGTCATGCCTATTGTACCGAATTGAGATAACGAATTCAATGCATTTAAAGAGGCATTATTCTTGTCATCATTTTTATTACGTGATGATGCTGAAGAGCTACTTGAACCAATGGTGGCTCCCGTACCACTGCCAGCATTTACCAGCGAAGCATGGCTTGTCATAATATTAGAGGAAGAGGAGGCATTATTCGCAGCTGAGTTGCTTACCAAATGATGAGAAGAGGAAGAATTGTTCGATGAGGAATTTCGAGATTTTTTTGATGATGTCGAAGATGACGGATTTGCAGCAGCTGCAGCGGCTGCCACTTGCATGGCCAATAATTCTTTGTGCAATACTACAGGGTCATAAGCTGAACCAGGCGACGGAGGCAATTGTACAGATATTGTAGAAGACGATGATGAGACTGAGGAGGATTTACCCATATTTGATGTGTTCTAGAATAACGATAGAGTAGTGTAATATAGAAATTAAATTTTTATGGAAAAATTGATTTAATTCCAAGAAAAGATAAACTTACTTTATAAGAATTATTCGAGCTGTTATTATTATTATTATTGCCACTATTATTAGAGCTGCCCATAGTCGATGATGGCGTTATTGTGGTGCCAGCTCCGACCAAATGCATGCCAGCTAAAGCAGCTGCCGGATTAGAAGCTACTGCAGCAGCAGCTGCTGCCGCATTAATGCTATTGGCCAGTGATTGCTGTTGCTGTTGTTGTAATTGCTGTTGTTGTTGTTGTTGACGTTGTTTCTCTTTGCGTGCCTTACTGCTAGACTTACTGCTAGACGATGATGAACCACCACCAATAGACGATCCTGTACCACTACCTGAGCCAGAATTTTGTGTTCCCGTACCCGAAGTACCACCACTGCCACCAGCATTACCCGCAGCAGCAGCACCAGTAGTGCCTAGACCTAAGGCGGCAGGACCAAAGGCAGCTGCTAAATCGGGGTGCGGGAAAGGGGATAAGCCAGAGGCTTGCAAACGGCTAAAATAGTCTTGAGCAGCTAATTGCGCCATAGACCACCAACCTAGAAACAATAAGAAAAATATTAAATCAATTAAAGAGTAAAAAAAAAAAAAAAGAAAATTATTAATGAAATTAGAAAAAATGTATAATCTTTCATACTCCAAATGCATTAGATGTAATTTTTCGAATAGTATTCGTCTGGAAGAAATATTTTTTTTTTAAATTAAGAAAGATTAGGATAGGCACATCTTTAATCTGGGGGTGTTTTCTTCAAACATCATTCTTTAGAAAACTAATGAGTTTGCTGTTTCACCCCTAGTAAAACCATTGCGATTAAAGCACAGTGTATATGGTTTTTACTAAAAATTCCTCTAAATTAGTTTATATCTGACGACCTAATGCACTCTTTAAATATATTGACTCTTTCAAAAATAATTAAAACTAAAACGTATACTGTACTCAATAACTCACTTGCTGGATGCAAACCAGCCAAACTGGCGGCTTGGGATGCAGCCACTGCCATGGTATTCTGATGATGATGACCCGCAGCTGCAGCCGCGGCAGCCGCAGCCATTGAATAACGATCATTGGCAGCCGCAGCGGCAGCCGTTGGATTAGGCAATAGACCTAAACCAGCTGCAGCAGCAGCATTAAATTGTGCGTTGAATAAGGGATTAGCGGCTGCGGCAGCTGCAGTCGTTGGATCGCGACCCCAATAGGCTGAAAAAGTAAGCAAAACAAGATTCAAATATATTTTTGAAGTAACTCTCAAATATACGTACCAAACAGCGATGCGGCATCTAGCAAGGCAGCCGGATCATGAGCTCCACCTGATCCGCCAGCCCCAGAATTACCTGAAGATTTGCCACTGCTGCCACCACTACCGCTACTTCCACCCCCTCCCTTGCCATCGTTTTGTTGTCCACCCTCACCCGCATTTTTATCCATGTTCTTCATGAACGTATGGGGGTCGAAGGGTCTATTGTTGCGTTTAATTTTGAAGTTTTTATTTTAAACGGATTTTATTTCAAAGAATTTCTTGTTTTTTGTTGCTCTTTTGATCGCCTTTCGTTTTCTTTTTCTTCTTCTGGTTGTTCATGTATATTTAAATAATTTCTAATGGACTTTAACATTTCATTTTATGTAAATTGATTTGGAGAGTCTAACAACAATACGCGTCTATTACGTCTTGTGTCATCAAAAATAAACATAACCAGCAGACATCCAATCAATCATCAGCCATCATTTGTATATTGTTTACGCTTGATTTATTGTTGTTGTTGTTGTGGTTGTACTCAATGTTTGTCAAAAATCTAAAATAAAACAGAGGAAGAGAAAGAGATAAATTAAAACAAACATGCAACATGTATGAAAACAACGTACATCAAACTCAGAAAGGAAATGAAAAGTAAAAACTGTTATAAAACACTCAATTCCAAAAAGTGTTATACACAAATGTGAACACGAGAGTACGAATTTTTTTTTTTTTGAATCTCAGTACTATTACTCTCTGCTAGTTTAGTTGTTTATTTTTCGTTTTCTAATACATTTTCTTTGCTTTTGCATGCCATCAAGCATATAGCGAGTAAGTATGTATATGTAATAAATTTAGTACTTAGAAAAGATATGGATAAATGACATGTTAAAAAGTTATGTCAAAATATAGAAAAATAATGCTTACACATACATATGTCCAACAATACTTTAACACAGTTAGACAGATGGACAGTTCTTATGTTGGTTTATTTAAGTACACAATAACAAAGCGAAAAGCCAAAAACAGATTGACCCTTCTTAGCACCCCCTAAGCTCATTTATTGTGTTTTTCCACAAACGTGAATGGGAAAAAATTGGTCAATTAATTTGCCTAAAGGTTTTTTTTCAGTTGTTTTTATTTAGTTTATTTCTTATTTTATTCATTTATGGTCATTGCTTTATAACAATAAATTATAGAAATTAATCGTAATATTGCATTTTGTGATAGATATTTATTTGAAAGTTTTTTATTTTGTTATTCTTTTCACATACACATGAATCGTATTTATTGATTTTAAAATATTATTACCTATAAGGCGTATAATATTTATGAATGTAAAAACGCAGATATAATTAATAATAATTTAATCACAGTACCTATCCTTACCGTTCTGAATGTAAAAATTTTGTTGCTTACTTAAAATTCAGATAAACCTGAACATTGTGCAAAACATAATCAGCAGTGTTCACGCCAATCAACAAATCATTTTAAAGAAATCTGTTGCTACTTTGCTTATTTTTAGCAAACTAAACTCATTTCAAAATCGTATTGGTAGAGCGTTATACATATCAAAGAATATTATTAGATTTATTGGCCATATTGGCAATATTTAAGAATTAACCATAATTATTATACATATTGGAAAATATAATACTAAAGACAGCTGTCGCCGGAAAACGGTATAAAAATAAGGCTGAATCTTCTCAAGCTTGACTCCCTGCCGAGAAAACGTGCCAATGTTATTTGAAGCAAGTTCCACAATCATAATAATATATTGCTTTTGTTATTCACATCTGCAATAATCATATTTTATGTTATACCTTGGTATAATTTAATTTGGAATAGCATCAACAATTTTGTATAAAAATGAATTAATTCATGAAGGTACCTACCTATCTCTTTTAAACGTACACTCAAGATTTTGCTTTATTTGTGCATTACTGGTAAATAAAATTGGATCACGCAAGAATTCCAAATTCGAAAAATTATTAAAAACAAAATCTTAACAAAAAAAAAAGAATTAAATTATTCGATACAAAATTTTCGCGCCAAAAATTTTACCTCCGCTGTTCATTGCGTGATATTTTTGTAAAAAGGGGAAAATAAAGTTCTTTAAATTTTCACTACAAAATAATTTTAACACGGAATGATAAAGTTAATTTGACCTTCAATTTCGTTTAACATTTAATCAATTTTTTTTTTGCTTTTTTGTTCATTAGGTCGGCCATTGAACTTTTGGAAAAAATGCGCACTACAACAACACTAAAGCAAATGAACAGTGTTGAAAAAAAATGAAAAAAACTATGGCTGAATGTCTTAACGGGAATATTTTTTTGATACATCATGTAATGTATAAATTCTGTTAATATGTTTAATTTTTTTTAATTGCATTAAATTATTTTTAATATTTCACACTTTAATACACTGCATTTCTTCACCTTTTTATTATTAATTCATTCATTATATTTTACTTCAGTTGCTTTACTTCCTCTGTTTGGTGTATTTTAAAAAGAGAGTTCATTTTTACAGGTTTTTAAAAAAAATCTTTCTCTGTAAAGTTGTTTTCTCGTTTCTTTGAGTTTTTTACTGAGAGCGATAAAATAAATATAAAGATTAAAAGAGAGATGCTAACAACGAATTGCACATTAAAATCTCTGTTTTTCTTCAATTTCTTTTGTGCTGTTTTTCTAGATAAATACAGCACTCAATGTACTAAAACAACAATAACAACAACTGGACATTTACGAAATTTTACTGCCGATACACATCATTCACACACACACACACACTCATAAGTAAGCTGGTTATATGTATGCATGTATTTGTAAAAAGTAACGAATTATCTTGTGCTTGCGGTAAACACACCAGCCAGCATATAGACGAAACGAGCATACACCTTTTCAGATAAAATAGATAAAAACAAAACACAATACAATACAAAAAAATAATTAAAAGCAGCAGGCAAATAAAAATGACAGTTCGTTTGAACTGTATTCAAATACATGCGATTGTGTACACATGTATATGTATGTATTTAAGCATTGGTGTATAGTAACAAATTAAATAAAAAAATTTAAAAAAAAAAACTCCAAAAATATATCACAATTGTAATAAATTTCCATGAAAAACAATTTCTTTTACATCTGTTTTTTTTTCGTTTTTATTTATTAGTATGTATTTTGTTGTAATAGTATTTTTTTCCTTTCTTTCATTCATTCATAATTTTTTTCATTCGTTGCTTTTTTTTCTCAATTCTTTCCATTTTTCACATCGATTTTACACACCTCTTTTTCGTATTAAACTTTTTATTTTTGTATAAATTAAAGTATGATTTGGTAGCACATATTATTTGAATTAATTTATTATGTTGTCATAATTGATTGTTATTTTTTGTTGTTAATCTTTGTATTTATATTCCGAGAATTTTTTATTAATTAGAAATGCGTATATTGTATGTGTTTACTTTAGTACGCCAGCAAAGTATCTGACTGTTACTCAAACTACTGGTATAAACTACTACTACTTTACTTACTTACTCGCTGGTGGTATGCTCTCTCGTTCATATCATTTACTCACTGCTCATTCATTTAGGCAAAGCCAACAGCAAAAGGCAAGTACATTGATACAATATAAAAGAATAAAATAATGAGTTTTGTTAAGCGAGCGGGAGTATATTTTTTTATAATATTGTTGTTATTGTTATAAAATGAGCCTTTAGATTTTGAGTGGACCAACATAAAAAATAACATATAAAAGCGAAGTGATGCTAACGATATTATTTATTTTGAATAAAGAATTTCAACCAGGGTTGCCATTTCTATTGGTAGTCAAAATATGACGGACGAATAATGACGGAATTATGTATTTTCAATTAATAATTTTTTTTGCTTGGTGTAGCACCCCTTTCTATTTGTAATCGAAATGAACACAGGCGGAATTATGTATTTTCTATTAATAATTTTGTTTTGGTAGGTGTAGCATCCCTTGATTTGGAAATAATACGTCGAGGTATCGTCTTCAAGATCAAAAAGGGGTGCTTTGAGCACCGTGAGGTGTGCCATATATACTCACGCTAAGCCCAAGACTATTATGGGAGGCTCTACACTACAAAGACTGGTCTACAATCAATAAATCTATTTTATTATTCATAAAAAAATTAGCATATAAGGAAATTATGTCTTATGCACAATTTTTATATTCATTTTAAGATTTTGTTTCTTAAATAAATAAAAATTAAGAACTTAATAGTGTTTTAGTTCAATATGTTGTATTTAACGAAATTCACACTGAAATTTGGCGCGATTTATTTTCAATTAATAAGCATCACTGAATACGGTATCATCATCAAAGATTCTCTCCTAAGCATGGTGAGTACATTATACTTTACTCTGGTGAAGAGCAAAAATATTAGGATATAACAGCAGCAAAAATAAGTAACACAATGAAATGACGACAAACAGATGGATTTCTGTCTTGCCTGTATTTGCCTTCTTTTATTCGTAGGTTTTGGTATATGAGATCGGCAGTCTTTTATTTGATTTTGT
Source organism: Sarcophaga subvicina (assembly GCA_936449025.2). NCBI lineage: Eukaryota > Metazoa > Arthropoda > Insecta > Diptera > Sarcophagidae > Sarcophaga > Sarcophaga subvicina. Next base: position 426,952 of record OW388084.2, read on the forward strand.
TATCGGCTTCTTGTTTTTGTTACAATCTTGTTTTATTTGGGTCTTTTTTTCAGCATATCACTTTGAAAGGCAACGAGAGAGTGTACATGCATGAGTTTCGCTCAGTTACCAATTCCAATTGAATAATACATACATTATTTATATTACGTGTGTTAGTGCAATTGTGTGAGTGAAATGTGAAAAACAAATGATTGACTTTGCACAACTTAAAACAGTGTGACATTATTATAACAATTTGAATACCTTTTTTGTTGGCCGTTCATCAATCGTATGTTAAACAATGTGTTAAAGTTTTATTAATTACTATTACCAAACGGAGAAAAAGAAGAGAGAAAGACTTGTAGGTGATTGAGAATTTAATTTTTGTTGTGTTTTAATACAAATATAAAGAGTGGTTTGTGTGATAAAGTTTAAAGTGATGGACCCCCAAATTAATTTTCCAAATTTAAAAATTTGGAGGCTTCCAGATGACAGATGGCAAAACCTATCATCCTAGCATCTGCTACGGTAAACCAATTACATGCTTAGCTTGAAAAGATAAATTAGGGAAACTGAAAAAAAAACAAAGAAATACATATGTATGAATTATACTTCAACTGTTTTTTTTTTTTAATTTCTTAACATTTTTTAAAGCAAATCTTTCCATTCAATATTAAGGACTAACAGCAATACGTTAACTTGTCGCTTCCGCAAAACTCGAAAAGAAACAGACTCGAACATAATTTCTTTAATAACTTTTGCATCACATCACTTTTGGTACACTTGCAGTACTTTCAATTAAAAAAAACACCCATTTTACTTAAAAAAATTTACATTTTATTAGTAATTCTAGTTGTACATAAAAAAAAACCATTTTACTCGATTTTAAATAAATAATAATTTTACTTTAAATAAAATTCAATTTTTTTTTAAATATAAATCCAAACTTATTTACACAGTTCCATGCGGCAATTAAATATATTGAATTTCTGCTCAAATTCATGATAGATTTCTTCAAATCCTTTACTGAATGTGCAACTTCAAACCATTTTGTATTGGTTACTCTGTAAGTGGCAATTTTTTTTCACACAATTCTTTATGGATAGTCGTTACTTTTTAGCATTTGCTCTATTGTTTTATGAGGAACTGTTGCAATATATTTTTCTTAGGGCTTACCTGTAAGATTACCCAACTATGTATTTTTTTCCAATTTTATTTTAAGACTCGTTTCTTCTCATTAATACCTTATAACTTTGAGGATCGATGTGATTTGTGGTTTATTCGCATACATAAGAAAACCCCACAAGGTAAAGTATAACGGGGTCAAATCGTACGATCATCTCAGTGGCCAGGTGATTTGACTATACCCTAAAATCAATGATGCAGAATATTCAAAATGGCATAAACCGCCCTGTTGAACAATTTTTCGTTGATGTCCAGATCAAAGAAATACAGACCCGATCGTTCCCGTTATCGTTCCAAATTCTTCAGTTTTGTTTGTTCACGTACCGATTCATCCAGAAAAGGTCCTTATCGTTTAAAATGATTTTTCGATGTTGCCAACTGCTCCAAAGCGCACACAGCATTATTTATGGCCGTGTATACTGATATGGCATAACAGACTGAATAAATGACAACTAATTTGACAGATTTAGTTTCAAAATTCGGGAGTACCTATTGTAAGACCTTATATTATATTCAAATGTATTTTCTTGCCAGGCAGTTTGAATTAAGATTCTTTCCTTAGTACATATTTATGAAACTAACGGTACTTCACAAATGTAAAAATAATTTTTGTGAACAAATATTTGCTTCAAACCCAGTTCTGGAGATTTTTTTGCTTTTATAAAGTTTTCTCTTATCCTCACTTCCAATTTTACTTGCTTACTACAATTTTTAGTTGATATGTTTGTAGGGAAGATAAAAAAAATAATATTATAATCAAAATATTTTCTTTACAGACTATATTTAATAAGTGGATAATTTATGCCTCTCCTGCTAAAGGAGCAGGTTCGTCATCACTGTCATTAAGAGTGTGTGTTAAATAAACAAAGCCAGTCAGTTTGAACTGTCAATTAATTTAAAAACCGTTATTGTTTTGTAGCAGAAACGCCATTTTTATCTTTTAAAGACATGAAGCCAACATAAAAAATGTGAAACAAAATATTGGGAATGTTGGTAAATTCCTAACAGAGAATTGATTTCACGAAGAGGAAAAAAATTTGGCGACATTTTGATTTATGACATAAAAAATATAGTTATGTACATATGTATAAAGAATTTGTAATAGTTCTGCTGTACAAACAAAAGATGACGAATTTCAAATTACACACAATGTTACGGTCTAAACATTAACTTTTTTTAAAATATAAACGAACGTTATTATACTCATTCTTCAATCCTGTTGTTTTTGTTATATTTTTACTGCTCTTTAAATACAAATCGCTATTATTTCTATAAATGCAAATAACTCCCCGTGTCCCTGTTATTGTTTTTATTTAGTATGTATGTTAGTCAACCTGACTCTTTATTTAAAATAGTAAATGAGTATTTCGTTGTCGTAGAAACAACAACGGCGATTTTGTTTTTGTTTTTGTGGTGTGTACTGTATAAAATTTATTGTCACATTTAGAGGAGAACGAAAAAAGAAAAATGAAGAGCATAATAGTGGCAACCAATAACAACAACAACAACAGCCATGTAGAACGAAGTGAATGAGCAATATCAACGATTCAAAACTGAAACCGAAGTAAACGACCGACAAAAAGCGCCTGCCGACCAAAAATAACACAACACAACTAAAACGACTCTAAAACCAATCAACTAAACACAGCCAGAATAAAAACAACAACAACAAGAAACAGCATAACAATACAACAAAGTATTAAAGATTTATGTATTTAATGTTGTTTATCATTCTTTTTTTTTATTTTAATAACAATTTTATAGGAGACAGCAAAAACAACAACCACATCAATTGCAATTACAATAACAGAAAAATTTAACTTTTTTATAACTCGTTTTTTTCTTTCTTTTTTTTTTTATAAAAAAAAAATCAAACATGGATATAGAAAATGACAGAAAAACCTAAGCAAAAACCAAGAGCAGGTCGTTAAAGGTATTGATTGTTTAATTAGGTGAGTACTTATGATTGCTCAAAATCAAAAAATTGAATTTGATTTTTTGTGAGCTTTAGTCGAATAATAATAGGAATTGACCGAATGGATTATGAATAGAAAAATCATATGTATATCTCCTATTGGAAATTTTGAAACATTTTCAATAGACCATCGAATGTAGACATACATATAATTGAAATTAAGTAAAAATAAATTAAATTGCGATTCCTTTTGTATTTTATGTAATAATAAAAATTCTTTTCGTTTAATAAAGAATATACAGATTGAGTAAAGAAAAATACCAACTTTAAATCATAATGAAATATAAATACAAAAATTGAGGCAAAAAACCCATAATTCATTTGGTAATTAAGATGGGTACTAAAAACTAGAAATCGGGGGATAAAAGAATACATTTTAATAAAGAATAATATAATAACAACTTATTTCCGTAACCATTATTATTTTACTACTTGTTCAATCTATTGAGCATGGATGTCATAACTCTCCCATTTGTACGATCCGCGGTGGAGCACAGACCAAAATTTCTGAACAAGTATAGTTCAAACGAATAAATTTACAATAAGCAGCAAGGAATATACAATATCGGTCAAAACATATTGGACAAAAATTGCTTCCACATTACTTCTTTAGAAAGTACAGATATTTTGAGCAATAAAATTAGTTAAAACAATAAATAAAACAAACGCAACGATTAATAATTTAGCAAGACGAAATAAATAAAAGTAATGTGCAAAAAAAAAAAAAATTAAAAGCTACCTTTATTTTTTGTTAGGGTAGTCAACAAATGTAGAATCAATTCATCGAGCTGGTTGACACTAATGTAAGTCGACTAAGAAAAATGCATAGATAGTACGAGTACTTAAAGTATTTCACCATCTAGTGGACTAGATTTTCTAGACTTGACAATAAGTACGAGCACTGTTCAAAAAAGAACTGGCTATGCTCGCATTAAATTTCCTCAAGAGCATTTAAACTGGACTATAACGCAATGGAATATGGTTCAAACTTCCGGCGAATAAATATGTAACTTTGTTGATTCCAACGGAGGAATAGGGCCACTTAAAGAATATAGAATGTATTCCTTTAGAGAGTATTGTTGTTGTGTTGCTCCCTTTCAATAAACGGATGATATTCCACATGAACTCACTTATCCAATACGCTCACATTGTGTGCGCTCTGTGTGTCGCGCTAAATGGATGACTTTATGGTTGGTTGGATGGATGTAAATGTGTATGTGGATAATGAGAGATGTGATTTCGATTTTCGTATTTCTACCCGTATATCACTTAAAGTATCGACCAACCATTTGTACTATATGTCAGAATGCGGAGGTAAAGAGAGTGAGAGAGAGAGAGAGAGAGAGAGTGAGAGGAGGGGTAAAGAAGATGTTGGCGAGAAGGTGAATGGGTATTTGGGTATCTGCTTTTATCGATTATATTGTATATCCATCCAATGATTTACATTTTTTTTTTTAAATTTTTGCTCGTCTTCAGTAAAAGTAGTGTATGTGTTTATTCGTTTGTATTTTCCTTTTCAATCCAACTTTTATTATTGTCGTTTTTGTTAATATTTATTTTTCAGCATTTTTTTATACCAGTTTATGTGTGCGCAACTCGCACTGTTTTACTTTACTTTTTAATTATTTACGGTACCAAACACATACATACATACACACATACACATAAGTATTGTATCATAGAATTTCTTCAATAAATTTATTTAAAATGAGAGCGTTGTTTTTAGAAAATCTTTACAAGAGAAAACGAATAATAGGATAGTATTTATGTACATATATGCGAGAATTTCTTCTCTTATTTAAAATTTCAATAAAATAATTTATTTTTTCTTTTGAATTTATGCCATTGAGGCGGAGTGTAAGTAAAATCAATTTTAAATGAATATTATGGTTGTGGATACCAAAATTCGAGTTTGAATTTTTTAACAAGCTTAAAAGTTCAAAGATTTTCATGTATTCGGTGATATTCTTGCTTCAAAACAAGCGGAGATACTGAATTTTCATATAATTGTACCTAAGACTGGGAAAAAAACATATAAAGTTAATAAATAAAGCTGCTTTTCGTATACATACATTGTCCATACATATGTACATAATAATATACATACATTGGCCATACATATGTATATAATAAGTCATTACAATCCTGCAGTCAGGATTATGACGTAGCTTCTCACACCACTTATGTTGTGTATGTTAATTTTATACATACATGATTGGCGGGATCTACAGATTTTTGAGTAACTTTTCATGCCAATTTTATTAACTTCCAAAGTTTTTTCCAGAAATCTGCTGAGAGGCAGTCACCGAAGAAATATTTTTCATATTTCGTTTTGTTGGCGATGTCTGATCTGGTTTTTACTGTGACCACACGTCTAATAAGCCAACACACTAACTACCAGACTACGGCGAATACGCTTTTTGTATACCATCATTTATTTCTTATAACATTAGGAGATATGTAGTTTTTTAATGGATTCTACAAAGATTACTAAAACTGGTGTTAATTAGGATAAATGCTCGGTACAGATATGTATATATAGGATAGAAGAAAGCATCGCTTTATACATTTGTAGGTATATTGTTAAAAAACGTGACTACGCTACTGGTTATTAAAAAATTATTATTAATTTGACGATACAATGTCTACACAATTTGTACATCAGAATAAGGAATTAAAAGAAGAAGTAATGCATAGTAATTGAATTGCTATACATTTATTTGTAAAAATAGTAATGGGAAGAAATAAGTATTCAAATCAGTTTAAAGCTAAAATTACTGAAGATTGCAGATCTAACCTATCACGACATAAATTGAGTAGAAAACACTCCACTAATTCATTAATAATTTCCAGGCTTACTTCTAAGTTTTTGCTGTAAGGATGCATACCACCAATATATTCTGGACCACGTCCAAGTTAAACATAGCGACATGATGATTTCTTGATTCAAAGATTCTCTAAAAAAGATCCTACAACGTTTACGTCTCAAATAAACAACAATTTCAATTCACGCATTTGCGAAATACCGATTTGTAGAAGGGCTGCGGAGCCGCTCAAAAAAGGCTTTCTTATCAGTAAAGAACAAAATAGCTAGACTCGTGTTCACGAAAGCCCATATCGATTGTAAAACAGTTTTGTTTTCTGACGAATACAAACTCCATTTTATAAATACATACATAATTGGTCATTACAACGCTTTAGTTAGCATTACGACCTAGTTTCTCACACCACTTATGTTGTGTGTGTTAATTTTATACCGGCGGGACCTACAGTTTATAGTCGACTCCGAACGACAGATTTTTGAGAACCTTTTCATGACAATTTTTATTTACTCTCAGAGTTTTTGCCAGAAATCTGCTGAGAGGAAGTCGCCGAAGAAATACTTGTTGTATTTTATTTTGATGTCTGGCCTGTGGCTCAAACCCTGGCTTTACGTCTAATAAGCCAACACACTACCTACTAGACTACGGCGACTTTAATTTTATAAATACAGATGGAATTAGAGGGCTATGAAAGCCAAAAGGTAAAAGGCAAAATCCTAAGTATAGTAAAGCAATTGTTACACGCGGTCAGCGTTGCCAGTAATTTTTTAATAAAAACTTATATTCTGAGAAAAAAAAAATTTTTTTTTTACAAATAAAAACTCGTTTTCTACAAAAGTATCAACATTTTAAAAGGAGCCCGGAACTAATAACGAATATTGAATTTATTGAAAAAATTGACAATTTAAATTTGTTGAAAAACTTGTTTTGTTAGAAAACAAATTTAATGACAACTTTTTCGCATCTCAAAAAACTTGATAAAAAGGCAAAACTTGGCAATTGGCAACGCTGCACGCGGTGGAGGCAATGTAATGGTCTGAGATTGCTTCTCTGGTCAAGGATTTTTTTATTCGATTTTTATTATAAGATGGATTGAATAATGTTTCAATTCATTTATCATGACATATTACAAAATGTGATGACGTCATATGCAGACAAAGAGATGCCACTACAATGGATAACGATCGTAAACATATCTTCAAAGATTTTAAAGAACGGTTAATGAAAAATAGGATCGAACTTCTTGAATCTACTCCTGTGAAGGAATGTCGTCTGATTTGAATAAGAACTTAATTTCTCACTCATGCCTGAATGTTTGAAATAAAGAATATTTCTTATTATGTCCATGAAGGGATGCTTTAAGTTTTGTCCTTTTAATTTTATATTCTTTAATTCCTTTTTAATTAAGTTTAAGTTTTTATACAGTTAAGCTTTTATACAGTGAAAATTGAAGAAAAAAAATGATTATTTTAAATGAAAAACAACAAGTTGTACAAAATTATTTTCATTAAAACCGACACGGATACACTTACATACGTACATATATATCGTATAGTATGTGACGCACGATATACATACATAATTTTTAGTGTGACTTGTTACTTTTACAATGACAGTTTTGCAATATGAAAAATTAATTTTTAGTATTGATTAAATTTTTTTTCTTTTTTTCTTATGATCAAGCTAGTGATGGCAGTATATGGCAACACTGAAAACAAATACAACAATCAAATTTTAATGGCTCCAAGGTATGTATAACCACACACCAAAATTACATCCTTATGTCTTTTTATAATTCTTATTGCTCGTGCCTTGCATTGTATTTTTCTTTCTTTTGCTTGCTCTCTCTACACTTTTTTATTGAATAAAAAAGGAAAAGTACTGCTTTTACTCTCCTCCTACCCGCTCAAAGTGCATTAAAATAAGTCAGGCTACACGAAATACTCATGCACTATACAGAGATCTCTCTTACACACTAGCAGAAATGCTTTTTCTGCACCACATGAATATGAAATAAAATAAAGAAGTACAATAATAGCAAAAGTAAGGAATAAAATAAAGAAACAAATGCAATATATTCTTATAATTCCTTTTCTGCCTTTTAACATGGTCAAATGGCAACAACAACAAAAATACAGCTACAAAAGCAACAATAATGAAGAAAGAAGAAAAAAAAATTAACAAAAAAATTTCCAGCCAGAAACTAAAGCACTCGTTTACTTGAGGAGCAGTACTAAAAATACAGGGAATGGAATAATAAAACAAAAAAAAAAAAAAAAAACAAAAAAATAACATCGCGCAGCTACAACTCTTTTTTTTTATTCCTTTTTTATTGTATATGTTGTGTTGTCTCCTGTACTTGTGAGTACGTGCTTCTTGTGCATATTGTTCCTAGTATTGCTTCTTCTTTCTCAGGCAAAGCATCTTTTAACAAACGTACATGCAACAGAAAATCAAACAACAAACAAACATAAACTGGCATACGAATTGGGTATGATATCAAAGTGGTTCAGAAGAATACAAAAAAAATTATCTGTTTATTCTCTGTTCGTTCATTCGTTCTTTTCAGACAAACAGAAAAAATATTTCTGCTACGAAAATATTTTCTGTATAACTTTTTAATATCTACATGGTGCCGTTGAAATATTCAAAAATAGGCATTAAATATCAAAAATTACCAAAAAAAAATATTCGGTATAATTAACAATTAAATGTTGTGAATAAAAAACGACAAATTATAGTATTAGAAATTATACTTATACATAAGCAAAATGTTTTGTTTTTCTTTTTTTTTCGACTACGCTCTTCACACAGAGATTGTATAAGTTTGAAGTTATTTTATAATCATTATGCGGAATCAGTTGCAGTATCTGTATGAACATATGTATGTACATAGATATCCGAGCTTCATAATAAAGAAACACGATAGATATTTTAAAACAGTGCTGCTCAAATTTTGTAGGTATTCTGATGAATAATTCTACTGTACGAAGCTATAAATAAATACTGACGAAATTGGCTTTTATTACTTTTTCTGAGTGTTACTCTGTATAAATATAAATCATTCACAATAAAGGTATGACTGAGGTATACCAGTTATTTGCATAGTTACAACATGAATAATGTCGATTCATTTTGAGGTCAATTTCGTTGATACAATTTATTATTAGGATGTCCTTGTAGACTATTTGTGTAAGGGTCGTGGATCCACTTCCCAACAGAGACTCTGGTCTGATACACTATATCAAACTTAGGGTCTACGTAACACAGCTCGTAATAATTAATATAATTTGTAATTTGTATTATAATTAATAAATATATAAATAAATAAATTAGTTTTTCCAAAAAATATAATGGCCGAGAACATGAAGCATTTCGATCTTTAAGGAGTATACATATGTGGTTAAAACTGTCAATATAGGTCCTAAAAATCGGTTGTTGTTATCTTGAGAAATTCAGATATTGCTCCGAAGTTGATTTTAAGTCGATAATTATCTCCAGCTATTATATTAGAATCAAACTGTATCAAAAAGAATAATAAATTGTAGGATTTCGGATACGATCCAATCTAGCCGGCTGGAGTTTTTTGATTCTATACTGCACCATAGAGAGTCGACGAAATTTATTAATTTTTTTTTAATATATTGATGCTTACTGATTGTATCCGAAGTTTTAGGGTTTGTTGTTATCGTTCTATAATTTATGAGTGTTTCTGTTATTTTCATTTTGAGTTACGACTATGTACTTGCTTATATCGAATACTCACAAACTCTTTTTTTTTTTTATAAACCTCACTCGAAAGCGTTAACTCAGTTTATGGCAAAAGTGTGGGTTATTGACTTGGCTGCACTTACACTTAATTTTTTACTTGTTTTGTTTTCGATTTTATTTTTATCATCGCCTTTAGGTAATGTTGTTTTTACTTTTTTTCCCATATCCAATTAAATATTGGTGAGCAGTTGTTACTGCTACTTGCTATAGCTTTTTGTTTGATTTTTTTCTATTTGATCGTTTTAAAATTTAAATCGTAATGGTGACCGCAATCAATTATATTCGTACATTTTATTTATTGGGACTAATCTGTACGTCTTTCATCACAGTTTAATCGGTATTTACAATCTTTGTAAACATTTAAATTGTTTAAAATGTAAATTGTTTATTTAAAGTTTAGAAAATACTTAGAAACGTTTCTTTTGAACAATTTATTATATTTTAACAGCATGTTTTAATGAAATGAAAAGTACAAGCAAGTAACTGTTTTCTAAATTATACTTGTCAGCCACACTTTTTCCAAAAAAGCAAAAAAAAAAAAAAATTATAATTTGAAAAAACATTATTATTATTATTAAATATTAGTCCCTAAATGTGTGAGAAGTTAGCTTCGAAAGTTATATTCGTTTTTTTTTACAGTAACTGTTATCGTAATATAGACTGTTAAGTTAACAGAGTAGAAAAAATTTGAAATAATGAAAAGAGAAAATATTAAATTATCACGAAAATAGACATAATTAGAGCTGAGCGTTTGAATTAAAAAAACATTAAATAAATAAATGAGGGGTAGGGAGACCTAGAACACTTTTCACCCGACAACACTTCAAGGGGAAAAAACATATTCTCCTCTAACTAGGACTGCCAAATTCACTTAACTAAAGCTCTAAGGGCCTAACTATTCCGTATTAACCCTTACCCCAAACTATTTTTTCAAAATTATTCATTTCTACCTTCACTAGAAAGCAATCATCATATTATCCATTATTCCATACTATTCTACCAAAATACCATCAATTTCAATATACATACATATTTATTTATTTATTTATTTATTTATTTATTACAATACAATTACAAATTATATCCTAATTATATACGAGCGAAGTAACTTGACTATTTGCTCGGTGTAATGTCACAGACCAGAGTCTCTGGTGGGAATCGAACCCACGACACCTCACGCTAATAGTCTAGCATACTATCCACTAGACTACCAGGGTACCCACAATATACATATGTATGTATGTATATCTCATCTCGTCATACTGTGTTACCTATTTGTTTCAATTTAAACATTTTTATGTATATAATGCGAGAAGTTGTCTATCGAAATCTTCTTAATATTATTATTTTATTTTATTTTTTTTTTAACATTTATGTAGGTATGAATATATGTATGTATATGTAAATATCTAAATAATAAGAAACGCCGATTTGTTTCGTTATTATTGAAATCGTTTTATTTAGATATGTATACATACAAAATATAATTAATAACTGAGTATTAAAACAACAATAATTACAATGAATAAATCAATAGAGCAAGGAGCGAAGGAAAGAAGGAAAGGGTAAGGGTGGTATTTCACGTTTGTTGTTGCTATTAACATTTAGTCTTAATATTTATTTATTCTAATCGTAGACGTAAATGAATTAAATTTATTCGATTAATGTATTGCTGTACAATTGTTCTTAATATTTATTTTAATGACATTTAATCGAAAAAAAAAGAAAAGAATAATAATAATAAAATTGTTTAAATGGGGGGACAAAAAAAAAGTAAATTTCAATATTAAATTTCCATTGACAATTGCTTGCTAGTGATAAGGTCATTTTATGGAAGATCAGTCGTTAAGTTTATATTACTTTTTGATAGCCAATTCAAATAACAGTTCAGAGAGGCTTGGAGAGCAGACAATCGCCAGATGCGTGTTTCTGTCTTCATTCGCCTTTCAGACTTATGAGCTATTTTTCTGTTTGATTTCGAAAAAAGAGCGAAAAATAATAATTTTGAAGTTATTTTTGTTCTTGGAAGTGATTCATGATCATATTTTCAGTTCACATGTCTTGCCGTCGTCGTCTTACGTTTGGCTTGTTATCGATTGCAAATCATTTTCGTCAAGTTGTTGTTGTTGTTGTTGTTGTTTTAATATTTACTGGTTATACACACATTCTGATATTTTTTGTATTCCTCTTGTATTCATTTTTTTTTTATTATTGTGGACGTTTTATTACGTTTTCTTTTTTGTTTTTGTTGGTAACGTTGTTGTATCGTATGTATGTATGTACGCATATGACATGATATTAAAATAATTTTTTATACACATACAACATAAACTCCCCATGAATGTGAACACTACAACCACCAAATGGATTTGAAAAAAAAAAGGAATAAATTCAATTGAATCGAAAATCGAATTAATTTCAAAGGTAAAGGAAAGGAAGTGGGTGACATACAATATTAATGATTGCTCGTTGTGATGAGTTATAATATAATGGGACCAGTTCTGTTTTGTATTCTAGGCTAGTTGGTTGCAAGGCAGATATCTGGTACTGCGTATGTAAGAGCGGTAGTATCCAAGGATATTGTTCTTGTGTTGTCATTATATTTATAAATGTATTTGTTTTTTTTTTTTAGTCTTTTCATTTACTTTAAGTAACATGTGCCTGTCATAAAACTTCTTTCACATCTTCTTATTATTCCTCTACTATTGCTTCAGTTTCATTAATCAAGATTTTCCAGCTGAAGAGTGGATTTCGTCTACAGTAGCAGAGAGCGTTTTAGTAATTTTTCATTAAATTATTTTCTTTAATTTTTTGTTTATAATTATTTATCCAAATTAATATAAAACACGGTTTTTTAAGTGGCATGCATGCCCCCTAAGTTTGTGTTTAGTTGGAATGGTAGTTTAATAAATAAATTAATTGAAATAAATTATAAAAAAAATCTTTACTGTAGAACGACAGCTGTTTCCAATTAGGCTGAACACCAGTGTTCATACTCTCTTTATATGATTTGTCTTCGTTTCACCTTTAATATTTATTTTTAAACCGTTATACACCTGTTTGGCATAGTAGTGGAATATGCACATCATATCAATATCAAGGAAACGATAATAAAAAGCATAATCTGTCAATAAATGACAAGCATACATACAAACGTATACATTAACGTTTACATAGATACTCTATATGTGCTGTATTTATTGTAAACACTAATAAATATTGTATTGTAGTCGCCAGTTGAAAAGCCAGGTTTCGAGCCCCATACCAGACATTAAAATAAAATACAAAAAGTATTTCTTCGGCGACTGCCTCTCAGCAGATTTCTGGCAAAAACTCTGAGAGTAAATAAAATTGCCATGAAAAATTTCTCAAAACATTTGTCGTTCGGAGTCGACTTTAAACTTTAGGTCCCGGTCCCGCCACTTAGGTATAAAATTAACACACACAACATAAGTGGTGTGAGAAACTAGGTCGCAATCCTGACTGAAGGTTTGTAATGACCATGTATGTATGTATGTATTAATAAATATTCAAAATCCTTATTAAAATAAATTCCAAAATATTTAATATGCAAAAAGTTTATAATAAAAAAGTATAACAAAGCAAAGAGAAAAACATTTTAACTTTTCTATCTCTTTATAACAGAAATAAAATTTCTTTGAAATACAAAAAAAAAAAAAAGAATATACATATACATACATATATACATACATATCTACCATAACGAACGTTGACGATCAAAAAACGAGGATCATAAAATTTAAGAAATATTTATAAGCAACTGTATTGCTACTTACCCAATGGGAGGAGACATAAAAAGTGGATCTGAAACAAAAATTGAGAAAGAAATTAGATTTTGTTGGAAGATAAATTTTATAAAAAGAAAAATTCTTCTTTGGGAAGTTAAATGAGACTTCGGTATATTCTATTTCACTCGTTATTTCTCAATGTTACCACTGAATGCAGGTATCCTATTAGTTCGTTAATTAAAAATTAAAATAACTAAGCGCTGTCTTCTGTTCGTTAAATTTTCCTTACAAACGGACATAAATGAAACACTCATATACATATGTATGTATGTATGATGTATAAGACAAAGCTCCACACAGAGGGGCCTACACCCACACCCACGCCCACGACTACGGACGTGTGCCGAGGCAGGGGGAGCTCTCTCGGACCTGCAATATGAATTTAGGAAAGGACGGTCCACTGTTGACGCCATAAGGAGGGTGGTCGACATTGCAAGAGACGTGATAGAGGGCGAAAGATGGAGATTTGGCACCAAGGAATACTGCGCGGTTGTCACACTTGAAGTTAGGAACGCGTTTAACTCAGTGAATTGGGGGCGGATTATGAGAGCGCTCTTTAACATGGCTACGCCGCCATACTTAATGGAGATTCTGAACAGGAAAGTAATATACCTAACGGATGAAGGAGAAAAGGAATACGTAGTGACGGCGGGTGTTCCGCAGGGCTATGTAGTTGGGCCACTACTATGGAACATTATGTACGATGGTGTACTTCGACTGCGATTGCCAAACGGGACTACAATTGTGGGCTTTGCAGATGACATTGCCATAGTCTCGGTAGCTAAGACGGTAAGGGAAATAGAGGAGAAGATGAACACAGCGATTCGAAAAGTTGGAGTATGGCTTAATGAGGCAGGTTTGACACTTGCTGCACATAAAACGGAGGCAAGTCTTGATAAGTAGCCGGAAGATAGTGGAAAAGATGGAAGTGACCGTTGGAGGTACTAAGATCAAATCTAAGAGGGCGATAAAATACGTGGGAGTGATTATCGACGAAAGGTTGAACTTCAAGGAGGACGTGAAATACATCGGTGAAAAGGCATCTGTAACACAGGGCGCACTGCTGAGGATGATGCCAAATATTGGAGGACCAGGTCCATTCAAGAGGAGGATAATAATATCGAGGGCTGTAACGTCGATTATGTTATATGTTTGCCCAATATGGTCGGAGGCACTCTCCGTGGGACGACAAGGGGAATACAGTCCTCGGTGTATCGTTTAAGCGCGATTAGACAAATAAGTGGCTTCAGGACAGTGTCTCATGAAGCGGTATATTCGGCGTACACGAACCAAAGAGGCGAGTGCCTACTTGACTCGTTTCCAACTCTAGAAGTTGTCTTACTTAACTGTGGGGTGATTGATACATTTTCGAGGAATGGAAGGAGCTCTAAAATCGACTTGACATTCGTCAGCGATGCCCTGGCGACCGCATATAATTGGGCTGTGTCCGACGTGGAAGTCGCCGTGGTGTAGTAGGTAGTGTGTTGGCTTACTATTCGTAAAAGCTCGGGTT
The DNA here is from genome assembly GCA_936449025.2 of Sarcophaga subvicina. Lineage (NCBI taxonomy): Eukaryota > Metazoa > Arthropoda > Insecta > Diptera > Sarcophagidae > Sarcophaga > Sarcophaga subvicina. Next base: position 442,006 of record OW388084.2, read on the forward strand.
CGTATCCCAGGCCAGACATCAAAAATGAAATATGAAAAAAAAATATTTCTTCGGCGACTTCCTCTCAGCAGATTTCTGGCAAAAACTCTGAGAGTAAAATAAACTGCCATGAAAAAGTTTCTCAAAATTCTGTCGTTCGGAGTCGACGTTAAACTGTAGGTCCCGCCACTCACGTATAAAATTAACGCACACAACATGAGTGGTGTGAGAAGCTAGGCCGTAATCCTGACTGAAGGGTTGTAATGGCCAATTATGTATGTATGTATGTATGTGTCCGACGTCTACACACATAACGACCATCGGGCGGGCGATCATTTTCGAAATCCGGGAACGCTCTGCCCGGAACATCATTACTGCCGCACCTCCTAACCCTTTATGGAGGGATTCTAAGGCGAAAATGTAACAGAGCACGGAGGATATTCCAGAGAGCAAGGGGTCGCAATGATTTCACGGAAATTCGGGAGAGATGCAGAGTGCTCATAGCCAACTTTAATTGGGCCATTGACAAGTGCAAGAGAAGGTGCTACAGGGAGATGTGCGCCGATGTGGACGAAAATCCCTGGGACACGGGATATAAGGTGGTAATGAGGGAGCTGAACTGCTTTCAACCAAGGGCCATAGAAAGTGCGAAAAAGCTGCAGTCAATTGTTGAAGGCCTCTTTCCGGAGAGGTCCAGGATCACGTATGCTGTGCGAGACAGTAGGTCACACGAAAACATTCCTGCGGTCAGCGGCCAGGAATTCGATGCAGTATGGAAGGAAATTAAACTCAGGAAAGCGCCGGGGATTGATGGGATCTCAAACATCGCACTTAAGGTGGCTATAGAGAGCAACGTTGATGTGTATAAGAGGATTTTTGATACATGCATTCAAGAGAGGAAATTCCCTAGGATATGGAAGAGACAGAGGTTGGTTAACATCCCGAAGGGCAACGGCCCACATGATGCAACAAGTTACCGCCTATTTTGTAAAACGCCTTCAATTCGGCAGATTGGGATGCCACCCTGGCTGCAGTCGATGAGAGGGGCCTACCTGGATATTTGATGGAACTTATAATGGACTACTTTAAGGATAGAGTACTTTTATATGACACGGACGAGGGCAGAAACTTATACGCAGTAACAGCAGGGGTACCACAGGGTTCGGTACTGGGCCCAATACTATGGAACACCATGTATGATGGTGTACTGAGGCTTAGGCTTCCTACGGGCGCACAAATATTCGGATTTGAGGACGATATTGCCCTAGTGGTGAGGGGTAAACACCTTGATGAATTGGAACGAACGTGCAATGCAACAGTTAGCAAAGTTAGAAGTTGGATCGCGAGTATAGGTCGGAAACTTGCTGATCATAAAACGGATGTCGTATGGGTAAGCAGTAGGAAGAAGATAGAATACATCATCATAACTGTCGGCGAACAAAGGATAAAATCGAAGCAGTCTATCAAGTACTTGGGAGTTATGATTGACAACAGACGCACATTCAAGGAATACCTGACGTATATTAGTAGGAAGTGTGCGGCGACAACGGGCGCACTCGCGCGGATAATGCCTAATTTGGGAGTTCTGAGACAAGAGAAGAGGCAATTGCTGATGAGAGTGGTTAGATCGATTGCTCTATATGCAGCCCCTATATGGGCCGAGGTCATGGATAAGAAGACATATAGGATAGGAGTGGATGCGGCCTACAGGGGATCTGCCCTCTGAGTAATTTCTGCCTTCCGAACAGTATCTACGGAAGCAGCCTTGGTGATTGCGGGGATGATGCCGCTTCGAATATTAGTGGATGTAGAAAGGAAAAAACATTTGACAAGTAGGAGAACGGGGCTAGTGCACCCTGATCAGGTGAATGATGATGCGATGAATAGATGGCAGCACGATTGGACTTCTTCCACAAAGGGAAGATGGTCTTACCGATTAATACCAAATATAGGACGGACTAGAAGGAAACACGGCCAGGTAAACTTTTACCTAACACAGTCTTAAGGGGCCACGGATGCTATAGGGCATACCTATACAAGTTTGGGCACGACGTGGATGAAGAGTGTCCATCATGTCAAAATACAAGTGAAACTGCGGAACATATTTTCTTTGCATGTCCGCACTACGAATACCGACGGTATTTCCTGGAGAGGACGATTGGATCCCAGGGAATAATAGAGAAAGTAAGAACAGCAGAAATGGATAGTAGCACCCGCTGAATCTTTACCTCTCCCGATGTAATACTTAATTGTGGTCCCGCGGGCGGCGACTTAATGGAAGTGTGACGAACTAGGTTGGGTTTAGTACGTATGCGCTTAGCAAGCCGAGAGTAAGTCTTGCGGCGAATCGTGCACATTGCGTAGCCCGGGTTACCAATGTCTTTTGAAGATTCCCAGCAAAAAAAAAAATATACACACAACTTTGATTCACAAAAATTTATGAACAAGGAAGAAAAGGGAAAAGAGTAAAGATCTTATAATATCTTATAATTGTTGTAAGAAAAAAAGAGAGAAAGAAAAATTAATTCTTAAAAAAAATGAAAAATGAAAAAAAAAAACAAATGACAACTATTGTCTTTGCTCTTGTAAAAGCCTTTTCTTAAGTATTTTGTGAGTTACTGCAACAATAAAAGCATGCATATGAGGTTATTAATACAATGTACGCAATACAAACACACATATACGTATATCACTATTATTGTTGTTGTTGTTTATAGCATAATTATTATTGTCGGGCGATTTTACTACGTATGCGTAGATTTAGCTTTAAAAGATGTATTTGTGTGCTAAAGAATAGAAAAATTCTTTAATACTTAAAGAATTATGCACGATCACTGTTGTGTTTAATTTGAGCTTCCACCACATACATATTACCACAACAGCAAGAATGTTGTATATGTATATAATTTTACATTACAATTCATTTACAGAGACATTTTACAGTTATAATTGAACACCCGCGTTCGACGAAGTGGGTATGTAGAAATGTAACACTGTCGTTTATTCAATAAACTTACAGACGTACATACCTACAAACTCGGTTATACTCATTAAATAGTTACCCGAAGGTTTCATGATCATTTTTTGGTTTCTACTTTTTTTTTTTTTTTTTTTTTTTTTTTTTTTTTTTGACAAATACATCTCGAAAAGGAAATAGAAAGCAACAACAGAATTGAAAGCAACATTGCGTCAATTCTACATCACAGAACATGTGAACACATTGAAAGAGATTATTGAACGCGAAACTTCGTAATGAGCCCTACAGCATTCTAAATTCTTATGTACTTTCATACTCTCTTGCACGATCTGAAAATTTTGTAAGATTTTTATCGTACGAAAGCCACTGTAATAATCATAAAAATGACAATGTCCTTTATTATTTACAATTATATGTTTTTGGAGGGTGATGCATTAGAATAAAAAATGCAAAATTTCTTCTCCTACTACTTTTCCAAAGCACATCTCTCTCCCACTTTCCCCACACTACCGCTCTATCCAATATTTGTTTGTTATATGCAGATGTTTGTAAGACAACGTATGTACATATGTGCGCTCGCTATCTTTACAAATAATATTCTTACATGAACGAGTAGAGTTTGTCGTCCTTATAGCTTTTCGTTTTTATTTTCTCAAACAAAAAGAAAGTAAAAATATTGCGTCGTCCTTTTTTTTTTATTAATATATAGCCAGCCAAAGTGAGCTCAAATAAGAATAAATGTAAGCATGTAAATGTAAGAATGTATGAGAGTTTTAAAGTGTATGTAGAGTTTCCTTCAGGTTCTTTATATTTTATGCTCTATTGTTACAAAACATTGTACAATTCTATATTACTATATGTGTATGTAATATTGTCTACTGTAGAGTCAAACTGGAACTGTTATACATGAAATATAAAACATGTCCCAACAAAACACCTCAACACCATACGTTCACCCATACATTCGTATATTCTCGATTTGTAATAAAAAAGCAAAGGAAATATTTATGTGTGTATAACCACACCATTTTTCCCATAATCCTTCAAAATATTTCTTTTCTAAGAGTATGTTTTACATTTGGAAACATTCACGTCTATAACAGAAACAACAACAATTTTGAATGCATATTACAATGTTATCAGTAGAGGACATACAACAACAATACAGAAACACTATTTTTGTATAGCTGGACTCTTCTCAACACTGTACATACATGTTGTGCCCTTAGTCTTTCCACCACCTTTAAAAAGCACTCACTCACTCACAATTTCTATAAAAGTTTGGAGTACAAGAGAAAAAGGAAAGAAATATGTTCGGGTTACATAAAAACAGAAAAAAAAATAGGGAAAAATGTTCATGTCATTTTGTTTTCATATTTCTTTTTTCACTACAGCAACAATAAGAATAAGGAACAAAAGCTGCTGTTGGCGACATTTATTTTCCCCCTCTTCTCAGCACTGTATATTAACGTAGTAAAATAGTAGTAGTTTTATTTGTATAACTCCCTCTTAATTTTTTCTGTGCTCTCTCTCTCTCTCTCTCTCTCCATGTCTTTTAATAATCTCGTCCTCTACAGACACATACACACATACACACACTTGCATACACAAAGACAGTACAAACGAATACACATTTAATATCATTTCTATAATTTATTATATTCTGTATTCGTCGTTGTCGTCATATGCTAGTCGTGTATCCCTTTTTTTAAAGCTCTTCACCCCCTTTTTTGTTTTCCTTTTTCCTCAGGCTCAGGGCCAGTTCTGCTTTTGTTGTCGTTTTCTATTTGCACTTTTTTGTTGTTGTTTTTATTGGTACATGTTCATGTTTCGCTTGTTTTATTACATCTCTCAAGTCCTGTTTAGTTGCAAAAGTGTGCAAGGAAAGATTAAAGGGCCAGCGCAAACCTTAACATTTTATCTTGATTTCCCTTTTTTTTTTTGTTTGTAGTTGTCTTATAGAATTTTTGTTTGTGTTGCCATTTCATTTTTGTTCTCCGAGCGCGATATTTCTGTGTTCAATCAATTGTTTTTCTGGGCTTATGCTTCAAATTTATCGATAACAGTGACAAAAAGATGATTGTAAATATTAACCAGCTTTTGGTAAACGTTATGAGAGAATGTATTAAGTACAAAATTATTGCACAGTGATCTGCACATAACATTGATGTTTATTTAAATTGATCTGAAGAATAATTTTATTAGTGGAACTATTTTCTTACTTTTTACCGGCATTGTACGTTTAGCCACGATCTTCTATGTAAATCCGTTTCTTGTGAATTATTGCCCATACATGAATTAGTACTCATACATTCACTGATTGATAGCAACAATTAATAATATTTGGAACTTAACTTAATTTTTATTGTTTAAAGTTTAAATAAATACTATAAAAAATACAAACAAACAACAAAAACAAACGATTTCTTGGTACAAAAAAAAGCCTCCAATTCATCATTTGGTCACAGACCTTAAAACAAACGCAACTAGGCGATATGGGAACTAAACACATAGTAGATGGATGGATGGATGGATATAAAAGCGAAAATAAGCAGAGAGGTTGTCAAATATAAAATGAATTCAAAATAAAACAACAGCAAACACGAGACAACAAAAAAAAAAAAAACCATTAAAAAGGTTGAATGAAAAAATCATGACTAATAAAACGATGGCAATACAAAACAGACAAGAGAAGCAGCAATATATGTATATGTATGTACATATGTACGTATATACACACGTATGTATATCCAAATGAATATGTACGTACCAACAGCCAACAACCATAATTGCCTTATACGTTCAATTGGTATTTGTTTGGTTAATAAAAAATTATTAAAAATGTTTGTATGTATCTACATATGTATGTACATATATATGTATGTATGTATTAAACAACCAAATATAAATAATACCATAACACAGAATAATAATAATATTAAAGCATATAAAAGCACAAAACAAAAATTCAAATATTTTAAATAGAAAAACAATGAACATTTGTACGTACATCTGTGTGTACATATGTATGTATGTAAATAGAAATTAAGTGAAATAATAAGTTAATATATTGAGTGATAAACTACAAAAAAAAACCACAACAACAACAATAATATAAAATATGAAAGGAAAAGAAAATATCAACACAATGAGAACAGCTACCGCGAAGCACTAAACCAACCAACGCCAACAATGACAATAGAAAGAAACAAATACAATAAAAATCATAAAGAGTAAGAAGAAATACAAAAACAAACAAACAAACAAACAAAAATAGTGAAATAAAAATTATTGTAAAAAATTAAGTATTTGTTTGTTTTTTTTTTTTTACTTTGTTGTTGTTATTTATGTAGATTGTAAACTGGCCACTCTGGCTCTATCTTGATTGCATCGTTGCAGACAGTTGAGCTATGAGTAGTAGAGCTCAGAATTCATATTTTCCAATCCTAAAGGCCTAATTATAATCTGATAATCAAACATAACTGTAGTTTCGTCAAAAAGAAATCTTGGCTTTTTATTAAGTTTATAGATGGTGGGATTATCATATTATAGTTAGGCCTTAACAAACGCTCAACACAAAAATTTCGAGTTAAGACTTTGAAGTCATTTACGAAAAGTCACAGACTTACGGATTTCTATCGTTCAATTGTTCGTCAAATGATTCGTTGGCAAATAATTCGAATTCGAATTTGATGTTTATTTATTAACAGCGTTGTTTCGCAGATTTAATTTTTAAAATAAATTTTTTATTTTTTTTTCCATAATTTGACGTTGAGCACAAATTACAACCATGTTTGAAGCACAACCAGCACTTTTAATTCCCATATAATTACTGTTTACTACCTCTGGTCTACTATCGCCATACATTCATTCATTCATTCATTCATTCACATACTCACTGACTGGCAAACCGAAATGCATCTTTGACATTGAAAAAATTTCCATAAATACATATGTATGTATGTATCTCGGGCAAAAATACCATCATTACTGAATACGGCGTTCACTCGCTACATTCTAACCGTAGTTTTTACAACTTATTCGGCATATTTTGAAGCGTTTTTTTTTTCATCTTTCTTTCTATTTACTGCTTTACACTGCATATTTATTTCAATGTTTCACTCATTTCCCTCGTTGCAAGAGCATTGAAGCCACAATCGAATTAGGGTCGGTTTTTGAAAGACAAACGATTTCAGACGAACGTCTGTTTGTGTAGAAAGCATAAACAAAAGCACTCAATTTCGTTTGTGTTTATCATACAAATTGACGTTAAAACATTTGTTTTTTTATACAAAAAATAAATTAATTTAAAAATTTTCTTCTAAATTCTAATATTTCAGAAGAGTATGAAATGGAAATGGACACCACAAGCAATTTATCATGCATGCTGTTTTAACTGCTTTACTTTATAACTTTATTCCTTTATGCCGTATAAGTATTTGCCGTCCGCCCGTTCGTATGTATTTATGTTCACTGCAGCTACATATAGTTTCTTTATTTAATTTCATTGATTAATTAGTCATCGTCATCATTTTAATATTTTTTTTTTATATTTTCTTATATTTTTTCATTTTCGTACATTTTTTTTTATAAATATTTTTCATTTTATTTTAAAATGTTTTCAATCCAATTCTACTTTTTTTCTTTCTAGTTGTTTCAAATGATCATAAATTAAATGAAATGAGTAAGTAGTGCGTTTATTCGTATTTGAAATCGAATAAATTCAAATACAAATAAAAAAAAACAAAAACAAAAACAAAATTATTATTTCAGTGTGTAGAGGTTTAATCATTTATTTAAACGTGTACGTCCCCCTCCGGCCCTCCCCTATAAACGTTTATTTAATCGTCAGATATGTACATGCTCACAATATCTTTTATTAAATCGTGTTCCTTTTTTTATTTTTTTCTAATAATTATTGATTGTTTTTTTGTTTTTTCGTATTGAAATATACATACATTGTATGTGTGTGTATACATGATGTATACATTTGTGTGCGTATGTGTGTATTTATACTCGCTGTTTTAAGATCAAATCTATTAATAAATCTGTATAAAAACAATATTTTTTTTATTTTTTTTTTATTTTTCAATTTCAAATCAATTGGTGAATTTTATGACTGAATATCTGTCTATCCGTGTATGACGTCCTATGAATGATTTCATTAACCAAAGCAATTAGAGAGTGTACTGTTTTATTTATATGAGTTTTCTAATTTATTCATATTAATGAAATTAGGATCTAGAGCTATATGTATGTATGTATGTATGTACATATATTCAACAGCATTAGACAAAAGAATTAAAAAACAAAAAGTTATTCGATACTTAACTTAAAACAAACAAAGCACGCCATCAGCAAATGAATAGGATGCATCGAATTTACAAATCTTTGAATATCACATGAGATGGGCAGTTTTCCTTCTATTTCTACATATCTCCATACCCAGACCCATATGTCGTACCCTATGAACAGTTTTGCCGTAATTGTTGTTAGTTTTGTAGAGTCTGCTTATGTTCCATTTAAGTTTCTTCAAACTGGACACCCACGGCAAGATGGCCTTTATCCCCAAAGGAAGTAAAACACCTCAAACCAAAGCTAAATAATTTGTCCCCAAAAGATAATCCGCATTTCTACTTAAAGAGACGACTTGAAAACATCATTCATTTATGGCTATACTGGTACAACCCTCAAACTTGAAAGACCTAACAAAATTGTGCAGCTTTCATTAGTTAGACATACATATAGGAAAATCCCTGCATTTTGTAGTTCCCTTTCTTAATATAGAAGAAGTGGAGTCAATACTACTAAACTGGCGTCGGTTATTAATGCCATAACACAAACGTATTATAATCATGCGGTCGTCACGTTTGCTGAAAGATTATTTGCAGTTTCTATTAAATACCAGGGAGAAGACAATATTAAATAGGGATATACACGTACATATTTACTGATAGCGAAGCAACCATTAGACCCTGGACTGTGTACACACCGTATTGTTCAAGAAGGCCAAATGTTTCTGGCGGAAATAGTGAAAGAATCAGAAACGTCAGAACAACAGTTAATTGGAGGAACGAATTCCGACGTGCTGCTACCATTCCTTTCTTCAGCAATAAACAAATGATCTCACACAGACTTCACGGGATCACAAAGCATGAATAAACTCTGTTATCGATACGCAGTACAAAGAATTTTTATTAGGAATCTAATCTTCTTGATTGAACACCTTCTCTGTCTTCGTTCAGCAATTGGGAGACGAGAGGTTTTATTTTAGAGTACCCAGAATTTATCGACAGAACTTTTTCAACAAGAGGTAATTTGAATAAAATCCTATTCTTTCATAGGCTTAATCAGTCATAACGGCAATACAATCGGACTTTATAACTCTATTTGCTATCCCTAAATAAGAGCGAAAAGCGAAACCTTTTCTACCGCTTAGCTTTTACAATCTGTGCCCAAACAAGGTTATTAAAAAATAAATTTAACAAAACTGTTATAGGAACTTTTTTCAACTATTTTACTGCCCCACCTGTTTTCTTTGTTTACTTTTGTTGCTTTTTGCAGCCAACTTCACTATTAAACGTTCTGCCAAAATCGGATTTTCTAATTGCAAAGTGTAGACGTTGCGTTACCGCCGCGTTATTTCGGTACGATGCATACAAATTGCATGGAAATGAGAAATTTTAAGATCTAAAAACCGATTGCCGCTCTTGTTTAGCGATGGCTGTAAGTCAGTTGACCATGATTATCTGTATTTCATACCAATTCCTATCTGGCTCATACTAATGTTTTTTTTTTTCCATTTTTCACTCATCAGCGATAAAAAGCGTCGCAGTGTTTAAATTTTTAAGAGTTTCCTTAGAGTGGTTTAATGACTGGTGCATAATACACACAAAATCAAAAATAAAAAAATTCGAGAAATTTTCTTGTATTTCTACCACTTTAACTCATCGTCGTTATTGTTGTCAGTGTGGCTGCAATATTTGCAGTTGGAAAAAAAAAATGTAGTAGAACTGCAACAAAAAGTCTTTTAAAAGAGAGTCGCATATGAAACAGTTTTTTCATTTTTTTTCCTTCATTTTCTTCCTCTTTCTCTACGTTAACGTAAAATCAACGAATGCACTACGATTGAACACAATACAATTTTGTATTCATGATTATTGTTGTTGTAATTTTTCATGTTTTGTTATTGGCGTTTTTGTTGTTGTTGTTATATGCATTAATGTAATGAATGTCCGAATTGTACTGGTATGACCGGCAAAACTTGCAATAATAAACACAAAACAACAGCAACAACAATTTATATTATTTTAACATTTATTTCCCTACTTGATGTTCTGTTGTTGCGACTTTACGTGTGCACTAGGGACGCCAAATGGGATTGATTTTTAAAAATCCCGATCCCGAAATCCCGGGATTTTTCGGGACAATTCGGGATCCAAAAATCCCGAAATATCCCGTGATTTCCCTAAATATGCCGGAATTTTGGGATTTTCTCTTAATAAAAAAGCTAAAAACAATTGTTTTATCAAAAATTTCATTAATTTTTGATCTTTAGCACAATATACATGGTATAAAATAAAAAAAAAAAAACAGAACAAAAACTAACAAAAGTAAAAATAATTCATCTGTGTCTCCATACATACATATGTATATGTATAAACACATTAGTGAAGAAACAAATACCTACCCTTTTAAGAACACTATTTATATGCAGAATATATGTAACTATTCACCTCGTGATTGAATCAAATCTATTTCTTTAGAAAGTTGATTGTCTAAACCATCAGCTGTATTAACAGATTTTATTGGTCTTCGAGGGCAACGTTTAACTTTTTAACAATGGAAGTTGGGTTCTTATTCAGTTCGATGTCGAGTGATATAGAATATTCACTTAATTGTTGCCATTATACACTTGAAAAACTACATGAGTGTTATTTAATGTAATATTAAATAAAAAAAAAAACAATGCCGTAGACTCAATTTTTTTCTTACTTATAGTATAGTGTATATGTATGAATTTAAAATCCCGAAAATTCCCGGGGACAAGTTTTAAAAAATCTCGGGATTCGGGATTTTGTGATTCGGGATTTCCCGATTGGCATCCCTAGTGTGCACCTACGCGATCACCTTATGTAATAAGGAGAGACCATTCACAGTTTGGCAACACTTTAAAATCATTAACAAGGATCAGCTTTAATTACTCATATCATCGATCGAATTGGAATTCTGTGTAGATTGAAGACATCCAAAAATCCGTTGACTCTATCCAGCACCCGCCGATATACAAATGTCCCAAGTAAAAGTTTAATGTATTGTAGAGGGTATTAAGTGGCCTGAAATGAACGATTGTAACTTTCTTATTTGTTTCGCTCTCCTATAGCCATTTTTTCCTTAGTCGTGTGCACTTCTAAGTGTTGGGTAATTCAATGGGCGCCTGTGTGTGCAGATGTGTGAGTTGAATGCGTGTTGAATTTTGTTTCATTCTTCCCTCTTCACTTCATTTCTTTTCTCCTGTAATATTTAATTTATTACTCGTATAAGTTAGTTTCTGTATTTTTTGTTTCTTCTCTTTATTGGTTGATACTGTCAAGTATTTTAAAGTTTATTTCTGCGTTATTCTCCTGTTTGTTTGGTTGTCGCTACATACATAAATGTTGATCTGTTTTATGTTTTTAAGTTGCTGCAATTCAATGCAATTCTTTTGCTGGTGCTTTAAGATAAAAGAGAAAAAAAATTTGTAAAGACGACGTTAACCGAACTATACAACCCAATCATGCCCGAACAGCAACTGGCCAGTCTAACATACATTTAACTATACCGTTCGTTACATACAGTCAGTCTTTTTGTTTGCTCATCAGTCATTAAGTCGGTTTGTCTGGTATACATACATAAATGCGAATCTGGCTGGTACTGCACTCAGGTGCCTACACAACTTTAGTAAACCTTTTTTTTTTGTTGTTTTTATTTTATTATTACCGCCATTACAAAATTTTTGGTTTTGACAATTCATGCCAATAAAAATATTTCGACGATATGCACACACACTTTCATATTTTATGTGTTTCATATTTAAGTTGATTTTTATTTGCTATTTCTTTAGCTTTCGATAGGAACTTTTCAATTAAAACATGAGAAAACAATGCTGATTGTAAAACTAGCTAAAAAGTAGCAACATCATTAAGCAATAAAAATTTAGTAACATCTACAATCCATGAAAATGAGATTTCGAATCAAAAGTAAGTCCTTCTACACTCTAACGAGTCCTGTGTTATTTATTTAAATCATAATGTTATATGCTTTACTTTTATTCGCAACACTGTAAACAGACAAAGAAAACAACACTACTCTGTAAATTTTTTAGCAGCACCAAAAGCTTTAAAAAGAAAACAAAAAAAAACCACCAAAATATAACATGAACAAGTAATCGCCACACCAACAATAACAAAAGGAATACAAAAAAAGAAGAATAACTATAACACGGTAGAAGTAGCGCTTCAACCTTAGTAAACCATATAAAAAGAAAACAACAACAACTACTACAGCAATAACAATAGTAATAATGGCAAACAAACAAACACAACAAACAAAAAAAAAAAAAAACGACTTTATTATAAGAGGAGTTTAACTTAAATACAACGAAGGGAAAGAGATAGAAAACGTAAAATAACTTTAAATACATACTTTAATGCTGAACGTATTTTTTATATGATTAGTTTGCTCAAGGGTACAGCCATATAAACGGGAGAGAAGCCAAATGGAAATGAAATGGAAACAACAGTAACACAACAGCTACAACAGCGATGGAAAGAAAAGTACATCCATCCATCCATCCATCCATCCATCCACCAACAACCATACTAATGATGATTACATACGAACATATCGATATGCAATGTATATTAAAACAACAACAAGCTTGATATAAAAGTGGAGGAATAATAGTAATGATAAAAAAAAGAACATGTCACATATGAACGAATTATAAATAAAATATATACATACGAACATAGTTGTTGTAAAATTTATATACCATACTTTTTAAAATATACTTATATACATACATTGTATGTATGTATGTATGTATGTATGTATATTTGTATAAAAGAGAGAATAAATGTACGTTTAGCAAATTGTTGTAGTTATTGCCAAATACTTTATTTTATATGTACTTACATACACATACACATATTTCCCCTTTATTTTATTGTGTTGTTTTGCCTTTCGGTTACATATATCATACATTAGATATTATTCCAGTGTTATATTCGCAGTTAGTATATTTCTTTACCAAAAATATAACACAAAGAAATAAAAACAAAACAATATGAAACGACACTGACACTGTGTTTTCAATTATAATCAAATTTAAATTCAATTTAAATACATACATACATATGTACATATATTGTTACATTACTTTATTTACATACACGGTACTACAATAGTACCGAAAAAAAGAATACACGAAGTATAACAAAAATATACACTTGTGGACATACAACAAAAAGTTATTCGTGGAATATATTTTTCTCAGTGCAAAAATAACTTTACGAAAATTTTTTGGAAATTAGTCGTATGGAGTGATGAGTCCAAGTTTAATATCTTTGGAAACGATGGCAGACGTCCTATGTAAGACGTCCTGTCAATACACGATTAGACCGAAAGTACACCAAAAAAAAAACCGTAAAGCATGGAGGTTCGTCAATAATGATTTGGGGTTGTTTTACCTCATGCGGCGTTGGTCCACTGGTAAGAATCGATGGGAAAATGACTGGGGAAATGTATAAAAACATCCTACAGAACAATTTGACTAAAGATTATGAGGACGAATTACCACTAGCGTGGATATTTGAGCATGATAACGACCCGAAGCTTACATCTCGGGTGGTTAAAGCTTGGTTTGCTGAGGAAAAAAATAAGGGTTCTTGATTGGCCAGCTCAAAGTCCCGATCTGAACCCTATTGAAAATCTTTGGGGGATCATAAAACGAGCAGTTGCAATCAAAAAACCTAGCAGCACTCTGGCAGCTTATCCAGATAGAATGGAATAACATTAGTCCTGACCAGTGTCACAATTTAATCAACTCAATGCCACAAAGATGTACTGAAATATGGCGCCAAAAAGTGTACTCCACAAAATATTAAAGGTTCCAAATAGTTTGGGTGAAAAATAAAGCAATTAAATTAAATTTTCAATATTTTCTTTTTCCGATAACTTAATTATGTGTCCACTTAAATTTTAAGTCTGATATCAACTCCGTACCAAAACATTTTTTTATAATGAATAACTATTTAAGTTTTTGTTGTTAATTAATTATTAAGCATGTGAAATTAATAAATGTAAGTTTTTTTTGTTTAAATTTTTCTTAAATCTTTTTAATTTTTGCAAAAATGAAAAATGTTGTTGCATAAGTGAGTTAATTGTGTGTCCACAAGTGTATGTAGTTTCAATAGTTTCAAATGAGATATCGAAGATAAGTTTGACAATTATTTAATAAATACAACAATAACAACAACAGTTGACGACATCATGATTCGTACAGTAGTAAGAAATTCCACTTATTCTGATTTCCTCAATCACACTTAACAACTACGACTACATACATATATGTATGTATACATGCATATGTCTAACGTTACAATGCTTTCTTATTGTGTCACAATAGGAAGATGGCAACCATTATTTATAACATACATACATACGTACATACATATGTGTGCATACGCAAGTAGTATAATTAATAGCAAAAAAGAAAACAAACAAACAAACAAACAAAAAAATACACATATTTCAGAATATCCTTCAAAAAACAAAACAACACAATAATAAAAAAAAAAAAAAACTTTAATTTACTAAAATTTCAGTTCTTTACTGACACAAGAGACTCACAAAGTTGTTATTCTTCTAATAATGTTCCTAAAGTATAAAATTGTTGTTTTAATTGAAGCAAACTTACAACAAAAATAACATAAATATTACTCTCTTCACATACATACATACATACATTCATATGTACATACAAATACATATGTATGTATGTATGTATGCACTTAGGTGTAGAGATATATTTTCAAGAGAAGAAATCTCCGTTAATGAAAGATTGAAAAAAGAAAAACTATGTGAATGTGTAGTTAAATACGAAATTGTCTTCTGTTAAACACTTAAAACGGAGTTACAGCGACCTACGACAATCATTTACAGAATTTAATTTTTTCGTGAGAAATTTAACCAAAATTGATTTTTAATTTGATTGTCATACAATTTTGTAATCAAAAATTAATCGTGAAAATCTTTTTAATCATCTTACGCTTTCGCTGATCTATGAACTAATAATAAGATTTACACTATTTTTCCCCAAAGAATATGATTATATTTTGTGAATTCGATTTTAAATAAAAAACAATCAAGGTTTCCTTTTTATATGTACATATGTATATACATATATATGTATGTATGTAATATGTAAATACAGATCAAATTGATAATATTCTCGTTCGACTCCCATATAAGCACTGTTTGGATTGTCATTGGCCGAAAAGCTGCGTAAAACATTATTAACAAGCTTATGAATGAATTTCTTCTTGTTACAAAACCACATACATATGTACATATACTGTATTTATATCATCAAAAATTCTTAAATAATTTAAAAACTTTGACCATTAATGCAAGCAGTTGCATAAAGTTGCCATTAGTTTTTTGAAAATAAATAAATAAATAAAAATTAAAATTAAAGAAAAAAAAATTGTTTTAAATGCTCTTTAATGTGAAAATCGAATAAAATACTATTATGCACACATATAAAGCGTGAGAGATTTAGCAAAAAAGAAATTGTTTTTGTAATTAATATTTCTTTGAAATAAAAATAAAAAATGATCTAATAGTCATATGAAACATGAAATTTACCTTTTAAAATACGTGTTTGTTTAGTTGATTTAATTACAGGAAATATTATAATTAATTGTATACATATGAATGTATAGGAATTAAAAAAAAAAATTAAATTAAATTTGTTTATTTACTTAATTATATGTATGCATACAATAAATATATGAAATTTGTATATCAATTTAATAAACACTTTTTTGGGCACACAAACATTGTAGAAATAAAATTTCAAATTGATTTTCTTTTTAATTATTTTTCTCAATGACTAATGCCTAGATTTTATTTTTAAATTTTTTTTTTAATAATTTATCAAAATTTTCCGCTTTTTAATATGTATATTCAATCAATTTTTATTTTGTTTCATTTCATTTTCATTTTTTATAATGTCTTTTAAAAGACATTTGTTTTAAATTGAATATTTCACATACTTCTCATACGTGTTGGATTTTTTTTATTACGATAGACTTTCTTATTATTTTTTTAAATACATTTTTATTATTTTCACTTTTATTTTTATTTCATCTTCAAATATATTTTTTATCACTCCGTAATTTTTTTTTATAGATATTCGATTTTCCTTTAATTTCTTTGGAATTTGATTTTTCTTCCATTTCATACACACACTTTCATATCATGAGAGTCACACACATTCGCACATTTATAATCGGGCCAAACTCTTTAATTTAACCAGACATTATTTCATGATTTTTCCCCCTACTTTTAAAAATAATTCAGACTAAATGTGTATCGACGCTATGAACGACGGCAGAGCAAAAATTAAGCCAGAGTTGAATTACTTTTGTTTTAAATTATTATTATAATTTTCATCATCATCATCATCATCATCATCAACAACAATAACAATAACAACAGCACCAAACCAACACTTGCAATAAATGTTTGTTAACTTCGCTCGTACAGAACAAGAAATTAATGAGAGCACAATTTAGGCAGTCATAATTATAAAATTGTCACTGCACGAGAGTATTTCAACTGTTGTACGAACAGCAACAAAATTTTATAAATAAAATACTTGATAATTATTTAACATATTTCAGAATTTTTAATTATTTTTTATCAAAATTCTTCAATTTATTTGTTTTTGAATATTTCTCTCTCTCTCTCTCTCTCTCTCTTAAAACTCCTTTTCTCTCGTTTCTTGTTTTTATTTAATTTTTTATTTTGCTGTTAAATTCTATTTCAATTTCATTCCTTTCAATATTATGCTCTTTTTAAGCACTCTTGCTCTCTTTCAATTTCAATATCTCTCATTCTAAACACTCGTTTTATTGCACATAAAATTTTACACAAACACTTGCACTTCAACCACGTTACAATATACCCACATCACACATAGCACAGCACACAATGGTAATAATGAGAGTGAGATGGGTACACTCAATATTAAAAAAAAAATGTTGGAATTTTCGTTTAATAATATTCCTGTGCTTAACGCGACGAATTACCGAACAAAACTAAATTTACAAAATCAGGCATAGAGCAATACAAGTCAAACAACTGGGAATTTTCTTTGTTCTTGATGTTGTCTTTGCCATGTTTTGGTTTTATTTTTCGTAAAACAAAAACCCCATCCATTTATATATGCATGTATATGTATATAAACAGAGTCTGCTCTAACTCACAACACGCCGGCAGCATTTTCCAAACGCTAGCGACAACTACCAACTCTCATTTACAAACACAAATATACACAGCCATACATCCATGCACACTTGTATGTGTTTGTATTTACAATTGTACATTGGCCACCAGAAGCAGTCATTTAAACAAGAGGAAAAAAATATTTGCAAAGACACTTCTCCATCATTAATAAACAGCATTGCCAATTCAGCGATTTTCACATAGTTTAAGCGCGTTTTTATTGTTTTTCAATGCAAAGAGTATCTCGCTTTAGTGATTTCGTTTGATAGCGTTTTTTTCTTTTGTTTTAAGCGGCCAATAATGGTTAACGTATTTATACAAATAGGCTTAAGGTGGAAATCAGTTGATATAAGATGTATGGTGGTATTTTCCGCTCAAAAACTTCCAGATATGCTTCATTCATTTCATCCACATCTCTACGCCATAAAGCAACAATTAGTTTGTAGACAATGGGCTTTAATTGTAATATACATATTATGAAAGCAATGAATAGAACGTCACTAAAACTGTAGTAAAATTTAGCGAAGCACATATTTGCATTGCTTACCGTAAACTTTACCGTACAGATAGGAGACTATCTAATCCTGTAGCTTTATTGTTTTTAAGTCGGTAGATTCTTATTCTGGTTTGAGATTTATTTGCGACAAGCAGCTTCAAAAGGTTTTCTTCCACAACTTTAACACAGTCTCACGTCTATCATCAGCTTCCCATTTTCATCCTTTAAGGGGGAAAGCCATGCGCTCTATCACCAACTTTGTTGTAGAAAATTATGGATTACCATTCATACCCCTATATTGATCAATTCCGTCATGCTGACGTCTAGCTACCTCTTTTTTCCTCCTGAACAATTTCCTCTTTTCTTTCCATCCCTCTACTCTTCCTTGTGGCCCCACCAAATAGTATTTTTCGCAATGGTTTCAGACATCAGCATCACTAGGAGATGTTAAATTTTGTGTTAGCTTTTGGCTATGGTCCTTGGGTTCGACATTTAGACTCTATCTCTATACATAGTTGGTATAGTAGTCACCCACTTTTTGAGTCATTCCTGTTCGGGTGCGCAAATCTGCTGTCACAAAGTAAACGACCGGAGTCAATATTTATTCCTCTTCTTTAACGTACAACCCGTATATTCGGGTTGTACTTGTATATGTATTTGTTTGTTCGTATTTTCACAAGGAGAGAGCTAAGTTTCCTTTGAATATATGGAAGGCTCTTGTACTTCTTATTATCAGGATTCTGTTGGAGTTGAAAATAATTAACCTCTTACCGTTAAAAAAAAAAAACTATCTTAATATCAAGATCATAACAGCTTGCTGTCAAGGCGCTTGTAAAAACGTCTATAGTTTCTTCCGCCGGGACATGAAAGCAAATTGGTGTAATAGATATAGAAGAATTACGCTCTTACGCGGATGCAAAAGGAGTTGAATTTTTAAAAACGAGTAAGAAAAAGGGCAAAAAAAATAATATAGACAACCTTAAAATGAATTATAAATATAAAGTCTTAAATGAATTTCTTTTTTATAAAAAAAAAACGCACTTTTTCACTAATTTAAATTTGACAACGCCGACTGGAAATATCGCTGCTATTCAAAAAACAACAGCAGCGGCACTATTTCATACACAAATACGACTGCAGAATATTTTTTTGTATATGCTAGAGGGGGTGAGTACAATAAAAGGAATAGAATCATGTAAAATGTAACAATAATATAAACAATAGCAACAACTATAAGGATGTTGGTAATACACACAACTCCCAATTTGTAAGTTTGCATAAGGATGTTCGTATGTGTACCTGTTTGAAAATGAGAGCTTGTGACAAAAACCCTATATAGAGAGAAACAGAGAGAAGAAAACTTAATAATAAAAAGAGACACATTCACAATATATTACTCGTTCAAGTAAAAGTTAAATATATGGGGTTGTCCATAGAAGTGCAACAACAGAATTGAATATATTTTTGTGAGAACGTAAAAGTATAAAAACAATTTTTTTTAAGTTTAATTTAATTTAGAAACAGCCACAATCTATGTAGTTAGCAAATCTTTTTTTATAAGAATTTCTCTCTGTTCGAAATTTTATAAACGTAATAAAAATAAAAACCCAAAGGATAATTTATTTTGTTCCGCCTAGTATACTATATCAGAAAAAAATTTAACATTTTTATAAAATTAACATCGTGGCAACAATTTTGTCCAACACTGTAACCCAAAACTCTGCAATTGATATATTTCCCACTGTATAGCAAATAAAAAGAAGAAATGTAAGGCACCATCGAATAAACATGATGTATTTCTTCTACATGTCACATTGATGAAGTTGACGATTGAGGCGGCTTCTACTTCTTCGTCGTTGCTAGATACATACACACATATATCAACATATTTATATAAATTTAACCTCTCTTAAACAAATGCACATACATACGGGTAATGGACAACAACACAATAATTTTTTGTTTGTGTTTTATTCTTATTGAATTTATATTGAAGTTGTTGTTGCTTTGCTTATTATTGTTTTTCATGCGTTTATTTGTTGTTTAAACATTTTATAGGGGGAGAGAAACAATGTGTGAGTTGGTTTGTAGGTCCCTCGCAATGTACATACATACATCTAACTCATAAGAGTATACATATAGGTTGGCTTTCGTGCTTCTTCCATTTGTATTCGTTTTTTTCGTTGTCTCTAAACTTTCGAAATGTGATTGGGATGAGCTGCGTTGTGATGTTGACGGTTTATAGCAGGGTGTGTGTGTGTGTATTTACGCTATAACCGCCATTCTTTATTTTATTTAGTTTTATTTCTTGGGGCCGCTGCTGTATTATTTGAAGTTCACACCGAATTGTGTTTTACTTCAGTTCATACCACTTTCTAAGATGTGTGAGCATGCTTACGATAGTGTGGGTAGTATTTTTCTTTGATACTACTGTATGCAATATACGTATGTTAAGCCTTATTGTTGCGCTCTCCTCAAATAACAAAAGGGAATAAAAAAAAATTATAGAAATAAAATAAAATAAAAAAAAAACGGAAAAGTATGAGAGAAATTTAAACGTCATTGGCATTGTAACAAGAGAGTTTTACTTGAGTTGTAGTTATTGGATGATACTGCAGTTGTATGTGGTGTGTACCAACGTTGATATAATGAATTCCTCCATTCTGTTTGGTATGTTAAAGAACCGTATGGGTGTTTACACAATTTTTTAAATGATGTTTTAAATTAAAAATAAATTGTTTGAACTTGAGAATTGCACATCAATTTGTATTAAGTGGTTAACAGTTTAAATGGGGCTCAGAATAGTCTCGATAGTATCTCGCAACGAGATCAAACTGCAGTTTCGAGAATACGGGTTATTCAGAACTTAAAAAAAAATTCGAATTGTTTAACATTGCTCTCAAGCTTTTTAATATCATTTTATATGAAATATGTAAAACAACGAAATATATGTTGTCGACAAGTAGAAACCTGGAGCGTATTGGAGCCCAGATTATGGCCGATTACTATATTTTCGATATAGTCAATGATATGTTTACCGTGGCTCCGCCGTTACCACCAAAAATGATGTCAGTCTGGAGATTAAGTGTAGGATCACTCTTGCCAACAGGTGCTACTATAGTCTCAATAGGCAATTGAGTAGCAGAGACCTCCCTCGTACGACAAAACCAATACGCTACAAGACGTTCATCCTTCCCGTGCATTTTTATGGCGCAGAAGCATGGACAGTATTAAGCACTGATACAGCTGCCTTGGGTGTATTCAAGAGATAAGTTCTACGTAAGATCTTCGTCCAGCGGCTCGACCATGTCGTACGAATGGAGGAGGATGCTACGGCGAGATGGGTATTTCATTTAGGAATTGATTAGTTGAAGAATAAATAGGGCAATAATAGGAAATAAATGCACTACATTATAAGATTTAACAATAAGAAAATTACGACAAAATAAAAATGAATTTGAAATTAATGAAAACAAAATTGTTACTCTTTTCTGTTACACTGTTCAATCTAGTTAACTATACATTGTTTCTGCTACACACTTAAAATTTACTCACTACAACTGCATATATGTAGATATATACATACATACCCCGTTTTTCTCACTCAAAAATGCATATCATTTGAGAGAAATTTTGTTAGTATGGTGTGGTTGCTATTTGTTGTTGGTTTGACGGTTCAGACGGTTCGAACAAAAGTGTGGAGATTCTTTTATTGAATGTTGTTTGTTACCTTGTTGCCAAGTTTTATTTAAATTTTTATAAGTGATCGCATTACGAAAAACATAATTAATGGAGTTTTCTTTGCTGCAATAGCAACAAAAAAAAAAAAAAGACAATAAAAACAAAATCATTAAGAGACGCGAGTGTCACAACTACAATATTATGTCTGCTTTTGTTACCGTCATGTTTATTCACAAATGGTTGATGCTCTTATAACATTTTATATACTCTTCATATACATACTCCCTTTTAGACACACTCTCATGAGTACAAACATTTGTATTCGTACACATACGCTCTTTAGACATGACATTTGTATTCTTTACACATTTTTTTTTTGTCTGCTAATATTTCATATTGCTGGCTATCGGTTTTATCTTTGTTGTTACTGATGCTTCTTCATTCCTGTACTCTTCAATTTTACTTGCTTTGCCATTTCCCTAATGTTATTTTAAGGGTTTCATTTTATTTCTCACTCACTGATTCTCAGTTAGCCAGTTTGTATGTCCAGCTCCGACCATCAATACTATACATGTCTAAAGAAACAAAACATTTATTGTGTTTATGGGTTTGTATAGGTGAGTATACTTGTACAGATGTGGTGTTTAAAAGACCGTAGAAAACAACAGAGCTTTAAAAGAACTCGATTAATATTTTTTTTTTAAATTAAATTATTGATCCGAAATTATTTTTGAAAAATAAAGAAATTAATTAATCTATAATTCGTATTCACCTAAAATTTTGTTTTCCTTAAAAACAAATTGTTTGCGAACTCATTCCTTGAAATGCCAGCAGTTAACAAAAAGATATGATGGATAATATTCGTTTATCTAAAGCACAAGCAAACCAGCCCTACGAACCGTGTTTCGTACATTCAAAAAATTTGTCGAATACTGTAGCAAATAAAAAAATGGTTTTGTTTTCGCTAACGTTCGGTATGATACCCTCTACCTACGTACATACATACATGCATACATACATACATATACTATATAACAATGTAATATTGCGAACTTACATGCATAAACATCTACAGTGGTGTGCAGAATATTTAAAACAAGAACGGAAACTAAATGAAGGAATTCAACGAACAATACAACAATGTGTACACACAAGTAATAAAACATACATACATACATATGTATGTACGTGGTATTCATTAATAAGTAACAATATTACTGAGGAACAGAAGAGTATCAATAAAATAAAATGAGAGAAGACGCACAAGTAAAGAGGCTACAAAAGTCGCTATCATAGCAAGCATGGATAACGACAGAGAAAGATTTAAATAAAAATGATTGCGTTAATGATTGCATCAATGAGTGTGTGAGTAGAAGGACACACTTGTTTTCTTCACTTCATGCAAGTGAGCTTTATTATTTTTTTGTTTTTCTTATCTTTTCAGTTTTTCATTTCATATTTCCTAAAATAAATTTTTATTTTATTTGTTTATATGTATTATTATCGTATATTATTTATTTTAAACAATTTTCGAAGGTAAAAAATTGTAAGACGGCATTTTAAAATATTATGGATACATTAGAAAAGAGAGAAGTTTTTTATGTATTAAGAATTATTAAATAAAAAATACTTCAAGTAAGGCGATACGATGACTATCATCTATATCTATATATATGTATATAAAAATGAATGTGTGTTTGTATGTAATTAATAGAATCGTAAACTATGCATTTAATCATGTTATGATCTTTAGCAAAGTTATTGCGTATGAGCCGGGGAAAGTTCCTAAGTTGGTGTGACCAATTTCCGACAGGTGGCGCCACTGAAAATTACTAAAAATGATTTAAATTGTAAACTGTGCATTTAATCATGTTATGATCTTTAGCAAAGTTGTTGCACATGAGCCGACGAAGGTTCCTAAGTTAGTATGACCAAAATCCGACAGGTGGCGCCACTGAAAATTACTAAAAATGAATTAAATCGTAAACTGAGTATTATTATGATCTTTAGAAAAGTAGTTGCGCATGAGCCGACGAAGTTTTAAAAGTTGGCATGACCAATTTAGGACAGGTGGCGCCACTGAAAATTACTCAAAATGAATTAAATCGTAAACTGTGAATTTGATCATGATATGCACTTTAGCAAAGTTGTTGCGCATAAGTCGACGGAGGTTTCTAAGTTAGTGCGATTAATTTCCGATAAACTGAGATACTGAGAATTATTCAAAATGAATTGAATCGAACAAATACCAGACATTTTAGGATTCGTCATTTATGACTTTAATAACATTTAGTATAACTCATTCCCGTAAAATGTCAATTACAAGTTTGAAACATTTTAATTATGGCAATTTTTTTTAAAATGCTTTTGGGTTCAATTGGATTGGGTACATTGTGAGATTCTAATAAATTTAAATGCATTTTTCATGTCGTTTCCGTACAATCATGCCCCTAAAGCGACAAGCAATTGGTCGACCTACACCTCAAGAAGCATTGAGACGGGAAAATCTTCGAGTACAAGCCGCTGAGACCCGATCGAATGCGTACTACTCAGGCCCGTTTGTCTGAATTATCAGGACAACGGGAAACAAAACCAATAAAATGATTCAAAATTAATTGGATATTTGTGTAATGTTTTTCCCTCAAATTTATTTCTGTTGGTGGCGCAGTAACACGCGCAAGGTACAGCTAGTAATATTATAAAAATGAGTTCCAACATTTTTATTTGTTCCATTTATTAAAAAAAAAATAAATAAATAAATAAAATATTAGCCCTCTCACAATATTACTGTGACACAACACACATGCGAAAATGTTGCGTCCCTGAAAACAAAAAAACAAAAAAAAACAAAAAAAAAATAAAATAATTCATATTATTACTTGACCTTTTCATTATTTATTTTATATTTGGAGCATATCTTGCAACATACAAAAAATAAATAAATGCAAAAATTTGTACAATTAAGTTAAAAATTAAATAATCGTTTCTGAGGATAAAAACAACGATTAAATTTTGGTCAATAGTTCACAATTTTTTGTAAATGCTCGGTACCATATTGATTTATAAAAATGCAAAAAAAAATTGTCTGTATTTTAGTGTGAAACTATTTTAATAATCAGTTACTTGTGTTCGTTCATATCGAAAGAATAAGCGTATGTACAATTAATTAAGTTATTTAAATTAAATCCGTGTAGATGCAAAACAATACGTCAGAGACTTTTTGAAAGTCTTCCTGAATGTTTATATTGATTATTAAAGAGAAGGATTGCCTCCAGAAAATATTGACCCTTTCCGGTATTATGACGAGTCTAGCTCGTCATCGGTTTTTCATGCCATACCGCACAATGACGAGCTACACTCGTCATGCGACTAAAGTTACTGTTGAATATGATAATTAATTTAGTTTAAAATTTCTAGTGAACTGAATTTGGCAAAACTTTTCTTACTTGTGGAAATATCACACATCACCCACTATCACTGTTTTTTACCGTTAGAATTTCTTGGTACAAGACGTGTATTTTGAAAAGTACCACACGCTTGAAGACTATTGCCTGCCTACATACCTTATTAAGGTTTTGCTTTGATTTTATCTTAATTTTACCATTTTTGATATTAACAATGTGTAAAAATTGATATTAATTAAGAATATGTAAGAATTATAAAATGAAACAAGTTTTTTTTTAATAAAAATTAAATGTTTATTTCATGCACAGTTTTTCATTATTAAATCGTACCGGAAGGGGTTAAAAAGAATTAAACTCAAATGATGATTTTGTCGACCTTTAATGGCGGTATGCTAAATATTTAGCACACCAAGGAGTTTTATGGTTTTATGATTTAAAATTACATTTATTGCTAAGTTCTTTTATTGAAGTTCCCTTCACTCAATATATCGCTTAAGTATGCCCCGTAGAATATTTAACTGCTTTAAATAAATTGTATTTGTTACAGGAAAAGGTTCGTATAGGTGTGCTAATTATAAGATCACCACTGTATGTATACATTTGTATTATTATTATTACAGATTTAAGAAAAATTAATAAAAAAAAAAAAAACGTTAAAATCAAAGTCTATTGGCAGGCATTGTGGCTACACTGATGTTTGCACGTGTTTCTACGTGTTTGTAGATATTTTTCAAATATGTATGTAAATACATATGTATATTAGTACTTACTAAGTGTAAGAAATATACATATACATACATACATACTCTTAAAGTATTAAATGAAGTATTTAAGTAAATACACACTTTGGGATTAATCAGTTGACATTAAATTAAAGAGTATACGTATGTGTACGTGTTTTAATAATTAATAAAGCGATTAATAAACTATTCAACGTGTGAGATAAATTTAAAGTAACCGTTAGTCTGTTGAATGCATACATATAAACAAGAAAAACATATTTTTTTATATCTCTTGAAGCCACATAAAATTTTGCACTCGATAGCTTATCTGCAGAGATATATAGGACACATTTAAAGCAACATCTCTTGTCACATTATCTTAAAACAAACAAAATCTGGTTATTTTTGAAATCGGATGCATATCTATCGAATAAGATAAGATCGAAGACAAAACGCATACGAAAGGAAAGAGCATATCTTTTCATACAACCTCTTAGCCTAAGGAAAATTTGCATACTTTAACGATGGGTGGCCTAATTTCAAATGTTGTAAGCATTATTAGTCGGGCAGAATTCTGTCATTTCATTGCTTCCAGAGTATTAAATTTCAATTGTGTTTGGAGAAAATCGTCATGATGGAATAATGGAAAGTAGAAAAGAAAACACTACTATAGAGAAACACACACTCTCTTTCCACCGTATTTTATTTCTTCAATGCCATTTTATAATACATATTTATTTGGCGATGGTGTAATCGAAAACAAACAAAAAATCGTAGACTGTAAAAGAGGAAATAAAAGGACAAAACGAGTAGAAATCAGTCCAGTTCTTTACTTAAATTCTTATAATATTTCCTCTTATCAATATGAAATAAAATCTATCTACAGATGGGCTAAAAACAATTGTTTTTTTTTTAATTTATAACTTATTTTCGATTAATTTTTAGCACTTTAAAATGAGAACTTATCAAAAATAAATATATCGCTCAAAAACTGTTGATCTAAAATGTTTACCATATACATACATATGTACCAAAAATAATACAATAACGGCTAACATCACAACGTTCCGACAGTTGAAATGAACACGGTGTAGGAATTGTGGATTCTATTGCTATTGTAATCTTTGTTCTGTTGCACTTTCATAATATTTAAACACTAATTTGCAATTCAAAAATAAATGTGATCATAAATTGATAAACTGAGTGTGAATGGAATACATTTTTTAAGACTTTTTCTTTTAAACTCAACTCTATGGCAACCCTAAATGTGGTGTTGTACGAGAGCAGATTTAAATTGGAGTGTTACTGTGTACTGAGGTGTTTCGTTAGTTCTCTTATTGGTATATTCGCAGGTTTAATGGATGTTTCATTTCCACAGTTTGCAAAGTTTTTTTTTTGTTTTTGTTATTGTTGTTATATTATTACTTTACATAGTTGTTATTGTTGTACATATTTTTCTTTGCCCTTTAATTCATTTAAAAGTATTTACAATACCAGTTCTTAAGCCTGTACGTTTTTAATTTTTATAACAACAGTAGAAACTCTATATAACGCGTGCAGTTATTACTTAAGCACAAAGAGGGACTAATTTTTATATTTTTTATTTTTGTATTGTATTTTGACTGTATATATGTACATACATACATATATTGTATATTTTTTTTTTTTTTTTTTTTGTTTTACTTTTTTAAATGTATGTTTTGCAAAGTTTGTAGCTCTTTTGATGTTTTATTGTTACCAACGTTTGTAGTCATTGTCATTTGACAGTCAGTTTTTAGTTGTTGCTTTGATTTGGATTGGATTATTCGCTGGTTGGTTTCTTTTAAAATATTAACAGCTCTTAAGTTGTGAGTTTGTTGCTGATTCTTCATTTGCTCTTTGAAAAGAAAAATATTTTGATTTTGCCGTTTTTCTTACACAAGCAGAGCGGTCTGTTGATGAAATTTTTTATTTTACTTTGAGAAAGCAAATGTGTTATCAGACAAGATGCCGGATGATTTTTTGGATGGGCAGTTGCATCATATACAGTGTAAATATTTTCAGTGCGATTTAATTCATAGGAACAATTTACATGTAAAAAAACATTGAAAACTACATCAAAATCAAACGATGAAGGGATATTATTTATCGAATTGCTTGTGAATGTCAGATGTTCCATTCTATGATAATTCCAACTGAAATTACATACATAAACGTTTTGTTTATTTTAACATTTTTTTTTTTTTTTGACAAGTAAAGTACATATAAAAAAGTGTACAATTTATTGTATATAATTGTTGTATTATAATTGTTCAAATTTTAAATGAACAGTTTTTCCCACCTGTCATTCAACTTAAATTATCATTGAGGTAGTTATTTGATTATTATTGGTTACAAGATTCTGTGTCTGCAGGCATTGCAGTCGTATCATCGTCTGAAACAATAGCATCTCATTACTTTTATCGATCATGTAATCATGTATTTCGATTTTTGCTCTAAGCAACGTTATTTCAGACGAAGCTCGCACGCGCTTAAATGGATGTACAAAGGAACAAACTCGCCATAGTCTACTAGGTAGTGTGTTAGTTCATTCGACGAGAAGCCGTGGTCCAAACCTTAGATCAGACATCTAGAACAAAAAATATGAAAAATATTTCCTTCGGCGACTTCCTCTTATCAGTCTTCTGCCAAAAACTCTGAGAATAAATAAAATTGCCTTGAAAAGTTTCTCAAATTTGTCGTCCAAAGTTAATGATAAACTGTAGGCCCCGCCAATTATGGATAAAATTAACACACGCACACAACATAGGTGCTGTTGCAAGCTAGGTTGTTATCACGACTACATGGTTGTAATGACCAATTAAATAAGAATTAAAGTAAAAAAGAAAAACTGTTGTTTTAGAAATTATATAATCGTCAGAAAAACCTGTGTTCTTTTACTGCTGAATGCATTCTTTAGTCACATGGTGTCATTAGCCCGATTATATTATTGTGACGTATCAGCAGCCCTTTCTTCAACTACTGATAGACGTTAACGACAGCGACATACTGCGATCCAGCAAACAAAATATTAAAAAAAAAAATAATAATTTCACGAAATTTCGAAACATCTATGGACTATATACATATGTACGTACATACATAAGAATATTCGATATTATTTTCAAAATAATTTTTTTCTCCGCTGTGTAGTAAGAAAAAAAGAAAAAGGAATTAACACAAATTGAAATCGGACAAAAATTGACTTTAAGTTGCCACGCACAGCCCTACAACGACATGAAGCATAAAGAGAAATTAAAACAATGTGAAAAGGAAAAATTAAATTAAATACAAAAATAAAGGCAATAAAACAACAACTATTTACTAAAAAATATACTACATACATACATACCTATTACGTATAATGCGCGCTGATGAGAATCAAATGAGAAGGCACAAAATTTTAACAATAAAATTCTACAAGACAATTCTAAAGCAAGAATAAATACATACAACATACAAAACGATTTAACCCAAGCACAGAGGATAATATGAAGCCAACGAACACTCACTCAGACGCTTACATATTTATATGCATTCAGAAATAGATATTGAAACAAAATAGAAAAAAAAAAACGTTATAGAGTAGTAAGACTTGTATTGAATTACTCCACTTGAAAAACTTTATAGTCAACAAACGAACCTGCAAAAAAAAAAACTCCAAATACACATATGTATGTACATAACCACTCTGAAAACCGTGCTCACTTACCAGCCTAACAAACAGAGCCGAACATACCATAAACGAAACATTTATACTAAAGCAGCAGGACCAGACAAGTCAAGTAAACGAAAACACACCAAAAACTCAACGAATCTCACGAAAATTATGAATTTTTAAATGTCGCTTTTACATTAAAAAAAATTTCTTTTAATTTTTTTTTTCATATTTCGATTAATAATCAAATTGCTTACAAACGACAAATAAATAACAAAACAAAAAATATAAAAAACTTAAAACATAATCTCTACACAGCAGTTACCTATAGAAATAACCATATAAGTTGAGATATTTTAATTCAAAGACAAAACAAATTAAAGTAAAAAAAATTTTAAAAAATCAGCAAATAATTTTAAACGCTAACGCAACACTATGATTCCGGCTATATACATATATATTTTGCGTTTTTTTTTTTTGTTGCTGTTTTTGGTGGTAAACACAAACTAAAAATAAATAATAATAATATTATGAACAAACGTTTACTCTTACATACGGGGTTTAACCGTTACAATGGGTTCAAGATTGGAATGAATGATTGGAAATGCAATAGTATTTGCCGAGTAGGTTTTGATAAGAAAGAAACGAAAAGGTGAAAATATTATTAATTTCTGCATTTGTGCCTCTTCTTTCAAATAAACCGCAAATTAATCACAGGGCGCTCCAAATTAACTTTTGTTTTAGTTTTAAAAGAATCGATTTATGTACATACATATAGGAATGAGAAAAAAGAATATAATATTTATGCATATTTTAGTGGAACACATTAATAAAAGAAAAAATATGGAATACTTATTAGAAAGTATAATTTAAAGAAATAAAAAACAATAAAATTGTGTTCACAAATGCCATAAAACTTTTTCATCCAATTATTCTAGACAAACATAATACATACATATGTATGTATATAAACTATGAAATTCAAAAGGTTCTAAACATTTTCTAAATAGCTCACATAGCATTCCCATTATTAATTTCCAATTCTAAATTGGAAAAGTTTGTACTTTTTTGTGTCCATTTCAGGATGTTAATTACGATCATGGTGAAGCGATTTCTTTATTATTTTTGAAATATTGAAATATTTTAATGGCCCTGCATAAGAATCAACGAACGAGTCGCCTCGTCAAACAAACGATAAAAGAATCGCACAAAGAAAATGTGTATCTACTTAAGCAACGAAATAAAATAATTTTTTCTTTCATTATTGTTTTTTTTTTTTTTTATTTAGTATTTTCTTTTGGTTTTTACCACAAGCTGAAAATTTTTTTCACACGCCACAGTTTTACAACACATTCACATACACAGCCACTCACTCATCTACTGACGAACAGAAAAGAAAAAAATTTTTTTTAAAATCGTTATTTTTTTTTTTATAAAAATACAAGAAAGTCTGCTTGAATAGTGGTGTTGTCTTTTCCTTAATGCGTTTTGTGTTTGTGTTCTCCTGTTTTTTTTTTATTTTGTTTTGTTTGTATTTGTAATATTGTCTTTGTCGTTGTTATATTTGAGTTGTTGGAGTCTCTTTTAGTTTCTCCATGCCGTACCATACGCCGTCTGATTGTTTTCGTTGCATTGCCCCCAAAAAAAACCATTTTTTGCTTTGTATTTTGCCATTTGTTGTTGTTACTGACAAACTTTTTGTTATTGTATGGCATTTATAAACCCGAATAGTCAAATATTATACAGAGCAGCACACAAATACGTAATATAGCGAGGCTATTGAGAAAGAGTAGCAACACTCAGAGAAGGGGTAGGGAAATTATGCGAATTGTTTTTTTTTTATTATTGAGTGTAAATGTGTAATTAAAAAAAAATAATAATAATAAAAAATAACTTGTATGTTATGTCAAAATCATTAATTTCTTGTTAATATTTTTGCAATATCTGTCTCTGTGTGTCAGTTTCTGGTAAACCCCGAAATTATCGTCTCTCAGTTTTTATTTACATTAATTTGACTGCAGTTTTGATTGATTTTTTTTTCCTGATTTGTTTTTCATTTAATTTTTCTAATACTCTACTTTAGTTTATTAAATTGCGTTGTGATGGGATTTTCATCATTCAATTGCTGATAAAATGGATGTATGTATGTCATATTAATACGTGAAAAGTAGAAATATATAAAAAAAAGTGCGATTGTATGTGTGTGTATTAATAAAAATGATAAATTTTTACTTTTCAATTTTTTTTTATTTTTTTCTTTCATTTTTTTTAATTAGTTCGCAGTATTGGCAATAAACACTTTCATTCGGTAAGAGCTTTGGCGTTACAGATCTTTCAGCATAAAAATATCGATGCAATGAATGATTGCTAATTTTTGAGGGTAAAGATAACATACAAGTACACATATTTAGCTACAGGAAATTGAAAAACTAAATAACTAATTTTTTGCGAGTACTCTGTAATTTTTATTCTTGATGGATCATTTTTGGTGTAGTTTTGAACTTCCTTATTTTTTAAACTTTAAAACCAAAATTAAATTATTGCAAACAAAGTTCAATCACTATGACATAAATCTTGAAATTATTGAGTTGATTTCATAAATACTTAACACAAAATTTTTGGTCTTCTATATAAGTTAACCCTCTTTAAAATATAATGGCGGATTTTTAGTATACCTTTGTGTTTTTTTTTAGGCGACTCGCAATTATTGTGAAGGTTTGAACTTTCAATTTTTGAAAAGGAGACAATGGCTGAGGTATAGGATGAATGTGTAACAGTGGTTTTCGTATACATTATTTGACAAAAGGTCTCTGGTCTCGACACCAAAATTATCTTATCATACAAGATCTCTCCAATGTAATAATTTTTGTTATGTGTAGTTAGAACTACTAACCTTTTTTATATAGAAAAAAAAAAAAATTAAAAGCAATACGAATTGTGTGTGAGCTCTGGTAGTGTGTGTAGTGTGCTAGACTATTAGCGTGGGTGCCGTGGGTGCTAGACCATCAGCGTGAGGGTCGTGGTTACGATTTCCACTATAGACTCTAGTCTGTAGCTCTACACCGAGGATAAGATCTACGTTACTCAGCCCGTACCAATTAGATATTATTTGTAATTGTATTCTAATTAATGAATAAATAAAAAGGAATTGACTCCAATAAAATTAAATTAAACATCACAATATTTCAAATAAAATCGTATTCGCACGTAGATTACATATGTATGTATGTACATATCAATTGTTTTTACTGATTATTAATTAACACTATACATATAAGAGTTTTTTCATCAATTCATATGGAACTTAAATATCAAATTTTTTACTTTTATTGTTCTTTGCATCTGAGTTTCTGTTATTAAGTAAGTGTTCAGTTGCTTTGACATAAAATGAACCGTTAACATCTCGAATTGTTGTTATGAAAATTCAAATAGAGTCCGTAAAGATAAATTAGAAATGTATAAAAATGTTAAACCGTTTAGAATTAAAGTATGTATGTTTTGTTAGAAATACAGTAAAAGTAATAATAAAAATATTTAACCCACCTAGTAATGCTGATAAATATTGATGACCATTTCTAACTGGGGTTTTGAACGGAGTAGAATGAATCAAGTTATTAACTGCATGCATGTAACACGTTGGAGTATGTGGAAATTGTTCAATTGCAACATGTTCGTTTAGTAGGTATGGGTTGTAATATGCACGCGTTTAAACACGGGTATGTATGTGTGTGTCCAAGTAAATTTTGGTTTTATATTTTTTTGTAGGCTTTTCTTTTTGATTTTTTGCGTTCTTTGTTTTCATAAAGTATTTTCTTTTTCTAAAACGCTCTTTTATTATTAATTAAACAAATTCTTTTTTCACTTTTCTAAAATATTTATCAAAATTTTGTTAAACTTTTCCTTCTTATTTTAGCACTGCATTTTTTTCACATTACACACATTTTCTACTTTTTTTGCTTATTTGCAGCGTCGTCATCCATATTGATTTTTTCTTCATAACTTTTTTCATATACAACACACTCACTATAATTTTCTTTAAAAAATTCTTTAACAAATCAAATGATTTCCATTGTAAATCTGTTTATAACTCAAATGAATTTGTATTTGGTTGTTTTTTGTTTATTTCTTTTGCACAATATTTTTTAAACAATAGTTTTTTTATCGTCCATCCATCTCTACTCGTTTTTGCAAAAAGTCTACTTTCCATCCATCTCTACCAGTGTTGAAAAATTCAGTACTTTTTCATTTCAAAAATACCGCAGTACCCTCGCCATCTTACTTTTTTACTCAAATACTACTTTTTTCATCAAATTCGTTTTTGTTCGTTCAAATATCAAATATATTTATTATTATGTATTATATTTTAATAAATAATTCGCACATTCTTTTTCCTTCCCGGGTTTATTAAGTAAAAATTAAGCCCCGTTTGTTTTGTACTATGGCGTTCTGTCTGTTTAATAGGTAGTTAGTTACGTTTATAAATAAAGCCTTATTAGTAGACGCCTCTGTACAAACCCCAGGTCAGACAAAACGAAAACGAAAAACATAACATATGTGTATGTGTGTGAATGTTTGTAAGTAGAAAGAAGAAGGAGGTAAAGAACAGAACGTTCGCTCGCCTAAAGAAGAGGCCCGGTTTCACCAACCGCAAGTTCGGACAAAACGGGAACAAAAACAACATATTGCGGGAATTGTTGTTGTGTTTGTTGTTTGCTCGCTGCTGGTTAGAAGAAAAGCAAAAAAATTTAATTTGTTTTGAAGTGTGGTGAATTTTGTTGTTGTGGCGAGTTTCTAGTGTGGTGAGGTTTTACAAAATGTGGTGAATTTATCAGGTGTGGTGAATAAATCGAAATTCGCCAATGTCGTTATTCGAAATTGATACTGTATTACCATAAATCTATGTACTGTATATCGTGATTTGGACGGTGTGTCTAGAATAAGTAATTTTCACATCTGTTAGTGGATGTATTCACCGATATGTCTGGTTACTGCATTAAAACAATGTTGCCATTGTGTCGGCATTCCATTTAAAGTTCTAAAAAATTAAAATTAGAAAATAATTTATTTCTTTAATTTTTATTCCCAAAATGCTTTTGCAAATTGGAAATTCTTATATTTATATAAATATTTATAAATTTTTTGTGCTTTGTTCGATATAAATTTTGTAAAAACTGACAGATACAGTTTCCTGGCAACATTTCAATTTCAAAACATTTCAGTACAAAAAGTACTGTACTATTATTACAGATTTTATGGTTTGCGCTTTTCAACTATAAATGGGGTTAGGCTAATGTTAAAGGCCTTTAGCCCCGGTTAGCCAGGGGTCGATAAAAAAAGAAAACCACACCATGTTTACAATTCAAATATTCTTTTTTGTCTGAAGTTTGGTGTATGCGTATTCTATCGCGTTGTGGTTTGTTGTATGTCTTGTCATCTACCCCTTTAGGCGTGATAAAATAAACGGCAGGATTGGGGGAGAAGAGGGCATATGAACCACCACCGCTGGCTCACCACTAAAGATAGATTCCATCGGCCCCATTGGTTTAAAAATGTGGCAAGTTTTATAAGGCGGGGTGAGTTTGATATGGTGAATTTTGAAAAGCTGTTAAATTGTGGGAAATAAAATATAAATATTGAAATTGACGTTGTTCACGACTACCATAGGCTGCACCGTATTATCAGTGTTGAATTCGTCGGGATTAAGTAAATTCCGGTTCGATTAGTGGTCAATTGGGTTATGGAATATGAATTATATAAAACGGGTATCTCGTCTACACACGAAATCGCATTTATTTTACAATTTTACAAATCAAAAGAAGTCTTTAATTTAATAATTTTAACTAAACAAACCTTAAAAATTATATGTTAACGGATGTGTGGCAAAATAACCTTTACTCTTGATTATTTGTCGAGACAAACGTTGCAAATTATTATCGTTATTCACAAATTGGCCATTGAATATTTCCTGAGTCAACGTCTTGACCTTATCGCGACCATCCGAACATATAGTCATTGCAGTCAGAAGTTCATAATCAGCCAATTGTAAGCCAATGCAATAAGAACGAGAAGCTCTAGATACACTGGCAAACATGGCATAAATGTTTGTAACTATATCGGCCAAGCGTCGGGTTTCATTGTGCCGTTCTACAATATTATTACCATAGCGGGTAAACAGAAGATCAACACACATTTGTAAACGTGCTACAGAATGTTCTATACACATTGCTGCCGGCTCTAAAGTGGGGTGAAGATTTTCTTTTAAGTCCATTTCAGTTTTGGGATTGTCTATACTAGTTCGCTCCAGAAACCTGGAAAATATATGGCCAGGATGAAAAAGGGGATTACGTTGTTTGCGTATGCTATCGCTCATCAAAGGCTGAAAATTATGAAAACCCAAAAAATATAGAAATTTAAATTGTTTAGATTACATTTTAAATTTACCCCTGCGTGCTGTAATCCGGCTAATGCTATAAAAGTGCTTAAACCATCTATGGATTCTCCTAAAGTATATAGTTGTGTAGCATTGCGGAAATAATTTTCAGTTAATTGGCCAGCATGTAAGGATTTGGGACCAATTATATCCAAAGCAGTGGTGCAAATATTATAAAGTTCTTTTAGACCATGATACTAAAAATAGTTTTTTATATTTATTGGACATTTCCTTCCATATTAAGTTGGTTCATATGCTACTCACTTTTGTAATGGCCGCTTCTAAACCTACATCGGGCGATTTAAATTCATCCAACAAGCCTGTTGTCATATAAATCATGCTCTCTAAGCTATAAATTGATAAACAAGACTTGGCCAAATGGGTTTGTATCGATTCCAGATCCCTAATAAAATAATAAAGGAATAAAAAAATGAATACTTTTCAAGTTTAGATGGATTGAAATCTTCCTTAGAACTTACTTTAAAAGTACACCACATTGTTTCTTGTCTATACAGTGCTGTGAAATTTCGTTCAATATACTTTTCGCCATACCCAAACTAATCATAGAATTACGCAAGCGGCTGTATTTTAATAAAGCATCAGCTACTACATTGCCTTCATGGGCATGACCCAAAACACAATTGTCCTTTACTCGCACATTTTCCAGCGTTAAGGTATGCATTGTATTGGCCCGGCAGCCCAAGGTTTGATGTCTTTCACCTAATTTAACACCAGGTGTTAAGGAATCTACCAAAAATATAGTAGTCGAACGGCCAGCCTCATTTTGTATATTGGCCTTTTGGGTTTGAGCCACAATTAAAAACAATTGTTCGGCATCCGCGGTTTTGGGTGGAGTGATCACAAAAGATTTGCTGCCATTTAAAACCCAACTATTATTTCCTATTTCCTGTTGCGCTTTGGTATTAAAAAATTCATCTTCGCTAGCCTCAAATTCATATATAGCTTCCGAGGCTACAAGGGAGCCTGAAAAATGTAAACAATTAGGTTAGTTTGAAGAGAATAACATCTTCAATCAAATTTGACTTGCCATTTGCCAGTTTAGGTAAGAATCTTTGCTTTTGTTCTGTTGAACCCATTTCCTGTATCACGTCGACTATTGAACGGTGTCCCAATAGGCTCAATGCAACTTCAGTAGCTTGAGTTTCAGGTTCGGATGCCATTAAGCTTTCACTAAAACCCCAACCTTTGCCATCAAATTCGAGACCGACATTTGCGCCATACGAACCTAATTGTTTTAAATTGTCTGCCAAACCAGCCGGTAGCGCATGGGCATTACTGGCAGTATGACTATTAAACTCCTCAGCGTAGAAGTTTTTTAACGGCAGCATTTCATTTTGTAAGCGGACCATATCATCACGATGTATGACTTCGGGATAGGCAAGCAATTCATTATCCACTAAGCCTACAAAAAAATTCTTCACTAAAGGCAGCCGGGGAGGCAATTTTGTTGAAGACTGCTCTGCCACTTGTTCTTCGTGTTCAGAAGCATCGGTTAAGGTAGAAGAGGCTGCTTTGCTTCCAAATGATTTGTGAGTTGAAAGAAATCTTTTAAACAGATTGAAACTGTTGTTTTTATTTATTTTTAACATTTCTTCAACTATAATTATTATTAAATTTATTTATAATCACGTAATTCTATTGCTTACAAAATGCACACACAGTTTTGCAAAGTCTTCTTCTTCTTCTTGTATGGTACGACTCACAGTTGATTGATAACAGGGGTGACAATTGATCAAACAGCTGTCTTTTGTTTACATTCATGCTCTCTCAGCTGCTGGTAGGGAGGACGAGCTTTTATTTTTAATCGTAATTACAATCACTGACGAAAATGTTTGCCGGTGGTTTACTGAAAATTCCAAAAAAACTGAATAATGCCTTTAACTTTAAAAGGTGTTATACACAAAGAAATCTATTGGCTCTGACAGAGAGAGGTTTTTTCCAGGACCTTTTTCCAGATACTGCGGGGTAAGCCTTTTATACTAGTCGCTCCAAAATAACCTAAATCTTATTAATAATTTTCTTTAAGATCCCAAATGAAGAAGTTGTTCGATTCTTCCCCACAGACTATCTATGCCGGCTTTGATCCTACGGCCGACAGTTTACACGTGGGCAATTTATTAGTTATAATGGGTCTATTACATTGCCAAAGAGCTGGCCATAATCCTATAGCGTTAGTGGGGGGCGCAACTGGGTTAATAGGCGATCCTAGTGGCCGTAAAACAGAAAGATCACAATTGCAAGAGTCTCTAGTTGAACATAATTTACAAGCAATTAAGAAACAATTGAAGAGTGTATTTCAAAATCATTTGGATTTTTTGTGGGATGATAAAAAACATAAGCGAGCTTTGCCAGCCTTGAGGTAAGCTAAATTATTGCTAAAAGACTATGAAGTTTAATGTTTATTACCTGATATTAGGATAGTTAACAATGCCGATTGGTATAAGAGCCTTAACATCATAGATTTTATAGCCCATACGGGCCGTCACTTTCGATTGGGTCAAATGCTATCGAGATCTTCAGTACAATCTCGTATGGAAGCAGAAGGTGGCATGAGTTTTACAGAGTTTACTTACCAAACCTTTCAAGCATATGATTGGTTACATTTATTGCGCACCTACAATTGTCGTTTCCAACTGGGCGGTTCTGATCAAATGGGAAATTTAATGTCCGGCCACGAACTAATAAGTAGGGCAGAAAAGAAAGAAGTATTTGGTTTAACTCTGCCCATAGTAACTGATGAAGAAGGCGATAAATTTGGCAAATCAGCCGGCAATGCTGTATGGTTAGATGGAGCCAAGACTTCAGCTTTCTCACTTTATCAGTTCTTTGTAAGAAGGCCTGACGCAGAAGTAGAGAAATTGTTAAAACTATATACGTTTTTGCCTTTGACAGAAATTAATTTACTTATGAAAGAACACCTCAAAGAGCCGGAGAAAAGAAAGGCACAAACTATATTGGCTGAGGATATTACTCTGCTGGTGCATGGAGGTAAGTAAATCTGTTTATACTTAACATTGTTGATTCTAAACCAATTCTTATTTCCTACAAGAAAAAGGCTTAAAACAGGCGGAAACTATAACAAATGCTTTGTATAAAGGTAATGTGGAAGGTTTGGCGGAATTGGACCACCATGAAATCAAACAAACTCTGCAAGGTGCAACTTTAGTGGAGATCTTGGCCGAATCTGATATGACTCTTTTGCAAATGGCCATGAAAGCTAAATGTTTTCCCACCGAAGGTAATTTGTATTCGCACAAAAATTATTTGATCATTTAGAATTATAATTTAATTTATAGCTGACGCCATAAGAATTATAACTGCTGGAGGATTTTATATCAACCAAAAAAGATGTCAAAATATAGCGGAATTAATAACTCAAGGTATACATGTGCTGAAAAATGGCTTGACACTTCTAAGAGTGGGCAAACGTAACTTCTATATAGTAAAGTGGCAAAAATGATAGTTTATTGTGTTAATAAATAAAAGTCTTCTTATTTAATTTTGCTTTAATTTAAATTTGAACAATTTTTTATTTGCGTCTAGGAGCACCACCTCCAGGT
Source organism: Sarcophaga subvicina (assembly GCA_936449025.2). NCBI lineage: Eukaryota > Metazoa > Arthropoda > Insecta > Diptera > Sarcophagidae > Sarcophaga > Sarcophaga subvicina. The sequence continues at coordinate 481,505 of OW388084.2, forward strand.
CCAGGCTTTTTTCGCCATCTTTTACTAGCCTCCACGACATGAGCAATTTCCTTTTTAATATTTTTATCATAAAATTTACCGCTCTTGGTAAAGGTTTTATGTTCATTACGCATTTCAGCCAATTTACGATTTTTCTGTTTCATTATATTTTTCTTATTGGCCGATTTCTTTTTACCCGCCTCAGAAAACTGCACCTTTATAAAACGCCCTTGCATCTCTGTATTATGAAGTTCAAACGCTCTTTGGAAACTATCTAAGTCATTCATTTCGACGAAAGCAAAACCACCACTACGTTGTTTAGGTATGCGCACTGATTTCACCGAGCCCTTGGTGCTAAACAAATCTTCCAAGTCGCCTTTAGTTGTTTCAAAGCTTAAATTGGTCACATACAAAACATAACGATTAATTTTAGCAGCCCCTTTTCTTAACTGCTCCAGTTGGGCCTTTGAAAGACCACCTTTTCCCGGAGGTGAAGCATAATTATCCTTTGACTCAATTATGCCTCCTTCAACAGCTTTATTTTCATCTGAAATTTCCTCATCTTCTGTTGATTCTTGTTCTTCTTCAACTTCGATTGATGCTTCATCATCGTCGCTTTTTGCTTTGTCTTCATAAGTGCCATCCAAGATTTCCTTTCGCTTAGCATCATCAAAATTTCCCAATAGATCTGCAGAGTCATCGTTAATCGGTTGGCGAATTTTGTCAGGCTTTACAAACTCCTCTACGCAATAATCACTATCGGAAGAAGAATCCTGAAATTAGTAGACGGACAAATTGATGAAAACGAAGTGGTTGGGGGGCGAGTGGCCTTTATTTCCGAGAAAAACTTACCATTTTGATAAACGATTATTATTTATACGTGTGTGCACATAGGTTTAATTAAAAACAGTTTTATTGTCTTCTTTTATTAGTGAAAAGTCGTACTCAATTTGATTTTCGCCAAACTTTAAAATTTTTGTTTCTTTTTTTTAACTTATTTGTTTTACAATTTTATTATAAACAATAAAAGTCACCCTCTGTTTACATTTCCCTCTTTTCAATATAATGACAGTGGAATGCACGTGTAGCAGCAAGAGAAATGACAGCTGACAATCGTGTGTCAAAGAAAGTTGGTAATGCAATATTAAATCAATTAACCCTAGGTTGGGATAGTGTTCGAAATTTTTTTAATACGCATATTCTTTTTCCATAATTTGTTTGTACATATAAATAAAAAACCGTATAAGAAAAATTTTACGAGTGTTTTGGTGTTTGTTGGATGTGTGTGGGGCGTGTGTGCTGGATGTAATAGTTTAGTTGTGTGTGTATAATTTCTGTATAATGTCTGTTTGTTCAAAGGTGGCTTGATGACGCTGGGAAAGACAAACCCCCTACTGCTTACTCCAACCCAACTCACCACCCGGCGGTCTTTTAAAACCCCAAAACACCCATCACTTGTCCCTTCTCATCATCCCGCGAAAAATAATAATACTTTTAGTGTGGTTTGTGTCTAATGTGATGGATTTTTGGGATGTTTGGCGAATTTTTGGATGGTTTGGTGTTTTTCTAATGTGGTGAGTTTTTGATAAATATATTGAATTTATCCGGTGTGATGAATAATGTCGGAATTCGCCAAAAATACTGTATTACCATAGCTCACTATACTATCAGCGATGATTTAACCGGTGACTCTCTGGAACAAGTAATTTTCCTCTTGATTAGCGGAATCAGTATGTTAAAAGCTATCCAATAGCAGTGTTGCAAAATTGAAATTTTGAAATAGAACCGAACTATAACTGAAAGAGTACCTTTTTGCATCAAATGGTACTTTTATAAAAAAACATTTTTTTAAACTTATACACAATACAAATGGAATAGAAAAACTACCGACTTATACAATGTTTCTCATATACAAAATAAAAACAGTTGATTCGAAACGTAAAAGTCCCTCCCGTTTAGTCATATATCGACGGAACGTAACGAATGTACGTACATTTCGGCAACCGTTCTCATTGCTTTTCGTATTCAACACTGTCTTAATCGTTCGTTGAGTGTACTTTTCAGTGTTCCCTAATCGAGATTAATTTATTTATGCCTCCGCTAACGGAGATGAAAATTACTTATTCTAGACATGCACCGTCCAAAATCAGGATATACAGTACATGAATAGATGGTGATATAGTACCGTTTCGAATAACGGCACTTTGGTGAGTTTCACTTTATAAAAACTCACCACTCTGGAAACTCACCACAACAACAATAAAGTTCATTAAACAAACAGGGGCGCTTAATTTTTACTCACCGGAAACGGAAGAAGAATGTGCGAAATAGAAGAAAAATTATTTTTTTGAACGAATAATTTTTCACCAGTGTTTGGATTTATTAAACATACTTTTAGGGGTTTCAAATATTAATTACCATATTCCTGTATTTGAAAACAACACAAACAGGGTGATATGTTCATGTTAAAATTATGTATGCCTGAAAGCATTTGACATTTAGGCGAATAAACGAAATGGAAATGCTGCATGAAAAATGAATGCAAAATTTTTACTGAGCGCAATTTTTTTTACTGCACAAAATTTTGTTGCATGAAAACTTTGAATTTTTTGGCTTAAGCCTAAAAGTACGCTATAACGTCCCTATCAAATTTTTTAAACCTTCATGCAATACGAAATAAAAGAAAATTTATAATAAAAAAAAAAAAATAAAAAAATATATTGTTATGAAAATGGAAATGGTGTTATTAATAAATAATAAAAAAAAAATAAATAAATAAAATAAAAAATAATATAAAAAAAATAAATAACATAAATTCGAGTAACACCAATTTCTCTTTTCTTAATTCTTGATTTAAAATAGAAAAAAAAAGAAAATAAAACAAATCCACTATCTTTCGAATTTTTGATGCTTTGGCCAGACATTCATTGCTTTTATCATCCTCATGAACACGCTGCAATGGACAAATTTAAGCTTAGTGCGCAGAGCCCCTTGCAAGGGACTCTCGAATTTTCTACTGTACCACTTCCAAAAATTTTAATTTCTAAATATTCTAGATATAATCCAGTTTATGATAAAACGCAACACAAAAACACAATTTGTATATGGGGCTTACGAGTTTTAAGCACAGACACCAAGTATACTTCATTAATTGATTTTAAAATTGTCCAATACCTTAGCTTGGGACAATTGGTCGAAGGTGTAACGATTACGATGTAAATGATAAGGCAAAACTTCAAAATCCAAGATTGGAAACGTTGATCTGAACAGTATAAGTAACAAAGGCAAGATAGCTAAATGTCAGTGAAAGAAAATAACAAATACTGTGTTCGTTGCAGTCTATGAGTAAACATTTGGATTCTAGTGACGTAAGGCGGTTAAGGTTATTTACATACATATTTGAAGGTTTTCGACGGACATTGTATCTGGATATTGAGATTGGAATATACCGTTAACATATTAGGGACATTAACACTAAAAAATTACGATTCATCGCTGGAGAAAAACTTGCCTCTAATGCTGAGAGGAGTAGGATGGATACGTCATCAAATATTTGGAATTTAAAATCACTTGGATTTATCTAGAAACAAATTAACCACAGAGATAGAGTATCACTTAATCTGAAGTCAATGCGATTCATAAGCTTAAAAGAAGTGGTGTATGTACTATTTGTTCATTGCGTGCTCTGTCTGTATGTATGCAAGCAATCTGTTAAAATGTAAACAGGCGACTCGACCTAACGAATAAGTAAGTAAATGCTACCAGTTAAAAAAACTATCTATCAAAAATAGAGAATTGACAAGTGCTGTACCACAGATCGGTCGTAGATCGCTGGGCATGGTCATCTCCTCTTTGATTTCAAGTTGCTTGATTTCTATTTTGAAGGTTAAGAGCGCATTTTAGTCGTTCTCGCACGGAGTAAAAAAATGATTGCATGTAACGTTAATAGATTTCAGTTAAAAAAAGCATTCGAATAATTCTGGTTTTTCGGAGAGCGCTGCTTTGGAAAGATTCAGTTATCGAAGATGCTGATGAAGCCTTTTGCTCTGACTGGACGTTTCTGACAACACCTCTTTTCATTTTTCTTTTATTGTTGTGATGTGTTTTACACAATCAAACTTTGTAGGGTACGCACCAAGCGGCGGTCCATTAAATAATTTTTAAATGTTCGTTTTTCATGTTTCAAATACAAAAGGCAAATTTGTTGGGAATTTGAAAGAAAAACAAAAAAAAAAAATAATCTCGTTATCGAAATCAATAACGAATTTTTCATTCCATTTCCATTGTGGCATGTTCAATAACGTTTTACTTTTGCTTTAATTCTGGAAACAATAAAAACTCATTAGAAGTAAAAAAGAATCTCTTATTGGTTGTTGTTGACGTTAATGATGAAAATTTGAGAAATAAAAACTAAAAACAGACGCAACAAAATGACAGAACAAACGCCTTTAATTAATTTAAGACATTAATTACAGAGGTCCAGCTGTCAAGTATGAATGGGACACCACCAAATCATTTAGATTTGTTGGTAATCAATATGGTTTGTGGAAGAAAATTAAATTGATGCTTTCGAATTTCGTTTCGAAAAATTAACATACTTTAACTGGGTGGGTTGTTTGTCTAAAGCAAAATAAGATATAAATCGCTGAAATGGTTTTTGAATATTTTAAAATGAAAGAAATCAATAAAAATTGAATATTTTAACGAAATATTTCCCATACACCTCTCTTTCTCTCTCTCTCTCTCTCCCTCTCTCTCTCTCTCTCTCTCTGGTTGTCAGATGTTGTATTAAATACGTATTTTCTATAAAAAAAATCTTAATTTTGTTTCTAAATAATAAAATTAACAAATAGGAGATGTTGTTGGTTGAAAAAACATGTATAAATTCGTGAACGTTGTGGAAGTCTTACAGAAATAGAGGGTAAATAAAAGTGGTGATAAGAAGTGGCCCAATCGGACGCCTATCTCACCACTCAGAATTTGAGCGCGTTTTATTCTACAAAAATCCTTACGATATAGCCTAGTTATGACATGTATGAGCCTGAGAGAAATTCCCAAACATTCCATTGGAATACATTCCAAATTCCATCATGGTTTAGTCTATCAAGGGGCCTTATTATAGTTAATGAAGCACAAATATTGTAGTGAGGGCTACTCTACAGATTATTCAATAATAACACTTAAGTTCCTGCTTGTTCTTGCTTTAAAATTGAAGTTACTCTGTTCGATATTCTTAAGGCTATTCCAGTAATAGCCTGAATATCTAGTGGGTGCTAGACTGGTTGCAGAAATAACCCCATTGTGATCAGTGATCAGTATGGCGTCCTTCCTCTGGTCCGAAGAATCTCATTTGCCTTTATGGATTCTATTGTGTGGTTGGATTATGGATTCTATCTGTGCGTAACCATCTTATACAATCATAATATCTACGCGGCTGCTGTTAATAATTGCCTTGTTACGGGAGTTATATTATCCTTCCTTGCTTACAGGGTCTAAAGTGTTCGTTGGGGCGTCATGTTGGATACATATAATATTACGTACGCGTACCCTGACTAGAATGATCCTATTCGAAAAAGATTTCCAAGTAATAAGCGCTTCTTTTGCATTCCTTATCACAAAGAGAAAACACACTCCACTTGATCTGGGGACAGTATCTGATTTGCCTGAATATATTAAGTGTCAGGGTTTTCCCTCACATCTGGCCAGGGTGTTTTGCTTATCCTTGGCGACACTAGACTGTAAACTGTAACTTTTTTTGCCGAGGAGTTGTGCTAGGCATGAAATGAAAAACGTGGAAGTCACTGTATATCTCTACACTGAATAGAGTTCATGTCTTGTCATAATTAAAGTAATTTTCAAATTTATAATTTTTTGTTACCCTTCTTTGCATTGTGATTACAGTTGGCGTCATTGTGATCTCAATTTGAAAATGAATGAACCGAAAGCCGTTAACCGTCATACATAACTTTTGGTGGCCGACACTTGTTTTTCACTCCTCTAAATGACTGTGTTGTTGGCTTAAAATTTATACCGAAAATCTTCCTTTTTGTGCAATTTCTGACAGTCCGTTTTAAGTTAAGTTAAAAAAAAAGTACGTTAAAATAAAATTAAACCTACTCATGCAACAATTTACGGCAACATTTCATAATAGGATGTTAAAGTAAATGAAACGGTTGGCCATCGTAACGCGCAGAGTGAGAGAGATTTCGGACAAGTGAAGTGTTTGTTAAAAAAGAAAAAAAAAACGAACGAAAAACAACTTTTATTTACAAACAAACGTGTACTACGTACAGTGGCCGGTCACGTTAACGGGCAATGGTAACACAAAAAAAAAAAAAAATAAAATGTTACGGTGGAAGTGTTGAGCAAAATGTCTTCTTTGACATGATCACTAATCTACACACACACACACACACACACACACACACACGCGCGCGAACCCATACACGTTCATTCATTAGTATACATATATGTATGTATGCATACACGCAGTCTCATATACAAACTGCAGCAGCGGGCCGACCGATCGACCATTAATGAAAAATTCTTTATAAACATGTCTTAAACTAAAATAAGCCAACAACAATGACAATGAATTTAAGCGGGTTGAATATTGTTATTGTTTTTGTTTCCAAATACATACATACGTCTAAAAGCAGAACTTGTTAAATAATTTTTTTTTTTTTTTTTTTGTTTTTTTTTGTTTTTTTTTTTGTTTTTTTTTTTTTCATTTACCAGCAGCACTCATGCAACAAACAACAGCAATAGCTTTTGTTGAATTGTTATAGTGTTATTGTTGTTGTTATTGTTGTTGTCGTTAAAATTTAAATGGAAATATAAAGTTGCCCTCTAAAGTTGTGTGTGATGATGTTTGCAGGAAGAAACTGTAAGCCACTCACAGACAATTTCTGTTTCCTTTTTTTTTTGTTTTTTTTTTTTTGTTTTTTGTTGTTGTTGTATTTTTTTTAATGTAAAAACTGTAAAGAAAACTTCAAGTTAAACAACGTACATACTTGTGTACGTATGTATGCATGTATTGCCAACGGAGCCATAAAAATAATTGTCCTCAGCCATTATCTTGCGCTCGTTGCTGAAGGGTTTGGCCAGGCTTACTTCTTGGTTTTATTTTCGAAATCCTTAAAATTTAAACGTAACGTAGAAGTATTTGCATTTTGTTTTTGGCCAATGTTTTACTGTTGTTGTTGTTGTTGTTGTTGTTGTTGTTTTAAATGTTAAATTGAATGTTTAATCAATTCTTTTGTTTGTTCTTAAAAACATGCTTGTTTTAGCGTTTGTTTTAAAACAAAATTGATATTTTATGTTCAAGAAATCCTTGAATTCCCTAAACAAGCAGACGCTACTGAACACTGGAACAATTGGACAATATTTTTTTTCCCTACGCGGACATGAAGAGAGTTTTTTTTTTTTTTTTTTGAATACATCGTAATAAATGCAACTGCTGCCTTTGACAAGTGAACGTTATCTGATAATATCTCTATACATTGGCTTAAGTTGAAACGAAAGGATATGTTAAGGAAATGTTGAAATATCTTTTGCTGAAGAGTTGTTGAAAATCTTGCAGGTATTGAAGATGACCAGATGCAAGTTACCCAATGTCACGTTACACACTCAGTAGTTGACTGTAAAAGATCTCAGTTACGAATATAGTCAGCAATCGTGTTCGGTGAGAAAGTAATCACCCTTATCAGAATGATATTTACCGATTTCTTTGTCTCAGATGCATTGAAGAATTTTTACGGTTTTGAACTTTTAGGAAAACTACCTCTTGAATATTTTATTTCCAGAAAATCTTCATAATGGAGATCGTGCACGATCTCTCTTATATATTCGAAATTTGAACCTGAATTTAAAAAATACTTTTTTATGCCAGAGATATACGACATGTCGTCACCGATTGATTTGAACAATCAAATTCTATTATGTATACAGAAATCTGAATAATCGCGCAATTGAATCAGTTGATCATGAAATTTATGCGATTACATTTCGTCTTCTTCAACAAAACTGTTTCCGTTTTAGAGGCATTAACATCCAAACTCTGTTTAGATGTTCAGTTTAGAGTTCAATGTTGAAAACACCAGAAGAGACGTTACATCATGTACGTGCTTTGTCTCTGCTTTCACGGGCTTATTTGTACCGTTTTATGTCCTTAATGCTATAAACACACTAGACGCACCACAACAACGACTACAAGCTAAATCTAGCCCAAATGCAAAGCAGCATCATCGCTGATTGTTATCGTGTTGCCCTTAAAATCATCACTTACACATACAATGTATGCAGTCTATTACTAAGAGATTGCAGTGCTGCGTCTATTGTGTTCATAGCATTATTCTGAAAGAAAAAGTTCAAGTTAAGGAAACAATAAAAATGAATTGCAAAACATTCAAATCCAATTTTAAATAGAAACTAAATTCAATATGAATACAACAAGCAAGTACAACAAAGTATGTAACAATATTAAATCATAAATAAGGCAGCCTGTATTATGTACAGTATTGACCACACTGGTCCAGTACATTTCGAATTGAGGAAAGAAAACTTGCAGCAAAAAGAATAAAAAGTTAAAAGGAATCGTATATGTATTGGTATAGTAATTTCAAGTTCCGCTGATTCTTCACCAAGCTTTAACCATAAAATGTCCACAACAACAGTCGCCTTTTTTCCCCCATATGAAGCACTTGATGTAAAGAAAAAAAAAACGTTCCCTTTTAGAAAATGAAATTGTTTAAAAAGTCAAAAGCCTGTTCACATCAATGCTGGACATATTTAGTGAACGTGGCATCATGTACGCTAACCATATGTACATACATACGTACATTCGTACATAGCAAGTATGTACCTTGTTAACTTGGTGAGCTTCATATAAAAACAACTTGCCTAAAACGCTGATCAACGACTCTATGTGACTTTAAGAAAGTACAACAATAACAAAAAAAAAAAAACATAATAAAATAAAATAAAATGAAAAGGAAAGAAAATCTGGCATAATACATACATACATACATACATACATATATACATACATACATACTTACGATATACACGGTAGCTTAAAGTGATGACGACATCTTGGCCATGTTTTATAGCTCTACGCTAGTCTAGAGGTTTATATTTCTGTAACTTTTTTCAGTTGGCCTTTATGTTGTAGTTGTGTGTCACAGACATGGCTTAATGTTTAATGTTTTAAGCCATGTTTGTTGTTTACGGCTGTCTCCCGTTCATTCCTTTAAGCCAAAGAGAACTTTATTAGCAACGACCATTTCCTACGCAATCGCATCTTCGTTTCTTTATCGAAGAACGTATTGAATTGTATGTATGTATGTATGTATGTATGTATGTATGTTCCAGCCACATTACTAGATGCCTCAACAACTAACCACACAGCAGACATTACTAATGTTGATACTAGTAAATGTTGTTTTTGTTATTCTTCTTCTACTTCTACCGTTGATTAAATCAAAACTACAACAACAACAACAACAACAACAACAACAACAACAACAACAACAACAACAACAACCATAACAACAATAACAAAAAAACATCAAATATTTCGTTCCTTTAACTACTTTGTTAAAAAGTTAATGGTCGAAGAGATAAAACTCGTAATCAGATGAGAGTTGAAACAAAACAAAAAAAAAAACAAAAACAAAAAAAATTCAAGTCAAGTGACGGGTTAGTCTTGATCAGCTTCAGTTAACATCGGCTATTAGGCAGTAAGAACATCAGTTAAAATGTTCTTGATTTAATCGTTTCAATTCTATTTTCTAATTATCTTGGCGGAGCGAGGATAAGCTCTTCTTAATTTGACTTCTATTTTTGTTTTCACTCAAGTGATTTCATTTTTTGCTTTTTTACGAAATATTTACTAACGTTAGATAATGGTAATGCTATCAATTGCTTTAGAGTTTAGCCATTGAAAATTTACACGTCATTTGGTTTAAGTCTTTCAAGGCTTCAGAATATGAATCTTTACATCATAAGAGGGAACCCCCAATTTTTGTGCGTAAAAAAATCTCCTCAACATTGCAATCCCCCCATATAAATGTTTTAATTTCTTTATCATCAGCAAAATTGAATAAGAAATAGGGCCTCTGATCTGCAAATGCCAGTATATCAGCGATTGTTAAACGCTCGTAAACATTAACAATTGCCAATCAAGTATTTGGCTTGTAACGCTTCTCTTATTCGCATTTAATCAATCGGCTTGTAATCATTCAAGCATTGCCTACTTTTCTGCTTCAACATATTATTACTGGCAGCAGCAGCAGCAGCAGCAGCAGTAATATGTAGTAGCAATAGTAAGTAGCAATAGTAAGTAGCAGTAGCAGTAGCAACGACAACAAGCATGATGTACATACTACCATCAGGCAAAACTCGTTGAATGGTACGACGAACGTCTGTCTACCACCATCAAAATACATACACATTGCTAACAAAATTTAATCACATGTTGGCGTAACTTACAATTGGTCTCGTAAAGTACATAATAATTTTTGAATACATACAATGACAGAAACCGAAAAGGGGAAAACACTGTCATTTGTTGTTGTTGGATTTTTATTATTAAATCGAAATGAATTGAAATCGATTCGTAACATCATCAACATCATCATTGAACGATCAATTGTCTGAATTATCTGTATCTGTGCCTGTATCTGTTTGTTTACTTTTGAGTATAGTTGTTCCAACTGTTTGATTATCATAATTATAATCATTGTGCTAATGATCATCATCATAATCATGGTGGTTGTACAATGTGTTTAAATGTTAATACAAACCAAATATAAAGTGATGCTTTGCACAATCAGACAATTGCATTCAAAGTTTTGTTTTTTAACTTTTTCAGTTTTTGCTGATAAACGTTTACGTAAAGGAATCAAATGAACGTCCCTTAATGAGTTCACAATCAAACAAATAGACAAAATGGACGCAACACAGCAAGCATAACAATACATATTACAACATTACAGTCTTAGGTCAACCATAAATAAAACAAATAACAAACAACAATAATTCATTTATTTATTTATCTTTTTCCCATTATACATACATACATATGTACATATGTATATCATAAATCGCGTTTTTAAAACATCTATGTCATGTATGTTCTTTGTATTGTCAGCATTAATTCTCCCATTGCTAGCACAAATCCTTTCATTGTTAGCAAGCACTTCTCTTATTGCTGCTAGTAAAAATAGAAATTAGCCTAAATGTGATGCAGCAGCATCGGTGCTCTTAAAATATTCCCTTCCGAATACAACCATGTATTCTATTTTTATGAGATTGCTGTGCTTGATGTGTTACTTCTATTGTGTTTATAGCATAAAGAACTATCGGTCTGGATACACTCACGGGTTTTTAACGACGACGAGAAACAGTCTAAACTTCAATTGTTTTTCTTTTTTTTTTTGCTGCAGGTTTTTATTTCATTCAGATTTTTCACAGGCACACTTACTTAACTTACTCAATTGTACATTACAAAGCTTTAATCAGGATCAGTTTCTCGCACCACACATTTTCGGTGTGTTAAAGTTTAAAGTTAACTCCGAAAGAACGATTTTTGAAAAATCTTTTCATTACATTTTTATTTAGTCTCAGAGTTTATGCCAGAAGACTGCTGAGATAGGAAGTCACCGAAGAAATATTTTTTCATATTTCGTTTTGTTTAAGATATTTGGAATATGGTTTGAACCACGGCCTCTCGTTTAATATGCCAACACACTACCTACTATACTACTGCAACTTATTGAAGAGTTTAAAAGAATTTGGTTTATGAGGTTTCTAATCGTTAAATGGGATAAATCAGAAGATCAAGCATTTCGATATGCATTCTTGGGATGCGTTCGCTATTATTGAGGTGTTTACAAAAGTAAGAAGAGTCTCCTCGCATACAATTATACTTCGCATCCAATTATGCAGACAACAAAAGAATTGCGCAATAACTTTTTGATTTTTAATATTCAAATTTTAGGAAATCGGGTTAATAATACTCTTCTTTCCAGAACACTGTATATATTTTTATATGCTTTCCGATTTTTCTATCAAACTAAATCAGTCGACAACAATGTTTTTGGAGTCTTATTCAGAAGCATTTGGAATGATTCACTATCACAGTACCAAAGTCTTAAGAACTCTTGTTCAGATCCTTTACTACGTATCCATTTACATTCAGATAAAAAGTAAACACACTCATTAATTTTGACTTGCCTTTATAGTGGGGCGATTAAGCTCAACCTTAGCAGCCCGTTGTTGCAACGTTTATGTAGAAGAGCCAATTCATATCCTCGTGGAATTTGTTGCATTGTAATGAATTCATTCCTTTCATGCTGTTTAAAATTGAAAAAAAAAGAAAATCAACAACAATACTTTGCCAAAAGTAAACAAATTGTAAAATTTACATGACTGTTTTACAGCAGAGTTTACATCAACGTCAAGATTATCGTTATGGAATTGAAGTGGAGATTCAAGTTAAGTGATGACAGTTGCGGTGAGTTTTTAATGCGCTTTTAAAACCAATAAATTTTATATCATCCAGGCAATAATTATTTTTGAAAATTATCCAATACCAATACCAATACCAATACCAAAACCAAACCAAACCAATATCTGATGATTGTGATTATTTAACCAAGAAATATATGAACAATTTAAACTGGATGTTCAATTCAATCACATGCCTATAATGATGATGATGATGATGATGATGATGATGATGATGATGATGATAATGAAGTTAACAACTGTGATCAATGGAAAAACAAAAACATAAAATATAACAAAACAAGTAATTATTGATTGCATTTGGATCTGTAGGAGTGAAGTTTACGAAGCCAACGTTGTTGACTGAAATCTAGAAATTCATTTTCGATATGTAAGAACTGTTCAATTCCAGCAATTCAATTCATGTTCCAGCATAACCACTAACAACGTCATGTAAAGACAATGCAATTGGCCAGAAGTATTCATATTCGTGTTGCAGCTGAGGGCTGGTAATTAAAGCAGGACGAATATTTCTTAATGGAGTTCCACAAAGAAGAAGAAAAAGTGATTATAGTTAATACCAGCACCCTAGATATGTACATACATTCCTTTAAACCAATAAATGTATTTTTCACAACGATTTCATTTCAAATTCAATTTCTTTTTATTTTCTTTTGTGTGTTTGGCACATTTTCTAGGGCTGGTTGTGGATTAGAAGCTGTCTTGGAAACCGAACAACATTAACAGATTGAAAAATGTTTCCATTGTCCTCTTTGCTTGTAATAAAGTGTTGGAGAAAAATTGGAGCTTGGGATCTACGATGACTCACTGGATATACACACAAGTGATTAGACCTACGGATGTCTAGTTTGGTGGGAATCTCTGGACTACTAATACGGCGGTTGCAAAGCTCTGCCTGCATAATTATTAGTCGTGAATTGCGTACTGCACTGGGTATAATTTTGCGTCTTTTTCAGCTTCACCTCTATTATAGGGGTTTGAAGGCTAATACTAATAGGAGTATCTGGGCGACTGGTAAGTGGAATGAAACGAGTACTGGTCACGCAAAAATCCTTAAAGAAGTAGGAATTTTCAGTAGCATAAACTAAATGACAACGTCAACGGACTCACGTCGTAACGGAGTCCGGGCAAATTTATATTCATGACTCCAAATTGCATTGAACTGTTGGATGTGGACTTTTTTCGGAATAAATCGGATTAGCACAGTCTATAAGGCTGCCAGATCACCGTACCGTGCTTAGTCAAAGCTTAAACTTTACAGAAGCACGCTTAGTATGGTTATCGGGATGATTACGAGGCATTGTATTATGGGAATGCATGCGAAGCCTTATCGGTCTTGTATACATTGTTAATAATTTTTGTAGAAGCTACAGAGATGAGGACGAAACTGTTCTTCACCTACTGGGTGCCCGGCACTATGTTGTAGAAGGGGAAGGTATCTTCGTGGCAACTATGTATGTAAACGATCTGGCGGAGCAGTCACGATATTGGCAGTCTGAGCCACTTCATCAGACGCTCCGAGTGGTTTTTGGACTAGTAGAGTGGAATGGAAAACTGTGATATCACAATGGGCCCCATGTGGACTAAATGCGTCTGTCCATCTACCTACCTACATATATACATACCTATCTATTTAGTTTTCTATTTATATATGTAAGTACAGATATTTTCGTTAATATCACTTCATTTTATTCGGTTAATGTACAAAATTGTTTAAACTTGTTTCAAGAAATAAACTCGGAGCTTCAAATTAAAAATAAGAAAAAAACGTATAATTGTGGTTGCTATTCTAAACGTTAAACGAAAACGATAAAAACGATAAAAACAAAAAAAAAAACAAAACAAAACAAAAAAGAGAGTACGAAACGTTTGCGCTAATACATAACAGCAAACGACAGACGGACGTTAAAAAAGTTTAAAAAAAAATGAACTAAGAAAACTAAAGCCATCAGAACCGATAATTTTGATTTACAACACGCCAGTTATTATTTATAACTTATTTAGTTTTTCGTTTAAGTTTATACGTTGTTGTTATTGGTATTGTTGTTGTTGTTGTTGTTGTTGTTTTTTGTGGTCGTGTAACCTGCACATTTTAAATGAAAGCAACTTTTTTTTTATGGTTAAAAATCATATGATTTTGTTTTTCTATATGGGGACTCGAGAGAGTCTTACATTTTTTTTTTATTTTTTTTTTGCTTCTGAGGCTTTTTAACGAAAAACATGGTTGAAATCTTTTAACAGTCTAAAGGCATACAAATAACAACCAACGACAAAAACAACAACAGCCACAAAAAGTAGGAGGCAAAGGTAGAAAAACAAAACAAAACAAAACAAAACAAAACAAAGCAAAAAAAAGGAAGAGAAAAATACAAACCCCAAAAAACCGAGCAGCTTAAACGTTTATTATAATTTTTTCCTTTAAATTATTCATTGCTTACTTTAGTCAGTGTTAAGCAGTGCTTTAAAAGAGTGAATTTCTTAAGTTCTTTGTAATATTTATCGTTTTATTAATTCCCTTGGAGATTTGATAGTATCAGTTACAGGGATTGTCCTCCATTCGTTTGTGTTTCATCATTAAGGATAATAATGAATAAATAGTTTCCATTTCTCGCTGACATTATGCAAAGTATTTACGCAATTTTAATGTAATTTAATAAAAAAAAAATTCTCAATAAATGATAAATTATGTAATTCGACGTTTTTTCACAACTGTTCTAAAGTTCTACGCTCAATTGTGTTTCTTTTATCTGCAAGTTCCAATCGAATCTACGCTTTTACTCATGACAACACTGCTTCGATCGTAGACCAAGTCTTTTGGAGCCAAACACATTACGGAACATACGTTCGTTTATAGCATGTAAATGACAATGAGAATTATTATCCAAACGGAATATAATTTCAGTAAGCATTTCCATGCAATGACCGTTTCTTTATGATCCGTGAGACGTTCTAGTTTAACACACATCTGAAGAGCATGACGTTCATTTATTCTGGCAACGAGAATTAAACGTGATGTTTACTGGAACCACAAAATTTTTTTGTAATGACCAATTATGTATGTATGTACAATTGAGTGTGAAATAAGGGAACTTGGCATCCGTTAAATGCATATTTTTTTCGTGCACCACATTGTTTACATAAGGGACCTTCGTTCGTGGTCAAATAATCCATATAAATAGCACAAACTACGTATTACAGACAGATTAGGAATGTGTACGTCATCACATATAGCGATTATTTACCTGGAAAATAAACTTCTTTTACAGTTCTGTTCTATTATTAACCTACTCTACTACATTGTATTCACTGCAACGCTGTTCTTGATTTGCTAAAAAGGGTGAGATGGGGAGGGGGTGGGCAGAGAAACGAAGAGTCTGATTTCTTAAAATGAAATCGCTTATTTTTCATACAATTATTAGTTTCGTGGCAGTTATTGATGGAAACAAACACCCTGAGGCCCTTTAGCCTTGTATTCTAGTTTTCAAAAATGTTTAACTTGTGTTCTTAGCATTTTCATAATAAAGAGCAGACCATCGACCATTTCGATAACCAGCAAAACAATTCAACCGACAGTTAAAATCCATCGACTGGTGTTACCACGAGCTCAAACCAGTGAAGAATACAAAAAAAAAAAACACGCCTATTCACGTTTTGATGTTCGTTCTTCCTCGGTCAACTTAATAAATAAATGCCGGTTTGGCTTTTTTTTCCAGAATATGCAGACATTTTTGCAAAAATTACTTTATTTTTATTGTTGTTGTTTCGTTTTTTTTTGTCTTTAGTTCTGGCCAGCTTAAAAGAAACTTAAACAAAAAAGAAAAAATAAATCCAAACAAACATCACCTGGATAATATCTTAACTCGGCCTATGTATGTATATCATACAATTCAAATTAGCCAACAAAAAAATAAAAAAAAAACAGAAAATAATGAAAAAACAAAATCCTGCGATTAAAGTCAATATAAAGTGGAATATTTTTTAACTCCTTTTGAAATTCATGGCACATCCATAGAAATTGTATTTAATAAATGCCTTAACGTTGGTAAAAGTGAAAAGAAAAAATAAAAATGATTTCGTTTATTTATGACTTTATTACCTGTACATAGATAGAACAGTATAGCAATTCGTATCAGTAATTTGATGCAAAAGCCTTATTTAATCATACAAGTTACTGTTAAAGAGACCCGATAAGATTTATTATCTCTATGCGGTCGGAATAGATATGCTTTGTGAAACTTTTCGTTGAATACGAGATACGATCCTGAGATATGTACGTATTCCTCTCTAAAGAATATTCCTCTACAAAGAAGCTATCGCATGTACATCACTGTCAACTTATTCGACACACTGTGTTCTAAAGTAATGAGGCATAGCTTTGGTGAAAGACTGTAGCTGGGCGAATAACCTATATTTACATAAGGGTAACTTCCATTCCGCAAAATCTTAGTTAAATCGATAGGCATTTAGGCATAGAAAGACGTATAGGATGTTGCAGAATCAATCTATTGCATATACTGCTTAAAGGTGGGTATGTGATTAATATCTTTGTCGTTACCCTCATAATAATTAAGGTTTCAGACTATGATGTGTCTAATGGGCTAGAATGTTAGAGTACAAAATTTCCTGAAGTTGATGAGGTATAAATAGATGCCTCGGCTTTAAGATTACACTACTTATTGTCGTTTCAATTTCTAATTTGAGGACTATAAATATACCGCCTGTATAACTTTTTTTGCTTCATACATATACTTAACAATTTGACATTGTAAACCGCAATAGATGAATATAAGCTACGTGATGAAATTCTGCAGATAAAGCTAAAACTATACATTGGCCTTTAATTATGATTGTATCTGCTTAAAGTATCTTTTGAAAGGATTAAAAAAAAAACAGCAACAATCAGATTTTATTGCCACTGATGATATCACTCATAAATTCCCACAAATTCACCGCAAACCGTTCCAACAATACACATTCAGATCTGTCTTTAAATAGAGTGAGAGAGAGCAGGAGATATATACGGAGATAATAAACTAATAAAATCATAAACTGAAATTCACTCATTCGTTGTGAATTTGTTAAGAAGAGATGGTAAAATGAAAAGATTTGAATTAAAAAAAAAACAAAAACAAAAAAACTGTTTTAAAATGCGGGTGGTCCGGCTCTTAAATACATTTTCCCTTGCAAATGTCACGAAGTCATTTCATACACTCGTGCTGCTATACAAAAGGAAAACTGAATTGAATTCAGAAAATTAAGAAAATTCTCACAAACACAGAGAGAGAGAGAGAGAGAGAGAGAGATAGACATATACCGGCGGTATTTTGTTTTGTTAAGTAGACTGGCCTACTTAATCTTTGATTAGAGATGATGGACAGTCTGCCATAAATAAAGATTTAAATGAAAATTTATGACACAATATTGTCGAATTGACAGTAATAATACCTGGACAAACCGACAGAGAAAAACGACAAAAAGAAAATTTCATAAACATTCTGTTTTATAACTATTCAAGCATTTGTTGTTACAAAACATCCTTTATCCTTTATCCTTTATCTTGCCTTTAATTTACTATTCTGTACTACTTTGTTTCAATATACATATATTTGGTTGATCTTTTTTTTTTATTACTTTTCCTTTCTTCTCCTTTTCGGGTAGTTAGTTAACTAATGGACAATTTGTGACAAAATATTGTGACACTTTGATGTTCCCCGTTCAGGATCATTTTTTCCTGTTCATACTTGTCTTTGTCTGTTTTGTTTTGGCCAACTGCAGTGTTTGTTTTGATAGATGCGACTCGTATCCTTTTATGTCGGTATACTGACAGTTTTTTGAGGTCATAGATTTTACTCATTACACAAACAGAAAACAAAACAAAAAAAAGGCAAGAACTGACTCTGTCTGTTATACTTGAAAGATACAGCATAATTGTTTAATAAATAATATGTTTGGTAGCAACATTGTCTTTGTATTTGTATTGCAACAATAAACAAAAATGTCCTGTCAGGGTTTTTAAAAGAAATACGATTATAAAACGAATGTGTTAAGATCGAAGTAAAACAACATACATATGTATGTATGTCTTATATGTTGTAATATTTTCTCAACGTTTAAAGTTAAAAAGATTTAACATTTTATACTTTCACATCAATCGATACAACCAAAAATCGTCAAAATTGAAAAATGTGACGAGAACTTGTTACCAGTATATAAAATAACCACGGCCATTACTACCCCTTTAGTCAGGACTACAACCTGGTCTCTGACGCCAAATATGTTGTGTGTATTAATTTCATCCATAAGTGGCAGGAGCTACAGTTTAAAGACGACACCGAACGACAGACTTTTTAAGGAACTTTTCATGATAAATTTAATTTTCTCTCAGACTTTTTGCCTGAGCACTGCTGAGAAGAAGACGCCTAAGCGATGTTTTTTTTGTTTCATATGTCACTTTGTTCGAGATATCTGGACTGAGGGATTTGAACTGCAACTCTCACATTAATAAGCCAACACACTACATACCACGGAGTAACCAGAGTTGACAATTATGACGTTTGAAAAACGCTAAAAACAGCAGTCTAAACCGTTTATTTAGATGTTGATGTCCATCAACATTACTATTCAACACTCAATCTATTAACAAACAACACACATTCCTCTATCACCATCATCATCTAACAACATCAATCACCCACAATCACCAACAGGCAATATTTATGTATGTATATATGTATAAAACTATGTATGTATATAATTCATATACTTTGTATGACAAAATAACTGTTGATAGACACATTTTCTATTAAAAAACTTATTGATCCTGATCCTAATAAAAGAAATACAATCTCTTTCTTGTGGCCCTTAAAAGAACCTTTGAATATGTATGGAATAAAATCTCTTTCTTTTATATATTTGAGGCCCTTAAATGGACCTTTGATATAAAAAGCTATAAGCCGTCTGATGTATGTATGTATGTATGTATGTATGTATATCAAATAAACGTTTGCTTTCCAAATGTCTAGTAGATTGTTAACAAACAATCCACACGTACGTGTATTAATTACATAAGTATAAAAGGTAATTAAAATAATCGTTAAACAATCCTTAAGCCTTATAAAATTTATTATTACAATGCATAAAAAAAAATAAAAAATTAAATCAATAAATTCTGCAAGTTGTGAAGAAAACAAATCTCTTTTTATAAAAATCTTTTTGGCCCTAAGAAGGGCCTTTGATGTAGTGAAGTCGAATTCGGAGCTGGTGTATTTGGTGACAGGACTTTGTACTACTTGTACTACTTAAAAGATTGATCTTTTTTTTTACTATTCAAGACATACAAGACAACATAAGTATTTTCAGATCCATTTAAATACTAAAATTTGATAGCATCAGCATTAGCGTTACGAACACATTCGGTTATCATTTTTGATATTGACTCTTATTCCTCCCATAACCGTTTTATTGGAAATTCTTCGTTGTCTAAGTAAATTTTTATTTCATACATATGCTTTCATCTTGACAAAAATAGACTTATTTTCCCAAATAATACAACGAGTTTGTGCTCATGAAATAGTAGAAATAACAATGAAAATTTTATTTGAATCTGTATAGACAATTTGCCCAAGGATTTGTTGGTTCTATAATCTGATATGTATGTATGTACGTTTAAATTACACTGAGAAAATTTTATAATTTCACAATATACGGGTATACTCCTCGTCTTCAGGGAACAAAATCGAAGCCCCATCGAACTATTTCGCTGAATGTGTTTTTAATGCAACAAAAGCTGTCTGCCACCTTCTCCTTTTATTTTATTTATTTATTGTTATTGTTTATGGACTCTAGAACAATAACAAAATGTATAGAAAAAAAAATGAAAAAGACAAGCAAACAAACAGAAACACACATAAACAATATCTCTTACATACGATTCTGTTTTTGTTTTTACAATTTTCAAATCGCAGCAGCTATTAAAACAACAATAACAACAACAACAATACAAATAAAACAATTGTTTGTAAGTTCATGTTCACAAGTTGCTTAAAATGCAGGAGTTTTTTATGTCGCCCCCTCTTTTATACACTTCTCTCTCCCCTTGTGCAAATATATTTTGTAAAATTTTCAATTCATATATAAATATACATATAAACACATGTGAATATTTATATACATACATACATATGTACATACATACATATATTAATATATATCATATATTACTCTCTATTGTGATTGTTGTTGTCGTTATTCTTTAGCGTTGTGTTTGTTTTCAAGCATAAATGTTGCCAATTAAATGCCATTATTAGTTAAAAATGTTCGATTTTTATATTGTGTATGACAGTGACAGTGTACAGTCAGGGAAGGATAATTTTATTCATTATTTTAAATCATAAAAAAAAATAAAAATAAAAATTAATACAAATACAAATAATAAGAAGTTTGTATGTGAATCTTGATTTGGTGTAAACTTTTTAAAATACGGGATCGAGCTATTAGGACCAGTTGCTATACGGATGGTTCTAAAAATGACGATAGGATAGGACTGGGCCTTTATATATAGAGCAACCAGATATCAATCTTTGTCTCCGGGTACCAGACCATAATACGCTTTATCAAGAGCAGGAATGCGCGATCAGGGAATGTGTGATCTGGACTAGTAATCATTTAGTAAGCTTAACGTATTGAGATTTGAATATCTTTACGGATAGTCAAATGACAATTAAAGCAATAATACGGTATCAAAGATCTTCTTGGAGGTGATTAACAATTACTTCAGATATGTAATGGTACGCATTATAAGCTGAGAGAGTGGGTGGAAACGTCACATCGACTATTGTGGAGTAATAACACAATTGGAAGAATTATAAAAATACTTTTGGTTGAGTACTAACGAGAAGAGAATC
This sequence comes from Sarcophaga subvicina, assembly GCA_936449025.2. Classification (NCBI taxonomy): domain Eukaryota; kingdom Metazoa; phylum Arthropoda; class Insecta; order Diptera; family Sarcophagidae; genus Sarcophaga; species Sarcophaga subvicina. Next base: position 502,918 of record OW388084.2, read on the forward strand.
ATGAGTATTTTAAAACTAAGTAAGGGCGACTTAAGCACACTAATGAGCGTGTTCACGGTACACTCCGCCTTACATGTATACCTAAACCGTATTTGTGTGGTGGAAAATGATGAATGCAGGGCATACGGTGAAGACATCGAAACGATGGAGCACGTTTTGTGTCATTGCCCAGCTTTCGTAAGCCCGAGATGCCAGTATCTCGAGGACAGTATCATACTAGGATCAGGGAGAAATTCATTTAGATTTCAATTCTAAACGGCTTTTTTTAATTTCAATAAAACATACGCTTATTTACAAATTAAAAGTTTATTAACAAATGCTTATGTACGCAATATGTACTGAATTAATCGAAAATAAAACGGTGATGAGGAATCCCAATCGTTTATTCGAAAACCTATTTCTAGTATACACGGAATCGCTTTTCCAAAATCCATTTAAGCGAAAAAATATTGGTTTAACAAAAAAAAAAAATAAGATAATCTTATATGTATACATGTGTGCTGACGTATTGGATTTTCCATCTCTGTTCTGTTTATATTTTTTTTACCTGTACTATATTTGTCAATGTTTTATATTTGAGCGTGTATTATTTTGTTGCTGTTGTTATTGTATTTCCATAATTTTATTATTGTTTTACTTGTAATACGATGGTCGTAAATCAAAAAAGATTAATCGAACATACGCTAAATTGCTTTCAAACATGGCTAAAAACAATAATAAATAAAAACATTTGTTTGTTTTTTTTTTCTTTCTTTCTTTTCTTTTTTTTTATTGTATTTCACAGATTTTCTTCATAAAGTGTAGTAAACGAATGTAAGAGACGCTACATTAAGCTTAACAAAGTTAAATGACAAGTTATGATATAAACACACTGGACGCAACATTTGCGGCACAGCAATTTTGCAATTACTGTTTCAGACAAGCAAGCAGAAAATGAGAAATAAACAGTTCAGTTATGTCGTATGTATCGCGTCTTTGAAATCTCTATTTCATGCATGTTTATTGTATTGACAACAACACTAATCATTTAATTGCCAGCAAAAGTGCCCTCTTTGTCGGCACAAATCCTTTCATTACTGCCGGTAAGAATATAAATTAGCCTAAATGCAAAGCAGCAGCATCGTTGCTTATTATCGTGTTGCAATATACACTCATGTATTCTATTTTTGACAGATTGCTGTGCCGCAAATGTTGCGTCAATTTTGTTTATAGCATTACTAGTAAACAGTAGTATTTTCTTTTTATTTTATCTGAAGTCTAATTTTATGAAAATACAAGCAACAATTAACCTCTTCTTTTCTTGTAATAAAATTTTGTATTAAAAAAAATAAAAATAAATTTAATATTTTTATTTCATTTAAGAATGCAACAAACACTCTCCCCATACCGACTATACCGTTATTAAAAATTTTTACCGTTTATTTTTTTTTATTTTTGTTTCTCCATTGGCAGTTGTCATCGATTGTGTCGCGGATTTAAAAACAATATCGACATTAAATAGTCGTAAATGTTCGTTTTAAAGATCGGGTGTATATGTACATACATATGTATGTATATGTGTGTGTATGAATTTTAGTAAATGTTCATTTTTGTGTTAAATTTTATAGATGACTGTCGTTGTTACTGTTGCTGCTGCTGCTGCGGTTGCTGCTTATTGTTTATTATTTTTTTTCAATGGATTTATTTCATTGATTTTTTCTTTTATTATTTTAAAAATATATGTACGTATTTCAATATTTCCAATCTTGTTAAAATTTATTATTTGTTGCTGTTGTTGTTATTGTTCTCTTAGTTTCTCTTTTTTATAAACCTATTGACAGAAGAAAAAGTAGGCGACACATCGCATTGGAAGTGATTTAAGACTCATTTTTGTTTGAAAATTACGAATCGAAGCACAGAGTCGGAACAAATGCTTTCCATGCAACTTTGAATGTATGTATACAAATGTGACTTTGGATAACCTTACACAATATCAACCAGAAGTACTAGCAAGCTTACATGCTAGTTGTGATATCAGTATCGTGGGACAGTATCATATCACACCGTCGTAGTCTAGTAGGTAATTAGTACTATACATTCACGGATAAAATTAACACAGACAATATAAGTGGTGTGAAGAGCTAGGTTATAATCCTGACTGAAGTCTTGCAATGATCAATTACGAAAGTAAGTAAGTTTAATCGATTATGTGTGTTTTTTGCTTAAAAACGAAATTCCCTTAGGTCGGAAGAAAACACGTACATAAAATCCTAATGAAAAGTTTCAATTAAGCAATATGAGACAGACGTATAAATATTTATAAAATTATACGAAAAATAAACTCAACAACAATTAATTTTTTTTAAAAATCATTAACGCAAACACTGCTGCTAAATGTAAGCGCAGCCTATAATAATGACATTTACTAATTGAAAGTGTTGATCGGGAATTTTTCACAAACACAAACACAAACACACAAAAAAAAGAAATCTTTACGAATTGATTATAAAAGAAGCAGTAACTATCACTATTCGCAGCCTAGCTTTATCAATCCGGTTCTGTTCTTAATGGAAAAGATCAATAAAATATTTGTTTTTTTTTATTAATGAAATAACTTCGCAGCAATTTTATTGAATTTAATTAAAAACAATTGTCTACACGAACAAACAATTAGGCAAACAAACAAATGCTGCAACGTCAGATCGGAACAGTATTGATTTCGATCGATTCGATTGATTTCCATCCAATGCAGCAATTGAATTGAATTTAATTGAAATCTAAGCGTTAATTGATTCACAAAAAAAACTTTGTTTTCATTGTTTTTGCTAACGTTATAGGCTTGTGTTCGTATTTTTTTAATTTTTTTTTTTTAAAATGGCGGATCTTAAATAAACTATACATGTATGGTATGTGTATATGCATGTATGTATGTATATGTGTACATAAAATATGTATATAAAAAAAATAAATAAATTATGGGTTCCACAGTTTGCAGATACTAAACATTGATACCGTGGTTTAAGAGATTAAGTTTTTGAAAAAAAAAACTTTCAAAAATACTAGTATTTGTGTAAACTCTTCTTCTATTCTTTAATAGCTATGTATACATATGTCAGAACCTAAAGCCTAAATTAGGGTGCGTATCCGACAAGGTTAACATTGTGCTTTAATACGTCTCACAACATTGATGTCATCATATAGCTAATACAGCTCATGATTCATCCGATGTCTATATAGTCGCCGTCAACGCAAACGGTACAATATATTTGCGAAGAATTTTCCTCTCAAAGGCTCTAAGCACAGCTTGATTTGCCTGCACAAGTACTCATGCCTCTGCGCCATATAACAACCCGAGTAATATCAGAGTCAATCATTACAGATATTTCTTCTTAAAGTGCAGTATTGGAAGTATTATTCTCCGTTTTATCCCTAAGGAGATAGCGTTCGTTTTTTATTTATGGCTGTACCGAGATTGTTGTAGTTTTCAACGTTCACGTGATGACCCAATCTTATTGATTCCCTTTTCGTTGAAACTAACAGTTTGGATAGAACCATTCTCTGCGATACTTTTTCAATATTAGCACAGACAGCAGTTACCACTCGCCATGTTTGACCAATAACATCTATATCGTGAACATATGTATGTGAGTAACATGTGTGTCCTCTGGTATAAATTGTGCCTCCTTTAGTGTAATTGAAGTGATCACACGATAACTGGTCACCTTGCCTGAAACTTCGTTTGGTATCAAAAGAGGCTCTTTTCGATTTTAACAAACTACGTTGTGTCAGTAAATGTCGTCCTGCAAAGCCTTATCAGCTTTGCGGGAACATCAAACTCAGACATGACATTAAACACCTTCTCAAAAATCGGGCTATTAAAAGTGGCCGACAAGATCATATGCGTCAATTTGTTTTCCCGGAATCTTTTCGAGGAGTTGGCGTTGTGTAAAATTTTGGTCGGTCATAGATTTGACAGGTCTAAAGAGAGCGTATTGTACAAGTAAATTTTCTATTACTATGGAAAATGTATAGTAAAGAATGAGCTCTTCGTTGAATTGATTATTTGTTTTTAATTCAAATAATTCAGCAGCTCGAGTCTCTTATAAATGTTTTAAAATTTTATATGAAAATAATTTCTTTTCTCAACGTTTTCTCAATTATTGTTACTTCTTATAACTTGCAAATACTATGTCAATCTTACTCTGTAAGAATATGTAAATTTATTTTAATTTTTTTTTTCAGTTCCTTAATGAAATTATTTTTCATATGAATATAATAGCAAATGCGACATTCTATCTTTTGTTTTTTGTTTTTTTTTGCAATTCTTTTTGGCTCGTTTAACCACTGTCTTTTAATTATTTTTCTATATTTCATTTTAATTAACAAGATTTTCAAATTAACAGAAATGAAAAAGAACTGGATAAAGTTGTTGCTTATTATGAGGACTGTGAACGTGCTTTAATGGTTTATTTTCTAATGGAAAATAATTTCACTTCACTTTAATAACTTCAACAGCCGCATCAGTTCGTACAAAACATTGCAAGATTTCAGCATAATATCAGGCTCAATTCATTTAAAGAAAAAAGAAAAAAAAACTGAAAATAAAATTAAAAAGAAAAATTCAATAATAAAAAAAGACAACAATAATAAAAACAACAATTTCTAGCAATTAAAAAGTAAATGTTCGCACAATTGTTTTATTTTCATTGTGTGGCAATCATCATCACCACATCAGTTAACATCAGAAGCATTGGCAGTGCCGAGATGTTGGTGGTGTTGTGCGTCCAGCGAATATAATGGCAGGGAATCATGAGCATATTGTTGCTGCTGACTGGTTTGGTTGCCTGTTAAAATGGCTAATAAACGCACAATTATAAAACATTTTAGCATTTTTTTTTGTACTTCATTTTGTTGTTCTTTGTTCATGTATCTTGAAATGAAATTATTGCTGCGCATCATAATGGTGGACTGCCACAAATTGTAGTACGGCAAACCTATGATAGAAGTTGACTTGCAATGCAACAATTGGAAAAACGATGACGTTTACAACATTCATTAAGCATTTAGTAGTTATGCTTACGCTTTTAAACATAAAAACACACTTTTATACGCACACATCCACATATGTACAGGTACACATACATACATACAGTGGTGGTCTTATAATTAGCACACCCATCCACCAAAAAGTTTGTCTTGAATATTTTATACTCAGAAGGATGAATTTTTTGTACACAATTGTAAATTTTAAATTTCATTGGGTATTTAGCGCAACATTCTCCCTCTCTGGTATAAAAAAATATTTTGCGGCTCGTCTCTCTTTTGCGAGAATATAGAAAAAAGTAAGCTTGACAGAATAAATCTATTCAACGTATAAAAACGTATTCACGAGTGGTGAATCTAATTCAATCGATTTGACTCCAATTGAAAGACCATTGTGTGGCTTTCAACGAAGCAGAAATCAAGTCCACGCTATACTTTGAAGGTAATTATGCATAACGAAGTTGCATAATGGAAGGGCCAGCTGGCAAATAGCATACTATGGATCCGATCATAAAGAGTGATTCCTTATAAGATCAACATTTAATCGAATATAGTCTAATAAAGATTTATTTGATTCCATGCAAGATAATGATGATAAGGATAACACACCACACGATCGGATAAAGTATGTTTATGTGGGCCATTGCCAATATAAAGCTCTGATTAAGATCCAATTCATTGAATGATCTTGAGACGCAAGTTATACAAAAATAAAAACTAAAAAATATTCAAAAATGCAAAATACCAGAGACTTCTTGAAAGCCTTCCTGGAAGTTTATAATTTGTTACTGGAAAAAGGTTGTATAGATAGATTGGTGTGCTAATTATAACACCAGGACTGTATATACATGCACATACATACTGGCATCTACACTGGGGTGTACGTATGTATCTATATACCTATAAGTGAGAAGTAACTACGTAAGTACGTACTTCACTTAAAATACCTGATGTATTTGAATGTGTCTGTTCTTTTGAGACTTTTTTACAATTGTTTGTGCTTAAAATTATGTTGCACGTTCATTTCTATTCTCATTTGTGTGAATTCATAATGTGTTACAGTGTGTAAGCCTGGATATGTGCGTGTATTTAGTAGCCAACATATTTTCTATAGTTTACACCACCAATTCCGTGGAAACTGCAAGAAATTTTATGAATATTTCTTCTTCTCATCTTCATTATCTTCATCATCATCATCATCAAAATTTTCGTTGCTTTATTCTCTTTTTTTGTTTTTTTTTTGTTACTAAGTATGGCATTAATTAATTGTTTTTGTCCTTTTTTCTTGTTTTTTTTTTTTTTTGATTTTCACAACAATAAGAAAAACATCTATCCTAAGTACCAGTAGATAAACGTTTAAAATGTTGAACAAAAATATTTTATATCTCAACGATAGAAGTCGAGCAATTGTATCCATTACTCGTGGGTTCAAGTGAATCGAAGTCTAGAATCTTTATTTCAGAACATTTGGGATCATTTTCGGAAATCTAAAAAAGAAATAAGAAGTCACTGAAATGTGGTGTTTCTTTCTAAATTGTTTGCATTGGAAGACTTTGACGCAAGTGATAACAGTGATGAGAGCGAATTCTGCCTCCGATATGAGCCTGTTTTATTCTTGATGGCCTATAAATGGCAAATTAATTAGCAGAACAAAGAGATCTCTAAAATAAGACATCAACGTTTCATAAATGAATTCGCTGTTGAAATAATTAAATCAGTTGAACGTTAAAATTCAGGTGTACTTAGAATATGTTCGAACGAAACTGATACATACATAGTAAACCATTGCAGCACAAAAGACCACGTTTACCATTTGAATTTGTTTTGCACGGTATTCTCTTGAACGTATGTATGTACCGTGTAAGAACAGGATTGGTTGTAGTCAAGCAAGTAGTCCCATATCCCGGTTGGAAAAGGCCGGAAAGTCTTGTGAATCATAAAAAGACGGAAACAGCCTCTCTGTCCATACTCCATTAATATTTGAAATTTATGACAGACGTATACGTTTCCCAAGTACAAGATTAAACAAATTCGACATACATACGGATTTTAGATGATGTCATATATTTGGTATTTTGTCAGATTGAATTTTTTTTCTTTACATACATAATTGATGAAATTTCCATATATTTTTCATTATTTTTTCATTTTTGTTTTTTTTAACAACAAATTTGAAATGTAGATTTAAAAAAATAAAAAAACATTTGCATTGAAAATTTTAATTTTTAATTTACACCTTACCTACTTTTAATTTACTTTCGATATTCGAAAAGCGTCACAAGTAAGAAATGTTGTCGTGAGATTTGTTTTTCATGAATGAATTTGAATTTTGTTTCATGATCTCAGCATAATTAAATAATAAATAAATCGGTTTGCAAAGTTTATTTTCTAGATCTTCGAAATATTGGCTTAACTGGTTAACTCTGTTGCTTAAAACCGGATATGAATTTTTTATTTGGATTTCACACTCTACTGCAACAAAGGTGATGAAAATTGTATTTCTTGTAGTTATTGTTGTTGTTGTTATTGTTGTTGTTGTTGTTGTAATTTTAAAAGTATTTACTTTTGCTAACATTTTCCCATTTGAAAAATGTTTGGAATATTTATCCACACAAGATTTATTTATAAATTTCATATTTTTGTAGTTGCAACATTAACTTGCCTCACGCTCACACTTGAAGCGGCAATTATTAGTAATTATCTCTGGACTGTTTCCTAATAAATCGTGGCGATTAAAAAATAATTAAGAAAACAAACAATTTAACAAAACTTAAATACATAACTAACTAACTAACTAACTAACTAACTGACGAGTGTGTATGTACATACATATGTATAGTATATGAATTGAAACAAAACAATGAAAACAAAACACCATAAACATTAGCAAATACTCGTAGTGTACATACATATAACTAACTATCTTGCAACGCTTATGAAGTACGTCTAGTGTAACAATGGCAAAAAGTTTTCATTGTAGATTCGTACAAGTTTATTAAGTTTGTTTTAAAATGTTGCATATAATGCGTACACGTGTATGCCTGTACTGTATTACATACAAACATACGAGATTTTCAAACTATTTACAGTTTTAAATTGTTGTTAATAAAACAATGCATTCTCTTGTTTAATAATAATGATTTGTTGTTGGTAATTTCCAATACATATTGCTGTATGTGTGTATGTGTGTGAGAGAGAGAGTGTGCGATTTATGCAACATTTGTTGCAACTAAATGTAATGCGTGCTTTTAAAATCAATTTGGGAAAATTACATTTTCATTTTGCAACATTAAAATCAACAATTTAATTACCGTTACAAATCATTTCCAGTTGAAGTTGTAATGTCTAGTTTAATGTTTTCAAAAAAAAAAAAAAATACACTCCTCAAGTGAAGAAATGAGGAGAGAGGGCGGCAAGTTCTCAAAACTTCCTTAAGCACTCACTGTAAGAATTGAATCACAAAGTTTTACAGGAAACATCCATTTGACTATTAAAGCGTTTTCTTTTTATGCGATGTATGTATAATGAAATACCACTAAAAGTGAGTTGAGTTGTTTTAAAAAAAGTCCGATGCCATGCCAAGTACATACTTCAAGTAATTCATTTTCATTCTGTAGATTGTAGGCGTTATTTATTGTTTGCGGTTAGAATTATCACTTTGAAAGTTATTTATTGGGTTATACGAAAAGTATTCTCGGTTATTCGATAACCTTTTTATGTGAAAATTTTTAATCATTTTTCAATCATATTTCAGACATTTCATGGTTTCTGTCTTCAGAAGAATAGCAACTCAAATAATTTTAAGAAAAAATTGATATATTTCAGTAATACATTAAGTTTGGTACTATCAGCATGAAAAAACTGAACAGCACACCCCCTTTCTTCGGTGAACTGTAACTGTTTCTGTAAGATGTCATGCAAATAACTAAAATATGATGATAAATACAAAAGATTCCTTGAGGAAAGGCATGTTCAATGCGAATTTAACTCAATGACACAAAGAAACTCTGAAAACCTGGGGTTGTACTTGCTGCTGTGTTAGTACTTAATTGTGAAAGCCAAACACTGCTCGCTAATGCAAATCTGCAAATATACCCTAGGCCATCAATTCCTAGGGCAAAAAACAACTAAAAACGCTGCCAAGTTTTATGAATTAACGAACAATGACAGAATCAATCCGTTCATCTCGGAAGAACGATCTACTCCAGCAACTGCAAAGCCTATTTCCATCCATTGAAAAACGGTTGGGAGTAATAGAAAGATTAGAGGTCCTAGCTCTAGGCGTGAGTATCAAGAATCTTCATAAAATCATCATGTGACACAGAACCCTTATTCGAAGGGATCAGCCCAATTGTACCAAAGTATATACATATGTATGTATATTAAGTGTAGGTCTAGTATACACCATTTCAATGTAGAGTCTTGAATGGACGGATTCTATTGATATCGCTTCAGGTGTCCGACGAGAATATATTCTTTCCCCATCGACGAGGTGCTTCGAATGAGTATAGATTCCACTCCTAACGGGGGCACTCTTTGGCACCCAATTTGTATGGCACGTCTTAACAACTAAACTTATGCTGATGATATTGCTTTAATTTCCGCAAAGAGAAACGATGTACTATATGTACATTACAAATTGAACAGTTCACAAAAATATACTGAAATGTAACACATTTGCGAATCAATGCCAGCAAAACTAAACCCATGCGCGCAAAACAACTTTACAGCAGTCACTTCCTTTTCCTTTTTGATAAATGGTCTGTTGAAGAAGTGCAAACTTTTACCTATCTTGGGAGCTAAATCACCACAGATGGTGGTGTCAAATGGAATTTGAGGTTTGACTTTCGAAGACAAAACGGGCATTTGAACGTCTTTAAAAATTATGGCGTTACTGGCAATTATCATCTTTTAAGATAATGGGTCAGCAAAGCCAAGAAAACTGAGAAATCGTTTTATAGCGACTTAAAAGAGGAAAATAACACCACAACCTAAAACTTTCCATTTCAAAGGAAGTGAACTACTCTCAACGAACTTTGATTAGAATCCTAATGGAATCTACATTAAATTGAATGACGTCTGCTTCCCGTATCATCCACACAACGGAATTCAAGGCAAACTTCACAATTTGAATGTTGAAATGGTTTCCCATGGGATTTCTGGAACTCTTTTGTATTAAAGTTCACGTTTTACTTCTTGACTATGCAACGTATCGAAGTATATACGAAGTCGGGATCGCCGTACTACAAAGTGCAGTAAAGTATTTGAGAGTTAATTCAAGAATAGTGTGGTCCGAATTCGTCTTGTTTGCGTCTGATTTGGATATCTTCTGTAAATCTGCTCGATACTATACCTTGTATTGCAGTTAGTATTGTGTGAGATCTTTCTTGCTTACTTAATTAAAATTAGGATCAAGCTTCTCACACCACCCTTGTTGTGTGTGTTAATTTTATCCATGAGTGCCGGGATCTTCAGTTTAAAGTCGAAACTTTTCACGACAATTTTTTTTATTTACTCTTAGAATTTTTGCTTGAAGTCCGCTGAGAGGAATTCGCCGAAAGAAAATTTTTTTTCATATTTCGTTTTTGTGTCGAGGTATATGAACTAGAGGTTGAAATACGGAATACTAGACTACAGTGTGAATTCAATATCACATGACCATAATTACACTGTTGCCAGAAAGAAAATCTTTTAAAGAATTCTTCATTATCTGTCAACTCTACTCAATAAACTGAATTTTCACATTCACACTGGCCTGTGACAGGTTAAGTACATTGCTCTCGGCTTAAGTGTCCAAATTTTGTCGTGCACACACTTTACAAAGAAAATAACACTTTAAACTACGTTAAACAGTGTGTTGAACATTTAAAACCAAAAGAAAAAACAAACGAAAACAAAACAAAACAAGAAACTGTTTTAAAATCCACTTTAAACCATCGAAAGTATGTACTTGTACAAGTTGCGGTTAAAGAACGCACGTACGTTGTAGTGAAAATCGCTTTCAATTATAATTTCGTTTAAAAGATAATACGCTTAACCATTAACCATCCATTACCATTACCATTATTTACGCTGTACAGCTCTTTTGACCAGCTTTAAATGTTTATTTCTTCTTCTTACTTGTCTTTAAGGCCAACTAATCAAGTGATTTTCGAAAATGTAAAAAGAATTGCCTTTTACGCGCCAGAGGCTTATTACCATTTCCATAAACCTGGCAGGCATAGTTAGTTGCTAGTTTTTTTTACTCTCTCTGCATATATATTTTTTGTTGTTTTTTTGCAACTAAAAATCCAAGCCGATATTTTAATGCGAATTGGTGAATTGTAAACGCCTCATAAGGCTTATTTCTATACGTACATTACTGTGTGTGTGTGTGTGTGTTGATCTTTTGAGCAATTTTAAAATATTATTATTTTCGTTGCATGTTCAATGGTGCATACAAGTCATCGTATTTACAACGTTTTTGGTTGCCTGCAACAATATTCAAAGCTGAACACATGCATTCATGCATGCATCAACTGAACTGGACTATATTAAAACGCATGTATTTTGGATGGCACGTTTCGGCATGTAAACCATCATCATCATCATCATCATCTATGATATAGAAATTTCGTACAATATCTATATTTATTACAGTAAGAAAGCCTTGCGACATGATACCTTGCCATGAATAAAGCCCTAATGGCTGGAGTTATAAGAGAGAAGAGAAATACGGGTAACCTTTAGGATTTGCGTTCTCCAAGATGACTCAAAAAATATCACAAGACCTAGTGTAATTAGTATGACGTATTAGAGGTGAAGGATTATAATGTAACCATTTTTTATATAACATCAATAAAATGATGTACAATCATGATACATCAGATGTATTAAATCTATTCATCATCCATGTGTTCCTAGATGATAAATCATTTAACAGCAGATGAATGAAGTTAAACATGTGCTTTCGCTTTCAAAAGAAGTTCCTACGACAATCAACTTTAAATCAACTTTTTAAAGAAAACAATCGTAATTTAAATAAAAATTCTTCTTATGTGGCAGTGATATAAGACAAATGTAAGTATCCTTCCCATATGCTCTCCGCAGTTACTCAGTATAACTTATACTATCCACACTATCAGCATCATCTTTAGGGCTAGATGATGTTGCGACGGTAATACTTAAAAGAATCGATATTATATCCACGATTTATAAAACCGATAAGCTCACCTAAACAACCTTAATTAGGTGGATTCTATATGCAGCTTATGTGGGAGTTAAGATTTTGAAAAACAATCGTTTAAATGTGTACGTTGAAAATATTTCCAATCTGATTTGAAATTTTAACGAGTCCCCACCAAAGCGCCTTTGCAAGCTCTAACGCTGTGTAATATTTAAGAGATGTTGGCACGTTATTAGCATTAGCGATCACCTAATGTTTTGTTAACAAAACAAATAGTTTGACATTTTATCAAATAAAAAATCAAATGCATATGCAGTTGGAAAACTTTAGACATACCGTTAAATATACAGCTGAGAACTCCAAAGGATGTACATAATGCTGTGGATGCTGTTAGTTTGGTTGCAAAAAAAAAACGAACTCGAAGAGAATGGCAACGGTACAGATGCAATTAAAATAAAATCAGGCTCAAGGAATGGACAAGACAAAAAATTTAGATGGCCCTGATGCTAGGTAGGTAAGTAGAAGTGGCTGTCCCCTCGATGGAGCGTGAGCGGACACACTTAGGCCGCACACAGGGCCCATTGTGATACCACTGTTTCACATTTTCCCATATTCCAGGAACCACTCGGAGCTTCTGATGAAGCGACTCAGACTGCCAATATCCATGCATGACTGTTCATCATTTTATCATTTTAAAAAACTTAGCTTAAATGACATGTAAATTTTAAACCTCCTTTACAGAGCCCTACTTGTGGTTGGGCAAGAAATGATGACGAGAAAGATAGTCTTTTTGTTGAATACTTAAAAGCAGTCTTCACCCCCATATTTGAGTAACGATGAGATTGATCTGCCTTCTTTAGTTGCTATGCCATCGCATCTTTCTCTAAGAAAGAGAGTTAGTGCTCAAGTCAATCCTCCAGAAAGCATCTGAATTTGATAAAATCAGTAACAAGATACTTATAAAGATGCTCCGTATAGCCGTAAGTATTCCTCTTTTTATGCTCATTTTACGTCTTGGATATTACCCAGTAGAGTGGAAAGTTATTTTAGTCAAAATGATACCAAAACCTGGTAAGGATCATAAGAAAGTCGATATGACTACTACCCTATAAGCTTGTTATCTACAGCATCAAAATTATTTAAACAATTATTGATATTCAAATAAATGCCCGTCCGTCCTGTATTATACTAAAAGGATGAGGAAGAGAATCAGACTTTTTTACATATTTAATATATTTATGTTTATAGTTTGAGGCCTATTTATTTGTATATGAAAAACGATTTTAAATTTCAATGTCAAACGATGTAAAAATAGGGGTTTTCGCAATAAATAAATGATTACTGAATTATACAAATGTTAACGTTAAACTCAACAAAATGGAAAAGTAATTAATTTTTCAATTGTAGGCCTATTTCGCTAAAAATATTTCTACATATTAACAATTTTGTATTTTTGTTTTGTTATTAAATAGATTTTTCTCAAATAGAAATTAAAAAACAATCACCACTGATTAAAAATTTAATTTCTCTTGTGAACTTTATTTTTTTGTTCGCTTCCTAAAATTCGTGGGATATTTACTTTAGTAATACGATGTCCTTTTTAGACAAATATTTGGCGGCGGCAAAAAGGAAACAAAATGATAAATATGGCTGGTTTTACAAATTAACAGTATCTACATATGTACATATGTATGTACGTATGCATACGTATATGCAATCATTTTTGTGTGTAAGTAGTCCTGACACCCTTGAAGCCATTAGAACACGATGTAGAGCTGCTTGCCCAGCAAAACAAAAAAAAAAAAAGAGAAAAGAAAAGAAAGAAATTATGGCAACGCATAAAACAGTCGTTTAATTGTAAAATAGGGGATGAAATTCAAAAACAACCATGCCAACTCAGCAGTTTCCTAAAGATACGCTGCAAATTTATGGAGTCTTTAGAATCTATTGAATATATATGTATGTACACCAGGGAGTGGCCAAAAATATCAAAGAAAAACATAAAAAATGGCACAATACATTAACATACACACACACACACACATATAGGTACATATATTTAAGGGACTTGATAGAAAAGGATACTTAGGAAAATAAGATGATTATTTGACGCATGTGTACGCAATTTTCCAACCCTTATAAAATGGTACAAATGGTATAAACCATACAACGATTTAATACGGATACCGCTTTACAAGAATACATAGCCTATTCACACGCATATGTATGTACATATGTATGTACATACATATCCCCATAAACAAAAGCAAATGTGTTTGTGTCTGGGCTATAATAAATGAGTACATAAATATGCGTGTCTCTAAAGGCCCATCGCCCCAATATCATCCCTTTGTGCGACACACTTTATTATCTCTTGAGACAAACTTGAGTAAGGACGAGTAATCCCTGGCTAGTTGCCTTATACAAGGAGAGATCAAGTTTAAACACGCACTTACAAGAAAATTGAATTGCTGTGGGAATCGTGTATGGAATTAAGTCAACGTAATTTTACGGCATTCAACGGAAATCGTTTTATTACTCTGCCTGCCTCACAGTCAGCCATCAAAGCCAGCCAGCCAGCCAGCCAATCACTCCACTCATTCCAACATTCTACCAAAATAAAGGACTCCTTAGGAAAATATGTTTTTACTGTTTTATGAGAGCGTAGATTAGGGCAAATGGGAGTTGGGGTTTTGGCTAATTTTCCTGTTAAGTGTGTGGGAGTTTTACTTGTATTACATTTTGTTGGTTTATTTGATAAGGAGGACGGGGGAAGGATAACAAACAATTTATAATCATGTATACTTAGTGATTATATGTACTAAATAAACTTGGCAAGAAAATTACTTGACGTCAACGCACGAACGTGGAACAACGATAATAAATGATGAAGAATTTCCAGTAAGTAAAATCAGCCCTATGCTATTAAAAGGAAAACCTAGAATGTTCTTCTCATTCAAATATTTAGAGATTAATAAATGGGCGTTTTGTTACATGCAAAATATCACAGGAACTTATTTGAAAAGCTTAATTATCGATAAATAGACACTTAAGTTCAATGATTTTGAAGTCGCCGTGGTCTAGTAGGTAGTGTGTTGGCTTATTAGACGAAAAGCCAGGGTTCGAGCCCCAGGCCAGACATCAAAATAAAATACAAAAAGTATTTTTCGGCGTCTTCCTCTCAGCAGATTTCTGGCAAAAACTCTGAGAGTAAATAGAATTGCCATGAAAAGTTTCTCAAAAATCTGTCGTTCGGAGTCGACTTTAAACTGTAGGTCCCGCCACTCATGTATAAAATTAACACACACAACATAAGTGGTGTGAGAAACTAGGTCGTAATCCTGACTGAAGGGTTATGTTATGTATGTATGTAGACTCTTAAGTTCTGTTAAAAAAAAAAAAAACAAGACAAACCATTTAAGACATTTAGACTTATGTTGTACACTGTATACCATAACACTTTCGAACTACGTCTAGTTAAAGAAGCTCGTCAAAGAGCCTCGATGTTTAGGTGAGGCAGAATAATTTTTTAAGAGAAAATCTAATGAAAAAATAAAAAATAAAATGCTTTTAGCTCTTCTTGCAAATAATTTGATGAGTGTTAGTTTGTATAGGAATTGGAAAGATATTGTTATCCATTATGTGCAAAACGATCTATTCATTTCAATTCGTTGGATAATTCAATCCTTCGAGTGGAACAATAGAGCAAGTGGCACCAGATTTGGGACTAACATGGCACAAAAGCATCTATGAGTGACAGTATTTGGTAGAAAGTTTTGTTGCATCCACCGTATAATTTGAACCTGGCAACGTCTTCATTCATTCGAAAAATGGCTGCACGGCCACAGATCAAATGGGTCAAACTCAAACTTTTTCTGATTATGTTGGTTCTCTGCTCTAAAATGAGGTTTGAATGTGTATATAATTTTGATGTGCTGTTGTACTAAGTAAAAATAAATATTGCCAATACGTATGTATGTAAATTTGATATACCGCCATGCAGCCTGAAAGTCATACATAATAATGGCAAATACGTACATATGTTATGGATTACAAATGATTTTCAAAATAGAAAATTTCAATTTAAAATCCTTGTAAATTTTAAAATCCTTTAAATTTTATTGTCCGTTTAGAATATTCTTCTTTACACATTTCGACTAGAATGGGGCAGATTATGTATGTATTTTAAATGAGTTCGTGTGCGTGGATTTAAAAAGCGAGTGTTTTGTGTGTTAATGCGTAGATAAATTTTTTGGGAAAAGAACTGCGCACATTAAATGAATAAGTGAGTGAATAAGTGCTAAATGGTGGAGGTCTTTAAAAGATTTATTAATTTTACTATCATTTACAGGGTCTTCATGTAGCGGAGAGTAAAAGCTTTTTTTTTTCTTAAGACAAGCGAATTACGAATAAATGTTGTAAAATGTGATTTACACGATAGGGCTTACTTATAATGAAATTAAGCCTCATTCTATTTCATGCCATGAGCAGCTGATAACTGAACACATTCAGATAACATCAACAATAACTGACGACAATCAACCACAACTGGGTGAGGTGAGTATAGTAAGTGGGTGCGTCAAAAGTTTTCAAGTTAATTAAAAATCAACTTTTTTCTGTTGTATTGTATTTGTTGTTGTTCACTTAATTTGAATTTGTAAAACGTGCCATAAAATAAATTAATCACAGTGATAAAATTTTATATAAAAGGAATGAAGAAAAGCACTTTCATGGCAGTCCATTAAAGACACATAAATAATGTCACACGGCAAGGATTAATACAACAACACTAAAGTAATTCAATGATAATTTCATAGTTCACAAACATTTGAAAATGAAAATATGAAACCAAATATTATGCCATTAACTTTTACTTGGCCTATAAGTTATAATATTTGTTCATTATTAATGAGTGTGTATTAAAATAAATTAATTTCATATTCTTCTATGTTCTATGATTATAATTACAGTTTACAGGTATCAGATGTGACAGTATGTATACATACATATGTATGTACATGTGTATGTACATATGATGTATGAATACATTCCCGTGGTAACATTAACAGAAATTAAAATTTATTAAAACGGTTGCCTAACCTTCAGATGATATTTGTTGTTGATGTTATACTCTCTGAGAGGATAAGGCAACAGGCGCTTTTTGAATTATTATTATTTTGGACTATTTGGAATGTATTAAATATTATGAATTCGAAAGCATTGACATTGATTTTTTTTCCTCTACACCCGATTACAACCCTTGATTGTTTGGATGAGTTTCTAGTTGGGCTCTTTAACCAGTACACCGCGCCATCTATTTAGCAAATTAAGTGCCTACCTACAATACTTCAATACATTTTTGGTTTGTTATTGCTAATGGGTTTTGGAAGACGTACATAGATACTTAATCAGAAATATAAAATAAAAACTATTTAACTATTTTATATCTTTTTTTGTGCCGATTTTCATGTAGCTGTAGCAGAATATATGTACATAAGTACATAAGTCGCAGTAGTGAGTCCTGACTAAATGGTTAGAAGAATGGAAGCAAAATTAATAATCTTTAGAGTTGCTGTGATCAATTTTAGACGTGTCATCACAGATGTGTCTACCACAATAAGATTACTGTGGCAAATCCTGGTCTGATCACAGTGTTTTTATTTTTATGTGGCATCTTAAAATCAATCTTGGTTTTTTATTAGTTAGTAGTGCATCAGTTTCAATTGATTTTAAATGTTTAACTCGCTAATGTTTAGTTCATTCGCTTTCTTCTAACAACTTAAGTGCGAGTCCACATTTTGTTAGTACTTTAGCAATAGTTTTCTCGCCCAATTTTCTTTCTCCCATTTTTTTTTTGTATTGAACCCATTCTCATTTCTAATATGTATGTATGTATGTACTCGTATACTCTGCTTAACTTAACTTAACTAAACTATTAATTATTTTACACTTATTAACCCCTAATAACAGCCTTTATTAATACGACATTCACCTCCCCGCCTTCTTTATTTGTTTCCCTAACTCTATAGTATGTATACAAATACTTTTTTTTTTGAAGTAAGTAGGAAAGTTTTCTTTCTCTTTCACTAATTTAAATTGAATTAGTGTTTGGCATGGCATTCAAACATATTTTTGTTTTTTGTGGCCTCATAATTATTTCCTGTAGAGCAACTAGAGAAAACGATGTTTCTCTTTTTGAAACAATGGCTTTTGAGTGTATTTCTGTACATATGTATTTACTTTTAGGCACAATTTCCGTTTCCACTACACTCGCCCTCACTTTCTCTCTCGCATTGTGTTATACAAATAAACTAATTATACTCGTCGATTTAATTTAATTTCATTTCATTTGATGATGATAATGACGTCTGCGTAGTTAGTCGGTATAAGAGGTTTAGCGATGGTAATCATTATTTAATAATTAATTCAGTTATTATTACCATTAAATATGTATGTATGTACGACCAGTCATTTTCCCAATGAACGATTGTCTCACATTCATTTTTCGGTGGTGCGTGTTTAAACCTGCGTAACTGTATCAGGTTGTTTTCTTCTTCTTTTTTGTTGTAAAAATGGTTGAATATTTTTTTGGGCCATTTTGAGGTCTGTTTAGCGAGGTTTTTTCTTAGAAAAATTGTTAAACTGAAAATGACATGATATTTCCATTAAAGTTGGTTTGTTTTTAATGACGGAGAGAGAGTGTTGTTTTAATTTTAGAAACACCTTAAAATAACTAATTAAACTTCAAACATATTTTTTTATTTTTCGAGACATTGAATTTTGAAAATAAAAAAAAAACATTCATTTACACTCTTTCTTAGTTTGAAAAATAAGGGCTTGTCTAGGAAATTTAGAAATAAAATGGGATTGATTAATTAGTAATTTAAAGTTTATCTAGCACAGTTAAAAGGACTTTGAAAGCATATGTTTATTTACTTATTAATTACAATAAAATTACAAATTATATTTAATTAGTACGAGATGAGTAACATTGTCTCTGGTGGGAATCGAACTCACCACCCTTAACATAATAGTCTAGTGCCCGACTGCCAAAGTACATAATCTAGGTAGTAAATTTTGACATCGTATATAAAGTGTGTTATTTAGCTTGAGCTCTAATCAATACATATGTACATACATATATAAAAACTCTTTTCCTTTCTGTGGTGATAAAATAAGCAACCTAAAGCCTGCTATGAAATGCATATATGTATGAACATCATTAAGAATTGATTTTCATTCTGAAACCCATAAATTGGGGCAATGGGCTATGATAGAAGTGGGAAAATATGTTATTGGATCGAATAAAGAGGAAGAAATGTTTATGTTATGAGATAAGAGAGGCCATTGAAAAGTTAAATAACAAGAAGACAGCAGGCGAAGATGGGATAGCCGCTGAACTTCTACGGGTAAACGTAGAAACCACAGCATCACATCAGTCTGGGGGGAAGGAAGGCATCATCGTTCCATTGCCGAAAAGTGGCGACTTGAGCGATTGCAACAACTGTAGAGGAAGGAGTTCCGTACAACAAGCCAACTCTCACTGTTCGCATTATAATAGAACAATTGCGTACTACCCTGAACTTACTGTTCATAGCTTTCAAGAAAGCTTTAGATACCATCAGACAAACTGCCATATGGAAAGCATTTAAAAGAACAGGAATGTACGAGGATACACAACTTTCAATTCTTCACAATTGCATCATAAAATTATTTCGAACAAATGCTGAAGTAAGCCAGGATACCTCTATTCACCATCGTTCTGGATGGTATCATGAGCATAGCCTGTTTAGAGAGTCTCTCATGTCAGCTCGAGGATTTGGATTATGCAGATGATATTTGTTTACTCTCGAATGAACGAAAGAAGCTAGGAGACTTAGAAAAACTAGCGCGAACTGTTGGACTTGAGATAAATAACAAGAAAACAAAAGCCATGCGAATTAATAACGTAAACAACGGGAACATCATGCTACAAGGCCGACCAGTCGAATACGTAGATAGCTTCTACTATCTAAGAATCGTGATAGTATAACAAGAATGGCAAGGCTCGAGAAGCCGTTGGGAAGACACAAAAGTAACAGTAGCTAATCGTATAAGATGGAAATATTTCGTGGAAGCCATATGCTCACAAGAGAAATGAATCTATGAATATAGTACATATGATTATAATTCAATTGTAAGAGGGAACTTTAAAAGACTTTCGAGTACTTCACTGTGGCAGAAGGGTCTCGTTTTATGCCTTTATTAAATATTGTTCTACACCTCGGTTAATTTTAATTATGAATTCTTATTTTATTTTATTATTTAACAGTTTGGTAATTTTGAATGAAAACAAAACAAAACAAGAAAAAAATCAAATGCAAATAGCAATCTTGTCTATTTCACACCCAATTAAAATTAATCAATTCAGACACTCTTGCGAAAAACTGGTCCTGGTGATTTATACACTATTTTATACGATACTTTTTAATTCAATCATATTAACCCGTCTGCCATTTTAAATGCAGATCAAAAACTATAAATTAACCACACCGATAAAATTTATTATGTTAATAAAATACAATACAATAAAAAAAACAAAACAAAAGCTACGATTAACAAAACCAGTTTATAAACTATAATTAACAAATTTTTGTTAAATTTTTATTTAAAAAAAAAAACAAAAAAATCTTATGGTGGTAAAATAACGGAGATATTGAATAATCAAATCAAATCGAAATAAAAACAAATAAACTTGTCTGCTCAATACTCCTCCCATTTTATAATTTTTTTTTTATATTTTTTTCCTTTTCTTTATAATTTAGTTATTTTAAGGTGGCCTGGCTATTAAAAACATCAAAATAAGATCAGTGAAAACAAAGCATAAGTCTTTTCCTTTTAAAAATTAAACCATATAATTTATTGAAACAACTTTATTATAATTTATTGATAAAAGAAATATAAACAGAAAGAAATATTAAAACTCGTTTTAAGCTTTAGGCCATGTTTTACTTTATTCAAGCAAAAAACAAAAAAAAAAAACAAAAAACAAAACAAAATAATGCTGATCATTTCAATCAGTCGTTGCCCGAATAAAATCAAATCATTTGCGGTTTGCCATCATCATAATCGCGCCTCACAATCAGTGTTGCCAGAAAAGTTTTTGAAATATAACTACGCCAACTAAAAAGGAAATCCGAATTTTTTCCACACGTCATAAAAAAAAATGGCTTTCTGTGCGCTCACGACTAGGAATATAGAAAGTCTGTATCTTGTGCAAACTTCCATAACTTCTTCCAGTATATTACGCTGAGATGAGTTATTTCCGGTACAGTGTCATCCTCAAACTATTGAGATCACCAGCATACGAAAGCTTGGCTATAAAACAAAGAATGCTCCATCGTTTCGATGTCTTCATCGCATGCTTTACAGTCATCATTTTCCACCACGCCAATACGGTTCATGTGTACCTGTAAGGCGGAGTGTACTGTGGGTACGCTCATTAGTGGGCTTAGTTACCTCTTATTAAATTTTAAAATACTAATAATTATCTCCTCATTAGAATTGCCCCAAAGTAGTTTCGTAATTCTTACTACTGTGGCATTTATCCACAATAGTTGATGTGACGTTTCCATCCACATTCTCAGCTCTTGGTCTTTAATGTAGCGAGAGGCATTGAGTTATCCAGGCTTATGATATGTAATACTCTGGTTCAATTAGCCAGAATATTTGTTTCTTCATTTTCAATCACTCCATGATGGTCTTTGATCCCGTATTCCTGGATATTATTACCTTTATTGACATTTGACAATCCGACAAAAGATACCTAAATCCCAAAGCCGACCAAATCATACATTCCCATACCAAACCATAGCCCAGATCATACAGTTCAGGTAGAAAATCATGTTAAAGAAAATCATTTTATTCTACTTCTGGCAACACTGCTCACAACACGAATTTGAGTTGGAATACGAAATAAAAAAAAACAAATTGTAATAAAAAAAAATAAACAATAATAAATATAAAATGAAGTAATAATTATTGTTAATCAAACGATTGGCTTTTAATTAAGGCCATAAATTCTTTGAAAACTGTCAGTTTCCGCATTTTATGGTTTAAAGAATTTATTTCTGCCTCTGATTATCATCTCTCCACAACTTGGAGTCATAAACATGGCTGATCTTAATTAAAAATCATTTTTAAAATCAATTTATGAGAAATGAGAAAAATAAAATATCAAATTTAAATTAATTTATGGAAAGAGTTAAAAATCATGAAATCAAAAAATTTAATAAGAAAAATTCCTTGTAGCAAACATTAAAGCTGATCTCGTTCACATACCTCCAAAAATATGGACCTTATTTTAAGGAAATGGTAAAGATTTCCTGGTTTTAGGCCCTTTTAAACCTTAAAAAATTTGCTAAATCGTTATCGTTGAGACAAATGTGAGAAGAGACTCTCTGTGTAATGTTTGAAAGAGTTTTAGCGATTTTTGGCGCATGACAGTGAGCCCGAGAATAAACCCGGGTTCCATTTACAGATAGAAAAAAATCTCTCTAAATGAATAAATATTCCACTAATGGGTGAGATAATATCACATAAAATGCAAGTCAAATATCTAAGGATAACATAGAGCGTTCATATAGAGAGCATCTCCGAAGAGGCCAGACATGCAGAATAATCCTGAGGATGCAACTCAGTGATTATGCCCAATAGTGACCTATAGGGCAATTGCCTTGCCCTATAGAAGATATTTGAGTTGAGCGAGATATGGAGGCTAGTGTGTGTTGGCTTAGCAGGGACTATGAGAGTCTGTCCTGTAGAATACCACTGGAGTCTCTGTTCGATTTAAGTCCGCTGTACATTGTAGTGAAGATCAACGCTTTCGAAATCTTTGGTTAGAGGACAAGTTCAACATTAAATTTATTTAGGGATTTCGCAAGCCTAGAAAATAGTTTAAGCTGCTTTCTTAACTGATCCCTGGAGATAACCAGTAGACTTTATGATTTTGGGGAATGCTTTGCAACGAGACTTAATAACAAACATTAATATTTCAAGCCCATTGGTAAACTCGCCGGTATCTATCAAGCGGAAGTCTATGCAAAAAACATGACATAGCGGTATTGACACTACAGTAATCCCTCGATTTACGTCGCAGTTAGTTCCAAAAAAAGGCGACGTATATCGAATGACGACGCAAATTGAAGTTAGAGGGAACAAAAAATTTGACGACGTAAATCGAAACAACGTTAATCGAGGCGACGTAAATCGAAGGATTACTGTATATGATAATCAGGCTCCCATTCGAGCAGTCGTCTCTTATCAGGTTAAATGAAAGATCAAAGGCTCTTCTCAAACTAAGTGGTTTCTAGGCAATCGAAACTTTTGCAGGGAAACTAAAATAAGATAAGATCTGAGCCAAGCATCAGACTATTGAGGTATAACCTGAGTATGGTACGCGGTCTGTCGATACCGCATTGTAGACTCAGAGGACACTTATTCAGAATAGGGGTTGTCTCTGTTATGATGCGAATGAATCATCTTAAGATATTCTTGGAATCTGTGGGGCATTAATGCATGCCAGGAGGAAACATGTGCTACACAGGGAACAGTTATTGTTGACACTGAGCAGCATCAGGGACATATTCATAATGGTGACAATATTGAATACAATAAATCGTACTTCTTCACGACAATAATAAAAATAAGTAATTACCACCGTATGCACTGCGTTCATCATTTTCCACCATGCCAATGTGGTTCAGGTGTACATGTAAGGCAGAGTACCCCGTGAGTATACTCATTGTCTTTATTTACTTTTAAAATACTCATGGTTCTCTTGCCATTAGAATTGCCCCCAAAGGTGTTTTGTAATACTCCCTATGATGACATTATTCTACAATAGTCGATGTGACGTTTTCGCCGATTTTCTCAGCTCTTGTTCTATAATATACTAAAAGGCATTGGGATATCCAAGCTTATGGTATGTAATACTTTGCCAGAGTATTCGTTTCCTCACTCTCAATCACTCCATGATGATTAGGAACTCGTATAACGCATACTGTTGCATGCCTGGAGTAATTGTTTATCGCCTTTTTACACTCCAAGATGGTGTTTGATCCCGTATTCCGGGATATTATTGCCCTAATTGTTATTTGACTGTCTGTAAAGATATTTATCTCGTATGAAAAACTAACAATTTTCTAAGATTTGAATGCATTTCTTAATATTTAATATTTAATATTTAAGATTCATTTTATTTCAGTTACTTTACAATTCGTTAAATAGGCCTGTATTAAAAACCAAAACCGAAAACAAAAAAAAAACGACAAGAGGCATTAGGAAAACATTCCATTAATAATTGAAATTAATTTCTTTGGTCATTTAAATTTTATGCAAAATCAGAATTCCTTCAGATTCAAATAATTTTGCATTGCATCGCTTATTAAATTTGGCCATAAATTTTTATCTTCCGATTAGTTGCCGTTTCTATTATTTGTTCTGTCTCATTTAAAGCGCTTTTGGCCATTTCTATTTCCATTTACATTTAAGTTTTTCAATAAATTTCTATGCATAATGGTTCCACCAATGGATGTATGTAGTTGTCATGGCTGTTTTCCTCTGTAAAAGGCTTAAATGCTAACAAACAAACAAAAAAAATTATATTTTTCATTATTTTGTGCTCATTGCGGTGCGCTCATTTTGGTGGACAACAAATAAAAGAAAACAGAAAAAAAAATAAAAAATAAAAAAATAAATAAATTTGTTTTTAAATGAAAATGCAATGAAGTCTTGGTGATTTTTCACAGATTTAAAGGCAAGTCAATTTAGAAAAGAAATATAAGCAGGGGAAAAAAATAAATAAATAAAAACGTTGCAATGCTGCATAATTATAAGACCCCATTAAATTGGATCAACTTAAAAGCCTTTTCCATTAACCTTTTATGAGGCGATTGAATATTTTTTTTCTGAGTTCATACTTTTTCACACAAGTTCTAGACCTCTGGAACTAGATTTTTAGAGCAAAAATAACAAATAAATTTTGTTTTATTTGTTTTTCTGGCCTGTTATTTTAGATACAAAAAATTATTGCCAATCTGTTAAGAACCTACATTGATTAGGGGCCTATTTTAAATGACATACGTTGCTTACTTCGGTGGCGGTCCCTGGTTATTGAAGAAGAAAGAATGAAATTCTTCTATTTTAGAAAGGAACTGGTACAAAAGCTTAACAGAAATCATTTAGGCAATGGGAGCTTGATTTCTAGACCTTGCATGTATTCACACAAAGAAATTTGTTCAAATGAGAAGCCATAAGTAAAACTCTGTTGAAGTGCAATAAAATCCAAGCCTAGAAAATCACTTTAAAAGTCTGAAGTGGATAGCAAACAAGGTTATGGTAAATTGATGTAAGATACTGCAACAAGGCGATATTGATTCTAATCTCAGTCAAGCAAGAGCAACACTATCATGGCAATGCAAGGAATCATTCATCTTTCATCACTCATCCAAAAACTAAGTGCAGTTGTCTGAAATGTTTTAAAGCGCCCAAGTGCATATATTCTCTATGAAAACTTTAAAGATCACAGATTGATTCTAACATCGACGCGTTAATTTTTTGCTTATGGGTTAAAATTAAAAAATTTTTAATACCGAAACTCATTTAAAACTGGCTGGAGAAGATACAAAAAAGGAAAAAAAACCAAAAAAAAACAACAAAAATCCATCCATATTTAATGGTTCATGCTGATTGTTTTTATTGCCAGTATTTCTTCGTTGTTGTTGTTGCTGTTGTTATTGTTATTGTTAGTGTAAGTCTTACAAGCCTTATAATTGCTGCAACAGGATAAATATGAGGCATGCAGTATAACAACTGGCATGCCGTGCAACACGGCATGATTAACAAAACGACATAAAAAATTAAAAAAAAAAACAACACAAATAAAATAAGTAACAGCAGCAAGCAAGCAACAACAACAGCAAGAACAGCAACAACATTAATAATAATTTTAACATTTATTTTAAGTATTTGTTGTTGTTGTCGTTGTTGTTGTTTTCTTAAAGAAGAAGAAAAAAGCCATTTCAGCAAACGATCCTTTTTAAAGTCGCCTCTGCATCTCTATCTGTATGTGTGGAAATAATGATGCTCTCGTCTCTAAAGTTTCTTTTGGTGTCGTTTGTTAACTATTGTTTATGCTGTTGTTGTTCTTATTGTTGCTGTTGTTGTTATTGTTGTAAGTTACTGTTTGTTGTTTGTTGTTACTGCAAATGAGGCAAAAAATTAAATAATTTAATCTTGTTATTGCTGGAAAATCAAGTTGTTGACTTAAAAATCGAGTCGTGTGAAGATCGTTTTACTTTTGAGTGCCTTACTGCCCTCTTCCTGTCTTTTCAGTTTTGCCTAAGTGCTTCTCTTTTACCTGTACTCATCATTATCATCTTGCTGTGCTTACGAATGCTGCTGATGCTGCTGATGATGATGATCATGGCACAGTAGTGGTGGTGGCATTATATTTTTTTGCTTGTTGTCGTGGCTATTCTTGTTGCTTCTGTTATTCTTGTTGTTGTTGTTGTTGTTATTATTGTCGTTTGTAAGCATCACTTGCATATGCGTGGCGTGTCGCCTCTTGCAACAATATACACAATAAAATGGACAATGCCAACAACAACAACAACTGAAACAGTATAATGAAAGAAAATCTTACTACAACTTCTTAACAAAACCAAAACCAATTTCAATTCTTCTTCTTCTTCTTCTAAGTCTTCTTTAAATGAAATAAAAATGTGATTACAAAAGTAACAAATACATTTTGGTGTCCAAATACACTCTACACTCTGAGAAAAGTGACGAAATATGACAGGGGAAGCAACGTAAGATTATCCGTCGTTGCACAGTGTCGGAATTAATCAGTGTATTCCGTTTAAAAATGATCATAATTCGTACAGTTTCAAATCGACTCCGAACGTTAGATTTTTGTGAAACTTTCCATGCCAATTTTAATTACTCACTGAATTTAAGCAAGAAGACTGCTGATAAGAGTTATTCAACAGGGTCTTTTTTATTGCTTCAGAAAGCAATGAGAACAAGAGGAAGATTCACCGAACATCCTTTAAATATCCTCCGATCCATTCATTTGTAAAATAAGAAAAAAACATGTGATATTTTTATTTGATTTTATTTTTTAATTTAATTTAATACGTGATTACAGCTTGTGAATGCATAAGAAATTAATTCCAAGTGAATCGATATATCATATCGAATTTGCTTCTCGACTATATTTAAAAATTAAAGCACATACACTGTATCTGTATCTTATAATTAGTATCTTATAATTAGCACACCCATCTATACGACCCTTTCACAGAAACAAACAAGATTGCTTCATGAGTTGGATTTAAATCCGAGCTTTATGCCGGCCATTGTATAATATTAACTTATTGGGTCTCAAAGTTCTTTATCCCCAATTGTGGGGTGTGTTATTATTGTCATTACCATCATTATCTTGATTAAAAATCTATTTTACATTAAAGTTTTTGATGTTACCATTTTTTTTACTAGGTTTTATTAATTGCAGTAGTTTGTTATTTCAAATATCATGTGACAAAAAAAAAAATATTCATTTTAAGAGTGCTAACTTTTTGGTGAATGGTTATGCTGATTATAAGACCACCGCTGTATTTCAAAAACTACTAATATGATCTGTACAAAATGCCTATTGTTGTAAAATTCCGCCCGTTTTATTATGCTTTTTTAATAAGTTTTTAAGCATTTGGAGCGTAAACGCTTGTACATAATGCTCAAAATTTTAATGAGAGATCAAATATGTTATGTATTCTTTATTCTGTATATCAAATTTTATTCCTTCAATTAAAAAAAAAACCACTACAGTGGCTTATTTTTACTTTTGATCATTGCGAAATGATAACTTTTGAAAGTTAATTTAAATATATTTTTTTAAACGTGAAAAACATATTAAAATAGGACACTTTAGATTTTGACATGCTGCTAGAAGTACTAGGCATACTGATATGATATTGAGAGATGAATAAAGCGAAAGCGTTTACTTATAGGGAAAGTACTTACCTAACTGCTAAATACTACAAACATTTTTTAAGGGGTGTGGGGAAAATTCTCGTTTAGTTTTTCTTTGTATTTGGAATTGGCTTCAAGATTAGCCATTTCAAACATCAGAAGCTTCTATATCATTGAAACAGTGAAATGTGGTCCTTCGAGATTTGTAATACGATTTGAATACGTAACTCTTAAGAGAGTATAAAAAGTGTTTATTTTTGTCTCTATCAAGTTTCTTTGAGTGTATGTGAGGAGAATCCTTTATTGTGTTTATTTGGTTGATGATATTAATGGTGCTCCCGCTGTAATGGTTGCAAAGTGTTCGACGGACACATAAGCAGGCAGGCAGGCAGGCAGGCAGGCTGACAATAGCAACAACACCATTAAATAATTTAAGATGATGACGACGACAACAAACGACATGGAGACTTCTTATGACTTCATAATCTTAATTAACGTTTTCGTTTTAACAACCAACGTAACGTAACTTAACGAACAGTTCCAATAACAGCAACAACAAAAACTAAACAACACAAACAAAAAGGAAGAGAAGAGAAGATAAAAATGTTCTTGTTTCTCACGGAAGGCAATCAGTGAATTGGAAGTTCAAGTAGTGATCGTGATACCAACGATGATGTAGATGATGATGGCAGTAGTGCTGGTGCTGGTGCTGGTGCCGGTGGTGGTGGTGGTGGTTATGGTTGTGACTGTGATTGTGATTTTTTTTAAGGACCCAACAAGCCAGTTTGTTTCGTTCATTTAAGCCCGGCATATCTTAATGTATGGCATCGTATAAAATTTAATTTTTTTTTCTGAACATTTTACGCCATTGCAATGAATATATAAGTGAGTCTGAGAGTATGTTTGTATGTCTCATTTTCAGTTCCAAAGAAACCCGAATCCTCGTATGCGATCTTTTGCCGCTGTGCTTTGCTGCTGTTGTTGTCCAGTTAATTGAGCTCTTCTGTTTTATTTTGTCGTTGTTGTTGTTGTTGTTGTTGTTGTTTTTGTTGCTTATAGTTTTTAAAGTCTGTCTCTGGTTGTGTATCCCAATCAAGTCGTCTGTGTTGCTGCGTAAAACTTATTGACTGGCAATGTTAATGGGTGCATACGGATGACCAATACTAATGCTTCTAAAATGTACGAATGATCCACAGGCACCCATGTTTATATAGCAGCTTATATGTACATATGTATGTATGTACATATAGCAGAGGTAGTCAGGTAAAAATCTCGGCATTTATTTGTTTCGTTTCGTTTCGTTTTGGTTTTTTTTGTTGTGTGCCCTTAAAAAATAAACCTTTTTTCTTCATCGTATTTTCTCCCCACTTCAAAATTGAATTGAAGTCCAACGTATTGATGTTTGTATTAATGGATGATTTTAGCACATCTTTCTTTGCATGTGGCTGTTTGGACGGGTGTAAATACTTGGGTTATACTGCAGCCAACAACCACCATCAACAAGAAGAAGAAGCCACCACATCTTTATAAAAAAGAATTTATTTATTCCAATCGTTTACTGGAGGCCTTCATCATTTAGTATATCTCTGTACCACTCGCCAGTTAGTTGTTCGTTTTTAACTTGTTATTCGGTATCCTTCCTTATGTTTTTTTTCTCTCTCTGAACTTTATTTTCAGAATTTTAGGAATCCAGCATGGCCGTTGCATTAAAACCTTTCGGAATAATTGGTTGTCTGCCAAGATGGGTGTATTTGTATTTCACAGCGTTTCATTTTAAACTGCTCTTCAGGTTTGCAGCCGTGTCTTTCTTTCTTTCTTTTTTTTTTCAAAATAGATTAGGTTTCTTTGGAAATTAAAAAATTAAAAAAAAAATAATAAAAATACATCCCAAATAAAACAAAAAGGCTTGTTTCGTTTTTGTCAATTTCTTTGTGTTGTTGTGATTTAAAAATTTAAATTTCTTAATAAATTTCATGTGTCTTTATAATGACAGAGGTTTCTTATGTATTTTTTCTTTGTAAAGCTTTTAAATTGTTGCCTGTTATTTGAAGGAAATTTTTTGTTTGCAAATGTGTGCATATTTTTAAAATTTGAAATTTGAAATTTTTATTATGTATATATTTTAATTATGTATATAATTTTAGATTGGCTAAGCTATGAATATAATTATTTCAATTTGAAGAAAACTTTTCAAGGAATATTTTTTTTAATAGTTTTTTGATTTGATTCCATTCTCTTATGAACATTTGTATTTGTAATGGATTCTTATGCAAGGTATTGATGTTAATAGATAATACACCACACTATTGGATAAAATATTGAGAGGACCAATAAGTTGATATTAAAGAATCACCAACATCAAGCTCTGTTTCCAATTAAATTCATCGAATGCTCTTGAGGCACAAATTGAACAAAAAACTTAAGAAATCTTCAAGACCTTCGAGTAGGATGAATTGACATCCAATATGCCAGATACCAGAGACTTTTTGAAAGTTTTTCTGGAAGTTTATAATTGGATAATTTGAATATTGAATATGAATTGAATTCTTTGAAGTTTCCTTTACCGTATACTTTGCTTAAAAGTATACTAAACAGACTATTTAACTGCCATTAGATACATTTTGAAAAAAAAAAACATTTTATTTTTATCTGTCAATGAAAGAAGATCGTATAGCAGGGTGTGCTAATTATAAATCCACTGTATATTAGAAATATGGAAAGAAAAATTATTTGTACTTGTAACTATCCTACCAGTAGACAAGACAAGTGGCGGGAATGTCATACGCAGATGATTTCAATGAATATCGCCGCATTATATCGGAGTTAGAAAGTTTTGGCTTCCCAATATGTGTGATGTGAAGTGAAGTTCATATCTTTTGTAAGAATTCTAGAAAATTACTTGGACAAAAGACATGTTTAGAAGCAGGCTAGTGAGTGATTATTTTATTATACATATGTAGCCAGAGTTAAATTATTGTTATTTCATATAATCTAAATGAATTCGCAAAAATTCTTAACTCCCCTTTGAAAGGTAAGAAGTTAAAAGTGAACACATTGTCCGCATAGATCTTAAAACTGTGGCTCAGACCAATTGTGGATGTACATACATACGTATGTATATTTATTACGTGCAAAATCAATTTATGTGAAGCCAAAAAAATGGAATTTGTTGATATAGGACAGTGAAAAGTAAAAATCAACAAATATTTCTTATTCGAATAAAAACAAGTTATTGGATTTCAAACTTAAAGCAGAGGAATTATTTATTAATAAATATGTATGTACACTTACATACATATATTTAATACTGTTTCTGTAATTCTATCTCTTAATGAGGCCAATTATATACGTGTACTTACAGTCTAATAGATTTATGGAAGCCACCACTACAAATTGCCCGCATAAATGTTTAATCACTTCTAAACTTCCCCCTTTTAGAGAGTAAAAAAAGCGCTACCAATGATTCGTAAACTAAAATTAATATTTTAATTTAAAAAGGAAACCAAATTCAATTATAAACACCAGCTTCAAGGGAGTATAGAAACAACCACCACTGACAAATTTTTTGATAATAATTTCGATATTTTTTCTCGATTTCCCCAAAAAAGGAAAAGGCAGAGAACCAGTTCATAAATTATTCATGGAACATTTAATTCTGCTATTATTTAATATACAAGTGGCATGTCTGTTACGTTAAATTTTTAATGGACTTAACAGCTCTGCCTATTCCAAAAAAAAAAAACAAAAACAAAAAAAATTTAAGTAAAGAGAAGTAAATAATTTTGAAAACTTCGTTTTAAGAACACTATTTGAAAATGTTCGTTATTCGTTCGTTATGGATGTATGTATGAGTATTTCAGATGTTTCAAATTGTTTTAAATACTCGTCGTGTATTTCATAGTTTTCATTAGAAAAGTGACATTAAAAGTGATTTTTTATTGTTTATTTTTAGATTTTATTGTGGCATTTAATTAAACATATTAAATGTATTACGTATACTAACGTTTAGGGAAAATTTAAAATAACGACTTCTTTAATTTGATCAAAGGAAAGAATTAAGTAGACATGGTAGCCCGGAACTTCCATTCAAGTGATCTCTGCGAGTAAATAAAATTGGCACCAAAAACTGCTGTTGGGGGGCCATTTAGAAGTCTTTTAGAAAACTATTACACTTCACTGCATGACGGCAGCTGCTTAGACCAGTGAAAGTCGGTAACTATAAAGTAACTTTTGTGAGTTTATAGATTGACAGAAATATTTGTGAGCTCACTACCCATAGAATCTCGATTGAATTGCAATTTAATAGAGAAGCATAATAATTAAAATAAAAAAATAAATACAAAAAATATGACCAAAAATATTTCCAACCAGTTTGATTTGTGCAAACCAAGTAAACATTCCTTTAAACTACAGTCTGTCTTCAAATTGAATACATACATATAAGGGCCATATTATGTATGAGAGCAGACAGAAAAGTAAAAAAGTACTCTAGTTTTAGGGTCGTTAACATAATCATGAACCACTTCATAAAATTACTGATTCTTGTTGTAATTAAACCAATTTTAACAACAACATTAACAACATCGCTAGGCAACGCAACGCAACGCACATCAACGCACTTAATTAAAAATAAAGTACGTTCAACTTTTTAATGAGTTTTTTAATTTTAATTTGAAATTTTTTTGTTGTTGTTGTTTTTTTCTTCAGAAAAACGTTTTTAATGGCTTAAAAAATTTAACGCGGCCATGTTTATATATTTTAGGCCACCATATTCTAAAATAAATAAAGAATGAAGCATTCATTGGAAGAAGGGTGGTTTGTTAGTTTTCAGAAATAAAATTAAAAACAAAAAACTAAACTGAACCGTAACGATTTAAAACTTTTAAATACATTCTAAGAACACTATTTTTGCTTTACCTTGTCCATAAATAAAATCCTGTTTAAATCAGTAACCTGATGTCAAACAATGTGTAGATTTTCAATATTTTTCTCATAATTTTTCGCAGTTTTCCCTCCTTTTTTTTCTAAGACAATGGCTTTCATTAGCAAATTTTTTTGCCAAACGTTTTTTTTTTTAACCAATTTTGTTGTAACCTGTAACCTGGTTATAAAAAAATTTTGTTTTTTTTCTACTTTTACTATAACATGAGTTTGCGTGCTTAAAAGTTTAACAATTTTTTTTTCAAGTTAATTTTGTCACTATAATTTCGTTGGGTTTTTTTCTGTTTTTTTTTCTTTTCTTTTCGAAATTTCTACTTTTAAAGGAATTGTTTTTCAATAGACCATTTTAATTACGGTTATTAAAACTTCATTAAACCGACCGAAGGTATGTTTAATTAATTAAACAGTGGGTAGTATAACCTTTGGCATGACCAGTTAAATTTTTTTAAAACATACATATAAGGGTGCTATTAAATGCAAAATAATAAACGTTTTGCCTTTTCAGTCTCCTATAATTTTCATATTAACGTGATTTGCTATTTTTTGATTTGTTGGCTATTGATAAGCCAATTATAATACAACTGCCAATTTCAAATGTTGTAAGTCAAATAGCCTCATCCGTTTAGCAATGGCAATCTCTCACAGTATACTACAAAATTTTTTGTTAAAAATTGTTGCTTGTCGATGTCTGCCATAAACACAATAGACGCAACACAGCAAATTTTGCAATTGCAGCCTCAGGTAAACTGCAGGCGCATTAATTATAATAAAGACAGCAGCGGCAAAGCTTAAGTAGAAGAAATAAAAAAAAATATATCTTTTTATCAATGGTGCGAGTAAAACGTATTATCGCGTTATGTTTCATACATCGTATATTTGTTTTTTGTGCTTCCTGTAAAATTTGAAAAAAGGGACTTAACACATTTGCGAATGAGACTAACGATATGCTTTGCAATTCGAAACCCGATCACGCAGTTTCTAATAAGAAAGGTTAAGGTCTTTTCTATTTCCCTTTACGATTAGTTATGGAAATTTGAGGTTTCTATAACTTCCTTCCATAGCATTACATTAATTATTGAAAAATTAATATTTCTTTCAATTATACGTAGTTATGCTCGTCATGTATTTTATAGATTAACCTAAGATTCCTGGTTGAAATTGTTGCATTTGAGCAAAAAAAATGCCTTAAAGACTTGCAAAGATACACGTTACCATATAGAAATTTTGCCCCCAGTTTAGTTCCAAAAATTATGGTTTCTTTTGGTTGACAAGCTCGAGGCATATTCTATTTGCAGATGTGATTAACCCATTGGCGTAGTCCTGCGTGTCTCAATATTTATGTTATAATATAAGTATATAAATGTAGGTCGTCCAGATGTATGCAATCTCGACTATTATGCCATTGAAGACAATCGTCAATAGTAGAGACGAGAGTGAGCAGCTTTTCCTTTCTCGGAATTTCGCTGTAAAGGTTTTTCACAATACCGACAGATGCTTAGGAGATTTATAATGATGTTTATACTGTTATTTGAATAA
Organism: Sarcophaga subvicina; assembly: GCA_936449025.2. Lineage (NCBI taxonomy): Eukaryota > Metazoa > Arthropoda > Insecta > Diptera > Sarcophagidae > Sarcophaga > Sarcophaga subvicina. Next base: position 537,593 of record OW388084.2, read on the forward strand.
ATAGACAACACAGGAGTTTAAAGTATCTTAAGGTTATTTCGACGACGAACATATAACTTAAACGATATTTAATAAATCTATTATAGGGCTTGAAGTCACCGTAGTCTAATAGGTAGTGTGTTGGCTTACTAGACGTGAGAACAAGGTTCAAACCCCAGGTCAGACATCTTGAAAAAAACGAAATGTGAGAAGAATATATTTCTATACTTCTTCTTCTTCTTTCTCTCAGCAGATTTCTGGAAAAACTCTGAGATGCCATGAAAAGTTTCTCAAAAATCTGTTGTTCTGAGTCGACTTTAAACTATAGGTCCAGCCATTCACGGACAAAATGCAACAAAAGTGGTGTGAGAAGTTCGGTTGTAATTTTAACCATGACAAATAATGTTTCCATGTATTATAGGGCTTCAAATATCCTTTAAAAGATTATAATTCTTTTCTTTCTTTTCTTTTTCTTTTAGAAGACTAATTTCGTAGGTACATATGTATATAAGTATGGGAAGAACTGACAGCCTAATATATGACACAAATGTTATCTTTAAAAAAAAAGGAAACAAAAAATACAATAATAAACAATTTCAATTATAAATGGTAACAGATTGTTGCATAAATATGCCTCATAGATATGTGTGTACGTATATATGTATTTCATATATGCTATTTGCCATTAAGTTGCAAGAACTTTATAGAAATTCTAATTATTATTAGAAATGCTGCTTTCAACCACTCGTTAACACTTTTGTTTACATATGAAATATTCCTCGGACACTTGAGGGAAAACAAAGGCACCACAATAATAACAACAACTCGAATGGAACATACAGATTAAAATGATTAAAAGGAAAAATACAATAAAAATGAGAAACCGCAAATAAAATCAACGAGTATCGCAAAAAAACACAAAAAAAAATAGCAGCAGAAGTGGAAGACAATAGTCCAGCGCACAACCAACAATATGCAACAAATACATTAACACCCGCCCTTTTAAACAAGACAACTTGATAGGCAGACAGACAGACAGACAGACAGACAGCAGCTCTAAACCAACATGGCATTGTAAATACATATACGAGTACATACATATATAGTATAAGGAGCATTGTAGAAGTGTATGTATAGAAGAAGGTTTCGTAAACCGCTAAGTACTTGTATTGTGTAAAGAAGGGTAAACAATTTATTGTTGTTGTTGTTGATTTGGTCTATTTGGGAAAATAACCCATATGTTAACTATTACAACAGCGTGTTAACGCTTGTTAACACACTCTCTTCTCCACGGCAATATCTACAGTCAGCCAGCCAGCCAGCCAGCCAACCAACAGTAATAGTAATAGCCGGCAATACAATACAATAATAATATTTAGAAAAATCCATTTTGTTGTTTAGATGTTGCATAAACATACACAATACATACCACATAATATGCTAACTGACGACATGTGTAATACTCGTTGTACACATTAGTTATGGGTTGTACCACCGATGATGGCAATGAAAGCTGGTGGTGATGGTGGTGGTGGTTACGGAAGTCTGTCCGTCTATTGCTATAATTCTATTCTTTATAGTTCAACTTCGACCATCCGTTATTTTGTTTTTGTTTTTTTTTGCTGCTGGTTTAGCGACGACAGCAGTATAAGTAGATAATCCTGTAAGCGGGAAAGCAGGATCATAAAGGAAACAATTCTTTCACCAGACCAACCATTAGATTGGATGGGAAATCAACCAAAATAATAACGAGAAAGCAAACGAATTCAGTTTTAATGGATAACCACATATGAAATTATTATTTTAAGTAAAATATTGGATGGGTGTACAAGTAAATTCTGCATTAGTAGATGAACTATTAACATAGTATTTAGCTGGTATTGTCCAAACAATTAGCAGTACAATCAATCCATCAGAGAGATAAAGACTAAAGACCGTATTGAAATTGTAGAACTTTCGAGATCGAAGAAGTTTAAAACTCTCACATGAGAGTCAGTAACTTCAACCGTAGTTTGGAAATTTAAGAAAGTGCTTAAGAGTCCCTAGTCCTTTTAAGGGCCAGAGTATCAGTGATTCCAGTGTTATTGTTTGGGCAGATATTTTCGGTCGGAATATGAACTGATAAGACGAGCACTGCTGGTTAATCAATTAAACAAAAAATTTAGGGAATTATTGAGAAATTTTGCTAATTATGTTAAACCATTTACGATTTCTGATCCATCCTTTAGGTTAAGGCACGTCAAATTGGTAAATCAATGTAGACTGTTGCCCATTACAAGTCTATTAAATCTAGTCCTTGTTGAATTAATCTTCAACTCACTTAATGTTAAAGTGATGTTCAAATGTACGGATTATTTCAGATTTCTTCAATTGAGAAATCGTATAATAAGTGTTCCACAGTCTGTACAGTAGCCCCTAGTACACTCTGTAGAAGTACTATATTGTATTACCTCATGGGGAGGTCAAGGTATGTCAACTCTTTAGAGCCTTCCATAACACTTTTGCTGTCGCAATGCTTCGTTAACTGTTGTAATGGGTTAAGTCCTGTTAGAACTATATTTTCGAAAATTAAAACCTCACTATTATTAGACGCACTATTTAATTTGATATCCCCAATAATCGTGGGCATTCTAGCACAATGTCTTTTTTAGTGCCTTTCTTTGGTTTTAAGATAGGATTCCATAATCGTTGCACAGCATCATTCAAGACTACTACGGTCGTTGAAAACACTTTAAACTGGACTTGTTTGAAATCAATATAGAAGAAGGCCTTCTCATGTTAGCTGTTATTTGGAGAAATGTTTTCAACATTAAACCTGACGTTTAAATTAAGTGTTGTGGAAATGATTTTTGTCCCTCACCAATATTTGTGTAAAAATGTGTTGCTTGGCAGTGTAAATAGATTATTGAAGAGATTTTTATTGCTTAACCAATATTAAATTGCTTTCTTACACCACATTTTATTCTTCTTAATATGCAGACAAGTCATTATTATCATTATCATCATTATCATCATCATCATCGTATTCTCTGATAGATTTTGAGCTCTTTTGTATTTATTTTTATTTTTCTTTCTATGAATTTGGCAACATTTGCTTCATTACTGGAGGATATGGTAGTTCTAGTTGTAATTTTTTTTTTGCTATTTTAAGGACACATCTCTGCTGGGTGTTTAGAATTTTTTGTGGTTTCTTGGTTGGTCGGTTCGTTTAGATGATATTCCTCTTGGTATTGTTGGTATATTTTTGTAGCAATAAACTGTTACGACCGACACCAAATGCTGTTTATTGATGGCAAGTGATAAATGTTTTTAATAATAAAAAAAAAAACCGAGAGAAAATTGCTATTTTTATATTGGTAACATGAGTAACAACACCATCCATCCTCAGTTGAATGAGAATATTTCTGGGCCATCGTTAGCAGCACATATTTAATGGATTTTCTTAATATCATGTTCTAGGGGCGCAAGTCTAGTTACAAAAGAAGCAGAAAAAGCAATACAATACAAATGTTACCATTTGATTTCATTCATTTCAATTCATTTTCCAGATACCATTCCAATCCAATATCATGTTGAATATTAGTTTTTCATTTTACAAAAAGGATACGTTATACGTATGATGTATGACTATGAATTTCGGTTGCTTAATCAAAATGAACGCAAGCAATGCTTATAATTTACTGCCTGCCATTTATCTGTTATTTTTCTTTTTCTTCATATGAATGGCAACCAATATGTTGTGTTGTTGGCAAATTTAATACTCCACATAAAAAATATTTCTACTTTAGGAAAAGAGAGGAGCGTCACGCAAAATGAAAAACTAACTCACATTTAATAGCGTTAAAGTATACTACATATATTATCTGAAGAATGATGATATAATTTTTATTATACAGGGGAGGGAGTTGCGGCAAACTGCGGCCCTTCGATGGATTATTTTAGCTTGGCCATCCCTTGCTGTTTTTTTTTTGCCACAATGCCACAATAATGAAAAATAGGAAACTAATAATATGGAAACGGGCTGTTCAACTGTAAAACAGTGGATTCAATGTGTGATCTTGCATAAGACGCAAATAAGATTGAGTTCTTAGTGCATAGTATAGCAGCGATTCGATGATTTACAATCATATTTCTCCAACCTTGCAAACAAATTCTGGTCATACTGATTACATTGTTAGATAGTGGCTATTTAATATCCTCTTATCCTTGCGCCAAGGGAAAGAGCAATATAGAAGCTCTACCTCAAGTAGGCACGTTATTTTGAATATTTTCTTTGAATGGCGTATGCCTCCAAAGCAAATGGTTTGGAAATGGAATGGAATGGATTGGATTCAAAACTATCTTTTGATCAGATGTTAAGCGTTCTGATGTCGCGGGATGGTGAGAGTTAATGACGCTTCTTTATTGGCTGCAAAAGGAAACAATGATGGCAGGACTATTAGCAATGGTGGTGGTGATAGTGGTGACTGTATTTTTTTAGTGGCTTCATCAAAAAAACAAAACAAAATCCTTTTCTAATATTGTGCCCCTATTAAATGAATTACAAGAACAACTGCTGTTATTACAACAATTTTTTATATTCCTTTTTTTGCTGTTTCACCATAATGGATGTTTGTTAGTTATTCTAGTGATCTTTCCATCTGTTTTTTCAATGCCCATCAGCGATGGTTGTTCGAGTATACGAGTATATGTATGTATGTATTTAGGGTTGTTCTATAATTCAATTCATTTTTCTATTAGTTGCTTGGGTTTGATTAGTTTCTTCGTTTTTTCGGTTTTTCTAATGTTTCTTGCCTTTTTTAATATCAAATTGACTGAAATAGCGTGTTCGTAAATGAAAATTTATTATTTCGATTCTATTATTGAATATGATTGGCATAAATTTCTCTTTATTTATCAACAATATACGATTTACACTGTTTCCAAGAAAGAAGAGATAATTCTTTTGAATAATCAAATATAAATTTCTACGGTCAATTTATTATAATCAATGGAGTAGGATTGTTACACCCGATCGGTAAAAGCTGCAAATAATACATGCGCAACAAAATTAAAAAAAAAATAGTATTGTGGCTATATGTAGCATTCCATTCCATTGCCATGTAATTAGTTTGAAACCCACTCTCTTCGCTAACGGATATCAGTCACAAAGCTGAGTGAACCAGACTTAACCCAAAGTTATTTTGTTCACAAAGTTCTAGTAATAATACACCGCGTTATTTAATGCAAGCAATTGATTAATTGAAGTCGCTGTAGTCTAGTAGGCATCAATCAGACTTCTGGTAAAAACTCTGAGAGTAAATAAAATTGCCATGAAAAGTTTTTAAAAAATTCATCTGTAAACCGCCAATCATGGGTAATATTAACATACATACACACAACATGAGTGGTGAGAGAAACTTAAGCTTAATCAATTTGAAACTTCGATTGTTGAGTTACTTCATAATCGTTGTGGACATGGGATCACATTTGCAGATTTGAATTCATCGCTCGTAGTCTTAAATATACCTTAAGATCTAGTACGTCTATTCTTAAGAGACGACATACATAAATGTCGGATGGTATTATCTCTGAAGACGTGAGAATTGTTTGGTCTTCCATTCGAAAAACTACTCCATAAAAATGCGAAGAGTTTGATGTGTAGGACCTTAGTTAAGGAAGCAACGAGCTTGATCACACGGGGCATTAACGTTTTCATGGGAGTAGAATGTCCTACGAATGCGATAGAAATGTTGATGACTAGGATATCACATAGATATACTTGTAATCCTCTGGACTAGTAGGATCTTAATACATGCTAAAGTTTATTAAAGGCTACTTCATGATCGGACATATTTTTAACGAATACACCTTAAACTTAACACAAATATAGCCTTGGCTTATAAGCTATTCCTAAAATCATGGTTTTTTTAGTGTAAAAAAGTTCTTTCTTAGGATACTCTCAAATGTTCTAATGATCACTAGCTGTACTCCATTTTTAGGACAGTTTACCTACTTAACAACACCATGTGAGTTTTCCTTTGTGAATTTCGCTTGACTGTTTTCTTTCTCTTTGCGAACTTTTTGCTTTGCTAAGGTAAACGGTGCTCGTAGTTTAAAGTGCGGTTGTTAAGGATATCAAAATAAATGACCATGAGACTATGGTTTGTAATTCATTTGATTAGTGTGTAAGATGTAAGTTCTAAACGAAACAATTGAAGAAGATCCTGTAATGTATCAGATTACGTATGGGAAATTAAATTGGGGCAGTACAGTTGGCTTCAAAAGATGATATCCGTTTTTACTAAAATGTGGATTTGTTACGTGGATCAATTAAAAATAAGCGTAAGATTCTGAGATCATAAAAGGAATTAGAAAATGTTTTCCTTTGTCAATGTCCCCAAAATAATTTCATTTGTAGTCTTTAAATGAGATTGGTTGCCTCATTAATTTACCTTAATAAACTACAAGTAGCTGGTCATAAGCAACTAACAATAACGATAAAGTTCGTAGCAAGGAGAAGAGGTGAGGAAAATGCCTTGGTTTATAAAATTTGAAATTTAAAACCCTCCCTTCTCAAAAAACAATTCCTCCCGAAATCCAATGATTGGTTTTATGCAGTTTTTATGCGTTTTTTTTAAATTAAAATTAAGTGAAGTCGGTTGAAAACTTTATTATCATTTGATGTCCATCCTAAACCAAAAGAAATCCGAGAAAAATGAGGTAGACAAAGTAAAATAAAAAATTTATTGGCTATGATATCAGCATATAACCATGGCTATATAAAACTTGATACACATATAAACTTCACCATATTACTCCTTCTATCGCAATCATCGAAAAGTGGAATACATACATATACATACATGTACATACTCGTATATATAGCCATGCTGGTTGGCTTTAATTCATGCGTATAAGAGAATGGCAGACAGGAATGAATCTTTAAGAAGAAAAAACAAAAACCAAAAGAAAAGGAAAAAATAAAAACGTATGGCATGGTATCTGTAACTAAATTGATTGTTTCCCTAAAAGATTTAAGCCATGTGGCAGCGAAATCTGAGTTATCGTGGCCAGGTTTGGCATTCTATGAAACACTACTATTACCACAGATCGTTTTACAATTACTCATGCGAAGAAAAATATCTTCATAAACATATTATTGTCTTCATATTTATTTTAACGAAAATCAGTCTTCTATGCTTAACTCAATTTGGTATACAGCACAACACAAACCTACGGCATTCAATCGATTTGACTTCAATTGGAAGAACAATGTATGGGTGTCCACCGAAGCAAGGTTTAAATAAATAAAAATCCTTTAATTAAAGTTTCCTTTACTCTATAAAGAAAAAGTGTTATAGATGGGTATGCTAATTATAAGACCACCACTGTAAATTGTATACTGAACCGATAATAAGACTAACATACTGGTATGGGAAATGAGATCATAAAATCGGTTAAGATCTGCCAATACCGTCACGCATAATCATCAAAGAAAAAAAGAGAAAAAAGGAAATGCAATATCAGGTATACTGATGGTTTTACACGCTTACTCACTCACTTGTTTGGCACGCAGTCCTAAACAGTCTTTGTACGGCGTTCACGTTCACGTTCACGTTTTGTAAACATTTTACGATTGCCTGCCATTTTAATTCTTAATAAAGTTAAAAAAAATTTTAGTTGATCGTCTGCCCGGCTGTGATTTGATTGTTTGTTCTACTGTTACTGCATGGACCCCCGCCTCTAATGGGCCATACACGGACAGACATACAGGCAGACGCAGGTACAGTTTAAAAGCTACGAGTTTATTAAACTAACGAAAAAAACTTTGATATTTTTTTGTTGTTTTGTTTTGTTTTGTTTCGTTTTACTTTTGTTTTGTTTTAAGCTCAATACGAGTATGTAATCATATAATCGAAAATATACTTCTTTTCTTTTTTTTTTATGTGGAAATGCTGCGTATGGCGGAGACAATATAATATTGACTTATGTACATACATACATATATGTACATATATATTGTATTTTAATATTGTTGTTATTGTTGTTAATGTTGTCATACAATAGAGATGGTCAAATGCATGTTGAACATTGATCGTGAATTTGTACGTAACAATCAATACGATTGACTCTACATCATCATTATCGTTATCATCATCATCATCATCATCGTCATTATCATCGTTTGTTTTTCTTCGTATTCACGATCAGAAAATAATCAGAAATACAAACGGGAAGAAGGCACTCTCAGCAAAAAGTCTGATTCTGTATATATTATGCTACATAAGTATGTATGTACGTATGTATATACATATGTGATGTGTAAAGAAGAAGATTTTAAATTGTCTTGAATAAAATGTTCTTGAAGAAGTTTTTGAAAAAAAAACAACAAAAAATTAAATTGTGATGGAAAGCTGAAATTAAAGAAGAGGAAAACGAAAAATTTTAAAATATTTTATAAAATTCATGAGACCGAGTACAAAAAAGTTTCCCTTTCTTTCCGTTTGTTGCTGCTGCAATGTTGCTACGATTCCTTGCTGTTGTCAACAATTTAAAATTTAGTTTTTTCTTGAACTGGGAACGTAGGAATGTACAACGTATTCGAAAAAAGATAAAATTTTACGTTTTAATCGCTGAATCTTCTGTAATAAAATATATTTGACAGTTTCAATACATTTCCCTTAGCCCAAAAAGGTTATAAGTACTGCTCATGTGGTTATATTTGAAGCATTCAATAAAAATACTACGAGTGATTTCTGTTTTCTTTTGGTAGATATTTTTTTGGCTGGTGTCTAATAGATAGTAGACATTTTATTAAAATAAGTTCAACATCTTTTGAAAACCGTATAAACGTGAAAATCACATTTCAAGAAATAGTCTGTTATAAGCTGTTCAAATTCACGCTATCCACTAGGCTACCAGGGCATTCAATTGCTGCAATTTATTCTTTCTTTTTAGAACAAAATTGACTGACATCGTTGTAATTCGTCTGGTATAGTAGTCAGTCAACCGATATCAATTTTCATAATCCTAACGAATTAGTAAACGACGCAATATTTTGATTATGAGCTGATTATGTTATTCACTTGAACATTGTCTATTAAAGAGGATCAAGAGCTTGACGAAATTCAATTTTGAAAATCCCATCGAAATCTCAAAACTTCATTAGGGGTGATAATATCACCCTTAAAAACAACACACAACACATCTTTTGTCAAATAAAACTTATACCCAAAACACCGAAGCAAGCCTATCTCCCTTTTACGTTTATGATACTCAATGTCAGTCTCATAATTTGTTGTGATGATTTCACTGGGTGTGTATTCTTTATAGTTGTACATTTTGTTGTTATTGTTATTGTTGTTGTTGCAAGTATTATTATTCACAATTGGCGTGCAAAAATCAATTCTCAAAGGATTTGTTAATTTAACAATAATAATAAAAAAGAAAAGAGTTTAAAGGCTTTAAACCGAGTATTTATTTGGTCTACGACAATTGCTCCCTTATCTGTTCGTATGAGAAAATTCAAATCTTTTTTTTTGCCTGATTCTGTTACTGTCCTTGTTTCTTTGTCATCTGCCTGTTGTTTTTGTAGTTTGATTTACAATTGTGAATGTTGGAAATGCCAGTAAAAGATCATTTAATTTTCCTGCCCTTTTTTTTTCTATGCATGTATTCGTATGAGTTGCCTTTTGAATTTATTATCCTGTGGGGAGGGACACGATTTGTTTGTTAAATTTGTGTAATTTATGCTTGAAAAAGAAACAAACAAATCTGTGTGATGTTTATAATATATATGTACATACAGACATACATATGTACATACATATAATGAGGATAAGAACGGAAAGGATAAGGACAGTTAATGTTGTTGTACGACGCTGTAACTGCTGCTGTATTTGTAATTTTATAATCATTGTTTACGCAACAATAATGAAATCAAATCAAATCGAGTAAGAAAGAGAATTTGATGTAGGGCAGCTTGATTTTAAAAAAAGAAATTCCATTTAAAATTGTTTCTTTTTTTTTTGAACTTTTTATTTAATTTGTCCTACAAGCAGTAGATTTCAGTTTCCATTCCCAATTGACATTGTCAGAATAGTGAGCTTTTAAACTCAGCTAGTTGGGAACATCTGAGTACAGGACAGAGCGAAGGTGCTCAGTCTATGGATTCATTAGAGCATCGTCACAATGTGGCTTGTATCACTGTTCCATCGTTACTACAATGGAATTTGCTTTAGCAAGATAAAGTGGCTTGTTTCCGAAATCGTTTACTTTTACGTAATGCCTGTAGTTTTAGCAGATCACATCCGTTTGTTGTCGACTGGTAAGTAGATCGTATACTGCATTGCAGACAGAATTCGTTCTTTAGCTGAAATCACTTCCTGCAGACGTCTTTCCTGCCTTTAATAATAATAGGAGGAGATTCAATTCTAATGTACACAAACACTACTACCTCTTTTCTTTTTCCCATAACCATCTTTCCTAATTGCAAAACAGTGCTCTGCATGAGTAAGTGTCGATCTTAAAAAATAAGAAATAAAAAGAAAGCCACCTTATATCTTTGTTTGATATTGACGTAAATCCTCCACCTTTAATTACCAGTCAATCATAATCATTATGAGACTATTTTGCTGCAATTTAGGAGCAATCAGCAAATTGTATTTTGGATGCATGTCGTGCTTTGCGCCTTTATGTCTCCTATCCTAATGCAAGTGATTCAAAATGATTTACTTACCGTTAGACTTGACAATTTTCATTACTTTTGTTGACAATTTGGTCAATTGGCATTCCATAGCCATAGGTTTTATAATAACAAACTCGAAATCAAATCAAATTCTTCATCACTGGCTGTTATGGTATCAGAATCTATCTTCAGTTAGCTGCTGTCCATTTGAGCCGCGCCAAAACAATACTCAGTCCGGCCAAACATTCACGAAATTTTCAAAGAAGTTTTATTTTTTGGCAAAAGGATATAATCTTTCTAACGCCATCTGGAATGATCCCATTGTACATATTAACACGAAAACATGAAATACGATATAAAAAACGGTCCTTATAACGTAAACCAAATCGTTTTCCAAATTGAAATCCTTGAGGTCCAAAGCGGGAAAAAAATAAACAAAAATTGGCCACAAATGATTGTTTTTTGTTTAGACAATAAATTACCAAGATTATGTGTCTGTGTTATGTGTGTGTGTTTGTGTATGTGGTTTACAAATTTGATTTTTATTGTCTCTCTGTGTGTGTTTTTGTATTACAAACCAAAAACTGTCATGACAAGGCAACTTCTGTTCTGTTTTTGTGAACATCCTTAGAAAACTAAATAAAACCCACAGTACACGCTATTGACTTCTGTAAGAAATTTGTTTTTGTTTTAGAATTTTTTATTTTTGTGTTGCAAACTGTTCTGTGGCCATAATATTTTGGTTTTCAATTTGAATTCTTGTCACTTTTTGTCTTCATTATTTTAAAACGATGCATACATATTTATTTGTTGTTTTTCTTTTTTTTGACAATTTTATTGTCCTCTTGTTTCTGGCCAGAGTTTTTGTTCAGCACAGTTGCAGATACAGATACAGTGGCATGGAATAACCCACAGGATGTGTGCATAATTCATTTGCACACTTGGCAATATGATTAGTTTGGTTTTGTTTATGGATTTTATTGTTTTTAATTTTATTTGTTTAATTTCTTCTTTTCTTAATTTCGTACGTAAACGTATCCAAACAAATACTTTCAGATTTTTAGCAAAAACAAAAGAAAACAGATTTGTCCTTAAGGCTTGTAATAAGGCATGAATCGATCTACCGGAAGGCGTTTTTATTGGAATTTATTTTTCTATTTTTTTTTATTAATAGAATTGAAACGACATTTCATTCAAAGAATTTCGTTTCTTCTTTTCCTTTATCGATGAGTTGGCAAATATTTGGAACGAGTTGACTTGAAAGATTTTAATTTTGACAGAAAACGATGAATAATAAATACTCAGGAGATTTTCCAATTGCAGAATTATAGTCAAGGCAGTGTTTTATCGGTCTTATTATTATTATTAAGATGGCACATAGTGCTGTACAAAATTCTTTGAATTAACTACGATATTGAGTCAGACTTTTGACCTGCATCCAGCTCAGATCATTATCAACAAACTTTTTCGCCACTTCCATCTCGACAGTGTGTATTGTATTGTGGTCATAAATGGTGATGAAGTTGACGGCAATACCATAATTTTTAAAGACATGTCTTCGCAAGTCGAGCCAAGTGGACGATTTAGCTGCCGATTGAGTTGTTCACTCGCATGGCCTTTGTTTTGTTGGCGATTACTGACTGGATGTCATCCTTATCGGATGCCTGAAATGATATCAATGGGAAAAAGTATCTCTCCATGCAAGACTACATTGAAATGCTGTATACTGGAATTACATGAGAGTAGAATGGATATTTTGAGCTAGCAAACTTTTATTTAATATACAATGCACCTATGTACATAGGGCATATATGTATGTATGATATGGTGTACAGTATTGGTCTTATAATTAGTACACTTATACATATACATATACGACCCGTTATTTGTTCAAAAGGGCAGTTAACGTTCGTTAGCCCATCTTACTTTTGCCAATGAATGGAGCAAATCACCAATATCACGTAGGAAATCAATTCAATCCTCCATGGTGAATGCTTTAGATAGTGAATCGGCCTTGTCGTTACCTTCGATGTCCCCAAGTTCAAGAACCCAAATGAGGGTAATTGCGGTTGGAACCAAAAGTGCACATATTCTTATAATTTTAAATTCCTTTTTGTTTCTTTTTTTTTTAACAATTTTATCATCAATTAACAACACGTGGGGCCGATATTTCTCCTTTCAGACTGCGTTGGTTAGCAGTTGTTTGTTCGAGAATGGAAAGTGTAAGGACATTAGCAGAAGAAAAAAAAAACAATAAATTTATAATGAAATTGTATATTTGCGACAAACAGTAGCAGTTGTGGCATCAGAAAATCACCAGAAATGTCCCTATTAGTGGCGCAAACAATTGCAGAAGTCATTATCTAAACCAACGAAATGAACAACGAAAAATAAATACTTAATGTCAGCAAATCAAATACAATTAAAAAAAAAAAGAAAAGAAAATGAAAAGAATAAAACAATCCCCTAAAGCAGATGTGCAACATGATTCCAATAACAATAGTTTCACATGTCTAAGCAAAAAAAACCAAACGTTTCCTTTCCAAACCTCGAAATTACTGGCACAGATTGTTGCCAAATAATTGTGTTGTTGTGTACTTTAAATCTGTAGCGCTGTGTCTAAATTATAAAAACAGATACACTATTACCATTAATAATATATATGACAACAACAACAATAATAATAATAACAACAACAATAACAAACAACAAACAATCAAAGTAATATATGAAAAAAAAACTGTAGAATAAGAAATGAAAAACATCTGACTGACATTGTGATAAAATGTTATAGAAAAACTAATAAGATTTTTTTATTTATTTTATAACAAAAACAAAAAAAAAAGCAAAGAACACAATCCTTAGGGCAACAATAACAACACTTTGTTGTTTATGTTTTGTTTTTTTTTTTTTTTGGAGTTTGCGGCACGCCACATTCTATTTGTGGGACAAAAAGTTTTGTGAAATGACACCAAAAGTAAAATATTCGTAATTTGCGAATTTAATAAACACCGGTAGAAAATATTATTTTTGTTTTAAATTATCTTTGCAATTGACCCTTAATTAAAGTCTTTCCCGATATCTGTGAATATTTTACAAAAATTGTATCCAAATTAAAATATTGCTTCTTTTGTTTCTTTTAGATGATCGATCTTATTTCACTGTCTGGCAAGAACACCGGTTTGAAAGGGGCATTTCGTGTATGACTACTTTAATTAATCACTTGCAAAAGAATCATCACATTGCTTCTGCTTTAAACTAAACAGTATTTTGGATAGGAAACTAAAATCAAGATAGCATCCGATGATAGGGCACCAAGTGCCACAGGTCTTGATCCATATGTAGGAGAGCCATAGGTTCTAAAGGGGGTCTCACTCCAAGAATGACACATCGGATTTATAGGAGCATAACTACTATAGCCGCTGTATTTAATTATTCGATAATATTTCAGAATCGATTGTATTGTTATCGATATTTATTTTATTTTTCGCCATTTAAAAGATCATAAAGTTAAAGTTAATCTCTGCAATTGTCCTGTGTTGGAAATCATTTAAATTTTTATTATTCAATAATGCCATTGAAACAATCTTGGTGGTCCAATGTGGTATTACGGCTTCTTTCATGTACATATACTCAGGACTCAGGAAGTCATATTGCCTTTGTTTACAAAACAATGTTTTTGCAATTACAACTGAAGAGAATATGAAACAACAGAACATATAAAAGCAATTAAAAGAGGAAGAAAAACTAAAATGTCCTTCTTTTTCTTTAAGAACACATACACATACAAACATAATTCAAATGACATTATTCATCCCAAATATCTTTGAAACCAAATAAGGGAAAAAGCCGATTAGAAAACTGCAACAAATAGAAGAAGAACACAAGGACATGAAGAATTTTAATATTTTAAAATCAGACTTAAAGTAACAAGGATGACACAAAATAATTTCTTAAGATTTGAAATGAATTTTTTGCTTTTGATTTGCGAGAGATAGAGAGAGAGAGAGAGAGAGTGGGGGATTTATTTAATCTGCTTGTAATCGTTTTTTCATAATTTTGATTGACATGTGGACATGAGAGTTTTAGCACAACTCATGCCTTTCTCATGCACTTATTATGCGAGTCATGGATGTTAAAGTTTCTACAAACGAAATCCATCTCTCTAGCTCTTTAGCAATTCCAATTTTCAAACAGCAGGAGTTCAATTTCTGTTTTCCATGTTTTGTAGGGCTTTTGGCATGTGATTTCATTTCATCATCGCATTAGAGACTATACGTTGGAGCTGTAAAAAATATCTGTGAATAAATTTCAACGGCAAACTAATTGTGTGGTCTCTGTCTTAATGGATTTCTTCAAATTAATCATCATCATCCTCACCATCCCCACCGCAAGATCTCATAAAAAGGTGTTACAGTGTTAATTTCAATTTGGTATTCAATTCGACAGTGTTGTCTGAGTGTTTATGACGAGGCCTCCACGAATAAATGAATTAAATGTCAAAATATTATGTCAGTTTGAGATTCTCGCGTCTTCTTCTTATTTTTTTTTTTTAGAAATTTTATTAATTTATTGCATTATAAAAAAACACAAAACCAAAACCAAAAAAAAAAAGAAAAAGTATTTATAAAATTGTATCAAACTGTTTTCGTATTTCAAATGAAAAAAGTAATCGTTTTGGTTTCTTTTTAAAGGAATCAAAAATGTTTTTTAAAACCAAAAATTATTTATGTTTTTATTGTTTAATGCCGTCTCCCAAAAACAAAAACTATTATGATTTTAAATACGAAGCCATATGGTAACAATAGGGACATTCGCTTCCATAAGTTATTTAAGTTGAGCCTATAAAAATATACGTTTTTATTTAAATTCTTTTCATCAAAATTGATATGTACACGTCTAATAAGCCAACACACTATGTACCTACTACACTACGATGACTTCAAATGATGGCTTTGCCAGTCTTTAATGGGGGTGTACTAGTTACGTAACTGAATAATTTTTTACTTTTATGATTTAATGTGTCATTTATTATAAAATTCTTCTATTGAAGTTGCTTAAAAGTATACCCCGTAGAATAAGATAAGTTTTGCAAAAAATACTTTACTTTTGTCTGTTACTGGAAAATGGTTGTATACATGGGTATGCTAATTAAAAGACCACCACTGCAAATCTTCCTGACTGTAAGCAAACTGGTAAATTTATTTTCTCATCATTCCTTTAAAAAAAAGAGGTTGTTTTTTATTAAAGTTCATTACGATTGTAATCGATTTAATATCGATCATCTTTCTTTCTACGCATACAACTTTCTCAAGTCAATATCCCTACTTTTTGTGCAGTATGGCCAACGGCCGAAAAGAAATTTTTGTCTTTTTATTTTCTTATTGACTTTTAGTAAAAAAAAAAATTAAATGATAAAGATCATACATTATTTGAACGACATGATATTCAGATTCCAATTTTCATGCCATTCCGTTTACACGCATATATGTAAGTATTTATTAAAAAATATAACATCAATACATATGTATGTATGTATATATATCCATGTTAACATCTGTATCTATATAATATTGCATATGGACATACATATGTATGTCTGTATATATCTGTTCTTATGTACATATGTATGTATATATGTGTACTTTTAAAATACAAATAAAATTAACATTCACATTTACATACATACATAAAATCCATAACACCTGTTACCCATTTCACTCGAGTAGTTTTCTTTTTTTTTTTTTTTTAAAGGCAATTCTTTTATGAAGGGCTTAAATGGCTTTAATATTTAAAAGAAGGGACAAAAGAAGAAAATAAGAGCCAATCAATAAAATGCATTATTAATGCACATAATGAATGGCTGAATGCTTGCTTGGCTAACTTGGCTAACTTGGCTGACTTGACTGAACTGTGACTCTAAATATGGAATCATTTTATCACATCATGGGTAACCAACTGTTGTTGTGACGCTGTCATACTTAAATTGTCGATATACGGCATTTAAATATGTATTCTGTTTTTGTTTCTATATATATATATACATTCATACATACATACATACATATATACATACATATGTGACACATGGTTGCATGTTAAAATAGATGGATACTGTCACAAACAACATTTATTAGTTGTGTTACTACCATAAGCATAAAAACGATAAATACGTAGAATATATGGTATGTATATGGATCTAACCATCCAATGGAACAATCGATCTAACTATGTACCTATGTATTTATCGATTGTAATGCATTGACATGATATTTTCTTTATGTTTCTTTCTATTCCTTTACATAACAATACATTTCTTATTTTATTTTAATTTTTTTTTTTTTGAATTTCTGTTCATTTTGTTGTTGATTATTTCTTTTACCATTTGTTTTATTATTGTTTTCCAGACTTAATCGAGTTTGTTATTTATTTTTCTTAATCGTGTGGAAATATGGTGATATTTGTTATTGTCAATATAAAGCCGTTTTGTTGGCCAACAAGCCAGCTCTCTGGCCAGCTAGCCAGCCAGAACCTTTTTAAAGGAATAACCAAACTATAGGCAACAGCCAGTCAGCCAGCCAGTGTAGTACATATTTATGGCTCTCAAAATCAATGGGGGGTAAACAATTAAACGCTTAACAGTCATTTAACAATATTTATAGACCACAAAACAACTACAACAATAGTAAAATAAGAAAAGAAATCGAACAGATACATAGACAGATACAGAGACAGATACAGAGATAGATACACGTTTACAATTAGACACAATAATATCAAAGCGGCAAATACAACTTTTATGTTGAAAACATGGACAGCTTAAACAGCCAATAAACCAAAAGAGTGGCATCAAATAGAAAATGATCTTAGCCTTAGTCAAGATAGGAAAAAAATAAACAAAACAAAACAAAACAAAACAAATGATAATAAATAAAATTAAAGCAAAAATTAAGGCAAAAACAAACAAACAAACAAACATTAACAATTTACCAAACGATATCGCAGTCACAATTGATTATAAAAATACATTTTTAAGTCCATTATTGTATTGATTAAATGGTTGTTGTTGTTGCTGCTGCTGTTGTTGTTTCTAATAGTGTTGTTTTTTTAAGGTAATTTAGCACATTCTAAATATTTGAAAAATTTAACCAAAATGGCTACCCTCTACTGGAGAGTAGCAAAAGCCATAAAATAATTACAAGCTACGAGTAACAAATGAAACGATTCGACAAATTGCCAAATTGCCAAATTGAATTGAATTGAATTGTTAAAATATTTACTCTACTCGTCGTGACTGATGCCACAAATAGTAGCGATTAAGTGAAACATTTAAATTAAAAACGAGGCTTTAATTATTGAATCTTGCACGTACGCAAGTACATATTGTCACTTTTGAAAGGTTTTGTTGTTGCTTTAGCCGTATATGTCCATACATACATACTTACAAAAAAGAAAATAAAAATAAATAGAAATATGTTTCATTCATTATTTACTAAAATATTGTTTCGATTCAGTAAATACAGTGGTGGTTTTATAATTAGCACAAGCGTCTATATGACCTTTCTCCACACGAAAACAATGATGAAATACGAGTATGTTTTCAAAATTTATTTAAAGGCAGTTAAATATTCTATGGGTTCTATGGTATAGTTCAGTAAATAATAATAATAATCTTTTATAATATTTTATATAAAGGCAGTCCTTCCCTTTAATAACGGATTATAATTTTCAGAAAGGCTTTCAAAAAGTCTCTGATATTTTGCATGTTGTTGTTGCATGTTGCATGTTAAGTTGGTTGCCATTAGTCTACGACGGCTGATATTTCGTTAAAATTAATATGTTGTGTTACTCCATAACGGATTTCCGTATATTTGACGATATTATGAAGGGATTCCTCTTGGCATGAAAGCAGGGATTGAAAATTTAAATCGTTCAAAAAGTTTTATTTATTTTCAATTAATTTATTGAAAACATAAACTTAAACTACGTATGTCTGTATATCTTGACAGGAAGTTAAGGATTCTTCTATTTCTTCGAATGTGTTCAATTCAATTGAATACAATTTGTTGGTCCGGTTGTTGTCCATCATGATTTTCATGTTCACGATATTGTTGATGATGATTGTGCTGGTGGTTGTGGTTGTGTTTGCGGTGGTGGTGGTGGTTGTTTGTTGGGGTTATTTTGTAGTTGTTGTTCGATTTTAATAATGGTCCTTATGATGATGTTATTTTTATAATCTCACGCGGTCTCTTTCCCTCATTGTATTTCTCTATCTTTCTTCCTTCACAAAATTTGTGGTTCATGGCGAAGGTGCGTTTCTCTTTCCTTTACGAAATTAAAAAAAAACGTTGTTTCTGTCAGTCTGTGTGGGTTTGTTTGGTCAGTTGAATTTTTGTTTTGATTTCTTTTCATGTTATTACCACTATTTAGAGGTGGTTGGTGAAACAAACAAACAAAATTTTCTTTTTATGGCCAAAGCCGTAATTGACATTTCGTTTCTGACCAATGAGAACAACAACAACGAGAACGTTAAATATTGGTTATCAAGATATTTTTGGCCTTTTTTTGTTTTGTTTTATTTCATTCATTTTAATAAAGGTTTAAAAGAAAAGTTTTTTCTGTCTGTTTTTCTTTAAATTCTAATTTTTTTCTTTTTTCCACATACATGTATATGATGAGTAAACATACATACGTTTGTTGATCTTTAAAGCAAAAGGAGTGGAGAAAATGATTAAAAACAATCAGTTTCTAATGAAATTATTAAAATTGTTGTTGATTTTTATTTATTAAAGCCATTTTAAAGGATATTGCGAAATCGAAAATTCTTTTTAATCTAATCTAAGATTCATAATGGGAATACTTGGGATCTATCATCGATTAAAAATTGTTAAAGGTAAGAATAAAAAACATGACATGACTTAACATGTCTAAAAATTGTGACACTCAGCTTACTGTCATAGTCACTGATCATCCTGTAAGTTTATCGATAATAAACAACAACATTCTGAAATTTGCGATCCTTCGCCCTTCGTCCATCCCTTTATCTGTCTGTCGAGTATGTCTAACCATTTGAAATGTTGTGCTATAATGATGACAATGACGATCAAATAAGATGGAGAACCTTTAACAAAAGGTTTTAATATTGCATGGTAAGTCACGGAGACGAGGATCATCACAACATGGTGGTTGTGGTGGTGTTGTCTTATTGTGCATGCGTTCATGTAGCCTGTCAACAGCCCCGGGATGAAATGATCAAAGTTTGATTATTTAATGAATCTCTTCTTTGTGGTTGTTATTGTTGTTGTTGTTGTTGTTGTGATTCTCCATTTTTTTTTGTCTTTTTATATGTATAACCTTTTATATGCTTCACAGCATCTTATGAAGAAGAACTACAAAGTCATCTGCTTAAAACTTTAAGTATTTCCTTTTTCATATTCCTTTTGGTCTTGTCTCTTAAGGTTTTCGATTTTTGAGTTTTTATTTTCTTTGGTTGCGGTGTTTATTTCAACTCAATTCGTTTCAGCCACTGTGTTTTAATTTTCGTTTTCTTTTTTTTTTGTTTTTTATTACGCGTTTGATCATAAATTTTTAACACGAAAGCAAATGCAGCTGCGTTTTTTTCAGTCGTTAATGAACTGCTTCAATTTAAAACTTTTGGGATTTCTTTTTTGTGGCTTGGAAATCTTTAATTTGATTTGATTTCTGTTTAAATAAAATATAAAAAAAATCATAATGGAAGGGAAAAATATGATTTTTTTTCTTTTGAACTATACGCTGTAAATAAGTAATTATTTCCAATAATTACAGTGGTGGTCTTATAATCAGCGCATCTATCTATACGATCTTTTTCCTGTAACACACATAGATGAAATATTTTTTTTTTAAATTCATTTATTTATTATCATTTAAGATTTTTGTTCCAATAATTGCAATTTTAGAAATGTTTTTTTTCTATTCATTTTTGTCTATATTTAATATAATTTTGCGAAACTTAGGTGTAAAGCAAGATTTTTTCATCATAAATTTTCTAAGAAAACACGCACATACATACATAGATGTAATGGAATTAATACGAAACCATGTAATTTAGTTTAATCTGTTTTTCATCTCACTAAGATAATTTTAACAAAATACATGGCGTTCTAATTATATGTCACGATTTTTTTTAGCTTTTCAAAAAATTAAAAATTAGTTTCAATCGTTACTGTGGATGTTAGCACTTATTTACTTGATTTTATTTATTCAGTCTGTAAGTCATTTTAAATAGCATGTGACAAAAAAAATTAATCCTGTTAAGAATAAAATATTCAAGTAAAACTTTTAGGTGAATGGGTGTGCTAATTATACGAACACCACTGTAGATCATTTTAAATTTATTTCCGTTTTTAATTATAAGGTTCCACTGAACTTTTTTAATTATAAATGTATTGATTTAGTCCTATTGGACATACATACATGCATACTCATGAATTCCTACGTAAATCTATATACGAGCTTCTAATAAACAAAAAAGGCGTTTAAATTTCCGATTTTATTAATTATTATGTCTATTGTCTCATTATGCGATATTTTGTATGCCATATTAGTTTTTGCCGATTTTTTACATTAATTTATATTATAAACAAAAATATAAATCTGGAATATACCGAAAACAGAACATTCAACATACAGGCCAACAGTTTCTGAAGAATTTATTGACCTAATGCTGGACAAGTGAATTTAGGACCAATTAAAGAAATACAAGAAATATTTCATACATATTTAATGAATATGAATATTTACACCGCGTTCTACAAGGAATTGAAGGACGATATACATATTTTTTATATATCTATACATATTTATATATAAGTATATATGTATGTACTGTACGTACATATATATCTAACTTACATATGTATGTATGTATAGCTTAGTAAAGGATAAAAAGAATATTCTTTCTTACTTACAAATGATTTGGTGATAGCTTTTCGAGCTTTTTTACGAATATTTACAAATACACAAAAATGTACTTACAGGTCTTATCTACATATGTATCTCCTCAGTTAACTTCAAATAGATTTGCCGATACAAGTTCCTGGAAATTATTAAGGGACAGTCATAACACAATTGTGCTCTTAAAACCGATCTGAACAATAATTTTAAATGTGCCTCGACACTTACAAAAAACCCTGATTTATGCAATAACATCAGGCACTTGTCACAACCAACTCAGCAAATGTTGTAAGAGTACGATGGAAAAAGAGAGCGGAGAGCATGCAGAGACCACCCAGCTGTACTTTGTTAAAGATCATGTGGTTTAATCACCCACAATCGTAATGTACTGCTGGTCAGTTAGTGAACTGTTCGTCTTTTGATCCCTTCGCCTTTTATTTCTATTATTAATGCTACAACGACAACAACGACAACGACAACAACAGCAACAACATCACGAAACATTATCTCCTTACAATTTAAACTCCATATGATTCCTGCCGTTTATTATTTTTTTTTTTTGACTTCGAAACAAAAGGAACGTCGGTGTTTTTTTCTTTTTTGTTTTACTTTGTTTTGACTCCTGCACCCCCGAATCGTTCCGACCAGTTGAGCCTACAGTTTTTTGTATGAGTCGTTGTTTTATTTCGTTGTGTAATGTTTTGATCACAGCCGACATAATTGTTTTGACAACAACAAACGACCAAAACAACAACATTACAGAACATAAACCAATACATCATTCTCTTACAATAAATTACAACAACAAAAAAAATAAAATACAATAAAGACAAGAAAAAGGTTTCTTTTTTAATAAAAGATTGTTAAATTGCTCTGCTTTTATACCAAATATGTTCATATGTATGTATATGTATGTATGTTTGTATATGTATGTGAGAATAGTTATGAAAATAAAGGATATAAGTACATAGACAGAGCGAGCACGCGAAAGAGAGAGAGAGAGAGAAAGAGGAAGAAAATAAGATAAATTGTTTACCTACACATATCCCAGACAGTAACATACATTTATACTCAGTGGGACAAGTATTTAATGTCAAGAGTTAGTAGTTCTTATCTCATTATAATGATACGACTGCACATGTTATTCTTTTTGTTTTTAGAGTCTTCTGTTCCTGTTTCTGTTTCTATTTCTGTTCCATAGTCTATTCTGTTCTATAGGCCACTAAAACAAGGATTCATTAGAAGATGTTTGTACGTATGTATGTATGTATGTATGTATCCTGTCATGTTGATGTTATATACGTTCATGTGGTGGCGAAAGTAAATATATTTTCTTACATCACGGGCATCACATTGCAATTGAATCAAGGCATTAGAGGAGTTTCTTAAAGGATTTCAATTCATTTGATTAAAAAGAAATAGAGAAGGGCATAACTGATATGTATGTATGTATATTTACTTTGGCTATTATGAACATTGGCTATAACAAGCATTTGGAGGAGAAAATATTATTTTCCGAAAGAGCCATAAGCTCATCTAGGACTTGTTGATTGACCAGGTTTATTAGATTTTCTATTACTTTTGAATTCATCGTTTTGTTCAGGGTATTCTTAATAAACATAATTACTGAGTTAGATATCAGGGTAGAGAAATGGAACTTCTGATCCAACGCCTTCCACCAAGCCAATGCAACAAAATAAAAATCGCAATACAAATCGCATAAAGATAGATTGGGAGTCCCATTACAGCCAAATATTGTTTTATATGAGTAAAAGGCACAAAGTGCTCCTCCTAAATGTGATTCATAGTGATCACATCGTTTGACTCATGGAAATTTATAAAAAGAAAGAGTATCATTTTCGTCACCGTAGTCTAGTAGGTAGTGTGTTGGCTTATTAGACGTGAGGTCTCGGTTCAAACCCCAGGTCAGACGTCTCCAAGTTTAAACTTTAAGCCTCGTCTCACATGTATAAAATTAACACACACACAGGACAGGAATAGTGTGACAAGCCAGGTCGTAATCGTAACTGAAATTATGCATGCATGAGTATCATTAGCTCATTAGTTTTGTCCTCTCTCACTTAGCAAATGCCTATAAGATCGATTCAATTAAAATGAGATTTTAAATGTTGTACGAATATGACACAACCTCACATAACCTTACGTTTCAGACTAATAACCAAGAAAAAATTTGAAAAAAATCGTTTTCAATGCCTTCAACATGTCGATAGTACCCATACTGCATATTTTTTATTTAAATTAGGAATATGTATGTATATATGTATGTACATACAAGCACTCTTGGGTTTCCCCGATTGTCAATTGTTATTCTTAATGTGCTTATAATTCGATAAATAGGCCTTTAATTGCAAAAGTAAGAAAATCTTCATTGTCTTTAGAGATTAAATGAAAACTTTATTGATTTTCCATTCGTCAACTTACATACATACATACATGTTTTATCGATAAACTGTAGAATTTTTTTCTGTTCAAAAGCTTCACACAGAAATAATAAAAACAACATGTGAGTGTAAATGAATTAGCCGGCATTGAACTGATGTACATACTGATGATGATGTATGTATACGTACATAGTTTTCCAGCACCCTAACTATGTATATCCTCACCTCTATGATGGGCTATATCAAGTGATGGATGATTATTTATAGTGTATCTGAACCAAATTAAATTGTGTTTCGGTTCCATTAGCTTTGTCTACCCAAAGATTTATGAACTTTTAGCACCTTTTCTTTTGTGAAATAAAAATTTTTATGGAAAACTTTGTCTGCGCCAAATGTTGTTTTAAATCGATTTTACTTGGTTGCTTAGCCAAAAATTTACTGAATTTTTAAAAGTCAATTACCAACAGTCAGTAAACTATAAGTATTTGAAAATCACATCGTATGAAAGATGTAAGGATGGATGTCTTAAGCACTTGTCTGTTTATTTGTTTCTAAATTTTTTCTCTTTAAAGAACAAAGAACTTTTTTATTACCTTATTGGGAATTTTTTAAAACTAAAAATTTTCCACCTTATTTTCATAATTTACTCTCTAGACGCTCTAAAACGTTTATGACGAATTTCTCGTTTTCTAAAATATTTTTTCATTTTTTCTTCTTTCCTCATTTGTTGAGTAATTTCCATAACTGTGACCAAAGGCCTATTGAAATGGGTTTAACTTAAGGCTGTAGTAGAATACATGGTACTTTTCATGTGCATAAATCCCAATCCATAAGCAAACTTATATTCCAATCCCCATTTAATTTTTAATTTTTTTATTTTTTTATTTTTATTTCTATTGATTTTGTTTTTTTTTTTTTTGGGGTTTTCATTTAATGTTTTTCTTCAACTCAAAATTGTGCAAATAACGAACATGTTTTCATACTTCATGGATCCAAACCAGACTAGACCACACCAGCCCATCCATCGAAGGCAGCTGTTGTTTATGAGCCCGTCTATAAGGTAGGCAAGAGCAGTTGTTTTAATTGCTAAAAGTTCACATGAAGGCAAAAGGCAAAAGCCAATTGAGCAATAGAAATAAATATTTTCAATTTAAAAAGGGCAACACAAATGCATTTTAAAAATATTCATTATTTTTTTTTGCCATGTGGCAAGAGGAAGAGAAAAGAAAATTGACGAGACATTTTGCAATAATTTATGTTTTTTAATAACAGCTGAGAGAATTTAGAGACTTAAGTTGTGGTTCCAAAAATTATAATACTTGGGTTGAAACTCGGCCGATTGATGGCCGATAAAAGCCGATCATAAAATGAATGTCACGTATCAGTGGCAAAAGGTTAAGAGCATAAATGGGATCCTCAAAACGAACATAGCTACATATTTAAGGACCACCCATATGTCAGAGATACAACTTGACTTCTTTTTACACAACTACGTCTGAATCTGAATCTACTATACAAGCCACTCACATCACACATCCTGCGCAATCTCATCGAAACGATAATTGAAGCAATTTGGGTAAAATTATATTTAAATTCCAATAAAAATTTGGAAACTAAAAGTATGACTGTTGACAGCCACATGGCAATTTCATTGTACATGAACATTCATTCATCACAATTTAAATGTTTCTTTGAAATGAGATCTTTAAACGGTTTAAACGGTGATTATTATAGTTTTTGTGATATTTTTATTGAATAATTTTTTTTATGAACTCCTTTTTGGGTCTATTCTCTTCATAAAGGGAATATTCTTACAATAATTCCATGAAAATATTAACTTTCATCAGCGTATTTAAATTTTTAAGATTTAGCCTAATTTTCTTTGAGTGTTATTCCACAAGACAATACAATTGCCATAAGCGTGGCCAAGTGTCTGAACTCTTATTAACTTTAATTATACTTTGAAGTGTAATAAAACTCTTCTATTTAGAGTGATTAGTCCCCTAATCAGATTGTGATAAAATCTTTGGTGGAAAAACTTAAATCATTTTCTGCTTTCAATTTACAATGTTTTTATTAATTCTTCTTTTATCGTTGTATTCTTCGTTGCCTACGTTACGTTGTAATGGCAAAAGGAAATTATGGCCTGCCATAATGGCCACCGAATGAATGGCTTTAGAATAATTTTATTTTTTATTTTTATTATAATGAAATGAAAGAAAATAAGCATTAAGAAGTGGAGAGAACCTAAAACAAGATCATAAATAATATTGAATATTAAAAAGCTTAATCATACACTTTAAGTGAATGACTAGAATTTCCGTGACTTTTTCATGCAACGTATATTATTAGGGGCAATCACAGTTCAAGGTTCCCATGGAATATTTTCTTATTAGCGAATCTTTAAAACAACAACAATAAAATACATTTTCCTATTCTACAGTGTTTAGGTTTAGAGAAATACACGAAAAAGCAAATAGATCACGGGCAATGTCCCAGCGTGATAAATGTTCGATCGATTAGAGGGGCAAACGTCAGACTTAGATCATTGTTTAGTTGCAGCCAATTTTAGCTACAAATGCTAAGGCTCTCGCCCAAAGGAAATTGCAGCTCGCAAAAATGTGCACACGACGGACAGTTACTGTTTACACAAACGAATTTAACCAATTGCCGAAGAGCATTCCTTGTCTCGAACATATACTTGGGTTTTAGAAACCTTCCACAGGAAAACATGCACAATGATTAGAGTTTAAGTGTAGTATGCCCTGTGCGTAAAAAGGAGACAAAACCGTATGCTCAAGTTGTAATTTTACTTCCCATCGCCTACAAAATTCTATCGAGCGTTCGGTGTGAAAGATTGTATCATAAAATCAATGAAATAATTGATTCGTATCAGTGTATTAGTCGGCTACAAGGCCGCTTTCGATTGCCCAATTCGTACAAAGGTGTTTAATGCCATGTCTGAGTTTGATATTCCTGCAAAGCTGATAAGACCTTGTAGGCACACATTAACTGACACAATGTCGTCTATTAAGAATCTTTTAATACCAAACGAGGTGATCGGTTATCGTGTAGACTCTCCAATATTTTGCGCTATGCAGCTGGTCACACGGCGGCCACAACATACACAAGAGAACACATTTGTTACTCGAATATGCTGACGATATATGCAGGTATTATTGGTCGAACATTGCGAGATGTATGTAACTGCTGCCTTTGTTACTATTGAAAAAGTATAGCTGAAAATGGAACTGACAGTAAACGAAGACAAAACCAAATTGTTAGTTTCAACGAACATGGAATCCATAAGATTGTGACATCATGTGGACCATGATCTCTACAATTTTAAAAAAGTAAACGTTTTCAACTGTCTTAGTACAGGCTCAAATAAAAACCGACCGATATCACTTTAAAGATAAAACGGAGAATAATACTTCCAAAAAGATCTTACTTCGGTCCTAGCAAGCATTTTAAAAACAAAGACCTCTACCGACTCTACCGACAAAATCATGTTGTACAAGGCTCTGATATTATTCATATTGTGATATGACTCAGAGACATGGGTACTTCCGTAGGTAGATGAAACTGTGCCTAGAGTCTTTGAGAAGAAAATTCTTCGCAAAATATATGGTCCCGTTTGCGTTGGCGGCGAAAACATAGACATCGTATGAACCATGAGCTGTATGAGATATATGCTGACATCAATGTTAACGTTGGCTTAAACATGTCGTGTGTATTAGTAAAGATGCTTCGGAGTAAAGATCTCTCAAATATGTACAAGAAAGAGGCTTCGATTGAAAGATCAAGTGGAAAACGATCTTACAAACTTGATATAAAAAATTGGAGGGAGAATGTGTGCGATCGAGGATTTTGACATTGTGTTCTAATACAGGCTAAAGACTGTGGGGTTGTAAGATAGCCATTAAAGGAGAATAACTATACTAGAGAAAACAAATATAATATCGATAGCTAGCATTTGTGTAACTCTTTCCTGGAACTTCACATGGAGTCTGTACATCTAAACGTTGTTATTCTAATTTTCCAGTCGATGCTTGAAAATATAGCCAAAATTGTTTCGAGTAGGCCTCCAATACCTATCATAACTCTATAATAACATACCGTAATTCGATATACCATACTAATATTGTATGTAGAAAGCTGTTTTGTCGGATTGCCTGGCAGTCAATTACAGCAAATACCGGACTGCCTGCTTCGGACGTCGGTCATATGATGTAATAACACGAATATGAGGTTTGACGCGACTAATTTGTTGCCGTTGCTATAAGTATTTAAAGATTCACTCCACTGGGTGTATTGTTTAGATGATGCAACGATGCAGAGGAGAATGTGTGCAAAAGAATTCAAATTTACACCACATTGAGTGATCATCTAACAAAATGGACTTCTCTTTCGACTTCAAAGAAGTTTTGTTTTTATTGTTTATAATATTGCAATATACTATGCAATCTGTGATTATCCCTGAGATATTTAGCATAAAAGTATCGTTTATGACAAAATGACTTTTCATGTTTTCTACTGAGCGAAACACCCAGAATATTACGATGATGTTGTTGTATAAGAAACAAAAAAACAACAAAAAAAAAATAAAATTATATGAAAGTGCCTTAGTATGATGGGGCAAGGCATGAAATCATGTGCTTATTAAATAATTTATTTAAGTACGAAATCATTTAAATTAATGAAAATGTACTTAAAACAACACCTTAATAGCTTTAACCGTTCATAAACTTAATCAAAATGGTTCGTTGGGTTGGCATTTAATTTTGATCATTCTGCTGCAAGTAGAGAAGTTTGAAGTGAAGGGCGAAGGGCAAGGGGAAGTTAAAGGAAGTAATATTAAATCATAAAAAACAATACTTAATTTCAAGTCATTATTGTAATAAACAAATTAAAATAATTAACTTTTTTCTTTTGTGGCATTTTGCGTGGTTGTTGGTATTGGGGTGTGTGTTGTATTGAAGCAATTTACGCATAAAATTTCAATATTAAATGGCCTATATAATGGCATATGCATGCATACATTCATACATACATAATAAAGCAAAAAAGAAAAAATATATTTTTAAATAACATACATACACACATATGTATGTAGTATGTATGTATGTGTACAATAGTATTCATTTTAGTACAATCCAAACCTAATGGATACAGAATTTAACTCATAAAATTTTATATTATTTCATTACATGTACATACATACATATTTTATAAGTGAAAAACATAAACAAAAATTAAATTTTTATGTGTGTGCGTGTATGTGTGTGTCCAGCCTAATGTTTTGGCTTGAGTTCCTCGGGTGCTCCTTAAAGAAAAAAAATGGGTGGAGCTGTTGCGAGCCATTATTTCCATGTTTTTGTCTTTGGTCTCGTATAATTCTGCCATTAATCACACCACAGCTTTTATTTTAAACAAAACTTAACTGGTAGTTGAACAGCATTATTCGCTCTTGTTGTTTTTTTTTTAACCCTCCAAAGAAAATCCAATAATAAATGTACAAACAAAAAAACACAAAGAAAAAAATAAAACAATTTCATTTTAACATAATTATTATATTTTAATATTTTAATTAGATACCCTACCCCGTATAAAAAAAGTTGCTTCTTCTTCTTCGTTATTACTGTTACACTCGCTAATAAAATTTAAATTTTGGGGGTAGTCCCCAAGCAGTTTAAATTTAAAAAAAAACTCTTGAAAAGGTTAAAAAGATTTAATTTTCTTTTGGAAGATTTGATTATTTTTTTTTTTTTATAGAGTCATGGTTGTTGTTGTTGTTGCTGTTATTGTAGTAATGCATTTAAGGCACATAATCAAAAGGTTACAAATTGGGCACAAATTGTTTGTGAAATTCTCTTAAAATAGTTTCGTTTGAATAAAAGTTTTTAAGCACTTTCAAAAAAAAAAAAAAAAAAATATTTTACCAACATCTGTAGCCATAGTGACGGCAACAATACATATTCCAGATTTCTATTATGAATGTATGGATTATGCAAAGTTTTCTATTCTATCAAGTGCATGATAACGAAAGGATATCTTTTTGCGAAACAAAAAGTGTGCAAAAATAAGACGATTCTATGAATATATTTGAGAGAACTTGCAACCACCGAAACATGCGTCTCCAAACGTCTCTCATATGTGAGTATTAAGAACGAAATTCTTTTGCTTCTACGGACCAACAAAAAACTAATGCGTCTGTACTCCAAATTAGGACTGCTACACATATTTACTTTACTTATATATTATTCGCTAAGAGCCCTATTTATTAAGATATAATAAGGATTTATAAATAAATAAAATACTTTATTTTCTAATAAAACTCAGCAGTAAGCAGTTAACATTTCAATTATAATGCTCTACTGACTTCCGCGAATTCTAATCGATGCAAACGATCTTTTACAATCATAATGGGGCATAAATTGCCATGGCCATACAGATTCTTTAGTACGAGCGGAACTACTGGCTATTTAATTATATGGCCAATTTCTAAAATTACCAATCTCTCTTATTTTCTCTTTGCTAGGCCGTCGTAATTAGAACAATCTGAATGTCTCCCTATCTGAACTAGGAAAAGTTCAGAATAGCTCTCCGTTTAGAAATATTCAACACTCCCTGGTAAATATGATATCACAGCGTCCAAGGCTCTCATAGCTAATAAACTCAGTAAAACCGTAGATGGTTTAGAGACCTATACATAAATAAAAGATAATTGGTCATTACAACCCATTAAGCTGGATTACCACCTAGCTTCTCACATAACCTATGTTGAGTGTCTTCATTTTGTCCATAAGTGGCGGCAGCACCTGTAGTTTAAAGAAGACCTTGAACGACAGATTTTCATTTGAGGAACTTTTCAAGGCAATTTTTATTTACTCTCAAAGTTTTTTTTTTGCCAGAAATCTACTGAGATGATGATTTCGTTTTGTTCGAGATGTTTGACCTGGGCCTCAGTAGTATAAATGTATTTCGTTAGTATAGAAATTCTGTTTATCTTCCAGTAATATTCAGCTAGTTGGCTTATGAGTCAATAAAAATATCTTCGCAGAATCTAACTAAACTGCTCCCGAACTTCAAAGTTCAAAGTTCATACGATTTTTAATCTTTTCCAGAAGTGTTTCTGTTTTCCTCCTATGAAAGCATTGCTTAAACATGTCTATCAACTATAATTTCACGCCTTTAATCCTTTGAACTGGGTATCATATATCTTCTAGTAAAGATGCAACGACAGTTATGACTGAATTTCCACTAAAAAGTCTTTACTTGCGCGGATCCGTATGCGATAATTATTCTTGCTTTTGTTGTTTTGGATTTAACGCCTCTACTAGGCATTAAGGATATAATATAGATAATCACAAATAGGCCTCTGTTATCAGGATATACGTGATCGGTGTTTTAAATTTATAATCGTTTCTGTGCCAAAAATGATGTTGGCCGTTAACCGAGTGTTGGATGTCCTTTGAAAAAGTTCATTTTATCGATTTACTAAAAATCATTTGACAGTTTCCATTGGCATTAAAACGATTATCAAACAGTCAAATCCCCATATAAGGTTGTCAACTAATTAGCAAAATGCCTTAACGATGCATTTAATTAATATTGTCTGAACACATTCAGACTCTTAAAACGAAACGAGAAAAAAAAAACAAAAAAAAAAAACATACGAGTCAGAGTAAGAAACAAGAAACTAATTGGCTTAAAAATGCCAAAATATTTTAGGCCAAATCTAAAGGAAAAAATAGAAAATGAAATGAAAGAAATTGAAGTGAAAGATACAAAACGATACAGAACGAACGAATGCAATTTAAGTTGGGCATCCAGCAAGCCAATCTCAAATAGAAAAAAAAAATATGCAAAGAGATGAAATGGGTAAACAACCAATATTGGCATTAAATAACGATTTGGATCACCTTTTTCGTTTGTTTTCTACTTATTTTTTTGAAGTATGTATGGGACATGTGTCTGAGAATTGTTTTCTGTATGCCAGAAACAAACATTTGAACGAATCGTGAGTAAGAGTTTTTGGTTTTGTCAATAGGCATCAAGGCATTTTGAAACAGTCAACCCGCGATTCAGCCACCATCCATCCAACTGCCACACTATTCACTATTGCATCCAAAAATATTCCGATTAAACTCTGATCATTGCAAAAAAAAGGTGTTTTTCTAATTCCATTCATTACATACCAAGGCTGCGCTTAAAAGAAATGCTTGTAATTAGTACAGGCATGGAGGGAATTAAATTCCGTTAAAAATCCGTTTTTAAGTTCAAAGACTTTAGATAATGCGCCATACATCTGAAGGTGTGTAATGAATGCCTTGTTGAAGCCTGTAAAGATTGCGAAATTTTTTTTTATAATGTTACGCTGCGGAATACTGAAAGTAAAAGTAAGAGAATGCAAAGGATTTCAAACAATTGTTCTATTTTATCTGAAATACACTCGCAATACATTAGTCTTACCGGGTTCATAAATTAGTTTGTGGTTAAAATATTGTGGCAATAGAAGCAGCCAATGGTTCTCCTTACTATTTCGTTAAGTTTGTTTATTGAAACACAAGTGCATCAGTAATAATCGTCTGTATTACATCGTCTGTAGCTATGGATGCTTTAAATATAAGGAAGTCAGAAACTCTTAATGTTCTGGTCATGAAAGATCTGTTCGCTGGAACCACCACATTTTTCATGTTTTGAAAGAAGCATTAAAACATTCATTGGCAGTTTCGCTGATAAGCTCGGTCGGCCCCACCAGGCTTACTGCAGATGGTGCCAGATTGAGACGGAATCGGTAAGGGAACTGACCGGTTTCATCCGAAGCTCGGGGTGGTTCAAGCCAACCACTAACGGATTATGACATGAGGTCTTACCTTATCCTGAGAGAACTTGCCTGTGAACGGCAAGCTATCCGGTAACCTAACCTACTGGATTGTTTCGTTTTAATTCGCAATTATTACCGATTAGGCTTGAAGCATATTTTTCTTTTTGAAGTTGTATTAGAAGTTTATATCGCGTACATATGTATAATGTAAAACGATAGTGTAGCGAATACCGCGTCTTTAATTTAATTTCATTACTAACACACTCTCTTTCCTTTATTTCTTCAAAAAGCTGAACAAATTTTCCATTATTTTATGAAAAACTTCTCAAATTTCCCATTCATAACGAATGTTTGTTTGTAATAAACAAATTAAAATAATTTTACGATAAAATCAATTCATCTGTTGTTTTAACCGTCCCCCCCTCCCCCCTTCCCCCGTCTGCCTACTACCAAATGTAACTTTTAATATGTACATCCAACCAATCAACTCAATTGGTTGGCGCAATTGCTTAAAAGACTGTGGTCGTAATAAAGACCATTTTATGGTAAAGTAAGGTAAGGTTCGTAATAAAAAAAAACTTCTTTCCATTTTGAAAAGTAATCACATGGACGGACAAATGTTAAGAGTTAAATAGAGAGGGGAATGGAATCGCCGATAGTGTTAAATAATAGCGTCTGCATGCATATACTCCTCAAAGGGTAAGAGTGCTCAGACAGGCCAGGTTCTTAATGCTTTTGTACTTTAAAAAGGATGGTTATGGCTGGATAATAATGCACTGCGCTGCCGCAACTGCCACCGCCTCAAGATGTAAACG
Source organism: Sarcophaga subvicina (assembly GCA_936449025.2). NCBI lineage: Eukaryota > Metazoa > Arthropoda > Insecta > Diptera > Sarcophagidae > Sarcophaga > Sarcophaga subvicina. The sequence continues at coordinate 571,223 of OW388084.2, forward strand.
AATAAAATGATGCAGCAAACGGACATGATTGCAGACAATGCTCGTGTGTGTGTCTTGAGGAGTAAAAAGCATCAAGAAGAAGGAAGAGAGGACGCATCAACGATCAACGATTGAATGGCTTGGTTGGTCGGTTGGTCGGTTGCTCGGTGTCAGTCTGTATGTATGATTTTAAAAGAGTATGGAGTGTTTGTTTATTGCCGCAGGCCTTAAAAGTGTTGGTTGCACTTTAATAGCCATAATGGCGGGCACGATTTATGTTTCAATTTTCTTAAACTCCTCGTACAAAACAAACCAATTTCTGGTGCAGAGATGATTTCTTATTTCTCGTTATTATTATTATTATTATTGTTGTTGTTGTTGGTGTTGTTGGTGTTGTTGGTGGATCGTTTATTAAGCGAAACCAACCACAAGCACATCAACACCATTTCGCCTCAACAAGTTTTAAAGTTTTGAGTTAAAATCATACTCATACCCACATCTGTATGTAGAGTGCCTCATCATCATCCTCATACAACAGCATGCGTTCATCATCGTCAATAACGTGCGGTTACAATTACAAAATGTTACAACTACATTTACAACAACAACAAAAACAACAATAAGAATAAAACAAAAATAATTTAGAAGAGAGTGGAAAAATATTTTAGAATTTTCATCATCATTTCGTATTCATGTGATTTGTTTTTCTTTTTCTCTCACACTCTTGTTATGAATTAAAAGAAATCCATGTAAGCAGACAGAGACAGAGATTTAAAGAAATGAAATCATTAAGCCTCCTTACTTCAACGACTAAAACAATAAACTGGACTTCGATGTTTTTCTAAATAAAAATCCTATTGCTTGACAACTAGGCTACCTATAGGAGCAGATCGCCACAGCATATTACTGAGACGCACTATAACTTTTGTATTCCGCTGATGAAAATTTAGTAAGATTGGAAGCAGAATCCTTAAGTGATTTATGAATTTGGGGAAGTGAAAGAACAATATCCCATATATTATTCGAGTTATTACAGACAAACATACACATTTACACATTTACAAACATGCCGGGAAATCGCATATGGCATGACGAATGTAAGGAAGAAAAGGAAGGTACGTACTACGTAAGCAGAAATATTTGGGAAGGTACATCCTTCGAAATCTTCAACGTATTGTAAACTTCATCTAGAACAACCTTGGCTTTTTGGAAAGCTATAATATTTATGGGATAATACTTGTTGAAATATCGCTACAAATACTTTTTGTCTTGTCTTTTTATTATTAGGCTAGGCATACAGATATTATCGGCACAATATACGGACTGTAACCGCACCTTCATAAAACTGAGGATGGTTGGAAAATGATAAGCAGGGGCTTGTTTGATAATATAGAGACTATTAGTATAACAATGTGATCTTATAGGACCAGGTAAGCTATACTCTTTTAGGCTACAGCCAATTTAAACAAACCTATCCGAAGTCTTGAGATGCCACTGTTTTAAATATGATGCTTAAAAATGAAAATATCAGATAAATTTTATTCTTCATTTCTTTCTCTCCTTTTTTTTTGTTGTTTTTTATGTTTTTTAACGGGGCAAAATTCTGTTCCTCGTTTCTTGTTTGTTCCTTAAACGAAGCAAAATTTAATTTTTTTTTTAATATCCATTGCCCACTCACTGTTGGTCTCTGTAAAACAAAAAGTGTGATGTGATCGCACTTAAAGGTTAAGACGTTCCTGTCTACGTGAATACGTGTAGTAACGAGAAGTAAAACAAAAAAAAAAAAAACAAGAAAAAATTATATGAGATAAAATAGTATTACAGGTACTAAAACGTTTAAACTTTATACCATAATTACGTATACAAACTGAGGCAAATACCAGGAGGCAGGAAGAGGCAGGAAAAATATTTCTTTTTTTTCACAAAAAAATAAAATAAGAATTCAAATTGTTTAACTTGCTTTAAGTTTCTTTCTTATTAAAATCATAAAAATTTATATTTATTTCGTCTGTACAATCCATACAATTATACACCGGGTTTACATTACGTTGAAAGGCGAAAAGTAATACGTGGCAAGTACCACATAAATTTTTATAATTTAATCTACTTAAACACCTTTCAATGGGGTTTTTTTTATTATTTTACAAAACAAAAGAAAAGATAATTTCAACTGCACTCTATACTCAGTCGAAAGGGTATGGTAAAATGGTTAATTATAACAATTATGGGCTCCAATACTTTAGGAAAATGCACACCGACTCGGCTATTTTCGCATTGTAAGAGTCTGTGAAGACATCAACAGTTTGGCAAAATGATGTTTGATTCTTATTGACACATGCTGTACACTTTGTCAACTTCGTTATTAAATTAAAATAAAAGAAGCTTGGAAACCCGAAAAGCTTAAGTTAAAAAATATGTTGTTCTAATCGTATCCTTTTTTCACGTTATCATGAAGAATAAAGAAAGGATACGATATAGTTAAAAGCGATAAGTTTGTGATTAAAATATTGTTTTAATGTCAGTTTAAGTTCTGTTTTCTAACTCCTTTTATAATAATTTGAAGAAACAAAAGCAATTTCAGTACCATAATCCAAATGCTGCAATAAAAGAAAACATTTCTCAAATTGCAATTACTAGTGACAGTCACCTAAAAATTGTTCATTAATACTGTCGTATCAAAAATATCATAAAATAAATGCGTTCATTAGAAGAAAACCCCGAGCAAGAAACACTGCTAGTACCGCAGATCGGCTAATAATTACTTATGCAACGAAGAATCCCTTCACACTGTCATCAGATATCCAGAAACACGTTATCGGCTAACGCAACATATTAAATTTAACAAAAATCATCCTTCCCAGACTAAAGGCAACCAACATTGCAAGTCAGATGATATCAAAAAACAATCTTAGGGCTCGTCTCTCTTTCGCTGGAATTTATAGAAATAAGCTTAACATTAATCAGGAACAATGTTTTCAGAAGTGGTGAATCCAAAAAAACCAATGTGTGCCATGTCCAACAAGATTTAAATCCACACTATATTTTGAAGAAGTTTTATAATGGAAGGGCCAGCTTCCATATAGTATAGTGAGGGTGTGAGGGTTCGATCATAAAGAATGATTCCTTGATGGATCAACTCAAGTTAATCAAACATATTCTGTAGATTTATTTGATTGCATTCGCTTATGAAAACTTGTATGTAAAATGGATTTTATGTAAGATACTGATGAGAATGATAACACGCCGCACGATTAGTTAAAATATTCAGCGGATTAATAAGTTGATATTAAAGAATTATCAGCATAAAGATTTGATTCCCAATCCAATTCAAGGAACGATCTTAAATCGTTATAAAATATATATTAATGGTTATGAAAGAAAATCTGTGCCTCCATTAAATATTAAAAAGAATTAAACTCAAATGATGATTTTGTCCACGCTTAATGGGGATGTGTTAATATATATGTACATACATACATACATACATACATATATTTATATACCACGTTTTCTTCGTCTATTTAATTATGTTAAGAAATTGTAAACTTTATTTATCTGCGGCATAAAATGATTAAGAAACCTACATAAGTGTACATAAAACGTACATACATATTATGTATGAATTAATTTTCAAACGATTTGCCACATTTACTTTATAACATCAGTTACGATTTGTCCTCCTTTATTCTCGTTTTTATTTTTCATTATCGGTCTCTGACTTAAAATAATCAATTTTTTTTAATGAATTTTTATGAATTGTTTGTGGTTGCTGTTGCAAACTAAACAAATATTTCCACTTTTCATCGTATAAGAAAAGGCACGATATTAATGGAGATTTTTTTTTTTTTCTAAATTTTCTTTTTCCAAAATTTTGTGGTCGATGCGATGCGATGCGATGCGATGCGAAATCAGTGAGGGCGTTTGTGTTTTAGACAAACAGGCGGAAAGCTTAAAAATTTCAGTCAAAACAAATTGTATGCTTTACAATTGTGGCTTTAAGAAGAGTTGTTTTACACAAAAAAAAAGGGGGGAATAAAAAATTGAATAAAATTTTTAAGTTTGAAATTGAGCAGTTCGGCATGTGCACAGACAGACAAACAGATGAATGGATGTATGGATGGATGGATGGATCGATGCAAGATTGTAAGACTGAACGCACAGATGTATCAAATGGCTGTTGTTTGAATGTTGCTTATAGAGGCAGATGGAGGGATTGTGTTTCTTTCAATTTTATTCTGCTTTTTCCGTTTTTTTTTTTTTTTACTTTTAATCGTGTAATCATAATGGTTGGATTACATAGCAGCACGTAAAATAACTTAACCAATATTTAACCTCTGTGTTGGCTAAACCAACCGATTGACCATCTAACTATCGTTTAGTTTAGTTTATTGTTGCGGCTGGCTGCACAAGCCAGTGCCTTAGAAGACAATGATCATCATCATCATCATCATCATCATCATCATCATCATCATCATCATCGTCATCATCATCTGTTTCTTAACTTTTCAACTTGTAAACAATTTGTATTTTATGTTGTCTTCGAACACTCGTTTCAATCGATTGTTTATGTTTAAAAGTGTATTTTTTTTTTTATTTAATTTCCAAAAAAATAATACAAAAACAAAAAACATATTATTCTGATGCATCTGCTAGTAAGTACATAAGTAAATAAGTATTTGTGGTGGGTTTCTATCGTTTCGTTATTTTAATAATTTTACGTTCGTTTAAAGTATAAATTATATTTGAAGTTGCCTTTCGGAAAGATAATTTGCAATTGTTATTACCGGCCATTAACCAAGATTATTGCAAATTTTATAGACTCTTAAACATTGAACATGAGATTTGTTATGCGGAATTATGTTTTACACTTCAACATGAAGACTAGAATAATATTTTAATAATTAAGACTTGATATTGGCGATTGCTATTAAACGTCAGTAAATGATCATCTAAATGCAGAAATAATTGTAGAAAACGAGATATAGATGCAGATTGACTGGCGACTTTCTCTCAGCATTCTTTTCTTCTGGCAATAACTCTGAGAGTAATTACAATTGCCGTGAAAAGCTTCTTAAACCGATTGTTCGTAGTCGACGCCGTGTACGCTGTAAAATACTAGATCGTAATATGCAAGCTAGTAAAAAATCGTTGCGCATCTCTTCAAAAAGTTATCGCTTCGTAGGACATTTTATAACAGCATAGACTGCATCTGTAACTCTACGATGGCATTTTTGTTTATGATTCATCGAATTTTATTCTGAGTTCAGATGTTTACAAACCTTTATTCATAACTTCTACTGATAGTTTTGGGTTAGGTGGCGTACCCCATAATGGAAGAGATTACACTTAGGCCAGCTTTTAGGCCCATTGTGAACCACAATACATTCGTATCACCTATGCCCCATAATATGACGGATAGTACCAGTTGCATACCGGCCCTGGTCAGCTTATCAACAATGCAATTTCCAATGATGTCTCTATGAACCCACATAAGAGTTATCTTTGAATGTTCCAAAATTTCTCTGTGAAATCCTCGGCATTCATGTACAAGGACGGATATTGAAACCATGTTTATATTATTTATCCTATCTATCCTATCTTGGGAAACACTGCAGTGATCAGGCTGCCACAGCTCTTTGAGTCATCAGTGTAAACTGCACGGGTCCCATTGGGTTTCAGACCAGAAGTCTCCGGTTGGCAAAGATCGAACGTTCTACATAGAAAGTTATTAGGAATTATATCGACATCCAATTTGTCTATGTCTTGCCCGAATAACAGCATGTCCTTTGTCCAGATTGGTCAAGGATTTAATTGCATTTAGTCTTACTACCAACAACTCAGCACTTAAGTGCGACAAAATAATGCCTGGATTGGAGTGAAACAGAGAGCATTGGTGATCAGAACAGCTGATTGCCTTCGTATCCTGCCTATCAGTCGACAATGACATTAGCATTAGTCGACAGTGACAACACCATCATCAAAATATTGCCTTCTTTTGTCGCCAAAAAACCACTGTCCGCCATTTTATCCAGATGTGATGGAAAATGCATCACACTAACACCGGATCGATTTTCTTGATCAAACGTATCCATGCCACATTTGATACACGGATGGCTCTAAATATGGATAGAGGACGGAACTGAGCCTCTATATTGAAAAACCAGAAACAAAACTTTGCCTCCAGTCACCGGACCATAAATCGGGGTTTTAAGCGGAGATACGCACTGTCAGGGAATGCATGAACTGGCCTAGTAATCATTTGATAAGCTTGACGTATACATATTTAAATATCTTTATGGATAGTCAACAAATATGACACTATAACAATAACAGGAGTACGAGGCAAGACATAACTCGTCGCAGAGGAATGGCCTGGAAGAGTTAAGGAAGTTTGTACAAGACACAGACCTGCTTTAGGAAGTACGGTTGGTGTTCCGAAAGGTGAGCACAGAACAGGCTTACATAATAATAGCTTAGGTGTATTCCAATTGGCATGAGGCCCCTTGTTGTTTCCCTCTTCATCAATCTACCTACCATCTGGATGCATCCCAATCGAAAATTCCACTATCCTCTCTCTTATTTATACTCGAAGTTCACGAAGGACAAAACAGTGTTATCCTGAAATATGGTCATCTTTAACGGTGAATAAATGGAGTGAACGGTATGTATGTATGTAGTTTGTTTATTTTTAAATACTTTCTATTTACACACATACATATTTACTATAAGTATACTTAACTTAAACGCGAATATATCATTCAAGGCATCAAGTACAATAACTTTGCCGTCAATAGTATTAAAAAATATTAAAAAAAAATGTGTAAAACGAATATGCGAAAGAAAACAATGTTTAAATAAACAAAACATGCAAGTTTCTTGATCGCTTTTGTTTACAGTCCTTTGTAAAAACCACAACGAACTGTTGACGATTTTGAAAAGATTCTTCGTTATCGTAGTCATAAGGATGGTTTTCACAAACCGGCAACAATTAACCAATTTTCCGGAAATACTTCTTTAAAAACTTCTTTCAACGTCGTTTTACTTATGAATTTCACTTATAAACATCGCTGAAGAAAATTAAACTGACCACAATCATGGCATAATGGATAAAATAATGACTAGATATTCCTCCTTTTATTGTTTGCATGATGATCAGTAAGAAATAAAATGCGGTATAACGCGGAAAAAAATCATTAAAAAGAAAAAGAAAAACTATTTTAAGAGCTTAAATTCGAAATAAGCAATTGGGCCCGTGTCGGTAAACAAACTTCGTAGTCAATCGTCGCATTCAAACATTTGCGTTTCATATGAGTTGAGGATAAATGATTATCGATGGCCGTTTAGAGTTGCACATTTTCCCCCCCGGTTTTCTATTGAATTTTTTTTTTTCATTTTAAAGATGGGTTTCTTTTCTTTTCTGTATTTTGTAGGGCGGAGTCAATAAGCACCATTGATGCCAGGTGCACATCATAACCTTATAATCCAGGTAGGTACCTGCATTTATGAACATCCGTGTTATATACACAAACTAAAGCGCACAGTTAATATAAATCGATGTTTAATTACAGTAGTTCAAAGGAATGAGTTCGTTCGTAGGTACTTATTTGCTTAACTGGTCAATCAGAATTGCGACCTAACTTCGCCTATGTTGCGTTTGTTAATTTTATCAATAAGTGTGGCGTAAGGAGCAAGAGTGGGGAATCCAGCATTAGAAAAAATAAACTAAAAAACAATATGAATATTATTATTATTATATTATTGTATTGTACAAATAGATTAACTAGATGAGCCGTTAATTTTCAGAAATCTAATTCCAAGTCGACGCGTAAATTTTTTAAACCTGAAATGGCAGTTTAATAATCGGGTCATCGTGATAATGGGTAGTCGCGAATGTGCACTGTACTATATTTAGAAGCTTATAATGACGTTGAATACAATAATGAGAATAATATGTGTCTATTCGAAATTGTTTGAATACAAAAATCATTGGTTTATCGTTTTATTCTTATCATCATTTTTAATTTAAGAAAAAAAATTAAAAAAAGACAAATTTAAAAGAAGTTAATAAGGCTAGGCTGTGAAATATGGATAAAAGGTCACTTTTACGCCTTGCATGGACAGAAAACGGATTTCATTATTTAAAGTTCTGCAAACCTTAACTAAAAGTCGAAAATTAACAATCAAATAGTAATGGTAACATATGCACACATACATATTTTATGTACATCTGTGTGTATTCGGCTATACCAGTGTTACCAGATTTTTGGAATTTTAAACCGTCAAAATCGATATCGAAATGTATCGGTTAATAAATGTATTTCGTTTTGTAAACTAATTTAGTATTGTGTTTGTGTGTGTTTATTGTGTGTGAATACGATTCCTTCTAAAGTAATCGTTCAATAAACAACATTGAACCTTTGGTATGATGGTCGGAAATGGCTTCCAACAGGAAACATCAACATGTTGTTTTAGTTCTAAAATGATTTATTTTTAGTTTTAAACTTTTAATTTCAGAAAATTTGTAAATTTTTCCATTTTGGAGATTTTAAAAATTGTCAAAATACTGAGGATAAATTGATATCTGGCAGCAGTGAACACACAACGATCTCTTCATTTTTATTCACACTAACACCCTTACAGATGTACATATGCATGTATGTACATGCAGATCAAATGAAGTGATCTGTTATTGATCTTGCGTTCCTGAGCTTACGTGTGTGAGGGTATGTGTGTGTGTAAAATAAGTGCGTGAGTATATTAAATAAAGCACAAGTATTTGGGTAAACGAAAGACGGACGAAGAAACGAGCGAACGAGCTCACGAATACAGTCGTAAATGTTTCATTTTACTGCAGGCTTTTGTTTTTTGTTTTTTTATAAAGAGTCGTCTGCCTGTGTAAGCAATCTAAAGACTCTTAACATACATACCTACATATGTATGTATGTATGTATGAAAGATGCTGTATAGACAATTATTGTTGTTGATGTTAATATTGTTGTTGTTATTGTTATTGCTATCATGTGTATGCATGTACATACATATGTATGTATAGATATGTATATGGCCACATGGCCAGATCGCATTTTAAATATTCACATATTCACCTTAATTTATGGCTTATTTCGAATTGGTTTAGTTTTGGTCTTGCCTTGTTTAATTTCACTACACAGGCACTATGTTATAAATGTTTCATTTCATATGATACTGTCTGTTGTTGCATTTGTTATTATTGTTGTTGTTGTTGTTATTGTTGTTATTGTTTATATACCAGGATACTTTATTATTTCTTGCCAAGTTAATTATGTTGGAAACCTTTAAAGATCTCACATCGTTCAGAATGCTCTTTTATTTCAACAAACAAAAACACAAAAACAGCAAACAACAACAAAAAAGTGCCTTAAATAAAATAAGACTTTTTATGTACAAAAGCTTTTAAGCAGAATTGTTTTCGAATATTATGGCTGGCATATGTTTATGACTTACGAAGCAATGTTCGATGAAGGTTGAGGCTCCTTTGAGGCTGTCGGTTTTTTAAACTCTAATATTTCTTCTTTTTTTCCCATTACATACAATACAATAGTCCATCAGTGAATGCAATAATGATAATAAAAAAAAATCGAAAATAAGTAGAGGAACTAATCATCTTTGACATTTTCAAGTTAATTTTCGTTTCGTTTTTGTTTTGTTCGTTTTTTTTTGCAATTTTTTGTTTTATTGTTTTCTTTTTTTTAATACTTTTAAGATGGAACATTTTTGTCTCAGCCCACAGTTTGCAAAAGTCGTTTCTTTGTGAGTTTTTTTTTTTTGGATGCAGTAAAAATACTCCATTAATGGTTTATGCTCTTTCTCTATCCCTCTTTTAAATTGAGTTGAGTTTCAATTTGTGTTGTATTCTTTTTTTTTATTTCAAAATAAACATTTTTTTTATTGTTTTGTTGCATATTTGGCTGATTGGCTTTAAAACAGTTGTTGCCTTTTGTGGCATTAATAAATACAAACATTCTCGCATTTATGGACAGTCAACTATAGCGTAGCAGACAAAAAAGAAAAAACTACCACCAGCGGCAGCGTCAGTAACAAAAATAATTAAATTGTTATACAGATATTCGTTTGCTTTTAAACGCACTTACAATAAAAAATACCGCAAAATGTAAATAATGTTTGTAAATTGTAGTTATTATGTCTAAAAAAAGATGATCTACTTACTACGCTTGTAGTATATTGGAATATTATGATAGCATCGGATCTTACATAACTTAATTTTGTATCTGTTGTCGAAGGAAGACGACTCCAAGCAAGAGTCAAGATTTTGACCGACATCTTCGCCATTAAGTTTTAAGATTTTTCAGCCGGATAAGAGACAATCGATGTTGATATATGAACGACATATGCTTTGTAATCTTTCGCCAATGGCAAACAATTTCACATTAATGGGAAAAGAACCAAGTTTGAGCCGAATACTTAAGAGGAACAGAATAATTTTTCTTTGATAATAATTACCACACTGTAGCAGATTTAGTGAAAATCAGTTCGTAATCTACTCTATCAATGGAAATGTTTATAAGAAAACAACACCAATATTTTATTGGGAGTTCCACGATCATAACCTGCCTTACCATTTATAGACCTTCTTCCATAATTCTTTATCAATGCAACGAAAGCACATTTGAGTGCCGCGTATCACATGGTCTGTTGATCTACTCTATGTAATTATTGTCAAAAATGAAAGAAGTTAAAAATTTAGGATATAGGATCTACGGTATACATACATTCATATGTACATATGTATAATATTATTCCATAGAGTGTAGGAATAAAGACTGGTTTTCTTTTTGCAAAGTCTTAAAAATACATGATTAAACTAATCTACTCAATATTATGATAAAGGTTTTCTTATCATAATATCTCCTACAATTGTTATTATTCCTTACACTGCCATACTTTATTTTATTTTTCACTTAAATATTGTATTTAAAAAAATTACAATAACATCAAAGCAAAACCTTATTACCACTTCACTGTCTTCTATACAAAAAAAACTACATTTCTCCCTTATTTAACCCGTGAAACTTCAGTTCGAAAATGGAAAAAATAAATACACATTAAAACATGGCCTGAATTTTTCTAATTCTCTTTGGTGCAACATTTTCCTGCTTGATGTTGTTGATAGTGACTCACATTGCAAATAATAAATGAATTTTCAAGCAATTCTTTCACCTTCAAAAATCTGTAAATATCAATGCGCGCAGTCATAAATACGCTGTATAATTAATCAAAAAACCCAAAAGAAGAGAAAACCGGAGAATAGAAAATCCGCCAGAATCAACCGCCACCAAAAAAAAAAAACGATAATGACCATGTAACTGGCACATTACTGTACGACGGTGAAAATAGAACCGCCACAGAGAGATGATATACGACAGGCCAAGAGGCGGACGAAACTAAGGAACACATTGCAACGAATGACAAAAACATAAGCCGAACATATTTCTAGACTCGGCCCAAGAAGAATGAAAAATTTAAAAAAACGAAAAATGAAGATAAGCCACAGAAAACAAGATGTACTCGTACACAGAGAATCAAATCAAATGCTGTTGCAAGGATTATTAAAATAATGCCAACTACCAACAACCAACAGCAACGGCCAGCTAACATAAGCATGAAGCTAAAGCAGCAACATCAATAACAACAATTGCAATAAGAACTACAACCAACATACGATGCGAAATGATGATTAATTTCAATAAATGTTTTACAACAATTCTATGGCTTAACCAAAAACAACAAAAACAACAATAACAACAGAAATAACAAAAATGATCACAAAGTCAAATAAAATAAAATCAAATCAAATTGAATTGAATTGAATTGAATAGAATTGCATTGAATTGAACTGTGTTGTGCTGTGCTGTGCTGTGCTGTGCTGTGTTGTGTTGTGCTGTGTTGTGTTGTGCTGCAGAGAGATTGTGTAAAGGCAGCTAAGCCGTGGACTTTTAGAAAACATTTATTAGGTTGTAGCCTCTGGTCGCAATGCGACCGAAGGCGGATTGTGATAGTCGGGTATAACAACAAACACAATAAATTGCAAAATAAAAGATGAAGATCTATACGAGTCTAGAAAATATGAAAATAAAATGTTTTTTTTATTTGAAGTGCGATTGAATTAAGTACAAAAACAACAACAACAACAACAACAATGGGAAAAACATTAAACGGGAAAACAATAAAGGAATATACGAAGATTTCCGTGCAAATCCTTGGCATCAAATGGTTTCTCTTTCAACTTTTTCTTCATCATTCTTAAGTAGACAAAGCGACGCGTACCTAATTACGTATATAACGCTACTGCAAGATAATTGAACTCTGTTTTGTTCTTAGAAATTAAGAAAATTCGAAATGGAATTAAGCAATTGGTGAATGTGTAGATATGTATGTATGTAGACATTTCGAATAATATTATGGAAAAATTATTATAGAAATATATGTACTTACATATGAATGTATGTATACCGTAGATCCTATTTCCTAAATTCCTAGCTTTATTTCATTTATGATGATAATTACGAACAGAAGAGTAGGTCCACAGACCATGTGATACGCAACATTCAAATGTGCTTTCTTTGATAAAGAATTATGAAGGAAGGTCTATAAATGGTAAGGCAGGTTATGATCGTGGAACTCCCAATAAAATATTGGTGTTGTTTTCTTATAAACATTTCCATTGATAGAGTAGATTACGAACTGATTTTCACTAAATCTGCTACAGTGTGGTAATTATTATCAAAGAAAAATATTCTGTTCCTCTTAAGTATTCGGCTCAAACATGGTTCTTTTCCTGTAGCTAACAACTAATAAATTATTTGCCATTAATGTGAAATTGTTTGCCATTGGCGAAAGATTACAAAGCATATATTGTTCATATATCAACATCGATTGTACCTTATCCGGCTGAAAAATCTAAAAACTTAATGGCGAAGATGTCGGTCAAAATCTTGACTCTTGCTTGGAGTCGTCTTCCTTCGACAACAGATACAAAATTCAAAGTCCTTTTTTGTTGGTTTACCATAGAACAAGCGCATACATGGTAGTGTACTTGTCACAACAAATTGGTCTTAAAGAGTTCAATATGAATGGATCTTGAGTTCATTTTTACATCACGCTCAGGAGCATCAAAAAGCAAGAGAATATGCTTTTTAGGTAAGCGAATGGTCTCAGTAGTAGTATTTACTGATGTTCGTCAATACCAATAAATTCTTGAGAGTAAGCCTATACAACATTGTTTGCGATAAAGGAATTTTGGGGTGGTCTAACTAAGATCGCGATTAATTTTTTGTAGTGACAATAAGATGGTTACTGGGTAACAGGGCTGCAACTTTTGCAGGCTCACAAAAACATTAAAAGAATTGAAGACACGTTTAAATGTTCTTATCTCACGGTCTTCGTCGATTGACTCAAGTGAGAAATATTTAGGGGCTTACATTCCAACACGTAAAAGTTTCACTGACCTATACGGGTCTTTAAACAGACTTATTGAAATGCGATCTTTCTTTTAGTAACGTACTTATGCATTTAATTGCTAACTTTGCATTTAATTTTCTTTGATTATTGTTGTAAAAAAGGAATTTAAAGTTAAAGACAACGATATGTTCCTTATACAGATTTATGCTGTACTTTAGCTGCTGTACTGGTTTATTTGGATTGAATTGAATTGGATTGGTTTACGTTGTGGTAACTTGTCGAAAATGCGATTTTATTGAGCATGAAATTAGTCATTGTTTCGGTATGTTCAGGGAGAAAAAAAAAAAAGAAAGAAAAGCACAGCAAATGACATACTCATACGGGAGAAAGACAAGATAACAACCAAAATAATAAACAACGCGTTTCAATGTGACTGACTATACAAGATGATCATGCCTTAGTTGTAAGCTGACCGTGTAAGTTACTGTAACATGTAATAGAACAGCAAGCCAATCTCTAAAATAAACTCATCCTTACTACTGCTCTTCCATAACAGTATGTCAGTCACTCAGTCAGTCCGTCAGTCAGTCTCACATTTAGAATATTTTTTCATACTCTTCGGTCACAAGAGTTTCGGGTTGCAAGCAGTAAAGCTGCTCTTCGTGTTTCTTTTTTCAATTTGCAGCTTTATTAAGCTTAAATTTTGCATAAAATTCAGTTTGTGATTTTGGTCTGTATGTGTGCATATGTATGTATGTATGTACGTGCGTTGACTTCATTGACTCAGTCTTGGAATACATTTTGAGGCCAAAACAGTTTTAACAGTAGAAAAACAAAAAATAAAAAAAATAAATAAAAACAAAAGGGAATCAAAGCACCGCACATCAAAGCCTATTAGTTTTAGATTACAGCATTGCCTGACTATGATGTCGTTCCTCACCCATGAAAATACTCAGAATCTATCCTGTACAAGCCATCCGTTTACGAGTATCTCTCTTGAAATATCTCGGATTGTATTGTGATGTTGAAGTTGAAGTACAACAACTGGTGGCTAAATGGCTGGCTATTTGACTGGTTTGTTTTCTTTATACGTATTGAAATTTATTGTATTTTCAACTTCATTTGCAACAAACGAGACCAAAGAAAAAAAAATGAAAAAAAAAATGAAAAAAATTGTAAAACACAACGAAAACGCAATTCATTTGCAAATTCCAATGAAACACTGCAAACTGTTCCTTCACCATGTACGAGTGAGTATCTCGTTCTCTTCCCAAGAATTTCAACGATCATTTAATTTCACAATTTAAGTGAAACACTCGTCGCACAATAAGATTCCCATTCTTATTGCCATTGCTTTACCACCGCCACAGTCCATCTCCCATAGCTCTGATTCAAAAGTAAAACGAATCCAACGATTTTTTATGAAAACAAAAAAAGAGCGAAACTCAAGTGAAATAAAATTTTAGCCGCTTAATATACGGCCACAAAATTTTCTTTTCTTTTCTTTTTGTTCCTTTCTTTGCCTTTAAATCCGCACAAAAAAAAGTAAAAAAAAAAAAAACAATCTTTAGAAAACAAATGAAAACGAAAAACGTTTTATTTGTTACTGTAGCTGTAGCTGTTGCTGTTGCTGCTGCTGTCTCTACTGCTGCCGCTGTTGCAGCTAATGTGGTTGCAACTTTAAGTTCAACTTCAGACACGTTTATTAAATCTTGTATGTGTTGGTTGTAGACCAGGGTGCTTAAGCATCGTTTGCAAGTTTGAACCACTTTGAAGAGATGCCGCTTAAATGGTTCGAGACCACCCAAGACGTTGACGATTTTGTTCAAAAGATTTTGCTGTTCGTTCGCGATCATCATCATCAACGGCTGCAGTAACAAAAAATAAAAAATTTGTACTCCAAGAACAAATACAACGACAACGACAACATCAACTCGTGGTAAAAGATTCAATTGAATACTTTAGTTTATATTGCAGTATGATTGCCTCACTGTCTGCCTGTTTGCCCATAGGATTGAACCGAAGGGGATAGAATGCGAAAGTGAAATAAGTACCAGACATTTGGATTGATTTGGTACCCTTTTGTATCATACGTTAATATCGATAAAAAAAAATTGCCACTCTGGAATGCTTCTGGAAATAGAGACGCATTTGTTAACAAAATCGAAGCGGAACATAGCAAATGTCAGGCCAGAGAGTTCATAGAGCGAATGATGACGAAAAAAAGACCGCTAATACGAATACTGGAGGTGATACTCAAAAGTTGGTCGCTTTGCATTTATGCCACAATGTGACAATGGGTACTTTGTAAAACGTATTACACAATTGGACTCTGGTGACTTGGTAGTATGGAAAAGGGGGAGTATTGGAAACCTTTTCTAGCCCGCCGAATTTTATGTTTTATTGATCAACGACTACATGTCAATAAAAAATTTTATGATGATCTTAGCGTGAGTAGAAAGACAATTTTAACATCCGAATTTGGATTCGGCTATTGCAAAGTGATATTAATTTCCGGTTATTAAGAACAGTATTTTCCATTGTTTGTCGCCGTACGGGTTTTTGTTATACTTCAGCTTAATAATCAGCTTAGAATGTGGTTCTGTTTACAGACAGTCATGAAATATATCTCACGAAACACGAATAAAATAAACTGGTTGCTACGACGTTCGCAAAAAGGTACTTTTAAATTGCATTGTTCTGTATGGCGTCCTTTACAAATTTCCCCATTTTGCCTGTCCTTTTGGCTTAAGAGTTTTCGTTTGTTTGCATTTTTTTTTTTTTTTGGTTTTTTGTTTTTTTCAGGAAGATTATGTTTTGATACGAACGAAAGAATCGAAAATTTCAGAATCAACAGTTCTTTCGTTTTTCTTAAAAAGTTTGCGTGAAACAGACAATTGTGTGTGTTGCGTTGTAAATTGCAAACAACTAAATGATGGTACATGCAACAACAGCCATAGTATCTACAAAATCTGAAATGATGATGAAGGAAAAGAAGGAGCAACTGCACTAAACTAACAGCAAAAACCATCACAACGAGGAAAAAAACTGATTTCATTTTGCCATGGTATAATTGCAACATGAGGTTAAAGGACTCTATTGATAAGTGGGTTGAAGTTGTAATTCGACTTTTTGTTCTTGTTCATGTTGCTGTTGTTATTTTTCATTTATTTACTACTTTTCTTTATTTTGTGTGCTAATTTTCATGTCCCAAGTCATGTTCTTAAATTTTATGTCTTTCTTTCTTGCTTTAATTAAAACCCATAATTGGGTGAAATTACAAAAGGAGCATAGAGCTTCACAAAATTGCTTGAAGACCACATCCTTCATTTCTTAGCAACTTACATAATTAGTCATTACAATCCAGTTTGGATTGCGGCATCCACAGTTTAAAGTCAGCTCCGAATAGCAGATGTTTTTATGAAACTTTTCATGACAATTTTATTTTATTTACTCTCAGAGCTTTTGGCCAGAAGAAATATTTTTTCAGATTTCATTTCGTTCGAAATATCTGGAATGGGATTCGATTAGTGGCCTGACGTAGTGGCGACTACTGATGCAAAATTCCTTTCTATAAACAATATATATATGTATGTACTTCCAGTATACTTAGGAAAACTGATAAGACTGTCTGTTCTGTCAAATCTGATCCTGTCTTCATTTATTAATTCAGAACTTGAAAATGTTATTCTTTGGAGATCCCTTGATCTCCGTAAAACGACAGTAATTTTATCGTTCTGTCAAAATGATCTGACTTTAGATCATCCAGAAGATCCAGATGACGTCACATTCTAATGCCATGTATCTGCCAGGGATTTACGGATTATACTTTGTGTCTTTGTAATACCCAAAGCCGATTCACTTTTGTCTGCCGTTTCGTTGTCTGCCAGAATTCACCACCAACCGCAGGATAACATTATTATCGCTAGTAATAATAGAGTAATACAGTCTGGAGAATTGAAACTCTGAACTGTTCCGCAATAGTGGAAGAAGATTTCTTGTTAGTGTTTTCCATTCTGTATTTACACGTTAATAATTCCAACCTAATCAAGCACATCTAATTCCTCTGGCTTTTTCTATTGAAAAGATTGCTCCGATTTACTTAAACGTATAAGTTCACCAGTTTTTAGTGTTTTCAGGCAACCAATATCACTCGTGACAGTCTTCATTGTATTGGGGCAACAGTGTAAACAAATTGTGTTGTGTTGTGTTGTGTTGTGTTGACAACTGTAGGGTGTTTGTGGTCTTTTTAAAATTTCCAATAACAATTCCTTCACATCATAACCATTTTTATTTGAATAACTTTTAATGTTTTTGGGTTTTTAAACACGAAACCATAAAATTATGACACAAAAGCTGTCAAATAAGGCTACTGGAGTTTTGCGTGCTTTTTATTAATAAAAACAAACAAAAAGGCAAAAATTTAAATCAAAATCTCCAAAAAAAAATTAAAATCAAAGAATAAAAAAGTAACAAGATTACGTTTCTTACAAATTTCATATTCAATTTCAAGCCTTAGAATTATGATTTGGGTAAAATAATCCAATAAAAACCAAAAACAAAAACGAAAGAAAAAGTGATTTGTTTTTCTATTAAATCATTTAAATACCGAGTATGAGTGTAACGAATTAATTTTGATATTTTTTGTTTTTGTTTTTAATTCACAGAAATCTTTTGATGTTGATTAGAAATTGACACTTTAATAGTATTAAAGCCATGACTGAAATATAGTGATCAATTTTGACATCAGAAAAGAAGTCTACGCGATTATACATATTTGGACAACAATATGCCATAAAATCTCGTGTACCAACACTGTCATAAACGTCATGAAGTATTATATGAGTGAATTCGAAGTTTTAATTAGGCAGGAGCGGACTGAAATCTTTTTGCAGGGGATAAACTTATGACTCAAATTTCTATTAGAAGAAATTTTAGAATTACTTTACATTTCTCAGTTCATATACTAAACATTTATTGACGATGATCAATTGCAATTATTCTTTCGCGCTAGAATTTCCTTTAATCTTAAATATAATATGAATAAGTGGATACAGATATGAAATTTTTCATTAAAAATCTTTCCCATAAAATGTTGCTAATAAGTCTGTAAATGAGTCTCTAACCGTAAAACTTAATTTTTCTTATTTTAATGGATTTCATAGGGATATTTTCGAATAAAACCATAACTTTTAAGAAAAAGTTTAATTTACAAATTTCTTTAAATATTTAAAGTGTAAAATAAGTATGGTTATACTGTGTTTAATATTAAATAATAATATTACAACAGTGGTCTTCTAAATCAGTGTTGAATAACTTATCCTCAAAAGGATTAATTCTATTGTCACATGCTACATATAAAATAATTTACTGACTACAATTAATAAAACATAATAAATTAAAGATAACATCGGCAATAATTCTTAAAATTTACCAACCTTTCTTTGAAAAGAGCTAAAAAAAACTCGGAACATGCAATTAGCGCACCAGGTATTTTGTCATTATTTTCTCAGAGAGATGAACAAAACTTAAAATAGTTTAAATTGATAGATTTTCCTTACATCTTCCAGTTTCGTCATAATAAATGTGCATAGAAATGAAACATAACCAATTTTCGCAATTTTGCGAAAACCATTATGGCGAGGCTAAACGGTAGTTTGTTATGACCAATTAAAAGTAAATGTATGTGTCTTAAGTCTTTTGTATTTTTAAAATTTTTATTTTTCTTTTTTTGTAATATTTTATTATTTAAAATCAAGAAGAAATCAAGTACATTGAATTAACAATCATTTCTTATCCGTATTCAATATAAAAAAAACCAAATATTGTGAATAAGTTTTTTTGTTTTTTTTTTGTTTTTTTTTTTTGTTTGTATTGTATTTTATGGGTTATAAAACAATTTGTTAAAATAAGCATTTACATGCAGTCATAATGCTACCGCTGTACATACAATAAAATTAAAATGTTTGATTTTTTTCTTTCTTTTTCAAACACGTTTAATACAAATCCAAAAAAATGTAATGAAAACAACAAGAAAAAATTGTTATTAAATAATTAAAAAAATCAATCAATATTAAGATAGAAATAGTACATACCACTTAATATATCTATGTATGTATATATATTAACAAAAAATATTGATTGGACATGAATACATTGTATAAACAAACATACTCGTATACGAGTATGTACATACATATGTATGTATGTATGTTTATGCCTGAGTATGAAGCGTTTATTTTGTTTTTTTGGTCTTCTTTTGGTGGCTGTTTTTAAAACGAGTTAATTTGTTGTTGTTGCTATAATTGTTTTTTGTTATTGTTGTATACAACACCGTTGTGTTAAGTGGCCATAATCATGCATGTGTTAATTGATATTTTAAGTCAAGTCAATAAGTAATAAATGTGTTAACACTTCAATTTCATGTATGAGTACCACAAAATGTAAAGCACCCCTTTCAACCCCCCCCCCTCCCATTCCTCCTAACTTAACATATTTGTTTTTATGTCATAAAGAAAATTAAACGTTCATCTATCTGTGCATACTCTCTGCAGTGTAATAATAAAGTGTAACAATTTGTTTTTTTCTTCTTCTACTTCATTTCTTCACTTACATGGAATCATAAATCTTTAAGAAATAAAATTTCTTTACTGTTGTTTGAACAACAACAACAACAACAACGTCAGCGGCTTTTGTTTGCCTCCAAACAAACACTGGATATATTGGCTGCATTGGCTACATTGGCTACATCAACTGAAACTGAAAAATATGATCTTTAAGGCATGTTGCACACAACCAACTACTACAACGATAATGTCGATGATAGTTTCTAACGATTTAAATTTTTTTTTTTACTTTTTTTGTTGTTGTTGTTGTTTGTTTGATTAGATTTCTGTTCAAATATTAAGTTTTCCTTTAAGAGTTTATGTTTGTTTGTGTTGATCTTGCTCTTGTTGCTCTTGTTCAAAGTCTGTTTTGTTTCTTTACAAGACGATAAATTTAACACATCTTTAGAGGCTATTTTCATAAGCGTTTAAAGCATTTCAAACAGCTTAACTTGGTACATTATCAAACCAAGTATTTTTATGTATTTATGATCCATATTTGCTTTTCTATTTTTTTTGTATTTATTTATTGATTTTCAAATTGATAATTTGTTGTTACAATAAGAAGGAGGGTTGGGGGGGTATTGTTAATAATAAACAAATAAATAAATTGTTAAACAGTTAAATAGAAACAACCGGTAAACAACCGCTAAACATCTGGTTTAGAGCCACAAATATAGAAGACATGCAATGGCAGAAAAACGGCATGTTACTGGCGGAAATATCATCATGCCCGTAATTTTCATTGGAATTATGTTTTCATATATAAAATGAATGAATGAAGAAAAAATTTAAAGAAAGAAAAGAAATTAAAAAATTAAAAAAAAGTGTAAATATTAAAAAATATTAAATTTCCTTAAAACAGAAATTATGTTAATGCTGTTTAGTTAGGGCTTGGTTGGTTATTTTAAGATGTCACAGTTAAAAATCTTTAGATGGAGATTTTATACAAATTTTAGTCTAGTTTTCTTGGTGAAAGGCTGAATTTTGACAATCATTAGCTATTTACAGTAATTTTCCCAAGACAGAATACACTGACTTAGCGTTGATGTTCAACAAGGTCGATCATCATTTTATATGAGAAGTTTACAGGAGTGAATAAGTTATAACTTAATAAGCTTACAAGACGTCTACAGAAGTGAGAAATGGTAAAGCGATGTAAATTTCAATAAACTGGGTATAGGTTGTAACCTACCACCACCGTAATTTATGATTCATATGCGGTTCAAAAGACGATTCTTAAAATACCTAATAAACTCCATTTGCCAATTTTGCAGTAATCTATGAAGATAAACTTTGGAATACGATGCCAACGTAATCATAGAGTTTGGCAACAATAATAGAAAGACAACGACAACGCTCCATATTACCATAATACCAACACGTTGTAGACGCCATACTCTAGTAGGCAGCGTGTTGGCTTATTAGACGTGAGGCCACGGTGCAAACTTCTAGGTCAGACATCTCCAACAAAACGAAATATGAAACTAATTTCTTCGGCGACTATCTCTCAGCATATTTCTTGCGAAAACTCTGAGAATAAATAAAACATTGCCATGAAAAAGTTTCTGCCAGTCACGTATAAAATTAACACACACACAACATAAGTGGTGTGGGAAGCTAGGTCCTAATCTTGGCAGACCAATTATGTATGTATGTATGTATGCAGCATATCTTCCTCTTACATTTTCTTTACATTTTACAAATACGAAACGCATTTAAGAAAGTCAAAACACTTCCACAGGCTTTGTTAGCAGTTGCCAATAACTAAAATACATATTTTTGTTGTGGCAACAAAATTTTTATTTTT
Source organism: Sarcophaga subvicina (assembly GCA_936449025.2). Classification (NCBI taxonomy): domain Eukaryota; kingdom Metazoa; phylum Arthropoda; class Insecta; order Diptera; family Sarcophagidae; genus Sarcophaga; species Sarcophaga subvicina. Next base: position 593,075 of record OW388084.2, read on the forward strand.
TTAACCTTTTAGATCGTTGGCCATAAGCTTTTGATGACTGTTTCGAATGGTTGTTGAAAATACAATTACTACTGTAAAGAAGTTACCTACACTCAATGAAAGTTAATACGTTATTATAAGGTTTTTTTTTGTGTTGTCCCTTGATTCCTGTGAATTAATCCAACTGTCTTCATATTGTCATTTTATACAATATTTTTTATTTGCATTTAAAATAAATAAAAAAAAGCAAAGGTCTACGTAAATACATATATAAAAATAAAGAAAGAGAAAAAAAAATGAAGAGTCAAAAACAATTTAAAATAACATTTAAACGCCAGATTATAAGATGGCCAGGGCCATTTAATGTGGTTATTTTCGGTTTTTTTTTTGTGCAAATGTCGTCTTTTAACGACAAGAAATTGAAAAATTTATTACCGCTAAAGTTACACTGGGTTCCAAGAATTTACACACAATTCTCGCGTATAAATTGAATTAATATCAGAAGAAAAAGATACTTTTTTTCGCTGCTTCTTCTTTTTATTGTAAAATAAATAATCAAACAAATTTACTTGTAAAGTCCAAACGCAAGGTATGGTGTAAAATTTCTTTTGGAAAATAATCAATTTCTTCTTATTTATGGCCGCCGATCATGCCTGAGTGTCATTTTATTTATTTTGTATTTTTATTTCACCTTTCTATGTTATAGTTTGCTGCCCCTCTTTCCTCTTCTAGTTCATCATTTTTTTTCGAAAATTTTGTCTGTTAAATTGAATTTTCTCAACTGTCATACAAAGGTTGAAGTTTTAACCTGTCATAGCGTGAAATTAATTATGATTTGAGGTAATATTGACTGAAATTTCTGTAACATTTCTCACTTCATTTCTTTTTATTTCATTTGGAAAATTATAAAATTGAATTGTACATTTCTTTTCTTTTCATGCTATTATCCATCGATATTCATTATTTTTGCTATCATAGTCGTAGTCGCACGTAACCTGTTCACCTCAATTTCAAAAGCTCAATTTTCCGTTCGAAAACAATATTGATTTTATGTTTAAAGGAAAAGTTTATTCTCGACCACAAATCGTACACATATTACGATTACAACTTAATTTTTGTATGGCATCAGTGAAGCAACTAAAACGCAAACATACACACATATGTACATATGTATGTATGTAAAGCAATAAAAATAAAATACAAGCCAGTTTGCTGCTGCAAATATTACAGAATGTCATGCAAATGTCAAAGAAACAAGTCCTTTAAAAGCCATAAAAATTGAATTTCTGAAATGAAAACAAAAATATTTCGTAATTTGTTTTTTTCTTTCTTTTCTTTTTCTTTCATTTTACCACAAAGAGAACAGTTTTAGCTTTCTAAGTAAAAGACAGATACATAGACAATGGACTGTGAGGTATTCATAATTTGAAAAACATAAAGGTAATTGCTACTACTAGTACTTTAGACGAAGCAGGTCACTTCTGCATTCAATCTATTGAATAGGGAAACAGTGACCACTGGCCATACAGTAACCAACAAAGATGAAATATTTTTCAAAATTTATTTAATGGCAGTTAAATATTCCACTCCATGAGCTAATAAGCCACGAATAGAGTAAAGTGAACTTCAATAAAATAACTTAACAAGAAATGGCACTTTGAATCATAAAAGGAAAAAATTTTTTGGTCACATAATTAGCACACCTGTATTAAAGGTGATTTGAAATCTCCTACTACTACTAGTTATGCTGTTTGTATATAAAACGTATGTATTTGAAAACATTTTAGTTTTTCTTCAAGAAATTGCATAAAAATCGTATGTTAGATACTCATTACTTGAAATCATTTTCTATAAAGACAAAAATCTTCTATGAAATTTGATCTTGTTTGCCTTGGCAATTCCATTTGGTCGTTTCAGATGATCAAATAAACAAATTTGGCCTATAAAACAAATAAAGTGTCAAATAATGAGTAAATGCCTAAATGATAACGATAATCATCTTTAGAAATAAAAATAAGTAAAAAAAAACAACCAAAAGCATCACTTTGCCATCATCAGGAACAATAAAATAAATTGTTAGATGATGTATCGTTGCTGTTAACCATGCGGTTACATATGAACGCACTTTACTCCTTTGTTTTGGTTTTTTTTTTGAACACAGTATGTACCATGATCGTTGTCATTGTAAGTGACAGAAAGCAAAAAAGATAAAAGCAAAACAAAACAAAACAGAAGAAATAAAATTAGAAATAAAAAAACCCAATGAATCGTAAATTATGAACTAAAAATGTTGCCCATGGATATCGCACATCAATACTACTGCAAGACAATAAGAAATGAACAGCCCAAGCAGCAACAGCAGCTAAAATATCTACAAGAACCGCAGTTTATAACAGCAAACCACAGAGAAGAACAAATTGTTAGACGGCAAAAGGAAAAAAGGGGACAAAGTAGTAAATTTTTTTAAAACAATAAATGAAGAAAATAAATGAAAACGATGTATACATAGAAAAAAGGGTAAAAAGAAATATTTTCAGTCGGCAGATTAGAAACTGGCTTAGATGCCGGTTTACAACAGGACATTAGTGTCAAATCAAATGCATTTAAACCACAATATACACAATCGAATGTCATCGTTTAGCGTATGTTGTGTGGTAACTAATGCACACTCATAAATGTGCATGTGTGTGTGTGTGTGTCATACTGAAGGAGCTAAACCGTGCCGTTCTACCACTACTACAATGATCACAACTACTAGCGCTGCTGACTGTGTTGCTGCTGCTGCTGCTGCCGCTGCTGTAAAGATAGTATGTGGTAACTGTCTATGCCTCATAGCGAAATTATTGTATTTGGGCAATTCCACTTTAAGATGATATGTGGTGATGATGTGGTTTCGTTTTAATAATTCGTTGAGTATAGTTTAACACTTACTGAAACGAAAGACTTAAGAAACGAACTTGAAGCAGTAAGTTTGTCTTTAATTAAATTAAAAAAGACGGAAAACTAATCAAACATATCAAAAGCTAAAGATTTAAGCCACAATCATTGCTTAGAGTTTCTTTGTGTTGTGATTGGATTTTATTTTTTAAACAAATTTAAACAAATTATTCTTGGCTAAATACTTACATACATAATTGGTCATTACAACCCTTCAGTCTGGATTACGACCTAGTTTCTCACACCACTTATGCTGTGTGTGTTAATTTTATATATGAGTGGTGGGACCGACAATTTAAAGTCGACTTCGAACGACAGATATTTGAGAAACTTTTCATGGCAATTTTATTTACTCTCAGAGTTTTTGCCAGAAACCTGCTGAGAGAAAGTCGCCGAACAAACACTTTTGGCTTGGCTAAATATTATCATAAATTTCTGATTTTATATTTAATGGGAAGCATACAGTTCGTTCGGCAAATAGGTTTCTGAACATAAAAACAAATAAATTTCTATTCTATTGTAGCAGCATCGTTAAAGGAGAGGAGTTCTTTTCTCGTATCATAAATGTACATGCTTCGAATGGCCTTTATTTGCCGAATTTTGTTCCAATCTTACTACTTTAATTCAACAACGTGAACACGACATGATAATAAATATTCTACTTAGCATTTATAGATAATCTGATAGCAGATTTGAGCGGCAACAATATTAACAATACTCCAAAGCGTTCTTTTAAGACTGCATCATGAGGATGATAAAAATATACCGGCAGGGTAAATGGATGGACTCTCAAAGTACTGAAGTTCACACCATAGGAGTTTTGTCATTAAGATTATCGATCAGCTAATCGATCTATACATCCGATCGCAGGGCAAGCGATTTCGGAACTTCCATGCATATTTTACAAACTGGATTGTCCTCTGAAAGTGATTTCAGTAGGAATGGGAACAGAGATGGATTACCATCACCACCGTAGAACGTGGTGGAGAACAATGAAATCGATAAAGTTTGTTCAGTCGTCTGTTGGGACAAACAATGAAACTAGACTGCGTCCTCTAAGATAATCTAATCTAATAAAAATCTAATCCAATCTAACCTAATTGTCCTCAGCAAGTATGCTTCAAATTTTATTTTTTATAAAATAAAAAACGATCTTATCGTGTAGGAATGGTAAAAGTCTACTTCATTTGTAAAGTGAAATGATTCATACAAAGCCAAACACGCACACACACACACACACACATGTACAAATGAAATCTATTTTCAATGTCACTTTGTGCCACTTCAGTAGAGGCCTTTTGGTTAGCCAGATTCATTCATCTTACACGTATTTAAAGTCCAGAAAATAGTCTTTTGTGTTGTTCCTGTTGCGTTGTATGTAACGTGTCACTATCATCGTAGTGACAATAACTTTTAAGCCATTCGTTTGTTGGTTGGGTATTCCAAACCAAAACCAAACCAAAACCAAACCAACAACGAACAGTCCGTCTACAGAAGAAGAAAACAAAAAAAAAAAAAACAAAAAAAAAGAACAGCAACCTGTTGCTTTGGTGTCATTTTTCATGCATTTGTCACTTGTTGTTATTGTTTGTTTGTTTGTTTTCTTTTTAGTGGGGATTTTATTGTTTTGAAATGTTGTTGGCCATTAATTATGGATCTTGGTCATCTTTTATCAGCAGCGGTGGTGGTTTTATTGTTTTTTTTTTTTTTTTGGTTTGAAAATTTTAAATTTTCAAATTCTTTCTCCATGAGCATATACTACATATGTATGTATGTATGTATGTATGTATGTATGTACGAGTATGTACATATGTATGAAAGACTGGAGATTTAAATTACAGACTTATCATTTTGTAATGGGCTGCTGAGGTTAATTTTTGAAAGAAAGTTAAATGCCGTACTTTTCGTTATCAGTCGGTAATTTGAGGTGTGTGTGAGGAAAAAATATTGGTTGGGTTGGGAACACCCAAGTTGAAAAATTTTAATTTTAAAGGTTTTAATGTGTCTTTTCGGTCCCCCTCCCCAAACGAAAAGAGAGGAATATAAAAAATCCATTATCTTAAGTAGCAAAAGATAACATGTCAGAAATTGTTTTAAAACATAAAAAGAAAAAAAAATATTTCCCCTGATACCCGTCGTCGACATCTATACGATGTGTGTATTATGCCTTTAAAATTCGTGTTCCCAAGGTGTTAAAAGCTTACCATGGCAACATGTTTTCCAAATATTTACAAAAACAGAGCCCCTTTTAATTTCATTTCACTTAATAACAGAACGAAAAGAGTCCTTGTAAAGTTTGCATACTATATACATACATACATACATACATACATATACTCGATACACTTCACTCTACGTATTTGCTTATAGGCTGGTTAGTGGTAGTGATGGTGATGGTGATGGTTATGGTGGTGGTGGCGATGGTATTGAAACATGTTTTTCAATCATTTTGCCAGTTTCGTTGAAATCTGTTTTTATTTTTACTTTTGGTTGATTTCTGAATTCTGTCTGAAAGAATTCTCATGATATTTAAAAGATAGTGTTGCAGCACTATGTTTTTTAATTGGCCAAAAAAAAAAAACAAAACAAAAAAACACACACACAAAATATTTAGCATACCTTTAATGTAATGCAGACCATAAACAGCCCATAGTGCAAATGCTGTCTTTTTCGGAATTTTTCTTTTTGGTTTTTTTTGGGTAGTTTTTTGTTGTTGTTGTTTTTGTAATTTGTGTTGTTGCAAAAAGACTTTAGTTTGGCAGTATCATCAATTTCCATTCAAAGGCTACCAGGGAATCACATCTACACTACCTTGTAGCAGTTTTAAATTATAAAATTCAACGTGTGTGGTCCAAAATCTTCTTTAAAGCTGCTGTTGCAGGCAGCTGAGAAGCTGATGACGACGATGATCATCATCAATTTCACGAAGCCACCATCGCGAAAATGCCAAATTCAGGCAGAAGCAAAGCTGACGTTAACATTGTTGCCATTTAGGATGCTGATGTTGGCCACAGCCTCCAACATGTTCTCTGCTTTTAAAAACAGTAAAACATTTCAACATAAATGTTGCATGCTTGACCATTTAGCAGACGATTTCAGTCAGTCGCGATCGTTGACTACGTACGTACGTACGTACAAGTATATACGTAAAGCTACCAAGTCAAACAACCAAGAACAACATCAGCATCAAAATTGTTCATCTACATAAATTCTTGGCATTTGAAATCCTTGGGCAATAACAACAATTACACTATTTGGCATTTACCACAGCAATACACCCTTTTCATTCACTTTCCGTTCGCTTATTCATCTTCATCTTCATTTTCTTCGTTGTCGTTGTCGTTGTCGTTGTTGTTTTTGGTGGCATGCTATTCTATAGTTTATCACGTTAAGTGAGGATATCAATAATTCCACGAACAATGTCCAATGATTGTTGGTGATCATGTTTAATGTTGACGAGGATTCTTTGGTTTTTTTTTCCGTGCTTTCCTTAGTTTTTGTTTTTGCTTTTGCTTTTGTTTTTATTGTTCGTTGTTTGTTGTTGTTTGTTACTGCTGTTCAAAATTCTTATGTTTCCTGAGCCTCATAATACTTTTTATTTATTTAAAAGTATTGTTGTTGTTATTACTCTTTCGACCAGTTGTGTTGAGTGTATTATTATGTTGCCAAAGCTTCTGGTTGAGTTTCGTTTCAACTTAACTTTTTTATTTATTTGTTGGAGCTGCAACAAACTCCACTGACAGCTTCTCCAACAATATACGAACGTATCGCATTGAGTACGTAATCTCACGCAGTTTTCAATTTAAAGGCTCTGCATTATTATTCTTATTATTTTGAATATTTTATTTATTATTCTTATTAATAAAACGAATTTAATAAATTGAAAGTGCTGTTGCTTACAGAGGAGTGTCTCAAAACTTCCTTGTCTAGTAGACGACTTCCTCTCAGCAGATTTCTGGCAAAAACTCTGAGTGTAAATAACATTGTGATGAAAAGTTTCTCAAAGCTCTGTCGTTCTGAAGTCGAGTTTAAACGGTAGGTCCTGCCATTCATAAATAATAATTAACACACACACAACATACATATGTGGTTTGAGCAACTAGGTCCTAATCCTGAATGAAGAGCATAAATGTATGTATGAAAAACCATCCTTAACCTTAGGACACTAGTCATAATTACTAGTCGTAATTACTACGATAATCGCAAATTGTAGTCCGGTTACTGTTTTCTCGTGTACTGTACTAAATCTAAGATTAGAATAGAATGTCTATCTCTCTCTGTCTCATTTGACATGCATTACATACGAGTTATTCACGATGGATGTACCTAGTTTGGAATATAGACCGGTACTCCAAATATTCCGCTTTACTACCTGTATAAACACATTTGTTCCTGTCGTACACTCGGTAGTGCCTTATTCAATGTAGAATGTAGCCAGTAAGTCTTAAGATCATTTTTTTGTTCATTTCACCACAATGGAATGATTTCTTAATAGATTTCTACTTAATCGATATTGTTTCGGATGTAAATCTTTCGGAGAGTAAACGAATGGAAGTTAAAATTGTTGTAATTGTTGTTGTCTTAAACCACGAATAAAACTTTACAATGAAAATACGGAAAACTCTTCAATGTTGTTGAATAGACTAGTATAGGCTAACTTTGCATAAACTGTAGTTAAAACAGTCACTATCTGTTATATAAGACGTTTAAGAAGTGTCTAATATAGTCAGGTTTGATTAAATAGCTTTTGATTTATTTCTTTACTAACAAGGAAAAACTGTTTATTTTTTTTTTTTGAGTAAAAAAGGCACAACAAACAACACATTCTTACTCTGAATAGCAAGGATTTCTTAACAAAATTTTTGTTGAGTGTTTCATATCGTAAAAATGTATGTCATAATCTACAGTAAAATTGGAAAACAACGTATGTATTTCACTTGAACAATTTTCATTTATATGTGCATGAGTTAGCGTGTGTGTGTGTGTGTGTGTTTACACCTGGTACACTCATCATTAACAACCTTTAAAGGCAAATTTGTTGATGGCATTTCAGTTGATGATGATAATAGCGATGGTTCGCAACCATTCTGATGCTGACTATCTTTAACTGGTTCATACTTTAACGTCTTCCTAAACATACGTTTGAAGCGACGATATTTCAATTACTCATACTTTTTGCACATTTTGTTTGATTTGCAACAGTATCAGCATCGCCGTCATTGTCTCCGATTATGATTTTCACCATTTTCGTAATGATGGAAAATCATTAAAATTCTAACAAGTTTTTCAACAAGAACTATAAACGATTTCCCGGAATATCACATCAAACATTTTTTTCTTTTTTTTCTTTTTTTTTTTTTGCAATCATCAATCAACATCTTTCATAGACAAATAAATAAAAAAGAAAAAAGAAAACAATTTGTTTTATCATTATTCGTATGAATTATAGAAAGATCGTATGTAAAGGAAAAAGGCAAAGAAAAGAAAAATAATAGAATAGATGGCCAACAACATTCTCTAGGCATCATAAATGGCCATTAAAACACTTTTATTTGACTTGATCTAGAAAGAAAAAAGAAAAAAGAAAAAAGGAGAAGAAGTAGTAGTAGAAGTAGAAGGAAATTGAAACTGAAACATTTTATTTTCCAAACGAACTTCTATAGAAAATTATTTTATTAACTAGACTTGAATACATTCCTTAAACTATGGACCAAATTGTTGAGGAACATGAAAGTTTACAAGTTTTCCTTACAAATCTGGTAACAAATGTAATGAAGTGAGTGGTAATAGCAAAAACAATAAGAATTATGTCATTGATGACGATCATCATCTAATAAATGTAAACAAACATATGTATGTACATACCAATAAGCAGAAACTACTCTTACATGGTAAGACAAAAAAAACAATTGCAATAAAAATGGCACAACTTCATGCTTTAATGCTAACGTTGCCACATGCTTCAACTCTAAATGCTTAACTCATACGTATTGTATTGTAAAGCGGAAACGTAAAAGATCTTCAATGTAAATGATGTGCATTTGATACCAAATTTTAAGTCAAAATAAAAAAATAATCAAAGTGAACAGAGTAAAAACGACTCATTGCTTCGATTTGTTTGCAACATGTCTACAGCAGCAGCAACAACATTATTTAAAATAATTTTCTATTTCTGTGTATGCGTCTATTCAAATTGAAATACATTCACCACCATTAGACTCGCTTGAATATCAATTTTTGAAATCTCCTTAGAAGACCATGAAGCTCAAAACTAAATAAGAAGAATACATATTTTATAAGAGAGATAGAGAGAGAGAGAGAGTGAGAGAGAGTGAGAGAGAGAGAGAGAGTTGCCAGTAACACACAATTCACGTATTGCTATGGAAAACATGTGCAGGCAGTATTTGTTGTATGCATTTGTGTGCGCTGTGGCTAAATTTATTGGCAATTGACTTGTAAATTGCAAAATTTACAAAGAAAATATCAAAAACCAGGTACGTAACGTTTATGTGGTATTTTTATGACACACGTACTAAAGTTTTCTTTTTTAAATCACTTGTTTGTTTGGCCTTTCATTGACTATTTAAGTAACTAGCTTAAAGCATTTAATCAGTGAGATGTATCCCATGCATGTTTTGCCTGTTCCATATACCTTGAAAAGTATTTCCTAAAATTACTTCGATGTTTTCGATGATTCCCTGTTAGTGCCGTAAAATTTTGGTTTTTGGTCCGAAATCGCACAACCAACCCAGTGAGCCCATTCAATAAAATCAGAAGTCCCTCTATTTCCAAGGTGGCCTTCAGATTCCGGATACAAAAATTCAGAATTACACTCAAATAGGATACTAAACAACAAATCCTTCAGTTTTGCTGCACAATCACATTATAAAACTTCAATAAAAAGGACATTCAAATGCAATTCAGTAGTTTCGCCATTCTAATAATATCAGTATATCTATGGTAGTTAGTCGTCTGATTGTTAAAGTCACCCCCCTGTATTGACATGCAGTAGAGAAACTGCTTAAAAGTTATTTCCTTCAAGTCGCCTTGTTCTAATAGGTAGTGGGTTGGCTTATTACACGCAAGACCGTGTTTCAAACACCTGGCTCAAACATTTAAAACAATAACCAATAAAACGAAATATAAAAAAAAATTTCTTCTATGACTGTCTATCAGCAGCCTTCTGGACAAGCAAGTTTCTCAAAAAAATCTGTCGTTCAGAGTCGAATTTAAGCTGTAGGTACTGCCACTCATTTATAAAATTAACGCGCACAACGTTGGTGGTGTGAGAAACTAGGATGTAATCCTGCCTAAAAAAGGCTTGTAATGACCGATTAAGTAGGCAGACTGTTCCTACAAACAGAAATCAGAAAAGATAATTGCTGATGTTTCGAGATGGTAGAAGCGATCTGTAATCTCTCTCCGAAGCCCTTTTGTCGAGTGTGAATTGAACTTTTTTTTTTAACTAAAATCGGATCACACAGAACTAAGTTGCCTATATTGTATGGGGATATCACAAATCCCAAAGTGTATCATGACAAATGTCTGTGTAACTCGATTCATTATTGCAAATCAATCCATAAATTACAGTGTAAATTAGCCTGTAGCTTTGAATGATCGCTTGCAATTTTTATATTTTCGTATTACTTGAGTTGTATCCTTTTTATTGCTGAGCCTCTGTTTATTTTATAAATTTACCTTAAAGGAAGATCTAGTTAGGATAAGTATAATTTGGAGGCTATTCTACTTGAAAAGAAGGTAAATAAATTTAAAAAAACATTCACTCAGTATTGTAATTTTATTTTGTTGAGAGAAGTATGCTAAAAACCTGTTTAATATTGTTTTTCTTTTGCTGCAGTCTTAACAACAATACACACACAGCAATGCTTAGTTTCGACTGTCTCAAGGGCTTAGTGGAGAGCAACGAAAAAATATCCTGACAAGCGGCATAAGAGAGTTGAGAACATTAAATCCTAAATCTTGCAACAAGTTTTACTTGATATCCGTTAAATGACTAGGCGACTAACTAAAATGCAATATGTATTGTAGTTTAGATTAACTAAACTGTAGAGTGACGCAGTTACATATACCTTTGTTGTCTTTACTGAATACGTATATGAAGTCACTGTTCAAACAATATTCAACATTTTTTGGGACACACGACCATCAGTTAAATGGCACGCGTAGCTTCAAGGTCTGTCTTTGAATGACTGTGTGTATGTATCGGTTCTATTGCATATCTCTGATTAATCTTGAAAGTGTATTTGTTGTTACTGTTGTTATTTATTGTTGTTGTTTATTATGTTTTAAATGTCACGTCTTTATAATTGTCATCATGATCTCTTAAATGTCATTAAACAATATTATTATTGGTAGTAGTTGTTGTTTATGTTGTTGCTTATTTTAGTTGTAATCATTTCACTACAATTATTGTTTTCGTCATACATACGTATTTTCTTTTTCTCTTTTTAAGAATATGTGTGTGCATTTATGTGACAATAGTGATCGTCTTGATCAGATTTAGTTGTTGTCCTTAGAGACGTTACATATCTTTCTCATTTATCCTGTGGTGCTACATGTTCATTTTGCTTATCTTGACATTTGACACGATTGACTGACGTTCATTCGTTACATTTTTGTTATTTTTTTTATCGAAAATTCACATGTCATGACAAAATTTTAATAAAGGATCTGAAGCCAAGACAATTAATTTTAAAAGCATTCGTATAACTGTGGCAATAGCAAATATTTTGTAAAATTCTAGACTCTTTTAAAGGATAATATGATTCCTTATAATTTTCTGAATAGGTTAACCAGGCTGCAATTAAGTCCCTAACGAATGAAGTTCAACGTCCGTCCTTATCCATGAATGCCGAGAGATTGTTCAGGAAATTTCGAATCATTCAAAGTTAACTCTGATATGGGTTTCGGGACACAGGTTTATCTTTGGAAATTTCATTGCTGGTGAGCTGGCCAGGGCCGGTACGGAGTTAATTTCGATATTGTCCACTCATTTTACGGGAAGGTTCAATCTCATTGGCAACAGGAAGGTGCGTGGAATATTACCAGACTCAGCTGTACACGCATGGACAAGAAGAATGATGATTCTTAAATGGCATTCTGACTAATGGTTTCTGCAAGAAAGAGACGGAGATTTCTGACCTCTCATTTTCTGACATCTTTGACCGAGCCTTCTTATATAAGGACTGCAAAAATCAAAAGGTCAACTCACTTTTTAAATTGTTTTCAATTGTTTTAATCGTTGATCATTTTGAAATATTTAATTTTTACGATTTTCTCAGTTCCGATAGATGGATTAAGTAAATCTTATAAATCAATAAGATAATCGAATGTAATTCGAATAAAAAACAATGAAAATCTAAATCTTAAAACACAAGCTGTTACGTAGCACAAGGAAAATCCTTAGAGTAAGTGTAGGAAGCCAACAATGTTTGTGTAAATAAGATCAAAACATGGTTTTAAAGGGTAAATAATTATGGTTTTAAAAAGAACAAACTCAAGAGAAATTGCATGAAAATTGCAAAAGGTAACACAACACAACACTCTGTGTGTTTAAAACAAAACAAAAAAAGATAAGAAAGAAATTCGAATTTGAAATCCTTAAATTCGATTAAACCGCAAAGCGTGAAAGACAGACGGATTTTTGTTTACATCCTTTTTTAAATAGATGGGTTTTGTTAAAACGAATAGAAACAACACAGAATATGTATGTAATCTGGGAAAACCTGGCTCAGACTAAGGGTAATACACAAGGATAAATTGCCTACAAAGAAGAAAAAATACCGAAAAAATTTAATGTTTTCAAAACAATTTCCAAACAATTGACCAACTTACGTTTTAGGTTACTTGTTGAGTTCAGGCAATGTGCTAAAATCCTATTTAATAAACAAACAAACAAACAAACAAAAAAAATAAAAACAAAGAAATAATATTAGCGGGATACAAAGATAGTCCGATTTTGCGGTTTTGACACACACAGTTGGTGAGTAGGGCCTATACAACATAGGCCATTACATTTTATTTTCCCAACACACACACAAACACATATGTACAAGGTTTGATTTCTACACAACAATACTAACCCCGCCCAAATGGAAAAAAAGGAACAAGAAATTGAAATTGTTCGTCATCAGTTTTATCTTAAGTCTGCTATTTATTGACTGCAGTAGTTGTGAATTACTGGATGCTAGTTGCACAAACAATATTGTGCTCTTAATAACTTCTTAACTGAGTGCTAACCTTGACTTTCAGCTGAATTGGGCCTTGAATATGTACATATGTTCTCTTTTACATCATTATGACAAAAAAAAAATAGAATAAAAAAACAAAACAAGTAACGATAATTGCTTGGGAGAATATTTTCAATTATTTTCATTAAATTATTCTTCAGTCCGTGTGTGTGTGTGTGTGTGTGTGTGTGTGCGTTTAGTTCACTATTGACCCGGTTTTAATTTTCTAATTGTAATTAATGGATATTCGGATCCTTGAACAATTATTGCTATAAACCTTGATTTCAATTTTTTACGCTTTCGATGCAGTAGCTGCTGGACTCCCGAAAACACATTGGCGACGTGTGTCAGCTCTTCAAGGTTTAAGTTTTTTCCAAATTACAGCCGTTGTGTACACTTAATTTATACGACTACTTGGGTGGTGCAGTATTTTGCAAATTATAGTTGAGTAGTTTATGTACAGAAGTTTTTAAAAGACCTTGAGTATAATTTGCAGTACGTTCGAGAAGATTTTCTTAATTTTTGTATCATCTTTCTACTGAATTCTAAAGGAATAAGAGGCCTATCGGACTCATAAATAGTTTTTTAAATAGTGCTTCCTCAACTACAAAAATTTATATTCAAGTGAAAACGGAAGATTGCTTTTCCACATAAAATCGTTGAATTAATTAGTAATTATTCATCAAAAGAGTATTTACAGTGGTGGTCTTTTTTAATTATCACACCCATCAATGCAACTTTTTTTCAGTAGCAAAGAAGAAAAATTTGTTTAAAAGTTATTTAAGGGCACTTAAATATTCTATGGGGGTATACTTAGGCCATGAATAGAGTAAAGAGAACTTCAATAAAAGAATTTAACCAGAAATTACACTTTAAATCGTAAAAGAAAAACTTCTTTGGTTAGGTAATTAGCATAACCCCATTAAAGGGGGACTGTATCATCACTTGGGTTTAATTATTTCTAAAATGTTGTGGAGGCACTCCTTTCCTTTAATAACCAATTGTAAACTTCCAGCTAGTCACTCGAAACACTTTCCACATGTCTTGACGAAATTTTAGATTTTTATTCAGCTTGTGTCGAAAAATCGTTCCATGAAATGGATTGCAATCAAAGCTTTTTGCTGTCCATTATACATATAATCACACCTTGTTGATCATGTAAATACTTTATCCAAACGTACGGTGTGTTATAATTTTTATCCATATCTGACATAAAAATGCACACAAGTTTTCATTTGTGAATTAAATGGGCCTACACAATATAGACATACATACATACATAATTGATTATTACAACCCTTTAGTCAGTTTAATTTAATTTAATTTTATTTAGATTTCTGAGAATCTTTCCATGGCAACTTTAAATACTCTCAGAGTTATTACCAGATCTCTACTGATTTTTCATATTTCGTTTTGTTGAAGGTGTCTGACCTAGGGTTTGAACCGTGGTCTCACACCTAATAAGCCAACACACTACCTTCTAGACTTACGCGAATTTACGAATCTTTACAATATGTTTTGTTAAATCTTGATCCATTCAATCCATTTAAAGTATAGCGCGGATTTAAACCTAACTTCGCCGGGTGCCACAAATTGTTCATTAAATTAGAGTCAAACCAATTAAATTTAGATTCACCACTCTCAAAAACATTTCCCTGAATTATAATCTTAATTTTATCGAAACAAATACGATGAGAAAGATTACTTTTGATACCATAGGTTTGCGTAGGGCTACATACCCAACTAAGTTGGTTGAAATATTCAACGCTAATTTCAAGACCAACAGGACTGTATTATAAGTATGTAGTTCTACTATAAAAACTGTTACAATATTTAGAAATTTCAGTTCAAAAGAAACTCAAACTTAAAATAAATTTTAATTAATAAATACGAGAATGTCTTTAAATGGGAAATGGTCTTCAGCTTTAAAATTCAAAAGATGAATTCATTACTTATGTATATCCAATAGACGTTATCATTAATTACCATTCGTAAAAATAAAAATTTATTTTTAATTTCGCCTAAAGGATTTACATTTTTATTTTTATTTTTCTTTTTAATATTTAATATTTAATAAATAAATAACTTGATTAAATTGATTGATTTTATTGAATATATGACAAATTATTTAAAATTTTGTTAATGTTATTAACAAAACTATGACCTCCAAATATGAACTTTATAAATTATCTGATAACTAATGGAAAAATTACAAAAATTAATCCCCTAGTATTTAAGAAAGAAAAAATATCAAAATTTTTCTTAACATATATATGTTTTTGTCATTGTCTGTCTGTCATATTAAAAAATAATAAAAAATTTTATAAATCTATTATTGTTGTTTTGAAAGTTAAATGACTATCAATTATTAACTGGTTTAAATCGTATTTTAGCTTTTGTTTAAAAAATTATTAATAATTTCATTTGTTTGTTTTAATTTTTTATTTTGATTTTCTACTTTAAAAAAAAAACGTTTTTATTTAAATTAGCACGTGCTATTTATTTTTAAATGTTTACTAAACAGCAAATGTTTTAAATTTTTTTGACTTTTGCGTGTTTTTGTTTTTTAAACAAGAAAACTTACTTACTATACGTGAAATAAATATATAAACATTATAAATTATAATAAAAAATTATCATTAATTGTTTATTTTTTCTAATTTTTAATCACTTTGATTAATGATTCAAAAACAAATAAGAATTCTTCTTATAATTTGTTAAACATTTTCAATGGCAATATATATGCGCTGAGCGCATAGTTGTTGAAATAAATCAAAATATTTCGAATATGTATACAAAGGCCCACAAAAGTATACATACATACATATACATAGTATATATAAGATATAAAATTTTTAGTGTTTTTAACGAGCCATAAGAAAAATATGGCAAAATTTCTGGTGAGTCCATATTTTTGCACCGCAAGAGTGTAGGTAACCCCAAGCGGAACCCAGTATAAATTTAAATTTCAAAGGTCCAATGTATTCAAATGTTATATCCAATATTTAAAGGGATATCCTTTAAGGTCAAGCACTCCATTCAATCCAGTTTTGTTTAGCTTTTTCTGTAGATACTTGCTGCCATGCTCTCACAAGCAAGTTTTCAAGTTGACTTTTGTTTAAGGTTCAGAATCGCGTCTTTTCATTTTCTCCAGCATTATGACTGAGTTCACCGACTTGTTGGAAGTAATAACCATTACGAATTCCTAATTATTCCGTACTTTAGGTGAATTTGTTCTGTATAATGTTTAAATACTTTCTCTTATTAACTTTAGAATATAGAGAGAGAGAGCACTGTGTTCAAATCTCAGATACGACTTCTTGTAAAAAAGAGATCTTTCAGCGACTTTATTCGACCAGTCTTTTCGTAAAGCTCCGAGGTAGCGAATTACTATGAATAAGTTTTTCACATCTGTCGTTGGGCACTCACTGCGAATCGTTGTCTTGTCAAACAAAAGGAGTTCTTGCTGGACGCAGCAGTTTTGAAATTCGAAAACCATGTTTGTTGGACCTCCTGGGGTTTGTTCAGTTCCCCGCTACTTTTTCCAATTTGATAAAGTATTCTTGTAGGGAAACATATACCCCCTATCGTTTCTTTCTCGAACATCTCTGATCCCTTCTGAGCCAGTTCGTTCGCTCTTTCGTTTTCCTGACGCAGTGGCCCGGAACCCTGTAGCGACGGGTGTTGTGTCGATATGTACGGTGTAGAGAATCTATGCTACTCCTGGCGCCTTTTTATTTGACGACGTCACTATCCTCATATATAATCAAGTAGTTTCCTGGTTTCAATCATACGTGTACCTTGTTGGTCAATAACAAAAATCTCCGCCTGAAATATGCTGGCCTGCTTAGGTAATCTGTATGACCCGTTCAGTGCCAGTCTGCAGATCCAGCAATTGGTGAAGACCGTTTGGAAGCAACATTAATTTTAACAAGTATCATGACCTCATTTTAACACTTCAATGAAAATGAAAAAAATATGAAAAAAAATTATCTTCTTCGTCTCATTAACAAACAACAGTTATGGTATAAAGAGATTGGAATCTTAATTAATTTTGAATTAATTTCGGGTAAACAAAAATTATACGAACAACTTTCGTGACACTTCTTAAGAATTTAATCTGTTTTATGGAGTAATTACCTTCAGTTTGAATCGTATCTTTGTGAAGGTATACGCTGTTAAATATTTTGATGATTAACCAGCATTTTTTTTAATTACGTTACTGTTTATATTGTATTTTATTATAACTATTATGTACTGTGGTTATTATTATTATTGTTATTTTTTTTTTCTTCTTTTTAAGAGCAAAAGTACCCGGTAATATTAATTTAAAGTTTTACAATTTCCTTTCATCATCATCTGCTGCAATGGCTACGACTACGGTTACGGCTGTAAATGTGTCGGGTAAGAAGATGAAATGGATTTTTCATTCATTTTATTCGCAGAACATGAAATTTAAGATCACAAATTAAAAAGAGATCAAAACAGCTTCTACTATAAATTATAAAAAAAAAAGAGAAACACCAGAGGAAAAAATTCAACCGAAAATCACATTAAGGTCGACCGACCATTTTACTGTGAAATGGAAAATATAGATGATGTTCAAAAGAAAAAAAAGAAGTAATTTATGGTCTTAAAACACCAAAAAAAATAAAAAAAATTGAAATAAAATAAAATGTAGAGGGTTATTAACAAACCCAGCAACAATAGTAAAAATCTAAATATGTATGTATGTATTATAAAATAGTAACACATAACACCGACACCGACACCAACACCGACACCAACACCAACACCAACACTAATTCAACATTTGTAAATAAATTAAAACAATTTATCACTATGGCACCATAGAATAACAACACACTGCCATAATAAAACTCTTTACGAAAGAAAGATATTAAAGAACAGAATAAAAAATAATAAAAAAAAGAAGAAACAAGGAAAATCAACTAATTCATACCAAGACCAAGATGGTCGAGAGACCTAAAACTACAGAAATTTGATATATGTATTGTATACATACATACATACATATGTATGTATAATGTAAGAAATCTTAATTGAAGAAAAAATAGGAATAGGAATGGGAATGGGAATAGGAACCAATGGAGCATCAGCACATTTAGTTTTATTAGATTAAATGGCCAAACTTTTTTAATGCTGAAGGTTATTTACCTACGAATTGTATCTTTCTCTCTCTCTCTCTCTCACACACACACTATTTAAAGCCGCGGGAATGTGATGAGATGCTTTGAAATGATTTTTAAAATGAAAAATAAAATAAATTACCAAAGTATGTTTGTGTAGAAATATAATGGAAAATCATCATGATCACCGATTTTATTTTTATTTTTGTTTTATTTTTATTTTTTTTATCAACACAATAGTTTGACTTACATGTCTGCGTATAATTTCCAAATACGATTAAAATTAAATTAACTGTGGTGCTGGTATTAGCACCACTTATACCACCGGCCACCGACCACCACCATCATTAACAGACAGCAACAAAAAAAAAAAGAAAAAAAGAAAAGAGAAATTATTTTTCTTTATTGTTTTCATTACAATACCATACGAACGAAACATATAAACGAATGGACAGACCTTAGGACTTATTGTACTGGTCACGCCTTTTATCATCATCACGCAGCTATGGTAGATAACATAGCATCAACAACAGCATCTCCATCATCATCGTCGTTATTGTTAGACGTTGTTGTTTAGGAGCCAAAACAATTCCGTGTCTATAAATGAAACCCAAAAATTGATTAACTAAACAAAGGTTCAGTGAGATTTTAAAATATTAATTCGACCACATTACTTAACACAAAAAAAATACTGCGGATATGTCACAGCAAAGTCATTAATTGTGATCATGCATTGTGATCAAAAAGAGCTTAAACGATGCAAGTTTTCAAATTCACAATTTTTCTTGTTTTTTTTTCAGAAGTATTTACAGTGGATAACAAAAGTCTAGGCACCCTAATATGTTTTAGCATTATTTATTTTCATGAATTTTAAGCCATATTATTTAAAATGAATCCATGTTTTTTTTATATGTATTTTAATAATTTATTTTAATTTTTTTTTTTTAGACTAAAAGAAAAACAAGGAAAAGTTGCCAGTGACTCCATATTTTTGCCCCGTCTACCTACAGCAGAATTCTGAATAAATTTGAATCGCATATATTTAGTTGGATACCCATTGGTCCATTTGACCAATTAGGAATTGGATGGTACCAGTTTCTTATGTTTTCTTTTCATATTTGCCGCCATTCGCTCATGAGCAATTTTTCAGATGACTTTTGCTTCAGGGTTTAGCGGCTATGTAACTGTTCTTCCAAATGATCTCCTAAATACTCTCTTGGAGTCGTATCGGGATTTTGTTCAAGAGTATTAAATCTATGGGGACTAGGGAAGCCAAATCACATCTACACAATAGCAGCAGTATGATTAGATTCATTGACTTGTGGGGGGTAATAGCAATTACGATTTTTTAATTCCTAAATACTCTCTTTTATTCATTATTTCCTCGATAAATTCCAAACTTCCCACATCTGGTGTCGACACACATTCTCACAACCGAGGCCATGCATGACTATTTCATGCAAGTCCTTTGGATCGAGCTCTTTATTTGGCTTCATGCATACTCATGCATATCAAATGAGTTTGGAAATATTGTGTTTTCTTTATTTTTAGTTTTAAAGAAGTAAAACTATCGATCTCAAGAAATCGTTAACCATTATGCAGGTAGTACAATGCTGTAGTGATTGAATAATGTGCTTCTTCTTTTGTTTGCAATTTGATATAGACACATACATAATTGCAAATACATATTTCAAATATTTTCTCTAAAAATTTCTCTTTATTTTTTAAAATTTCTCGTTATCATTATTGACTTCTTTTTTTTTCTTTTTTAACACTTTCAAGCTGTTAATAGTTATTAATGGATTCAAAATTTCGTTTTCAGTTCATTGAAATAATCAAGGTAAAACGCAAACAAACAAAACAAACAAAAAAAAACGAAAAAAACAGCAAATGTTGATTTAAATTTAGTTGTAAAACAATTTTAACTACTTCAACAAATTACGTTTTGGGTTAATGAATTTTTGTTTTAACAAATTAAGAAAACACTTTTATTTAATTAAAAATAAAAAAAATGAAAAAACAATCAAGCAAACATTTTAAAACAAACCGCAAAACAAACTAAAAACTTAATAGATTTTAACTTAAATTGCTACGAATGTCAGCAATTAACAAAAAAAAAAAACCCCAACCAAACAACCAAAATAAATATTTAATATGGAGAAAATTTAAACAGCGCTAAAACAATAAATAAATAATTAAAAAAAAAAACACAAATAAATTTATGCAAGCCGTATGAAGGCGATTTGAAGTTAAGGAATGTTGCCTTGTTAGCGAACGCCCAATAGATTTAAAAATAGTAAAGTAGGTAGATAGGTCGAAAAAGAAGAGACCAACCAAGAGCCTCAGGCCAATTACCATAAACCTAAGAAATCATGTATTCTTGTTGTATGCACACCATTAGAAATACCACTTTACTTGTACAAACTTCCTTAACTTTTTCCAGTCCACTCCTCTAAGATAAGAATAAGTATTGGCATCTCGAGTTTAACATTTGGTGCGATTTCTTCATCGTATAATTTCCCAGTACACCAATATGGTTCAAATATACATGTAACACAGCGTGCCCAGTGAGTACATTCACTCAT
Organism: Sarcophaga subvicina; assembly: GCA_936449025.2. Classification (NCBI taxonomy): domain Eukaryota; kingdom Metazoa; phylum Arthropoda; class Insecta; order Diptera; family Sarcophagidae; genus Sarcophaga; species Sarcophaga subvicina. The sequence continues at coordinate 613,976 of OW388084.2, forward strand.
GATTATCTCCTTATTAGAATAGCCCCAAAGTATTTTTGTAATTCTTCCTATGCTGTGTCATTATTCCAAAATCTCTATTGGTTGGATGAAGAGTGTTGTTTCCAATGGCTTTGCGAGTGATTTTCGCACGGCACCACTTATTCCTAAATAACACATTCGTTAGACCCTTTGAATCATTCTAATGTTACATTGCCTCTCCATCGATGTCCATCACACTATTGAAGCATAAGCTAGAATAGTTGTTATTACGCTCATGTAGAGCCAGTGCGCCGTTCTTGGAGTGAGCACCCATTTATAGCAAATGGCTCTCTTACATACATATATGGACTAGCATTAATCGTATGGTCCTGTATGATACTGATTTCGTATGATCCTCTACCTGTCTTAAGTATCAAGGAAATTCAAATTTTATTAAATTTGTTTGCACCCCCAAACAACTATTGAATGCCAAACGATATTAATAAATATCGTAACATTTAAGTGTATTAAAAAAAAAAGCTGTATGGAAATATTAAGATATTTCGTACAATATATCATAGCAATGCATAGAAACGTCAACAAGTTCATTAACTTTTTAACCTACGTTTACACTTAAGGGGCCCAAAAGAAAAACCAACCAGCCAACCCAAAAAACATGTAAAACAGTCTCTTCTTGTTTGTCTTCCTTTTCAACTTTTGGCGTATCAAGAGAGAGTGAGAAAGAGAGAGAGAAAGAGAGGGGAGCAGAACACGAAAGAATAATCCAATGTAATAAATATACATATCTATCCTTAAAGCAATTTTATTATTTATATTGTATTTATGATAAATGATGTATAAAGTTTTACTTCCATACATACATACATACATACATACATACATATATGTATGTACATACAATACGCTTAAGTCTACACTATGTTTGGGGATATCAAACCTGGCTCAAATATAAAAATTTTTTTTTTGTTTTTTGCATTCAATGGATTTTCTACCATACAAACTGAAAATAGCCTTTGGGTTGTTGGAATATTTATTTGGTTGGTACTCATATTCTACATGCCATGCCGTACAAAGTGTGTATTCAATAATATTTCTTTTTTGTTTTTTGTTTTTCAATTTTAAGTATTCACATACTCGCACATGGCTTGTTTAATAGAGCACTCTTATGTTTTGTTGATTTATCTTGTAAAAATACAAAAAAAAAAAAAACAAAAGAAAAGCGCTTTTTCATATTGTTTTTAGACCAGAGTTCAAACGCTACAAAATGCCTGTTACAACAAGATTATGCGAAGCATCTTTTAGGAATACGTTAACGGCTGAAATTTTTTAAATATTTTTATTTAAAATTGTACGTTTTATTTTAATTCGAATATAAATTGCGTCTAGTCTCTCACGCCAATTCGAGGATTTGGATTATACGGATATTATTTATCTACTCTCATACAATCTTTCCAACATGCAAAGAAGGCTAGAAGACTTAGATGAGATTAGCGCATAATGTTGGACTTCAGATAAATGTCAAGAAAAAGCCAAAAACAATGTACGCACTGACAACATCATGTTACAAAGCCAACCAGTCGAATACGTAAATAGTTTCTGCTATCACATGTGATAACAAGTGGCATCGCAGAAACAGGCTTAAATAACAGGCTCAATAAAGCGAGATCGACATTCGAACGATTACAGTTAATATAGAGAAGCTCACAAATATCCAGATGAATCAAACACAGAATATTCACGGAATGTGTAAAACGAACTCTGTTGTACGGAAGTGAAGACTGATTAGTATCGAACACCATCAGGAAAAAACTAAAGGTATTCATCAACAAGTGCCCTAGAATCTTATACGCGATATTCTGGCCTAATAATATCAGCAACATGAATCTCTGGAATCCTGGTAGCAGAACAAGAATGGCAAGGCTCAAGAAGCCGTGGCCAACCATATGTCGTGGAGAAAGCCATACGCTCCCAAGAGGGGTAATGGAGAAAAAAAAAAACGTTAAGTAAAATTGAGGTATTATGCTTGCACAACATCGTGGGTGGTGTGAGAAGTTAGCTCGTAATTCTGCATAAAGGGTTGTAATTAAGTTGGTAGTTAGATAGGTAGGCAGGTCGAAGTGATAGCTTTGATTCCCAATGCTAAATTCAGCACGCTTAGCGGCCCGTTGTGACTAATGCCAATTACGTAAGTAAGATACAAAATAGTTACGTATACGCATAAAAGTATTGTGTATTTAAAGAAATTATTATTTTTCTAAACTCTTACATACATATGTATGTATGTTTCAATGAAAACAGTCTCAAGAATTAAATACTTTGGTGGATTGTTTGGGAAATGTTTGTATCGAAACAAGTTCGTTTCTAAAGTCTTTCGTTTTCCCTTTAGCAATTGCCCATGATAACATTATACATACATACAATATCCATACACACTTCCATATGTATATGCATGTGTATATGACGATATGCATGTAGTCATGCATGGCAATTTAATTTTTTTTTATTTTTCTTTATAATTAAAATTATCACCACAAGTATTGTTGTTAATATTTTCGAGAAATACTTAAATTTCTTGCATTATGAAACAAAAGGTTTAAGCAATAAACCTTAACTGTCTTGTCCAAAAGAATTGAAATATTCTTTAAAAGAATTGAATTAATTTTTTTTAAAACAGCCGTATATCCAGTATCAATTGTAAATGCCTGGTTATAGTGAGCAAATGAGATTTTTTTTCTATAATTTTTATTTTTTTTTTTAGTTTTTCCTTGTTGTTGTTATTATTATTGTTGGTTGGTATTGTATTCAACATAACCTGTTCTTGTAAGAAAAACGTTAAAAGTTAATTATTTGTTGAGAATATTCATAATTTATGAAATGTTCATACGTACATACATACATACATTCAGAGTTATGAACAGAGAAGCAAACAACTGACCATTTGCTTACATATAGCAAGAGACGGACCGTAAAGTTAATAACACATAAGGCGAGTGAGTGTACATTTTTTTTTGTACACTAAAAAATCAAACTAACAATACATGAATGTGTGAGTTTATTTACTATATGTACACTGCAATATGTTTTATATGTATGTATGTATGTATGTATGTATGTGCTTAGATGATAAAAAAAATGTTTTTTTTTTAATCTGTATTGTACAGCTTCAATGTGCAGTATAGAGTATAGATTTCAATGCCTTGCTTTTTTGTTGTTTTGCTGTTTGCTGTTGCCTTCGATGCAATTAATTAAGTTGTTTAATTTCTCGTTAAAGTTTTTAACAGCAAGCTTAGTAAGAGATGCAAAATAAATGTCTGTCTGTTTAATTTCTCGTTTAACAAATCAAAAAAAAAACAAAAAAAACCAACAACGTTTATATTAAAATTCAATCGGATTTTTTCCTGGCTTTATCATCTTTATTGTTGCATTGTTTCATTTTTTTTTTTTGTTCGTTTTTGTTTTTTTTTTTTTGTTTTAATTAATATTTTTCGTTAAACAATATTCGTGTATCATTTTCTGTTTTACACCTTCGTTTTAATACAGAGAAAACAATATACACACAATGTATTCAATTAATTAATTAATTACTAAATTAATTAATCTATTAAGATGTATTTATTAAATCATCCTAATTACTTCACTAATTTCAGCTGTTAAAATACAAATGCTTGTGTTAAGACGAATTGAAATTTTGTTTAATAATCTTAATTTTTAATAAATAAACCCAAATAAATTCGTTTTAAATTCAATTCTTAATTAAGATATCTTTAAGATTTCTTTAAATTTTGTTTTATAAAGTTTTCAAAGCAATCGAGTATTTTTTTTTGGCTCGTAGGCATCTACAATACTCAACCGAGTAGACAGGGATTGCGATCGATGTATGAATATGGAAGTGGATATCAGTCGAATGAGTTCTTCTTAGACCCTTCACCGATAAATAAATAATTAATATAACACAAGCAAGAAATGAACACAATAAACGCACCGCAGCCAACGCAGCAATCTTCCAATAATAGATTACATGGGTTTATATGGAAATAATTATTTCAAAAGCCAGCTCGACAACTAGTAAAGATTATGTTGCTTTGCTTTTAGACGAACTTCTATTTTTATTCGCAGCAATGAGAAAATGAGTGCTCCCAGTGAGAGTACCTGTGCTGGTATTAAAAGAATTATTGCTATGAATACGATAACATGCATAAACTAGAGGTTTTTAAAATGCGTTGCATGAAATATAATGCAAAAAATGTTTAAGTGGCACCATTGATAAAGAATAACATAACTTTAGTTATGCTTTGGCGCTGCTGCCTTTATTATAATTAATGCAAATACAGCTTACCTGAGGCTAGAATTGTAGCATCGTTGTGCTTGTTGTGTTGCGCTTATTGTGTTTATGGCATAAGCCTTATAAAGTGAGAACTACTGCGCCACAACCACATTTGCCCAATTTATCAAATTCATCGTTCTGTAATAACACTGCCTTGGCGAAAGCAATTTGAAGATTCCATAGGCGGTAAAATTCAAGCATCAAATTTGAAATTTATACACGTAAGATACAAAACTGATTTCATATATGTATTGGATAATATCATATACTAGACTATATTTAATATCATGTGGTTTTTTAGTTTTACTCCATGCACAGCTAGCCTCCATAATTGCTTATAGCGGACATAAATATTTTTTAAAGTGAATTGAAACTTAATGAGCTCGTGGACAGACGTACATATGTGATTAGTAGTATGTATATGGACGAGATGAATAGATATATGTCCTGCTGAAATACACAAAAACAATAGTCTGATTAACTTAGATTTTCTTGTTGTGAGAGAGAGAGAGAGAGAGTTCACAATAGTTCTGTGATCGTTAAACAGATTCTTCAAGGACAGTAGCAGGCTACCAAATCATATTTTTCAACTTTAAAAATGTCATTCGATTCAAACGAACCGTAACTAAAAGCAGATAAAGTCGTGTGTATCCATTTGAATTTGACGAATTTCATTTTCGAATTTCATTTCTTTAAACACACTTGTAAAGGAATTTTTCACAATTAAAAAGACCTTGCCTTGTAATTTGGTAGATAATTGTACGAAACGCTTTAATTCCTTTGGGCATTATAAGTCCATTATGAATATGATCATCCGTATTTTATTATAACTATTCTACTGCTGTCGTGTGTCAGTCATTTATTTCAAGGAAATCTTTTTTGTATTTGATTTCTTTACGATTATATTTTACTGTTTGACTAGTTGTCGTAACCTTGTAACAGGAACATAATAATATCTTTAAAGTAGCAATTCTGTAGCATAGAAAAGATATTAAAAACAACAAAGTATACTAAAAAAAAAATCATATTGACTTGAGTTCTTTACAAAAAACAAAAACATGCTGCTCCTCAAGGTTCATTGTCCGACATTTCAGAAGTCTAACACAAATTGCAAAGCCCGGTCATAAAAATCAAATGACTGTCACACGACGTTAATGTTTTAAGATCAATGTTAAGGTTTTTAAAGAAAAAAGAGGAAGAAAGTTGTTTTTTTTTTTTGATAGTTGACGGCACTCTTCCTGTGTGATCAATTATAAATAGAAGACGCATTACTTAAGAATGAAGAATTGACTCTGTATACGAATACCGTGTTTTGGCATTTGCCAGTGGAAGCGAATCAAATCAAATGATCGTCGGACAGGAGTACACCTGCCCTATAAGGTACGTAAAATAAAACTTCCCATCACCTTTTTCTAAATAATTTTTAACTGGTCTTTACAGTATCTGGTCAAGAATTTTGTCGCCCAATCATCACTTGAAGAAGACTTAAATGTTTTGCGTTACACACTCCCTGTAATCATCGAGCTCGATTTCGGCATCATGTAGCCAGTGGAACTTTTCTCGTCCCATTTAATGTCTAACATTTGAAGTTGATTCGCTGGTAGGCTGTACTTCAAAAATATTTCTGTTAATGGTGTTTCGGATATACGAAATCGTCTTAAAAACCCCTATTGCCTTCAACTTGATTTGATGCTTTTGCATGATTCATGCTGCTTTTAAATTGCAATTTGGTTGATTCATAATGATTTCGTAATTTCTATTAAGTTTGTCGGCAATGGATTAATAATAGTTTAACGAATTAACGTTCTAAATCGATGGAATATTTTCAATACATATAACCTTGTATAAGAAATCGATGTGCTTCAGTTGACTACTTTTCAAAATTGAATTAAATTTTAAACAAAACTTTTAGACAATAATGCAGATTTTCGCAGGACATTCAACAATTTCGAAGCAAAAACAATACGTTCGTTTACATTATGCCCTTCAAGGACTAACGTTGTCTTATAATATTCTTTCCTTTAAAACATCTTACTAGTTTTACTCAATCGTGTAGATATTGAGGGCCCTTAAAATAAACTATTATGTTCACACTATGCCCGAAGAAAAATGAAATTAGCGGTTATATTACTTCAAAACACATGCGTATCTCAACCAGAATCACAAACAGTAAAAAGTTCAGAAAGATAAAGTAAGTCGAGTTAGCAGCGTTATGAATCAGTTCATAACGTTTCATATAGGATAGGGCCTATCTGACTACTGTTGCTAGCGTATACCTTAAGAATCCGGGATGGTAAGAGAGACTTACTTAATTGATACTTACAATCCTCTAGGCAGGCTTACGACCTAGTTCTTCACACTACTTATGTTGTTTGAGTTCTAATTTTTGTCTATAAGTAGCGGGAACTACAATTTAAACTCGACTTAATCTTTTTACAGCAATTTTGATTTATTCAGCGTTTTTTACCAGACATCTGTTGAAGAAATTTCGCTTTGTTCGAAATGTCTGAGCTAGAAGTTTGAACCGTAATCTCACATCTAATAGGCCTACACACTACCCACTGGACTACGACGACTGGAGTAAGACTATAATTGGTAAATCTTTATAATATTTGAATGAAAGAAAAAATAAAAAACAACAACACCAGATAGGCACATAAAAATTTCTTTGAAGTTCATCTTTACAACGCTCTCACTAGGCATACAAAGAGTGTGTAAATTTAATAATTTATCACAAGAACCGCATAGGCTTCGGCCGAATTTTGGAAGTTCTTATGTACATACCGTCCATAACATATTAAAACGGTTCAAAATACCCTTCGAAATTGATTTTATTGAAATATCATTTTGCCTTAGAGCGTCAATATAAAAAGAACAATTAAATTAAATATGGCTGTAAATGTTGAAATGAATTTAAGGGCTGTCTTATTAAGTTCTCAATGGCATACCTATGTATTATTAAAATATTTGATAAAAATAATAAAAGAAAAAAATTAACAAACAATACATCCCTAAACTATGTACATAAGCAACAGCTGTTCAAAAATAAAAGAAACAAAATAACCTCCCCCATTCGGTAAAAACAACCATTCGACACAACCGACGGTGGTTGTTTAAATAAACTGAACGCGTACAGCCATTATTTTCTAAAAAAGAAAAGAAAAACAAATAAACACCAATAACAACAACAGTATTGAAGGAAAAACTTTAACACTGAAACCTCAAAATTATTTGAAAGAGTGTCCCAATACATAATTCAATATGTTTTCCCCTTAAATAACACAACTACACAAAAAACAAAAGAAAAAACAAAACAAAACAAACAACGCTGAAATTGTTTAAGTATAAAAGAGCAAAACATACTTTTTCCAATGGAATGAAAAGTCTACTTTCCAATTGTGAATAAAACGTTTCCAATTTCGAATTTCGAACAATTTGTTCATATCTGTCTGTCTCTCTCTTTTGTCTTTGCTTTTTTACCGTTGCTTTCCAAAAACAGGGGAAATTTACTTCAGAATGATGATAAATTTTCGTTTTTTTAAGGGGAACACAAGGCTTTTATTTAATGGCTGCCTTCGGTTTTAGTGTCTGTTTGATGTTTGCATTGCTACCTCTAGCACTCTTTGTTTTTCTTTGGTTATGTAAAGCCCTGTAATTGTTTTCCCTTTCTGTTTTTAATAAAATGTTTTTCATTATTTTTTTCCCTCTCTCTCTCTCTCTCTCACTGTATGTGTTGAACATATTGAAAATTAACTTTTCAAAACTAAATTGATTATTTTAATTCCCACTACTTTTTCTCTCTTTCTCCCTCACACTCATTCTATCTTTATCCCTGTCTAACTAACTTTAGTTTTATTTTAGGAGTTTGTTTTGTTTAAATCCATATGTACGTACATAAAAATCATTACATTGTGGATTTTTAGCCGTATTTATGTGGGTTTTTTTAGAGTGCCTGTGCTTATTTAAGGTTTCAATTTTATTTGTTTATCATATCGGCTCTCTCATTCCATTTCTCTCTCTCATCATCGCTTTCTGTGTGAATTGGACTGGTGAAGCGAATTGTGTTCTCCTTTTATTTTATTTTTTTTTCTTTATTGTGGTGGTAATTAAAATTGATTTTTTAATTTGGCTAGAGTCTGTGTATGAATTTAAATTGAGAAAATTAATTCGTTTATTTTGGGGAAAACTTAACAATCTTCTGTACGCAGCTGCCTTTTTATATATGTACATATGCATACATACATATATAAGTATAATATGATTCTTTTTTGTTGTTTGTATTTATTGTTTCAATTAAAATTTGTTTGTTTTCTTTGAAATTTCAAATATTTGGTGGCTGATTAAGACACAAAAAACAGAAATAACGAACGCGTTCAAGCGTAAATGCACTTGAATGAGCACGTAGTGCGTGTTTTAGAGTCTTTTAAATCTGTTATAAGACTAAGATCGCTTTCTGGAAGAAATCATCAATAATTTTAAGAAAAAAACGAATTTTTCCGTTGTTCACATTGGTTTTCAGGAAATCGAACCGGCTTTTTTGACTGTGAATTATGAAATAGAACTTGTGGGCGATAAAATTTTAAAGTTGATGGTGAATTTCTTAATCAGTCATATTCACACAGGCTAATTAGAATGACGATCCAGAATAAAAGCTACGCGGTTTTTGTAGAACTAAGTCTGTAAAGAGAAACAGACGGCGTCAGATGATAATTTGTAATCATTTAAAGAAAAGTTGAAAAGCTTCTCAAAGAAGCTCTATGATTGCAAATCATGTGAGTTAAGTAGGTAACAGAATATGGGCCTATTAAACATTTACTGCAATTGGCTGGAATATTTTGATGCACATTTTATTTATTTGAATGTCCGTGTCAGTGGATCTCTGTTTTTGGCAGAATACTTTGTTAATAATTCCTAGATGTTGTAGATACAGTAACGTTTTTATGTAAATATAACTCCAAATTCGATTCCAAGTCAGAAAACACTGACTAGGGAATACGTTGTACTGAGACTCCATTCATTCGATTGGCTTTCAATTTCATAGAGGTAGAAAAGTATTAAAATCTTTCAATCTCAAAAACCGCTTCAAACGTTATTTAATTCGTTTAATTGTTTATTCATTCAATTATTTTATTTGTTTCGTTTATAGCTATGTACACACTTTTTATTGTCGATTGTCGTTAATTGTATTTTTTCTTTTAATTAAATTTTTAAATTCTTTAAACATACTTTTCATATCTCTAAGCCAACAATTAAAAAAATAAAAATAAAATCTAATTGCAGTTCGATTATTTAATAAAATTTCTGGCTTAATGAGCCATTAAATGTCACTTTTAAAGACTATCATCTGCTTCATCAGCAACCATTAACCGTTAGCCACTAGACATTACCATTACCATCATCATTATCATCGTTAGTACCCACGTACATACACATATGTGTATGTACAAACGTTTTATTTTATTTATTTATTTATTAGAATACAATTACAAATTATATTTAATTATGGGTAATGTCGACAATATGATCGATGTAGTGTAACAGACCAGAGACTCTGGTGGGAATCGAACCCACGACCCTCACACTAATAGTCAAACACACTACCCTAGGCTACCAGGGCACCCATATACACACATACATATGTGTGTACATATGTACATATGTATGTATACTATCTAATGTCAAATTACTTTTCACTTTTCACTCTCCCTTAAGCCTTTACAAATTCGGCCGCCGAATTTTTCAATAATTTTTTGCGCGTCAGTATTGAACAATTCGTTGTTTATTTGCTTTTTTGGGTAATTTAATTCATTTTAAATGAATTTTTAATCATTTTAATTTGTATTTGTATTTTAGATTCTGTTTCGTTCATTTCATTTTCATTTCGTACAAATCAGTCTATTTGTGTCAATTAATTTGCAATTTTTGTATCATAAAATCAGTGATATTTTGTTTAAATGATTTGCTAATAATTAATTTCAATCAAATGACTTGTTTTTTAATGTGTTTTTTTTATTTTTTCGTCTTTTATTTTGTAATAATAAATACAAGTTTTCATTCAGTAACCACAGCAAAATAATTAATGATGTTGTTCAATAAAGTGTTTTTTATTTAAATACCTCCTCTGCTCTTTTGTTAATAAATTAAAACACATGAAAATAATACAACAACACCTCATCCAGTCCACAATTTCATTAGCAATCGTTTTGATTTGATTTATTGAAATTGAACGTCGTACAATTACTCTAAAAACACTCTCAATACCATTTGGATAGCGCCTTGCAAATACAAATTCTATACTAGTCTAGTTCCATTCTTTCTTCATTCTTGTTCTTCTGAATTCCTGGTCACAACTCGCTCATTAACTTCTATTCTTATGCTGTTCAGATCAAACATTTTGTGAGTGGATGCCTAAAAATTGTTGGCGTTTGGCTGTAAGGTTTTTATGCATCCATCACATAGTCCATTCATTGCAATGCCTGCCTACAATTTTTAATTTTTATATGAAAGAAATACATTTCAATGCTTTCTAATTTATTCGCCAATTCGTTTTAATTACTACACCACCAACGCTGTAGTTCTAAAGATACCCGTAAAATAGTATAAACTTATCCGTGATAATTACAAATATATACATATGTATGTATATGTATGTTTGTATGTACGCTTAGGTCTCGTTTTGTGCGGAATTTTTTAATGCAGATTCAAATTTTTCCGCTTTTAAAATTAACGATTTTTGTTTTTGTTTTCTTAGAATTTTAACAGATTTTAAAATTTTAAATGCTTTTTCTTAACCTTCTTTAACCGTTTTTAAATTAAACCATGATTGCACTTATCAACGTCTTTTAAACAAACTGGGAAAATGAATCACGTGAATTAAATGAAGTTTCATTATTCTGGCAGCATCAGCGATCTTTAAACTGCGATCGCAAACATTAAATACGTATGCTGTAGAGCTACCATGCATGGGCAGATTGTGTTCCTATCTTAGAAGTAAGTTGGTGGTAAAACATCGACACTTACTAATGAAATTATTGAATAAGCTCAACAAATTGCAGGAGATGCCTTGAATGCGCTTAACCACGATGATTTAGAAGATCTTTTAGTTGAAGCTGTAATATATAGTGAAGCTGAGAAATACTTGGATTGTGAAGACAATGATTTCGAAGAAAATGTTAAACACTTCCCCTCAAAGAAAGTGATATGCTCAGTACAGTTAATTCTTTATAAAATTAAATTCTTCATACGGAAGTAGCATTAAACATTCAACGTGGACTAACTAACTGTTTTCCGCATAGATACCTATTACGAGTTGCATAAGCAATTTAAAAAAATGCAAAATTGTTAAATTTAATGTCAAATTACATAGGATTTTGCAAGAAAAGAAACAATTAAAGTCGAACATATTTTTTTTTTAATTTCGTTGCCTATTCACGTGACAAATTCTAGTGATGAAAATGGCAATACATTTGTATGTGATTGTATCATCTAGTGATGAAAGTAAACGTGGCAAATAAAATTGCCATGAAGCGTCTCAAAAATCTGCCGTTCGAAGTCGATTTTAAACGGTATATTCCGCCACTTATGAATAAAATTAACACACACAACATAAGTGCTGTGAGAAACTAGGTCGTAATCCTGATTGAAGGGTTGTAATTATTTAAGGCTTACTTTCTTTTTTATCGAATGTTTTATGCCCATTCTGTTGTGATTTTTTAATTAAAATTTAAAATTTGATCGATTTTTCTAGATATTGGAACAAATCATTATTTTTTATGTGATTTGTTCTTTTTTTGGACCGGGTATGCGACAGATGCGAGACCTAAGCTTACCTATGTGGATTAATTATAAATTTATCAGTAAATGTTCAAAAAGTGCTATCATTCCTCAAATAAAATGCGTAATTTTTTGTATAGCTACATACATACATACATATGCATTCCCAAGCAATAACGATTTCCCTTGTTAACATTTATTGAAATCGGTCTTTAAATTTAAAATGAAAACATATGATATACATACATACATATATATGTACATATGATACTTTTATCAATTAACTTTTATCAAATAATATGTAATGAGATTTTTGCGAAATTGAAAAAAAAATTAAATTTGTTTAAAAAATTAATATTTTTTAATAAATTTTGAAAATTTTATTTAAAATATAGGCTGAAATATGTAAAAAGGTATGTCATATACATATGTATACCTCCCATACACATGTCGAATAAAATAAAATAATTTTTTTAATTTCAAGAATTTTTTTTATAAATTCACATTTTTTTTGTTAATTATTTTATATCTATTTCTGAAATTTTTAAATTGAATACATGTACATATGTATGTATTGAATTTGTTTTAAAATAAGGTTTAACTTGAATATATTTTCTTAAGATATAACAAATAAAAGAAAAACATAAAAAAACTTATCATTAACAAATAAAATAAAACAAAAACAAAACCAAACGAAAAAGTAGAGAAACCAAATTCAATATTTCCTTTACTCACCACACACCACACCAGACAATAAGAACAAAAAAGCCTCAAAGACGCGATTTAACAGGTTTTAGGTGTGTGAAAAATCAAAACAAAATTTTCTCCATAAAATATTTCAATATTGTTAACGAAGATAGATAGAGAGTGCAAGAGAGATAGAGAGAGATAGAGAGAGATAGAGAGAAAATTTAATAATACGAAAATAAAATCATCAACATTTATTTATTTTTTATTTTTTTCTGTTATTATTATTGTTGTTGTTGTTGTTGTGGCTGTATTACTAAAGTTGTTGATTGCTTTGACAGGTCTTGTTGTTTAAATGTATGTATGCATGTATATATAATATAATCAACTAATACGTTTACATTATGTGCTACAAAAGCGCATTGAATACAAACAAACTCTTAATAAGTGCACATTGATACGCACATACATATATACATACATATTGGAAGTGTATCGAAGAAAACCGAATGAATCCACCTATTTTTTCTTGTTCTTATTGTGTATAGAAAATCTGTGTAAAATTTAATAAAGAGAGCAGAACAGAGCAGGGCAATAAGCAAAGCAGAGCAGTAACTATATTTACTTTGTTAAGCAAACACTGCGTCAACATATTTGACACAACACAGAGCAGAGGCAGCAAAAGATGAAGATTTACCGAAAGTATGAAAGAGAGAGAAAGTTACAAAATTTAAATAATTGAGTTGTTCGCTGACACCTTAAAAACTCAAGTCTTTAGAGGGAAAAACAATTTAGTTGTTCTAACAAAAAAGGGGTATATTTTCTCCTTCTTTCTGTTTCGCTTTTTTACAATGAAGCTTGACTAATAATTTCATTCGTCTTTTGAATAAGTTAAAAGAGTACAACTAGTCGAAATTTACCACATAGAACTCCTCCCGTTTTTTATGGTTACAGTAAACTGTTTCTCTCGTTTTCTCCGTTTATTAAATAAAAGTAGAAACGAGTCCACAGATTTGACAGAATGCCCTGAAGCATGGAGAGTATTTGTTCATCTTTATTTTTATTTTTCCTTTTTCAGTGCATGTGTGTGTTTACAAAAGGGAATTGTTAATTTTGTTGGCTTTTTAATAAAGTTATAAAGAATTTTAACAAGCCCTTCTTATTTCACCACTACAGCTATTATTGTGTTGCTGTTGTTGTCTGCTTTCATTTCATATGGTGGTGGTTGATTTTGTGTGTTTTCATCACAGAGAGTTTTCAACTTTTTTTTTTCATTCTTATGTTGAGTACTTGCGCTTTATTAAGGAGATCTTTCTAAATGTCGTTGGTTGAGCTGTTAAACATCAACATTTGCAAAACGTCTGTCAGATTACAGGTGACATCTGTAAGTGTCACACACATGCAGCTCGAAGAAGCGCATAATAATTCTCAAGAAAAATAAAGAGAAACGTTTTTGTTTCTGTTGTTTGTTTTGTTTTTCGAATAAAAAAAAAGTGACAATTCCTAATAGAGTTTGAGTAAACAAATATTTTTCCCTTCAAAAAAAAAAAAATAAAAAAAGAAAATAAAAGAAGAAAATTAAAACAAGTCAATCAAATTAAAGCGTAACGAATATGTTCTCATTCTAACACACTCTTTACATTACGAAAAACTCTTAAAGGCAACGATTCCAGCAATTGTAAGTGTGAACGGGAAAGATAGTGTTTTGGGAACATAATTGAAGTAAAAATAAAAGTGTTTCTTGATTTTCTGGTTGTGTTGCTGTTGTTATTGTTGTTGTCGTCGTTATGTGTAAGCAATGCTACTGCTTCAGTTGGTTAAGACGTTAAACAACTGTGATTAGTTAATTTACTCGTTGACTTCGACGTGAACGGACGTGTGTGAGCATGGGAGTATAAGAAAACCGAAAAAAAAAATATTAAAAAAAGAAAAAGAGAATGAAAGAAAATTTTTAACGAAATAAAAATAACGTAAAATTGATTACAAAAAAAAGAAAAACAAGAATATAAATAAAGTGCTTACGAAAATTAAAATAATTTGAATACCTAGTTAAAGAAATCATTAAACGAATGAATTATTGAAATACGGAATAAATTTTATTGAAAAGATAAATGCATTGATAGGTGAAAAGTGTTAAATAACCGTGAGAAAAAGACGAAACATTTTTATTTTAAAGATTGGTTTTATGCCCAATGGCCTTAGAGGATCGCTGTAGTCCCCAATCAGCACCAACCCCACCAGCCGTCGTTTTACCTCAAACGCCGTACAAACAGGCCTCGTTACTCAATACCCCTACGGCTGATCACGACGTCTTGGGTATGAGTTTGACCCAAGCGGATAACTCTACGGTCCTTAATCCAGCTATTATAATGCCTCACACGGTCGCCTCTTTGTATCAACAACAGCAATTGCAACACTTGCAACAATTGCATCATTTGCAACAACTGCATCAGCAACAATTAGTCGCCAATGTATTCCAACATCCGGGCTATGACTTAACCAACCAGGCGCGTTTAAGTGTTTCGCCTGGAGCTCATTCTACATCATCAACACCCGCTTCTACACTGACGATTAAGGAAGAGGAGAGTGATTCCATAATGGGCGACAGTTTTATTGGTGATCATGAGCAAGCTCAAGTACTGCTTGCAAGCAATGTGACCGATGATGAGGATGAGGCTGAAATTGATGTTGATAATGACGAGGAGGACGATGAACAACGCTCCCCACCGCCAGCCCATCAGCAGTCTAGTAAGCCCACGTTGGCTTTTTCAATAAGCAATATCCTAAGCGATCGCATTGGCCAACACCCTCCCCACCAGCACCAACACCACGACGAACACCACGATTCAACTAAACAGCAGATGGCCAACACGAAATTGAACAATGCCAGTATATTCCGGCCTTTTGATCAGAGTAGAGCCGCCACAGCTACACCCTCGGCCTTTACCAGAGTAGATTTATTAGAATTAAGCCGACAACAACAGGCTGCAGCTGCAGCCGCTACGGCAGCTATGATGATTGAAAGAGCGAATATACTCAATTGCTTTAATCCTGCGGCATATCCTCGCATTCACGAAGAGATCTTACAGAGTAGAATGCGTAGAACGGGCATATTACCCGCTCCTCCACAGCCCCTGCCACACCATCAACACTCTTTAAGTAATAAACATTTGGATCCTTTACTAAACTCACCATCAACTTTATCCACCTCCTCATCCGTATCGCAATCTGCATTAGGTTCCCTGTGTAAAACGGTCTCACAAATTGGCCAAACGTCTACCTCTTCAACATCACCGCCTGCTCCAAGTACTACTCCCTCCTGTTCCTCACAAGCCAGCATATCCTCTCCACCACCCTCTCTGCAAAATTCCTCAACCGCTTCCTCTTCTGTGACGGTATTATCGTCAACGGGTTCCTCTTCCAGTTCTTCTTTAAATTCCTCACCCACTGGCCGTAAAAATAATAGCCCCCAGCCTATACCACCACCGTCGGCCATTAGCAGAGATTCGGGTATGGAAAGTTCCGACGATACAAAATCGGAAACCGGCTCTACTACGAATTCGGAAACGGGCAAAAATGAAATGTGGCCCGCTTGGGTGTTTTGTACACGCTACAGTGATCGGCCAAGTTCGGGTAAGTGGGACGGACGGATTGAACGTTTTTTTTTTGTTTTTTTTCTCGTATAAAGTTTAGAAAAGTAACAGGAATTTAAAAGAGAAGGAAGTACAGGAAAATCACGTGACATCAAATAAAAAAAGGGTTTTTTTTTTTTTATTTTATTTTATCAACGAAAGAGGAATTTTTAATTAAATTTTCGTTTTGTCTTAACTATGCACTCATAGAATATCTTTTAAGTTAAATTTAAAAAAAAAAATATTATCTTCTGAGTTTTTCAAGATTTTTAAGGAAAAAACCAAAATAGAATAATAGGAGGAAAAATTTAAATAATTTTAACTAATAGATATGTATGTACATATGTATGTATGTATGTATTTAAATAAATACAATACAATTTAAAAATATTTCTAAGGAGCTTTTTAATACCTGGGGACTGATTTCTTTAAATTATTATTATCATTAATTCAAAGGAAATAAGTTATTTAAATCTCTTTAAAATAATAATAAAAAAATTATTGAATTACTATCGAGAAGCAAAAGTGATGAGGTCGTTATATTTCTTTAGATTTCATTAAAATTAAAATAAAAATAATTGTTTAAATATTTTTAGCAGTTAACTTAATTATTGGTCATTACAGCCCTTTTGACAGACGGCACCAACAATTTAAAGTTGACTCTGATCGACAGATTGTTTGAGAAACTTTACATAGCAATTTTATTTTACCCTCAGAGTCTTGTGCCAGAAAAATGTCCCAGATATTTTTTTATTGTATATTTCGTTTTGTTTAAAATGTGTTTATTAAGCCAAACTACTGCCTTTGCATTTAAATTCACAGACATTTTTGTATTTCTTATAAACATTCTTTCTTCAAATAATTCACTATTCCACTCG
The DNA here is from genome assembly GCA_936449025.2 of Sarcophaga subvicina. Classification (NCBI taxonomy): domain Eukaryota; kingdom Metazoa; phylum Arthropoda; class Insecta; order Diptera; family Sarcophagidae; genus Sarcophaga; species Sarcophaga subvicina. The sequence goes on from OW388084.2 coordinate 631,249, forward strand.
CATTCAGTCAATCGCTTGGAAATTCCGAAGAGACCATCTAAATTTGTTCCAATCGTAATGAAATAAAGATGAGATGCACGCGAAAACACTTAAAATTACAGAATTTTGTAATTTCTATTAAACACTTTTTTAAATTCATTTCCCTGTTGTAAAACGGTCTCATAAATTGGTTAAACGTCCACCGGTCCAACGGTGGCGGTATTATCGTCAACGGTTTCCTCTTCCAGTTCTTCTTTAAATTCCGTACCCACTAAAAGACTTGAAAATTGGTAACAGGAGTGAAAAAAACTGCAAACATCTGGGGTATAGAGTAGAGAGGACAGGAGGTTGCAGAAAACATTTTTTTTTACGACATAAACCCGCGCAAGCGGTTGCAATAAAACGCCGTATAATTCGATGCCTGAGGAAGACCAATATGTAACTGGATAGAAGAAACATTTAATTCATTTAATTGGGAATCTATTTATAAAAAGAACTTGTATTTTAAACAATAAAAATTCTTTTTAAGCGTACATATAACGTACGACTCCATACATCATTTACTTGAAGGTCATTCTATTAACTATTTTGGAGATTTTTTTCAAATTATTTTTTCTTATATTTTTTTTAAATTCTTTTAAATACCCATGAGTTAAAGAAAACCCATAAATTTCATTCAATTTTCTTTTTTGTCAGCCAACTCCATTAAAAAAAGGTCACTCAAAACAGCAGCGACAAAATTGCTTCAAGAGTGACCTGCTGCTGTGCTCAAAAACTATTTTCGGGAATGAAAATATTATGCCGGCTTGTAAATATTTGATGTCTAGAACTGTCACTTGACAGAGCGTAACGCATAATTTACACAAACATATGCTCATACATACATACATACGATTACATACATACATACATATGTATAAATAATCCTCGAGACATATGGGAAATGATAAAGAAAACAAAAATTGTTTAAGAAAAATACCAGAAAAGAAAAACGAATTTTCATGTTTGTTATTCTTCTGCGCTGCGTTTTTCTAATGTTAAAAAGCAAGTGTTGATGGAAATCTTTTTGCTGGAAATTGATATGATCGAGTCGAAGACACGTGCTTTCTACAAGACCAAAACAAAACAAAAATAAGAACAACTAAAAAGGATTACACAATAAAGATTTGAAAATTGTTGGTGTTGACAGTAGATGAAGTATAATTTTTAAAGGCTTTTTAAGTAGTTTTAATGGTTTTTTAATTGTTTAAAATTGAAAGATTTATGCCAACTAATCTGTAATAAATTAAATGAGTTAGACAGAGATTGAATTGAATTTTTTGAAACAAAAGCAGTAAAACAGAAAAATAAATTCTATTTTATGTGAGCATGTTTGTGTGGAGCAGTAGCATTTAAAAATACAATTATTGCCTTTTACTTTTCACAGATACACACACACCTGTTAGCTTTAAATAAGCAAATGAAATGGAAAATGGTTCCCTTTTTGCCATTTCGTATAGAAATTATTATTGAAAATTCTATGTAGTATTCGAATAATTTGCTTCATTAGAAAAAAAATCTATTCATCATCTGGTAATTAACGTTAAATACATATACGATTTCATAGAAAATGTTTATAAGCGATAGAGGATTTAACATATTTCTATACTGTTTGTTCATAATCGAAATGACAGCTTGTCTGTCAATTGAATACGTTGATGTCGGCTTTTTATTTCATTTTGTTTTTTATTTCTTCATATCATTTAATATTTGTATTTATTTATTTATTTATTTATTTATTTATTTAAATGTTAATTGTCTTTTCCATTCCATTCCATGCCATTCGATATCTTTAGAGTTTTCAATGCCTTTAAGCATATGCTTCTTAATAAAATAGTCAGTATTACTCTGTCCGATGATTAAAGCTTTTTTAATAATTAATATGCCTTGTGTTTCGGACTTCCAATTGACATTGACAGTTTTTTTTTTATTCTATTTTTCTATTTTTTTTTTGTATTACAAATGTTCATTCAATACTTTAAGCATGTTTATTTTTATTTGAGTTTTTTATTTAAAAATTAAAGAAAATAAAATTTTTTTAATTTTTATTTTATTGCAGGACCTCGTTATAGACGCCCCAAACAGCCCAAAGATAAAACCAATGATGAAAAGCGACCGCGTACCGCATTTTCCAGTGAACAATTGGTCAGATTAAAAGTGAGTAAATTTGAAAAAAATAAAAAAAAATTCATTTTAAATTTAAATTTTTTGAAATTTCTTAAGAATTTTTGTAGCCACCAAAGTTTTATTTTCTTTTTATTCCTACGTACTCGTTTTTAAACGTAGTAAACGGATTAATTTTATTACTTTATTGTTATTTACATACATACATACATACATATACAGTGGCTTACAGCTTATTTCGTGTGCCCAATTTTCTACAGCAAATTAATCTCTGTTATGTATGTATGTTTTTATAATAACAGATAGGAAACAAATGTTTCTTTTATTTAAAAAATTAAATTTGTTGTAGTGAAAAATAAAAAGAAACTCGAATAAATTTTTTATAAAATTCTGCAGTAAAATTTACTATAGAGCGTATGAAATAAGCTATGAGCCCCTGTAGTAGGTAGGTAAGTAGGCTGAAGGAGTGACGACCAACCAAGGGTCTCATGCCTGTTGACATATGTACATATTAAGCCATCATGTAGGCTTATTGTACTACGCTTAACATTAGGAATACCAAGCTTACTTTCTATAGGAAGTCCGTATCTTATATGATATAGTGAAATCCTAAAAATATTGGCTTCTCGAACTAACGAAAACTAATCAATGACACAAAAAGTGCTCCATCATTTGTGCATCTACTCCGCATGCCTTGCAGTCATCATTTTCCAATACGCTTCAGGCAATACAAACAATAGTCGATGTGACGTTTCCACACATTTGCTATTTAATGCACTGCAAGGAATTGGGTTATCTTGGCCTATGGTATGTAATACTCTGACTCAATTAACCAGAATATTCTCTTTCTCATTTCCAAACGCTCCATGATGACGGGGAGCTCATATTATGCATTTACATACATATGTATGTATGTATGTATGTTCCAGTAAGAATAAAATATTTGCTTAACAAATTCATTTCCTTTGAATTCCTTTTTTTAAATTGCGATTAAGAGGAATTTGTAATTCCAAAAGCAGAATATGTATGCAAAAATGCAGTAAAGGATTGCAATAAAATTCGAAATGTTTGGCTAATAATTTCTTGGTTACATAAAGAAGGCAAAATTTTAAAAGTGCTTTAAAAAACTACGACAATTAATGTTAAAGTGTTTGGAAACACCTAAAATCTCCCTGGTATTATATCATACGGAAATATTTATGGTTTTCTATAAATGAAATGAGTACGCATATGTCGTAAATACATTTTAATTGCATGAATATTAAGTACATGTTTTGTTATCGTGTATACTATAAATGAAATATTTTTGGATGTTTTTTGTTAAAAGAATTTATTCGTTAATTTTATTTTGATATCCGTTAATATTATGAATATTGAAAAATATAGTGAATTATGGTTTTAAACAGAGAAAAAAAAAATAACAAGATAGAAAAAACAGTCCTTATGCTCCTTAAGTGGTTAGTATACTTTCTAAGTATGGTAAAAATCGATATTTTATTTTATTTATTTAAATAAATTTATCTTTCAAAAAAGTCGAAGAGAGACCCTTAGGAAGTATACTAATCCCTTAAAGATCTGAAAATGAGAATGTATGTATGTATGTACATACTTCTTTATACATATAAATATGTACATATAAAATTGGTCTAAAAGGAAGTGAATTTTAATAAATTTTTAAAAAAATATTTTCCTTTGGCAATATTTTAATACAGAAAAACAATTGTTGTTTCAAAAATCAACATTCAGAAAATATTTTACAAACCATAGGAGCTTCTTTTGGTACTAAAAATAGTCCTCATAGTGAATCGGAAATTCATATGTGTTGTTTTTTCAAATATTTTGTGTTTTTATTTTGCAAAAAAATTTGTAACACTCAGCAGGAAGTCCTGTTAAAAACGCATCCTGCCTGTAAATTTAAAACCACAACTAAAACGCCAATAAACCTTGGTTAGACGCTGTTAGAAACAAACACTTGCTGTGAAAACAGCAACGAAGAATAGAAGGAGGAATTTTGTTATGGTCTTGCCTTTAAACCACCTTAAATAATTGATTTTTAACACTAAAAATAAAAACAAAAAACATTTATTTCCTTTTTCACTTTTTTTTTTTACTAATTTTAAATGTTTTTGTTGTTATTTTATTTTTCATAATTTTTTAGCGTGAATTTAATGAGAATCGTTATTTGACCGAAAGAAGACGACAACAGTTGAGTTCCGAATTGGGTTTAAATGAGGCACAAATTAAAATCTGGTTCCAAAATAAAAGAGCAAAAATTAAAAAATCTTCTGGTTCGAAAAATCCATTGGCATTACAATTAATGGCACAGGGTCTGTACAATCATACCACAGTGCCGCTGACAAAGGAGGAGGAAGAATTGGAAATGCGAATGAATGGTCAAATACCATAAAAGAGAACTTATAGCCGAATATAAATGTTATCTGTAAAAAAAAATGACAAAAAACTAGTGCAATATTTGTATTAAAAAAAAAGAAAAGAAAGAAAAAGACTCTGTTGGACTATGAATGGAGTCTTAATCCTCTACTTAAAACACCCATTCATTATGTGATATTATGATAAAAAAAAGGAAATAAATTCCTCTTAAACACTTTAATAAAACTGAAAAGAAACAAAAAAATTAAAGAAAAAAAATATTATAAATAATAAATCTGTTGTAATATAAAGAAAGAAATAAAGAAAAAAAAAAAACAAAACAAAACAAAAAATAATAATTACAAGACAAAATTAATTTATTAAGATAATTATGTATTATTGTATGTATTTAAATTTTAAGAGCATCTGATAAACAAAGTATTATTTTTTAATTTTTAAATAATTTTCTCATTTTCTTGTTTTTCTTTTTGCGTTTTATTTTTCTTCTTCTTAATTTATCGTATTTAAAGTATAGCCTTTTACTTATTGATCTATCTATTCGATCTATCTGTAGCTTAAGTAATTTAATCTCTTCTAAACCATTTAGAAATAATTTAAAATTTAAATATAAGAAAACAAAACAAAACAAAACAAAACAAAACACAAAAAAAAAAGAAAATACAAATACAAATACAAATAAATTTAAATAAAAAAAAAAAATAAATACAAAGCAAATACAAATTAAAAGTATTGTAATGTAATTAAATTTTAAAAAGAAAAATTAAGACAACAACAACAATTATAAATAATCAATAATCGATTGTAAATTGTACATTATTTTCTGTAAAATACAACAACTAAAAATATTTATTTGACTAAAAAAAAACTCTCTCCTTAAATTCAAATTGTATTTATGTTTCATTTTTAGATTTAAAATTCTTAAGTTTCTTTTAGTATTTTAAATGAAATGAAAATGAAAAAAAAACAAATTTATTAAAAATTTAACATTCAAAGAAAATAAAATAAAAAAGAAAAAAATTAAAATAAAATTATTTAAATACCAAATATTAAAAAAGAAAAAAAATACAAATTGAAATAGAAGTCTTTTAATTAATTACAATTGAAAGTTGGTAATTTCTTCTATGGCAAATGACATAAAAGGTATTCAACAATAACTTAAACCACATGCCACTGCTATTTATGAAATAAAAATATGATGCGCATCCAAAAGATGCCTATCAAGAAATGGAACATATTTTTTTCCATTATTTTGGATTGATTGAAAATTAACTCATCTTCCTATGTATCGTAGTCCACCGCAAACTTGGAAGCCACCAACCGCAATTATAATACAGTATATTTATGTTCACTCGAAGGCGAATACATATGTACATATGTACATACGTTCACATTCAGCACACTTAGTACCAGTTGCCGCTTATCAAAATTGGCTAACTTTATCCATCTGTTGTGATCTTGTGCAGGATATAATAACTTGTGTATACATGCTATAGTTACTGATAATATTAATCTTGTCTACCCCCTCGTTTTCTCTGAGCTCATTTAGCAATTCAACATTTTCACCAGCGGTATTCAGGTGTCGTTTTGCGTCTCTATAATATTAAACATCGATAAGCTTTTATCACATCCCTCGTACAATAAGGCTATATTCTTTACTTGAATTTTACTTCGCAATCATAGATAAACTTTGCTTATGTCGTTAATTGGGTTAAAGGCAATGTGGTGGCATAGTTTAACCGCAGAAGTTGCCATAGTCTAGCAGATAGTGCGTTGGCTTATTAGACGTGAAACAGTGATTCAACCTCTGGCTCAGGCATCTCTAAAAAACTCTGATAGCAAACAAAATTGCTATGAAAAGTTTCTCAAAAATCTGTCTTTAGGAGTCGACTTTAAACTGTGGGTCTTGCCACTCATGCATAAAATTAAAACACACACAGCATAAGTGGTGTGATAAGTGCCAAAAGATAGATCGCAATCTTAACTAAAGGGGTTGTAATGAACAATTAAGTAAGTAAATAAGTTCATCCCGAGCCTTTTTTGTTCATCGTCTGGCTATGTATACGTGAAAAATAAACAACAACAATTATGATAATAAGATCTCAAAGTTAAGTTGCTCCTGGAGAGCAGATGTTCATTGAATAGTTTGCCACGGCGTTGACTCTAAGCGCCGTGATGTATTCAATTAGTGCATCAAGACCCGTCGCATTCTTTATCCTAACCGATTACCCAGCAGTCTTTATACATGTTTGTTCGCTGATAGCGATTTGTCTGTGCTACAACAAATAAGATATTCAGAGGATTCAAATGAAGCATTGTCTTTACACTACTCTGTATGGCAAAACCAACTGCTAACTTACTTAATTGATCATTACAAACTACATTACAATGGCCTAGTTCACCACACCGACTTTTGTTGTGTGTGTTAATTTTATCCATAAGTGGCCTGCAGTTTAAAGTCTATTCTGAACGTCATTTCTTATTTACTCTCAGAGTTTTTGCCAGAAATCTCTGCTTAGTGCAAGTCGCCGAAGAGTTACTTTTTTATATTTCGTTTCGTCCGAGATATCTGACCTGGTGTTAGCACCGTGCCTGATGTCTCATAAGCCCACACACTACCTCCTAGACTTCGGCGACCTTAAGACCAACTACGTCTTCAATTTGATTACATCAAACACGGAGATACCACATTCACCAAATGCTCCACACTTTACGACGCGTGTCTATAATGAAAGCAGTATAAGCAAGGACATCCTGTTTTGAAATCTTTAAGTTTAATTGCTTAGAAATGAAATAATAACGTTGATCCAGATTTCCAAATTACCCTTGTGATTAGTATGTCATGCGGTCGATTGTGATAAAAAGGAAAGGAATTTTCAATATGACTTCGTCGTTATATACATACATTTGATCAATTTTTTATACAATTTATTAAATGTCGTATTAATTTCTCGAATAATAACAAAATATTTTCTCTTATTTAAGGTCAACAAAGAAAAAATAAAGAAAGAAAGAATGAAGCAGGTGACTATAATTGTTTATTAAACATTTAACGTCATTTGATAATTAAAATTAATTTAGTTTATATAGGTACTTACGTTATAATTTGTTACAAATGAATATCACAGTTTAAGTATTATGGTGGAAAAAAAATAATCATTTTGCCAATTCATTTGAATGTCACGCACAGTTCCAGTGATATTTTCATGTGAAAATTTAAAAATAGACATGATCGATCGTTAAATATAAAAATAAATTCAACATGATTATGTACTCTTCCTACAAAAATAAAACAGATTAAAAAGAAATAAATCATAAATTGTATTTGAGAGATAAATCTCTTTATTTAAGACGATAATCAATGAAGAAATCGTTACCAGACGGACACACACGGCTAGACAATAGAGAAATAAACTGTTTAATTAACACCTGATTGAGAACTCTTAGCACAGTGTTAACTGTTGCCAGGGCAAATAGAAACTTAAATGGAGATGAATGTCACAAGACCAAGCAACAACAGCAACAACAATAACAACAACTTTATCATTTTAATTATTTTCAACATATTTGAACAACTTGACGACGGTACCAACATTTTTTTTAAATTGGTTGACCTTACCTCCTTAATTGATCATTACAAACAACTTGTCAACCAGGATTACGAAATAGTTTCTCACACCACTTATGTTGTGTGTGTGTGTCTGTTAATTTTATCCATGAGTGGAGATTTTTTGAGCATCTTTTCATGGTAGAAGTCTGCTGAGAGAAAGTCGCCGAACGAAATATTTTCTTCATATTTCGTTTTGTTCGAGGGGTTGGTTTGTTGCGTTGGTTGATATATTCGCCCAAACCCTGGAGACGATACGCGGTTGAGGTGTAATTACTTGTATAGTTAGTGTGTCATTCTTGGAGTGAGACCCCATTTAGAACCTATGGCTCCCCTATATACAGACCAACGCCTGTGGACATTTCCTAAATAGTTAAACGTATACGATTTTGTCGATGTATACGAATATTTTTCATTATTTTTAATGTACAGATTGAGAGTATTTCCAAATCTTCTACGTATACATTTAAGAATACTTTAATTAGTACATTATGCTGTAGCCTATCATAAAGTCGGACTTGATCGTTTCTGATTTTCTTACGTTTTTGATGTACGGTACAGTGGAGAGATCTTCATCATCATAACGGTGTGTGTGTGTGTGTGTGTGTGTGTGTGTGTGTGGAAGATGTAATTGTTGATGGCTTATTTGTCGAATGTTTGTCGGATGTATGTCGGTTTATAAATGTTAGTTTTATGGGCCTATTGTTTGCCATCATAAAATTGTTGAAAACTATTATAAACAGCCTAACAAAGGTCGTTTTGTTGTATAATAAACAGACAGATTAAGTGTGTGTTTGTGTGTGAGAGAGACAGAGAGGGAGAGAGAGAGTTTATAAATGTTTTGATGATATTTGCATACGAGGCGCCTGACATGTAATATCACATACAAATGAAAACATTACTGTTTATGTATGTATACGTACTTGCAACAAGTATCTTTGTGCAACATGCAAACAAATGAACAAAAAAAAAAGACGAATAAATAAACATGTTAATAAGCAAACAGTTAAACAAAGAGGAAACAAATCCATAAACAATAGCCTTTAAAATGGATTTACTTTTGACGATTATTTGTTAAGCTTAACGCTTAGCGCCGTCACTTAGCACCTGCATTATTGCCAGCATTTTCGCTCCACCACTTATTTCCTGGTTATGAAGAGATTGCCTTTTCGTTTTCGGGATTTATTAAATAATTTCACTTGTACTCTCGATGTATACATGTACGTATGTATGTATTTTGTATAGGAAAAAAAGATTCCTTTTTTTTAAATACTCGATGTCAATTCTATATTTGTCTGCCTGAAGGTGTACGTACGTGTTTATTTAGGCCTCAAAGAAAATATTTTTCTTAAAACTCTTAAAGGGTTAACTGGTGTGCTAAGTTGTTCGTTTATTCAAGCGTAGATCTGTGTATAAACACAAATAGATTTTATATTTCTCAGTGTAGTTATTTGGAATGCACTTGAATGTTTTTGAAGTGAACCTTTTTCTTGAGAATAACAAACTTTCTGCTTTTAATATGAAAAGAACTCTTTATGTTATACTTCTTAATCAAGTGTGAGAAACAGCTCGAAATAAATGTAAAAATTGTATTCTGATTAAAAATTCATCATTAATGAAGTGTGAATAAAATTCACAGTGCGAATATTGAGTGGGCATTACTCAAAAATGATTATAAATTTGTAGTGAAAAGCAATTCATTACAATTTACAAATTAAATTAAAGTCTCAATTCAGTTAATCAAACAAACACTGTTTTCTAAGAACAAAAATATGAAAATTGATTTTCATAAGCTTATATTAAGGACAGACAGTAAAATATTCCCGGTGGTAATCATTTAGTGTGAATCCAAATTATTAAAATCGAAATGAAGTTTATGTGAGGCGGAAGAATTCAGAATACGTAATGGTTATCGCTTCAAACAAATCAATGAACCCAATCATACTGTTGCTAATGTGAAAAGCTTATTTGCAGAGCAGAGGACATATGATTTCTGCAACTCGGGTAGTATTTATCGAAAGTATTTTGATATTTTGGTTCAATTTCACTTCGCACTATATGTGTGAGTATTTTTTTATGTATCTTTTACAAAAAAGTCAGTTTGATTCGTTAGTTTGAAGGGTGGCCATGCACCTTTACACTTCCTACATACAATTTTTGTTTTTCTGATTGTTTCTTTTTTGTTTCCAAATTATTAATCAAAATCATAAATGCAATCGAATTCATGCCTATGTATGTATTCAGTAGCATTTTGATTGAAGTGAATCAATAATTGAAAATATATTTAATATTCCCTGCGATATCGGTAAACGATGTGGTGGGTCTACACGGTTCATTACAATTTAATACCTTGTAAATGATCAATAATGGAAATAAAAAAATTTAAATTAAAATATAAAAAACGAAACGATTTGTGTAAAATAATCAAAATTAAAATTTTATTGATTTTTGTTGTGCGGACGTGTGTAGGTTATGGATTAAAATCGATTGAAAGGTTTATAACTCCATACACCACATACAGTAACACGAAAGGTACAAGAAGCCCATAAAAAGTAAAAAAAGAAAAACATTAAATTGACGCCACTTGCCTTTGAGTAAAATATTAGAAGAAAAAGAAGATGAGAAACACGATTCATACATACATACATACATACATACATACATACGTACGTTCAATTCACATGAAAGCCGTGAATTAGGAAAAATAAAACAACATTTTAATTAAAAAAAAAAATAAATAAATCCCCATCGTATTGATTGATTAAGTTAAGTTAACCAATTGTTATTTTATTTTTTTTATTTTTAGTTTATTTTTCTTTTTTCGTCTTCAAAATACTTTTTGAATATTTTAAAATATTTTAAAACTGTTTTGTTGTGTTTTGTTTTTGTCTTCAACATTGTTAATATGATAAAAACTAATAATAAAAATCAAACTTATGTTTATAAATTATTTTAAATTTATGACTTTTTTGTTTTTGTTTTTATTTTTTATGTTTTTGTGTTTTTTATTTTGATTTTCAGAAAATATTGCTAATTTGTCGTTTGACAATAAAACCATTTATGAGACTATAAAAAAATATTATTTTTCCTTTTTGTATACGAATTATTATATACGTATCACCAGCGTTAAATGGAAACAGAAAAATAATTAATGAGCCCTTACAAGTCGAGCAATCTTATGGAACTTATTTGCCACCCATGATAACAATAATTTTTCTCTCTGTTTCCAGATGACAATGACGATTTCAATACTTTTGTGCGTATCATAAAAATACTTCGAGTCGGAATATCTAGTTTAATAGTTAACTATTAAAAAAATGTTTTCAATTTTTAATTTCTCTTAAAATATAAAAAGACGTCGTGAATGACTAAAGTATACCCTTCAGTTTTAAAACTAAATTTTGGGGTTATGTGTTGCAGAACGGTTAACTTCCTCTTAGTGCTCCCTGAATACAACATACCTTGAGGGCTCAAACATCTAATAATATATGATATATATTGATTATGGCATGTTCATACTCTTCTGAAAAGACATAGGCACATCAGGGCCGATTATATGATTCCTTATAATTTACTAAATGGAACGTTCAATTTTAATTTCCAACTAAGGACTTCTGCTGATTAAACCAGAATGATCAAATTAAATATTTACAATGGAAAATAATGATACGTTAACTAATTCAGTTTCAAACGACCACATTGTTCGATCCCACACTCACCCTCTCTCTCTCTCTACTATCTCTATATATGTCTCTCTCTTGTTAAAAATTTCCCCACCCTTTAGTAGTTAGGTTTGCTTAACGACTTCAATCCTAAATAAAGTTCAAACAGTGGACAGTTTTGTTATTTAAATCAAATAAGAAAACTGAAGTGAAGACTACATCTGGAAGATAGGTTAGCAATGCCCACAGGTGCTGGTCCATATGTAGAAGAGCCATAGGTTCTAAATGGGTTATCCCTCCTAGAATCACACTAGCTCTACAAGAGCTCAATTGCACCTATTCTAACTAATGCTTTAGTAGTGTGGTGGTTATCGATGGGAAGGAAATCCAACATTAGAAAAATTTGAAGTATTCAACGTATGTGGTGTTTATGAATAAGTGGTGCGATGCGTTGATCAACCACAATGGCATTGGAAACAATACTCTTCATCCAATCGACAGAGACCAAACTTTGCTTCCGGCTACCGAACCATAATACGGTTTTTCAAAAGAAGAGCGACAGTATTACATACCGTAAGCTTGAATAACCCAATGCCTTTCGGTGCACGAAAAATCAAACTGGGAGAGTGGACGGAAACGCCGCATCAGCTATTGTGGAATAACGACACAGTAGGAAGATTTACAAAGATACTTTGAGGCGATACTAATGAGGAGAGAAACATGATTATTTAGAACTAAATAAACGCGACCTGAGCTCTCTAACGAACGTACTCACGAAACACTCCGTCTTCCGTATGCATTTTAAGAGCATTGGCTTGATGGTGAAGACATCGAAACGATGGAGCGTATTTTGTGTTATTGCCCAGCTTTCGTAGATTCGAGATCCCAACATTTTGGGGATGACACTATCGCGGACATAACTCGTCGCAGTGCAGACTGGTGGTATTCCTAATGGTGAGCACACTAGACGCCTACGTGATGGCTTAGGTGTATGTCAATTAGCATCAAACCCTTGGTTAGTCTGCTCTCTTTCAACCTATCTGCCTACCTACCTAAGTCAAATAAAATAAAGGGCGGCTCTGATATAAGAAATTCCTTGGACATAACGGAGTTTGCTTTTTTTTTCAAATATAATGATAGAATATAATAGGCAAAATCCATATGCAATTGAGAGATGTTTCTGTTTCTAAGGCTATCACAGTGATATCACAAACTTTCGTTGATAATCATTTATGTTTTCAAAGATGTTTTGTACTTCGTCCACTTCCCTTAGTAGGGGCACTTACTTAATACATATTACAAAACATTCTTAACGTGAAGATATTTTTCGCTGCAACCATTAGTTTTGATGCTGTTTCATTGCACAAAGTACACATGTTGCGTTAGATACTCTTGCTGAACGAGTGACTTCCAATAATGATGAGTGGTTACCGATGGATGCTCTATGTGCCACCGTTAATGATGCCAATGTATACACAACATTGTATAGGAAAGGGGTACCGCTTACCTATAAATTTACTTGTTTAAACTATTAAAGAACGGGGGGAAAAAGGGAAAATATCAAGTTTTATATTTTTTTCTGGTATTTTTTAAAAATATATTTTAAAAATAACATTTTGGTGCCGCAAAATGATGATGACGATGATGATGGCGATGATGATGATGATGATGATAACGATAATAAAAAGAAAATTAACAAAAACAATAACAACCATTAAACATTAAACACTTAAGTAGATTCATTAATACACACGCTTTTTTAAGTGCCAATGTTGTTGGTTATTACAGTGAGTGCCGCAAGAGTTTCTTTTTAATAAGTCAACTGGAGTGAGTGCACTGTGGTGATGACGACGACGATGATGATGATGATGATGGTGTAGTATTCTTGCTGGTATTGCTGGTGTTGTCGGTGTTGGTGGTGTAAAAACATCATATTGCCTCATGCCACATAAATCACTTTAAACAACGCAAATATTCCTTTTTTTCTACTACTGCAACAACAAGAACAACAACAAATACTTTCCATAGTTTTTGTTGTTGTGGCACACATTATTCGTATGGACAGATTATTTTTTGATTCATATTCCCAATGTCAAATTATAAATATTTAAACATCTAAAGCTATTGGCAACAGCAACAACAAATTGTCATTTGTATGTACAACAACAACAAAATAATTTCTCAAATGAAAAACAAAAACTATTACAATAAATTTTTGTTTTTGTTTTTGTTTTTTTTCTGCTTTTACTTCAATTTACACTAACCAGGAGGTTTACTTACAATTGCAGATTTTAATTGAGTTAAAATTGTTTCCCTCCTTCTTTTTTTTTTTTTTTGAAACTCATTTTCATTTTCGATTCTTTGTTGTACGGTTTTGTTTTAATTGCTGGCGACAACACACAATGATAATCACAATCACACTTGAAAATATTTCAGTTTTTCTTCTCCTTCTAAAATGTAATGGATTGTGGCATGATAAATAATTGCCCTCACATACCATTGAAATCGTTTCGTTCGAATCTTGTTTAAGAATCATTTCATTTCAATATGAATGAGACGATGATGCAAGTGTGTGGCTCGTTTTCGAATATAAAATATGATTTGGCAATTAGTTAAGAATTTAAAATCACTTTAAACTAAACCGCTTTGATATGTCATTAAATGCAATAAAATTTTACAACAACAACAACAACAACAACAGCAACAACAAAGAAAAAAAATTCCTTCACAAATTATTCAAATTAAACACCACCCTTTAGACGTTAAGCAGAAATCAAAAGCGTAAAATGAACAACATAAAATTCTGGGCAGATGCATATGTAGTATTTAATATGTGTGAGAGGGTCTCTTGGTTATACTTTAAGAGAATATCTAAGACTGTGGTTCGAATAATACGTCGTAATCCCAAATAACAAAGACATTGCCTGCCTACAATCTTTGTCCATATCATGTCCAACATCAGGTAGGACTCCTTAGAAAGTTTATTGAACTTTTCAAATCAACCTAAGCAATAGCTTTAGCGCCTAAAATGAGTATATTTTGTTCCTGTTTTAAAAAAATTTTCTGATAAAGTTATTCTCTGGAATTTAATACGTAATGATAGAGTTTAATGTGTCTCGTACGTACATGAGCTCAAAAGCTGTATCGTATTACATTTTCCTAAGCGTAGTTCTAATGAAAAGAAAAGTGTATCTTGAATGATAGAAACTTTATTCACTCTTACCAACGCTGGTGACTTTGGAGGCTAGTTGAACTGGTGTTCGGAAGGATAGACCAGATGAATATACATAATTGGTCATTACAACCCTTCAGTCCGGATTACGACTTAGCATCTCACAACACTTATGTTGCGTGTGTTAATTTGATCCATAAATGGCGGCAACGAAGGAGAGATTTTTGTGAAACTTTTTCATGGTAATTTTATTTACTTTCAGGTTTTTTCCCAGAATTCTGCTGAGAGGTAAAAGCCGAAGAAATCTTTTTTGTCTACTTCGCTTTGTTGGAGATGTCTGACCAGGGGTGTGACCCGTTGCCTCATGTCTAATAAGCCAACACACCACCTACTAGCGACTACAGCGACTACAGCAGATAAATATGCTCTTATGATATACTTATTGGAACTCTTGGTCTCAGTAGTAAATCTCTCAAGTTATTTGAGGGGAATTTTTAATTTTTTTATTTTCATTTAATTAAAAGCCTTCGAAACCACTGTGTTTTGAAAATGTTTTTAAATTAAATTAATTTCGTTTGATAATCGCTTTCATATTTAAAATTGAATTCCTCTTTTTGTTTTTCTTGTTGTCTTTCTTGTTGTAAAAGTCTGGTGTAAATTGGCAGTTCCTTCATTAAATATTGTGTGGCATTTCGAAGCGCTGACATACAAACAGTTTTGCTAATTGGTTAAAACATGATTTTCTTTTTTGGCTTTAAATCATTTTCGCATACAAAGTAAGTTTATTTTTTCCTTTTTTATTTTAATACGGAAATTATCTGGTAAAAATTGAAATTAAATGAAACGAATTTCCAAAGCCAAACGAAATGAAAAATTAAATCAACAAGACTGAAATATATTGTGGTACCAACAACAACAACAACAACAACAGCAACAACAATGGGTGAAAAAAAATAAAAAAAAAAAAAAATATGGAAAATCCTATTTATGGTTTAACACAAACACACATCCATTTAGACAGTCGCTCAGCTTGGACCATCTAATAAGGCAGAGACTAAACGACAATTTAAAAGGCTGCAGCCATTATTACACTCGTACAATTTGTGTTGAAAAAGAAATTTATTTTTTTCTTTTTGAAAAATTTTCTTTTTTTTTCGTAATTGAAGCAATTTTTTCCTTTTTTTTTTCTTTTTTGCTTTAATGAAATGATTTATTAGGCGTTAAAAATTTTTAATTGTAGTTTTTCTTTCTTTTTAATTTCAATACGAAATGTTTTTCTTTTTAATTTCTTATGCTTGTGCATTTGCTTCATTCAATATGTTTGTACTGGTGGCGTCTCCTTAAATTTTCATTGATGTTGCCAGAGACGAAATTTTTTTTTTTGGTTTTTTTCCCGAATTTAAACAATAATTCCGATTTGCAGAAATTTATTTCATTTTATTACCGCCAACACGCCAAAATGCCTGCTTCAATTAAGTAAAAAATTTATTTGTTTTTACGAAGTTAAATGCTACAAATTGTGGCATGTTATTGAAGTTGTTTTATAATCGATAGTCGTTTTCAATATGTATATACACACCATGACTATGAAATATAGCAGATTGAATAAAGAAATTCAATATTTTTGCACAGAGAGTTATGCATAATTTTATTGATGAAATTGCAAAATTATGCGCTTTAATCATTTCGACAATTACATACATACATAATTGGTCATTACAATCCTTCAGTCAGGATTACGACCTAGTTTCTAACACCACTTATGTTGTGTGTGTTAATTTTATACATGAGGGGCGGGACCTACATTTTAAAGTCGACTCCGAACGACAGAATTTTTGAGAAACTTTTCATGGCAATTTTATTTAATCTCAGAGTTTTTGCCAGAAATCTGCTGAGAGGAAGTCGCCAAAGAAATATTTTTCTTTGTATTTTATTTTGATATCTGGCCTGGGGCTCGAACCCTGGCTTTTCGTCTAATAAGCCAACACACTACCTACTAGACCACGGCGACTTCCATTTCGACAATTATTGCATAAAAAAAATAATTATTAGGCGAGGAATTCCAAAAAAAAAAACAGATTTTTCTCAAGAAATGCCCTTCAAAAAAGACAGCAGCAGAATGAATTGCGTTGTTTTTTATACTATTTAGCACCTATTAATTGAACTTTTTAAAGAATTACGGATACGTGGAGAAAGCATTTTTAAAAGTTAATTTTTTAATACAGAGGATGGAGTACAACTGCCATGTATGGGACGATGACACAAAGTTTATTTTGATGCTTCTCGACCGCGTACAGGAGAGGCCGAAGGTATTCTTTGCTGACGGTGGGGAATCCAATTCTTTTGATTCATTGAACCACCGCTGCAATGTGATTTGTGTTTAACTGTTCTATTGCGCTACTACAACGATGCGTGCAGGTGCTTAAACGAGTTTTTGTCGAAATTACATTTTGGACATATGTATGTATTTCGGTGAAATTTTGGAACAATGTTCCTTAGATGAGTAGTTTTACGATCCGTCAAAATAGTTGACAATTTTATTAAGCAATTAAGCCGAAAGCCTTTCAAAATATCCTCAAATAATGGTCGTTAGATTTTGTGATGACCCTCTTCAGGCTATCGTACCAACTCCGGATTTCATCATACTTGCATAATATTTTACGAATTATTATTATTTTGTTTGAAGTAAATTATTTGGTGTTAAAGAAACGAACAGAAAAATATACAAGAAAAAAAGGATATAAAATGATAAATGATAGAAAATAATGTTTTAATTTTTAATGCCAATATAGTATGAGTAATAATTTTTAATCAAAAAGGATTAAAAAACAAAAAAAAAAAGAGAAAAAAAACAGAAAAAATTTACAAATATTTCCCATAAATGTCTTTTGAACCGAAACATGTACTCAGCATCGGCATTTGCCATCGGCTACTCATCATTAATTTTAAAATTAATAAATACACTCAGCAAAAAAAAAAACAAAAATTTTTAACAAATAAAAACTGAAAACAATAAGAAAAAAAGGATTTGTGTTTTTGAAAGCAAGAAATACTTGCAGTTACAGCTGATGCAAGATTTTGCGTTAGATTTTAGAGTACTATTTACTTCGACGCTCTCGTTTCTCTAAGTGTAAATTAGGAGTTTCAGTCTAACTGCATTAATAATGTTCTAAGTTTTATGGATTTTATTTTTACCATCATGGCTTATCTCACCTGCAATTTCTTTGTTTCGACAATATTCCTCATCAGTTTCCTAAGAAATGCCTTGTAGTCTGGGTCTGGCTTTGTTTGGCACATGCAATTTCGCCAAAAGTGATTTGTTACTGGCTAATGATTATTTCAATGACACCCGAACATTATTTATGAACAAACGAATATTGTCTGTCATTTAACATTTTCGCTTAATGATCATCGATCGATCGTATGGGTGGCAAATCCTTTTCAAATTGCAATTGAGTTGTGCTCATATAAGTTATGATTTTTATTGATTTGAACCAAGTCATATGGAAAAACGATCATTTTGAATAGAAGTTCATTAGCAAATACACTGTAAAAAAGTGTACAAGACGAGTATAAAACGTGCGCCATTTGATGTTATTTCATTATTTGCTAAAATGTAACGCCTGTTACAACGGTTTATCATTTTTTGTCTTAATGATCATTTAGTTTTTCTTTATAATAATGATGTTGTTTGTATGTAATGAACAGAAAATTTATTAAAAGTATTCATCATGATCTTCATCAAATAGTTATGCCGCCTTATTAACATTAATTCTACTGCGGCGAAAAGAGCTTTTTAATGTCTTTTTCCATGGTCTTGTGATTATTTTTGTGTTTCTTACTACCGACGATGTTGATGATGATTGGTTCGTGTGGCAGTTACAGACAGAGTTGCGAATATTATTGCTAAAAATGTCTGTGGCTGACTGACTAGCTCACTGTCTGAATGACTGGCGTACAGATGTACAAAATATGACGGCATTTAATGACACTGAATGTTAGCAGTGGCAGTGGCAGTGGCAGTGGTAGTGGCAGTTGCAGTTGCAATTGCAGTTGCCTATGTAGCAGCAGCAACAGTTACAAACGATTAGACGCAATTAAATGCAAATTAATTGCGAGAACTATGAAAAAACGCACTTGCTTTCGTTTGTGGCAACAAAAATAAAAGCAGCAATAATAAAATTAACAGCAATGGCACATTAAATGAAACGAAATGAAAAATTTCAAAACTAGAATGCCGACAATAACAACCCGGCATTAGCAAAAACGTCCAACATTTCAAACACAAACATTCATACATTCGCAACACAAAAGCATTAAAATAATAACCGCCGCCTGTTTCAACTGGCGAATGATACCTTTAAACCACATTAGTTTGTCCAACTAGTTACTTCATTCATTACATACGTATGTACATACATATGTAGTGTGTTTATTTCAATAACGACACACAAACTTATGCTGACTGCTTATTGATGTTTTTTAAGCCTTGAGATAACTTTTGCCTTAAACAGTTGCTGTTGTTGAGTAACAATATGGTCACAAAGAAGAGGTCCGACTTCGAACGGAAGCTCTGGCATCTTCTCGCAGAAGTCTGGCAAAAGTTCTAAATCTTACCTTTTGTGTGTCATAATTGACGCTTAACTTGGTTCCGCCACTCACTGATAAAATTAAAACATAAAGCATGAGAGATGATGTGAAAAGCTAGTCCGTAATTCTGACCTATGGTGGCCTATAATACGTATTTGCAAAAAGGAGGCGGTTCAATTGGTCTGTGAACCTTGCCATGGTACTTTTGGTTAATTATTCGGTAGGATCTGTTTTTGCTTTCTTCTATTTCCCCTAAAAGTAGTTCTTTTAACACGATAACTTGTATAAAAAAAACTTGTACGAGTATTTAACGAATATCACTTGTGATAAATATGAAATAAAAAAACCGTATTTCGGATATATCGGCTGAGATATAGTTTATACAGTCTGATCCCAAATTAGCTCCAACAAAACGAAATAAGAAAAAATATTTCTTCGGCGACCGCCTGAATTCTGAATTGCTGATTTCTGACAAAAAAAACTCTGAGAGTAAATAAAATTACCATGAAAGAGTTTCTCAAAAATCTGTTATTCGGAGTCGACTTTAAACTGTAGGTCCCGCCACTCATGTATAAAATTAACGCACACAACAAAAGTGGTATGAGAAGATAGGCCCGTAATCCTGACTGAAGGATTTCAGTAACTGAAAGTGCCTTGAGGTTTTGAATGCTCTGTGTATGAATTGGCATTTGCTTAAAAAATTGATACGAGTAGCAACGTTTCTTTCAAATTTGAAACTTTGTAGCATTCAATAAAATTTATAAAACCATTTTCCAGGTAGGATACCTTCCCTTGTATGGCCGGGATAGTAAATAGCCAAACCGTCTAAATGGTTTTTATTAGGCATATTCATATACATATGTATGTATGTTGGTATATATGTATGTATGTATGTATATGCGTGTAGTGGTGGATATGTGCGTGTATTTATCTTTGCTGTATTGTTGTTGTTGTTGTTGTTGTTAATGTATGCGTTTATAGTGGCAACTTGTGAACAACAACTTCAATTGCATTTTAATGCATACTTCACAATTTGGTTGTAGTTGTTGTTGTTGCTGTTTTTATTTTTTTTTTATCATAATTCAGTCACTAATTTTTCTCTTTTTTTTCATTTGTTACTCTTGGTTTTTCTTTTTCGCCAAATATTTACAACGTCACACATTAATGGACTGTTTTGTTTTCACATACAGGGTGTTAAATAATCAAGCAAATATTGCAGTTCGTCCAGTTCGTTTAGTCGTTCATTAAGTTTATTCTTCAGTTCATCATTTGCTTATTTAAGCTTCTTATTATTTTTGAAAAAATCTTTTCCTATCGCAATCGATTCATTCATTCGTTAACAAATTCGCACTGTTGCACGTATTGTTCAGTGTGTGCGTCTTTTCATTGCACGTTGTTCCTACTGTTGTTGCCACTTTTGTTAAACTCTGTTTATTGATTGTAGTCGTTGGTGTTTTCTTTATTTTTTTTTCTTCTTTTAATGCTATTTGTTGGTAATTTTTTGTTGCATTATTTTCATTCGTTTTTATTTTTGTTTTTTTTTTTGTAATTTTTCCTTCATTATGTGCTTTTTATGTTATTTTGTTATTGTTAAAGAAAGAATGGTTTTTTTATTGTTGTTGCTGTTATTATTTGTTTTTAATTGTTGTTGTTGTTGTTGTTGTTGTTGTTGTTGTTGTGCATATGTACATATATTATATTCATACATACATACATACATACATACATATGTATGTACTCTTCTTTAATGTCATGTTACAATTGTTGTTATTTGGTTTGTATATTAATGCCCCCATAGTGTTGTTTTTAATGAATGGCGTGCGAATTTCAACGCTCTTTCAATTGTTCTCGTTATTGCTGTTGTTGTTGTTGTTTCTGTTTCTGTTTTATTATTATTACCGCTGTTATCATCATTTGTATTAAAAGAGGTGGAGAAAAGGAGCGGGGTTTTACAAATTCATTTTGCAAATTACTGAATAAATATGCAGAAAAACTCAGAAAAAAAAGAAGAAAAACAACACGATTTAAGTTTTTATTTTTTTTTTCTTTTTTCTAAAACTGCTTGACATGTTAGCAAAATGGATAAATGAGTTAAGGAACCCATTCCTGCTTGTGTATTTAATAAAACAAAATTATTAAAAAAAAAAATATTAAATTCTCTAAACACCTGTTTAATCTTCAATGTAACTGCGTTGGGCAAAACATATTGAACAAAACTTTAATTACAATTACATACATATGTATGTACATACATACTCTACTCCTAAAAATGAAAAGTCCTTAGTTATAACGAATTCATGTCCTTAATTGGTAATTTGAAACCTTTATGCAGGATTACGACCTAGTTTCTCACACCAACCAAGTTGTGTTTGTGCTTTGTTAACGATTTATTCATTAATTTTCATTGCATTACTATGATAATAATCGTTGTTATTGTTTGGGACTTTCTTTTGAACTTGTAATAACAATGGATTTCTAACACTTGACAGTAATAATGTTTATCTTTCACTAGATCCTTCTATTTTGGGCATCATTCTTTTCAAAGCATTTGCAACTTTTTTAAGCTTGTTAGCTTCAGGCCTAGAAAGATGTGAAAAAATGTATCTTCGACGACTTCGTCTTAACAGATTACTAGCAGAAAAAATAAAGTTGTCATGAAAAGTTTCTCAATAAAATTAATATGGGTGAAGTGAGAAGCTACGTCATAATCCTGCCTAACCATTTGTAATGATCAAGTAATGATTATGTAAGTAAATAGGCTACATGTCAGCATTAATCTCTAATCGCATTTCGTTACGATGACGGTAGCATCATAATCTAAACGATGCAATAGCATTTGTTGAAGACACCATGTTATGGAACGTGAGAGAACGTATCCTTGTCTGACTGACACCGTTTATTATTCCAATTCTAAACTTTACAATGGCTTTTGGTAAATTGTTTTCTTTGGATACCATTGTCCATTGTATCGAGATGACCTGGCATTGGGATTAGTGTCAGTTACTGTGTCTCCCATTTGGCATCGAGTACGATTAGTGGATTACAATTAAAAAAATTTTATTTTGATACTTGTGCTGGTAACGAAGTGCATTTATAATTTATTTTCAAGAAATTCTTCATTAATTTTCACTACAGGGTTGCTTAAATTTCGTTGAAGGGCTGATGGTTGGTTGGTGTCTTTTCACAAGAAAAACTTGTGTAATAGTTTTGGATTTTTTTTAATTAATTGGAATGAATCCAATATATGGTCGACATACATACATATTATGGTTCCATAAATTTTAAAGAAAACAAATTAATTAAAAACAATGCCATTTGACAGCAAGAAAAATTTGTTTTTTTATTTTTACTGGCAATCATCATTCTACACTGAAAAAGAACAGAAATTTAAAATGATCATTAAATGAGTGTCTTCAACAGAAGAGAACTGAATACCTATAAAGATAATTTTTTTTAATAGCATTTTGAAGAGTTTCTTCTTCATTTGAATTTTTTGCCATTTTTTGTTTTTTTTTTTATAAATGACGAGCATTTAAATCAAACTTCATAAAATCTTTATTAATCATAAATCTTGCTGCACTAAAATGAGAGCGACAAGGAGCTCTTCCAACAACGAACAATGCTATTAAGGTATTAAAAATGCCTTGCTTTTAAAATTTGTTTAAAGAATTGTTTTAAGACGTTAAATATTTTGACAGTTTGTTGTCATTATTGGCCATTAAGTTACAATTTAACATCAATTCAACTGCCTCCTGCCGCGTGTGGCCAATCATTTATTCCTTTCATGCATGATTCAGCGACGGTTATAAAATTGAAATGATTTTCATAATTAAGGCCATATTTTCATACAAAGTTTTTTTATGTGTGTTCTTCTTTTTTCTTTTTTCCTATGGTTTTGGGAGTCGAAAAAAAATTGAATCCCTCGGAGATTGTCGTTTGTGCAGAGCAGCTGATGAATATTTTGGTAATTATGAAAAATTATTTTTACTTTAAATTAATTAAGGCTACACAGCACAAGACAACGAATACGTGTGGGAAATATGAATGAAAAGCAGTATTTCTCAAACATTTAGTATACAAGTATACAATAATATTAATTAATGCCATTATTAAAACACCTTATAATTGGTATGTAGAAATGTTGGTTGGTGGTATTCATTCATCGAAAAAATAAAAAATAATGACGATGATGTCCTAACACATCGATCGTTGTTGGTGGTTTCAATGTTGATGTGTTGTTTAATGGCTGATCTATATAGTTGTATGTATGTAGTGTTAGTGTATCTGTTATTCATCATTTAATGCCCTCCTATTAAAAACAGTAGAAAAACACTCACAGAAATAGAAACAGAAACAGAAACAGTAGCAGTAGCTGGATCAGCTATTTTGTAGCATTTGTTTCAGTTGAAAGCCATTTGTTCTGCAACAGAAATTTCAAGGAATCTGTCTGCCTCGTATAGTCTATGGAAATAACTAACAAGACACAGTTGCAGAACATTAAAGTAATGAATTTGTAAACATAAATACGTACGTATTTATTCAATGACTGTTTAGGCAGTTAATAACTAAAAACGATACATGTAATATGTTATTTTGTTTTCTCTAAAAAGTTAAAAGAACTTCAATTATAAGGCTTTCGTTTCCCGTTTGGAAATAAAGAATGTGTTAAAATTATTCTGTGCAAAGAGGTCCCAACAAAAAGCGCTTTTATTCAATTGGGTTGATCACATTCTTCTCTGCAATCTTGAGTTTATGACTGAGTATTGAGTATTATCTACTGTAAACAGTCGAAATAACTGTAAAGAACACTCTTACTACATCTGATTCTAGCATAATACCTACGCTATGCTTATTTATGTTGATCCACTGTAAATTGTTTCCATTTTTTATTATCCAAATGTCACTTAAGATTATTCGACTCTTTTAAAACTCAAGTTTTATCATATACTTCCACATTAAAGTGTTCATTTGTTTACGCTGACCAGCTGGGCATCATGTCTCTACTTAGTAGGTTTGTTTCTCTTATACGTTCCCTCTGTATACATTTGAAAACATTGAACCTGTTGCGATCACTAGCCGATATATTAAATGTTGGTTGGTTGGTTGGTTGGTTGGTTGGTTTATTAAAGTTTTAGTTACTCTTGGATAAATTGTTAATATGCTATGAAAATGATGACGATTACGATCATGATTATTATCATGTTGGTCATTGAAATCGCTGATATTGTAGTAGTAGTAGTAGTAGTAGTAGTAGTAGTACAAGGAGGTAATAGATCTCGCTTTGATAGCGTCACAGAACTCATTAATAACACGAAATATTTCTACTCAAATCCAATTAACACACAATCAGACGAAATGGGGAGACCGTCAGACAGACTTGTAGACTTTTAGTGTTAGAGAAGACCGACAGCATTTCTGAAGAGCAACACAATTAAATTATTTTTTCTTTAAATAGACCACACACACCATACACTCTATATGATAATATGTAGTTAATGAGCATTGTACTGGTGGCTTTGACTAATTTTAGTTTGAATTCCCATTTCCATTTGTTTTAATTCTCTCTTGTCTCCATAATACTTTTTTTCTTTTATTTCTTTGTTATTTTATGGCATTAATTACTGTTTTTATACCACTTGGAAGCTTAACGTGGGCTCATTAGAATATTTCTTAGAGCAAGAATGCAAAATAAGCGTACGAACATATGTAGATGGTCTAACAATTGATCATCATATGGCCTGAAATAGCATATCTAGCATACGCCATTGTTGCAATTCGTTTAAATAGAAACTTTTATTGTAATGAGTTGATTTCTGATCTTATTCGTCTGGTTAATGATAATTTTCTCGGAAATCTGATGTGGTACAGAATTGATTATACATTCGAAAGCGTTTGTCAAACCAAACCTTAACTGTGGCATTTTTCCTTGACCTTGTTTTCATTGAGTTTTACATTGGATATGGTGTACTCACAGCCATACATGGTGTGCAGTGGATAACATAATAAAATCGTTGAAAAGACTTAACCATTCTTGGAAAGCAAAAAAGTAATTAAAACACACTTTTTGAGTGACTATTTCCCATTTATGTGAACATAAAATTGAATTAGAAAACCTTGCCTTAATTTCGTGTGATAGTTTTCAATAACAATTTCGAATTTCATCATTTCAATCAAAGAAAACAAATCCAATAAATTATATCGTAGTTTGCTCATATAACCGTCATTTGATGTCCTTTATTTTTCTGCTGAGCATTTAAAAATTGTAAAATGCGTAACGCATTTCTGGTAGCAATTTATTACCCTCTCTCTCTCACATCTCTGCTACAAATAACAGAAAACAACCCGTCTATGCGTAGACAAACAATTGTTGTTCCTGTTGGTTAAACAAAGTAAAGGATATGAAATAAGACACAACCATTATCCCTTAGCGATGCATACATTTTCATTGTTGTTGGCGTTATTATAAAATTATTAAGGATTGTATGGCGTAAGAGAGGTTGAAATTTTCAACAAATTATTTGGTGGGGTTTGTCATCATCATCATCATCATCATCATCATCATCATCATCATCGTTGTCAGTTATTGTCATCGTAAGTATTATCATCTTTACGGTGTATATATTAAATAAACACTATTAGTCACGCATATCAATATCAAGTACTTGATAAACATTGTGTATCATCATGACAATTTCAATTTCAAGCTCAGAATGATTTTCATTTTAATATCGGCCGTAATTTTTTATTTTTTTAAATTAATAATTTGAGAGAGGACTCCTTGCATCGCGATAAAACAATTAAAATAGGTTTTCGATAAAAAAATTTCCAAATCAAATGTAAACAGAAGTCAATCCTGTATTCCTTATCCTTGTATTCCTTTTCGAAACACAAAAATCAGTTTTAAAATATTTAGTATCAATTGCTTTAACTTAGACTGTTGCACATATGTACATACATAGACATATGAACACACATACATAGGTGTATATTTATTTAATCTGTAATATTCTCGTATGTGCTCAAACCACTTGTTGACAGATTCAATGTTGCTGTCAATATTGCAAAGCTGAGTGAACCTACACATCTTCTAAATCTCAATAACTGAACTAAATTTGTTAAAAAACGTGATAAAAATTGTTCTACACTAGTGGACTTGAGCTTCTATTGTGGTCAAATAAATTTCAGTCGAACTTTGATAAAAAATCAACACAAACTTCTACTATAGATAAGCAGATGATGGTTCTTTGATAATGGCAGCAAATATTTCTTAGGTTCGTTCTTGTCAGTATGTATGTATGTACTTCATTTACTTATTTATTTATTTATTTATTAATTACAATACAATTACAAATTATATTCTAATTATATACGAGCTGATTAGCTTTGACCATATGCTCGGTGTAGTGTTACAGACCAGAGTCTCTGGTGGGAATCGCACCCACGACCCTCACGCTAATAGCCTAGCGCACTACCCACTAGACTACCAGGGCACCCTGTACTTTATTATTCGTTAGTTACGCAGTCAAAAGTGTTTTCAAAATAAATGGCACCAATCTCTCTCTATATCGCATCCAATAATTTTTTGGTTTAAAATGCTGAATCGTTTGAACATTAGCAAACGTTTTTTGTTTTTAACATATCGCTGTTATTATTACGTTTAAAATTGTATTCAGTCTTTTATATCATACACTTACTCACTTAATTGGTTATTACAACCCTTTAGTCACGATTACGGCCTAGCTTCTCACATCACCATATTGTGTGTGTGTTAATTTTATCAATAAGCGACGGGACCCACAATTTAAAGTTGACACCGAATGGCAGATTTCTTTTTTGGAAACTTTTGATGGCTATTTTATTTACTCTTAGACTGCTGAGTTGGAAATCTACCTAATAGATTACGACAACTTCAATGTTGTACACTTTAAGTATTAGTGTTAAGACCATATGTTTTGCTGAATGCTTGGAAGTCCAGGTATGTTATCAATATAAAGGCTTTTTTACGATTTCTTTAATTTTTCCAGAGTTTTGAAAAATTCCCTCCGAGAAAAAATTATTTGTATGCTTTTCTCATAACTTTCGATATTTGTACTTCCTCTGATAAGTCTCCGTTGATATTATCCTATACAGTCAAGTGCATATAGAGAATTCAAATACATTCACTTCTCAAGTAATATCTTATCTGAGTTATTTATCCCTTTAGATACTCTTTAGTAACGAGATGATATGACATTATTGTTCTTATAATTCGAAATATCTGTTCTATTAATCTGTTATCGATTCTGCTGCCCAAAATAATTCTTTTAAATTAAATTTAAAGTCTTTAAATACTTTACTTTAAAGTAACTTATCGTTATTTTATTTCAATTAATTCAAATTAATTTGTTGTTTTCATACCTATAAAATTTTATTACGAATACGTGCTGATTTAACAAAAGAAAAAACTCCTTAAAATATGCAACATACTTTACATATAAACAACAGCACAACATATACTCCATTTTCGAACACCCATACACATATAAAACATAAAAACAAAATAAACTTTTTCTGAAAATATAATAAAAATCAGACAAAACAAAAATTTAAAAAAAAAAAAAATTATTTTTTTTAAACAAAAAAATAAAAAACAAAACGAATAACGATTATCTGGTGAAATGTTAACTTTCTTCTCTACACAAAAAGTATTTTTTTAAGGGTGGCAAATGCAGAAAATAAGTGAAAATATAAAAAAACGCTGAAAAAATCACGATAAAAAAGAACAAAAAAAAAAAAAAAGAAGAGAAACGAAAAGCAACGAGTGCTGTAAAATTTCAAATTAAAAACGTGATCTCCGAGTGAATTGAATTTTGATATTGTGCTAACACAGCACTCTACACCAGACGAGGAGGCATGTGAACGTATCCAGATAGGCATCTCTCCTCCCTTACAGCCAAAAACAAATCTCACAAAAAATCCTATAACTGTACATAGCTGTATAATAGTAACAGTTGCAGTAAAAAAGTATACCCCATTGGCTTTATAAAACTTCAGTGTTTTAAAATGTGGCGATAAAAAACAGAAATAACAACAAAATAACTGTATAACATGAATAAAGTTCAACACACATACAATCACGTTAACTTTAACAGCACATTCACCGGCCAAAAAAAAAAAAAAAAAAAAAGAAAACGGAATATAAGGACTATTTAAAGGACGATTCAAAGTGAAAAATTGCGCTCCATGTTAAATTGTTTTGGTGTTTATCTCTCCATTCACGTTTAAGTTATTTTCTTTATTTTCCCGTCTTTTTTTTTAATTTTTTTTTTATTTCGTTTATTAGTGTTGTGTTTACCCCGCTATTATCCTTTCAACACTTTACTGGCTGGCAGGCTGGCTGGATGACTGACTGACTGAATGGCTATGTAGCTAGTCTTCTGTTGGAATGAGATTAAGTTCTTTACAGTTTTTGTTAAAAAGAACGAAAGTGTCTGTTTGTTACAACGGCAACGGCAACGGCAATGGCAACTACTATTAGAAAGAAATACAAAGAAATTTCACTGTAAATCGTTTTGGCGGACGCGGAAGTATGAGGTTTTTTGAAACTTAATTGACGTATTAATGGAGCCTTTTTTCATATACAACAGTCTTGCAGCCAAAAAACTACAATTTTTTAATAGGATTTCTTGTTTTTTTATTTTTTTGTAGTGCAGTAAAATGTATGAGGCCGTTAGTTGATTTGAAATTTCTTACTAAAAGATTTTTATACAAGAAATTTATTATGAAACAGATCCAGAAGTGTTTAAATTTGATTTCTAAATTTTGCTGTACAATCAATTTATTGTTAATAATAAATGAAATTATACAATAAAGTGAGTTAGTTGTAGAAAAATAGTTTCATAATCTGTCATACGTAAATAGATTCTTGTCCTTCGTCTCAGAGAGATATGAACTGCCACTCCACTGTACATATGTACATTCGCTTTGGGAAATAGTGGAAGTGGCTAATGTCTTGACTAATCCGTCTAATATTTTACTCTCCTGATTTTAAGTTCTGCTGTTAAAAGTTTTAATCCAAAATGTTGTGCTAAGACTAGGATGCTCAAAAAGTGTTTCAAAAGCTTACAATAGAATTCGGAAACTTCTCGAAAATCTGTAGAAAGAGAGTATTTTGGGAAAGAGAATACATGGTTTACTTGAAACAAAAAAATAATTTTTCATTTAAAAAATGATGGAAATAATGAATGCTTATACCGGATAAATAACAGTTATTTTAATTGATTGAATCCTACCATTAATATATCGTGTCGAAAAATAAAAAACACAATATTTCCAGACTATAATTACCGACCATCCCTATGTACATATATATGTCCGTCTCGCTGTGACGCACATTTAGAAAAGTGACAAATTTGTCTCAATTAAAAACAACTACAATAACAAAAGCAACAGCAGCAACATAAAATAACTCCAAACAGATTAAAATATTGAGAGAGAGATTACCTGTCTTCTACCAGCTAACAAACCGATTGATCGACGTGAGTAAATGATGGACAGAATAAATGAATGAATGTTTTGGAGTGTCTCTGTGACTGTATGGAGTTGATTGATAAACAAACGATGATCATTTCATTACGTTTTTTTTTCTTTATGCGTCTCGCATTCATTCCAATTAAATCGATAAAAATCACAAGCCCATCATTTTTTCCTCTCATTTTTTTTTATAATTTCTTTTGTTAATTTTTTTCTTTGTTTTTCTTTGTTTTTCTGTTGCTGTGATTTATTTATAGCGGATTAATATGAGAGTGTCGAGTACTTTGATTTTGAATCGGGTAATTTTTGTTTTTTTTTTTATTTCCCATGTGATGAAGACTAATTACACGCGTCAATTAGACGTGGAGTGGTATTACTTGTAGATCAGTTGACTGATTGGACAACCATCCTTAGCTTCGCTTGATGACAAGACATTAATCCCCTGTTTTTGTAAGACGAACGATTTGTGCATGGAAATGACAAATAAAATTGAGTATTGCTGTATTCATGAAATCTTTCGTCTTTCAAAAACAAAAATATTTTTTTTTAATAAAAAATAATTGCTTTTTGATTGTATTCGATTTTTATTTCGGAAACAAGGACAGCAGATTAATTTCCTTTAAAGTTTGTTTTATTGATAATCGCCAGTAGAAATGATTTACAACTTAAATTTAATGCTTCTTAAAATTGGATATTTACCCTCACCGCAACTACCCAATACATCATCGGTGGTCAAATCGAAAAGGGCCACACCGCCTAAGCTTCTTACTCTGGCATAACCGGCCTTATTGGCTGCTGTAGCTGGCTCTTCATAAGATACCCACATACCGTACTCGTCATTCTCATCAGCAGCCCGATAACAATATGTGCCATAACGTTTAGTAGGATCACCGACTTTGTGTAGTGGGGCATCATACCCTTTTAAATCTTTATTTTTGTGTAATTTTACACAAATCTCAGGCCAGCTTAATAAGCCCGCTGTTTTTGTAAAATTAACTGCCGGAGCTGCTCCTGCAGCGGGCAAAGGTGGATAACCAGTTATGCCCGATTCTGTGGTCATAACCCAAGCGCGACCATAAGAAGGTACACCCATAATCAATTTCGTAGATTCGCTAGTATGATTCAACCAGTACTGAATCTGATAATCGATATTGAGCTCAGGATCACGTTCGTACAATTCATAAAGAGAAGCGGAATAGTCGGCCACTTTGGGATCTCTTAGTGGCGTAACATAATCAAACGTAGCCAAAGTAACAAAATCAAAATTCGGCACCAGCTTGGGTATATCCAAGAAAACTGTTTGAATAACAAAAATAATTAAATTGGACTGCCATATCAATTAATTTCACATAATTTCCTACAAACCTTCCTCACTAACATGTGGCAACACTGTCATTGTTAACAGAGCATGTAACGAACTCATGCTTTGTCTCAATTCTCCAACAAAACTCACAAATTGCTCACGATGCTCTTCTGCTTTTTCATCAACTGGCTTTTGACTTTTGAACCAACCCTTGAACTTATTCCAGGCCTTCCGTATGCCAGTATAAACTTCTTTGGGATGATTTTTAGGAAATTGCCAGGCTAAATCTAAACCATCAAAGCCATAAGTGTTAACAAAACTCTGGGCGCTATTAATGAAGGCATTACGATGGGCAATATTCTCCAGCAACATTAAATACTTATTTGGTTCGCCATCGTCCTGCTCCAAATCACGATCTCCGCCTACGGAGAGCAAAACCTTTAGGTGGGCATGTTTACGTTTAAGTGCCGTAACGGCATGATACAAATCAAAATTTAAGCCACGATCTAAGGTTTTTAGCTGGAACGTATCAGAATTAATGCCAGCATAACCGTATATCAAATAATTACAGAATTGCATGGCAGGATCAATATCGAAAATTGTTTGCTGGACTGCAATTGAAATGATATTTTCGTCAAACTTTTGAAATAAATTTCTTGTTTTTTTTTTTTTGAGAAATCAGTGGTAATTACCTTCCTTAACGCGACTGGTATCCAAATAACACACGGTGTTTGCCGAATTTACATGATGAAAAGTTAATATTTGTAAAACTATGCCACAGAGCAGCGTTAGAAAATTATTCGTTCTCATATTATTTGATGTGAACTCTTGAAAATATTATTTAAAACTAAGCTCATGGAATATTTGTTTGTTGTACTATAACATTCTATTTCAAAAAAAAATATACTTTTTTTTATGATAATATTTACTGATAATTTTCTATTTGTAGTTCAAAAGGAAAGGAAAGAAAGAAAAAAACAGAGAATCATTCGAATTATTTATTAAAAAAAAAACAAAATAAAATCAGTTCAATTGTTATCAGTGGTTTTGAATTCGTAGAGTTATTTAATGATCAACGTTTTTTCTTTCCCCCTGGCAATGATGTCATTATGGTTTAAAGACAATCAGTGCCCATATCAGTATCAGTATCACTGCGATGAAATGACTTCAGAGAAACTCAATAGAAACGTAAGAGCAAATCAAATCCAAAAAAAAAAAATGATAAGGAATGTAACTACAAGAGTTTCGTATTATGTTCAAAGGCGTCATTCAAGGGTCCTTTTTATAGATAACGTAGACAGAAAACAAAAATTATAAAATGCAATGCACACATACACACACATTGTATACTATAATTGGTCATTACAATCCTACAGTCATGATTACGGGATTATCATTGTAGATATGCTTCAAATCGCGAAGATTATCCTCTAGGATAACAAATACACATGAAAAGCTTTTGAAGAAATTCAAAAATATCTTTTTGTTAAGTCCTGTTTCTTCTTCATACTTTGCCTTGGCCTGTGATCGTATGAATGCAATTGATAAATAATACGAGGAAGATATTTCAAACGATACAGGATACATACTGTTACATACTGATACATACTGTTGCCCAGCCTTATTATTGATTTAATATTTCCTGTTTGAAACCATTTTTAAATGAATTCTGTTCAAAATATAACGTACTCAACTGAATACTGTTGGTATTGTTTTCTTGTTAATAACGTGTTAATTGTCTATTAATGCTAACAGTAAGTACCCCCCTTTTTCAAATAGATGATGATGATGATGATGATGGAACATTAATTGTAAGAAAAAAATAAATAAATAAAAATAGAAAATAATTAACACGCCTATTTATTGTGACTCACCCCCTCCCCCACCATAATACATCATGGTATTATACTTTCATTCTTTTCCAAAAAGGGTTAATTATGCCATAAAAAGAAAGAACATTTCTACTTATCGTCTAATACGAGTATAAGTAGTACTCAGTAAAATAATTAAAATAAGGGTATGGGAACGGGGATATTCATTTCCTTTATGAACTGCGTGTTCTTTGAACATAAAATGTTAAATATGAAGTATTACTTGGAAAAGTCTGTCTATCTAATAAAAATTACAACAATTTTAACAACTTTAACTTTTGTACGACTGTAGAGGTTTAAACAGAATAAGCGAAATAACTTTTGCGGTCTCTAAGTGGGTAAGTTCATGTAAAATTTAACAAAGAATATGTGTATAGTAGCAGATTAGGGTTGTAGGTTCGTTTCTCACCAGGGACCATCGTTTGTTACACCATACTCAATCTAAACTTACTAATTACTTCCCTCTTTGCAATTATTATATAATCTGTAATTATGTGTTCACAAATAATGTCTCTTTCGACGTAACCGAGATGTCTGTGGGTTCAATCTTATTAAAATAATAACAGTTTTTTTGTTCTCTGGATATTTGCTCGGTTTCTTTATTGGCCATTAACAACCCGATTAACGGTTTTCTGCCTGTCTTAACACATCCTTACAGGCGCCTCTTCTTCTTGTGCGCCTTAATGCTCGTATCAAATGCCCAACCCGCCAAAGCATCTTCTTTCATTCAAATGACATGACCCAGCCAGCACAACCGCTGGAAGTTAATGCGCTGCATAACGTTCATGTTGTTGAGTAGCTCAGACAGCGCATTTTTGGATCTCTACATCGATGCTTAATAGCGTCCATGCTTCAGGGCCATATAGAAGCACGAGAAGGATGAGTGACCTGTAGAGTATTGGTTTTGTCGTACAAAAAAGTCTCTAATACAAGTACTAGTGCAATAGTAAGATTGATCACAATGGGCATTAATGCTGCTCCAAATGGGACCTCTTCACTTAGGGGAGGTCCGTCATATTTCAGGATCTTGAATAAAATCTATTTGCAAAAATTGGTTGACATCTCGATATCTTCTCATCAAATATTTTATTTTGTAATGAGAATCTGTAGTGAATATTTTAAGAATAACGGGGTACAGTTTTAATTCCTGGCCTATAAGAAACAAATAAAAAAATATTCTCGTTTAGTTGAAACTGTCAATATGCTATGAATCGATCACGACGTCCAATATAATTCTAAAACGTATTCATTTCTGCTAGGGCCTCAAGATATTTAAAATATCTTCCAACTCATATAGAGAGCAAAAGGCTAAACATTTTAAACTTTTTTGTTCAGTAAATCGCACCGGAACACATGGTCTCATATGGGTCTTAGTGGTATTATAGCATCTTGGCAAGTCGTGTAAAGAGTTTATTTTATTATAAATGAAATGATATTCGACAATAAATAATAAAAAAAATTTAATACAGTCAAATACTGCCAACAACAACAACACTAACAACACTTACAACATATTTGTAAATTTTTTGTAGTTTCTGGCAATAGTTTTAGCCACTAGCCACGAGCTTATAACATTACAAACAAAACTTGAGTAGTGTGACAAGAATTACTTGTCCTGCTATATGGAATGAATGGGTCGCATACTAAGCATAAAATTTAAATATTAAAACCTGGTAGGCAGGCCGCAATGTATTGGATTTCTCCACTTTGGGTTAAACAAATTATTGCCGGCTGAAGTTAATAAAATTGTTGTAAGATTTTTTATGGTCATTTTTGTTTTTGTTTTTTTGTTTGTTTTTGTTGATTTTTTATTTGTACGAGTAGTATTCATACAAGAATTGTTTGTATTTCTTTTTTTTGGTAAGTAATTGAAGAATAAAAATAGAAAAGAATAAAAGTGTTTGAATAGAATGTTATTTGAAATGACATACAATTTACTTACTTGGCTATATCTACTTCTGTTCAGTCGCGTTAGTTGATTGGGTTGGTCTCTGGTCTTTGGTAAACGGTAATGTCGCTTCAAAGTATCTTGTTTTACATAAAAAGAAACATTTTTTTTTTTGGTATTTTGGTCTTTAACATGTAGAACACCTTAATTTATAAAGAAAACACACTTACGTAATTGTCACAAACTATTATTTGCTAAATTTTATTTGTTAACATAAAATGGGCTTTTACTTACTTATTCCTAAGTGGGCTAAGTAAGTAGACTAAAGGCCATATTAATAGTATGAATGATAAATGTTTTGCTATGAAGTGTATTAAACTGCCTTCTTAAATTTAGCGACCTATTCAATTTGGAAAACATTAGGCTCTGATGAAAACAAAACTTTTGGAGTGTGAATTTGTTAAAAACTGTGAAATATTTTACTTACTTAGCTTACTTACTTAATTGGTCATTACAAAAACCCTTGAGTCAGGATTACGACCAAGGTTCTCACGCCATTTATATTGTGTGTGTTAATTTTATCCATAAGTGGCGTAACCTACAGTTTAAAGTCGAGTTCAAACGACAGCATGTTTTAATAGACTTATTACAATTTCATTTACTCTTAAAATTGTTGATCAGAAATCTGCTGAGGAAGTAGCCGTAAAAATATTTATTTTTTCATACTTCGTTTTTATTTTTTTTTATCGAAAGCAAATAGTGTATAAAATGATTTCTTTTGTTGCTGCATTCATATGTTAAAAAATCTTTATTGTGCTTAAATCAGATATAAAGACATCACAATTGAAAACAAGAGAAATGAACACGTTAAAGAATAATGACCACCTACATACATACATAATGTATCAATTTGAATGGATCGCTAGCTGGACTGATTGATTTTAAGATTTTCCTGCGATGAATGTGTCAAAACCCAAATACCAGAAATATCAACACGTGTGGCCAGTACTCTCAGTGGCTAAAAACCAACCAAGCAAAAGTATAATGCAGTAAGTAATCCTAAGTATGTACGTTTACCTGTTGACAGCGATTCGAGTGAGTGCAGGATTTAGGAATTGGGGGAAAATATTTGAATTTCAGTGATAAATTTGAATGATACACAATGAAAAACACAAAAAATAATCCAAAGCAATGGATCACATATTTATGATCATGACCATCATCAGAACGATGATGTGTTGCTGATTATGAATATTCATGCCAACGTCATTGTATGGCTCTTAAGTATGCGCCAGTGTCATTTTTAAAAGATCACACACGAAAACTGAACAAAAAAATCTGGCAAATTGACATATACAACAACAACAACAACAACAGTTAAAGAAATGAAGGATTATAAAAACAAACAACAAGAGGTACTAAGTACTTCTTAGGTCTTCATATCAAAGTAATCATAACCCAAAAACCACTTTAACTTCTTTTATTGAAAATTTTTTTAAGCACAGAACATTAAAAAAAAACTCGCACGATCATTTTTCCAAAATATACGACGTCAATACACAAACTGAATGAGCCTGAAGAGCTGAAACGTAAGTTGAGGCAAGTCAAGTGTAGAAAACTGCAGCCTCTTAATTTGACACATCACCAGATCAAGTGCCAGTTGAAAAACATTTTCACAATTTATTCTTTTCTTTTTTTTATTTTAAACTCAAAAACATCATACCTTTATAAGGGATTTCAAATAAAAGAGCACATTACTTACCTTTGTGGTTGAAATGATAAACAATAGAATGGACAGACAGACAGACATACAGATGGGCAAATGGCCGGCAGATAATTTAATTTATTAATGAATAAAATAAAGTGTGATTTAAAATCTCATGCAACAAATTTGTTTTGCTCCACCACACAAGGTGTCACGGTACGCAAATCATTTTTAATCAACAACAATATGTAGATATGTATGTATTACATTTGCAATAGAAACGAGGGTTGACCGTTAATGACAAATCTTTTCTTATGTAATTGGAATATTTCATATTTAAAGTGTGGGTATCAGTTGAATGATAATCACAATAAGCAAGAAACAGAATCATATAAACCTGTATACATTTGTATGTGATCGAAATATTGAATTGCCATTAGAGGAAGAGGTACGTGTGTATAATAGCATCAGTAATGAACGTGGTATGTGACAAGTTTGATACGTAGGGAAAATGTTTGTAAGTAATTCAATCCCTTCCAACAAGATCGGAAGCCGGTCAACAAGTGCAGAAAACAGACTCGATGTCGCTTGCGAGTGCATTTTGGTTTTTTGTCATTATTTTCAAAACAAAAATTCGTAGAGCTGTCCCATGTTCAACATGAATTAAGTATTCATATTCGTTCGATAAAAAATAGGCCTTTGAATTAAAATTTTGTGTAAAATTGAAAAAAAAAATATTTCCGGCATTCATTAATGAATACCCTCGTTTTTATCATGCTACACAAGATTTTTACCACAAATCCAAGGGAATATAAATCCCAAAACGTTATCAGCAAGCAAATTACCAGAAAAGAAAAATACAAAAAAAATTATAATAAAATAATAATGAAAATAACAAATATACGTACATATATATATGTATATATATATATATATATATACATATGTATGTATGTATGTATGTATGTATGTATGTATGAGAACCTTTTCAAATCTAAATTGAAATAAAAATTTGCGTGACTTTATTATTAAAAAAAAAGGAAAAAAAAACATCGACATCAACATCAACAATAAAAACAAAATTTCTGAAAAGAAATGATATGTGCTTCCCCCCCCGTAAAGAGAGTTATAAAAAATACGCGTCCAAAGTTGCTCTTGTTCTCCAGTTTTAGGCCCCCTCGCCAATATGATTTATGCAAAATGTCAAAATTGTCATTATGATACAAAATGTCACATTTGTTACTGTCATTTGTGTTCATGTTGATTCACTTGAGGAGTATATATATATATATATGTGTGTGTATGTGTGTGTTTTTTTTCTGAGTTTTTCTTTTCAAAAGACACCGTATGTAGTAGGTGTGTTGTATTGCTTATGGGTGGTATGGTGGTCTTCGAATCTTAAACTCAAAAAATATTTTCGGTAGTCGTTAATGAAATTCATAATTTCTTTGCCGTCTCTCATTTATTATTAAATAATAATTGTCGTGATAGCGTTTTTAGAATAATTAATGAAAGTTTACTTGAATGAAGGATTAAGCTACCCTACAACCAGTAAACGTACTCCGACTATGTATTGTGTAGAGGCTTAATTAAATCAGGCATTCATTGTTATTGGCTATTTTCTCCTTTTGGGCTCTAGAATATCACAAAATAATGTTCATACATAATGTTCGTAAGGTTTACATAATTGACTCTGCATAGTTTTTAAATATAGGAAAGAGATTTTTCAAATCTCTTAATACCCAACAAGGTTACAGACAAGATGATCGGTTATCGCATGATCTCTGCAATATATTGCTGGAAAAGATCTTGAGCGATGCAGTACTTAATACGACGGGTACAATTTACACCAAAGGACACACATGTTACACGCAATATACGTGTACAATATAGATATTATTGATTATTAGTGAAGATGCTAAGGCGCAAAGATTTTTTGAATATGTATCCGATGGAAAGCGTAAAAGAGGATGACCAAAGTTCGAATGGAAAGATCACGCTTTAGACGATCTTACGATCGAGTCGCTTGGCATTCTATTCTAATTCAGGCCAAAAACCATAGGAATATGGTATAGCCATTAAAAAAGAAGTCTTACCCAATATCTTCATTTGTTGCAAACTGATTCCTTAAAAGATCTCACATAGTCTGAGATATTTGGTGTGTTAATTTTAAGCTTGAGTGGCCTACAGTTTAAAGCCACCTCCAAATGATATATTTTTGAGGAACTTTTCAAGGCATGGAAGTCGCTGAAGCAAAAGAGAAATTTTTATATTTTTCGCTTTGTAGATATCTGAGCTGGGGGTTTGAACCTCGGCCTTGCGTCTAATAGTAGTTTAAAATAGCTATATTTTGCAATTAACTAAAATTTTTAAACAGGTTTCGTTATCATACCCAGAGTAAAATTAATCCCATTGAGTCTCAGTACAAAGTTATATTGATTTGCAGTGGAATATCCACAGAACTTTACTACTGTGCATAATAATACTGCAAATACTCGTATATGCCCTCAAAATTACAAAATGTACGGTGATCACGGTTTACCACGTGATAATTTGAAATAATTTAAAAAAAGTCGAAACAAAGGTGCTGTAGTTTAGTAGGTAGGGTGTAGGGTATTACACGTGAGGCCAGACATCTCGAACCAAACGAAATGTATAAACACAGATATTTCTTCGGCGAACTCCTCTCAACATAAACAAATTGCCAATGAAAAATTTGTCATTCAAAGTCGACTTTAATCTGTAATTAATATTAAGAAACACAACATGCATGTGATCCTAAGTGTAGTGTGTAAAGGAGTTAATTACTCAAACAAGCTGGGTGTTCGAGAGTCAGTTAAATTAATGCAGCGACATCTTTACTGACTGAATTACCATCTTTGAAGAGGATCATTTTCAGCCTTCGAAGGAAATTAAAATATCAGTATATTAAACTCAAAAATTGTTGGCTAACAAGATAATTTAAGTGTAAGACAGAATAGGAAGGGAATTATACATTAGAATCCGCTACTGTTCAATCTGAGGAATCAATTTAAATTTGCCTACAATGAATCGAATCTAATAGGCCCGTCACATTTTTAACGATCCGCCAAATATAATGTGCACTTGACTGAACTGTGTTGATGGAAAAATTAAATTCTGTGGACTATTTATCGTCTGATTATCATTTGTTTTTTGTAATAAAAAGGTGAACATTTGGAAGACCGCTTAAAATCACTTGTTTGTTCACATGTTTTTCTAAAGGCATAAAAAGTTGATCCAGTAGAATGTG
This sequence comes from Sarcophaga subvicina, assembly GCA_936449025.2. Lineage (NCBI taxonomy): Eukaryota > Metazoa > Arthropoda > Insecta > Diptera > Sarcophagidae > Sarcophaga > Sarcophaga subvicina. The sequence goes on from OW388084.2 coordinate 671,360, forward strand.
AGAAATTCGATTCTCAAATTAACACTTCATAATTTCCTACACAAACAATTATCATCTTTACTAAGCTTTTTTTTTCGATGTTTCTTTAAAACTGTTCTGTTTTGTTCTGTTCTGTTCTGTTCTGTTCATAAATATTTTCCAGTTACACTTGAGTTCAAAGCAAAAAATTCCTCTTTAAAAATGCCGAATTTACTGCAAAATGCTTGAAAACAGATAAACTGCAAAAATTCTTCAGAAGTAATCATTAAAAATATTAAAAAAAAAGAGGCACAAAAATATTATTTTCACGCCTTGCAACATCTGCCAGCCAAAACAATAAATGTTTGGATAATGTCCCACCACCATACCAACTTTACTAGACGATTGGAAGTCTATAACAACCAGTAAATTTCTCTTGGTTAAAATAATTCATTAACATAATGAGACCAATACTCTGGAAACAACAAAAATAAGAATAAAAAAAACAAAAACAAAAACAAAAAGTGAGAAACAGATTAAGCATCACTGCGTTGTGGTATTAAGAAGAATGTGTCACACTCTGTTAACTGTGTACCACAAGAAGAACAGAAAAAAAACACACAAATATAGGATCTTATTTTGTTTCAAATAATAAATCTTCCAGTCAAAAAGATGGCCCATAAATTTGTATTTTAACCAGGCTTTTAATGCGAATGCTTGGTTGGCATTCACTTTGCATCATGCATTGTTTTTAACTTCTTCGTCATCTTTGTTGACTGTCATGTCAGCCTAAATAGTGAGCAGCGTCAACACCATCATCATCATTATTATCATCATCGTCATCGCTGTGGGACCATAGAGATTCTCAAAGATTCTGTGTAATAATTAGTCGACTAATAAATTGAGTTTTGCATGACAAACACTGTTCTTAGCTTCTTAACTGTGGCAGCATTAATATGCCGCAAATATTTTATGTTCTCCGCAGTATGGTCTTACTAAACTATCATTATTATGTATATAGTATATGTGTATACATACATACATATGTACATATATGTATGTACAATTTCGTTGTAATTTATAACCAAAGAATGTATCTTTTTGTCTAGTTTTGCACATTAAAATGTATCATTTGGATTTCTCTCACACATGTATGTATGTTCAGTTGATGTAAGTAAACTGCGTTTGCAGGGTATGTACCGTCCCTCTAATGTTATATATGTATATACAAGTATTTAAAGGATTTGAAATCATATCTCTTTAAGAGTGTTTAAGAATCAAAGAATATCCTGATCATCCAACAAAGATATCAGAAATCTACGTATCTTTATGACAAGAGCAGGGCATTGGCACATGAGGTTAAAAACAGTCTTTTCCTCCTTCTCAGGCTCACAGCTCCTGCAGAATTCATTTAACGAAGGGACGTATCTTTCAGCATGCCTACCATAAGGACAGGAATCGCAATTATTATGCGATGAATAGCCATGTGATTTAGGGACGGAAGTGAGTCAGACCTCTTCTTGTCCATGCGTGTCTAGCAGAGTCTGGCAATATTGCAAGTACCCTCCTGCTGGCAACGAGATATAGCCTCCCCGTAAAGCAAGTGAACAATATCCAAATTAACCGATGCAATAGGAATACCTATGTTCTGTATCATGTCGGAGATTGCCAGCCCGTACTGGCCCAGGCCTTGGCTGAATAATCAGAAATTTCTTTGTGAAATCCTTAGCACTCATGGACTTAGCACTCATGAAACTCAGTTTCATTCTGGCTATCCGAGTAAATCAAGAGATTTTCAGAAAAAATTCCGCTATTCAATAAGCATTGAGCTTGCCTTGAAGTGAAGAATCCAATTAACAATATTAAACTCATGATACCTAATGTATGAAATATCTGCGGGTGTGACGAAACTCTTCGTTTTGTAACACAGACTTTATGTCGAAAATCAAATCAAAATATATTCTTATTATTTAAGAATTAAGAACGAAGACAAGGCAAGACAAGACAGGACAAGACAAGAGAAGGAGGGAATCATCATTAATCTCTCCAACCAATGTCGAGAACGCAGATCATACGCAACAAAAAAAAGTAACTTGTCACACTATTTTATGAGAAATTTAACATTTTAACAAAAGACAAGTTTTTGATACGAATTAATAACGAAACAAATTTTATTATAATCCTGACCTTCTTAATCATCAGACGCAGTAAGACTTCATGCAAAAAAGAACAGCATACCACCACTACAGTTGCACTAATGCAATAAAGAAAAGGTGTCCTTTACAAAAAGTGTGGGTGTTTTAAGAATTTTTCTTAAATTTATTTTTTTTTTCAAAATATTTTAAAAATCCACAAGGGATTACAGTGGACGTTAAAAGGAAAAAAAACTTGACTTTAGTGGTACTTTACTGATATTTTTTCTTTTTTTTTTTATTTCGTTCCGATTTGTAGTCAACGATTTGATTGTATACATATGTATGTATGTTTTGTTTCATGTTGTTTTTGTTGGTTGTTGGTGTTGGTCATTTAAAATTATAAATAATGGCATTTGAGTAATACTGATGCTGTATTATTGCAGGCCAAAACAAATCGTAAATTTTCTACTTAAAATCGGTCATTAAGTTGTTGGTTTTATAATAAAGTTGTCACAACACAACACTCACGCATTTGTTTAACAATAACGTGTGCGTTGTTTTACTTTTTTCTTCTTTCTTTTTTATTCTCTTTTTGTTTTTTAATAAAAAAATTTAATTCAATACTCCAGTGTTTTGTATATTTTATAGTATGTATCCATCCAATATCGCTCCAATATTGGCACTTACTAAAGCCACCAACCAACCTACAGGTATGAAGTAAAAACAAAAAAATTCTCTTTTACAACGTTTAACACACAGCGTTGTCCACACATTACGAAACCTTGACTCTGAGTCTGTGGCTTGATGGTTTGGCGATCAACGTAGAAACTTGAGATCATGTTGTAAATCTCCATACATACATATTTTAATTTTTTAACAATTTTTAAATTGCTTGCATACGATTGAAACGAACGATCGTTTCTTTTATTCAAAAATTTCTGGATTAAGACGTTTTTGGATTGGTGTGTGTGGTTTTATTGTCCACCACAAAAATTTTTAATCGCAACTTTTTATCTCTTTAAAGTCGTTCCTTTCTTTTTATTGCCCAGAAAAATAAAAATAATATTGTGAACAGAGATTTGAAGCTTTAGAAAATAAATGCCATCAAAATGAAATCGGCTCAAATGACAAATTTTGCAGTTTCACTTTAATTTCAATTTGTTTGTTGAATGAGTAACCACTACGTATTGTTTTTATTGCAAAGCATAACGAAAAATCGCTAAACAAGTTGCATGTTTTTAAAAAAAAATATTTAAGTCCAGCTTGGCTGAAGGAGTAGTGGTGGTTGGCTACCAATTGAATATAAAAAATCATTAAAAGCCGAGCATGGAATTGAAAGATTTTTCTAAATTCGTTTGCAACACGAAGCGTACATCAGAAGCAAACACCTGTGTGAATAACTAGTACGATCATTTGACTTGATGATGGGACATTTTCTTTTGTGCGATATTACAGGGAAACGTTATATAACTTGAAGACAGTACAATAGATCAATGGAATGCAGTATTTTAGTACCTCACACAAGAGGAACAACAACAACAGAACATTTCAAATATTGGTTACCTGTCAGACACAAGGGACTATATAATACCACACAAATATTATGCCTTCACCCAATAATTTCACTTATTTAAATTGTCCTTCTTAAGTCTATAGCCAAGGCTTATGAACTAGCTTCTCACGCCACTTATGTTGTGTTTGTTTTTCCAATTGTGATATCGCAATTTATTTTCCCAGGGAGTCAAAACATTCCCTAGAGAAACCCATCCCGAGTCCAAAATAAATCTTGCTATTGCAGCAACTTTTATATTGGAGGGCTCGGTCTAAAATGTCAGAAAGTGAGAAGAAAAATACCTTCGTCTCTTAACGACAAAAGTAGGCCACTGACACACAAGGCCTTCGGTGATTATTCGGAATGCGGATTTTTCGGTATGCCTATCAAAAGGACAGTCGCCCGTAAAAATCGCTATCGCATCTCATCTTTAAGCCTACAGAGTAAACTTCAAGAGCTAAGAATAGTAAATAATGTCTTGGTCGAAATGGAACAGTGTATATCAGTCGACAGTGACAGTCATTACTTTTTCTTAGGCATGAATAAATATATAAGAAAGGAGTTGAGTATAATAAGATATTCCACCATCAAAATTGTTCAATCATATTTCAAAACGTTGATATCGTGGGTACACTTGGGCATCACTCCATTGTCAAGCTTTACTGTCTGGAGTTTAATTGATTTTCTTTTTTCAATTCCGATAGTTACCGAGAGAAATAAATTGAAGTCGTTTTGTTTCGATTTTCACATTTTTTATTTATTTATAATTTTCTTTTTGTTTTGAATTTTTTAATTATTTTTTGTTTTGTTTTTTTTGTTTTTTTTGTTTGTTTTTTTTTCTTTAATTATTTAAATAACTACAGAATTTGTATGAACAATTGCTTACAATGAGTATTGAACTTAAAATAATTTGAAGAAAGGAAACTTAAACTACGACTAGAAATTCAAAAATTTAATGTGGCTTAGAAAATAAAAAAAGATACATCTCGTACATACATATATACACTGAAAATAATGTTCAAATTTTCAATAAAACATTAAAGAAAATAATAATAATATTAAAATAGAAAGTAATAAACTAATCATAATTTAATCGTTCTTTTTAAACGTTTCTTTATTTTATTTATTTTTTTTTTTTTTTTGTAAAAGAAAATATCTTTTAAAATTGGCAAAAATCATTATCATCATGATTTATTTGTTCTTTAAATACTAATATTGCTTGTTGTATTCTAAAAATATTATTAAATTATTATTTTTTTGTTTTGTACAAAAGAAAAACAACAACTTTTCGTTTTAAAAATATTTACACACTCTTTCTTTAAAGGGAGGGTTTTTTTGTACACTTTCTTTCTTACAAAAATTCTGGTGTTTTTTTTTAAGAGGACACCGTACTTGCAGCTGGCTGTTGTTGTAAGCCATTGTTAGTATTGTTGTTATTCATCTTTTCACGTTCCTGTAACTCTTGTAGTTCCTCCTCCTCCCGCGTCAGAGGTATGGTCGAATGATTGTAGAGGCCTTGAGCCATTAACTGCAAAGCTAATGGGTTCTTAACGCCACTGGACTTTTTCAATTTGGCACGTTTATTTTGAAACCAAATTTTGATTTGGGCTTCATTTAAGCCCAATTCCGAGCTTAATTGTTGGCGACGTTTTTCCGTTAAATAACGATTTTCATTAAATTCATGCTAAAATAATAAGATTCGGATGAGACCTCATAATTGGTATTGAAATCATTTTGAAAGCAAAATAAATACACACTAAAATATTACCTTCAGTCTTGCTAATTGTGAACCACTAAATGCTGTACGCGGTCGTTTATCTTCGTTGGTATTTGCAGACGATGTTGAACTGGGTGAGTTGGCCTTTTCTCCTGGACTCCCCGTTGTACTGGCTGAGCTTGTCACAGCACTGCTGTTGGTTTTTGGCGTTTTTGGTTTTCGAACACGGGGACCTGCAATTAAAACAAAAAAGAAGAAGAAAAAAACAAAAAAAAACATCGTAAAACACTGTTAATATTCCCGTATGATGTGTTACAATTAGAAATAGAAATTGTTAGCAAAAGACCATAAAAATTCCTGAAAGCAAATAAAACAAACATAATTGCGCAACAATGACTTGACTGGCCCTGGCCTGGCCTGGCCTAAGAGCTAGCAAAAGACTTTGGCGAGTTGTTCATTTAATTCATTTACACTACCACCACCACCACTATCACGTCGTATAATTTTTTTTTTTTGTTTGTTTGCTTTGTTTTTCAACTTTTCGTTGCAATTGCTTTAAAAAGTTTGTAAACCAAATAATTTGGAAGATTTATGATGTATCAAAAATTACGAGAGATGCCTAGGAAACACCCATCTACCCTTGAATGTTTGAAAAGCTAAAATGGTTTGAATTAAATTGGATAGTATTAGGGCAGCATCATTGAATGTATTGAGACACAGTTGTGTACCAAAAGCATCATATTGGATTGAGATGATAATTCTAGAGCTTATACACGAATTTAAGGCATGAGTTGCCTTAATCACATATTCAATATGTTATTATTTATGGCCGTATTGTTTCCAGTTTAAGATGTGAACTTTTAAAAAATATTTCTTAATATAAGCTCGAAGGCAAAATTATGTCCTTTCTTAAATGCTCGTTTCATACTTGGCTTATAGAATAGACCGCCAATATGAAAATATACAAACTAACCTCACTCGATCAGTTTATGATGAAAACAATATCCTGATGGATCGAAGATCTCTGAAAATGAGACGATAGTGGGGATATGTACGCCTGCACAAGAATTGGATAAGGCAGCATTAAATGTAACAAACTGTAGATGTATTTGGAAAATATAGGCGCGCTATATTAAAAAAAAAAGAACTGATTTCCTTTACAATTGTCCAGCATATTACGATTGCGAACGTAATAACGTGAACTAAGAAATATTTCTAATTTTATTAAAAATCCATTAAAAAATTTAACTTTAAGTCCACTCTTGCCAACTTATGTATGTACATGTTGTTACGGTACTGCCTTAATAAATAATTTTCAAACAACAATGATTGTTTAAATAAATCTAAATTCGCTATAACGGGTGCTAAATGATGCCATCGATAACGTGTTCACATGTTGATTTGACTTGAATGAATATTTACTTGGTAGCCAGCACGACTGCAAAACTGGTAAGGCCACTGAGTGGTAACAACAATAACAACAGCAACAGCAACAGCCACAGCAATTAATTCAAATGTTAAAAAGTCAACTTCCGTTTTTAAAATGTCTCTACTGTATACGATATGTCTCACTGTCTGCTCTGTATGTCTACTCTGTGCCTCTAAGACGAGTGTCTATTTCATTTCTAGTACACCACCACAGCCGCAGAGACATTACAAAATTATTTATTTGCGAAAAATAATTAAACTTTCAACAATTTGGCAAGTCATTTAACGATGAACAAACATTTTCTTAATGAAATTAAGAGAATAACGAAAAATCATTACAATGACTTAAAAACGAAAAATAAAAACGAAAATAAAAACGAAAAATCAATTGAAAAGAACGCCAAGACAAAGAGACTGTAGGCAGGATAATAAAAATCCAAATTGCGTTGGCTGGGCAGATTACGACTTAAGAGAACGATTTGAAGTTTTGATTGAAGATTGACTGACTGAGCAGCAGCTAATATTATTTGAGAGTCAAAAATTTAATTTAAATTTTTCAAATACTCACTGTGTGTACGCATATTATGACGATTAAATTAATTGTTCTGGTGTCTCTTATTGGTAGCCGTTAAGATTTAAATTGTATGATTGAAAATCGCTAGGATGCTAGCCAGCTCTTCTTCAACCCCTGCCTACTGGAATTTCTTAAAATGTTTAAATTTCACTCGTATTTCATATTCTTGGAAAGAATCTTAATGTTAGTCTTGTTGGTTTTTAATTTTTTTTTTTTTTGAAGGAAACTTAAATATTTTGTGTTTTGCTACTAACGAGCATTCTTTTGGTTTCTTTTTTTTTTGAGAAAATTTAAATTTTCCATTCCTTTGAATGTTAATCAACCTCATGCTTTAAATTTATTGCACACTGTTGTGCTTCCAAAATATATTTTCCAAAACTGTTGTTTGTCATTCGGCACTCAGTGGTGGTTGTCTTAAGACATATCATATGGGTAACTTTAAAAGCATCTTTGCTTGCCTTATTGACCACAGGTTCGTGTTTAATTGCTTTTCTGGTTGTGAAAACTACTTTCGGTTTTGTTGAAAGGAAAAGTATTTGACACGAAAAGAAATTCGAAATTGTGTCATTGATTTATGAAATGGTTATTCTTTATTGTCTTTTAGCTGAGAAGGAATGCCGTGTAAATTGGTCGGTCACCTTCAAATTTGATAAATGTTTACACTTGTTTTCCTCTTTTTTTTTTCTTTTTTTTACTTAAAAAACAATAAATTTTGTCTGCAGCAGCGTTTTTAGTTTCTGAGTGTAAATTACAGTTACAGTTTAGTAAATTAAAAATTCATGAAGAAAAAATGAGGAAAAATTAAAAAAAATCAAATCGCTTTTGAATACATAACATACTAGTGCAGAGTAGAGCACCATTGATCCTACTGCTAGTGCGTCAGATTAAGGTTTATAAATTTTGGAATTGTTCGAACATGATTTTAGGCAGTACTCGTGTAATTTAAATCACAATATCGTGATGGCATCATCACATACTTATGTATATACATACAGTGGTGGTCTCATAATTAGCACACTCATCTATACTAGCTTTTTCCACTAACAAACAATGATGAAATAGTTTTTCAAGGTTATTTTAAGAAGAGTTAAATAAACTATGGGATATACTTCTAAGCATTATTTACAGCTAAGGGAACTTCAATAGAAGAATACTGTGGGCACATAATTAGCACACCTCTTACATTATATTAGCACACCTGGGCAGAATCATCATTTGAATTTAATTCTTTTTAATATTTTGTGAAGACACTCCTTCCGTTCAATAATCAATTATAAACATTCAGAAGGATTTTCAAGAAGTCTCTGACATCTTGCGTATTGTATATCACTCCATGCCACTCGAATCACTTTCTACAGGTCTTGAATATTTTTTGGTCTTTTTGTTCAAATCAAAGCTCTTTACTGTCCATTATACAATATCAATTAATTGGTGAGCAGTGTGTTCCGTTACATACCCAATTAAGTTGGTTGCCTTTAGTCTGTGACGGATGATTTTTATTAAAATTAATATTTTGTGTTCCTCCATCGCGAGCTTCAACACGAGACGATCTACGGTACTAGTTGTGTTTCTTGGTCGGGGCTTTCTTTGCAATTTGATCGCAGTTGCATTGTGATATTTTTGATACGATAATATCTACGGATAATTTTTAGATGTGAGTCACTAATATTTGCAATTTCAGAAATGCTTTCTACTTTTGTGTATATTTGTTATAATTTTGCGAAACTTAGATGTAAAGAAGAATTTTTATCCATTTTTAACACAGAATATATATTTTTCATAAGGAAACACACAAATGTAATGGAGTTAATACGAAACCATGTAATCAAGTTTAGTGAGTATATGTTGCCGTTTGTGTTTTCTATATAAACAGACGAACGTGTAAAATCGTTCATCTTATAAAAACAGGGAATATATTTTTAATAACGTCCATTCGCTATTAACCTCTCTCTTTCTCACTCTGCTGGAATCAGTTTTCGAATACTCAAATACGCCAAGTAATCAGTGTTTAGCTAACAACGTTCAAAGAATGAAGACTGACGGCATTAATTACAATTGGCCTGGATTATATGTATTCTTTGAAGCCTATTAACTCGCCCTTAACAAATTATTAACTTAACTTACCCAACTTGTACATTCTCTATTTAAAGAAAATCTTTTAAATTTATCCACACAAATCGATAACATGTACTTACTTCTTCCTGCAAAGAGATGAAAAAAAAACAAAAATATTTTAAAGATTAATTCAATTTTAAATTGATTAAATTAAATTAACACGTTTAAATTCGAAAAATTAAACAAATAAATGGTAATCAATAAATATAAAACAACAACAACAACAACAACACCAAATACACATGTTAAATAAAATATTGCTCCAACAGCAACAAAAACGACAATAAAATATAAAAAAAAAGAATTTTTGATTAAATTCCTTAACAAAACAGAACAGAGCAGCAATAGTAGCAATAAAAAGAAATCTTTGCTGGAAAGACGTTTTGAAGGAAAATGAAAAATAAAACGTGGAAAAATTTTACGAAAACCCATGCCAAAGCAGTCAGGCAGACGGACAGGCAAACAGTATAGTCGAGTAGAATCAATAGAATCTCAAATGGCAACAGAACACAGACAGACAAAACGCTACCTGACACTACTGCTGCTGGGCATGTTCGCTGTCGCTTCTTACGAGAGTGTTGCTAAAGGGCAAAATTTGAAAAGAACGTTAAGAAAATTAAGCAGCCAGAGAAATGCTAATTGGGTAGCAGATCATGAATTGCGCATATTAGGAAAGAAAGGGTTTGTTTCAGACATAGGTAAACAAACTTTTTACTTTAATGCCGAAGAATGCCGGTAATTAAACGTTAAATTTTTATTGTATTTCATTGCTTTATGATCCTCTTGACGAACTCTATGACCACTTGCCGAAGCGTTATGTAGAATTTTTCCTACAATTTCCTTACAATTTTGGTCCTACCGTCGAAATATTAGAGTCCATCGCCAAGCCTCCAGAAGGACGAGGCTGTATGATTTCGCTACAACTACATTGACTAGAAAAATTAAATTTCGTTGTATGCACCTGCAGAAAAAATATGCAGAATTAATAGAATGCTGCGATGCAGCAACATAGAAAATCAGACAGAAGATCAGAGTCTAGCAATATAGCTCGTACCCTCTGCTGCCAACGAAATAGAACTTCTCTGAAAACGAGTGGACAATATCCAAAATAACTGGTGCCATGGGAATACTCATGCCCCGTACCGGCTTTGACCAGCACATCAGCAATCCATTTTCCAACGATATCCATATTTTCCGGAATCCATATAAGAGTTACCTTTGTATGATTCGAAATTTCTCTGAGAAGTTTTCGGCAAGGACGGCAATATGTTGAAACACCTTTGTTTGGGAGTTAATCGCAGCATGGCTGTTCGAATAAATAAAGAGATTTTCAGAGAAAGTTCAACCACTCAACAGGCATTGCGTCGCTTTTAAAATTGCCATGACCTGGGTTTGGAAAACACTCAGTGGCGCGGCAGCCTATAAATATCGGAACGCTTAATGGAAACACCACAGCCCACCCTGCTACCCATCTTTGAGTCATCAATGTAGATTTCAAGGGTGCCATCTAAAACCTCCAGATTTTCTGTCCAGAAGTCACAAGTTGGTGTTCTAAAATCGAGTGTTCTATTCAGAAAACTAAAAGGAATCACATAATCGACTACAGTGTGTCGATGTCCTTCCATAGTCCAGATTGGGACAGGACTTTACTGCATTGAGTCTTATTTAGTCTCAGCCCTCTGTTTTAATAGATCTCGGCTTATAAGTATCAAAATTCTACAGCAAATGGCAATCAAATGTAAATATGTACTCGTATGTAGATAATCGTTGACATTAAAAATAAATGCTTCTTACAACACACATAATCGCAGTGGCTACTTTACGTTTTTACATTAGTTGGCATTACTGTTACGTGTTGTAAATCGAGTTGAATTTTCGGATTTTGATTTCCTTTTAATATCGATGAAAAGGCGAACAGAAATAACATCACCAACAATAACAACAGTTAGAAAGAAGAAAAAAAAGATGTGAAATAAATTTAATCGTTGGAAAAATTTGAACAAATCAATTTAAAACTACAACAACAAGAGCTTTAATTTTAAGGCTTAACAAATTGTAAGCAACAACAACAGCAACAATAATGACAATAAAATTTAGATAAAAAAAAACACTCAACACACTTGATGTCAAATATACCAACCAAGTGAACACGTGTTTCGCCTCTCAACAAACACCCTCAACAAACACCCTCTATTCATTGGACTCTGACAGAGTACCCTTTCCAAAATAATGATGATTATTCTGTGCGTACTTTGCTCTTTTATCTGGGATATCAATTTCACACTATTTGTTGGCGACAGAATTTAAAGGCGATTTTAACATCTTTACGGTGGCATGCAGGCAGTTCATTCAAGTGAAAAGGAAAACCTTGAACCTGTCATCGTACTCTTGTACCATATTCCTACAATTGCCGTTGTAAACATTTTAAAATTTATTTGCTGAGGAGATATTTTTCAAGTCCAGTTAAAAACGATATTTTTTTTAAGGGATGTTTATAATATTGCATGATGCCTTGCTTAGCAAGTGTGTGAAGTAGGGGGAGGGGGAGGGGAAGGGGTTAGAAGGAACAGATTGAGTAGAAAGGTTAGCAGTAAATAATGTTTTATCTAAACATACCAAAACGTATGTGTTGCACCATAAAAATGGTACGTACTTTATTTGATTTGAAAACCACGTTGCCAAGACTACTGCTCACTGCTCACAGCTCACAAGATTAATGGCATAACAAATTCGCATTTAATTTTAATTGTATTTTAAGTCGTTGCCAATACGTACGTACATACAGGATATTATGACCACAAACAACACCATCAGCGAATGGCAATAGCGAGAGTAACTAAAGAAGCAATAGGGAACTATTTTCTTATCATCCGAAAAGACACAATTAGATCAGAAGGTGTATTACAATAGTTCTATCCGAATCAATCGGAATTTTTGCAATGATAATGTACTCACCCTGGCGAGTTATACTTAAACTTGCATTATTTATTTAGTTTTTGTTTAGTATTGTGACTTTAATTAACATTATAATTGCATTATTATAATTAAAGGCGTCGTAGGTGGTGTGACGGCTTATTAGACGAGATTCAATGCCCAGTGCAAACATTTTGAACAAAACCAAAATATGAAAAAAAATATTTTTTATTTAGGTTAGGTTAGTGAGTAGATATACGATGACTTCGAGGCCAGTAGACTACAGTGCACACGCCAACCTAGGTACGTTGTTCTCTTCTGAGAGTAAATAAAATTGTCATGATAAATTTGTCGTTCAGAGTCAACGTTAAACCGTAGCTCCCGCTATTCGTGGATAGAATTAACACTCAGAGCATGGATGGTGTGATAGGTTCGTAATTCTGGCTGAAGTGTTATAATGACCAATTAAGTAAGTAAGTAATAATTTTAATTGTTGTTGGTAGCTACAACTGGCCAAACAAGTTTAAATATTTTGCAATATTTCTATTTTTATTATGATAATACGAATAATTTTTTGACTGGCTTTACACCCAATTATCGAGTTAATATCATATAAAACTTTATCTAAAAAGCATCAACAAAACCAAAAAAAAAAAAAAACAAAAACTAAAATTACTTTCCTTATTATTTTGTTAAAGAGCTTATTATGAGCAAATCTATAAGATTTGCCGATTTCCAAATTATGAGCAAAAGAAAAAATACCAATTTTTTCTCAGTGTATTTGCTTTACATGTTCAATTCTTATGTGTAGAAAAACAAAAGTGTAATTAAACTTAAAAGCAGACTCAATCAGAATTGATTTTATGAAAATTCACATGCAATTTTTATTTCTTAATTTCCATGCATGAATGAAACAGTTCAATTGACTCAAACGGATATCGATTACAATGTATCGGTTTCGATTCGATACTCTTGTCTTATCTTGTATTGCTCCGTATAGTCTGCCTGTCTAACAGACAGACAGACAGACATTCATTTACAATGCAATGCAAATGCAATGCAAATATATTTTCTTTTAAGTGTTATATGTATTAAAATATTTGTATTATAATAATAAAAACCACTAATAATAACAATAACAACAAGTATCGACGTTCGTTAAATTATCAACAAAAATGAAAATGAAAACTGAAAAATAAATCTTTTGTCTTGCTAAGACAGACAAACAGACAGACAGACGGAGAGGGTCGAGTGGTTTTATGCACGGACAAACAGACAGACAGACAGACAGATAGACAGACAAACAGATCTATTGATAGACTTATAAACAATACAGCAGCATTTTTGTTGTTGTTTTAATAAACATGTTGGTTGCTGTGTTTATCTTTGATGGCTCAAATGTGAGGAGACCCTGTTATATAAAATTTCAATTAAGGTGTGAAAATAATGAAAAAAAAACAGAAAAACTGATTTAAAAAAAAATTAAAATAATTATCATGGAAAAATAAAATAAAATGCTTTATTGACACATTTGAATTGCATTGTAATAAGAGTCGTGTAGCATTGCGGTTTTCGTCTTATAATCAAATGAATTGTTGTTGATATTAAAATAGGGCTTCAGACAATAAAGATTTCAAAAATAAAAGAAAAAAATATTTTGCAATCAATAATTCCCTCATTATCGTATTGTGTTCAACAGACAACAGCTTAAAGTTTCTGTATACACACATACATATGTACATATGTATGTATATACATACGTGTGGGTATATCTCAATAGTTCAGTGGCTGTAGTTATTTGATGGCTTGCAATAACCATCAATACAGTTGATTACATACATATTTATACTCATGTCTCATTATGGTCATAACTAAAGGTGTTTGCAATCTTAAACCATAAAACTTATTTCAAAAGAACTTCAAGAGACCACACTTTTTTCTCTATATGTCTGCCTATATGCCACAAAAAGTTCTCCGTATTACGTAGAATAGTGATATGCACACAATACGTTAATGAATGTAGTGCAGTTAGTTATTCTTTGGTTCGGAATATTGTCATTCACTCTTATAATTTACAAGTGACATCTTCTTTAAGTTTAACTCATCAGCATCACAAGCCTAAGCAGCCTTAAAAGAAATGAAATTCTACTCTATTTGCAACACTTTCCTATGCAACATATTCGTTACTGTTGTTGTCGTTGTCGTTGTCATTGTTCTTGCCAACTGTCTGGCGACATTGAAGGAAAAATATAAAGTAAGATAACCCAAACGTTTATAATTTCTTATGTTAATATTTCATTTAATTTTCTCTTCTACTCGCATCTCATCTCCTCTCCTCTGGTCTTGTCTTGTATTTTTTTTATTTTATTTATTTCATTATATTTTCTGCTTTTGCTTGTGGCGTATAAAATTGATTATGGCGACAAAAGCCATTCATGGTCATTATCGTGTAGCACAAAGACGTGTCTCATACGTACGTATGTATGTATATGCTGCTGCAATTGCAAATGCACTACGACTCGCTTTAATGCCTTACAACACAGAGAATAAATCACTACTGCAGTGTTACACGTTTCTTGTATTTGTTGAGAATTTTTTTTTGTTTTTAGTTTTTCCTTTTTAAATGATCGATCCCCTGCATAAAACTTAGTACTTATTCGGAAGATAAAAAGTCATCATGTCTGATACTTTTCTATTCAAAAGATACAATCCAATGCAATGAACAGTTTTAACTTTTTTATCGAGTAATACTCTGTAATGCAGTGATAAGCCAGAAAGTTGTTGCACAAACGGATTGAATACTTGATTACATTGGTGGAGACTTGTGCCGAGCAGATTTTCGAAATTCTCACAGATTTACAAACTTACCATCCCCTCAATGGAGGACGATATTTTTGTAATTATTCTAGCAACGTTTAAGGGTTCGAATTCTTTTTACTTCAAAGCAAGATTCATATACACAACTTTTTACAATCACAGTAGGGACAATACGAATACGAATCATCAGATTTTGTAGTTCTACACACAACCGATACAAATCAACTATTTTACACAAATGTTGGAGTAAAACAAGGATGCTCCTTATCAGCGCAGCTATACACCATCGTGAGATCATGAGCGCAGCCTGTTCAAAGAACAGAGGAATGTTATGGTCTCTTACGCCAACTTAAGGGTTTGGATTATACGGATGGTATTTGTATACTCTCGTACAAAGTGTCCGACTTGCCAACAAAGACTTATAAGAGGTAAATATCAGGAAAATCACAGCCATGAGGACTAGCAACATAACCACCGACCACTTCATGCTACAAGGCCAACGAGTCGAATACTTGTATAGCTTCTTATATCTAGGAAGTGAAATAGTGACAACAAATGCCGGCGTAGAAACAGGCATAAATAACAGATTCAATAAAGCGCGAGCGGTATTCGGATTACGGCAGTCAATACAGAGAAACTCACAAATATCCAGACGAACCAAGCTTAGAGTATTTAATGCATGTTTAAAATCTACTCTGTTGTATGGAAGATGTACCTGGAAGGATCGAACACAACTATAGGTGTTCTTCAACAAGTGCCTCACAATCATATGCAATATATTCAGTCCTTATAATATCAGCAACATGGATCTGTGAAATCATACCAAAGAGAAATCCAATATAACACGAATAAAACGTAGGAAATGCAGATGTATCGGCCATACTATGAGAACGAATCATGGTAGTATTTATAAGAAGAATGGCAAGGCTCAAGAAGCCGTGGCCGGCCACGCAATTCGAGGAGGCGTTCGAATGCAGGTACATTCCGCCGATGAGAGCAAAAACAATACGAATACGACTTTCATAATGCATTTCCATCTCATACGGTTGGCTGCTATTATTTTTGCATCTTCCCATTTAGTAGTCGTATTTTTCTTATTAAAAATGGAAAAGTGCTGGAGCTGAGTGAGTTTGTAATTTCTTAACTTATGTTCACCGGGATATAAGTGAACAGTGTTTGAAAACAAGCTTCGCTAAATATAGTCGTGTAAAGGTATAAAATGTACATATTTTTTCACAAACCGTTTAATATTGAAATTTATTCATTGTTTTAACCTCAATTAATATGCCATTCACTCTGATCTTTTCAATTAAAATTCTTAATGGAGAAGCATTTATTAACAAAAAGACAAAAGCCTGGCTAATGATTGTAATGATGATTGCAACTAAATTGCAAATACGATTATAACATGTTAATTAAAATGTTTAAAATGATATTTAAATTAAACTGTATAAATATTTCATTTTTGTAATTACTTTGAATAGAACTAAAACCATTAATTAAAAATAAATAAATAAACATTTATTTTAATTTCTATTTTTTTCCTCTACCCCTTCTCTACCCCTCTCTCTCTCTTATCATTCAATAAAATTGTGTTCAATGAAATGTTTAAATCGTTTTGTTACTTCAAATTATAAATTGAAAGGCATTAATATTCTAACAAAAAAAAATTATAGAAACAATTTTATTTGATTTTTTTTCTCTTTTTTTTTATTCTTTACATTGTAAGACCACACACATCATCGATACTTATCTGTGTGGATTTTTATTATTGAAATGCAAATGTGTAACTAAATTGATCAACCAATTAAGCCGGGTCTATAAATTGGCTACAGGCTGTTCAAATGTACTGTAAGTGAGACGTAAAAAGAGCAGCACAACGGCAGATACAACAACAACAACAACAACAACAAGAACACATTAATACCATTTGGCACTGATACTCGTGTACCGACTGACGATGAAACACTATTGAATACAACACTATTTCGAGAACTCAAAACCGTTTTAAGCAGGGATTCCCAAGCGTTGCCTAAGATATTAAGAAATTTCATTTAATCATACCAAGCCAACAATGCTTTGACAACAAATGAACCTTGTGTAAAGTTCATATAAAGTTGCTAAAATAATATTACAATTGCTGAGATCTTGCAAATATGTAAACAAACCTGATTCAAATTACGTTCTTGTCCCTTTTTCGCTGTCGGCAGGCTCCTGTTGAAAATTACATACAATTCGTGGATATTATTCAACATAATCCTTTCATTCAGACACTCCAATCATCTCACATACTTACTTACTTAATTAGTCATTACAACGCTTCAGTCAGGATTCTATCTAGCTTCTCTCTGTCGCACTCCACATGTTTTTTGTGTTAATTTTATCCATAAGTGGCGGGCCTACAGTTTAAAGTCGACTCCGAACGACAAATTTTTTTTGAGAAACTTTTCATGGCAATTTTTTATTTACTCTCAGAGTTTTTGCCAGAAATCTTCTGAGAGGAAATCGCCGAAGACTTGGGGTTTGCACCGAAGCCTCACGTCTAATAAGCCAACATACTGCCTAGTAGGCTACAGTGACTTCAAAGTACAAAGTTGATAGTACAAAAACAAATGTTTCCAAACTCATTTGACGTGCTTTAGTATGAGTGAAAAAAATAAAGAACTCAATCCAAAATACTTGTGTGAAGTGGTTAACCATGGCCCCGGTAGTACAATACTATGGGGATGCGTATCGCCACCAGTTGCGAGCAGTTTGGGGAAATAATGTGTAAGAGAGAGTATTCAAACATTGTAAACAACAAATCCACCTAAAGCACGTAAGAATTAAGAATTCGTAATCGTTATTACTTTCAATAATTCAATGAACCCAGTCGTATTGCTGCTAATATGTCCACACTTTTGCACAAATTACCGACATGGCTTCAAGAGAATATTTAGGAGATCAACATAAATCAACTGCAAAGCTTAATCATGTGTGAATGGCAGCAAATATGAATAGAAAACTGTAAATAGGTTACATGGCATGCTTGAAAAGGATATCCAACTAAAATTGGATATAATATTTCAATATATTGCGTCCTTGAATTTTAAATTTGTACTGACTTCTATGTGGAAAGAGTCCATGTATCAGATTTATAACCATTTTTTATGTATAAATTTCAACCTAAAAAGAAAGAAAATAGTTGGATTGCCTTCAAAGAAGATAGTTAAACCGGTTGCCGTACCACTTCTCGTGCCATCTACGGAGACTGAGATAACTAAAACTCTGTTGTCAGAGACCACAATCAAATCATCTACGAAGAGCACAAACCAATTTTTTTTTTTATTTGCGAAGCATCCTACACCATCCATTCACATAATTCGTTCCTTGCCTTTACTAATGACGCCAGGTCCTTACTGTACTTTACGAGTTTAAGACTCGCTGCCTTTGCAATCTATGCCGGGTCGTGGGTAATGATCAGTTTTCTGTAGTGCTGGCAATACAATAGCAACACCAACAAAAAAAAAGCAAAAGTATCGTTCGTTCGTAATTTAATGTTATTGATATGAGGCGTTTATTTATTTACAGACTACATATAGGATGGCAGATGGATGGTGAGTTAAACTCCTTTGGTGTATTTGAAAATTGTTGATAATAAGCAAAGACTTTATTATGATTGAATAGTTAAGAAAATAACAATAACAACAATAACAACAACAATAACAACAACAACAAACATCATAATAATTTTTCTATTAACTTCGATAGATGTTGTTATTGTTGTAATTGTCTTAATAGTTATTTTAACATGTTTTAAACGACATGACATGTAAATAGCGTTTGGCATAAATGCATGAATGAATGAATGAACGCATGAATGAATGTATGCATGAATGACTGAATGAATGAGCAAATAAAAGGCAAACAATATTTAATTCTGTTTACTGCTTAATTAAATACAAATACATGTACAAATACAAATACAAAAAAAATAACACGTCCCTAACCATAAGTATACATAGATACGCACTTTAATGCCGACAGTTTCTAATTTATGAACAAAAAAATTTAAATTAGTGTATACGTATGTATGTATATAAAAGTGTGTCTGTGTGCGCGTATGTGCATGCGTGTGTTCGTGTGTGGTAGCGTTAATAAGTATGTGTGTATATGCACATAGAGTATATGAACGAACATGAATTGAAATTAATTTGAAGTTGAATTCGATTAATACTCTGATATTCCTATATACATACATACATACTTACATACAGACATACATACATATCTGTTCAGTTTGTGAGCCTTAAAAATGTAATCACAATATGTACTCTATTCTGTACGTACGTATATTATGTTTGACATTTATTGAGGAGTGTTGGTTCCCATTCATTCGGGCTTGTTCAGTGCAAGAATGAATATTAAATGATGCTTCAGATGGATGCCTGGTTAATTTTTATGTTTAATGCCCTGCTAGTGAAATAGTAGTTGGGATCGATGGGTTTTCAAACTTGTTTTCGTTGTTGTCGTATCTCGAACAGAACTACGCACTTTTCATTCGTTTGAAATTTTGTAATTGTTCGGAATGTTTTTAAGTGAATGTCGTCTTTCGTATCTGCAAATGACGGCTGCAAATTGTATTGTAAACAAACTGTTTACAACACCTACACAAGTACTGTAACTGTAAGCGCGATCGATTTAAAGAGTGCAAGAGTGATTATTCTTATTCATTTCTTAGTTTTCAAACACGTGCAATTATTTTGTTCGAAAACAGAGACAGAGAAGTCTCGGAATTGATTGACATACACAATAATGACAACAAATACGAAAGAAAACAAAAAATAAACGAGAGTTGGTTAATAAGTGTCGAAACGGAAATGTTACGGTGCCATCAATTCAATGAAAACATTACAAAACGTTGACAATTTCCTATTTTCCTAACTAACTCCGCCACTTTATTGCAGTTCACAATAGATAATTAATTCCATGTCCTATCAAACAAACACCCATTATAAAAACTGATCGATAAATCAGGCTTTCAACAATTTTAATTCGATTTCGGGCTTATAATTCTCTTCAGAAATGATTCATTGTAATCGTCTCAAAAGCATTTCAGTAACAGTTATACGATTAATTAAATTTCTTACTGCAATTCTAAACCACCAATGAAAAAATCTGTTCTTCAACTTTAATTTCATTTGGATGTACAAAATATTCCAAATAAATTCTCAATAGAACAAATATATTCCGATAATTTTGAAACGACCGTCGTTATAGTGTAACAGTATTATTATATGTTGTTGTAATCGACCAATTAAAAGAGAAATAATTTATGCCATAGCTTAATAAAAAGAAAAAAAAAGCCCCAAAACCGAATACAATCACTCAAAGTAATGGCTCATTGGTAAAACCTTGCTTGGTTTTACTCTTTAATTTCGCTTGTCTTCAAAATCACCGCAAATGTCAAATGACAATAACAATAGCAACAATCTAGCATTATTATGATTGACAGCAAGATCTATTGATCGCACATAAGTACATACGCACATACCTACATATATACGAGCTCTAAAAAAAGATCAATTATTTTTTCTTTTTTTTTCTTCTTTTTTGTTTTCTTTTGGAAAAAAAAGAAAGAAAAAAACTATTTTTTTTATAAAATGCTTTGGAAATCAAAGTGATTGACAATAAAAACGTTGATGGAAATTTGTACACAGTTCAAATAGACGACAGCAGTAATGACAAAACAAAGCACAATAGTGACAATATATACATACATATACATGCTTTTGCACGCACAACAACAAGTAGTATGTACAACATGCAACATGCGTTTAAAAGATAAAAATATATACATATGTGTGCACATACATATTTTTTTTCTTAACAGAATGTCTTGTGAAAAGTTTTTAATTAAAAAAAGCGCAATTGAAAAAAACCCTAAGAAAAGCAAAATAAATATAAAATTCTGTATTGAAAAATATTTTAATTTTGAAAGTTTAATCTTCTAAACAAGAGACCTATTTGGGGACGTACTAAAAAAGTTTTGCCAATTAACCCTCTCCTACCTTCTCGTGATTAAAAGACGTATAAACATTTCAAGTACGTATTGTTTTTGATTTTCTTCATGTACTTTAAAAGGACATCGCAAATAATCGCATTCCTTTTAAGATACGAGAGGATTATATCATCGATTTTTGTTTTTGTCCAATGACGCCATTTAAAAAAAATGATTTTGATTGCTGGTCTATTTAGTTTTGTCACTCTCATCATAAATATATCAGAATCGTGGTAAGGAATAGAAAATATTGTTAAAATGATGGTCACAGCAATCGATGACAGAACTTCCTCAATTTAGTCCTTCCATCGTAGACGAGGTCGTTCTCTACGCTGACTTCCACTTATCCCCGTATCAAGTATGCGTCTCGTCTGAACATTCTCCGAACGACATGGCTAAGCCAGCACAGCAACTGGATGTTAATGCACTTCACGACGTCCATGTCAGATCGGATTGGATGCGAAATTGATAGCGGAAAAATTTACTTTTCTTTCGAATGCTTCCAAGGCGCCTGTATCGATGCTTTATAGTGTCCATGTTTCTGCGATAAGCGTCCGTTCACTCATGGAACCAATAAAACGCATGGAATCTTAAAACAGTTGGTAAAGTCCCATGTCCTACTGTCAATAGATGCGAGATTTTATCTTCTCTTTTGGGTGAGCGAAAGGCTGCAAATTGACTTCAGAGCACTTTCTTAAAAGTTTTTACTCCTTTTTTTAAACCAAATCTCTTGATTTGAATTTCACTTTTGGTTTCCATATCTACCGTATTACACTGCTCTTGGACTTCAGAATATTTACACTACACTTGGCTATTAATAACACATTTTGAGTGTCACTCGTATAAGTTATGATGACATACATGCAGAATCTTATGAACATTCGACCCTGTTTATATCACTACATAACGATGTAAGTAACTCTATAACCGCTTGTATACTGCTACCCTCAAGAAAATTTGCTTTAAATCGAGAGCGAATCTACCAACACTAATGGCAATACTAAGATACACTTTCGAATGACGTAATAATATTCAAAGTCACATCACACTGCCATCAAATTGCTGAACTGATTCGTTATACCCAACGAAGAATAATACCAATACAGCAGCAGTAGAGCAAGTCTGTACTGTATTGTATGTCCAACATTCGGTAAATGCCTACCGAAATTACATTACAGTTCATATTCCGTTACGTTACGTAAATGTTTGACTCAAATTGGTTTAGTTTCGTTTGTTAGGCTACATAATTTCTCTCAGTGTTTCGGTAATATGATATGTTGTAGTGCAATCACACATTAAGAAAAAAAAAATAACCTCAACATAACGTTAGTAAATCATCTCCAAATGAATTGAATTGAAATGAATTGAAGTGAATTGTTACAAACTGCTAAATAAGGTGTGAATTGCTTGTAATCAGATCACACTTGACAAATTATTGCGTTGAATTTATTGGATTTACATTTTCATATTCTTCTTCTTACATGCAATACACACATACATACATACATATATACATACATACGTACATGTGTATGCTTGTTTAAAACGCAATGGATTATGGAAATAAATTAAAAATGAATGTAAATGTAAATGTAAAAATAAAGAAAATCTCGTCATGAAATTGATGCGATTTATTCAATCATTTTCATTCAATTCACACACTAATAAAGCCTCACAATATTTTCTGCCACAATAGTATGTATATCCCCCATGTATGCGCTCTTATTCAAACTGAAACTGAAACTGAAATTACCAGAGTCTTAATGATCGATCAATGGATGGATCATCATCATCATTGATTGTGGCGTTTGACAGTCAAACAAATAGTCTGAGTTGAGTATGAAACTAGTAGTACAGGCCTTTAGGTGAGGATATCGATAACAAAAGATGAAAAAAATAAATGCTTTTTTTTAATAAAATTGTTTGTGTTGTCGACCGAAAAAATGCGGTTTACGATATACATACGATATAATTACTTGAGATAAATTAAAAATATTTTTCTACTTTAACGTGTTAAAAACTTTAAAACATTTTCATTTCAACAAATAATAACGTGAAGATAAGCATAAATGACTATTTTTCTATGCAAATGCACATTTATGGCATTGATGGCTAACTATTTACGATAAATCCTGTTAATTTTCATATTTGTCACAAAAAAAAACCATTTTGTTTTTTAAACAATTTTCTTAACTTGTTTTAACCATAATTGCTGAGTTGTTGGTGACAGGCATATTTCTTTCAAAAATCGTTGTGTAAATTGTAAATGATTTCATATGTTGTGTCACCTTAAATTGAATTATGGATTGCAATTGATATTCAATAATTTATCACGTTTATTTTGTTTGTTTGTTTTTTCGTTTTTCTCGAATTTTATTAACATTTAATATGTGTATCTTATTATACATTGCAATGCCTATCAAATGATTAAAGCAAATGCTGATATTTCACACTTTTTTTTTCATAAATCAAACGTGTATAAGATTTTCGCAACGTATACGGATAAAAAGTAAAAATGTTCCGCATAATACGATAATATTATGAGTAATCGACAAGTGAATAAATATAAAGAAATTGTTAGTGCTACAAAGTAAAAAAGATAAAAGATCCGTAAAACTGAATACTGAAGTGGCCCGATGTTGTAGTTGGCAGTGAGCTAAACTTCAAGTGCCGAGGCCGTATATTCGATTCGCAGCCAGACATTCTGGGTGTTGGTGATTGTCTGATTGTTTGTTTAACATTATGTCTGATGATTACTCACAGTAGAAAAAAGTAATTCTCCAATAAAAGTGATGCAGTTATGTATTTACACACTAATATGTGCGGCATCAGAGTACAAGAGATCGTCATCATATCTTGGCTTCATTTTATTAAGATGGATTTCGTTTCAGTTCGTAAAATTGCTTCTTAATTTTTATTCTTTCATAAATTTCTAAAACGAAATATTATTTCTGTTTTCATTTACGAATCTCAATGGGTTAATAATAAAAAATGTGAAAAACAAACAAAAGAATTTTTTCCCATATTAAGGCCTAAACGCCGTTCAATTAACTAATCTTCTTCGTCTTTTCCACTACCCTTGCCCTACTCTTTCGTGCTTATGACCAAAATTTAAGAAAGAAAAAAAATTCCAAAACCTACAGAAAACAAAAAAAAATATACCAAACTTAGTGACCGACCGACCGATCGACATACATATGCACTCATTATGATTCTATCTGAAGTTATTGTTGTTGTTGTTGTTGCTGTAGTGTTCTGTTAAACTTTGATGTCTTAATGAACAAATAAAATGTTTTTATGACTCGGCTGCTACTTTGTGGAATAAAAAGCGGCACAAGTTGATCATCATAATGATGATGACGATGACGATGACGATGACGATGAATATGACGATGATAAAGCCTTAAAGATTTTTGCGTACGCTAAAACTCTCTCATATGAAAAAAGCAAAAGCAATACACCAAACCAACAACATGAGACTTTTCTGTCTGTCGTTTTGAACCGTGGTGGTGGGCCACACTAGCCAACAAAGCGAACATGTAGGAATACCGCCGCCAACATGCATGCATATGAACAAAGAAGACAATAAACCTAAAAGAAGGAAAAGAGGAAAAAAAAGGGATCCCAAACTACTTTAAGAAGGGAGGACCACCCAAATAGCTAAAGACGAGCTTACACATGTACATATGTATGTATGTATGTATTTGAATTAAACAAACTTAAGTTTTAGGCTCTTTATAGAGTGTGCAGCTCTTTTCAAGATCATAATGAAAACGAAAGGAGAAAATGACTTTAAAACACAGAGCACACACACACACACTCATCCACCACGCATCCAAACACCATCGAACATTTAGTTCATCTGTCCGTCAGCCAAGCAGCCAGCAACTGGCAATAACAACAGCCAAGTGCCACCGTATGTTAAAGTAAATCAAGCGAAAGAAATTTTAGGAACTGAAGCGAGAAATACAAGCAGGGTGATCTTTCTTTTCTCTCTCTCTTACAGTCGTAGTAGTAGTAGTAGTAGTTGTGGTAGTAGTAGTACGTTAAGAATATTGACTGAGATTAAGCCTCGCATGATGATGCTGATGATGATGATCATCATCATCATCATTAACAGTGTTTCGTATTGAAAAGAAAAGAAAAAAATGTTAATTCAACAGATGTTTGATCTTTAAATTAAAGTCTCATAATCATAATCGTCATTATCATTATCGTATTTTATTTTAAATCCACAATAATACTAACAACAACAACATCGGCAACAACAACAATATAATCAAATCAATATAATCATAAACAACCGCTAAAACAATAACTACAACAAAAATTAACATTAACATTATGTATTGTACAGGAGCATTTTAGAGGAGGAGAGGGGAGATCATTTAAAAGGGCATTTTAAAAATGATTTGCTGATCAATAACTGTCGTGTTTATGACTCTATTAAGTGAACATATGATGCCTTAGATTATGTCGCCGCTGACGTAATGGTTGGTTAGTGGCTGCGGCCACAAACTCCATAAAATGAAACAAACAAAAAAGTAAACGTCTTCTCAAACGAACCACACAAACTGGTTGTCAAACTATTGAAACTATGTAATCTATGCGATGCGCAAGCAATCAACCTTTTAACTGAAAATCCATACCACGCGATTGTTTGTCGGATTTAGGGCCTGAGATGCTACAGTCGTTTGGATTGTTTTGTTCGTCATGTAAACGCTTCTGTTGGTTTGATTCTTATTGTTTATTAATGGCATTAGCCAAAGGAGAAAATGGAACAAATAGGTATCGATTTGTTTCTTCTTTTTCATATGGAAACATTAAAATCATAATCAACTTTATATTCATTAATTCATTATGCGACGGTGTTCGCTTCGTGTTCACTTGATATTTAGAATTATAGCACATATCAGGATATGATAACTTCTGACGTTCAGATCCATTGCTACTGACCATGCCCCAAAACCCAGTATGGTGGCTTCTATATCAGAAGAATGGACGCTGGAGATGTAATTTATAAATAAATATCTCAGGCTGATACTCATAAAATTCTGGTAGGAGATTAAAGATTTTACATTGACACTTGCATAGCTTAAGGAAAGTTTATCGTTAATCGTTGTTGATATGCATATTTATAATCATCATTCCGCTTTAGCCAAAATTTATGCATTGACTTGGAACTAGAAAATTTCTTGTAATGGAGATTGAATATAAGCTCAGAGTGACAACGAAAACTATATGTTCTTTCAGTTTTACGTGTCCTATGATACAACAGTTACGATATCCTTTTGTGATTGTAAATATCTTCGCCAATGTTGTATTGCTATTAAAAAGCTTTACGTGTTCAGAAGAAGTACTCACTACTAATGCTCATAAACATGGCAATTTTGTAATAACATGATTATATCTGTCTGTCGCCGTAGTTTAGTTGGTAATGTGTTGGCTGATTACATCTGATGCCATGGTTTAACCGTTGGCTGACACGCTGCGTATATAAAACGAAGTATAAAAAATACAATACAATAATATTTTGGCAGAATCCTCTCAGCAGTCTCATGGCAAAAACTGTGAGAGTAAATAAAATTGCTTTGAAAAGTTTCTCAAAAACGAATCTGTCGTTCTGAGTCGACTGAAACTGTACATACCCGCCACTCATGGATAAAATTAACACACACAACATACATAAGTGGTGGGAGAAGTTAAGTCGTAATCCTTCTTACTTTAACAAATTGTCCTAAATTTGACGTTTACAATGCTACTCTTATAACCATTACTGTAATAACTTTTATCAGCCAAATATACCATTGTTTTGTTTGGAATTGTACTGTTGCCAAATAAATACCGTTCTAGTCAATATTTTAATATAAAAAGGAAAAATTCATAATAAAATGAAACATCAGCAGCAGCAACAACAACCATGAATATTGAATGTATTTGAAGAAACAAAAACAGAAACAGAAAGTCATTTAATTAATATTTTATTTAAATGTCACACAAATTGATGTGAACAGTTTCAGATCGTTTTCATATTGTTGTCGTTGATGTTGTTTTAGTAGCTGGTGACTTCAGTTTCAATTTCAAATTGACAACTTGAAAGACACTTGGATAGATGGCTTGATTAAGATCATGATGATGATGATGATGATGATGATGATGACGACCGATGTGTACAGCCGTCATCGTTATCATCGTCTTAGTTGGCGTAGTTGCAGTTGTAGTCGTCGTGTGTGGTAAAGTGAATTTTAAATATGACGCCTTTAAGCAAAGACCATATAACTTTAATGGCCACAAGTTGCCGTTAAAACAACCAACAACAACAGCAAAAACAATAAGAAAAAACAAATTCTCAAATTAATGTTCCAAATAATAAAAGCTCTCTCTCTGTACGATTCCAGCACATGCCCTTAATTTCGTTTCGCATTTTAATTTTGCGTCTTTTTTTTCTTTTGTTTGTTTTTTTTTTTTCTTTTTGCTCCCATTGTGACCACATCGAAACGAAAACAAAGAATAATAACAACAACAACAACAAATATGCTTTTAAGTAAAACAAACACATATGGGAACATGATGTTCACACCAAGCGCCCCCCTTTTCGGCACCAGCAACAACTGGCTACAACAACAATAATATTCAATGAAATGAAAAAAAATGATCAGAGCATCAATCTTCCATGGATCAAAACATTTTTACACAGTAAACCAATAATAATAACAACAACAATAACAACAACAACAACAACAAACACTGTGATGATGTTTTATGATGTGTTTTGTTTTGCATTTAAAAGTCATATGAAAAGTGATGGATCTACACGTTGGACCACATTTGAAAGCGGGCCAAAGTTGAAAAAAATTAAGTCATAAAAGACTATTCGAAGACTCTATGTAGAGAATATGGCCAGTTTCACTGAACTGAACTCATATTGGAAATGAAATGGAATCGTAAAGTTTAGTTTAGTTTTGAAATAATTTTTCTAAAAGTGAAGAGTGAAGTTACTGCAAAGAGAGTTTAAAGCAGACCATCATTCAAAATGTATTGACCATTTGGCATTTTATTGTGTAAGGTTCTTACCAATATTTTGTGTAATCAGGGTTCGGAATACATTTTTTTGGGTTATTTGTTAAGAAACAATTCCAAAAATGGGATCGTATTTCTACGTCTATTTACATATGTATACTTAGTCTATGTATATTACCAGACTGTTGACAACCATTGAAAGGTCCCAGGCTATCCCTCGTGGCCAATAAGGCCTTTGAAAGACAAGTTAAATGTTAATGCAATTAAGATTAGATGGGAACAATACGATGAGAAAGCTAAATGCACTCGAATATAATATTATTCTACTAGTCACGACTTGCTTTTCAAACAAAATTCTGGGTAAGGAGTTGAACAGTGCCAATGAATCTTATGCCATTATTACAGTGGTAATCCCTAGTGTAGTCTAGAATCACAACTGTAATGTGTTCTGTCAGTAAAAAGCTGCTTTTAGCACAGTAGTTGAGAATTGGTTTATCGTCGAAACTCACTCAAAAAAATGACAAAAATTGTAAATTGATGTCAAATATTTGTCAAAACTGACAAATGTTTCTGCATGAGTCACGAGTATGGATGGAAATCATTAGCAGAGATAGAATATACAGTTCAGAAAAATACTGCTTTAGCCTATAAGTATATGAATTATTATTTTTTGTTTTTGTTATTTGCATTACGAACCCTGAAGTGCTAACATTTTTTGTTACTCTCTTAATGCGTTTATAAAGTGAGAATTTTTATATTCTTTAAAGCCGCTAAAAGAAAAAAAAGGTTAGAAATTTAATTTGTTGTAGCCATAGGGCAATTAACAAACTAAACAACTTAAAATAAATACCAGAGGAAATTAAATGAAGCAAAAATAAAATCAAAAAATACAAAGCCAAACAAAGAAATAAAGTTTGAGAAACAAAACAGAAGACCATCATTGTGATCGGTAATCATGATCTTTCAGATTGTTTTCTCAGACCAGTGCAAAAATTTAAATCGTTTTTATGAAAACAAATCAAATTTACATTTGATTTCTGATTTAAAAAAAAAAATCAAACAAACTTCGCACACAAGATCACTGATCATTTCATTACACTTTACTTGCGATCAGTGGCGATTTGACCAAACAGTCCGTTTCATAAAAATAAAATTCAATTCGTTACGTTCAGTTAAGAACGACTGATTATTGTCTTTTTGCAAACGACAAATCGGAAAACGAATTGACCGCATCCAAATGAAATCTGTGTAACGAAATCAAATTGAAATAAACACGCGATCAACACACTCTTCAATTTATTTGTAACTCAAATTCAATTGATCAACCAACATCAAATCCAACGACGAGTTGAGTACAGGCATCTACTGCTCCTTAGACCTTCTTACCCATACATTGGTTTCTACTACTAATCGAACATTTAGAGTTACTTACGGCCAGTGATCACTGGAGGCTATTTATTCATTACGTTTCTACGTTGAATGTGGGGGACCACACACGTTGCCGGGGTTCACTACAATCATTCATTCAACATTGATTTGGACAACAATTTTACTTGAAAGAAAATGATCATCAACGGCATCATCATCATGAAAGCCAAACGTTATTATTGTCGTCAGGAGTAGCAGCAGCAGCAGCAGCAGCAGCAGCAGCAACTTTATTATTAACATCTTCAATTGTGAATGCCAATCATGATGGTTTGTTGTTCATCATCTTTCTCAGATCATTCGACATTATTTTACTCTTTTCTTTTCCATTCTATTGTTCTGAAATCTTCTGCAATAAAATTCTAAATGGAAATCAATGTTAAAAAGAAGAAGCACTCCGTTGCCATTTGATAAATTATAAATGAATTGTCTTTAACTCCCCTTTCTTTTTCGCCCCTCGTATATACATACATACATATGTATGTGTGATCATTAAGTGATCATTTACCTACCGCAGAAGTGTTTAAAGGATCCATGAAAATTGCAATTCGTGCGTTTATCTTGGTTTTTTCTTTGCAATTGATTACAATTACACTTGAATAGGCTTAACAGCTTAAGATATTTATGAAAATGGTAAATAAATGCAGTTATTAACGAATAAAATTGATTCAACGAATAAAAATAAATACCAGATAACGGCGAACTGAAATAACAATTCTACAAAAATTTTACAAAATTTTCAGATCCTTAAAAAGAAATCATCACGAATATCATGCATTCACGATGATATTTTAAGAAAAAATTGCAAACAAAGTTTCTCAAATCTGTCGCTCGGATTCGACATTATACTGGAGGTCCCGCCAGTCATAATTAAATTATTACATACAGCATGAGTGGTGTGAAAATCTAGACTGTAATCCTAGTCTAAATAAAGGCTTGTAATGACTAATTAAGTAAGTAAGTAGACTGGTGTTCACATTGATTGGTTTTGAGTTTCACAGGAAATCAAGTCTTCCGATTCTTAACAAAAACTCCATGAGCATGTTTGACCTGACAGCAGAAAAATTATTAGAATGTACTGTGATGTCTGAGAAACATGAGCAATAATGTGAATACGGATTATAATTATGCTGATGGGATTTATTGAAAATTTATTCCAAATAATTCAAATAGAAAATTGGAAGGAAGAAATGAACCGGCTGTAGAAGTCACAATTCTGTCCTACGCTTACTATTGTAGAATATTATGTACCCCCCCCACTCATGGGTAAAATTCACACACAGAATATTGGTTAAGAGAGGCCCCCGAACCTCAGGCGATACTAAGTGATAGGACATGCAAATATCTAAAATAGCTGAAGCTAATCAAATAGTAAACTTAAGCTTTAAATGTAGGAGTTTGAAAGCTGGATTTATTTTTTCTAGTTAAGATACTTTATCGTTAATTGTTTTTGTATTTATTATCACCTTAATTTGCGTATTTTCGTTTCCTTCTTTTTTCCTTTTTGCTAAACCCCCGAAAACGATGGAATGAAACCATGCATTGGCTTTAGGCAATCAAAATGAATGGATCGATCAATTAGCTAAACGATGCGTGTTAAGTTGTTTTTTTTTCTTTTTTTTTTTTTTGTGGTAGAAATAAAAACAACAATTAAATAAATTGTATTTTAAATGGTTTCTTTTTTTTCATTGTGGTAGTCCTTTGATATGCTCTCAACTGTTTAAGAAAGAAATCTTGGTCAAGAGTTTTTTTTTTGAATTTCGAAGAATAACAAGCGCAGGCGCCAATGAAATTAAATGTCCTCATTAATGAGTTGCAGCTGATCATAATGATAACCATCATCATGTTGATCATCAATATTATCATAACAATGCCTGGTAAAACATTTTACTGTGTGCCATTGATACTCTTTTCCTCTTTTGTCGTGCGTTTATTTTGTATTATTTCAGAATGTGAAATTCGAAATCAAAATGTGGCTGCGTTTATGCATTGTTATAGCCAGCCGTACGGTAGCCAAAGTCAAGAAAACAAAAAACATTAATTTGTAAACACAAAATATCACTTAAAACGATACTCTCCTCCCTCTCTCTCTCTCTCTCTCTCTCTCTCTCTCAATCAATCGATTTGTAGGCATATTGTAGTAGACACTGGCTACAACAACTACCACTGGTATTACTAGTTTAAGTTTGGAAGATCATTACTACCTGGAAAGTATTTTAAATTTTCTTTTCGAAAGGACGACAAATGTGACAAAATACCGCGGAATTTGGGGATCTAAACATCAGCACGAGCACACCTGTTCGCAACGCTATAATAATAAAAAGCGACGGATTAAAAAACCATTAAATATCATTTATTTATTTAAAAAAAAAACCAAAAAGCAAAAAGTTTCAATTAACATCCAAAACAAGTGTGGAATGATTGTATTTCGTCACAGCGAGAATGCGCAATGATACAACTAAAATAAGTATCTTAAAATTATTGTTATGATAGCAGATAATGTTATAAATTTGATATGGTCACCTTAACTACCTTTATGCTAGAATGTTGCTATAACAGCAATGCCTAAAATGTATCAGTATTGAACAGCAACAATAAGTCCTGGACTTTTGCATAACCATTTACGCAATATCCGCAATATAACAATCAGCTCAACTAGCGTTACTACGGTAACAGTAAGCTTGTGTCTCCATGTATTTCTAAAGCGTTTATAGGACTAGAAATTTCTGCTTTATCGAAACTTATTTTCTAGCGTAAGGGAAACAATACTAGAAGCCCGTAGTGAAACTCTTAACTCATCTTTAAAATTATAAGAAACACGATGATGTCAATCACCTCGATTCCTTTATTGTGAAGACATCGTAGTCTAAACCTGAAGCTTAAACCACGGCCTTTCGTCTAATAAGCCAACAAACTATCCACGAGACTACGGTGATTGTATTATCACTGTTGTCGTCCTTTTTATTTTACAATGTTTATTTAAAATCAAAATTGAATAAAAAATTCTTTGCCATTTGATACTTGAGTGTTGAATCCTTAATTGTTTGAATGTCTTTGCCAATGAATTGTTCCCAAACATTGTTGCTCTGTTTTTCACTTTAACGAAAGCACTACAACAAACTGTTGCTTTTATTGAAAATTTCTTTCAAAGTTTATGGTCTTTTGTTTTATTTTTATTTTTTTTGTTGTTGTTGTTTTTTATTGTACTAATTACTTCATTAACTCATTTAGTGAAATTAAGGAATTTCGGTATCAATTTCTTTAAAATATACACCGGGAGTTGCAACGGCAAGAACAAGAAAAAAACTTGCAACTGCATTCGACAAACATGATCCCAAAGAATGTCATTGTCTCGGTCGGTCTCGATCTCAGTCTGTGTATCTGCTAATTTATTTACAACAACATCATCTGATGTTCTTATTCATTTTGGTGACTGAACATGTTCCATTGCTTAGCCTGACTGACATACATTGTAAAACAAATAATTTTGTCTTCTGCTCTTCGTTTTTCTCTGTTGTTTAAAAATAATTTCACATCTTAATGAAATGTGAGAATTACCGAAGGTCGTTGATATTTTTCTCATTCCTTTTTTTTCATTTTTTTTTCTTTTAGAACATGATCGTATAGAAAGAACGTCCAAAGAAGTCAAACAAAATCAACACATTTAATTCAATACTCGTATATATTGAGGGCCTGTTCTTGACAAAAATTATAGACGAATGTCAAGAGTACTACATTACAGTACTAGTCTATACTTTAAATTCCTTTAATTTGGCAATTGAATGAAGATCACATAAATAATTTTTATATACGATCAATCCCAAAATTTCTTTCTGTATTGGGAATAATCTAAATACACAAAGGCACCGGCGGAAGGTAAAATAAATAGTAAATAAATTTTTTCTTAAGGGACTTCTTCTCAGCAGTCTTCTGATAAAAAACAAAAGTAAATAAAATTGCCTTGAAAAGTTTCTCAAAAAGAAACTGTGGATCGGAGTCGACATGGGTAGGTTGTCATCCTGACTGAAGGATTGTAATGACCAAAAATGTATGTATTTATACGACAAATACAATACGATCTCTTCTTTACTTATGCCAGTCAAATGTATTTGAATTGATACCAAATTACGGTTTAGATAGGCAGAGAGACAAAAAAAAAGACTTTTGCAAGCCATCTTCACTCGTTTACTGATTATTGATCATAACGATCGCAAATTCACTTCTTGTTATTAGCCACCATTTCACATGATTTGTAATTTTTTTTTTTTGATTTTAATACAAGTGAAAACAAATCTCTGCATATTCAATAACAGTTGTTGCTGGTCATAAAAAGTATTCTCAAATTCGACAAAAAAAAAAAAGAAAAAACTTAACAAATGTCAATAGAAATGAAAACAGTTTCGATTTCGGTATCCACACTTTTCTTATTATTTTTATTTTTTGATCTGTTTGAATATGTTCGTATGTTTGCATTTTTTGCTTTTTTTCTTTTTTCTTTTTATTGTATTTTTTTATCGTTTAACAAAATTTAATTAAATCAATTCGTTTTTTTTTTGCCTTTCCTTCATGCAATTGGAATACTGGCTACATTTTCCATTTCAATATAAACATTTAGATTTGATTTGGATACACAACAACAACAACAGCAACAACACCAATAACATCAACAATAGAATAATAAAAGGTTGAGGGGCATTACGAATCAACCCTTGCGTTTGAAATCTACTGGAAATCCGTATAAAATTGGTGTTGACATGGTAAAAAGAGGCAACAACATCATCACAACAACAGTAACAGCAATAACAACAATATTAATACCAATAATATCTCGCAATTTTGCAATAACAACAATACTAACAACAAACATGTCATTTTATAGTAGAATTTTAATTAAATCCCTGAAGTTACAAATGCTGTCTGTCTGTCTGTCTGTCTGTTTGTCGTAAAGCACAACAACAAAAAATCCAAAAAATTGTAAAAAGCTTTGAAATAAAAACGGAATACACACAAATTGTTTTATGTTTATTGTAATTGTTGTTGTTGTAGTTGTTTTCATAGTTGATTTCCTTGTTCAGGATGTTCCTAAAGGACTTTAGAATTCTGTTTAAGGTTTTTGAAATATTAAAAGATTTCTTTCTCACTTTTCTTAAACAACCAATAATATACGATTCTTTGTCTGTACGTTTAACACTCATTCAGAAAACAAGTCCAATTATAGTTTCACACATGAACCTACACATGAACCTTCCGGTAAACATCATTCATGTTTTCAGTGATGGATCCGCAGCAAAGTCGGATTTGGAATCCTTTCAGAACAACTGAGTATAAGATCGTCCCTTTCAATACCAGATTATTGTAATCCTTTTCAAACTGAAATAATGGCTATTATTCACTAGCAAAGGTAAGATGGATAAATAAACACACTTGTAGAGACACCAGACAAATCTGGCCCAATATGAATATATGTAGAACAGAATTTACATTAAGCCTATCAAGATTCTATCTAAGGAACCTCAGAGCAGTTATACTAGGACATAAAATATAAAATGGGAATACTTTGTAACCACAGAGCATCTTCTCTGTAATTTTTCGGCGCTTGGAAATCTAAGAAGAAGAATTCTCGGACACCCACATAATCCACACCTTCTTAATACTCTCGAGATAGTTGTGAAATACCAACCAGAGTAGGAATAGGTAACATTGGTATTACAACGGAACCTTACTGAAGTATCACATGAAAGACGAGACACAAAAATAGTTTTTTTAGGTTTAACTACAACCAAATCCCTTGGAGCAGAAGTATCTAAACTAGTCGACACTACAGATGAATACGAAACAGAAGACGGTTTCGAAGATGCTGGAGAAGTGACATCACCTAGAGGTAAAGTTAAAGGAGATAGAGTAGACTTTGGACTCAGTTCAACAAAATTTGCAGGCTTCAGTATAGAACTGCTAGCTGGGTTATCAGCAATAGATGGACAAATGTCCACAATAGGAGTAACAGTGGACAATGTATTGATTGTCGCAGTTTCCCCTGGCACAGAAACTTGCACCACATGCCCAGAAGCCTCAGAAGTAAGAGGGCCCAGGATCCAAGTAAGCTGTGCCCTGTAAGGCTGCTGCCAGATTAACCTAACCTAACCTAACCTAGAGTGGGGACACTATGTTGCTTGTATTCCATTCGTCTTATTATTTCAACACATTCAAAGGGAAACTGTTCTCATCAATCAACCTTACACTTTCCGCACAATTTCTGTTCGATTGTCTTGAGGGTAAAATCCATTCAAGGTTTTTGAAAAATTTTGTAAATATTTTACAATCTTTTCTCTCACTTTTCAAACATGTTTTATCGTTTAAAAGCAGAAACAAACTAATACGTCCACAAATACACACAAACCTACACTGTCTTATTATTTAGTCCGATACCTTAACATATGCCAGAGATATTTAAAATCCAATAAAAACAACCACAACGATAATACAACCACAACAATAATAATAAAAGCCAAACATATGTATGTATGTATGTACATACATCATAGAAATATTTTGTAAAACACTGCCGAAGAAGTTAGAGGTCCCCAAGGTCTTATTAAGTACCAACACTTACGTACACACTCATACTCCTGTAATATTAAAATACTTATCGACTGGATCTGTAACCAACTGTGATGAACACACAAACTACTCCTTTTGGTATAATACTCCCCCCAATTTCTATTCATCGTCAATTCAGTAAGAATTTTATGAACGAAATTCTGTTGGCAAATAAAACAGGGAGGGTGTATGTGGAGGCAGGGCAGGGCAGGATAGAGATTTATCTTACATGAGTTTATCTTATTGCTACACACAGTTATTCTGTAATTCGTAATGCTTTGACAAATGGGCTGTTATGGGAAGTCTATTACTGTTTAGGGGGGAGGGGAGATTCTATTATAATGGCGGGGGGGGGGGAGGGCAGGTTATTTTTATTGTTATTTTATTATTATTTTGTTGTAAAATTAATTTTAAGCAACAGATTATTGTTCATGTTTAGTGGGTCTATTGCGGGTAAATGATTGTCTTGATTTTTTATTGCCTCAGTTGAGTGCAAATATTTGATTTTATTAGTTTGTTAAGATGCGGTATTTGTTTGGCCAAGATTAACGTCATAATGGTAAAAATTACCACCAGTAATGGAATAAAATTTTTGGTTTAAAAAACATTAAACTTTAATAGGTTTTACTGCCGTAGACAAACCAGTTGTTATGCGATAAAATTTTTGGTCAAATTAAAGTGAAGGAGGAGGGTGTCAGTAGCTTTTATTTCCAAAGCAGAAAATTTCGGCCATCAACTATAGAACTCTAGGTCTGTATTCTATTGACAACATTGAAAGTCGCGGGAAAATCTCTCATCAGTATGTATCTTTGATTTGACTCTCTCTCTCGTTAGGTCGATTTTGCAGGCAAAGTTCGCTAGTGTAATAGTAATAGCCGCTTTAGAAGCACATGTCAAATACAGAAAATCTATTTTTGTTTTCCTCAAGAGAATTTCATTGTACTTTCAAATTCTTCAACCAGAACTCGTATCCTTCCATCAGAGGTAACTAAGAATTAAGATTTCTATCACAAAACTTCAATAAAAATCCCTACAATTAATTTTTCATAGGCCAGTGAATTGTGAAATCTTCATGGTCAACACCAACACCAACACGAACACCAGCACAAACACAAATACCAACACCATCATTTATGGGTTTTATGAGGTGTGTGTTAATAATTGTGTTTAAGCGCAAAGTGTCCCGTGCAAGACCTCTACTCTTTACTATCCGGCGATCAGTTAGTGTGTTAATCAGTGTATCCACATGAAATTAATTAAATATTCAGTAGTATGGTGTAGTTAAGTGAACCGAAAACCTAAAATAAGTCATAGAAATCAAGTCATTTATGGCTGTATTATGCATTCTTAAGACATAGAACTGGACTCCTGAAACTCTTTCGTTTCGTTTCGAAGTGCTCCCATGTCAGCGTGTTTAATGTAATTATAGCATGACATAGCATGGCATGTTTTGTTATTATGTTTTCTAGGATGGCTGCCTAACTGACCAGCCGACCTGCCGTCCAACCACATCATAACACAGTGTTTTTGCCAATTTCTTTTTTTTTTTTTGTTAAGAGCCATCAAACACCTTCATTTCATTTAATCGTTTAATAACTGCAACATTTTTATGAAAGGCGACAACCAACCAACAGCAACAACAACAATAACAACATTTTGTTTTCAAAAAAAAAAACACAAGAAAGCAGTCACTATAGAAGGGTGTAAAGAGAGGGTAAGAGAGAGGCTACACAGTATGTGAATTAAAGCCATAATGCATCATCTTTATCGTCATAAATGTTCTGTCATTTTTTTATGTTGTTGCTGGTGCTGCTGCTGAGTTACCAGTATTGTTGCAACTTTGATGAATGTGCCAAACATTATGGTATTACACTGTGCCATTACACTAAAGCATTCAAGCAACAACAACGCGTTCGAACACATACATACATACATAAAACATACACACTCACTCAATATATGGTTTATAATAAATGTGCTACAGACAGTGCAAAAATCTATTTTATATTTAATTTAAGAAAGGTAGGTAGTTTGATCAGTTACATGTAAAGTGGAAGCACTACCATTCCACTACGTTGCTATTCTATTGTAACTATGTACATAGCTTTTCTACGGATACATAAAACAAATTATTATACGGCAAACTATTCGGCAAATTAATAATGCTTCTTAAATACTTAGCTGCCAAAATTCCTGCAGAAATTCCTACACTGTGGTGAAAAGATCAAGTAATTCTACATACAATTGCCTTCGCTGTCAACTGTCTGCGAAAAACAAAAAAGACTTCCAAGTGGTTGTTGATATCAGCATGATATCACGATTCCTAGTTACGCCTCTTTTTTACGTCCATTATATTGTACGATATCCACCAGACAGACTAATCAATGGCTAAAACCTCAGTATGGAAGACCCTACACAGTTAAAGAACTCCTAACGTCGAAGTAAATTATGAGCCCAGACTTAGATTTAAAAGCATGGGCTACGATGTTATTGTTAATTCTTTCCGAAGACTGCACAACAATATAAAGACTTTAGCATCAAGATTAATAGAGAGTTTCTAACAAAAGGCATGAGGTCCATTCTATGTACTCCTTAACAATTCATGGACGTACATAGAGTTTAAACTATTGGAGACCAATCATCTACACTCCATCTGGAGGATGTGAAATTTTCATATTCACTCATGGTCTGGGCAAGAAAACTGAGAATCTGTATGCAGTAATCCTATTGAAGCTCCAATAAAGCAACTCTAGAAGTATAAAGCGAACGCTACTATTGAAACTTCTGTTCCAGTGCTTTAGGTTATATCGCCCCATTCAGAAGATTGCTTAGTAAACTCTGGAATTTTGTGCTCCCAAGTGACAGACTTCCACTTTTCTACTAAGTGCCCAGCAGTTGTTATATTCATTCAAAGTTTGTGTGTGTTTTTGTTTTATTACTTCTAAATGAATGGAACCCCCCCCCCCCCCATCAAATACTTTTTCTAAGCAGCTAATTCACGTATTCTCCGAGTTCCGTATTGATTAAATATTTTAGTTTAGAAGTAGCTTCAGAGCATATTTTTGCTGTTTAATGTGGCATATCAGATGAATTGAGTGATGTTTTATGAGCTACGATGGTTGGCAGGTCGGTTGCATGACTTTTCAACATATTGTTTTGTTGTTGTAGTTGTTGTTGGATTTATGAATAGAGAATATATGTAGGTATGTTACATAGTACATATGGTAAGGAATGGATGGCATGGAATGCAGTGTTAGCTTGCAATGGCTAGTAAAGCTGCATGATTTTCATGCAAGTGCAACGGAATGAAATGATGTATTAAATAGTAGGTTGTAATTATTGTTATTGTTTTAAATGTTGTTGCTGCTGCTGTTGTTGTTGTTGCACTTTTTAAAGCGTCTACTTTTGTTGCTTATTGTTGTTCTTGTTGTTGCTATATGTCGTTTGCCATTTTAAAATTGAGTTATTTTGCTCCTGGGAACATGCATTTTATGGTTTGGCAAAAAATTCTACAACAAAAAAAAAAGAAAAAAAAGAAAACAACTCGTAGAAAAAATAGAATTTAACATGAACATTTAATGTTTGATGTTTGTTGTTTCTTTTTTCTTTTGCAAATAATAATGTAGAATGTATTGTAAAAAAATATATAAATAAAGTTAAAGCAGCATACCAATAGTGTTGCATGCCACATATTTTTATACACGTTAGTAGACATACACAAATATAGTGAAAAATCTAAACAACTAATGCACACCAATCGAGCCACCATCGACTTTTTTAACGCAATTGTCACTTCCACCTTACCACTATTCAATAATAGGCAACGGGAGGCCCCATAAGAGAGGAGGTGTTAGTGGTAATGGAAGCAGCAACAACAACAACAACAACAACAAGTGGAAAACATGAACACGTTTGTAAAAATAATTGTTATTTGTGCTGTAAACAGAGTTGTATACCGATTGTTGCAACTTAAATGAGTTATTAGTTATGGCAACATACCAGCAACAACAACAACGACACCAACACTTGCTAACAATTGCACAAATAATTGCACTCGTACTCCCATACTTATAAAAAGATTTAATTACACATTTCATTCGTATTCATTTAAAATGAAACGCCAGACAATTTTATCTTTTCAATTCAATCTCCCTATCACAAACTACCTAGCCCCCCCCCCCCCCTCCCCCTTTTGCCAACCATCACATGTATGTACATATACAACGAACGCAACCAAAAGAGCTGAAATCTAAAACGAAACCAAAGAGTGTGATAAGAAGTCATAACAAAAAATAATAAAAATGCTAACAATTTAGTCAAATAAAAAAATCCTCAAAAAATTGAATTATTAGAGAGGGCCAGAATGTAAAAAGAAGCCAAGAATATCGCCTCTGTGTTAACATAATCACAAATATGTTTTGCATTAAAAACTTTACATACCACGACTTGAAGGTATTTGAACAAATAATTTTAAGACGGTAATCGAAAATCTTTTTAATAAATATCACCACTCCTCGCAATAACTGAAAGGAAATCACACTGCGAGTGTTATTTCACAGTTAACTGGATAGTTAAGACACTGGCTAAATGGCTGACAAAAGTGCCGGTAGTAAAAATATTTTCTGATTTTACATTTGTGCTCATTTGTCTTGATTTCTTTACCAGAAAGTGTAGTTTGGAACTTGGCTCTTATTTTTATATCTGGGGGAATTGCTATCCTATTCAAGGAAAAGATGTTTATTTACGAGAAAGAAGAAAATTATTCATTGCCGTTCTTTTTCTTAGCAAAGCGATTGAAATACTTGCGTGTTATCCTGGATAGGAAACCGAAATAGGAACAGCATTAGGGAAGGAACATAGAGCAGCAAAGACCTACAGATACTGGTCCATATGTAGGAGATTCGTAGGTTCTAAATGGGGCTTCACTCCAAGAATGACACACTGTCTCTACATTAGCGTAATTGAACCTAATCCAAGATATGCTTCAGTAGTGTGGTGGCCACAGATGAAGAGGAAATGCAACATTAGAATAATTTAAAGGGTTCAACGAATGTATTGCGACGTGAACATCACCCACAAGGGAATTAACAACAATACTCCATCCAATCAATGGTATCGGCGTCTTTTAGTCTTCTGGCGTGGGGGGGGTTGGATCAACCAGAGCCACATATCGTATCATCAGAGTATAGTTGAGGCACTGGACGGTGTCTCGCTTGAAGCGTAGTTATCGGAGATGTCAATATCAATACCAACCAATTGCATAACTCTAATACCGGATCGACTTTCTTGGCCAAATTGATGCATGCCATAGATGCCTGTGGGGCCATTAAAATCTTGACTTTAAAATATTTTATTAACTTCACGAGACAGGCATGAGAGTCTTTTAAATAGAACCTGAGCTAAATAATGTATTAAGTCTTGATTTCGCAAACTGACACTTAAAATCTTATTGATTTTGGCAAGCGAGAATTATGCAAACTGATCTTCAACCTCTAATCTGAAATACATAGCAAGTAATAATCATCGCTCTTCTTCTGCACTTCATAACATACTCTCCGAAACCAGCTGTTCTCCGACAATTCTTATGCATCTGGTCGCGGTATTAAAACTATAAGGACGGCCACCCAGCCATGTATAGTTGCATGGGCATAAATTGTTGAATCATTCGCATTCACAGTGCAAGTTGCCAATGCCGCCAAGAAATGCTGTGTGCAAGGCAAGTACACTGTTGCAAACATAATATGTTTGTATTTACACAATAAAAGAAGTAACAAAAAAAGTAAGAAAGAAAGAGACAAGAGGCAAATATTAGCTTTTAAATGTCACTGCTTGCAGCCCTTAAGAATCAAAGTTTCTCTGCGATCATAATGAAAACAAAATATATTCATACATACATATCTACATATGTATATACATATATACAAACAACAACGACAACATCAACAAAACAGAAACAAAACAAATGTTAATGAGTTAATTAGTGCTGGCAAAAAGAGAAAATATTGCCTCTATAACGCTGTTGTAGGTCGTTCTCTCCTCTTAAAACAAATGCAAGAAAAATCAAAAGTTCCCCCTCTTTTTAAAACGATAGCATGCATACACACACATGTATTAAAATCATAACCGAAGGTACACTTAGCATATGGATTATACATGATTTTTTTTTTTTTTTTTTTTTGGGGTACATATGTTAGGAGACAGTGTAAGATAATAATATGTACACAGGCAGAGACACTAAAAGGGTAGGTTAAAAATCTGAGCCTACAGACTATTAAACATTGTGTTGGTAATGCAGTGAAGTAAAAGACTGTATTAGAGGATTTATTTTAA
This sequence comes from Sarcophaga subvicina, assembly GCA_936449025.2. NCBI lineage: Eukaryota > Metazoa > Arthropoda > Insecta > Diptera > Sarcophagidae > Sarcophaga > Sarcophaga subvicina. The sequence continues at coordinate 713,981 of OW388084.2, forward strand.
AGACCACATTTATTTATGAAAACAATTAAAATAGAAAAAAAATTAAAAATTAAAAACTAAAATATTCTCAATTTTAAAATCCGATAGTTGGCCGATAGTTGGTCATGTAAAAAGTATCCAAAGAATTTTAAATACGTTGAACTCTGTATGAATAGTCCACCACATACACTTTCCTTAGGAAAGTTGATTCAAAATTGAACAACCCGAAATTAGGAGACACAAAATCATGTGACTATTAAGATTTCTTATCACAAGAACGAACAAGAACCCCACTCTCTTTCCGAGAAGTCCTAAATACGAGAAGTTTTTTGTTTTTTTGCTACAATATTTTGATTTATTTTTCGTCCTTAGAAGATCACATAACAAGTTCAACAGCAAGTAATTGGCAGTGGGCATGGAAATAGTTCGATGATGAGGATCAACCGGAATGAATGAAAACAGACATAACAAGATTGAGACTTAAATTGTCGTCCCGATCTGTACTATCCCTTATTTAAAACCCGTTTTTTCTGAACGGAATTTTTCAAAACATTCATAAGCAGGTTTTTAAAAATAATATTCAATTGAATCACTAAGATTACATTCTTTCAAATCCTGCTAATGACAAAAACAGAAAACATAAAACATTTAATATTTGATTTTTGCATACATATGTACATATACATACACATATTGTCTGTATTATAAATACAATTGGTTAGATCACATCAGATGGATCAGGTCTAAAAAAGCATTCTTTACGACACGCACATAAATTCATGATGGATACAGTGACTGATAGAGTGAATAAATGTGTGAGTGACTGCATTTCAAAGTCATTAAATAAAGATACCAATAACAACAATATACCCCTGCCATCACTTTGCCTTCTTCTTATTCTAACAAAACACACGTTCAAGTAATTAAGTTGAAAAATGTCTTAAAGATGCCATAAATCGAATGAACGTACGTACAAACTGATACATACATACATACATACATACGTATTTGCATATCAAGTGAAAATCATCTCATGCAAGCCATGACTGACTGAATATTATTTTTTTTTTTTTGCCACAATCGAAGTAATTTTGGTCACACTTCTTTCAAAGTTTATAGCCTCTACTCTCTTGCTCTCTCTCTTTCTCTCTCTCTCTCTCTCTGTCTCTTACACTCATTTAATATACAATAGTTTAGTTTTATAGTCATTAGTCTGTATTAAATTAAAAAAAGAAAAACATTAAAAAAAACATAAAAACCAACTTTTGGTTTTTTCTTTGTTTGTTTGTCATGAATTAAATCTTCCAAAAACGTTATAAATTTTCAAGCCAGCCTCAGCATGCATACATACATACATATTTAAAATTCCCCCTTCCTTTATAAGAATCCACTTTAAATCGTTCGAGTGTCTTTTCTTGTCTTGTTTTTGCCTAATTTTATCACAAAAGATTTATCTGTAGTTAATTATACTCATTTAAATATTAATTTCTTAATTTCTAATTTAAAACAACCGTTACCGCTTAACTCATTCAGTCAACTTTTTAGAGGAGGCCTTTTCTGTTAATTTGCCTCACAGTGCATTGCAACGTGTGTGGTCTGGCGTTATTTGTTATAATAGGACTGAGATTTTCACCTGAAATTCAATACACATTGAAATTCTAATTAAAATAAACAAAAAAAAATTTAAAATAATTTTGAATAAAATAATAGCCGACAGAAATGTTTAAAATGTATTAACAAATCGTTTATTTATAATCGAGGAATTGCTTTGGACCTTAGGGTGTTCAGAAATTGTCAAGAAAGGAAAATAAACTGAGAAAGAGGAAAATGAAACAACGGATTGTGGTAGAAGATTATTTCTTTAGCAATATTTATGAAATGTGATAAAAAAAAAACCGTCTAAGCTCTTAAAAAAACCTCCTGGCTATAGGTAATAATTTAGACTACAAACACCTGTAGCTCCGTCTACGTTGGAATGTGTCACTCTAATCCTCAGACAAGACGATCCATTATCATGCGATGACATCTTCAACTTTGTCATGGAGAATATTCTGCGAAAAACAGGCTTGCATTGCAATGGCACTACCTTCCACAAAAACTGGCCATCTCAACGACAATGACATTATAGGGTTACGGCCGATAGCTATACATTCATATATAGTCAGCCCTCTTTGCTCCTTTTCATAATATATTTTCCTAGTTAAAACACAATACATTGCATAAGTAAAGGCCATCCCCTGAGTATTGGTCGTTCAAAAAAAATCGTCTGGTGAATAGGCGACTCCTCTTTAAAAAAAAATAAAATTATTTTTTCATAGGTTTCTGCATAAGCTTAATAAACTTTTAAAAGCCGCTCATGTTTTATATTTTTTTTTTCACTTTCAATAATAAAATGAATATTTTTTACAAAGATGCATACATGGCTTACATAGTAACTGCAATGCCTGCCTAATCGCTTACGAACATTACACCCACTTAAGGTAGTAAAAGTCTTTGGGTATATGACAATATCAAAATGTCAAAATAGCGTTAAAAGCTTCAATTAAATAAATGTAGTAAAGTAAACTAAGATAATAAGAATCTTAAAACATACATATTCCCATGATCGTGACCATGACTACGATTATGTTCATTGCCACGATCATTCACATCATTATCGTTCGTCGTTATTTGTCATAATCATATGGAGTTAATGGGGTTTCATTCATACGTTCATACACACGTTCCATTCGGCACACATTTTGGAGGCGTTTGATGGATATTTTATGGCCATTTTGTTAATGGACAATAAAGAATTAAAGTATTGTTGTGATGATAATGATTACTTTTGCTTTTCTTGTATTTTATTATCTGAAAAAAAAAATTTCAATTTTCACACCTTCTCGCAACACAGCACAGCTTCTCAAGGGTTTAAAAGTAAGTGAATCACCGTCAGCAGCATTTAAAGCCAAAGTTTGTTGACTGGTTAGTTGGTTGGTCAATAAAAATTCTTCAACATTTTTTTTATTCATCATTTCTGCTATCTGTGGTATCAAAGTCATGCAATACGACGAGTACAAATGCTAAGAATGAGCAAATGAGTGCATAAACTGCCGCCTCTCTATTTAACTCTGTGTAGCAGTGCTTGTGTTGCTCTTGTTGCAAATATTGTACGACATAAATTAACATCTTGGGTGGTCTGGCTTGATTTTGTTGTCAAATTGTGTGGTCTTTATTAATACTCTTATGCAACATACACATACAATCAAGCAACAGGAATCTTAAGAAAAAAAAAAAAAAACAAAAAAATAAGGAGCGGGGGAATGGATCTCCTTGCAGATTTTGGATTTAGTGGAGCGATTAAAAGAAGAGCAGAGCGGCGCAAAGTATTTCGCTTATCTTTCTTGTCACACCCTTTCCACAATTGATCTTTTCGGCTCCCTTAATTGTTGACTTATGCTGCCGGTCTTTTTTTTTCTTTGCTGTGTTCTTCGGGAATTCTTTATGTTTTACTCCCCTGTCTTACCACCATCATACTCATTTCAATTACTTTTTTTGTCTTCCGATTCGATTCCATTTGGCTGTCTTTCTTCTTCTGTTGGCTGCTTCTGTTTTCTTTTGTTGGCGATTTAAATATTATTTAACATGACGTATTTGTTTGTTTTCCGACTGAGCTGATGATGCCCTTGTTGTACGTATGCCTCACATTTGGGACGAGTTTTTACCACGCTTTTAAATTTACATGTCAATTTCATTTTGATGTCCGTCGCTATCGTCTGACATTATTGCAGTTGTTGATAAGTTTAGGCAGCTTTTGATTTTTTACCGGCTGTTAATTAAAGTCATGTTTTTGAAATTTTATTTAGTATAACGCATGTAATTTATGGAAGTTCAAAAATTTCTAGATCATGTATGGGAATTTCTCAAGGAAATGAAATGAAATGAATCTTTACTAAGAATTTTTACAGTGTCTATTTTGAGGATTTATTATTAGTCTAGGCATTGGCATTCGGTTGAAGGTAACATCGATGTAAATATCGATTCACTATATTTATGTGATGTAATATATGAATAGCGTTAAAGGAAATATTTTCAATCAGAAACCGGATTTTACATACAGTGGTGGTCTTATAATTAGCACACCCATCTAAACGAACATTTTCCAGTAACCAACAAAGATGAACAGATGCTTTCTTATGCCTTATCTAATATCATTTATTAAATAAAATAAATAAAATAAATACCTTGCTCAATAGTGCGGTGTATTATTATTATCATCATTATTATGCATAAAAATTCATTTTTCATACAAATTTTCATAAGCGAATGGAATCAACTGAATCTACATAATATGTTTAAATATTAATGGATGCTTGTGCTAATTATAAGACCACCACTGTTGGTTTTATGGGTGTTTACTTTCACCTTTCTTTCAATTACAGATATCTTCTATTATTTTTTATGGTTTTTTTTTATTTTGTAATCTTTAATTTATAATTGAAGATTTCAAATATTTTGTTCTTTGTTTTCGTTTTAATTTTCCACTTTAATTAGCAAAAAGCAATAACAAATAAAACAACAACAAAAAAAAAACAGGCAATAATAACAAATAACCTTAAAACTTAACTTTAATGGACCACCCTACTAAACGCATGTAACTTCAAATACATGGCGACTACTTTGGTGGTCTTTCACCACCACCACCAACAACAACAACAACAACAACATGATCATCATTACTAAAGCCCAAGAATCAACCGACCGACAATAACTAAAAAAAAAGAAACAATATGTAGAAACGAAGCAAAAAACAAAAAAAGCAGAGAGTAAAACATTTAAACCGACTTACTTGACTTACTTTAAAACTTGACACACTGACGACTACAGCCACAGATTTGACTCTGGGCCAGGAAACGACGACTGCGCATGTGTACAAGACACTAGCTTGGCTGGCGTTGGATCAGCATAAAATAACCGTGAGTCATTCTAGCATTCCATAGGTAAGGTTTTATTTTTTTTTTGTTTTTTGTTGTTATTTTAATTGTTCCCAGAGAGAAATGTGCAGAGAAACACTTTATAAGTACAAGAGAAAATCTCGTTTATTAAGCAGAGAGAGAGAGAGTGTCAGTGTATGACTCATGCTAGCGATCGAAGATGGTCCAATGGATGAATATCGTTCAAAGCACTTGCATCCTAATGTGTTCAATATTGAAATTAAATTAAGTTCTCCCTCCATAGGCAGAAAGAGAGAGAGAAAGAGAGAGAGAGCGAGAGATTTGTATTTGGAACGTTTAACTTACATACATACATATGCTCTGATCTGCGCATATGTTGCATTTTGTTTGTTGGCTTTCCTTCAGCCATAACGTCTTTCCTATCAACTAAATGTCTCTTGCTTCGGTCTTGCTTCGGTCTTCCGTCTGTCTGTCTGTTTGTCTGTCCTTTCGTACTTCATATTTCAATTTATCTTTTTGCTCTCTCCATATAGTCTCTGTATACATATGTATCGTTTTTTTTTTTCATTTGCAACGGCGTGTGGTCTATCACTCTCTACTCTCTGCTGTTGATGTTCTGCTGCTCCCAAGTTTAAGACAACATTATTATAGTGGCTGGTTGTTGGATGGTTGGTTGGCTGGTTGGTTGATTGTCCCACCAGAGACAGTTTGTATTTGTATCTGGCATAGAAGAAAAAGTTATTGGAATCATGTTTGAAATTCAATCTTTTAAGTGTTATTGCCTCGCAATGATTGTGCGAGTCGTTGATTTAGAAATCGTTTCGGCAAATGATTGGAACACATATTCTTTAAATGTTAAATATCCAGCGCGTAATATGGCATTAACCCATTAAATATCACACTTATGGCATAAGTGTAGAACTTTTCAGAATTCAACATATTTTCTATGTGATTAAGTACATCAATCGTGTGGAAATTTAATTATTAAAGTTGTTCACTATTCTGATATTGTGTTTGTTGTCTATCATAAGCAATTTTGGCATAATCTTTTTAGTTGCCCTAACTCAACAATCTGGAAAGCGAATTGTCAAAAACGCGAATAAAATAATGAAGTGGCTTATTAGACGTGAGGCCACGGTTCAAGCCTCCGGTCAGAAATCGCTAACAAAACGAACTATTGGAAACGAAATATTTCTTCGGCGACTATCCTCTCAGCAAATTTCTGGCGTAAATAGGTAGATCGTTATACAAACCAAAGAGTTAATTAAGTAAGTAAGAAATTTGAATTCCACAATTTCAATCAAAACAACACTTCAAATATTCTAAATGTGTGCTCGTTTGTGAATAGAATTAAAATAAAAAAAAATTCTTTAAAATTTTGTATAACAAGAGTGACCATTTGATAAAAACTTTCTTACAACTAAACTATCTGACCACCTTAAATATGTACTTAAAAGATTGGCCACACTATAAAATGTATAATACTTTTGCCCCTAAACAGATGACCATAGCTAAACCGACAGACGAAACAATTTCTTTACGTTCTGTTGTCCCCTTTCGTTTAGATGAGTACACTTTTTGGTTTTGGCTGTATTAAGTGATGATGCCTGTTTGTAGATGAGTTTTCAATAAACGGAGCCAAAGTAAAAGAAAGAATTTTTTATACAAAAATGAAAAAAAAAACAAAATAAACTGAAACAGAATTACCAATTAGCCTGCCTTCTGTTTGATGACTTAATTAAGCCCAAATGGCGCCTGGCGAGATTTTTTTCTACATTGTGTTTTTAAGAGTCCAAAGAATTTTATTTTTATTATTTTATTTTAGTTTTTTATTTCATTTTTTTATTTCATTTTTTTGTTTTTAATTCGAGTGAACCAACACAATACAAGAGTCAGGGGTTCCAAGAGAATATTGATTTTCTTTTAAGATCGTCATGAGTGATAATTATTTTGTTTAGAATCTCTTTGATCATTCATTATAATACATACTCGCACATAAATACATTACACATTATCATTAAAGTAATTGTAATAAATAAAGGTGATAAATCATCACTGAACATTTCATTTAATGATGCGGTTTTATTATTATGAAAAGAAAACGAAACAACAACAACAACAAAAAGACGTCTGTCTGCCTCTGTCTCTGTCTCTTTGTATTTTGACTTGTAATTGTGCCACAATCAGCACTAATTGTGTTGGACCAACATGACAATTGTCACCCATAATGATAAACTGTTGTTGTAACTCGAATTGTAGTGGTGGCGCACAGTACAAGCTCTCTTTGCCCGCTGCTGCTGATTACGATGATATGAATATGTCTCTGAAAAAAGCGATTGCTCTTCGGTTCCGTTTATTCTTTTTAGAAAGAAATGAAATTTCTAAATGAAACATTTCAATTGCAGCGATTTAATGTTTCTATGGTATGGCATCTACCGAATCATACTCATACATACGTAATCTATACTCTGAAGGCAATTAAGCATAAAAAAGTTGTATAATGGTCGGGCCAGCTTCTTTATAGCATAGTGTGGATCCGATCATAAAGAATGATGTCTTCATGGATCAACATTTAATCAAACATGTTATGGAGATTCATTTAATTGCATTCGCTTATACAAAATAATGATGATAAGGATAACATAGCGAATGAATGGATAAAATATTTAGAAAACCAATAAGTTTTGATTCAAATCGAATTCATGGATTGAACCAAAGAAACTAACAAATAAAATATCTTCAAGATCTGTGAAATGTGACTCTAGCGGCATAGAATGACATAAATTATGATTTTGACCACCGTTAATGGGGGGTGTGCTAATTACGTGACTAAGAATTTTATATTTTTTGCTTTTCAGATTTCAAATGTTATTTCTTGTTAAAATCCTTTAATTAAAGTTCCCTTTACACTATACAGACCCCATGGAATATTTAACTGCAAAAATATTTTATTTTATGTTGCTTACTGGATAAAAGTAGTAGAGATGGGTGTGCTACTTATAAGGCCACCAACACTGTATATGTGACCTCTAGAGATTATTGCTAACTCAACTATGTATGTATGTATGTATGCAATATCGATATGGTGAATTCCCTGAAATCCGGCAAAAGTTCACTTTAAAGAAAAAAAGCAGACTACGGTACTTTAAATGCTTATAAAACAATAAATACATATGTAATGTCTTCAAATGAAAAAAAACTAAATTGTTTTGTTTTGTTGTTTTTGTAATTCAATTAATTTTTAATTTAATCATTGTTTTTATCGATCTCATTAAACAAGACTTGTCTTGTGAGACGTTACTCAGTGCTTATAATTCAATATCACCATTGAAACATAAAATAAAAGAATAAAAACAACAACAATTCTAATGTCTAACGTCTAATGTGTAATATTTTTACAAACAATTTTAATCGATACGTGTTGTCATCGAGCAACAATTGCCAAGGGTAGGAGAAAAAAATCAAAAACCAACTTGAAAATATTGAATTGAATTGAAATGAATTGAATTGAAATGAATTGAGTTCAACACAATATCTGAAAGATACGAAAACAAGTGTTTGATGTTTGGCGCTGAAAAATTATCAAAAAAAAAGAAAAAAAAATCTCAAATTAAATTCAATATTTATTATAAGAGAGTTGAAGTTACAGACAGACAAACAACGACAACAAAATGATTGGTGTCAAGAAGATGAATGGCCTGCTGGTTTGGTTTGTTCAAAGTCACCAACTATTGTTTTCAAAATGCTTTTTTTTTCTCTTTTTTTGTTAATTTATTTATTTTACTACTCAATTTAATTTTGAAGTCATTTATTGATTGAATGATTGAATATTGGGACCACACAAATTATAACTGTTGTTGTCTCCATGAGCTCACAAGTATTTTAGCTGATCAACAGAATGTTCATATTGATGGTTATTTGAGTTGCAGAGATGCAAGTTGCAAATCTTTGTAATCAATTGATAGTTGCGATAAGAAAAAAATATTTTTTACTTGTTAATATCCACTCAATCCCCTTCGAAACACATCGTATCCAAGGAAAGAGTATACAGCATCAAATTTGGGCCTAAGGTATTACGACTTTGAAGACCGCATGCGACACCTCCATGTTAGGCAAAGGAAAAGAAATACTCAAGTATGTATGCAGATATAATACAAACCTAATTGACTACACAATAACCTAATCAGCTGACAATAATTTATTCCTTATTCGAGTTTCAGATGGACCAGACGCTGATCGACTGGATTGACCATATGCTAAGGAATATTAAATATTCACAGTCTCTGGAAAATATTAAGCGACCAATGACTTGAATATTGTGTATCTATTACGCAGATGACGTGCTAACACTTCTGAGGTATAAGAATCCAGCTATGCAGGAGAGTGGCAGAATATCCAACCAGGTAAATACTTAGGTGTCATCCTGGATAGAAAACTAAAATGGAGACAGCATCTGGAGATAGGACAGTAAAGGACCTCTTGTTCACATGTGTGTTCTAAATGGGGCCTTACTCCAAGAATGACACACACTGGTTCGAAAATAGTGTAATTACACTTATCCTAACTTATGCTTCTGCACTGTAGTGATGGATATAGATCGAGACGAAATGCAACATTAGAATTATTCAAAGGGCTCAGCGAATGTGTTGTTTAGGGATAAATGTAAGTACGATGCAAACAACACTCACAAGAGCATTGGAAACAGTGCTCTTCATCCAACAATGTATCAATATAATCTCTCTAAACCAGATTGAGTTAGTTGGTCAAACGGATCCAAGCCAAAGATGCCAGTTTGGACTAGTTATTACACGGATGGCTCTAAGCATGGAGATAGGACGGGGCTGAGCCTCTATATGAATGGACCAGGAAACAAACCAGACCATAATACGGTTTTTTTAGTCATAATGGAGTGATTAGAAATGAGGAAACGAACATTCTGGCTAATAGAGACAGAGTACTTTATACCATAATCTCCAATAACGCAATACTTTACAGTTCATTAAATACCAAGAACTCAGAATGTGGACGGAAACGTTACATCGCCCATTGTCGTAGAATGAAACAGTATAGGAAGAATTACAAAAATACTTTGGGGCGATCCTAATAAGGAGAGAACCATGAGTATTTTAAAATTAATAAGCACGACCTGAGTACGCTAATAAGCGTCCGTATTGGCGTGATGGAGAATGATGAATACAGGACATTTGAACCACGGCCTCACGTCTCATAAGCGGACTTCAAATATAAAATCTTTAACAATTTTTAAAATAAGGAAATTTGAAAATATTTGTATTAAAATAATGATGTTTTTGTACGGGACAAGAGGCCTTAGATAAAAAAATCGTTTGTCTCCATGCAATCCTTGGATATGTACATATCAATTCTTTTCGATTCATTTCACAAGCAATTTAATTTATTTGAATTTATTTGTACGTCATATTCGTTTAAAATCAAATAAGTTTTCATAAATTTCAAATATTTTTTGCCCAAACACTCTTGTTTTAAAAAAAAAAGTCATAAAATTTAAAAATTTTTTTTGGATTCTTTTTTCTGAACATGGTTTGGTAATTTCAAATGCTTGACATGTACTTTTGCAAAGATACATGATTTAGATAATTACGTGATTTGAAAATTAAAATTAAAAATAAAAATAAAACGTCAACGACAACGACTACAACAACAACGTAAAATAAAACTTGTGTTGCCAATTGACCAACATTTGGCAGCAACAACAGCAGCAGCAGCTACAATAATTAGCAGAATATGGCATTTAATGTGAAATAAAATGTTCATCGCATATGGGATTGTTTTATTTGAGGAAAGACGTTTTGTTTTTGTATTTATTTATTTTTGTAATCAAAATAAAATTTAAACGAAATCATTTACAATATCTTAAGATTTTTAACCAAAAATGGTTAATTAAGGAGCGTGATGTGTGTTTCAAAATGAGGGACAACTGAAGATCGTAACTAAAAATATTTTTCACATGCTTTTCAAAAATGCTTCGTAAATATGTATGTAAGTCTAGCAAAGTGAATAAAAAAAAATACATTTTCTTATTGCATTAATCCCCCCCCCCCTGGTTAATTTAATAGGTCTTGTGCATCAAATATCATTTGATAATTTCATAGCTATTTTTTGCAAAAAACATATACAGTGGACGTTGAATAGTACGAATTATATGATATCAAGGCTTTTCGTAATTTTGAATCACAGTTTTTTCGGCTTTTTTTCACAGTCAATGCAAAATATTTGCAATTCGTTCTATTCGTTCGTTCACGCAAATGAAAGTCCTATTATTAGACGTACATACTATTTATTGGACGTCCACTGTAATATGATATATAAATATATAAAATTGTTTTCATTTTTAGCCTAAGAATGCAAAAACATCTTTTTAAAGAGATGTGATCTGTGCGCCATTAGACAATTGAACATTTTCTCCAAAGGCTAGATCATCAATGATCTTATTTCGGCAGTTAAAAGGTGACCTTCATTTTTTCTTTTTAAATTAATTTTAATAATTTATAAAATTGATATAGACCGGTGATTGAATGATTATAATGGCCGACTGACGCCTTATATGATTACTACCTGGTATTATATTGGCCACTTTATTCCGAGGATAACGATTCAGCATCACTAGCGCTCCTTCAACGACTCTTTCTAAGCGGGCTGCCGTTAGGTATTACTGCGCGGAAGACTGATCAGCTTTAAAGCTTTCTCACATTAAATTTCAGCATTGTATCTCCAACCACCAGAGTTCCGGCATAACTTCAGCCATACGCCGACTATATATAAGGGAGCTATAATGACCAGTTAGGAACTGGATCACGTAGAAGTTCAGCTCAGAATATTTCTGCGCCAACCAACGGATAAGTTGAAATGTCCACCTTCCTTTTAAACTATCATTCCATCGTGATTTTTACCATTCACACATGGAAGTTCGTCGTTTCTCCGCTTTTAAAGCCGCAGTTTGTCATGGGTTCGCAATACGGTCAAAGTCCCCATGGAGTGTGCCATTTCGGGCAATCAAGTAACATTATAAACATTATAAACCTCGATATTATCCTCCTCTTCAATGGGTATGGTCCTTTTCGCCGTCTGTCTTGTGTGCAACGGGTACTTTGTGGGAAACATTTCATGACAATTTTCTTTTTCTCTCAGAGTCTTTTATCAGATATCTGCTGAGAGGAAGTCGCCGAAAGAAATATTTCTTACTTATTTCGTTATGTTCGACATGTCTGCAGTGGGATACGAACTAACTAACCGCATGATAATACATACATGTGATGACATATGTATGTGCATATGTACATATGTCAAAATTACAGCGTGGGGTCATAGCAGATTTGAATTATGAAAATAAGACTAAGACTCGCTTTTAATTATATTGCTGATTGGAGAATTTTTCAACAAATTTCGGTCCCATAGTGAGTGATATTGATGTGACACATAAAAGCACCTGCTACTTTCCTTAAATTCTTGTTTTGACAAAAAAAAAATTTTTTAAATATGAATAACACAGTATATGACATTTTTTTATGACGGTGAACTATGCTCCTGAGTATAAAGAACAGAGAACAACAAATACACAAAATTATTATTTAGTCAATCAGCAGAATTACAAAAATAAATACCCAACGATAGCAAGAATTTTTTTTTTTTAACATTGACTAACGAACAGAACAGAAGTATGAACCAGAGAGAGCGTCGGCAATCGTCATCGACAGGTACAAACTACAAATCAAAACAAAGCCAAAGGATTAAGAATTTAAACTCTTATGGGAAGTCAATAAAACGTAAAAGGATTGACAATAAAACAAAAAAGAAAACATCTGCCTGAAGGTCATATTTCTTGCAGTTGTTTAAGCATGATTGACTTCCTTTTCAGGAAAAAACCTAAAAGGGGGAACAAGAACAGTCAGTCCATGCAATTGATACAGCATTGATTGAGTAATAAATATCAAAGCATCATTTGCATTTAGAAAAGATTAAAAAATAATAAAAAAGAAAACAAAAACAAAAAAAAGCAAAAACAGAACAAAAAGAAATCAAATCAAATCAAAAATATGTTAAAATATACTCTCGTAAAACGGACATAAATGATGATGATGATGATGATGATGATGATCAGTGGTAATATCATTCCCATCATTATTATTTGTTGTTGTTGTTGTTGCTGTTGCTGTTGCTGTTGCTCGTATTGTCATTATTATTTCATTTCTTTTGTTTGTTGAAACGTTTTTGATTGATTTTGATTTCATTTCATTATTTCAATTTAAATTGTCTTTAATAGTTCGATTTTTTTTTTGTCTTATTTTCTGAAATCTTTTGATTTTTCTTTTACAATTAAATTTGCGTGTGGCTTATGAATGGTGTTCAATACACAAAATGTATTCAATTTTTAAACCCTCTGGCCGTATAAAATTGAACATTAAATTGTTGTTTACAGCACTCACTGCTTATAGTGGCTAGAATTTTGGTTTCTGGAAAATTACTCTGGTTGATCGACCACAAACGAAATAACAGACGACTCCAAAAGTAGAAATACAAAAAAAAAATTAACATTTTTTTTAAATTGTTGTGATTATTAAAGTTACAATACAGTGGGGTCCACGATAAATATTTGCGAAATTTTCGTATTGTTGACAGTTGCACGGAGTTAAATTAAACTCAAGCTGATGTGCTTATTTCATGTCAGCATCCATTTTTCCAAAATAAAATGGTTTGATGTCGAGTATATTAAGTATATTTTATTTTGGTCTAAAGCCATAGAAAGAAACATTTTAATGTTAAAAACAATCGTAATATTATTTGGTAAAAAGAATCTTCCAAAGAAAAATTTTCAATGTGTTTTTTCTATTGAATACTTAACTACAGTGAAATTTACATTCGATTAACACAATTTTCTATTCTCCGTTCATCACTATCACTTAACGCTGTCTTCCTTGATATTATGTACTAAACGACTCGTCAATATTATTGTTTACACCCACTGTAGAAATTGCGTATCAATATTTGTATTTATTGGTTTTTGATTATACGGGTGTTGCAATGCAATTCACTTCTTTTTGTTTTTTTTTTCTTAATATTTCAGGAAATATGAAGCGTCTAATATTCACAACATTTGCCGGATATTTTGTGGTTTTAATTCTTAAAGTTTCTGTTTTGTGGTTGTTGTCGATTAAAGAAAACCATCATATTTGACAGTTACAATTAAATGACATTTTGATCACAATACAAAAAGTTTCCTTTGATTTTGTTTTTATACGCATGTGTGTGTGTGTTCAAGCCATTGTCGTAGAAAGATGTGCTTAGTATTTGCATTGTAAAAGCTAGATCGAAATCACGTTTAGGTATCGTGTAGTAGATAGGTATCTTCAGACCAAGTATGATCATAGCTTCTACATATGTACATATGTATATATATACATATACATATGTATGTACACATGTATATGTATACATATACATACATGTATTGTATATGACAATTGTTTGACATGGGTCAGTTAGCAAATGGCGTTGACAAATAGGTATTGACTAACTACCCACCACCACCACTAACTCACTCACTATTCTAGTCTACTCTATGGTCAGTATCAAAGCCACTACTGCTACCATCTGTTTTTTTTTCTTTCTTTTTTTGCTACTACTACTGCCATCTCTATTAAAAATTAACATTAATTCAACCATTTTAAATATGAACTCATTTATAGCCGTTTGAAATTTTACTCACTAATTACAGTCTTACTTACTTTATGTATTTTTATATACGTTTCATGCATGCATTTGGTCATCTTTAAAGTGCAGTCAGCCATGAATTTTCTTTCATTCGTTTTGTTTTTGGCTAAAGTGCACAAACAAAAACAAAATTAAAAAGACATTAAGAAAGTGGTTTTAAAAATAATAACAATAATAAAAATGTGATGCGTAACAACTGCAACAACAATTAGAATAAAATAAAAAAAATATTTTATTTTTAAACAACAACAATGTAAATAAACATTAGCAAGTAACAAACAATCAACACGAACAGTAACCCTGATGACACATTAACAACAACAACAACAACAACAACAACAACAATGGAAAAGTAAACTATTACAGGTAAATTCATGACAGACAGACAGAGTCTTAAAAGAATGAAAATGATTAACAAGAACATTTCATTGTTAAACGTTGACGATTTCACTGCCTTAAATAACTGTATCACTACCCCACTAAGCCGTAACCAAAATCCCATAAAGTGGACGAATAAGAAGTAGAACAAGCTGACATTAGACAACCATTAACAACATTTTAAATGTTAAACTCTCTTCTCTCCTGTTTGAACATAAGCATTCTTTTACTCCAACTACACCAACTACATACGTTTACCACTAAAGCATGGAACCTAAATTATTCCAATAAAAAACGTAAACAAACATAAAAAGATACAACAATAACAACAGAAACTATAATATTTGTAATAATGAGAATAACAACAATGATGATTATGCTCAGCACAATTCATGTCATTGCCATAGAAAAAAAAACCAACAACAAAAACAAACAACAATAATAACATGCTTACATATGAACAGAATAATGGGTTTTACTTAAACAAACAGTGGCAACAACAACAACCACAACATCATTTTAAAGCACGTTAAACAACAAGTGGCTACAAGTGCCAACATCAGTAACAATTCCACCACAAACAACAACAACGGCAACATCAACAACAATAACAATAACAACAGCGATGTCAACAACATTATGTTAAAATGTTCCGTTTGTTTTATTTTATTCCTCTCCATTCATTTCTTTTCTTTTTTTTTTTTTGTTTTCTGATGTCCAATAACACAAATAAGCAAAAAAGAAAAATAAACATTCAAATAGAAAATAAAAACAGTTAAAATGTCGTCTTTTTAGACATTTGTTGGTACAATATGCCAACGTTTTTGTTATTTCTCAGTTTTTGGTGTTTCTCCCTCTGTCTCTCTTCTAATAGATACTCAGTAGCTCTCTAATTGTTACAGTTGTTGTTTTAATATTAAAATAAAATCAGGCTTGTTCTTCTGTTATTCTTCTTGATTGCCAATGGTGTACCCTACAATAAAAATGCTGAGCAATAAACGTTTAAGATAAAAAAAAAAAAAAACTAAAATCGAATTAAGGAGTATCTGTACATATATCATAGAATTTGAAGATATTCGGTTAGCCATTATTGATAGTCCCTTTAATTCTGTTCACTTTTTATGTGGCACATATATTTTGTTAATGAACCAGTTATAGTCGTTGTATTGTATTATTGCTGCTACAGTTGTCGCTCTAATTCATGGACGCGAACATGAAATTTTTGGTGGTGCACTGATGCTGATGTCTTAAATGCAATTCCAATTAAAAGAGAGAGACATAAAGATTCCTTCACTGGTTAAATGATAGGCAGGACATATAAAATAAACCAAAAAAGTGTAAATACAGAAGAGAACATTAGAAAAGTAACAAGAATCATAAAAAAATTTTTATTTATATCGATTAAGCAATAAATTTTTTATCATTTTACTGTAAAAATCGATTAAAAACAAAATATTTGCCATAAAAAATATATTTGCCATATAACAATCGATAAATCAATAAATTAATTAAAAAGTATTAGATTAGTATTAGATTAGAGTGTAATTTTACTAAAAAAAATTGTTATCGATAAATAAATAAGTTTGAAAACATTTACAAATTTTTTCATTCAATTTGATGTTATCGATATCGTTTGCTTTCATTCATTAAAGTTTGTTAAATTTTTCTATGCCTAAGAAAGATCATGAAAAAAAAAAGATAAAAATGTGAAAACCTAAAGGAAAAACGTAAATCAATTATAAAAATAAACAACAACAATACAATTTAAAAAATTTGATTTTAAAATCGAAATTTATTTCGACAATATCGCCCCACAATGAAGAAAACACAGGCACTCACACAGAACAATCCATCATCGAACAAATTGATGAGCTCATGACTGAATGAACTCAACTCAACGTACCAACAACACGGCAGTGCTATAACTGTGGCTATGGCTGTGGCTGTGGCTGTGGCAGTGGTTGTGGCTGTGCAACCGATAAATGAATGAATGAGCGAATGAATGGATAAAAATATGACTGACTGACTGAATGAATGACACATTGTTTTATTTGTTGTTTATGTTGTTGTTGTAGTAATTGTTGATTATTTTTAATTTGTTTTTTTGTTGTTGTTTGTTATTTGTATTCCTATATTCTAATGGAATTCGTACACAATCGATACGAACCGACTAATGCAATAAAAATAAATAAAAAATAATCGAAGAAAACAGTGCTTAAAAAGAAAATAAATCATTTATAATGGAAATTTTGTATTTGGAATTTCAATAACAAAAACAAAAACAAAAACAAAAACAAAAAAAGAACAGAAGAAAAACAATCAAACGGATCCAAGCATAAGATAATGATGAGAGAGACCTCAACGATAAATGTGATAAACAATAAATTTTTTTTCTTTTTTTGGAATCGAATATCTTGAAGTGGAACACCTAAATTTTAAAGAAGAAGAATGTTTTTTTTATCGCAAAATTCAAATATGTAATGCGATTTACGAAAATGGAAAGAAAAATATTTTCCCAGGCTTGGGATCCAAGCATAAGATAATGATGAGAGAGACCTCAACGATAAATGTGATAAACAATAATTTTTTTTCTTTTTTTGGAATCGAATATCTTGAAGTGGAACACCTAAATTTTAAAGAAGAAGAATGTTTTTTTTATCGCAAAATTCAAATATGTAATGCGATTTACGAAAATGGAAAGAAAAATATTTTCCCAGGCTTGGTAAAGCACCAACAAAAAAAAAAAAAAAAAAAAAAAAACATGATGAATTTCACATATCGATAAATAAATAAGAAGATCAATTTAAAAATTAAAAACGGAACTTCAATCATCATTAAGATATATGTACATATGTATGTATGTATTTTAATGCATTGTACTGGTGGCATTAAGCCAACTCCACTTAGAAGCTGTCATCGAAACCCATGTGAACATAAATAAGTATGTCCATTAATGTATATGTATTTACATATGTATGTATCTTCATACATGTAAATTCATGTATATGTATTTACATATTTATGTATGTACATGTATGAGCGTTAATACTTAAAAACGTTAAAATGTTGTTCTTCATTTACACATCAGTCTCGATCAATTGAAAGCTTTCAAGTCAAAAAATACTAAGTCGCTGCACTAAATGTTAGTGCCACCAATTTGATAATTATTGTAATCATCATTCATTAAATGTATCTCTATTTGACCACATATTGTATATCTGCACAACAATTTACAGTTAAAAAGCCAACCTAACAGCCAAGTCACTTAGTAATTCAATATATATACATACATACATACATACATATGTACGTAGTTCACATTAAAAGAGTACTTTTGTAAAGGTTTTTGGTCCATCATCAGTACTACAAAGTGCCAGAGTATTTGTACTTTATTTAGGGTTCTTCTACTCTCTTATTGAAAAAGAGAATAAAAGATGTTGATATGCTCAGTTTTCAGTGCTGAAGTGTACTTTTCTTTTTCTTTTGATCATGCTTTTGGTATGTCTGTGCTTGTAGTTGTGAATTTCGAATGTTTTTTGCTTAAGTCTTTTTGAGAGTCATAAATTAACCACTGTACAATTGTTAAATGTTGTTGTTGTTATTATTTTTATTAAAAGTACGATGATTGAGTTCGTTAAACAGAGTACTAAGCCGTTGTCTGTTAAAATATTAAATGTGTGCATCGCTATGTTTCTATGTATATGTATTGCATGTGCATATATGTGCAATGTATGTGTGTAGTACAATATTTGTTCACTGTCAACTTGGGTGGTCGTTTTATTCAGCTGAGGTTGTTGTTGTTTTTGCAGTTGTAGCTGTTATTGTTTTATTTTTATTGCATTTTATTTTGAAGCCCGCTGTATACGTCACATACGTTTTTATTAAGCCCAGTATTGCATTTGTTTTGTTTCTTTTTTTAATGCTGCTCTTAAACACTCTCTACTGTTCTCTCTCCTCTCTCTGTATAATCTATCTTTTATAAAAGTCGTACTAAAATTGGCCAAACTGAAAGTTTTCCTTTGAGTTTTTTTTCGCGAGAGAAAAGGAGAGAGAGAGAGAGAGCGAACAGAGTAGAATTAAAGCCCTGGCAATTGAATTGTTTTTGTATTAATTACTATATTAGACAATTTCTCTTCTTCGTTCAACAGTTTTCTTGTCAGGTATGTACATATGTATGTGTGTACTAACCTTTCTCCCCGTTTTAAACCATTCTCCTTTTCTTTATATTTTTGCTTTTCTTTTTATTAAAGTTTTATTAAATGCTTTATTAAAGGTTCTCCTTCTAATTGTTTCCATTTTTGTTTTGCATGGCGTGCATTTAAACACCTACCATAACAAAACTATAGTACTTGACTACAAACTCTAACAAACCAGGTCCAAAACACACAGAATTATGATTTACAAAAATGTAAATGAAGTTCTTCCTAGTCGGTCTAGTCTGGTAGGGTGTGTGGGTTTCTTAGACGTGAGAACGGTTCAAACCCCAGGTCAGACATCTTTAACGAAACGATATATCCAAAACTATTTCACTAGCGACTTCCTCTTAGCAGATTTCTGGCAAAAGCTGTTATAGTAAAAAAAATTGTCAAGAAAAGTTTTTCAAAAATTTGTCGTTAAAAATCGACTTAAAGTTGTAGGTCCCGCAACTCATGTACAAAATTAACACACACAACATAAATGGTGTGAGAAACTAGGTTGTAATGACGTCAAGGCAATAACGTCTAGGCAATAATAAATGGAAAAGTAACTGCCAGAGTGGGATGCATTTCTGTAGTGACCTTAGAAGGAATATTCTTGAGTCTAATGTTCACTCGCAGCATCTTCTACGTACATTTTACGAACTTTTTTATTTTTTTTAATACAATACCGCAAAGCATATTACTTCTTCATATACTCGTATGTCTTTCACTTGTTATCGAATCATTTTAAATGATCCAATTAAAGATTGAGATTAATATGACAGTGTTTATGGTAAACATATGGCTTTTGGTAAGTTTAAGGAAACGTTTTTAAATTCTGGTAAAGAAGTTTTTTAAATGTGGAGATACGAAAATGTTTTCAAAGTGAAGAAGACTATCTGGAGTCAATTGTATTCATTATTATCGAAGAACACCCAAGACGTCAGAAAGTCTAGAGAAATTAATTGAAGCCATAATGGAAGAAACTCCACAACTGACAGATGTAAATAAATATTGCGTCCTATACATTTGTAGAGTAAAAATTGAAGACAATGTGGAGACTGAAGAAAAACATAAACACACAACAAACACTCTTCTCAATACAATACAATATGATTGACATTGATACGATGATAGGAATATCTCGAAATGAACTTTGGTGAATACTGTCTCACTAATTAATGGAATAGCATAAATGACGGGATATAATTACCTCACATAGATCTTGTAATGGGTTTCCACGCCAGTTATATTTTTGTGCCTTAATAAAACACAAAAAAGACGAGACACCCAATAAATTTGACAAATGGCAACACTGAAATAAGGTTACACTTTTGTCTCAATGTCCACTTTAAACAATATTCTCACAGTTTTCTAACCTTAAACAGCACGCTTGCAGAACCATAACAGGTTACCATACAAATAAAAAAAGTACACCATTTCCATCAGAATTAAAAATCTTTTAAGGGTCAACAGATCGTCAACATGTTGTGACACTTGAGTGTTATTATAGCAACATAACAAACAACTTGAATAATACGAAGTAACGAATATTTTTTATTAATTCTTCATGAAATTTTCAATTGAAGTGGATTTTAAGATGAACATACAGATGCGGTATGTTGTCTTCTTCTTCGGAAAAAAATGGTTTAAATCTCTTTATCGTAAAGTTTTACTTTCAATGTTGAAGTGTTAAGTAAATAAAGAAAAATATTTTGAATTAATAACAACCAAATTAAAACGATTCAAACCAAACCAAATGCCTCTATTTACTTATAAATATTTTATGCTTAATCATCATGTAACATTTTATGTATGTATGTATGTAGACACTATTAGTTTGACAGGTTTAAGGAAATATATTAACACAAGCGATTAATATCGATATCAAGAATATCAATTTAATTAAAATGTCTGTAACGTAATGTCTATCAGGCTTTTTTTTTGAGTTATTGGACGTGAGGTCGTGATTCTGACCCAAGCCCAGATACATATCTCAAACAAAACGAAATATGAAAAAATATGTATCTTAGGCGACTCACTGAGAGGAAGCTGCCGAAAGAATTTTTTTTCTTTTTTCGTTTTGTTCGAGATAACTGGACTGGGGTTTGCTCTAATAAGACAACACACTACCTACTAGACTATGGAGACTGCCAATTTGATGAAATTGAAGTGTCTTAATTTCTTAAACAATGATGACAACTTTTTCGCCTTTTATGTGCTTTTCACCTGAATTATTGGAGTTTGTAGTCAAATACTATATTCGCTACAATATCTCCAGTTTCTTTCTTAAAAACGCATTTTTAATTTCAATAATAACACACAAAAATTTGACAATAAATTTTTGAGTTCTGTTCAGTTTTCACTTCAGTTTCACGCCTGCTTTTTAATTAGTCGCGAATATCGAGTGCACACTGTAATTGAAAAATTAAAAAAAAATTTTAAACGTCATTTATAACGTTAACAATACTTACGCGTACCATGAATATCGTATTTTAATTTCTTGACTTGCGAGATTGTTTTTCAGTTATCAGCAACCACATACGCTCTCTCACAACTAATAAAATACACACACTCTGACGTTAACAGCCACACACACACACACACACACCAATTCATTTTCATATACGTATACGCATACGCATACGCATTCGCATACGCGCACGCATACACTTGCTTATAAACTCTCAACTTGAAGTTAATATGTCAAATATGGCTGACCACACACGTTGCTAAAGTTTGGTTATTATTATTGTTGTTGTTGTTCTTGTTGTTGTTGTTGTTGTTGTTGTAGTTATAAGATCTTGTCTTCTTGAATTTCTACCGATTTATGTATGTATGTTGCCTGATGACGACGGAATGAAAGAAAACAAATCAAATCTTTAAAATGCAAGCAAAGAAAAACAAATACACAGAGAGTGTGAGCATTAAAAACTTTCAAAGAATATTAATGGAAAAAGAAGAGGAACATGAGCAGAGGAAGATCAGAAAGAAGAAAAAAACGAAAACTAAACTTTTATTTGAAAAGTGTACACAGTTGTCAAAAAGCCGTCAATGTCAAATCAAACACAACAACAATTCACTTCTTTTGACAGCTTACCTCTCTCTCTCTCTCATCTCGATGAAAACAAGTACAGGCTTACGGAGACACACACACACACACATACCTATATATGTATATTGAAACACGCGTCCAAAGTAAATAAAATCCCAATAAACAATTGCATGTAGTTTAAATAACAACCTCTTCACACGGAAATTTTTAAGTCTTAAGCGTACCTATCAACTTTGGCAACACATAGCACAATAAGGCTTTCTCAATTAGCCGTTAATTATGAAGGGCGACCTCGCTGTTTCTCTAACTAGAGCAGTCTTGTCATTTTTGGTTTTGATGCTGCTGCTTTTATTTAAAAATAGCAAATAATCATATGTTTGTACATATGTGTACCTGTGTACATACATATGTATATAATCAGATTGTATTTGCAATTTGTTTAAATTTGGGGAGCAATTAAATACTGATTGCATAATTTATTATTTTGGGCATTTATATGACAAATCGAACTCAATTAATGCCTTAATTTCAACAAATTCCTTAATTGATACAAAGTATTGTACGACAGTTATGTGTATCCCTACAGATATTTTACAAATTGTTCTAAGACTTTGTCAGCTCCAGAACCAATCAGCTACTTAGAACGAAACAAAAGCAATACGGCAAAACAAACTACAACAGAAACTGAGTACACTTGCAACTTATTCATGATGCGAGATCGTTAAGTGCCTGTATATCAATCTCAACTTCAAATGTGACGTAATATGTATGTATGTAGGCAGAACAAGTCGACACTCTGTTGCTTTTAAATTCATAAAATTATGCCAACACCGTATAAATTATAACTGGAAACGAGTTATAAAATTCGCATAACATATCCGAAAGTTTTTCGAGAATACTTCAGTATTTGGTCACAGAACCAAGTATGGGCACTTAATAAATTCCATAAATTACTCCATAATGTTACTCCCTTACGAGAGTGAAGCCTTATTGTTTTGTACTTCATATCACACTGAATCAGTAAAATTTTGTAGCCAAGAAAGCTTTCATAACGAAATGTTTACTGGGTTGTTTACATTGCATCGAGTAATTTCTGAATTTAATACGACAACAATCTACGCATGATTAAAGTCTAATAACAACAACAGAAACAACAACTGCAATTGCTAGAGAATTAAAGAGGGAGATCTCAATAAATATTATATTGAATATATGGACGCTCTCTTTTTGCCACCACTCCTCACACTTGCATTATACGCATACCCATGCATACACCACACATTTGTGAAATGCTGTGGAGTTCATTGTCATATTCTTGCTACAATTGGAGATTATTGAGGTTTAAAGTCTTTTATCGTGTTTTTTTTTTTTCTAACTGTGGACCAACATGGATTAACTCTTTAAATTGTTGTTGTTATTTTACTTTTTTTTCTGTTTTCTTTTAATGTCGAGGCCTTAATTGGAAAAACGTTTGTCAATAGTTTTGTTGTCAATATTTCGCTCTTCAACTTGTGTTGTTAAATGGTGGCTAGAAATTAAAGAAGAAAAAAAGACCAACCGACACCAACACTTTGCCGTTAAAGGGCAAAAAGCTTAAAAAAAGATTACTTGAGCATTTTTTTCTTTTCATGGCTCCCTGTAGTCAAATTATGATAATGCAGATGTCTTTTGGCTAAGAAAACGCATCATCACTTCTGTTCTAAGAAAACATGAAGTGCCAAAAAAAAAAGACTGGTATTCTTTTGATATTTGGTACTGCAACTACTAGTATGCATCTCACTCTTACTTCGACATCCAATATTTGTCAATATTGCCATCATTTTGCTCGTGCGTTATGTATCTTACGTTACGTGCGTTATCTATCTTATCTCAAATACGTTGCTTCAAATTCACGTTTTCCAACCAAAATGGCCTCACGTCTAATAAGCCAACATTCTATCTTCAGGACTATGGCGACTAGTGCAGAGATGAATATGAGAAAAGTAAGATCAGGCTACCTAGCTATTGCAGTTCCGACGCAATCCACTACATAAATAGAGGAGATTGGTCGTATATAACATAATAATAATCGAGATATGTTGCCATTTGCTGTAGTTTGTACAATTTACTGCAGAATAGGATTTATATGTTATAAACTGTATTAATCTATACAACTGCTATGTCCTGTACTAACAGTGCAAGAGTGCTGTGAACATTAAAAATCCGAGTGATGTTACGGCAATGTAATAAGAAATTACTTATGAAGGATGAGCCATTGAATGTTACACAATGTTTAAATTGTTGCGTTCACGTTCTAAACATCCTAAAAAATTACATGATACTGTGCAACGAATCTGCAGACAACGAATCGCGTCACGCATTACAAACAAAACATAACCTTATACTGATCGCCCATTGTCTTTAATTGTTAAAGTTTGCTTTGCTTGTTTTTGTTTTTATTTGAATTTTTTTTTCTTAAATTTTCCGAACCCGTCGACAAATATGGCTTTTAAATAACGGATGCATTGGCTAATTTGCAATGGGTGACAATACGTGGCCAGCAATATCTTAATAAAGATGTTGGTCACTCAGAGGTATTTTTCATGTTTCATCCCCACAAGGTATTGACAACTTAAAGCTTAAACGGGCTATTTATGCACACCCATTAGATCATTACCACCAATGAATACTAATTGTAATTGCAACAAATAAGTTACAACCATACATACATACATACATACATACGTATGTATATTCTAGGAATTTTTTAATTTATCATTAGAAAGATGAAAAAAGAAAAAAGAAAACGTCACCATTAGCGCAGATGAAACAATTGCAATTGAATTGAATATTTATTTCTGTTGTCGTATTTTTTTTTTTATTACGATTTACAATTTATTGTTCGATACTGAAGCAGCAGTATCCAGCCATAATCAGTCATAATGGTCGATTATTAATGCCACAAATAATTTCGTTTTAGTAAAATTCGTTACTTTTTTTACATTTATCGGCAACAAATTGTCAATTGATGGCCAGGCAACTAACTAACTGGTCAATCGGGCGGTTAGTAATTTTATTATTTACTAACGTTTCGAGCAACATATTTGGTTGAAAACATTTTATTACCATTTATCATCATGGCCAATTGTAGTGGAAAAAAGGCATAAACTAACAAACAAACAAACGTAGCCAGCAATTTAATCCTTGGGGTCCTATTGATTGTGTGTACACCGCCCATAAATAAGTGATCATGTCACCATTTTAATAACTCTTCGGGAATTGAAGCTGCAGCGACAAACACAACAAAAATACTGTATAACAGTTTGAAAAACGCTACACGCGGAAACCAAAAGCGTAAAGTTGCAACATCATGATAATGTCTCTGGCCAAAAATGTAGAAAACTAAACACACACGCAGCATTTACTGTTGCTGCACGTACTCAAACAGTCTTTGTACAGCAAAATGTAGACGACTCTTAAAGATCAAATGGTAATAAAAAGGCA
The DNA here is from genome assembly GCA_936449025.2 of Sarcophaga subvicina. Lineage (NCBI taxonomy): Eukaryota > Metazoa > Arthropoda > Insecta > Diptera > Sarcophagidae > Sarcophaga > Sarcophaga subvicina. The sequence continues at coordinate 739,735 of OW388084.2, forward strand.
AAAAGAAAAGAAAAAACTTTGCTGCATATTGAACAGAACTAAAAAACTAAATTGAAAATGAATAGACGACAGACAACAACATCTAACGCTTGCCACCATATGTGGTGATAATACTTGGTAACTACTGCTACCACTAGCTTTGACTGCCTAACTTAATATACCAGCTAATATTTCTTTTGCTCTGGATCCAATGTCTTGGTTTTTTTTTATTACTTTTTTCGTTGTTGTTGTTGTTGTTAAAACGGCGGCACTATTTCACATACTCAACTCGACTCGAACTCGCCAGTTTAGCGATTACAAAGGCTGATATTGTCTCATTTTAGCAGCATGTGACAGTTTTATTACTGCCAAGTGTGGTTAGTTAGTGGTCATCCTAAAAGTGCAACAGCAGCAGCAACGGCTTTAAGACCCGTGCAACATCTTTTACTCATGCTGAAAACTAGCCTACACACACTATTTACTGTTTTAAAGTGTGTGTGTGTTTTTTGTTTCTTTTTTCTATTACTCTTTTCTAAAGTTATCGTTTTTCTTTCTCTCTCTCTCTCTCTCTCTCTCTCTCTATTACGTTTGACTCTCTTCATCTTCGTCAACCACTTTTCATTGCTACTGACTACGCAAAGACGTCTTTCTTTTCTTAGATGCTGTACTTACAAAATAAGCGTACAATTTAACTCAACAGTCGGGTGGTAACAGTCACTTGGCCCAAAAATGTAAAATCCATTCTGCTGCTGAGTTGGGTGTCATAGTAGTTCAGTGGTTGCGTTCTGTAGGTGTCGTGCTTGTGAGTTCAATTCCCACCAGAGTCTCTGATCGGCTTATTATCTTCGTTTGTTTGTCTACAACACTGGAATCCCAAAAATAATCATCAGCATAATGATTCAACAGGCACGCTACTCCCTTCATAACGGTAATCTTTTGCCAGAGTATCGCTCTACTGGCATTGGATTAGTAGAATCAGTTCACCAATCTTTTTGCAGAAAGCGAAGTTATGGTTTTAAAAATTTTCAAGCGATTTGAAAAGACGCGACACATTTTTTTCAACGAAACTTGTTTAGGTTTTCATAGATTTATTCGTTTGCAAATGATCCTCATTGTAAGAATGTAAAAATTGGATAAACTTTGAAACGATAGTTCCGTATTAGACATTATTTATTTGAAATTTCAATATTTAGTACCTATGTTTTGGACATGGCTGAGAGTTATCAGAAGATAACAGATAGTGAATGAAGACCGCCGCAGATGTGAACAATTCTTAAGTTTCAAAACAAAATTCACGGACGTACCTTAGATTCATTCTATTTCACAGTTGTAAGCACAAAAAACAATTTTGCAATTGCGGCCTCAAGTGAACTTCATGAGCATTAACTGTAATAAAGGCAGCAGCGGCAAAGCATAAATAAAACCAATAAAAAATAAACAATAAACTTATTTCTTATCAATGGTGGCACTTAAGTGTTTTTTCGCATTACATTTCATGCATAGTGTCTTTAAAGCCTCTGTTTCATGCACGTTATTGTGATGACAGCACCAATCCTTGCATTGTCAGCACAAATTCTCTCACTTCTCTCATTGCAGCGTATAAAAATAGAAATCAGCGTAAATGCAAAGAAGCAGCATCGTAGCTTGTTGTCGCGTTGCCTTTAATATCATCCATTATACATACATACATATATACAGCCATGTATTCTATTTTTGAGAGATTGCTGTGCTTACTGTGCTGCGTTGATTGTGTTTACAGCATAAAGCCTTAACCTCTGTGAGGACAATCCAGAGAAGTAAAAAATCATTTTCAGCCATTTCAAACCTATCGAATATACTTTAACGTTTCAGTTATGGCAGTAGAGGATAGAATTTAAACTTTTTGTACAACCTGTAGACACATACTACATTACATTACACTACACTACACATACACTACACATAGGGTACTTAACATTCGTTCTTACTTCCTATTATTATTCATTTTTGCCATTTCAGTTCATATTTTATTTTCTCGACACAACCCCAGAAATTTGTGTGTATGTGTGTGTATGTGTGTGTGTGTGTGTGTGTGCGGATTTGTGTCTATATGGAGGAGACATTAAATATGTTTGTAGGTAGTGATATAGTGTTGGAGATGTACACGGTTTAACCGTTTAAGGTTTATGCGATTGTTGTCGTTGTTATTGCGGTTGTTTTTTGTTGTTGTTGGTGCAGTTTGATAACTTTAAAACTGAAAAAGTTAGATAACTTAACAGGTGAAATTAATTTTTTGTCACTTCATAAATTTATTTTCTGTTTTTATAAAAAAATAAAAACAAACAGTAGGAAAACGAAAGCCAGCGATGAAAGGAACAGGAAAAGAAGACAAGTTTTTATATTGACAGCGCAACTGGCGACTGTAATTAGTCACTGTAAGTTTGACTAACAATTTTCCATACTCCGATATGTATGTTAACAGAGCAGCAATTCGTCAAATGAAAATTATTTCTTGGATTTATTTTTAAAAGTCATTTTTTATGAAATTCATTTGAAAATAATATTTATTAAGCAAATAATTTCTTAATTTTGATTTTTGCATTAAGAACGTCGTCATTACACCCGTGCGTCACTTTGCGTCGTGGTTACGTTCCAAAAAAACACGACGCAAAGTGAATTACGACTTTCTATAGTAAACAATGTAAAGAGCGAAGATAGGTTCCAGGGTTACGAAAATGCTACTTTTGAAAAAGAAAATTAGTCAAAGTAAACATTTAAAAAACACAAAAAGAATATAACATTTTATTACATACACACAAAAAACAAATTCAATTAAAATAAAATAAAAAGTTCACTTAATTTATAAGCACACAAATTGAAAAACTGAACTCTAACATTAGAAAAACATGTTGAAAATAAAACTGTATTATTTTCAGTTAGAAAGGGAATCCCTAATTCGTGCCATCTTTTAGAAAAAAAGAAAATTTAAATAAAAAATTCAAAAAAGTTTTAAAACTCGAACCCAAAACAACGCAACTTCGATAATCTAGCGAAGCACAGTGAAAGTTAGTACTAACTCAGCAGCGACGTAACTTCGAAAAAAAAACGCAAAACGATACGACGCAAAGCGAAGTGTGTGTGTCACAATGACGGAAATAGTTTGAAGAAAAAAATTCCATTGGGTTTCAGGATAACATTCAATTTCCAAAATATTTCATTAAAAAATCTACTTAAGTTGGAACCGTCGGATAGCATATTTGACAACTCTGTTTATTTTAGAATGTTTTACCACCTTTTCCCCCTTTTTTTCTTTGTTTACATTTGTTGGCTTTTGCAACCAACTTCACTGTTAAACGCCCTGTCAAACCCGTAGTTTCCGTTGCCGATGCGTTATATCGGTATGCTTCATACGTATTGTGTGATCATTAAGAATTTTGGCAGCTAAAAGACACTTGCTGATCTTATTTAGAGATGGCTGTAGGAAATAGTCCCACAGGCGAAACAAACTGACAATAAATAAGTGGCAGTTCAAATAGTTCTCGAAAGCAAACAGACTTATCATCAGAATGGCATTGTAATTTAATTTTCAAAGCTTAATAGAGCCTATGAATCCTTTTAATTTCAATAAAAATAATATGTTGCAGTCCTTTAAGTGGACGATGCAAAAGCAATAATACCAGAAGTGATTCTTCACCGCATGCGCACCAATCATGATCGTTGCAAACTTGACATGCTAAATATCAAAAATTTTTGATATTTGTCTGAATAATGTCATAACAAAACACTCTCTCTAATTAGTTCGCGTTTACAGGCGAAATTTGCTTGAGATTAAACGTATCTTTATCCAATAATCTCTTTGTGATCGGATCAGTGAATCTATTATCGAATTCAGAAGAAGGAAACTGTAACCACTTAGGCAATGTATTGTTCTACTAATGGATTCGTTTGGCTACAGATTTTGTTTTGCTAATAAAGTTGAATTTTTCACGTATTTAGGGTTTCTTAAAAGCTATTTGAGACGCAATTCCCAGCTCTGTGGAACAATCGTTTTGTTTTTGATTTTTTTTTTTGTTTAAATTTCGTTGATTGCTTTCCAACTTATCCATCTCTGACTTAACTGACTTGGGTGAGAATACCATAAAAAATATTCGTTTCATACTTTCGTTGTGCAATAATAAGCAAATAAACACCTTCTCCTGGAATTCATTAAAAAAAATAATTTTTTTTTTTTAGTTTCTGTTTCCATTATTTTCTCCACTCTTTCTTCTCAATAACTCAACCGCTTTCTTCCTAGTGGAAGTTGCCAAAGTTTGGCCAAAGTGATTATCATTTGACGTGACGTGACGTGATGTTTTTTTTTGAAATATTTATGATGCATTTGGGTCATAAACATGCATTTTCTACCTATGTTTCCTTCTACGGTTTGTTTTTCACATTTTCTGTTTTTATTTGTTGCGTTGTTTTTCATATGAAAACAACAACAACAACAACAATAATAATAAAAAAAAAATAGAAAAGAAAATTAAAATGTGAATAATTTTTCACTCACTTTGTAACAAAAATTTAATATGATGACGTAGTAGTAGCAAATTGTACAATGTTGCCGCTGTACTCTATTGCTTTCGCTGCTTTATTTAGCAACACGTGACTATTGTTTGGCTTGGTTTTTACAATATTTATAACACGTCCATGATGGTGTTGTTAGAGGGCGTTCACTTTAGAAGGGGGGGTCATTCGTTAACCTGCTGTAATTTTATTATTATTGTTATTGTTGTTGTTTCTCTTTAAAGAGAATATGTCTTACGGCATAGGCGAACGCAATTACGTTGGCTAATTTTAGTTAAGAGTGTTGCGCTAACAACAATTTGAAAAGAATTTAAATTCAACAGTCAAGATGTTTTAACAAAAATGTTGTGACACAAAAATGTGATGCAAGTGTAGTAGTGAAATAAAGTTGAAAGAAGTTATCGAAGAGAATAGACAATAATTCCGATAATGAAGAACTTTTAATGAACTTTTGCGTATGAATAACAGAACTTTCGATAATGGCATTACGTTCACTTGGTTGTGACCGTAAAGTTGAAAGTAATCGACTTAATTTCGAACTGGAAAGCGGGGCACAAATATCTCTGCATGTGAACAAAGCTAGGAAACTAAGAAAGGCTAGTTCGCAATGTAGGACTTGAGATAAAGATCAAGAAAACCAAAGCCAAGGGAATTAATAACATAAGCAACGACAACATCACGCTACAGGACCAACTAGTCGTATACGTAGGCAGCTTCTGTTGTCCAGGCAGTATAGTGTCAACAAGTGGCAGCGCAGAAACAGACGTAAATAACAGGTTCAATAAAGCGGGAGCGGCATTCGGACAACTACAGTCAACATAGAGAAGCTCACAAATATTCAGACGTACGAAAGCTCAAAATATTTAACGCATGTGTTAAATCATCTTTGCTGTACAGAAATGAAACCTGGTTAGTATCCAACACCATCCTTAAAGAACTATAGTATGGGTATTCTTTAACAAGTGCATCACAATCATATGCAATATATTGTGGCCTAAATATCAAAAGTTCTTCTGACGATTGCAATAACTACAGGCACAAGGGTAATAAACTTGTATTTAGTGGGGGGAATGGTGATTTTTATCCCCTGTTTCAAATCTAAAAGACGCATTAAAAATCAAATGATTACAGCAATTGAAATGATATAAAAATGTAAACACGTCAAAATAATCACACTATTGTTAAGGGGATACGCTTGGAAGGAGATAAAATAGATAGTTTTTGAACGAACCTCATGTACTCATCTTCTAACCCAAGCGCTGTATGAAGTCTCTTTTGCCTGCACAGTATTTTTTTTTTATTTCTTTAATATTCTGTTGCTAGCTGTTGGCCTAAGGAATTAGCCCAGTGTTCTTAGTGTGATAAATAATAAAATAACAACAACTATAATAAGAATAAAAAAATCGATAACATGTAATGACAAATTCAGTTAAAACACACAAACTAAAAGGGTTACACATGGAAGTATTAAAAGTCAAAATAATAATTGTACACTAAACAAGAAATTAAATAAATTTAAAATACAATGGAAAAAAATATAAAATGTGGCAACACTTGATATTAAATAAGAATTTAACGCAGACAAGCAAGCTGGCAAACTAAAGAAAAAGTTGACAATGCAAAAAACTTATTTTAAATATGAAATATTCTTTGAATTAATCACAGAACTTCGTGCAAGAAGAACTAACAAATACGAGTGTATGTGCAACCTTACTAACCTAAGTTATGATAGGACTTTCTGAAGTTTATATGTATGTATGTATGTATGTATGTATTGTTGTTCAGCAATTTATTTATGATTTAATAAATGATTGTGTGTCAAACAGACTTAATTAAGATAATTATTTATTTATTCAATTTGTAAGAAAAAAAAAACTTAAAAATATCATTTTATTGTTATGGTGGTGAAGGTACTCTATTACTCGCTATAAAAAATATACTCAACATTACGTTGCTATCAATTTCATATGAGGTATTCAAACCACCAAACGATGACAATGAATCGCCTTATTATAAAGCAATATATAAAGGGTTATTCATTAAGCGGATATGCCTTTAAAGGGAGATGCAATTGGATAATAACTTACTACAACATCGTGTAAGTGTTTTAGGTGGTAAATACAGTTGAAGACCTTACTACTGTCACTACCATATACTTAACAAATCTCCTGTTTGCGGTCTAGAAACTTTCAAGTTACATAAATAGAACGAAAGTTAGATGGTGTGAAATATTGCTTGCAACCTTTAAAAAACTTTAGTGCTTCTCTCTCCTCGTTGAAGACGCCGTAGTTTAGTGGGCAGTATATTGGCTTATTAGACGAGAGCCTATGGTTCAACACCTGGCTCAGACATCTCAATCAAAATGAAATATGAAAGAAATATCTCTTTCGGCAACTTCTTCTCAGCAAAATCTCTGAAAGTAAATAAAATTGCCATGAAAAGTTTCTCAAAAATTCCTTCGTTCGGTGACGACTTTAAAATATAGGTCCTGCCAATTATGGACAAAATTAACACACACAACATGGATATTGTGAGAAGTAAGTTCGTAATCCTGACTAAATGACCAATTAGTTAAGTAAGTAAATAAGTTTGATCATGCTAGAACCATAACTTCTAACTCTCATTAGGTGAGATTATATTTTAAAGCGAGGGGTTTATTAAGGACGAAGTCTTAAAATTATTCTAAATTCTTCTGTTCGAATCGTATGCCATTTGTAAACCTATAACTTTATATTGACTCTCGACAGCAAAGGCAAATGTATAATAGTGTCGACAGTAAGGCTTACCATATTGTACGTTCTTTATGTGCCCGCTCATCGTTTGTATTCATAAGTTTAACCAAAAAGATAAACTTTGGAATTGGATGTTATTGTTGTTGTTGGCACAAAGTTATCAAAGCAAAATATTTTGTTCTTGTTAAATTTCAACAATTTCGTTAAAAGACAATGAAGCGTTTTTTTTGTTTTGTTTTGTTTTGTTTTATATTGAAAGATATTACGGACACCAACCATGTGCAAAAAATGCATCATGTGTTGAGGATAACACAATTATATTACACAACAATTAACAAAGATAACTGCTAATGGCATACCCTTTATTATCGTATTGATTAGTTTTCTGTTGTTTTATTTCGTTTTTTTTTTGTTTTTGTTTTATTTCACATTGATTTGATTGTTATTTGTTTATAATTCGTATTTATTTATTTGAGTAAATAATCATTAACGACGACATTATTATCATATTACCAATAAAGCAATACATTGCCACTAAACTATGTATACATATCATCATGATCTGCTCCGCTCCGCTCCTCCCTTTAATCACACTGTTGTCATCGTTAATTCTGCTCTTGTATTGAACAAATTTTAAAGCGTTTCTCAAAAACAAATTTAATATTTTTTTTTTTATATTTTTATGATATTTTTGTGTTTTTTTGTTGTTGTTGTTTTTTTTTCTACAACAATTTGTTGTTGATGTTTAACTGTCAATGATTAATGAATTAATTTCGTTGAGATTTTATTTCTTCTTTTCGATTTTGACATCTACATTCGCTTAGAAAGAAACGCGTTTATGTTTTACGTTGTTGGAGTTCAAACGTTGATAAAGTTATAAAAAAAAAAACCATAAAAAAAAATCGAAATTATGGAAATAATAAAATAAAACAATAATGAACATAAAAATACAAATAAAATCTTTTGCATGTTTTGGATTTCATTTCTCAAATCATTTTGAAGTTTTCAATATTCAAATTTTATTTTTAGCTGTATTTGAGACTGTCTAGATGTATCGCATCTGGGTGGTCCCTCTCTATCAATACCACCACCACCACCACCACCGTCTTAATCATAAAAATTATTTTGAATTAATTTTTAATTAAAAAAAAATATTGTTTTTCTGATTTTTTTTATTTTTAGATCGTAGCTTACACAGTATTGAGTCTCACTCAACCAGACAGTCAGGCAGTCAGCCAGTCAGTCGTGCCGTCATTTAGTGTGTCATTAAGTTTCACAAACGATTTGTGTGGTTGGATTGATGACTGATTTGTCTGCGATTTATTAAGATGTTGAAGGCGTTTGAAATAAGAAAAAAAACATGTTTTTTTTTAATACACATACATAAGTACATTGATACATATAATAAAATTCCCAAATTAAATAATTAAAAAAAGATTTTTATAACGTTTTACACTTTGATGTGTTTATTAAGATTCAATTTTTTTTTTTTTCATTAAGGAATTTATCTGAAACTACAGAAAAAAAAGCATTCAAATCCTATTAAATATAAAATGTAGCAAAAAGAAATCAATTTTTTATTTATATTATCAATCATACAATTGTAACTTATTACACGAGACGAAGGACTGACACCAATATTCGGTGTAGTTTACAACAGTGATAAATGAGAATTAGCAACGTAAGCACAGACAACATCATATTACAAGGCCAATCAGTCCAATAAGTGGATAGCTTCTGCTATCTAGGCAGTATAGTGATAACAGTCTCAATAAAGCGAGGGCGGCATTCGGACGACTGCAATCAATATAGCGAAGCTCACAAACATTCAGACGAACTAAAGTTTGGAATATTCAATGCATGTGTTAATTCAACTCTTTTGTACGAAAATAAAACCTGGTTAGTATCGAACACCGTCACGCAAAAACTACAGGTGTTCTTCAACAAGTGCCTCACAATCATATGCAATATATTCAGTCCTAATAACATCAGCAATATGGATCTGTGGAACCTTACCAATGATAAAACCATAATACAAATACAAATACAAATAAGTTGTAGGAAATGGAGATCAGAATGAAACCTGACAACAAGAATGGCACATGATTAGAATTCTCAAAATTCAAGAAGTCAAGCCTGGTAAAGCAACTCCTGGACATGTTTGATAAGCCAACATCGAGGACTATGCAATCTTACATCGAAAGAAGTATAAAATGGAAATAATTTGTGAAAGCCATATGCCTCCAAGAAGGGTAATGGCAAAAAATTTCGATGGCAGCGATCATCAGTTGGAAAAATAAGATCATCACTTAAGCGCTGTCTTAACTCTTATTTATCTAATGTGTATAATATTGTTGTTGATACAAAATTCGCCTCAATTAAAGTTTGTTTAAATTAATTTTTCTTGATTTCTATCAACACATTCGAGCGTTTCTAAAGCTATTGGTGCAAAAATTTTACTCAATTAACTCACTTGTTTACTTACTTAGTTGCTCATTACAACGCTTTAAGCAGGATTGCGACGTAGTTTCTCACACCACCAACAGCTTAAAGTTGCCTCCGCACGACAGTTTTTTTTCCTTGTGAAACTTTTCATTGCAATTTAATTTACAATCCGAGTTTTGCCAGAAGACTGCTGAGAGAAAATGGCCAAAGAAATATTTCTCTTCACATTTCGTTTTATTCGAGTTGCCAGAGCCAGGTGTTAAAGCATGACCTTGCCTCCAATAAGCCAACACACTATCTACGGCAACTTCGATTAATTCGAATTAATTTTTCCCTGTTGCCTGTGAATACATTCGAGTGTTTCTGAATTGAGGGCAATAAGCAATGATGTTACTAACAGAGTCACTGAAAATGGTACCATTCTAGCGATATTAACTATTTCCCATGCTTACAAATTATTCCTAGGCTACCTAGGCTGTCTCTGTGCGATTCACGATATGTATTCGTATTGTTGTTTCTCCTCAATATACATAAATAATGTCTGTCTATATCGCTAATTTTAAATGCTTCAATCGATAATACATATGTTTATCAACATCGTCAGCGTCATTATCGTCATCATCATAAACGATATTGTCGTCATCGTCATCGTCAACAATCGCTGCCACAACGTGTTTCTATTATTTGTTGTCTCAAGTAAATTGTATATGTTGCTCTGTTATTATTACTATTGCAATTGTTGCTGTTTCTGTTGTTGTTGTTGCTGTTGTTGTTGCTTTTGTTGTTTTAATAATTAATGCGAAAATTATATGTTTAGATTACAGGCTTTTAATTATGATTTAATAATGAACCGTGTACCTAGTGTGTATTGTACTAAGAGTTGTTATTAAAGAGTGCATTACATGCATATGTACATCCATACATACATAGCGAGAAAAGACATTCTCTTTTTATTTTCTGTTATCCCCCACCATACTTTAATACGCTGGCGGCAACATATACTCCAGCATATGGTCGATACTCCAATTCTCACCGTTATTTAAAAAAGACAGAAGTTTAAAGTAATGAATTCAAAAGATAACTTTATGAGCGTTAAAAGTGTACGATAGTAGCTGCTCTAGTTCAAATTTCTAACTAAATTTCTTCTTTTTTAATTCGTCACATTTAAAGTGGGAAACCAGGCTGAAGTACTAAAAAGATATTGTAAAGTCCGAGCCTACAGAATGGGCCTTATTCGGCGGTAATGTTTTTTCCTTTACCGCTTTCTCCGACTGATGAAGTGAAGCTTCATTCAAAGATTATAAACTCACATCACATTCGGAGAACGAATTAAATTTTTTACTACTAATTTGGATGCTATTTTAGCCGAGACCCATTTCTCAGAATATAAACATTTCCTCTCAGGCAATAAATGTAGTTTCAGTCGCATAGTGGATCTTTAATTCGTTGTCATTGTCATTATTCGCCTCTTGAAGATATCAAACGTACATTCAGGTGTGTTTATTGTTAATTGTTATTTTATTACTTAGATGTTGTTGATATTTTTGGTACAAAACATCTCAGAATATATTTAGAGAGAATTAGAATTTTTGCAATAACGGCAAAAAAAATATTTTGAAATAATTCTTTCGTTATCTAGGCACACAAAATTGGGATTGTTAGTGGCATCATTTCATATGTTACACGGACTCATTTTTCTTTAAAACAATTGGCAACAGGTTTACATTTGAAATCGTCGTAGTCTAGTAGGCAGTGTGTTGGCTTATCAGACGTGAGGCCGTAGTTCAAGCCCTGGCTCAGACATCTCGACCAGAAAGAAATCTGAAAAAATATATATTTTTTCAGCAAAAATTCTGAGAGTATATAAAATTGCAATGAAAATATTGTCTGCCACTTATGGATAAAATTAACAAATATATAAAACATTGGTGGTTGTGAGAAGCTAGGTCTCATAATCCTGATTAAAGGGTTATTTTTAATGACTGATTGTGTAAGAAAGTATGTAAGTATACATTTGTCTAAAAAGATGAATTCTTCCTAACTTAAAGGAAAAAATGTTGAACCTCAGCCTCTAGTTTATGGCAATTGTTTCCAAATTAAATAGTGAAGGAAGTGTACAATGAGATAAATATTGGTGATGCCTACCTAAAATTATGATAAATATAATCTTAGCTTTAAAACTGAGTATCACAACCATGCGAATTGTTCCAACTAATGTAGAATGCTGCATTTTTTGGTTTCTCGTTGACATACATATACGATTGAAATTTTCCAAGCCTTAAAATTCTTGAACGAAATCTTCACGTATCGATCGTTAACACCAGTTTCATTTGGGAAAATTTTTTGTTTTACTTTTTCAATTTGATAAAGAGCGTATCGATTATTTTAAAATCATCCCATCGAAAATGTTTGTGATGGGTTAAAAGGTAAAGATATGAACATAGAAAAATAAAGATCGCCTATGTCAAACAAAACAGTTCGAAAATGAACAGCAATTCCAAAACGTTTGCAAACAAATTAGCAAGAATATTAGGTCAATGACTCCAAACCACGGGAAGTTAAAACACAATTTCAATCGTTCGAAACGCTGTTTGAACATCACAAAATAAGTTTTTTTTTTTTTGAACAGAATATGCCATCAGACAACGCTCGTTTACATATCACAATACCAGTTAAAAACCATTTAGAACATAGTGATTGTGAAGTTTTGTCTCACCCGTCATTTAGCCTAGATCCTGATCACAAGATTTTAAACTTATATGTACATTCAGAAACAGATTACTGAAGTCATTACATGAATGAATCATCATGCGACCAAAGTAACAGAGAGTAACACTTAATCGATAAACAGAAGCTATGAACCATTTAACAAGTTTTTGATGAGTTTCTCTTTTTTTCATATTTTTGTGGCATTTGTTGGCATAATGTCACTCAAATCTTGTTCCTTTTTTTTTGGTTTTTGGTTATAATTTAAAACCTGACGTCAATAGTTTATTATTACAACCCTGTAGTTATTAGTACAACAAAAAACAATTTGCTTATATTCCCTACAAAAAAAATTCCCCGAAAACCAATTTATGATGATCTTGCTATGCAAGTCAATATTGTTTTTAAACAAAATGTCATTTTAATAATCGGAAAACAAACAAACAAACAAACAAGCAAACGATACCAATTATCGATCATAAATATGATACATACTTACATATGGAAACGAAACATGTTCAGACAATGAATGCTTAGCCCTTTAGAAACCGCAAGCAAAAGGAGAGAGAGAGCAACCAGCATAACCTATAATTTAAAACCGTAAAGTATAGCGTTTCTAACTTTTTTCTTTTATTTTTTCATTTAGAAAATTTTAATTTATTTTTAATTTCTTGTATGTAAAAATTATACTTTTTTTTCGCTCGCCTTCAAAAGATTTTTAAACCACCATTTCGTTTATAATTTTTTCCATTTTTTTTTTTCCTTTTATAAGAAAAATTATTCAATTACTCAACCACCACCACTACCAGCAGCACTGTGGTGTGTTCAGAATCATTCATCTCATGGTCTAAGAGTGTTTTTATTCCTTTTATTGTTGTTGTTAAACTATACTCGCTCTCCATGGTATTTTCAACTATAAACAAATTATTAAGTGCCAACAACAATAACAACAACTGCGAGTATGTATAACTAAAGTGGTTTACAAGAGAGTAAGTATGTACATAGTTTACCAATCACTCTCCTTAATGCCAAGCACAAGCATGAGACGTAAATCTTTAACAATAACAATTTTAACACATAATAGGCGTAAGTAAATTTGTAAATATTTTATTTATATTGTTGTCGCTCAGAAAAATATACCAAAAGGGATTGTATTATTTTACATGTACTCTCCCATCCGTATGCATGTATGTGTGTATGCATGTATGTGTATTAATTTACTCTCACAAGTTTTTAGGGTATTACTATTATTGTACACGGCATACCTATATACATACTTATGTACATATGGATATGTTATGAGCAGTAGAGAGTATTATAGAAATGTATTGTTTACATGTTTAAAGAAGATTTCTTTTGTTCGCCTACCAACGAAAGAAGTAACAGCTTTGATTAATTAATCAGAACTACAGGACTGTTCTACATTAAGAAATTCGCTGTTATCATGTATCAATGGACTAAATTTGTTATAATGTGTGTATGTATGCATTTTCCTAGATTCTAAATTCAAAACAAAATGTTTGTTACCTCATTTTAAATGTATATTTTCTATGACAGAAAATGCTATGAATAAAGCTAATGAGCTCACATAAACTGTGCATTAACTGAATTAAACACAACACATCAATTATATTCTATTTAGCATATGCAATGAATTCGTTTATGAGCAGAATTTTTTTAATTTTGTCGTAGGAGAATATCCTTATAAAGCCGAAATCACTTTCATATAACTTTACTAAAGCAGATCCAAAGGAAAGACTTGCATCATCACAATCTATTTATGTTTAAAGAGTTTATAGGGTTTAAGGATATAATTTGAAACACTTTTCTTAATTCGTTACCTATTCTCCGAGGTTTTTTAAGCATTTCAAAAAAATCTTATTGACTAAAACTTCTTGTAGTAACCTTCACTTAAAGTTGTTAAGTGATTCTTGGTAAAATCATAAACATTATCATAAATAAATAAGAATAAATCCATAATCCCACTTGTCTCGCAAGTTTACATATATTTGTCTGGCCTTAGCCAATGAAAAATTTCAATATTTTTTAAGCCGTCGGTTGATTTTCTTTTTCAAGGTTGAATATTGTTGAGCAAAGTAAATAAAATTGATTTGAAACTTACCAGAACTGGGACGATCACTGTAACGCGTGCAATAAACCCATGCAGGCCATACAATTGGACCACTGCCACTAGCGCCCGTACCCGTACTAGAACTTGTGGACGTTGTAGTCGTTGTTGTTGTTGTTGTTGTTATTATAGTTGATGACTCCTCAGATTTTCCCGTTGAAGGCTTACTAATAAAACCATTATTTTCGATATTATTAGGAAAACCCGGTGATAAAGAAGGTGTTTGAGAAGGTGAAGACGATTTGAGTAAATCGATACTGTTTGCAGTAGCTGTACCATTGGCACTGCCATAGCTACTGCTTACAGCCGTACTGCTGGAATCATTGCTATTCGTGCAAATAGTAGCCAAAGAAGAGGAAAATGGATGTGTTGAGGGTGAGCTATGCTGATGTAGTCCACTGTAGTCCACTGTGTCCGTACAAGTGGCAGAGGTTGTCAATTTATTTTTGCTTTTGCGTAATTGAGGCGGCGAATCTAAACTGTTCGATCTGCCAAAATCAGCTTTAAGTATATTGTCTATGCTAAATTTTAAAGCTCTTTCATGAAGATTATCGTTATTGTCTGGCAGCAAACCGGGTAAATGAGCCTGCATTTGGGTTTGCAATTGGTTAAGTGTAGACATGGGTATCACGGGTTTGGCAATATGTTGTTTACTTAAGTCCGTTAATTTGGCTAAGGTATCTGTGGCCATGGTATATGGATAATGAGTCGTCTGGTGGGGTGGAAGTATTTGATGGTGACTTCGCGGATTTAAAGGTTTATTTTGCTGAGCAGCCGCCGCCGTTAAAGCAGCCGCAGCTGCTGCTTTTAATTGATCGATTTTAGTTAAGGGGTTAAGATGTAGCAGATTTCCCGACGGCACTATTTGTGGTTGTGATAAATTATTTGTACGCAAAGAAAATGCACTGGCTCGTGCTGCAGCCATTAATTGCATTTGATGTTTCATTAATTCTTCAGCATAAAGGTGAGATTTTCTTAGGAATTCCTCTTGGAATGGGGAAATATTTGCAGCCGCTGGTGTGGCATTACTGGTGGTTAAGCCAAATGGACCTGGAAATCTTAAAGTGTGTGCCAAAGTGAAAGGATTTATAGAGGTTTCCACGGGCGAATTTAAGGCCGCTGTTGGTGAATGTTGCATTTCTTCGGTGGAGGTATTTGAGTGCGTATCACTGATATCCAATACTTCATCCTCTTCTTCCAATTCGTGATGGTCACCGGTCGCGGTATTTTCTCGACCCACCGACAATTCACTGCCCAAACTAATGTTATCATCTTCGTTATCCATTCTTTCGGCTCCTGTTAACCTTTCTTGCTCATCGTCTTCCTCCTCATCGCTAACGATTCGTACCAAATCCTGACTTTCCTCATCTGGGCCACTATTTAAGGCAGTAAGAGGATTAGACATGGCTTTGTTTTGACAACTTTTAAAATGTTTGCATAAAATCGCTGATTTATGCTTTAAATTTAAATTTGAAGCACTTTTTTGCAACACCAGACTTAAGTCCGGGTGCATGTTATTGGTCTCAGTAATTAATACACCACAACAATAGATTTTAAAAGCACTTTCTATGATTTTTTTCTTTTTTGGTTTTTTTTTAATTTAAAGGTTTTTATGTTTTGAATCAAATACACTCGTCTTAAGAACACGTCAGCCGTGTTATTACTAAAGCCGCCGGTAAATAATTTACGCCATTATTCTTTTTGTATTTATTTTTATTTTTAGTTTTCAATTCAGTCATAATAAAATCTGTAATCATTTTTAGCAATTAATTCATTTCAGTAACTTCTCAACACTAAATTAAGAGAAGCATTCCATTTAAATGATTTTCTTTAATGCAATATATTCCACGCACCTATACTACTTTGTTTTCAGCTGCTGTACCGGAATCAATTTAATAAATACACGTATAAACGGCGGCACAATTCCATGTTTGTTAATACATGCTTATACGACAAACAAACAACAACAAGAACATAAACATTAACTCAATTTACAGTTTAACGAGTATTAAAGAGCTAATGCGGTTACCGTAAGCTCTTTAATGTTTAAGAGCAATGAGTGTTATAATGACAATGACAATAATAATGACGTTGATGACGATGATGACAATTACAATACATGGTAATAAAGGCAGGAACAACAACAATGGTAAACAGTTAAACAATAAACGTCGTGTAGTATAGCTAGCAGCCGCTTTACGGTTATAACAACTCAGAACGCGTTAGGTAACTGAAGAGCGAAAATATTAAAAGCCGTACAATACATTTGAAATTGCCTCAACGTTAATGTGTACATAGGCGTTAGACGTTAAGGTTGAAATGGGTGTGATTATTTCAAAAGCAGAATTATGAACAGCAAAACAAACAAACATGTTTGACTACATTGTCTTTTGTGTTGTTGTTGTTGTTGTTGTTGTGGTTTAACACAATGCTAAAAAGAGATAAAGAGTTTCCATTTAAATGTGTTATACATGAACGAGAAGAGAATAACCGAATCAAAACAAGAACAACTAAACTCATACTGGCAAATACATGCACGTCTATTGTGTTCTCTTTTCCACTTATAGCACTCCAGTTCGATTAAAACTATTGCAGTTGACTTGTTTACTCTTATTTTTGTTACAGTTTGCCTTTATTAATACTAATTTGAGTTTCTTTCTGTTGTTTGGCTTTCTATGTGTGTGTTCTATGGTGAAATATTTACTCTTCTTTATTTGTTTTTTTTTTTTCATTCTAATATTTACCAATTGCTGAGAGTTTTCAGTTGCTTTTATCATTACCGTTTTATACATCATTATCGTTATGCTTTGAGTTGTTGTTCGAATTTTATGTGTATTTTTAATTTCTTAGCACTGTTTATGAAGGTACCTTACAGGGTTGTCAACGTAAGAATTTTAACAGAGGTTGGCTTTAGTATTCTTGAGTTAGGGCTCTATGCTTTTACTGCGCGTTTTTTCCTCAACTGAGATTCGATTGGAAAAATTAAATCGGGTATTTTAATTGAACATACTTAGGAAAATTTATTTAAAAATTAAAATTAAAAATTAAAACAGAATGTTATAAACAAAAATTATAAAACAAAAAATTATGCTTTAAGCGCTGCCAACAAAGTTATGTACATATTTATGTAATATGTTCGCTATAGAAGAGTTTTTCTTATTACAGAACTCTATTAAATATTTAAAGTTGCTACCATTAACACTTAGTCTGTTTATGAGAGTACTAAAGCTATACATCAGTTGAGGTTATGTTTAGTGAGATCCTTTCGCATAATATCTGTTAATTAAGTGCAACAACACGTCGGTTGAGCATAAGTACTAAATGATTTTAATATTGTTTCATTCATTTGCTTTACTGTTATTTTCTGTTCCCTTGTTTTCACTTCTCACCACACGTCTGCCATGTTTCTATGCCACAGTTTATATTGTTTTACATTTTTATGCTGGTAGGGCCGTATATTGATATGTATGTACTTTTGTATGTATAAGAGAATGGTGAGTATTAGTCTTGCAGTTAAAGTCCTTTTTCTCTTGTTTGGATTTTTTTCTTTTTGTTTTGCAAAATTTATTTGCTAAATTAATGGCTTTGGTTGCTGCATACGCATTCAGGGTTTTCAGTTGATGTTTTAGTGCTTATGTATTTGTATGTATGTATGTATATACATATAGTTGTATGCATATACATACATACAAATGTTTTTTGTAAGTGTTTGACTAAAATGTCTACCTTTTAATTTAGAATAGTGGTGATCAGAGTAAGCAGCAGCTTATGGCGTTTAATATTATCTTTCTGTGGCAAAAACAGTGGCGTGAAAAAATGAGGGACAAGGATAAAAAAATTTCTACATATATCTACAGGTTAAAGACATAATAATAATAAAAAATATTCGTCAAAATTTTCACTGCATAAATTCATTTTGACAAATTTTTTTAATTCAAGAACTCCCTTTTAATGAGGCGACCTTTAATACGCATATGCATAGATATGTACATGCATACATACAATGAGCGTCAAAAGAAACTGTACAGTAAAGAAAATATACTTTAATACATTATCGTTATTTTTATTTTTAAATTGTTTTATTGCAAAAAATTTCGCAAAATTAATAAAATTTTTCGGGCACTCTCCGTAAGTGGTAAAAGTTAAGTTTAGTGATTGCTAGAATTTTATCTATAATGTACAGTTTCTTTTGACGCTCACTGTACATTCGTATGTACATGCATATGTACATACGTATGCTCTTTATTGCATCTGCAGTAATCAACATTCTGATTAAGCATTTAAAACATGTGAAATAGAATAAAATAAAATAAAAAAAAATTAAAAGAATATACAAACGAAATGGAATTTATTTAATAATTTATTCTGCAGTCTTTGATAAAATTGTAATTGTAATTGTAAAAAAGGCTTTCTTTCTTCTTCTACTATAATACCACAAACCCCCACTCCCCTCTTCTATTCCAAGTTTATTAGTTTACTCTTCTTTGCGTTCACGCACGACTACATTTATATGTATTTATACGTATTAAAAAAAAAAAGATTTTATTCTTGTTGCCGTCTAGATTTAAGAGTGAGTGGGAGAGAGGGAGAGATTTTTGAAAAATCTTTCATTACATTTGTTGAGATTTTCCTTTTCTAATTGATTGTAGTTTCTCAGTTTTACAACAAAACAAACAAGTGTATGTGTAATATCAAAAATAATAATTATTTATTTTTATTGCTAAAACATAGTGGTACTGTGAGAGTGAGAGAGAGAGGGAGACGGGGGTGAGAGAGTGAACGTAAGATTAAGAGAGAGATTGCAGCTGCTAAGGATTTATAACGAAGGAAACAAGTTTGTGTACTAAATCAGAATTAATAACTGTTTATATGTATGTATATATATATGTAGTTGGTGTTTTCAAAACAAATAATTAGTGAGATAAATAATGAAGAAAAAGAAGAAGAAGAAAAGGATGAATAATATGCATGTTACACACTACCGCTGTACTTCTTTCATATAAGTGTACAAATGTTTATAATCGATTATGCTTTTTTTGTTTATTTGTAATATTGTATACGTAGGCAGCATATGTACGTATGTATGTACATATGTACGTCACAAGGTATTATTTAGAGTTAATCTTTGGCCAAAATACCTATATAAAATATATTTATGCAATAAGTTTATTAAATGAATAATTTATTTGTAAATAGGTATTAAATCAAAATTAATTTATGTACATACATATACGTATATATTGTTATTATATAATAGAATATAATTTTCTGTCTTTTATTAACGTTATAAACAAGATTTTAGATTTTCAATATTTTATTAACACAATAAACTTAACAGTTTTACAATCGATTAAAAAAAAACAACAACAACAATAACAATAACGATAACGATAACAATAAACCACAAACAACTTATGAATAATTTGTCAAACTAATGAGAAAATTTCTTCACACTTAGATGAACGATTGCTTGAACGGCAAATGAAAACAAAACTTCATTGAAACACTAACCGAACTTGCTGCTGAAATCAAAAAAAAAAGAATAAAATTACAATTATTTGTACGTTCATGTAACCTAATCTGCTTTACTGACAAAGGCCAGAGAGCGGAGTAGCTCTATCCTTAGGATAGAAGTGTAGAATTGAATTGGACGGAATTTAAATTCAAGAATTAGGCAAACTTTCTAGGGCTGCGTCTGGATAAGAAGCTGTACTGAAAACCGAACATTATTTTCAGATTGAAAAAGGCCTCCATTACGCTCTACGCTTTTAAAAAGTGTTGATGTCAAAATGAGGTTTGGAACTTAGGATGACTCACAAGTTGTATACAATAGTGGTCAGATCTTTCTTGACTTACGGATGCCCAGTTGGTGGGAATCCCTGGATAGGACGACTAAATTAAAGACAATGAAGTCTGGAAAAAAGGTGGGGATAATGTTCGGAATCAATCGAATTAGCACAGTTTATAAGGCATTTAAGACATTATCATTATTTCCGATAGTCAGACGGATATCAAAACACTGCACTCCGAAACAGTGTACGGCTGTCGAAGATATCCCCCTGTGAGAGAAAAGATATGATATTCATATCATATGGGCACCAGGACACAGTGACATTCCCAGTAACGGTAGGGCAGATGAACTGGCCAGACGGGGCATAACCATCGATCTCTCTAATGATTTCTCGACGTTGGGTATCCCTTTGAGAACTTGCAAACTTTTAATTGACAATGTGATCGTCGATTCCGTCAACAGTATTTACCATCGGGCATGGGCAGAAAATCTAGCAAAAGCTGGCTGGAAGGCGCACGACGAGTCTGCTTAAACTACAAAGAAGCACGTTCAGTATATGTGGTCGCGGTCTCTACGGGGCATTGTATTATGGACACGCACGCGAAGCTTATCGGTCTTGGACACCTTGAACAGAAAGAGACTGTTCAACATGTCATCTCTGCTTACCTACCTGCCTTACAGTACCAACTTAAATAATTCAGCTAAAAACGAGTGGTGTGAGGTACAGGAGGAGACATCCTATTCCCTTATAACTTGCCCAGAAAGCTATCACAATTCTATCGAACTGCACTCCAATGGCCTTCTAACTTTTACGTCATTATAAAAGAATCAAATTGTATAACCCAGATTCAGATTAGGCAGACGGAATAAAGACGCGAATGAAGCGACTTTCGTAAAAATTCGTTGATCAATTTTCGAGATACATACATATTGTGTTAGTCTATCAAACATTAAATTCACATCAAATGCTTGTGACAAATCAGCTGCGCATAATTTCTTTCTTTCCCATGAATCCAACACAGAGTGATAGAGAGTGATAGAGAATGAGGAAAAAAAAGGAAAAATTACTAACAAAGTGTTTGTAAAAACATTTGTAAACAACACTTAACTAACAAATAAGTTTTCATAAATTGTTTCTTTTGTTTTGTATAGATGGAAAGGAAAGCGTGGATTTAAGTCAAAAACCCACTCATTCCTTCACTAAAGATTATCAACGTGATGATCACTTAGCGACAACGACAACGACAACGACAACGACAACAGTAACACAGTTACAACGGCGACTTGCAACGGCTTTAAACGGCTTGAATTGAAATTTACTATCACCTGTTTAAAGTTCTTAAAAATTGGTTTTTCCTGTAAAAAGAAAAAATGAAAATATTGTTGTTGTTGTTGTTGTTGGTTTTCCACTTATTTTACAAAGTATTTTGTTTTCTCAGCGCCAATAAATATTGTTCCGACAAAACGTCTGTCTGTCGGTCTAAAAGTGAAAAGTTTTGTTTTCCGAGGGTTAAAGTTTAAATCGAAAATCGAAGGCAAAAAAAAGGAAAATAAAGACACGAAAAAGAAAATGTTGCTGGCAATAGTTAAGTAAAAAGATCTTAAAGATCTTAAACAATATTTGATATTAGCAATAACAACAATAACAACTACAATAATATGTATTATTTCCCGAATTGTTTGTTATAATATTTGTTGTTGTCGTTTCTGTTCTCTGCAGTATTGCAGTCCAGCAAATATTTTTTATACAAATTTTGTTCATTGAAGTTCGTTGTAGTTGCTGTTGTTGTTGTTGTTGTTGTTGTTGTTGTACTATTTGTTTATCTCAGCATAATTGATTTGTACTTTAAACACCAGCAGATTGTTTAATTTTGATTATTTTACATGATGTTTTTGGTCTTTTTATTTTTTGCTTGTTTCTGCAAAATATTTCCGATTCCGTCTTCTTTTTTCATTTCTTAAATTATAAAAAAAAAACATTTTAAATTTGTATTAAATACGAGAATAAATCTGTATTTTTTTGTATTTTGAAAACATTTTTGAATTTTAGCCAAAACTCGATCATTATGATGAGATACTTTTAACTTTTAACTGAACTTATGTATGAGGACAGTTTTCTTGTTTTGCTCAGTCATGTATAGACTCTAGCCACAGCTCACTCTCTGTGTGGGTGTCGTTTACATATCGTTTATGAGTGAAACGTTTCGATTGAAACGTTTTATTTCCAGCAATATTTATATAGAATATGAAACGCAGAAGTTTAAAATGATGCGAAGCATTCATCCTTTGTATTAGTAGTTGGAAAAATGCGAGGAGAATATTCAACGACGAAATTGGTCTCGTAACTATTGAAAGCAAACAGAGAACGTGAAACCTTAACCACTCCGGGAATATGTATGTGATTTTACAAACTTCAATTTCTTGGTTTTTAATTAACGTTACATTAAATATTACATACATACATACATACATACATAATTGGTCATTACAACCCTTCAGTCAGGATTACGACCTAGTTTCTCATTAAATATTAAATGTTTGAAATCAAAAAGTTTATCAACAGCTTAACTTTCCAATAACGATTTAAATATTGAAAATTATTTTCAATTAATTAAATACTCCACCCCCCCCCCCCTCATATTTCTTTTCAAGCCTGAGCACTCCTAGAAATTATACAAAAAGAGAAAATTAAATGAAATGAAACAAATTAAAATAGAATTGAATTAAACTGAACTGAACTGAATTCAATTGAATACGTAGTACAATGAATGCTTTATAATTAACTAATTAATATTGATTAGTTTATAAAAGATAAAGAAGACTAAAATAATCAACAACTTTGTTGCTGTAATTGCTTTACTAACAAACTAATAAATTGACCACCACCATATGTACACACGTACATACATACATACTGCGGTATTCCGTGTAGTGAACTGTCATTAGTATGGTAAATATGTAACTATGTATGTATGTATGTATGTATGTATGGAGTACAAGTGGTGTATTATAGTTTACAGGGGTCTATAATTAACAGAACAATAAATAAAATACATGCCGACAAGTGGCATTTAATCAGTTTAAAATATCAATCAATACAATCATGCCACAGAAATCTGAAGTTACCAATAGATAGACAGATAGACAGACAGACAGACAGACAGACAGACAGACAGACCGACAGACAGTAATACACACATGATATAAATTGCCGCGACAATCGAGTACACATCGCGCATTCAGACAAGAATAAAATTCAATTCAATTGCGCCATTTACGAGTGAGTACACGTTGTCATTGAAAGAGTTTTTAATTTAAATAAATTGTTAATGATACGAAAATTGTAAACTGAAGTGACATGAACTGAAATGTTTACTACTAATTAGACGAATGCATTGGGACCCTATCCTATTTAGGGTCAATGGAAATGGAATGAATTGACTTCAACATCCAATTCGACACCAACAAGATGTTGATTTACAGATGGACCAACTTCGCCAATATGTATAACGATTGAACACTGGCCAGGTATGTAAATATACATCGGTCTAACCAAAATATGTACATATTTCATAAAGTTATTTACCTTTACTTACTTACTTACTTACTTACTTAATTGGTTATTGCAACCCTTTAAGCAGGATTACCAACCTATGTATATCTTCCCAGCATTGAGTACTACTGCTACCTACTCAGCTCTTTGTCTTAATAACGGATCAACGGGGTGTTAATGTAATATATCAAATAATGCCTTAGTTGGGGTGAAACAGACCCAACAAATTAATGTCGTTATCATTAACGGCTTCCACACTCTCATAAACATTCGATTGTGACCGTACGTTACAAGGTTCATCAGGAACAGCGTGGTTGTCCTATATAAACAAAGGAAGAGAGAGAGAGAGAGAGAGAGAAACGTTGACTATCTTACAATTTTCTTAATTTTCTCAATTTTCTCTAGTTAGCTTCTTCATTGACAGATAATCATAAGTGAAAGGCTAGGATCTACTAGAAATTCTTATTCCGAATTTGTATCAATGAACATACAATAGCTACCTTCTAAGCTGGCCAGTTTCATCATGTTTCATCATATTGTATTAACTACTGCTTTTAAGTAAGGTTAAGAACTCACTATTACACAACGTAGGGTACCAAAAACACACCTCATTATCATTTAAATAATGTGAATATTTTTTGTCATTGTAAACTTTGTTACCGATGAAGTAAATAAAACAACAGCAACAGCGACAGCAGCAACAACAACAACAACAACAACAACAAGAAACGATTACTACTGTCAAATTGTTGACACATGTTTGAAAAGCGGTATCTGGCATATTTAAAGCTAATACCCGCAAAATATGGTTCACATAAAATGGGTAAAAATTTATTATCTTAGTTACAGGAATTTCCAAAATGCATGTGCAGAGAAGAAAATATAAGTTTTTATTTAAATGGAATATTTGATATGTGAGATATTGCTGGACTCTGCTAGACACATATGTATGTACATATGTATACGTAGATAAGAAGAGGATTGACTCACTCACTCACTGTCCTTAAATAGCATCGTCATTCATTGCATTTCATTGGTACGCATGCCAAAAAGACTCAGCTGAGATAGCTATCCGGCAAATGACTTCTGCAGGAACTGATGCTCTTAGGAGGAGGAAGAGACTGTATTTCTCGTTAAGCGTCAGTGTCCTGCTTTTGTCATAAAGAGATGGAGGATTTCGATTTTTCTCACCTTCTGGCGTCTTTGACTGAGCCCTCTAATATATTAAGATTGCTGCAATAGCAAGATTTATTGTGGACCCGGGTTGGTTTTCTGTAGAGAATGTTTCGATGGTGGTATTACAATGAACCCAAATGCTGGCCCAAGTCGGACCTCTTCCTTACCGAACCTAAATGAAAATTTTAATACATTACTGCCTTTAGGGTTTTTCCAAATTTTATTGCTAGAGGGAATCGTAAGAAAGCAACGAACCTAATAAATTTTCGTAAGAGAAACGATACTTTTCGATGTTATTGTAGGTCACGTAATGATCGAGTTAGAGTCAGAACTTATATTGTAGAATATTAATCGCTAATCAATTACATATAAACATACGAATGAACACTGGAATAAAATCTATATTTTTTTGATAATAATAAGAAATAAAATGTGTTATAAATGTGTTATAAAAATTAAAAGTTGTATTAAATTTTTCCTTTTTTGTTGAACTTTTTAATTTAATTTAATATTGTTGTGCCTTACCCAATGCAAATGAACCATTTCGGACGTATTGAATGTTCTAATTGCTGAATTAAAAAGGATGTCAACATATCGATTAGTTTTTAATTTGATTGCAATACATATGGGCAAGGATATGTAGACAACAATAACAATAACAATAACAACAACAACAACAATAAAATAAATACAAATTAGTACATTATTGTAAAATAATATGGTGAATAAGCAAAGCAGAAATATGCTTGTACCTATCTCAACTGACATACATACATGCATACATACATATTGTATTGTATTGTATTAAAAAGTATTTTATTCACAAAATAATATATAAAAACCACAAAAACCTCTACAATATGGTCGGCTATTTAGAATGACCGACAATGGTTGACAACAACAACAACAACAACACAAGAAAGGAGGGAAAAAAAGTTGACATTGTGACATTTTATTTTAGACTCTGAACAGAGTCTGTTCAGCTTGAAAGGCTGTTGCTGCTACACATTATGGTTTATAAAGTTTAGATGACGACGTTTACGATTCGTAATCATGCCAGCCAACCTAAAAAAGTCCCTTCAGTAAGGCTGGCATAAGGAAGATATTGTTTGTTGTGATTTGCTACAAACAAAATGTCCTTCAGGTTTTTATTTGTTCGTCATTGTTTTGAAGTGTATTTTTATTCTAGCCTCCCTTAGGTTAGGCTTATTATGTGGTCACAAGCGTATGTACTCTTTCTATTGTAAATATGTAGGTTGATTTAAAGAATTCACATTTAAAGTTACCACTACTATCGCCATTCAATAAGGCGTACTAGTTTTACTTACATATGTATGTATGTACGTACGTCAAATTGTTTTACATCCGTAGCATTTAATCCTTGACTTAAGGCCTTGTTCTGTATTTCATTTATTTGTTTTGGTAATTTGGGTTTTTTCTAAAACGGCCAATTGGCCTGACAACGTTTGACAGGGTGAGTGTCTTGAATGTGTTGTGTTTTCAATTGTATTGAATTAAATTGAATACAAGTATTATTCCATGTCCATATCCTCCATCCATCCACCCATCCA
Organism: Sarcophaga subvicina; assembly: GCA_936449025.2. Lineage (NCBI taxonomy): Eukaryota > Metazoa > Arthropoda > Insecta > Diptera > Sarcophagidae > Sarcophaga > Sarcophaga subvicina. Next base: position 766,361 of record OW388084.2, read on the forward strand.
TCCATTGCCATGCAATGCTACTTCACTCCACTTTATTCATTCAATTGTTCGACCTTTTTTCCCAAATAGTTTATTCAAGTGGTTACGTGAATATTTTAGTCAATTGTTGTTGTTGTCGTTGTTGTTATTATTGTTATTGTTGCGTTTATTGTTTGTTTAGTGAAATCAACTAATTATGGGTTGTTATATGGCAGCCATTTAGTAGTGGTTTAAATAAAATATATAAAAAAAAAAACAAATAAAAAAATTGTATCCATCCAATCAGGCAACCATTTAACCATTCCATTCATAGTAGTTGTCTTCTTATACAGTTAATCGCAGCTAATTAGAAATAGAAATAGAACGAAAGGCTTCTTAGCTTACCTTTCTGTTTATGCTGAAGACAATGGCTTTTTGACATCCCTCCCTGGATAAATCATAAAATGTTAGAGGAACTTAAGTATGTATGTACATACATTCATATGTACAGTTAAGAAAAAAACTCTACATACAGCTTTGTATGTAGTTCCAGTTCCAAAAGTGTCCAGTGACATAAATTTGGGCTTCTAATGTAGCCAGTTATTTATCCAAAACTATGTTATTTCATCATAATTATTTTAATTACCGTTTAATTACGATTGTATATACAATATCTAGTCGACTTTTGGAAGGGAAAATTAACTGTGTGTTGCAAAAAATTGGCGAAAAATGTCACAGTCCTTCCCCTGTAGGACGATAATCTAAGTTTCTCTTAAATCTGTTAAATCTATTACTCGTGATACCCCTTAGAAAAGTCTCTGCACAAATGCTCACACATCGCGACTGATATTGAACCAATACTATTTCAGATACTCTACAAAACACATTCTGAATTCTAAAAATATGACATGATTGTTGTTGAATTTTTTTAGATCTAAAGATTCGGACAGAAGATGCCATACAGTTGCATGTTCTTCCTCATTCATATGTCATTAAGGATTTCGGCAGTTTTGTTTCGAAATCTAAATTTTTAATTTTGTTTTTAATTAACTAACCACGGCTATTTTGCGCCACAAGCCTCTACAATACTACGTACATGTGTAATTCTTGTCATTACTGTGGTATACATAATAATTGTACGAGTATGTACAAAATAAATATAAAAAAAGACGAAATACAAAAACAAAAGTCGTTTAATATGATAAACGCGATCTAAATGACGACAACACATTCATGGTATTCATGTCTCATTGTCAATTGAATTCAGATAATTGAACATTTAAATGGATATTCAATTCAATTCAATTCAATTGATTGTGTACAGAAAACATTTATGCATACACACACATACATATGTAATTGTATTGTAATACAGTATGAACATACGTACATACAATATATATTGTCTGTAGTATGAGTATGTATTTTATGTTTCATTTGACAACACATTAGAATACCAATTTATTGAATCGGTCTATATTTATTTGTGATTTTTTTTTTAATTTGATTCCTTTTAAATTTTGATGTTTGTTTACTTAAATTTTAGTTAAAATCTTTGAAATGTTCAGTTAATCTGTTATCGATACATAACCAATAATGTATGCATCCATTGTCCATCTGTACATAAGAAGATAATTTCAAAAATAAAATACGAATAGAATTACATATTGTGATCGAATCATAAACATGATGAAACAATCTTCTTGCAAAAGTTGATTTATTGCACTCTAAACCAGCGAAGACAAAACTATATGTATGTATGTTGTCAATTACGTATCGAAACTTTTTTTTTGAATACAGGAAGAGAAATCATGTTGTAATCTTAACTATTCAAAATGGCAGGGTATCGAATGATGATCTAAGAGATTTACTTACTAACCCAGTTAGCCATTAACAACCTGATTAATGGATTTCGGCATGCCTTAACACATCCTTGTAAGCGCCTCTGCTTCTTGCACGCCTTCGCCAGTTAGTGACAGCAATGAAAGTCATCTATTTGGTCCTTCTGATGCAAGAAGGTCGTTCTCAATCAATTTAAAATTACATCTTGCTTTGAAAGGCTAGTTGACGAAAATGTCGTAGAAAAATTCTGTTTTATGAGGTAGTAACATGCGTCAGCTTCGTTGTGAGGAAGCCGAAGCTCGTTTAAATCGATTTTTTCTGTTTTTTTGCTAATGACAGAAGTTTCTATGAGAAAATCATAGTGGAATCGCCTTCTACAGTCGAATCATAGGTACGTACACATATACCCGCGCATAAATATACATACATATATGACTGAAATTCGACTCTATTATACAAATTCTCATAAAAAGAAACCAAAATATCGTTTATTTGTATTTTTTAATAGGCTCTCTAAAACAATCATAATCATTCATACTTTATATATGTATGCTTTGGTTTATTAGTCAGTGTACCAAATTTGAGTAGCTTTAATTCGATACTAAACAGACAAACAATTCTTGTTAAGTTAACCTAAGGACTCTTACAGTTGCTGGTTATACATATCTACTTTATTGAGCGTCTAAGCAATTTTCAATAAATTCTTTAAAAAATAAATTCAATTAATGATTTCATCAAAACCATATATTTGTTAATAAATTGTACAAAAAACAAAAACAAATGACAATAACAATAAGCACCACAACCACGTTTAAATTTTTTTATTAATTTTTTGTTTTGTTTTTTTTTTGCACATAAAATTCTCAAATTACAGAGCCATGGCCTAACGACTTAAACGTTTATACAGACTTTTCTGTGCTCTTTCTTCTGTATTTATTTGTATTACCAATCGCGGCCATAACACCTCAATGCTGCAAATTAACACCACTCATATGCACATGTATATGTACATGTGTGTGTGTATTATACCACCATCTCTCTCTCTCTCTGATATATATACAAAATGTTTATTATTAAGATTCGTCGTCCAAAGTACTACAATGCAACATGACACCATAACATGACAACAAAATGTGCTCCCGTAAGAGTTTGTTTCAAAGGCTGCAAATGCATGTGTGAATGGACGTGTGTATGCGTGTATTTATCGAAAATTTTGCTGAAAAGTTGCTGTTTATTGCGATTACAGATGCATACAGCATTTACAACAAGAACAAACAACAACAACAAATATGGGGAAGGATGAAGAAACGAAATCAAAACAAAACACAAAACAGACAGAAGAAGGCAGAAACGAAAAATATTGTCATACAATATACATACATACATACATACATATAAACGAACTAAAAATACTACATTGTTACAAATCGACATTGTTGTTGACGACGTTATTGTCATCATCAGGAACAGCAGCAGCAACAGCAACAGTAATAACCAGCAAAAGAGAAAACTACATTAAGTAAGCCTCGAATATATAGTAGCCTACACCAGAATGTAATTCTTGGAAAAATTATTTGCTGGCTCAATCGATATAAACCGATGGAATTCGGTTGACGTTTAATTTTTAATCGCCTCCATTAGGTTGCATAAATGGAGTATTTTGAGAAAATTGCATTTAACCGAGATAACGCTATGAACTCCTGCAAACCCTGGGTGAATGTAGGGCATAAATAGCCTAAAGACATCCAATTTAAAACTATGATATAATCGGCCAATAATACTCACGGTGATACTGAAATTATTGAAAGGCTTGCCATTTTGCATTTTGAATGCTGGAATGGAATATTTTTTATTGCACTCAGCATTTTTCTTAATTGTTACCGATTTTGTTTAACGCTTTCGGACACTTTTTTGTGGAATATTTCGGAACTTTTATACTTTCATAATTATGGCAACACTGATTGATGGTCACATTTATGCTTTTTAATTCCGTATCATTTTCGAAATTTTTTTGTTTTTGCTCTTTGTTGTATTTGTAGTTGTAGTTGTAGCAATTGGTGTCCTTATTATAGAGAATAGTGGCAATTTGTGTAGACTCTTGCAATTTACACACAAATTAAAATCAAAAGAAAAAGTTTAATCATGAAGTAGTCGCGCGTACATACATATGTTTGTTTGTACGTTATCAAATGGTAACTTTAACTGGCTTATTTTATTTCTGTTTCTTTTTCCATCGTTACAAAACAAATCGCCATAATAAGATTTGTTTTGTTGTTGTTTTTTATGTTTTTTTTTTCTGGTTGTTGCTGTGTTTCATTTCATTTTCTGTAAGCAATCCCAACACCTTTATGCCAGGATATGGTTGGTTGGATATTCAACGTTGTTTATACGTTTCTGTTTTAAGTGCGACAGAAGTGTTAAACTAACAAGTCTGGTTTTTTTTTCCTACACCAAGTGCAACAATATTGAACGACTACAACAATAATAACAATAACAAATAAAAAATCACCAACTACGATGCAAATTCAACTCTAATCGACGACAATAGTTGACAGCACGCAATATTGTTCACAAAAACAAATGCAATGGCTTATGACTCGTACATTCATTACAGAGTTGCCGAATGATAAACTCTAATAAGTACATGCATATATTCAGTTTTGCTCAAAACCATACATATTTATTTGCTATTTATGAAATGATGTCGTTAATAAGCCATGGCCATGATGCGAGAGAAGAGAATATTTTTAGAATTCAATTCAAGTCTCTAAATTTTCTTGGTCTATGTTATAGAGAGAGATTGGCCTTGAGTCCTTCAAATAAAGTGAAAACTTAAATAATTTTTCTTCACTTCCCAACATATATTTTTATTTCCAGTTTATAACACTGAATGTAAAATCATGACCCATCATAAGCTTGACAATTGCTGTGACAAATATATCGTTCTTAATCTCCCTAAATTTTTGGCGTTATTTACTCTACGGCAACTCTAGTGTTAACGTATAATGGCAATGATTATGCTTACCTTTCTTTCAATAACTGCGCAAACTCAAATTGTTTGAGAAGTTTTTTGTAAAATTTTTGTGAAATTGATGCTGAGATATTGCTACCGCTGTAGAACTAGCTCTGATTTTGTTTTTCTCTCATAACGAGCAAATTTCGTTCAAAATTTATATGTTTGTTTGACCAAGTAGACTGTCATGCTTGTTAGAATTTTTTTTAACTAAGGTCCTATGTACTCGGCATTAACTTAGAATGGAATTTTTATAAAGTTCCCCAATTAGGTGTTTTTCTTCTAAATCGACAATTATTTCATAATTATTTAATGCTATTTGCGGCATAGCAATTTTGTAATTGCCATCTCAGTCAAGCAGCATGCGAGTTAATTATTCTACAGGCGGCTGCTGCAAAGCATGAGTAATGCGACACAGCAACCACAACAGATTTGTAATTGTAACCCAATGTCCATAAAGTGCATGCGTATTAATTATAATAAAGACGTTGCTGCTGTCTTTATTTATTTGTTTAAAGAATAACAAAAACAAATAAAACACAAAGAGTATAAATCAGCATATATCCTCTCACTGTTCTCTCCTCTCTCATTGCTGCAATTGAAAATAGAGATTTGCCTAAATGCGAAGCAGCAGAATGTTGCGTCTATTGTGTTTATAGCATAAGTCCTGAATGGTCAAATTAACTATTCCTGTACTGTACAACAAGAATTTATTTTACTTGAATACACATCATACATTGTATTTAAAGGTTTGAATTTAAATCCCTTTATGGAATACCCTTTGAAATTGATTTTTGATTATTTTTTGTATTTTTTTATTTTTGTTTCGTTCTGTATCTGTTTAACAGTAACAAAAAAAAATACAACACAAATGCTTGTTATGGCTGCCGTTTTCTCATCAACACCATTGCTGTGGCCGTCATGGCCGCATCGTCGCCTTCGTCATCGTCATCATCATCATCATCACCGTCACCGTCAGTAGCAACAATTGCTGCCATCTAGTTACAATTGCTTGCTAGCTTTGTATTCAGTTTTGTATCTGTATCTGTATTTGGTTTTTAGTCGTTGTTGGTCTGTTTCTGTTCTTTTTTTTTCGTTTGGTATTGATGATGTTTGATTTTTCCATTTTCTTTATATTTTTGGTAATTGAATTTCGTTAAGCTTTCGTTAGAGTGTAAATTGTTCAAAAAGAAAAAAAAACTTTTAGACGTTTGGTTACTGGCTTGTTTGTATTAAAAATTCATGGGCTTTTTGGAAAGCCATAAGCCATAAGAGTAAACAAGTCTACTTGTATTTCTGTATGTACGTAGGTATGCATGTGTATATTTAATCTAATGAATGTTTGTTAGTTTCTCCGCCTGTCTGTCCATCTAAACGTCTATCTTTCTATCTGATGTTGTAACATGACTTTAAAAACTACCAAGTTTTTGGTTTACTTTATGGACTTAAGAGTGTATCACAAACACTAAATTGTGGTGGACTGGCCTACTATACTGTTGGTTGATAAATTTTGATTTAACTTTTGATGCTGCTGCTGCTGCTGCTGCTTCTACTCACCTCACGTTCTTTCATATATTTTTCGAATTAAAAAAAAAAACACAAACATTTTTTGTTGGTTTTCCAGCTTTCAATTCGGGGTGTTAATTATTTAACGGGCATGTGTAAATTGAAATTTTAACAACATAAAATATATTGCACGCGTTATAAAAATTGAATTTGAAATTGTTAACGTTGTTTCTTTATTTATTTATTATTGACTTTCAATTATTTTCCGTCTTTTTTTATTAACAAGTTTTCGACTCGACGTATCACGTCGAGTCATGAAAATACATATGGCATGTATGTACCATCAGATTGCAGGTAAATTTATGTAGATGCGTGATCAGTTTCATTTTTGGAAAAAAATTTATCACACATTCAGCATTTGCTAATCATGCCATCAATCAAAATTTCCTCATATTCGGATTTTAACTAAAAATAAATGAAATGATTTTTTTTATTTTATTTTGCCAACCAGCAGATAAATTGGAAAGATTATTTTTAAATTTTTTGCATACAGATGTTAATAACGTGTTCTTGAATAATTAATAAAAATAACGATTATATCCTACGCACTTGACCAAAACAATTTAATCAAATTGTGATTTTATTTTAGTTTTTTTTTTCGTGAATTAGGGGCCTATTGACAAAAGGTAGATTTGTAACTGCGATGGAAATTTATTGAAGAAAGAACAATAAAGTTTTGTATAAGATCTTCATGCAATTGAAATTTAATTTAAAAAAAAACCTACTGTTTTAAGATTTCACATAAAAAGAGTTTTCAATGGACCATCAATAATATGAATAGCAATAGAATAGTCTATAATTCTTTCTCGACAAACTTTAGTAATGCTAGGATTTATTGCTATTCGCTGACATTTATTGACATTTGTCCTTCCAGATTGCATCAAAATGAAATCAAAAAAAAAATTATGCATGTTTTGGCTGTTAAAATATCAGGGTTTCTAACGCTGTTCACATTTTCGAAAAACAGTCAAAGAATGCCGATTAGCTTGATACCAAGGCACATACATACATATGTATGTATGTATATAAAATGAAATACAGGTGGACTAAAACACTAGTGAGTGGAAGAAATACTAGTTATTTTAATATTTTTGTGGTTATATTTTAAAGTTTCTTTTTACTAGATCTATTTACCACACAACCCCATCAAAGAATTAAAAAAGAAATGTACAGAACAGTATAGTTATAATTTCCAAATGGTGCTACAGCAATAGTTTAAAATCAAAATATGTTTCCCTTCTTAAAACCATTATCAATCTTTTCTGAAGTAACTTCTTATGCGAGTAAAACACAATTGCATACAGGGGAAGAAGATTATTTATTTCATGAATACAATTTGCATGTGTTGTTTTTAGCTTTTTTCTATTCTCTATTCTCTATTTTCTATTTTTTTTTTATTATATTTAAAAGTTTATTTATCGTAGCAAAATGGTGGCTTGTTCTAATGTTTAAACTTTAATGATAACATTTAACTGATAGTAAATATACTGGATTACACACTTTATAAACTCCATCTTCCATCCTCCATCCATTTCAAAGACTATTTAGGAGAGAGCAGTGTGGTATAAATAGTACATCCCAACCTTTAGTACTCGTACTAGTGCTCGTATTTGTATCTTTTATTACGTCGTTCTGTGCTACTACTATCTGTGTTTGCACAGGTATTCATTTAAATTTATATGTACGAAAGTATTTATCTATTTTATTCATTTTTTTCCTGTTTCTCTGTCTTTTTCTTTTTTTTTTTTTTTGTATTTCGGAGTTGGTTTTAATGCTTAGGTTTGGGGGGCTGATTGTTTGGTTGGCTTGAGTGCCTGCATGCCTGCCTGCCTCGATGGCTGGCTGGCTGGCTTGTAAACAAACATCAACATCACGCTTTTCCAATTAAAGTTGCAACAAAAAATATAAAAAAATAAAAAATTAAAATCTTTTCCAGTTTATTTTTTGTTTTTTTTTTTTTTTCTTTTTTTTGTGTTTCCAACAACAACTGACTATTTAGAAGGAAAGACACGCAATAATTTTCACACAATTAACTTCATTTGCAAATTTACACACACCATTTACATTAGAGGCATTTTTACATAAAAAAAAAGAATTTTTTAAATTAACCACAAAATATTGTACATAATAACAAAATAAATACACAAAAAATAATCTACAATCTCTTTGATGAAATATTTTAGATAAAAATATTATAAAGAATTATAATAATATTTTCATTTTATATCGCACAAAATCGTTGAGAGAAAAAAACCTTTTTCATGAACAATTAAATTCAATTAAAACTTTTTTATAAAGAAAAAAAAATAATAAAATAATTTATCATTGAAAATCGATCAAACTTCACCCAACCAACTATTGTGTATTTTTTGTATTGCAAAAATTAAATATTTATTTTACCACATAAACAAAAACAAAAATAATATAATAAAGAAAATTAAAAATATAATCCACATACGAGTACATATGTACATATGAATGTATTGTTCTACAGAAAATGTCACGAAACCATATTCTCCTCCTCTGGCTGAACAACAAATCCATAAAATGTTAGACGAAAACTCACATCCGTGTAAACCTTAATGCAGACATGCAAAATGTGTCAAAAAATATCACTGAAACCAAATCGGTTTTTGGTTTATTAAAAAAATATTCACAAGACTTTTGTATAAAAATTTAATGCACACACACATTGTATTAAAACCAAACGAAAAACTTCAATCCTTTATTTAAAATTGTATTATTTATTTATAAATAAAAATTTCATTACAAATAACAAAAAAAAAAAGTTTTTACAAAAATCAACAGACTTGTTTCGCACATGTCGAGTATTTTCACGGCAATTTTTATGTTTATAGAAAATGCGGGAACACACAATATATTTTACAATTGTTTAAATACATATGTATGCATGTCCACGGTAGCTTAAACCGTCAGAGTTATAAACACAATAGACGCAACGCAGCAAAGACAGCAATCTTTCAGAAATCGAATACGTCGGTGTATCGGTGTATACACATTGTATATACATTTAAGCTAATTTCTATTGTTATTCGCAGCCATGAGAGGATTAGTGCTAACAGTAAGAGTATTTGTGCTGACAGTGGAAGGATTAGTTCTGTCACTGCAATAACATATACTTGTTGAAGAATAAATGAACTGTTTATTTTTTATTTGCATCGTTTATGCTTTGCCGCTGCTGCCTGGTGCAAAGAATTACACATAAACATTTTCATTGAAAATGGATTCGTTGAAAAATTTCTCAAATTTGTCAACTGTACATACAGTTGTGTACAGGTTTGTGGACCTGTGTAGTTAATTGATAAATTTTAAAATGAAGATTCCTTCTAACCACCAACAAGAATGTACTTATGATATAACAGTTTTCAGGAATTGAATCAGCGTTTAGAGTTTTACGGCTTATATTATACGTACATAACATAATTGATCATTACAATTCTTCAGTCAGGATTACGACCTAGCTTCTTACGTAGTATATATTATAATTTGACATTATTATCCAGTTTTTCGATACCCTGTCGTCATTAAGAACACTGTATAACATTGCTTCTACAATATTACTGAATAATGAAATGATAAATTATTAATCCTTTAACTATTTATGTCTAGTGTATTCGTCAGAGCAAAACGAAACTCGAGTATACCCGTCTTGAAGAACAAAAATCGCAACGAACATACTGGAATTTATTACCTGAGAGAGGTAAAATAAAGGGCTTTACAAAAAGTACATTTTAAAACGTTCGTTAGCTTGATAAACTTATCTATTTTAAGAAACAATTGCTTGTACCGTTACAAAATATATATTTTATAAAAATGTATATTTATAAAAATATGTGTGTACATACATATATTATAAAAAACCAAAAAACTAGGCAATGTTTGATTTTTAGTCATAATTGCCTAAAAGGCCAATTAGCCTGGATTTTCTCAACTGTCTGGAATTTCTAATCCCTCAATGGGAGTGCATCAATTTGGATTGTACTCCGTAAATATGTAAATATGATCATAGTGCTTACTGGAGCAATTTTTCATATACTTTAGCGTCCAAAAAAAATTATAAAGTTAAATATAAAAAAATTCAGACTAATTCAATAAAAGGTAAATATTTAAATATTAGAAGTGCTCATTTGATAGAACAATTAACAAATAGAGCAGTAACATTGTAAACAAGGCTAATTAACTAAGCTTAATAAATATATATATATGTACATATATTGTATATACTAGACATATATAGTACATATATATGTATTTAGAACCTACTTAGTCTTCTGATATTAACGATACCAACTATGATGATGATTATGAAGAAGGGACTGTAATGCAGCAGTTATTTATTTCTACCATCAACGCTGCCTGAACTATCAAACAAGGAGTCGGGCTGTCAGACAAAGAAAATGCAAATCTTAAACACTCATTCATTAATGAAAACACATCGTCTCTGTCAATTTTAATGGAAACTTGTTATAAATTTTGTATGACTTTGTGAATATGTAAACGTAATAAATAAATAAATGCATAAGTATTCATTCATATGGAGTAAAGCAGTTTAAAACTGAAGTGATTGATCACAGTATACTGAGGTAATACGCGGTTTAGATATTGAAGAAGATCATCGCCAACATTTAATAGTCTGTGGTCCGGTAGTATAAGAATTTATAGATCTTAAAAATGCAGATAATATTCGAATATATCAAGTGGAAATAATGAAAACATTCTAAAACTTATGATTAAATAGCGATTGCAACGTTAGTTACGTGCTGTACGACGAGTTAAAAAGATGATAATGGTTAAGAAACAATATAACAAAAGATACTAATAATTCGTGGAAGGCAATTCATTCAAATAAATAAATAATAAATTCAAAACATCAAATTTTCAAGAAACCGATAGTTGATCAGTATTTCCATAACCAAGAAGAGAGGGACGTGCAACAACAAAGTTAGTTATTTGGAAAAGTGTATCAATGGAAATGCCATTTTGACTGTATGAACTGCGCAGATCTATCTGTCAACTATCAGCAGAATTAGCAAATACGACAAAGGACGATAGTCCAGTTTGTCTGTTCCCACTGTTCATCGGTTCACTCGTCCATCATATCCAAAATGTCAATTAGATACATAAATATAAATGATTTGTCCCATGAATTACAGAGGACCGGGATTCTAAATGGTAGAAGAAGTATAAAATTGGTTCGGATTCAACTAAGATAGACGGATGTGCCTATTAGGATTAGCTTACCTCTCTAATTTAAGATATGGCGAATCTTTTTTAAAAATTATTATACAATATGATGATTATTCTTATTTTCTTTTCAGAATAGTTGGTTACAAAATAGTTTCCTTCCTGGCAGCACTGGTGGTGGTAGCTGGAATAATTCGTATGTTCATTCTAAAAATCGGATAAAACACAAAACCAACTTTTTTTCGTGTCCGGATGATAAAAATAAAACTTAAGCCCATTCATTGTTGTTAAAGAAGACTTTATTGTCGTGCGTGTGTTGTTTGTTGGTGGTGGTGTAACAGGGTTTCTTTCTGATGATTGTGTTTTTGGGTGCGTCGGGTGAGAAGGAAGACTGGCTGGTAGTAGTAGTTGTTGCGTGTGTGTTTGCCTGTGTAGTTTACATTTACTTAATGTTTAATGTGGGCTTGAGTAGATTCAGTCAGTGCCGAAATACTGAATTATCTGGATAGAAAATTACTTTTTGTTGTGGTGAACTTCGGTGACAGTACTGCCATTTTGCACTGTACTACCAACTGTATGGTTTGTGTCTGGATTATGAATAATAAAATTTGTTTAGTGGAGTAGCTAAACTATGTAAGAGAATCGTGTGACAACGACGAATCAAATATAAACCTTTTTTACCAACCATTTTTATAATAATTGAAATTGAGCAACCAAAATTTTTAATATAAAAGAAGAACATTAAACATGCCTTTGTCACTGTACTGTTTTTCGCTTTCTAGTTAAGGTTAGAACCCTTTTTAAATATATTTTATGTAAAACTATTGCCTTTTCAGTGTTGCAAAATTGAAATTTTGAAATAGTACTGGACTACAACTGAAAGAGTACCTTTTTCCATCAAATACTTTTATAAAAATATATTTTTATTTATACTTTACTGTACGGAATAGAATAAAAAACTAACTGTTTCTCATATACAAACAAAAACAGTCGATTTCGAAACGTAAAAAGTGTTTATTTACGTAGTAGTATGGACGCAACGGGCTCATTTCTCATTGCCGGTATGCCTTTCGAACAAAGCACAAAAAATTATAAATATTTCGACAAAGAATTTCCAATTTGCAAGCATTTTGGGGATAAAACATAAAAGAAAATAAAAAAATTCATTTAAAAAATAATTTAAATTTAATATAAATAAAATGGTAACATATTCGGTGAATGTCTCCACTAACAGAGCTAAAAATCATTTATTCTATACGCACACCATCCAAATCACGATATACATGGATCTATGGTAATACAGTACCATTTCGAATAACGGTACTTTGGTGAGTTTCGATTTTATTCACCACATCGGATAAATTGACCACATTTTTGTGAAAACTCACCACACCGGAAACACCACTTCCAAAAAAACAAAAAAAAAATAAAAAATGAAATTTTATAATTTTGCCTCCGTCCGTCGTTATGGGACCCAATTCAACAACAACCACACAGGGGGTAATGTCAGTCAACCAACAAGAAGATAATGGGAGTACTACGACACATTTACTTACACACACCTAACTCTATTTTTATTGACTCTCTCTTTCTCTTTTCATCATCCATCCATCATCCATCCACTCGCAGCAGAGAAAAGCCAACCCAAACCCAACACAGCCACAACACACCGACAAACACACCACACCAAACCAACCACACGGCATCAAAACGAATGGCTTAATTTTTACTTATAATATTAACCGAAAACGAAAAAAGAATGTGCGAATTATTAAGTTAAAGAACGTTTACTTTTTTGAACGAACAAAAACGAATTTTTCACCATTGTTGTCAGGAAGAAACTTTACATTCATTGCGTTGAACGTGTGATAATGCAATAAAATAGTTGAAAAGCGCATAAAAATGGATGGTGTCCATACGGTGCACGGGAGAGGGAGGGAGGGAGGTAAAATTATAAAATTTAATTTTTATTTTTTTCTTTTTGTTTTTTGAATTACGTAAAATTATTGCAATTTTAATATGCTTATGTTTATGAGAATGAATTAATTTTAAATAAAACTTAATAAATAAGTTTACTTTGAATAAATATTTAATTTTTGGTTTGTTTTTATTTTATCTTTTTGTTTAATTTTATTAGATTATTTTTCCTTGCAATTTTTCATCATAAATGTTGTTGTATTTAGTATTATTATTTATTATATAAGAATTTGTTTTTTTTTTTATTTGTTTAAATATTATACATCATTATATTGAACATTAATTAATTTAGTTGTTATTAGTTTTTTCATTTTTAATTAATTATAGAATTTAACCTTTAGTTGTTTTAAACTTCTTTTGTTTTGCTTTATTTTTAATGCATGCAGTTATTTATAAATTTATTTTGTTTGCATTTTTTTTTTAATTTTTATATTTTTTAAGTTAAAATCTTATATTTAATATATATTAATATATATTAATATTTATGGAATTTAGCTGCTTATGGAATAAATAAGTCGTTTTCCTTTATTAATTTACAACAGATTATTTATTTAATAATATATTTTGTTAAATGTATGTATATTTTTTTCATTGTTTTATATTTTTTAATAATTAATTCACAAATACATCATTTTTGTTTTTAATAAAGAAATTATTTCACATGCAAATTGTTGAGTATTTTTTTTTTCATTTATGTTTTTTGGTTTTTAGTTTTAGCAGAATTAATAATAGATCAATTAGAAAAGAAATATTATTAAATATACACATAGATTTCCATTATATTAAGTCATTAGTTTATTTTATATACATTACATATATATTATTAATACTTTTGGTATGTTTTTTTTTCTGTATCGAAGTCGTTGGTTGGAACATTGTTAGTTAGGTTGAAAACAAAAAGAAAAAAAAACAAACAAAATTTTTCATATCCAATTCAAGATAACGATTTAAAAAATATCAGTACAAGAGTATTACACAGTAATTTATTTAATACACCATAAATTTATATGTTTTTGTTTAATTTACATTTTTTTATGAAATAATTAATTTTGTTTATTTCATTCATTCATATGGACTTCATTTTGTCTTAAATTAAATATTTACCCGTATTACTATTTTTGTCTTTATGATACACAAAAAATCGATTTTACATAATAAAAATAAAAACAAATTAATCAGAAACTATAAATTACAATATGATTTAAGAATTTATTTAAAAATTAAAATGCATAAAATTTCGTAGTAGTTAGTAGTAGGTGCAATAGTAATAAAAAGAATATGTTTTCAAAAAGTAAACTTAATTACAGAAGAAGTAAGTCATTTTATTTTTCATAAATAAGAATATATTGAATATATATTAAAAAAATTATTTCAAATTTATATTATGTTATGTATAATCTTTTTTGTTCCTCTTTATTAATGAACTTTAAATAATTATTACAATCCATAAATTTCTTTTTTAATTCACATGTTTATTTCAATATTTCCAATGTATTATCGTCAAAGAAAAGTCAATTAAATTTACTAAAAATGCATTATGCTTAAAAAAATATATTTAACATTTTTAAAAATATTAAGAATAAAAAACTCATATAATAGGAATGTAACGTAAAATATAAAAAAAATAATTATTGTTTTTTATATTTAATTGCACAACAGTATAATGAAATATTGAATAAAAATATGTAATCTTCAAAAACTTTTAAGTTTAAAATAAAATAAAAAAATTATATTAAAAAAAAATATAATATTTATTATTATACATATACATATATTTATATTATATCTATACATACATACATATGATATAATATTTTTGAAAATACATATTTATTTATACATGACTTTTATTTAAATATTATAACTATAAGCGTAAAATTTATTTGTTTTACTCAATCTAATTTAATGTTAAATGCTATTTTTTCATAATTTTACAAAGCTTTCGTTTTTCTTTTATTAACAAAAAACATAAATAATCATTTCAAAGAATAAGATACAAATAAAAAATTCAAATAACTATCAAACATTTAGGACATGAAATAATATAAAATGGTTTTTGGTTGAATAAATCTCGTAAACCAAAAAACAAAAAATTAAAAAAAAACATTCAAAATAAAAATTTTGTAAAAAAACTTAATTAAAATTTTTAGATAAAATTAATGAAATTTAAAAAATACAAATAAAAAAATTGTAGAATCTGCCTAATTCCTAATAAATAAAAATAAACCTTCAGATTTACACTCTGTTGTAGAAAAATATATTAATAAAATCTAAAATAAATTAAATAAAAATATAATAATATTTAGACGAAACAAAAGAAAACCAATAATGAACAAATACATATATATGTACATACACATGTATGCGAATTAAAAATTTGAAGAAAGAAATAAAATTATGTATTTATATTTAAAACAAATAAATAAAAAATTTAATTATAAATAAACAGAACTATTAATTTAATTAACAAAATAATAAATCTAAAACAAATATAAATTAATAAAAACAAATTAATTAAGTTACAAACAAAAAAGAAAATTAATTGTTAAATTAAAAAAAAATAAGAATTAAAAAGAAAAATTAAGTGAGATTTAAATCAGTATCGGACATTGAGGCGAAATATAAAACATATTAGTATTTATTTTAAATCTTATCTGAACTGCCATTAATTTAAGAGAAAAAACAGCATAGAAATATTAATTAATTTTAATCCATTTCTCCTCCATTCTTCACTGTAAACTTCTAAAACAACTAGTTATTTACTTATTTCAACAGATATTCTTCAGACTTTAGACTTTCAGACTCCTTTAATTATAAAATAGAAAACAAAAATTAAAAACGTTAAAATAAATTATATACAAACCATAAAAACAAAGGAAACTTATTCATTTACACCAAGAAATAAATAAAAAAAAAAAACTAATTTTTAAAACTAATAGAACTTGTTACCATTTTGTTTTTAATTTTTATTCTTCTCTGTGATCTGAAAATAAATTTAAATAGCTCAAAATACAAAAAAAAATTAATTTTGAAAAAAGAAGTTTAGAGTTTTAGAACATTGAAAAAGGAAATGAATTTAATTTATTTCGTTAGTTTTCTTCTTGTAAACTCTTAATAATAAATAATTGAGTTCAACTTTTAAAAAGCGTACCGAAATTATGGGTGTTGGGTTCAATATTGAAATTTTCTTTCAGCTGAACAACAATCCACAATATTACGGAATTATAAAACATCATTTTGTTGTCAATAAGGACATTTTAAATGAAAACTTTTCACTATAAAAAAATTATTTTTTGATATAAATTTTATTATATTTAGTTGGCGAGCTGCCCAACAACGAAAGTTCGGTGGCTGCTCATAATGTACACATATATAGCAAATAATACCTCAGCGTTTTTAAAAAGTTCTAAATTATTATTAGAAAAGATTAAAAGGGAAACGAACCGTTAACAAAATTTCTGTCCACAAGACCGTATTTTCTCAAGAAATTAACAGCTACTTGATATGGTGAAATTCAATAAATTATGTTTCTAGAAAAAGAAAGATACAAACTTCAATAAAATGTTCTTGATGAGGCAGATACTCCTATTACAAAAAAAAATTGTATATATTTCAATGAATTTCACAAAATCGATTTTATTTCAAAATCAAGTGAATCTTAAAACATTCAGTTCTCTAATGTATTTAAAAAATGCTTTTTTAATTAGATTTTCAAAATTATAAATACTTTATAATTTATTCTTTAAATGTATTTAAATCAAAAACCCTAACGTAAGTTTTACTTAATACATGCCAATTAAATAACTTTAAAAACAAAAAAATAAAAGATCCGTAATGCGAAGAAAATAAAGATCATAAAACTATAGGTTTTCAATTGTTTTATATCAGTTTCTTTAATATTTGTATTTGTTTTTATTATTGAATACATACTTTTATTTTATTTTTTTTTATTGTAAAATTAAACTTAATTGTTGGTTGTATTATTTTTAAATTACATTAAAACTAACTATTTACATTAATAATCATAAGATTAATATATATGTATATTTATTTATATAAAAAGTAATAATATTTTTTGAGATATTTTCTGTCCAATTATGCGAAGAAAATTAAAAATTAAGAAAACAGTGGGAACCCGTTATAAACCGAGTATAGTTCAGCTATAAAAATTGAAAGCTTAAAAAAACTCGTCTTATATTCCTTTACAGTTGTTATTAGTTAAACGAATGGCTTGGATAACAATTTACCTCAGCTCAAAGACAGAATATAAAATAAAAAATAAACTAATAAATTGTTATAATAACTTAAGAGGAAGTGGAAACAAATAATAAAAATTTAAATCAGATCTTGAAAATAAGATCTTTTTAATCTGTTAACAATATACAAAAATTATTTATTCATTACAATTTGTTTTTCCTTTGTTGTTTTTTTTTTACATTTAAATAGAGGAAAAATTTTTTTGAAAAAAGCTGACAAAACTTTTTCCATGAAAAGTTCAAGAGTAGGAGAGTTTATTATTTTTAAGTAATATTTTACTTCAAATATTATTATTATTATTATTATTATAATTAAAATTATTGTATATTTATACATTTTGTTTAATTTAAGCATAAATGTAATTTTTTTTTAAGTTTTTGCTTCACTTTCATAAATATATTTATATTTATATATTTATAGTTTCCATATTATAGTAATTTTTTATTTTCCATTTTAACATTAAATAATAAAAATTAAATATTACAAAGAAAATCTATTTTTTATAAACTAATTTGTTGTTTTTTTTTTATATCATACATTGCTAACACAAATTTTGTCTCATAAGAACTATTTATTTTCTTTGTTTTATCATTCTCATGTTAGTTAATTAATGAGTGTGTGGTGATTGTGAGTGTTTAAAAGATGAGAAGAATGGATGGAGAAGCATACATAGGTGTAGAATTATTTGAACAAAAAAAAAAAATAAGCAAATTTAAACAAATGATATTAGGTGTTCTATAACAAATCTATTTAATTTTTCTTAAGACCCAATAATTTTTTTCATTTCAATCGCGTTGAATTCCATTCCATAATTCACTTTAATATGCGAAATATTTCGTTTTTGCAAAATTATAATACAAGTTGAAAACTTCCATTGAATTCATTTTCATTGCTTTTTGCCAAATATAAAACGGATTTACGAAATTCTTTCTATACGTTTCAATATTTATAATTTCAATCTTAAGACAGATTTTTTTTTTGTTAATTTACTCTACTACTTTAAAGATGTTTAGATTACATCTTCACATATTATACCGGTGAATAGCATGGATATAGTCATTTATTTATTCTCAAAATCTAATAAGTTTATTAAATAACTTTTAGGATTTTTTCTTTTTTAAATACATTTCAGTTGAAATTATTTTTGATGTCAAGTGTTTTAAATGAATTTTCATACTTGCAGCTAACAAATGTTATTGTTGAAAACTAGAATAGTTAAACTTGCTTATTTTTTTGTCTCTCCTCGGATGGGGGCAAATCAAAAGAAAAAAAAAACTTCTCTGTTCGGATCACTATTTTCATAAAAAAAAATTAATAAATAAATAAAAAAGCGTTTTATTTGTGTTAAAAATTTACAAAAAAAAAATCTGTTATTTAATTTAAAAAGAAATAAAAAAGAAGACAAGCCCTTGTTTTGTTCGCAGCGTATTTGTCAGCCTTCTTATTATAATTTATTTATTTGTTTGTTTTTATTTCAATTAACTGGCCGCAGGCTGTGGCTGGCTGGCTCATTATTCATTTCGAAGGATGCATATTAATCTAATATGTTTGTTTTTAATTTCTTAAAACTGTATCATGTGGAATGGTATTTAGTTATTAGAATAAAATATATTGTTTTCTTTTCTCTTTATTTTTTTAAACTTTTGTTATTGTCTCAAATAGTTCAAACAGCAGCAAATAATTGCTCTATTTTTGTGAAATTGTTCTTCTCTTTATCCTGTTGCTGGCGACTTTTATTAAGTGTTAACAAAGTTTTAGCCACTTCTTTGATATTTACATTAAGGATTTGCTGAATATCCATAGACTTAAAGACCCTAAATGGTAGTTATCTTGCCTCGTCTCACCTATTGATTGTCGTGGTGTTATTTGTTGTTTGAATATTATTGGCTGTTAATGTCGTTGTGTTATTATTATTGTTGTTCGAGGATGAACCATTTGATGAAGAGCTATTATTTGTCGTTGTTCCACTATTTGTGTTGTTTAGATTGACCGACGAAGAATTTTCCATGTTCAGAACATTGTTGGCTGATTTTATATCGCTGGCAGAATGGCTGATAGATGATAGCGAAGTAGATGAATTTAAATCTGTTCCCGTTGCAGCTCCTCCTAGCGCAGATGAGACGACGGCGTGGGTGTGTTGCTGTTGTATATGCAAACTGTTATCACTGTTATTGTTACTGTTTGAATTAAGGGTGGCGGCGGCTGCTATGGAAGTGGTTGTTGAAGAGATATTGGAATTAAGTTGTGTAGCTTGTGAAACAACATGCAGTGTTGTGGTGGTCCCCGTACCTGTTGTTGTAATATTTAAGTTATTATTACTATTGCCAGCCGTTGAGACGGTAGCCACGGGCACTGTTCGCATATTAGCAAATATGGCTTGATTGTTGGCAATGCGACTACGTAACACAGCATGAGTCATGCCTTGAGGACCAATTTGTACCTGCATTTGGCCAGCATTATTCTTTTGCAATGGTTTAACATTCAACAAACTTGTATACAATACTCTTTTATTGTTATCACCTGTAACGGAGCTTACTGAGGTAGCTGACATACCACCACCAGTAGTGTTTGAATTGGCGTCTACTTGTGCGGCTCCAATTATATTTAGAATTCTTTCTCTTTTCAACTTTCCTGACTGTTGTAACAATTGTTGTGGCAATAGTTGTTGTTGCTGCATTGTAGTTTTATTTAGTACCACAGTTTGTTGTTGCTGATGTTGCTGTTGTATGCCCTGCTGCTGAGCATTTGTAGTAACAAAATTTAATTTCAAATTTGAATTGTTTGTTTGTTGCAACTTTTGTGCCGCCGTTTGCAATTCCGAAGCGTTTGTAATTGTAAAGTTGGTCGCAGCACCTCCACTAGAGCTTGTCGTTAAATATATTTTATTGCCCTGTTGTGATGCTTGCGACGTTATTATTGCAGCTGTCGGTTGTAAACTGTAATTGTGATTAGCCGCTATGGCAGCCGCCGTAGTATTATGTTTTTGTTGTAACTGTTGTTGCTGATGTTGTTGTAGATTAACTTCAGAGACTAATAGAGGGAAAGATGGCATTTTTATAACTTTTCCGCCAGGCAATTTTTGTATTTGTGTTTGATGTTGTTGCTGTTGCGTATTATATGTAACAGCCGTTGTCGTAATGGAGTCTTGGCCACTTATTGACACATTGACATTCGTCATATCATCATCTTGAGATTGTTGTTGTTGTTGCTGTTGCAATTGTTGTTGCTGCTGCTGATGTTGTTGTTGTTGTTGTTGTTGCAATAGCTGAGGTTGTTGTTGTTGTACTATTTTTCGTTGTGAAAATTTTCGATTCAATAACAGCTTGTTGATATCTTTAAAAGAAATATTTCATAAAAATAAAGAAAATTAAATTTTATTTTATTTTTTTAAACAATAAGTTTCTTAAAAGTTGCATTCAATAAATAAATAATATTTAATTTATTTTCTATTATGAATGGCTTAATAGTGTACTTTTGCTAAAAAAAAAAAAAAAAACTTATAATCCCTTAGATTTGTTGTCATCGTAATACATTTCATTGTTATCACAATTTTTTCTCAAAAACATAAGAAAAAAGTACAATTATTAGCTTCTACAAATAGTCTAAATACACATTCATATTACATAATCGATCTTACGGTTTAAACTTGAATTTTGTACTTAAGACAATTGCGAAATTATTGTTAAAATCTATTAATCATTTTGAATTTCTGTTTCATGAATATCCTCCCTCAAGAAGCTAATCTTATTCTTAAATCAAGACCAATAAACTTAATATTAAAAAATACCTGTATTCTCCGGTCCATTAAGCTGTCTCTTTTGAGCTGGTCGACTTGTCCAAACAATTTTGTTGCCAGTCCCCGCTACTGCACAGTCGGCATTTGTAGTTCCCGTTAACATACCGGCTGGTGTTGTTGTGACATTTGTAGAACCTATTTGACGCCAAACAATTTGTTGTGTAGGTTGTCCAACCAATTGTTGCTGCTGCTGTTGTGCCAATTGCTGTACAGCATTGCGATGTGAAGTTGTAACGATAAGCGGCCCTGTGGCCGAAGTTGAAGCGTTGCCACCCGTTGCCGAACTTATATGTTGAACGCCGGCTATATTTTGTACTGTCAATTGTTGACCACTACTTGTATTTATTATATTAACACCCTGAGTACTTGAAGTAACAGCAACGGGAGCCTTCTGTAAATAGATCTTTTGTGAGCCGGCTGTAATAACATCGCCTGAAGATGTTGCTGTATAAATCATTTGTCCAGTAGAATTATTTACGGATGAGGCGCCTATAGGCGTTAGAGATGGCTGCCGCATAATTGTAGTAGAGGTGGTTGTTGATGACGTTGGAACATATTGAGCTATAACGGAAGCGTTTGATGTATTCACTAAATCTCTTTGCAATAACAACTTCTGTTGCTGCTGTTGTAACTGTAATTTACGCTGCTGTTGTTGTTGCAATTGCAATTGATGTAGTTGTTGTACAGTAACGTTACGAATTTGTTGCGTAGTTGGTTGTTGCAAAACTTGAATGGTAGTAAGTTGTTGCTGCTGCTGTGTTGATTGATGTTGTTGTAAAGATGTCTGCTGAGAAGGATTCGATACGGTTGCCGATTGAAGCTGATGTTGAGCTTGCTGCGACAATGTCGCTTCGTTTTGATTAATTGAAATAGCATTTCCAATCACTTGCACTGACGTAGAATGAGTAACCAAATGTTGCTGTTGTCGTTGTTGCAGCGTTTGTTGTAATGGCTGAGTAATAATCATTGGCGTGGTATTAGGTTGCTCTACTTGCATTACCTCCCGTTGAGAATTTAAATTAACAGTATTTACTGAAGTGGTCATAGTTGATGGAGCAATTTGATTCAATTGGGGCTGTGATAATGAAATATTACTTGTTGGTGCATTAGAGCTCGTAACAATGTTATTTTTTGTTTCCGAAACCTCCGTTGGTTCTGATTTGATTACTACAACTTCAGTGTCATCTTCGAGTTCTTTTTTGGGATCATCCTTCTTAAAGAAAGTTTCATCGGTAACAATTTCTTTTTCTAACGGGGAACAGTTGAAAGACGAACTACCTACGGGAGCCAACAATGCACACGATTTTTTGCCACCTTTTAATTTAGTAGACTTTTTGCCACCCGTTGATTTATCGCATTTTTTCGTGTCATCGATGCCGTCGAGCAGCCCCGCAGCAACTTCAACATCACCATCTACTTCGGCATCTACATTTTCGCCATCTAGAATACCATTCCAGAAGTTTGTAGCTTGGTTAAGTGTTTTAATATCATCTATTTGCACTTCCTGCAGAATATTGTCCAACATGTCCGCATCGTCGCCATCTCCAAGCAAATTAATATCATTTAACGAATCACCGCTAAAGTTTAGATCCAAACAAGCCGCACTGTTATTTGTGTCAGGACTTTTACTACTTCCTCGAACTATATCAGACAAATAAGAATTTTGCAACAGCTGCGTGTCAGCTTCTAAATCTTCGTATTTAAAGGACGAACTTATAAATGCTGAATTTCCGTTATATGAATCCTCTGTCCACAACTTGTCAAATTTCACAGCCTTTGAACAGTTCTCACCATCTAGAGTTTCTCTTACCATTTCTACAGCTATTGGAGTTTGTTGTGACCAATCGACTAGAGGCGAGTTCAATTTGTAATCTAAATTCAAAGGCCAACAGTTCTCCTCTTTTTCGGTTTCTGTGGGAGTTTTTGGACGAAAATGGAGCCAATCTCTGCGTATTTCAGATAACAATTCATTGCAGATATCTAAACGTTGCGAAGAAGTTGGTGATAGGCCACCCAACATAGAGAGTTCTTCATCATCATCTTGGGTTACATCTTCTATTAAAATATTAACACCTTTTAAACCTTCTGGGTTACAAGGGGATATCATTTGTTTCTTCAAATTCTGCACTCTTATTACGTCGGCCATTTGATTGAGATCCAATGCTTCGTCAGAGTCAACATAAGTGGCAATGCCATATCTGGAAGATGATTGATAATTTCGACTTTTTATTCGTGCTGGCTCCTTATCGGCATCGTCATTAACTTCCTTTTTAATTTTGATCAGATTACTTAGTTGAGCCAAATTAACATTTTCTTCATCTTCCATTATATCGGCTGTTGAAGAAGTTCCCAATTTCTGTATACTACTTAAAGGTTCATTAGAATCATCAGCTGAACCAATGGAAGCAGCCGAACATTCTATTAATTCTTGCTTTATAATCCTTGACACAGAATTATCCGCTGTAGCTGTAGATGTTCGAATGATGGTATTTTCATCATTTTCTAAAGCGTTTACTTCGGTTTTTATCACATTAGTTTTGTCACTTAAACTACAACTACTATGTCTACCATTACTAATGTTTTTGTTAACATTATTATTACTGTTGTTGTTGTTGTTGTTGTTAACACTGCCAACAATACCAGTGACTAAGGATGAGGAAGAAAAAGAGGATACAGATGAGGAATTATTGTTAACATTGCTGAGTTTATTGTAATCTATAGAAACAGTAGAGCATCGATTATTTGGCCAATTATTAGACATTTTCAAAGGCTGATCATCCTTATTTAGGCCATTAAGTTTCTCCACTTTAATTTCAATGGAGGCTGATGATGTAGATGCTGTCCCACGGTTTAACGAATTGTTTACACGTTCATTTTGACCACTATTTCTACCAATTTCAGTCATTGCTAATGATTGCGATAACTTGTACAATAAACGACGAGTAGACAATTCCAAATTTTTCTGTTGCCAAACCGAATTTTTTTTACTACGTTTTGACCTCTCTTTTTGCTGTACTTGTTCACTTCTTCGTCTTCGTTTTCTGGCCATAGATATACAAGAATGATAGTGTTTATCTCTTTCTTTATGTATACCATATTCATCTTCAAATTCATCTTCTGAATATCCATAATCACAGTCTGTTAATTCCTCTGAACCTTCCCCATTCTTCGATGGTTCAGCTTCTATATCGGCCTTGGTATGATTGTGATCTATGACGTCACTTATTTCTTTCTTTATTTTTATGGCGGGTGTATTTGAATTATTTACAGATGTTGTTGCGGATTTATTTGTTGTTGATACTGTTAATGCTCCAGCAAAATTATTTGCTACTACATTTGCTGGCATTACCAGATCTACAACTGTTGGTGGTGAGGCGGGTTTTGTTGAATCTCTAGCAGTCGTTGATATATCGGAGGTGGATATTGTGCAATCGGTTGTTGGCTTTGTCTCAAGAATTGTATAATCGAGTTGCGACCAGAATTCATCGAAATTTGTTGCCACACGATCGAGTAAAATACGTCCTCCTCGACCTACACGCCTTCTAGCAAACCCAATACAACGGGGTCTAAAAATGAACAATGTTGTGTTGTAATTTCTTTAGAAAAATTAATAATTAATTGTATATACCTTGGATGCCTAATAGAGGTGAGTGTGTAACGATATTTAGAGTCACCAAATCCGTAATCCTCTTTAGGTTCCCAAGGCCAGTTACCGGTATGGGTTCTCGTCTAAAATATATACAATAATATACATTTTTAAAGACTAATGTAACTTAGTACAGAACTTACTCTCAAATAATCGCAGCCTTGTTTTCTTCTAAATGCAAATGGAGCCTCTTCCTCGCTCTCTGAGCCCATTTTGTGCGGTAAATCTTCTTCTTCGGTCTCAATATTTGATTCATTTGGCGCTGGCGATGAACTTTGACGATGCAGGTGATGCAGATGGGGAGGCAAATGTGAATGAGCAGCGGTACTAGAAAGACCGCTGCCGACGACACTGCCAACAATTCCACCTAAAACAGCTCCTGTGGTTGCCGATGTCGGTATGACACCAATACCAGCGAAATACTGCTGTTGCTGTTGTTGATGTTGTTGCTGATGATGCAGCTGTAACTGTTTATCACGAGGTACTTTATGTTTACGCTTTTTATACTGTCGTTTTTCTTTACGACTACCCGAGTTAAGAGCATCTATTTCACAAAAAGAAAGATTGCAAAATTTTGTTTTAACTACTCTTTTAGGAACAATTCAAAAGGAAAATAAATATTTAAGGTGTTATATACCCATAGCAAGATTCGCTGAACTCAGGAACTGCGAAGCTGATGAATACAAATGACCACCTGGAGTTGTTACATTACCTGCTGAACCTGGTGTAAGCATATTTGCCGTACCCATCACATTGTTTAGGCCGCCTGCAGATGAAGCCACATTTGGTACCACAGCTGTTGGAGTGGCCCCCGAAGAAGATGAATGATGCGAATATTGATTCGCATACAATGGAGCAAAGGCGGGTCTGCAAAATAAATACATAGGATAAGTTTATATTTTTTTTACATATTAAGAAAAGAATAACAATTAGAGCCAACCTTGCATTTTTTAATGTAGCACTGAGCTCTGAAATTAAAGCTCCGCTAAAATCTTTAAGTTGCACTCGCTTCTCAAAGATTTCTATGGACAAATGCAATTGTTCACGCTTGGTTTTCTCTCGTCTTTTAACCATCTCCAAAACCGTCGTGGCCCTTTGCAAGTCTCGCCTATCATGGAAATATTATTGAATTTAAGTATGATTGTATTTGTTTTTAAGTATTTATTGTATACCTTAACTTGAGCATCTTCTCATAAGAAGTCTCATCATTTTTACGATTCTTTCGCGTTTGCATTTTTTCAGTGCGTCTGCGAAAAGCTAAGTACGGATTATTTGATGAAGCTCCCGGTCGATTCTCTGTTTTCACTGATAGTATCAGTGGGTGTTGCTGTTATAATTTTGTGAGCATTTGAAAAGAATTTCAAAATTTATGATATATTTTTTATACTAAACAGAATTAAAATAAAGAGTGGCCAATTGTTTACCATTTTCAGGCGCTTGTTCAGCCAATAGTCGTATACGGCTATGCTGATCTCATCGTCCTGTTTGAGCAACGCCTTTGCCTCATTTAGTGTAACCACAGTCTGCCCAGAACTTTTCTCTAAACGGTCCATCATTTGTTCGAATTTTAATGGCGTAAGATCCAGACGTTTTCGTTGTTGACTAACCCACAACTCATCTTCACTATCCATATCGTATTCTGGTACATCTTGCTCCAAGCCAAGTGCTAAAAATTTAAACAACAAGTAAATAAATAAGAAAAGCGTCGATAATTAAGTTTAATAAGTGTTTATTCAAATATTTTCTTACGTTGCATATGTATTAACTGACGTGGCATGCGATAATTGGGTGGATAATTTCTATCATAGAAATCTTGATCGGTGGTATAGACTTCTGGTGTTGGTATTATAAGACCCGTACATATTGCTCTTTGTAAGTGATGTTCCTGAAATAATGTTGCATAGAAAATAAATAAGAACATATTCAGATAACCTAATACTATCAAGTTTAAAAAATAAATTAAAAAATGTGAAGAGTATTTGTATATTGTATGGTGTAGCAATGGATGGGTAGGAGCAAGTGTTAAATACTTTTTGTTTAGACGATGGATGCGTAAGAAACTCTTGACTACACGTCTGATGTACTATATGGTCTAACGTATTCTGATGGCATACGAGTATTCTCCTGTTTGCCAAATCTGGCCGCTTGGGAGCAATTAAGGTGCTGAATCGTAGCTATTAACCTTACGAATCTTTAAACAATAACTTTCGTAATCGAATTACGATGAGCTGGAGTAAATGGTAGCCAAGCCGTCACGCAGCCTGTACGACCACCCAACGCCCCAACTTGTGATCTTAAGTTAACACGTTAGCTGTGCGAGTTTTGCATTTTAAAATGTTGGTATAATTTTCTTCAAATTGTTCTTTGCGACGTAAACGCGCATAAAGTGTCATCTAAATGGCATGTATATTTCCCCTACATATGGAATCATTGTGTTTAAAACTATATATCTATTTTGTGTATGCGACCAACACCATACACAATAAACCTCGCCCCAACCATCACATTTCCAGCATCATACTTTGATCCTCGCTTCGGGTTATGCTGCAATTTAGGAGGATGAGAAACAAAATAATTTTGGCTTAGTAAAGTTGATCGAAAGATAGCTGACGCCCTTAAGTTAGCAGAGAACCGTTTTCGAAATATTATTGAGAATAATATTAAGACAATTTTTAAAGAACTGATTTCGAAAAACTTGAACTTTAAATAATTTTTTGTGAATTGGCAACATTCTCATAAGCCTCTAAAAAAGTATGCTTGTTAACGAAAATAGTATATGCCTGGCTCAAAAATGATCAGATCAATGGTTAGTTGCAGTGGCAACTTACTTGTGCATTAAGGACATCTTCTTCACAATAAAGTATTCGAATTTTAAGAAAATATTAACAAATATCTGTTTTTTTTTTTTTGTTGGTGCGAAAAGCATTAGGCAACTTGCAACATTTTACCATCACATATGTTTTTATGAAAATGACCATCCAAATAAGAAAAGCAATCTGAATTTTTGGTCTTAGTTACATTGGAAACATGATTTGTTTTGTTTATACATAAAATGTAAACAGCGTTGTGTTTATGTGTAACATACACACAGATAAATTCGAAATTTGGTAAATATTTACAAAAAATTCTCAGTACTAATCCTTAAATACACATTTAAATATTACCTGACCTATAACAGTACTAATTACTTATTTAACATGAACGTTTAAAAAAAATATATTTTTTTAAAAATTGCGTTAAATGTACAAAAACTCACCGACTCTTCCTCTTTTTCCATACCACTGGGCATTTGTGGCACAGCTCTATTGATGGCCGAATATTCAGGCAAATCGGGCAGCTCCTCAGCCAAATAAATTGGCATTTGTTTGGAGGGATCAAGGGCACGAGCCCTAAACGATAGTTTCGACATTTTCTGCTGCTGTTGTAGTCGTTACTTTTTAAAGTTGATTTAAAACTAAATTTGGCTTTTTTTCTTTCTGTTTTGAAATTGCGGGAACTATGTGATTTAATAATTTATAGTGAGTTATAGTTGGCTGGTGTATCAGCAAACAGAGGAGGGGTAAACGGGGGACTTATCCTTGTAATAAAATACTTAAATAACGTTGATGGAAATGAAATTGCGGTTTAGCCAATGAACAATAACTCTTCTATAGAACGTTTTGTAGGGATTTCTCGATGCGTTTGTTGTTGTTGAATTTAAAATTCTAGATGTAAAAGCCTCTTCTGAATGCAAAATTAAAACAGCACTGCTGCCTTTACTTCTTATTAAGGATGAAGATGTTAATTGGAAATTGAGAAAATTACACCTCTTTCTATTATTTTTAGAGGTATGATTTAATTCTTCTTTCACTGCTGCGATTGTAAGCAGTTGGCTTAAGACCTTAATAAAGTATAGTTTTAGGGCAATATTAAGTAATTCTTGAAGGATATACAGATTTTTTATAAGAATCTGTTGTTGTTGTATTAGAGAACCCGTTAAGGTTCTTAACAAGAGCTTAATGCTCTTTGTTTGTTGGACGTCTATACTCCTCGTTGTCGTCGTTGTTCTATTTGCTAGACAATTCAAAACTGAAGACGTTAGCAATTTATTTGCAGGATTTAATCCTGATTTTGTTTTCTTTGATGCTGATGAATTTGTTTTCGTTACTCTCTTTGTTAACGTTGGTGTTGGAGTTACTATTGAAGAGATCAGCAGTGGTACGACAAAGCACCACAGCAATATATTTTGAGTTTTGGAGTCGGCGACAATTTTGTTGTTCGTTTTGTTCTTGTTGTTATCAATATTATATCCGATGTTGCTGTTATTTTTATATTTATTTATTAATTTGTATTGACAATTACTACAACTACTTTCTTGCAATGGAAGCAACAATAACAAATCGTGTAGGCTATGAGACGACGACATTTTTCAAATTGAAATCGAAAAACTTAAATAAATTTGCATAATTACTATCATGAACATTAGCATTTGTACACATTTCATATTTCAATTCAATAAAGAGAATTACGACAACAATGGCAGCAGCAGCAGCGAAGGCAGTTGATTACTTGCAACATTAAACTGCATTTTTTGTAGAAAACATATTCGCATTTATTAATTCTTTTTGTTTTGCTACGATTCTCCCTCAATATCCTTCCGTAATATTCACTTTTTCTGTTATCTTTATAAAAATTATCTTCTTGGTTTTTGTAATACAATTATTTTGTGTTGATACTTCGACTTTTTCGTGTTTTGTTTTGTTTTACTTTATTTTCTTTTAGGAAATCAACTCTTTAAAGCGATGTTATTGATAACAATTTTTTAAGAATTCACCGTATATTTTTCCCTTTCCTTTTTGTTTGGAATTAATGACAATTTGCCATGCTATTATCTGTCAAAAATATAGAGAAAAAGAAACATAAAAATAATGCACACAAACAACAGCAATAAGAAAAAAGTATGCACTTTTGTAAACATAAGGGTTGAGCAAAGAGACCGCTAAAGAAATTAAGAGAAATGGCGGGTTTTCTCTGAAACATTTAAATCGCTATCATTATATTAATTTTTATAAATTATATTGTTTTCTTCGTTTTTTGATGCTAAAAAGTTTGTTTACGTTATTTTTTTGTTTTAATTTTGCGTTTATTATTAATATTATTCGTTTTCAAAGAAGTAAACAAAAACTTGTCAAAAGGCGAAATGACACAAACAAATTTTTACGGCGAATTACAATTTTTTTTTCTTCATAGAAAAACACAATGCAAATATGACCATTTGTTTTTCCTTATAGAACAATTTTGTATAAAATATTTCACACAATTCATATTTGTATGCATTTCCGTTGTATTTTTTACTAACTTTTAATACATTTTTACAACATTTAACAGAAGAATTAACGAAAATACTTTTTTAAATATCCGATTTTTCGCAGATAGCGTGGTTCTTATACGCCGTAATGGCGGCCAAATACGAACTAATAACTTCGTTAAATATAATAAAGACAACCAGAATTCAACACTATATATATTTCTCACTCTAATACCGAAATTTCGTACATATGTTTGCTGGCTTGCTCTCACTCGCGCATAAAACTTACTTTTTTATTTTCTATTCTCTCATTACTCCGAAACTTCTTTTTTACGCACACACATTCATACTTTTTCCACTGAAAGGCGCGCGCATTTTTCTTCCTTTACTTGACGCTTCTTCTTCTTCTGAATACGAGTAAATAATTCTGCACTATTTTCTACTCTTTCTATTTCTTCTTTTTTTAGCTTATGACAAGAGCGAGAGGTCCATTATTTATTTTACGATTTCATTCGTTTTTTTTTTCTTCTACCCAAAAGACAACGAACGATAGAAAAAAATTTTCAATCAAAAAATCGATTGTTCTCATATGAATTCATACTTTTTTCACATGCAATTTTTCATTTATTTCACTTGTTTCTTTATTATTTTATATGCAAATTATATGGAGAACATCGTAATGTAAACGAATTCACAAATTTCTATTAATTTTTTATGAATTTTACGTATAAATTCTTTATTTTATTGTGCAACGACACGAGTTTTTCACAGGGACACGTTTTTCACTGTGTGTAATGGCGGCCATATACAGTACGAAAACGAATGTTTGTTCGTACAATGACAAAACAAATTTTTTCGGAGTTGTATAAACTAACAAAATTTTAGGTAATTATTAACACACCCCATATTTATGATGAAAACAAATGATTACTTATGCAAAACATCTTAAAATGTTGACAATTTTCCATTTTACTAAAATAACATAAAATTATTATAGATTTCTTTTGTTTTTTTACAGACAAAAATAATAATCTAAGCAAATTCTCATTGTTTTGCATTTCATACATTCGATGTCGAAAAATAATAAACACAGTGTTGCACTAAGCCACTGAATATGATTGCCAAGGTTTAAAATAAGTTGAAATGTATGAATTAATTCAATCTGATCAAAATGTGGCGCTTGTGAATTTAATGATAAAAAAATCGCTTTTTCTTTATTCTAGATAATATACAAAAGTTAAGTATTGTAGTAAAATTATATCTAATCTATGTAGTAATTAGCTAATTATATAAAGTTAAGATAGAAATTCTACAAAAATTTTAAAGTTTTTGTTTTACTATAACACGTTACCATTTTTGACGTGTTTCAAATCAATATTAATATCACTTAGATCGATATCTAAATCGAAATTCAATTAAAAAAGGACCGTTGGTTCACATTTTTAATTTGGCTTGAATTCGTTATTTCGCTAGAACACTTGGCAACAGTGGTTAAAATGTAGCCGTCAATTAACTGATGTCAGCTTTGATTTAAATGAAATTGAATGTAAACAAACAGAAAAGTGTGCAAATTCAGAATAAATCAAATATTCTTGATATTTAACATCTTTTGAAAATTAATAATTTCTTGTATATTATTAAAAAAAGAGGAATGTACTCTCTAAGTTCTCAAAAGAAGTTTTGGACATTTCCTAATATGGATAAACTAAATGAGTTGCGACAAAAGCAAAATGAAAAATTTATCGAGACCCATGGTCACGATATGGATGTATGTAAATAAATAAATTTTTGAAATAAATTATTAAATTTTTCATACATCGTTTAGGAGCAACAACGTCTAGAATATTTTTTGGATACTACAGAAGAACGTTTGCTTCTCAAACAATATGAAATCTATTTAAATGACTTTTGTCGACGTTTTGAACCCATGATGCCCAAATGTGTTGTAGGGACTGCTTTCCATTACTTCAAGAGATTCTATTTACACAACTCAGCCATGGACTATCATCCTAAGGAAATATTGTATGTGATTACTTACAGTACTTATTATTATTATACTTATTTCTAGTTTTTAATTTTATATTTTAGAGCAACGGTTGTGTATTTGGCCTGTAAAGTCGAGGAGTTCAATGTGTCCATTGGTCAATTTGTTAGCAACATTAAGGGAGACCGTAACAAAGCTATGGATATTATTTTATCCAATGAATTATTGCTTATGCAACATATTAATTACTATTTAACGGTACACAATCCATACCGACCTATAGAGGGGTTCCTTATTGACATTAAGGTACATAAATATCTAGCTAAACAAAAATACCTAAAAACAGTTGCTTTAATTATTAATTTAGACTCGTAGCGGTATGACAAACCCTGAGCGTCTGCGCCCCCATATTGATAGTTTTGTAGAGAAAACATTTTTTACAGAAGCCTGCCTATTATACGCGCCTTCTCAAATTGCTTTGGCATCCATACTACATGCAGCTGGACGCGAACAGGAAAATCTGGATAATTATGTGACAGATAGTTTGTTAAATGGTGCAAGAGAAAAGTTACCCGCATTAATCGAAGCAATACGAAGTAAGATGTTTCGGTATTTTTGCTTTATACCTTTTAACAAATATTTGTTTCTTTAGAAATTCGTTTGATGGTTAAACAATACGAAGTACCACCCAGAGATAAAGTCAAAGTTATTGAAAAGAAGTTGGAAAAATGCCGGAATCAAGAAAATAATCCAGATAGTGAAGTGTAAGTTTGAAAAAAGAAATTTATAAACATTTTATTTTCTTTGAAAATTAAACATTGGAGCGTACCATATATTTTTTTTATTATTTTTGCTTATATTTACCAAAACATTATTTAAAGAAATCAAACGACCTTGTTGTAAAACATACTACATATATAGTTAAAACTTCACCTAAAATGGACTTATCTATAATAACTAAATGAATTTTGTGTCAATAAGAAACTGTTGAACATGCTATGCTCTATTCAAATAATCTTTCATATGTATGCTTAACATTGTTGATCAAACTGTTATGTTTTATATTGCTTTTATTCCGATTACCTCTGTTGTGTCGTAGAGTTTTGAAGGTTAGAAAGGTGCATGGCTAGAATATACAATTCGTTATATATCTTGCCATCTTGTCAGCAACTATAATACGTACAATACGTGATTGTCGATTATCAAGATCAAGACATATATATATATAGAATCTTTCTTTACCTCGTTTAGCAATGCCCAACATACTTTGACCTGGATAAAATTCGTATACATCCAAATAACTTATATCTGCTTGAATCAGCTAGCTATAAGTTAAGAAGCTAAATATCCATATCCTGTCTTTATAAATGATATATTTTTTGAGATGAAGGACACAATATCAATTTTCAGTCTAGAGCACTTCCTCTTACCAATTTCTCTAATATAAATATAGACCCTTGCTGTGTGATACGGTTTGGAATGATAAGTATAGAGATAATTCCAATTCACATCCAAAACTGTATTTTATCAAGGATTTTATTAATAATCAGATATTAATTTTTGTATATAAACGATTTATATTTTTTTTCAGTTATAAGGAACGCATGCGTAAAATGTATTGCGATGATGATCTAGATGTGGTGGAAGATACCTCCTATCATATAGCAGATTCTAGTGCGGATATGTCTATTTTAAATATGAGCCAATAGTTTAAAAGCTATTTTGTTTTGTACTGTTTTTCGTTTGTATTAATAAAGAAATAAAAAAAGAACAAAAATGAATTGAGTTTTTCTATTGTCTTAATAATTAATTTATTTTGTTTTCACTTACCTTAATCATGCGTATAACATTTGAGTTTTAATAAAACTTTGTTTTTATACATACATATGTATTTTTGCTTTTCTTTATCATTATGCTCTGTGTTTATTCTTAGTAGTTTTTTTCATTTCTTTAACAATGCGGAGTCAAATACTTATTCATAATTTTTAGTTATTAGTATATATATTTTTTAAAGATTTATGATTTTATAATGTATTGTATATAAGTATTAAAAAAGATTTATTTTCTTTTAATTATTCAAACTTAACAATCTTCTGCCTGCCATTTATAATGTTCATTGTTATTACACTTTATTTTTGCCCATAAGTTTCATTATGATAATAATTTTAACAAAATATATTTAAATAAATAACAAAAAATTAGAAAGGACATTAAGCTTAAAATATTATTTAAATTCAAATTATGTTTTTATTATTTTCGAAATTATTGCAAATTTTGTGCATTGTGAATTAATTTTACGTTAATGCTTTTGTTTTTTGTTTGCTTGAGATTTTAAAATATTTATTCTAACTTCATATATCTTTTTATTTAATAAGGTTTCGAAACAAATTAACATTTGTAAAAATATACAAATTTATAAATATTCTTTAAAAATATATCTAAAACTTGAAGTAATCAGTTTTTCAAAATTTTTTATATTTAATTTAATTTATAATGTTTCTTATGTTCATTATAAAGACGTATATGATTTTATTTATATTAATTATATTATTGCTTTTCTAAAGAATTAAATTTATTAAAGAAAGCAAAAATTTAGCCTAAACATTATTTTGTATTTTTTTTTAATAAAAGTTTACGAATAGATAGTTGAACTATTTGTTGTATTATAATTTGTAATACTATGAATTAAACTGAAAATATTTACAATAAAAAATTTTTAATAGAAAGTACATTTACAATAAAGTACCTTCCAGGTACAATTGCTGTAAATATGTATTTAAAATTACAAATTTATGTAAAGTTTTCGGCAAAATATAAAATTTTGAAACAATGTAGACGAGAATATTATAAATATCAAATTCTGGAGATTGTGTATCCATAATACAATTTGTTTAATTATCTAGTCAATAACAAATTTAACGATTTTATTACAGAAGTTCAATTTTTAAAAACAAAACAAGAAAATCAATTAAAATGGACTCTATTTTAAAGAAGCTCGTTATAAATTTTTTTAAAGCTTTTTCGATTCTGATGTCACTTAATGGCATCTTAAATGATTTGAATTTGCATTAAAATACTTTAATAAAGCTGTTCAAAAATGCAATGCTCAATAATATGTTTAAAAAAAAGCTTAAAAGATATTGATGTATTACACTTTAAATGATTAATAATAAAAAAATATAAGCATATGTATATATGTATGTTTACAATATTTATATACAAAAATCATTTATGTATGTATATACTTCATATTTCACAATTTTTTTCATTGTATTGTGTAAATAATAAATATACTTTTTTACAAATTGTACTTTATGTAATTGTTAATAATGAAATAAAAATGATATAAACAGTATTTTAAAATTATAAAGCTTGATCTTAAAAGTATTATATTTAGATAAAATATATTTTATGTTTTAAAATATTTATTTTATATCTTAGAAAACAATACAATAAAAATATTAAACACTTAATACAATTTTTGTTTATTATTTTAGAATATAATTTGTAGCTGTCCTTTGGTTTTAAGTTCTTGTTAATGTTGAAATGCTGCTGTTAGTGATGTTGACTTTTGGGATTTTTAGTTTTAACGTATTTAAGTTTTATATATTTTTTTTTTTATAGAAGAAGCTTGAAAATTGGCCAATAAGCTCTGTTTAGTAGAATTGTATAAATTATTTAAGCGACGCTGCTCTTTCGATTAAGACGCGATTACAAAGATCAAAATCAAAGCCTTAAAATTTAGTTGTATGTAGATTTTGTAGTTGCTTTTAATTTTTTTTTTACTAATATTTGAACAAATTTGTTTTAATATTTAAAAATGATTTTTACAAATTATGTTGTTTACGTTTAATCACATAAAAAACAATTATTTGTCAAATTCATTTTTAAATATAACGTTTTAAATCGATCTTTTTAAACAATATATCTCAAAATAAAATTTTTTCATTTAATTCAATTCTTTGAAATCAATTTGATTATATTGGTTTAGTTATATTGGTTGTCATTGGTGCGATTTGGTGGTACATGATGAAAAAATTTGTATCAGACCACTGGTATCGTATGTGAAAAAGCACTTCAGTATAGGAAATTTCTTTCATTGAATTTTTATTTTATTTTATTATTATTATTATTATTTATTAGATGTATAAAACAATCGAAAGAAATTTTTTTAAATCATTTTCAAGTGGTATTACATTTTGTAGATTTTAATTGAAATTCAAAGCCAGTGTAGGTGTTTTGCAGCAGAACTAACAAAACGCAGTGCCACTTTTAATGATTTTAACGATGAGTTTTTAAAATATTTTGATAAATTTTAAAAAATTATTTTAAATGTTTTTATAGCTTTGGCGTACTTTTTTCGTTATAGAATATGGTTTTATAAAATCAAAAAAAAAAAATAATTAAAAAAAAACAAAACTAAATAATATAAGTAGATGGAAAAATTGTTCGTGTATTTATAACATGGCTTAAAGAAAAAATAATGTTGTAGAAAACATGCTATCGAATGTGGTGAATTTAAAGGCAAATAGTTTGAATGGTAATGTAAACAATTTTCAAAATGAGGCCTGTTTAAGCGGTAAATTGTTAATTTTTTATATAATTAAAGCTTTTTTACGTCGGAACTAGAACATTAATTAAACAAAACAAAAAAAAAAACGTAAAAAGTAGTTATTAGCTTTTTTTTTGCTGAAATCAAAATAGAAATTAAATAGAAACTAAAAAATTAAGACACTTGATTAAAGTTTATTTTTTAATAATTTGTTACATTATGTTTGCTAAGTTTTCTTTTGTATTAGTTTACTCCTTTTAGCTTCATTGCCATGAAGTTCTAGTGCTTTTTAGATTGTGAGGAATGTATGGTTTTCTCTAACGCTAGCCTTAATCAAATATGTATATAAGTTATAGGAAGATCTTAATTAAATTTTGCAATTTTTGAATAATTTAGATTTGAGTTGGTTCCACTGACTGAAGCGATTAGTACAATTTTTATTTAAAATTATTTTATGATTTTCGACTCTATTCTACTCTATGCAGTAGTAGTAGTAGTACCAGTAAATGTTAAGATACATATGTATGTATATAGTAAATAAAAATATGACTGTAGATTGTGTTAGAGTAGAAAATTTATACAATTTCGCTTGCAATGGCTGTAATGAGTATAAATACTATTTTTTTTTTTAGATTTTACATGAATTCGGGAATTTAATTAAACTAGATGGGTACAAACAACTTTTAGAAATTTTCCAACTGAATTCTAATCCAAATATTATATATGTATGTATATATGTATATGTACATATAATAAATTAATAAGATTCAATATTTAAAATATGTCAAAATATTATTTAATATACATATTAGTGTAATTCAACTGTAGCTTGGAAATATAAAATTTAAGAATGAATTAAAAGCTACAGCACAATAATTTAATAAAATTTTAATTAAATTATAACTGTGATGTACTTTTTTTTTGAAATTATAGAATATGAATGTTTTAAATTCAATTTCGAACATACTGTTGCGTACTGCATTTGAATGTCATAAATTTAGAAAATTTTATGTTAAATTAAAAGCTTCGATGTACAAAATACTGTGATATCGATTTTATTGTATCGATTATTAAAAAATAACGCTCGGCGATTTTAAAATTTAGAATATAGAACTGTTTTAAACTAACGGTCTTATTAATTTTTAAAACAGTAAACGTTTCTTTAAATGCCATTCTATTAGCTTTTAAGAAACACTAAAATGTTATTGGATTTTGAAAAATATAATTGTAAAAACAGCTATCGAACATAAACAGGATTATTTGTGTTTTACATTTACCATCTTTGTAAATGTTTATAGGCATTAGTTCAAATACTTAATCCCCTAAGAAAATATTAAAAAAAAGCTTTTTTTGTCATAAATATTTTAACATACCGTTTAAAATGTTAAAAAATGTTAAAACGTTAAAAACGTTTTTTTTTACTAATTGTTCTAAAGTCTGTTAAACCAACATGTTATACTCATACAAGCCAAGCGTAATTATTGTAAAAATTTTTAATAAAATTATTTTTTATTAAAACTTTTGAAGTGACAACATGCCAATAGAGAATAGAACTAAAGTCTAGTCTATTAACTCTTTAACTAGAAAATTATGTGCTTTAGATTTTTAGTTTTCAAGAATAACATGCTACATGAGAACCAAACATTGTTTTTTTCACACTGTGCATTAAGTGCTATTTTGTGGAGTGTTGCAAAACATCTTTTTTTAAATTATTTTTAAAGTTTAGATGCATATTTATAATATAATTGTATAGGATTTTATTGATTTCATAACGAAATTATCTACCAACATATAAAACGCAAGATTTTATATTTGTTTCAACGGAAGACAATTGAAAAAGGATCGAATTGCAAAGACAAGCTACATGCATTAAATAAAAGTTGAAATTAAATTAATAAATCAGCAGTAAATATAAGAGTAAAACAGTAAAAATTTTTGCTTATAATAAAAACGAAATAAAATGTTTTAATGTATGCATATATTATACATGCATACATACATATATTTATAATATAATAAATTGTAATAAAGGATTTATTTTACTATTAACAAAAAAATAGGTAAAGTTAAATTATGTATATTGAAAATAAAACATCAATTGAAATCAATTTAAATTATATTTATTATTTTTGTAATTGTTTCCATAATATAAATGAAAAAAGAAAACGTTTGTTTTTCTTATTATTTTGTTAAGCCAATATTTTAATTCTATGTTTTATTTATTTATTTCAATTTACAAATAATAATAGTTTTAAACAATTGCTACAAAATATGATAAACTTTACTATATATACGATATATAATTCTTTTTTTTTTTAATTAGAATTTACCACAAATTCGGTATTTTGTTGTAGTTTTGCCTTTTTAGTGTCATTTTTTATTCGTTATTTTACAGTCGTTTTTTAAATAAATTGATATGATTTAATAATGTTTTTACTACAATTAAATTTTACTTAAATTAAAAAAAAACTCGAACATGATATATTTTTAGGGATGTCAAATAACTGTTATTGATGAAAATTTTGATTAAAAGCAAAAGATAATGTTTTAATTAATAATGTCATAATTATTATCTATAATAATACCATTATTATTGGATAATTATTATAAACAAATCGGAAAGTTTGTTTCCTATTTCACTTGGCATAACTAGTCTTATATGATTTATTCTTGTAGCCATTTGAAAATATTTTTATATCTTAATTTTTCGTATTACTTTGGCAAGACCTTTAAAAAATTTTATTGGTTTAGTAAAAACAAATTAATTTCGAATATCGTTATAATTACTTAAAACACCGATTTTTTTTTGTCAACAATCGTTGAAAGTATCCCGAAAATTGATTTAAAACTTTTGTTTTTACTTTAAATATCTTTTTCAGATTGTAAAACACGCAGTTAATTATTTCGTGAATATAGAAAAAATAAAAAATTTTTAATAAGTTTTAACATACCGAAAAGCACAGTTTTATAAAAACAAAAAGATAAAAAATATTTTCTTATAGTTACAGAAAGACGCAAGTTATTTTCAAAAGGATGAACGAAAAAAGAATTTATTTTTTAAAATATATTTGTAATTAGAGATTACTTTTTTACATACGTATGTATGTGTGTGTGTTGTAGAAATTATAACCGTGTCTTTTTAAATAAATAAATTTTAGGAGTACATACATACGTATGTGTAATTCTTCTCTCTTTAATGAGCAATTATTATAACCTACTTGTAAAATAAAAATTTCAAAGCATAAAATTAATTAATAAATACAATTTAAAATATTTAATTTCTTTAAACACATGCTTTTTGCATATTTTTTTATGGTTAATAATCTAATTAACTAACTACATGCATTTTACTTATAAAAGCCTCTTGTAATTAAAAAACTTTATTTTAAAATCATTTCATAACACAATAACTAATAATAATAATGAAATTAGTCTTGTTTCTTAAACAAAAATAATTTCACTCATTACCCATTTACTACTAAAGATTCTATTTTTAATAGAATATTTAAATAATAATGTACTAAATTTCCTATTAATCAAATAATAAAAACAATAAATCTAAATTTGAGTTTTAAATAATAAGTTTTAAATAATTTTTTCTTATAAATACTTTTAAAATAATGTTATCGCGTGAAATTGAAATAAAATTTCGGAATATTTAATATTTTTAAATTGGTTAGAGTTAGCAGTTGCTTCTTAGTATTAGAAAATTTCCTACATAAGAAACATTTATTGAGTTTTATTAATTAAGATAAGGTCTAACTATGTCAACTTTTTATAATTTCAATGAATGGTTTTTCCAAGCATGTAAACGTTGGTACATGATTTATTTCTAAAAGGTCAAGAGCTTCAGCTGAGACAAACAACGCGTTGCAACGTTTAGAACGTTATATGTATAACAGTGCATTTAGAAATTGTACTTTTCAAATTTAATAATAATAAAGTCAATAAAATAAAATAACTTTTGAAAATTACAACTTTTGAAAAGCTAAATTTATAAGAAAAAAAAAATTTTTTTTTTTTTTTTTTTTTGAAAATTATGAAGTTCTCTTTAACAAAGTGATTGTTAAAATAAAATCTGTTTATACACAACAGGAACAAGACGACTGACTAAGCTCCTTTTAAAAGCTTTAAATATTAAAAATTCCAGGATTCCCTTTTTTCTTGTCTGTGTTGTATTCGAATTCCAGTGCAGATATATTTTACAATATTCGAAATTTCAATTATTATTTTATTTATTTTATTGTTTGGTGACTGCAAATAATATTTTCAAAAAAACTAGTTTTCAGAACCATCGAAGAGTATAAATCGAACGTTTCAAGTTTACAACTTAGTTACAAAATCTTGATTAAAGGCTGTTCCATGATTTCTTCTGACTAAGATTCTATTTTCTTCATTTAAAAATATATTTTATTAATTCCGAAATTTTACGTACACAAAACGAAACTGAAAAACAAAAAAACAAAAAAATTTACTTTTAAAAGATTACCAAACTTGTCTTTATAGCATTACAAACTCTACCAACTACTTTTAATTATTTGAAATAGAATATATTTGTATGTGACTATGTGTGAGTAGAGTGTAAAAGTTAAAAAAAAACATAACAAAACAAGGAGAAAGAAATTTATCTATGCACTACAGTAGTAGAGATAAAATTAGTTGTAGTTGAAGTTGTATGCTGGAAAAATAATGAGCAAGGATGTAAGTAATGTGTATTTAGCACTATCAATAATGTTAGTAATGTTCCTATAATGTATGGTATGTTAGATGAAGTGTATAAATTTTTACTAGAATTGCACATATCTTCCTCACAAAAGCACATATGTCCATTGCCTGAACTTTCCATCATGCACACATGATCGACCATAAATAAATTTATTTGCAATTGTGACGTACACATACGCCGAACAACTTCATAAGCTACAATTCGTTTCATTCGTTTGTCAGATATTGTCGTATTTAGTAAACAGATGGGCAAGAGAGTGAGAGAGCGAGAGACAGGGGAGCGCCCATAAAGTAGTAGTTGTTATAAAGAAATAAAAAGAAAGAAAAAATATATTA
Source organism: Sarcophaga subvicina (assembly GCA_936449025.2). Lineage (NCBI taxonomy): Eukaryota > Metazoa > Arthropoda > Insecta > Diptera > Sarcophagidae > Sarcophaga > Sarcophaga subvicina. Next base: position 808,505 of record OW388084.2, read on the forward strand.
GAAATTTATTTCTTATCTACATACATACATACGTATATAAATGCATTATATATGTATGTATATAAGCAGAATTGTTTTAGGATTTTTATTTATTTGTAAAAATTTGTTTTTTTCAAAAACTTACGTGATTTTGAGTGTCGCACCATTTTCACACAGCAGCCGTTGCATGTCATCAAAGGTGGCTGATCTCTTGGCAATGCAGTATAGTTAAAGGGATCCTTACAGCGGGCATCAGTCCAGGAATCGCATTCGTAGCAGTATATTGAACGAGCTGAACGTTATTCCATTACAAATTGTTTGCAAATTGTAATAAGTACAAGATTTTATCCAGGCCAGAAAAATAATTTTATTAGCAAATTTGTTTGTTTTTATGATAATAAATAAATTTAACGCATATTTACTTTTGTATGTACATATGCTTACATATGCTTACATAGAGTAATGCAAGTAATAAATCAAAAACTATTAGCAAAAGAAAACACTTAATAAAAAAAATAAAAAAAAAATAAAAAATTCAAATTTAAATTTAAATTTTTGTTAAACATGCTTTTTTTTAATGCAAAAAACAAGCTACAAATGAAATTTAAAAAAGGAAAACATATTGTTTAACATTCAAAACACTCGGTGTCTTAATATTAAATAAAACACATTCTAATATCCTGTGCATATCAGCATAACAGAGCAAAGCAACTACTAAAATTATTGGAACGTTTTTGTATAATTCTTCTACGTTCTAAAAAAATTGAATTTAAAATGAATTTAATTGAATCAGTAAGTATGTATGTAATTAGTTAAAATAATAAAAAAAAAACTTATCGAAGAATAATTAAATATTTCATTAGGATTATTTTAAATGCGTTTACTTCCAGCGGTAAAAATCGTTATGCAGGTATTAACTAAATAAGCAAAAACTATATGACATCATCAAAACGTTTTTTTTTAAATTCAACAGAATCAAAGTAACGCACTAAATAACCATATGCTGATGCTTCTGAGAGTCCCCTATATTTTAAAATTCGTCCTGATTTTTATATATTTTATAGCCTTGCCTTGAAGGCTTTAAATTTGGACGGTTAGGACAAGTCTGTCGCCAGGCCTATTGAGGAAGTCATATCATCAGCTATGTTTCTAGACTAAATCTTCAATCAAGCTTATTAAACAATACCTTTTTTACCACTGGGTAGAGTGAAAAGAAATCAAATTTCAAAAATATTTGATAAAATTCAATTGAAAAATAGGTCATTTTCTTTTTTTCTTCCTCTACAGTTAAATTAAGAGTTAAAATTAAATGCTTCTTCCTTTTCCGTTTATTCTTTATTCAAGTTGATTCAATTAAAATTAAGCAGGTGTAGTGAATAAAAATTCGTTATTAATTGACACACAAGATGTGTACACAAAGTAGGATAGAATCTAAAATGGATCAACTCAGAAGAGTTAAAACTGTAAAGAGCATACCAAGTTTAATCAAGAGTTACGTTTATCGATTGTCAAGGCCACAATGTCATTTATCAATAAGGATTTTTACCTTAAAATTAAGCGCTTTTTAGGAGAAGCACTAAGAAAAAACGCCTGGACTTGTGGAATTTTTTAGTTAGTCCTCTATACCTTTTGTTATCATCGCATATACAATTTCTAAATTGAAGATACTTATTACAGAAATGAAATTCGCAGCGACTGTGAAGACAGAAAATTAATGATGAAATAATTTGAGTCTAAAAATAAACTCCAAATTTTATTTTAAGATCATATAAAGATCTAAAACTACGAAAATATTTACAAAAATTTATAAATGTCTATTACTAGAAGAAGAAGAAGATTTCAACCTAAACTAATGTAGGAATATGATATTAAGTAATATAATCCATGCAATTGACTAATTATTTAAACTAAGAAGATATTATTGCATCACTTTAAACTTTGCCCATTTCTTTCGTGTGTAATCCGACTATCTGACTATTATAACAGAATGGATATACATAAATAATCGTTAAAAAATATTCTATACATATGTATGTATGTAGATTATATTAGCAAGATGAAACATCAAATTGAGATCAGTTGTATATTTTTAATCCCATTTATTGAAAGTGTTTTTCTTTCTATATGTTTAAATAAATCAAAAAAAAAAAACAAAAAAAAAATGTTTGCAAATAAAACTTGTGTAAATCATTCAAACCAGCTTTAGAAAAAGAAATTCATTAAAGAACACATTAAATATCTGTTTTAAAGGCAGGATGAAATTATAATCTTTAATTAAATTTTTTTTCTTTTTTTGTTCACATTTATGTAATACAATGTAATAAAGGAAAGGGTACACCATTTTTAGCTTCTATTATATGTTTTTTGTTTTTTGTTTTTTGTTTTTTTTTGTTTTTGTTTTAAAATACATACATTATAGAAGTTTTTAAAAAACAATGAGTAAATGATAGAAATTGAAAATATGAAATTAACTAAAAATAGTAGGCAGAAGAAAGAAAATTGTATAAAAAAATATTCATACTTTGACATTCAGCTGAGACTTGTGGAACCCAAACGAATAAAATTACTCCAAATAAGGCTGCAACAAGAAGAAAAAGTAAAAAGTGAAGAAAAGACAATGACAAATGGAAAGAAAAACCAAAATAAACTATGATCCCATGAATAGATAAAATACAATTTTTGTAAATTGTACGAAAATGATTTTATTTTTTAAGTTAAAATTAAACAACATAAACAAATAACGAGAAATACAAGTTGTTGTAGTAGAATCGAACATTCCAATTTACACTGTCACTTCTATAATAAACTAATGTAAGAGAATTCTTACTTAAAACAAATATATACATATATTTCATATACTATATAATATATATACAGTCAAAGCCCGGTATAACAAATACTCACTTTAACGAATTCGGGATATAACGAATGAGTAAATTTCTTCCATTGACTACCTTATATAACGAATGTTTTATAATTTTCAAGCTCAGTATAACAGACGATTTAAAAAATGGTAAACACAAAAAGAATGTAACAAAAGAGAACACAAAAAATGTTCGTTAAAGTACCGTTGGTTTTGCCAATGAAGGCTTTGCTGATACTGGAAATGCTCCAAGTCATCCTCCTGCAGAGGAATTTGTAAAAAATACAGAAGATGGGAAAATTTGGACAATGTACATGCTACCAAACGTGACTCCTCTTATCCAGCCAATGAACCAAAACGCCATTCGCTTACTCAAATTACACTACAGAAATAGCCTCCTTTCAAAAATAGTGGCATCTGAAACAGGTGACATCATACATTTCTCTTTATGATGTATCCTATACGATTGGTCTCGCCTGGAACAATGTTAAGGAGGACGCATTATCAAAATGTTGGAAAAAATTCTAATTTTGAGTTTGATGATGAGGACGAGATCCCCTTTCTAAACTTTTTCAATGGGATGAAGTACAGTGTATAAGATGTGGAGTCAAACTCTTAAGTAAAAATTTTCTAAATGTAAGCAAATTTAAATCCTTGCCTTAATGTTTTCACATTTTGTTTATCTATTCGTTAATTTTAAATTCAATTTAGTACAGATTTAAACGTTTGGGACAATTGAGACTTAAATGATATTACTTTGGATGGAGATGACCAAAATGAGGAAAATATTGAAATTGTTGACCAATTTTCTAATAATGAAACGAAAATAAAGCATTCTGAAGTAATAAAATGTTTTGATAAAGGTATACAATGGGGTTCCCAAAATAATATTAATATTTCAAAACAATTAGTACTTCGAGAAATACAGGAAGAAGCTCTTCAAATGAGTCTTCAAGTTACTTGTAAACAAACGTCTATAAATGATTTTCTTCCACCAACTTCAATAATTTTTAACACTTTTACTCACTTATTGATTATCAAACGTTATTTTAAGGACATTAAATGTACTTTTCTTTTATTTGTGATAAAATTTTGATAAAAAAAAAAAAACTGTGATATAACGGATTTTTCACTATAACGAAAGGGCCTGACAATATATCGTTCGTTATACCGAGCTTTGACTGTATATATATATATATATTCTTTTTTTATTTCTTACAATGTACAAAGTTTAAACTTTAAACTTATAAAGTATTGTTTAAATAAAGAAACAGATAGCGAAAGAGAAGGATAGAGATAGATAGAAATAAAAATAGAGAAATTTTATACATTTTGTACAAATTTCGGGCCAACTACTTGTTTTATATAAATGTAAATATGTATTGATTTTATAATACAGTTGATCCTCGAAAACTCTTATAACCATCTATAGCTGTTAATCGATTTTACAGTATTTCGTTTATATTTCCTATTACCATATGACATTCGTTTTTATACATCTATTATACACACTTTGTTTTTATACTTCTATTAAATCCACACTTCGTGACTATTCTTCGTTTTCCGTTTTTATACATCTATTATAACTATTTTACTTCGTAATGTTATCTTCTTCTTACTCAATTGTTATACCTACACTGTCCGAACTTCGAATGTACATGCATACATATATGTCTTGTCTTTGCGGTTATCATTTTTATATATATATTTCTGTTCTTTGGACAAAAGAAATATCGGAAATTTTATATCGATGTTCCTACAAATATTTCGAATATTTAATTAACGACAAATTTGACACTATAATTGAAATTGTTATGCATACTATAATTGAGGACTGTGCTCAAATATATATTAACAATTAAATAAAAATTTAACTAAAATTAATTTGCATTTTCATGCTTCACATAATCTCTATAAATAATTTCTAATTCGCGTTAAGCCTGATTCGATCGACCCGAATAATCAAGATTCAACTGTATTAGTACTACTTTTCAATATTTAACGTTCAGCGAAAGAAACAATAATCAGAACTAAATTCTTAAAAAAAAAACAAACGTTATTACAAGATTTATTTTGTGACAGAGGGGTTAGTACAACAATCGTTTTTAGTTACACAACTTAAAACCAAAAAAAAAAAATAAATAAAATGAAAAACAAAAAGAATCAAGAAACGTAAGTAACAAACACTTCAAAAAGCTTAAATTACGAAAATATTTTTCTTTTCATAAAATGAAAAGAAATCTTCGTTTGGCGAATATTTTATTGAAAAACTTACATGGAAAGCAATTGTCAGCATCGATAATTTTTGTTAAGATGCACAAAACTTAAAAAAATAAAAATAATTCAAGACCAATCCAATAAAAAAACAGGTAATTATATTATTTTATAAACAAAAATTGTGTACAAATAAATTAAAACAAAAAATAAAGTGATATCAAAAATTAATTTTGAAATTACGGAAAAAAAATAAAAACTTAAAATTATTAATGACCTCTAATATATGATAAGAATAATTCAAATACCAAGAGATCATTTAATTTTATATACATATGAATGTATGTATATTGTAATCAGAGGCAAACATTTTTTAATATCTCCACATATAATTTGGAATTACATCGTTTAAATCGTTTAAAAACATAAAAATCTGTTTAATAATTCAAATCTGTTTTTAAATATAAAAAGCAATGTTTTTCGAATGAAATATTAAATATAAAAGTCATTAAAATATTTCATACATCGTGAATAACTTTAGCCACACAGTTAAACTAAAAAGTGGACTCATTGCAGCAGAGATCATTATTTATAACCGAGGATATAACTATTAAAGTACAAATGTTGATAAAACGATACTTAGTCACATAGCTGGACAATCGCTGGATATGTGTAGCACATACCATAGCTTCATATGTATATTGTTAGACTAAAAAGTGGACTCATGTATATAATAACATTCCCTTTATATACAGTGGTGGTATTTTAATTAGCACACCTATCTGTATTGCCTTTTCCCGGTAACAAAGAGAGATGAAATATTTTTTTCAAAAATTATTTAAAGGCTGTTAAATATTATATGGGGTATGCATAGACGATGTAGAGAGTAAAGTGGACTTCAATAAAAGAATTTAACAAGAAATAATACTTTAAATCGTAAAAGCAAAATAAAAAGAAGTCTCTGACATCTTGCATGTTATACATATATCATTCCATGTATTTGAACCAACTGCATCCTAACCACTATTAATTCGTTCACAACGCAAACGCATTAAATAAAAATGCTCCAAATAATTTGTCTAATGAACTTTTTTTCCAGTTTGTGTACGAATTTTTTTTTTTATAAATTTAAGGATTAAAGGATTACCTTTCAGAAAACCTATGTGAAATATTGAATATTAAGATATTTAACAAAAATGCGTAGTTTACGAATTAATAGTGATTGGGGCAATATGTACATAAGTGTGTGACAAAGTGTTAAAGTTATTTATAAAAAGACACGTTAACTAACAAAGTATTGTTCAGGTCAAATTGTTTACTATCCTTCCAGGTATTTGAACTGTGCCTAATAATGAAAGATGAGTATTCCTTTGAGAGACGTAAAACCCCAGTAATTGCTCGTTTATTTTGCCATTAAAGAAAGAACATATTTTTCAATATATTTTAAATTAATAAATAGATAAGTAATATATTTTTTTGGTTGTTTTTCAATCCATTTACACTTGAGAAGTTATAGTTTTTGTTATAATGTATGTGTTTGTTTTAAATTATTGAAAAATAAAAATATTTTAGCGGGCTTTAAAAGGAACATAATTATGTATTTTTAAAAAATTAAAAAGAAACATTTTTTCTTTTATTGTTGATTAATTCTTAATTCTTCTAATTTTTATTATTTACTATCTTATAACGATTTTAACTTACCTACGGTTGTTACCAACCATTTATTTGTTTTCAATGGCTGCTTTGAAGAAAATGCCATTTTAATCGAACTGATTTCTTTGTTTAAAATTTCCTTGTTATGAACTTTATTCGTTTGTTAATGAGATAAAAGAAAAGAAGATAACAAACCGTTAATAAATTTTGTTTCATTTTTTCATATTTTTAAAGGTTTAAATTACAATAAAATTATGAATTATTATAATAGCACACCTTATAGTTTACCTTTTAATATATTTTGTAAATGATTGATTACAGTTGCGTTTTCTTTAGTGTCGTGTAAAATAGTGAAGAAATTGTGTTTAAATTTTCGCAGGTGATTAAATACTATTTATTTACATAAACTGCTTCTGTTATCCTTTTAACATACGTTATTGAAATAGTTAGCCATATTGTTCTCCTATTGTTTTAATCATTTGCACTGGATTCACTTAAAATTAAAAAAAGCAAATCTATTAAAAAACCGAGAAATTAAATAAACTTTTAAAGTTTCAGAAACTTTTGTAATCAAAAACGATCATTTACTTAGGAAGGCTTTAAAATATGTATGTCTTGTTTTGCTTTAAACCTACAGCAAATTGACTTTTTATTTGCTGACATTCTAATTTTCTCAAATGTTTATACATATTTCCATGCATATTTCTATTTATTGTGATTTTCATTTTGTCAAATATTTACATTTTTCATTAAGTAATAATAATAATAACAAATAATTTTTTTATATTTTATAGAAATTTGGTTAAAAATATACGAATTAAAATAAAACAAAACATGTTAGTGATGTGTAAAAAATAATACGAATACCGAATAAAGCTCGTTGTTATTCATATTTTTATTTGCAATAGAAAACATATCAAATACATTTGATATGGTTTTTATAATCTAATTATTATTATCAAATTCAGGTCAAATGCATACCATTCATTAATTAATTAAAACAACTTATGAATACCGGTATTGAGTAAAGAAAGTATAAAGTATTTATTCTAATGCATCACTAGGATTGAAGTAACACATGTTAAGTGGGCCACGCTTCAATACTGCATTAAATAGAAGCGAATCACCTAGATTTTAGATGTGACTACATGGTATCATAGACTGATTTCGGACTAATATATAGAACCCACACTCTCACACGGAAAGAATGGGTGCTGGAGTTATCATCGGTGACGGTGATATAACGATCTTCACCGATGGCTCAAAAATGGAATATGGAACTGGATCTTTGGTATATTCCGATAAACTGACACTTAGCGGGTCATAAAGATTACCTAACAAGGCCAGCGTATTTCAGATTGAGATTTTTGCTATAATCAAGCTGCACGCATGGTTGAAGCCGAGACAGTCAAAAAACTGGGATCCCATCCTGTCAAATTAAATGGTGTCAGGAGTTGCATGGACTCTCTACACCGTATACGTCGATGCAACACCTGCCTCTATTGGGTTCTGGGCCACTGTGGCATAGGGCGAAACGAAAAAACGAACGAACTGTCACGAAGGGATCGGAGATGTCTGATGAGAGGACGATATATGCTACGAAAAGGCAACATGTAATTAAAAAACCGTTGGTGGTCCAACATATTTGGTTTCCGAATTTCAAAACTACTGTATCTAGCAGTGAAAAGCTAAAAAAAACACGTAAATATAATGGAATTAATACGAAACCATGAGATAATAATAACAAAATACATAATGTGCTAATTATATGTCCTGAAATTTTGTTTGATCTTTTTAAAAAGGAAATATAAGTTTAAGAATTATTGTTGATATTACCATTGATTTACTAGGTTTTTGTTAATTACAGTTATAAAATTATTTTAAATAGCATCTGACCAATAAAAATCAGTCCTTTTAAGACTAAAATATTCAACATCAACTTTTTAGGGAATGACTGTGCTAATTATAGGACTACCACTGTGTATTTAAATTTATCACGTATTATGAGCATTATAAGTAGCAAATGGCATTAAGAACAATAGAAATGTTATTTAAGTTTTTACGACAAAAATTCAAAATGCATATTCAAATTATTGCAAAAATATCTATATTGGCCAGAGCAGAGTCTTGCAAAATTCCTTTATACATACATATACAAACAAAATTTGTAATAATTTTTATTAAATTTTTAATAATATTGTTAAAAAACGTATGACGTCAATCTTGTCGTTCGAATTCACAATTTACTTATGTTAAGATTTTAATTATTTGAGAAAAATGGCCGAACACAAGCAGAAAATTTATTGAATTTTATTTACGCTTTTACAGCCTTCGAATAAGATTTAAAAACAGTCATCAATTAAAAATTGCCTATTCCGATGCATACTTACAGACTTATGTAACTATTTCAATAGCAAATTAATTATGTTACTATTTATGGTGGGATTAGCAGTCTTTCTATTTTACTTACATATGTATGTATGTCCAGTACACAAAAAGATTTGTGCATAAAAGGCATACAAACTATTTTAATCCTTTAAAAACTCAACCGTTAAAATAAAACGGCTCAAACGATATGAATGTTCTCATTAGGATTAGGATAGGAGGTAACAAAAAACACGATTTTCGGGAACAATTCAGTTTATCTCACTAGAGCAAAATCCGTTGTAGTAGCAATAGAACAGTGAAACACAATCCACAATGCAATGATGCTCCAATGAATCACGACTTTGATACTCTACCGTCTGTAATGAGTACCTTCGCCCTCTCCCGTAAGCGGTCGAGAAGCCTCAAGACTTTGGGGCACCGATCCATACATTAGAGTTGTATTTTATTCTTTTCATTAAAGCGAATTTTAATCGATACTCACTCACTCAATTAACAGGTAATCGGTTCAATCAATCTGTATGATTTAAAAAAGTGAATTTTGACACATACACCTGTACATACTTGACAGCAAAATTTATATATGTACATACATACATACAAATTATACATATTGCAAATAAATTTAAAAAAAACACTTAAAATATTGTAAACACATATAAGAATGTATGTATGTATGTATGTATGTGCCGTATAGTCTCTTGAATTTTTAGGATTTATTTTCTATAAGAAAAGTGACCATAGCAATGTTCACATTGAACTTTGGCAAAATGTCAAAAACGATTTTGCTTGATGTTCAATTCGATGCGATTCTGTTCTGAAAAAATCTCATCGATGTTGCTATATTCGTAGTAGTCGTCATCATCATTATCAACAACATCAGCACCCACAATTAGAGTGTAAATCTTAGTGTCTGTCTGTCTGCTACATATTAACAAAACAGTGCAAAATATAGAAAAAAAATTTTACGAGTATAATAATAGAGGCAAGTGACAATTTGTATATGCCTGAAGAAACTTGAAAACATCGAAATACATAAGTTTAGATATATTTTATGTAGATGTTCTAGCAAAATTATTATGACTTAATTGACATTATACTTAACCCGTAATAAGGCAGGACGATTTATTGTGTGTGAAAGTATGAAATTCGCTGGGGTCAAATCGACATTTATTGCTCTATAAAGATAGTATAGTAGCTAGAATCTACATACATACATAAGTATTGTCTTTATTAAATGCAAATAGGTCAAGTCAATTTAAAACCAAAAGGAAATTGAAATCGTGAAGTAGTTTTTATGGAATTTACTTCGAAAATCTTTATTATAAGAGGCATTCGTATAGAATTACTTAATAAAGTTGTAACAGGTCATTAATAGTTCGACGTATCATACATTTGGTCAGCCGATAGACAGTCATGCAAGCACTATTTTGATTGTGCAGGAGCTATTATAACAGCTTAGAACTAGGGATATAAAAACGACAGTGTGGTAAAAAGGCCCCACGTGTTAACGGGAAATTGTTCCTAAAATGAATGGTAACTGGATGATCACATATACTTGTACAATGTTTTTATTGGCAAATAGTCCGCTATTAAGACGGCAAAATATGATGATGGAAACATTGTTGGTTGATGTTGGTCTGCTATATTCTTTACCTGGCATTATGCTATCTTATGTGGAAGAAAAAATGCTATCACAATATCAATGTACATGACTGGCCCACGCTGTCCCCCCATCCATTTCTGATCGAGAATTTTTGGGACGTAGTAAAAACCGCAATCAGAGGAAAGCTTCGACAAAACGCAAACGATATTCGAATTGAAATAAGTTAAAATCTATTTTATATGTACATACATATGTACATATACGTACGCTGTATTTTTAAAACTATTTTTTTTCTTAGAGAGCGAATTTGTATTTTAATATAATTTAATAAAAAAATTCCAATTTAAACCATAATTTGATAAAACTGGAATGAAAAAATATAGTTATTATTATATTACCAATTTTCTCATTTCTCTTACTTTCTCGTCAAACCTCAATGAGTCACATTGGTGTCCTTATTATTTTTTACATCACTGTGCATAAATAATGGGAATGTTTTGATTAATTTATTTGGATCCTGATTGCCAGGAGTTATTCTGGTATATATTTACGTAGAAAAAACAACAAAAATGCAAAATTACTCAATTTGTTGAGCAATCTATTCCTTGACGATAGGCTATGAACAAAATTTTAAACCTAATAATACTGCAATATCTTATATACATACTGCAATATCTTGTATTAAACTGTCATATAACTAAAAATTAATATAATAAACCTACATGAATGATGATACATAACATTTAAGCCGTTGTAAAAGGACGATGTTTTAATACGAACAATATTTAAATAAGTATGTATGTATTTATGTATTCTCCACACAATATATGACTTTTTTGCACAACAAGATATTTTAATTGACTCTTTGTAAATTTCAATAATTGGCTCAAGAGATTAAGCGGTTTAAGAGTAACCCTAAACAATAATTAATTACAACGTAAATGAAAAATGTTAGAAGTATATATATATATATGTACATATGCAAACCACAAGTACTATCGTTTATTAATTCTTTTATTCCCACTTTGCCAAGTTGAAGAGTATTAACAACGTTATTTCATTTATATGTGTATGTTATTTGTTTAATTGGCTTGTTGGCGTAAATACACATGATTGTGTTGGTTGGCCATTTTGTTGTTTTTATTTTGCTTCTTAAGTTATTTGTTGTTTTGTTTTGATTTCCTTGTCCTGTTTAATAGATGCTATTTATTTACCTTTAACTTTCTCTTCATCTTCGTCTAAACGACCGTAATATACTACATACGCACACTTATTCACTTCAGAAAGATTTTTTTTAAATTTTTTTTTTAAGATTTTTTAGAGCAAGTGTTTTTATTTTATGAGGACGAATGTCGTCTACTGTTGCGATTGCTGCAGCATTGGTTTTTACGTTTCATAATTATCGATTAGTGCAGAAGGTAAACGAGTAAGCGAATGAGAAACACAACAACAAATGTAGTGAGCCCAATTATTATTTTTTTTTTTCAAGGAGATTTGGCTCTTATTTTTTCATTTTATTGATTTAAACAGTTCGTTTTTAATTTCCTTCTCTAATTTGCATGTAGAACCATATTTATTGATTTGATTTATTATTATTTATTTGCTTGTTTTTATTTAATTTAAATCGAAAAGCCAATACATAATTATTTATGTATTTAATGTGTTGTTTTTAAATTTATATATTTTAAAAATAATTATGTAGTAATTAAATTATTATTTTTTTTTTCTTAAATAATTCTTTTTATATATTTTGTGTATATCTTTTTATATCAATTTGACATTTTTATTTATCATTAATAATAAATTGTTTTATGTTGCCTCACTTTCGGTGTTTCAGATAACACTAAAGGGAAAAATTTTCAGACACATATCCATTAACTGCCATAGTATAAGCGAAAATTATATATTTTTTTGTTTTTGGCAGGTGGTTGTAACCAGTGTTGAAAAATTCAGTACTTTTGTATTATTTTCAGTACTTTTTGATTTCAACCGCCAAGACTTCAGTACTATTTTCATCAAATTCGTTTTTGGTCGTTCAAAAAAATAAATATGTATATATTTTAATAAACAATTCGCACATTCTTTTTCCGTTTCCGGGTTTATTAAATAAAAACTTAGCCCCGTTTGTTTATTGTACTATATGGTCTGTCCGTCTAATAGGTAGTTAGTAGCCTTATTAGGACACCCAAAGGCCACGGTCAGACAAAACGAACACAAAAACATAATGGGCGTAGTGTGCGGATGTTGTGTTTGAAGAGGAAAGGAAAGAGGAAAAGCAAAAAAATTACATTTTTTAAGTGTGGTGAATTTTGTAGTTGTGGTGAGTTTCTGGTGTGGTGAGTTTTTACAAAATGTGAATTTATCCGGTATGGTGAATAAAATCGGACTGTGGTGAGTTCTTACAAAATGTGGTGAATTTATCCGGTGTGATGAATAAAATCGAAACTCACCAAACTGCCGTTATTCGAAATGGTACTGTATTACCATAGATTCATGTACTGTATATCGCGACTTGGACGGTGCATGTCTAGAATAAGTAATTTTCATATATGTTAGTGGAGGCATTCACCGATATGTCTGGTACTGCATTAACAATGTTGCCATTGTGTCATTCTATTTAAAATTCTAAAAAATTAAAATTAGAAAACTGCATACAAAAAATGTTCATAAACTTTATTTAAAATGCAAATATTCAATGTATAAAAATGGCATTGTTGTTCTTAAAAGACAGTAAATATAACTAAGCACTGTTGCAATAATAAGGCAGTAAGTAAATATAAGATCGTTTTATTGCTCAAAAATATTATTTAACATTCTCAACCCATATGTTGCAAATTTTAAAAGATGTATATGTAAATAAATACTTCAATTATTTTATACATTTTAAAAAAACTTGCTTTGTTAGAAAACAAATTTAGTAAGAACATTTTTGCATCTCAAAAAACTTGGTTAAAGCGGAAAACTTTGCAAATGGCAACGCTGGTTACAACCTCAGCTAAGAAATTACTGTTGTCTTGACTACATTAGATCAGCTGTTTAGTTACATTAAATAGATAAGATTGAAACAGCTGGTTAAAGAAACAACATGGAATCGCAATTTACTAAAATCCTACTAAATTTATAATTTTTAATTATTTTCGTACAGTGCTTGTTTTCATTGTATATTTTTGTTTTATCAATGCTTTCTTAAAGTATTGATTCTAAAAATGAGTTTTCATCATGTGGAGGAAGATGGGGCGGATAAGGATACTGGCATGCTGTTAAATCTTAGTCAAAAATCTACTATTTATGTTGGTAAGTTGAAAGATCTTTGTAAATAAATAACAAACTATCAACTATGACAAGTAATATTCTAGCTGATCAAACTCCTACACCTACTAGGCTTATAAAAAACTGTGAAGAAGTTGGCTTATTCGAGGATTTGCAGAATGTAAATCCTTTTGATGAAACCTTTAGGCGAGCCTGTGAACAGAATGTCCAAAACACTCCAGGCAGTCATTCACATACATTTAATACTGATGAAAATTCTTTACATACACCGCAAATTTTTCCACAGTTTGATACTGCGATTGAGGGTGGCATAGTTGCTCAAGAAGAGTTGTCTAAGCAAACGCTGGATACGCCCATTGATTTGGATGTGGGAACTGTAGAAGCTATTTTAGATGTACCATCATCACGAACAACTTATAACAAACACAAAAGTGTTGAACCATGTTCAATCAAATATAGAGCAATTGCGGAAAAGCCAGCAGCGGAAAATTTACAACAAAATTCAGGCATAACAATTTTACCCAGTACAGTACAATTTGTTCAGCCACAACTTATTACAGTAACATTTCCCTCAAGTAACACCTCGGAAGCGAACCTAAATGCCTCTGCCGCGCATCCAAAAAAATGTACAACAAAAACTAAACCTTTGATTTTACCTAAACTGGCCACCACTAATATCACCACTACCAAAGACACCGTTTCTTTTGCACAATCTACGCCTAGCACAGCGAGTAGTGCAAGTTTAACTCCAACCTCACAGCTGCCTATTAAAGAACGCTTAAAAGCGATATTAAATCAATCCAGTAAAACTCGGCCAGCTGATTGGTCTGACAAATCATTGTATAGTTCTAAATTGACGCATAAGTATTCAAATATGAAAACCACAACGACACATAAACCTTCAAAGGATGATACTATGGAACGGAGACGAGCAGCATCGACACGTTACCGCCATAAAATGCGTAATGAATATAAAGAGTTGAGGAAACGCAATACAGAATTACAAACTGAAAATGAGAAACTAAAGGAAAAAATTAAACATTTAGAAATAGAAAATTCAAAACTAAAAACTGCTTCTCTGCAGCCAGTATTAAGTATGTAATAAAATTAAAATCTTAATACCAAAAAAAAGTAATACTAATAACAAAAATATTTTTTTTTTTTTACTTAGCTCATCCGACTTTAACTCCCGCCTTAAATGTACCAGCACAAATACAAATACCTGCCTCTACTATACATTTAGTGATGAATATACCTAAACTAGTAGTACCTTGTTGCACAAGTGATGTAAATACTTCCCCACCTGTTTTGAAAACAGACAGAAAACTTTAGTCAATTGCAATGTTTTCTTTTTAGAAAGGATAGAGTGTGTTTTGAGATATTTTAAAGAATGTTCAGTATATAGAATATACTATAAATGGTCACGTATATATAAGATACAATATAATATCTTATAGGTAGCTTAAATGCATATGTATATAATTAAAGGTGCCTTGAATTCTTTATTATGTTTAGCGTTAAAAAGTTCATATATGTAGTAGTAAAGAATATAGTATATAGATACATATGCATGTACTTTATGAGATTATTATTTATTTTTTGTTTTTTGCTTATATATTTTTACAATTATACAAAGATATTTGTTAGTTTTATTTCTGTAATAGTAGCAGTATTGCAACAACTGAATTTGCCTTTTTTTGTAACAAAAACAACATGTAATTTACTGCTTTTTCCATTCAAAGGTAATAAAAGGTTTGAATTGAAAAAACATTTTTTCGTTTACGTTTGTTTTTTCAATTATATTTTTTTACAACATAATTATAAAGTAATTAAATTCTTGTATAAAACAACAAGATACACTGGTATTACATATTCAGTGGTATTACAGAATCCAAAACAGAATTTTATTTATCAGATTTAAAAATCGATTCCGATATGATTTGGTGTAATGGGATCAATATTTAGTCCCGTCAGTACCAAGTTTAGTTACTTTTGACGAATACATGTTTCAGCAAGACGGAGCTCCTGCTCCTACTTCTAAAACTACAAAAAAACGGCCCCAGGATAATAACATCAATGTTTTAGAGTGGCCATCGTCAAGTCCAAACTTGATACACTCCATGCACAGTCGGGTCATTGCAGTTATCAATGCCAAAGGTGATATTATTCAATATTGATCCCAGCTTGATTGAATTAAGCTTTAAATGTGTGGTTTGAATAAAGAATTATTTTTTGTTTAAAAAATGTATACATTTATTTCAATCGGGGTCTCATAATATGGAAAATAAAAAAATATAATATTCGAGTTTGAATTGTGCTAAAAGTGGTACAATTCTAGCGCTAACAAGAGACAATTTTGTACGTCTCATTTCCTTGTTTATCACCCCAGATAAGTAATACCCCACCACCTCCTATATCAGTTTATGGATGGTGGGGTTTTAATCAAATGGTTCTGCTTACAAAGGAGAAAATTACTTTTTCAAGACAGACACCAGTGAAATATGGTAATACAGTACCTTTTCCAGTAACAGTACTTTGGTGAATTTCAATATTATTCACCATACCGGATAAAATCAACACACTTACCAAAAACTCCTACCACATTAGAAACATACCATACTTAAAAGTAATAAACAACAAACAACGGTTAAATTTATATAAACAAAATACGAAAAAGAATATGTGAATTATGATGATTGATGCATAAAAAGCGTGGTGAGAGAACAGACAAAATTTTTATTTTATCTGTCAATTTTTTCAATTCTTACTTAACAGTAAAATAAATACGTTCCTTTTTCATACTGTTCCAAAGGAATTGTTTGCAGTGTATTTTACGCATGACAGACATACTACGTCTGTCACACAATGAATTTGCCACTAAATCTACCACCACTACAAACAATCAACCAAACCAACTCTACGCTGTTTCACATTTCTACAAGGTTCCCTATTATTGATTTTCTTTACATTGTGTAAAAGAATTTTTAACAGAGCAACGAAAATTTTCATCATTCTTATTTGCCATAAGCAAATTGAGAAACAAATTATTTAAATTGCAATTATTGCTTAGAGAACAATAGAGAAACGTGAATTATGGGTGATAATGAACAAAAAGCTTTACAATTAATGGCAGATGCCGAAAAAAAATTGTCTCAACAAAAGGGCTTATTCAGTTCTTTATTCGGAAATTCCAATAAAGTTGAAGAGGCCATTGAAAACTATCAAAGAGCTGGTAACATGTTTAAAATGTCCAAGAATTGGACAAAAGCTGGCGAATGTTTCTGCGAGGCAGCCACTCTCCATCAGAGGGCTGGCAGCCGTCATGATGCAGGCACCAATTTTGTAGATGCCTCGAATTGTTATAAGAAAGTAGACGTAGACACAGCCGCTCAATGTTTACTAAAAGCGATAGACATATACACTGATATGGGCCGTTTTACTACAGCCGCCAAGCATCATCAGAGTATTGCCGAAATGTATGAGGCCGATCCCAATTCCCTGCCAAAAGCAATTCAACATTATGAACAAGCCGCTGACTACTTTAAGGGTGAAGAGTCAATTTCATCAGCTAATAAATGTATGCTAAAAGTGGCTCAGTATGCTGCCCAATTGGAAGACTACGATAAAGCCGTAAATATTTATGAGCAAGTCGCTACCTCTTCACTGGAATCATCATTACTTAAGCACTGTGCCAAGGAGTACTTCTTTAGGGCTGCGCTTTGCCATCTCAGTGTTGATATTTTAAACTGTGAACACGCTTTAGAAAAGTATGTCAATCAGTATCCAGCTTTCCAGGATTCCAGAGAATATAAGCTAATTAAAACCTTATGTGAACATTTGGAAGAACAGAATATCGAGGGCTTCACCGAGGCTGTTAAAAATTACGACAGCATTTCTCGTTTGGATCAGTGGTATACCACTATACTATTAAGAATTAAAAAAGCCAATGATGAAGATCCCGATTTGCGTTAAACTCTCTCCCATAATCTATTCTACTTTATTCCAATAAGCAAATGCGAATGTCTCAAGAGAGAATTATGAATATCTCGAGTGCTAGTAACAAAAATTAAAAAAAAATTATTAATAAAATAGGCAACATTCCTTTATGAATCCCTTATATCTACTAACTACTATATAAAGATCTCTAAAATAAAAAACCACACACATTAACTAACAAATTATTCTAGTATGTAATTGAAGTAAAACAAAAATATTTGTTTTTTGTCTTTTTAAATAAAAAATGCATTAAAAATATAAATTTAAAATTTATTCAATATTATATATTATAGCTATAAAGTAATTAAAACAAAATGATAAGAGAGATAAAATTGAGTAAAATAAAATTTAAGAAAAAAATATTAAACATAAAAAAACAACAACTAATAATATTATATACTATATATAAATGTATTTATATGTAATTAATTAATTAATTAATTCTTCATATGTTTATCATTATATTGTACTACTACTTACCTAAGAGTGAACAAAATATTCCAAGAAAATACAAAACACAAAAGAAATTAAAGAAAAACAACAACAGAAAAAGGTACATTTAAATAAAGAATGCTTTAGACGCTACTAAATTTCTGAGGGGCGTTTTCCTTGACCTTTGCTGCTGCTGGCTTCCAATGCAGATTGTTGCTTATTTGTGTTTTTTTTTATATATTTAGGTTGTTGACTTTAGCACAAGGAACTCTTTTTGTATTCTGTCCAATTTACGTTCAACGTCATCCAAATAGTTGGCAGAGATTTTTTGCATATTATTTAATGGAAGATTATTGGAAGTAATCTGTAAAAATTAGATGACATTTGAAATTCTTAAATATAATTTTACACTGTAATAGGAGGGATAATGATGGCTCACAATTTATTTCTGTACATGTATAAAAATATGTGTTTATTTTGATGTATGACTCAATTATGAATGACATCTGATTGGCCAACATTATTTATAATTTAATATATTTTAAATTAAGTTACATATTTACCATTTTTAAGTCATTGTTTAATAATTTCTGTTCTTGGCTTAAGCGCTTTATCTCGTCATAATATTTGTAGGATAACGGCTGCGTTAGAGTTGGTTTTAAAGTCTTTTGAGACAATAACTCAATATTCTGATCATGTAATTCCTCTTCTGCGACCATTAAATTCAAATCATTACGCAAACGCTGTAAAAGAAAGACGCACACATATGTATAACATATTTAATACAACTGAGTATTTTATTTAGACGCCTTATATACTAACTTCCTTTTCAATTTGATTTTGTAAACAATTAAGCTCACGTTCTTTTTGCAATAGGACCTTGCGTTTAGCTGATTCTTGTAAAACGGACACAACCTCTCCTTTACGTTGGCGTATTTCTTTCTGATATAACAACAACATTTTTCGTTGACAATTGACACGTTCTTCTTCACGTTTTAAAGTGTTTGCATAAAATTGTTCAATTTCTTTCAGGCGTTTTGTCTGCTCCTCTTGACGCAAACCATTCTCCAGTTTCCTTAATATTTCTAATTCTTCCAATTCTAATTCACGCATACGCGCATCCAAGGCAGCATGAACTTTGTTTAAGTCTTCAACTTTTTCCTCATATAAATTTAAGCATTTTCGTGGAAATTTTAAGAATTTGGGATATACACTTGGAGGTATCCTTTGGAATTGGGAAAAATATTTTTTAGGGTGTATCTGATCAGGACATTTCTGTAATAATTTATATGCTTTCGATGTTAATTTATTCACACATATGGGATTTTGCTCTCGAAAAAATATTTGTATCACAGCCTTATCAGGAAGTCTGATAATAACTTCTTTTTGTAATATATTATAGGCAACCGCTAAAAATATTAAATAGTATAGTGGTGCAGATAAAACATTATCCCACAAGCACATCCATTGATTTTCGTCTAACACCTCAGAAAATGATGTTTTCACAAGGGACCAAGCATATATTGAGGCTGTAATCTCCTTTTCTCGATAAAATTCATATAAAGTTTTATCAAAATGTTGTAAAATATTGCTGCAAATTCCCAAATAGTTGCTCGGTTCCAAAGGATGATACTCGAAAAATAATTGAAAATGATTATGTATTAAAGTATTGCAAACTTCAAATGCTGTGACAGGATTCTGCTGAAACATTTTAACAAATGGAAATATAAGACCCGGTACTGTATCACTATGGGCCAAAACTTTGCACCATTGACCCAAACAAGACCAACATTTAACAAGGGCCCTTTTCAATGTTGCATTTTTCAATAGTATTCGTCTGGTTTGTAAAGCAACGGTCTGTGGTATTCCCATTTGTATCAGTTCACGGTATTGATCTATATTATTCGGCAATTGTAATAAGGAACACCATATAATCCTACGATATTTGGCTGGATAGCAGTTATATTCTTGTAATATCTGCTGCAAGCGTTGTGGTGTAAGCAGTTTCTTTATTTCATTTTGAATACGTAGACCACAATCAGTAGATGATATTGTAAGCGGTTTAGTTTTATTGAAAGCTTTTCGAAATAATGACAGGCACTTCTTTTGCGAATTTGAAACTGCCAACAAATGACACAGAGACCATATACTCAACTCGCCAGACATTTGCGATATACTTAAATATTTTGCATCTGGCGATATTGATAAATATCGCGTTGGCACTGTACTAATCACTAATTTAAACTCTACGTTTTCTTTATCCAAAAGCACTACCATTCTACGATTTGTTAGGCCTACAATAAAGTTATCATTGGGCTTGGTTAATATGGCGATTTGCAATAAAACAAAATCTTTTAAGCGATATACAGAACATAATTCAAATGTATAAACATTTAGTGACAACAAAAAATTATCCCACGTTGTTAAAAACAGAAAATAGCTATCATTTTGATAAGCATAGCATGCTATTGAACCTTCCACGAAATTTTTGTTACAATATATAGGCATAACTACTGCTTCGGAACTGATTTCGTCCAGAGAAAATTCTGGTATTGTCACTTTAGCTTCCACTTCGTATGATAGTTTTTTATCTCTTAATTTAAGGGGTTGCACAACACGCACAACTTCCAGTGTAACACCTGACCAGATGTGTATAGTATCATTGGTAAAAGCGGTCAAGATATATTCAGAATTTGGTAAAAACGAAGCAAATTTCAGAGACATTGTTACTTTATCGAAATCTAAACGATATGAACAAGTAATTGTCGTCAAATCAATTAGAAGAGCTGCCGTGCCCGTACATACAAGGGCAAGATTTTTTGGTTCCAAAGGTTGACCAGGAAATGATATTTCTCTAATAATTTCCTCAGAAATTTTACTTTGCTGTAGCAGTTTCTGATTTTCTGGAAGTCAATATAAAACATAGGTAAATAAGATACTTGTAAAAATTATTCATTTTAATTAAAAAATTGTTTTAATTTAAATATATCGAATAAGACACTCAAATAAAAATTAAGCGAATATTCACTACATAAAATCGGTTATTATTTATATACTGATTGACATAAATGATATTTTCAAATTCACCATTCTAATGAGAAATAATAATCTCTTTTAGATTGCAGTTTAACAGTGCATACTTCTCACAAGATTCGATCGTATTTCTTTAATCACCTTTCAATCAAGATTAATAAAAATAATGTTCTTTCAGTTATTGACTAACTTCGAAACTCTGTTTTTCGATTATGCGTGCCACCCTAATTATTGGGTTGCTTACTTTATTAGATCTATGAACTTACCAACATCTAATACCACCAAGTTGCCTTCTTTCGTTCCTACCACGTATTGATTAGACTCTTTGATTGACGCTACAGCGACACTTGGTTTTTTAATAATTTCTGGATGTCGCCAAAATCGTTTGTTAGAAAAATCAAAAACAAATATATTGCCCCTAACAAGATAATTAGAATTCATCAATAGAAATTGCCAATATACTGTAAAAAGTACCTTTTATCTATGGCCAGCATTTGCGTACCTCGCAAATCAAAACAGCATACGCTTAAAACAATACGTACTAGTTTATTATTTTCCTTAATTGTATGATGTACCGTTAAAATATTGCTTAAAAATGAGAATTGAAAATAATAATATAGAAAATGATTCGTACGAAAACATTTCTTACCCACTGTTCTGTCCTTTAAAATGGAAGTGAGTCTTGTGAATTTTATCAAGTTCCGATGATAGAAAAACTTCTTTGGATGATGGGAGGTAAGTTTGGTAATCCATTTGAAGTTTTTCCATTTCGTCGCAATTGTCGTTCACATTATTTTCCATATCATTTATATTTTTAATTGAATAATTAATTTTCTAAATTTTCCCACCACACAAACAAATGTAAACAATTTAAAATGCGGCTTATATACGTCAGCTGGTTGGCATGACAACTGCGAAAAAAATTAATAAAAATTGGCAGTACTTTTTAGAACAAAGATCTGTACGTTGCAGTAATTGGTAAACAATGTTGCCAGGAAGTAAGCAATTTTGTCACAAAACTTCTGAAAAACGAATCAATAAAGAGGGTTAAGGAGAACAGTAACCAAATTTGTATAATTCATATTTTTTATTAATTTTTTATGTTAAATTTAGATTTGATATACCTCTTTATAACTAAGTACAACAAAATTATAAATATATCGACAAACAGTTTCTAGTTTGAAGAAGGAAGGATAGTATAATTATTTATTTTTTGTATCTATCATTCTCTTTTATATTAATTTTGCAGGAAATCTTTAAGTTTAGTTAGAAAAAAATTCAGTTTTCATCCTTATTAATTTACACAAACTCTGTCTTTGAATAAGTTTAAGTGTAAGAAAAATTATTCAAAAGTTTACTTACAAATAATTTAAATTTTATTTGTTTATGCATTACACTGAATTTACTGACATAATGGTAACACTACGTTCTTTGAATGTACTTCTACTACTTTAATTCAATGTTTCACTAATCGAGATTAATTATCCTTAATCCAAAATCAAACCACACCGTTGATAAAGCAGTGCAAGTACAATGGTAACCAGAATGTAGGTGAATGCCTCCACAAACAGAAGTGAAAATAGCTTATTCTAGACACACACCGTCCAATTCACAATATACAGTAAATTGGTCTATGGTAATACAGTACCATTTCGAACAACGGCACTTTGGTGAGTTTCGAATTTATTCCCCTGACACTTTGTTAAAACTCACCACACAGTATACTCACCACAACAAATTTTACCACACTTAAAAAAAATTAAAAAATTCTATTTTATTTTAATTAATTTTGCCCTTTCCTATACGTCCGTTAATATATATAGACCCAAACTCCAACAACAACGAAGAGTAGGGCGGTAGCAGCAACACAACCACAATTACAACAACAACTCACCTCCTTTTCCCTTTTGCTCATTTCTCTTTCCTTCTCCCCCCCTTTTCACACTACTACTACTCCTCCAACCACCACCCAAGTATCCGACCCCACACACCAAACCTGCATGCAGCAGCACCACCAACAACACACACACATAATAACACCATCAACCAGCAACGCACAAACACCCCAACAACAAACATTCACTCATCAATCCATCTATCCACACACCACACGCTATTCCTAAAACAAGCAGTGCTTAATTTTTACTTATATAAACCGGAAACGGAAAAAGAATGTGCGAATTAGTTAAAGAATGTTTATTTTTTTGACCGAATTTATCCTTCCAGTGTTGCCAGGAAGAAAAAAATTTAGGATCCAACTGCATCAGTGTTGCAAACTTAAATTTTGAAATGGTACTGAATTATAACTGAACAAGTAATTTTCTGCAACAAATAGTACTTTTGTAAAAGATACATGTTACTGAGGTATTTTTGGTATGTCGTCCCAATTAGAATAAGAATTACTTCAAAAGTCGCCGTAGTCTAGTAGGTAGTGTGTTGGCTTATTAGACGTAAAGGCACAGGGTTCGAGCCCCAGGCCAGACATCAAAACAAAATAAAAAAAAGCAGATTTCTGGCAAAAACTCTGAGAGTAAATAAAATTGCTATGAAAAGTTTCTCAAAAAATGTCGTTCGGTATGTATAAAATTAACACACACAACATAAGTGGTGTGAGAAACTAGGTCGTAACCAGTGGTGTTGTGCTAATTTTTTTTTACCGGAACGCGTTCCTGACTCCGGTCCACGGTTCGGACAAACAAGCCGGTTCGTTTCGGTTCGGGTTCGGTTCAAACCATTGTTTGTAAAAATACATATAAAAATTCCTCAAAAATTAGAAAAAAAAATCAGCATTTCTTTTTAATTTTTTTTTTCAAAACGTCAGCCAATTCTCGTTATCAGAAAACATCTTTAGTTCCGGAACGCGTTCCTGTCCAAAAAGGAAGTACCGGAACGACGTTCCGGAGCGTTCCGGCTCGACAACACCACTGGTCGTAACCCTGACTGGAGGGTTGTAATGACCAATTATGTATGTATGTATTAATTAATTTAAAAAATGGCATCAAAAAACTCTGGTTATAAAAAAAACAACAAATAAGATACAGGAATAAGTAAAAATGCAAAGCTTAAATCGAACATCATGAAAAGGCCAGGTGAAGTTACCGCTTTAAAAGTTTGAGTTTTCAATTGAGCTTATTTTAAATTTACTACTTAAAGCTAAATTTCTGGCATGAGCGTTTACTGAAATCAATCG
Source organism: Sarcophaga subvicina (assembly GCA_936449025.2). Classification (NCBI taxonomy): domain Eukaryota; kingdom Metazoa; phylum Arthropoda; class Insecta; order Diptera; family Sarcophagidae; genus Sarcophaga; species Sarcophaga subvicina. The sequence goes on from OW388084.2 coordinate 833,126, forward strand.
AAATTAGTGCATATTATCCCTGACTTACCTTTAAAACTTTTTCATTCTTACTTCAACAATCGCAATAATTATTTATTCAAATGATAATTTTATTTGTTTTGATTTTACACCTATGAGATTAGAGATTATGAATTTATATTATTTAACTTTTTTTATTATTTTCTTTTTACTGATTATCTTTTATGTATAATCTTCATAATTCGTATAACCTGAAAAGGTTTCTTCTGTTGGTATGTAACACTACTAATGAATTTATTATTTTGTGATTTACATTACCATTATTAATATATGATGTAAACTTACAACTCCTTAACTCTTAGCTACTATCTATCCAATAATATACATCGTAGCATAATAGACTATATTTAAAACATGCCACCGTATGGAGTATCAAATTGGTTCTCTTTAAGAGCATAACCGAACATGGTCAAGTAATTGATTATATTACTGATTAAAGTTAAAGTGCAAGCCAACCAAGTAATCTAGTAAAATGAAAAATAAATATAGTGATGTAATTAACAGATGAGTGTCAGGCAAAGGAAGGATGGAGTTACTTACAACTCCACTATGAGCCAAGACTATGGGTAATGCAAAAGCACTCAATACCATGCCAGCTGTTAGGAATAGTGCAAATTCTGTTTTAGGATTTGTTTCACCGCCTGGACTGATTCTTTTGCATATCACCATCGGCAAGACGGATAGCACGTAAAACAAAAGTACAAAAAAGGGATAGAAAATTTTTGGTTGAGGCACGGCACAGGCCAAAATAAGGAAGGTCATGCCCAGGCATGTTGTAAATGCACAAATTAATAAACTGTAAATAAATAAATAAACAAAACATAAATATTAACATTTTTAATAAGACAATTTTCACAAGTTTATACTTACGCTGTAATTTTGTTTACCAAATGGGAAATATATATTACCGCAATATGTAAAGAAATTATTGACAATAAACATCATTACAGTTAAGAATTTTAAGTAGATTTTTACCTTTTAATGCTGCCATTATTTGTAAATTTTTATAAAAATTTTCTGTTTTTAGTTCCTTTGTAAGATTTTTCTCTTTTGTATTAATCACTATTCAGTAATTTTTTTTTTGCAATAAACAATAATACACTTACTCTGATGGAAATAGGAATGATTTGTAATCAACACAGGGCGACACAGCGATTAACGGAAAATTATTATGAATTTGAATTTTCTGTACAGCAACTAAATGTATGTCGCCGTAGTCTAGTAGGTAGTGCGTTGGCTTATTAGACGTAAAGCCAGGGTTCGAGACCCAGGCCAGACATCAAAACAAAATACAAAAAGGTATTTCTTCAGCGACTTTCTCTCAGCGGATTTCTGCCAAAAACTCTGAGTGTACAGCGCCCAGTGCCAAATATCCGAGAAAATCGGGCTGCTGGACAAAGCTCGATAGGTCACTCTGGAATTCTGAATGTCGTCTTTTCTGAGGGGAGGTACGGACTTTTCAAAAAAGCCATCGACTATATTGTGCCTGAGGCTATGTCCTGCTTGGTTTGAGGATACTCATACACCCTGATGGGGTACTTCAGGGACAGAGAGATATACCCATCTTCTCTGATGAGTCGAAGTTAGGTGGAGGCAGGTGCTGGGGTTTTCGGTCTAGAACTTCATTTTAAGTCAAAGGGTGAATGTGGCGTATTTCAGGCAGAGATTGTTGCTATATTGAAGGCTATCTAGGCGGTAGCTGGTAGGCCCACTTCAGATACGGAATCTTATATGATGTTCGTTGACAGCTAGACTGCCCTAAGGGCCATTACATCCGTCTGGTGTAAATCACGACTTATACAGGAGTACAAATAGTTTTTAAAGACTTTGGACTAGATCGAATCCGTCTCTGCTGGGTTCCGAGACATAGCGGTATACTCGGTAATGAGACAGAGAATGCTTGCTCTAGATTAGGTTCACCTTTTGGGGGCGATTTATTAGTTGGCCCTGATCCCCAAATCTGTCACTTCTACGGCCTCATCACTAGATGTGTTAGGGGGAAGATCGAGATGTTATGTCTCTAGGTAAAGACAGTGATAGAACAGGTTTGCTGCTGGGCTTAGAAAGAATAATTTGAAGTCAGTTATTGGTTTTATTACAGGGCACTGCGAGATTAGATAGCAGACAAGGATCTGGAAGAGATCCCAGTCGGGATCTCAGAGAATTTGTAAAAAATATGGCCTTTGCATTTGTTTAAAATGATAATAATAAAGAAGTTATACGAAAATTATCTCTGTATAATTGAACATTTTTCCCTCAATTTTTATTCCTTGTCCTATATATGTATGTATGTATATGTATAGTATATACAATACCATCGTTATATTAATTGGAAAATTCTAACTATAACAACTAAAAATTCATTGAATTATTCCCGGGTATAATACAGTGCGCATATGCGTTCTTAAAACTGGTTACAGAACAGAATTCATTGATGAAAATTTTTAGAAATGTCCTATCCCAATACCCCCTGAAAGTATGTGTTAAAAATAAAACATTGCATGCAGTAAAACACAAACAAACAAACATCTAACACTCGTATAAAGCAAGAGAAAGCTCTCTTCCGTACATGATGAATAGAGAAAATAGTTCGGAATGAAATTGTTGTTTTTGTTTAGTTTTATTAAGAAGACAACAGAGTTGCTGTGTTTGTTTTTTGGCAAATTGTTGCGCCAGTGTTGATAATGCCACCAAACTGCCACCCTTTGTTTGCATAATAAAATTATGATAGAAAGGAATTGCTCGTTGACAAAGCTTCAGCTGAAAACTACGCCTGCGCCGTTATTTTCGTACGTATACAGCTATATAGATTACATGGTGGTTTTTAGAACCAGGGGGCCTTATTATGTTTGTTGTTTCAACAACCTTAACTCAAATTTAACAGAATGCGGAGGTGTTATAACATTTTGCGTCACAATTACGAACCACAACTCAAAATAATATCAAATGCAAATGTCAGTACAACGGGAACATTGAATGAAAACGCACCGAAACGAATTAAATAAAACAATAAAAATTTAAACGCTTGAATGAATAACATTTAAAACCATATAAAATAAAAAAAAAAAAATAGGAAAGCTCATTTAATATTACAGTTGATAAAAAAGAAAAACCGAAACATAAAGCGAAAATTTGCCAACAAAGCATAGGATATACAAAGAATTTTTTACAAATTAGTAGACTTTTTCAAACGATAAACGAAAACAATTATAGTACAATTAATTTCGTTGTTTTTATGCAATTTACCAACAATTAAAAAAGAAAATAAAAAAAATCAATAATTTTAAAACAGGCTAATAAGATTTGGTTCATGCTAAAAGGTTAAAGGCATAAAACCATAAGCTAACAGACGCAACCGCTGCTGCTGCACAATGACCGGCCATATGGTACATTGATACACGATTTTAAACAATTGAAAAAATAAAGTTTAAATAAAATACCTTTTCTCGAAAAAAAAAGAAAAAATCTTTATAAAAATAAAGATTTATTGTCCTGCTAACGAAAAAGAAAAAAATTTATAATTAAAATAAAACCTACAATATGTTTGCAGTTGTGGTGGGCGATATCTATATGAAAACACTTGTGGCCATTATTGTTATATTTAATATTCTGGGTCAATGTGAAATGTCAATTTATCCAGGTAAGCAAAAAGAAACTCAATCTAGATTAACTATAAATAAGTTATAAATTACAAGCCACTTCAATTACAATCTATGTGACGTTGAAAATTACATTTATGTTTAATTAAAAAAAAAATAAAAAAATGGATTTATGGTACCATATTGTAAGAAAAAAAAAAAAAACAACAAAGGTTATCTAGTATAATTCGTATATCCTCTTTTTTTCATTGTTAATGATAACAGTGTTGCCACAAAAATAATAAATTTAATAAAATGCCGCTACGCAAATATAGTAATAATTAAAACGACTGCAGCAATTGAAGCAAACTGTTTAAATTTTGTGGTATATATTTGTTTTGAAATCACCGATGGATTCTTGAAGTTCTGCAGCTTTCAAATAATTGCCATTTCCAGATCTTATTTCCATTTTAATGGCTTCGTGGCCAACAGAAATTCATTCAAAATTAGTCAGGTGATACTGTCTCAAAACCTAATAATCTCACAACAGACAATTAGATATATTTAAAATTGCAAATGTTAGGATTATTTTCTGAATAACAAAGATTTAAGGAAAAAAAAGTATTTATTTATGTATGGGGTTAAAAGTTATCATTTCATGGCATGGAGAAATTTTTCTCTAATACTAATTTTGCCAGAATTTCGCACAACAATTGGTATAATTACGAATGGTATTTAGACAAATCGCGAAACAAGTATAAATTCTTATTATATTTTTTAATCGATTAAAGTTACTTGCACAAAAGATCCTACATATGCGTTCATACTATTTGTACCAATGGTTCTAGTTTCTAGTAGAACTATATGGGTGTTTATCAAATCACTGATACCAAATTTGAATCTCCTAATGCTAAAAAACCTTATTGCAAAAATAGGAATATGATAAATATGCTTTGATAACAAGATTCATATATTTTGACTGCGAAGATTTTGAACATCAACATGTACTATTTAGTTTACAAAGTTTCATGATTTGATTGTTAATCATAAAGAAGAATTTCGAATTATTTTGTATAACATTTCTTTAAACACTCGAACAATATAGTGTATATACAGAAGATTAATTCAAATAATATTAAATGGTAACACTAATTACCATTTGTCTCTTTTTATGCAACAATCGTTTTTAATCCATTTCCATTCATAGAATTTTTTTTATTTTTCAACTACCTTAACCATTTCCCTACGTTTAATAAGATTTGTGTGAAACTATGTATGCGCTAATAAAATGAAAACAACGACAACAATAACAACAACAACATTAGCACCAAAAAAAAAAATTTAAACCATTTTGCTAACGTGTGTACGCAAGATTGTATGTAGTTTTGTGGCAATCTTTGCCATTTTGCGCTTAGCAGCCGAAACTTAGCGAATCATCTTAATAACGAAGTTCTATTATTGAAAGTAAAATAGAAAATAATGATTACAAATAAACACAGTGAATACAAATGAAAACGACTTGTTGTCGACATTTAGACGACTTCCGCTTTTAACTGTTACCAATTTTCTAACGCACAACACACACTTATATACATACATTGAGAAGTTTTCATACTCTTTCAACTTTTACATATGCACACATATACATACATATTACGAACTTTTCCATACCCTTTTGGCGTAAACTCAATTACTAGATAGAGTGTCAACCCTATAAGGGTGTACTATAAAGTACGGATGTTGTTATTGTCCATGGGAGAAAATTCAAAGATGGGGGATTTTAACAAAGAAAGTTGCCATATTTTTTTGTTAATTAACTTGTTTTCACTATACAGGATACGTAAATGACTAGTTTTTTGCTTTAATATTAATTATGAACGATAAAAACGAGATTCATTTACAATATAATCAACTTTAATCAACACTTTAACGATCGTTGACGAATAATACTAATATAATACTAATATAAATAATAAAAAATAAAATGAAATATCCTTTGTACTAGACAAAGGAAATACAAGAGATGTTCAAAAGTAAAGTGAGTTTGGCGATTACTTTTTTATATTATTTACTGTACACATGTTCTTGTTCGTAAATGATTCAACAAAACAAATAAGAATAATCCGTTAGTTTCCCTGTATTTGGTAATGTATGCAGAAATGCTTTAAATTTAAATTTGGGGTCTAGTAGGTAATGTGCTGGCTTATTAGGCGTGAAAAAATTGACTTCCTCTCAGCAGTATTATATATGTATGTATGTATGTACACATGTATGTACATACAAAAGTGTAATGAATATGAATATTATAAATATTTCTGCAGAGTTTATATTCGAAAATCTGGTAACATTATTACCGAAACCATAAACATACTCGTACATACACAATCCGAATGTAGTATATATTCTAGTACATCGGGAATATATTCCTAAAAAGCGAGCAAGTACCTCCTCCTGCTGCTAACAATGGTTATGGTGCTGATGAAAGTACGGGTACAACGTCCATGTGCTTTTTTTGTGATAAGTTTGTGGTTGTTTTATAGCAATTGAGGTAGAAGGGAGCTTACGTGTTTTCGTTTTTTTCCTTCCTACGTCACTAAACCTGTATGATACGCAAAAATTCGTTTTTTCTCAATAAGTTTATATATTATATTTATACATATATAACATACATATACATACATATATATACATGTATAAAAAAGTTTAAATATTAACTGTTGTTCGTAGTATATGTATTTTTCGTATCTTTTAAAGGGGGAGAAGAGATTTTCTTGTTCTTCTACAATATATTGACGTACTATGCACCAATACAATAATAATTTTTATTAGTTATTTTTTTTTAATTTCACATAAAACGATAAGACACAAAATAGAATTAAAAAAGGAAAACTAAACAATTAGAGGCTCGTAAATATTAATATACGAAATGTTTCTTGAATAGTATCAGCTTTATATTCACACACTTCACTGCGTTTCTCGCATATTTGATTTTTAGCAGTGAGTCTAAAAATAGATATTACAAAAATAGTTTTATTAGCCTCTTTTGTATGCTTTTGAATTTTTTGATTATTTTTGTTGCTTTTTAGGAACTTGAATTAATTGTCCTTTAGCACGTAAAGGCTAATAAATGTGAATTTTCTGTTCGATTACCGAAATTTACAGTTTTTCCAAAAATAGTTTACGTTTGAGTATGTATTGCATGTATGTGTTTAACAGCTATTTTTATGCATAATGCTATTCAAATACACACTCGCATCCATCAATATTTAATAATAAGGTTTTACTGTTTTTAGTATTTTTAGACAATTGAATATAACTACAATATTAGATATGAATTACTTACAATCGGCTCTGTATATTCACATAAAAAAAAAATATATTTTTTTACATTTAAAAACTTCCAGTAATTGGATATTGTTTCTTATTGGTGTTCCAGTTGGTAAAGATCCCTATTAACAAGAATCATCTAGCACTCACACTTCGAATTTTTTAATTTTCCAAATGCGTGGTTTACTCTCGGCAAATATTTATCTATTCATTGACCTATCAAATCATATTTTTGATTTCACGCAAAATAATCCTTCCAGGTATAACAAATTGTTGTCTATAATTTCTCCAGTGTCGATCCATATTCATGATTGGGCACAATATTTTATTATGCGAAATTCTATTGTATTATGCAACTGAGCAAAAACTTATCATTTAGCAGCTTTCCATACTGCTATTGTGACGTTTTATTATTAGCGTAACAACCATATATCCGTGATTCGAAAGCAATTTTCGATCAAATCAGTACGTTCTCCCAGATTTGTGTTTTTTCTTTCCGGCTAGGGTTACAAACTTGTTAAATTCCATTGTTTTAACCGCCTTATCACATTATCTTTATAAATTTCTTTTTTTTTCAGGTCTTCGTAGAAGACCAATGCAACAGGCTCCGGCCTCTTTTGAAGTCAATTCGGACTTTTTAGCACAATTAATGGAAGAGAATGCTCGAAGACGTTTACAGCAACAGTTTGAGCAGAATATAGAATTAATTAATATGCAATTGGAGCGACAACGACAGCGAGAAGAACGCTTACGCGAACGTTATCGCCAACAGCAATTGGCTGCTATGGCTGCCGAAAATGAAGACTACGAATATAATATGCGCAAGATCAAGGAACAAAATCTTAACAATAACAACAACAATTTGCAACAATACGACCAATACGACAATTCAAATTCCGATTTCAGTTACAAGTATCAAACCCTTAACAAACTTGATAGCTCGCGAGAGGGTATTAAATTTGCAGTGCCACCATCCGATCCACGTTATTATGAGACAGATGAGCGTCAAAATGAAGAGGAGGACGATGAAATGGAGGGAGACGGCTACAATAATGAGGAAAATCAAATAAGAGAAGATGAAAATGTAAATGATGATGTGGTAGGCGTAGAAGTGGATAAGGAAGAAGATTTGGACTCCAGAGTTTTAGAGGAATATGAAGAATATACCCCACGTAAGGAAGGAGATGATGATAAAGAAAATAATAAGAATCAAGTGACCTCTACTATGGTATTGTCACCAGGTCAATCAGGCGTATCCTCTCCATCTAGTGTCAATGCTAACTTCCATAGAATTAAACCGCAAACAGCAGCAGCTGCGGCAGCTGCTGGTGTAAATACAGTAAATGTTAAGCAGGCATATAATGGCGGAGCGGCTCCGGCCCGCCAAGATATAACCACACTTATAGATAAATTACAACCGAAACAAGACCAAAGTCATGAGGGTGACATTAATGAGGGTCATATGGTGATAAGGGAACATTTAGGGATGAAGGGCGAAATGGGCATGTACGTGGTGGCCTTAATAGCGGGGGTTAGTGCTGCAGCAACAGTAGGTTTATTCGTTCTGGGAATAGCCTGGTACACGTAAGTTGAAAACAAAATATTATGTTATTAAAAAGCAGATAAATTGACAATAATTTTTTATAGATTCCATAATAAAAGTAAGGCAACTGCCGACGTAGATTATCCGGCATATGGCGTTACTGGGCCTAATAAGGACATCTCTCCCTCTGGCGATCGTAAACTGGCTCAAAGTGCTCAAATGTACCACTATCAACACCAGAAACAACAAATCATTGCTATGGAAAATCGACAAAATAATGAAGAGAATTGTGAAATGTCGTATGTTGAAAGCGATGATGACAATGAAGAGGGTGATTACACCGTGTACGAATGCCCTGGCTTGGCTCCAGTAAGTCTTTTTTTGCATTGTATTTAAATAACTAAATTAATTGTGTACCATTTTATAATTAACAGACTGGTGAAATGGAAGTTAAGAATCCTTTATTTTTGGACGATACACCAGTAACACCAGCCAACTTAAATCAACTTATTCGACCACTATTTTCGGCCCAGCAACCCAAAGTGAAAAAAATTATCGAGAAGTCACAGCCAACCACAAGTAGTATGACACCAAACCCCACTAACAGAAACTCCTCTGAAGCTACTGCTCCAAATACAACAATCCCAATTGCACCGTCTTCCGAAGATAAAAAACAAAAGAAGAGCAAGAAGTAAGTGCAAGAGTTATCGTTTAATAAGTTTTTCTTCTTTAATTTTATATTGTAAAACACTGAAAACAAATATCCAGACATTAGAAATGAAACGAATAACTCTTTCAGCAAGCAAACCTAACCTTAAGGAACAATAAACGAAAATAAAATGAAATATTTGGTAGTTGATACAGTTGAGTTAAACTCCAACAATTAACTCTTTAACTCCTTAACTCCTTAACTGTTTAATATTAATTTGATGCTTTTTAAAGTATTTTCTAGTAACGGCGTTACACAGTTACAAAAAAAATTAAAATTAAAGTTATTTAGAGAACATATTTTATTTCTGGAAAATATGTGTATATTTTTACTTGCTACTAATAAGCAACGTACATATATGAAAAAAAGATAGAAAACATTTAAGGAAGATAAGTTAGAATATTTGAAAATGTGTACTTTTTGAAAGAAATTGCCCTTTTATATATTTTTTATCCTTCCGACGATTCATTTTGAAAAAAATACTTGACAACTAACAGTTAAAGAGTTAAAAATTATTTCAATGATGTCCTTCATCATAGTGATCTATAGACACCAGGAAAAAACAAAAAAGAAAATGTTTGTAAGTTTAGATGTTTAAACGTCAAACTGACAGCTTTCTGCTTAATGAACAGTTGAAGATAAAAATCCAAGAAATTTTAGAGTTGAACTCTTATAAAAACAAAGAAAGTTAGGCAATGTTAATATTAAAGAATTTAATTCTTTAATGCTACAGAGTAGTTTTTTTTTAATAAATTTAAATTATTTACAAAGCATATTATTTATAGTTTATATACTTTATAAACTTTTATCAATTTCTTCCTGTAGCTATAAGTAAAATAATAAATATCGTATATTGGATAAGAGCATTAAACAAACAGTGGATACTCTCTGCTCTATACAAATCTCAATTAATAAACAGTTTATCCGAGCCTCTCTCTCACCTATTTTCCATTTATTTAAATAAATAAACAAAGTAATTGCCTTCATTAAAACTAAAAATAAAAATATTTAACAACAAACGAAGTGATTAAATATGAATTGGAAACGAAACGGAAACGAGTGAAATTGTTATACACAGCTGAAAGTTTAAGAACAAAGTGATAATTGGAATATATAGAGTCTTTAACATGTACATTTAAGGAATTATTTTACTTACCCCTCTCATTAAAATTCGTAATTTTAGAGTACGCAGAAAAACGACATTACTAGTACACAAAAGTAAGTTACGACCCAAAAATCCGCCTTAAAAATATTCTAATATCACGTCATTTTCGGTGAATATTATTCAATCATTTATTGAGAAGGTTCTTGCATCCAGTCTAAGACTGCAGAAACTATAACATGTAACGCTCTCTATACTATATTTCCAGAGTGCTTTAAATTATTTTTTCATTGAGTTTTTCAGTTTAGTTAATTTCCAGTTTCCTAAAAAAATTTGCATTAAAATGGTATTCGAATAAATACAGGCGAAAAGAAAATACTGTTTTTGTCGTCACGAATGGTTCTAAATGGATATGTTGAGGTACTGATGTGTTCTATCCGACTAGACACATAATTGCTGTTCTATACTCCAAACAAAAAAACGACGTCAAATAAGAAAGAAAATCGATCTTAGTTGTTAGTCTCACATTGATTTGGGGTATAAATTGCTTTCCCATTGATGCCTACATGCATCAATATTTGATCAACGGAGCTATTTGTTGAGGTTACTGCGTGTAATAAGGCTCTTAAGTGTTACAGACATCGCGTAGCCAATGGATATGTTGCAGATGAATTCGCATAGATAGCATTAATAACGCTCTGTTAGATATGTATTGCACATATTTTTTTGATAATTTATTGACGATTTATTTAGATTCTTTTATATACCAAACTACTAGTCGGCCCTAAAGTAATGCAGATTGAAACATTTTAGTTCCTATTTCTTTTGGAAGCACATTAGTATTGTACATACCATCTAAAAAGGGCTATTCACGGTCACAATAAGAGCGATTGTATTTATAGACTAGTCCTAATGTTCTTAATTTAAATACAATATTCGTGAAATACTCTGCTAACCTTTCCGCGATTCTTATGATATCATTGCTATATAGACTTTAGGCAACAACAGTAACTGCCAAAATTAGTCGTATAGCATATATTTGAGTGTAGGTGGACTTTTTCAGGCGTTTGTTATTACTATTATTTTTTTTTTTTTGATGTTCTTCTTACTATCGTACAATTCCTCTACAACCCATCAATTGTGTAACCAAAAATGTAGTCAAGGGAGTATCTTTCTAAATTTTGGAATGCCTTCTTAAAGCGAACGATTCAGGTTTTTTAACTGAAATTATTTACAAAAAACTATTGATTTTTATAAAAAATTTACTTTCACAAGCATTCATGTTGTAAGCAGTACTTTAAATCAATTTTTTGAGAAACACTCTTAAATATTTGTAAAACATTTAATAAATTATATTTCATTTTTATTTTGGTTTTTACACTATTTTAACCAAAGAATTAAAAATTAATTGGAAAGCAAACAAATAACAACTATTTAATAACTATAGCATGGGTCCTTTAAGTATTGCTCATTTCAATTAAAAAATACATACAATGTATAAATAAATACATTAAATCTAAACTAGATTAATCGTAACTAAAGCCAAATTAAAAAAAAAAATAAAACTTTAAAACAAAACATTTATCCTCTAATTAATCACTTATTTTAACAAGAAAATCTTTTTAAATAAATCTTAACTACTTATTCTAAGTAAAACACTGACTTGTAAATTGAATTTTTTTTAGCAAAATTATTATAAACTATTATGTATATGTAAAGAAACATTTTTTATAAATTTTTTCTAAAGCGAAATTTAAATGTTTATATTTATCATATTATTATAAAACTATAAAAATAATTATTTATAGTTATACATACATATATATATACTATACACATATTAAAGAAAAACAACAAAAATATAAAAACAACTTTGAATTTAATTTAATCGCGATATTCCTCCTTTATAAAACCTTGGCATTTCATTTTTTAAATGTTTTTAAGATTAAAAAAGGAAAACTTTGCTATTACTTACATATATATCATCTTAGAAAGAATAACTGAAATCAATTATTTTTTTATAAGAAAAAAAACCAACTGATTGCATTATAAATATACATACGTACGTACATGTACACATACATACATACATGTAATAAAATAATATTTTAATAACATAATTAAAAAATAACAGCATCTGTGTCAATTTTCAAAATGATTCAATTCCTTTAAATAACAAATTTTATTGTAAAAATATTTATTACTGAAAATCTTAATTGTAAAAAAATAAAAATCAAAAATATAAATATTAAATTAATTTTAAACATATTAAACAGTGATTACATATGAAAATATGGAAGTAGACAACTGAAGGGCATAATAGAGAAACGATAACCTACTGATTTTTTTTAGATTAGAATAGTAGTCCCTCACGAGCTCCTCCTTCTCACAGAAATGATAAGGTGTATTCAGATAAAATAAAATATGCATCAACCAAGCCAAGGTCGGCAGCACTTAAGCCCTTGTTGGACAAACGTCAACATAAATAAACGAAACGTCCGTTCGTTTTTAGAATACAAAAAGCAATCAGAGCGATTACCGAACCGTAATGTAATTTCGGTTCCGTTACGTTCCCTACACCTTAATAGTATGGTAAAAAGGATAAAATGTTTTTACTTGTTAATCCAAAATATATAATGACTTAAAAATATTCCCTTTCAGCAGTAATTTTCCGAACCGTGGAAGTTTACCAATTTTGTGATGGAGAACATGCTTAATGTGCGGTCTAACCGATACAGTGAATACTCCCAAAGAACTTGTTGTCCAAGTTTTACGAATAGTGTTGTGGAGTATTCTATTATTCCTTTTACTCGGTAGTATCAGAAATACGTCTAATCTTGCATTAAAAACTTACTTCTCTATTCAAATTTTCCTTGAGTATGATATATGTATGTATGTAGGCTTGGGTATATTATTATAATTGTATTTGAAAAATAAAAATAAATTGATCAAGACCTGTCTACTTCCACTTTTCGCTAAATTCCACTCATGGAAATGTAATTCCACTCTTGTAAAACTAAAAATTAAAACAAACTTTTTTGGAAATAGTGAATTGAACTAACGAAGCATTTGTGTTTATTCTTGTTGATAAAATATAGGAAAAAACTGTGAAAATTACATTCTTCTTTTATTCTTAAAATCTAAAATTCAAAGTAAGATTATTCGCAAAATATTTAACAAAAATCTCTCTAAATAAATTGTTTGTCAAAAATAAAAATATAATAAATTGTTATAAATTGTGTAGATAAAAACGCTCAAGACAATATCAACAGGTGTTTTAAACAGAAAAAAACCCTTTTAAATAAAAAGAAGCTTAAAAATAGTAGAATTTCTAAAAAGAATAAACAATTCTAAAAACTTGAAAAGCTGATACGGAAAAATAAACTCAAACTCAGTCTAAACAAAAAAGGTAAAACATTTGTAAAACGTTTAATAATTGTAAATATTTATTAAAAATTTATTTCATATTTTATTTACACCCTAAAAGATATATTTTTATTTCATATAAAAAAATCTATAAGATTTTAAATTTAAAAACATATAAATACATATATATATATATATATATATATATATATATATATATATATATTTGTAATAAAACAGAAAAACAAAAAAAAATAAAAAGTTGGTCGTAAAAGAATTGTTGAATGGCGTAGTAAGAAAATAAACAAGTAATTTAATTATAGGAAAATATAATTAAATTAATTTATTAAGAAAATTTTGTTTAACAAAATAAAACCTACAATTTATAAATATTATTACAAAAAATTATATTCACATACAAACATAAATAAATGAAAACAACAAATGGATTATTGCATTATACATATTAATATTTGCGCAGAAAATATATATGAAGAAATAAACAAATATGCAAACATATATATTGTATATTAAAAAATATATACCTATAATTACATTTATACATATAAATATACATAAAAGTATACAACATACAACATACTAATTGTGAAAAATGAAATATATAAAATAAAACTAAATATACAAAAACAAAAAGGAACTAAATATACTTATATTAAAAAAAAACTATGATTTATGTATATACACAAAAAATAACAACAACAACACAATAAAATCCAAAATAAATATAAAATTACTAACCTAAAAACTATGAATTGAGTGAGACTTTATTTTATTTATTTCGTTAAATTAGTTTTAAATACTAATTCAAAGAAGGTATTGTGAACTTAACATGTGGTAGATAACGCACGGTTTATTTTAATATATAATAATATATTATAAACAATAACATTAAAAAAATGAAACTAAAAATAAAAATGGAAGAATTTCAAGATCACTATATAGGCTTTTTATAACATATAATTTGTCACGGTTTTATAATATTTATACTTCTTTTAATACTTTTCAAGTGTATATTTACAATAGTCTATCCCTAAAATGACTGTAGACTCCAGCATTCTTATCTCTGATATCCTCTCAAAAGATTAGCAGATTTCTGGTGGGGCAATTGTACTATTTTTAAGGTACATACATATATTGCTCTTGTTAATAGGTTTAAAAAGTGTATATTTTCAATACTCTATCCCTAGAATGACTGTAGACTCCAGAATTCATATCTCTGGTATCCTCTGAAAAGGTTAGCATATTTCTGGTGGGGCAATTGTTCTATTTTTAAGGTATATAGATGTTGTCTAATTCGGAATATCATATCTTTCGTATTCTAGATTGTTAGTTAGTTTAAAATCCTTAAAGTTTCATAAATTGGCTTTCATTTCCAAAAACAGCTTAGATTTAATTAATAACTGGATAGGTGATCATGTAATAATTTTTTACTCTTCCAAAGTAATATTAATATTAACAATATTTGCTTTAAAAATTTAAATATAATGTCAATATTTTTCATCTGGCAAGCTCGTATGCTATAAACGCATTCTACAACTTTACAATTGTCGTCTTAGCCAAGCAGCAAGCGCTTAATTTTAAAGGTGACAGCATCAAAGTATTAATAAAATAATTTGATTGCTGTTGCCACAATCAATGCGTTTTATTGTATGTATAGTGTTTTAAAAACCTTTATTTTATACATATACTTTTATTAACAATACTAATCTGTTTGTTGCCGCGAGGAAAACAAGAAAGTAGTTTCAACGACGCTTCAATCGCATCGACGCTTACTGTTCGTATGTATTTTTAGCCATAGCCATTGTAACATACAACTCTGTTGTGGTTATTATACCGAAAATGTAGAACAACAAAATATTATTCTACTTATTTTTTATGTTGGCAATATGGTGTAAAAAGAATCTCAGCGTTAGGAGTGACATTCGGTAAATTTTCCTTTTCGTTGGTGGTACAATAATTTTGTGTGTTTTAATAAATAAAAAACAAATAAATATGTAATTTGTTAAACGCGGAAACAATATTTAAGTATATTTCTAGAGTTGAAAGTGTTTGCTAAAAGTAATAAATCAATACTACTAGATAAACAAATTTTAATTAATCTTCATATTTTTTTCGGCCCAGCAAATATAGGGGTGAGTTCTCTTTTTCGGTAGTAATTGAGCTCTATTTTTGTTGTGTATGTTAAAAGAAATTTACAAAAAAAAAAATAAATAAAATAACTAGGAAAAACCCCGCCTCAAATATTTATAGTAAATAGTTTTTAATTTAATTTTAAAATATATGAAAATAAATGGAATTGGTCACCATTTTTGGCCAATAAGTTGTGCACAAGAGAGAAAAAAAAAAAACAATTGATAGAAATGTCAGGGGATATTCGGTGGTATAAATTTGCATTATGAAACAATAACAACAAAACAGTAAAAAATAAATAAATGTAGTGAAATTAATTTCTATTTCTTCTAGTTTTTGTGTCACGTAGACGCATAAGGTTACTCCAAAAAATGTGGTGTGATCTCCGAGAAGAACGCGTAGTAATCAGTTATTTTTACAATTACTGGAAAATTTGCTGGTTTTAAGTATCAACAAAGGAACTGCCGACATAATTCTTGGGTTGATATGTGTGATTGATTGTTGCACACGTTCATTCTGTTTATATGTACAATATATGTACATATTTTTTCTCTTATTCATGGTCACAAGAAAAGGTAAATTTCTTCTACGTATGGAGTGAAATAGTGCTCAGATCTTTTTTATTGCTGTTATTGGAATGAGGTTAGTTTTAAGGCTTGTTTAATTTCTCGTTTTGTGTTCAATCTCCTGTTAAATACAAGCGTTTATTTAGTTTCACATTTAAAAAAGGACATTCTTTCTGGAATGTCAGCAAAACCAGCGTTTTTGCGGAGTTCATTATAGCCGGAGTAACATTTGTTTGTTTTTTGTAAAGAAATATTCAAAATTTTGGCGAAATATTCCTTTCAAAAAGTACTTTTCCATACAGGCTTGAGCGCTTTCAGCGGTGCGGCCTATATCTCTTCAAAAATGTGGTAAATTTCTGTCCTTTCTTATTGCTTCTCACACAAGGACGTAAGGGCGTATAAAGGAAATAAATATGGTGATGTAATAAAACATATCGTCAATATCTTTCAGCCGAAACTACAGTAATATCCTCCAAGCGTACTACTGCGCTATAAAAAAAAAATAGATAAAAAATCATTATAGAATAGTATTTATAAAAGCACGTTTAATCTTTATCAGGTTTCTCCCTTTCTTTTATCTAGCATAATTCGATCTACCGTGTCCTAGTTTGTTGCATAATTTGATACAGTGAAAGCTTTTTAGTATAAACCGTCCATCCGATAATTTTGAAAAGAAAAACATTCGCATTTCATAAGCTCTCCAATCATATTTTTTTACTGGGCTAGGTAGGCAGTGTACTGATGAACCACAGTTCCTATACTATTTGCTAAAGGTAACTCTTAGAGCCGATTGCTTCCATTAGGTAGTCACATTTTATTTTTCTAATTTATTTAATTGTATGTAAACAAATACGTATAAATTACTTTGTTCTTTTTATTATAATTTATAGTCTACTCTATTTATAATTATAATACATGAATTATTTCTATTTGATTTTCAATCAATATGAATAATGTTTGGGTCATCATTTTATTTACCAAATAAAAAACAAACGCAACCCATTTTTACGTAACAAAGGCAAATATCATTTAAAGTTATGAAGAACTGAATGGGGAATAATAAACTATTCGCTATGAATGAATATGCATATGTATGTATATACATATGTATACGTATATATTTTCTTCAAAATCCCAAGATTACAATCCGTATTGGACTAATGCATTTTATATTAAGAACTGAATGAAATGAATACAAGTAAAACTATCTATTGTACTGTATCTATAGGTTTAATGCACGTACACCCGAGTTATAGATGGAAAACAAAAACTTAAATGGATGTTTTCTAACGCAATTTATATTTTTTTGTTTAACCCAAAAAAAGTGATTTTGTATTTGTATTTTTAAAATTTTTGTATTTCTTTTTTATTTTGATTTCTTGTTTATCTATTAGGAAAAACATACACAGACTTCTGCTACGCGATTTCCATATAAAATAAGAAAACAAAAAAAAAATAATAATAATAATAAAAACAATAAACAAAAGCTCCCACTATACAGAAATGCCTTAATCGTTTTTGATTTTGCTGAACACTACAATAATACTCATTCTCCACCACCAGTGCTACTATCGCACAGCGATCTAATCATTAGGAAAACAATGAGCACAAGGATTGAAATGCATGTGGATTATGAAATTCCAATATACAATATACAGTACTTAACAAAATAATGGAAACTTTTTATGTATTTGTACATTAATGTAAAATACAACATGTATGTATTTTATAACTGTGTGTACTATATATTAAACTGTACAAATATTTAGAAGATTTTTCAATTTTCGTCCGATTAGTATTTCGATGGCTTAATATAAAAAAGGCCTAACTCGATTTTTGGTTACTTTACAGGAGAAGGAAAAAACTTAATAAAATTCGTAAAATTTTAGATACAACAAAAATTTTAATACAATTTTTAATAAGAAACAATTGAAAACAAAAAAAATTGAGTTAGGCCTTTTTTATATTAAGCCATCGATTTGTAAAAGTTTCAATTGTTTTGTTAAGCACTGTATTTGATCTACAGGTTTATTTATATCGCAAAGAAAGAAAAAATATTTACGTATTCTTTTTCTTACGTGGTAGCACACATACATTTATTAACATAAACAACATTGTTGTTTGTGACGTTTCTGTTTTTAAATACATATTTATACACTTTTATTTTTTTAATTTATATTTGTTAATTTCCACTACATTCTCCTGTATATGCTATGATGTAGAAGATGCGGTTAGTGCATGTTTTGACAGATTTCATAGTAATTGCAAAATTTTTTGGTTTTTTAAGGGATTTTAACAGTGACTTATAAATGATGTAGCAACTATCATTGTAAGGTTGGCATCATTTTAAACGACAACCTCTGTAGGTATGACTATACTTAAAACAGATTTTTATTGTTTTGACTTCCTTGTTTATATATTTCGATTATATGTACAGCAGTATTTAAAAAAATTGCTTTTTTGTTAGGTTAAGTTAGACAGGAGGCTATTCGATTAATGGTAGTACTTTTAGAAAAATGTTAATGGACTGTTCATAATTTACGTTAAGTCTAGGTCCGGTTGGTACTTTTGAGTGTTTTAATAAAGAACATTTTCCAATCGCTTTTATTTGAGGCTTCCTCTTTATAACGATAGTGCCAAGGGTATTTGCCAGAAAGTTCTGTGCGTTTATGGGTATGAGCGCTTATATTGCAATCTATAACAAGTTCAACTAGTTTTGCTATTGATTCGAACGCCATTTAGCTTAGACAGTAACTGTAAACGATATTACATACATAATTGGTCATTACAACCCTTCAGTGGGAATTACGACCCAGCTTCTCATGATACTTGAAGTCGCCGTGGTGTAGTAGGTAGTGTGTTGGCTTACTATTCGTAAAGCCCGGGTTCGTATCCCAGGTCAGACATCAAAAATGAAATATGAAAAAAAATATTTCTTCGACGACTTCCTCTCAGCAGATTTCTGGCAAAAACTCTGAGAGTAAAATAAACTGCCATGAAAAAAGTTTCTCAAAATTCTGTCGTTCGGAGTCGACGTTAAACTGTAGGTCCAGCCACTCACGTATAAAATTAACGCACACAACATGAGTGGTGTGAGAAGCTAGGCCGTAATCCTGACTGAAGGGTTGTAATGACCAATTATGTATGTATGTATGTCTCATGCTACTGCTTACTACATAACAATCGTTAATCGATTGACTAATTTTCCTACAAGTTTAAATTCTACTTATATTTGTAAATGACCGCTATCATATTTTCTATATCCCTGTAAATGGTAAAGCTTTAACTATCTTTTTGGCATCATTTTTATAGTATTTCATACAATATTTATTTGTTTATATTCTAATGTAATAAAAATGGGCGTCTTAACATTAAGAACAGACAGCAGACAGCTTAAATGACTGGCTGTCTAAATTACTACAAATTTAAGTACAAACTTCTGCATCCTAGTATAAGTTAGCGTACAGTAGCCTATCAATCTCTCCTCATATGGGCATTTCCACCAAGAGGTACACTGCGAAAAAAAATGTAAAATTTCATATTGGAATTTAATCAATGTAAAGACAAGTATCCGTTGCCTATTTTCTATTTTTTTTATAGTATTTTTTGTTTTGATAATAATATTTAGTTGGCATTTATTGTTTGTACTGTGTGACAATATAATTAAATAATATTTTATGAGTAATTTATGTGAATTCATGCAAATTATTATTGGAATTGTTTTATGCAAAATAAGATGGTAATAAGCGTTACACACGGTGGACAAAAAAAAATCAGAGATTAAATAAAATTATAAAACAAAACTTTAAAAATATTAAATGCTCGACATAGTAAATCTTTTTGCTAATACTGCTAGAAAACAATTATTTAATTATTCTGTGGCCTTTTTAAATTCTGATATCTTAAACGGATTTATCTATTTTGTTGATTATTTTTTTTTTTTTTGGAAATGATGGGATATACATACATACATACATATTGATGTATGACGAGTATGTATGTATTGTATTGGCGAAATATTGGATAAAATGAATTGATTTAAAAATAAGAAACATAATGACTTTTTTATCTAGAAGCCAGTGTTTCATTCAAAACGTCTTTGTAGAATTAGTAAC
Source organism: Sarcophaga subvicina (assembly GCA_936449025.2). Classification (NCBI taxonomy): domain Eukaryota; kingdom Metazoa; phylum Arthropoda; class Insecta; order Diptera; family Sarcophagidae; genus Sarcophaga; species Sarcophaga subvicina. The sequence continues at coordinate 853,601 of OW388084.2, forward strand.
ATACAAATATCGCATTCAGTTTTTCTGAAATCAGTAATTGAATAGTTGTTGCCATAAACAATTTTGGGAAATTAGGAAATTAAATTAGAAATAATATAAGGTTTATATCTATCTATTGGTGTAATGAGGAGCTATACGTTTGGTTTTATTTGGAATTTATTTTTTACTTTAAATGTGCATGATAGTCCTGTACGTTATGACAAAAATGCCCATACATGATAGTATATTTTATGATTGTTGTTTTTGGATTTTTTTAATACATTACGTTTTGCATATTCTTTACTTCAAATTAAATTTACTGTATGCAGTACATTGACTGACCACAATAATTATAAAATTTATTCTTTTTTTTTTTGCTTTCTAGATAAAGGCAAGAAAGCTTTCAAAATTGTTCATTTCAATAAAAAATACCATATATTCGCTTTACAAAAAAGCAAATATTTTTTTCATTTAAATGAACGAAAACGAATTTATTATATCACTACTCATGGAACAGCTGCGATGATATGACATCAGTTAAAAGAAAGAAAATAAAAATTATTAAAATTATAATTATTCTTGTGTACTGAACAATAGCACTACTAAAAGAACATCACTTTTAAAGCCATGATAATTATAAATTTTGGAAATAGTTATTGGCAGTGATAGAATAAACAGTATGTTTGACTAAAAAGAAAATGGAATTCTGTAACAAAAATTGAACCAAACTGTATACATACATACATATGTATATGTTAATTATAAAATATTCGACGAATCTCTTTAAGGAACAACCCCACAGAATGTAAAATACTGATTGTTTTATATTATTAACAGTTATATATAGAGAGAAATAACAATTGGATCGTACTTATACGTATACATACATACATACATATATGTATGTATAGTTTTTATAATATAAATAACACTCTAGTACAATTGAACAACGAAACTGTTCATTTCATTTCAACCTCCTTTTCATAGTGTGTGCGTATAAGTATACGGCAATAAATTGTGTCTGGTGCTTGATCTTAAATTAGTGTGTAATTAGTGAAGGTTACTGAGGCCATAATGTTGCGATAAAATCATATGAGATTGAACGCTCTCTTCATTAATATGTACAATATTTTTATATACACAAAATGTTTTCACAAAATATATTGAATGAATATGAAACACAGAAAATTTCTTTATATTGTATTCTTAAGCAAAAACAAAACTAAACTAAACTAAACTAAACGAAATTAGAATACGAAAACGTTTTTGGAATGTTTATGATTAAAAATATTGAAAACATTTTATTTCATTTTAATTCTATAGCAAACATCAGCAACGATACAACTTTATACAACGAATTTAAAAAAATTGTTCTGAGGTGCTGGACTGAGAAAACTAAAACAAAAAAAAAATTAGAAGTTTGAACAAAAATAATTATTTTCCATGGTTATTGATAGCATAGAGGAAATCGTATACGGAAATATAAAAAATAATGAAAAAATGGTTACAAGCTGGTATCTAGTTAGAAATATGTGAATAATTTTTATTCTGTATTAATCTTCACATTTTTTAATTATAATGGATTGGAAGAGGCGAACTTAGCGCTGCATATCCAAGCGTAAGTGTCATGATGCGTTATTCGGAAATAACCAGGGAATTATCGAATGATAATCTACATTATGTTGAGTTTGGCAGTGGAAGTAGCAGTCATCAGGATGATTGCCCTTTAAATTTAACTCGGGAAGCTTCACCTATGAGCGATATTTCAAATGTTAGTGGCCCTCTGGTGAACCAATCACCCGGTTCAGAATGCAGACGTCATCATCATATACGTTCTAAACAGCGGTATGACGACGATCATTATGATAACATATCATTGGGAAATAAGAGTAATTTTAGTGGCTTCTATGCGGGTTTGCGCAATTCAAAACGTTTTTCTAACAGTGGTAGTAATAGCAGTGTCAATGGTACTGCTAATGGAGCTGCTACAATAGCTTATGTACGTCAGCGTAAGGATAGTATACAGTCCACCCAAAGCTATCAATTCGATGGAGAATCACCGCATAAGCAGAATATAAGCAAATCGTTAAACATAAAGGGCTCAAGGCGTAAAAATTCTATCGGCTGTTTGAACGCTTTTTCTTCTTCACCGGACTCGCCAGGCAACTACTACGGTGTCGGGTAAGTTATATTTGAATTTTTATTAAATAAGTTTGTTTTATTAACTTCATTCTTCTTAAACAGGGGTCCGCCCTCTCTAAAATCAAACAGTCTACCCGGTCATGCTTCTGGCAAAACCTCTTTAGATTCGACTATTTTAAGTGCTTTACGAATACCCGCCGATGAATTAGCCAATCAATTGACCCTCTTGGATTTTCCTGTCTTTGCTGCTATACAACCAGATGAGTTGACTAGCTGTGCCTGGACCAAGAAAGATAAACACACTATTACACCGAATATTGTTGCATTTACTAAACGATTTAACCACACAAGCTTTTGGATTGTCCAAGAGATTTTAAGTGGCGAACAGCCCAAGCAAAGGGCCGAGGTTTTGGCTCATTTCATAAAAGTAAGATTTATAATTAAAAATTGTGATAATATTTAAATCTGTATCAATTCCTTTATATTTCTGTATGTTTCTCTTAAGGTGGCCAAGAAACTTCACGAACTCAATAATCTACACTCTCTCTTTGCCATTATTTCGGCAATGCAAAGCGCTAGCATTTATCGCTTAAAGAAAACTTGGTCGTACTTGGCCAAAAAAGATAAACAAAGCTATGAGCGTTTGAGCGATATATTTAGTGATCAAAATAATTGGGAAAATTTAAGAGCGTATTTGGAAAGTTTACGTTTACCTTGCATACCCTATTTAGGTTTATTTCTTACCGACCTTATATACATCGACTTAGCCTATCCCCAAAAAGATGGTATTGAACCCGAATCCAGACGAATACGCATGAATAACATCTTAAGAGTCATAGCAAATTATCAAGAATCAAAGTATACTCATATACAGCCTATAGAAGCAACACAAAAATATTTAACATCCATACGTTATATAGAAGAGTTGCAGAACATATTTGAGGAAGAACAATATAAGTAAGATTTATATGCATTTTAGAAAAGAAGTTTTATTATGTTAAGTTATGTTTTTGGTTTTTCTAAGAAAATCCTTAAAATTGGAACCGATTTCTCCTTTGGTACCCAGCTCTTCTTCTTGTAGCTCTAAGGAATCGTTTAATGTGGACGCGGTTACTCCCGCTTTAGCCTGTTTAAATCTATCGCCTGCCAAGACCTCAGCATCAGTACGTTTGCCGAACTCATCAGCTGTTAAATTTATACCCGGCCACCGTAAATGTCGAAGTTTAGGAACTAAGTAAGTAAATGTTCTCCTTTGTTTTTGTTATTTATTTTATAATCTACTCTATAAAATACACTTTTCCTCATCTATACAATGTCACTTTTAAATAATATATTTTTCTCATCCTCCCTGTTATCGTTTGTACTCTTTATATATTAAAATTATGAACACCTTGATTGATCACAAACACTTTATTCGATTTAAAAACATTCCCTTCACTCAAATGGAACGTATACAATTTCCGAATAACATTAACATTTACATTAAATCATTCAGAATGTAAATATTGGATTGTCATCTTGTATTTTTATGCATACGTATATATATATATATATATATATACATACATATATATATATACATATATGTATATATTCTATATTAAATCTTTGATCTTCTATATTAATTTTGTTGCAAATAATTTTGTTATGCATCTGCGTGAGCTACATATGTATATACAATTTTATTTTCTGTTTTGTTTATTCTTCTCTTTCTTCTTTTTTATTATTGTTTTTGTTTTTTGTACTACTACTACTACCTCTATATCTATATACATACATGCATATATATATATAAATATATATTTAATGTAGGTTTCGTAGCACCAGTTTGCCGCGAAATTTTTCACAAAAGTGTCATTGCTCACTTATAATGCTTACAAAATCTGGCATTATTGTCAATGCTACTGCAACACATAAACGTTGTCCATGCCATTGTCGGTGAGTTGTTTTCGGTCATCACAGCTTCTTAACATACAACAGATTAATATTTAAAATTTTAAATCAATCACAATGCTTAACTACAAAATTAGCCTCTATATGCTGTTCGTTTTAATAACAAAACTTACATTTTTTTTTAATGTCGGTTTTCATTTTCGTTTTAACCCTGCACTTTTTGTTTTAATATTTTAATGTATTGTAGCCATAATAAATTAATCTCATCCCTATTTTAATTTATAGAATAGTTGAATATTAATATTTTTAATTTGCTAGTGGATAATTTAGATAATTTCGTTTCACTAGTTTTTATTCTATAAAAATGAAGTATTACTACAACGCATCTGCTCAAATGTATTTAGTTAATGCCAAAAAGAAATATTTGTTAAGCTCCAATGTAGTATGTATGTTTATTTTTAAATTGAGAAGGCAAATGGAACTTGTTCTAATTCTAAAATAAAGTTTTGATTAGGTTTCGGTATAAAATGGTTTTCTTTACAAAATAGTCTTCTGCAATCCGTGATTTGCGTCCAGTTTTTTTTTTATTTCGCAATACAGTGAACTCGCGAAAATGTGAATATCCAGAAACGTGAATACTTCAGAAACATGAACGCTTTTTTGTTTTATTAACTATTCTAAAACATGATCAAAAGTATAAAGTTTTAAACCTTAAATTTGAATTTTTAAGGAATTTTTATTTATATTCACTTCTATCATGTTATTTACGATTTGAGAACGCCCGTACCCAAACCCCCTTTGTAAAAATTAGTTCACAGTACTGCGAGTTCACACTGTACTTTATTTTGTTCCCAAGATAATACATATAAAATATTTGTTTAAGTTTACATTATAGAAAAAACCTTTGAACAATTTATGTTGCATGACATTGTACGATGCACTTGGCCAACCCATTTAAAATGTAAATGGATATTCCATGAAAAAATTAATTCAATGTTGTCATCTAGCGCTTGTAAACTATTGCTCGTTTTACACAAAATAAATATCTCAAGTGGTTAAATCGCATTTATGTATCTCGCACAGATAATTAAAAGCCATCTATTAGAAAATTAATAAGGTTCTTTCAGCTACTTATATTTCGAAGGTTTACGAGATCTGATTTCTTTTTCTTGTATTTTGTCGCCTAAAGTTCTTTGTTTTTTAAATAAATTGTAAATAGAACTAAGCACTTTGAAATTGTTCAAATTTTTTTAGTTTGCATATTTAAGTCTTAATTTTCTGTCCTTATAAAGAGAGCTAAAATATTTAAACGTTTTTCTTTTATATTTAACGCTTCCTCAATTAAATTTTTTTGAATTTGTTTAATTTGAAAATAATAATGTTAGTTTTATTTAATTAAACTTTACCCATTTGCAGCATTTTCGGTAAGTCAAACATATCAAATGATGCTATAGCTGCTCAAAATGGTGCTTGTTATGACGCCCATCGCTATGATCACAGTGCTACGAGTCAACCCTTGCAACATCGTCACTTACTCGACGATTCTGTTTTGGAACAGCCACACTGTGCTGCTGGTACGCCTAATGGCAGCATACACATTAATTTAAGCGATAATTCAGATGTTATATCATGTCACTTACACGATGTGAACTCATTGAATATACCCACAGATGAAACAAACGCCCTGCAGGGTTGCGTTAGACGTAAAACTGTGCAAAAAGAGGGACGCAAACCAGCTGTAGCCTCTTGGCAACGTTATTGGCTGCAAATATGGGCAAATTCTTTAGTCTACTTTCCTCCCAAATCGTTTAAAGGCAGTGAACGAAGTGATTTCAAACGAGAACCCTGCAAAGTTTGCCCTTTGGAAGGTTGGTTTGCCCAAGTCATTGATAATCCAAAGCATAAGAATACATTTGAATTATATCATCGTACATTGGGTACCATCTATAAATTTCGTACCGATAGTTCTCAAACCACTCAGTTATGGTGTAGCACTATTTGTAAATTGTCTCTACAGCAGCATAGAACACCGAAAGCCTTGCCTGTAAATCTAATGTCTTTTGAGTAGGTTACGTATCTATAATTCATATTTAGTATATAGTAAGTAGTAAAATGTGAACTTAACTCAACTACACTAAAGGGAATTTTTTTAATGCCGCCCGTAATAATATTTTTTTTTTTTCTTAAGCAGTGTAAAAATTTGTCTTTATTTAATTACGCCTTAATAGTCTAAGCAATATAAGTATACCTATACAAATAAAAAGCTTAGTGCCAAAAGAAAGTTATCCACTTAAACAAAATATTATATGTACATACATATAGAAATTATTTCATATAACCTCGTTAAGGCAAAGCAAAGCAAAGCAATGCATAGATCAAAAGAATACTCTTTAAATTTCACTTCGTTTACTCAGTTAGTAGAGCAACACGTTAAATTATGAAATCTGAAACTAATTTAATCTAAGACTGACAATAATTAAATGAATTCGTTAATATTAATAAAAGTAAATTTACCAATTGTGGTGTGATGTATTTAAATGTAATATCGAAATAGAATTTTATTTCCCTGATTTAATCGTATATATTGTAAAATTAGCATTTAAATAAAATCAATAATCATTTCATGCTTAATTTATATTTTAACATTTTTCTTTACATCGCCTTCAATTATCATTCTATATTGCACCCAATTGTATACGAATTATTTATATACGTATTATTAAATCAAAAATGTTTTGTCATAATTTAAGTTTTATTATTTTCATTTACATGCATATAAACATTTCATTCACATACATACATGCATATATATTTTTATACATAATTTTAATATTTAAGCTTTAAAATGTTTGTTACGAATTCTCATTCTCACTTAACTCAAGATAATGAACAGAAATACTATTCTAGTTTTGAAAGCATGTTTGTTAATTTATTATTTTGTAACCTGAAAGAAATCAAAAGTTTATTGTTTAATATTAAGTTTACACTATAAAGTATATAAAATAGAAAAAAAAGGAAAAAAATAAAATAGAAGAAGAAATAAAATTCGACAAAAATAAATGCATATAAAAAGTTAAACATAACGATCAAGATATGTCTGTGGGTCTACCATCGTCAAAATGTGGCCTCAGTAGAAACTAGTATGTAAGTAAGTAAGAATGGATTCAACTTGTTGCAACAGACTCTAACTTTTCTCTAGACTGGTTGTCTGGAGAAGGATAATTGTGGATTCCAAGTTTACATGGGTCTTCAAGATATACATAGGCATGGAAGTGTAAAGCCTGCAATGTTATTAATATTATATATGACACATCTAGATTTGGTCTTTTACGATACTGATTCCCTCAAAATGTTTGCAGGAATATGTGGATTTTGTGTCATCGCAAGTACTCTTACATGAGCATTTATGGCGAAATTTGATTATTCAAACCAGAAATGTTGACAACTGTCTCTACTTTTTACAAAAGATTCATTGCAATCAGAAGAGATGTTAAAGGTGGAGCGTTTTAAATTCAGCGAAGAGCCGATGATATCCTTAGGAAGTAATATAATCATTCCAAGTAGGAATTTATTGTAATTGTCTAAATGCTGTTCCATGCTGTTGCCCAATTTGAACGTCTCAAAGGGATAATTTTCTGAAGCTCATTGTAAATAATCTAAGATTAATAAATACTTTACTTTGGGTTTCGATTAAATTACCATATTTTTTTGACGAAAATGTTTTACGAAATTATGCAATACTTATTATTGTTTCTTACTTACTCCCGTAGATAATTAACAAACAATCATAAACAATGGCATTATTTGCCCTGTGTCTGATAGCCAGACCTATTCACTTGTGTGTAGTCTATTTAAATAACTTTGAATCTGTATGTGATTTGAATGAAATTAAAGTTTTGTTGTAGAAATACCAATTGTTGTCGCTGTTATTGTTTTAGATTTGGTACAAATATTGTGATAATCAAACAATTATTATGTGTATACGTTCGTCATTATTGCCCTCACACAGTGTGGTGAATTTTTAATATGCATTAAATAAGTGTGGTGAATTTTCGAATTTTTTAAGTATCAGTTGTAAGTGCAAGTTTAGTAAATGAATATAACGAAGATTAATTTGAATATTGAATAGTGAGCCAAAAATTTGTATTTAATAGTAACGAAAGCTATTTGTATATAATTTTTTTAAATAAGACCTTGGCGAGTAAAGTTGTTATTGATATTGAGAAGCGGAAAAAAATTTTAAACTTATAAATAAAGGAAATTAGACAGTAAAAGGAAAATTAAAACGGATTAATACAAAAAAAAAAAAATTGAAAAATTTAATAAAAATGAAAGTGAGTTTTAATAACATGTGATAAAATTCTTATATACTAATTTTTAAAATAAAATTTAAATATTTCAGATTAATATTTGCGTTTTTATTGCAATTATTGGAATATACTATTCCACTTTAGTTCAGTCTTATACCACCAGCCATACAGAAATGTAAGTATGATTAAATTAGATTTTCGAAAATTCGAATGTGAATATAATATAGTATATACTACTAAACTTCTACTATATAAGTAACAAAAATGAATCACATTTAATTTAAATAATTACATACGTTAGCATTATAGAATAGGTTAAATGTTGTTCACAATAGAATAAATTGTTGTAGTGCATATGAGTTTAAATCTACAAAATTTAAATCAGAGGTTGTTTCAGTCCTGTTGGAATCAAACATATCAGATTTTGGAAAAAATTTCATGCTTATTTCCTGCAAATGAAAATTGGTGTTCCAAATCTAGGGTGATGTCAAAGAAGAGTGGGCAATTACTCCGCCCTGCTAGAACAATACTTTAGATTGAATTTGTCAATTTATGAAAAGAAATCTTTGTCTGTTAGGCTCTTCATTCGGTAAGAGTAAATAGAGTTCGTTTATTGTAAATAAATTCCATTTTGTTCGAGCAGATCATTATTGCTGTTATGTTGTCGATTGAGCGGGCAATGTGTAACTGTTTGCACACATGATAAGCAACGACAAGGAAATTTTATGCCATTTTTTGACATAATATAATTTACCATTATATAATATTATGTACTGTATGAGCTTTCACTGTGATCATTTTTAACTTAGTTGTTGACTTATTGCCTCTTTTTTTAATTTACATTGATGATGCATTTCAGTGTCAAACATACGGATTCATTGGATCCAGATAAAGATGGTTTTTGGTCGGAGAAAAAATCATGGAAATCGCGTTGGGTTAAATATTGGACACCAAAAACTATTTATGTGCCCATATGGAAGAAAGTTTGGTCACCGATAATACAAAAAGAATGGGTGCCACTGCCCAATACACCACCCGGCTGGAAGAAATCAAATAGTAATACCAAAATAACGGAGTATATTTAAAATTGAAAATATACTTCATCACATCACATCAATATAATTTAATTTATATGTACATATATTTTGTAGTGTTATTCGAACTTGCCATATACTCTCTGTTCCAATAAATTAAATATTTATTTATTTATTTTGTATTTATTTTTTGTGTTTTTATTTATTTTATAACTTAAGCATAAATATTCGTAATAATTAAAATAATTTATTATTTAAAATTAAAAATCGAAAATAAAATGAAAAGAAATTAGAAAATAATTTAAATTGAAAATTTACAAGCGGGACTATGAGAGACAACATGCAGAAGTGAAAGTGTTACAGTATTTTAGTGGGTGACAGTGTTTAGATTTGAGAAACTTAACCTATGAGTTTAAATAGATAGCCGGGAAAGCAAATTTTATATGTGGGTAATACTTATATGGAGAATTTTAAGGCTGGATTATTATTATTTTCAAATATATTTATATCATGGCCTATTTGTACGTTTTAGACGTTTGTATTTGCGTTTGTTTTGTTTTTTTTCTTCTAATTTTAAGAAATTTTACGTTATTGGAAATTTCAATGACTTGGTGGTTTCTTGCTCATTAGCGGCAGATGGCGTGTTTTGTATTTCTGCACTTTGCACTGGTTGCAGTTTGGTGGATTGATTTGCTGCTACATCATCACGTTTCCAAACTACTTTGTTGTTTTTACTATCTTGACGATCCCAATCATGGCCATGTTCCTCTATGTTATGATGATGATGGTCATGATGATCATCGATGGGGAACCATTCGGATATAATCACTGGTTTCCAAATTTTTTTCCAATCTGGCACCCACACCTCTTTCCAGCCGGGCACCCAAATTTGTTTCCAGGCTTCTTTCCATTCAAGTTTTTTGTCTTCTACCCAGATTTGTTTTTTAGCCGGCTTCCAGATTTTAACCCAGGCTTCCTTCCATTCGAGTTTTTTGTCGGGCACCCAAATTTGTTTCTTCGCTGGTTTCCATATTTGTTTCCAAGCCTCTTTCCATTCCAGTTTTTTACTTTCTACCCAGATTTGTTTTTTGGCTGGCTTCCATATTTGCTTCCAGTCTTCCTTCCACTCCAATTTCTTACTTGGCACCCAGATTTGTTTTTTGGCCGGTTTCCATACTTTTTTCCAGTGGGATTTCCATACCAATTTCTTTTTCCACAAATCATGACTAGTATATTCCCATCCCTCGTGATCTTTGCCCAGAAATTTCTCTCCCGGTATACCCACTTTAATCCATTCTGGTGTCCAATATTGTTTCCATTCGGGCACTTGGATTTCTTTCCAGGCAGGTACTTGAATTTCTTTCCAAATCGGTACCCATATTTGTTTCCATGCTGGAACTTGAATATCTTTCCAGGCTGGCACTTGTGTAGGCACCCATACTGGTTTCCAGATCTTCTTCCAGTCAGGTACTTGTATTTCCTTCCAAGCAGGCACTTGTACTTCTTTCCATACTGGCTTCCAGATCTGCTTCCATGCTGGTACTTGTATATCTTTCCAAGCTGGTACTTTTACGGGTACCCATATCGGTTTCCATATTTGCTTCCATTGTGGTATCCAAATTTGCTTCTTAGCTGGCTTCCAAATTTTCTTCCAACCCTCTTTCCAGGTCACCTTTTTCTTCCAATAGCCAGGATTGTGGTCATGGTGATGATGTTCTTCATCATGTACGTGATGAAGATCATGCAGAGCATCTAAATCAAAACGTTGCTGTGCAACTTGGCTGCTGGAAACTTGCGATTCGGCTGTTTGCTGATCAAAAACGTTTTCGTTTTGAGACTGTTGGCTACGTGACTCTGTCTCTGAGGGGGCTAGCAATGGCTGCTGTAGTTGTTGATTACTGGGTAAAGCTTTACTGTTGACTAAAGTGACCAAAAGCAAGACACTTAATGCTGATAACTGTAATTTGAATGGAGAAAAGTGTGAATGTGAGTAAATTTAAAAAACGTTCATAATTTCTTAAAGAGAAAAATTTTATATTTATGTTGAACATCTTTTGAGATAATTTGTGTAAAAAGCTCTGGAATAAATCTCGATTTTGAAGAATAACTAAACGAAAGTGAAATTGTTTTGTATTCAATACTGACCCACCTTAAGTTCTTTTAAATGTTTAAGGCTAAACAGAAAACAAATAATAATCATTATGTACCATTATAAATGCAAATGTTGTATCTTAAGCTTTTGTTTCGTTTTAAAAAATAAAGAAAATTATGTTATGTATGTGTATGTATGTGTTACAATGACATAAAATTCTGACATGATGAATGTATAATTTTGAGAGAAAGAAACATATATTTTCGTAAAAGAGCATTATCTTAATACATACATACATATATACTGTTTTAAACATAAATTAATTGCTTCATAATATCTTGCGTTTCCGTTTAAATTTACAACAGATTATATAGAGTCAGTTTGTGTCTTAAGTCTTTTGTTTTTACAGGGCTACAACATTATGAAATACCAAAAAAAAAAAAGAAAGAAAGAAAAATATTTATTAATACTGCCAAAAATGATGTGCTTTCAACGCAAATGTATATATGTATAATTAATTTATATATACTCGTACATATACAATTAGTTCATCTTGAAAAAGTAGGTCAACGTAATTTCCATAAAAAGTCAGTGGACTTTTAAAATCAAAACCAAATATTTTAAACAAATAAAGAAAGAAGCGCAAAAAGCAACATAAATCCATAGCATTCATAAATCAAAAGCATCATTAGCAATATGATTCAACTTATCTGAGGTAAATTATTACACAATATCATTTTATTTATTGATTTATTTATTTATTTTTTGTTTACTTTTTATACTTTTTTGTTTTTTTTATTTTATTTTTGAATAGTAAAAATAGAAATGGTAACATCTGAATTTCATTAATTCGAAGAAGATCTTTTTCATAACGAAATTATAAAAACGATATTTGTTGTGATGACATTATATATGTACATACATACGTATGTTTGGTGGATTAATATTTAACGACCTTGAAAATTTGTTTGCAATATTTCTTTTCTTTATTTAATTAACTGATAATGTAGTATTTTATGTTTCAACAAACAATTCATTGCTGTAATAATTATTATTTATTATTATGACTGGTAGCTAGCTTTACGAGTACATAACTTATTAGCATTTATTAATTATTTATTTGTGTTCATATTTACGGACACTCTTGATAAAAATGCAAATACGTATTACTGCTGTATAAAGAATTTAGGGAAATACAAATCAGAGAAATAGTTTTCTTAAACGTTTTCAGCACGTTAAAAATTTATTTTGGAAAAGTTTAAAATTTTCTTTTAAACTTTCTTTTGCTTTTCCACATATGTATCAAGTTTTATTTGAAAAATTCGTGTTTTTTCTGACTGTCTACACAATCATGTACTTTGCAAGTACATTAATCTGTGTACTTCTTCTTATTCCCTTTTCCTAGATAGAACAAATTTGAAAATAGCTCAAATGGAGTTGGGCAAGACGCAGAGGCCTGCACATGGTAGTGAAGATCAATGCTTTGAATTCTATGGTTAGGCTGATGGCACCAGAACCGTTTTGTAAAGTGAGTTTGTTGGGAAATTACAATAAGAGCAGATGTGAACGAAGCATCGTACTATACACGAAAAACCTGTGGTTGGTAACCGGTCTTTTGGCAGAGTACTGTAGACTCAGGGTACACTTATTTAGAATGCGGGTTGTCTCGAACCCAACGTGTAGATTCTAATACAATGAGAATGAATCATCGGCATACATTTTTGGTACCTGTGGCGCAATAATGCATCCCAGAAAGAAATACATGAATGCATGTTATATTCTGGGCATTGGATTGTAATTGTTAATGTCGAGCCGATTCTGAAATTTGTCAGGGCAATAGGCTAGGCGGAGACATTGTAGTAAAGTTTGAGGAAAGTACAATAAATCGTATGTATAATAATGCAAAATGTGTACTTAAAATTGAGACAAAAGCAATTGCTTCGATTATTATGGCATCTGTTGTTCTTATTATATATTACCATTTGCTTGAAACAATTCAATAAACTTTATAATTCAAAAAGTTTACTTTAGCTGCTCCCTAACAGTTGCTAAATTTCGATTTTTTTGTGAGAAAAAGTTCACCTCAATAACTTCTTAGACATTCCATTGTCTAAGTGAGGAGAGATTTTTGAAATGATGGATGATTACACCACAATGAATTAGGAAAGCCTTAAGGTCACACTAAAACGATTAATAATTTTCTGCAACAAATTAATTAAGTTCAACAGGTGGCAATGTAACCTTATGGGTCGAAGGTTGTAGTGGTTTTTGGAAAAACTGCAGTTGGAGGACAAGATAACTGGGATTGGATTGTCTCTCTCTGGAAATAAGTAGAAAAAAAATGAGGGACGCTCATAAACCAACATAACCAGTGCTAGTGTGCTAGTATTTTTTTATGCAGAGTGTAATACAGAGCATTTGCAAACATGTGGAAAATGTTTTTTGCAGTTAAAAAAAATTAAAAAGAAAATATGTATTTAATTAATAATACTCGGAGTTTTAATTTATTTTAGCGCTGATTAATCTTATGATTTTGTTAAATCCATTATTAGTAAAATACAACTACTCGTCCCATTGTCAAAGAATTTTTGTTATTTTTTTTTTGTATTTCTTCATACACTCGTTACATAAATAATGTGACATTTTCTAATCATTCGTTAGGTTAAATGTGTTAATTTAGTATATAGGCATGATGCTCTGGGTATTTTGTTATGTTATATGTTATGATAAATAAAATTGCCAAATTTTTTAGTCAACAATTTGGTTTTTTTTACCATTGAAATTGTATATTTTTTAACATATTAAAGCCTTGATAGTAAAACTGCCGTTTTATTATTCAGTATTTCCTACGGTTGTTGCTGCTCGATATTTTAATGTCAATATTGAAATCCAATGAAAAAAAAATAAAACCATCAAATATTATGTACATACGACGTTATAACGTAATAATCGATCGTGTTGAAGAGTGGAAGTGTTAATTTATCTCTAACGTTTGAAGTAACATTGAAAGAAAAACTTAAAACAGAGAAAGTTTAGCTTGTCTTGTGTGAAGAAGTGTATGGGGCTTGATTATGTTATGGAGACCTATAGACCGGTGGTCTACTCCTTAGAGGATTTATGTTTAAGCTTTTAATTTTAGTACAATTTTAGATTTCCTTTCACTGTTGCCATCAATTTAAACTCCCTCTTTAAATGTATTTTTAATATTGATATTGTGATGGTATTTGTGGTCTTTCTTTTTAATGGTTGCGTTACATCATTGGTGCGATTGGGAAAAAAAATGCAGGGGAGTGAATGGCAGCGAATGTGTTAATGATTTTGCAAATACATACATATTATATTGTGTATATCAGTACATCATACGTTGTGTGATTCAATTGAATGAATGATTTTTGTTAAATGCATTCACCTACATTACTTTTTTGAGGAATTGAATTTACAATTGTTTCCGTTTCAGTTTAACATATTTTGCATGCCAATGTATGTATACATCTGTTTGTTTAAATGCTCTTTTCTTTTTGAAAACTATTACATCACAACTATCGCAGATATTTGGCGATTGTTTTAAATGATTTTATATGTTTTGTTGCGGCTTTAAACTTCAAATTCCGGTTAAAACCAAAGGCCTTGGATGAAATGTTATGAAAACAAAATGTTGATTTTGATTTTAAATAAATGTATTATGTATAGCACACCCACTAAGGTTAATTTCCTTGCTACTGAAAATAAAGTTAATGGTACGTTATCTACAAAGACTTTTAGGTGAATTTATTTAAATAATAGCATTTTTTGATTAGAGTAGTTTTATCGTCACTATCATTTTGACATGAGATGTAATACATATTTGATTTAAATACAACATTTTTTTTATACATATTGCTCTTTCAGCATCAGTTTCTAGGTAGTCAAACTATGCAGTTCTTTCTTTTAGTAAATATTAGATTGAGTAGCAGAAAAGAAGAAAATTCACGTTTTTAGTTAAGGGAAGTAATAACCTTACCTGATTGTAAGATAATACTTTTAAAATGGATATGGCTAGATATTGGGTTTTTTATGTCGAACAGTCAGTAATTATTTTATTTTTTGCCGGATGTGGGGTGTACATACATACATGATTGGTCATTACAATCCTTTAGTCAGGATTACGACTTAGCTTCCCACTCCACTTATGTTGTGTGGACGGCGGGACCCACAGTTTAAAGTCAACGCCAAACGACAGATTTTTTTGAGAAACTTTTTACGACATTTTTATTTATCCTCAGAGTTTTTGCCAGAAATCTGCTGAGAGGAGCTCACCGAAGAAATATGTTTTTCATATTTCGTTTTGTTCGAGATGTCTGACCGGGGATTTGAACCGTGGCCTCATATTTAATAAGCCAACACACTACCTGCTATACTACGGCGACTTAATAATGTAGGGCATACAGCATAAAATTTGCGAAATTAATTTCAATTGCACTCGAAAACCGCGAAATAATTATTAAAAGGATCTAAATGTTCATGAATATCGTATATCTTAAAAATTTTTGATTTTTTGATACGTACATACATATGTATATGCATGTATACATATATGTAAAATTTAAGATTGAGTTTTATTTTAAATTGTTGTTTGAATTTATTAAAAAAAAGACACTCAAACTTAAGAGATCTTATACAATGAATGCATAGATAAAAAATTGTAAAAACTATCATTTAAAATTTTTTTCGAGAAAATATTAACTAAACTGAACCAGAATGAATTTGAAAATCAAATTGAACACCTCTGGAAAAATAAAAGAAAATAATGCCTTGAGAAAGAATAATAAATAAACAGCAAATAATGCCTTTAATGATATTTCAATTTGCCATCAATTTCCTGTCAGAGCACATTATTAAAATTTTACTTTTATTTCCTCATTTGAACTATGATTTTAAGGCTTTTCCTTAAACATGCATTCATAAAAGATTTTTATCACACTGACATACGCACTGTAGATAATGCAATATAATTCATTCAAAGAAACTAATAATCAGTTGCACACTTTATAGTCGCGTTTCTGTTGTTGTCTACTTTCGATTTCATATAGATTTCCTACTTTAGAAAAACATATTTCCATATTTTTCCTAAGCAGAAATATTTCACTTCTTGCTTGATATACATACATGCATTCATACGTATACTCTACAAGTGAAGTTTATGTCTTAAGTCTTATGTTTTATTAAACGAAGTACAATTGGTTTTGATAATGAAAAGCCAAACAAAAAGGAAGTGATCTAATAAACAAAAATGTATTCATTATTTATAATGAATTTATTTCTTTTTGTGTGTGTAATTTTACAATTAAAAAAAAACAAGAAGAAAAAAAATCCAGATACTATACAAACGTTAACAAACCTTGGCGATGAAAAATATTTATTTTTTAATTAAAATTTTTTTTTTCATTTAATGAAAACACTTTCAGAAATCCCAAATTTATAATAAAAAATTAATGGATAAACAATAACAAATGTTACAAATAGTGCGTTTTGAGACGCTATAAAAATGAAATGAATTAAAATGTACTCTTATTTTCATAAACGATTTAAACAATATTTAGCCAGGCATGAAAATGTTTGTTCGAATGAATTGCATTGCATTAGTGTGTTAAACCACAAAACTTTTTCTTTTCTTTTTTTTTTTTGAACATTTTCAATTTATTTTGAGTATTTTGTTTTGTTTCAATCATACCACTAGACTCCGCTGGATCCACATGGTTCCCGGGTCATTTATTTGGTTTCTGTTTTACTTAATTCTTATAAATAATTTCTTTTCTTCACAATTTCAAATTAAATTTTTTAACGCCCGCGTTAATATTAAAGGATATCCGTATTGGCGCGGTTTTCAAACAGTGATTGTATATTTTTGTTTTTCTTTATATATTTTAAACCTTAAACTATTTCAATCCTCTGTGAGGAATAAACTGTTAAATAATTGTTAAATACTCCAGTTAAATACTCAAGTTGTTGTCTCGGTGCTGTTAAATAAATATGCTTCCAGTTCCACACATACGCACACATAGAGACAAATCACAGACGTAAACGTCAAAGACCAGAAAGAAAAAAAAAATAATGTAAAATGTTATTAAAAAAACTAACAAAAAAAAAAGAAATAAAGAAGAGAAGAAAAAAATTCAAGATATAATATACACCAAATGTAAACCAGTAAAACACACTAAAATGCCAAATAAAATCACATCACAATAACATTTTAACTTGTGTTTTGTTTTGTTTTGTTTTTGCTTTATTTAAGAGAGATCTTTGGCTTTGGCTCAATGAAAACAACAACAACAAAGAAATGGAAAAATGCGCCAAGAGTTAAAGAAATAAAAAAAGTGCATTGAGAGCTTTTTTTCTCCACTTGTTTTACCAAAAGAAATAAAGACAGTTCCACCATTAACGGCATTCAAATCGTCAACACACTCGCATAATAATCACAATGAAAATATAAAAGTATGCTTGAAACGAAATTGAAAAAATTGGTATAAACAATTACCGGCTTTCAAAATTTGTAAACAAACACTAAAGGTCTCTTTCTCACTCTCTTGTCTCTCTTTCTTTCTTATTCTCTCTCTTTTGCAGTCTCATATCTGCACAAAAAAAGCTTTTCTTTAAAATTTAACTACCAAAAAACAAACTTTATATTATAAGAGATTAAAGCTTTGTTTAATTTTTTTTGGATGTAAAATGCTCCACGTGGTACCCTACGAATGTTTCAGTTAAAGGTGAAAATTGGTCAAGTTAACAAAATCATTTATTGTTATACTCCTGAGAGTGCAAGTGGCTTGTCTTAGCCATCGATTAATCCATCTTTATCTTTATCTAAGCGTGAGGAATCCTAAACAAGTAACACTACGCAGAATATGGGTATTTATAGAGTTTTTAAAAGATGTACTAATAAGGCCCAGTAATATCTCTTTAAGTATGTATATCGTTCTGAATTCTCTGACCTTTAGTAACAAATTGTGATATAAGAAACCCCTTAAAATCAGTGGTGTTGTGCTAATTTTTTTTTTACCGGAACGCGTTCCGGTCTCCGGTTCATGGTTCGGAAAAACAAGCAGGTTCGTTCCGGTTTTTGTTCCGGTTCGGGTTCGGTTCAAACCCTTGTTTATAAAAATACATATAAAAATTCGTCAAAAATTAGAAAAAAAAAATCAGCAATTCTTTTTAATTTTTTCTTTTCAAAACGTCAGCCAATTCTTGTTATCAGAAATCATCTTTAGTTCCGGAACGCGTTCATGTCCAAAAAGGAAGTACCAGAACGACGTTCCGGAGCGTTCCGGCTCGACAACACCACTGCATAAAATCCATATAATTTATGGAAACTGTAAATAAAAACTCTGAAGCTCTTGATATTTTGGGTATGGCGATCCAAAACATGAATAACTTGTTTCCTTAAGGCGTCATAAGAGATACTACACAAAATTCCCTTTCTTTATTACCAATTGCGTCGGAATGATGCTCATTATTTACTCTTTTTATTTATTAGAGTACCAAGGCAGTTTCGCTTAGGTTTCACTGTTAAAGTAAAGGGACTAATTGTAATTTTTCTTACAGACTATCCGGTCGTACAATGCATTACAGTGAATTCGTTCTTATCTGTACAATTAGTTTCTTGGATACTCTTTACACTCGAGTCTTCTCTGCCACTTACAGACTCAAATGTAACGCATATTAAAATTACGTCCGCTTTCTCATTTTACCGAAATCAAATTTTTTTCCAACACAATGACTTTTCTCTCGAATACTCCTAAAGCAGCTGCATCGGTGCTTAAAACTGTTCGTTCTTTTGAAGCACGGGGAGGATATGCGATTAGTCGAGTGTAAGTTTCGTCGTACGTGAAAGGTCTCTGCCACTCAATTGCTTATTAAGACTATAATAGCACCTGCTGGAAAGTGTGATCCTACGCTTGTTCTCCAGACTGACATCATTTTTGCTGGTAACGGCGGAGTCAAGATAGATAAATTTACTGAAAACTTCTAAAGTATACTTATCCGCCGTAATCTGGGATACGCTATGCCGCATGTATACACTTGTCCACAACATATACTTCGTTCTGCCAGACTCTGGCCAGGCAGCGGTAAAATACCTCAAAGTGGTAATGCAAAATCGAAATTTGGCTGCGACAAAGTAGTGATCCCAGTCGATATTTGGACCTCAGAACGTGCACACTTCTAGTACATTGGAAACATGCCTTCCGTCAATCACAATCACAAACTGGTTGGCTGTTGGTCGATCGGAGGTCAATCAAGTGGCTTTGTGGATATCGAGGTGTTGAAACTTGGCGCTACCTACTATCATGATGGCAGTGATGTCCATCCTACATTACATTAGGGCATCCGCCAGTTGGGCGGAAGGGTCTACCCTGTGGAGGGTCCTGATGTTCCATGTGGCAATTCTTAAATCATTAGTCCTTTAAACGTTGGAAAATGTTTTTACATGGTGGGTTCCAAACCCTACGCACAACCCAAAATTAAAGTCCAGGGGAATAACACTACACTGCACGCATTAGTTAACATCCAGTGGGTACTAGTATACCATCCGGGCTTGTCAATTTAAACACAGCAAGATAGGGATCATTCTGGGTGTCGCCATGTTGGCTACAAACAGAAACTTTACCTTGTTTGCATGCATCCCATCTCTTCCTTATTAATATAGCTTTCAATTTCCCTTAAGTCCACTATTATATATATTGATAGGTAACTAACAATATTTGATTTTGGTGTAGGGTATTTTGAATTTAACCTGTATGTCACGTTTATATGTCATGATTAAAATATTATCCATAAAGTGTGTACGTACATATAATTTTGTTTCTTTAGACAACAAAGCTTTCCTATTTACGTTGTTGTAAAATTTTATTAAAAACCAATATTTATTATATTCAAAAGAGTAATCAAAAAAAGAAAGGAATTACCGGGTCATATACAATAATAAAATGAAAACGTTAACAAATAATAAAAAAATTCGAGTTGCTTTGTTATGATTTTGTTTTTGTTATAATATGACTGTAAATATTTTTTTCAGTGTCTTTCAATGATTTTGTATATGATCTCATATTTGATTAATGCCCTCAACGCAGCTCACCTTAACCAAACCAATTTTTTCTTACCAAAAAATAAATCTTTTGGCAGCTTAAGTGTATAGCGAAAAATTGCATAATGATGAAATGAAAAAAAAAATTAAAAAAAAGATGCAAGTTTGTTTATAATCATTATCATTTTTGAATTTTTGTTTGGTTCATATTAAATTAAATAAAAAATTTAAATAAAATTTTGCCTGCCCACACACACATGATTTGTAAAATAAACTTACAAAATACACGAACGCTTAGTTAAAGAAATGAAGAAACAAAAGGAAAAAAAAAAACAGTTTTTAATATGCATTTAATAATTGTATTATAAATAATATATTTTATGGGAATTCTTAAGCAATGTTCGCAAGGTTGTCACGTATATATGCCACCGAAACATTTGTATTATGTGTTGGATAAATTTTATCATTTGGGCTATAGCCCTCGGTTTACAAAAAACAAAAACAAAAAATAATACGTGTATTTGCACGTATAGCCAAAGAAAACTTATTTATTCCATAGGCGTTTTGCAATGCTTAATGTTTAGATTAATAATACAATTAATATTCAACCTAAGTTTTAATTTATAATAACAGTAAATAGTTCAATTAAAAATTATTAAAAAAAAATATACATCTTTATTACCAATATTGATGGATTAGTCGATAAAGTATAATAAAACTGTTGTTCATAGTAATTAATCGATTTTAGTGTTTTAAATTCATTTAATGCTTGTGCCGTAAGTCTTTTCTTATAGGCAAGCATGTGATCAGGACCAAGCAATACAATGTACATGATTTTAGTAAAACTAAGTTTCCTTTTTTTATTGAAATAATAAATTTTCTGTTAATAAACAAATTTTCTTACTTGATGACCTATTTTCAGATAAACATGGATTTGATAAAGCATTGATTAGTTACGCATTCAATTAATTCGATAAATGAAAGAGAAAAAATGATGAATTTCTGATGCCTGTTTTGGTTTTTCGCCATTATTGAAGATTAATTATAAAATAGTATTCATTCATTTCTGACGTTTGCTCAAGCAATTGCAAAACTTTTAGAAAATAAATTTTAATACACGTATATGTTAGGTTAGGTTAGGTTAGAGGACGTGTGCTTGTCAATTAAGACAAGTACAGTTCAACCTCCGGGTAGTTGAATTGACCCATTGTACAACGTCCTAGTTTCTCACACCACTTATGTTGTGTGTGTTAATTTTATACATGAGTGGTGGGACCTACAGTTTAAAATCGACTCCGAACGACAGATTTTTGAGAAACTTTTTCATGGCAGTTTTATTTACTCTCAGATTTTTTGCCAGAAATCTTTTTGAGAGGAAGTTGCCGAAGAAATACTTTTTGTATTATGTTTTGATGTCTGGCTTACGGTTCGAACCCTGGCTTTACGTCTAATAAGCCAACACACTATCTACTAGACTACGGCGACTTTAAAAGAAATTTTCATATTATACGTTATCATTCTAATGACGTTATCCTTCTAACGACGTTATCCTAGTGATTCTAAAAATAATTGATATATTTCTAATTTATGTATGTATGTTTGTATGTTATTGTTTCTTGATTTCAAATCTATTTAATTTTTGTATTTATAGCAGAATTATAAAATCATAGATTTGTTTTCAATACAATTAAAATACTTATACGATCTATCTTTTAATGTTCCCTAAAACAATCGATTTGTATTGAAAAACGAGAAAAACGTTTACGGAAAATTTTGTAACAGGTACGTAATATGTACATATGTATGTAATATGGCCTCAAATGGTAAAACGACATAAACATTCAAATAAGGAACGCGTGTGTCTTAAGTCTTTTGTTTCCAATGATATTTTCAACACTAAAACTGCATCAAAATATATCGCCAGAGTTTAAAGAAACTCTTGTTTTGTATTTATTTTTTTAAAGGTATTCCAAAAAAAAAAAAAAAAAAAAAACAATTAAATAAATAGGAAGGATTTAACACTTAACAACGACTAATTTATAAAAATGTAATAGTGGTTCGATTATAAATTGCCTTTAAAATTAAATGCTGCAACGGAAATTAACTACTTTTGCTTACAAATTATAATTCGATAATTGCTTTTTTTTCTTTCTTATTATTATGTTGTTATAGTTGTTGTTATTATTGTTGTAGGCCAGAAATGGTGTGGGGTCTTACATATCAATATAATTTTTAAACAATTTTGGCTTAGAAATGTTTATAAAACAAAGACAACTCGTTGTGATCTTATTAGGTCTTATTGAAATAGAAAAACAAACAAAATGCTGTAAAAACTAACAAGAAAATTAAGTGGATTAAATTTTCTCTATCCAAAGAGCAAATGAAAAGGGGCCTGTTTTTTATTTATACAATGATATACAGTGGCTTTTGCCTGCTCAACAGAGCCTATATACATTTATGTATTGATATAGGTGTAAAGAGACTTTACTGTTCGCTTAAATGAATTCAGGCTTGAATTCAGGCTATAAAACCTCACTTGGTTGTCTATAGATTTTGGTAATTATAATCAGTTGACAAAGTGGTCAGCATAGTGAACAGGAAGAGTTTTTGTTATTTGTCTTCGTACAACATTAAGTCACCCGTTGTTGCGTATTATATGTGCACATACATACATGTTTATACATGAAAGTACACGTTTACAAAGTCGTGTGGTTAGTGCAATCAGGCTCTGGTATAAATGTCAACTAGAAAACGAAAACTTAAAAACGGAAGTAAACGCAACATCTTATAACACGACTCACTTGTATTTGAAAATGGAAAATGAAATAAAAGAAAACAAGTTGTAAACAATATTAGCTAATTTGGTAGTATAAAGATTTCCATTAATTCCATTGACATTCTTTTACCATTTAACTTAATCAAACAGAAAAACAAACAAAAAAAAAACACGTTGTGGACGAATGAATCTGTAAGTTTGGCTCAAAAGTTTTACAGCCTTTGAACGACTCAATTGTGGAGATGTGGTATTCAGACCACATTTATACCACACACACACACACATTTAAGTTAAAATCAAAAGTGTTACACATACATTCATTTACATCCACCCTGTTTTTGACTTTTTTTTATGTATAATTTCGATTACATTTAATGATAAATGAAAATATTTGAATAATTTGAATAAAACAACCACTTAAATGGACGTTAAAAATAAAGAAACTGAAAGCGATTTGTATAGAAAAAAGAAAAATGAAAACGATAAGGAAAAGTATCCAGTAGCTGGTGTAACGCTATAAATGGCAAAAAAGAATTATGGAATCTATGCCAATATATGTATGTATGTTTAATAATAATAACGCAAAATGGCCACTTTGTTGTAAAAAAAAGGACAGATGAGTTTAATATAGACTTCCTCATTGTATTGTAGATGAAAGTGAAACTTTTGATATAATTTATAGAAATATTTACTGAGACTGTCTGATGAACCTCTATGTTGTAAGCAAATATTCTGTGAAGAATCATAGAAAAAAAAAACAAACGCAATCAGTATGATTATTACAGAATTTAACGAAAAAGCGTGACATTTTGTAGGGAACGCTCTGAGTAGCTGAAATCACCACTGGAGCCTGAGGCTTTGGTCAACCGTAGGCAATGATGAACACCACATGTGACTTGGTGCTACAGACGATAAAATTCCTTTCGGTATAAGATGTGATTAAAGAGATTTATTTTTTATATTTTTAATTTAAGACTTTAGTAATCCGTATCAAATGTAAAGAATCTTCTTCGACAGATCCTTAATTAATTGTTCAAGATCGAGTCGCAAATAAACATCAGGAAAGCAAAAATGTCCACAATGAAATGTGGTAAAAGCTAATACTGGGCAATTGTGGTCGAATTACAACCACATCTGCATCTACTGCCATCAATTTAACTGTCTGAAGAAATCAACTGTTCACAAGCTATCAGCTTTGGGTCTTTGCTGAAGATTTCAATATAAAAGAAGCTTGGACGTTCAATTATTTCGGTTTTTTTTTCTTAAAAGTAAGGAATGCTATCACAATCTAAATGGCTATTATTAATGCATATTTGACTTGAATGAGAGTATACTAACTGAGCTTAATAATGATTTTAATGCCCTAAAAAATAATGGATAATCTTGTTTACTTGAAAAAAAGTTCTTCCTCACAGCACTTTCGTCAACCTTTCTTTCAATACACTATGGACTTATGCAAATCCCTGTACTTTTATTCGCTAAGGCTTAACCAAGTGAATCTAAAGCATTGTCTTAGCATTATTTTTTTTTTTAGACGAACCCAGGCACAGACTCTCACGTATATGTGAATATTAGAGAATTGACTTTCTAAGTACACTTATAATTACAGATTCTGGTCTTATATGAATCAAAAAGAGAAATTACTTTAAAGTTATCTGTTAATAAAAGTTGTAAAGTTTTTAATTTAAGCTTTAAATTGAATTGGAATATTTTATAATATTTAGTTCACAATGCAAGCATACTGTGTTGGCTTCTTATCAAATTCAATCCTAATACTTCAGCAATATATTTTTGTGAAAGGAATTATTTAAACGGAGAAAAATTTCTTGGTCTGCGTCATTTATCGAAAAGAGAACGATAAGATATATTCTTTGATAATCAAAGATTCGTTATATTTTGGGTTGAAAATATTCAAAAACTACTTTACATTTTTTACCATCTAGAGTTGAGTTTATGGCAGTGCACTATTGATTTCTACTATTATTTTGCATATTATAGTGTCATTGAATAAAAAAATAAATTGCTAAAAATTGTTAATTTAAACATTTAAAAAATGACTGTATAGCAAACCGCTTGGTAAAATGAATATATCCTTTCATCGGATGTGGTACTTAAAACAGGATTTTGGCATGCGTCTGAACCGTGTTTGTTCATACAACAGCTGTTAACTGGTGTAAAAAATACATAATGAAGTCTGCCATAAATGTGTGGTAGCCATTAGGTACCCAAAATGTAATTTTCTCTGCCATAAAACATGAAAAAAAAAGAAATTTAAAACTAAAAAAACACTTAAACACTCTCTCCTTTTGTTTAACTACGAGACGGGTATACATATATTATTACTGTTGTATTTCAAAATCCATTCACTGCAGTTAAAATTTGTTGCAGTTAACACTCTGGCGCAAACATGTTATCCCGAATTGTGGCAAATTGTAATTAAACTCAAACGAAGTACTTATGCTATAGATATCGTGGCATCAGAAGGAGAAAATGACTTATTTACTATAGGCGAGCGATTATACGCTTACATAGAATTTTGCCTACTCTAAGTTAAATAAGTAAACGCACCTGGGCTAGGCAAACAGGCTACTTCCTTGTTATTGATTACACACACACATACACACACGAAAAATCATATGAAAAAAGTTTTACTAGTTTTTGGTCAAATCACATTGTTAAGATTGTATAAAAAGTTTTTTCTTTAGCCATCAAGTGAACGTGAGTACCTTTCCTATGATAAATACAAAATACATTCCATGCTTTTTTGTTTCTTTGTGCCTTATTTTTCTTTTGATTTTGTCTTCATAACGTTTTTCTCATGGTGCGTTTAAAAGTTGGCGTTTTTATAAAAATCAAATTGTTTGTAAAAGAAAAATTTCAATCTTCACTGATTTCCTATTATTATGCAATTTATATTTACTTGTGACAATCAATATACGCACAATAATCGCCTTTCTTTCAAGTTTTCATTTTTGTTTTCTTTGTGGCATACTACTGAGTATGCGCTATAAAAGAAATTAATCATAAATTATGTTTGTCAATAAGGAAATGTTGAAATTGTAAAACTATAATATACTTACATACATACATACATATACTCGTATATACAACAATATAATAAAGCTTTAAGGATTTGAGTTTAACTAAAATAAGTATGCTTAAGTATGTTAGTAAACAAAAGACTTAAGAAACAAGCTTTACTTATAATGCCTGTACATAAATTGTATTAGTTAAGCTGCAGCAATAAAAACCACATTAAATTGTTTGTCATTATATTAGCATACTTATGTGTATATGTATGTATTTGTATGCACACGGTAGAAAATTTATTATTGGGATTGACTATTCAATGGAGTGTTAACAAAAAAAAAACAATAAAATAATCTGCATTCAATTGGATTTGAATGCGAAAATTAAATGCAATGAAAATTCAAATGATTGTGGAACAAAACGAAATTTATAATCATATGAAAAAATTCTATTGACAATTTAACAAGATAAAAAAATATATGTATATATCAACAGGGTGATCCAATGTTTAGGACATTCTTCCACTAAAGAGTTTATGTTGAATATTCTATTCGTAAAAGAATTAATTTTTCGGTCACATGCTATTTGAAATAACTTACTGACTGACTGTAGTTAATAAAATCTAGTAAATAAATGGTAACATCAACAACAATTATTAAAATTAACTTTCCTTCCTTTAGGTTAGGTTAGGTTAGAGGACGTGTACCTACCTGTCAGTCAAGACAAGTACAATACCCGGAGGTCGGATTGATCCATTGTACAACATCCTAAAGGAGGGAAGGATAGTATAGGGGATAGGATGAAAGGAGGGAATATGGGAAAGGGATCCTTTGAAGAGATCAAAAAAAATTTCGGGACACGTAATTAATATTGCACGTAGATGTACTAATTTCCCAATGAAATGAAAAAATTAAACTAGATTACATGGTTTCGAATTAATATCATTCCATTTAAGTGTTTTCTTAGAAAAAATATATATTTTAGCTAAATACATCGCTAAATTATAAAAAATATGCACAAAAATGAAAAGAAGACAATTCTGAAATTGCAAGCATTAGTGGCAGACATCTAAAAATATTCAAATAATACTGTCGTATCAAAAATATCACAGAACAACTGAGGCCATTAGAAGAAATTCCACACCAAAAAATACTGCAATACTAGTACTGCAGATCGTCTAATAATTACTTATGGGAAGAAGTATGGGCCAATACAACATATTACTTTTAACTAAAAACGTCCATTGCAGATTAAATTCAATCATCTTAACTGGATATGTAGCCGAACACAAACCTATGGCATCGAAAAATAAACTTGCGTCTCGTCTCTCTATCGCTTCAATATAGAGAAATAAGCGTAACATTATTCAGGAAAGAACGTTTTTACGGTGGTGAATCTAAATTCAATTGATTTGACTTCAATTGGAAGAACAATGAGTGGCGTTTATCGAAGCAATATTTGTATCCACGCTATACTTTGAATGCAATAAAACACAGAAAAGTTGCATACTGGCATACCCAGCTACCATATAGCATTACACAATGCAATGGGTTTGATTATAAAGAACGATTCATTGTATGTAAAATGGATTGTTATTCAAGATAGTGATGATAATGATAACTTACCGCAAGATTGAATGAAGTACTTAGTATGGACAGCATAAAGCCTTGACTCCATTCCAATTCGTAGAACGATCATGTGACACGACTTGAACAAAAAATTATCTTGACAAATATTTGCTACTTTAGGATTTTTGTCGAATAAGCACTTTTTGGTGTGAGCTTTTTTCTTGGTTATGTTGACAGACTTGATATACTATCACGATATTTCTTCGGCGATTTCTCTCAGCAGATTCCTGGCAAAAGCTCTGAGAGTAAATAAACCTGCCATGGAAAAGTTTCTCAAAAATCTGTCGTTCGGATTCGACGTTAAACTGTAGGACCCGCCACTCACGTATAAAATTAATGCACACAACATGAGAAGCTAGGCCGTAATCGTGACTGAAGGGTTGTAATGGTCAATTATGTATGTAGCTTTATTTTGAAAATTTCATTTTTGTTCAAACATACTGCTCTCATTAAATAATTTCAACGACATAATTATGGAATGACTTAGTAATCCTACATCCTAAGTATTTATGATCGCTGTAATTCGCCTTTATATTTCGATTGTCAAATAAATCTTTAGTTTTTATTTTTAAGTCAGTCGGTAATTAAAATGGTTTCATGTAAATTAATTTTGAAACTTTTTTGTTTTTCTTTTCTACTTTTTAGAGTAGACATATATGTATGTATGTATATACATATATATATATATATATTTTTTTTTTTAATAAACAGCAAATTAAAATGTCATGAAGAAAGACTTTTTGTATTATTTTACTAATGGCATGATGATAATACAACTCCAGTAGCTATCAATACAATGGTACAGTAAAGTTTAGCTTAATGCACAAACATGTGTACTAAACTGGCCTGGACCGCTACAATAACTTTAACCAAATTGAAAAAGTAAAGAAGAAAAAAAATTGGATGTACATAAATACTTACGTGTAAATGTAGTCTTATTTAGATATTGTATACTGCGTTCATATGTACGTAGATATACTTGAAAAATATGTAATAAATGCGGTAGTCGCGTGGCATTGCTCTTGGCCATCGTATAACCATAAAAATCCATCCACAAAGGCACATATATGGCTTATGTTTGTGGTATAGGTGACCGACCAAAATAGCAACGAGAAAACCAGAAAGGATTTATTTTTTTATTTTTATTTTAATAGACGAATTAAGCAACAATTTTTCAATTATGTAATACACTTCACTACATACCCTGCACTCACATGCACACTCATGACATTATGCTATTTCGTTGTTTGTTTTGGCTAAAACGAATTTCAGACCTGTTTTAACTTAAATGCTCTAACAGCATCCATCTAATCCAATCATCCAACTATACGGAGCAGCACTAATATTTGTAGCGTTTTTGTACAAAGTTTCGAATGGAAAATTTTAACACATGAATTCGTTATGATTTTCATTTCTTTTACGTAGTGAAGGGCGATTTTACTGTATGTGGCGTGCATTAACAATTTTATTTATTTTCATATTTTTCATATTTTTTTATGGCACTACATACATACATAAGATCATACATATATCTGCCGGCCATTAGCATTTCGTTACAAGGAAGAAATTCAATATTTAATTGCGATTAAATATCTTCAGTTTATACATATTTCAAGTACTTACATATATATTTTTCTTTTAATTTGAATGAATTTTCTTCCCTTAAAGTAATATTACTAATTTGAACCAGGAAAAGTTTTATTGCAGATATCATTCCATAACCCAATCTAAAGTGGAAATGAAGACTCTAATACAACAATTAAATAAATATTAATTAAATATTAAATAAACAGAAATAAATCCGTACGATCGTGGCTTTCATTTAATCTGGTATTGAAACTGTTTAAAATATTCGTCAACGAATATTTTCTTTTATAAGCGCAAATGTTTATAATGCTTGTAGTCCAGCTATCCTGGCACAATATTCTTTCGTTATAACCTAGTTCATGATCGTAGAAATAGTCCAACGTTTGCAGATAACGCTTTGAAGTTTGAACGTTTTGAACTGAACAGTTCATCTTTCAAAACTGCTTGATTGAAGTGACAACGCAGTGACTCCTCAGAGAATTGTTGGACATTTTCTAGGATTATAATTTTTTGTAAAAGAGCACAAAAAAGTTAAAAGAGAAGCAAAAAAAGTAAAAATTCCTTATTGTACCTCGTTTGTTAGGAACTACGTTATAACCCTTTCGGAAGAAGCAATGCGAAAGCCAAACACCCAAAATTGCGAAGAATAATTTATGAATTTTTCATCAATATAACATACACAAACATGTGCTCACTAATCATTGCTTGTGACTGACTGACTATGTCTCAGCCGTCGTCTTTATAAGATTTGGATTTCAAGCGATATTTTTCCGCGGCTTTTTTCTGTATTTCGAACGAAGATTAAATATTCTATAGGGCATACTTAAGCGATGTAGAAAGTAAAAGGAACTTCAATAAAAAAAATTCACAAGAAATGACACTTTAAATCATCATTTGGGTTTAATTCGTTTTCAATATTTTATAGAGGTACTCATACTCCGTAATAAACAATTATAAACTTCCAGGAAGACTTTCAATCGTTCCAAGAATTACATTTGAATCAGAGCTTGTGCTGGCCATTATATAATAATTATCAACTTTATCCCATCATTATCATGGATAAAGATCCATTTTACATTTAAACTAGTCAAATTTTGTGAAAAAGTTTAAAAATTTTATATAAAAATGTATACTGAGGACATAAAGTCCTCTATAAAGTTTTTTATTTATTTTTTTAAATTAATTTTCTGGTTTTATTTTTATTTCAAATTAGTGTTGAAAAATTCAGTACTTTTGTATTTTTTTCAGTACTTTTTCATTTCAAAAATACCGCAGTACCCCCACCAAGCTTTCAGTACTTTTTTCATCAAATTCGTTTATGTTCGTCCAAAAAATAAATATATATTTTCATAAATATTCGCACATTCTTTTTCCGTTTCCGGGTTTATTAAGTAAAAATTACGCCCCGTTTATTCACTGCACTATGGTAGTTGTCTGTCTAATAGGTAGTTACAAGTTACAGTAGCCTTATTAGACAGACGCTCAAAAAAGCCACTGTTCAAAAACCCCAGGTCAGACAAAAAAAAATAAAATTGTTTGTCAGAAAGAAAAGTAGGTGTAGGTAAAGTTCGTTTGAAAACAAGAAATTGCTGGTTTGGATAGAAAAAGAAAACATTTTTTTTTAAATTTTTTTTTAAATTAATTTTTCTTTAGAAGTGAAATTCACCAGTTGTGGTGAGCTTTTTTCACAAAATGTGGTGAATTTTGTCCGGTGTGGTGAATAAATGACGTTATTCGAAATGGATACTGTGTTACCATAAATCCATGTACTGTATATTGTGATTTGGACGGTGCATGTCTAGAATAAGTAATTTTCAGATATGTTAGTGGAGGCATTCACCGATATGCGAAAACAATGTTGCCATTGTGTCATTTCCATTTAAAATTCTAAAAAATTAAAATTACAAAAAATAATTAAATTTTAATTATTTTGTAAATGAATTCCCAAAATGTTTTTTGCAAATTGGAAATTTTTTATAAATTTTAAAAATCGGATCACAAAAAATTATTAAAGAATATTTTATTTTTCAAAAAAAAAAAGCTGGTTACAGACAGATTCCTGATTTTATGATTTGCGCTTTTCAACATAAATGGGTTAGGCAGGCTATGGTAAAGGTCTTAAGCCCCGGTTAGCCAGGGGCTAACGTATGTATTTTAGATTACGAAAAGCAATGAGAATGATGAATGAACCGTTGCGTCGACATTTTTTTAGTAAACCAAATCAACTGTTTTTTTGTTTTGTATATATGTATGAAGAAACATGTGTTAGTTCTTCTATTCCATTTCGCACGGTAAGTATAATAATATAAATATATTTTTATAAAACTACCATTTGATGCAAAAAGGTACTCTTTCAGTACTATTTCAAAATTTAAATTTTGCAACACTCTTTCAATCAAATACATATATTTTGTAGCAAAATTACATTTACCTTTTTTATTCAAATTGTGGAGAGTTTTCGTTTAAAAAGCTTATTTAAACTTTAGATTGAGTGAAAGTTTTACGCTCCAATGTAGTTTTCTTCAAATAAATTTTTTCTTTATTGCTTTTGAACATAAGTCAAGCTTTAAATAAAGAAAGCTTAAAACCTTAACAAAAAAAAAAAAAAAAATATAAAGGAAAATTAATTGTTTTACAAAAATATGTTAGATGGCGCTTTATGACATGAAAACAAAAATATTTTTTTTTTTTTTTATTTTTTAAATTAATCAAATAGTCATTAAAATGAATGCAAAACAAAAGCTATTTAAATTGTTATAGTTTTTGTTTTTTTTCAACACTTTTGAAGCATTTTATTTCCCATTACATGCAATTAAATACACATTTCATTCATATGCAATAAATAATAGAGTAATTAATGTTTTAACAATTTTTTTATTTGTTTTAAATGCAAAAAAAAACTTTAACTGTATTTGTATTGTATTGTATTAAACACTGATTGTTTTTTTATGGTTTGTTTCTGATTTGAAGTCTCTATGGTCGTCTGTCTTTCTGAGGAAGTCATAAAGTTGTTGTATGTTGTAATAAATTTGCTTCAAAGACAAACAACACACACATATTAGCAATGTTAATCTCTGCTCTCATACAAATTGTAAAGAAAACATTGTTTTATTTAATTGTTTGCTAATGTTAGAAAGAAAAAACCATTTGGAAAAAAAATTCGAGAAAATTAGGCTTAAAAATAATCCCGCATAAATGCTTCTCTTGGCAATGGCACTCGTTGTTAGTAATCTCTTACACTATTTCCAATTACAATAAAAATATTAAATATTATCCCATATTTCAATTATATTAAGCTGATGTACATAATAAGTCTATCAAAATCACTTATTTTTAAATTGGAGATGTTTTAAATTGGAAATACTTGTAATCTGAATCAGCAATGTTTGGGTATGTAGTCAAATACTTTTAACACTATGCAACACAGCCTTCGTTTCTTCCTAAGTAAACAGTGTAAATTTTGTTTTCTTCTATTTAAGCCTGTGTTCATTCATGTGTAAGTTTTATTTTATTGTTTTTGTTGTTTTGGTAGTTACTTTAATATTCGTTTTAATGAAGAATAAACGTCATCAGTAAAAAAATTATTATTGCAAAAAATCATTCTGCTACTGTGGCAGCAATTCATATGCTCGTGTTTATAGAAATAAACACTGGCAACAGATTTTAGTACCAATTTGGCTTTAACGAATTGTTAATAATACCAAACAATATGGGGTGTACCACACATAAGGATTTTGGCAAATTTTGTTATTCATATTAAGTTTTCAATAATCAAATAAATAATGAAATATAAAATTGTTACCTTCTGATTTGGGGATCAAAAAAGCATATTTTAGGTGCCAATAAGGAAAACTACATTTTCAAAAATATGGGTTGTGTATTCGAAGCATTGTGTGATGTTTATACCAAAACAATTTTTCCTCTTATGCTGGAGAGACTCATTACAGGAAGGCTTTTTTATTCCTTCATTCGAAAAGGTTTAGATCAATGTCCAGAAAAGGATTACTCTCTAGTTACCCACGTCAGGGTACGTTATTTTTGATGCCACCTTCATGTTATTGGGTCGACCTCTCAAGCCTGATTTTGGTGTATTGTATCGTTGCCGGCTTTTTGTCTTCAAAGTAGCCGATTGTCATCTCAGTATGAGTTCCCAATTCACTGGAATCAATCAGTAAAAATCTAACAATAGCATGGGACGACCCATATTAGTTGCGAATTTTTTTTCGTATTCTTTCATAAACTGATCATAAATCAATTATGTATGTGCCTTTGTAGTTGAATGGTTTTTTTTATATTATTGGCCATTGCAGGGGTCTTGAAGTTTTTCTATGTTTTTACTTCAACAACAACACAACGCGGTATTGCATTTAAACTAATATTTGTCAAGCTCAATTAATCTGGTTAAAAGGTTGCTGCTGTTGTTGTTGCTGTTGTGTTGGGTTGAACTATTACCATTGTATTTAAATGTTTGATTTACAAATTCAATAAAAAGAAAAAAACAAAATTTAAATTAAAATTAAAAAATTACGTATAATTTTTTCCTCAATGCTAAAAGTATTATGATTTGCATATGGTGTGTATTAAAACTGTGTGTGTTACTTTTTGTAACCTTAAAAATTCTTGTAATTTCTTTAATAATTAAATTTTAGTTTCAAGCCATGATAACTTCTTTTTTTTAACAAGTTAGATTCATATAGTTTTTGTTCGTTTGAAAGATTTTGTCATTTTAACTTAGACTGTTGTCACTTATCATGTGTGGCTAAAAACATAAAAATCAAATTATGTCTCGTAATTTATGACTGTGTTAAAAACTTACTGATTTTATATTATTTGTTTATTTTTTTTCACGGTTTTCGTTAAATAGCCATTTGCTGTTTTAATAGGGAAAAAAAAGTGTTGTTTTTTTGTATAAACACAAGTTTGTGTCTTAAGTCTTTTGTCTTGTGGAAATTTTGAAGATTGTTTGACTAATAAAAGATGCT
This sequence comes from Sarcophaga subvicina, assembly GCA_936449025.2. Taxonomy (NCBI): domain Eukaryota; kingdom Metazoa; phylum Arthropoda; class Insecta; order Diptera; family Sarcophagidae; genus Sarcophaga; species Sarcophaga subvicina. The sequence continues at coordinate 888,112 of OW388084.2, forward strand.
CTGACTCATTTTAAAAATTGTATACATTTATTGTATGCATCATAATGGCACATATTCATGAATAAAATCAAATGAATGAAATGAAATATTTTCGAATAATATGCTAAATAAGGCAAAACAATGGAAATTATATTCATTTCAATTAATTATAATTTAAAAAAGTATTTATTTTTTTTGCTAGGTGTCACAAAAGTAACGCAGTTGAATGATACAAGCGTGTGTAAGGCAACTTTACATTGTATTGGAGGATGCAACCTCATTTTTATAGATACACACAGATAGAGGTTCTATTGCCAAAAAGCAATGAAGCGCAATATAAAAGTCTAGGGAAATCCTATACTTTGTTCGCCTTTAACCTTTGACTGCTGAGGTCAAGAAAATCAATTGCGATTCAAATATATAATTTCATAAGTCAGGGTTGCTCCGGAAACGATATACGTAGAGAAAATGTTCTTTATTTCCCCTTTTTTAACGTTAATGTATCTCTATTATATGACTAAAAAAACAAAAGTGTTTAACTATTTGTATTAATTACTGGCATGTTCCTCTCTGAGCCATTGACATTTGGAAATTCTCTAGTTGGAGATGATCAACCATTGTTACCCTTCTTTCAGGTATCTCGATGATATTCGACAATTCCAATTGAGTGTCTCTCTGTACCTTACTAAAATCAAGAGCTGACCTATCTCTGAGGCATTTATAAGCAATTTCATTTTCATAAATAGCTGATATCATCATAAATAGTTGATAACGCAAGTAGTAGTTATGTGCAATATATGATTTGCTTTAATGACAGAGGAGTGAATTGTACTAATGCCTAGAAATCTATCCACAAAGATATTAACAGTCTGAAGAGCAATATATTTATTTGTAATAATAATCGTGGAGAAGCAATTTGTAAACAAGTTAATAAATATGGCTAGAGTCCAAAAACAAGACAGAATCCAGTTACCATTGTAGGGGAGATAAAAGTCAAACTGTTTATTCCCTGATCATATTTCAAACATTGATATTCGATGAGATTTCACAAGTGACCAAAGGGATACATATCAAGTGAAGTAAAGCTTTTGAAGCCAGCTTCATGTTATCGGCTCGTCCTTTCAATCGCATTTTGGTATTGTATTACATCATGTTCGGTCTTTTGTCTTCTTTTTTCTATCGTGTAAACAGTTATTAAATAATAGCAAAGTGCTCAGATAGGGACGAATGTCATGTTTACTTCAAATTGAATGTATGATTTTTACTTAATTTGCACATTATTAAAACATAATTCTTTTTTAGCGATTTTAAAATTTACATTTTACATTTTTAACAAATCAATGTTTTCTTATGGTAATCTCTGACTAGCCACCTGTTTAAGCTCTTCTTCACTTAAATAGCGTGAATTACGATGACATTATAAACATTGCCGGTCTCCAATCTATACTTATCAACTGCTTAATTTAATTTAGGTTTTTTGTATATTTTTTCTTTTTGTTTTTGAATGTCGTAATGATATGCAATTGTGAGTTGTAAGGCGTTGTAGTGTTTTAAAAAAGTGGAATCTTCGTTTCAATGTGGTATTCTGGCATTACGGTATCCCAGTGTTTTCGGCATTTAAAGGGGTTACTTACTTAATTACTTTGTAACTTTTGTTGAAACAAAACAAAAAAAAAAAACAACGACAGCTCACCAGGCTTTGTTTTTAAATTTAATTTGTTGTTTCATATATGTAATCATCTTCAATTTGATAAATTGTTAAAAAGAGTTCAATTCGCTATTTACACTGACCTTGTTTGTGTCTTTTTGTTTTTGTTTTTATTGTTTTGTTAATGTTAATGTTTTAGCGTCTGTTGGAGTACAAGAAATAAAAAATCAAAACAGAAAAAGAAAAGATCATGGCTTAAATTAATAACAAAAACATTTTTATGTACATATGTGGGAACAAATGAGTCTATTATTTAAATAATAACATTTACCACAGCAACAAATTCTATTATAATTTAATTTCGCTTAAAAGAAACTAAATGGTATAAAAACTTTGCTGAAAGTTGTAATTAAGGCCTGTTTACCCAATGGATGTATAAGCATTCGAAAAGAGTTAAATGTTGACATCAGTAAATATACTGACTAAAATACTAAAAAAAGCTAGTATCGAGCCGGTACTAGAGTATATAGTATAGCATAGCATAGTTATAGTGCCAAATACAAAATTCTGGCGATTGATAAAATAGAAGGTATGTTCTTCATGAACTTATGAAATTTGTATCGTCCAAATTTATTTCTGAGAGTTATGAGGGATAAAAATCCACAAATTTTGGTTTATAATAATAAAGTGTTCAAAAATTCATTGTAAAGTCATTTATTTATTTTAATATAATTAAAAATTATATCTAATTATTATGAGCTGAGTAACATAAAAGTCGCTGTAGTCTAGTAGGTAGTGTGTTGGCTTATTAGATGTAAAGCTCGAGTTCGTATCCCAGGTCAGACATCGAAACGAAATATGTAAAGAAAAATATTTCTTCGGCAACTTCCTCTCAGCAGATTCCTGGCAAAAGCTCTGAGAGTAAATAAACCTGCCATTAAAAAGTTTCTCAAAAATCTGTCGTTCAGAGTCGACGTTAAACTGCAGGACTCGCAACTCACGTATAAAATTAACACACACAACATGAGTGGTGTGAGAAGCTAGGCCGTAATCCTGGCTGAAAGGTTGTAATGGCCAATTATGTATGTATGAGTAACATAGACCTTATGCTTGCAGTAGTGTAACAGACCAGAGTCTCTGGCCTCTGGTTTCTGGTCCACAATGAAATGGATCGACTAAATACAGATTGTTTGCAATGATGAAGGAGTTTTTCGAGATTTGTGGTCCTTCATATTCTCCTCATTCATAACCTTTGGAGCCTTTTTTATTTGCAAAACTGAAAAAGCATCGGTACAATAGAGGAAGAGAGTGAACCACATCGAAATGGTCAGCATATTGTAATATATTGATTTGCTGTTGTGATGTTGAAAAATTGCTTTTAAAATTGCAGTTTGAGAGGGTGGCTTTAAAATTTTTTTTAAACATACTCATGCATTTTAATTATGAAAAAATAGCACACATTTTTATGTTAATTTTAGAAATTTTGTGTTTATCGTTAACCAGTATTTCTCTTTCAAGGCCATTTGTTTTTTTAGGTTTATTTTCAATATATTTTATACACAATGTTGTGTATAATATTTATTTCATATATTTTAGATATTTCTTTATGGCATATTTGTTTATTTATTTTATTTAAAAATTTTGCAAAGTCATTACATAAAGACAAAAATGAAAGAAAAAAAAAATCAACGTCACGGCGCCTTAAAGGCAATAAAAACTTCAAAAACCTCAAAAGCAAAAATAACAGTGAAAAATTATAACATCGGTGACCCTAAGTCATGCAATACTAAACCAAATGAAATCAAACTATCCAGACCCTCAGACAGACGTAAATTCAAAAATTAAAAAGAGTTTAATTTTATATTTCAGATTTTAAAAATTCATTAATAAACGATTTTAAATCGATTGAGTAATTTTGGAACTGTCTAACTTTTATCAGATTGACCTATTGGCGATGGCAATAGTGACTATAAAATATTTTAAATTGTAACATATTTTAATTGTAAATATATTTTAATAATAACGTCGGTTATGGTTATTATGTAATATTGATTTTGTTTCTTAATTTCAATTTTATTTTTAATCAATTCCAAAGGATTATCTAATAATATTTTAATATTAAATTTAATTTTGTTTTTAATTTAACAATTTTTTTTTGTTTTTAAAGGAAAAGAGTTTTTTTTTTGTAATTTTTACACCAAAAGGTTTATTTAATTTTTATCTTTTTACTTTTTCCAGCAAAGGTATTTGCATTAACAGACGAAATCTCCCAGACGAAATTTATTGCATAAATTTTCTTTCTCTGCAATATTTTGTTTTAGAGTCAGAAAACAAATACAAAAACTATGTTGTTCGTATTTTATGGGCTACATACATATGTATGTAAGGATGAATGTACATTGTATTTATATTGCATGCAATGCCAACTTGCAACCACAATAACAAAATCATGAAACAAAAAAAAAAAAAGCAAAAAAAAATAAAACAAAAATCTGAAGCAATATGTTACTGTGTTTGTTGTTACTTGAACTCGAACTTTTTTGTAAATATTCAAAATTCGCAAAAAACGTTTGCATTGTAATATGGTAACAATTGTTGTCGACTTCAAAGGGAATGAAACCTAACGTGAAATAATCAAAAGTCAGAATTATTTCAGAATAACACTTTTATAATAGCGTTAAGCTCTTTCAACGACATACTTTCAAAAGTATTTTCCGTTTTGATTAAAGACAATATCCTAACATAACTTTCGATCAATACCTTTTAGTAAAGTCTTGAACTAAACTCAGCGATACTCTATTCCAGCAAATATCTGTGATTGCATGAAAGTTTTAAGTATTAGAGCGAGCTTGATCATACAACATCTCATCAGTCTTTCTGATGCGCATATTCAGATTTGCCAAAAGAATTATAATCTGTCACGGTTTTAGAGTCGAGGGCTTTCGTTGTCTGGAGACTATAACAATCGTAGTATGTATAATTTTTATTTTGTAATTGTAAAGGTAAACAAGAGAAATGTATTCAATTATTCTCATAAGGAATCATTCCCTTCATTTTATTATCATCATTATTTTTTTGTTTTTGATAATAAAGATTCATATCATTCATGGCAAACATCCTCCTAAATCCATAGCAATTATGGTGCAATCATTTTTACCTTCGTCTTCATTTAATACCCCATTCCACACACTCCATTCAATACAAAATAATACCAAGAAATGCAAGCAAAAACCACTGATCGTACATGTATGTAGATGGATAGTTTGCTGATTGTTTGGCTAGTTGGTCGGTTGGTTGGTGGCTTCAATTCGTATTGTTTTTATAGGAAATTAATGTTGAAGCTGTGAATTGAAAGATGTTACTTGCCATTGGTTTTTCTGTTGTTGTTGTTGTTGTACATGTAACATAATGTTTCCTTGAGATTATTTATACGAATTTTTTGTTTGTTTTTTAATGTTGAATTTTTTAACATTTTGCAAAAAACAAAAACAATGATTACAATAACAATAACCGGCAACAACAAACACATTGTATATACGTACTACTTGTTTACGTCTTAACCATTTTGTTGTGTTTGTTTTAATCGTTTTACAAGTGCTTGCTACATGGTCACAGACCAGGCCAAGAGTAGCTTTAAATGAAGAAGACGATGTCAGCCGGAGTGGTAGTCATGATCAAAGCATAAAAAAAGTAAACGTTACCAAAAATAGTTTCAAAAATTTCAAATTATCATTTATTTGGTTTTTGGCGGGATTTGGAGTTTTTCTTTCATTGAATGACTACATCATGACTCTTGGCAGATGCCTCTAAAGTGTTTCGAAGGCTCTTCATCTTTACGTGTTTTTTTTACTTTTTTTTTGGTTTCTGACTGTGTGAAGGGAAGCAGTTATTGGGATATTTTGCCGAAGCAGTTGTTACTTTTGACGCTGGTGTTTCCTGTTTAGATTCGTTACGTTACATAATTTTTTTTTTTAATGAAGAAGAGTTTTATATTTTGAAGTTTCCCATAAAGAAAAAAAAATTGAAAAAATTCATGTTACCAGTTGCTATAGTGAATGTGGCAAACAAGTGGGCTTTTATTGTTATTGTTGTTTCTTATTTAACTTCCGTGTCACATCATCATGTTAATTTTCGGTCTTTATACGGTGGTAAGGTATAATGCGAAGAAGAGTCGCGACCATAGCGTTACTGTAGCTAGTGTAATTGAAGCAAAATCATTATAAATTAAGATTTTACGTGTGTACAGTTTAGTATAGAAGGCATGTAGTCTCTGTCTTCAAGGAGTTGCTTTATTATGTAAAACAATTAACATTTCTTTTTAAAACAAATTCAATAAATATATACATATGTATCAGTTTTTGATTTGAAATTTGCAAAGGTCATAAAGAAAAACAATAATAATAATGGGATTATAAATTTATATCTCAAAGATACATATTTGAAAGCATTACTAATTGAAAGTGTTGTAAATTTTTTAATTTAAATTTTTACTCTTAAGAGACTTTAACAAATTTTAGATAGAACTTGCAGCTCGGATGAGAGAATAGAGTTTTCTTGATAAAACTACAACTTTTGTACTATTGTGAGCTACTAAGGCGTTAAACTTTTTATTTTTTAAATTTGATAGATTAAAGATATTTTAACTGAATTAACGTCATTTGTGAAATGTATGTGGTTGTTGTACTATTAAAGAGCATTCCTAATTGCATTCCTTCTCAAGGGGTTGGCAATGCTTGATCTTCATATGTTATGAACTCAGTGGATCAGAGGACTGATGGATGAATGGTTATTTTTTGGCCAGTTTTTTTTTTTGTTAATAAAAAAAATCTTTTATTTTTTCATGTATTTGAACCTACGATGCTTGGCTTTATTGTCAAACACTTTAACAACTACACCACGTCTGCTCTATATACATATAATTTAATTCTGTACAGATATCTCACTGTCGTTATGAATCATGTGTATCCTACTCTGTATGTGGCTAAGAATCTTTTAAATTGCTTTCGAGGCAAAGGAACATGTATATGAATTAAATGCCAAAGTTAAATGGACTAAAATATTAGTCGAAACGTTTTAACACTTGAAAAATATGACGGTTCCAATAAGATTGCGTTTAGCGTGCTTTAAAAGCAAACAATGTGGAGTTATTTTGATTTTATCTCATTTTCAAAAGACATGATTTTTGAGCAGATGACTAAGAAAAAAATATGTCGTAGTTGTTGAATTGAAAAGCAAAACAGATAATATTCAGGTTTTTACTAAGAAGTGTTTATCGCATTCAATGGATTCTTTCTCTTGCAAATCTTTTCTATTCACAAAACTAAAGCGATCCTTGAAGTGCTTTACTAACAAACCCTTATCGCCAGTGTTTTAAGTAGTTATCATATAATTATAACACATATTGTTTCTGTCGCATTGTATTTAGAATTAAAGAGATCATCTATGAAGGGAGTAAGATTATTGAGTAGAAAATCAAGCTTATGCTAAAATATACTTCAAGGTTTGAAAAAAATTTGCAAACAAATATTGATGTCCAAATAAATATTTTTGATTAAAAATAAAGGAAACATCATTTGAAAAGTGAGCAAAAAATTAATGAACGAAGGGATATTGAACTTAAAAACTGCACTTACAGAAGAGCACATAAGAGTAATCTCTTGGCTTAACTAACGTTCAGATTTGTTCGCCAACAATATAGCGCAACGTGCAGTGGAATGGAATCATTTACAGCTGAACCGTATTGTTAGCGACGCCATTTCAAGTCTTTTTTGGAAAATATTTAACGATTAAATCGGAGAGAAAGGTGTAACTAACCCATCTCTATTATGATTTTTTCAAGATTAACCATTAAACCCATAAGGAAGCAAAATTAAAATTAAAATCCATTTAAAAATTTTCTTTTTAAATATAATTTTTATTATTTTTTTGTTTATTTTATTTTCAAAACAATAAAAATAGTTTAACAATGTCTTTTTGTTGTTTGCTTATACTTATTTTAATGAATTATTTACAAAAATATCCATGTATTCTCTTTTAACTCTTTCCTTATATGGTAGAAGCGTAAGGAAAGAGTAAAAATGACTAATTTGTACAGTTTTAAAATTAAAGAAAATAAACAAAAAAAATCTTTAATAAAGTAAAATACAATAAAAAAATAATGAAACAAAACAAATTAAAATTTTAAACGTAATACTTAACAACTAATAACAAAAACAATTAAAATTAATTTTAAAATTGTAAAAATTTACAAAATGATTTTGTGATAAAAATAATGTGGAAAGCGTAAAATGTTTTAAATAGATCGCCAGGATGAGAACGCGAGAGAGAGAGAGAGAGCGAGAGAGAATCAAAAAAAGTTGGAATTGAAATATCAAATACAAATTGTTAATGGAGTAAAAATTATAAAAAAATTATTAAGTTAACAAGGCTGGCTATAAATAAATAAATACCCACAGATATTATTAATTCAATAATATAACTGCTAAAATAGTGATGTTTGATGGCAATTGAGCGCCATATACTGATAATTAAACAAAATTTTTTTTGCCATAAATATAACGGTTATTATAAATTTAATAACATCTACATTCAATACTTGTCAAACATGAGTATACAATGATTAATAACAACCAATGAAAAACTCTGAAGCCTTTAGAGAACGGCAAAATGTTTTCCAAAACTATGTATACTTTAAACAGAATATTTAATTAAAATAATGATAAATGAAAAAGCCTCAATGATTTTGAAAATAAAATATTTACAAGTAAATGTATGAATGTATATAGTATGTATATACATATAATTTTGATTTTCCTTCAACTCCAACTCTCATCTTTCTCTACATCTTCAAATTAAAAAAAAAAAATAAATGTTTACATGCGCTTATGGAACCTTTAGAAGGTAATTTCTGCGGAAAAAAGTCTCTAATAAGTGTGTCAATGAATGTTCAGTACTGTTTTTAAAAATATTAAAATTTTATCGTGAAATAAAATTTTAATGTTTTTGTTTTGTGTGTTTATACGAATCATATTCTCTTGTAATTGTGTGTTCGTAGGTTCCTATAACTTAATATTAACCTATGGTTTAATGGTATCACCTTAGTCCCAGCCATGGCTGGCTGGTACCCAAACTTTTTCCCATACCGGCTTCCATACCTTTTTCCATTCTTGTACTTTAACCTCTTTCCACACTGGCACTTGTATCGATTTCCATTCGTCCTTCCAGGCCTGTTTCTTTTCGGTGGCCCAGACTTGTTTCTTTTCGGTACGCCAAATTTGTACTTTTTCCTCTACCCAGGTTTCCCGTTTCTCTTTAATCCAAATTTGTTTCTTTACTGGCTTCCACACCTGGATCCATTCAACTTTCCATTCGAGTTTTTTGTCGGTGCGCCATTCTTGTTTCTTTTCGGTCTTCCATTCTTGTACTTTTTCTGTTTTCCATTCTTGTTTCTTTTCAATTTTCCATTCTTGTACTTTTTCCGTTTTCCATTCTTGTTTCTTTTCGGTTTTCCATTCTTGCTTCTTTTCGGTACGCCAGATCTTTTTCCATACCGGTTTCCAGATGAGTTTCTTACGCCACAAATCATGACTGGTGTATTCCCAGCCTTCGTGATCTTTACCGAGATATTTCTCGCCAGGTATACCCATTTTCACCCATTCGGGTACAAACATTTTTTTCCAGTCCGGCACCTGCACTTCGCGCCATACAGGCACTTGTATTTCTTTCCACACTGGCACCTGTATTTCCTTCCATACGGGTACTTTGATTTCCTTCCATACGGGCACTTGTATCTCTTTCCACACTGGAACTTGTATGTCTTTCCATACCGGCACTTGCACCTCTTTCCATATAGGTTTGGTAATTTTCTTCCATTCGGGTACCTTAACCTCCTTCCAGGCTGGCACCTCGCGCTCTTCAATATGTGGCTTTTTGACTATTTTCCAATCGGGTACTTTTTCTTCTTTCCATACTGGCACTTTTACCTCCTTCCAGATGGGTACTTGTACCTTTTTCCATTTTGTTTCCCAGGCTTCTTTTTTCACCGTCTTCCAAACCTTCACCCAATCTTCTTTCCACACCAGTTTCTTTTTCCATACGCCCTCTGGAGGATGGGCGTAGGCGAAACTCACTATGAGAGCACAGCTGACACCCAAGAGCTGCCAAAAAAAAACAAAAACAATATAATTATTTAAATATCTAAACAAATACTCATTTAACTACATATTTAAAAAATGTATCATCAACTTTTAATTACTTTTCAATATTAATAAAGTTTCGAATTAACCGGATCTCGTTAATTTTTTCACTGCCTTTTTTTTTTTTGCATTTACATTTTTTTTTGTTAACAATAAAATTTGTTTTCTACTCCATTTAAATTTTTTTGTTTTGTTTTATATTTTACGTCTGGGCTATTATTGAAAATTTCCGTGTGAATTGCATTGAAAATATGTGAATATGTTTATTTAAAACCTTATAAATATTGGCAATAAACATAAATTAACAATTTACAAAAGAAATAATTTATTTGCAAAAACAAAAAAAAAAAACAAAAAATTTAAAATTATTATATGGTGATCATCAATAGTGTTGCTGAGGTGGAATTAATTATAATAATACATACTGAAGTCGCCGTCGACTAGTAGGTAGACTCTATGGTTCAAACTGTAGTTCAGTCATCTTGTACAAAACGAAATATAAAATGTTTCTTTCAGCGACTGCTAAGCAGATTTCTGGCAAAAACTCTGAGAGTAAATAAGAGTGCCACTAAAAGTTTCTCAAATTGTTCAAACTTTAAACTGTAGGTCACACCATCCATAGATAAAATTAACACACACACAACAGTGACGGTGTGAGAAGCTAGGTTGTAAACCTATATTAAAGGATTGTAATGGCCAATCAAATAGACAAGTATGTACGTATAAGTGATACATGCTAAGTATTATATTAAAATTTTATCCGATTTTCAATGTAGGTAACTATTTAGCAAAATTCTTTTATTTACTAGAAAATTAAGGTCTTAAATACTGAACGAATTTCAAAGGCATTTAATTGTTTAGCAACAATGTTGACAAGATAAAACTGTAGATAACATGTTTATGAAATACGTAATTTCTGCTAATTTTTAATTTCTAAATTGCAATATAAAGTCGAGATCAATTATTGATTTTGCAATATTATTACTATGACTTACAAACTTAACTAACAATAAATATAATGCCATATCATTTATGTGCAATCATAATTTACATCAATTGTAAATGCGGACGAGTTAAAAATTATTGTTGCAAAGCTCTTTAGATGAGGCAACCGATAATGATGTATAAATGAATTGTTATTGAAAACGTTTAAGTTATTTCTCAATACAATGAAAATTATTTGTTTATTTACAATGTTGATTGACTGACAATATGAAGTCTTTAGAAACAAAAAATGTAATCAAATTAAAAATTGTACTCCCATATTCTTAAAAGTAGTTTCCATTTATAAAAGGCTTTCATGGCTATTTTATACGGAAATTTGTTTCATAAACCCGTCCAAAATAATTTTTATGAATATGGCAGATAGAATACAAGAGTGTAGTGAATATAATAACAAATGTTGTACAGAATGATATAGTCTAGCAACATGTAGCTAGAAAATTTGCAAAAATATCTGCTTTTAAAAATTGTTTGTTTCTTAGTTTTTTTTCGTTTTTAAAGGGATGGTAACTAAATGTTGCAGTAGTAATTGTGAAGTAAAATTGTGATAAAGTCTAATTAAATAAATTGTAAGAAAATTAATTTTTTAATGATAGAATCTCTAGCTAAAATAAATGCAAGAGAGACGGAGAGAGAAGGATCAATGGACTAAACGAACACTTAATAAATTGATTAAATTTTAAAATATATTTACTTTGATTATATATAGGCAATCTTATCCGCATTAGCGAAGCTTTAAAATTTATACTACCGGTACACATAATGAGGCAGGATTGCACTAAACTCCAATCGATATCCCTCCCACAAAGAGTTCCAAAACATGGATTTACTTAGCCTTACATAATTAAGGAATTAAGGTGTTTTCATAGTATTCAAGTCCACTTTTTTTAAACGATTTATTTTAATACCAAAAGATTATTTGTATATGATTGGTAGGTAATAGCGGAACATTGCTACAATATTCCCATTATGATTAATAATTAAAAATTTAATAACCATCATACGCCATTGAGCAGAAACTAATCGGCATGGTATACATCAGATACCAAGTTCAGGAATTATAACAATTCTTAAGAACTCATTGAGCCAATGTAACGTCAATTTAAAAATAATTCATTTTGTCTGTGTAAATGATTTTATTTATAAAAACACAGATATCAACTTTTATGTTTTCACTAACATATGATAAGATCCACAAAGATTAATCAAAAAAAAAAAAAAATTCAAAATATTTCGAAACAATTGTGGTTTTTGCAAACTTGATACAAGCTGTTACTACAGGTCCTTACATAATCGGTAAATTGAATAACTGTAGAGCTTGAATGTGATCTCATCAGTTATAAAAGTTGTGATAAGTTCTTGAAATGTATTTTAAACAAAGGTAGAGAAGTTCGGTAAAACCTAAAAGTATGGACTGTAGTAGTACGATTTAGTCTGGAACTTCAAACATTGCTAAACTTGCACATTACTGCATAGCCAATAATAAGAATCATTACATAACCATAGCTAGGCTCTGGTTATAAAACCGTGTTAACGGCAAGCATATTCACTCTTCAGTGTTCTATAGCTTCTTTGAAGTCGTAATAAAGTACAATATGGTTAAAGGAAAACTTCTTAAAAAAAAAACTTGAGTTTTGTTTATAATATTATCAATTACGAATAATATTAATGTTTGAAATTTTTACTAAGAAGTCTGTCTGGTTGAAAAGATATTTCCTGAAATTTACTCAATAAATTGTATATTAATTAGTATGCATCAAATTTATGGTATTTCCATTGCAGTTAGTGTGCTGTAATTGATAATTGTAACTATCGATCTGCATATGTCCTTTGTGTCATCATTAGGAAAGCTAATTCAAAAGTTGTTTTATTTTAATCTTACAATCCTTTATAATCCGTTTTATTAATTCTTTAATAGATTTGTATAGTTTCTTGCACTTATTCTTTTCTTTCTCTTTGTAATTAATAGTTATAAATATTTGAGACCGGAGTCATATCTGCAGATTTTCGCCAACACATTATTAGTCCTTTAAAATTTTCAATTTCAATTTTAACACAAATTTTTTTCTTTTTCATTTTTTAAAATGATTTAAAAATAACAAAATTATACACTTAATGGCCAGGCGAATAATTGCCAAAATTTGTTTAATTTTTTTTCATCTTAAATTAAAAAATTCTTTTTTTTTTTAGTAATTTTTCTTAACTATCGAACATTTCTTGGTATAGCACCCACCAATAAATTTAGGGATCTCATGCTTAAAACTCCCCTTGTTACCGCGTTAAAAGGCGTTAAACTTTATTTAGCACCAATAATTGTCTGCCTCTGTTGAGGTCTTCTAATATAACTGCCCACATTTCTCCAACAGCGGATCTATTTATATTTTGGGAAAAGATCATCATCACCAGCTATCAAAATCAAAACTGAATAAAACAGCATGAACGAAACGAAAAAAAAAACCCAAAACAAACGCCAACAGCGCTGTTTACTACAACGGTTTGCAGGAGAGTAAGGTTGAGACAAGAGCGTACTTACTCAGTCTTATAAACTCTAAAATATTCGCACTCTGGTGGTAGTACAACATTAAATAGTTTGTAGCCAAGAGCAAAAGAAAAGAAAAAAAAATAATAATAATCGTAAAATGTTTGGTTTTCGTTTATATTACAGTTAAAAGTTACTGTTGTTGTATATTGTAAAATGTTTTTGGAAGTGCAGTGGCTATGAACACTTTTAAGTAAGTGTACAATTTACAGCCTTCATTATGATCATTGTAATAAACATAATGATCATTAATGTAATAATATTTTGCTTAGGCGTTGTACATAATATGTAATGATGAATAAAAATAAGTTTACAGTGTCTGTTAAGAATTAAAGTTCCGCTCACTTCCTCCCTGTATTTCTCTCTTTCTCTCTCGCTCTCTCGCTCTCTCTCGAAAGACCGCTCTCGTTTAATTAGCTGCTGGATTTAAATAACTTAATAACTGACTTGAATCGTGAACTATTTTAAAAGTTGTAAGAGTAAAAAAACAAATTTTTGAATTGAAAAATAAAAACATAAAAATAAAAGTACTAAAAATGTTCGTTTACTTTTGCAAATTAAACTATAACAAGCTGAGTAATATAGACCTTATGCTTGGTGTAGTGTAGCAGACTAGGGTCTCTAGTTGGAATCGAACCCACAACCCTTATGCTATTCGTGTAGTACACTACCCAGGCACCCTGTTTTTAAAATTATTTAATAAGAAAGAAAGAAATTGGAAACTGAATAATTAACACATAATTGTGGAAATGATTTGATCCCACAGTTCCTCAACTTTACATTCCTATATTTACGTTCTTTTAAATATTTTGGAGCATCGAAAAAATCTAAAAAGTATAGAATTGGCTACAATCTGTTCATGCGACAATAAGTCAGTTTAGTAATGCCAATGCCAAAAGATATGTCAAATCAATATCATTGAACAGCAAAGAACAATAATTAAAAAGGATTAAAATGAATGTACATATCATTTAGACATGTTAACATAAATTTCTTCATTTGATTATAATTGAAAAGAAACATTGTTAATGTTTTATTTTTATAGTTTACATATAATAAAGAAATAAGAGAAATACACACAAATAACTATCGTTGTATGTATGGATACGAGTGGGGTACAAAGCACTATTATGCAAAAAAACAAAAAGAAGTATGTAACTTGTTGAGACAAGAATGATTGATTTTAAATTGATTGTTTCAATAATATTGTACTTTATTTTATTTTATGTTATTTATTTATGTTTCTTTTCTGTTTTTTTTTTGTCTTTCTTGTCTTTTTAATCAAATGATTATTTTAGCCATCATTTTTGTGATTATTATAACCATTTTATCTTTAATTTTTTTTTTTATTTTTGTTTTGATTTTTCAACATTTTAAATTAAATGCCTAAAGAGTAACGTTTCTTAATGTCGTTTAATTGTATCACGTAAGTAGATTATGTTGCCATCGTGACATCGATCCAGTTGTTGATTTATTTCTCTGCCACGTTGATCCCAATGAAATTGGTTGGTTGGCTGGCTGACTGGTTGCTTGGTGCTGTTAGTGATTCAAATCTAATGGCCAGTGTCAGCTTATGTTGTTGCTGGTGCCTGTAATAAACATTTCTGGCAGATGTTGGTGTTCTTGCATTGTTGTTTCAAGTAACGTATTATCGATTATTAAACTATTTAAATCGATACCAAGGCTAGTGTATTTATCGAGCAATTTATTTCAAATTTCATACTGTTCATTTTATAATTTGTTATTGAGTTTTATAATTTTTGTTTTTTGTTTTTTATTTAGTTTTTAGTTTTTATTTTTTATTTATTTTTTGATTTTGAAATTCCATGATTTTTAACTTGAAATTCATTGTGCACTGTTTTCGTTTGGTTTCTTCATTAAGGTTTTGCACTGAATTTGATTTTAATGAAATACAATGTGCGTTTGCATTTATTTGAGAAGATTTTAAATTTAATTTGGCCATTTATAAACAAGAGCGGTGGCCTGAACGATATTTTACGTTAAAAAATAAAAACAAGATTAACAGTTATTTTGAATTAAAAACAGTCCAAATTTAAATGATTAATAAAGGTTTAACAATTCGAAGCCTATTTATGACCTTAAAAAAGCAATTGTGCATTGATCATCCGTATAATTCAATTTAAAATCGGGGAATATGTTCTTCTGTTTGCCTGTGAAAGAAATATTTCCTATTGATATAGACATTTGGAAAACTACTGGTCTAAGTGTAAATTTATTTCTGCGATTCGGTGTTTATTAGAAGAGTTATACATATGTATATATTGGCACTTTATATGTATGTAACTTAATTCTGGTGTTTTGGAGTTGCAAACCTATCCTTTGAGTCCAAACATTAAATAACAATAAAATTGTAACGAAAGCATGACGCAATTAGGAACTACTCTTTCTTATGAAACACGGAAGAAAAATCGTATTTGTTTCAGTTCTTAATATACATACATATGACTACTTTGAAGAGTTATATGAATGATCATATAAAATTTCCAAAACAAAACTCGATAAAATACTGGAAAAAGAACAACATTGTTCGTCTTTAACTCTTCTTACTGCTCTACCAACAGCACGAATTTGTGGTGAAGAAGAAAACTATTTCAATTCAAATCTTATCATCTCCAGCAACACATTTTCTATTGAATAATTTAAACAGGTCTATAAATTTCTTTCCTGGTAAATAGTAATTTTTCAGCACATACATATGTACATACGAACATACATTCATACATAATTTGCCATTTGATTTAAATTTTATGAATTTGTCTAAAAGTCACGCATTTTTCTACGTTTTTCGCTTGTAACAACGACTAGGTTGCATAATTATTTTTCATTTTCAATTTCTTTTAAAAAAACGATGGCCAAGATGTGGCAGCAATGTGGCAAATGAAAACTAATTTCTCCGTTCAATGAAAATGAAATTAAAAATTGATTTTAAAAATTGTAAACGATTCACAATATAAAAATAGTCCTGTTAAAGTTAGTACTCTATGGTGCCACTAAAAGTTGAGATTCAAAAGCCAGCATACATACACTATTGTATGTCTATATACTATGTATGTATACTATTGTAGTTGTGGAGCAGGTTTACACGCATATGTATCTGATAGGCCTTACGGATGGTCATTTGGATGAGTTTATCACATCAACATTTTGAAGATATTTTCTTCTTTTTTGCAACTCATTCCTGTTGTATACTTTTGCATTTTATTGTGAAGATACAGTCTGTGTCGTTCATATGAAAATGTTATTTAATCATTGAAAAATGCATTGAGCAAAACGATCAGTTAACTTTTACTTTAAGCCAAATTTTTATCGGTTTTTACTGGTATTTTTGTTTTCTTTTTTTTAAAGAAATTATTAAAATTTACTTCTTTTTTGCAATTTTAGAACTGGTTCGTTTAAATTCGTAAAAAGATGAGTCTGTATTTATGTATGTACATATGTATATGTATACATATGTATGTATGTATGTATAAAGTAGTATATGAGGTAATAATATGAGTGGTTTTCATTTTAAGAAATCAGGCCAGGCCGCCACAATTGTTGTAACAGACTCCTCGATTATATAGCATGAATGCAACAATTTTAAACTGCAACAATAAAAAAAAAACACAGAAAAAACACAACATTTAAGCTGATTGTGGCATCATGGAATAGCATCATGACCATTTAGTATGTTAGTGGTGGCTACCATTCATAGCTTCATTGTAGTTATTGAACCCAATATTTCTGTTGTGTTTTTGTTGCAAAACTTACTGGCCAAGTTTGTTAAATAGAGTAAATTCACTTTGCTTTTCATTTCTTTTTTCTTTTTTTTGCTTTTGGTTTCTTTTGTATGGCCTATACCACCACAAGTGGCAACAACAACAGCAACAAAAATATTTACACTCAAGCTTTAAATTGATGCTCGACTGACCTAATTTTGCTTTTCATTTTTTTAATGCTTGTTGTTGTTTATAAAAACTAAAAAAATAAAACAAAAATTAAATTAAATAAATTTAATTCATGTTTTGTTGTTGTTGTTGTTGTTGTTATTGTTGTTTTTATTATGATTGTGTCATTGTGTAATTACTTTACAACAACAATAATAAGAGTAAAATAAAAAAGCATTAAAGTTTTTTACTTCATCATCACCGTCATCGATTTAAAATTTTTTAATTTCAAGTTGAGATATTCATTCGAAAAAGAAACTAATAAACCTGCAGAGAGACGTCTTATACAATTAAGCCTTCGCCTTTAATTTGACTTAAAATTATAAACGCACGCACACCTTAACACCTGCCACTTGATACATACTTGTGTACATACCCTGTGCATTTCCACTCCATTCCACTCCAGTTACTGTAAAATGCTAAAGTTCAATATTATCGTTGATTAGTGTCATTGTTGGTGAGTGAGTGTTGAGGTAAAATAATCCCAACGAAATTGCATGCACTTAAACAGGTTCCATCTCATTTCATTTCTCATTCGTTTATACTATATGTAGCTCTCCTTATGGATGCAGAAATTCAAAGCCATATTTTTTCTTACATAAAAACGGAAAAGGCTACTCTTGAATTTAAAAAAAAGAAGACAAAAAATACGAAAAAAATAAAAATCAAGTTTGAGTACCTGAATGGAAAGACAGGGTATTATTTTTGAAGGTCGATCGTTTGAGTGTTAATACAAGAGAGAAGGGCCCATCATTATTGTTTGATTTTTTGTGTTCATAGGGGAATAATACATTTTTTTTTATTAAATTTTTTTTATGTAGCCTGTGCAATTAAACCTTAAATGATAAAGTAAAATGAGAAAAGACTTGGAAAATATTTGGGTCAAGCATTAAGAGGAATATTTTACAATAACAATACTTTAAAGTACTGGACCCTTAGCCCAGTAATATAAACCACAATGCAAACCATTAAGAAATTCAATTTTCAAAAATTTTGCTTCTTCCATTTTAAAATTTATGCCGAGGTAATAACAATAATTGCAATTAAAATAAACAAAATCTGATGCATAAAACAAACTCCTGATAATTTTTTTTATTTCACCCAAATTAATTAAAATTCCTGCACTTACAAATCTTAAAAAACAAAAAATTCCAATAATAAACAAAAGGTAAAACACAACAACAAGCCAAATTTGCAAAAAAAAAAACAGAAATATTTTTGTTAAAACTTATTTGTTGTATCATCTTGCATTTGGCCAGTTGGTCTAAAATCTATACAATGTTTCCTTTTGATTTAGTAATGCCAACTTAAAGTACACAAGACAGTTATAACAACAATGCACGACCAACGATGACAGCAACGGCACCAACAACAATATGTTGTTAAAGACAGAAACATGCAATAATAACAACAACAATACATGATCGTATTGCGTCACATGCAATTGCACGTACGGCCTTCACGCGCTAACAAATTACAAGTGACTTGAAAAAAAAGCATAAAGGCAACACACGCACACACTGTGCACAATGGTGTGAAAGAAAGAGTCATTGAAAGAGATATTACGATGATCATTGTCATATCATTTGGTAATTATGAACATCGTTATTATGATGTTGAATTGTTTTTAACAGCACTGACTAGAGTACATACCAACGCAATTATTACAATGAATACAGACCCTAAAGACGATACAATTTGCTCTGTATCGCACCATATTTGCACCAAACCTTATAAATTAAAAAAAAGACCTTAAAACCAATATTTATAATGGAATTGCAAACATAAATTAAAAATACTACATGTAAAGAAAAAAATATGAATTTAAACAAACAGCAAATGTGTATAATGCGCCTACAAACTTGTATCAACCTATCTATACTCGAAGTACTTCTGGTACGCTTGTGAAGAGGCAAGAAATGGCATAGGGCCACTACCAGAATATTATTTTCTCTCTGAGACATTATATTCCAAGCACTTCTAGTATTACCATACATTCCTGGAGCGTTACCGCCATTTTTGAAGCCTAATACTTAAAGCTTCTCTATAAATACAGTTTTTTATTTCCTACATCCTTCATAGGCCTTATTATTGAAGGTAATGTTTGGAATTTAGTAATGCCATATTCATAGTTTTGAATTCATTTGTCCAAGATTCATCACCAGTTAGGAGGATTTCGAACAGCTCAATACTGTTTAGCAGTTTCAAATGTCTGATGACGAAAACACATAAAAAATTAATTACATGACGACGCATGATAGTTTAATGACTCTCAGTCCCGATTTATTTTACTTCTTCAGTTTTGTTTTTCTCGATTTGGTAACTTTCTGAGGATTACTGGCAATTGTTGAGGGCTAATTCAGGCGTTATGGTGGTCTATTATCAATTTAAAATAATAGAAAAACATTAGTGAATGTCTATGGAACTAAACAGTGAAAACTGAAAACATCAAATCATCATCAATGACATCCTATTGCCCAAGAAGGCATTTTTCTGTCTGCATTTTCGCATTCATTATAGTGTGCAATTTTGTGTGTATTAATCATTAACTATTAAATGCTGTTAGCTTTTCAAACAAAAAAAAAAAAAAGAAAAAAAAAAGTCACATGAAATTGTTTTGTTGTATGAGAAACTATGTTGCCTGTCAAGACAGACTGAACGTCAACGATGATGCGACGACGTTCAATCATCAACCAAATGCGTAACGTAAACACAACGCAATCATGTGTGAGATAGTAAAACTACTTTAAATGCATTAAAATACTACAAAAAAAATACAGAAACTGAAATACTGCTGGCTATCACCAGCAATTTGTTTTTATATTGTTTGTTCAATGCACACGGACAATATTTACATTTGTGGAATCGCCCATAAATTTTTGATGCGTAATTTTTTTATGACTCCCATAATATAAAGCCAATCTTGAGAGATTTACAATATTGCTGCTGGCGTTAAATGATGCCTAGATACATATGTATGTGTATGTATGTATGTACGCCTCAGAAAAATCTAAGTAAGATTTTGTATCAATATTTAGATGGTGGTAAGGCTATACCCAAGGAAATATTCTTGAACTGGTTAATGGAGAGGCGATATTGAAAAAGAAGATGTTCTTGGTTATTAATTGATCGTAATTAATAGGCAAATATTGGCATTTGAAATGTTTAACGTTTTCAACGAATTGTTTTAGTGACATACCACCATAAAGATTGAGAGTGATTAGACACACCTTTAACTAGAAAGATATTTCTTCTCAAAAATTTGTCTTTCGAAGTCGTCTTTAAGCTGTAGGTCCCGCCACTTATGTATAAAATTAACACAAACAACATTACTGGTGTGAGAACTGAAAGGTTGTAATTGACAAATTATATATGTATGTATGTAAGTTCTCTATAAAGATCATCACAAGGTCACTTTTTGAATTTTAAATCAACTGATATAAGACTCGAAATTGCGTATATAAGGTGTAGTAAAGAGAAAGCAATTATTCGTCCGATAGATGATGGATCGTTTTACTACTGTGATGGTGTTAAGAAGATATAGGTTATGTACTATAAAATTTTTTTTCGATAGTTTTCGAAATGCTTCACTTAATATTGTTAACTGAGAAAAAGAAGAAGAAGTTAAAGTGTGAGTAAAATAAAGAAGAGACCGATTGTCGTAAATTAAAGCTAAAGTTTCATTTCATCTCTCGATTTATAATTTGTATTTCATCAACTTAATAATTAAAATTGAGTTATTCATCACATGTCAATCTGTGTCACATTAGAGGTATTCATTCCATAGAAAGCAATACATTTGAAAGAAAATATTTAGCTTTTCTATAAATAAAACTTAAGATCACTATGTATTCTACTAATTGCATGTTTTTGCGTAATACGAGATGTGTTCAAAAGAAAAGTGAAATTCAAAATTTCGTGGGGTATCTACAATCAGTTTTCCATTTTTACTTTTTATAAGTACAGTCTCGTTTTGGTCGCATGTACACAATTTCTTGCATGTTTGCAAGGTTAGAGAAAAATTATTTGGAATGCTTCATGGCTTTTTAAATATTGATAGTGGGTGTGCAAGCTTCTTTAGAGAGGCTAAGTAGATGATGATGAGAAACTTCGATTACGTTGTCTCATTGAATGATAAAGACTCTAAAAACAGGACGAAATGATGATATGGTATCATTTAATCAACATTAGAGAAGTTGCTGAAGACATTGTGCTAGTGACGTAACACAATTTTCTCTATACGAACCGAACCGACCATGATTTTTAGTAGGGGTAGCGACTGAGGCGACTCATTTTTAAGTTTTTAAAACGAATGTAAAGGTACATTAATTTTTATAAAAGAAACACTTAAACTCTCCATTCATAATTGAATAGTGTCCCCTGATTTATTTCTCTTTAAGGCAACTTTAGTAAAAAATTGTCAAAATTTCTTCCCTTGTAAGTTACATTTGCTCTAATTTTGCGGTTCTGTTTGCATTTTGTATTAATACTGAAACAGCAAAACAAAACAATAAGTTTACTTATTACTATTGATTATCTCTCGATATTCTTCCCTTTTCTTACATCCATCTTAAAATCGCTGCATAAATAAAGGCTATACAGAAACAGAACGAATATGTGCCCATAGCAATTGTGCTACCCGTACTATGAAGTTAAAAAATGGAATGAAGTCTCAACTGACATTTTATTATGAATTCCCCTAAAGATTTTTCTTAATAATCTATCACAATTAAAAATCAATTAAAATATAAGCGATTAACACTTTTAAATATTAAAAAAAAAATCAATAATTAAATAATTAATCCGAATATGAAATATAATATCCACAACATGATCTGAATATTTTTCAAACATACAAAACAAAATTCATCAAATTATCAATCGTATGCAACTCATGTAAAGCGAATCATGAGCGAATTGGATTGGGTTTAACACTAATAAGCAGACATGATCTATAACAATAGAAATATAATCAGGCAAAATATTAAGAAAATTAATTTCTATGAATTTTAAAATTTTATTGAATATTCAAACTATGCAGTTGTGATGTTATAATTAGCACACCCATCAAATGTAAAATGAATTTTTATTCAAGATAATAATGATAATTAGTATTAAGTACTTAGGGGACTAATACGTTGATATTATAAAATGGCCAGCATAAAGCTATGATTCCAATCCAATTCATGGAACGATTTTGGACACAAGTTGAACAAAAAAAAATCTTAAAAATCTTCAAGACCTATGGAGAATGGTATTGGAATGGCATACAACATGCTACATCTCAGGGACTTCTTGAAAGTCTTCCTGGAAGTTTATAATAGGTTATGAAAGAGAAGAAGAAGAAGAGAAGAAAATATTAAAAAGAGTGTCGATTTTGTTTACCTTTATTGGGGGCGCTCTAATTAATTGACCAAGGAGTTATTTTGCTTTTATTATTTAAAGTGTCATTTCTTGTAAAATTATTTTATTGACAACGCTTAAGTATAATCCAAAAAATTTTTAACTGTCATTTATTATATTTTGAAAAAATGCTTCATATTTGTTTGTTATTAGAAAAAGGTCGTATACAATATTGATGTGCTAACTATCAGGCCACTACTGTATATATATATATACATATGTATGTATGTATAGATATCTAAATTCAGTTGAAATAAAAGTAAGAAATATTTTTGCCTTTTATTTATTTTTTATTTTTTTTCCGTCTCTATTTTTATTTCAATGAATTGTGCGATTTGTTACAGACGCACGTCTTACGGTTCCCTGTTTTTGAAAAAAACAAAAAACAAAATAAAACTGCAAACAAATTTTGAATTTTTAATTAAAAACGTAGAAAATAAATGTAAAAACCAAATAAAAGTATTTATAAGAAATTAAAAGAAATAAAAAAAATACGAACAACCCACGAAACAATTCCAAACGACCTTTGCGGTGTAAAGGGAAGGCTACAAATAACCAGACATTCAACTTTATGTTACTATTACGCGACTGCAAATCAGAAACTTTTGCTTTTTGCTTTCAAAGCGTCCGTATGTTGACTGAATTTATTAACACGGCATGACGAAATAAAAAAAAAAAAAACAAAACAATAAAACAAAACAAAAATCAAATAATGATTTTAAAATGATTACTATTTTCAAATGTTAATGATAATTATTATGTTGGCTACTAAATGTAGTGTAAGTTTTATATTCATATGAATAAAATGAAATATACATACACACATACATATGTCTGAATATTGCAACAAGGTACGAGTAAAGAATTATTTTAGAGACAAATATTGTGGCAGATTCAATGCTCTTCTCCTTCACTCTGTTTTTTATTTTTTTTTTTTTTATAAATTTTTCGTTACACCTGGTAGCATTTAAAGATTTTATTTGCTAAACACAAAATGATGCTGCAATTGGGTATGTCATCACCATAATTGGTCCAATGGCATGACAAAGACATCAATTGTTATCTGAACTAAAGCATCAGTATTGTTACAAATTCACATTTGTAGGACAACAATAGAAAAAAAAAAGAAAAAAGAAAAAAAATTAAAAATAGTTGCTCTAAATAGGTCACTCTCAAAGGCACATCCGTAATAAAATATTTGGAAATAAAGTACGTACTGTTTTAGATTTTTATAAAGAGTACTCTTTAAAAAACCATCGTAATATTGTATGTTTGTCATATTTAATTGGTATTTGTATTCATTTTCAAATACAAGATTGTTGTGTTCAAGTGTTATCACACTTTTAGTTACTGTTGTTTACAGAAATCCTAACACTGTCTCGATAAGAATGACTCGATCAAGTTTTTATTATTTTCAGGATGAAATCATAAAAGTATTTATTATAGAGGAACTGTAGAAAGCTGAAACATTTCGACAAAACTCTGCACTGTCGCAAACGATATTGGAATATCAAAACAAGCAAAAGATTGTGTTTTCTCTTCATTTCTTCGTCGCACACCTTCGCTAAGCACCCATTCTGAATTAGCAATAGGAAGGCAAATTTAACGAACTCAATGAAACAATTTTCTCTAAAGATTACTTTTTGGTCTTCACAGTACATATGTATTAGCTTTATCGTTTCATTGGCTATACAGCGTAAATAGTATGTATAAGGAATAAATCGGGAATAATCAGGCTGTCCATACCATGTTCCTAAAAGGCCAGTACTTGGTCTACTATTGACGAATCCAGAAATTCGAATGGACTTACAAATGATAGGAATATATTTATTTTCAACTGTACTCCGGGTATAATTTTGCCATATTTTTCTTTGTCTTCACTGTAACCTGTTTATGTACATCAAAAAAAAAAAAAAACCAAAAATATCAAATAAATAATTTATCTCAGGCCAAATGTTGTTTTTTTTTTGTTAACTGTTTCCTTAATCAGGTACCAGTTGGGATGTCGTTAGCAACCTGATGGCCCACTATGCGAAAGAAAAGCCGCCTCAAGCTAAACAAATCAAATGTAAGCGTTGAAAACACACCGACCAAGTGCAGGTGAGTTTCAAGTCAACTACGGAACAATCAAAATGTTATCAACTGTATGGGTAAAATCCTACTCAAAGTAGTTAGACTGTAAGTGTTTTTATTTTAACCACAAATGCAATGCATCTCTGAAAGTCTTCTTCAGTCTACGACAATTTTATTCAGTCGTCTTCAGCACGACACTCATTATAAAATAATTGTTTGCATTGCATTTTGTTGAAGACAATAGGTCTCTGCAGGTGATGTGTGTATAATACCGGAAAATATTTTACCAAAAAATATATACACAGCCATTAATAGCTTGAGGAGTGATTCGAGAAAGAAGCGTCAGTTGTGCAGTTTTTATTCAAATACAAAGTACTCGCACATACTTAAGGCCACAACCACAATCATAATTGTGACCACGTTTACAACACACATTGACTTTGGCGGGATAATAAGGAAATCGCCAAATTATGCAATTGAATGTCTTTTTCTTTTAGCATTTGAATGTTAAACGAGATGAAAATTTGAAAAATTAATAGGAAAAAAATAAGCAAAAAATCTCCCAAACTGCACACAAAAATATTACAAAATTGAAACACCTTCAAGCAAAAGGTTATCGCGATTATGATATTGGGTATTAGGAGAAGGAAACTGAAACTGATTGAAAGAAACTTAAGCGATATTAATAAATTGTTGTTGAATTGAGTAGGGCGCAGAGCTACAGTAGGTCAAAGTATATTGTTTAAGAGGTTGTATGCATATACTTAGAAACCTGTAGCAACAGAGATGCTTAAGTTTGAATGGAACTATAGAACAGATGTCCTTGCGAACAGTGACAAAAGAAATATCATTATACGAGAACCAATGCATTATGCAGCGTTTATAGAAACTTATGTTAATAAACTGATGTTGGAAAAAAATCCTTAACACTTCTACCCGATGTGGACCACCGGTGGTCCGCGGGCATTGCTTTTATCTGGCGGCGTGGATCATTGTAGGTCCATAGGCAATTTCACTTATCTGGCAACGTGGAATACTGGTGGTGCACAAATGTTTACAATCTTATATTAAACCATACTAGATAGAGAGAAAGTGCTAATATACGCTATAGGAACAATTTGTCATCTAGTGAAAGCCAGGAGTATTGACTTCTGTAGACTGGATCACTTCTTAACACTGAAGATATATGTACATATGCATATACAAAGTATATAAAGTATATACAAAGTGTTACAAATATTTAATTAAAGTTCATAATTTTTTTTGTAAGCGAGTAGGGTACGCCATTATGAAATGCTTAGTTAGTATTGAAGCCAATTTTTTATTTACTATTTCAATATCACATTTTCCTCAATTAATAATGAACCTAATTAACTTCGGAAAATCAAATTAAAGAAATAAAATTAGTTTTTTGTTTTTAAGGTTAGGAAACGTTTTGTTTTATCAACATAATAAAAACCAAAGACAAGAAATGAAATACAATGCAATATTGTTATATTTTTAAATATTTAGTGCAACAGTTAATTAAACTCAACTTGTTGGCAAAACATGAAAAACATGAAACTTGACATACACTTGCCATAATTATTATTGTAGCAACCAGCAATTAATTGTGCACAATTAAAATCCCAAAAAAAAAACTAAACTAAACTAAGCACAAATTTTTAAACAATGTATGTATGTAAGTATGTACATATGTCTTTAATAAAGGAATTAAAAAAGGAAGAAAAACCTTTTTATTTTCATTTGACAAATTAAATTTCCTTCAATTGCTTGTCTTTGAAGCAGAACCACTAAGTGCAATGAAAATATATATTTTTGTAGGTCTGCCTTGTAACTTCCTGGTCGAGGAAAAGTCACACTTACATACTTACTTACATACGCTGCCAATAAAATAGGTGGAGTGGGCAGGCAACAATGTTAAAAACTAAAGTAAAAACTAAGTTTTCAGCAAATTGTGTGTCAATTCACATTCATTATTAATCTAATTTTTGTTGTTGTTGTTTTTAATTAACAACTAAGTACTGGTGTGGCATAAGACGCTCATCATTGTTATTTGCACCACTAACATAGATTACTTCACTGAAATCAGTCAAATAAGCGAATGAACGAACAGAGATTTATGCCCACGTATTTCATACATGTGAGAAATGTACATATGTACGTATTGTCTGTTTTTCAATGTGATTTTTCCTGTTTGCCTTGTAATTTAGTTGCAGACATCATGCAACATTACATTTTTGAAAAATTAAAAATTCCAAAATTTTTTATTTATTTTGTTGCATAACTGGAGATAAAAAAGTATGATTCAACTGGTTTATGTGGACTCAATGGATTAATTGATAAATTATGTGAGAAATCAACTTATTTCACTGACTAAAAAGGAAGTTTGATGCCTACTGGCACAATCAGTATATCGAAGACCTTTTAGTTATGACGTCTCATCATTTTTTTACGGTCAATTGTTAATACATATTCTTCAAATATTTACAACGTCACTTTCTTCTACATTCTAATGTATTGCGAAAGTCAATTTAATTAATTTCAGCTGGTTTGTTCAAGTATAAACGTATCTTACTATACTCGAATGGTGCCGGAGTAAACATTCTAATAATTGAATTTTCTTCCTCCTTATGCTAACCTCCTTAGTCTTTCATTCAATCTGATAAAATAACTTTCATGGTTATCATTGGTCAATTAAAATTTCTCATCTTATTAAGGGTGTTTTATGAAAAGGAGAGATATACATTTCTTTCTTCAAATATTATGGACTCTGTAAATAGGCCTCCAACTATAATAATATAAAAATATATGTTTGCATTATTTCTATTGATGTCTAATTTGTATTGCTTAGATAGACAGCTTGTTGTAGAATATAACAAAATTCCAGCTGGCAAATGCCAATGCCAATGCCATTGTAATATTTTCGAACTCATCGCAGCATACGCATTACCCACAGTCAATATTTTGAACGAACTTTTTAAGGCATTTCTCTACAAAGAAACTGAGACGATTCAATATAATTTTTGTTTTATTTTCTACAGCTTATTTTTTTTTAATAAAAACGGAAACAGTTACATATGATTTATTATGATTTTTAATTTTTAATTTTAAATTAATGAAATTATAAATTATGATTAAGCCAACCCTATTGGATATAAATTTAAATTTTGTTGCTCAAAAAACAAAAAAATATTTCCAGTTTTGCAAGGCTGTTTTTGTCCGTTTGTTTTTTTTTTTTTTCGTTAGGCACAATTGATTTTTATGGATGATTTTGCACTGGTGTTCCTGGCCTACATTGGAAGTGAATTAATCAATGACCGTGATGATAGTGACGATGTGTATGAAGATGATCCATGATGGTATATGGGCGTTAACGTAACATCTTCATTTTCTTTCAAACTTATTTTTTTACTTATCAATGCCGTTCAATAAAAAAAAAAAAAAAAAACAACATTAAAGTTAATATTAATTACAAACAAAAACACAAAACCAAAGGAAAAAAAATTAATTAACAAAGTCTTTATACCACCATAAACTTAGACCAATAAAAGTGCTGTTGTATATGGGCAACAACATTTTATTCATATAAAAATATTTAACAATCTTTGTGATTATTTGTAATTATTAAACACATTATACCACCTCCTATAAATGGTTATACTATGCATATACTCTTAATTTGTAAACTTGCAATTTATTTATTATTAACCTGTATATAGTATGCTTTGTTGGTTTCAGTTTTTCATTAAATAGGTCTCATGGAAAAAGTACTGAAAATATTAATGTTTTTCTTTCCTTTTTCTAAAATAGCTGAATAAAAACGACTTAAGCTAAGAGTAGAGCTAAAATCTTATAATCTCGCATAATTTTCTTTTTGTTATTTCCATCGTTATGGGCTTCTTCTTCTGCTTCTAGCTACTCAAATTTGAGTGGATTTTCAGTCAACAAAATATATTTCATATATAAATGTCTTTTTTTAAGGGTTATACAGTTGTGATCTTATAACTAGCACATCCATCCACTAAAAAGTTACTTAAAACAGTTTACCGACTGTAATTATTAAAACCTACTAAATAAACGACAATATGAACAGCAGTTATTAAAAGTATCTTTCGTTTCTTGAGAAGCTCAAAACATAAGTACATGTTTAAATAACATAAAGCTTCGATTATAATCCAATTCATAGAACAATCTTGAGAGACAAGTAGAACAAACAAACTAAAAAATTGTCAAGACCTGACGAGCGGTGTGATGTCAGAGATTTCTTGAAAGCATTTCTAGAAATTTATAATAAGTTGTCAAAAAGAGAAGGAGCGCCTCCACATAATACTAATAAAGAGAATAACTCCTAAATGATGATTTTGTCCACTTCTAATGGGAGTGTGCTAACTACGTGACCAAGGAATTTTTCACTTTTATGATTTGAAGTGTCATTTATTCTTAAATTCTTTATACATCGCGTAAGTATAAAATAAAGTTTGACAAAAGATTTCATCAATAGATGGACGTGTTAGTCATATGACCGCCACTTGTATCAAACAATGATTGTGAAAGTTCATAAATCGGATATATATGTATGTATGATATAATGTATGTATATGTAGAAAATATAAGTGAATTACTGAAATAGATTCTGTTAGATGCTTATCTATTTATTTATTTTTTTACTTTGATGGCCTATGTCACGAGTTACAAGCACGTTTATTAAACAACTATGTATTGATATGTATCTATTGATAAAGATCATTGAAAATCTTATAATGTATCTGCATTAATTCATTATGAAACCTCCTTATTTTCGTCAGTTCTATTCGATTGATTTTAATAGTGCCGACAATAAAAGAGCGTGAATAAGTTAACATAATCGTCACGGTAGCGTTGGCCGTTGTGTTTGTTTTAGACTCGTTTTAATAGACCCAAAAATAAATGTAAACGATTTGGCACGCGTCATAAGTGACCATATTTTTTGTTCATGTAAATTTTATTTAAATGTCAATAAACGGGCAATTAAATAAAAAATTAATTCAAAATGATTTTTAAATTAAAATATTTTATATTTACAGTAAAAACAATAAAAATATTACTAGCGTTGTATGATTGTAAATGAATTACGTTTGGTGCCGTAAGAAAGATGAAAAACTCCACTAAAAACTTGTTTTATAAGCACTTGAATAAGCAACGTCACATGATGAATGCGCATTATAGACGATAACATCATGTAAATGGGACAGAGAACTGATCTGTGACTCAAAAATATAATTTGTCTTCCTCATGATCTACTTTTTCTAGTATGAATGTAAAGCACACAGCATTATGCTAGCAATTGGAATCATCCGCATCAAGGCTTTTGATAGACATGCATTGAAACGGAGAAGGACGACTTCCTCTGTCTCATAAAGAAAATTAGAGCGCATGAACACCCTGGATGAATTGGCCTATCTGGCGTCTAAAGACATTATTGCGCTCTATGAACTGATAACCATCAATACAAAACCCGGGAAGTTTGCTCTTTGCAAAAAAAAAGAAGATAATCATTGGCTAACATAAACAGAGTGAAAATTCGTTTAACGTTACTTTTTGAATTTTATCAACTAGTCTAGAACAATTTATAAAAATAAGAAACCGACATACTAATACTGGTTTAAAAAGGGTAAAGATTTTATTAGAAACAGGCAGATATACTTAGTAAGTAAGTATCATTCTAGTATCATTTTTTTTCTTCGGTTTTAAATGTTATTTTCATTACCCACTAAGTAAACCTTAAAAGTATCATTGGACTCCACTGTTTTAGTTGCAATGTTTTCATCAATGTTCACCATTATTTGTATTGATTTTCGATGACCCTCTTTGAGTAGGCAATAGATCGTAAACCAAAATATTATTTGCATTTCTGCAGGAAAACAGTTTTTTTTTAAATTCTTATAAAATAAATTTAAAATAACTTACCCAATGCTATGAAAAATCCAAATGCCCAATAGAATGATACTCTGGTTATATCACGATGGACCTCTTTAAATTGTACAATGAGGGCAAATAAATTGAAAAGCATTAAAACAGCTACATTAGCTAGCCAGGGTAGAAGTAGTGTGTGACGATTCTAAAGGAATGTAAAAAAAAATATAAAAATAGTTTCATAAACAATAGATTCATAGCGAATAATAAATAAAACATGACAATAAGTTTTCTTGTAGCAATTTTGAAATCATTCGAAGAATATTAACTTCATCTTTCCTTTGTGTGAACACTGCATAGTGTTAAGAATTAATGCGATATTCGATTTTTATCAAACACTATCTACACTCACCTTTAATAGACCATAAATTAATAAAATTGATGTCATTATCGTTAACGAACTGAGAAGGGTTATTGCGTGATCAGCATCTATAAAAAAAAGAAAAATTAAAAAATAAATTTAACATTTACAATGGGGTTCCTTTCGCCTGAAACTTGTGGTTAGGTTTCCTAAACTGATTCCTAACTGTCAATTGAACTTCAATTGAACTTCATACAATACTAACTATTTCAACTAATGAAGAGATTCGATTTTAATTTTATTCAAAACTATACAGAAACAACCTCATATGTAAAGTTAGCTACGAAAGTCACATTTATTTTTTACAGCGAATGTTATGTTAACAGATATTGTTTAGTTAACATAATTGAAAAATTCGGAAAAGTGAAGAAAGAATATCTTAAATAGTCACGAAAATAGACATAAAATGGAGAGAAAGGAAAACGAAGCTAAACCTATGAATTTTACAACAACAAAAAATGCCATAATTATGGGAACATATGGTGACCTTAGAACCACTTATTTACTAGTTCAATTTGTTTAGGCTAGTGACCATAGAACTTCTGACTGTGTGGCCCTGATGTTGACATAAGGACCACTGATTCGCAATTGGGTAGTTGTTGTCAAAACTAGTGAAACCATATGGTAACATCGGAATCACTGATTCACTTTTTCCACACTACAGAACTAAGAACTAGCGACTTGGTGGTTCTTGTGGGACCATATGGTGACATAATTTGTGCCCAATACCGACTTCCGATAATCCTCGCATCAAATACCCGTCTTTCTGGAATATCATCTTTCATCTAAATAATACGGACGAGATTGCATTTGCTGGATGTTAGTGCGCTGCACATCGTTTATGTCGCTGAGAAGCTCATACAGCGCATCACATGCACATTTTTGTGAAGCGTCCGCAGAACACTCTCCATGACGAAGTTGAAGAGGTCGCATGCGGGCATACCATTGGGATCTGCAGGTTTATTGTTCTTAAGTAGTAGGTCAAGGATTACAAAATGGGTTTCCCAACGGTCGGGTAACCGTTTGGAACCGGAGATGAGCAGACAAAGCTAATTGTTCCCTTCAAATGAGCCAAATTGTAGCATTGAATTTTTTTGGTGGATAACTTGCAGTCTTTGGTCGATGACTTGCATTATGTCTGTGATTTCAATTTTTTGTCAATGACTTGCACAGTTATTTGGTCGACGATTTGCATTTTTTAATCGATGCCTTGCGTTTTTTCCTATGACTTGAATTTTTGAAATCTTATTGAATTTTGCCTGGAGGGCATATTTGGTAAAAATATTTGATTTTTCAACTTTATTATTTTTATTTAAATTAAGTTAACTTAACAGTCTCTGTTAATATAACTTTCACTGTAAGAAAAATAATATTAGTTTCGTATCCAACTCCATACACATGATACAACCCCATTACGACATCAAAATAATAAAATGTAACAAAAAACAATGGCAACACTATTATAAATGAAAAATTCAAAATTAACTTCACTCAGTTTTAGGCGTAAACAATTTTCTTATACTCACTTCCTTGACTATATACACTCCAAATCGTCATCAAATTCAATGCGATATAAATTAAGGCAATCAATAACCCGATTTTATACAATTTTAAATTCACACAAAGTAATTTCAAAGTCAATTCTTTCATGATATTTCACTTTTTTTTTGTATTTTTTTATTTTATTTTTTATTAATAATGTTTCAAAAAAAAAAAAAATTATGCGGTCGATATACAATACATATGTATGCCAGAACAAACAAAAATTGCAAATGAATTTATAAAGCATTAGAAAACAGAAAACTAGAGTTTCGTAAACATGCATACGTGGCATATCGAACAATTTTACACAAATTTAGTAACTTTGACCCGGCTGCTCAGAGAGATATTTTATTGCAGGACAAGAATTTCTGAAACGCACAGGACTCATGTTTGCGTGTTTAGATAGCTTTGTTTTCTTGAGTATTATTTTAAAAAATTTCCATGCTTTGAATATGTACATATTATTTTTATATTTTAGGTGCAGGTAAAGGTAAAGGTGAAGGTGACGTATGTATGGATATAAAAGGGGATGAAAAACTTGTATTTGTATTACTGTACTATTAGTATTGGTGGATAATTTAAATAACATTCTTTTACACAGTAAAGCTTATGTATTTATATATTAAAACAATTTCAAATTATAATAAAAAAAAAACTGAAGTAGTGTCGAGTAGAGTTGCTTTGAATCCACAGGATAGTTTGATTGTATGCACTGATTGTACAACCACTAATAGAAATGGAAATTATCAGAAAGATAAAGAGGTTGCTGTGCTCTAATTCTTTGTGTCCAAAAATGTGCTATAAAAATCATGGCATCTCTCCTTGGTTTTAACCAATGACCAGTTGTGATACCCGTTTAGGAAGTAGGATATTAAACTCATAAAATATTCTAGATTGTCTAATAGCTTCTGGTAGTAGACTCTATCATATCAACTGACTATACATAAACGTAGCATACGTTCCGTGGACGTTTGGTCAATTCCAGCATAACACTACTGTTTATGCTTATATTCGATTATTACTTAATCGAACTAGTTCTTGTATTATTTTAACAAAATTCAAATATAACCTCTTATTTAACTTTGCTTAGATTATTACCAAACATACGTGTGAAAATTGATTTTCTTTCAGAATATTTTCGATGCGAACAAAAGGAAATAACAAAAAATATTTCTCAGCAGAGTTCTGGTATATTCGCTGACTGTACATAAAAGTTTCTCAAAAATCTTTCTTTCGGAGTCCATTGTATATCACGTCACATATGATAAACTGTGTCGTTATCCTGACTAAAGGGTTGTAATGACCAATTAAGTAATTGCTTATAACCTATTGAATCCATTTCATTGAGGCCTAAAAGGACTCATCGAATTTTGAAAACGACAGTTCTTTCTTATTTTTTCAAACTGTGGATTTATTGAATCGAATAAATAAATGTTTTATAATTTTTTTTCTTTTAATTTTACACTCTTAGAACTTTCGTTTCAGTTGCCAACAACTGCTCCTTACGAATTATGTTGGTTGTGTATTGGTGATTTTGACCTTTCGATTCCAAAACTGTGGATATAATATTCACGGTTTCTTTGAATGTATTTTTCTTACCATAGCCATATTGGAATAAACAATAGATGATGTACCAACATAATATTTGAATTCCTAGAAAATAATATGAAAACTTAATCTAGAAAATTTTATTATAAAGAATACCTTTCAGAACAACTGACCTAAACCGATAAGAAAGCCAAATTCCAGATTAAAAGCTTCTTTTAAGCTAGTCGCAGAACTATTCGTTTGCATTTCACCGAATTGTACAGTGAGTAACATAAGATTGAAAGCAATCAATAGGGCAATATTGACCAGCCAAGGTAGTAGAAAAACATGACGTTCCTGGAAACATATTCTACAGTATTTTACTTCAATATTTCGTAGAGCTTCGGAGGGAAAAAACTTACTTCCATTAAACCTTTTAACAAGAGCAGCGACGATAGTAAAGTAACAGCACATAATAAAGCCAACGTGTAATCATAATCTGTAATCAATTCACAATGAAAGAGAGACGAGTATTAAGCCAAGTCCAAGTAGTAGTGTTTGAATACTCACCGCCATTTAGAAAAATGCAAGTCAATACAATTAGATTTGGTATTAAATAGATAAAACCAATTAGAAAACCGATTTTATACAACTTACAACTGCAGCAGAAAACTTTTGCCGTCAAACTCTTCATAGCGTCTATCAAATATTAAATTGTAATGTGAAATATTTGTGTGGAGTTTTTTTTTTACAATTTTGCAATTTTTATGCTTGTTTTAGTTTAAAGCGCAGACAATTGCGTTCTATATATTCTAAGGGTTTCTGTTTATGTCAGCTGTTTCATACAAATTAAACGATATTCAATATAGTCGTACGTGGTCTGTGTAAAAAGTGTACAATCAAACACCACAACCATCATATTTGACACAAATATTCGCATGTTTGACGGCGTAATAGGCAAAATTTAATGCATATTATGAATACAATTTTATCATAATTATTAAATTACTTTTTAATTAACTTCTTAAAGTGATTGTTTCACCACACACTTTAATTATGTAGCAGTTTGCAAATAATTTTATTACACGATACTTTTACTATTGTATGTTTATATCTTATTTATATTTGATCTGGCAAGTTCTGGAACCTATTGTTGATTTGTAACTGTTACTTTTTTTATTTTCTATCTTCCTTAGTAGTTGTATTATTTTAATACGATCTTTATTTATTCCTATACCCGTTATTTTATTGGTGATTTGAATCTTTAAGGGGTTAGTATACTAACTAAGGGTTTTTCGATTTTATTTTCAAGAAAATTTTATTTAAATAATTGAATCTTTTTTATGTTCAAGAAGACGTTTGATTGTTTGTGAAATTCTTTTTTCAATATTGGTGAACCCCGGCGACCATGATTTAAGAATTTAGGGGTGTCTGAAAGCAAAAATCGAATTGAATTCTTATAAATTATGTTACTGGCTATAGCCTGAATATTTGATATTTAAAAAAGCGCAAGTAATAACAAAATGGTGGCGTTTTTAATTTACTTTTCCCATATTGGTCTGTTTTTTCAATCCAAATTGTGCAATAAAATTAATAATTACTGACCTATAAAAAAAATATCCTAATTTGGTCTAAAACTAATTGTCTCAGGTTGCGCGCACATGGCGGCGATGTACTATTTTGCATTTTTTGTTTGCAGATTTCTACCTTAATTCTTTGGCCGATTTTTTTAATTAGGAAGTATACTAACCCCTTAACAAATAGAACAGTTGAAATACAAAAATTTATATTATCTTCTACAAACTCAGATTCAAGCTGCTAAAGGGATCTATTAGAAAAATAATGGACACACTCTTATAATACACTTGCAATCTAATAATGGCCAGTTAAGAGTATTTCAAACACTTCTAACCCCGCAATAGTCGTCCAAGTGAAAAAACAATTCTCTTGCCACCTTTAAAATGAATATATAGGCTTTTGGTACGCTTATGGCTTATATTAATTGCCTTTTATTTTATATTATTTTATTAAATCTATTGTTTATTAAAAGTCTTACCAAAAACTATACATTTTTGAATTCTTCTGCAAGGCGTGTACGCTTTAAGGAATAAAATATTTCATTTAAACATTCTTTAATGAATCATGATGTATTTTTTTTTTAAATGAAAATAAGTTTCGGAAAATTTCATACAAGAAAATTTCTTACAGCGTAAAAGCCCACCAATAATGGGAATTAATTATTTTAAAGTTAAACAAAAAATAAAAAGAATAAAAATAAATTCAAAAAGATCATATTTTTACAACCCAAACAAATTGAGTGTGTGTGATGTGTGATACGTACAAATTTCATTTGCTCATCCAGATTGTGCTCTTATGTTAGCAGCCTGGCTTTTCCCATGTTTTTTTTTTAATGGTTTAATTGGCGCAATCAATTAAGCCACAGTGGGCTAAGTGAGTGATAAAGAAAAAATTAAAAAGTTATAAACATATGTATGTATAAGTTTAAAAGTTTGCTTAAACAACAATGCTTCGTTGGGGATGTGTGTGGGCATCAGGTATGTGCAGTTTGGCATTTATTGAAGAAATAATGAATAAAAGAGAGAATTTAAACATTCTAAGGAACATTCTAAAGTTAGATTGAATTAGGTACTCGTTCATTTAAATTTACTCTGAATTCTTATTACGACGTAAAAAATAGAGTCATCAGAAAAACATTAAAAATTATAAAAAACATGAATTATTTTTACATATTATTGCTTAAAATTGATGAAATTACTAAAATATATTGGAGTATTTAGACTTTTGTTGTCCATTATATGTGATCGCTTACATACTGTAAAGTATTGCAGGGTAAAAAAGGATGATCTTTGTCTTCCGTAATAAAATCACTGCTACTGAGCAGAAGCAGAATAAAACATCTACCGCTCATTGGCTTATTGAATTGGAACACTGAATGAAGAAATTTTAAATATTCTGTTGTTAACCATATTTGTACTTCTATTCCACTGTTTGTTGTTGTTTATGCATTGTTATCAGTTTACTAGTCAAGGCATAGATTAATACCCAGCATTTTTATATGTATTTAATAAATGAACATTGTGATATACAATAACAATAATAAAACCAAAAATACAATGAAATTTTCTAAAACAGAATCGTATATAAAAGTCACATTTGTTGCATTCTTATAATCAGTCAGACTTGCAAATTTATTTAGAAAAAGAATATAAAAACATCAGAATAAAAATAATAATAAATATTAAAAGTGTTGTATATTTTTTTTTTTAAATCAAAAAAAGCTTTTTCAAAATGTCCTACGATAGCCATTCAAAGCAAATTTTGCTTATTGCCATTGTCCAT
Source organism: Sarcophaga subvicina (assembly GCA_936449025.2). Lineage (NCBI taxonomy): Eukaryota > Metazoa > Arthropoda > Insecta > Diptera > Sarcophagidae > Sarcophaga > Sarcophaga subvicina. Next base: position 925,643 of record OW388084.2, read on the forward strand.
ATACTGGGTTACATATTGAATCTATTGGGACCAGCTACCACTGGAGGTAATACACTGTTAGCATTGTGGCATAATTTACTCTAATAACCAAACTTAATTACAGTGATATACAGTGAGACAGATAGTGAGAGAGTTTTTATCTTGTTTGTTGTTAGCTTGTACATTTTGATGATCGTATTGGCTAGTGTAATGGTACGAGGTGTGGTTAAGGTAAAAAAAAAAAAATAAAATTTCAAAAACTTATAGAATCTTGATCTTATTTCGAATTTATGATTTGTTACTTTTTTTTAGCAACGACATGTTTTAATAGCTCCCTGGTTGATAATGTCTGGTCTCATCCTAGTGGGTACGATTGCAGCATATATAATGAATTTGTTTTTTGAATTGCCTATTCTCATGCATATGGATTACTGTACCTCCTCTATAAGTAAGTTTTAATCGATTATCAAAAAAAAAGAGTAGGCAATAAGAATTTAAAAAATCATGCTCCATCGGATTTACTTTGTGCCAAGTCTATAGAGTCGATACAACAATATTGTATTCTAATAATTTTTAATCAATTACAATCGTGAATACATCATCCCAGGTGGTGCCAACATTAGAGTACTCCATACAACTCCGTTGTATAGTTTATAGATGACAAGAATATTTTTTCAAATTCTTCACAAACAGCTGTTAATTTATAATATTTGCATCATAATTTATGCATTCATTAGATTTGGTTGTGGAGATGACGCAAAAGCACTAAATATCACATTCCGTGTTATCAACTATGAACTAAGAAAAGTTGCCTGTGTTAATATGCCAACCGACCTCACGGGCTTTGTGTTTTTTCTTTTGAGGTAATTTAGTGGACATGGTACAAGTAGTCTATTTACAAGATCAGAGTTATGCTCTGAAGCTAGATTATATACTTCGAAATCTACTGTGAATTAATTTAACAACTGACTTCATTGGATTATAGATGATCACATGTCATTGACAGAGTCAGAAGTTTAATACCATTCCAGTTACTGCATTCAATGGGATCTCCATTATTTTCTTAATTCACATGAGAGAAACAGTTCGGGTAGTTATTGTCCACATTGGGTGCCTTATAACTCTTCTTTCGTTACGAGTTTCGAAATTGGGATAAACACTTCCTATAAACAGATTTTAGTATAGTTTTGATACTTGCATGACTTCAACGTAAATCGTAAATCGTTTAAGTTGTAGTTGGCATTAAAGTTAAATAATACTCATATTCAATTAGTTTCATCGATACTTCCTTATATACAATACCAGATTTAGTATCTACTTTATGATCGTTTGAGAAGGCTTCAAACAGCCTGTACGTACAACGGGAGTTTTTAAAGCATTGTACAGATAGGCACCATGCTATGGGTCTTTATTTATCTAAACGCCTCTTTTAGCATATTAAATCTATTGCCTGCCTTAGTGTCCAGTGTCCAATAGTTTTTGTGTTATTTTTTATTTATTATTATTTTTAATTTTCATTTTTTCACTCTTAGGCATGCAAATTTTAGTACTATACCCCACCTATACGTATTACATGAAGTTGCGTCCGAAATCGTTGAAGGAGAATTCATTTGAAGAAGTTCTAGACACGAAAATCAAAAGAAACGATAATACAGTGGCCTAACGATAAGCGGTTGACAATTTAATTTATCGATTTATTTCAAGTACATAACTGCTGATGTAAATTTGTTTTATAGAATATATGTATGTATGTATGAATGTAATTTAGGAAAAATATTTGACTACCGTCATATTGGTAGTTGCTTTGATATTAATTTGGTTTGACATTTTATAAAAAATAAATTCGTTATTAAAAACCAGATATTAATTCGTGTCCTTTTCTTATTCGGATTGCCCCACATATTTTTGAATATATTAATTGAATATACTAAGACTAGGCTTACAATTTCCAATCTAGGATAGTGTTAAAGAGTAGTGTCATATCGCCACTGTTATGTAATCCCAAACGTAAGCGAAATACTATTCTGGGGGAATGAGGGCAGGAAGTGGAAGATATAAAGCCGATTAGAGCAAATTAATAGAACAAAAGTGCTGATTGGAAGAACATAGATTCCTTGTGCGTTGGCAAGTGTTTTAAAAGTAAACAAAATGATTCGCTCTTAAAATTTTTTGTATCGATAAGTATTGATTCCCAAATCACATACTAGAGAATGCAATATGAAATTTTCTGCCCGTGTAAACCTGCCATTGCACACTAAATGGCTAATGTCGTTATTGGCATTTTTCCAGCGTGAAGGTGACCGAGAAATTAAACTTTTCCAAGTTAAATAAAATTTACGAGAACAATATGCATCCGTTGGCAGCATCCCAATGCAAAGGCTCAAACAAAATTATTATTTGGGAATTACATTCCGCTGCGTATGGACCTGATTATGGATCATCGTACATACTTATTGCAAGCTCTATAATAAACAAAAAGTTGTTTCAATCACACAAGTTGCTCGAAATTTAAGTTGAACCGTAGTAGGTATTTTTTCTGAAGGTTTGCAATCTTTGAGTTTGTCAGCTTATCCAATTATTATTGTGTCTTTCAGGTACAAAAATATACGTCAAAAAGATGCAATTTTAATAGCTGAGTTGTTACAAAAATGGTCGATAACTTTTGAAAATATGGAAACGCAGAATTATAAAAACTATTTATGGATCACTTATATTGCATATCACGTCATTTCTGTTTAAGCTTAAATTTAGTATGAATATTAGCTTGGAAGTCGCCATAGTCTATTAGATACTGTGTTGATTTATTAGATGACAGCTTCTGATTCAGCTCTTGGCTTAGACGTCGCAAGCAAAATTAAATATAAAAGAAAATATTTCTTTTGGTGAATTCCTCGCAGCAGTCTTCTTGCCATGAAAAGTTTTTAAAATCTGTCGTTCGGAGTCAACTTTAAACCATACGTCCCACCCCATATTTAATGTATAAAATTACCACACAAAACATGAGTGGTGTGAGAAGTTAGGTCGTAATGACTTGTAGTAACGAACTAAGTAAGTAAGTAAGTATGAACATGGTATGCACAAACTAGCAAATTACAGCGCATAATAGTTTAATTTACGCTCAATATAAATAGTTTGAACAAACAAAAAAAAAAAAAACCCGGCATAGCTAGAATTAAAACCAAACTATAAACACATCCACATTCTCAGAAAAATTTAAAAAGTAAAAAAGAAATTGCAAATTATACAAAAACTGGCTTTTGTTTGTTTACAATTTGTACAAATTTAAATATACACTGACTCAAACAATTTGCCGTACACCATGCAATTAAAAATATTTGTATTTCAAAAACAAAACAGTTGGATTTGTATCAAGTAAAGTCAGTTTTTTTTGAAGAAATAACTACAGAACCTCTAAATAACGACGCCAACAAACATTTTAAACGTGTAATACAAGAACAACTATTGAGGCTGTAAATACTAAAAAACTGACTTTCTCCAATATTATTATTAAGTTGGTTTTATAATGTAAAAATATTCTTATACTGCCTGGCGTACGAACAATTGCTTGAGACAGTGTACAATTTACATATTTACATACATATGATACGTACATTTCATATGTATTCAATTGGTTTTATAAAAAGTTTTAAAATTCTGTGAACTTTATATTCTCTCTCTCTCAGAAGTCTACGTCATTATACGTTTATCAGAGAAAGATGTTAAACAGGGGTTAATCTTGTTGATTCATCTGAATAATATTAAATATCTGTGTACACTGTACATAAATTTAATTCAATAAACGAACACAATATACATACATATTTCACATTAAACGATATTTTGTTAAGCAAAAAAAAAAAAAAAAAGAAATTAAATTTGTATTTAAAGTGTAATTTAAAATGATTTTATATTGCAGTTGGGTATAAACCCGCTTTCCACCCAAATCAATTTATACACATCAACTTGTGCACAATGTTTTTTTTTACACAAATCTTTTAGGCATGTAAAAGAGTATTAGGTGTAGCTTTTTGATATTTTTAGTAGTTTATTTAAAGATTAATAAATGAAAAAGAAAAATTGCGAATAGAAATAAAATTTCCTCTCGTGTATGTGTGTGTGTTGTATGAAATCACCCACTTGGATTACTATTTAGAACTGCTACAGTGTCGTTTCACAGAAAACCACAATTAATAATAACAAAATCTGTAAAACCCTAACCAACTCTATCCTCTTTCTTATAACGGAGAATACTGTCCTTTGAGCAATTAGTATTTTAGATTGACTCACTTACAATACACACCCTAGTAAACAAATTATAACGAATGATTCTCGTTAATGTGTTATGTACTCTTTTAACAAATTTAGCTCTCCTGGTTTTCTCTAATTCTCTAACAAACATTGTGGCCAACTTCTTAATTGTTAACCTAGTGAGACTCCGTCATACTTTGCACTTTGACACTTTAAAGTGAAAGTAAAGTAACAACGTAATAGATTGTCCCAAACATGACATTAATGTCTATTGAATTTGCCTGTACGCAACAAAAAAATATAAAAAAAAAACAAGTTAAAGTACTCAACGCAAGCTAAATATTAACACAGAAGTAGCGGATAGAACAAAGCACGTAAGAAGTAAACATGGTTTTCAACTTTTCTTTCAGTTGAAAAAAGGATAAATGCACGGATGATGGATCCTTTGTGATTTGACGCTTACGGTATAAATACATTCGACGAGGCAATCTATCAAAAATAGAATACATACCTGTTTATGGAAATGAATATTGTAAAGGCAGGGGCGTAAACAGGAGTCGACGCTGCTGTTGCGCACTTAAGCTAATTTCTATATTTGCCCTCGGCAATTTACAGGCACTCGGTGACCCATTGTGTTACTCAGTGTGAGATAAGCCCTCTTGACATGGTCAGTTAGTGGTAGGTTTGATTCACCTCGAGCTAAATCGGACAGTCTTTGTGGCTATGCCTAGATCTTCAAACACTCTGCCACCCAAAAGGCAATGACGTCTGTTTAGAAGTGCAGGACACTTACATAAAAGGTGTTGTACCGATTCCGTTTCTTCCACATCTTGGCATCTTCTTCAATAATATTGGTTGGGCGGACCGAGCTTATCAGCGAAACTACCAATAGTACAGTGCCCTGTGTGAATTCCTGTTAGAGTGCGAACCGTTCTCTTCCACATCAGTTCGTTTCTCTCTACGAAAAACTCTGTGCCGGGACCCAGTAGAGGCGGGAGGTGAGTCCATGCGACTCCTGATCCGAGCGCTTTGATTGTTACTTGGCTGTAAGTTCGAAGGAGGTAGGTTCCTGGTTTAAATTATACGTGCAGCTTGTTAAATAACAAAAATCTTCGTCTGAATTAATCTGGCCTGCTTAGGTAATCTGTATGACTCGTTCAGTGCCATTTTATCGGAATCGGTGTTATCGGTGAAAATCGATACTTCACCAATGACAGTTTTAGCAATCCAGGGAGTGTGGTCGTCCAAAAATAATCTCTGGTATCATATAGTCACATCTAAAACCCGGGTGATTCGGTTCTACTTCATGCAGTTTTGAAGCATGCTCTACCCTACACGACCTAAACATATCTGCAAAATGTCCAATGGTTGTGGAGATAAAGACGTAATAAACTATCCACTCTTAATTAATTTACTTGCACACATGCTGCTTAGGTCTGGCGGAAATAGCAAAAATGCTGCGCACCATTTGGAGTAACACTTTTGCTTTTATTTATAAATACAGTATTGAAATTTTTTACTCTGGTCACCTCAATAATAATATTTCTCAAAGTTCTTAAAATTTATTAATATTCTGTTTTTGTTGTTGTTGTTGTTTTTATAATTTATAAAGCCGTTGTCCGCTAGTGTCGTTCTTTAGACCGTGAAAGCTTCAACTTAGTGTTGCGCATACTTTCATCACATAATCATTGAATCTCGGTTATATTGAAATAATAAACAGTGTTGCTGTTATTAATCCTATTAAATTTAAATAAAAAAAAGGAAACAAAAGAAAAAAAATTATAAACAATGAAGTGTTGTAGTCGTTCCACACTCGGTGTCGTCATTGGCGCTTTGAATATTGTCTGCTACATTGGAGTCAGCATTTTTATAATAATTCTGTTAACTAATATCAAGGATAATAACGCTAATCATGACGATAATATTAATGATTACAATTACGGTGAGTTCATATTATAATTTTAGAATAGACGTTAGAATTGGAAAATTCATTGCATAAGAAATCTTAAAACGTAATTGCAATTAATTTTATTTTAGTTAAAACATTGCATATGTTTGAAAACACGTGTTTTGCTTCATGTTTTTCCCCATTCAAATAACGTGAAATTTTTCACTTGAAAGAAATAATAAGTTGATGATGTGGATATGTGAGAGTAATTGTTGAAGTGCTAGACTTCAAAACGCGAAAGCGTTAAAAATATTCGTCATGTCTTGAATTTATAAAATTTTAGTGACTTCAATGTCCTCCAAATAATCCATATTTAATCAATCACGATGTAATGTTTATAAAGTATATAATTCAGGTCATGTTTAATAACTGATTTATTAAAATTTGAATTATTAAAATTTACCTGAAAATTTTACAAATATGGTAAAATGGGATTTTCAATTTTTCTAGAATCAAATGATATCACCGTTTTAACGGTATTATTGGTGCTAACGCTAATAATGCTAATTTTGTCGGGTCTACTTATAATGGGCATTGTCAAGGTAAAACAGTACAACCTTCCATAGTTCTTTTGCTTTCAATGTTTTTATTTTACTTTTTTTATATTTTCAGAGACGCCATAAACTGATGCTACCCTGGCTAATTATTAGCGGTATTGGTTTTGTTTGTAATGTTATCCAATTTTTGTTATCTTTAGTTAGAACGTTTCCACTAGGATTTGGTGCCTTTCTATTAACTCTTTTCCTTGGCTTTTTAACAACTGGTAAAATTTCATCATTTTTTCTTTCTTTTTACTTTTTTTTATACGATACTTATATTGGTTTCTTTATGTATAATTTTCTATTTCTCAAGGTTTACAAGCCTTAATTTGGTGGGCCATTTACACCTTGTATAGAGATATACGAATGAAAAGTGATGATGGAAATGGTCGTGTTATTCGTCAACCTGAAGTCAGTCATGCACCACAAACTATGGCATACTCTTCACAGCCAGATTATTATAAGAACATCAAGAATGATAATTAAAAACATTCCCATTATCTTCCTTAAGGTTAAGAATAGTTTGTAATATTTTTTAAAATATAATTTTTGACTTTCGATAAGCGTTTGTATTTATAATAAAAAAAATTTTTTTCGATACTTATTTCTTATTTTATTTGGTTTTTTCTTTTTCTCTGATAATAATCGATTTTCCGATTGACTAATCGACAAATCTAAGAACGTCGGTGCTGTTGCTCAGAACATTAGTTAAAGAACTTGAAGTGGACTCTTCTTCAATAGATGACGAAGACAACACTTAGCGAAAGTTATTATAAGGCACAGCAGAAATAAGACAATTTTTAGTTTGTGAGACTGGACGTATAGAAGGCGATTTATTTCCATATTGGGAAGAAAACGATGACTAACCGTTGGTCAACCAGCCCTCAAATATTACAATTACAAGTTGTACAAATTGTTCAAGTTGAGTTTTTGATAAGTTTGGCAAGACGTTCATATTCGGTTTGGGCGTTAGTCGAGATTCACACACATTAGGTCTGCTTCTTCAATTTTTGTTAAATTCTCTTTGGAATTCACATTTGCTGTTTTCAACTTTGTGTAGAATATTAGGAACTTTCCAGTCTGTACCACTTTCAATTCCCTTTACCCCCTTTGAAAAAAAAATAACGGTAAAACGATGTAAGCAATAACAATTCTTAAACGTAGGGCAATAGAACACGAACCTCGCAGAAGCAGTTATTCAAGTCCAAAGGCTTTCCGTCCGATTAGCCCAAACTCTGTTCTGCTCGAAACCATGGAATGCATGGTTGATGGCAAACTGAAGAGTAGAATATCTGACGAAAGGCTGAGTTTTAGACACTTGCCTACTTTAAAGTCACCAACTACATAGAGAGACCCCTAGATGACAGTATGCATTGATATTGAGAAAGCCTTCATTAATGTTCGAACCGATACAATAATCCAATTCTTAGACGAGTTTTGGATGAACGTAACGTAGGATATTGTAAAAAAGCGAACATCCCAGAAAGGTATCATTTCATCTCTCATGTAAATCACAACTACTCACACACACTCTTGGGGATATTAATCGGTCTACAACGCGGGCTTTATACTAACACTTCTGAGTGGTAAGAATCCGATCATTTACGGAGGAGAGTGCAACGCACTTTAAACAAAGCACACAATTGGGAACGACATCATCTGGAAAATAGGACAGTAAAGTCACACAGTTGCTGGTCCACATGTAGGAGAGTCATAGGTTAAAAAATGGAGCCTTTCTCCAAGAATGACACACTACAGGAGCGCAATTAGATCTGTGCTAACTATAGCTTCAGTAATGTGCTGTAGATCGATGGAGAGGAAATGCAAGTTTAGAATAATTCAGAGCGTTCAAGGAATGTGCGGTTTAAGGATAAGTGATGCGATGCGAAGATCATCCACAAGGGTATTAGAAACAAGTGTAAATAAGCGATTAACAATTACTCCAGGCAGTAAGCATTATATAGGTTCCTAATCATCATAGAGTGATTGGAAATGAGGAGGCTAATAGAGCCAGACTATTACATACCATACCAAACTTAAAAAGTCAGCTATTATAGAATAATGGCGAATTACGACAATACTTTGGGGGCAAATGAACGCACTCGTGGGACACTCCGAACCTCTGAACCTTATCGGCAGAGTAGAAAGTGATAAAACGATGGAGGAATTTTTGTAGTACTGTCCAGCTATCGTAAGTTCGAGATACCAATATTTTGGGGATGACCCTATACCAAACATAACTTGATATCAGAGGAGTGGACTGGAAGAAGTTAAGGAAGTTTGTGAAAGATATACAATGGAATTAAAGTTTATTTCTCTCGTCTTTTCTCCAATTGCCTGTATATACTGTGCTAGATGTCATCGTCATCATATCTCTATAAATAAAATGACATGCAAGAACATGATTCGCTCTCAAAATTGTTTATATGGTGAAATACATACAGTGCACGCTCGCTAATGTGAACTAATTAAAACGTTGTTGGCGTCGTTCACTTTTGCGAATTGTTCACATTTCCGAATACCGAAAATTTTAAAACAGAATTATACCATCTTTTAAACAAAAATCATTATTTATGAATTTTTTTACTTTTTTTTAGAATTTTTTTAGAACACATTTTATAATTTAATCTTTACAAACTTTCTTCACAGTATTTAAATAGCAAATGAAAAATAAATATGCAAGCAGATGTACTAACGCATACATATACAGTCACACAGATAATTATACGTACCCCCTAAAAATCATTTTTTTTTTTAAGTAATGAACTTCTAATCTAAAATTTCTTTACATAAGCGTCTGTAACGACACATCTACTTACATAAAAAAAAGGTTCCCAAAATCTATGAATTTGTGACTGCAGTTTGCTTAAAACCAATATGGCACCACAGAAAATTATACGTACGACGTATATTTCGCATAAAATTTCTCCAAGGGTAGCCCGGTATATAAAAGGTATTGTGGATAAAAATCCTAGGACTACAGCCGTAGAAATAAATACCTCGTAAAGTGATCACAATGTTATTGTGCATTCCGAAACAGTTCGAAGTGTTTTGAGAAAGAACGGTTTCCGCAGCCGAGTGCTGAGAAAAAATTCACGATTGGAATTTGCCCAATAATATATGGACAAGTCAACTGAGTTTTGTGCGAATGTAATATTTCCGTCCGGCTGTGACGGAAAACAAAAAATTTGGGCAAAAATCAGTTGACTTGTTCATATATTATCATTTAAAAAAAAAATGATTTTAAGGGGGTACGTATAATTATCTGTGTGACTCTATATATGTACACCTAAAACGGGGATTCCCGCAACAAATAAACACAGAATTTTAACGTTAAAATTAAAAAAAATCTGTTCAAATTATAGGGCTTTTTACATTTGTTCATCTTTTAGAGTAGTCAATGAAGCAAAAAAAATGTTCACATTAAGCGGTGTTCATATAATGCGGTGTTCACATTAGCGCGCGTGCACTGTATATTGCTTCAATCATTTATCGTGTGAACCTGGTATAAATGAATTACAGCGCATACTAGTTTTATTTACGTTTAACATGTGTAAACAAAAAACAAAAAAAGGGACGTCATAACAAGAATCAAAACCAAAAAAACCCATCGATCTAAAGATATGTATAAGTACACATCCCATCCACATTCTCAGAAAATTTAAAAAGTAAAAAAGAAATTGCAAATTATACAAAAACTGGCTTTTGTTTGTTTACAATTTGTACAAATTTAAATATACACTGACTCAAACAATTTGCCGTACACCACGCAATTACAAATATTTGTGTTTCAAAAACATAACAGTTGGATTTGCATCAAGTAAAGTCAGTTTTTTTTTTTTGAAGAGATGACCACAAAACCTCTAAATAACGACGACAACAAAAATTTTAAACATGTAATACAATAACAAATATTGAGGCTGTAAATACTAAAAAGCTTGCCTTCTCCATTTAAAATGATTTAAAAGAATTTTTGAGGACAAATGACATCATAGCAGTTGCTGAAAATAAGCTTCGAATTAACGTATTTGAATTGTCATTGCTTTACGAATAATTTATTGAGCAATCCTTTGAAACCGTAAAGTTTAGTTTAAGATTTTTAAATAAATTTTCGGTATCTTATTATTATTATTATTGCAGCACAAATTGAACAGTTTATAAACGGATTTACTTTATTTGAAACTGGTAAGTTGGTTTTGAAATGTAAAAATATTCTTATACAGCCTGATGTACGAACAATTGCTTGAGACAGTGTACAATTTACATACATATGATACGTACATATTCATAAGCATTCAATTGCATTTATTAAGTTTTAAAATTTAAAATCAAATCTAAATATTCTCGCTCTCTCTCTCTCTTAATCTCTCTTTATCAGAGAAAGACGTTACAAACGGATTTGTAAAGAGACAACAACAACAAAAGCTAAATATTTCGCTGACTTAAGCGATATTCTGATAAAAAAAAAAATTTGAAATAAGGAATTTCTATTTAAAATGATTTTTCGTTTGATTGCCAGTCGGCTGGCTATAAGTCCACTTTTCACCCCATATCAATCTATACACATCAACATGTACATGTATACATACATAGTATACATACGTAGTATAATTGTGCTATGTAGACAGTTTAATAAGAGCTATAGGGTATTCACTACGCAGTTGCGCATTAAGCTAATTTTTATTTGTGGTGCGTCGAATGTGTTTAAAACATTAACTTTTTATTTTCAATTGTTTATCAATTTCAAGCAAATAGTACAACAGAAACATATTGGAGAGAGAATTTTGCTTTTTTTATAAATACTATATTGAAGTATATTACTCTGGTTACCTTAATAATCATATAATTTCTCAAAGTTTTTAGAACTTATGAATACTTTGTTGTTGTTGTTGTTGTTATAGTAATTTATAAAGCCTCTACTGTTTTCGTTCTGTAGCCAGTGAAACTTGCAACGTAGTATTGCGCACACTTTCGTCATTGAATCATTTGATTTCGGTTGTATTGAAGTATTAAAAAGTGTTGCCCTTATTAAACCCATTAAAATTATATAAAAAAGGAAAAATTATAAACAATGAAGTGTTGTAGCCGTTCCACACTCGGTGTAGTTATCGGCACTTTAAGTATTGTCTGCTGTATTATAGCCACCATTTATTTTATATCTCAGTTCGATTATGCGGAGGACAATAAGGCTAATTATTGGGACAATACTCATGAATACCGTCACCGTGAGTTCATATTATAATTTTAGAATAGACGTTAGAATTGTTAAATTAATTGCATATGAAAGCTTAAAACGTAATTGCAATTAATTTTATTTGAGTTAAAACATTGCATATGTTTGAAAACACGTGTTTTGCTTCATGTTTTTCCCCATTCAAATAACGTGAAATTTTTCACTTGAAAGAAATAATAAGTTGATGATGTGGATATGTGAGAGTAATTGTTGAAGTGCTAGACTTCAAACCGCGAAGGCGAAAAAAAGCGAAAGCGTTAAAAATATTCGTCATGTTTCGAATTTATAAAATTTTAGTGACTTCAATACCCTCCAAATAATCCATCATTAAATGTGCTCGAGATTATTAATTCTATTCAACTAAGATGTAAAGTTTATAAAGTATATGAACTTAATTATTAAATCTACTGGTAAAATGGGATTGTGAAATTGGCATATAATTTTGACCTACACTGTAAATATAATGTATTTTTGAAAACTTAAATCTGTTATGATTTGTTTTTCGTATTTTTCTAGGATCAATTGGAATTACCATTTTAATGGTAGTATTGGTGGTAATGCTACTATTGGTCATAATATCGGTAGCATTTATAATTGGCATCGTCAAGGTAAAACAGTACACAGTTTCCATAGTTCTTTTATTTTTCAATGTTTTTTTTTTTAATTTTTTATATTTTCAGAGACGCCATAAACTGATGCTACCCTGGCTATTTATTAGCGGTATTGCTTTTATTTCACATGTTACCATATTCCTGGTATTTTTGGTTAGAGTTCTTCCACAAGAATTTGATGGCTTTTTAGCACTTCTTTTCCTTGGCTCTTTTGCAACTGGTAAAATTTTGATAATTTCTTCGTTTAACTTTTTCTTTTATACGATACTTATATTGGTTTCTTTATTTCTCAAGGTTTACAAGCCTTAATTTGGTGGACCATTTACACTTTGTATAGAGATATACGAATGAAAAGAGTTGGTGGAAATGTTCGTGTTATATGTGAACCTGAAGTCAGTCGTGCACAACATACCATGTCCTACCCTCCACATCCAAATTATTATAAACCAAGGGAAATCAGAAACGATTACTAAAAATATTCCCATTGTCTTCCTTAAGATTAAGAATAATTTGTAATATTTTTGAAATTTAAATACTACTTTCTTCTGTTATCATAATTTATTGTAAAATAAAAATCTCTAATCCTAAATTCATTAAAAAAAATTTACGTGAAATGATAAGCTGACATCCAATGCAAGGATTGTGTTTATAACAGATTGCAGACGAATTTTCATGCAATATATTATCCTTTGTAAATGCTCTACTGTTTTCATTTAAAGTGCTTATGTTTGAGGGGGTTTAGTTAAAAAAAGAATAATAAATTTGCATTTTCGCTTGCAAAGATTAAAACTGAAACAATTTTTACTGGGTCAAATTAACATTTTATTCACAAATATGACAATGGCTGACTTACAAAATGTTGGTGGGTTTGTATTTGATCAAAGTACAGCGATCTTCCGTTGGCTATAATTTTGTCTACAAGGTGAAGATGCGCGTTTATTATTTTTTGTTTCAATTTTACATCATTTTCTTTAATAATGTGCTACCATGTAGTCTTCTTTTGCAAATTTCATTAGACGTCTAACTTCTTCTAAGGCTTTTTTGAAAGAAGATATTTTGTTTGGGTCAGATATAGGGATGTTAAGGCTTCTTACACGTAAAAACCACTTAAAACTCTTTTGGTCAACAAAAGTAACTTTTGGATTTAAAAAACCGCTATTTCTGATTTGTATTTATTGTTACGGATTGTCATTGTGTTTGAATAAATTCTCTCTTTATTGAAATGTGGAAACAATAAAACATTTAATAAATAAACAATGTTGTTAAATACATATACATTTTTTATAAACTTGTTTTTATTGTTTTGAAGCAAATTTGGCGGTTTTGTTTAGGTGTGACAACATATGGTTAAAGCTAAGCGGTAGATAACTATCCGCCCGCTGCTCTTATTAAGGGAGGGCAGTAAAAGGGAGCTTTCACTGTAAACCAGGGTTTACCATAAAATTTTTGGTTATGTATTAGTGAGTAAGAGAGAGAAAATAAGTGGAGAGAATTTATTTATTTACAGCCATAGAAAATTGTTAGTAATATACGCTATTTTTATTTTCATTTCATCAACATACATATGTAAAGCTATCTATCTTTGGCTTAAGAATTTTAGATAAATAAAAATAAAAAGAATAAAGAACCCATTTTTTATTAAAAGAAAAAAAAGCGAGCATTCCAAAGCATTTAAAAAAATTATACTATGCGACAAAATAAAAATAAAAATAAAAAAAAAGAAATACGCCCAGCTAATGGCATAGACCATTTTTAACATAAAATATTTTTTGAATGTTATTCTGAAATAAAATGATAAAGTATCCACTACACATGTGTTCTTGTCGCAGTCTGATCGACAACTAAATGAAAAAACACCTGAATGAGTTCTCTCTGCACAACTGTGCTATGAAATGGTAAACGCTGCTGTAAACCCATCCAAATTTAAGTAGATTCCATTTAAACTTTCTGATAATTAAAAGAAAACATCGTAATACGTGATTTTCAGGCATTTTAACCACTACACCACGAGCTTTTACTAGATTTGCCGCAATTCTTTTTTCATAAAATATGGTAGAATGTTTCTCATTTATTTAAATTAATATTCACGTGTTGCCATATAACACTTTTTAAAATATATGCGCACTCTCTTTAAAAATATTCTCAATTAAATTGTGTTTTTGAACGTTACCCTTCTATGAGCGTAAAGAGTATGTTGGGTTTACGAGAGGTTTGTCAACATGTCTATATTCAGTTTGGTCGTTAGTCCAGATTCACGCATATTAGGTCTACTTTTTCAATTTTGATAAATACTTTTTGAAACTTACATTACTGGGTTCAACTTTATTCCCTCCTTAAACCGGTAGGCAGTCAGTTTACTATGGTTGAAATATACATTTTTAAGACGACATAATCTAGTAGCTTGTGTTACTAAAACAGAGTTCAAGAGTTCAAAACTCAGCTCTACCATCTCAAAGAAAACGAAATATTTCTTTCGGCGACTTTGGACTTTCTGGCAAACACACTGAGGGCTAATAAAACTGTAGTTCCCGCCACTAATGGCTAAAATTATCACACGCAACATAGAGGTGTAAGCAGCTAGATCGTAATTTAAGTAAATAAGATGCATAAATAAATTGCGTTAGCTGTTCCGCGAGGCCTTAAGCTTTGAGTATTTTCCTGACATAGTGACTTGGTATAGGGCATTACAAATTTCATCTTAACCAGTCATAATTGAGAAATTTTATTCGAAATTTGCTAAACATATTTTTAGTTTCGTTTTTATTTTGTTTTTGTTTTCAATTTTTGCTAAAGCTTCAACGAGTAGAATTAACGCATAGATAATTAGCAGTCAGTATTATTTGCAAGCGTTGAACAGAATACACGGAGTGATCTATTTAAATTTTATTTTTCTTCATTTTTTTAAAGGAAAAATAATTTTATTTTTAATTTTTTTTTTTGTAATAAAATTAAATAAAATAAAAATACAAATGAAACGTTCAGGTTTGGGAATAATCATTGGCAGCATAAATATCTGCTATTACTTTGGCCTTATCGTATATGAAGTACTCGATGAAGTCCCAAGTGAACAACAAGAAACTGAATTCACTCATGGTAAGTCTATTGATATGGAATATTGGGACGGAATACAAATTGAAAACAGAATAATGAATAAGAAAAGAAAACAACAAAGACTTTTATATTAATTATTAATGTTAATAAATAATACTCACTCATTCGAACGCGCTAAAAATAAGTAAAATTTCCAATGAAATTTTGTTTTCGATTTTGATTTGAACAAAAATAGATTCTTGAAAAAAACCTTTTTTTCATTTCATAATTTTTATTTTTCGATCATTTTTTGGTAAATTCTAAAATTTCCATTCGAACAATTATCTAAATATGGTCTACCAAAGATGAAAACTGTATAAATCTTTCAATGATCGTTTATTTTAATTAAAATACATTTTACGGGAATTTATACCCACTATAATACATACAATGGATTGATATGACATTAGATAAATGCTCACCTCTTTGAGGAATACAGACATGAGATCTTATTATTACGTTTTGCGTTGTAGCACGTAATGGTTTTGTATTTCATCTGGAATATTGTTTTTATATTGGACTATAAATATTGCTCTAAAAGGGTTTGGCGCACTTAAATCTGGCAACAAGGCAGCCGAGAGCTAACTGTTTTTTTTTGTAATTAAACGTTTGCCAAATTTTACGTATTAGAACTCCAGTTAGCCGAGCTATAGCTCTGTCTTATGTCCGATAATGAAATCAAATCCTGTGATTGATTGTAAATCACTTCTAGGGAGTAAAAAATCTTTGTTTCATATACTATTCGATATGAAAGATATCTGAACACGAACTGAAAGGATTGTAAATGAAAGAAAAAGTAAAAGACTACCAGGGTGTTGATATTACAAGGCACTTTATGGTAGCCTTAAAGGTAACTACACCAGTGAATGGTTAAAATTTTAAAAATGAATATGAGACTTATACATGTAAAAATAATTAAATTTTAAATAATAAAATCGCACGCCTCTTAGATATGTATTGGGTTGGATTAATATTGCTAATTCTCATGGTTATAACCTCCTGTCTCCTGGTCTATGGCATTGTAAAAGTAAGTATAATTAACTGTTTTTTTTATTAAAATACATATGTATGTATATGCGTTAATGCTTTTAATTTTTTTAATTTTTTGATATCTCTTCAGAAACGTCATGGTTTAATGGTACCATGGTTAATTTGTACCCTCATTGCCATTATCTTATATTGTATACGTTTCGTTTTGGTCTTTGCTTATGTGCAAACAACTATGTATGAGAATGGCATCGTTCCGTTTGCCGTAATCAATTGCTTAATAATTGGTGTGTATCGAATTGACTATAAATTGAAACTTTAAACCATAAACCTATAAATTAATAACTGTTCTTCTTCTATTTTTATAGCTGTACATATTTTGTGTTTATATCTAATGTATCGGTTATATCGGAATATCAGATATACGAATTTAGGCCATCATGGTCACATTATTTCACACACTGGCGAAAGTGTTGCCTTTGCTACATCATCAGCACCGTACAATATGGTGCAACAAAAAATATAGGCTCATAAACGTTTCATCATTCTTTTTCAAGGAGATGATTATTGATCCAAGAGGACCACAGATACACATACTCATTATTTTTTAATTTTTATACCGTATTTAAGTAGTTTCTTAATATTTTGCTAAATTAAAAAATTTTTAATATTTTTGTAAATTAGGTTATAAAAAGTCAAAATATTATTTATTATTGGTAACCTTATTAAAAAAACACTCTTAATTTGTTTTTTTCTTCTTATACTATAACAATATCATCTTCTGCGTCCGGTAGACGGTATAAACGTCTTGACTCGATTTTATATTTTTGGTATAAAAAATAAATGCCGTGCCACAAGTATAATTGAAAAACTGTCAAACAAACAAACAAAAAACAAAAAAATAAAGAAAAAAATTGTTTTCATATTGAATGAAGCAAACACAAGATACAAACTTACCTAAGGTTATGGAATTAATGGCAATGGCCATAATGAAACTCACATCTCTTTGCCAACTAATTTTCATTTCTTTAAACCATTGGTACATGAAATAAAAAAGACCTAACGATAGTACAGTAATGATTATCAAATTTACCGTTAACCAAGGTATTAATATTGGATGACGTTTCTTTATAAACGAAAAAAAAATAAATTAATAAGCTCTTGTTAAATCCCATCAATTTAGAAAAATGATGTGGAAAAACTCACTTCTAAAACGCCTAAAATTAAAAGAATCGATGATAATAAACAGGCGATACTTAATCCAATGGTAAATATGCCAAAGAAATCTAAAATAAAATCAAATTAAATGAAAAATAAATAAATAAACAAACAATTAATTTTCTAGGAATTCATTTAATAGAATTTTGATATTGTTAACCTAATGAATATACATAAATTCTGAGAGTAGTAAAGCCGCGAGAATGTATTGAAATATCACACGCGCAAAATTTTTTGTAGTTAAAGGCACATAAATCGGCAACACTTTTCACTCGATATTGAAAATCATTTTATTACAATGATTCTCACTAGTCTCATTTACGTTGGTGTTCCTCTCTCTATAACTCACGCGAAACGAATTTTACTCTGCGTTATTAATTTAATCACTTGAAGCATATGTTTCATGTGTTCTCAGTATTAAGACAGTTTTTCTCCATCTTTTCATTCATTTTCTTTTCTTTTTGTTTATTTACTTTTATTTGTTTTTTTGTCACGGAAAACTTCAAGAATGTAAACAAATATCAGCTACATATAGCGTAACAGATCGTTCAGTGTCAGCCACTTACCATAGTTCATATCACGTAACCCGTAGATACTGGTGTGAAGTGAAATAATCAAATACAGAGATCCCAAGGCAATGGCCACCTTATCAGGTTCAAAGCCGCACAATGTTTTCATTTTTGTGAATTCTAATTGCAATTCTCTGCAGAAAATTTTTGATTGAAATTTTTACAAGACATAGAGAAGAAATAAATTTCGCAACTATATTATCAGCTGCCGTTCGAAGAAGTGTGTTTGTTCTGGGTATTTTCATTGATATACTGAAAGCAATATAAATAAACAACACAAAGAATGCTTATTGCGCATTATACATACATGTGTATAAACATATGTATATACTATATATGTACATTCATATGTACGTAAGTATGTAAGTAGGTGGGTTGATTTGATTGCAATGAAATACAGTGTTTCGCAAATCACAAACAACTGATATATTTTAAAGCAAAAAAAAAATTCTATGAATTAATTTAACCACATTGATTAAATCAACTAGAATGAGAGAAATAGCGTTATAGCAGAAATTTATCCCCTGTTTTTGTAAGACGAACGATTTGACACGATCGCCTATTTGTATAGAAAACACAAATAAAATTGACTGTTTTTGTATTGGCTTACAAAAACAGGGGAGTTCACAGGGGTTCTACAACCTAAATGGGATAATGCAGAGAAAACCAAGTAATATTTTCTTTCTTCAAGTCTAAGAAATATTCCTACAAGGATAACATATCGATTCATTGTGGGCAGGTAAAGTAAATGGACATCACTATCATTGGTTATAATTTGTTTATAATTCACGGTTTTGAAATGAAATAATTTTCAACAAGTGAAGATTTTGCGAAAGACCTCTCTCTATTCATTCAAATTAAAAAACCACATTCTAGAGTGTGATATAAACAATGGACAGATAAATAGTTTGTATTTGACCTGTTTTGTTCAATGTTTATTTTAACACAAATTTAATTTCGTTGTAAACACTGTGCAATTGAGTAGAGCTGGATTCACTCAAGTTGTGAGAAGAAATTTTTGTCTCTTCTTGAGAGAAAAAATATTTTTAACGAACAAGTCAAAGTTCAATTTGATTTCATTTTATATTTCGTTCAGACCAACTTGAACAGGACTGCCTATACATAGGTTATATTTTTTTTTTACAAAGTTTTATTGATTTACGCAAGATATATTTCTTCAGTTCATTACAACAACTTATTTCGCTTAAAATTTTGCCAAAAATAGCATGTACTTGTTGCTCTTTTTCAACTCATTTGCCTGTCAAATTTTATTCGCTTTGCCTATGTCGCCTGTTACTTTCGTAAAAGTAACAACAAGTACACCTCGAGGTTATATAATTGTAAATGCAACTATGAATTGAGTGAAAAAGTAACAGCTGTAATTATTTGTTTGTTTTTGATTTTTATATTGCGAATAACAAACGTCACAAACAGCATGGCGTTTGGAAGCATCGAATCACGTATCATCACGTGGAGGACACGTGGAATACGGTAGTCCACTGAATAAAATCTAAACAAAAAAATTGTTTTCGATTATTTTATATTTATGCAGGTTTGTAGTTCATACGAACAAAATTATGGTTGTCATGTGTTATCATTTTGCACTACGTAAATATTGCAATAAATTTGTAACATTTTTATCAGTTATACAACAAAACTTATAGAAAATTTGATACGTTTTCCATTCACATCAATTTCTTTCCGGAGGCTTGACGAACACTTTGTTGCGATCATTAGGTTTTAACGTTTGTGACAGTTCTATTCACAATATGAATATCAAAAACAAACAGAAAATATGACCATCTATTACATTTTCACTCAATTTAAACCGCGAAGTGAATTTCTTCACTCATTTACATATATGAACGTTTTAATTCTGAATTGCCTGAGGGCACAACATTAGATTCATTATATTTTTTATTCCAATTCATAAGAAGAAATTGTATTTCATTATGCAATCCCTCAAAATAATAAAAATGCCTTTAGTTTTAAATTTTGCAAATCACCGTTTATTTCAATTCTTAGCGACCGAATACACACTTTCTTTAGCAAAGGACGAGACGATTCATTATTTTTACTTCGCTTATAACAATGATTTAAAATTTCATAGACTGGATAGACGTGCATGCTTGGTTTTATTTTGTCTGCATGTGCAGACCATTGGACTACTACAATAGACTTCAAGGCGCCTTATTAACAAACATACCAGCAGTTCTAATAAAAAATGTTAAGCTGCAGATTGGTGTCCATATGACTCTCTTTAACGAGGGTTGGTCCCCAACGAACAAATTGGCAGTTTTATTATTTATTATTTCCCATTGATTGACTGTATGTTACCTTCAGTTTGTATAAAAAAGATTCTTATACATATGATTTTAGGACGCTTTCTTTTAAAAACATAGTCCTTATCATTATTGGCCATTTTCTCTAATAGACATTGAAAATTTAAAATATCACGACATATTTGTTTTTTTTTTTTAATTTCTGATTGCATTTCTAATATACTTATGTACATACTTATGTACGTTCATTAATAGGTCACACGACAACATTTCAACAAAGAATCCTGTCTCCAGCTTACTACGCATATGTTGTAAATAAATACGCATTTTATTCCCTTTTTCTGTACACTGTGCCAGTGGAATTTCTTAAAATAATACAAATTGATATTCAGTTGGATAGCGAAACGTATCTGTGACGGTTCTTGAATTGAAAAATAAAACAAAAAAATTTAAAAAATAAACCAAAATGAAGTTCGTAAGCCGTGATACTTTCGGTATCATAGTGGGAGTTATAAATATTATCGGTATTCTAATATTCATTGTGTATATATTAGGGGCGATAACGAAAATAAATCAATTATCCGAGGAGGGTATTTACTATATTTAAATAAAAATAAAATTCTTTTAAAGCAATTTGATTGTATTTGTTGTTATTTTCATAGAAAAACAACGTGAAGCTGAGATCATGAGATACTCGATTACCATACTCTATATTCTATTGATTGTTTGTATCTTTTCCATATTCATATCGATTTTATTAATCGTGGGCATAATTAAGGTGATTTATTGAATTTATTGAAATTAAAAAAAAATATGAATACATTTTATAAAAAAATAAAATTTTATATTATGTTTCAGAGATGTTATACATTGATGAGACCCTGGATTTGTGCTGGTATAGCCGGCATTATTTATCACATTTTCCGTATAATTATTGCAATCGTTGTGGGTTTCACAACTGACCTACCATTTGGCACTATAATTTTAGTTGTATTGTTGAGCCTCTTAGTTGTGGGTAAGTTGTGGTAATTTTTTATTTTACCTTAACTTTAGTAAGTACTCTTTATAAACGTTAAATTGTCAGCTTAAACAACGTGCGTTTGATTGTCTTTTACGAAGCCAAACATCCTTAATGTTAATTTATTTACAGGCATTGAAATTCTTATATTTTATCCGATTTATACTCTTTACGCCGACATACGAGATGGTGCCAATGAACAGGAGCAAAGAAATCTTAATAATCCAGCTCCAAATCCACCCAGCTACAGTGATTTGGAAAATGGCAATAAAATGTACAACTAAAGGGTACAACAGATGGAATCTATGACTATAATTTTTTTTACAGGATTTATGGTGTCTAATTATTACTTTTAAGTGAAAACGTATTTACATATATGCTTATGCCGTTACAAATTATATTCTCAGGAACAAATAGACTTTTTATTACAATTTCTCCCGAAACACATCCACCAATTTTGTAAGAAGACAGACTTTTTGTTTTTGTTTTTTCTTTGTTTGTCCACTGCAAACTTATCTTCCTTAGATAAAATACATTTGAGCCAAAACTAAATCAATCAATAGAATTGGATACCTCTTATCATTACCTTACCCCTTACACATTCGCCATTGCAAATAAACTTGAAGCATGGAATATGAACAACGAAAGAATATCGTCATTAGCAATGGATAAGAATTTCATTAGAGGCCCTTAAGAGAAAGTTATAAAATGAAATTCCAGATATAGGATTGTGTTAGCCTTGCATTTAATCCAAACGCATCCGATTGCTATATTATCTCGGAGAAAACTAGTATAAATCAAGAGAAAAACTAATTATCACCCGCCTTGGCAATGTCCAAAGTTACAAGCTTTGATGGTTTGATTGATTCCGTTTTACACAGAATCATCACAATATGTTAGCAATGGTTGGAGCTCTACGGAAATAGTCTTGGCTGCAGACTGTAAATATCTTTCAGGATGATGGTTAAAACTACTTTCCATGAATTTGTGATGTGCAACATAACTTTTCGAAAGGACAATACTAGCATACTGGAGTGTTAGTTACCAGTAAATCGTTATTGATTCTATTTTTTAGCAGAACTCTACCTTCGGCATGTTGGGCATACATCTGGAAGCATTGTACGCACATATGTGTACTATGGTGAATAGTCCACTGTTTGCTGTAGTGTTT
This sequence comes from Sarcophaga subvicina, assembly GCA_936449025.2. Classification (NCBI taxonomy): domain Eukaryota; kingdom Metazoa; phylum Arthropoda; class Insecta; order Diptera; family Sarcophagidae; genus Sarcophaga; species Sarcophaga subvicina. The sequence goes on from OW388084.2 coordinate 948,536, forward strand.
GAACTAACTGTTATCAATTTATATGACCAAAATCAAAATGTTTTTAATTAAATGACCTTCCATTTCACCTGCCGAATACTGGTGGATGATCACTCGAAATACTCCGATTTAAGGCAATTTTAAGTTAAGTTTCGAGTAAAGTGGCCAATTGAAATTCAGTAGAAAATATTCATAAGTTTTCAATAATAAGCAATCAATAGCATACCAAACTAAGTTATTAAGAAAGCTTATAAGTAACACAGTTTCTTTTCTGTTTGTGGTGGTAGTAAGGCTATCAGAATATTGGTGTATCTCACTGTACAAAATTGTGCTAAAAAAATGAATAAAAAATTAATTTTAATGCCTTTATTTTTGATAAAAACAAAACAAAACAAACAAAAAAAGAGAATTTTGTCATGCTTATGCATAAAACAACTATTGTGTACAATTAGAATAGACAATAAACAATTTGAATAATTATTTCTCTGAATGTCAAAACAACAAAATATCTGCTTTCTCCTACAAATAATAAGCGGGAGGAATATGATGAGTATACAAATTGTAGAATAAAATAAAAAAAATTTTAAATAAATAGGGTTTTCATTCATACGCATTCATTATTTGACATCCCTTATGGAAATGACATCATCGAAGTGATTTAGAAAACTATACACATAGAGGGATAAATAAAATCGATTAAATAGCCAAAGAAATGGAAAATGAAATTAAAGATACAGAATAATTCTACAATAATAAACGTATGCAAATAACAAAAAATCGGGGAAGGCCCAAGGGAGAGCTGTGTTCTTTGTGCGTTACAATAAACGGCCAACAATCAACGGATTACAGCAAGTGTCATGCAGTCCTTTGTGTTCAATGAATATATCGTATAGGTCACGCATTTTTAAGCGACTAGTATACTACCTAAGCATCTTTTATCGGCTTGTTTTTAAAGATAAACTTATTTAAACAAGTAAATCCTTTTTTATGTTAAAGAGGACATTTGATTGTATATAAAATTTTTCTTTTCAATTGTGAACAAGTTCGGCGGTGGTACGGCAACCTGGTGACCATGATTTGACGAGTATCTGAAACCAAAAATCGAAATGGATTCCTAAAAAAAAAAGTTACTGGCTATATATAGCCTAAACTAGAATATTTTGAAAAGGGTAAAAATAATAATAAAATGGCTGCGTTTTTTTTCTACTTTAATTGTTTAATAAAATTTTTAATTATTGACGGATGAAATATATCCTAGTTCAGTCTAAAACTCCTCGTCTAAGGAACAATGTATTTTTGTGAAATCAATTAATCACATTTTATACATATGTACATACATACATATTTCTTTTTTATAAACAATCAAATTTCCTCTTTGACATACATAAATAAGGATTCATTTGCTGAAATAAATTTATTCTTAAGAAAAAAAAGCCGAAAAGAAAAAAAGTTTGAATGTATACTAACTCATTAAGAGGTCTCAGGTTAATACAAGAAGAAAATTATGACTAAACAAAAATTTATAACGGAACATTATACTATGTAGTCGAGGCACATGTTTTTGATAAAATTTTAAAACATGTGTACTAAGAAAGATATAATATTCGATTATATTAATGGACAATAAATAGTGTTTGTTATTAAGGAAGCTTTTATTAAACAAGAAAAATGGCACCTTAATGAAGGGGATGACTTTAGTGTTTTACTATACAATCATCATAGCAGACCATTAATAAAACAAAAACAAAAAAATGGAATGCATAAGATTTGGCTTTGTAATTACCATGAGCCTCTTAAAATACCATAAGGTTTTTTTATTTGTTTTTGAAAATGACATCATTAAAGTGATTCAGAAAATAAATCACACAATGGGACAAAATCGATTATACATACATACATATGTTTACAATGAAATAAGTTTAATTTAGAAAACGAAGTTGGAGACATTTTAAATAAAAAATGCTTCGCAGTGGGAAAGTACTACAGAAAGTTCTTACAATGTTAGCAGAAGTGACAAATGCAAAACCTAAAATAAATAAATACTGACATTATTATAAATGAATTATGTGGATTATTATGTGTGTAAAGATAAATTCGAGTTTAACTAGCAAAGACAATATCTAAAAGTTTTAACAGAGCCAATGTTATAGTTAACAGAGCAATGTTAAGTGTTTAACAGAAGATATAAAAAATGATTATGGAAAAAATTGCGCAAATATACGATATCGGAGAATTGAATATCATTTAATCCATTTCTTAAAAATTATTTACGATTTTTTGAAATCTTGTACTTCTATAACATTTGTACATTGTCGTAGTCTAGTAGGTATTGTCTTGGCTTATTAGATGTAAGGCTGTGGTTCAAACCTAGACCAGACATCTTCAACAAAACGAATTGTGAAAAAAGTATTTATTATACCTCTTAGCAGATTTCTGGTAAAAACTCTGAGAGTAAATAAAATTACCATGAAAAGCTTCTCAAAAATCTAACATTCGGAGTCGACTTTAAACTGTGTAGATCCGGCCGCTTGTGGATGAAATTAACACACAGAACATGGGGTGGTGTGAGGAACTATGTTGTAATCCCGACTCAAGGGTTGTATAGGTTTTGATAGTTAAAATTTGTAAATTTGGAGGTAAAATAGACATAACTGTGTATCAACTTCGGTCCAAAAAACTTTTTAAACTTTAAATTTGTTAACGAAATACAGCTAAAGTTCACTACTTTATTTTATATTAAGCGAGATACAAATTATTTAAGTCTTCTATTGGAAAAATACAAGATTACTCTTTACTAAACCTTGTATACGATTCCAACTCCGAACTTGAGTGGACGCACTTTGAAAAATAATCGTTTGAAAGTCTGTTGGTCTAATTGCATACTACCACTGGAGATGACCTGGCAAAGTCGACCTACCGAATATCAAAATAAGATTGTACGATATCTAGAAAAATCTCTTGATTTTAACACGCAGCTGCAGAAAATAAATGCATTTTTCTCTTAAACCGAAAAAATATATTTCTTCATCTATTAACATTGCATTTGCACAGTCAGTTAAAATGTATCAAATCACCGTAATAGACTTGCTTTTCTCAATTTATAATCTTTTTTATCTTTTTATTATTATTATTATTTTTATTTGTTTGTTTTTGTGCTTAGTATTCAGGAGTTTGAATAAATCACCATTTGGTGTAATTATTGTGTCTTTAACTATTATGGCATCTGGTTTAAGCATTTTCATCACTTTGAAGTCCTTCTATCATCGTGCCACTGCAACAGCGGAGGGTAAAATGTTATTCGTTAAAGCAAAAAAAAAAAAAAAAGAAATCATCGTTTTAAAGTCCATATTTTTGTCCTCAAATTTATGAGCCATCATTGTTACCGGTTTATTAATAGCGGCAATTGTTAAGGTAACGAACGCAACTACTACATATAATGAAATATTTATTTTATACGTTATTTTATTTTATTATAGAGAGACCATAGACTAATTAAACCTTGGATTTTTTTACAATAACTTATAAATATTATACACCTGTGTATGGGAGTTCTGCTCGTGAGTAAGTCGCCTTTTTATTAATTCATTAAGGATCTGTATGATAATTTATGTGTTATTTCCTTAATTTCCATTTTACCGATTTTAGTTGTTTCGCTGGGTGTATTATTTTTCATGTTTATACTCTACGATGATATACGCTCGATCCATGAAACTGAACTGATTGGTTCAAATATCGATCAAGAATTGTCTGAATTATGGTAAGGAATTTTTTAATAAATAAACAGAAATGTGGTGAATGTATGTGTGCGATGTTAGCTGTGAGTGATATATTCTTTTTGAGCGAATATTAAGTTAACAGAGCCTGTTAAGTTAACACAGACTGTCAAGATTTTTTTACCAAATATACTCCCCATAAAGCGGGTAAAATCGGATAAAAATATGATATTGTATGGGGAATGGATCTAGTAAACTGAACAGCCATGGTATTAAGGATTCAAAAACAGTTTTCGTAAAGGTCGGGCATTACTTAGAGCCAGAGGTATGGACAACGAAGCTAACTTTTATTCAAATGAGTAAAAAAAAACGGTTCTTTATAAAGCGATCAAAACCGGATAAAAAATGGAATTGTGTGTGTGAAAGCAGCTTAGTGGGCTGGATAACCATGGTATCAAGGATTTCAAAATAGTTTACGTTGCGATGGGGCATTACTTTGGATCATATGAGCAAAAAAAGTGCCAAAACGCAAACTGTTACAGCTAACTTCACACACATCTAAGTGTCTGTTTTTGTAAAATATTAAGTTATAGGAAATTCTTAAGTTTTCAGATAAACCGTGAATAAATAATAGCTGAATTTCAATAAAACTATGGGAACCCTGTACTGTTAACTGTGTATTTAGCCAATTGCAATTGCAATGCATTTTAGTCTTCATTGTTTGTTAAAGTGTGCGGTCGTTTAGAAGGCTTTATTTTCCGTGCTAGTAGTAACACGCATTTTTTTTACTTCATTTTGATTTGCAAATAATTCAACTTAAATATTAGAAAATGTAAGTATGTAATTACAATAAAGCATTAATTAAATTTTTAATTAATTTATTGAATTAAAATTAAATTTAATAATAAAAAAAATGGTTTTTCCCTGAATAGAATCATTGTGCCTAATTACCATATTATTCATACGCGTTGTTGCAAATGATGAATAATTTTCTCTTGCTCTCTTTTGTTTTTGTAAATTTAATTAGTCTCTTATAAAATTATGGCCTATTTAAACTAAAATTGCTTTTCATTGATGAATACGATATGCATACATCAATATTGCGCAGTTGCCATTAGGATTGCCAAATGCCATGTTTTTTTTGAAAATGCAGGGATCAATAGCACTCGACTTAGTGAAATAAGTGTTGCCTGGGCCGACCACAATATAATTTACCACTCAGAAGTGTTAATAGTATCTTGACCCCTGGTCATATGGACAGTGGCAAACCTTTGAAAACTGTACAATATTATATACAAGGCATTTAGGTTTTTAGCCGCCGTAGCCTATTAGGTAGTATATTGGCTCAGACGTCTCGAACAAAACGAAATGTAAAAAAAATATTTCTCCGGCCACTTCCAAGAGTAAATAAAATTGCCGTGAAAATTTTCTTAAATATCTGTTGTTTGGAGTCGATTTTAACATGTTGACTGTCGCGGCAATTTTCAGAAAACTGGCCACGCAAGCCAACATTGACTTTTTGTTCTCTTCCCAGAAGCCATTTATCGATACTAGCACTGATATAATACGATTTTATTCGGAGCTACACAAAAATGGCAGGTTTAATGAGTACGAGATAACTCGTAGTTGGCTCTCTAGAAGGGAACGTAATCTATGAGTTATCTCGTAGTCGGCAGTCAACGTGTTAAACTGTAAGTCCCGCCACTTATGGATAAAATTAACACACACAACATAAGTGATGTAAGAAACTAGATCGTAATCCTGACTAAAGGCTCGTGATGATCAGTTATGCATGTATGTATGTATGTATTTTGTGGGTATTTATGGCGATTAGCCTCTGGTTGGAATCTATTAATCTAGAGCAGGTGGAGCTAAAAACAGAAGCTTCCTTTTGATAATTAGAAGAATTAGAAGATGCAACAGAGACACGCTTATCTAGACATAATGACATGTCACCTAAACTTTAAGACTCCTGTGAACTCTGTAGGCTTAGGCCTGAATTATTCTAAATCAAAAGAAATGTTGAATGACGTAAGCGAAACAAAAGTAATGAGAATCACAAACAAAAAACTTCTTCAAGAACTTAAAGTCCCTAATTGCGCATGACTAACCCATATCTTCCGTAACAGCAAATGGTATGGATGGATAAGTTAATAGACTAAGTTATTATCGCATTGTTTTGAACATGATGGCTCATTAGATACTTAGTAATACATATCTTACTCAGAATTGTTACGATGGAATTGAAGAACGCAGACATGCTCAACACATTCATTGCAGCAGTTAACGAAGCAGTAGAAAACAACGTAGGAAATTCTATTGGAAGAGCAGCTAAGAAGAGTAGGCCTATGACAGTCAAAGAGAAAGTATTAAATACAGTGTATTTTTTATATTTTGCTGGTGTTAGCTGGTATCAACCAAAAGATGTTATTGTCACAATTGTTACAGAGACTTTTAAAGGCCATCATCTACATATAGAAAAATAGATTTCTCTTACTTTACAATGTGATGATAGCATCGACGATAGTGTTTTTCTTTTTTGTTTTTACATTTCTCTTGAGATTACTATATTAAGCATTGGAATGTTTTGCATTTTGAACGACGTTATATGTGTATTTATTTTTTATTTTAAAATGTATTTTTTTTAGTTTTGTCATCAATAAGCGAGTTACCATTACTTTGTATAGAGTATAGTCGTATGATACAAAGACTGATACAATATTCCTGGACTTTATCCAACTTCAACTCATATTCGGTCAGACATTTATGAAAAACTCTTAAAATTTAATACGCAACTGCACATAAAAGATAAACGAATGCACATTTTCTCATACGCTCTTGAAAAATGCTGCATTTTTAGTTGTAAGTTGACAAGCAATTGTTATGGTTCTGAATTGTACTCGTTAAATACAATCAGAGCCAACATTAAAGAATCAGTGCCGTCATGAATATAACAAGAGTTGGTATTTTACTAGGATCCACCCTGATCATAGTGGCCTTTAGTGCAATTTTTTTCTCCGCGGCAAAGTTTCACTACTATTTGGCACATGAAACGCCCGAGGGTAAATAAAACCAACAAAATTTCTATGCTTCTTAAATAATAAATTTTAAAACAACCTGTTGGAATTTAATTTTTCTCTTTTTGTTTTTCTATTATTTTTCTTCTGAATTATTTAGAACGAAATAATCATGATGTCTTTCTTGAGGTTGCAATTTTTATCTCCTACATAATGTTTGGCACTTCAAGTTTTTACATCGTTTTAACAATTCTATTAATAGTGGGTGTTGTAAAGGTACATACGACTATATTCTATACTGTATTGTTTTGTGTTTTTGTTTTAAACTGATATACAATACGCTATTTTAGAATTATCAGAAGTTTATAAACGCTTGGTTTTATTGTACCGTACCTGGTATGGTTTTAGAATTCCTTTTAGCATTATGGGGTTTCTATCAACTCGTTGGACTTTTAAGTAAGTTTTCCAATTTTCTTTTTTTTTCATTTTTCTATTTTTGGTTTTGATTCTTTTCATATTTTTCTCTTTTAAAATTAAAGTTATACAGTTATCTGTATGCATACTTTTGTACCGGATTATTGACGATGAACAAGAGGATTGTAATGGCGATGGCGACAATGCGAGTCAATATGTTTGAGTCCACAGGAGTTTAGTAGAGTTATGTAGGTGTACTTTTAATATGGCTTTAATTGTATTATAAATTTTGAAATATAAATATATTGTTCAAATAATTGTTAGCAACAACATTATTAATGTTAATAAAGTTTTATATGATTATAATTTTATTTATTTAAGTGAAGAATTCAAAAAATTCAAAAAAAAATTACACTTTAACTGCAAAAAAATAATGAAATATTACGCAACTCTCTTACATGTGTACACTCATACATTTGTAAGCCAAGTCAAAGTAACTGACTTAATAGCTGAAATACAATAAATTTAAAATATTTTTTCTTTTTTTCTCAACATAATCACGATTTAGCCCGATAAAGCGGTATTCAATAACTTTGATACTCGTATTGTTTATGGTATGTACTGTCCATCCGGTATACGAAAACATTCTCCCATATTCATAAACACTAATTTCGATTTATAAACGGCTTATAAAACATAATTTAAATGAAAATTTGTTTCATAAACCATTCATAAATCAAAAATAGTTTTAATGGATATGGGAGTTTATCTGTATTTATTGTTGGCAAATCTTTCACCTTCGGCACATATATGTTCAAGTTTAGAAATAGAAAGTAATCGGAGAAAGCTAAATGTAGTGAATGATGTGCGTAATAAATGTATTCCAGAATTAATTAAATTAATTTTGGACATCACAATACTGGATATATGTGAACAGGAGGTATATTGTTTAGGTACTTGCAGACGAAATTGAACACGGTTCATCGTATTCAATTCACTTCATTGTAATGTAATCGACGCAAAAACTCGGCCTTGCGGTGAAATAAATTAGTGAAACATCTTCATAAAAATGTTTTTTTTTATATTAAAGTAATCGCGGCAACTATCTGGCACATAGCTTTCTTGTCTCGCACCTTCAGCACATAATGATAAAATATCATTTTGTTGGCTATCTTAACCGTTTCTGTCGTAAACAATTTCACTGGTTGATCACTAAGTTAAAAAAAAAAAATAATGATGAATAAAAATAATAAAATTTTATCCTGTGAAGTTTATTCTGGAAAATCTTTTTAACAGTTAGCTCCCATTCGATGATTGAATGTAGTAGCTAAGGTGCAAGTAATCATTTCTATTAAGATATTTTGCCACAATTTCCAAGTGGGTTTATATGTCATTCTTAATGTCATCTTCAATCAAAGCGAGCAAGTCATTAAGAAAGAACGGAAAATTCTGGTGGCATCGCTTATCCGTCTAAACTTTGGACTGTGCACTAGATGGGCGTCGCGTTTGCTCAACAATTGGACAGCGTGATCACTCATGTTGAATGTTTGTCGATTACAAAACTTGAATGCAACATAAGCCGACATATTCACATCGAATTCACAGACCAAGGTTGCAACTTCTGCAGGCAAGGTCATGGTATCTGATTTGATTGATTATCTTTTAAAATGAAAAGCAATAATCGACGAGTTTTATGCTCCCTTATTGGCTCGATGGCGATAGATTTACCAACAACCAGGAACTACAGTCTTTTACTATAAACAAAGTAAAGTGTACAGAAATTTTTTTCCTTTATTAGTTGGGCAAATCTTTGGGATTGCTTTAGTTTTTTATATGATTCGTTCTTTTTTTTTTTTTGACAGCGTAAGTTTGATGCATTCAATGAATAATTTCATCATTTGTTTGTTTTTATTATTACAGATGCACGCATAATGCCAAAAAGTAAACGTACTTAAGGAAATACGACCTAAGGAATATCGTTATTAGGTGAGACACTTAATAAAAGGGGGAAAACGAAAAATCTCTTTGGATTGAACACCACGCAACTGCAGTATGCATTCATTACACTTCACGTAAAAACTTTCCTTCTTTCTACCTCAACAAATACGGTGTGGCGTGTAACACAACTTCAGTTTGATGTGAGAAAGTGTTTGTGGTGGAACTTGAACTCTTAAGTTTTTCGTTTTTTCTTTTTTTCTTCAACGTTAAATATTTAAAACATATAATATTTACAAATAATATATAGAAAACAAGAGAAACAAAGGGAAAAAAGGCCAAACAAAAACAAAACAAAAAAAATAAAAAACAAAATAAAAAAAAACCATGAATATACGAGATTGGGGCATTTTAATAGGCGCCACAATTATTTTCGGTTTAAGCCTTATAGCAATAATTATACTAAGAAGTTTTTACGATTTCTCAATATTATCACCAGAGGGTAAATATTTTCATTATTTTTATTATAAAATTTAATACAACCTGTAGGATTTTGTTTAAACATTTTCTATTTAAATCAGAACAAGAAAAGAGACGATCATATAGAAACATTGAATTACCGATTTTCTACAAAGTTATGCCAATTTTGGTTTTTAATATTATTGTAACGGCCTTATTAATAGCGGGTATTGTGAAGGTAAGCTTGAATGATATGACCATAAACGTAAACATTTTATTTACTCTGAGTTCTCATCTGTTTCAGAATCAACACACATTAATGAAACCTTGGCTCTATTCCACCGTAGCCAGTGTCCTCTTCGAATGCTTGATTATAGTTTTGGGTTTTTGTTTTGGCTTATTGCTGCTTTTAGTCGGGATTTTAGGTAAGTTTTAACACAAGCTATTGCCAAGAAATTTTCGAAAATTTAATTGGTTGAAATGGAAACGAAAGCTCTTTAAAAATTGATACTCACAAAGCAGTATTAAAGAACGTTCGATTATTCAACATGAGTCGAGTTTTATCATTACAATATACAATTGGCCCAGAATAACAGTTGAAGACCTGTTCTGGGAAACCAATCATTTATATTTTATTTTATATATTTATGCTCATGCAAGCAAACACAGATGTTGCTACTAAACAATCACGAATCCCAAATGGATGTTTCAGAATCTTCCTTTCTTCAGTAGCCTAAAGTAGGGAAATTTTTTTTTAACTCGAATCAGACTATACTTGTAAATAAAGATTACCGCCTAGAATTCATACATATGTACATACATAATTGGTCATTACAACCCTTCAGTCAGGATTATGGACCTGGCTTCTCACACCACTTATGTTGTGTGTGTTAATTTTATATATGAGTGGCGGGACCTACAGTTTAAAGTCGACTCCGAACAACAGATGTTTGAGCAACTCTTCACGACAATTTAATTTGCTCTCAGAGTTTTTGCCAGGAATCTGCTGAGAGGAAGTCATTGAAGAAATATTTTTATTTTTTTTATTTTTTGGTTTTGATGTCTGTCTAAGCCAACACACTACATACTAAACTACGGCGAAAGTTTTTCGAGATTGTTTTCAGTTTTGTCCGTTATACATCTCAATTAGCAGAACACATCGACTTCGTTAACAGTCTTCTCCTTATTTACCCTTGGAGCAGCGGAGGCATTAATATCTGAGCCAACGACAGCTTCGTATGCACATTGTTTGTGTAATCGAAATCGTCCTGATCGTCTGAGATAAAATCCCCTGTATATGCTTTCTTTATTTTGATGTTATTATATGTATATTGAATTTAATAATTTATTTGAATTTTTTTTTTTGTTATTTTCTTTCTTTCTTTTTTAATTTCAGTTATACAACTATTTCTGTTTCTATTTATGTACATCCTATATGATGATATACGCAATGCCAACTTACAAGCTGAGCGGGTCGGTTTACATATCGATCAAAAAAATCCACACAGTTGCGGTAATCCGAATTATGTCTGAATTATAGAATAATGAACCAACCAACCAACCTACATATATTCGTTGACTTACAATTATTACTGATTATAATATATGCTTACATCCAGGAACACTGGAGGAATAACAAATTTTTTGTCGTAAAAACTTATGTAGATTTTCTACTTTTGTAGTTCTATTCATTTAGTTTTAAGTGTTTAAACATAATATAACTTTCTTTTTATGCACGACAAGAGAAGAATATTCCTTAAAAGAAACACAAGGGCAAACCAAAGCTTTTCCAAGGAATTCGTTCACTAGGCATTTATTTAAATTAAATTCTTGTCCAGCTGCCATACTCATGTTTGTCCGTCTTCTGTAAGACAGTTATCGTGGCATGCTTAAGTGATTACCTTTAAAGAAGTTTGGTGTGTAGTAATCCAGAGCATCTTTTTACGTTTTACAAGTACAACATTGAGTTCAGGAGGATCAAGGATTTAATTTCCATATCTCCAGAGATTTTGTTGTTTAGTCTGTGCATGTATATTTTCTTAGTACGTGCGTGTTAACGAGTTCTTTGCCTTTTCCGCTTTATCTACAACAATAATTCCTGCTACACTAAAGGATATGGTGCATTAACTACTATTCACGAATTCATAACATGCTGCTCATCATTTACTCGTATGGTAACGTGTTATACCACACTTATACTCACAGGGATAACATTCCCCTCTAGTTTTAGCATTTAAAAACCTTACTTTTTTTTGTTGTAAACTTAGAGCACAGAAAAGGAATTTAAGCGCTAATATTTGGAACTATTTTCAATATTCATGATGCTTTATTGCCCTTACCAGGTGTTTGGTTGTTATTTAGAATCTTAATAGTTTTGTATTCTATTTTGTAGGGATTAAGGTATTAAAAGGACTTTGTTTACTATTGCCTATGTGATCGGTCGTATAATATTTTCAGATCTTGTAAATATTTGAAAAATTATTGAACATCATAATTACATCAAACGTTTTTGGAAGGATCGTAACGAGATTTTCACATTCCATTCGTTATTTATAAATTCAAAGTTCTAACAAAAATATTTCGCTTGGAACCGTGCCTATTTATTTATTAACTCAATAGTACCATTTTTTTTGTATTAATAGTACATTTATTTCTGCCTTTCAAGTACTATAATAAGAGTAATACAACGTTTGAAACTTGCCCAATAATAATTTGAATATTTTATTTTAATTAATTTAATTTAGTATTTATTTTAAAAGTCTTAATATTCTATTGACAATAAATTAAATATCCTTGCAATATAATACAATACATATGTATTGTATGTCTGTATACCATGTTAAACGTTTACATGCATACTTTTTTCTAATAATTTTTTTTTAAATATTGTAATTAAATCATTAATAAAATTTGCTTTGTAGAGTCTAAAGATATAATTTAGTTAAAAGTAAAAAAACAAAAAAAAATTTAATACATCGAATATAAATCAAAAAAAAAAAATAAAAAGAAATAAAGAACATTTAATTCAGACTGATTTTTAAGCGTAAACCTAATATAGCTTTTCATAAATAAAATTTGTTAATACTGCAATAAATCTTTAAATTAAGTACAGGGTCACTAAAATCCATAAAACAAAAAATTTAAAGGAAAGGACAGTGACAGTGACAGATAGTGTGATTCATAAGAAAGCGAAAAATGCTTTTCTTGCCAAAATTATAGGAAGGTTATGGTGATAATCATGACAAATATCGATTTTGTTACAATTTTTTTTGCACTAAAATTTTTTAACGCTTTTTTCTTAGATTTAAAATGTCGAAAAGTAACAACTTTTTTAAATTAAGAAAAACAAAAACAGTTTTTTTTAATAACTCTAAAGTAGTAACAAATATAAAAATTAAAGTTTTTCTTTTAAAAGCTACCTGATGACACCATGAAGCCAGAACTTTCTGTGAAGCTTATCCGTCCATTAAAAAATTTTTTCTGCATCTCATTGAACGCCTATGAACTTCCATTCATTTTAGAAGATCGATTAAAGAATTCTAATATGGTATTACTAAATACTGCATTACAACGTAAAAGTCATCTGCATGCCTTACTACTCATACTGGCTTCTGCTGAAGTTATTCTATGGCATTGGAAGAAGAAAGTTTCGATTTTTTGTACCACCAGCATTTGCACAAACGCTTCATGTCCCCTGTTTATTCAGATTCTTTTCCTTTTAAACTAGAGTTGGCTGAATGCATGTTACAGTGTGGTCATCATCATCATTACCTATGCGTGTACCACAAGTTTTAGAAAATACCTACCACGACATACATATGTATGTGCGTATGATATATATCATTTTAACTGATACTTTGCGAATGACAACATCTTTTGACACTTATATTCCGTCAACTGTAGGCCAAATCGTTTTTTAAGAAAATCGAAATAGTATACAGCTTAATGCGAATCAAAAGTGAATCATTTTCTCGATAGAAATTTAGGAAATAACAAAAGAAAAGCGGTATATGCAGCTTAATGCAAATCAAATGTGAATGTTTTTATTCGCTAGATATTTTACAAAACAAATACGAGAATTAGAAGAAAGGAACAAAGAAAAAAAGAGAAAGCCTTTTACTATAGATAAGGTAGCCGCCGAATGATGTTATCTAAATATTAGTGGCCATACTGCAAGTGAAACGTCAAGCAGTTTTTGAAAATTTTTAGATTTTCAGCAAAAGAATGCAATGAGATGTGCGCGGCCCAAAGTGTCAAAGTTCCTACATAAGTATATAGTATGTATGTATGACAGAAAATGGCATGTAATGGAAAAAAATGGAATTCTTATTTGTGAATGCTGGTTCCTAAAAAATAATATCGTAATCGTAATTGCAGAATAATGAATTCTGTAGACTCCCTAGGCACTTTTATACCGCCTTATAATTGGACTACTTTACAGACTTCATATATACAGTATGAACTACGTAATTAATTTTTATCTTTGTTACTCTATCTGGGTTAAAAGAAAAATGATGTAACTTCACAAATGAAAATAATTATAATAAGAATATTAATTTTGTAATTATTAATTATTGTAATAATATTATTAATAAATTATAATAAAAATTTCTTATTTTCTTAAACAAATAACATAACAGTGTACATAATTTGTTCGAAACGAAATCTGGTCAGAGGTCTGTAACAACATTAGTCCACCTAATGTATGCATATAACTTGTAAATTTTTTGGTGAAAAGTAGTTTATAACAAAAACTATCTCAAAACATTTAAGACGCAGCAGCATAAGAAATCTATTTTCTCTCATTCAAAAGTGTGTAGATCTTTTAGGAAGCATCTTAAGTTTATAACGTTTAGTGCAACGTAAGTGTAATTGAACTCCATTTTCTTTTTACGAAACAAAAAAAATTTAAAAATAGAATTAAGAAAAGGAAAGTGTTATAACTCTTATACTGTAGTCCTATAAAGTGTTTTATCCATGCTTGGATCACTTCATAAAGGATTGCATGTGGGACTCTAAACGTAAATCACAATTAAACGGTTTAAGTTTTAAACAAATAAATAAAAGAATAAAATTTTACATTATTTTCCAAAATGATTGTACATATTTACAAAAGATAGGTTCCGCAGTATTTCTGGAAAACTTTGTGATTTTATCTCAGTGTTGTGGCCTCATGTGTTGTATTAATAGTGGCCATTCGTATGGTGTAAAACTGTTTAAATACTATTTAAATTTGCATCAGACTTTATATTTGAGGTTTGTTTTAATATCTTATAAACTGAAGAGACCATGGATTTATAATGCCATAGTTGACTTGTTTTTACTTACAATACAAAACGCCTATAACTCTAAGGACATCACTAATAATTCTTTTGCGTAAGTAGCTCAGAACTGTTTTATTGGAATTAAATATTCATATAAGATCAGGCGACCAATTGGCAAATAAACAGAAAATTTTTGGAAAAATTTACAACTGATTAGATTTTTTTTAATTCTAGTTTAAGTCTTCGACCGGTCATGAGTTTCTAATAAACCTCAACAGAGACAAGCTGTATTTGTTATAATATTTAATCCCTTGCTTACAAGAGCGAATTGTAATCGTCATGAATATTTATTCCTCATGAGAAAAAAAATTTTTAATTAAAATTTTCATAACGAACAGACTTGTTATCAGAAACATAGGGAAATCAATCAATCAAAGATCATAGCTAATGTTAATCAGTAATTTAAAGAACTTTGTGTATGTTCATATGACGTTCCACGATAATAACTAGCTAGCCCTTAAAATCATATGGTAATAAAACTGCTATTCCTTAGAATCATGATTATTTATCTGAACGTTAAAACTAAGGATCATTTTCCTTAATTTTTTTGTTGTCTTTTTTTCTGATCGCAGAGCTTTTGGTATTTTATAATATCATATTAATATGTTGTATGAGGAATTCCAACGTGAAGCTGCTAATTCACCTAAACTATTAGCTAAGTCCACCACCCAGTACTGGTAATTAAATAAATACAGACGATAAGTATGGAAATATTTGAAAAATATGTTATCCTGAAACAAATTTGTATGCATTATTTTTTTTTTTAAGTTTAATCGACGCTTGACAAATAGAAACTTAAGTTTTTCTTCAGGTGTATGTATATATGTACATCAAAAGTATTTTATTTAATAATATTTACCATAAAAAACTAGTAAGGGCTCAGTTAGTAAAAATTTTTACCTATCGATAACAGCTTCTTATTAAAATTCTAGTACAATTGAAAAAGAAAATTATAGAAGCAATTTTTTTTATGTGTTTACAGACATACATTTTTTGTTTTCGTATTTGCAAGTTAATTTGGAATTTATTACACACTTGATTCTAACTTTAAAATAAACTTTAAATGATTAAATACAGACTGTAACAGTACCTGTAAAACCTAAGGATTACAAAGCAAAGAATACATATGCATTCATGTATACGTATATTTAATGTATTGTTGTAAAAATAGTATTTTTTTATTACAATTAATGTTAATAATTGACGAAATTATAAAAATTATTTAAATAATAAAAGAAATATTAATAGTTTTTAATTTTTGTATTTGTATTCGTACTTTTGTTCTTATTTGCTTTTTTGAATTCATACTGCCACACTCTACCAAAGTATAGTTTTCCTTTGAATAGCAACAAACTATTCCATTATTCCCATAAACTCTTAATCTCTTAAAAAGAAAACAATTCCTATGTTTGTTTGCTTGTTTGTTTTCTTTGATAATGACATCATCATCATCTATAATGTGACTAAACAGTGGAACAAAAGAGACAACATATTTTTTGTTTTAATCAGAAGGCTAATGAAACTGTCAAATACCATTTCCGAATTTGAAAATCCAAAACTCAAATTAAAAATTCGAACAGAGACAATTTTGCCATTGACATAGAAAAATCTGACTGACATTGACCGAGCGAGCAATGTTAATTGTTTCTGAGTAGCCCAACTGTTAAAACACTGTTATTGTGGAAGCGTTTATAGAATATATTGTATATATTAGATCATCAAGTGATATACCTATGTAGCACATTCAAATAAAAAAATTCATGGCCTATTAATACATGTACATAGGTGTGAAAAGGCATACATTTGGACATGGTTGTAGGTAATACAGGTGGATGAATATGTCCATTACAAGTGTTAGTAGAAAAAGGAATTCAACAATTTTTCAATTGAATCGTAACTAGTAATTAGTAGTGGACAGTTACAACAACGCTATTGGCTGTCAAGATGCTTTTGCTGTGCATTTAATAAGATTAATAGGTAATCGCCAACAATGAGCCTGTCGCTTACGACAAAGATCTTAATATACACATAAACTGTCAGCTAGAGCCCACTCGCCACCGCTTGAATTTTTTTCAATAGGTATCGTATAAAAGATTAAAAATATATTTTAATAACATTTGAAAGAAATAGAATAAATCAGGGTAGCTTTTTAACTGACCTTGTGTATTCCCTTTGATTTGTGTGAAAATCATACAATAGCCAATGTTACCAAATCATTTTAAAACAAATTAATTGTAAAAATCATTAGAAATAGAAAGAATTTTGTAAAGACGTTTGTTGTTAAGCTCAGCCAAAAAAATCCTTAACGAAGTTTCACGTATAACCGACCCGTTAAGACAATTTTCATCCATTTATTGCGCAGTTGCAATACGTATTTGCTTTCCATTGCTGGAAAGCCTGTCAAGTAAGGAATGTTTTTATGTTTACTATGCTCAGTTCAGTGGTAAAACTTAAAAGTAAAGGTTATTGTGAAAAGCAATTTTCAAGTAAAGTGTAATGAAGTGTCTCAGTCTTTCGACATGGGGTGTTGGTATTGGCGCCACAATTATTTTCGGTTTCACCCTGATCAGTCTCTATGTTGTAATTATACTCTGCCATTTTAGTCTTTTAAGCGAAGAGGGTAAATACTGCACTTTAAAAATAAATCTTTCGAAACAATGCCACATTTAACAGGACATAAGTAAATTAAAAAAAGAAGAAAAATTTATTTCTATGTTTAGATAAGCAAGAACATGAAGAACTTATCAGCACTTCCATTACACCACTCTACGCTGTATTGGTTGTATGTTTGATGGCCATTATATTATCGAGTTTCTTAATACAGGGTATTGTACAGGTTAAAAAGAAACTACAGTCGTTACCATAAATACTGGCTGAAATAAAAACTTACAAATGATTTCTATTCTTCAGAGACGTCCGAAGTTGATGAAACCTTGGATTTATGTTGCCATAGCTGGTATTGTGTGTCAAGGTTTGCGCACCATAGTCGGTTTCGTGGTGGAGCTGTCAAACGACTTATCATTTGACGTAGTATTTGCCAATTTCTTTTTTGGACTTCTGTTATTGGGTAAATAGAATACGTCAAGGATAGTGATAATGACAAATTAAAATCTTCTTTTTTATTTGTAATTTCAGCTCTACAATGGGTAACATTTTATACAATTTACCGGCTATACAAAAAACTGACATCGGACATGGCAAATGAGCCAGAACAGGCTGGTCTCAATAATGCTAATGAGGATAATCCACCCAGCTATAGTGAATTGGAAAGGAACAATCAATTACGCTAAAACCTGTAGCCCCGTTTATTTATTTATTTTTAAATTGAAATTAAAAATAAATATAAATTACTTATTGTTATTGTAATTGCCAAATATTAAATGTTAAGTTATCAAAATTTTTTTTTAATAAAACTACCGAATAACAACACCTAACAAAACTGGAATACATTTTATGCTCGAGTGATGTTATAAAATATTTTCAGTTAAAGCTAAAGAAAATTGTTGTAAACGCTTCAAAATGAGGCATAGTTCAAGAAACTCCATTAGATATTTCTCTTTCATAGAGGACCTATGGCCAGAACACTGTACAACCTTTTCTCAGAAGCTTAAATTGAAGAGAGGCAAACTAAATACAAGATGAATGCATAAAAACTGCCATCCAAACTACCCAATCTTCATTTTTGTCATTGCCTTAATGGAACACAATTGCTTTCCTTTTGATTAACAGATGGTGCTTCTTACCAGAAAATTTTAATAAAATATATGTATGT
The DNA here is from genome assembly GCA_936449025.2 of Sarcophaga subvicina. NCBI lineage: Eukaryota > Metazoa > Arthropoda > Insecta > Diptera > Sarcophagidae > Sarcophaga > Sarcophaga subvicina. The sequence continues at coordinate 967,149 of OW388084.2, forward strand.
ATAAATATGTTTGTGTGTACATATGTGTATATGTATGTATGTATGTATTTTAGGTCAATTGTGATTAAATGAAGGCATAAGGTGTCGAAGTTATAATATAACAATAAGGGTCGTTAATTTATCAGTAAAGTCAAATTCATAGGAGTGGAGATTAAAGGCCGAATCACATATGTATGTATCTTCCGACAAATCAGTGTTTTGATTATGTTATTCTGATACGTTGTTACTTTGCTGACAGATGTACATACAACGCACGACGGAGTCCAAGGCATATTTATATATGAATATGCCATGACGGACTCTATGTGGCTCGCCCTAAAGTGTCACCTACGTATGAGTGGAACTTACTTACAGAATAATTTTAAAGAAAAATGTTTAGACTTACCTTTAGAATTTCTACTTCACGGATCTATTCAACACATTAAAAGCATTTTTATCGTAATGCATTTTACACTGATTAAAGCAATTATACTCCACAGAAAACTTCAAATATTTTATTAAATAAACGTTTTGTAGCCATTTTGTTGTAGTTTTAGGAGAATTTTTTGTTTTTCTTCTGGTTATAATTCTTAATAACTTCCATTCAATAACTCACCTCAAGGGCGATAAAATGAGAAAATTTTATAAATTAATACTAAGTATTTATTATTATTTCACCACATTGTGTTTAATTGAAAATAATTGTTTGTTATACCGGCTTTTAATGCATTTTCTTTGTTTGTTTTTTTATATTTCTTTTGATTTATTCATATACACAGGAAATTGTTTATGTTACGTCAACAACAACAAGAACGAAATGAGAACAATGAAAATCGCTCTTGATTTTTTTTCACTTTTGGAGCAAGTGTGTTCTGGAAGAAATGAGTGAGTGAGTATATGTATATCAGATTTTTTACTACGTGTTGCATTGTTTCAGTTTAAACTTTAAAAGTTTTGTCTTCTTTTAAGCAATACAGAACAGAGATATCGATGTTTTATCTACTTTAAATTTCTTTATTCATTTTCCATTTATTTGTTTACCTTAAGGTTTAAGCTAACAATAACAATAAAAACAAGAAAAAAGTAAACAAAGTAAGAAAAAGCCACTGAAAGAAATGAGTGTCTTCTATATAAGGGTAGCCAACTCGTTTTTCATTGTGTATATTGCTACTATTTGCTTCTATTGCTAACTATTTAAATCATATTAATTGAATCTTGGTAACCCTGTTTTTTGTTCTTTTTTACGTTTTTTTTACATTTTGAGTGCATTCAGCTTTTGAGTTGCAGTACAAATTTTTCATTCAGTTGACAAAATAGAACTATTGAGAGGAGTAGCGACAATTTCAGTGCTGAGTTTACTAATTATTGCGTTGTGTTTTTATTAAAAAATAATAATTATTTGATTAAATAACTAAAGCTATCAATTTAAATACAAACAAAGCAAAATATAAACCGAAACAATGAATCATTTCTGTGGTTTACGTTTGTCCACGGTGGGCATGGTGGTGGGATGGTTCACCCTCATTGGTGCTGTCTTTTCCACCATCATTATGATTGTAGCATTTACGCGTATCGACGACATTGTCCAAATGATTGAGGAACAAATCAATGATGCCAATAAAGATTTTAATGTAAGAACTGGTAAGTATTCTTTGTAAGCGAAAATCATTTTGAAAATCGATTACAATAATGGAAATTTTCTTTTTCTTCGCTGTCATCCATCACAGCTGTTATCATTGCATTGTGCTTTTATCTCACCACCAGTTTGGCAAGTGTCTTTGCCTCTGCTATGCTGATTGTTGGCACCGTAAAAGTAAGTTTACTTCTCTCTTTTTATGACCATCAATTTTAACATTATCTCCAACTTTAAACGGGATGGCAATTTGCGATTACACCCTTTCCGTTGCACATGAAGAATTAAAAATTTTGCTTGCACTTTGCTACTACAGAACATCATCTCCAACTGTATCAAAAGCAATATGATCATTTCAATTTTAAATGGGCGTTTTCCCTGGCTTTGTTTGGTTTAGTAAAAGGAAATCCTCACTACCAGTCACAAGATAATCGAATTTAAAGTCGAATGTGACTAAGCAGGTGAAATAGTGGTTAGTTAAACCAGAATAAACGATCAGGAAGATTTTTTTGTGTGTTTGAGATTTATAGATGCTTCCTATAGCTAGCCTTTGAATTCGAATTTGATGTACTTTCAACAATGGAAGCGTTTGAAACATTTAGTTTTGTTTAATAGGATATGAATTGTATTCCATCGGTTAAGTTAGCACAGTTTTATATTAACGAGAAAAAAAACTTGGTTGTTAGCTCAGTCTACAAGACCTCTTGCTAATTGTTTATCACAAATTTTCCTCATTAGCGAAGTATTTTGTTAGTGTAAAATAAGTTCCAATAAATTTTTATGCAAGGTCTACCCCACCAGGTTTTTTCAACAGAAATGATAGTTTATAAAACAGAGGCATATTGAAATTCAACTAGGCTGGAATCAACCTGCTCAAATACCAGCCTGTAATATATATATTCTATAAGACTAAGTATATTGACTGTAATAGATTATTTCCTGGAAGATACTAAATCTGTTATGGAATCTCAATAAGCAGACTCCTAATGTTTCATCAGAAGTCCACAAGTTGAGCATACTTGGATGGCTAAAGGAACAATAAAGTCGCCATAGTCTAATAGGTAGTGTGTTGGCTTATTAGATTCAAGGCCATGGTTAAAACCCCAGCCCAGACATCTCGAATAAAACGAAATATGAAAAGGAAAATATATTTCTTCGACAATAGGATATGAATTGTATTCCATCGGTTAAGTTAGCACAGTTTTATATTAACGAGAAAAAAAACTTGGTTGTTAGCTCAGTCTACAAGACCTCTTGCTAATTGTTTATCACAAATTTTCCTCATTAGCGAAGTATTTTGTTAGTGTAAAATAAGTTCCAATAAATTTTTATGCAAGGTCTACCCCACCAGGTTTTTTCAACAGAAATGATAGTTTATAAAACAGAGGCATATTGAAATTCAACTAGGCTGGAATCAACCTGCTCAAATACCAGCCTGTAATATATATATTCTATAAGACTAAGTATATTGACTGTAATAGATTATTTCCTGGAAGATACTAAATCTGTTATGGAATCTCAATAAGCAGACTCCTAATGTTTCATCAGAAGTCCACAAGTTGAGCATACTTGGATGGCTAAAGGAACAATAAAGTCGCCATAGTCTAATAGGTAGTGTGTTGGCTTATTAGATTCAAGGCCATGGTTAAAACCCCAGCCCAGACATCTCGAATAAAACGAAATATGAAAAGGAAAATATATTTCTTCGACAACTTTCTATCAACAGTCTTGTGGGAAAAACTCTGATAGTAAATAAAATTTGCCATTAAAACTGTCTTAAAGATCTGTCGCTTGGAGTCGGTTCTGCCACTCATAAAATGAACACACACAACATAAGTGATGTGAGGAGCTAGGTCGTAATCTTGACTGAACGGTCAGTAAAAAAACAATGGAATGTTTTTGAAGGCTAATACAGTCATTTACGCTAGAATCTCTCAATTGATCTTTTTTTTTTAAGTAAATTCTTTAAGTAGATTTGGAAATGGTGTAAGTTTTATCTGCATTTTATTTAAATATTTTCTTTTTTATTTTTAATAATTTGTTCTTGATTTTTCTTTTAGGAACGACATCTGCTATTGACACCGTGGCTTATCAATGCCTACATTGTAATATTCTTTAATGTGTTGAATTTCATTTACATGATTTATGTGTCCATTGCCAATAGCATTCCGATTGGTTCAGTATTAGTGGCGATCCTAACTTCAGGCATAAGTTTGGGTGAGTCATACATTTTAAAATTATCGTACATAATGTATACACAGCTTACTGATTCTCTGTACATTATATATTAAACTTAATACTTATATTGTTATTATTGTGAATATGATAAAATTACACACACAACAGAAAGAAAAAAAAACAAAAAACAAAAAACAGGGTAAATCCCCTGTGACAATTTGTTTATTGAATTTCTTGCATGTTTTTATTTTGTTATTTATTTATTTTTTATCGGTATAACAGATAATCATGTATGTAATTATATTATGAGTAATAAACAAACAATTAAATTAACGTTTTTGTTCCTTTTCTCTTTCTAGTTATTCAATGCTGCATTTGGAATGCCATCTATTCGTTGTACAAGCAGATACGTGAAACCAGAGATCTACAGCAACGCCTATTGCCCACTTCAAATCCGTCATATACCCATTATACGAAAATGCCTTCTTCTACCGTCAATTAAGTTTGATGTGAATTGAATTGAAATGTTGGCTTAGATTTTGGGCTTGTTCTGATTGAAGTTAATTTTGAAAGCGTTTACTTAAATTATATCCTTGTCAATATAATTAATTTATCATTGTTGCCAAAATATTCGTATACTTATATGATATACTTATAATCTTACGAAAATCTATACATACATACATAGTGAAATATAATCGTCTATATATGTACATAAATGTAATGAACTAAATTTTAATTGATTAATAAAGCAACTATAAATTGTTTAAATCTATTAACACTTTGTGATCGTATAATTTATTAATCGGATAAAAAAAATCACGTGGAATTTAAAATATATTAAAAATTAGAATAACGGATTCGGCATAAAATGTCTTTATTGTGGCAGGATTTAAAATATGACTTCTAGCTGTATACAGTTGGTGACAATAAAACAATATTTTGACAACGAATTTTGAAAAATATAATGTTCTTTTATAGAGAGAAGAGTTTTCTTAAACGAAAACTGATGACAATTTTTATTCAACTCAGTAGCTTATGTGTGAAAGACATTTTCCCTGATAACATTAGAGTGCTATTTTAATTGTAAAGGAGCACCTTCTTATTAATTAAAAAAAATATATATTTAGATTGCATATACAGTTTACTTTAGCAGACATAAGAGATTTAAAATGGCCTTAATAAATTTCGCGTTTTTTTTTTTCAAGGAAAAAACAAAAAGTAGCTCCGCCTATCTTCGTCTTCCTACTATACATACTTCCAAATGAAAGGTGAAAGTCTATTCTTTAAATATACACCAAAAACTAACCACCGATTTCTAGCATCGCTGAATGGCTTTTTATTTGTATTATAAAGTTTGAATACAAAAAGTTGACTGCATGTTTTTACCGACCAAAAACTACTTTCCATTCTCTTTTCCTTCTTCTTCATGTGAGATTCTCAACCATTATGATAGACGCCAACATATTTCTACAAAAAAATAAGGGTTTATTCTAATTCCTACCTTTATTGTATTCCGTTCTAGACAATTAAGACGACCTAAGTTCAGATTATGCTAAACGTTAATTTTATTTAATTTATTTCTTCTAAATTTTAATTTTATAATGATTTTTATAGGTTTTGTTTAAAATTACAACAAATAAAACAGCACAAATGTTTGTTTGTTTTTTTTTTTGTATTGTAAATCGAGAATGTTTCTATTTTAACGACATTTAATTTACGAGTGGTGGAGATTTTTTGGTTTCTGTGTAAACGACATCAATTGCATTCGTTGTTAAAATTACAAAAACAAAACTAATGTTACATACAACATCAACAAATAAAAGATTTATTTTACAATAGTTGAGCTGAGCGCCTGTTATTTACCCAATCCGACCCACATATAATTGGGATCTATAAACTGGGAACTATGCGTCCATTGTCCATGAGGATTCATGGCCACCAACGATCGTATCTTCTGCGATGGTCTATAAAATCGTATGGCCTTAATCCATTCAGCTGTCTGCTGATCTGTTGCCGCATTGGGTTTATCCAAATGATACTGTATGTTGCTAAACTTGGGATCACCTTCGAGTAGCTTCTGCTGTTCGGCACTCCATTGATACTGTTCGCTAAAATGGACATTTTTCGATAGATCACGAAAAAATTTACCCAAATTAGTCATGGCACCTGCGGTACGGATGAGAAGAATATGTTCAATGATTTAAAAATGAAGTAAAGAGAAGTAAATAATACAATTCAATAGGGATCTTGTTAAATATAAATAATAACGTAAAGTGGGAATCATGCGGAATCATAGAGAGGCGCATAGTCAGGATCAGGATCAGGCATTAGTGAAGTCTGGTGTTCCTATTCTCGGTTAATCACTTCGCCTGTGGCGTTCATTTCAGTCTTCATGGATTAAACGGAGATGTTTGTAGAGCGTGATGATAGTTTCTTCCCAGAAGAGCTGCAATATTTAAAGCCAATCAAGCGTTAAGCGTCAAGCCGCCGTAATGTATCAGATCTACAATCTGGCTTTGGATACCATATCGTTATGAAAATAAAAACGAATATGAGTTTGAAGGACATAATCGTATGCAACTGCATATGGTTACTGAGATGACTAGCTGAAAATAGTATAGAATAGCTGGTTTGGATACCAGGACAGTCAAAGTCTCTCTAGTGACTCTAGAGAGATGTATTGACGGAAATTGCGAAAGTGTCCAGCTTTGAGGGCACTACCACTCTCAGATAGTACTACTTGAATGATTACTTATTTTAGAGTGTGGAGATGGCCTTATCAGTTATCTCAAAATAAGTAGTAGGTTGTAGAATAGGTTTTTTTTTCATTCTTAGTGTATAACAATGGAACAAATGAGCCTAATGCATGGCATCCAACTACACTCATGAAATCTAAAACAGAAGATATAATATTTGAATAGTGTGGGTTCAGTTTCCAATAGAACAAGGTAATTGTCACAGTTGCCCGAATATTTTGAAGAACTATTACATGACTAAACTACACATAAATTAAAAATAAGATAACAGCAACCTTGAAAAAGTCTTGGGATTGAGTTTTGACAATAATTGGGAGTTCAGCAAGCGGTACCATTCGTATCACTATTAATTGCGTGTGCAGTGTATCGCCTTTAGTTTTAATTCCAAATTACTATTTGAAATAAGGTTAGACTGTATAGGTGAACGAACAGTGACGATCATAGGGTGAATTATGAGTTTACACCCAAAGTGACCACATTTTAGAAATATTAATTCTTTATTTAAGCTTTACGTTTATATGATATGGCATGTGAGATTTAAATAGAAACTTCAAACTGAAGTCTTTAGACGCAAAGAAGATGCGCAGTTGTCCCCCAATGGGGAAGAGCCTTTTAAGTTATATTTAGCCAACAGATATTCAAACAGTTGTTGTTTTTTCTTAATAATAAATATTCAATTTTTTTTCACTTCCTTACCTCCACTGACTGCTGGCAAAAAAGGTGTATGACCCACAGACGGTTTGGCACGCTTGTCATGCATTTTACCCATTACTTGGTCCATTAAACTGTTACGATTTATGTGTTGATTAACGATATGATGAGCTGGTGGCGATGGTGGTGGTGGTGGTGATGATTCCCTATCAATGTCGATGTTACTTTGAGCTGTAAAGTAATTAGCATTGAGTACGTTACTGTCAGCATAATTTAAACTTTCATTTCCGTTTCCGTTGCCTCTACCTCTGCCATTTTTGTCAATCATACGATTTTCTACACCATCAATGCCATCATCAATATTTACATTTAAAGCCAAGGTGTCATCTTTGAACGGAAATAAAGTTTCTTTTATAATATCGTCTCTTAAACTAAAGGTGTCAGCCGTATTGCTATTGCTAATACGCATTCCATTACCATTACCATTATCATCAGCATCAGCATTAACATTATCATCATTGGCATTGTCATTGGCATTGTCATTGTCGTTGTCATTAATAATGTTATTGGCCATCATTGTTGTAAAAGACTTTGATCTTTTTGTTTTTGTTGTTCGTATTGCAGAGAATGGTTGAAAATTTTTAGTTTTAAAATACTTTTCCATAAACAATGGAAGTATTTCGTACCGGATATTTGTTACTGGGTTTTGTTTGTCAACTCTGTTAGTAGCTGGTTCTTCATCATTTGAATAGAATGGGTGGATTAAACTATGACGTCGTTCTGCTTGTTGTCTATCATATTCATATTGATTTTGTTGTTGCTGTTGCTGTTGTTGGCCATTTGGCCAAAATCCTTTACTACCAAAATCATCTAAATTCTCAAAAGTAATTGCTTTTGATGTCATAGAATTTCCGTTATTTTTATTATAAAAGTAATTGTTGTTGTTGTTGTTGGTGTTGCTATCGTCATCGCTATTGCTGTTGGCAATAGTTTTAAATTTTGCTGTAATTAATGGCAAACGATTATAGTAGATATGTTTGTCGAACGCTTGCCATACAGCTTCTGTTGTTGTTGATGGTGATGCCGATGCTGCTGCTGCATTATCACTGCGACCACGTTCATTAACCAACTCATCCGTATAGTCATCAAATATTTGTATCGTTAACGGTTTTATCATTACATCCCGACCATTACTACCACCATCAGTCCTACCTCGAACACCAGACTCTGCTGCTAGAGACTTGGCATGGGTATCATCACTATGATACTGGCCACCACGCACTTGCAGCACTGTGAGAGAATAAAAACAAAAAAATTTGAGGAGTGTTTGTTAAACAGAAACCTCATTATCATTTAAAACATAAAATCCATTTAAAAACTCTTCCTTTTTTACACGTGTAATCTTTGAACTAGAATTTAAACAAAAAAGGAAAAAAGAAAAAGAAAAAGTGCGTGTGTTAAAGGTTAACAATAGTAAATGATTGTGACGATGATGAAGCTGATAATGATGTTAAATGAACATTATCATTCCATTTAACACCTTTTACCCCTTTTGTTATACTCGTATGCGCCTCCTTCCATTAGCATTTTTTAAATATTTTTAATTACATTTATCATCCTCATAATTATTATTATTATTATTATTATAATGGCATATGAAAAGATATGCAAAAGAAAAACAAAAAAATTATAACAATAACAATCAGGAAAGACACGAAAAAAAACAACGCGTTAATTATGTTAAATCGATTGTCAATTAAGATAAAACATTGATAATGTAAAATAGAACATGTCTCACATATGTATGTACATTACGAAAAAACAATGTAAACTTTACATTGGAATTTTACATACCTTCTGCACGTAAGGCAAATGAGAAACTCATTTTTAAGCTACAATTTTAAAATGTATTTAAATTTGCACATGCCAGCCTGCCATTACAGAGTTCAAGACATTGTGATAGTCGTAGAGAAGATGTCCAAAGTTTATACTTCCTACCATGTCATGAACCACGTCTGGCATAATATTAACCAGTGCTTCTGACATTATTTTGTATACAAGACATGAACGAAATGATCTTCCAAGACATTTTGATTCGCACAGAAGATATTTAATAGTATATAGAGTTTCCTGCTTTGACCTTCGCTTAATTTACAGGCTTTCAAGACTGCTATTACTTTTTCCTCTTACAGTTGGCAAGTGGAAAATGTGCAACGCAATCAAAATTTTATTGGCATCAATTGAAAATGAAAGCTGCTTGATATCTTATGAAATCTACAACATAAAGACTTAGGCGATCCTATGAACACTTCACTACCTCTATTGTCATATTCCCTATATTTAAAACTTCCATCGAGAGTGTGCATGAGCATTCATAATATCCGGATTGAAGCATTTTTAATGCCTCTCTCAGTAGTACACTTACGTTAGAAATTTCTCGAAATTGTATTCTAGGCCTTCTATTATAGAATATTTGACATGACGATTTGTTTGGTTTGAAAACAGAAGAGGAAGCATTCCTCAAAGAAAATGTGAAAATTATGTGTGAGAATAAGATTACTGGGGTAATTAAACTCAGGCTGGAGTCAATCCATCTGAACCTTAGAGATTAAAAGCATAAGCATTAGAAGAAAACTCCAAAGATTCGAGTTGATATGAACAAAATAAACTAAATGCCTCATGGAAGATTTTACGTTTATTGCACATCATCCTTTAATATTTCGTGAATAAGTGAGAAACTAGGTCGTAATCCTGACTGAATCGTTCATATATATGTACATAAAAAATATATATTCAAAGAAAATATTCCATTTGCTACAATTAAGCAATAACAATTTAAGTTATTTTTCTATTTGGGGGCCTATTTACCAAAAGAAAAAATTATCCATTAATCGGAATAAAACTAATGAGTTTTTTTCTGTTTTCATATATTATAATCGTTTATATTAATACAGTAGGGCAATGACTACCCTGGATGTTTGGGACCGAAAGTGTTCTGTAAATTGTACTCGCTTATACATAAATGTTTGTTTTATTTAATCAATATGTACACTTATAAGATACCGTTTCAATTAACACTATATGATCTGTTCTTTCTGACAAGATCACACTTATACAGGATTGAGGATTGAGACAAGCCGAATCAGGTTTAATAGAATGGACAACCTCTCTTTTACGACTTATCCTGTTAGACGCAGTGATGATCAAAACAAACTGTAAATTTCCAAGTCGAACACAGTGTATGAACATGTAAACGATATTAACAATTCAGATGCCATCTATCTCACGGCGCTCGGCTTCAATAGCTAGCAATAAAACGAAAGTACAAAGGTTGGCTAAAAAGAAATCCAAAAACACCTATTGTACTTGCAAGCACAATATCTAAACACGTCGCTATTGACTGACGTTGACATTCATTAAGGCCCGTATTAATAAACCCAAAATAGCCTTCTAAATTCTACGTAAAATATGGAGGTCGAAATCTACCAAATTACGTTTATTTGATAGCATCTTTAAATTAATCTATATGGTCTCAAGCAAACGGCGCTTAACGAGTGCCATTATCAGATCAAACTGATGCAAATCGAAAGGTGTGTATATGATCAAATCAATACACCCATATTCAATTTGAAATTAAATGCCGACGGCCATATCACCAAAGTGGCGCTACAATTGAAACCACTAGGCCAACGGAGACAGGATAGAATGCGTATTACTTGATCTAAATGCATCTGATGATTGATGAAGATTGAGGGAATTATTCATCATAAACATTTATAAAAATATATTGTTTATATGGTAGTTAAATATACAGTGGTGGCCTTATTATTAGCACACCATCTATACGATCTTCTTCCAGTACCGAACAAAGGTGAATAAAACTGTCTATGGAGTATACTTATACGATGTCTAGAGTAAAGGGAACTTCAATAAGAAAATTTCCTCGGTCACGTAATTAGCACACTCCCATTAAAGGGGGACAAAATCATTATTTGGGTTTAATTCTTTTTAATGTGGATTTGGAGGCACTCCTTCTCTTTAGTAACCAATTATAAACTTCCATGACAACTTTCAAGAAGTCTCTGATATCTTGCATGCCAATAAAACTGCATTTTCAGCATGTCTTTAAGATTTTTTAGTTTTTGTTTTGTTTTTAACGTTTGTTTTTTTTTTCCTTACATTACAATACAAGTTCTATTGAATTTATACAATATGTTTGATTAAATGTTGATCACTTTAGGAACTAATTTTTTATAATCTTACCCACACTTTTCTAATGTGGAACCTAGCCCTGCCATTATAAAACTTATCCTTGTTTAATTGTGAATTTAAATGAATTTGAATTTTGCTTCGGTGGACACCTAATATTTATTGCCCTTTCACTTCGAGTCAAATTAATTGAATTTAGATTCACCACATTTCTGATGACATTATGAAAGGATTCTTCTTCGCATGAGTAATTACTATACTACTAGTAGTACTGTTTCTTGGTCGGTGCTTTCTTCTAATAACCGCAATTGTTCTGTGATATTTTTGATACGACAGTATTATTCAACAATTTTTAAGTGCCTGCCAATTTCCAAAATGTCTGTCAATTCTTTTTTGTGCATATTTATTATAATTTTTTCGAAACTTAGGTGTATTTAACATAAAATATATTTTTTATTTCTAAGGAAACACGTAAATGTAATGGAATTAATACGGAATTATGTATGTATTATATATATATATATATATTATGTTTAATTTCTTACACAATTCTGAGAAGATTGTAACAAAATACATGTTGTGCCAAATTATCGATGTATCGATATTATTTTGATCCTTTTGAGAAAACGAAATATAATTTTAATAATTGTTGCTGATGTTACCATTTATTTACATACTTACATAACATAATTGGTCATTACAATCCTTCAGTGAGGATTACGGCCTAGCTTCTCACACCACTTCTGTTGTGTGTGTTTATTTTATACATGAGTGGCGGGAGTTACAGTTTAAAGTCGACTCCGAACGACAGATTTTTGAGAAACTTTTCATGGCAATTAAATAATATTCTCAGAGTTTTTGCCAAAAATCTGCTGAGAGGAAGTCGCCGAAAAATACTTTTTGTATTTTGTTTTGATGTCTGGCCTAGGGTTTGAACCCTGGCTTTACGTCTAATAAGCCAACACACTACCTACTAGACTACGGCGACTTCATAATATTCATACTTCATACTATTTATTTACTAGGTTTTATTAATTACGAAAAAATTAATAATTTTAAGAATAAAATATGCAACATAAACAGTTTGTAAATAAGTACATGTTTTTTATATGATCAATTCGTGCATGCAAGGAAAATGTCTTTCATTTTTTCTTGTCTATTCATTGGTTTATAGGCCTGCATATGGGAAAGAGTATGTATTTATTTATCAATAGAAGAACCATATTTTTTAAATAAATTTAAGGCATATTTCATGAGTAAATAAACATTAAGCATATCTGTATTCATAAGTTTTTATAAAGACACAGGATCTTAATTTATATTATTTTTTGATCAAATGAAAACTTGTTTTTTTTTTTTGGTAAAAAAGGAAACAAAATGTCCATAATAACGTCCCATAATAAGAAAAGGGATCACTGAAATATATTGTTGTTTAATATCTGATTTAAATACATACATATATACATCGTTTTTGTGTTCATATTGGGTTGTATAGTTTTTAAAAAATTAAAAATCTTCTAAATCTTTACCTTTTGCCACAAATATCCAGAGATAAATGGTTCCAAAAATGCGTAAATTCCTAATGTAATTCATTTTCTAAAATGATCCATGCAATATCGCCGTGTATTCGTCATAAAATTAATATTTTTTTTATTTTTTCTTTTCAATTTTATTTAATTTCACTTTAAAATATCATTTTAACTGTTAAATAAACCACATTTTACTTAAAAAAAAAATATTTTTGAAAGTTTTTAAATTCCCTCCTCTATTTCGATTTTAAAATCAGTCCGATCCGTGTGGTCTAAAGACCATCAAAACATCTGAAACTGAACTGTAAGATTTTGTTTAAGAGCAAACGGTTTTTATAACCGAAACACACAAAAGAAATTAAAGCTTTGGCAAGTGTATGTGCTCGTGTGTATTGCTTGTTGAATAATAACTGTGCGTTCAACAGGATTTGCGTGTGTGTGTGTGTGTGTGAGTGTTCTTGTGATAAATTTTGTTGTCGATAAACAGTATAAATACCTGTTGGTTACTTTTTATACGGCTGTGTGTGTGTGTGTGTGTGTGTGTGTGTAAAATATGAATGAATTTTTAAATGCAACAATTGCAGGCTTTAGAAAGAATCCTGCGCATAGAATTTTGCAAAATTCAACAAGAAATTTGAAAAAAGAAACAAAAAACGTCAAACGAAAAACGACAGAAAATTCAAATTTAAAAAGGATTTCAAATAATTTATGTTTTTGAGATGAAATCCTATAGGATGAGTAGTTTCATCATTTTTTATTATTTTGCTCGTCTCTTCATTTGTTGGTTGAGTTGGTTAAGTAACCTGATACGTTTAAAATTAAGTTTTTATTGTGTGTCCTTTTTTTCCTCCTTCCTTGTCGATTTTATTTTTAACATTTTTTTCATCATATTTTATTGTTGTTATTCTCATTACGGAAGGAAACCTCGTTTTGCTATGACAACTTAGGATCAGGTGTTAAATTTTATTCCATAATTTACCGCCTTTGAAGTGTTGTCCGTTTATAATTCTTTTCAATAGAAAATAAATGATGTCGCATTCTTTTGTGCGTTACACTCCCAATTTTTTTTTTTTGAATTAAAATAACAATTAAAATCCATTTTTAATATCATTATTACGTACTATTAAAGATTAGATTTCTTTCAAAAGTATCCCTTAAATTATTATACCATGTTTCTAGTCCAAATTTTTATTTTTTCATATAAAACGTGTTACGTCACACTAGATGGCGATGGTAAGATGACTTCATTAAGGATTTTTTGATTGCAACATCAAATAACACTAGCAGAGATAAAAATACGTCATATTTTGCATTTACTCTTCCAGAAAGATAAAATATCCCTATATTAACGGTATATTGTCATTACGTTTCGGTTTCCGTAACATTATGAAAAGCGTTGTATTAGTACAGGCACGATTGCTTCGAAGTTAGATTAGGTGGCGGAACCCAATGAAGGAGGAGGTCTCACTTAGGCCGGCATTTAGGCTCATTGTGATACCGGAAATAATTCTACCCCAGCGGCAACCATTACCTAGAGAAAACCATCTCGAGTCCAAAATAAATCTTGCTATTGCTGCAATTCTTATATCAGAGAGCTCGGTCGAAGAATTCAGAAAAAAGGACAATTGGTCAGAAAGATGACAAGTGCAGAGCACTCACACATGAGGTGAAAGACAGTCTCTCCCTCCCCCTCAGGCCCACAGCTGCTGCAGAACTCATTATTCGGATTACCTAGTCGTTCGGCGTGCTTACCAAAAGGGCAGTGGAACGTAATAATCGCTATTGGGTGATGGGTAGCCATGCGATTTAAGCACAGAAATGAGTCGAGTGAACAATATCCAAATTAATCGAGGCAATCGGAATACCTATGCACAGAAACATGCCAGAGATTACTAGCTCCGTACAGGCTCTGGCCAGCTCAACGACATCCCTATGTCCGGGAACCCATGTAAGCCTTACCTTTGAATGATCCGAAATTTGTTTGGGAAAACCTCTACATTCATGAACCAGGACGTACGTTGAAATTATGGCTATTCGAATAACTCCAGAGATTTTTGGGGAAAATTTCCACTTAAGAAGAATTGCGCCGCTTTCAAAATTGCCATGACCTCTATTTGGAAAACACTCCAGCGGTCAGGCAGCCTTAAACCTGAACTCCTTCAAGCCCCAGGTCAGACATCTCGAAAAAACGAAATATGAAAAAAATATTTCTTCAACGACTCCTTCTCAGTAGACTTCAGACAAAAATCAGAATTGCTGCAGGTATAGCAAATAATAAATAAAAGTATGTATATTGGTTAGGACAACAACTCATCTTTGACTTTTAAAATTTTTATAAAATATATGCCGAACTTCAGTATGCATAGGATAAGTATTATTTTATTATTATTATTATTGTTAGCATAACCCATTAAAAAAAAGAACAATTAAAAGGCAAATTACTCAGTTAACTTTGGTAATCATCCCTAGCCAAGCCATTATAAATAATAAAGGCACTTAACTTAACAGACGTTTATCAGAAAATTACATGGTATTGCTAATAGAACGTTTGAACGTGAGGTATGTTGTAGATATTGAAAAGAAAAAATGAAGGAGAATAGGGAAAAAAGATTATTCATATTGGCCAGAAGACACAATATGAGTGTCATAAAAGGCAACACTCACTTTCGTAACCATAATTAAGTTATAAAACATTTTATCTTTTCATGTAAAGCTAATAATCTTATGACTACAATAGGTGTACGTACGTCTTCTTTATTTTTCTCTCGCTTTTCTTTTCTAACTAATTCCCCTCTTTGGACTTTTTTTTAGCACTTTGTTATAGTCAAATGAGATTTTGAAAAAAGAGAAAAAAAATCCGTTGTATCTCATTTTCTTAGTCTTTTGAGCTAGAAAAGAAAAACCTCTCCTCTACCTAATATTAACTCTTCCAACGTTTACGAGCACGCTATAGAAACTTTTGTGTGCTTTTGTGTTTGGCACACATCCATACTGGAATAGTAGCCAGTAGTCAGCCGATATAATTCTTGGCCAGAACGCACAAAAGTTAATTAGATTTGCAACCTTTTGTTAAGTTTATGTAGCAATTGTTCTTCATATACCACTCCATTCTAGCTGTTCTCTTTGCTTATGCTTTTAATTTTTATTTGCTACACTTTTGGCTTTTAGCAACACCTTTTATTGTTAACCAACTTCTCACCATCTCACCATCGTCCATCCCTCTGTGTTTGTGTGTTGTTACATACATACAGTTTAAGAGCAAACGTTGTGCGTGCTACTGGCCAGAATTCAATTAGTTAGTTGCCTTCGCTAATAAACATTTACTCTAGAATGTATCTATGTATCTATGGCGGCATATAAGTGGGTCGACATTTAACTAGAAATTATGCTTCTCATATTTTATAGAACCTTATGGTATTCTTTTTTTTTACCTGTCTTGTCTTTACTGTTTGCCGTCCAGCACTTTATGTTTTTTGGTTCATATAATTATTGTTTATTTGAATAGAAATATAAAAAAAAAATATCAAAAAATATTCTTGTCCTGTGTAATGAAAAGATTTTATTTTTATTGTTTCCCCCTTTTGTTTTCTTGCATTGGGAATACATATGTTTGTATAGTAGTCCTGCAATGTAGAAAGGAAATGTTTTTCCATTTTATTACGGTGGCGTATGTGGAATATTTGAACTTAAATTTCTTAACGTGTATACGGTGAATGCATAACAAAGCATGTTTATGTGATAACGTGTTCAGTTAATATAATCAAAGCGTTTAATAAATAACAAATACTGGGTGACGTATACTTAAATAATAATAATAATAATGAGTGAAATGCTCTTCCTAAACTGAGGTTATTCTTTATAAACCGTTTCTCAAAAAGCTGTCGTTTGGAGTCCATTTTAAACTGTAGGTTCCACACTCATGTATAAAATTAACACACACAACATTAGTGGTATGAGGACCTAGATTGTAACCCTGACTGAAAGGTTGTAATTACCAATTATGTATGTGTCTCAGAAGTTACTTCTCATACCATTAAGACATACAGTAATACTGAATCTTCTATTTTTAATAGTTATGACCTGTTAAGTCTATTAATTTATATAGGTTCTGTTACACATCTGAGAGTTAATCGTTGGTCGTGCTTGCTGGATTTAAATACATTCCATATGGGAATTAATTACTTTATTCATTTACCTTAGACTAGTACAGGACCTTAGACTAGCACAGTTACTGTGCCAGTGAAAAAGTAAGATCAGCAAATAGCGATTCCAAGGAGTAGCAACGTGGATTTATACAAGATACATGTCAAGCACTTCTTAGGTTTAGTTGCTTAAATATTCAATTTGATAATGTATATTAAAGGACAAAATTGTAAAAAGGTTGTAAATATCTGTCTGGTAGTTTTTAAAGTATATTCAGTAGAATATCCTGTTTTATTTGAGATTAATTCATTGACTTGATTCAGCTACGCTGTGCATACAGCTGTTTTTATTTCAAATTCAAAAACGTTTAACGTACATTTTCAAATAGAAAAAGCTTCATTTGCAAGATTTTCTGTTCGAATTCTCTCTTAATTGTTTCGACATTGTTTCAATGCCATTCCATACCAAAAGTACGGCATATCGATTATACGACACTCTTGTTTAGGGGTATTTTTCTTAAGCTCTCATGTATAAACTCACGTGCTTTAACAGAGCAAAGCGTAAAATGGTTAAAAGCATATGTTGTTGTTTCTCCCTAAAAAAATAACATGACTACAACAAAACTTTACCCACTAGTTGTGTGGAGTACGAGTTGTTATTGAAGAGAAACAAAACAAGAATTTAAACTCACTCGGGCTTAGTGATTAATATTCATACAGCAATAGAATCAGTTGCTTCTTGGCGGCGGTGGTGACTACACGTTTATTTGGGAGTAATAGAGCGTTAATTAAGGAAATTAGAAATACCGGTGTACCAACAAATTAAATGTAATTTGAAAAAAAAAAGTGTTTTTTATAAGTATATTTCACAAAACAAGCATAATGTTTATGCAAATTAAGCCGGTACGTTAAAAAATGAGAATAATTGCGTAAAGAAAGTTAAATTTTTGTTGAAAAATAATTCAAGTTTAAAAGTTTTAAAGAAATAAAAGAAATTCCGGTAGTGCAAGTGAAAAATAAAACTTTATAAACTTCAACCCCTGCGTGTAAGTGTTTGTGTTTGTGTGTGTGTGTGTGTGTGTTTGTGTATGCATGTATGTTTAATTTTAGGCTGTTTTCTTTCAAGGGGTGGTGTTTAACTCTATACTAGAATTCTCTTTAAATATGTTGTCGGATTTGTATCTATTCCTTTACTCTTTCTCTCTCTCCCTGTGTATTATTCATAAATTGAGCCTTGTGTTGTGTTTTTTTTTTTGTTCTTGTTGTGTTTGTCGCTTATCGTCGTTCAGTTCCGTGTCTAAGTGCAATCAAAGTTGCTCATTTGTTTTCTCATTATACATTTTGGTAAAAGTAGTTTATGTGTATGAACGTGCATGTGGATGCATCAAAAGGAACTCACAAACATTAAAGAGTACAAGTGAGTTGATTTTTTTTTTTATTACAAGTTGACATTAACTCGTAATAACAACGAGCGCTCATTCAGGTTGATGACCCATTATTAGTTCTTAATACACACAAGCACACGTACACACATACACTAATAATTTATTTGTTATTTTACATTTACATTTAGTAACAAGTAAATTAGCCTAAATATTACGCCAACATAATTGCATTAAATGAGTAATGAATTGAAGAATGGTTACAATAAAACGGTAAAAATGTTAACTTTAATATGTTTTTGTAGGTAGTATGTTACGATGAAAGTCAATGAAAGAGAAAGAGTGAGTGTGTGTGTGTGTGTTAACATTTTACACTCCAATTTACCTGCTGCTGTGCCATTTATTTAGCGATTAAACGTGCTCGATATCAAGGGGCTTTTTGTTTTTGTTTTTTTTTTGGAGGCAATTAATTTGAGTCTCTCTCTCAAAGTAAATATTGGCATATGTTTTCTAGTTATTGTTTTTGTTGTTTATTTATTCACTATCAGAGTTAAAAAAACAAGTTGATTGATTTCTCAGCAGGGGTCCAGAAGTTAAAGGCCTTCTTTTTTTAACAGTAAAGAATTTTATGATTAATGAAATAAAAAAAGTGAAAAAAATCAAATTTAATTTTTTTTTAACAATTTTCCCACAAAAGTAAGGCGTTGGTATGCATCCTAAGTGTTTTTGCGACTTTTTTAAGATGAATTTATTTAAACAAATGAATCTTTTTATATGTTAATGAGGACATTTAATTATATACAAAGAATTTATTTTTCGATTGTGATGAAGGCCGACAGTGGTACGGCATCCTGAAGAGGGTCATCTCAAAACTCCTGCGACCATGACTTAAATCGAATGGATTCGTATATAAAATATGTTACTAGCTATAGTCTAAAGTAGGATATCTAAAAATAATAAAACGGCAGGATTTTGAATGTTTTTTTCTGTTTGCGCCTGTTTTTTCACCTTAAATGTTTTCTAAAATTAATAATTATTAACATATCTAAAATGTTCTAGTTTAGCGTTGAACTGCTCGGCGTAGAAATATTGTCCCAAATTGTTTGTGAAATAGGTCAAGTAGTTTTTGTTAAATCGTGGTCACCAGGTCGAAAAATGTGATTCCGAGAAAAATGTGTTTAAGTAGTGCGCTCCTGGACGAGTTGTATTATTTTCCATTTTTCTCCTTCTTTTTAACTTCTATCGTTTAAAGAAAAAGAAAATATTTCCCTTAATTCTAGGGCTCTAGAGTAACTAAAACCGCGAATAAAGCAAATTGATTTTGTGAAAATTAGGAAGTCTGAAAATCCCTTAAATCATGTTATAACACTGTTAAATAAAAAAAGAGTGCTGTTATAAGAAATTTAATTTGTGTACAATTACGGAATTAAAAATATCTTTTTTGAAGCATGCAGGTGTTTCTTTGCCAAAGCACTTGAATGTAGCCCTGACTTATAATTTAAAAATAGAATGCGTGAGGTTTACAAGAATATCCGAAGAAAAAAAATTTATTTAAAAATAGATTTTAAAGCCAAAGAAAAATTTATTTTATTTTTTAAAATTATGAATATGTGTAGGGCGCTTATTATCTCTGGCCTGACCGTGCTTCCACTATCAAATGCTTAAATTTTTTAATACTCTTAAATATTCTGGTTAATTCTCTTGGTAAACATTTCTTTGGCTCTCAAGTTCCCAGTCCGTTAGTTGATAGTGTTTGTTTATGAATTATTTATTTATTTATGGGTTATTTATTTATGAATTCTTTTTTATGAATTAACCTTTATTTACACACGCATGTATGTCAGAATTTTTTTGGTTTTTATTTCACTATAGTCACTCTTACGTTTCATCATTTTCTAGATTTTTCTACCAACATGTGAAGAAATGTAGGCTCAATTTTCATTCTTCTTACTAAGATTTCAATTTATAGAATTGATTACAATGAATAGAATTTTTTTAGCAATTTTGCATTTTTCCTTTGTGATCGATATGTACATATGTAGGTGTACACGTCCCTATAATAAAAATAAAAGCCAACATTTTTGTCAAGTGTTTGCATTTTGGCTTTAGCTTGGTATTTCAGTTTTTTAGTCATTGTTATTGTGATTGTTATTTTTTTTTATTTTTCATTTACTCTTGCCAAGTGGCTTCAGCCTAAATTTTAACTATTTTTGTGCTCTGTAAGCATATGATGTGGTTGTGAGTGGTGGTATGTATTACCAAAGCCGGCATCAGCATCACTTTGTATTTGTTTCTGTGATTGCATTTCTTCTTTTTTTTCTAGGATGTCAGAGTATCCTTAAGTATTGCTACAAGTATTTAGTAGAGAAATGAGCAGTTATTACTCATGTCCTTCTACGAAAGTGGTTTGAAAAGGAAAAAAAAAACAAACCGAAAAACTATTTTCATTGCACAATAACAAACAAATGCTGACATGGATCTTAAATGGTTTTTCAAAAAAATATATATATTTTTTGTTCTTCTTTTCAGAAAAAAAACAAAAGACAAACGAATAACAAAAAGAAATCAAGAGCAAAAACAATTTTCAAAAAATCTTAGAAAGTAAACTAACACCTTAACATATTGAATCATTTAGGTTTTCGAATAGAAAAGATAAGTAATAAATTTTGTATCTGCGTAAGTGTAACTTTCTTTTGAGATACGCTGTACACAGCAAACGACGAATCCTACTACACTTGGAATGTTTCGATCCTTTTAATTTTCTGCTACGTTTTTTCACACTCCTTTGGTTTTTTGTTTTTTTACCATTTGGCGTTAATTCAAATTATTTATGAATCATAATTTTTGTTTCCAATTTTCCAATGGAATATCATTTATTATTGACAACAAGAAATCGTTTCTAAAACAACAAAGAACAACAAACCGCAAATATTATGATGCAACCGGTTACTAAATGGATGCTTGCTGTATTGCTGTCTGAAATGTTTACAATTAATGTTTAGAATTAATTTTTTTTTGATTCTGTTGTTTTAAACATTTCAAATTAAATTATTAAATAATAAGAAACGAAAATATACACAAAAAATTAAAAGAAAAAATTAAAATCAACAAAGTAACATCAACTTGAAAAACCTTGAAATTCTACTATAATGACAATCCAAACAACAACAACAATAACCATAGGGCACAGCACACATAGTACTACCAGCATCACCAATCACATATAATACACAGAGAAAAAAATACAGAGAATAACATTGTTTTGCATAAAAACTAGGCTTATAGTACTATAAACTTGTGCTACAAACAGCATAATGCAATGCAATGCAATAATAACAACAACAACAGCAGCCATAATGATGATTATGAGACAAACAATTATCACATTACAAAACGTTCAAGATTTCTATGATACCCTCTTCTTTTGCTTCTTCCATTTTTTATTACAAACACTGATCTGTGTATGTATGTACATATACGTATGTATATGTGTATGTACAGTAGTGTTAGCAGTACAAATAATAACAGTTTAACTAAATATGTACAATAACAGTGATAGCAACAATAATAGTTAGTTGCTGCTGCAACAAAATGAAATTGAAATCAAACTAAAAATTACTATGAACCAGAAGACACAAAGTAATTGTAATCGTAAGAGTTGTTGTTGTTGTTATTATTGTTATTGTTGTATTTGAGTGAGTGACTGAGTTAAACGATGAAAACTTTTATGAATGCATGAATGAATTTACGGTTACTACGAGAACAAGAGAAACAAAAGAAAAAAAATATCGAATCAAAAGTATTACAATAACCCAGCAATAGTTTTGTGCTTTTATGTGATAATAAAACGTATCGTATCAAGCCAATCGGTTGCTATTAAGCCATTCATGGAAAGGCTGTGAGGTCTTAATGTAACTGTATAATAAAATTTTTATTCCAAAAGTATAACTGATATCAACCTATGCACCATATTCATGGTCTAGATGATACTCTCAAGTAGTTAGTGTTTGTAGGATCATATCTTAACTGATCAGATGCACCGAGTACATATTTGCAGGCATTGATATTGACTTTCACAAGAAAACTAGACGTATAGTCTTTGAACGCGTATTTGTCGTTCCATAATTCTACTTTCTACAGACCTATATACAGACGTATATACAGGCAGTATAAAAATAATTCTCTCTCTAAACATTTTCTAGACTGTTTTTTTTTTTGTCAATATTTTTGCATACAATTTTACAATCGAATTTAAATTTAAATCGAAACACACGACAATTGATAATTTGTAAGCAAATGGTGAAATTTCATGTAATTTTTCGTTGTACAATACAATACAACATATTTTATAGAAATTTTATTATAATTTTTTTTCACTTTTTACAAGGAATAAAAGGTAAGTAATGAAACAAAACGAAAAACAAAACTAAGAAAGTAATAAAAATGGTAACAGCCAGAATAATTAAAAAAAATACAATAACGACCATAAAAAAACGTGCCACTTGTTATAAAAAATAAAAATAAAAAATATAAAACACATACACATAAACATATGTACATATATGTTATGTATACACATGTAAACAATAAAGTAATTATAATAACTGTATATAATTTGAAATTTTCCAATGTGAAATTCAAATGACAAAGTATCCCCACAATTTAATAATATTTTAACATGCGTTACTAAATACAATACTGCATGCAAGTGTGTTGACTTGACTTTCATGTAATTCACTCTACCCTTTTAACACACCAAGTGAATGTTTCACAAACATATGGGCATTCGTTAAATCCACATTTTTGTTGCTTTTAACAGGACACTAATAGTCTTTCCTTGAGGGCTTATTTTATAGGCCAAATTATTCTGTTCGTTTGTATGAGAAAACTTAATCGTTATAAAAAGTTTTCTGCTTAAAAGCTTAAGTTTTTGTTTTTATTTTTCATCAAAGTCACCGCTTATAAATATCCGTTTCCTTGAAAAACATTGTTTGGCTTCCTGTCCTTTTTTAATGACGGCAATTAGACAAAAACAAAACACACACGCATACCCATACAATTAATCAGAATTTATGTTCGTGGGACAAATAGTCCATACGTACCGTTAGGAACTCATTTGTTTACAAATATTTTTCAACAGCCCAGGAAATTATTCGAGCATAATATCGACCAACTGTCGATATTTTTAAAAATACTTTTAAATACTTTTAAAACTTCATGCAATGTGAAATGGATTAACTGTCTTTACAAAAATATACGGTTTCCTCGTTTCAATGTGGAGCTTAGCAACATTCCAGAATATCCATATAATGGCCATTTTACTATTCAGCTGTCTTTTCAAGATGTATGTGGGTCTTCCACATCTTCTGCTGCCTAATTCTGGATAAATTGTTCAAGTTTTCTTACGCTAAGTTCTTGTTAAATCCACGCTTTATATTCGGGCTGCCTTAATTTAAGATTTCCATTCATAATTTTACCACAATAGTGGCACAAAAAAACAAATCAATATTTAGGTTTTGTTTTACAAGTATTGGACTGGGTATGGAGTGTAAACAAATAAATTTAGAAAACGGAAATTGATTAATACATTGGCCTTTAAGGTTCGTGCCCTAATAATAAATTTTTTTTTTGTATTTTTTCTTGTTCTTTTAGTTCTAAAAATACAAAATAACACAACAACTGCAAAAACATTTCAGACGAATGATCGATTTAAATGAAAGTGAGTTCACATCAGACTCTATGACGATATATACACACGTACATACATACATGCATCTGTATGTATGCGTATACAATACAAGTGTTAACATGAAAATGTGCTAATTTTAGCCTACTTTTTAGCCACATAAAACCAGTCACAACACATTAAAATCAAAAACAAAAAAAAAATTTTCAAATAAATTTTCCCATTTAATTTAATTCAATTTACGGCAATAACACAATTGCATATGCTTTAATTATAATACAAAAATGTTTAGAATATTACTGGACTCTCTTAACCCAAAAGTCACGTTTCTAATCTTCATTTCGAAGTGAGTACGTAGACTTACATATATACATACATACATACGCTATATGAGTACATGCACATGTACGTTTGTATTTGTTTTGAGTTCTTGTTCTTCGTTTTTTATCGGGAATAAAACCTTGTTGTTGTGGTTTAAATATAGAAAACCAGGTAAATTGGGTGTACTGTCTTATTTTAATTCATATATGTATGTATGTATATATGCATCTATGTATATACATACAGTTGTGGTCTTATAATTAGCACACCCATCTATGCCAGCTTTTTTCAATAACAAACAAAGATGAAATATTTTTTCAAAATTTATTTAAAGGTACACTTAATTTAGCAATAAATGAGACTTTCAATTCAAATCCATTAAAAGTGGACAAAACCATCATTTGGTTTTAATTCTTTTAATATGTTGTGGAGGCACTCTTTCTCTTTAAAAACCAATTATAAACTCCCATGCCACTCGAACCACTCTCAACAGATTTTGAAGATTTTTTAGATTTTTGTTTAACTTGCACCTCATAATCGTTCCATGAATTTGATTGGAATCAAGGCTTTCTGCTGTCCATTATATATCAACTTATTGGTTCTCTAAATAATATATGCAATCGTTATCCAAACCATTATCAATGTCATCATTATCCTGTATTAAAATCCATTTACAGTCAAGTTTGCATAAGCAAATGGTGTAAGTCCATCAAATTGATCCATCAAGAAATCATTCCTTTATGATCGGACCCACACTATGCTATAAAGCAGCAGACTAATGAAGACCACAATGCTAATTATAAGGTCACATCTGTACATAGCATATGTTGTATTTGAAATTCTTTACTTCATTTTGTTTTTGAAATCTTTTTAAATTGTTGCTACCACCTATTGTTGTTCTCTCCCCATTTTTACACTTCAATTGTAATGGCCTGGTCTATTTGCATGCATTACTTTACAAAAACAAATTTGCACAAAAAAAAACAAATAAATACATACAAATACATAAAACTTACTTGGTATGTATAATATGTACAGTGTGGGATAAAATTATACGTAAGTAGAGAAAAAAGTCAGGCAGATTTGTTGGTTTATTAGATGTGTGGTTCAAACCACAGCGTTTTCCTAATATAACAAAATTCCTTTAATTATGAACCTACTGATTTAAAATTTTCTTATGTGAGTCATTTCATGTTACCAGTTAACCTGTTCAGTTTTAGTTTTTTTTTTTGCTGTCATTCCGCAGTAATTCAGTTTATTTGTGTGCTTCCAGTTTTATTTATATTTTCAATTGATTTCTTGTGCAATTATCATACTCCACACAGTTTTCCCTTTCTCTCTCTCTCTCTCTCTTTTCTTGATTGCCTGTTACATTATAATAAAAAAAATTCTGTCTACAATATGTATGTACGGTTTTTATCATGCACTGTAGTTAAGAGACCAGGTTATATCCATACACAGACATACTTAATCCCACTACATTTAGGCACACTTAAGCACCCAACTAACTTTCGCTTTAATTCTGCCTACGAAGCTTTTAGAAAAAGGAAAATGAGAAACAACAAAAACAACAAAAAAATAGAAAAACTCGACAACAATAAATACAACAGAACCAACAAATGTAAATAAAACCATAGAATTGTTGCTTTTAAAACAGAAATACATACTCTTTTCAATTCTAAATAAATAATTAAAAAAAAATTCATAAAAAAGTTAAAAAAGTTACAAAAAAATTCATAAATATTCACGGCGAAAAAAAAAAAATGAAACAAACATAGTGTAAACCGGCATAAATTACTTCCATTATTTTGTAAAATAAATTGTACTGTTGTTGCTTTTGAATAATTTGTTTGTAATTTTTTTTGTGCTTTTGTTTTCTAAATGTTTAATACATACAATTATTATCACAATTACCGTTCTTCTATATTTGTATGCGTTTAGTTGTTACTGTTAGTTAAGCCCCCTAATTAATGTATAGCCGACTGGTTACAGCATGCGTTTTAGTCCACAAAATTTGTAGCATTTTAACCAACACCAATATGGATGAGAATCCATATACATTTTGAATCCATAACAGTGGACACGATGACACTTACATATAGTCTCATATACTTACTTATTAACTTACTTAATTGGTCATTACAACCCTTTAGTCGAAATTACAACCTAACTAGCACATCACCCATATTCGGTGGCTTCTTCTCAGTAGTCTTGTTGCAAAATCTCTGAGAGTAAATAAAATTGCCATGAAAAGTTCCTCAAAAATCTAATATTATCTAATAACATACATACATAAGTGGTATGAGAAGCTAGATTGTAATCCTATCTATAGGGTTGGAATAACCAATGAAGTTATTAGGTAAGTTATTTATCTCTGGATTTTTAGAAAAAATAGCCAACATATTATCGGGTTACATACAGCATTACATTCGTGAAAGAAGAATTGATTTCGGATTATTATAATACATACAACTTTCTTTATGTCCATTCTGGACAATATTCTAGGTCGCTCTTGTTACGCGATAAACGATATATGATCGATGGAAACAAAAAGAAAAAAAACACTAACAACGTGGATTTCATTTCATCTTTAAGATACTACACACGGCTTAAAAGAAGACACAATATACTCAAAGGTTGCCTCACATAAGACAAAGTTAACCCCATGTTAACCTTCTGCCTTCAATATTATCGCCAAAATAATTTTTATTGTTTTCATCATAAAGACCTATGTAATGTTTTGCTTTTAATCTATAGAATACATGGGTTCGTTTGTACATCGAATATGCTCCGCATAATATTTTCTAATTTCCAAGTTCAATTTTAAGCCTTTGTTTGTTTATTTTCCCCTTTTTTGGATTCTCTTCACGATAACATCATAACCTTATTATGATTTAGTGACAGTGTTTCCTTTGGCCGTAAAATCGAAAAGGAACCCCTGTTTAGTTTAGCTGATGTCAGGGTCGATTTGATTACAGATAAGAAATGTTGCATGTTAAATTTCAAATGTTTAACAAACGCTACGTATACATGTTGTCATCGTTTATCAAGCGTGAAGAGGAAGAAAGAAAGAAAAAATCGAATTAAATGAAACACTTGATTCAGTTGGTTACCTAAACATGATACTTCGATACTCCCTCCATCATGTACGGTACTGTGGATTTCAAATATTCGAAAAAGCACTTGACAACACTTTACCAGCAACACCACCCACCCAACTTACTCTTTAGCAGCAACAATTTGAACGTTTTTTTTTTCTTTTTATTTTCTGATTAGAAAATTAGAAAAACGATGTTCTCATAAGGAAAAGAAAAAAAAAACTAGACTAGCCAAGAGAGTTAATATTGCGTGTAAGATTGTACTTGAAAAACTAAAATAGCGTGTGATGTGTTTGAATTTCAAAACATTTTGTCACAGCACACCACTATACCTCCGCATGTTGCTAAGGATGAAATGAAGGTGTCAATTAAACAAGCCAGCGAAGAGAGGGGAAAAGAGTGTGAAAAATAATTTCATTTAACATTTCACATAATAATTGGCGTATTTAATTTAAAAAGTCCATCGCACAATTAAGATAAAAAAAGAAGAAGAAACAAAAACTAATTTAAGACTCAACGAACTATATAGTACGTGTTATAGTAACGTTGCGCTTGTTTATGAAGATCATCACACTATAATTTTTATCAATTAATTATTCATACATCATTTCGTATAGAACATAACATTTCTTTTTCATTTTCGTTTTTGTTTTTGTTTTTCAGATTTAATTAATTAGAGTTTGTATGTGTTTTATTATCATATCATTTGCAGACTATTTGATTTTTAATTTTTATCAACTGAAAGACTGCATTGGTATCATAGCAAAGGAAATAATCACCACTAACCCGCACGGCTTCCAAATGTGTTTCTAACAAGGACAAGTGCTCCTTTGTGACCATCATTAATTAATCCACAGAACACAAAAAAAAAAAACAAAGAAATCAGCTTTAATAAAAACTTTAAAGCATCAACATCAACATGTTTTTACCCGTTAAATCAAATCTGTAAGTATTCATATTTATTTTATTTATTAATTACAATACAATTACAAATACATAATATTATAATTATTTATGGGCTGAGTAATTTCGTCCTTATGAACGGTGTAGTGTAACAGTACCAGTAAACCACTTATGCGGTGGTAAATGAGTTGCGGGACCTACACAGTTTAAAGTCGACAGCTTTTTTTTGCCAGAAATCTGCTGAGCGGAAGTCACCGAAAACATATTTTTTCATACATCGTTTTGTTGAAGATGTCTGACCTGTGTACCCCCCGTATATATTCAAAATATATTTAAAATTTCCCCAACATTTTAATTGACTGTGTGTTATAATAAATTGTCTCGCCGAATATGCCAGTGTTTGTAAGTACGGTAATACGGTATGTAAGTAAGTATGCGTGAGTGTGTATCCGATAAAAATGCCCCAAAAAGCTATTCATTATATACACACTTTATAATTCACCATCTAGGGTGGTTGTTTTTGTTGTTAGTATCATGTTGTATTGTGGTTAACATTGTTGTTAACATTTATGTGGTAACACCATACATATATATGTATGTACATAAATACATAAAAACAAAACAAACATACGCATTTACATTTGCATGCAAAGAGTAAGGAAAAAACACTCTGTTAGTCAATCACTCTCTTCATACATTCCATAGTCCTTTTAACATTCTTTCTATTACGTTTTGTTGAACCTTAACCGCTTTAGACACACTACAATGGATAGCCTGGGGTAGAGGTTAGGGTCACAGACTATTTATTCGACTTGATGGCGACTTGATGTCATCATTTATTGAAACTCTAAACTAAAAACGCATAAAAATACTGGTATTCTACATTCGTCTACTATTTCACATCCTTAAACGCATGCATGAATAGATTCCACTATTGTACTTTGTTGCTCTTCTCATTGTTGACAATACCACATATTTATTGTTGTGATTTCATATAATAAAATCACTCAGCGCGGGGGTTAAAAAATTTTAAGCTCATTATTGATGATTCCATTTTAAGAAATAGAATATGTGGGGGAAATGAGAATATTGAAATGCTTTTGTGCAATTTGGGTTATACGAAAAAAAACAACAAAAAAATTACAATGCTTAGGGATGGTAGGGTAGTAAGTATGGGAATGAGTATGTACTGCAGAAATAAGGTTAATTGGCTCATAAGCCATATACGAGAGTACATAGTACATACATATACAATGTATGGGGGAGGTTGTTGTATATGTACATACGTGAAGTCATATAAAAAGTTATAAAGTTTTCAGTATTTTATTGCTGTTAAGCCTTATGAAAGTCAAAGTACATAAGAAAAAATCGTAATAAAATTTTAATGAAATGAGGAAAAAAAAAGGTTTGTTTTCTTGTTTTTTTTTTTTTTTTTAATTAAAAGCTTGTGACAGTAACATTGAAACTTTCGTTATTGATAATTCGTGCCCAAGGCTTTCTTAGATTGAAGCGATAAAGATGAATGTGAATGATTGCTTAATATTGGAACTACAGGCAATCTCTGAATTAAAACATAACACACAAACATGGAAACAGACAAAGGCCCTTTTAGGTCTCAATATTTATGATATTTCGCCTCAGAACTAATGCTACTCTATCTAGCATCTTGTAAGCCACAGCATAATTTAAAAGATATCTTCGAATGCAATAGAGTACACAAAAATAATTTTAATGCCGTTGATGCCAAGACTGTGTGGGGGTAAATATTGAAAACTTACCTCTCGACCGCCTATTAAACAGATCGGAAATACTTACTCCGTAATGAAATGTTAAAATATGTACTCTAGTAATAAAAAGTAAATCAACAGAAACCTAAAGAAAAAACCTGACAGCAAAAATAATCATCATTTTCTAAGGATCATGGTGATTGTGTCAGGGTATAGAGAAACATGAATCGTATCTTGAAAATACTGTAGGAAAGTAGAATTCGTCATACAAGAGTTGACTCTAAAGTTATTAGCCACAGCAGTGTAAATAATACACAGAATGTATATGTTTCATCATCAGAACTAATCTAGTCAAATCGAATTCCATTATTTTGCTAATATACTCAATTTGTAACTGACTCACGTACTAAAGTGTAAAATTAATTGATTTTGGGTCGTCTTTAAAATTATATTACAACTTGAAAAGATCTCAAAACAATGGAAAAGTAATGCAGCGGTCCTATAAGAAAATCCTTCAAATTTTTAAACTTTTTTTTCGTTCTTTTGTTTAAGGTCCACCGATAATACTGCCAATAGTGAAGATGTCACTACCACTAGCAATAATTCAACACAGACACCCAGTGATCTTAGCCCACCAGGACCTAATGAGGAAATACTACCGCAGGCCCATCATCAGAATCCAGGACATTGTGTGGCATCATTTGCAGCCATTAATCAAATGCGTACAAATTCACAAGTAAGTCTTCGACGATTAACACCAAATGCCAAAAATCATTGCACGAAATCCATAAAATGTATTGTACAGAGAGAGAGAGTGAGAGGCATAAATTTACAATTTTTCACTGCATAGTTTATAAAACGGAAAGAAAATAAAGTAGAGAATAAATATTACATTAAAAGCAATAAAAACAATAACAACAAATGGTATATAAAAATAAATTTAAGACGTGCCAGACAGGGAGACGCATTTGGATACTGCCAACAGCAGTACTTTTGAAAAAAAAACCTCTTACCAATTCCATACCATACATACATACATACATACATATGTATATACATACCATCATCAACATTATTAACGTACCATAGACAAGAACAAATCAATGGTGATGAGTGGTGGCGAGAAGGAAAAACATCTCACTAAACTGTAGGGTTTATTGACTTGTACGAGCATGACTAGGAGTCAATGCACAACACATCTGTACATATATATGTACATTCATACATACTTATATAATGCAGTAAGAAATTCAAATACATACAGTCATGCCTTCACATATGACTAACTGACTATCTGCCTAACTGTCGGCCTATCTAAGCCCCATTTGAAATTCTATGCTCGAAAAACCTAAACTCGTATGTCGCCTGTTTTTTTTTTCCTCGTTTCTGGTTTTTTCTTCAAAATTTGATATGAATTAAGCACCTACCCCAGGTGTAAGTGTAAACGGAAAGCATTGGAATAAAGAAGTGTTAGTACAGAAAAAAAAATAATCCCATTAGAGTAAAATTCAAAGGTAGACATGAGTTATGAGCAGGAGTTGATGGGGTTTTTTATTTGTAAGTGTTGGGAAAAACAACACGTTAAAGCTTTAAGCGGATTTTAAAATAGTTTTTTTCCTTCTTAGAATTGTGGAGTGAATGTGTGAAAGTAATTAAAAGGCATTTTGGGGATAAACTAGTTCTTTTTTTCTAGAAAGTATTATATACATATGTATTGATTTCTATGGCTATAGAGAGGTCCATGGAAGAGGTTCATTTATTTCGGAAAGTGTTCTTGATTTAAAGCTGAAGGTTATGAACAGATGACGATCGTGCTAGCTACTTGCTGTTTCCCATTCAGTTGTCCGTAAAGTTAAACTATTCTCCCCTTAAAACTGCTAAATTTTCACTATGCACTACGTGTAGAAACGTCCAACAGCATTCATCTATGGTTGCTGAAGCAGTCAGTGGTCTATACATTGGATGCTTGACATGATCGTTGATCATTATCATTATAAATGAAAAATCATAATCTAAATCATATCACAACGAACAAAAAATTATAATGTAGCAGCTATACACAATTTTTTTTTCTGTTTCATAGTTCAAACGTTCCTCGGTATCAGGTAGTAGATAGTTTGAAGACAATGAGACCAAATAAGTGTCTCATGCCAATTGACGTACACCTAAGCCGTCATGTAGGCATTTTTGTGCGCTCATCATTAGAAATACCACCTTTATCTTGTACAAATGTCCCAACTTCTTCCAGTCTAGCTTACGAAAGCTGAGCAATGTCACAAATTGTAATCCATCGTTTCAATGGAAGAGCTTTACAAAAATTGTAAAAATTGAAAATTTGAACAGTTTGAACAAAACAACAAGATGTCTGTCTGCGGAGTAATTTGTTATAAGAAATTTTATTTTTTTTAGAAATTAAATTTTCTTAAAAATAATTTCCAAAATTATTGATGAGATAAAAAGCTTACTTCTTAATCGATCCCCTGAGACAACCCATGCCATAAAAGTTGTATTATTTTGATTTGATCGAATTTCGGTAATGACTGGTAATGACCGCCAATATTTTTTTTTTTGGTTATACGCTAAAATTCCCAGTCACATAAAATCAAATTCAATTACGTTAACAGCGTAATTCTGTTTAACAGGTTAATTACAGCAATTTCAGTGTATTTTAGTACGCCATTGAAATGCAACATTATATTCACCCCAACCTTGGTGAATAAAATGTTCATACACACATGACAAGAAAATAAAACAAAAAATATTAATCATGATTAAATTTTATACATTCTCTCAATTTCTCTGTATATATGTGTGTGTGTGTGTGTGTTCTATTATTTAATCTCTTTCCTTGCAGTTGTGCGATGTAACACTGGAGGTGGGCGGTGAAACCCTACATGCCCATAAGGTAGTCTTAGCCTCAGTATCACCGTATTTCTATGCCATGTTCAATGGTAAGTACAATACAATAAGTATCCTGGCAATTTGTCTAAACGACAGAAATTGTTTCCTTTTTTTTACTATTTTGTCTTCTGTTTTTTGCGTATGAATAAAAAATTGAATGAGTGAATGAGTGAATGAATGAATGAATTAATATTTCAGATGATATGTTAGAACGTACGCAAGGCATTGTTAGACTGCATGACATTGATGTCATTGCCATAAAGGATTTAATTGACTACATTTATACTGGCGAAATAACCATAACGGAACAGAATGTACAAGTTTTACTGCCGGCTTCCAGTCTACTGCAAATGCATTCGGTTAGAGAAGCGTGCTGCAAGTTTTTGTTGCGACAATTACATCCTTCAAACTGCTTGGGCATACGAAGTTTTGCTGGTAAGCTCAACATAATAAATAATAAAAAAAAAAACAATGGAAAAATAGAAAGTACAGATCTGTTATTGAAGTTATTTGTTCATTTATTTCTTTTTGGTAATAGATGCCCATTCTTGCAAGGAGTTACATACCAGATCCCATAAGTATGCTCTACAAAATTTCCAACAAGTCGTCAGTACGGAAGAATTTCTTTTGTTGCCGTTTGAAGAGGTACGCGATTTAATTTCCAATAATCTTTTGAATATCTGCTCCGAGGAAAAGGTATTCCATGCGGTTCTGAATTGGATTAAACATGATTTGGCCGAGAGACAAAATCATATAGCTGAGCTAATGAGCCATGTGCGTTTGCCTTTGGTTAGTCGTGATTTCCTAATGACTATTGTGGAGACCGAGACTTTAATAAGAGACGATTCGCAATGTAAAGAGTTATTGTTGGAGGCCATGAAATATCATTTATTGCCGGAACAGAGAAGTTTGATGAGCAGCCAACGTACTTTGGAAAGGCGGCCGGATGGCATGAAGCCGTATGTATTTGCGGTGGGTGGTGGCAGCCTGTTTGCCATACACAATGAGTGTGAGGTTTATAATACGCGTACCAATATGTGGTCTAGTATAGCACCCATGCTATGGCGTCGTTCTAGATCTGGCGTAACGGCTCTACACAAATCGCTATATGTAGTGGGTGGTTATGATGGCGTTAATGATTTGGCTACGGCCGAGTGTTACAACCCTTCAAATAATAAATGGTCTTATATAACACCCATGGGCACGAAACGTTCCTGTTTGGGTATATGTGCATTTGATGGTTTGATTTATGTGTGTGGTGGCTATGACGGTGCCTCTTGCCTAAGCAGTACTGAACGTTATGATCCTTTGACATCAGTGTGGAGTTCTTGTCCTGCCATGAGCACCCGCCGGCGTTATTGCCGCTTGGCTGTATTGGAGAATTGCATTTATTCTTTGGGTGGATTCGATTCGACCAACTATCAGTCTAGCGTGGAACGTTTCGATCCAAGGGTAGGACGCTGGTACCCGGTGCCCAGCATGACGGCCAGACGTAGCAGTTGTGGTGTGGCCTCTTGTGATGGTTTTCTCTATTGCATAGGCGGTAATGACGGCACCATGTGCATGTCTAGTGGCGAACGCTTTAATATAAGACGTAACAGCTGGGAGCCCATAGCAGCCATGCATTCACGTCGTTCCACCCATGAAGTAGTAGAAGTA
The DNA here is from genome assembly GCA_936449025.2 of Sarcophaga subvicina. Taxonomy (NCBI): domain Eukaryota; kingdom Metazoa; phylum Arthropoda; class Insecta; order Diptera; family Sarcophagidae; genus Sarcophaga; species Sarcophaga subvicina. The sequence goes on from OW388084.2 coordinate 1,001,906, forward strand.
GAGGGTGCTCTTTATGCTTTGGGAGGCAATGATGGCTCGTCTTCTCTCAATTCGGTAGAACGTTATGATATACGCTTAAATAAATGGACCATAGTGAATTCTATGGTAGCGCGACGTAGCTCAGTGGGTGCTGCCGTCTTGGAATGCTTCAATTTAGAGCGTGGCTTGGTGCAGACTACCAATTTATGACCTCCACTTACAGCCATTGCTGAATCATTTGTGAATGCTGCCAATAATTCAACAACGACAACTACAACAACATCATCAAAAAATTCGTCACCTACCGCCGCAAATAATTCAGCAATCAATGGTGTGACCTCTTCAGCAACAGCAAACATTACGACGACTTCATCGACGACAGCTTCTACATCCGCTACCGTTTCATCTGCCACTACGAATAATCCGATTTTACCTGGTCGAGCGGTCAGTGGACGTAGTATGCTAAACGGCGATTTGCTAAATGTTGTCTTGCCTTCTAATTATACTTTAAGCACTTCAGCCCCCTCTTCATCAACATCTACGTTGAGACGTTACCGCGAACGTGAACGTAACTCAACCAACGAAGCAAGTCCGAGAACGGATCGACCCTCTTCAAGTGATGATAGTAAACCAAATACTGCCTGATATTTATATTATCGTTAAAAGCCCATCATAAACAAATGTTTTCATTTTATTTACCAAAAATACTACTGCCTGACTGCCTATACAGTGAGTGAAAGTGTAAAGGCGAAATGTTATACGAAATATTAAAACCGGTATTCATTTAGGGAATCGCATTGCCATTTTCATCAATCAAGAAAGAATCAGAAAGACCATTCTTAATTATAAGTCACAGATATTCATACAAACAATTACAATCTTAATAGTTTTCGGAGGAATTGCTGGATATCTCTCTCGCTTACATACTTATGAAACAAAACATACATACATACATACATTCAATTGCATACCTACTATTCATCATAAAACAAATAAAAGTAATCAAGTTTAAAAAAAACACAATTTATGTCAAATAAAAATAAATACATACATACATGCGTAAATACAACAATTTATGTCAATGACCAATATGAGCTCTTATTAAAAAAAATTTACAAAAATACTAAGAAAAAACAAAAAAAAAATTAATTATAATGATTACCTTAAAACAAAACTTTAATCGAATCTACCCACACTTAATTATAGTATAAATTTATGCTCTTATGAACAATTTTTTACAGTATTTTATAAAATTAAAATTACATCTCTTTACACGACACGATACGATACGACGTCTCGTATAAAACAATGATGCAGTCATGCAAAACGAAACTGCATTTGCAGCATCATTGAATATTAAATTTTTAATATAACATAAATAAGCATCTATCTTTAATCAATAAATTTATTGAAATATTGTATTTAAAACAAAATAAAAACAAAATCAAAATCAAAATCCAAATGTGTTTGAAAACTTTATAGGCCCTATAATTTTACACCTCTGTGTTAAGCTGTTATTTCAATATTAGTCGACTGGATAATTGCTTGAAGTACATGATAAAAACAAAAATATCGATTTGGTTAAAATTGGCAGACTTAGAAATCATGTAAACTAGAAAACAGCAGTGTACTTAGAACTTATCACTACTAAATCAATAACTGCTACTGGCTGTACTTTGCTTTGCCACAATGGCTGTTCATGATCAATTTCTTCCTGTCAGTATATATATTTACAATATTTACGGAACGTATTAGCGTCAAAGGAATTTTGAGGACTAGACAAAGAAAATTAAATTGTACACCTGTGTGGGTGCACTACATTGCATTGGAGCTGTTAAAATCTAGAGGAATTTAAATTTGTCATTATTACTCTAGCATATGTCATCCGTTGTAAGGAACTACCGAATAACACATGACAATTTAATTCTCATCTCTACAGCTATTATCACAAATAAATTCATAACTACAGCCAGAAGCTAAAAGCTGTCTAGTCGTGAATTATTTTTTAAATTTGAATTTAAATATCGCAGTTCGATAAATACAACGGAGAAAAGAAGGCGTTCCCATAATACTCACCTTTGTCTCCCTAACATTAGACAACATAGTAGTTGCGTTGTCGTGTGCATTTTCATAGAACCATCTTTCTCTCCCTAATACAAAACAACGCAGAGGGGGTGAACAATACTTATACTTCTTTTATGCATAGTTTCTCTTGTATGAGTTCACGGTATGAAATTACCAGTCATCATTCCCACCAACCCAAGGAGATTAAACCCAATGCATCAAAATATTCATATAAAATTGCTAGTTTTAATATGTGGTAAAGGCGGGGCGAACCGGCACGGAAGTGATGAGAGGTGGAAACGATAGAGGGGATATATGCGTCCCCACAAGAATACTTTTCCAAATTGGAAAAAGCAACAGCAGCAAAATCAAGGAACTACTTGAGTTCAACAGGAGAACGGTTCCCACTCAAACAGGAATTCTAACGGGAAAATGCGCTATTGACAACTTTACTGACAAGCTCGGTCTACCCAAATAGGATTACTGCAGAATCAGTACATCTTTTAAGTGTGTGCCCTGCATTCAAGCTTTCCTCAGACTGGGTAACACAATGCAATATGTGCTATCGAGTGAACTTGTCTGTGAACGGCAAGGTACCCACTAGCCTAAACTAACCTAATATGTGCCAGCCATGACGGCTCATATTGGGTTCAGACAATTAATACGTTGACAATTTATCAGTATTATTCCTAAAAGATTTCTTTTCATAGACAATTTATTGTATTGAGAACAAATTTTAATTGAGTTTTTATTACAAAAGTACATTGTATATTCAACGAAAATGTCAAGGTTAAGAAAACAAAAACAAACGATTAATTTAACACTTACATTGTATAATCGTTGTATTGTATTGTAATTGGGGTACGTTCTTTTATTGTTGTTTTACAATTATGTTGTAAATTTGTTTATTTAGTTTTTTTTTGTATATTAAGATAGTTTTAAGTCTTGAAAAACTTTGGAGAAGGCTGGCTTAAAATTCTTTTTGAGCCGTAAAAGGCACACAACAATTGTTTTGGGCAATCCATAGTTTTGATTTGCTAGGCCTAGGAACAACTATTGACAACTAAACCAAACGATTAGCAGTGTGAACAGCAAGATCACCTACTGATTTTTCCGAGGATTTCTTGCTTTCTGGTAATGTTTTTGAAGAACCACGAAACCAACTCTCGCCAACTGCAAAATGTTGGAGAAATAAATTAATTTTAATACCATTTGAAACAATCAAATCAATTAAAACGAATTTCTTTAAACAGAAATATTTTATTTTTAGTTTAAAAATGATAAACAAGAATGAAAAAATATTGTATATTTTAATTGTTCACGATTTCTTATCTTTTTTTTTTATAGGTTAACATAATTAAAAAATGCCAATTCCCATGCGGGGGGTTCGGCGGGTTTGATAGACAATTTTATAAGAATATAAAACAAAAATCATTCGAAATTTATAAAAATGTATACCAAAACGCCACCGATTTAAAAGCATTTTTAAATGCTTTTAAAGCTATAAATGTAATTATTTATGTAATCTTAAAACCTAAAAAAGAACTTTTATATCCCTTTTAAGCATATAAAAGAAATAATGGCTGACTTAAAAGCATTTTATAATAAAATTGAAAATCGTATTTAATCATGTATTTGAAAACTATCCAAATCGGCAGCTAAAATATTAGGATAATTTTTTTTCATAAAGAGAAATAAAGATAGAAAACAACATCAAGAGAAGAGAATTAGAAAATTATTTCAATTCTTTGAATCGTTTATGCTTATGTATAAATGTTTTCACTTAGACGTACATATAAAAGGAAACAAGAAAGAAAAAAAAAGAAAATGCTTAATAAAAGCCAATTATTGTTCTTAATAATTATAGGATTTGGTTATTAAAGAGTTTTCCAATACTCTTCTTTACTTTTCATTTGTTAATTTTGCAACACATGGTGTTCTTTGTTTAGTTTTTTTTTTCTTAGAGATGTTAAAAAAGTTTATTTACTTTTGTAGACTTTTTCAGTCATGTCATCGAAGCCAGAGTCTTGGATGTTCAACATCAAGCTATCGGCCGAGAGGTAGACCTTGTTCTGTGAGGTGGCAATCTATATTTAAAGGAATAAACGATATTAATAAAAGGATATGATATGGTTTAAAGTAAGAAAAAAAAACTTACGGTTCTAGCTATGCTTTGAGCAGCACGCAATTTACGCAATTTCAAATAAGCTGGATTTTGTTTCACTGCAAGACCTAAGTAAACATAGCAGTTATGGAATAACCATTTGATTTTATATATAATTAGAAAGGATATGTTCTGTGAAAAACTAAAAATATTGCAATGGTAATTAGTTAACTCTAAAATTGACCTGTTTACTTCTAGGAAACTACCAATAGAAATAATACTGCTACAATAACATGAATAGAGGAATGATGCATGTTTGGAGTGTTTTTTACATGTTAGAGAATATTTCCCTAGGTTACCAAAGGTATGTTCCATTATTATGTATTTCGTATTGTAAGAAAATCTACAATGAAACTACCGTTTCAATGCATTCTTTCTCCAAACTGCATTAAGACTACACATATCCTTCCTACACGCATATGTATAATTATATAAGAAAAATAATGCCAGACATAAAGTCACATGTTAATTTGTTTTTGAAAAAGGATATCATTTTAGCTGCCTCAGCTTCACCCTCAGCCTGGACAATCTTCTGTTGTTTCTCTTGTTTTGCGCGTTCCACAAAGAAGACAGCACGTTGAGCTTCCTGTTGGGCGACTTGTTTGGCTTCAACAGCAGCAGTATATTCTTTACCAAAACTCAATTCGGTTAAGGAAACATCATCCAAAATAATGTTAAAATCACGAGCACGTTCAACCAATTCACGGCGAATCAAAAGGGAAACCTTTAAGCAAATTATTTTCAATGAATAAACAATTCTATTTAAAACACTTTCAAAACTTACTTGAGCACGTTGGGTAATCAGTTGTGATGCATTGAACTTTGCCACTACACTCTTGAGTACCTCATTACAAATAGAGGGCAATACTTTCTCGTCATAATCCACACCCAAATTACGGTGAACCAGGGGCAAACGCATTGAGTCTGGACGCGACAGGACACGCAATGAAATATTAATCATTTGCAAATCCTTAGAACCGGTGGGTGATGAAATTTTGCGGGGACGAGAACGAATATCATAGATGATGGGGTATTGGAACCATGGAAAGCGAAAATGTAAGCCTTCAGAATAAATATCATTTTGTATGCCACCAAGTCTGCTAAAGATAATAGCACGATGACCACCATCGACTGGAATATTAAACAATTGATAACACAGATCAGATTCAATTTTAATCTTCTACAATTACAAACTCAAACCCTACTTCTACAATAACAACAACAACAACAAGAATAATGTAACATAATTCGAAGTGCTGCAGGCATGATTAAGGTTATGCAACCTTATCTCCCAGACGTACTTTTTCTTTAAACAAAATTATTTAGAAACTGAAATATACGCAAGGAATTCTTATAACTTCTAAACATATTCTTGTTGTCATATTATTTGACATTTTATTTGCAACATCACGTTTTTATTATGAAATTTACCGACAAAGAAATTGTCAAACACTCAATCAATTTGAGGTTATGTTTTACCATTTATGTTTTGCCCTTAAAAATATTTAAAAGGCTTCCATAACTCAATTTATTTCTGCTTACCGGTATATAATGATTGATTGACACCATAGGCCAAAGCACCTAAACCAGCTAAAACTTTTAAACCAGTAGTCAAACCGGGTGGTCCACCTTTGCCGAATTTACCAGCCAAATCGTTCAATTTGCTTTGAGCCATTTCTAGAAAATGATGAGAAAGAACACTATTTTGATTTTTCTTATGGCAAAAATAACACAAAATCTTATTACTTTTTTAAATAAATGCTTTGACACACAACTTAATTACACCAGAAGAATTTGCGAAAACCTCGTCCCGTCCTTTGAAAACTATAGAAATGGAATTAAATTGTCCAATAGAAACTCTCTGTACTACACAAAAGAATTCACTTTTAGTACTAAAAAAATAATACTGAAAACATTCACAATAGTGTGTCGATTATATCCAGTGTTGAAAAATTTTGTACTTTTTTTAGTACTTTTTCATTTCAAAAATACCGCAGTACCGCCGCTACGCTTTCGGTACGTACTTTTTTATTATAACATATTCTATGTCTTGCGCTTTTCAACTATTAATGGCATGAGCAACACGTTCAAAGCTTTAGGCCCGGTTAGCCAAACGTCCATGGAACGTTCGTTCGTTTTTAGAATACGAAAAGCAATTAAAACGTGTGCCGAACCGTATTGTAATTTCGGTAAGCATTTTCATTGCTATTCACCTTCCTGGGCAACACTGGTGTAAACTTTCTTCTTCCTGGCAACACTGGTGGTTGGAAAAATTCGTTTTTGTTCGTTCAAAAAGAACAAACATTCTTTTAACTACTAATCCGCACATTCTTTTTCCGTTTCCGGTTTATATAAGTAAAAATTAAGCCCTTGTTTGTTTTAATTGCAATTCATGGCGTATGTGTGTGTGTGGTTGGTTGTCCGTTTGGTGTGTGGTGGGTAGGGAGAGTAGTGGTGTAGTGTGGAAGAGGGAGTGTGGGAAAAGGATGTAGGTTGTTGTTTTGTTGTTGGTTTGAAATTGTGGTTGTTTGTGTTCCTGCTAACCCTCCTCCTTCCTCTCTTTTCGTTATTGTTGAATTTGGATCCATTACGACGGACGGACGGCGACAATTAAATAAATAAAATAAACAATTTTAATTATTTATAAGTGTGGTGAATTTTGTGGTTGTGGTGAGTTTCCAGTGTGGTGAGTTTTTACAAAATGTGGTGACTTTATCAGGTGTGGTGAATAAAATCGAAACTCACCAAAGTGCCGTTATTCGAAATTGTACTGTATTACCATAGACCACTGTACTGTACATTGTGAATTGGACGGTGGGTGTCTAGAATAAGTATTTTTCACCACTGTTAGCGGAAGCAACACTCGCGCAACACGCAACAACTTACCACACTCGTCCCAAAAAACCCCTATTACCCGACGCGGACAAACACAATCAATCAATCAGAGAGAAACTTCACCACCACCAACAAATCGGTGGTTTTGTTGAATTCTTCTCAAACAACACGGCATTTAATTTTTATTTATATAAACAGAAACCCACACAAAAAAGAATGTGTAAATTAATGGCAAACAGTTTTTTGTTTGTGTTTTTTTTAACGAACGAACGAATTTTTCAACCACTACCAGTGTTGTCAGGAGGGAAACAATTTTGTAACCAACTTCTGAAAAAATCTCCATAATAGGAAAAAAAAATAACGCAACCAGTGCAGACCACCGCCAATCCAGAATTAACCATTCACAGGTTGTACGTTTCAATGTTTACTATATTATTAGCCAAATCGTCTGATGACACTTAAAAGTGCCCAGTTTTTCCCAACAGAAAGAGCGTTGTGTTCTGCCAGTTCGCATCCTGATGCTTCAATTGAAGTACAAAGCATAAAAAATAATCAAATTTTCTATGCAGTTTTTCCCAGCTCTCTATTTTATAACTTTCTAAGCAGGCCCTTAAGATAAGTAAAGTTAAGATCGTAAAGCAGAAATGTTGGATTATGAAATGTTTGAAAAACATTTTTATAGCCTCTGTGTGTGTGGGCCTATTTATTGTAGCTTAGCATAATAGTAACGGTAGCTGTTGTACACCGCATTTCATTCTTACATAATAAAAAAAGGCATTCCAATATTTATGACATGTCGTTCGTTACAACAATAAATGCAATACGAATGTTGTAAAAAATATATTTTTGTTTAAATTGTGAAAATTTGAAAAAGAAAGACAAGCTGACAGACAGACAAGCTGTTTTGTTAAACAAATGCAATCCTACAACATATGTACATATGAGTGTGACAATCTGGTCTAATGACAACGATCACATTATAGGCCATAACTGATCAATTTATGGCGTATTTATTTTTTTACTCTTTCGTTGATTTAAAATACCAAAAATATGCAGGCATTAGTAAACCAAATGACATGCGTACGGGTAAAATATTGGAGCAAAAAAAAAAAATGAAAAAAAAAACACCTAGAAGAGGTGTGCACCATACATAGGCTTTGCTCAATGACCAGTTGTAGCTTAATAACAACGAATTGAGCCAACAAATTTTCCTAAAATTTTTATTTAAAAAGAAAAAAAACATACGAACATGTTCCCATTTAAGATTAAAACAAATGTCGACTTACAGGCCAAGAAAAACTGACACTCACACTTACACTACATTTGTGCTCGCTCTATAAAGCGACAGGCTGCAAGTAGTATGAAGAATGTGATGTATAAGTCTGTGGAACGCTATGGGTGACAAACAACCCACATAATATTCAAATTAGTTGGTCAACATTAACAACAATAACCATAACGTTACGATAAATATGTATGTATGTATGTGCATACAAATACACACTGCTAATCGCTCTTATAGGCAGGCATATTAATACATACTTTCGAACATTACGGAGTCATTTATACATACATATATTTGAATTGACTTTGATTTCAAACACAGGAAGGCCAACAGAGAGAGAGAGAGAGCGAAAGAAGAGGGAGATAGAGACAAGGTGAATTAAAAAAAAGAAAATTTTTTAAATTGTTTAACAAGATTCCGGTTCGATAACAAGTATTTGTTCAAAAAAAGAAAGATAATAAAATTATAAATACCACATCAATGGGAATATTGTAAATATTTACAACAGCTTAAATAAGCAACAAAATGCCACGAACAAATGCTAAAAACACAATAGACGCAGCATTTGCAGCACGGCAATCTCTCAAAAGTAGAATACACGGGTGTACATACATATATGAAAATGACTATTTTAAAGGCAACGCGACAGCAAAGATATGAACCTCAGGAATTTCGTTATAATGAACACGCAAAGTCGGCGTTGAACTCTTTCTCTTAATACATATATTATTATCTCAATAGGTTAATATTATATATGAAATCGACACACTGTACGTCGTAAGCTCTAACAGTATTTCATACGTGTTCCATGACTCCTCATATTATTAACTGAGTATGGTTGGAGTGTTAATATGATTTGATGTGTTGGTGTGTTGACGACCCAATACTTTATGAGCTCAACTGCAAATGCAACTGTAAATCGGCCTTCATTGTTGGTGTTTAATAACAAACAGACTGCTGCTGCCGCTGCTGACGATGATGATGATGGTGGTGGACATAGAATGAAATTGACTTTTTGAACTTGAGCTTCTTGTTATTTAACTTTTTTTCTCCTTTTTCTCCATGCTTATCGTTCTTAATCGGTTCGTGCTTGAATGTTTCCTTGTTTTGTTTTGTTTTTTTAATTCATTCTGGCTGTTGACGAGAAAACGAAACGAAAGGATGTTCAATGGCCTCATGATGTGTGGCCTAGAATATTGAATTTCTTCCAGTTGCCAGTTTTTTATTGTTGTTGTTGCCTTGTAGAGCAATATAATAATATTTTTTTTTATATTTATTTTTTTTAGTATTCAATAAGGATGTGAAAATTGATATTATGGCATATTTTGAGTGTTTTTTGTTGTTGTTGTTGTTTGTAACATTATTGTTGTTTTTTTACAATGTGGCTTAAAAACGTTTTTAGAGTAAAAGGTTAATAACGGTAACGTTATGTTTAAATGCATTTTTATATAATAGTACAAGTACATATAAACATATGTATGTATTGTATGTGCATACATTTATACAATGTACTTGGATGAAGACAAAAGTAAAAGAGGCGTTACGAAGACACCCAGCTTAAAGAAAAAAATCGCATAAATAAGTATCAGTCATTATACATATTTTCCATATAATATCCATGTACATATTTAAATAATTCGTTTTCCAAAAAGTTACAGTTTGTCTGCTAACATGTATACATATGTAGATAACAAGTATTGGTACTAGTACTGCCGATGATACTAATGCTACTATTACTGCTTCTGCTATTATTATTACTATTGCTGCTGTTGATATGCTACTATGGTTGATTCTGCTCTTATTGCTATTACTACTGCTGTTACTACTCTTATTACTTTTGCTACTATCCATTCTCCTCTACACTTTTGAAGTTCGAAATTGAAATCATTCTAAATTTCCTCATTTGTTATCTTCATGTCACCGTTGTCACGTACAGCACACAGTTTCATGCCCTCATCCGACAACGCTCTTTAAAGAAATTTTTTCTTAAAGATTTTTATTTTTTTTTTTTATTATTTTTGTTTAATTTTTGTTGTTGTTGTTTCAGTAGCATATATTTTTTATATCGTTTAGCATATGGCACATACTTTGGTTACGTGCATTCCTTTCTTGCAATTTTTTTGTAGTTTTTGGAAAAATTCCACAATTTTTGTACTTTAGCGACGACATAAACAACAACAAACACAAAAAAGTTGTTGCAATTAAACAATATGCAAACAGAAATAAGATTTATAACTAAAACAGAATTTTTATACAGAATTCTATAAATAAAGTGTCATTCAAATGTTTCCAATGGAATAGAGAATCGTTGTTAGACGCAGTTGAGAGGAAGTCTCTTAAAATTTCATTTTTATAGGCTGTGAGAACTGGGACAGATCAGTTTAGGGAGCAACGAAATCCTAAGTAAATCAAGGAGATAAATTATATAACGACAACACATTACCGTTTAATCAGAACTACACTGCATTGGTTTAAAACCATAATTGCAAAGGGCTTAAGGAGAGTCTATCTCCTATATACGTCATTACCCTGAAAACTTTTTACAATTGCGATAATTACAGGATAAGCAAGGAAAAACTGGACAAGAAAGGCAGAAGACGAAACTGGACAGCTTTTCTATGTCATTGTTCGGCTCTAAGGCAATATAGGAAATAAGCGATCAGTTTTTACAGGACCTTGCATGTACACTGAAAATACGATTTTGGATGATCATATCAATTGTCTCAGAAGTACTGGATGTTTTCAAGCTGGTAACAATTGCGATTGATTTCGTGTGAAACCTGGACTGTAATGTAATGTAACTGACGTTGATTCTGTGAGGAGTGAGTACAGCTTGAAGTACATATTTACATAAGAGCGATGCATGTTGCTTTATAAAGCAATCGATTGGTAGTAGCGTTACATAATTTATTTAAATAACCATTTTGGGTAAACGAGATCAATATCTTGACAATTTTTTATGTTCTCCTTAAATGCGTGTGAACGTCAACAAATCTTTTTACCAAAAAGTTTAAATTCGTTTTTTTTTTGTTCACAAGAAAACATCACACATAAAAAAAAAATTAAAATAAAATATAACACCCATATTGAAACAATTCAAAGACATAAAATATGAATAAAAAAATTGTTTTTTGTTTTTTGTAATTTAAATTGTAGGAATTTTTAATTGTAACAAATTATAATAATTCCATAGATATAGATAAGTAGGTATGGTATGGTGTTATTGCACCACTTTCGCTTACAAACCTTAACGATAATAATCTGCTTTAAATTTAAAAACTCCTAAATGACCAAAAATAAGCTGAACATTTAACTTTGAAACAGAAATAGTTAGAAAAAATAGCTGTGGTGATGGTGGTCAAGACAAAAACCAAAGTAGTCTGTCTATTCATTATTTAATGTGTTTCTCGGTTTTATTTTTGTTGTTGTCGAAACCATAAATCACAGCCATAAATCAAGCAAACACAACAAATTACGGTGCGTTGTCATAAATTAAAAACGACATCAAAACACACACTTTCAACTTCCTCCAAAACCAAAAATATCCGACTACAATCCGAGAATCCCAAAATCAACGTACTTCATGGAAAATAAAACATTCCGCATAAAGCCAGGCTTCATTTAGACATTTCGTTACGATATTTTCTCTTCTTTATTTTCTAGTAAAAAGAAACGATAACAAAATACAATAACAAGTGTATCTTTCTTTGTATCATTTAAATTGTAACACAATAAATTCAGTAGCATAGCCCCCCTTCCTCCTCCCTCCTTTTACACAAATAAAAAACCATTCATTCTACTGTATATACTCATCCCATGTTCTTCGTTTTGAGATCTACCATTGGATTTCACGTATACGGATGCTTAAAAGTAGTTTTTGTTCGCGTATCTACGGTTTTTTTTTTCTTCTAAATTTTCGTTAACGAATTACAAAAACAATTTAATGTTCACACGCTACTCTCACGTTAAAAAAAAAAACAAACAATTTTTAGTCACAAAACCTTTCCTAATGGCTTTTCATTTTCATTTTAATTTTTGTAAATTTTTTGTATTTTTTTTTCGTTTTCTTATATTTGCCTTCCACACGCACTTTGTTGTGGTTGAGAAAGTCTGGAATTTAAGTTTCTCATTCGTTTTGAAACATCTGTAATGGAAAATATCGAATTCATTTCCAAGAAAATGTTGAAAAAAATTAAACCAAACTTCTATAGCGTTGATGTTCTGGGCATGAAAATTCAATTTGATGTTCACTGGAACCAACATATTTTTCAGCGACATTCAAGTGTCTCTGTTTATTGAGACGGTGCAAGAAATACTTCAGTTCGTTACATCTGATCTCCTTAGTATTTACACCACTTATATCCGATCGAGAAATGAATACAATTATCATGAATGAGGCAGTGCCTGAAAGTCCATTTTAAGCCTTCTCGACTGCGTACACGAGGGGGCGAAGGCGCTTCTTAATGACGATAGGGTATCCAACTCTATTGATTCGTTGGAGCACCGTGTCATTGTGGCTTGTGTTTCACTGTTCCAACGCTACGGCAATGGATTTTGCGAAATGAGGGGACTGGTTCCCGAGAGTCATGTATTTGTAAGTCATACTCGTCTATTTCGCAGAGTACATCCGTTTGATTAGTGGATCGTAAACTACATTACAGTCAGAATTTTTTCTTTAGCCGAATTCTCTGTATGTGGAAATTCCTATCTGCAGTGGTCTTTCCTGTCACTTATAACATAAAGAGGTTCAAATCTAGTGTTCATGTGCATCGTATACCGGATACAATGAACATGGATATGAATTTTTACCAATTTGCATGAGTTTCATGAGTTTCGTGACTTTCTATAAGAGACTGAGATGGCTGTAGCGTCAGTCCATCAGTAGTTTAGCGAATTTTCAGTAGAGTGTACGTAGTATACTTTCAATTCGTTCTCAATCACTTAAAAACTGTTAAGCTTTAAGAAATCTTTTATGTTGTCTTTCTATTACCGTTTTGAACCATGAAAAAGTGCTCAAGGAATGATTAAACAAACAAAAGAACAAGAAGTAGATTTATTATGGCCAAAACCGAAATGAGATTCCAAACATAGTTAAATGAGATGAATGACTTGGATAAAAAACATTTTGTTGTGCCACACTTGAGTCAAAAACAAAAAAAAAAACAAATTTAAAGTAACCACTAACAACGTACCGATAAAACAAATTAAACATTTTTTTGTTTTGATATTTCAGAGAACCAGAAATTAAAAGCCCTTCAAAAAACTAACAAAAAATCTTCTTCTTTTTTATCCATAAAAGCTAAGTAAATATGTATGTATGTTAGTGTTTCTCTTAACATTTCATCTCTTGGCAAATAGATAGAAATGACTGGCTCACCGTCTGACTGTGTGAATGCCACAACCAGCCACCTCTTCTGACCTGTCTCGTGGCTCGTTTGTTCCTACTTGTCCCTGGCTCTGTAACAAAAATTATAAAAAAAATCAAAATCTCTAACAAAAATTGACAAAACCGGTTATTATTTGAACCGAAATAGTTTTGTTTATTGTTGTTGTTGTTGTTGTTGTTGGACAACGGACGTCGCTTACTCGCTTTTTAAAAGTCGTCAATGCTTGTTCGGTTCATTCTCGCTCACACCAACACTACAGCCGTATGTATTTGAATTTCAATTAGAAAAATGGCAAAATCGTTTACTGTGGGCCAAGTCTTCTAAAATATACGAAAATAAAGATACTGAACACCTACAAATTCTAACAACATTCTTCATTTATATTTACTTACATATTCTGCTAAACGTTTGTAGCCTGAAATCGAAATAAATCCAAAAAATGTAGACATGGGTTCTTAATAAAAAAGAATATAAAAAAATACATGAAAAGAAAAGATAACAAAACGCTTGCGAAAGTCCATATGATGTGCTGTGAACTATATGTATATGGCTAGAATCACTAATCGAATGGATATATGGTCTTAATAAAGAACTTAGTGAACATAACTTATACAACAAATTAGGACGTAGAATGGGAATAGATGAACTGGAAGTACCCTTTACACTCGTCCAAATTAATAGCCAGTTGACGATCATAGCTTGATAGAGTCACTCACAATGTACATACTTTCAAAGTACATACTTACTTAACTTACTTATTTGGCTATTACAACTTTATGCTAAGGTTTACGACCTAGTTTCTAACACCATCCATGTTGCATGTGTTAATATTATTATCTATAAGTGACGGGACCTAAAATTAAAAGTCGACTCCGTATGATTTTATTTACTCTCCGAGATTTTGCCAGAAAACTGCTGAGAAGAAGTCGCCCAAATAAATTTTTAATTTTAATTTTTTTTACTTAAAAAATAACTCTTGTATCCATCCCACTGTCGTCAGATAGTTTTTGTTGGTATATTTAACTAACAATGTTGATTAGAAACATTTTTAAGACGTTGTCATTTCAATAATAGCAACACATTTTGGTTTTGGTAAATGTGCCGGTGCAACAATTGTTTAAAAAGAGTAAACAAAAAAATTTTTTTTAAAGAAATCATAATTTTTTTTTCAATGTGTTTGAAATTGAAAAATATTTTGAATGCCCAACACAGCGATCCTGTTTTATACAAATCGCATCAAATAACCAGTCAACGTATTGGACAATAATTGCAACAAAACTAAACTAAACGCCCACATATCAAATCAAATCGAGAAAAACTTTTTTTGTAGTTTAAAATATACAAAATAGAGCAGTAGTGTGCATACTGTAATACTACAACAATACTACGTACATACGTACATAACAATCACAGACAGTCAGTTCAAAAACAAAACAAATGTTTAAATATTTATTTATTTTTGTTGTTGTTGTTGTTGTAATGCACATACAGAAATTAAAAATAATCCAAAAAATTATTTAAAATACAAAAAAATATTATTTTTAATTGTTGTTGTTGTTGCTGCCGTTTTCCTCTAGCTGTCACTTGTGGTCTCTCTGTACACAATACATAAAACGACACAACATAACAGCATACAATATAAAGTACTTTTATGTCATTGTTATTGTAGTTGTGAATTTTTTCAATTATAACAACAACTACAACAAACTACTGCAAACAAACAAAATTTGCAAAACTATAGCGAAACATGGAAATTAAAAATGTAGAACACGTTCCTTTCATGGTGGAGCGCAAAAAAAAACAACAAACAACCAAACACACACACACGCACAACAAATACGATGACAGCAACTACAACAAAAAGATTGTATTTTTATAGTCCTCATGCGTATTCAAAACAAACACAAACCCATTTCAATTGTTGTTGGTGTGTAAGGCAGACTCACTTCCATTTGGCATGAATCATCAGTGAGTGAGTGAGTTTTGTTTCGTTTCGTTTTGTTCTCTTTTAACGCACGAAACTATGTATCTGAAGTTTACAAAGAGCAGGCAGCCCATAAGTAAAGATTCTGGAAATCGGAGCGTAAGTCCACATCAAAACTGTCTCTTGAGAGTAGTAGCTTCGATACTCTGATTTGGCTATATGAAACAGTTAACTTCCTATTTAATAACGAAACTCTTGAAATTTTCTAAATGAAATGGTAAACCATTGCAAGGGCTTATTAGACTGCAAGAGTGTAGCCAATAATTTCATTGTGGATGAGCTGGCTGAAAATGTCTGTTTATCGGAAAAGCAACTGCTAGTACAGCTAGTGCAACATACTACACTGACTATAGCCTGAGTGCCGCAACATAAAGTCAAGCAATCTGTTTGTCGATGGGCTGCTGCCATCTCTAAAAAAAAAACTGGAAATCGAAGGCAAACTATTTGTAAATGGACTGATACGAGATTGCCAATTCTAATCGAGAACCTAATATCAAGAGCACCTAGCATTTTTGAAAACCGAAACATGAAAAGTTTTTAACAGCCCGGGATTTCCAGTTAAAGAACTACGTTTAAACCATATTGGCTTGCCATGAGATTACTAAAACTAATTCGATTGGAAATATTCTATCTAATCCGGCCAGTACAATATCCACTGCGATAAAACTGATTAACTTTGCTCAGAGATAGGAACTGTCGAATGAGGGTGGGTTAGCAACAGGTGATGCCTCCCTAGGATTGTTGAGCTTTGGTAGGGTTAAATAAATTTACAGTAACTGTCTGCAAAATAAGCGTCAAATTGAAAATATTCATTTGTTTCACATTGAGATTTTCATTCATGCATTGCACACAATGATCAGTGAACAAATAATGTGGTTTGTAGCCAACCTAACCTAACCTAGTGTGGATAACAAAAGGCAGTAGTTGTAGATTTATGATTCCTACAGAATTTCAATGCCATCGTGAGATAGATTGATCAACTGTGGCTGCAGAGAGAAGTCACTTTCCCCTTCCGTATTTTGCCAATCAGTACAAATCTCAATATCGGTATGTAGTGATAGAAACCTGGATATGAAAGGCCATATTTCCATACCAACTAGGCGATCTAATTAAGTATACTAGGCTTATTCCAGAAGTGTTTATGCCACTAAAAACATTTTTTGTATTTTGCTTTTGAATTTGTCACGTTCGTTTGAATGTGATTGAAAAGAAAGAAATTTATTTTTGAACGATTGATAAACAAACCGTTATGTATTATTAATTAATTCAAACATTTTATTTATTTTCGACTATCTGTTTGTTTTTTTTTTTTGATTTCGTTTAACAAAACAAATTTCAAATCAATTTAAATAAACCGCTTTGTGTTCTCTTTTTTGTTTTTTGTTTTTTGTTTTTTTTTATGGTCATTTACTTGTCTATTGAGGAGAACGTCAAAATCTTGCGAAACGTTAGCAAAATCGGCCAATAACAGATTAAATGATTTGGATTCGGTTTAAGGTGCTGAAATTAAAAGTGGCAGGTATAAAGCGAACCTATGAAAATAAATGTTTTTTTAATTTTTTATTTTAACAATAACAATTTTATTATTATTATTTTTCAGACCGTTGGTGTAAAATTTTTCAACCCTGCCAGAGCTCAACAAGTCTAGGTAGAGCTAAGATAAGCTTGCTGTCGTACATATGTACATGTTCCATCAATCACCTTTCTTGTGGAATTGGGTAATTTGGATTATTCGATTGGTCCAAGGCGGATAAACATCAAACTTACCAATCCAAATTTGACTGTCCTTATACATTATCCCACCTTCGGGAGTAAATTATTCTTAAATTTAAACGATTAAGAATAAATTTTATTTTGCTACTAAATTTCCATTTGTTCGTAATCACCGTGGTTGGCATTTAGGTTTTGAATTTTTATGATTGAAAATAATTGCAAGTGTCATTAAAATTTAATTTAATTATTAAGGGGCCATCACATATTTCACTTGCAATGACTTTTAGGCATGTACAACAAAAAGAAACAAAAAATACTTCGCAATTCATGATCAGTTTGATGATGAATTTAAATGTCAATATGAGTCACTCTTTTTGAACACTTTGAATGTGTTACTATTATGGCCTCGTTAGCTGTTATAATGTATCTTTTCACCACGTTCTAGTTCTCTCCAAATTGCAGCATTTTTTACAATTCATTCACATAATATTCAATCGAATGTTAGCTTCTTTGGTTCGCTTCATTGGAAACGCCTTAGTGAGCTGCCATGTCACCGAGCGTTAGCAGCTTAATTCTAAGAAATAGTTCCTAAACTTTATTACACACTCTCAAGCAATATATGTATTTTGGAAATGAATAGTCACAATAGAACTATTAATTAAAGAATTAACGCACTAAACAATCATTCTGCCAACACACCGAATGGACTTAAAATAGCCTTTATTGGTTAGGTTTTCAAGTTATGTGCACGGTTTTTATATTTCGATACGTCAGATTACAGACAAATTTTAATCATTATGACTTAATCAGACAACAATTATTGGCGGTTATACAAAATGCTAGTCGGTTGCTTCACTTCAAGGATTTTGGCACCTTCAGTGCGACAGCTGCGACTGTGTGCTATTAATTCTCGTATCATTCTTCTTTGGCACTGAACATATTATTCTGGCAGTTTCCTTTTGACGCCACTATACCACTTTAAATGCGTGTCCAAACGGATTGAAACCAACTTCATTACACGTATTCCAATAGCGCGTGATATGCCTCTATTCTCTACGGCTTATAATGGCGAGCCTTTATCTCCTCGTCTATTAGAGAGGAAAGTGTGATGAACACCTTTGAACTAAAAAAAAAACACCAAAAACTATGAACATACGCACGCGCAGATCTCTCATAACAAATACTCCTAAGTGATAAAACCAGGACTAAGAGATTTTATAAAGATTTAATAACGAGAGAGCCATGGAGAAGAGAATAGAATTTAAGAGAGTTTATGACAGTGCAAATTCGGTACTACTTTTGAATATTTGGAAGGCAAAATCAACATCTTGGCAACAGGTTGGCCCCCATTGAATACTCTTTATAAAATAAAAAAATACCCCTACAAGTTAGATTATGTGAACAGCATTGAGAAATTAACGTAGAGTACTCCCTCTCTCTTTTAGTGGTAAGAGAGAACAAATTAAGTGCTCTGCTCAAAAATACTTGACGAAAATACAATGGCAGGCTGAAATACCTGTTTTCCTTTCAAAAAATCTTTAAATTTCAGTTAAATTTTGTTTTTGCTATCGCTGTTACTGCTGGTGTTTTAAGTGTAATTCTATTGTTTTTTTTTATTAACATCATAATGGCCATGATGATTACAAACAAAACAAACAAAAAATAATAAAATTAGTGATACAAACGAAATGTAATAAATAAAAGGCGTAAGAATAAAAAAAAATTATTGTAAAGAAGTTACAAGAGGTAAAAATACAAACAAAATGGCAAAAGTAATCATAATAATTGTCAACGTAATAATAGCAACAACAACATCAGCAACACCAACAAAAACATCTTAAACTTCACAAAGTATGGAAAGGAAAAGACAAGAAAAAAAATACAAGAGTAGTGTTACAAAAAGAGAGTGCAAAAGAGATAGAAATAGATAGAGAAACAGGAAGAGACAATGTCGTGTCAAGAGAACTTATTATCATACTCCACTTTGTTAACTACACTAGAGCAACAGACATTAGCAATGATGTTAATTAAGCGATTTAGTGTTAAGACAGAACCGTCATAAAAAACGGATAAAGCTGAATATGAATATAGAAATTCATAAATATTTATTTATTTTTATAAATAGAATTGTAAAAGAGAAGTTACATTTTTTCTTAGGCTTCTAATTATTCGACATTCATGCCATGAAGCTACAATAAGGTTACCAGCAGGTAAATCTCGAAATTGAAAAGTTCTCATTATTTTCTAAACACACCTCCGAAGGTGTCTATTGACGATTTTTCCCACCCTCTCCGTATTAAGTTTAGAGTTGACAACACTTCTTCAGTGCTTCAGCACTTCTCTTCAGTAACGATGTTGCTTTTAACAACTTTGCAGTTATTAGTGTTGTGGGCCTAACTTCCATACTGCCTTGAAAGTGAAACAATATTTAAGAAAACAAAAATAATGCATACAATAAAAAAATAATAAAACAAAAACACAGCAAATGTGAAATGTGAAAAAAAAAAAATAAATAAAAAAGCAGAAACAAAACGCCATTAATAAGTTCACAGTTAAAATACAACAATCAACATAAAATAATAAAAATTTCTTCCATTCATTATGCGTCTCAAAATGGTGTCTTCTGAAGATCAATTTTTTTTCTTTTTTTGGTATTGTTGTTATTATAGTGTTACAGTGGTGAGTTGTGTGATTTTGTCTCTATGCTTGTTGTTGTTCTTGTTACAGTTGTTATTGTATTCGTTTTCAATGTTGAGTTTTAATTAAAGTGTTATTTGTTGTTGTTCATTGCACTTTCGGTATTTGTTTTTCTTTTGCTTTCAAAATAAATTCAAGTTTTGTTTTCTGTTTGCCATAATTACGGAAGAATACGAAAGAAAGACAACGATAGAAAAACAAAAACAATGAAATTGTAAAAGAGCCACAACAAAATCAAAATCTTCGTTAATTGATTGCACGTTGAAAATTTACTCATGTACACCAGCTCTTTGTCGTCATCTTCTTTAAATTTATTTTATTTTTTCTGTTTGTTTATTGGCGATTAACTAGGGTTGCCAAGACTAACGTTTATTTGTCTTACAAAGATATTCAGAATAAATATGTACGTAATATCACATAAGTAAATGAGCGATATTAACTTCTTCTGCGTACATCTGAGGCTATGATGTTAAGCGGATTTTATTTCGAAAAGGCGCGTCGGTTTTAGAAAATCTTTTAAAATAATTTATTGAATCCTACTTATAATCCTACTTATGTGTCATTTATTAGCATAAAGGCAACACTTCCAGTGAGCATACGCACACACATGACAACTTTATTGCCATTAACCAACTATTTTTTTTACCTGTTGTTCTAAGCCTAATAATAACTAAACAAAAATAAAAAGCAGTTCTCTGGTAAAAGAGTGTATTACGAAAAAAATAAAGAGAATAGAAGAAGCTAAGCGAAGAGATAACAAAACTGAAAGAGCAAGAAATTTTATTCAATTTGAATAATATGAGTGTACTAATCGGAATAAGAATAGAGTTCACAATAGCCTCAGAATAGGACAGGGTTGGATACTGAATGTTTTTAGTAGTGTCATTTAAAAGTCATGCTTTCTGTTGTGTTAGTCGTCCTGCACTCCTATTCAAAGTTCCCTAGTGTGAACTATATGAGATGAACATTTCATAAAAGCCAAGTCATCGTTTTACTATATATGCGCTTAAACTTGTCAGACAAAACTCACGAAGTACTTTCCCCTTGTGCTATTATTTACACATCAAACAGATCCCAAGACTTTAGCAGTGATGATAGAATATCAATGCTCTATCCACGTTAGTGATCCAAAAGTCGCTTGAAAACGAATGAATACTAATTGTAAATTGTTCCTTTGCCAATATTATCATTTGCTTTAGGTCCATTATTTCCATCTTCAGATTATTCTCATCATATATTTAACAGGAGCTGTTATTGACCTGTAAAACAAATCGGTTTATCTAGTAAGCAGCTTTATTCAATATTAATATCATCCGAATATTATGCAATCAGCTCTACTTACTGCATAGTCAGAAGAATGGATGAAGATTCGATCAGATATCTGGTCGGTGATTTAAGGATGTTACAGCGTCTGTGCTAGTTTCCGCTTGAAGTCTATCCCTAAAAACTTAACCTATTATCATACCATTACCATACCATTAAAATTCTGAGAGAAATATTCTTTATTACTACTTCTTCTTTGGCCACTTTTGCAGTTCACCTTTACATCATATACGAAATGTTTTCGCAACAAAAACCTTGTGTCGCACTTATTTGCAATCGTATTGTCTCTCCCACATGAAGGTGATGGTCTGTAGCATACAACTATCAGCCAAAATATAGGTAATTTGATCTTATCTCCAGTGATCAGAGTGACGCAAGTAGCAATGCAATTGCTTATCTATTAATTTCATATGTCGTGTGTCATTATACATGCCACATGCCAAGAGCGATCAGCTCTACACGTTGCGATTAATTGTACAACATGGTTAAACAAACAAGTTGGTAATTTGCAACATTCGTTTCGATTTTACAACCAACTTTACTTATACAACCAACTTAGGATCAAGTTGGATCATGGTCAATCAACTGACGACCAACCGTAGTACATCAAATCCCAACGTGTAGAGGTCTCTTAAGTCCAGTAATACGAAAATATATTCTGATTCTGTACATACAATGTATATTTTTGTTTTTTTTTTTGGTATGAATTCACATTTACCATCTCTGATATGAGAGAGAGAAAGAGAGAGAGAGAGAGAATGATGGTTTAAAAATTGCACAAAAGATTTTTGTTTTTGAGAAGACTTAGCTCTTTGCAAATAAGAGGAATGATGGTTTAATCACGAGTGATGAGGCTTTTACTGTACTTTGTATATGGCCTTTACTGTAAATAATACTCTTTTTCTTTTTATGTGTATGACTCAAAGATAGTTGACTTGCAACAACAGCAATAGCATTATTACGATTACCGAACCGAACACACACATGGTTTATTTAGTTTAAGGTAAATGATTCTGTTGTTGTTGTTGTTTTTTGTGTTTGTTTTGTTTCTTCCCTTGTTTTCTTTTCTGGCTGATTTGAATTTAAGAGAGTCTTTTGGCTTTGGTTTTATGTTTTCTCATTAAACGTGTATTGCTAAGAGAGACAACAAGTTTGCAAATGTGTCTTTCAGTTTCTTTGTATCTCAGCAAAGACGATGCAAAGAAGTAAAAGGTTTTTTCCTTATCAAGCGATACTTTTTCGTTTAGTCTTCATAATGATCTTATGCAGTTCGGTTTAAAAGCGTTAAAAGAATTGCGTTTTTAACAGTGCAAATAAAGAAACAAAAAGAAAAACGGCAGAAAATATTGAAGTTTTTAAACCATAAAACAAATGGATTATTATAGACAAACGGAGATACGGGTTTTTTGTAAAAAAACGTTCAGATACTAACGATTAAAAAATCGCGTGTTTTAATTGAAAAAAAGTAACAACAACAACAATAACATGCAAAAAGAATTGTGAAAGAAAACAAAAATGCATACGCTTTACACCAACAATAATAAAAATAATAAAAAAAATAGTTTTTATATGAATAATCATTTCCATTTCATATATAAAGAGAGTGAATTTTGTTTTGGTTATTAAAAATTGAGAAAAAAAAATTGATCATGATGATGTAAAAAAGATTAAAGGAAAAAAAGAAGATGCAAAGCAAATAACAAAAATTCAGTATCATTATGCAGTTACAAATGATGATGATGATGATGATGATGACGTTGTTCAACTGTCATATCAGCACCATAAATATTTTGTAAAAAAGTGTTTTTTTTTTAATTTTTAAAAATTTTATTTTTTCGTGGTTCAAAGTGTTTATGGGTTCTTTGATTTGTATGTGTATTAGTTTTTTAAATAAGTAATAAGAAAATTAAATTTAATAAGAAATTACGTTATTTTTTAAAGTTAAGTGCAACAGCTTTCTGGCATTAACCACCACATCAACGGCAACTTAATAAAAAAGAATTGAAATTCAAAATATTTAAAAAAAATTACAAAAAAATGAAATACTCTTCCTAGAATTGTCATAAAAAAAGATAAAAAATTAAATTTTTATAAAAATTACTTTTTTCGTGTATCTACTCATCAAATAGTACTTCATAGTCGTCAACAAATTGGATACATTCACTGAAATGTTTATACACATGCCACTCTTATCCGTAAGTAAGATTTTGTTTCTACACATTGTCTCTCAGATTTATTACATTTTATTGCTGGCCCGTAGATGATATTCTTCTAAACACTTTTAACCTGATAAATAGGCATTAAAGTGTAGTCTTTATAATTTAGTATGTATGTGTATGTAGACCTCTAATTCCAGAATTAAAAAAATACCTTTGCGAACAGGAATAATTTAATAATTTGCGGCTCTCAATAAGGATTTTAAATATCAACATGCATAACTTTTAAATACGTTTTTAATTTGAAATTTTAAAAGATTACTCAGTCTATCAACTAGCTTGGCCCTACCTGTTATATACATATGCAAACATACCACCCATGTCGTGTATGTTAGATTTCGTTTTGTTCGAGGTGTCAGAGCTGAGACTGGAACCCAACGAGCACTCGTATAGTAAGCCAATACACTGCCTACTAGACTGCGGCGATTGAAACACGTTTATTTATGTGATTTTAAAACAATTTCAGTGCATGTTTTTCGACGTAACGCCACTTATTGATATCGGTTGTGATTTAAACTTTAAATTATTTGGCACCCACACATTTTTTCATGTTTTTTTTTTCGCCAAATTTTGTTTACAAATAAAGCTATCAGACATTAAATTGTATTAGTAACATAGTAATTGAATTGAACATCATTTAATTGGGTTTGATTATTATTTAAGTCAAATATTTAAACTGTTTTCTTTGTTGTCTTATATTCAATCATTTTGTCCATTTTAGTATTTCCTGAAGTGGTGTTATACGGTTTTTAATTAAAATATTTCGAATTGCTTTAACAAATCTATTTAAATCTATACAATGGTATGTATTTTTCAATAATTAAAGCGATACAGAAACGGGAAAACGTTTATCATTTAAGAGTGTTTGGCTTGGTATGGCAGGTTTATCCGAAATGTCCATCAAACATTGATTTTGATTACAAACGCGTGGTGGTTGCTTGACTGGTGGTTACATAATTATTTCAAATGTTTTTTGTTTTTTTTTTTTTGTTTTGTGGTTTGGTACCATTGTTTTTGGCCAATAAAGTTATCAAAACAAATGTCGTTATAGAGTATAGAATTGCAATGACCAGATGATAGTGAAACAGATACCATAAAAAAACAGGAAGAAAGTCAAAAACAGAAAAATAAAAATAAAAGGAATAGAAATGGAAATGAATAAAAAAAATAACGACAGCATAGTGATGATTAAATAAGTGATTTAAATCCCTAAAAATGACGTGGTAACTGCAATTAAGATTACACATTTCAAAACAATATAATATCTGTTGTAAATTTTTAGTTCAACTGGTTAATTCCTATTTCCTATTTGCCTCCCAAATATTTGTTTTATTTTTTTTGTTTTTTTTTTTCAATGCTTTTCTATTTCCTTCTGAAAATAAATTCTGCAACAAATAATTACAGTCACATCATCATTGCTTGGCCGTCTGGCATGGCATGGCCTGATGTGAGCGTTCATCCTTCACTTGCTTGCTACTGTTTGTTGCACATATGGTTGGTTTATATATAAACTTTATATTTAAAATATCATCTCTCGAACAACAATAAAATGAGAATTATTTTGTTTTTTATTTTTATTTTTTTGTTACATTTTATTTTTAGTTGATGATTGACGAAATCATTTGTTGATTTTATTCGAAAATGGTTGCAAAGTGTCGGGGAATAATAAAATGATCGTTGACCGGTCACAGCTCTTGGAAAGTGAAATAGTTCAAAATGATCGTTTCCTTAAGAAAAAATTAGAAAATTGCAGCTAGCTGTGTGCACGCACAACTATTACCAACATGTTGCCAAAATGAAATTGAAATATTTTAAATTTATTTGCATCTTAAATGAAATTTGAACAGATTTTAAATAATAAAAAAGAATATTAAATTATTCTTATTATTATTAAATCGAAATGGACCCTTTGTTTCTGTAATTTTGTACAATACATTGCTTGCAAGTGCTAGGTAAACAATTTTCTTAAATGATTTCAATATGTTGCCTCAACTTAAATATACAAAAAATTGTGAAGAAACACAAATAATTTTTGTTGCAACATGTTGCTTATGTGTCATAAAATAGTTAGTTGCCAAGCTAAGTGAAACAATTGATAGATTTTTGCTTCGCAACATATTGCATATATTACACGCTACTGAGCGTTACAACCATTCAGTTAAGATTACGGCCTAGCTTCTCACGCTCCATCTCCTACATTGATTGCAATAATTTTTATCTATGATTTTCTTCGATGATTTGCAATTAATGAGACAAATTTTCTAACAGCTTTTTGCCACAAGACTGGTCGCCTAGAAAAATATGCTGTTTCGTATTTATTATTTCAAGATGTCAGCACTAAGCCTATTGAATGATTGATACCTTGTCTAGAAAGCCAACATACTTTTAATTGGACTAGCAACATATTCCATTTGAAAGTGTAATGCTAGAATTAGTCAAACATTTACGAAACGTAACGGAACGTGTTTTTAGTATATGAAAAGAAATGTAATTGCTTACCTAAAAACAAACGTACGTTTATCGCTTGCTTCTAGCTTGATGCTGCTAGCAACATGCTGCTGAAACCAAATAATATTAAACTTAACTTTACTTGATGTTACGGGTTACATTAATTACATTAAATAATGTGAGGACTTTGGATTTTAATCCTGAATTATTTTCTTAGCCATATGTTTCAACAACAAGGATATTTAAATGCTTGCAAACTATAAAAACTTTGGATTTTTTGTACTGACATTTAAGCAAGGAATTGATTTTTGTTTAGCAACATGTTTATATTCCTTCATGTGTAAGTTTCTCTCTAAAAAATAATTTCTTTTTGTTTAGATTCATGTTGCTGGTTTCGTTTATTGCTTTTATCCAAAAATTTAAGACTTTGAAATGTATTTTCTATTTCTCTCCTTATACCCTCTACCCCTACCACTTTTGCAAATTTCTCATGTTAGATTCTATGCGTTCTTTCCTTTAGTAATGTCAGTAATTTTACAGAGAATAATATCACACGGGCAAGAACGAATGTGTCATTGTACTCTAACCCAAACCTTAAAGACAACTTTATACTTGTAAACCGAAAACTAAAACGAAAGATAAAAAAAAATTATGGAAAAATACATAAAAATAGATTGAAAAAGGCCAAGACGCCAAATGTAAAGGTACAGAAAAATGGTCGAAATGAGGCAGAGGAAGATAGAAAGATAGAAAAAAGAGAAAGACAGTGGTGGAGGGAGAGCAATGAAAGACGAAATATTTTGAGAAGAAAACTAGAAATGGGTGTCTGTTCTTCTACTTTTTCTATCTTTTCTTTTCTTTTCTTTTTTTGTAAAATAAAATGGTTTTTGTTGTTTTGAAATTCTACAAACAATAACAACAACAACAACAACAACAACAACAACAACAACAACAACAACAACAACAACAACAACAACCGATTATTGTAGAGTACATATGCAATTTTAAAAAGTTTTTCATGTATAAAGTATTCTACAACAGATCGACAGAACTAAGCAACCAACGAATGACTGACTGACTGGTCTATTAGTGCAACAAAACAGCGGCAACAACAGCAACAACAACAACGGCAATATCAACAACTGAAACAGCAACAGCAATTTTGCTCTCCATGTGCTTCTTGTGTCTAAATTTTTATATTTCTTTAGTATGTATGTGTGTTAGCCAACACTATTTTGGTTTTTTTTTTTTAATAATGTGTGTGTTTGTGTGTGTGTGTGTTAGTGGTTGCTATTGCTGCTGCTGCTACTGCTGTTGTTGCCTTTTGAAATGCTGCCTGAGGCAAACTTGTTTACCCAGGTATTGTCAAGTTGATGTTGTTTTCTTCGGTATGTTTGTTGTTGCTTTTTGCGACTCACTATACAATATCTTTATTGCTCAGAAGAAAATTCCGGTTTTAGTCATATTTATGGTTGTTGTTGTTGTTATTGTTGGTTTATGTTCGCTGTTGGAGTATTATCGTTGGTGTCGTTATTTTGTTTCTTCTTTGTTTGTTTGTTTTTTTGTATTTTCTTTCAAGTTGTTATAGAGAAAAAGAATCCAATATGAGATTTTTCTCTTTGCGATTGTTGTTGTTATTTTCCTTGGAAGTTATAGATTCGCATGAGTTTTTATTTATTTTTTCTTTTTTCTCTGTTCTGTAGTTTACTGCTGTGTTGTGGCTTGAAAGTCGTTTTTTTTTAATTTTCTTTTTTGCCTACAACATTCAACATTCATTGTAAGAGTTCGAAATACATACGTAGATATTAAAATATAACAACAACAACAGCGACAACAGCATAAATTTTCCAAAGCTTAAATCTTGAGAAATTGGAGGAGTAGAAAATAACAACACCAGCAACAATAACTAGTAATGCCACAGAGCAGATGTTAATAGAGTAAAAGATGATGATGATGATGATGATGATGATGATGATGATGATGATGATGGTGATGCCGTTTGTCTCTGTTTCTTTTTGCCGGGGTAGCAGGCAAAAAGGACAAAACAAAAAGCCAATACTACAGCTAAAAGCAAGAAATGCTAGAAAGAAAGAAGCCTTTAATGCCTACAAACATATTTTTTCTTCTTTTTTTTGTAAATACTTGGGTGTACAAACATGCTTTTCGCTGTTGCATGCAGCCTGCATATGTATGTAAATGTTATAAAAGAAAAACAAGAAACAAAAAACAAAAAACAAAAAACCTGCAAAAACTGCAACAAAGCTATAATCATTGAACCCTAATGAGCGAAAGAATTTCACTACAAGGAAGAATGGCGGAATCAGTCCGAAGAGAAAAAAATAATAAAAAAAAATTAAGAACAACAGAAAAAAGTCTAGTAACAACTGTAAAATTATGCATTTTCTATTGAAAATAATTTTATTTGTTTAATTTTGAATAAAAATGTTAACAATTTTACAATGTTAAAGCGTTAAAAAAAGTTATTTAAAAAATATTTCTTTTATAATATTTTCATAAAAAGAAACCCTAGAAACTTACAAAACAACAATTGTGGTTTCAGTTTCCTTAAACAACTGGCTCTTGACCCTTGCCACTAGTGTCCTAAATACAAAACAAATGAAAGAAATTCAAAATTTTATTGGCCATTTGGTTTCTGTTTTGGCAGAAAAGAAGTCAAAGAAATATGTCTTGCGTTTCGAAATATGCTTCGGTTCATAGTGAACAGTTTGGATAAGTTATCGAAATATGTGTGACCAATATTTTGAATAAATTGAATGCATGGTACATCAATATTCGCTAAAAAATCTAAAACTTTTAATACAACCAAAGTTTTCGTCTTAGTCAAAATCCTATACTCAAGGCTTTTCTAGTCATTCGATTTTTGTTTACGTTTTACCTAAAAATAGTGCCATATCGAAAATGATCTTATTTGCCAATGTTTTTATATGGAATTTTAAAATAAGCGTGAAACTTAACAGCGTAATTGATTAAAAAAAAAAAACAAAACAAAACAAATTATCATTCACATTGCTACCATAACTATTTATTTCCAGTTCAATTATTCATTGATTTTAATTATAATTCAATAAATCATTTAAAGCTCATGGTTAAGGAGGGCCCATAACACGAACAGTGGTTTTTCGGTGGCAAAAAAACAAAGCAAAAAATAAGAGCTGAGTGATAGGCCGAGGCCGATTCTGGTGAAACTCGGCATGCGTCTTTAACTTATTTCGGAAAGGATATGTATTAAATTTAAATACTTTTACTTGGGTAGGAATTTTATACGAATACCACTCTTTCTATTTTTTTTTTCTTGTAAACTAATGTATGAAATAGAAACACTGTGACACGCTAAACAAGAGACTACAAGTACAACACAAGCAGAAACTCCCAACTGTATTGTTGACAAAATATCATGACGGCTCGACAAACAGACATTTCCTTCGATTTCTTTTCTTTTCGTTTCTTTTTTTTAGTAATTTATAAAAATGTTCAATAACAATATTTTTAAAAATAATTTCGTTGCTGTTTTTAATAACAATAATAATGTGTGTAATAGTGCCTGTATTATTAGTCCAGTCATAAATATGCGTCATTTGTGTGTATTGATTTGGCCAATTGCTTAACAAAAAAAAAAAAATTGAATATATTTTTTTGGTTATTCTTTCTTTTGTTTCTGGTTCGTTCATTATGTTTTAATTTGTTAACAATCAATAGCTGTAGCTGTCTTTTTGGTTTTGTTTTTTATTTTTGCTTTTGTTGTATTTAATTTAATTTTTTTTCTGTTTTTCTTTTTGTTATTAATTTTATGGCCAATGGTATTGAACTAAATAATGTCCACATGGGAACAACCAGTACATTTGAAAATATTATTCATAGTAGTACCAGCACCGCCACCAACACTTTTGCCACAAAAATATTAAAAAAAACAAAAGAAAAAGAAAAAACTATCATGTTACCAACCAAAGTCCAACCAAAGACCATAAAAAAACTAAAAATCAGAAAACGAATATATTGATCGAGTCATGTAACTTTGACTGACTGACTTATGGTTTTAAGTTTTTGTCGCCACTGACTGACTGTTTCGCTTCCAAAACAAACCAGGCAATGCCAACCCAATCAACTAGCCAGCTAGCCAGCCAACTAAGAAACCAACCCAACTCAACCGACCAACAAAATAAAACCACAACCAAAAAAAAAAAAAAAACATTGAAAGAGATAAATCTGATTTAATAAAGATATTGTTGTTGTTAGAGTTGTTGTTGTTGTTATTATTGTGACTGTTAAAAAATCTATGAAATATTTATTGTGTCTAGAAAATGCACACCAGCAATATTAACCAAATTAATAACAAAACAAAAAAAAAAAAAAATATCGAACGAATAATACTATTTAGACAAGCCAATAGAAATTTCAGAATCTTAAAGTAATTGCTTCTTTAAAAACTACTGGCAGTATAGATAAGTAATCTGAAGTATGCAGTAGAATGATTCCTTACCTGAATATTGTTTAGGTATAACAGTTATGTGGATGATATGCGTCTCCTCTCGCACAAAGTCATTAATTTCAAAGCAGATACAGAGGGGTTAAGTTAAAGTACCAAAGAATTTGGTTTCGATAGTAGGCTTGTTGTGCCCTCTTCATTCGGGAATGCCACTTTACTTCCTATATGCCATATAACTTCCTTAACTTCTTCCAGCCCACTCGCCCTTATTGAGGTTTTAGAAACTCTAGGTTCTCTCCTTATTAAGATCACCTCAAAGTATTTTCGTAATTCTTCCCACTGTGCCATTATATCACAATAGTCGATTTGACGTTATCGCCGAATTTCTCAGCTCTTGGTCTTTAATACTCCTGCCCTGTATTTGCCTTTTAAGTGTGTATTAAATTTCACGAAAATCCATTCATAGGAGGCTCCATTTCGATTGAATTAATTTCGATTATTTCTTTAGATTTCCCATTTGCCTCGCCATGCTAACTTTAAAGATCCGTATCGATTTTAACCTGTCATTGTATATATTTGCAGCATGTTTCCACTCCTTTACGAACTGTATTTTTAGCATCGTATTTGTTTTGATTTTTTTTGTTTGGTTTTCTTTTGCATTTATTTTGTGTTTGATTTTTATTATGGTGGGTATAATATTGGGTGTGATTGCGTTTCTTGGCTCTGATGTTGTGGTTGGGTTTGTTGTCGTGTTGTTGTTGTAATTCAGTTAATATTATCGGTTGTTTTAAATCTATGGAATGCAGAAATGGTGGTAATTAATGCAGACTTTGTTTGCATTGCCAACTAATTTATTTATAACAATAGCAATAATGACAACGACAACAACAAAACTAAACTATACTACGGTTAAATACATACATATTCACAATTAAAGTTTTTTTTTGTTTTTTTTTTTTTGTTTTCAAAGGCAATTTTTATTAGAGTGCGTAGCAAATAGTGGCCAAGAAATTAAAAAACACACAATTTTTTCTGTATCACATTCCATAAAAACACCTTGTGTTTGGAGCCAAGTCCAAAAAAAAATCTGTTTTAAAAAGAAAAAGAAAATCAAAAATAACAAAAATACCAAACGAAGTTTTTTTTTTTTTGTGGTAAATATTGCAACGGGGAGGCTAGAGCGTCGTAGTAAGCATTACAGATGTGTTGTTGGTTGGTTGGTTGGTTGGGATGTGTGAGTTTTTGTTTGTTAGCCAAGTTTGTGCCAAAACAAGGCGTTTACGAAAACACTCACAAGACAGCATTCCGCGTGCATTACTTTATTAATAAATTTGTTTTTAATGTAAACAACAACAACAATTATTTTGTAAAAATAAATTGTAATTCATTTGCATAACATTGACCCTTTACAACGCACACAGTTGGTGCGTAATTCCCATTTATTAAAGTATTGAAAAAAAAATAAATAAACTAGAAATGTAAACAGGTTTTCATTACAAAATTCATATTGAAAAAGAAATAAAGAGAGAAAAAAAAAAACAGAAAAGAAAACTGCAACGGATTGTGTGTTAAATTTATTACTTTGTGGTCATAAAGAAATTGTAAAAAAAAATTGAAATAAAAAATCAGGTTTAAGGTGCTTGAGTTCTAACACAAGCTGACAGCTCCACTAACTTTTCCCGAAAGCCATGTGTCGTCTTTTCTGCTATAGTAAGTGAGTGATTCATTTGAAATACGTTACGTACGATGAGTATAGAGAAGATTGTGCCTCTTAATTTGTATAAAATATGCATAAAAGCAATAAAAAAAAATTACTTTTCAGTTAGGCCTGCATAATAAATGTATACCATATCAGTTCAAGTCAATCAGGGATCGAAGATGTTTAAATTTCATAGAGTAGTTGAATTTCGAAATTATTTCTAAATTATCTTCAACAATTTTCCATAAAATTTTTAAAAACTTGTAAATAGTTTACATACACATGCATACATGACCCAAAATTCCATTTTAATTTGCCTGAACTGCAAAAATTATTGCACTTCTTAAGTTCTTTTTTTAAATGAAACATTGTATGGCAAATAAGGTCATCTATGGGACCTTTTCACACTAGTAAAGTGTTACAAATAGGCTTGCCAACCCGTACTCTATAATAAAGTGTTGTAAGTTATTTCGAGTAATTTTACTCTATACTTTATAAGAATAATAAAGTACGCGAAAATATTATTGACATTGAAACAGAAAAACAGAAAACTTATCCTATGAAATCCTACTTTGTAGAAAAAGAAAAAAAAATTCAATAAAACAAGGAAACGTTTAAAAATTTATTATTTCATAAAAAAGATTAAGAACTGCTGCTTTAATTCTAAATTGTTTTTAAAGCGTACCCTCACATTTATTTCAGACTAATGTGCGATTTTAAATATTTTCTTTCGTTTTTGTTTTTTTTATTTAATTTAGAACGTTGCTGATGACGACCTTGTCGTTGTCATTATTTAAACAGTTGGACGTTTTTCCCTTTTTTGTTTCTACTTTTGCCTTCTCTTCTCACCTTTCTTTACCAGTTTTCGAGTTTAAATTCTTTATCTTTTTTTTTCTTCTACACTTGTTCTGTCGTTGTTGTCTCAACGCATTGCTGGAGGAGAATATGAAATAGAAAAAATTCCTTAATAAAGTTTTAAACAATCGTAACAACAAAACATTTATTATCAATTTTTTAAATCCAATTTATCTTATCTACAGAAAAAAAATTCAAAAAAAATTATAAAAAAAAAACAAAAACAAACGGATGAACATTTTCATTGTTTTTATACTCTTAGATAAATAAAATTATCTGTGAGGAATTATTATTTTTCTTTTCTTTTCCTTTCCATTTTAACATTAAATAAATACTGGAAAAGCGTTCTGAAACAAAATTCTTAAAAAAACCTCACGGCTTAAATTTTTGTTGCAAAAAAAATACCATTTTGACAGTTTCAAGGGGTTAGTAGTATACCTCCTAAGGGTCTTTTTTCGACTTGTTTTTTAAAGATAAATTTAATTAAACAAATGAATCTTTTAACATGTTAAAGAGGACATTTGATTCTTTATACAATTTTTTTTTCGATGGTGATGATGTCCAACCGTACGGTTGCCTGAAGAGGGCGACCATGATTTGAGGAGTTATTACTGCTGGAAAGTAAAAATCGAAGTCAAGTCGGTCGAGATTTTTATGATTTAATTTAAGTGCAAGTGGATGGGTTGTACTACATATTTTGTATTTTTCTGCTTGCTTTCGTATTGTTTGAGGGAAAAAAGAAAGATTTTTATCTTAATTCTATGGCTAACTTAATTCTATACTAACCCCTTAATTTTCGTTAACAAGTCTGTTTGCAAGCGAATATTTCTGCTGTGACTTTATAAGCGCACATCCATCACTCATGTTGTAAGTGTTTTAAAGACTTTTAGGTGGGTCGTTGGAAATGCTTTACACATTGTTACCGGAAGATATTTTATTTGAAACTTAATTTCTGCTTTTTTTACCTCTACCTCTACTTCTTCTTCTCGTTCTTGTTGTTTTCCTGTGTTAAATTTCCGCAACCCACATGCAAGAACTGCATGTAAATTATGACATGCACGGACTATGTATGTCATATGGATGAAGATTCATTATTTTAAGATATTTTAGATATTTTTCTTTTATAAATTTAAAATTATCTTCCATTACACTCTACACCGTGTGTCACGTGAGAATTACTGTGCGAATATGCTCTGATGGAAATAAACCATTAAAAGAATGACGACAAAGAATTGGAAAAGAAAAAGAAAATAAAAACACATTTAATCGCATCCGCATTAAAAACATTAAAACTTTAAACGTTTTTGCTTTTTAATACAAACATAAAACATGTTGAATGGGTAAAAATCCCTTTTTATTTTCTAATTTTAGTACCAGTATAATAGTAGTAGTATTCGTATTCATTTAAAAGAAATATGTTTGTTTGTTTGTTGTTATTATTATATTTAATATTCCATTAAAAAAAACGTACTTGAACTTGGTTATGAATTCGTAGCGAATTTCCGCTTTTCAAACCATTCATCCGTCCATTTGCCAAACCATCTGTCTGTCTGACAGTTTCACTTGTTGTGGGATCTCGTTTAATTGTATAAAGTGACGATGAGATATCATAAATGCCTTCATTGAATAGTTTGTCAAAGTTTGTCAAAAGACAGCGGCATTAAAATCAAAAATTATTGTCAACTCATTAGAGAGAATGACTTCCAGTCTGGAATATTGTTTTTTCTTTTTTCATTAGCTTGCTGTGTAATAATAAATATTTTAATAAACAAAAATAAAGAACAAAACAATACAAGAAATTTTTTTTTTAGTTTTGTTCGTATTCGTTCATATTGTTTATTAAAAAGTACAAATTAAATGGTATTCGCGAGTTCTTGAGTGGTATATGCAGTATATATGTATGCATCTCAGCTCCCAAAGATTACCCGACCGCAACGAAACTGTTCTGGTTCGGGGTTCCCACCATTCTATTTTTCATTCTATTTTGCCCGATTAATATACAGCGCTTTTTTTTGCTAATTTGAAAAAAAAGAGATTAGTTTCGTAATCCATATAATCCGATTGCAAGTGATGCCCTGTTTTGGAATACATACTTGATATCATAGTCACCCATACCATTATCCATACGATTCTATTTTTCATCCTATTTTGAAAGATGGTCATGAAGGTTATATTTGTTGAAAAAATCCTGATCTTTTAACTTCATTATCTGTGCTAAGGAAACAGCATTTTTGTTATTTGTTTGTTTTGTTGTAAAATTCAAAAGTTTATATTCGACTTTCTTTTAATTTTCTTCCAATTTCTTTCAATTTTTGTGATTTTGAATCGAATTTAATTTTATAGTTTTCCAAACTTTTCTACATATTATGTCAGTCTCACAGTCTCTGTTAACTTTGCATTCGCTTCTAACTTCACACATATGTATGTATGTGTGTAGGAAAAGTATCTCGTTAAGTACCAAATAATACCCTAAAGCTTTATTAAAATAGACTGGCATGTGTAATCTACAGAATTTGTTAAAAAGATAAGAGTGATTTGGAGTTTTCTTAGAAAAATTTTGTATTTTCCCAAAGTCCCTTAAAGAAATTTCGGTATAAATTGTCATCCAGGGTTAGGCTTTGTAATAACGCAAGAATAATTAAAGAATAGTTTTACAATTTAATATTCTAACTGTTAATATGTATTATAACACTATAATTCAGATGTGTAGTTGGTTTCCCGTCTGTCGCCTCTCCTTTTATTTAAAACAGCTCCAATAATCATTTCCTTGTAACTCTGAAACTCTTGTTTTTTTTTTTTGGTTTACAAGCACTTTTGCACTTGCAACTGCAATTGTTTTTTTTTCTTTCTTAGTGTTTGTGTTCATAAAAATTTATTAATAAATTTATGCGGTATTTTTTTCATTGTTGTTATTGTTGTTGTTGTTATAAATAAAGCTCTGATGGTGTCGTTTTATTAATTTTTTCTTTCTACTACTTCTGGTTCCCAAAAGGTGTGTTACATGTGCATTGCATTTTGCTTCAGCAGCTCTTTTTCACAGTGTCTTTCAGGGGCATTCGCCTTCTTCTCGGTTTGAAACATGCATAAAGATGCACTGTAATCGTCAAAAATTAAGACTTTATTATGAATTTGTTGTTGTTTTTGTTGTTGTTGCTTTTAAGGCGTATTCGAGTAGAAAACTAACAACAACAAAAGAAAATATGAAACAGAAGTCATTGCAAAAACCGTCGTTACTGTAGGTTGAAGAGAAAAAAATTAAAATTAAAATTAATATGAAAAACTATAAAGAACTTGTTGCACCAACTTGTTGCTACACGTACTGACATACTGTAGTTAAATAATTTTTTTCTTTTCTTAAGTCATGTTGACAGGTTTTAAGTTTTTCGAGGGTATTTCCTGTCTTTAATGGCTGTTATTTTGTTTTTTCTGTGTATTTTTTTTCGTTTTTCGAATTTAACTGGCTGAGAATTTAGAATACTGTGTCACCGTCAACATGGAATAGGAAATTTGTGTAGTGCTCAAGTAAGAAACCCTTTAAATACCTGATGTAATCTGACCTCCGGCCCCTTACCTTACCTGGAATTATTTAATTTCAATTTTTATAATAAACAACAAAAAAAAAAGAAGGAATTCTTCAAAATACATCTAAAAACTTTGTTTTGGAAATTTTACACTTCCAAATGTTAATTTGGTTAACTAATGGCAAAAAACAGAATTACAACTACAGCGACAAATTATTTTTACTGGCAACTAAAAAGCTTGACACAAAAATAATTTTTAAAATATTTACATATTTTTCTTTGTAATTATTATATATGTTTTGTTGTTTTTGTTTTTCTTTGTGTTTCAATATTATCTCTAATATGTTTCCAACGTAAATATTTTTGGGTATACATACCTTCGAATAAACATTTTCATAGCAAAAAAGTCAAATCAAACAAAGGAAAATAAAATTTCGTCATAAAAGAAATTAATAATCAGAGGGGAGAGCGTTGAAAAGTTAAGAATTGAATATTTTTGAATTAAGGAAGACTCTTCTAATTGACTTGTTCCCAAGCGAACTTTAAAATTTTTAATATAAAACGTTTCATCATGTTCTAAATACAGTTGTGGTCTAATAATAAAAATGTTGGATTGGTGAATCTAAATTCAATCGATTTGACTTTAATTGAAAGAACAATGTGTGGCATCTCCACCAAAACAAGAATTTAATCTTTTGTTTGTTACTGCAAATTCATTTGTAGCCGCCTATTCAATAAATTAAATGATTATTTAACCTTCAACATTTGCAAACCAAAAAAAGTTTAAACTTTTATTTTATCAAAATTTTCTTTCTTTGTTTTGTTTTTAAAATTCATTCATAAGTTAAAATTAATAATCTTAATAAATATCTGTTTTTATTTTTTTTTTTGCAGACGTTTCGACACCAAAAAACTCGACACAATCATTAATCATTTCAAGAAAAAAGATTTAAAAATTAAAAAAAAATCACAGAAGTTACGTCTGTTTATCATGTAATAAGTTTCGTTTAATAAAGTTTAATAATTTCAAAAAAAGAAAAAAAAACACAAAAACACTGTAAAATTTACGTCGTTTGAAAGAAAGAAATTGAGGTAAATGCATGCATTTAAGAGAAAATAACGCTCTACAAAATGTCATTAAATTTCAACAAAAATTCATAACAAAAGATTTCAAATTAGAAAAAGAAATCTTGAATAGATTGATTTTGTTTTTCCAAAAAAAAAAAAAAAAAAAAAAAAAAACCTAACAAAAGTTGAACAAAATGCGAAATCATCCTTGTCAGCAGAATCAACAGCATACGGAAAATATTATAAATAAAAATAATAACAACAACAATAATAATAACAATAACACTAACTCTGCTACTAATCGTTATCAATACTGCCTGCTTCCGGTCATGGCAGCCACAACTTCATCCAATACAACGGGCTCGAACACTGCCATTTGTAATCATACTGCAACAACCACACCAATTATTAGCAGCAACAATAATACAAACACGTCTGTCCAAACAACAACACCATTGACCAATGCTGCGATAGCAAATGACACTTTAACGCTACAAATTAACCCGACCGCTAAAATCTGCAACAAAGCGTTTAACGCCAGCAAAACAAAACTGTCAACATCATCGTCAACAGCGTCATCATCCTCTCCATCATCCTCGTCATCAAATATAATGCCAACATCGTCATCATTATCTGGCTCAATAGCAACATGTGCTACATCATTGTCTGCAACGCCAACAGTTTCATCATCACAATCAGCGTCATTATCATCGTCATCGTCATCGTCAGTAACGGTGTCATTAACAGCAGCAACATTACCACCATCGCCCATGCAGGCAGCTTCAGGAGTGGTAGCGCCAGTAGAAGTTGCATTAACAAAACATAATGACAACGATCAGCAACATTTACAACATCATCATCACCATCATCAGCATCATCATAATGAGCAACTTAATAACAACAAAAACATTAATAACAACAATAATAATAATAACAGCAATTGTACTATTTTAAACGATTCTAGAAAATCAATTAGTTCTACAACAAAATCTTTTAACAACAACAACAACAACAACAACAACAACAGTAACCATAATATTAATAATAAAAATTGCCATAATATTAGCGGCAACAATAATTTCACCGAACTAATGCAACGCAATAAACGTTCATCGCCCACCCAGGAATCCAGCAACATGAGCTTCTCCTCAGCCTCGGTGGCTGGTTCCATACAGGTAAGTTTCTATATCACTTGATTAAACAAATTAATAGAACACACGTACACAAAGTTTTTAGTGATAAGTTGGGATAACATTTATACATATAAGCATTGCTAAGGTTTGGAAATACTTTATCTTTTTAAAATTTTTATTTATTTATGCACGAAGCTGCATAGGCACACAATTGTTATCCTAAGTAAGAACGTTAGATATTGGCAAAGTGTTACACTCACAATGTAGAATGTATCCCAGAATCATTTATACTCATCAAACGAAACAACACGAAACTGTAATGGAGTGGAAGCATTAGAAGAATGTATTTATTATGTTTGATACTCTTCTTTCCGTAGGGCAAGCAATTCACACTTTTCAAGAACACTTATGAGATTGTTTTCTGTGCATTCCAGGTATTTTTTTTTTTTTGACAACTTAATAAAATTTTCTTCTTTTTTCAATACCTTTTCATAAATTAACGTTGTTTTTCCCTTGAATGCAACAACATGTGATTGAAACCTTATACGGTTTTTGTTTGTCTTCTTTACACTATTAAAACGTTTTCAATACGTTTTGAGGTCATCAATGAGGCAACAGTTGCTAGTTTTTTCTTTTCTTTTCTTTTTTATTTCTAACGAGTAACGTCAAAGAAATAACAGAAGTCTTAATAGTAAAGCAGTACAGAAAGTACTGATTTAGACGTAATAATGGAAACTTTTTTTTAATAAAATACTGGACATACTAGAGTACAAATGCTTTTTGTAGTAAAACTTTGAATGATTTTTAAAAGCACTTTTAAGACTAGGTCCCAGAGTAAGAAAGCACAATTTGATTGTAATACCCTTAAGCCTTCCAAGGCATAGTGGTTTCATCCATAAATTTTTTTTAATTTTTGTTCTAGTAGTTATAATAATATAATAATAATCAGTCAATAAAGGAATTGAATATCACTTCACTTGTGTAATCTAAGCAATTTAAGTGGCATCAAATAAATAATAGTGACGAAAAAAGGTAGCAGAGAGGTGGAGAGTGCATAACTCTGCTAATAGCTTTTGTTTAGTGTGCAAGACAATGAATTTCAAGTCCAATAAGGGTGGTTCTAAATTAGTCCATGTGATATACTAACCAATATGTGTACTCTCTGAATTCTAATTAAACATCTGATTCAATAATCTGATCTACCCGGATTAATAAACACATTCAACCACTTCCGGCCATTCCCAGCAAGATTTATGAACGAGAAATAACGCGACAAAATAGTGTTGCATGTCCATTATCTTCGATGCCACGGTATCGTACTTTAATGCACATCCGATCGATCCGATCACAAAGCAATCTGGTTCCCAGTCTAGGCGCCCAAGAGGCTTGCATCAATCTAGAACTTCTTGAAAGTAAGTTTCTCCTATTTCCGATCTGTCAGTAGTCGAACTCTGAGTTTTCACAGCCCAAGTATCGTTTCGAAGAAGAAGATAGTCGTAAACCATGTAATTTGTGTAAATTTTTTAAGTGCAGGTTTTTATTTTATATATACCGCCTCACTTATAATAATAATGAAATTGTTTTACCACAGAAGAATGGTTTTTTTTAATTCTGAATCAGAAAGGAAGCACGATAACAATCAAGAGTTACACATATTCGTATTCGAATTCAAACCCAAAAGAAAAAGGAAATCCATCCATAAATGTATGAAAAAAGTAAAGAAATATAAGAATGGATGACATATTTTATTTTTTTAAACAACGGAAGAGAAGATGAATTTTTTTTTCTTTCTTTTTTTAAACATTTTTTTTCTTTAATATTCATTGGTTTTGAAGGGCAAACTTTTACTTTTGCTGTCTTATTTTTTTTTTTTTTTTGGTATATACTTATGTATGTAGTGGGTCAATGAAAAATCTAATATTAAATTCATAATTATTTTTTATAGCAAAAAGAGAGAAATTATTTTCTTTATAAATTAAAAAGGAGAAAAATAGAAATGAATTTCAGTTGAGAGTTATGGTTCGTTAATAACATTTTTTTTCTTATTTTCTTTATTATAAATACCAAAATAACAAGCTGATTATAATGAGATTTAACAAAACCAAAGAATTATTTTTATTTACTCCAGTTTCTTTCAAATGTAAAATAAGTATGTACGTACAACATGAATCTTCCGATTTTTTTCATTTTTTTTTTTTTGTTCAGTAATTCCTAAGAACACAATCGTTGTCGAATTAAAATTTTAAATCAGCAGTTTTATTGTATTATTTTTATATTTAAATTATTATTATATTTAAAAAATTAAAACGATTTTTGTAGAAATTATTTTAAAAAAGATCGGCTGCACAAAAAATTATCTTCGTGGTTGCACTAACACCGCTAAGCAATTTTTGTTGACAGTGTTACGCATAGAAAAGCACGGCAAATACATTACAAGCATTGAGGAATGCATTAAAGATGACAATATTCAATGAAATACATCACAATCGGAGACTGGCAGCATTGTAGAAAAGGTTTTAAATCCTGGTTTATGCTGGCTGAGTGCTTGGCCGTTATTGAAATTAAATTATTCATTATGAGTTGCTATAAACCTAGCATATATACATACATAATTGGTCATTACAACCCTTCAATCAGAATTACGACCTAGCTTCTCACACCACTTATGTTGTGTGTGTTAACTATATCCATAAGTTTGCGGGACTTACAGTCTAAAGTCGAAACCGAACGACAGAGAAATTTACTCTCAGAATTTTAGCCAGAAATCTGATGAGAGGCAGTCGCCGAAGAAATATTCTTTTTTCATATTTCGTTTTGTTGGAGATGATTGATCTGTGGTTTGAACCTAATAGGCCAACACTCTACCTACTGAACTACGGTATTTCAAACCTAAAAAAAGAAGAATTTTTATCTCATATACATATGTATGTACATCATTGTCACAACTCCCAATACATGCATACATACAACTCCCAATACATATGTATACTCTTTTTATTTCTTTTAATTTTATCTTCATAAGTACATAACATAACATATCTTCTGATGCTCTCGTTAACTGGAAAAAAAACTTCTTTAATTTTATTAGTCATGAATTTGAGATGAATTCCTTATTTTTTGTTTTCGTTCTTTTTTTCATATTTCGAACAGATTAAACAATAAGAAACCAAAGAAAATAAATTAAAAAAAAATACACACAATTACACATAAAATCCCCAACTTTAAATCAAAGTTTTTGGGATGCATTTAAAATTAGTCATCCAACACAGTTAGCCAGTCGATCGATCGATGGAGACAACAAACAGCAGCACAATGTGTAAACGTATCTGGAGGATATCTTAAAGAAGAAAAATATTGAGAAAAATTTCAAAAAAAAACAAAAAAAAAACAAGATGAAATGGAAACAATCCACCAAAACAACCACGAAAAAAAAACGTTTTTTAAACATTCCACTGTGTGAGTGACTGTGTCATTGTGTCTGTATGTTGCCAGAAAAATAAAACGATTTTTGTCCCAAAATAAATACCGTTAATTGACATAAATTTTGAAAAACAAAAACATTCTCGCAAACTAAATACTCAGCAAGAGTTCATTTTGCATACAAGAAAAAATGCCATTTGTTTTGGCAAAGACGGCCGACCCCTCATCGTGCAATTATGGCCATTAAACACGCAATGAAATCAAATGAAACGGAACCGAACGGAACGAAATACATTCATGCCAAGTTTTTCTGATTCGTTTAAAATGTTAGAAAACAAAAAATGCTAACTTTTAGCATTCGAAATAGATTTTATGTTAATAACTGTAAACAAAAAAAATAATAATAATAATTTTGAAATTTGTTTTAACGGTTTAATAGATCGAAAATAAAAGCCAACAATGGGCCAAACGGAAAAGAAATCTTAAATAATGGCTTAAAAAAAAAAACAAATCAGTATTAAGAATGACACTATAATTCTAAAATAGTATTGATTTTTGATTATTTCGACCCCTGTACCGTACCCCCTTCACTCTATAATATTAACAGCTTGAACGATTATTATTATTATTATTATGATAATGGCTTAAAACTTTAACCTCTGAATGAATGTTTAGGGAGAATCGGTATTTTTTTTCTGATTTTCTCTCTTTGATTGATGATGAGTTTTATTTTGCAGATAATGAAGTTGATCATCATTATGATCATGTTGAGATGTAGAAGATGAAGAACAATTTGAGTTGCGTCATAAATATTTTTAAATCCTAACTTTAGGCTTCAATCTATTTCTTTTATTTACAACAACAACAAAAACAAAACATATTACAGAACGACTTGTTAATAGAATTTTTCCACTCATGAACTTTACTAACAATTCCTTTGCAGTGTGTCCTAGGATTCACTAAATCAAACGAAAACTTAGAGTCATAGTTCCTATTCTGAAGGTTATTAATTCATTATGAGTCGTTTAAAGCCATTTATTGATATACATTTATTTAGGTGGCCATAGTCACAGACTATCACAGTTGCCACTGCCTACACCGCACACAGTGGGTTTCTTCTGTGGTAAAATAAGCAATTTTTTGACAATGCATTATTTCCGGTTTTCTTTTAAAGCTGTCAGTCACAAACTAGATGCTACAGCATCTGCTAATTTTGACAGAAACCGACTAACAGATGCCCATTGGCAGCAATCGAGTTGTTCTTGCTGTTAAGAGGAGGCAAATTCAAGAAGTCAGTGTGATTGTTTTATCTTTGATTCTCACCAGCGACGTTGGTCTGTTACCCAACACCAAGCATAAGATCTAGGTTGGTCAGCTCGTAATAGTGATAACATCATGTTGACTTTTAAACATTTTTTTGACATCTAGTCACTGGCTACACCAGACAGAAAAATATTGTCGACATTAATTTCTAAATTTATTTCAAGCTTGCTCTTTTATAAGGCTCCCGGTAGAATTTTATTACACAAAGCTGGAGTAATATTTGATTTGATTTTGATGTTATATTTTATTCTCATTAAAAATCATTTCACATAACATGATTACAGACATCTTTTGTTTTTATTTTAATATTCTTGGAACAGTTTAAACATAAAAAAATCAATGTTTTAGAATAAAAACCCTAACCCGTATAATGCATAATAATTGATGTGTGTTAGAGAAGAATACCAATTTTCTGCCAAAATTTATTGTGATTTTTGCTTTTTTTAACACTAACAATTTATAGATTGGCCATAGAAGTTTAGAAAGAAAAAGCAACATTTGTTAAATTGTATTCAAGCTGATGGTGATGATGATGATGAACAAAAGAAAGACTTATAAATCATGGTATTTAAACGAAAACGTTTTTTTGTTTCAAAAAAAAAAAAAAGAAAAAAAAAACGAAAACGATTTAAACCTAACAAATATGGCCAATAATATTA
The DNA here is from genome assembly GCA_936449025.2 of Sarcophaga subvicina. Classification (NCBI taxonomy): domain Eukaryota; kingdom Metazoa; phylum Arthropoda; class Insecta; order Diptera; family Sarcophagidae; genus Sarcophaga; species Sarcophaga subvicina. The sequence continues at coordinate 1,046,123 of OW388084.2, forward strand.
TGGTTTAGAGTTAAAAAAAAATAATTCCAAATAGACAACAATAACCGTTCAGTTCATTAACCCGATAGTTGTAGTTTCTGTCTAATAATTATTCAAACTCCGATACCAATAATTTTGATCGTGTTTCTTTGCAATATTTTTTCGACTCATTTTTTAGCTGTTAGGCTTCCAACTACAAGATCGACACGTTTATTGCTGTAAGAATTGGCAACAACAGCAAAAAAAAAACGAAAAAAACTAAAGAAACAAACAAAAAAATTAAATTGTATAATTTATTTAAACAATCTATCTATGCAAGCTTTATTATAATATTTTTTATTGTTATTTTTATTTTTTGTATTCTTTTTTGTAATTTCCATCATCATGAAATGGAAACAAAAGGAAAAAATATCAGAAAGAAATCGGCATTAAAGATCGATTTAAAACGTACTTCTTTTTTTTCTTTATTTCTTTATTTCTTACACAATTTTAGAATGTGTAAATAATGGCAACAAAAGAACCTTGAAAAATAATTTAAAAAAAAAAATACAAAATAAGAAATAAAATCGTAAAAAAGTTTAAATCGATTTGATAAATTAACCACACAAATAAAATCAAACAACAAAAAAAAAGAACTAAACAGTGGTTAGGAAAGACTAAAAATCCAACTACTCAAGTCTATTAAGCAAATGAAAAATTAATTTGAGAAAATTAAATTAATAAAAAACAACAAGAGGTGTTTTTTAAAACACCCAGCAGGGTGGTATACCTCGCTTGACATGCAGTTATCCGGATAGGCCAATTGCATCATTCTAATACCAGATTGACTTTCTTGGTGAAATGGATGCATGCTACAGCTGCTCGTGGATACTAGTTGCTACACGGATGGAAACCAGAAACTAAACTTTGCCTTCGGCTACCGGACCATAACACGGGTTTTCCTAGAACGGTACGCATTGCATGAGTTCCTAGTTATCATGAGTATTTTAAAATGCACTCACGGCATGTGTTGAAGATATCGAAACTATTGTGCACGTTTTGTGTCATTGCTGTCGTAAACTCAGGATTCCAATATTTTGGTGATAACACCATACCAGACATAACTCGTCTCAGGGGTGTGCACTGTGCACTTTGTACAAGATACAGACTTCCTACAGAAAGTAAGGTGATATTTCTAGTGGTGAGCGCACAACAAGCCTACACAATGGCTTAGGAGTAGGTCAATAAGTATGAGATCCTTGGGTCTCTTTCAACCTATCTAACAGAAACTATTTTTCAATTCAAATACGTTATTCTTATTTAAAATGGTATAAAAACTTTTTAATATTAAAACTGTTGCTAACGGTACTAACGTACTTTTTTTTTGAAATAGCATTAGCATGTCTTAGCATTAAAGTTGCCACTTCGACAGAATCAGTGTCGCTTAAATTCTGTTTCTGCTTAATTCATGTCACTAAAGATATGCCATTCAATTAAAATAAGAGCATTAGATTGCTTTAGCTCCTTATTTTCTCAGTATGAAAATAGCATAATTTGCAATTGTATCGCGAATACATTGTCAGACGTGACTCCCTAAGAATGTTTCTAAAACGGCCTTATTAACAAATGGCCGTGCTGGTGTAAATGAATGCATGCATGGTTGGTATTCTTAAAAGTGCTTGTTTGAGAGAGTAAATGTTATTAAACAACAACTTTTAACAAGTAAAACTAATTTGCATATGTATACGTTAACGATACTGATACTTGGCCTAAAAGTACCTCCATTACACTCACTACTGCCATTCACCGTCACTAATTCGAGCATTAAAATATAAATGGAATGCCAAACAATGGTTGTTGTTGTCTACTAGCGATTAATGCCAGTCAGTCAGTAACTATTAAAAACGAGTAGAGATAGAGAGTGTGTAGAATTTAAGAAAGAAAAATGTCATATTATATGTAGAAGTGTTTGTTAAACCCTATTTGACTATTTTTATTTGCTAAAAAAAATCGTTATCTGTTGGGATCTTCAAATACTCGATTGAATAAGTCTGATGCCAGGAAAACCTTTTTCAGGCTCAAAGACCACATCAGTATTTGGCACCCTGAGTCTTAGACATCACAGTGACACCATCCACCGACATAATTCTGCAAGAAATATTTTCAAAATGGCTAATAGAAATTCAAATAGGCGATCTTTGAGAAGTTTCTGCTGTAAAAGAAACCGTTAGACCTTCGACCTTATATCCTCGAATTTCACTCTATATTTCTTGTGGCCGTACAACCATTTTGAATGTTCAGTAACAGCAAATGCTGTGATATCACCGTGTGAATAGTTCCAAGATTGGCTAAACTTCAATGCAAAGAAATGTCTTTAGAACGGTAGTTACAGTAGAGTGAAATAGATAGTCTTTCTCTTCGGTATATTGTTACTGACATTTTCGATCAAATTACTTGGTCCTCATAGAATAATGTCTGCATACTGGGACGGAGTTTATATTGCCTTTATATTTCTTTATTATGAACTAAATACACACACTGACGACTTTATGCCAAAGGGGTAATACACTCCCACGGTCCTCTTAAGACTTTGCAAATGTTCCTTAATGCTTACTTAAGATCGAACATTGGTCTCGTCTATCTGTATTTCTCTTTTACGTCTCTCTCTCCCTATCTCTCATACCATTTTATTACACTCAAATCCTCAGACTTATTAGAGAGTAATTGTTTACAGAAAAATATTTTCTAAACATTCCATTTCAATGCGCATTCACGTGCCTACAACTTGTTCTTGTTCCTTTAGCATCATGGTTATATCGAACAGCGTTGAGCTCTTGGCCATCTTGACTACAAACTTAACCATCATTCTGGGTAATTAATTAAAAACTGTTAGCGTTACGCTTCGTAAAGCAGCAGTAACAACAACAACAACAAAATGGAAAAAATTATAAAAAAAAAACTCCAGAAGTATTTCAATTTAACTGCAAACATACAACATACCTTGCCACGTAACGTAGCAAATGAGAGCCAACCAGCAAAAGATAAGAGAAAGACCAACAGAAATAAATAAAAAAACGAAAACTTAACCTCAAACAACTATTAACAGCACCTTTATGTTCATTTCAAATAACTCAAGTGGTTTTTTTTTTCAAAAATATTTTTTTTTCTTTTTTAAATTGCATGAATGGGAAATTCTAGTTGCAACAAATGGCGGGAATGTTCACATCACTTCAACCTGATAATGAAGATGAAGCAGAAGCAAAAATTTTCTTTTGAACTCATCCTCTTCACATATCTCTTACGTATCTTTTACTGCAATTTTTTTTTTTGTTATTGAATTTCTAGAATCATAGAATCACAGAAGCGGATATAAAACATGACCGGGCGGCTCTCACAAGCTTTAAAGCAAAGTTTGAAAGTCTTAAAATATTTCTTTTTTTTCTCTATCTCTCTCTATCTCTCTCTCTCACCCTCTGTTTTCTTTTTGTAATGAGAATTCCTTAAATGCTTTTAACACAATTAATTTTTAAACCTCTCGACCCTTCTTTCCATCTGTTTAAACACTCGTCAACGATCAAAGACCTGTAAAGCCGACAATTGCGAGAATTACAAAACAAACAAAAAACAATAATAAAAAAAGGTGGCATCTCTATGACGCTTAAATTACTTTGAGGTTATGTTTTGCTAAATACGAGTAAACTATTCCACACTGGAATTCTTCTTTTCTTGGCCGTCGAGGCGCTATGTATTGGCATGAGCAAATTGGCTAAAAAAGGAAATTAAAAAAGAAAACCGTTTTGTTAACAAAACACAAATACCAGGCAGTTGATAATTTCAGTCAATTAGTAGTTAAACGATTTCGATAGCGCTCCACCACTTATTGGATATTAATTAACCCGTCTCTTCGGGGCAGTAGTGGAAAGGAGTCATTGTAGCAAAACAATCTTAAATAATCCAAAAAAAAACCCAACCCAGAGATGTATTTTAACGCCAAATATAATTATAATGACAGGACGCGTTATTCAGACGCTGCTGCTAATGCTGTTATTGCTAGAATTTTATCAATTAAAGTCGATTTTAATTTCCTCATGAAAAGACAAAATAAGTTGCCAGGTCAATGAAGAATACCAAACAGGTTAAATGCAGTTGTCAACATGGCCAGCAATTTTGTAAACATATTTGTCGAGACAATTAGCTTGGTAGCTATCAATTCAAATTGCTTTTTTGTCAGTTAAAAATTTAAAAGATTTTAAAATTATTTAATTTAAATTCTTTTTCTAAACAAAGTACGTTTAACACTATTTTGTAGGCTTTAAATATACCCAAAGGTATTGGAAAAAATATTATATCCTGCAGTATCTTGTTTGCGGTGTTTGTTATGCTCAGTGATTTTAATATTAGAAAAAAAAAATAGCGAATATTCCCTCTAATGCATTGTGCGTTCGAATTTCCAATCGACTACACACGGATGTGCTATGCGAGAAAGATTTGTTGTAGCGATAGAATAGTGAAACACATGCCACATTATGACAGTGCTCCAATAAATCAATAGAGTTGAATATCCTACGGTCAATAATGAGAATTTTCGCCCTTTCCTGTACGTGGTCAGAAGCCTGAAAATAGACTTTGAGGCACCGGCCCATACCTGACGATTGTATCCCATTCTCGGTCGGATATCATTGGTGTAAATAGTAAGGATGTTATGGAGTGAATTATTTCTTGCACCGTCTTTAGAAACCCAAGCATGTGAATGCTTCTTTCAACACTTGAAAAATATGACATATTTCGTAAATATACAATTATTCGTAAACCGTTATTCGGAACTTACTTTTATTTTTCATTATTCGGTGCTACTGTGGAATCTATAAAAACATTTCGCAAATTAAATACAAATCTGCAAAATCTGGTTGAAATGATAAAATATATCACAATTGCTATGTGTAAACATGAATTTTATGCTCTATGACGTAACATAGCTGTTGATTATATTTATTCTTTGATCTTTGAAAATATTTAGGAATCCAAAAAGACTTGACTTTCAACCAAAAAAGAAAAAAATTTCACTTTTTTCTGGGCACAGAATCCATCCATAAGCGGAAATCGTGGTTCATATTAAAAATAGGTTTCGTTGTTATTGCTGTTTTTATTGTCTATAATCTTAACACAATTATTATTAAAAAAAACAAAAAAAACAAATTCTTTCTATTTTCCTTCTTTTCTTTTTCATTTATTGTTGCCCCAGTGTTTGTTAGCTGTTGTTTTTGTTTCTCCATTAAAAAAGAAAAAAAATTATTTTGATTGAGTCAGTCAGTGAGTATCCAAATATGTACGTTCGGTTCAGTTAGTAAACCTTTTAAACTGGGTCAAATTTATCCAAGTGCCAGTTTAAATATGAAAACAACAGCAACAACAAAAATAGAAGAGAAAAAAAAATCTGACGTTTTAATATTTTTTAACACCGAGTACTCACTCGTCTTCTACTCATAATCGTTATTATGTTTGGATTATTTCCATTTGTTGCAATTGTTGTTGTTGTTATGCTTTTATTGGTTTTTTTTTGTTGTACAAGAAAAAAGGCAATTTTTTTAGTTTGTATTTTTCATTGAATACGTAAAACATTTAAAACGCATAAAATCGTACATGTTTACCTCACTGAAAAAAAGGGAGCCAGACTCATTGATTAATGCTTCGTTTATATAAATTTCTTAGTGATTTGTACAGTGATGGTCAATGAAATAGCACCTTAAAAATATAAACCAAACGAGTTGCTAAAATTGTGAAAAGGGTCAGTCAGTTGATACTTTTTATAGCAAAATGTTAAAAAATTAATTAATTATTGGATGCAATTATTTTTGGATCTTGCCATGTAAGATTGCACTGTCCTAGATTTTGAAGTATCGAACGTCCACAGCAGTTGCTTAACCGTCCTCGGATTCCACTCAAGTGCCATTCTTATTATACTATCAGAATTCTTTGTGAATGTAAAGGCGATCCATCTCCATCCATTTCCAACGTTTAATTTGTGTTATTATGGGTTCCTCGCTGGTATGGGTTCCAGACATCCATGTTGCTGATGTTATTAGGCCAGAATATGTTTCTGAGGCACTTATTGAGGAATACCTATAGTTTTTGCGTAATGCAATACTAACCAGATTATTTACGTCTGTTTCTGCGCCGCCATTTGTTGTCTATATTACTGCCTAGATAGCAGAAGCTACCTATGTATTGTACTTGTTAGCCTTGTAGCATGATTTTGTCGGTGCTTATGTTCATATTTATCTCAATTCCAATACAGCGCGTGAGCTTTGTTTGCATGTTAAAGACTTTGTGCAAGAGGAGACAAAATCCTTGAATTAGCGTGAGACACTCCAGGTTATTCCTCTTCTCTCTGAACAGATTTCTCTCAGCTGAGGTGATATGGCGCATCTTTGATATACCTCAGCGTTTGTGTGAAATGGTTGACTTATATGCTGTTGTAAAGAACTGAGAGTTCATCATCGTCGTACATAGATCTAATGATGCATATTACCAACTGGGGCACTTCATTTCTTCTCAATGCTTTTAATGTGGCAGTTCGTACGATGGTATAGAAGAAGGCTTTCTTGAAATTCAAAAGTGTACTTAAATTAAAATTTGTTGCAAAAATCAAATGACTTTAAATACGTTTTGCGACTACATACATACATATATTCTATTGATATGCAGAGTGAGTGACAAAAATACTAACATAAGTATAGAAGAATACAGTACGATGCTTTTACAAGGGAAAATTGTTGTGTTGTAAAGACTTCTCTTCTTTTGCTCATAACTGTTAACGCTTTGCTACTCATAATCCCAATCATGTTCTCAAAGTAGGAAGGTGGTCAAAAATGAATTTTAATGTTACACCATTCTTAACCCTAGATTGGTATAAATTCATCGAAATGACCGAATCTGCTCTTGTTTTTGCATGTTGTTTTCTATAGCTCTGGTCGACAGCGTTTTTATGTTGTAGGGAATATTGTATTGCCGTTTGCAGTAGAAAGTTAAGTCTTGTTGATATTAATCCTTAGAACTGACTTTGTGATAATGATTAGATGATCAGCTGACTTATAATTGAGACAGTAAACGCCATAGTGTTCTGAATCCTGAACTAAAGTGGAAAATGTTATAGTAATCGTATAAAGCCTAAACTTATGTATATGGCATGTGCAAGTACATTATCGTAATGGCTTTATTTGCCACAATTCCAGGAAGCTGCTCTCGAGCTTCCTCAAATCCAAAGATGATAATCCCATTTCAGTTGTACGATTTTGTGGTCAATAAAGTTTTTGACTTTTGAAAATAAAATTCCAATTCAAATTACATTCCACACAAGCAGAAGAACCGAAATAGATATTTACAATAAAATTATTTTCGATAACACTTCAGAAAACAAAACGAATTTCTCTCGTAATTATCGAAATTTCTCGATACTTTTCAATACGTATAAAAAAGTATACGAATTTAGGGTTAATGATTATAATGAAACTCATCATGCTGAGCATGATAATGATGTCTGTAATGTAATGATTATTATGATGTATTCATTTACTTATGGAATGTTACGAATACTCGTAAGTTGTAACGCTTTCTGAATTGTTAACGAAGTCAACGAATGAGAAAAATTCGTTTCTCAATGAAAGAATTGAAAATTTGATTTGTTTTTTAAATTTAATTTTAAAGGTGGAACCTGAGGTTATTACAAATGACAGTGTTGTAAAATCAAAAATGATAACAATTACAATGAGACCAAAATGGCAGCAACAACAAACATACATACATAATTACGATAAAATATTAAAACAAACAAACAAACAAAAATTATTTAGAACATGATAAGAGTATAAAACAAATTCATTTTCATTAAAACATTTTATTTTAATTAAAAAAACACTGAAAATAAATACCAAATCAAATGGGAACAGGAAGGAATAAAGAAAAATTATTGAAAACGTATGCTTCGCACTTTCTTTTTAATTGTCAATTGCATTTTTCTTAAAAATTCTCACTTAATGTATTAAGGCTTAATTGCACTTAAGAGGCATTCATTTGTCCTAAAACTTAGTATAACAAGGAAAGTGATATTTTTCCTCTTTCTTCTCAATCCTCTTTTTTCTTTTACAACCATAAAGCGATGAATATTCGATTTTTTGACGTTCATTAACCGTAAACATTGATTTTTTATGGTGTTGCGATTTAGAAAAATTACTACAAGGTCATAAAAGTTATGGTTTAAAGGCTATACAGTTTTTCTTTTTTGTTTACAGTTTTGAATAATTTGGAAAAAAATATGGGGGAAAAAATTTGCCTAAATTTGTGATTCCGGGTTAAAAAGTCACTTTGTTTATATTTTCAATTCAAAAAGAAATGAGCACACTCCGAAATAATGTAATGTTAATAAAAAAAAAGAAAAGTAATTGGTCATCAATAAAATCCATTTAAAATGTGAATTAAAATGACTAACTAATTTCGTAGAGTTCATATCATTTACAGGAACTGGATGGTATATAGAAATCAAAAACGGTTTACCCGCTGTAACGGAATTTTTAATGTGTATGTAGCTGCTTGCGCCCCAGGTGCCAAAGTACTCGTTTATCTTTGGCGTAAGCCGCAATGGTAATCTCGCACTTTATATCTCACCGAACACGCCATCATAATGCTGTTTGTTCTGTTCTAAGGCTTTATTTCTATATTTTCTTTTATAAAGAGAGTGAATAAATAATTATTCTGATATTTATCGAAATTCTATAGGAAATAATAGAATCTTGAATAATTTATTGAGATGAAGTAATTTTTAAAAATTATCTGTAGATAATCCCTCGTCTAGTAGATACAGTATCAGTACAGTTGGTTTATTAGAGGCAAGACACTGGTTCAAATCCCAGCCTAGACCTCTGAGAGTAAATAAAATTGCCATGCAAAGTTTCTTTTCTCGATTATACAAACATTATAATATGGTTTTCCAAAAAGTATTTTTAAGTCCAAAATGCCTTCAACAGTTTTGCAAAATCCAAAGTAAACAAATATTCTTCCAACCTAAAAAAATATTCGAAATCTTTTCATATTGAAAGCATGCATGCATATTAGACTAATTCTTACATTTCTTTAAATATGCCTTCAATATAAAAATTATTTTAAATTCTAAATAACATCAGTTTTCCATATAAAAAAAAAGAAAACTGCCAGCATGTAAATTTATTTGTTTTGTTTTTATTCTTGTTAGTTTTTTATTTGTATTTTTCACAATATGACTGTGATTATGTCATGTTTAGAAAATGTGTCGTGCAAAAAATTGTTCTACTGTCTGGGCTGTCAGTCCACTTTTGTTATTCAATATTCAAACGATACAACAAAAACAAATAAAACATAGACAATCTGGTTTTGAGAATGAAATAAATCAATTTAATAAAATATTATTAGGAAAATAGCAAAATTCATACATACATACATATGTATTTATGTCGAGTTAATTTTGTTTAACTTGTTATTATTTTTGTTTAATTTTTTTTTTTTTTTTAATAATTTTTGTTCTTTTTTTTTTTGTTTTAAGAAAAACTGCCGAAAAATTTTTTTGTTAATAATTACCATTAAAGAAGTGAATGTCTAACAAAACAAGAAGGAAAGGATTGTAAAAAAAAATTATGTCCACAGATAAAATGAATTCAATTGCTAGTCAACCCGCAGAGGAATTTTTTTTCCAGCAAAACTTGAAAATGTTTATACCAAAAAAAGCATGTTTAGCAAGAGCTGGTGCTTGTATGGCAATACTTTGTAGACTATAATTTTTTTCACAAAGGAATATTGAATGTCCTGAACCGAAAACTGTCAATTTACCATAAAAATTTCGTTTGAAAACCTAATCATGACAATAATTATAGAATGGGACCCCTTTTTTGTTGCTCCGTAACGAAAGCGTGTTAAGATTTTTTTCATGACATGGCAAAACTATCGAAGTAGTAAAGGGTAATTGTATGAAATATGAGATAAATTAAAAAAATAAAGCGCATAGTACATACGTACGCTAAGCATTACTAACTAAGTAAACTCATACAACCTAATGGAATTTTAAAGATTCCGTCTTAGCTAAATTTATCTTTCGTCGTTTCAATATTATAGAAATAACGATAGTATCGATAAATTGTAGGTAAAATATCGATAAGTATCGATAAATTTCCTGTCGAACAAAATCCCATAAACAACTATAGAAAAAAAATCGATAGTTTTCTGTAAAAAATGTTCAAGGAATTTTCCGCCAGAAACTCTGATAACAACAATCGATTTTATAATGAAAATTGTAAAAGAATTCGAAACTTAATGAATCTGAGGAAGTTATTAATTATTAATTGTTGTTATAGTTGTCATTTTGAATTTTCTACATAATATTATTGAATATTACCAAGGCCCTATAAACGAAGTTATCGATATTAGAAATTCCTAAAAAAAAACCTTAAAACTAAGTAATATTCATGAAATTTATCGATATTATTTTCAATTAACTTATTAATTAATAAAAAATATTTCGAACTGAAGAACATTGATGATGTTTACTTTAGAAACTTCCATATTTTTATTATTCTATACAAACTAGATAATTATCGATAAAATTTCTATCGAATTGCATAACAAAAATGTAGATATTCTTAAAGGGGTTTATGAAAAACTTATGTTCATTTAACGATTTTTTATAGAAAAATTATCGACTTTTCTTGTGTTATTATATACAATTCATCTAATCCTGATTGGATGTTACAAATCTAAATGCATATTAAAATTGTGCTGCCACCTACAATTTTCTATAGCATAGAATATTATTTCGCTCTCCCCAGCGAATCCATCTGTGTATAACTACTGTAGCGTAACCAAAAGAGCAGTTTTTTTTTTGGTTCCATAAGCATAATTAAATTATTTTTTTCATAATATTTTATCGCCTTAAGATTTATTTTATTTGGGTTTCTTATTATTATTATTGTTTAATGGGTTCGCTTCTTTTTTTTCTTAATTTGGCTAAAACAAAATTCAAAACGAATTGACTGGCTGTGGTGGTGGACTGGGTCAATTGCTTGATAATGACAGCGCAACAGCCAAAGCCAGTCAATAGTTAAAATGGTATTCTTGTTGTTGTTAGAAGTTAACAACGTAATTCGGTCAAATCAAAACCCAAATAATTTACTACAAAACAAAAAAAAAATAAAATAAAATAAAACAAGAATAATCAGAATAACGTTGTTAAACAAAAAAATTCAGATCGTGCTAAATTATCATTATTTATCGTTGCCTTAGGGATTCAACTGACAAAGAACAACAACAAATAGCCAAAAAAATTCTTGATTTTGTTTCAATTGGTCTTTGTATAGAATGCTTTCAAATCTAAAAAGAAAAGGGGGAACGCAGAAAATATTTACGTAAATATACGAGGTAATATTTTCAATTCGATTTAAGTTCGAAAAAAGTTCAATTTGGGTCCAAGTATCAATTGCTTACCATTGTAGTGCCTAACTACTTCAGGCACAGAAAGAAAGAACGAATTCGATGTGAAAATTATTCATAATATCCATCCATTACGTGCTACTGACATAGTCTTCTCCGACGTTGATTTAGCAAAATGTCGTCAAACATAACTCCAGCAGGGAAATTTTTGAAACATTTTCAAACAACGTCGACTTTTAGCCGTGTACTTCCTTTATTTGTAATGTGTAATCTATCTCCCCTTGGTGAACGTAAATCTATCTCCCTGAATACCCTTTTCTATAGTGTTTTTAAGCTAAATTTTTATTGTCTGTAGATTGTAAACTTTTAAACGGTCATGTTTTAAATGTCAGTTAACCAGAAGAAAAAATTGCTAAAATACAATAAAAAAAATGTTTTTGCTTGGCTGTCCACTACCGTTAAGAGTGAATAAAAACACAAAAAGAACAAGCAAAAATTATTGTACTTCCAGTATTGCCAATTCATTTTTATTTTATTTTTTTTGTATATTTTTCTAACAAATCCAAATTCGTATGTAAAAATTATCCTCCAGCTTTTTGACTTTAAACATTTTTTTCTGTCTTTTTTTTACAAGTAAAGTGCATGAAAGAGAAGTTAAAAGCCGGGTGATTTATGGATCGTTAACGGGGAAAAATTGTGGAAAAAAGAGAAACTGTTGCAGCATTAAAATGAGGGTGTTAAAGTCATAACTTTTTTTCTTTTTGTTGATTTTTTCTGGCCAATATTTCTTAAAGCTACAGCTAGCCAGCCATTTACATCCTAATAATTCGCCAACCTTTCACTTGGTGTAGTTTTTTTTAGGTTTTTTGCTTTACAGCCATAGATAGTATTTGTTTAAGAATGTTGACCAACACTAACTATTCACAGTTATTAAAACGACTGCCGGTTATTTGTCATTTCCATTTGGATTATTTATTATTAATGATGACAATTTTATCCACAAAAAACCTTTAGAAAAATTAAAAAAAAAGAAAAAAGATCAGAAATAAATTATAGAAATTGGTTTAGAAAGATAGAAAAGAAAAAAACAAATAATTTCGTTAGGAGACAATGGTAGACATTGTTTAGTCCTACACATATTTGGCTAATCGGTAATCAAACATAAGAAATTCAAATCTTCCTATTTTTCTATTGACGTTTGTAACGTATGTAAGTATCTAACGAAATTCAGACATTCTTCATAAATCCAATTTGGCGTCTAGTATCCACAATCCCGAATAATCTCTAACTTTGGTAGTTACTTACTTAATTGGTATTTACAATCCTTCAGTCACGGATTAGTAGCTTTTCACACCATTTATGTTGTGTGTGAGTATCGGGACGTACAGTCTAAAGCCGACAGATTTTTAAACAAAATTCTATGGCAATATTATATACTCTCAGGATTTTTGCCAGCAAACTGTTTTTGGAGGAAGTCTCCGAAGAATTTTATTTGTCATATTGCCTGGTTGCCTAAGGGTTTGAGTACTCTTGGTATAGCATAAAATTGACTTTTTGTGGTACATTCGGCGTTTACTTTATGAATAACTCTGCAGATCAATCAAAATACCTGGCTGGTGATATAATTGTGAATAAACTTAAACTCTATACACACACCAATACAACTTGGCTACTTGCCAACCCTGCAATTTGTGCAAATGTTGTTTGTTTGTTCTGAACTGTATTTCAGAGTTATTTTTATTTAAAACAAGTGTGACTTTTTTGTTGGTTCTATTCAACTTTGTCTTGATTGCTTGGCCTATCACTGAAGGGGCATCTTAAAGTCATTGAGATTTTTCTTTGTTTTTTCCATTGATCATTACATTTGGATACGTTTTGAATATTAAAGCCACGTACGCTCATGCGTATGCCTGACTGGACCCTTATTCAAAACAGCTCTTGATAATCAAGTTGGTGTCGTAAATTTTTTTGTTATAAAAGTCTAGTTGATCTCCTTTTATGTACATGTGTATGTGTGTTCTTTGTCTATTTAAAAGGGGCTCCAATCAATTAAAGTGCTTTAATCTTGCCATGTTCCCTTTGTTGAGAGCTTTAAAATAAAAAGACAGTGGCAGTGATTGCAATGGCTTTAGTCCAGAGTTGAGTACCGTGGCTTGTGGTTAAAATATGAAAAATAAGACAAATCACTTGGCTTTACGCAAATTACTTTAGTGGTGTTAAGGAATGAAAATAGCGAACGAGTATTACAATTTGATCTGTTCGAGGTCAAGGATAATAATGTGGCCACATTCATGCCTTATGTTCTGTTTTATATTTTTCTTTTTTTCCTTCTTTTTTTGTTTGTATTGCATTAAGAATATATAAATTTTATTGTTGTTATTATTACACTAGGCAAGAATATTTTTTAAGTTTTTTTGTTGTTTTTTTTGTTGTTTTCTTTTTTAAAAATCTTTTAGCATGTTGAGAGACAGTGTCATGTGGCAAGAAAAAAATCTTTTCATGTATCGTTCGTTTTCAATTTCTTATATGCTGCAAAACAAATGACAGATTACATGATAGTATTTCAAGGAATTAAATTTATTTCTACTTCTTTCGTTATTCTTTTGTTTTTTTTTAAGTTTTCTTTATAATTTTAAACACGTTGATGTCAACTATTTTACTTGAAGCTCTAAAGATGCAGGCACTTTGTCTGGGTTTACTTAAAGAAGACTTATTTAATTTCTTTATTCTTTAAAATTATTTGCATTTTCATAAAACCTCCACCATGTTATTTTTGAACTTTTTCTCCTGAGTTTTCATACAAAGTTGTTACTTGTAAATCTTCAATCAAAACAAATTGATTCTTAAAAAAATGACATAAGTATGTACGTATATTAGCTTAAAAAATAAAAAAAAAATAACATAAAATATACCATGATAAAATTCATAGTAACGTTGTAAGAGGAAGGCTTTAGAGTAATAATAGAAACAACAAGCAAGATAAATAATTTTAGCTTTTAAGGGAATATTAATTAATCGTTTAAGTTCAATTACAAAAAAAAACAAACAAAAATTTAAAGTTTAGTATAGTTTTCAATCATCACGCAACATGCATACATACAGTGAGCGCCAAAAGTGAATAAACACCACTGAAATAATTCATTTTCTTAGGATAGCGAGAAAAGTAAATATAGTAAACAAAAGTAAATAGTCGAATAAATTTCCAAAAATAAAAACGTTTAAAACGTTAAAACAAAAAAAAACAATTCATGATAAGGGAACTTTTTTTATACTTAAGAACATAATAGAAAATTTAAAATTATAGTGGGTGTTGACTCACTTATGGCGCCCACTGTATGTCATAGGCCACATTAAATGAATACTAACCATCACATAGGAAATGAAAAATGCCTCTAGATCTAGATTTTAAGCCGCAAACCTTTAAAAAATGGCATTCGAGAGAAAAAGACGATAAAACGTATTTTTAAGCCGGCCTTAGACTAAGAACAAACCGCAAAATATGCGGGCTATAGACCGCTCTCCACTTAAATAACAGAAAGATAAAGAAGAGAAGGTAAAGAGACAGCCACGGAGAAAAATGAAAGACAGAAATTCTTAGTACGCAAAATAACAGCGATAACAAAGTGACTAAATGACTGACTGTCTAATCGAGAGATGAATGAATTCCTGCAATAAAGAAAAGCTTTTGGTTTCTTGTTTGTTGCGACGACTTTTGTTGAATCTTTTGTTTTGTTTTTGTCTGTTCCAAAGTCAATTCTCTTATAAACGTCCTCATGTTTAAGTTTTTCGATTGAAAGTAAAAAAAAAAATCTTTTGAAAACTTGTTTCACCATATTTTTTTGTTCTTGTTGCTGTTGTTGGCTTTTTTGTGTATTCATTTCTTGCTACCACAACCCAGCACCAACAACCATCTTATCAACCAGTCCATACTTTTTTTTTTTATTGATACGATGGCATTCAGTTCTGTGGAATCAGCAAACCTACAGGAACAACAACAAAAAAAAAACGAATTGCATTCATAAGAAAACATCGAAAATAATGTCCAAGAAGTTTTTCTGTCTTGCTGTCGTTGTTATTGTTGTTGCTGGTGTTATAAGAAAAACAAAAATTGTTTGGCAGGAACTGAGCAGCGGCTCCCAAATCGCATATTCTAGAAAAAGAATTACAATATAAAATTGTTAAAAACTGTTAAGGAAAGGTCACATTTCCTCATAACAAAAAAGAAAAAAAAGGCACACACTTAAATTAATTATTTTTGAGAACTAACCTCTGGTGCTCTGCAAATATTTTATTGAAAAAATGTTTTTTTTTTCAAAGCCTGATTTCTGAAATTTCACGAGAAATACCACAGCATATTTTTTAAAGCTGACCCTGATCCTCTCGAGAAACTTTTATTATTTAATTATTTCTTCAAAGTCACTTTACCTGAAACTATTTTGTCATTGTTATAGTAATAGACCTTAGAGCTTTCGTTTGGATGTAGAATGACACTCCTGCACCTTGTATATATCCTACAATTAGCTGCTTCGCACCTAGGCTTACAGTAACAAGGATTGTTGTTTGCAATGAGAGGATTAATGCTGTCTATACGATAATACACATGGAATAGAGGTTTTAAAAACGCGATCTATCAAATATAATGAGAAAGCTACGCTTTCTGTGGCACCATTGATAACGAATTAATGAAGTGTTTATTTTTGATTTGTTTTGCTTAATGCGCATGCAGCTTACCTGAGACTGCAATTGCAAAACTGTGGTTGCTGTGTTGCGTATATTGTTTTTATTGTTTAGATTCAAGAGCATATTTTATAACTTAAAAATCTTATAAAATATCCTTCATTGTGGCCGTTGTGGTCATAAACACTGTTTAAGAAAATCTGCTTTAACGCCTTAAAAAGCACTTAAGTACTGAAATGGTCTGCTATGCGCCCCACCTGCTGTCTGTCTTCGCATAGAATTACCTTTTGCAGTTCGGCCCGTATTGTTTACCCCTTCTGGTGGCTCATCTCTTTCTTCAGCATTTAAAACTTTTTGTTTGATTTCGATTTGCAACGCAACATTTTTGTTATGGTTGTGATGCGTTTCTTATTGTTTCTTTTTTATTGTTCTGGTGAGATTAGACTGTAATCGAGTTTGGCTTAAATGTGAAGGTCATTGCAAATGCATAAAGGCATGAAATGAAAGAGTACGAGTAAAAGGGAATATGTTGTACTAAAAAACGAACAGCAATTATTGAAATTCTTTTGCAACAATGTTTGATACAATGTTTGTTCGGAAGAGATCATTTTTTTCTCCTGATCTATGTATATGACAAGAGCGACTCCTTGTGGTTCAATGAATGTATATAACAGAGGAGAGTATGGTTTATTGTAGATAAACATGCTTCAGTTTCAGTTGGCATACTGAGTTAAATATTTAGACTTCGACTTTCAAGTACAGGCTTTAGAACATCTACTTATAGGAGAAATAAAAGATAATTGAATACAAAGAAAAGACTTTCCATTTTTTTTTAACTTGTGTTTGTATCACAATTGTTTTTTATACAATCATACTCAATCTCCTCCTTTTTTACATACATTTGTCTCGTAAATTTAGGCTACCGGATGAACTTCATGTGGCCGAGTGTTGTGAAATGGGTGGAGCAGGTGGTTTTAATTAAAATACACATCGCAGGTCACGAGCTGCGCTGGAAAAACTATCATGACATGAGCATTTTTCCCTATTTCATAATAATAAATCGTATTTTTCCTATGAAATCGCTAGGGTCTAGTGAGTAGTGTTTTGGCTTATTAGACGTGAGGCCGTGCTTCAAATCCCAGGGTGAACATTTCCAAAAAAAATGAAATATAAAAAACTCTGAGAGTAAATAAAAGTGCCCATGTAAAGTTACTTAAAAACCTATCGTTCGGAGTCGACTTTAAACATTTGGTCCCGCTAAATATGACCAAAGTTAACTTGCACAACTTAAGTGGTGTGCGAACCTAGGTCGTAATTCTGACTGAAGGGCTGTAAGCACCAATTAAGTAAGTTGTTGTGAAGCTCTTTTACCAAATCAAATTTTGTTTCCAGCAGTAATGCTTGAAATCCCGAGGTAGATATTGCAAATTTGTTTGGCCATTTAAAAGGTTAATCTTACAACATATTTTAATAATGCTGAGCTAGAATAACTTCAATTTGCCTTGTCTTCTATTTAGCCTACTAATTACAGTTACTGCGCAGCATTAGAATATTGTTTATCTCTTATTTGCACTATTTGTGGTTTAAAATTGTAAACAAATAACATACTTTGATAACAACATAAAGAAAACTCATAATAATAATAATAATAATACAACAACAACAGCAATAGTAATAATAATAATGTAAAAAAAAGAATTGTTGTAATGCCTGTTGTAATATCGTAATATCATGATCGTGACATTCATTTGGCCGTTTCTTCTGTTTACTATTTATTGTAACGGTCAAATACGGTTCAAAAATCTAAATACCGTATAATGGAATTGAAATTACAACAATAACAGCAACAACAGCAACAACAACAACAACAAAACAAATAAAACCCATTTAATGTTGTATATGATGATATTATTTGCAACTCTCTTGAATAATAAAGAAAAAAGGAAAAAAGGTTTCTTTCTTACCTTGTTTTCTTTATAGATTTTCATTTTCTTTTCTTTCTTCAAAACGTGTCGAACAAAATGAAAACAAAAAATAACAGGAAAAGAGAGGGGAAACTAAAGACGGAAAAGAGTAAAAAGAAGAAGAAAAAAACAATTGCAATAAAATCAAATCATAATAAATGATTTCAATGCCAAACGACAACAAACAACGAACGGCTGAACGGACAGACGTCTCTTTTTGTATAATTTCTTCTAAAAGGCCATAAAGCCGTAAAGGGCGAATCAATCCAGTGATTTTTGTGCACCTATGTACAAATTTCTAAATTTTTAAATTGAAAATAAAAAAAAATGCAGTTACATTTGGGTAGGGCTCTACAGAGCATAAGTACATTAAGAACGCTTTCGTCTAACACTTTGAAAATTTGACACTAAATTTGTTTGGCATTTTTACTGCCGAAAGTATTTTCTCGGAGCAGCCTAAGTCAGTGTAATATTGAGAAAGTTACTCTGTGGCAAAGTTGCACACTTATTTTAAGAATCAAATTTTTAATTTCTAAAATATTATTCAGAAGCTATGCCGCGTTCTTTGAAACAACTCTTAAAGTCATACTCTTTTCGGCATTAAAAATTATCCTCTGAAAAGCGATGAACTTCTTTAAAGATGAAAAACGATACGAAATAAAAACAAATGCATGACTCACGCCACATTTCACATTACGAGGCTGTTTCAAATCAAAATCACATTGGATGTCAACATGTTTTAGCAATAGACAAGCGGGAACAGACAAACAGACAGACAGACATTTAATATTTGCAATATAGTACAATACTACTGGCAACATTTGCGTGCCACATTAAACATTATATTGTCAAATTAAGTCGTGTAAATGAAAATTTAAATTGACTTGAATCACACTCACCAAACGGACTGAACCAATTTACTCACTCACTCACTCAGTCACTCTTTCACTTATTCTCATTCGAAAGCTCCAACTTCCTCTGAAAACTGCAAACAAAACGGAAATTTCAAATTTTTTTTTTTCGTCAACACATCTAAATAACGACTGAGTGACTGAGTGACTGTTGATTTGATGGCCTCTAACTTAGACGGCAGTCCATGTTAATGCTGCTTTAGTTTTTCCAGCGAAATGTCTAATATTTTTTTTTTCATTTTCATTAAAAAACGGCATGTCGTGTTCAAATTTTTTTAAATAATTTCAACGTTGTCTGGTTTTTTATTTTTATTTCAGTTTTTCGAACAGACTTCTGGTTAAAATTGCTTTTTTTTTGTTGCATGAATATTATTACGACTACATCTTCATGATGATGATGATGATGATGATGATGGTAATTATCCTCAAGCACAATGCATAAAACCGCATACATACTGCCGCCAGCGTGCAAAAGTGGCCACAATACTGGCTGTCTGTCATCAGCAGATGCTTTTACTACCAATTTCAACTATTGTTGCAGCAGTTGCTATTGTCATTTTGTTTTATTTTTTTCTGTTTCTGTTTTCGTTTTGTTGTTATTATTGAGCTGAGCTTCATATTATAAATTTAGAACAGAAACCGAAAAAAAAACAACAGCAGCAACAGCAGCAAAACTTTCTCCTGCATTGAACTGTTTTTCGTTTCGTTGTTTTTCTTTCTTTCTTTTTTATGAACTCTGGCTGACTGCCTCAAATATTCGACATCTCTTGGACATGTCAGTGCATCCAGAGTCAGCAGAACATAAACCAAAACAGCAACAGCAACAACAACAACAACAACAAAACAATTTTAATTTATAAAGTAGCCTACTGTGCTTATAATCAGCTCAGCTCGTATCGTTTATTCTGGTCATGTGTGGCTTTTATTCGGACGGACACGTTTTTGCACTTTTGCTACATTATTTTTTAATAACTTTTTAATTTCATGCTCTTTTTTCTTGCTGTTGTTGTTGTTGCTTTGCTGCTTCCCAAGATTTTAACATTAATTAGACTCTAGAGTTAAGGGAAAGCACCTGCCTTATACTCGTATAGAATGAAACTGACTGAAATTTTTTTTGTACAGAAATTAAATAAAAACTGCTGACACATTAAATTAAAAATGCCGTTTATAGTTCTTTTTTATTAAGGAGCGCATTATTGGCATTTTAAAGTAAAAGTTAAATCAATAGGTCTGCAAGGACAAACAAACAAAAAATATTGTTTTTCATATGAATAAAAGTAGAACTTCAATCGCAATATTAGTAGGTTAGGTTAGGTGAGGTTGAACTGTAGTCGCCTCAATGGACGGAACTTTTCTGGGTCCTATAAGATCACATTGGAATACCAATAAGGGATTACCCTGTGACCTGTTACAACTGCTATGACGTTGCTTAGTTGGAATATTGAAGGGTTTAATGCAAATTCTGTGCTGCATACATCTACATCAGGCCAGGTCTGTGTGGTGACTTTACAAGTGGATTCATTAACCCAACTTACCTTAGCCAATGAATGGAGTTTTGCCTCTCTACAGAGTAGCGTCAATCTCATGTAGAAATTCATTTGTATTTTCCGTAGTACCTGCTTTAGCCTTTTTGATACCTACGATGCAAACCAAATGAAGGTAACCTTAGAATGTCCCGCTAATTCCTTAGATCTTCCCTATCCTAGACTTGGTGTACTTATTTTCTAGGTATCTAATGGCCGCTTTACTACTTGGTAAATTTGTGTATATCATTACACAATATACTGTGTTGCCGTATTATTATTTTAACCTGAAAAGTACTACAATAATCTAGTAGTGCAAGGAACGATCGACTCTTGCGTGATCTGAATTTATCTGTGAAAATTTTGTATGACCGCCATCTGAGTTGTAAAACCAGGATCGTGAAGTCGATAGGTATATTCAGACCAATTCTACCCAAGATTTTAGCATGACCACAGCTTCTGTGCTTCCATGCTATGGGCTTCTCGATTGTCTATTGAAGTTCCAGTTAAGTTTGCTGTCCAATATGAATTCAAGATATTTGGCACTATCGGATAGAGTGACAGCTACTACTTTGATACTAGGGATAGGAAATTTAAGTACTTAATATCTCTGTTTCATTATAATATCAGTAATCTCGATTTAGGTTTCGTATTAAAAAGTTTTTTATTCTGTCTTTGCCAGTGTTTGTCATATCATTTTTCTTCTTTATACAAAATAAATAACTTTTATCGTATTTTGAATAAATTTTCGCCATCATTTTGTCGTTGAGTGTATAAAAAAATTGTTTAATAATCTGCGAATATTTTTCTTTTTATTGTAATTCAAAACTTCAAATTTTAATCTTTAAATAATTTAATTTTTTATTATAATTGTTGCTGTGTGTGTATAAACCACGACTCTTTATACATACATATGTATGTAAAAAAAGCAGAAACCAAGCCCCCTTAGGTTATAGAAAGAAAACAAAATTGTTGTTGCCAATATGTACTTATGATGGTTATTGTTGTTATTGTTTATTTAATATGAATTTTATTAAATGTTTATTAAAAATATTACTGACAAGCAAACCTACTTAGAGTTCTTTATATAACTTTTATAGAAAGGCAAATAAAACGCCAATATTGGTGAAAATCGATCGGAAACGATGATTCTCCCTTATACTGGATCATCTCCTACCTTCCTTGAAATTCTGCAACCGATCTTAATTTCTGAATCGGTTATATTCAATGTTTAGTGTTAGTGAATGTTTTATTTGTTTTATTTTTTGTGATCATCATTACTTTCATAAGATCCAAACGGCTTAAAGCCTCCTTTAAAGTGTTTAAAGTTTTGTAAACATGTTGAAATCAAGAGATGGATGGCTGAATGAATGAATGTGTGGCTGGTTGACTGGCTTAACTGCCTGAGTTTTTTTTTTTCCCTCCAGTTTTCCCTCTTCTTCTGATGCAGAAATTCAAGACAGACGCGTTGGTTGGTTGGCTATTTGATGATGTCGTCGTCGTCGTTTGATTACAGGCCTTGGTATTTATTTTCATTTTAACGCTCTCTTTAAAACAACAACTTATTACCATACATACCATACAGTTTTGTTTATATTTTATTGTAATTGTTGTAATTGTTGTAGTTGTTGTTGCTGTTGCTGTTGGTGTTATTATTTGCTTCATCTATTTGCCATTGGCTATGAAATTTATTTCGCTTATAGCCTGAATGACTGACGTCTCTTGTACCAACGTTGGCGCCACAAAACACTTTCGGGAAGTATGCTTCAATGACTGCTTGACAAACGAACTGCCTGACTGACTGGCTAACTGAGGACGTATGCATGTATGTATGTAAACAGCGGTCTGATGTCATATTTAAACAATTCTTACAGAGAACAGAGTTTTAAATCTCTGTTTCTGTTCTTTAATTATTAATCAGATTATGACATGAAATTAATTTAATTCATCACATTGAAATCAAGAACGATTTATTATTCTGTTCTCTGTTCTCTATTCTCTGTTTCTCAATTTAATTATCTATTGTTGTTAAAACTAAAGAAATAAACTCTTATTGTTTATTAAAAATCATAATTATTATATTTGCTTAAGAGGCTACCAAATACATACGTTAGTTTTTACGATCATACCGTGCGAATAAACTTTCAAAGATTTTCATTTTTGAATATTAAAATGAACAAAAAATGACAACAAACCTTTCATATGATAATTTGTTTAATTTAAATGCTTTGAACGTAATTTTTTCATTAAATTACTTTAAAGTGCAAAAGGTTGAATCAATTTTTAGATTGCCTAGGCGCATTATACAGTAAAGTTCTTCTAATGAAAGTGACTTCTAGAAAAAGCCAAAAAAAATCACAATCACCGCTGATTTAAATATTTAATTAGGAAGGTTTTTACTAACGTTTAATAAGGTCCAACTTTTTTACCTTTTACGTACATATTAAGGAGTCAATAGATCCAAGACCTAACCAAGAGTCTCCTGTCTGTTCAAATACACCTAAACGATCGTGTAGACATGTTGTGTGTTTATCATTAGGAATGTCATCTTACTTGCCATAGAAAGTCTGTATCTTGTACAAACTTCTTTAACTTCATCCAGTCCAGTCCTCTAAGACGAGTTAAGTCTGAAGTTTACGAAAGCTGGGCAATGACACAAAAAGTGCTCAATCGTTTCGACATATTCTATGCATGCCCAGCATTCATCATTTTCTAACACTCCAATACGTTTCAGGTGTACATGTAAGGCAGAGTGTCCCGTGAGTGCGCTCATTAGAGTGCTCACGACTTCCTTATTTATTTTTAAAATACTCATGGTTTTCTCTCATTAGGATCGCCTTAAAGTTGTTTTGCAATTTTTCCTACTGTGCCATTATTGCAAAATAGTCGATGTGAAGTCTCTTAGCTCAGGCCTTCATGCACTAAAAGGCATTGGCTTATCCAAACTTATAGTATGTAATACTGTGGCTCTATAATGCGTGCCGTTTCATGCCTCGAGTAATTGTTAATTGCCTTTTTACACTACAGAACGGTCTTTCATACCGTATATTCGTAACGATATTAAAATCTCTAGCTTGCGAAATGATTGCTAGCCCAGATCAGGATCATCCCCTGATCGCGCGTATCTTCGCTTGGAAAAACCGTAGTATTTACCGCTGCCCAGAGGCCAATCCCGTCCTATCTCCATGCATGTAGTAACTAGTCAAAAATCACCCGTAACATTCTGTTTTGTTTTTTCAATAATCGAAGAAATTAATTATTAAGAGCTTACATTGGATTGGTAGCAAACCTTTTACTACCGCTAAATTGAAATAACTTTCGAGTTACTTCTTTGGGTACTAAATAACAAGTTGACCTCTTGACCTCAAATAACTCGTAACCGGTTTTAATCTTCACCTCGAGTAAATAATTGAAAAATTCATTAAATTTTTTAAACTTCTTTTAACACTTAAAATATTGTTTTGTATTACACATACATATATACCACATACATACATATATATATGTATGTATACAACATATATATATATGCATACATATGTATAGTTTCTAAATAATGTTTTCGAAAATATATTGAATTGTTTGTTTTGAAGCAAATTTCATACAAAAGTTCATCCGGCTTCTTTTTTTGATTGTTGAGTAATCAAATGAATATTTTCGAAATCAAATTATTATTTAACAAATAAATATCAATTTTACGTGAACTCCCTCTTCTCCTCTTTATATTGTACATCATTTGAAAACCTAATCGAATTTAATAAAACTGAAATAAAAAATATTTGATCATTTGCTGTGAGGAAAGACATGTTATTACGCAAAAAAAAAATTGAAAAAGAAATCTTCGCATCAATTCCGGTATTTGAAAGAAAGACGCGTCATTCACTGCCACTGTAGCTGTCGCTTCAATTGCATTTTTCTTTAGACATTATCATTCGATTCGAATGGAGTGGAGTGGAGTAGAGTAGAGTGGAATGGCGTGTGGAGTGGTTGGTCTTGGAGTGGTTAAATAGATTTTTTTTTTAATAATAAAGATTGTATGTAACAACAACGGCAGCTTCCCCAAGTCATTGAAAACAACAACATCATTATTAAAATGCTACAATAGAAAATAAAAAACACAAAAAAAACGAAGAAGAAGTTGAATTAAAATTTGATTTTCAGGTTTATTGGACTCTGACTTACTTTCGCTGACAGTTGCCCGTGCAACACAATAAAAGAGAGGGCAATTTAAATTGCCCCTACAGCGTGGAGGAGGAAAGGATACAATTTCAGACACTCTATTACTGGCATCGAACACTATAAAACGTCTTAAACATGAAAATGTTCTTAATTAGGTTATATTGAATACGATGGGTAGAAGAAGAACAGATAATGGATAAATAGAATCCTAGCATAATTGATTATACATAATAGTCTCATTTAATCTCGAACGAATAAAAAAATTATAGAGGACTCAAGAGAGTTCATCTAATGCTTCCTCCGACCTCGCAGAGCTCCGTCTTCCTTAACATCATTCCCTAATGATTTATTACAACTTTTGTCAATGTCGTTATATGTATGTACGAGCGAGTATTGATGCATGCGTTCATATTGGCTTGTGTCAAAAAGCTGCCTCCTCTTATCGGTAAGGATGGTAATACTCTAATACCGATTTTTGACTTGATTTTTGGCATGGATTTATATAGACTAACTTCCGGATTTATATTGAACAGCATGAGATTTAAAATCCGAATTTATTTAGAATAGAAGCTGTATCCTGGCATTTATACATATTTCTAGAAAACGTATCCGATTCATATGTAATTTGAAAACAAAAACAAAAAAAAACCCAACATTTTAAATAGGGTCTTCGATCATTCGTTATGAATACATCCATCATGTAAAAAACAGTTAATTTTTCTACGCCACCATTTTTATTTATTGACTACAAAACCCTATAATTTTCAATTTTGCTACATTATGGCTCTATTGTTAGCTTTTTCTCTTGCCAAAATAATAGAAGACCGAAGCTTTCTTCGCTATTTTTTTATTTTTTTTTATTGCAGTTAATGACCATTTGTTTTGTAAAATCAGTTCCAAAAAATTTAAAAAAAAAATACTCTAAACCAGGCTTAACGAATTTCTTGAAAAAAATAAATAAAAAATAAAGCAGGCAAAGGCAATAAAACAAATTAAATGTATGATGATGGTTGGTTGAATCAGATGGTTTTTAGCAGATTTTTTTTTTTAATTTTAAAGGTGCTCTTGAATTTTAATTTACTTAGGTTTACAAAAGAAACCAAAACAAAAAACAAAAACTGATTTCTATTGTTTAATTGCAAACCTATAGTTATTATGTTTTATTTTTTATTTTTATTTTAAATGTATTTGTGTTGCCTGGCCAGGCAATTAAAAAACATTGTAAAGTTAGTGATGTTAGTGGAAAACAAAGAAAAAATGATAAAAAATTTTATTAATTTATGATTTAGTGAACAATATTATACATTTGCAAGACCGTAAAACATTTAAAGACATAAACATTTAAAAATTATGCCTTTTAAAACTATAAAAATCATAATAAAAGTTATGGATTTTAAGAAAACATTCTCACCTAACAATGTAAAGTAGTAAACCAGCAGGAATTTTATTATTTTGAAATCCAAATATTCTTCAAACAATTTCAGCAAAATTATTGTTAAGTTGTGCATTTTTTTTGTTTTGTTTTGTGAAGTCTGACTGTTTCCAATTCTGATAGTCAAACGCGTAGCTTGTTAGCGTCAGTGTGCTGTTTTGATAATTGATACTGTAAGGGATTAGTAAGAGTCTTTATGACTTCTTTAAAGATAAATTTATTTAAACAAATAAATCTTTTTATTTCTTAAAGATGACATTCGATTGTTTATGAAACATTTTTTCCAAATATGGGGAAGCCCGACGATGGTACGCCGGTACGAGGGCAATCTCAATTTGACTAGTTAGGAGTGTTGCTATTAAATTGGAAAGTTTTGAATTTTTCTACCCTTTATCAGAGTTGTCGCCAACCTAAGCTTTTTAGTCTTTTACAATTGCAAGTCCCATTTAAAATCCAAAGTGTTTGTCTTTTCATTTTAGAATCATAATTCATAGTTCCATTCTTTGTTAGCCTAGATCTCTCTAACATACGAGAAATTCTGAGGCCATTAGAGTATTCGAAGAGGTGCATCACAGATTCCTGAAGCAATATTTCAGAAAGACAACCATCATCGTATCATAATTTTGGCTAGGAAAAAAATCAGTAAAAATGTCTCTCTTTTCGTGTATAGACTTTTCAATTTTCATCATAAGCTTTTCTTTTCCTTTTCTGTGCTTATATTGTGGTTGTATTTGTTGTTTTTAAACTTCAAAATTTATAGAAGGCATATTCACCGACAGTGTAACTGAGTTTTCATTATTTTTCTTTTATAAAAATTTGTTATCGGAACAATGAGATCGTTAAAAAAAACTTTAAATAGAAATTCAAACGATAACAGCACGATAAAGAGTGCTGACTTCACATAAAGATGTCTATGAGAGAGAGAGAGAGAGAGAGAAGAAAAAACTGATAATTTACGCATATCGGCTAAAGACAAGACAAAAAGAAGCTGTGTGCAATAATTTATTATTTTTAACGGTGGCACATACATACATACATAGAACAACAGCAACAACAAATTGTTTTTATTTTTTTTTTCAAATTTCTAACACAGTTAATAATTGTATTTCGTTCTGAAATGAGGCACGTCGCAACAACATTGAAGATTAAAAACAAAAATGAGCACAAAAATTGCCACACTATCTGCCAACATGATGCGTTTCTTTTGAAAATTTAGAAAATATGAATTGTACCCATTGAGTGTTGCACGTTCTTAATAATCGTTGTTTCTGTTTATGTTCTTTCTATTTACAGGACGATATAAGCGATCAATGTGGCTTGACTAAGGCTGGTTTGGAAGAGTACACCATGAGGTCGAATTCATTTTATGACAATCCAGTGTTGTATCATCATCAGAAGCAATCATCGTATGCCCAATCGGAAGGCTATCACAGTTACGTTTCCAGTTCGGATTCAACATCAGCGACACCCATGCTGGACCGGTATGTACAATAATACGAAACACTCTAAGAATGCTTTAAACTGTGTATAAATAGGTTAGAATATCTATTTACGTTCCCTTAAATCCGGACAATTGAATAAAAGGCAGCTTTTGCAAATTTACTTTTTTCCGGTAGTTAAAATTAATTTTCCTGGTTAGCTAAAATCGTACAGAGATACTGATTAATGACTTATTCTAGTCTCTTTTAATGAAGTGTATTTCCGTCTGAAAACTACACATGTAGTCGGATTAACGGATTAGAGAGTGGAGACGTTCTTGAATTGAACTTTGTTCTAATCTTGTGGCCTTTTACAACATTGCCGCTGGTGGCAGAGCCCTTGAAGCCAAATTTAGATCATTTGTTTTGGTTTTAACCTTTTGCCAAATAAATTATTCCTTGAGTAAGCAGCCCGCTTAAAGAATGAAAGTTATACGTACGTAAGCACGATTCTCTAACCGAGGCTTAATTTATTATGATGTTCTGTTGGTCTTGGTCGCACCGTATACAAGATGCCTTTTCGAAAGAAAAAAACGAATAAAAAAATTGACGCAAAAGCTTCGCAAAAACATGGGAAAAAAGAAATCGTAATCAAACATAATCTCCAGTCATGCTTTTTTTTTGTAAAGATTTCAATTCTTCAAAACCTCGAAACAAATCGTACCGAGTATTAAAGGCAGTGCATTAAATATTGCATAATCGACAGAACTTTATTCCTTTCCTATAATGTCGGAGAACGAAAGAGAGGAAAGGGAAGCCATATTACTTGTCCAGCAGGCAGCATGGCATCTCCATGTATTACCTGTACTAGCTTCTGGTTAAATGGTTGGCTCATGTTGTCAATTGCATAAAAATTATGACAGCAGCAGTAACAGCAACATCAGAAAACAAATATCGAAATTCCACAATGACACCTTCTTATTCTTCTTCTTCTGCTTACATACTATGTATTATTCATTCCCTCCTCTTCTGTGTGAAGACCTGTAAAAGTTTATATTTTTCCCGTACCAGAATTCAGTTTTTACTTAAAAAAAAAAGAAAAGAAGTAGAATACGAAACATGGATCATGATCTATTTTAAGTTTCATCTTACCACCACATCAACACATTACCTACCACCAACACCAACCAACACCAACTGAAAAAGAAAAAGACAAAAAAACGTAGAAATTTTTATTATGTTACACGATATTAGATGCACTCCAACAACAACAATAACAACAAATATTAACACTAAAAATACCTTTCAGTGGTAGTAACGTGCAAGTTACGTTTGTTGCGCCACATTATTCTTTAGTACTCACATATGTACAACTATATGTATATGTGGCATACATGTATGTATAGGCTACGGTTTTATTTTTGCCATTAAAGGCATAAATTAAAATGTAAAACACATGCTATTTATGAATACAGCAATAAAAACTACTTATTTATTATACAGTAGTAATCAGCTAATAAGTAATGATAAATGGTAAATAAACTTTAACTTATAACTGATGATGTCGTATATAAATTACAATCGGCTGAAAATCTGGTGAACTGAAGTGAAATTTGGATCCCAGCTGTTTTACAAGAGTATCAATCAGTACAAATTTATAAGGCTTTTGATTTATATAAAAAGGCCTTCAAAGATCAGAGTTCAGTTTAAAACTAAGACAAACGTTTCAGCATATCTACATTTATTTACGGACAAGAACCTATTGGAGCATACCTTATGACAAAGTCTACTAAGCGTCCTTTGGTTCGCACAAAAATGAAATTGCAACAGGATCTGGAGTTAAAGAGTATAATGCAAGAATGTAAACGTAAAGAGCAACTAAACTTCATATGCAAGCCAGTCGCTTTGATCAGATGTTAGAGAGTGAGGTGAAATTCTCATCAGTCTTAAAGCTATGGTGATGTCGTTGGCGATTACAAACCAATGCAGTTTAAAGTCGACTCCGAACCACAAGATTTTTGAGAATCTTTTCATGGCAATTTTATTTTACTATCAGAGTTTTTGCCAGAAGATTTCATACTTTATTTCGTTAATGTCTTAGCTGGGACTTGAACCACAGCCTTTCGTCTAATAAGCCAACTTACTATCTACTAGCCTATTGCTATGTTTAGTCTGATTTTTTAACGTTCGTTGTTCTCTATTAAACTCAGTGGAACTATTTCGATTGGGTACAAATGGTTGTGACATGACCAAATTAAGAGCCCAATTCCTGATCATGAGATCTATTTGAGGCTAGTTTAGTACTACACACTGCGCCGTAGAAGGCGTTATCTTAAAGACAATAAGATAATCGTCAATGCATTGCTCTCTTTATCCACTCGTATCATTGCTACGAACTGACCCATTGAATGCTCTTTAGTAAACCATTCCTGTATACAAGTGTTAAAAGTAGAAATGTTGTTAGTTAAACACAGGAATAGTATTCTCTAACGAATCACTCTCCATCACAAGCAATCTAAGCCAGCAGCGAACAAGCGATGTAACTTTTAGTGGCTGGTAGAACCATCATCATTTGCCATTGCGTTCGTATAGCTAGCTGATAGCGGACGGGGAGCGGTGTTTGTTATGGTAGTGGTAGTGGTAGTATGGCAGTACGAGTTCCTTAACTTATGGCAAAACATGAAATCAGTTATGAATGTCACCGACATTGTCTCCATATCTATTCCAGTTTTTCTATCATTTTTTTTTCCTTCATTTTATCCTCGTTTTTGCTTTTTTTTCTATTTTCAACGTCTTGTTATTCCTATAAATGTCTACCAAAAGAATGTGGCATAAACTGGCTGCAATTTTTAATTCCAAAACAGCAATTTTATTAAGAAAAATCCATAGCCATCGCGAAACTAAACAAGTAGTTTAGCAGGATTGTAAGACTAATTCTTAAAGTTGTATGGACTATAATGACAATGCGGCAGCTATATTCAGCCGCAAATAAACAACATTGAAGAATAGATACTAATGTTGCAAGAATTTGATAACGTTGCATTATGATTACGTGTGTGAATCAGTGCCAAATCAGTAGAAATGAAAAGACACGATACGATAACAACAAACAATGGTTTGTTGTTGGTGGCCCTAAAAATAGATCACACTACTCTTCGTTTGGTAATAATCATCGGAATTCTGTAACCATTGACTCGAACAAACAGGCTTGTAGTGTATAGAACATTCTGGAATTTTGGCATGATTGAAGAAGAAATGATAGAACTTTCCACAAAGAAGGGTATATACGAGGGCAGTGGTTTCAAAGTTTCAAAATTTTAAACAAGAATTAAAAAAAAATTGATTCTTAATATAAACACCACCTAATGGGTGGTCTATAGTTATGAAGACAAGGATGTAGGCTATGCGTGATCTTTAGTAATTAAGAATAGCTTTAAAGTAGTTTTATAACCCCTGCCCCTTCTTACTTCGAGAATCTTAGTCAAGTCCACATAAAGTGAAATTTTTGCAAAAATTTATGTTTACTATAAACACTTGAATGAAACATTCAAAGCAGCAAGAAGTGATCTGAATGAGGCAAACATATGTATGTTTGAAACGATGCACTTTAAAGTTTTACTTTGAAATTAGAAGGCAATGGTTCACCGTTGAATCATCCTAAATGAAGCCAATAAACTATTTCAAACTGTTCACAGTTCTGCGAAGATATACTTGAAATAATACGGCAATGGTTGGCCAATACTACTATCCAATGTGTCCTGCTCACACTGCCTACTGTTTTGAGAACCGAACAGAACTAATAAAAAAAACACTTTTGCAACTGCCATTCCCATTAAAGATATCGATCACAACCTAGAATTTTCGAAATACGCGAGCGACATTTGTCTCATGGCGTATGGACTGGACAACATACAAGACCAACCATCTCATCGAAAATATCAGATTGGAAGTCAACAACAACAACAACTTGAAGTAGTAATAGTCCAAGTTTAATAGGTAAAAGTGAATATAATTTTCAATGCTTTTGTAAAATCAAGACTTCTCTATTGGCAATGAGATCTGGTTAATACTGAAAGCAACTATGCACTCGAAAGCAATCAGGTGTTTATTATTTATTAGCAATGAACTATGTATTCATAATCATTTCTGGACACAAGCCATCAGCAACTTATAGAGGCTAGTTAATGAAAAATTGAGATCTCCTAAGGAAACTCACTTCTGTCCTTCAATCGCATGGTCATTCATCGCACTTAGCATTCAGATGAATGACTTCTGCAGGAGCTGGGGGTCTAAAAAGAAAGGAGAGCTTTCACCTCATTGGTCAGTGCCCTGCTCTTGCTATAAGAGACTGACCTGTCGTTTTCTGACATCTTTGACTGAGTTTTCCAATACCCGATTAGAATTGATTGTGGTATCATAATGGGCCTAAACACTGTTCTAACTGAGATCCTTCCTTTAAGAGGGTTCCATCACCTTACCTAACCTATCTTAAGAAACAATTCACAGTTTTCCTGTCAATAATCATCTGCTGTCCTCATCTCAGCTCATTGTTAAAGTTATTTAAGCAAACATAACACTGCAACGACGTCTAAATGAAAATATTCGAATGCCTAATATGTTTTGAAATAAGCGTTTTTTATTTGAAGAGAATGCTCTTAAAGGAAACAAATTTTTTAATAAAAATAAAAACTTTTCATTTTAATGAAACTCACCCACACATCTCGTTCGTCTGGCATACATACAATACATCTGAAATCTATTCTGTCTTAAGATAATCCCAAGGTTCCTAATTTGACTCATTATAATATCCACATAAAAAGAGAAACAGAAGTTGTTAAACGGTAGTATTAATACACTATGGAGTTACACTAAGGAGTTATTTGACGGGAGCACCATTTTAATAATCAGGCCCTCTGTTTCATTAGAAAAAAAAACCTTTTTTTGTTTCTAAATTTAATACAATTTTTATAGAGTTGACCTTCAGCTGAGGAGGAAAAAGCACTTCAAACTAAAAAAAACTAAAAACTGAACACGATCAGAAATATTCAAACGAAACGCTACTGAAATATAACGAAGTGGTATAGCAAACATCTATCCGCTGTAGAAGTGATGGTAGTAAATGAAGTTTATATATGTATGTAGCTGTTGGCTACAAAAACAAACAAAAAAACTAAAGCAAGTATTAAAATTTTATTAAAAAAAAAAATTATTTTTGTTGTTTTTACTTTAATAAACGCCAGATCACTAAGGAGTGTGAGGTTTGGAGTGCAGTTGCCTTTTACAATAGCGTTTAAAATGTCTCATATTATAAGCAAAAAGCAACATTTTAGAGTTCCGCTTTCGTTTTTAGTATGTGTTGTTAAAATTTTGCTTCCAATCTTTAATTTTTGATATTGTTATTGTTAATTTTCTAAACAGATTACGTCAGGAAAGTGAATTGTTATCACGTCAGACATCAGCGTCATCATCGCATCACTGGTCACAGAATGATTTGTCTTCAGTGGCTGTGTCGCCCACCACTTCGCTTTTATCATCAAGTGGAGGCAGGGATTTAAGCGATTTAAGCAATTGCACACCACAACAGCAAACGCAACAACAAACGCAGCAGCATAATAACAGCTCTGAGAGTACATCATCGACGGAAACGCTAAAATGGTTGGGTTCTATGAGTGATGTTTCTGAGGTTAGTCATGCCACGGGATTTTCGTCCATATCGGAATCGGGTAAGAATGCAAAAAAAAATCTCTCTCTATTTCTTACCTTATCGCAATTTATTTATTTACATTCATGGTGCGTCTTTCTTTTTCAGTTTCTACATCTCAGTTGATAGTGCATAGCTCCCGAGTTTTAACGCCCAAACGTCATCAAAGCGAAAGTGTTTTATTCCCCACTGAAGAACAAATCCAACAACAACAGCAGCAGCAATTGCTTACACAACCTAATGCTGCAGACTTTCAACATAGCCCTACTCTTAGTAACAACAACAACAGTTTTACGCCCAACCATAGCCACAGTCCCAGTTATCCGCCCATACATCAAACATCACATACTCTCTATCGCCACCAACACAACCATCAATTTCATACCGCTTCCCCCGAGTTGCCCAAGTCCTTAAGTGAGAAAACCTCTTCGCAAACTATTCTCGCCAATTGTGATAACTCTGGACAAAAATCGAATATATCTGTGACAATTTCCAGCAGTGAGGCTTTGGTTACCATTTCGCCTCAACCGCCGCCTGTGCCTGCTCCAAAACCAAACTCAAATGGTTGTAAAGATGATATCGTTAAGAGCTCCAGCAACCATAATGAGTCTTCCAATCATCCTATAGCCACGTCACGATCTCATCAAGGCTTACCCCGTCAAAATAGTTCCTTGGGCATGGCGGGCAATAAATCAGTTTCCGCCTCAATGGATTCTTTAGCAGACATTAAGCATCCTTATCGCAATAATCATCGTTTGTTTCCTGTCAGCACTTATACGGAGCCGGTACACAATAATACCTCGCATTTTGTACACCATCCGAAGCCTCAGTATAGTACAGGGCTGCAGAAACCCCAAAAATCGCCGACAGCTGCTTCCACATCCTCGTCATCGTCTTCCAACTCCTCCATAACAGGCAGTCATACAAATTTGCATCAACCCAAATTGGGTTCACCCAATTTTCCTCAGCCTAGCTGGCAGTCGGTAGCGGCTCTTATTAATGATTTTGAGCGTGGCACCGATCAGCAACAACAGCCTCAGAAGTACACATATTTGGATCCAAATAAAACCCATCGTGTGCCCAATCCTGCTTTAAAAGCTTTTCAAAAGAATGCCGTACAATCGTACTTTGAAAGACAACAGCATCAGCAACAACAACAGCAACAGCATGCCCATTCTCTGGACAATCTCTCGCCAAAATCTTATCATCATCAATCTGCACCAAGACCAAGTTCTTTACAAAACTCGTCATCCACAGGGGAAGTGCAAACAGTTTTGCTCAGGAATTCTTTGCCCAGCAATTACAACACTTCGACCAGTCAAAGGCCTCTGTCGCAAGATAAGACTGCTTCCTACAGTCCTGGTAAATCTACAAGCGCAACCAATAAACCACCTTCACCAGCACCACCACCGCCTCCACCTAGATCACGTTCAATGATGCCTACTCTTTTACGAAGGTCTTCTTCTGCTTCTGACTACAGTGAGTTGAGGGATCAGTTCATAACAGCCTCTCAGGAGAAGTTGCAGTCGCAATCCATAAAAAATATATCGAGCTCGGAAAAATTTTCCTTTAACGACTGTGGTATGCCACCACCACCTCCACCACCTCGAGGACGAGCCTCAATGCCACCACGCCGTACATCGTCGGCTGCTGAATATGCTGCTATAAGAGATAAGGTTCTACTACAACAGGCTGCTGCTTTGACACATCAACAGCTACATCCCCACCAACATATAAGCCTTATGAGCAGTAGTTACCATCACCACGCCACACATCATCACCCTCATTCGTCCCTTCATCAACACTACCAAACTGGTTCACCTATACCGCCAGTGCCACATCAATTACAAGATGGTTGGGTCCCAGAAAGACCTCCAAAAAATCCAAATCTAAGAGTGCCTTCACCAGATCTGCCACCACCACCACCTGGTTTAGAAAATGATTCCACCATACCCGACGAACCCTTACCACCACCACCGCCAGAAATCTTACAGCGTCAGCCAATAGTGGATAATACCTTGGATGGAATGCCTCCTAAGCCACCATCTCCGAATCGTCGTAACAGTTTTGCTGGAGCCTCAATAAGAAAATCGAATTTCTTTAACAGAACTCCGTCTAGCACAGAGAATTCTCCCACTACATCGATTTCAAAGGGTCCACCACCATTGATTCCTCGAAAACCAGCCAGTATTGAATTATTACAAGTCTCTAGACCTTCACAAGTTTCTCTCAATCAATTGCAACAGATTAGCACAAAACTACAACCCGAACTGACTCGGGCCACCATAATATCTTCATCCACTCGTAAAAGGGCGCATAATTTAGCAGCGTCAACTCCAACTGTTAATTCTATAACAGCCATACAAGAAAATGTCACCAATTTGACATCGAGACATTCACCAACAGGCAACAATTCGCCTTTACACTCGCAAATTTCAACCAAATGCTCACCACCGCCGCCGCCTCTAATGCCCCGTATGCCTACTGTTGTGCAACAAACGCAGCAGCAACAGCAACTGATCACCAGTAGCAGTAACATCAGCAACAACATAAACTTAACAACAGCAGCAGCAAATCAGAAATTAAGGTAAGTGATAAATGCCGACTGTATTGCCTACCTATGCTTTAAATTAATAGTTTTTAATTTAATTTATGTGAACCACTACCACAGTGGTGGGCTCCTGACTTGTTAAACCCAAGAATAGAGAATAATAGAGTCATTAAGTTAAGTCTTGCAAATGCCATGAAATTGTATACTTCCAGACAGAGCATTTCATCATATCATCACAACCAACCCAACCAAACCAAAACCAAATTGAAATGAACCTGGTTAATGTGAACTCAGCTGCTCCACCACTCCTCCAATGCAGTTGTCAAATGGACGGTTGGTTGGTTAACTGGCTGGTTGATTACATGTCGTAGGGTTGACATGCTACCAGTGGTTTAAAATGAAATGAAATTGACTTAAAAGTGAAACTGTTGTTAAATCATGTTGTCAATTGCTGTTGTCAAACGTTGATGTATGACATCCATTCCCCACCCACTTAATTGATCCCATTTTCGTTGTTTTTATTCAATTCCATTATTCACACGCTTACAGCGGTAGTCCATTCATTATGATTTTCTGCGCGACTTGTTGGGACAATTTGAAAAAGAATGCCAAATTTAGAATCTAACGTTTATTGACGTTTTTTAAGTACTGCAATAAAATGCTGCAACTGTAGTACAAGGCATATTTGCGCCATCAGTTAATATTCCAAATTTTAGGAAGTATACCCAATTATTATTCACTTTCACTTGATTTTAGTTTCTGTTTCCCAAACAACTGCGTACTTTTAATACTCCATCATACTTTTGCAAATTTATGACATCGTTTCTTATTGTATGCAAATGGGATCTTCGACAAGACTGCCTTGCCTTAAACTTCAAAATCAAAAAATTCGGAGAGGTTCATTCCCACCATGACGGATCTGCAAGAGTTAGTTTTACGCGTTCTTGTCAAATGGCTGTCAGACCACTAAATGGTTTATCCTAAATTTATGTATGTACTTAATACATACATATATGTATGTAAATTATTATATTTAAATAATTTGTTTACTATTGAGGAGTCTTTTGATTACAATTACAAATAAGTTTTACTGCTACTTCAACCATAAATTAGAACGAAATAGTTTAGCTTTATTTATACTTTTGGAGAAAGCGTTCTTTTTAAGACAGCCTTTGCGGAAGACCTACAAGCTGGGACCTACTGTAGGTTTAACGTTTCAATTATTATAGAAAGATCCATTGTTTTTCGTTTGCAATGGTGTAAATAAGTATTTTTGTTAAAGAACTCTTTAGATCCGACACACGATCCTTTCAAATATTCAGCCTGCCAATATCCGTTTACATTCTTCCACAGACGTCTCATTACTGCCGCATTTAAAACGACACTTGGTGACCCCATTTTTTCCAATATACTGATTAAACTTTTATTTTATTAAGAAAGTCTGACTTAATGGACAGAATTTATTGTGGATATTTTGTTTTTTTGCAATTTTTTTTTTGTCAATATTTGGAAACTTTCAAAATTCAGTATGGCCACATACAAAACGCTGCTCTTTTTATTTCGCTTCCATTTTGTTAAATGAAGTGTAGTAAAGTGACTGTTTTTTCCTCTTTTTTTTTTAATAAACATGATTTTTTGTTTGTTGTTGTTGTTGTTTTGTTTGTTGTTTGTTGTTGTTGCATGTAATATAAGAAAATTGCAAAAGTGACACCCGCAAACGACCTTTGTGGCACGATTTATGATGCAACTTCTACACTTAAAACCCATACTCGAACTGAAACTGAAACTAAACAAACGCTGCTACAAACTCTTCAAACTCGTACAATTGTATGGAGTACATGCTGAAATGCTTCTTTTATTTTGTATCAGCGACAACAACAACAACAATAACAAATACTTCATTTTTAAAATCACAACAAAAATAAAAAAATTTCATTTTTTTTTTGTAAGAAAAAATTGCCAGAAAATTAAATTAAAAACTCAAGACTTGTCGCATTACTACTCCAGCATCAGCATTACCACCACCGTGAGCTAAAATCTGCCAATAGGCGACGATGACGACAACCGTGTACCAAAAGTCAAAATGATTCACAATAACAAACCATTGAATGGGGGGTGAAATATCCGAAGCTATATAAGCTTTTAGATGTTAGACAGACAGACTTACGAGTAGACAGACAGGCAAGATATATTGACCAAGATAGTTTCGGTGAGCGTGTTTAGGCAGGCCAAATCAAAGCCAACAATATAACTTACATGCGCAATAAAACCACAACCATTTGAGGCAAATAGACAGACAAACAGTCACTTTAGAAACTTGCCTCTAAACGATAGGAGAGACCCACAAGCCTCATACATAACGATGGCAATACATCAGGCGTGTGCCAGCGTTTAAGGTTTTTTATTTTCGTTTTTCTTATGTGTTAGTGTTGACAATACTCTATTTATAGACTTATTTCATATATACATACATACATACATATACAGCCACACAACAAACAGATCACTTAGGCTCATGCACGCGGGTCAAAGTGTTGCCACTTCTAATTGTTTACACTCGAATGGATTTCGGTATTTAAGAGGTTTCTATAACAAAATCAAAAAACTCACAAAATAACACAAAAAAAGTAATACAATAGAGTGCAAATCAATAGCAGCAATATAAGAGAGGTCCATTTCTGACCTTTTAAGTAATTGTCTGGGTTTCCTTAATACTTTAGACCACATTATTCGAAAATTCAGTCTCATCTGCCTTCTCTGTATATTGTTAAGTTTACACTGATGTTGCCCCACTTGACATCTCTCTTACTGAGTTCTACATCGCTTAGGAGTTTTGTTTTCAGAAAGGGAAATAAAACAAATCATTCATTTAGAGGACAACCCAAAGGTCGAAAGAGATAAAATTCAATCAACAAAAGAATTCCTATAGAGCCAGGACCTTTCGCCTCACAACTCGACCCAGTTTAATTAAAGATAATAAGACGCTCAAAGTGTTTCCGGCTGGCAGTGAAGCGCTAGAACTTCGTAATATAATGGAAGGGAGGCGTTTAAAGCTCTAAATCTTTTAAGTGAAATCCATTTTCTCGGAAACTAAATTACTAAAATTCTGTTCAATATTTAATTTTTTAGAGCAAAGACGAAAAAGACACCATTGATCAACAGCAAAGACTTATCGAAATTCATACGAAAGTTATGAGACCAAATACTTTACCTCTAACATACACCTTCGATACCTTAAGTTCTACTACCGTCACTTCACTCACAAAAAAATCAAAGTAACATTCGCAATACTCCACCAATAGTCCAAATAAAACTTTCGCTTAGTAAATATTGAGCGCCTTTATGTATATCAGCATCTATCGTGAGCTGCCTACGTACTAAATCCACTACATATATCCATCAACCACTCTGCCTACGCCAGACTGCCGTAAGGTATTACTACGCCGAGCTCTGGTTAGCTTTAAAGCTTTCGCACATTAAATTTCGCCTTTGTATCTCTAACCTTCGCAGTTCCAGCATAACATGAGTCATACGCTGACTATACTGGCTCCATAGAATTCCAGAATTTAACATCTCCTCTATTAAATGGTTTGGCTTAAAACTCGCTTTCTCAGACCATCTAAATCTAGTGCAACATATTAGAATGTGCACCGCATCTTCGTCCTCATCTATACAATTTGGACATATAGGGGAGCTATCATCACCAAATCTGTACAGGTATTTTCTGAAGCATTCAATACCAGTTAAGAACTTGGAAGTTCAGCTCGCAATGATTGTTATCCAATCAGCTGTTATTTTAGGGATAATTTGAAATGTCCAAATTCTCTTCAAATCGTGACTGCTATTTGCACATTGAAGTCTGTCGTTCCTCCGCTTATATATGTAGATGCAGTTTATTCTGGTTACTCGAGACAGACAAGGCATAAGTACATTCGTCTAGTCTCATCCGCCAATATGTCTATCAGTGTTATTTTTCATTGCCTATGCTATTTTTATTAGCAACAGTGTAGTGTGCCTAGCTTTATATGTCTACGTATAGAAATCGTTTTTCTCCATTTTTGCCAAAAAGGAGAAAAGTTCGATTTAACGAATTTAATTCCTAATGAGATTAAGTTGAGGTTTTTGGGAGGCTTTTTTTTGTGTGTTTTCAAAAGATCACATAAAAATTAAGCCAAAAACCAAGCCCAAGCCTATAACGCAAACATTATCCTACTCTTTTGAAATATGTATGTATGTATGGAAAAAGACAAAATTAAAATTGTAAACTAAAATTAAATTCAATAAAATAGAATGACAAAAATATAGAAGAAATAATAATAAAAAAATCAGCGAAAACACACCCACAAAGTGTTTAACCTCCTTTTTTGTTCGTATGGTTATAACGATTTCTTGGTATTTTTGTGGTTACAAAATAAATCATTTCGGTTTTTTGTTTTGTTTTTTATTTTTCTTTGTGTTTTTTTTTTTAATTTCAATTGACCATAGTTGCCATTCCATCCCTCCTGTAATTGCGAAGTGGAAGAGTAAATCAAAGTCTATTGTGTCGTGTAGATAGATATTGCCTTTGGATGTAATTTATTCCCTGCATTTGTTATTTTCTGTTTAAATTTTTTAGTTCTTTTTCACTCAAGCACTCAATATTCGTATTGTAACAAAAGGCTTGAAACCAAACAAAAAAAAATTGCAAAAAAAATCGAAAGTGTCGGTTACACGAATTATACAAATTAACGTTTGCTTTATCAAAAAAAAAAAAAGAAAGATTTTTAAAATTTAGTTTGAAAAAAATCTTAAAATTGCGTAGACAATTTTTAAATTGTTTACAGATCAGCCACGTTTATCGGCTAGACAAAAACTCTTCTTTTATATGTTAAACCCAGAGCTCTAGGGGCTGTACTACACTGTGTATCCCATTATATTTTCCATCTAATGAGAATTAGCCACCGGAAAACAGATAATTTTCTTAATACACCAGAGCTTTCCTAAATAGAAAATTTTGTCATAATTGTAGTTTTTTTATCCCTATCCTCCAAGCAAGAATTTTTCCTTTTCATTTCTTTAGGGAAGATCAGAGGGTGGTCGTTACATAGAATCTTCCTTATCTTCTCTTATTATTTCTTTGATTTGTTTTAGTTTCATTAATCAGGGTTTTCCAGCTCAGGTTAACAGTTGGAATTGGTCTACTGAAACTAGTTCTTTGATAACAAGGTTGCCATAGAAGCAACGTTGTATTGGGTCTTTCTATTAGGGAGTAGTGTGAGTCTTACCCTTTCTCTAGAGATGCCACTGCCTGATTTTCGCCTACACTCGGATTCGAACATGTATTGCTAAGTTTTAACGACAAGTTCTTTAACCTCAACACAAATTCAGCACTCTAACAAGAATATGTATCTTTAAAACCTAAATCCAAGAATTAAGTTTGAAAATTCTGCAACATATGAATGTAGAAGCTATTTAACACTTCTGAAAAGCCAAGGTTAGATAATATTTAACCATATACATACATACGGCAGTGTTTCTACTGTCAATACTTCCTCCACTCTACTCCACTTTGTTCGTTTTCAGTTACTGTTGTGGCGTAACCAACACAAAAGACAGACTGACGGACGGACGGACAGTATCTAAAGATCTCTTAAATAAAATGTTCTCAATGGCATTCAAAGCCTATATTAGTGTCTGTTATGCAGGCATTGGTTGGTGTTTTGGGTGTAGTTCTTGCTATTACTTTTCTAATGCAATTTCAAGTGGTCATTAAAACAAAACTTTGTTGCAAATTGTTGTTGGCCTTATTAACGACCACTTAACGGCATCAGCCATAAAGAAATAGAATAAAACAAGGTGTGAAATATTTTGAAATATTCAAATAAAAATCCCTTAAAAAAGTTAAATATTCACTAACGAAAGAAGAAGAAAGAATTATTACGGTTTCCTGTCTCTGCCTATCATATTTAGAATAAAGACTCAATTGAAATTATGAAAAGAAATTGATTAAAGCCACAAACTAAGAAGCAGAAATATTACCAATCAGTCAGTGTTCTTTATTTATTTTATTATTTTTTTTTTATTATTTTGTTTTGTTTTTGCTTAAATATTTTGTAGTTTAATTATAATATTATTACACGTTCTGTAAATTGTATGTTTCTTAATCGCCGACGCATTCATTGTGTTTTCTCTCCAACATATAAACTTATTTTGCTTTGCAACTAAAAATTTCAAAATTCATAAACATTCAATCGACATAAAATCACAACCATTAGTACGGCATCAAACCTAATAGTATTCTTGATTTTGTAAGCATACTTTAGGGGATCGCAAGAAATCATTGTTTTAATTTCTACAAGAAATGTACTGTGTGGTTTTTAACTTTACAATTAATGTTGCCATGAAATCAAAAATTTTGCAACCAACTTCTAAAAGACAAATCGATACAAAAAGATTACTGATTATAATGGCAACACTCGTGGTTCTCCCTCCATCCATCCTTTGTGGATTTTTTTTAATGAAAATCACTTATTCTAGACGCACACCGGTTAATTCAACACGGTGATCTTTGGTAATACAGTATCTATTTCGCATAACGGTACACTGGTAAATTTCAATTTTATTCACCACGCTTTGCAAAAACTCACCACCCCGAATGAATTCGTCACAGTTCTCAAAAATTCACCACGTCAGAAACACACCACACTAAAAACTCCTACAAAAAATTCCTACAACACACACGCAGCATCAACCACCACAAACAACACACCCGTTTCTCACCCGACGACGCACACCACCAGATAGACAGAAGATACACACACACACAGCAATCTCATTTAATCAGAAAGAAGAAAACCCCACCACACAAACACAACACGGCGCTTAATTTTCATTTATGCAAATCGAACACGAAAAAGGATGTGCAAATTATTAATATTTAACATTATTCGGTTTTTGAATGTACACCCGGATTTTTCCAACCACCAGTGTTGTCAGGATAAAAAATTTGTAATAAGCCAACTCCTAAAAAATAACCACTTTTTGCTAGAAATAACAAAAAACGGCAACACTGCAACAGTAATGAAAAGTGCCTGAACGTCTGAAGTATGAAAAAACACAACAGAAAAACACTCAATTTAGTTACTCAAAACACTCAAAGAGTTACTTTCATACAAAAAAGAAGTTAGACGTTCGTCTGCACTCATTCGTCTACCAGAGAAACAGGGGGTTTAGTTGAGTAACAGCCAACGAACGATTTAGACGCTTGATGGAAGTAGAAGCGCTTTAAACGTTAAAATAGAAAGAAAAAGAGAGAGAGAGTGAGTGAGAAAAAACCGCTTTGGTTTTGTTAAATTGTTTGTTTATATGAAAAATTCCAAACAAAACAGAGAGTAAACAAGAATGTTCCTTTAGTTTTATGAACAAACCAACCAAAAATAATAAATAATTTATTATTGCCTTTAGAAAATATTAAGAAAAAAGCAAAATATTGAATTGTTTCCCTTGTTGGGTTACTTAAATAAAACTGTGAATTTGTTTAAAAGAAAATTAAAACAAAGCAAAAATTGTTAAAAGAAAAACGAAGTAAATAAAATGAAATTAAAGCGTTAATTTCTGAATTTCAATGTACAAAAAAAACAGTTGCCATACCTACCAATCGAGCAGCAACAACAACTGTAACAACAAATCCCATAAAAAGTGTTAAACAATTTTGCGTGTCAGTGTTTGTTTGGTTAAAATAAATCGTTAAAATAAAACAAAAAAAAAACGAAAACAATAACACTTTGTACCTACGAATCAATGCTTTTAAAACTGTTTTTTAATTTACAACATTTAGGTCAGTACACACACATACACAGAGCCTGTCCTGTGGACGGTGTGGTAAACGAAGTAAGAAAATTAAAAAAGTAGGAAAATTCTCATAAACAACAACAGTAACAGCACAAAATTACAATATAAACTTACCAAAACTCAACAAACAGCATCATTACGAAAACACAACAAA
Source organism: Sarcophaga subvicina (assembly GCA_936449025.2). Taxonomy (NCBI): domain Eukaryota; kingdom Metazoa; phylum Arthropoda; class Insecta; order Diptera; family Sarcophagidae; genus Sarcophaga; species Sarcophaga subvicina. The sequence continues at coordinate 1,089,869 of OW388084.2, forward strand.
GCATTAAAACCAATAACAACAACAACAATATAATAACAACAATAGTGACTGTGACAGTGACAATGTTTTAAGTGACAAAGTTTTAAAGAGAGAGAGAAAGAGAGAGAGAGAGCAAAATAATGTTCGTTTCTCGTTTCATGAAGTGAAATTGTTGTGTTAATTAAATTAACAATTTGTTTTGTTTTCTTGTTTCTCTTTTTTGTTTTTGTTGTTTCGGAGAGTGCTTTACATCTGTTTGTTGCATGCATATGCGTAAGCGTGTTACAAAACTCGTTTTGCACAACAACTGCATAATTGTTGTTATTGGTGTTGTGTACTCCCAAAATAGTAATAATAACAATAACAAAGAAAAACTCTCTTCATTATTGATTGAGTGAGTAAAAAAAGAATAAAAACCAAAAAAAAAAATACTCTAAAAAAACACACACACTTATATTCATTCATATTGTCAAGTTGGATTACTCTATTGTGGATACCGTCCATCAATTAAAAATGGTGTTCGGTGGGAAATTTCGTATCAGAAGGTAAATATAACAAAAACAATTATCATTACTGTAACTGTAATTATAATAAATGTACGCATGCATGTACATACACAAACATACACATTGTTTATCAGTAATGATTAGAGAGAAAGAGAGAGCATCACAGGGTTGGCAATAGTGACAATAGAAATAAAAAAACATGGTCGCAATGAAATTGCTTGCAGGATATTGTTTTTGTTTGGTAAAGAAAAATGGCTGCTAATATATTAACCCTTAGTGCAGCAACTAACCCTTAGTAATAGTTGGTTGGCTTTTCTAATACAACCAATTAAAATTATTAAAACAGAGAAATTTCATAAATCTGATGCAAATTGGTTTTTTTTTTTTGTAAGTTTAGTAAATATCAGGATAGAAAATGTTTCAATTGTACTGAAATAGAAGAGGAGAAATTGCAAAATGATAGATATGTACGTTTAGATTTTTTTCATGAACATGGACAGTAAATAAAGGCTGCTTTAAAAAACTAGTATCAGCAGCTCTTTTCAAACTTTCCAATTTATTATCTATCCCTTAAAGCTTGTTGGGATGACTATAAATAATATGTTGGTGGAATAAGATTTTTCAAGCCACGAAAAATAGTATGTATGTATGTACTTGGGTAGGCAATCGTGCGCCTAAATTCTATGAACAATAGAAAACAATGATTGTGTGACGTAGAATTGAAATTTCTCTCTTTTTATCAAATTTGTTAACATTTTCATGTTTTCCCAAGTAAGTACCACGTAATTGAAGCGTTAATAGATAACATGGCTCTTTTCTATCTTAAAAGCGGGTTAATAAACTGTTGGCTGCTTTTTATCTTGTTCATTAGATTGAGGGCTTAGGAAGAGGTTCTTCTTTTTTCTGTTTTGGAAAACAGTAAAATTCAACAATGTTACCCGGTATATTCCCCAGCACTGGTTTGTAATATTTCGGTGGTTTTGTTTTTAATGTTTTGTTGTGTCAAGATTAAGATAAAGAATGTTTTGAAAAAATTAAGAAAAGAAGCAAAGAAAAGAAAAGTTTTCATTTTAAGTGGGTCAAATTTAAGCGTAATGATTTAAAGAAAGAACCACAATCAACAAACATTTTCCCCTTAAGTTATGAGTAAATGACTGTACACATGCACATAATTATCTTGAAAATTAATTTACCAGAAGGCAATTTATTTGCTTTTAAAACCAAAAACAAAACAAAAAAAGTTTTTCATAAAAGATTATTTGAAAAGCTTTAAAGTTTAGCTTTTCAGGGTTAATTTATACCCAATATTTCAAAAATCTATCAATTATTTACTTTGTTTTAATTACGCGTCCATTTCAATTAAAGGCTTAATGTTCATCAATTTTAATTCAAATTACATTTCAATCTTAAGCACTTAAGCAGCCATAATTTTATTCAAAGTTGTAATCAATAAACTTCATATTCAGCTTCAGTTTCATATTCAAAGCCTCCGTCCATAAATGGCTTGCATTCTGGCATAGAATTGATTATTATTCCTTATGTACTAGCACAGATTATTCAATTTATTTTTTTTTATTGTTTTAATACGTATAAAATTTCCTTAACAATGATTAAAAAGAAATAAAAATCTTTTGTTTTGTCGGGCTTTATCAGTCTGACTTTTTTTCTCTGAAAATTATTTTCTTTTGTAAAAATAATTAAAAAGAAAAACAGTGTGTTCATAATTATTACTACGTAGTTTGTTTGTTTTTTATTTATTGAGGGTATTGTGTTATAAATTATACAATTTAATTAATTATTAACTTCCTTAATATTGCAACAACAACAACAAAAGAAAATTAAGAAGCAAAAACAACAACAATAACAATTAACTGATAATATTTCAATATTACATTACATACGTGCATACAGCCCATACAATACATATGTGCAATACAATATGCATATCATCTCTTAAAATCCATGATTTTGTTACAGCTTTATTGAGGCACCGAATTTCTATTTGGAAATCTTGCAGCTGCATCGTTACTTTTAACCATTTTAGAAACATAAAATCTAGATTTTGAAGACAAATTTCAATACTTTTACGACATATTCTACGATTTCTTTGGAATGGAATCTAACTTCATGTTGATCTATTTGTTTTAGGTATTTTTCTTTTTTATTTTTGAAATTTTCTGTCTCATGTTTGTTCTTTAGCAAAGAGTAATTAATTCATTTCGAATACTAAAATCAAATCGAAAATGGATTACAAGTAAATTGTATACGTTTTAGAAGAAGTATTCAGTTTAATAAGATAATTTCTATGCCGAGCACGTCGGTCTAAGTGTTAGCTTTTGGTTGAGAATTTAAAAGACATGCCAAGAAGAAAAAAAGCATACAAGGGCTTATATACCGATATACCGTCTGATTGCACATACAGTTTGTGTACAATTAAAATAAAGCAACGATACTGCTACAGCAGCAACAAAAACAAAATAAAATCATCAAAACTTATTTCCAAACATTACAATTAAATTTGAAATCAAGGTTAATCATTTTTAAATACTCACTCTCTAAACAAAGTACCCTAAAGTAGGGCGAACCCCTACCATATACAATATTTGCGGCGCATATACCAAAGTTCAGCTGAGAACATGGGAAAAAATAATGTTTATGGAGTGTGTTAAAAGTTTAATAAATTTTGATTTACAAAATCCATTTCAAAACAAAACTTGAACGAATAATCAAAAAAAAAAACTTAACACTGTTAAAATAAGAAGTCACACATAAAAATTTCAAATTAATCCAAAATGGAAAATTTCCGAAACAAATAAATGAATTTAAAAAATTAAATCAACACGGTACACTTATGAATACAATTTTCCCTTAAAGGATTAATTGAAAAATTGCTTTTAATGTTACATAGTAAACAATCAAAAGAAATACCTTTCTCTTGTTCTCACAAAAACAAAAAAAATAACTCTACTTAAGCAATTTACAACTACAATTTACTCTACGAAAATCATCTCATAACGGTTTTTAAACAGTTAAAGACAGCAAACTTATGCTCTCAGTATTTAAATGGTTACAAGCATACATAAAAAACATTAGCAGAAGAAATTCCTGAAAATAATAAGACTTCTATTAATTAATTGCCACACACCCACACACGCAATGAAAACAGTATTGACAACAAAAACTATCATTACGCACACATGTTCTCTTCTAATTTCTCCTCTCTTCCATTCGCCTGACAGAATCAGATGCTTAAAGTCAGAGTTCTCGTTCGTTCATAAGTGTGTGTGTTCTCTATGCGAGGATGTGTACTCTTTAAGACAATAGAGACTGTTATCCTTGCTGGGGTGGTATTTTCATAGCTTTTTCATTAATTTTTCTCAGTGTATTTGGGTTTTTTAATTGGAATAAAATTATTTAAATTGATTTGCAAAAGAGATGTTAACAATTTACGTGTGTTAATTGAACACATATGGACATAGAATAACATTTTCGAATGCGATATGACTCTATGCATTTATACTCTATGTCCAATTGGCACGGCAAAAAATTTATAATATTGTAAAAAAGAAATGCTTACTTACCTGTATTTAGTAATCAATTTCAATTTACTTTTAAATTGAAACGAATTCAGTTTATTTTTTTAAACGGAAAATCAAAATAAAAATTATTTTCAAGGCCAAGAGAACCCACAAAAGATACCCGGCAAATTCTTACCTTAAACCAGTTCTTGGAATACTCTACTGACACAGTGTACAGTGTACACCTTAACTTTCTTATCTTTTAATATTAATGGGCTGCAATTAATACGTTGTATATAAAAAACAGCTAAAAACAATCAAAGTTATTGTATTCTTTCGGTTTTTTTTTTAATATTGTTTTTAATTTGTGGTATTATTGCGTTATTTGCCCTCCAATAAATTTCTCTTCGATTAATTAAATTTTTTTTCTAGTAATATGTTGTTGTTTTAAATTAATGAATGCTTCTTCATGTCATTAATAATATTTAATTTAGCTTGTATGTTATAAATTATTTTCCAACTCTTTTTTTACATTCTTTTGTAATCTTATAAAAACGTTTTGAATGTTAAAACAATTAAAATGTTAATAATTTATTATCATTTTTTATTTGTCTTTAGCAAATTCATACAAAATTTGCAATTTGTTAATGTAAAATCGCAAATAGATTTAAAGAACAAAGAAATCTATACGTCTTAAATTTATTGAAATCGGAATCTATAAAAATGTCGTTGAATTATAAACGAAATTGGTAGCCTACATAGATATGTATGTACGTATATAGGCTGACATGATGAAGAAGTGGTGACCAACCAAAACGGTTATGGTCTCATACCTATGAGCATATACGTACATATGTGTTTAAGCCATCAATTAGGCTTGATATGCGCCCACCATTTCGGTTACCAATCATAATTTCAATAGGCTGTCTGCATGTTGTACAAACTTGCTTCACTTCTTTCAATTCTCTCCTCTAAGTTACGGCTGGTTAAAGTACTTACTTACTTAATTGGCCACTACAACTTTACAGTCAGTTTTACAACCTAGTTAATTTTGCACGTGAGTGGCGGAACCTAACATTTAAAGTCGACTCCGAACGAAAGATTTTCGGAAACTTTTCATGGCAATTTTATTTACTTCGTAAGTTTTTGCCAAAAATCTGCTGAGAGAAAGTCACTGAAGATATGTTTTTTCAGATTTGTCTCGAGATGAACCATAACCTCACGTCTAATAAAACAACCCACTACCTACTAGACTACTGCGACTTCCTAGGCTAGTATATTGTCTTTCCCAAAATGCTGGAATTCTCAAGCTCTCGAAAGCGCTGCATTTATTTATTGCCTAGTGCACCTATCCAGTTATGTTGAAACGCAGGTCATATGGTGGCATTTTAAAATTTCGTACAATTTTTAGGGTGTTAAATTTCAAATTCCTTTTCAAACTTGTTGCGTTTAAAACACTTAATTGGCTATTCTTTTAATTCTTTTTTATCGTGCCTATTAAAATGGGTGTCATTTGTGTATTGTGCCTCTAAAATATAACGAAATTTGCATTTTTTTTGTTTTTTGTTGATTATACATACACATGTATATACATACATGACTTCTTTATTTTAATCAACAAATTCCCACGCTTCACTAACATACGCTCCATATACATACGTACATATGTATAGGAGAATGAAGTTCCCTGTGAAGAAATTGTATTTTTTGTTGTTTTTTTGGCTACCAGCAGCACTTTAAACCCAAAGCTGACATAAAGAACCCAAGTAAGCCTTCAATTATCGAAATGCACAAACTATTTAAAATTCAAAAATAAATTTAAAAAAATAACAGAACAAAAGAATTCAAAACAATTTCGTTTTTGATGACTAAATAAACCACACCAACACGTATGTACATACATACGTATGTACTACGTACGTAAGGCTATAATTTCAACTGAAATTTATGGTTTAAAAGAAATTAATGAAAAAAAAATAAGTCGAACAATTTAAATGTTATAATCGACAAACAAACAAACAATGCCATAATTTTCGAATTAACTATGTAACGGTACTCAGTTTTTTTTTTTTTTTTAATAAACATATGGCCTCTATAGAGTTCTGGGTTTTTGCATGACAAAATTAGCAAAAAAAAAAAGAATAAATTTACTTTGCTGCTTAAACAATCGGCAATTAATTGCAGAAATGAAGAAATATTTTTCATCAAATGGCCGCTGTTTGATATTTTTTTTTTATTATTATTCAAAATAAATTTATAAAATTTTGTTGTGTTCTGAATTTTAAAATCTTTAAACGTAACATGTTATGCTTTTTACTTTAATTTAAAAAAAAAATTACGTATTTGAGTGTGATTACCATTTTTTAGGTTACGTTTGGAATTCGTTTAATTTTTTCTTTTTTTTTTTTTTTTGGTATTTTCTTTCAATATTTTAAACGAAATTTATTGCCCTCGCCCAAGAAAACATTGATATTCTTGAAACGATAAGACTGAAATACCCCAAAAAAAAAAGATTTCCTTTAAAACACTTCATTACAATATTTTCTTTCGGTGTAGGTATGTATGTATGTATAAATATAAACATCCAAACCTATAATAATTACGTCCACAAATGGGTGCTGTGATGGTAACCATAACGGTTAAAAGAACGATGACACACTTTTCAAATGAAATTAAAAACAAAGAGAGCAATGAGATCAATACACAATAACAACAATCAACTGCGCTTACACACACTTATGTAAACTCATGTAATTACAAAGAATCTTCAAAATTTACAAAAAAAAAGTGGAACATAAACAACAAAAAACAAGGAAAAAACCCTTAAGGAATTTTTTTTAATACACACATGCATGCTTCTTATTATATGGCAGTGATGATAACAGACCTTTTTCATCTTCATCAGAGACAGGGTTATTTTGTGTATTTTTTATTGTGATTAAAAAAAAACGTCTGGTTTTCTTTGTTATCTGCAATTAATTTAATGAAATTCCTTTAAAGTTCCGTTTAATATTTTGTTATTAATTTAATAACACACAATATACATATGAATGTATGTATGTACATACATGTATTAATTATTATTTTATTGTTGTTGTTTTAATAACATTTAATTTTTTATTATAAAACATTGACAATACCAACCACAACATTTCCATTGTGAGTAATTAATATTTTTTTTTACATTATTTTCTCGTGTTAGTAGTACCAAGTACTTGCTGCAGTTTTTTTTTAACTAAAATTAGAATCTGGTTTGTTTATAAATAAAACTGTTGATTAACTAAAGAATTGTATGTATGTATGTGTGTGTATATATGTATATGTATGTGTATAGCAAAAAGCAAAAGTTGTCTAAACAATTACAGACTTTCAAAATGAATTTTTTTTTATGGATTTTACAACTTTCAAATATTGATATTGAATTTGCAACAAAAAGAAACAAAACGAGAAAATGTCGGCTTATGAAACTTTTTAATTTCAAATGAAACAAAGGCGAGTGTTTTTGAGTATCTAAAAACCAGTGATTTTGTAACAGATGTATAAACAATAGGATGATATCATGTGTTAGATGTTATGTACATAACATGTCTTTATTTTTTATACAAAAGATTTTCTAAATCTTTACAAAGTTTCGTAAACTCTATTGAAAATATTTTTTATTATTAGAATTTACTTATTTATTTACTATTTTGTTATTTGTGTTACCTATACATATGTACGTCGTATCTAACTTTCTTAATTGGCCATTAATAACTCGTTTAAAGGGTTTCGGCATGCTTTAACACATCCTTTCAAGCGTCTCTGTTTCTTGCGCTACTTCGCTAGTTGATCACACCAATCGAATACATGGCTTCCTCAATTTTCCCCTGCCAACGTAAACAACGTCGTATTCTACGTTGACTTCCGCTAATTCCAGCATCAAATACTTGCCTCAGTGGAACAACCTCTGACATCCGAACGATATGGCCGTGTCAGCGCAGACACTGGATATTAATGCGCTACACAACGTCCATGTCGTTGAGGAGCTCATTATTAAATCAAATGCGGAAATTATCGCCAACTCGCACTGTACAGAAGATCTTACGTAGGACTTTTCTCTCGAATGCTCTCTTGCACATGTTGGCAGAAGTAATCCTTCGCTTGATCTGCAAACTGACATAATTTTTGTTGGTAACGGCGGAGCCAAGATAAATAAATTCACTGACAACATCGAAAGTATAGTTATCGGTCGTAATCTGAATTCGGATACACCGCATGTCCATACATATACTTCGTTTTGATAGACTTCCGGTCAATACTGCTAAAAGCACCACTAAATTCTGGGCCTATGATCACAATGTCATCAGCGTAAGCCATCAACTGGATACTTTTGTTGAAAAGAGTGGCATTGCGATGCACTCTCGCATTTCGTGGAACACTCTTCAAGACGAAGTTGAAGAGGTAGTCGCATGATAAGGTATCACCTTGTCTGAAACCTCGCACGGTATCAAAAGATTCGGAGTGGTCTACTCCTACCAAAACGGAGCAGCAGACCAAGCTTAGACATACAGACGTCGCATCTAAATTTAAATTTCTTTATAAAATCAAAAAAAACAAAATTAAAGAGAATTTTTTTATAAAAAAAAAACAATAATTTCACTTTCAAAGCCAAACCCCATTATAAATAATCGTTATTTTAACTGCAAACAAAAAGAGCAAAAGGAGTATGATTGCTGAAATTAGTATTTCTTGTAATTTTGTTATTAGATTCACATTTGAAAAAAAAAAACAAAAGCTTTAAAACAACAGTTTTATTATTATTTCTTTTTTGTCTTTTTTAACACAAAACTGATTTTCTGGGTCACCACAAGTCATTCAAATTAAATTGTATTCGAAAAACGACAGAAAAATACGCAGAGAGCGAGAGATAATGATCGCGTGAGCAAATAATACGTTTTAAAATAGAAATGAAATGAAATAAAAATAACTCTACATGCCATCCAATAATGGCAAAAAGATTTTAAATTATCACAAAATTTATAGTGCGTCATATTCCCATCATGGTGGAACCATAAATTTAAAGAAAAACAAAAAAAAACTTTTAACACTAATTATTCACCCAACAAATAGAACCGTCAGTCATATACATTTTTTGTCTTGTCTAGCCTAGTATTTTTGCTATAGTTTTTGTTGTTTTTTTTTTAAGGTGTTAAACATGAATTAAATAGATATTTGGGTTGGCAACTTCCGCACACTATTATTAGTAGATTAACCAACAAAAAAAAAATAAAATAAACAAACATGAGATGAACAATAAATAGGTGAAGAAAACAAAACATCCGCCTAAAATATAACCTCAAAATAAGCTAAACGCACACACACAAACAAACACCAAAACACACGGACAGACAGACAGGCATTGTATACCCAGTTAAATGAAGCTTTGCAGTCATTTTTCATTTTTAAAGTGTATTATTTTTGTTTTCTTGTTGTTCTTTGAGTTTTTGAAAAATAATTTAAAACTTAAAACAAATCTTTAAGGTTAACTTAGTTTTCAAAAGACTCTTTTTAAATTTCCTGCTTTTGTTTGGTTGTTGAAAGCGTAAGGCATAAAGAATGCCATTGAATTTCATGCCATAAACACAATAGACGCAACATTTGCGGTACAGCAATTTTGCAATTGCAGCCTCAAGCAAGCAGTATGCACTTTTATTGTTTTGATAATTATTACAACCACTATGGCAACACCACTTTCCACTGCCTGTGTGGTTAAAATGGTTGATGACAGTCTCCAGCATAACTGATGCGAAAACTTCCATCAACAATTGCATTTTCACAGAAAGCATTGGTATCACTGAATGGTTCAACGTCACTATTGGTGTGTGTGGTCCGATAATTGTATTGATGGAATACAATTGCTGACTCATTTGATAAAATTTTTTCGATCGAAGACTGTGCAATATTTAACTTCCTTACAGTTGGACTCTTCGCTTCTCATTATTTTATTGATATTGTCGGCAATTGGCAATTTTTTTATATGAAAAAAATGAAATCGTCTCGTTTATCGACGAAAAACGTAAAAATATAACGAATTTTCTTCTTCGAGTGTCCATTCTTAACAGGACACACTCAAACAACAAACAAGGAGTCAAGCTAGCAAGCACTAACATATGGCATTCTGTTCAATCACACTTATACAATGATAGATGCAGTTTGGTGAAGCCACCACTTATGGGCGTACATAGTGTGAGAGTATTAGAGTTATTAAGGACCTGCAATGCAATCGATGTTCGATATTTTACTCTATACACACCTGATTATCGACGTTGTTTAACTCTTAGTCTAGTTTTCGGTGTCTGTTGCATGTCACATGTCTCTAAATATTTGCAAAAAAAAATCATTTCATGATCCATGGATGTCCTTCTTAATACACCTAATATACATATGTATGTAACATTTTTGTCTTTTGCTGCTCGGTTTTAGTTTAAAAAAAAAGTTGTACAATCTTGCCCAAATTATAAACTAAGAGAGAAAGAGAGTAAATCATTAAAAATATTTTACACAAGGTGGCGGTCAGTGCCCGGCTAGCTCAGTCGGTAGAGCATGAGACTCTTAATCTCAGGGTCGTGGGTTCGAGCCCCACGTTGGGCGAATATATACGATATATCTTTTTTACTTTTACATAAATAACTGTAATTAATTAAGTTTTAATAAAAACAACTACAAATTCCGTTCGCGTTTTTCCGTTATTTCTTTATTTTATTTTTTAAGATTTAAAATTGTATGTTTGGAATTTGAACACATTAGTAGTAAACTATGTGTTTATATGTGTGTCTGTGTGTGTGTGTTTATTAAATCTAATAACTATAAGTCCAAATGGGCAACACAGATCATATTTCTTAAATGTCAATACACTGTGCCAGTGTGTAAGTGTAAGTGCCTCTCTCACACGCACCAGCAAATTATACAACTTTTAAAACAACATAGCAACAACAACAACAACATCAACATCAACAACAACGGCAATAATAACAATTTTAAACTAACAACCTGTTGTCCCCCAGTTTTATGTACATTTGTGTGTATGTGTGTTTGTAATTGGTTTTTTTTTTATGACATAACAGACAGACGTGTTAGACAAACCACCACCAAGATCTTACTTTTTTTTCTACTCATTTATGCTCTAGTTAAAGAACAAAAAAACGACATCTTAAATGAAATATGTACCTTAAAAGGAAATTATTTGCAATACTTATGATACATGCGTACATGTATTGTATATATGTATGTACATACATACATATGTATGTACATTTGTAATTATTGCCTATGTAGACAAAAGTATGTCTTGTTTCTTACAAAAAAATTACCTTGACTTTTATTTCACCTTTTTTTCTTATTGTTTTATTTCTAAATCATAAACAAAAACGGAAAAAACAAGTCAATGATCTTGTTTGAAAATTGTTTGAACAGTTTTCAAAAATAATTTCCATACAACACTCTGTCTGCCATCCATTATTTCATAAAAATCAATTGAGATGTTAAAATAACAAACACAAAAAAAATATTCAATTTATTTCTAAACTAACAACAAGCAAAAATTGGCGATTTTATATGTATATACAGCGGTGGTCTTATAATTAGCACACCTAGATAGGTGTTTCAATAATAAACAAAGATGAAAAGTTTTTCTTTTTTTTTTCAAAGAAGGACAGTTTAATATTCTGTGGGGCAGACTTATGCGAAATAAAGCGTAAAAGGAACTTCAATAAATGAATTTAGCAAGAAATGATACTTTAAATCATAATAGCATAAAATACCTTGGCACGTAATTGGCACAGAATTGTTTATTATAATTTATAATAGCATACGACAAAAAAGTAATCCTTTTAAGGATAAAATGTTCCAAAAAAAACATTTTAGTTTATGGGTATGCTAATTACACGACCACCAATGTATATACATATATGGTACATACATATATACATATGTATGTATATGTGTACATATATAATATGTATGTATGTTTTGTTTTTTTTTTATAATTTTGGTCTAATAGTCTAGAGTCTAGACTGAGTAAGGTTAACATAAAACATCAAAATGAAACTGAATTGAATTTTTTTGCTTTTCAATGTGTTGCCAACTTAAAGTAATAGGGAAAAAAACACGCAAGAGGCGTTATTTGCTCAAGTCTGTCTGACTGTTTCACGCTGCAATAAAAATTCTTACAAAGAAGAAAAGAAAAATTGGAATCAACACTGCATTCTGACTTTGACTGAAATGGTAATCAATCACTGCGTTTCTTTCGTTTTTTTTCTGTTTTCCACTCGAAACGGAATATAAAGCATATAAAATTGCATATGTTTGGACTGTTTAAGTAATTTGTGTATTGCATCAGCGTAGAGAATGCAAATTAAAATCAAAAGACAATAAAAAAAAAAACTAAAACAGAAACAAAAACAAAAACAAAAAGGAACATGAAACGTACAGAGACCCCAAGAGATGGCATGGCATGGTATAAACAGCTAAAGGCTGTTTAATAAACGTGCATAGAACATCAACTTTTCGTATTTAAATTATATTTTTATTCTTATTCTCTCATTTTGTTTTCTTTATTTTCTTTTTTTCTTTTACTAAATGAGAAATCATTATTCAATTGTATTGATTGTAACAATAGAGCGACGTAAACATTATTGTAAAAACAAAGTACGAAAGACCAAAACACCATATTTAGTACATAAGTTTATTTGTAGTAACAAACGCTTAAAAATCGTTAATTTAGTACTCTTATCTGATCCAATTCATGGGAGTTTTTTACGAGAATAATTGTGTGTTTGAAAATAATCCGAATAAGTTATTTTAATTTGAATTATAATGAATACAACGATTAGAACCAAATGGTAGTCGAATAACACGATCACGTCTGCCCTATAAGACGAATAAATCGAATTCTCGTAACTTTTTTTAATCATTTTTAACTGGCTGCGTATAACATGACCCAGTATTGTATGCCTTGCATTTCAAATTCAGCAGCTTATAGTAGATGGGGTCCTTTAATTCGACTAATTGATTTACCAGGCTTCACGTAGGATTTTTTTGTACTTATGGTTGCCAGTAACTAACATCTCTGAACCACTCTTCATCTTTCGTGAGCAGGCTATGGGGCTTCAGGTCTAGTCCATTTTTTCGTTCAATGATAAAGGTAGAATAGATGTTAGATTTTTGCCCTTTAAAATCCCATATAAATTGTAAAAGTAATTAACCGTGTGCGATTAATATTTCGTTTTTAGGTTCTACACTCAATATTATTTAGCAAAATAAAATATTTTTAGAATAGAGATCCTCCAATCGAATTCATTTGTTTTCGAAACACAATAACAAGACTTCAATAGCTTTTAAATTGCTAAGTTTTTATAGAAAAACGTTGAATTTTCGCAACAATTCTGTTAAATTTATGTCCCCATTGGCACATCCCTGCTGTAATTTTTGTATTCTTTCTCTGTAAGTTTGTAGAAGTGTTGCCTTTATTTATGTTTGTTGTATGGCCCCTATTATAATTGTTGTTGTAGCAAAGTTTTTTTTTCGATATGCTTTTAGCTTTCAATCATTCTTCAATATATTCAAGGTCATTTTAATATCATTCGTCAATTGCTGAGAATATATGCTAGTATGTGTACACATACATACATACATATGTAAATATGTATGTGTGTGTAAAATTTATTTATTTGCAATCATTTTTATTTATTTATTGTCTGTCTGTTTTTTTTTTTCTTATTTGCCACTGGAGGTATAAGCCATGTTAATATGCAAGCATAAGAAATGGTAAAGTCGTTGGGCTTAAAAAAATGCGGCAGCTTTTACAGGCCAATAAACAACATCATCATTAACATTATCTTTTAGCATAGACACCACTACACAAGCTGTATAGCTTAGCTAAGCTGATAAATGTATAGATTGATGGATGGCTGACTGGCTGGTTGATTGGCTCACAATATTGTAGATCTATAGTGTTGATAATAGTAAAAATCGTCAGGGGTTTACTAAAAAAAAAATAGAAAATAGGAAAAAACTGAAAATGTAAAAGAAGCTGAGATCATAATGATCGTCATGGGTTTTCTTTTGAGGTTTTTATTACTGCAATAGCAACCATTGTGTGTGATGATATCGCGGTAATTTGCCTGTTGCCTGCTTTGCAGCTTTCGTATGCATGCATGCATTGCACTGTCTCCCTTCTCTGTTGCATGCATGCATGCATGCATGTACAATTTTGTTGGTGTCATTGCCATTTTTAAAGGGTTTCAGCAGCACTATTGTTTTTGTAGTTTGTGTGTTAGTAATTGCAGTGTGTTGTTGGAATTTTTCTATTTTATTTTCTAGATTTCTTTTAAGGCATTGCGTTTGTTTTATTATTGTTCCTCCATTGTTGTTGTTGTTTTTATTTCATTATCAAATAAACAACAATGTATAAATTACAATTGTACAGACACATCAGCAAAAGCGCGCACACATACACACACATTCATACATACATTGAAAGTCAATCTCCCATTGTGAACACAAAAATCATTGGATTAGAGTTTTAGCATAAACATAGTGGCGCACGAAATAGACTCGACTCGACTCGACTCGACTTTGCTCTCTTCATTTTTATTTTTCTTTTAAGCCTTGAGTTGGCAAAGTTGCCAAACCCCAAAACGGTCAACAAACTACCAGCCAGACCCTATGCGTCATTTCCTACGGGAATTGTTTTGAGTGTAAAAATTTTGTTTTTCGTTTTCCGTTTTTTTTTTCTTTTCTGTTCAACACAATAGTTTGAATTGCAAAATAATTGTTTTATTTTTCTTCTATTTTTTTAGTCTTCTTTTCAGTTTTCTCTTGTATTACTTGTGATGTGCTCAACTTGATTAACCCTTTAGGTTTAGGAAATTTTAATTTGTATTGAATCTAAGCTAACAGAGCCTCAGAGTAATGTTTTAATTCAGGAGCACACTTTAATTTAAAACAGTTTGAAAATTTGATCAAAAACTTGAATGAATATGTTTAGAAAGTTTTACTTTTTTATTTTCCGCGTAAGGACTTTTGGAAATATACTCCTTCAAGGATAAGAACTATTCTCATCAAATTTATCTCTCGTATCTCTATCTTGTAAGAGCTTATATTCTATTGTTACTTTCATGGTTATCTCTGGTTAGCAAGGAGTTAAACACAGGTCGATTGCCTATTAAGATTTGCAATGATTTTCCTTTTATTTGATTTTTTTTTTGTTTTCAAGATCTATAATTTGTTTTTGTTGTGCTCCTTACTATTCTTTGAAGCCATTATTGGAGGAAAATTGATTATTTGCCATAAAATTCTAATCCCCATTTCTTTTATGCCATCTAACTTTAACATTTCAAAACGATTCTCAATTCGTATAGAAAGAATGGCATTTGAGAGCTTAATAGTTTATTGAACCCAAGCCATTGGTTAAACCACAGTAAAGCTATTACAATTTTTGTAAAATATATACATGGGGCATAGTTTTCTTTTTCTTTTCTCAATTAATTTAAGTGTTAATCAACCTCTTTTATTTTTTTTCATTGTTGTTTATTAATAATAAAAATGATTATATTTTTGGCAACACGCAAAATATCATCGCTGTTAATAAAAATCATTGAAAAGACTCATCATATCATCACATATCAACAATTTTAATTAAAAATTATTAAAACATATACAAAAATTAATAATAATAACAACAACAACAACAGAAATAAATAAATAAATTAGGGAAAAGTGGCGCCAAGAGCTTTAAAATAATTGATCTTAATTTACTCAGTTTATTTTCTTTTTTATTTTTTTTTAATGCATTAATTGTGAAATTAAAAATATTTCAACAGAATTTGAAAAGTTTATCGTATAAATATTTCAATTAGAATTTATCAGAAAGCGAACTCTTCTTTGAGCTCATGAACTTTGTATAAAATATCTTTGCAAATTAATTAATCATCAATCTTAATTTATGCTGCTGCAAAATCAGAATCAAAAATGGATCTTTCATACTTTGTTTGTAGATTTCATTTATTTATTTTGTTTCTATTATTCTATTTTATTTAGAATTTAAAAAGTTTTGCTTTAGTGATTTATATTAATTTTTTTTACTGCAATTCAATTGTATATGAATTCGAATACTTCTCGGTCTAGCTGAGTGCCATCAAATTATTGTGGTATTTCCATTAATTACGTTTTTCAAAAGCCCTTTAAAATAATCTGTGCAACTATCTTCAATGAAAAATTAAAAATTATCTTTCTTGCCTAATTAGAATTTTTCGTCTATTTGTATGGAAAACACAAACAAAATTAAATGTTTTTGGCTTATAAAAATAGGGGATAAGTTTCTGAACAGATTGACGGTCTTCAATATTTTGTTCGCATTTTTTCTCGCTGCGTTACTCACAACGCGTTGAACTGTAGCTTCTCCTACTACTTTATTCTGTTCCATGCCTGAAAACTGATTTAAAAAAATCTGGCAACTCTCTTGTAAACAGTCCTATTTCCGTTTTTCGTCCTGCTTGATTAAGTATTGCTACCATAAAACATGCAAAATAAATTAATTCAATACACACATACATACATACATACATGCATATACTATGTATCACTCTAATATCGTACGTATGTATGTAAAGAGAAAAAGAAAAACTGTCTTTGATGTCTAATAAATTGCAGGGCAAATAAAAATTGTCAAAAATAAATTGACCATTAAAAATAGCATTTCATTTCCTCTCTTCGTTCTCACTCTCTCTTTATTTTTTATTTATTTACGTCTCATACTACATATAATTAATGTGGCTGAGTGTCACGAACGTATGTATATGTTTATATATATGCATGTACGTACTAATTTAACATTTAGAAGATTTGTCATTGACCACCAAATACTGAACGAACAACAACAGCATCACAGTGAGAGTCTGTGAGAAATTATGAAAATGAGAGAAAGACGGACAAAGTTAAGCAAAAAAAAAAGTCACCCACATACATATTTATAACAGTACAGAACGAATAAACGATCAAAATATTTTCAATTTTTCACGCAAATAATTTTAGTCGCACTCATCATTTTAACTGGATTTCTTTAATAAAATGATTTGTTTTTGTTTTATTATTCCATATGTATGTTTAAATAATAATAATAAATACATATGTATGTGTGAGTGTCTATTTTATAATTTATATTCCCATGTGTTTGTTCGTAGTAGAAATTCGTTTAGAAATTTCAGCAGTTGTTTTCAATTTCGTGTATCATTGACTGGAATCGCGTGTAAATTATCAGCAACAGATCAATGATCATTTGAGCCATTCAAACAATCGAAATTATTCTATTTATTCGTTTTCTAAATTAATTTTGAGAAAATTTTAATGAAATTTTTCTACACAAAAACAAAACTAAAGCACAGCACACTCGTTAAGTGGCGTAATGACGCCTTATATGTATTGTTTGTACACATGGATATGTAAAGAAAAATAATAGTATTACAATAACAAATGTAATAAAATTAAATTAAAAATATTAATAAATACGCTGCACACCAAAACAAACAAAAAATAAGCAAAATAAGCAAAATAAATAATAATAATAACAATAAATGAGAAACAATAAATGTGTGTTCGATTAAGGAGCCCCAAAAACCAAAGCACGATCAAATTTATACGCGTTTGTTGTTATTTTAAATGGTGTCGATGGTGGTGGTGATTGTGGTGATGGTGATTTGGTAGAAGAGTTCTGATTTGATTAGAACAACATGCCAAAGCTTATGGATTGTTTCAGTCAGTTAAGGTAAAATTTCTGTGTAAAATTATTGAAATATTGCAAATGAAATATGTATGTGCCATCATTTTTAAAAATAGTTTCATGGCAAAAATGTTTTCATCTGAAAAAAAGTGCGAAATACCACCAGCAGCAGTTGTGAGAAAAATTATAGCAATTCGGAATACGTTTTTAAAGCACATACATATTCGTTAACTGGTTTGCTATAAAATTGAATTGTTAGTTATCCTTGTAATCTATTTATCTACAATTTATTATCTATACTTCATATTCAAGTATAATATATCACAATGTTCGATACTGTAAACATTGCAAACAAAGTTTGGAAAGCTTTAACTGTCATTGTTCTAAAAAAAAATAAAAAATATAAACTTTTTTCTTCGTACAGAGAGCAGCCTTAACATTAGCCGGGAGAGCATCAATTTTAAATTGAATAATCGAATTGAATTTCCAAAATTATGAAGTCTATTTGTCATTCTAGATTATTACAATATACTGTGGAAAATTTAATTTAAATCGATTCGGTGAAGCGTCTACACACAATTTGACAAAGATTTTTTGGCTTTTTTGTGTAACATTTTCTCCATAATGTCGTCAATTTTAATCAAAAAAAAGTGTCTTTGATGTCTTGTAAAGTGTCATAATTATTATTATCCCTGTTACTTGTCATAGTTGTTGTTTTAGTTTATATTTTATTACGCCAAGTTTCTTGTTTATTGTTTAGTTCTCTTGCTCTCCCTTTAATTCAAATACAATGCAAGGGAATTTGTTTCCATTATTACGACGTGTGTAATGCTTTCCAACTGTTAGCAGGTGTTAAGTTAATTTTTCATCTCTCTCTCTCTCTCTCTCTTTTTCGCTCTTTGTCTTTTTGAAGAGTTTCAATTTCATGTATTGAATTTCCTTTGTTTCCCTTTCAAAAGTATTTGCGTATGCACATGCATGTACATGTGTGTGTATGTATGTTTGATTAATGCAATATTGCATTCCAAAGTGTTGTTTTCTGCTCCTTTTTCTTTAAATAACTTTTGTATAGAAAGACAAGAAAATATTTTTATTTTCTTCTTTAATATTTAAAATGCAAAACCCCAAAGCCACGAAGTTCAAGTTTATCTACGTCAAAATTCCAAAACGTTACACATGAGTGCTTTATGTGCATGGACCGCAACGACTCCTGTATACACAAGTATTTTTTATTACAAAAATTTTTTTTCTTTTTTTTTTCTTTTAATGTTCAACATATTATTTCCCATTGACAGTCGGAGAGCAATAAATAAATTCTTTATCACACATACATACATACATACATATGTTTGGATACATGTACATATAAATATATAAATATATGTATGTATGTAGTTGCCTCTTCACCAGCTATTGTTCTAATGTTGACACTAACACACACACACACACACACACACAAACAAACACACACTCCGAATAAACAAAACACATTCAATATTTAATGTACACACGTACATACATACATATATATGTATGTATGTATGTATGCGTGACATGTTCTAATAATGTTCTTCACGATTTTTAGTTGTTTTTTAGCTTTAAAAACGTTTTGTTTACAATTCGACCCGAATTATGCTTTTATTCGCTGACATCATTTAGTTTTTTTTTTAAACAACCGTTACACACCCTCTCAAAAAAAAATTTTAAATGAAAAAGGAATTTTTCAAAGCGTTAATATTCCGAACAGTTATCTTCAGAGTGTTATAGATGTAAACAAACAAACGTATGTTTTTGGGTATTTCTAAGGGAAATTAATGTGGGACAAATTGTTTTTAAATTTTTATTAGAAGTGCTTTAATGCGCTGTCGATCCTTAAGTGGGGAACAGAATAGTCGCTATAGTATAACGTAACAGGTAGCGCTGCAAGCTGGTGTTAACAGAATACATAGTTGTAGTAGTCGCTGTAGTAGAATTTTTTAACATTGTCGCGCAACAAATATACTTACATATATCGACGCCTCCGTTCTATAACATTCTAAGTCGAAAAAGTGTGTTTTGAGTTATGAGCTCTCAAAATTTTCACGCGACATACGACCATATGTGTATTCTAAGGAGATTTTTCACTATAACTTCGGAACGGATCGGCGTATCTTAACCAAATTTTTACAGTATTTATGTTAGAGAACATAGAATTTAACCGAAATTATCAAAATTTAAAATGAAACTAGTACGCATAAATAAATATAAATAAAAGAAAAGAAGGATCGAGAAACTTTAATTCAGTCATCATTGATTGTGTTGGGTATACATTATTTCTAAGAAATTTTCTCTGACAAATTGTTTAAAGCGTATACATATACATATATGTATATGTATGTATACATAAATTGAATGTTTGAATGTCGAGAGAGCAGTCCTTACCACTAAAAGTTTTATTATAATTTTTTTTTTCTTTTATTAAAAACAATGTTTTAGAATTTCAGTTTAATTAGTTACAGAAAGAGAAAATGGTTTCAAATATCTCAAGGGTGTGTGCTCCATGTAATTTTATTAAAATTAATTTCTGTTTTATTTTAATATTTTAAATATGAAAGAAAGTTTGTAAAAAAAAAACAGAAATCAAAACAAATATACAATTGTTTTACATTAATTTTGAAAGTACATGCTTTTATTTACAACAACTCGTGTGTACATATATATATATATATATATATATATACATACACACATACTCGTACATACTGAGCATAATTTTATACAAAAATCTGATACGAAACTATCAAATGATTTTGTTTCGCTTTTATTTTTTTAAATGTTTTAATCGTGCTTTGGCTTTAAGTGAATTTTTGATTTGAAATGAAAGTCTTTTTAAAATTTTATCAAAAAAAAAAAGAAGAAATATGTATTAAAACTAAAATAAAAATGAGACACTCGCAAAGAAAATATTAAATTTTAAAACAACAAAACAGCACAGTGAAATTTTTTGTTAGTATTCACTGTGTGTTAATTGTTGTACGTACCAGCATAAAAATTTATAAAAAAAACAATGTTTTAAAGGCCTTTGAGCCATATTATAATTTGCATTTAATTACGGCAACTGGTCAGGTTGTTACAATTTTGTTTTGTTTTTGTTTCTTTTTTATCAGTTTTTATAAATCATTTACAAAAATTTGTTCAAGGCAAAACAAGACAATTTCGTAATGAGAGGGTTTCATTGTTCAAATTTAACAAGAACTTAAAAAAAACATACATAATATGGCCAAAACAACATGGCTAAAAACATGTTAAATTATTATACCGTAACGTTAACAAAATTCCAAAACACTTAATAATCCTTTTTCGCATTTATAAGCAAATTTTATTGCTGTTTTCATTAATCTAAACGATGTTATTTTTTTCATTGCATTTTCTTTGTAAAATGATAACAATTATGTCTGTGTTAGCTAGCATTGTTAGTTAATTTCATGCATTTTTTAAACATTTTAACACAGACTGGTTTTTCTTTTTTTTTTATAAAAAAAAAACAAACAACGAAATCAATTTTTTCCGTCTGTTTTTAATTGTTTAAATAAAAAGAAATCTTTCTCCTTCAATACGTGCATATATGCGTTCAAATAAAGAAAAATGTTTTCTATTCACATACAAAAAGAAGAAGAAGAAGAAGAAAAAAACAAAAACATTTTAGAGATTCATAGATATTTTGTTTTGTTAGTTTTTCTAATCTTTTTAAAACAGTCAAGGTCTTTAGAAAGCAAATTAATAGATCAATTGTACTCGTACATCTTCTATCTATTCTATGGCTGATGTGATGACCCACATACAATTAATTACTACTTCTTCTTAACCATCTCATCTCATCTCATCTCATCTATACTACTGATTGTGGCATTTCAAGAAGACATTCAGTATTTAAAAGTATTTTTTTTCTTTTCAAATAAAATACAAAAATTTTACATCGAGGCACGTTTCTATTAAAACTCCAGAAATTATATAAAAGAAAGAAACGAAACAAAACATCTGTCCATTTAACTTAAGAATTACTGGATATTTGAATTACTTACTGTCAGTCGTTAATAATTCTTTCCGAATTTTTGTTTTTTTTTTTTTTTTTTCTTACTCTTAATTTATAGGCAGATGGTATTGTATTTATCGAATTTAATATTGATACATATTTAAAGAATCGACAGAATACCTTTTTCCATAGTGTCTGCATGCATTGCAACAATACTTTGTTATTCTGTTCTCCCTCCTTCTTCAAATTACAATGGTGGTCTTATAATTAGCACTACCGATCATAAAGAATGGTATCTTGATGGATCACCATTTAACCAAACTTACGATAATGATTAGTGTGATAGATAACACACCGCACGATTGGATAGAGTAATTAGAAGATAAATAAGTTGATATTATACAGGGGCCAACATAAGGCTGTGATTTCAATCCAATTCATAGAACGATCTTGAGGCACAAGTTGAATAAAAAAAAAACTAAAAAATCTACAAGGAATGACATACAACACGTAAGATGTTAGAGACTTCTTAAAATTCTTCTTGATTATTAAAGAGAATATTATATTATAAAGAATTAAACACAAATTATGATTTTCTTCCCATTTAATGGCGATATGCTAATTACTTGATCAAGGAATTTGTTTATTTTATGATTTAAAGTGTCATTTCTTGTAAAATTATTTTATTGTAGATCCCTTTACACTCTACATCACTTACCTATATACCCCATAGAATACTTAACTGCATTTCAATAAATTTTTAAAAAATATTTCATTGTGGTTTGTTACTGGCATAAGGTCGTTTAGATGGATGTGCTAATTATAACACCACCACTGTACGTAAAAAGACTGGCTGATATGACTGGCTGTTTTGTTGTTGCACACAGAATGTAATAAAATAGAAACACAGTTGTTTTATCATTTACCCTCTAGTCCTTAAAGAGAGGGTGTCACACAGCCGCAGTTGTTTTAGTGACAACAAAAGATTATTACAGCTGTTTAAAATACGTATGTATGTACATACAGTATGTACCACAAAGAACAGAAAATTAAAGAAAATTCAAAAGTGCTGGGCCCCTCTATTGCTCCCATTATCGTCGTAAAATAATGAATTTTATTTTCCTTTTCTATGTATATGGTATTACCATAATCAGTCACTTTTGCCACAGCATATGAAATATTTTCTTTTTAGAAATTTTTTTCTTAATATCGAATGAGTTCGAATGAGTCTTTTTGCAATGTTCTCTTTTCGTTTAAGATAACTTTGTTTTAGTAGAGTATATTTAGTTGACTGCTTAAAAATTATTCGATAGAAAAATTGAAATACTTTTACTATCGCTTAAAAGTTTCTTTGTATTACGTTTGTCGTCGCTTTTGTATGCCTCTTACATGCAATACGTTTATTATGGCCGCTTTTAAAGTCATCATCGCTAACATCACATGGACTTTAAATAAAAAATGATGCTCATGTTCATGAAAAAAATAAAAAAATTTTATGGGAACCATTTCGATGCATCTCGAAAGCTTTAATAGCTGCATTCGTTGATTGAACAGCATGCCAGCCGGACAGCCAACATTTTCTGATCAAACTCGTGTCTCCTTGTGTGTGCTACTGTATTTTGTTTGTAATGGAATGTGTTTTCATTTGAATTTGTTTGGCGTCTAACTGGCGTTAGTGATTTATTTGAAAAACCTGCCTATTTTTCGTTTTGCAATAATACTGGTTTTCTAAAAAACATACTAATTCATGAACACCAAAATATGTATGTACATATGTATGTAACATGCAAATTCCATAATAAAGATGCACACAGTCTGGAGAAAATTAAAGATTACGCATTGCCATTATCATTCTTGAAAAAGTGGTGTTAATTTATAAATCCCGATTTAAATACCATAAATATGTCCGCTTTTCGTTATTACATATCTTATTCGGAATGGAAAACAGAGAATGGATGACAAAGAAAGCGTCGTGGAAGATGTTTCAAACGTGGCCAATTTTCTAGCATTATAGTTATTCTAATCGATTTACTGTGTAAGAAATTGATGAGATTATAAAAAAAATTGAAATTTCCATATAAAGTCCAATACACCCAACTGAGAATACAGAACTATGGGGTTATTTTACTGATAGAATCATGAAGCAAAAGATTTTCAATGTTGATTTATCGAACAAAATTTTCATCAACATATAAAGCTCATTTCCAACTCCGATTGTCGAATATGGAGTTTGGAGCACCTAGAAGTGATTGTGAGAAAGAGAGTTTGAATGTATTATAACAACGGATTTTGTTAAATTACCGCCTTTTTTTTAAATGAATATGTATTGTGATTTTCACTGCCACGAGTCGCACCATATGAGAAGTTTTTTAGCTACATAGATATGTAGTATATCAAGCTCTGGCGACATCAGTCGGGCAATAAAATCATACGATTTGACGCCGATAGATTTCTTTTGTGATGGAATTACGTTAAAGACCATATCTGCGCAGATAATATCAAAACAATGGAATATTGGAAATAGGTATCCAAACATTTACGATGTATAATTTGTGTTTCAAATATTCCACAAACTTAACACCACTGCCTTGAAGATCTTCCGCCAATCCTCCTCCCATTCTATTTATGTTATTGTTCTTTGTGTAATCGTGTAAATATTTTGTTTCTATTTCTTTATTTTTATTTTTATTTATTTTTTTTTTCATTTAATCTCTTTAATTGTATTATTTTATAGAGGGCGTATGCCTTATGTACATGACCTATTCAATAATACAGCTTTATTATGTGAGCGATCACTTCCATTCGCACACATACTACGTATGTATGTATGTATGTACATAATAAACCAGTTCAAAACAGAGCATTTGTTATCATTTGATTATTATTATTTTTATTTGTATTATTGTTGTAACAAAAGTAAACAAAAGCCATATGACGACAATCTAGCGTAGTTGCCAACTTAAGCTGAACTTGAGGTTGTATTTTTTTTTATTTCTTTTTTTGATGCGAAAAACATCAAAGGAAATACAACGCACGCACAAACAAACACAAATGTAAATGTATGTATGTAGTATCAACATAGATTTGTATTAATGGATAAAAGAAAAAAGTAACGGTATTATTTCATATACATATGTATAATCAACATGTATGTATATTTAATCTTGGACTTTGCATACCAAAAGAAAAACGGCAAAACAAAACAAACCAAAATAAGATGAAACAAAACAACAAAAATTGTAAATTTGAATAAAAACCAATTTAAATTATTTTTTTCGGATTTTTGCTGCTACTCTATTATGTAGTATGTAAATACATACATACGTATACACAAAGTTTGATTAGTATAATAGTAATTATTACATCATATGTGTATGTATTGGTTTATAATTTTTTTTTTTGTTGAACATTGGAAATGTAAATATTTTTTTATTTTAAGCATAATAATAATAACGATGATGATGATTATGATGACTTACTACTACTGTACGAGTCAAATATAGAGGAAACTTTTATTAACAAAAAAAAATATTTAATTTATGCTTCCCGAAACGTCTGATATTGTCTATTAAAATATTGAAAACAAAGGTCTACAATGCCGTTAAAATTTTACTTAAAAAAAAACAGAGTTTTTTTTCTTGTATAATTTTACAATTTGTAATTTTGTTTTATTTTTCCCCAAACCACAAAACAGTATGAACAAAAAATATAGATTATATGTATGCACAACCATTCGTTTTATTTTAGTATATGAACTTCCGTTGTATTGTCAATCAGTACACAGAAAGAAAAAGGCTTTTTAAATTTTGAAAGAAAATGCAAAATTAAATATGCTTTATTGGTTAGATATGTAGAGAATTCCGTTCTGAACACTATAACACTGAACCAAGCAGGTTCAGAAATTCCAAAGGAGTTTGTTTTTATTCTCAGTACAACATATCATCTTTCTAGTACAATAGAAACATTCTTCAGATACAATAGCTTCAGATACAAATCACTAAACTCATCTACTATTTAACAAAATAAAGAAACCTTTTAATACAACTTATAATTGTTTTACTCTCTCGAAAACTGCATACATATTAACCTATTCTGGAACACAACGGTAACAATCAACGTTACCACCACACTTCAATTTACAATTGTCTCCAAAGTGAGAGATTACATTCCAAAAGATATCGTAACTCTATTAATTCTTTAGATACGATTTTAATATGCGAAAGACCCAATGCTGTATATTGACACACAAGCGCAACAATAATATTGCCTCATGTGATAATATTCGGTATTCAATTGCAAGTGTCGGAAGAAGCATTCAAGTGCTTGGTTTCAATATTTAACTTCATCTATCTGATCCCTGCTATATAAACCACTTACATATATCCAACTAAGAAAGGAATACAAATCTCATATTTGGAGACTTCTCTACCGCGAACAGGAGGTGGCAAAGGCGCTCTTTAATGAAGGTACGAGTATCCAACTCTATTGATTTATTAGAGCATCGTAGCAATCTGGCTTGTGTTTCACTGTTCTAACACTACTGCAACGGATTTTACTCCAAGGAAATTAAGGAACTTGTTTTCGAAAATCATATGTTCTTATGTAAAACTCGTCTTTCTCGCAGAGCACATTCGTTTGTGGTCAATTGGCCAGTGGATCGCTCATTGCATTACACATCAAATTCGTTCGAATTTACCCCCTGCAAAGATCTCTTCTGTCACTTATAACATAAAAAGAATCAAATCTAATGTCCACAAACACTACTTCTTCTGTCCTGCTTCCCATAACCTATTTTTCTAATTCCAAGACAAAATACTAAAAGAGTAGAAGGTTGGTCTTAAAAATGAAAAGAAATTAAAAAAAAGAAACACTAAAACAGAAAAAAATCCATGAATTGTTAATTTACTATCACTTTTATCTATCAATTGTATTTCTGTAGGTATAAGGAACGTTTCCTGTTCTTTAGAAAGAGAGCACAAAAGTAACCCAACAAACCAGTTAATCTTTATTACACTATTTTACTTTGTAATTGTTAAAATCTTTTTATTTATTTTTTTTGTACATGATACAATCATTTCGATCACACCTTAAACATGTCCAGGGCATACAAAAAAGAATTTGCAATAAACGAATATACACAAATGCTGTATTGTTTTGTTAAAAGTTAATTCCATTTTTTATATTACTATGGTAGATAATTAAATAAATAAATATATGTACATATGTATGCATACTCGTATGTAGTATGAAAGGCTTTTGTTAAAATATTTTTATTGTTTCGGTTTTTTTTCGTATGGAAAAAGTTTACTGTTTGTTTTATAATTTATTTATTTATTAATAATACATTTTATTTTATATTCGGTTTCTTATTATTATTATTATTATTATTAATAACAATAATACGATATTATTTAATGTGTATTACGTTAAATGTTTGAAATTAAAACAACACTAAACGGACAGTTTGGTTAACATAACAACATTTTATGAATACATAAATGATTAATTATAATACCAAAACGAAAACCACACATAACAAAAAGAGCTCTGCTGTCTGCCATTATCAGCGTGTAAAATATTTAACAAATCAAACTCCTCCCTCCCTCCTAACATTCAATGCATACATATGTACTATATGCATGTATGTACATACATACACTACATATAAACATATTTTTTTTTATTATTTTGTTAAGACCGTTGTTAGAAAACAGTAAAAACGACATGGCATGCATTCATAAATATGCAAATGTGGGTGGTGTGTGGTGGTGGTGTGTGTAATGTAAGGAGGAAAATTTATTATAAATTATTTTGAAATTTAAACAAAAATTAGGATTTTGACAAATTGACTAAAAAGAAAAAAAAAAAAAACAAATGAAATTCAATGGTTTCATCAAATTATTAAAGACAACATTTAAGGCAGATAACTTAAACCGAAACTGTTAGAAAGTATTTCGAATAAAAAAATAAGTGTACGTATTGCAATATAATTTGTCTGAAATTAATTTAGAGCAGACAGAAATACTTTTCATAAATTTCTATAAAAAAAACTGAATTTAGAACAATGTATACATACCTTACTATATATTTCAAATAAACTAAATATGGATGTATGCATACACATACATACATACCTATGTGTCCTATATGCAAGCTACATACATACATATGTCATGCAAAAATTATTACTCAAGAAAATACAGGATGTTTACATAAATGATTTTTCAATTCTTTAAATGTTTTAATTGCAGCTATCGTCACTAAATTAATTTTATACTTAAAATGATAATTGAAATTAAGTTCTTGCATCTTGGATCGGCGCAATTTTTAACTTAAAAGAATTTTGTTAAAGAATTTTTACCGTCAAATTAGGTGGGGAACACAATAGTCACTGTAGTACAACGCAACTAGTGTAGCTGCAAACTCTCAAAAGTTGAAAATGGATATTCAAATTGATGTCAATAGAATATGTCGTTGTTGTGGCTGCTGCAGTAGAAACTGGAATGCAAATTTCAAAGTTTTCAACTGTGTCGCGCGACAAATAGGTATAAATTGTAAAGAGGGCTTCCATGTTTTTCAATATATTCAACATTACATATGTGAAACATAAAATTTAATGTTGCTGGAGTGAAATATGTATGTTATGTAGTTGGATATCCATTTATTATACAATATTTTGCTAGCAAATTCACATAAAGGTTCTTGCGTTATTTTGGAAGTTTTCAAAGAGATTATTTGACAACTTTATAAGAGAGCTTCACTATTCTGTTCACATTTTTCCTTGCTTCAGCTTCTACTACAATTTTTTTATTCCGTTTCAGGCCTTAAGTACAAATATTTTATGTCGATGTTTAAAAATACATATGTTTTAATCAGAGTTTAATTTTTTTTACTCATTTTAAGTAAATGTTTAAAAAATTGAAATTACTCCCTTTCGGCAATTATTTGCTTAATCGGACGTTTGATATTTAATATTTAAAAGTTTAATATATACAGAAATCTGTTGTCAAATATGAACACCTTGTATTGTCATGTAGAGCATCATCACGTTCTTTGTTTATGGCATTTTTGAAAATACGCACAAACATTTTTTATTACAGCAAAAATTGAAAATAAAATTCAAAAATATACACACTCCCAGAGTACTTGTACTACAAAACTACTTTAAAAACCATAGACGAGTCAGTTGTCTCATTTAGTAATCAACATAAATTCAACAGTTTCACTTTCGGTTTTTGAAACAAAAAAACAAAATCAAAAAAAAAAAAAAAACTTTTTAAATTTATTTTGATTTTCAATTGAGGATTTAAATTAAAAAAAAATGAAATTTCTCAGCTGAGTTCGCATCTACTTAATACATTCAAGCATACACACACACACATACATATGTACATATGTATTGTTATTGTAATATTTGTTTGTGTTTGTTGTTCGCAGTACTTGTTGCCAATGTGATGCGCCGCATATCAAGTGTGTACAGAATGTTAACCAAATAGTATGTTAGTAGAGCACCACACAAAATAACAATGATGCGTGCGACAGTTAATTAATAAAAATAAAAATAAAAAAACCAAAACAAAACTAAAAACAAATAAAATTTTAAACAATAAAATGAAATTTAATTTATAATAATAATAGTAATAAAAAAAAGCAATCAGTGTAATAATAAAATATGTGTTGATTGTTATAATAAAACGAACAATTTAAATACAATTTAAAAAAAAAAAACTATTTGATAATACTTGGCTCAAATACAGACATACGTACAGACATACATACATAAGTATGATAATATTATAAAACTAGTGAAACTAGCTAAGAGCCATCTGAAAAAAATACAAAAAAAGCAAATAATTCACTTTGGGGCAGACGGGCAGAAAGGCAATAGCAGTAGCATTTGCAGTCATCATTATGATCATCGGTTGAAAAAGAAGAAAACCAACCTAAGAAGAAGAAAAAAAATTCAAGTGAATTTTCGATAGTAGTTTGCTGGTTTTTAAACAACGCGTCGCGTAGCGTCAATTGAACTTTTTTTTCGCTTACTTTCGTTTTCAATATTTGAAATTAAAGTCTGTTAATAAAAACAAACAAAAAAAGTCACAAATTTGTTTGTTGTAAGACAGGTGCAGGCAGGTGCGTGATAAAACTCTTATTGCTGCTGGTTTTTTTAAGATAATAACGATTTTTTTATTGCATTTTTTTTTCTTTAAACATTATGATGATGATGATGATGATGGAAAAAGTTCAAACACTGGCGGTGTTTTCTTAACAATGTCATCGTTATTTGATTGTAACTTAACAACTACTGGCAATGTTGCTACCAATGTTGCTCTTGCTGTTGCCGTTGCTGATGATAATAATTTGTATGTAATAGTTTAATTTCAATTACTTTGCTACACTTAACGACAAGCCAGAAACTTTCTTTATTGTCTTTTTATTTTCTAATATTCTCTAAAAATATAATAGCAATACAGATGATACAATAATAATAAGATAAATAAATCATATTTCAAAATGATTTGTATACAACATACATAAGTATAATGCCATTTTAATTGTATTATCTTTCGTTTGTAACACTAGCTTTAATTGTAAACTGAGCTAAACACGCTCCCCCCAAAATTAGCTTTGACATATTAAAGCAGAAAAAATAAAAATAAAAGAGGAGTGCCTTACTGGTTTAAATTTAGCCTGACTTTTGTAATACGGTTTCAATCACACTATTTGAACATGTCAAATACATACAAACTAACACAACGTATATAACAAAAAAAAATAAATAAAATGAAAATAGTTAACAAAAACTAACAGTATTTTTGTTGTCTGACATTGTTAACCTAACGTTGCTCAAAAACAGCAACACAACATTAATCGAAACTGTAACAAACAAATAAAGAATTATAGCATAATGTTAAACAGTGTTGCCATTGAGTGACTTTCTGTTATGTTCAATAAATATTCTAAAAGAACTCAATTAAAATAGTATTGTACGTATTAGACCTCATATCTGTTGCGAGCGACCCCAGAAATAGTGAAAACACAGTAAATTTTTTTTCTCAAATTTATTTTGAAATTATGCTATCATTGGCAACCCTCCTTAAGATTACTATTGTTATTTTAAGAGCAT
Organism: Sarcophaga subvicina; assembly: GCA_936449025.2. Classification (NCBI taxonomy): domain Eukaryota; kingdom Metazoa; phylum Arthropoda; class Insecta; order Diptera; family Sarcophagidae; genus Sarcophaga; species Sarcophaga subvicina. The sequence goes on from OW388084.2 coordinate 1,120,767, forward strand.
TGTTATGAAGGCTTTATTAAAAAGAGTACTTATTGTAGTTGCATTACTTTCGCAATCATCATATAATCACGTACAATTTGAGCTAATGAACCTTAACCTTTTAAAAAGAGACAATGCTCAAATATTTATTTCAAAATAACATCATCATTTGACAACTGACATAGATCACCACTGATAGACCGGAAACGGTTTTGTTGGGATTTTTTTTTTCTTGCAAACCCAAAGGAATAATTTCCAAACCGTTTAAAAAATAAAATTTTTTTAATTTAACTCGACAAAGACAGTTCGTAAAGACCAGGTTGTTTTATCGACATTAAATTAAGGTTTACTTGAAAAAGATCGTCCAAGTGTTCAACACAACGCCATGATTTCGATGTCATAATAACCAGATACTCAGTTAACTGTTAACTAAACTAAACAGATTATAGACAACACTGTCCAAGTGTGCAGAAAAACTTAAGAATGTCGTTCCCTCGTCCAGTTCCCGTTAAACCATCCATTGAAAATTTATATGGGCAGAGAGTTTGAAAAATTACTTTGGCCTTTAAGAAAGCCAAGACTTTAAGCTGTTAAGACTTCATAGATAACATTTTAAGAAATTTTTCCGTTTAAAACCGCAAACATACATATACATATGTATTTTAAAATACTTTTCTTATCTTTTTTTTAATTTATTTTAATTCGTTATGTACTCACATAAATTGTCTATTTTCTGTTTATTTCTTTGTAGATGTAATTCCAAAGCATCATATTTACCACGTCAGAGTTTGGAGAAGCAAACGAATTCAGATCCCGATCATGGCAGCTATAAAATGACCCTACACTCTAATGAGGATTTAGTGACCACTACTAAAACCTCTTATGATATATTGGCTCAAACATCAAAATTACCAAATAACTTGCCAGATGTCCTACCACTGGGAGCTAAATTACAGCCCTGCTTAAATACAAGCTTAAACTCGACACCCTCGCTACGTTATGGTTCCAACAATAATATCTCATCAGCACAAACACAAAGTTCACAACAGAATTCACCGGTGGGTTATAATAGCTACTGCCAGCAACAACAGCACCAGCAACAGCAGCGTTATTCAACACCAGTTTTAAGTTCATTCAATTTGTCTACCAGTTTTACAAGATCTCAATCGTTTGATACCAATGCCCATGCCGTCAATAGTATAACTCAAAGTCCTACTAAATACATGACCCAGTCTTCTTTAGATCTTAAGAAGCCCCTTAGCAGTTTGGAACCTACCATAGAGGAAACAAATTTAAATGAGACATCATCCCCGGCTAAGGGCAATTCTTCGATGTCATCGTTAAGTTCTTTAGCCGAAAGTTGTAACAGTCATGAGGATAGAATTCAAACCAACTTGAATCCCAGTAATATTAATAATGCTGCTGTCCATATGGAAGCGAGTAATTCTCTATTCCGAGCCGAATTAGTTAATACCACATTTAACAATAATACTAAGAAGTCGGTTATAAGACAAGAATCTTTGAGAGAGAATATCGAAAAGATTACACAATTGCAATCTCAGTTAATGTCGGCTCATATATCTGATAATAATTTCAAGGCCAGTAGTGGCTATAAAACCTCACATATGCCAGTGATTGATATACCAAAAACCTTACCGGAAATGGAGAAAATGGATCAGGAGAAACCCTGTTTGGATGCAGAAAATGAGAATCCTTTAGTATCGTCATTAGGCTCAGCACCAGCAGAAGAAGATTCAAATAAGAAAACACCGAATTCCTCCAGTAGTAATACCGGCCTTTTAAAATCACCAACGATTTTAGAAGAGGAGACTAACAATGATACCTCTGTACTCTCTCAACTAGACTCCAGCACGGATAGTTTAAAACTGGTCCAGCGTAGTGAGCTAATATTAAGAGTTAATCCCAGTACAGTGGAGACTGCCTCACAAACCGATGACATTACCGATAACGAACTCAAGAACTTATCAGCCGACGTCGCAAATACAAAAGAGAACGATACCCCAACACGCACAACCCTACAACCTCGTCAAAGGCTAAGTATAGAAAATGACTGTGAAAAAATGTCTAAGGAATTGGCAAAGCTGTTGCCTCCCACTGATGCCCTTATACACATACTATGTCCGCCGGGCACTAAAACTATAACCGATTACGTTACCAATCTCTATAACCCCAATGTACCTTTAAGGCCCAGTAAACGTGATGTGGGTACTTCGACATTGACGCGTTGCCCGAAAAATAAAGAAGACCATGAGGCCATGGAAAAGATAACAGTGGAATTGAAATTAGGCGACTTAGAACAGACAACAGAAAATTGTGATATTTTAAAAAATAAAATGGTAAGTGGAGATAAAACATCGTACATTAAATAGATTTTTTTTTTTACTACGCCTTAGAAAGCATACAAAAAAAATATTATGATTATAACGATTACGTTTTTAATTTTGTTTTTTTGTTTTTTGCTTGCAGGATGATTTAATAAAGCATTTAAATAATAAAGTACACATTTTAACCAAGGAACAGTCTTGTATAGAAGAAGAATCTGCCATCAATGATGAACTGGGCAATAGTTTATTGAATAAACTTAGCGATAAGGTTAGACCCATAGAAGCCTCCAAATGCCGTACATATATATCTGACATTGGCCATATAACAGGACTATTGTTATCGTTATCAGAACGTCTGGCCAGAGCAGAAAATAATTTAACCACAATCGATGAAAATAATACAGAAAAGGTAGACTTTGTTAATTCAATATGTATGAATTCTTATAACGGTACATGCTAATAACTATACATATGTTCTTTTTTTCTTTTTGGTATTCGACAGAAATCTCTTGAAAATAAACGTGATCGTTTATTTGAACAATTAACAGAAGCTAAACGTCTTAAGGAAGATATCGACCGGCGTGGCATTAGTGTGGTCAGTTTACTGGAGAAGAATTTAACCTCAGATGAATTTGCCGATTTTGAGTACTTCATTAACATGAAAGCCAAACTAATAACTGATGCTCGTGACATTGCCGATAAAATCAAAATAGACGAAGAGATAATAACAGCTCTAAGTGATACATTAATACAAAGCGATTGTTAAATTGCTACAAGAGAGAGAGAGAGAGAGAGAGAGAGAGGAAGAGAAACACGATATATAAAAGAATTAAAAAATTAGATTAGACGAGAGTGATGAAAACCTAGCAGGAAATCAAAATGTTTAAATTATTAGAAGGAAAAAAATACTTAAACAAGTGTGATACAACATACGAAAAGTAATTAATTTATAAATAAATACATACTTTAAATATAAGCAAATTAAATAAACAAAGATTGTAATAATTAACCTTTTTATGAAAACTCTCAAACGAATTTCCTTACTTTCATAACCACAATTGAGAGTTTATAGAGAGATTTATACAAACACACATACACACAGAGAGAGAGAGAGTAATAAAAAGTGTTATTTTAGTAATATAACCAACTCTATACCATGTAAGAAAACGCACAGATACTTCCTCAAATTGTACTATTATTGCCTGGTATGTCTTATGGTGCTTTTTTTTTGTTTTTCTATAGTTTAAATATTGTCATATTTTTTCTTTAAAATTATTTGTTTTGTTACTAAATAGAAAAAAACAACACACAACTAAATTTTTTCTTATTCGCTGAATACTTTTTATAATTTGCTTGGTTTAGTGATTTTTCAATTTTATTAGTTTCTATTCTCTGTCACTATTTTAAAATTAATTAATTTTGATTTTTTAAATGAATAAAGAAAAAGAGAAAAGAATATTATCGTTTGTGTTATATAGTAATGTTTATTTTAAGAAATAATTACTTTAAATTAATCTTAAGAGAATTATAATTTTACTAGATTTACGTTCTAAATATTATATTTCATTCGATTAAAAAATAAAAGTTTTTGATGTGTATTTTATATTTAGTTTTAATTAAGCTTTCTATTTAGCTCACACAGCATTTGTGTACGTAATTTAATAATACAATAATTAAATCAAAATAAACGTATTTTACTTATTAAATTAGATTTCAGAAAACAAAAACAAAAAATTATAACAATAAAAAATGAAATTAACAAAACAAATAAAATGTCTTAAGTGTTTAATATCGATTGACCACTACTCATATTGGCGTAAATGTATGGATTAAATAGGGAAAACAAACACAGAAGCCAAACGCGAAAGTTACGTGTACAAATATCTAAAAAAAACCGATACTTGCTACTCGACAGCACAGAGGACAATGAGAAAAGAAAATTGTGACATCAAGGGCCACAGCATCTTGCTAAACTGCGAATGTAATTTACATTCGGACAACCACTACAATGGTCACCATCCAGATAGTAGGCGTCAGACCAATTTACTAGCATATCGAGCGAAGACCTTGATTATCGTATGCACAAGGACGTTTAAAAACATTTGGAAATTATCAAATTAAAGCGACATTGAATGTTTTTACTTAATTTTAAATATAATGTACCATATTTGACTGCAAAACTGGGAATAGGTTCCATCTTTATTGACGTCCTATAGAAAAAGGGTATGAAATTTCATAAATTTCGATTAAAATTCATTGCAAAACTATTTATTTAATCTATTTTCAATACTGTTGCAAGTGTATCCATCACTTACGGATAGAATTAACAAAAACAATATAAGTAATGAGAGAATTTATTTTTTTTTTTTAATTGATACTGAAATTATTTAAAATAACGTTATTTTTCAAATTTTAAATTAGTAATGAATACAACTCTGTTTTAGTATTGCTCATGAAATCCCATGGTTAATTACGTTCTTGCCAGACCAACGATAAAAACGGTAAATGAATTTAGATGGATGTCAAAGGCGAATCGACAAGCAAAACAAAAAAGCGATAAATGTAATATAGAATAAAACGACAAAAACGTAGAAACAACCATTAATAAATATTTTAATATTCAATGAGTTAAAAACGAAAAACAAGAAAAGACGTACACTTTTCTGGTGTTATCGAATCGCTAAAAAAGAAGGAAATCGTCTAGTTCAGAAAAAAACAGCAACAACAATAAAACTAATTATATTTTTTTGCAATTCTGTACGTGGTGTTGGGCATTAATTAACCTGTTCCGCAGTGAGATAAATAGAAAACATAAAAATCGTAAGCAAAGCAAATAAAAAAAGAAGAAAATTGTTTTAAACAAAAATAAACTGAAAATCAAATTGGATTGAATTCTTATTTACAAAAGGCAACAGACACACAATACATGCTAGGGTGTGTGTGATTGTGATTGTTTTGATGTGATAATAGTTGAAACACAGACACAAACTGCTAAGAGCACAGCAAAAAATAAAAAAAACACAAACTCTAAGTAATAACAATAACAAACGAAAGTAAAGCAGAAGACTAAGACAACATTTGTATAAGTTTCTAAGGGTGGTGGTGGCATACAGGTGGTAGTCATACTTTGAGGGGCAAATAAATGGACGTTTGAAACGTTGACTTTTTAATCTTGTATATGTACGTGCGTGCGTCCATTTCGCCCCCGTTCAGTTGACCGCCTTCGCTTGTTCCCATAGTATTGGTCAGAGAAGAGATCTTTTTCTAAAGAGATCTTTTATAAGCTTTGATATGTTGAAAAATATCTGTCGTTCGACTACTTTTATACGTCAAACAACACAAAATAAAGGTGTCAACACAGCAAGTGCTCAAAATATAACTCTAAACGCTGGCAGCAGTCTATCATTTACAGCAGCTCAGCACGGTAGTACAACGAGCTCAACAGCACGTTGTCTTCACGCGATATCCGCTCCTATAATCAACACCAACGTTGTAACACTAAAACGCAGCAAGTCACAGACTCACTTTACGTAAGCAACACAAACATCTTATCATCAGCATCATCAACTGCATCTTCTTTTATTATATAATTTGAAAACCATAAGAAGCAATGCAACTATACTATTTGTAGTTGTTTTTTTACTTTACTTTCTTCTACTTTCTTTACTTTATTCTATTTTGTTTTTTTTATCTCCTATACAGTTTAATACCACGTCTTACACGTTTACGCACCATGTCAGCCGATAGTGCTATGGGCGCTTCTGGTAGTTCGGAAACTAAATCAATTCCACCAAAGTACACCAATCGTTTGGCTCAGGAGAAATCTCCATATTTACTGCAACATGCCCATAACCCGGTCGATTGGTATCCCTGGGGCGATGAAGCCATTACCAAAGCTAGAAATGAAAATAAATTGATATTTTTGTCTGTGGGTTATTCCACATGTCATTGGTGTCACGTCATGGAACATGAATCGTTTGAAAATGAAGAGGTTGCCGATATCATGAATAAACATTTCGTCAATATTAAGGTGGATCGTGAGGAGAGACCTGACATTGATCGTATCTATATGCAATTTGTGTTGATGATGAATGGTAGCGGTGGCTGGCCCATGAGTGTATGGTTAACACCAGACTTGGCACCGATTACTGCCGGTACATACTTTCCACCTCATGATCGGTAAGTTATCTCTAAGCAAATTTAGAGATCTTCTTTTCACCCCTTTTTGTATTCTTAAAGGAACAATGGTATGCATTGCATTAAAGATATATACCCCTTGATTGTCAATTGCTACAATCAGGTAAAAATATGTACATATAGAAACTTCTTAATTTTAGCGATGTCGTTTAGGTCAACAATGTATTAGTTTGACAGTAAGGGATAATATCTGTTTTTGTTGTAACAACTCTGCTGCTATGCTTCCTGTAGAATATTTAAAAAATTAAGAATATCTGTCTTGTTGTAATTATATCTTAACTCGTCTACTATTTTAAATGAAAATTAACTAGATTAGCAGCCGCCGTCTGAAAATCTATACTTTTTCTCCGTATGATGTATTTATTTTGTAAAGACATTTTCCAATAAAAATTTAAAAATATGTATTATCTTGTCATTGAATACGTCTATATGCAATGCCTTTGTACACCTGCAAACCAGCAGAATAACGCTTAGATTTCCACAGAGTTTTGAAACTGCGTTAATTTACAGGAACTGGAACAATATTTACAATATTCTATTTTACCACTATTGACTTCTTCTTTCTTATAATTGTCTAATTATTAACGATAATTGAGCTTTCTTCCATTGAATGAAAGAATGCTGCAGCATAAAAAAAATAATAGTCCTAATCCTAGAATCGACCGGATAGTATGCAACTCATTGAATCTCCCTATCTTGCTTATTAAGGCTTCAGATAAAATAATCTTTCCATAATGTGTTACTTACTTTCAAGGAATTAAAAATTAATTTCATATGTATGTTCTTATCGACTTGGTAGAATACATGCACTTTGGTTAATATACAAAAAGGTTATACGCTTTTAAATACTATGCTAAACAAGCTGATATTTTATTATTTAACTGGAATTTTCTGCATTTCGAATGTCAGAGAGTGGTGGCTCTTTGACATTAAAATTATAATACACTCTCAAGTATTGGACGATTGAAGATTTTTTTACAAGAAAATACAATCGATGCCCTCTTTAAATAGCGTCATACAGTTTAAAAAGTTCTGTCTTTATTAACCAATAACCCTTAAGCTTTGCCATAATTATTAAAGCCAATTGCGTATTTGTCTTTAACTGCGTATTTCTCTCAATTGCGTTTAATTTTTAATGTATTCTTTAGTACGATCGACATTATCAGATATGATATACAATTAAAATAAAGAATAGAGTTGAAAATGAAAAGAGTAACAGTTTATTTTTTACCGCCTAATGTAGAAAAGTTTACATTTTGAATTGAAAATTATTTTGGCATACCAAGTTAAGTGACTGTTTCCATTTACATTTAAAATAAAAGAAATAAAATAATTCCATATATTGATATTATATTTCTTTGTAGATGGGGAATGCCCTCTTTCAAAACGGTCCTTAAAGCTATAGCTGCTAAATGGATCGCCAATGAAGAACAATTGAAAACAACTGGTCTTGAAGTGATCAGTGCTATTCAAAAATCTCTTAGTGAAAAATCAACCGAGACAGTATTTGAACCGGGCAGTGCTGATGCAAAATTACAAGAAGCCCTTAAGATATTCAGTCAGCGTTATGATTCGCAATATGGTGGTTTTGGTAGTCATCCCAAGTTTCCTGAAGTTTCTAGATTGAATTTTTTATTCCACGCTTATATAGTAACTAAAAATGTCGACGTTTTGGAGATGGCTGTACAGACGTTGCATCATTTGGGTCGTGGCGGCATACATGACCATGTATTCGGCGGTTTTGCCCGCTATTCTGTTGATAGTAAGTGGCATGTGCCTCACTTTGAGAAAATGCTGTATGATCAGGGCCAACTATTAGCCGCCTATGCCAATGCTTATAAAATAACCAGAGATGAAGAGTTTCATGAATATGCAGATGGAATATTTCGTTATATAACCACAGACTTACAACACCCTGCTGGTGGCTTTTACGCCGGCGAAGATGCCGACTCATTGCCTAAGGCCGAGGATGCGAAAAAAGTTGAAGGTGCTTTTTATGCCTGGACTTATAAAGAAATCAAGCAAGCTATAGAAGATAATGCAGGCAAATATGATAATGTCGGTGAGGGCATAAAAAAGATCTTTGAAATCTATTGTTATCATTATGATATTAAGCCTTTGGGTAACGTAGACCCAGCTAGTGATCCACATGGACATTTAAATGCTAAAAATATTTTAATCGTGAGAGGTTCGTTTAAAAACACCTGTGAGAAATTCTCTTTAGAGCACCAACAACTAAAGAAAATATTACAAATAACAAATTGCATTCTAAATGAGATAAGACAACAAAGGCCCAGACCTCATTTAGATACAAAAATCATATGTTCCTGGAACGGTTTGGTGCTAACTGGTCTTTGTAAACTGGCCAACTGTGGTAGTGATAAACGCGAAGAATACATGACTGTGGCTGAAAAATTGGTTAAATTTATGCATTCAAATTTATATGATAACAAGAAGAAATTATTGAAACGTTCTTGTTATGGTGTAAACACAACTGATGTGACTTTAAAAGAGAGTTTGGAGTAAGTTGCACTTTTCATTTTGTGATCCTTGAGTATACATACGTGTATATTTTTTATATTAATACTTTGTTCTTTTAGGGGAGAATGTATTGATGGTTTCTTGGATGATTATGCCTTTCTAATTAAAGGTTTATTGGATTATTATAAAGCTTCATTAGATCCATTTGCTTTACAATGGGCTAAAGAATTACAAGAAATACAGGACAATCTTTTCTGGGATTCACAACATGGTGCTTATTTCTATTCTAAAGCTGATTCACCTAATGTCATCGTGCGCTTGAAAGATGGTAAGTATTGTTATTAAAAATTCTTTTTTATAAAACGACGAATTTGATTAATTTGAATTTATAATCGATAGGAAAAATAACTAAAATATGTATGTTTCATATTTTATTACTTTCTTTCAGACCACGATGGTGCCGAACCATGCGGTAATAGTGTAGCCGCACGGAATCTTATTTTACTTTCCCATTATTTTGATGATGAAAGTGATACACAACGTGCATCGAAGCTTTTCGAGTTCTTCTCCGATCAACAGCCATTTGGTTATGCTTTACCAGAAATGTTATCGGCTTTAATGTTACATGAGAATGGTCTCGACTTGGTAGCAGTAGTGGGTCCAAATTCTGAAACCACTAAGAAGTTTGTAGAAATTTGTCGTAAGTATTATATTCCCGGCATGATAATTGTTTACGTGAATCCGCATGAGCCTCAAAAGGCCTACAATCAACGCATCCAGCAGAAATATAAAATGATAAACGATCAGCCAACTGTTTATATATGCCACGATAAAGTTTGCCGCATGCCTGTTACAGACCCCGTTAAGTTGGAAGAAAATTTAAACGAGAATTTCTACAGGGGTAGACTTTAAATCGAATAGTGAGATTTCGATATTGCTTTTAGCTGTTTTTATTTTTTATTTCTGTTTTAATTTAGCATAGCTCTAGTCTCGAATTAGGTTCATTTTTAGTATAAAAAAATTATTATTTTTTATAATTTTTTTACGAAAGAACTGTATTAAGCTTTAAGCTCTCAATTGAATTGTTAAATTTTGTTGTTTCAAGCTCAAAAGCAATATGGCGTAGAAACGAATATTTCTTCTAGACATGATTTATTATTATTGTTGGTGTATAAATTATAATATTGTATAATAAGCAATAAATAAATGAATTAAATTCACTGTATGTACTTTCAAATATATTACAATAAAGTTTGATATTTAAATGGGCTTATTCGATACTTTAATTACACCTTTATGTAATCTGGATCAATTTCAAAGAGTTTGAATATTTCACTAGTAAATATATGAACTGTGAATTTATGGACTACTGATGGAATAATTTCAGGTATTTTACTCTTTTCTCCCTCTCTCTCTTAATAAAAGAAAAGTACAAATTATAAATATAATTTTAAAGATATTTCTTTTATATTTTTTCTTGTTTTAAATTTTATTTTAATTATTTTTTTTTAATACATTATACAATACATTCAAAGAGTTGGAACTTTTCTTTAAAGAATCTTGAACGTAAAACGTTCTTGAATTGTTAACTTCTATAACTAAAAAAAAATGATAATAATATCGTAATATAATGGAATACTATTTATAATAATTTTTTGCTTTTTTTATTGGTTGTGTTTTTATAATTTTTTATTGTTTAAATAAAAAACAAAAAAGTTTTTAACGTATTTAATTAATTCATAAAAATAATGAACGTACTTTAACAATTTTAAAATCAATTTAAACAAAATTTAAAAAAAATGAGGCTTTTGAAAGGATATAAAAAAAAGACAACAAAAAAAACTCTGTTTTTACAAAAATTCAGAAAAAAATCACATTTTAAAATATTTCCAAGGGACGTTAATGATGTGTTGAGGGATTAAGGAAGAGGCATCATGGTAAAAAGGTACATTTTTTTCTCACACTACTTATTTCTTAAATCTTAACACAACGTTAAGTCTGAGGTTTATTTCTTTTGCTTTCAATTTTATTTAATAAGGTTGGCTTTCATATTTTTTGTGTTTTTTTTTATTTTCTGTGAATATTTCACGAATTAAAAAAGGAAAAAAAAAATAAAAACTAATTCATTACAAGGTTATTATTTTAATGATTATTATTAATTAAACTGAAAAAGGAAATTTTATAATTATAATAATTTAAAATTACACAGAAATTCATTCTTCATCACATTGAGACCCATTTTTTAAAGTTTAACGCGTAGGGCATTATTTCTTTTTGTTTAGTTTTTTATATATTTGTTTTACAATAAAATTATGTATATCTTTAAATTTCAATTTTTTCTTCTTTTTTCAAGATATTGGAGTTTTACAAGCTTTAAAACAGACCATTTTAAATTTGTTTAAAATTGCAATTACGTATTATACTATTTAAATACAATATATGTATGTATGTAGTTAAATTACGAGAAAATATATTCTATTTAGAATAAATTCGTATAATATTTAGTTCTTGGCTACATATTTACTTTTCGAATATGTTCATCAAGGCAGTTTAAAATTAATATTAGACATTGTCACATTTTGTTATAGATTTTAAACTTAAACTACAATTAAAAATTTATAATATGTATACAAGTCTAATTTGTATATGCTTACACAGATCATCTCTGATATTTTATTTTAAATAGATTGCGAAAGTTATTATAGATGGAATTTGACAGTGCTGCAGAATGTGTAATACATTTTATCAAATTTTTGATTAAAAACTGAAGGCAGTATTTTTTGTGCTTCTACTATTATTTCATTTCGAATAAAACAAAATTAGTTCATAAAATACATATAAAACAGAATTACTTTCAGATATTTTGGTGGCAAAGTTTTAAAATTGCAACCATATAGTCGCACATATTATTTAAAATTATGTACATATATTTTATAAATAGAACCGAATGAAATAAAGTAAGTCTCGTTGAAATCTTGTATAACAAGTTCTGAAAATTAGGATTAAGTACATGTCCACCATAAACGCTGTTTCAATAAATATATCATTGATCACACAACAATCTATGGCCAACAACAATATTTATATAAAATAGTTTATGCCAAACATTTTTAATTCTTTCGACGAAATGGTAACATTTTAAGAAAATTATTTAACAACACAAAATGCGATAATAATTTTTGATGAAATTTGAGATTATGTAAGAGATTTGTTTTCAGGTTTTTACATGAAGAGCGTCTTGTCCAATTAACAAAAACATAACATGGGAGAACAAATCTTTACAAGTAAGATATCTGCAAATATCTATCACTCATCATCCTACATGGCATGGCTATTGTCATTTAAATTTTTCTCCAAAAAAAATTTACAAATACTTTAAATTCCTGTTAAATAACTCGAAACTTTGAGAAACTAATAAGAACATTATTAGATTGTCTATTTTGATTTTATATCTGAATACGTTTTAAACTAAATGCATTTTTTAAAAGCAATTAACTTAGGCCATAACTAAGAAATATTTTAAAAAATTTTGTCATTTTTTCAGTTTTAAGGATTACGGAAAAAGGGCTGATAATAATATAATAATATTTTAATTCATTAAATATTTAAGGTTTTGTTTCCAATTTCATTTAGAATTAATTAAAATTGTTGTAATTTAAATCTTTTTCTGTACTTTTGTATTTAGTATTCGATTTATTTGAAATAATTTTTTATTGGTATCTTCTACACTAAGAAGAGAATTCAAATTAGAATCAGAAATAACTTAAATCGTTAACATTTTGATCTAATATAATTGAATAGAGAATTAAACAATTCGAAAAATTGAGCTTTTAGTCCCAGAAAATACATTAACTCTGTAACACTTTTGTTTCGCAAACAATATTTAAAGATATATCAAATGTTTACCTCTGTTTATTTGTGTGAAACACCTTAACGAAAACTCCAAGTACCCACTTTAAAAAAAGAATGCAAGATACAAACATGTGATTTGAAACCTTTTAGGTTTCATTAAAAGTCATGGCTTCATCGAATATATCGACCATGGCCTCCATACGTTCGGCATGTTCAAAACGTGCAAAACGTCGTTGACGCTTCGTCGTCGTTAGCCGATGAGAGGGCTTTATGCGGCCCAAGCGATGAAAGCGGGTATCTTCTTCTTCGGTGTCGTATTCCGGTGCTGAAACCGAATCCTCTTCATCGTGTTCCTGCAAACTTTCCGTTAGGTTGCGATGAATCTTAAAGATTTTTGTAGTGCCCGGATCATGCTTACGTATAGTGCGAGATGTGGCGGATATACCACGCTCTGGCTGGATTTTAGTTTTCGAAGAAGTTGTCGAAGACGATGAGGAGGTTATTGAAACAACATTGAAAAGTTCAGCTAATTCAGCATCAGTACGTTGCTGTTCCTTCAATTTCTTTTTGTACTTGGGTGCATAGTCGAGAATGTATAGAAGACTGTCGAGACGCTGTTGCTCCTCATCCGTAATAAGGCCTGCAACACCGGAATTTGGTAGCGATGACGACAGGCTTGTATTAGTGGGGGTAAGTGAAGTTGGGGTAGAGGGCGGTGCTGGAGGTAAACCGCCGCTTCCTCCTAAAGAACCACTGCCACTACCGCTATTTGCACATATATTCAGCGTTGAATGACCATTTACTGGCGTTCCACCGCCGCCGCCACTACCTCCACCACCTCCATGTGATACGGTATAACGGCGGCGGGGTCGTCTGCGTTTAACCAACTTCCAGGAGTACATACTGGACTCGAGATCATTGTACATGAGGTCTAGCTCCAAATCTGTGTGCGATGGAGGTGTTGTACATAAATCCACATTAAATTCTTCATCCGATTTGGCCATTTCGATTGTCTGTGCCATTCATTTTTAATGATATTTGTTTGTAAACATGCGATTTATGTGATAAAAGTACAATACACGCACCACAATACGTTACAAGAGAATAGAAAACAGAAATAAATAGAAAGAGAATTAACAAAAAGTTATACATATTTTCTTCAGCTAATTTTGTTCAAAAGACTTGGCTATTTTATGTTGCAAACATTAAACATGTGTTCCGGACTTACCTGGAAGAGGTACTCAGCTTCCGAATATTTTTGATCCGTCAAACGGTGGTATTCGGACATTATTTTTAATACATGGACCAGTAACCAAACGAATTATGTTGACTCGCCTGCCTGCACAAGATTAAATTTTTTTGTCTTATTTTTGTTAAATCAACACACAACAAAATAAAAATACAAAAATTTCTACTACTACACGGCTTTGGGCTCTGGCGATATAGTGTCGATGATATTAGTGAGTGTTTGTGTTTTAATGTGTGCTGGGCCCCTTTTTGTTTTTTGTTATTTTTTCTTTACTTATTTTTATTTAATATTTTTTTTTTCTTTAAGTATTGAAAAATAATAAACAAACACACTATTTTCGCTATTTTTTCTCTTTTTTGTGAGTATTGACTCTGCCGCCGCTGTTGATAGTGATGATATATACCAGTGGTATTGTTTTTGTTTCTTGTTTTTTTTTCTTCTTCAGCTGGGTAGTGAAAAATGCCGTACGGAAATCGGTGAAAATTCTTCTTTAATAGATGACGGCAAAAAATGTAATATGGAGAAAAATCGTAAAATAACATACAGCCGAAAAAAGTACATGTATGTTATTACGAATTCCTCTTTGCTGTAGTATATTTTGATGGTGTTTTTGTTTTTGCCAAGTGTATTTACCTTTTATTTTTCTTCTGTTTTTTCCGTTCTCTTCACAACAGATACTCACACACTTGCAGTAAGGGGAACACATATTCAACGCACATTAGAGTAAAAGAGAAGTGTGTAGAGTAACAGGGACATAGGATGCTGATTCTTCTTAATAACTGCTATGCATATTGAAATAATAACAAATTGAATACTTTTAACTTTTTACAAGTCGTTTCTAATATGTTTTTTAATTTTATATAAATTCATTTATATGCAATACAATATTGAATTATATTTATTACAATTAATTTATTCTATGCTACAAAATATTTCCAATATCTTTGTTTCCGTCAGTAGCTTCTGAAAAAATCAAACTGATGAATCATCGCCACTTGTTCAAATTGTGATCCAGCTTTTCTGAGCAGTAAACATAATTGAACAACACAAAGCTCGAGAAAAAGGGGTTGCGTGTATTTCATAGATTAAATTAAAAAAAAATTATTAATGATATAATAATACAATATAATAAAATTTAATTTACAAAATAATGTAAACAATTGTTCAGTACACTAAACTAAATTCTGGGCCATTTGAAAAGTAATCTGGCCTCTTTCTAATGATACAAATTAAAGACTTTGAAAACAATCTGAATCAATTAATAATTTTATTAAAACTACTGTGTTAACACATATACGGTTTGTGGGTTCCAAAAATATTTTACTATATTTAGGTATTTATTTATTTTTATTCCATAAAAGAATTCGTTAATCGATCAAGTTGTTTTAATATGGTGCTTTAATAAATATTGTTAACGGTTTTCCTGCTTGAACCCGTTTCTTACCATATTTTTATATAAAGTCCTTACAGAATTGCCATGTTGAATAATTTTATCTGGCATCTCACTTCTCTATTTGGCTCTTTTTCTTATTGTCATATGTCACGAGAATTTTTGAACTGAATGTTTTTGACATTTCATTGGCCGGGTTTTTTTCATTAAATCTCTTTCACATAGATTTTCGTACGGTCTGGAGTAGTAGGAAGTAAATTTATTAAACTAGTGAAGTGTTAAATAAATCCAAGGGAATCCTATTAAAACGAGTGTTAATTTGTTAAAATAATTATGAGTGCTTTTCCGGGTAGCATTGCCTTTGATGAATATGGCAGGCCTTTTATCATTTTACGTGAACAAGATAAACAAAAGCGTATCACAGGCACAGAAGCTATAAAGGTAAAATTTGCCTTTAAAAAACATTAATAAAATATAAATTGGAAGCGAATGTATATCAATAAATACAAATTTTAAAGACAAAATTGGTGAAAGGCGATTAATTTAATTCAAGAATAATCTTTTGTGCCGGCTTTTTCGTAAAGAAAATTCCAGATGTTCCAAGAAATTCGTATAAAGCTAATAAAATAATTAAATTAGAAGTGTTTAGCAATTAAAGTGATGACAAATAAATGAAATAGGATTTATTCTTAAAGCATTTTTTAAAATATCCTTAAAATGAGTAACATTTGGTGTTAAAATCCATGACGTCACTGTACCGTGACAGA
This sequence comes from Sarcophaga subvicina, assembly GCA_936449025.2. NCBI lineage: Eukaryota > Metazoa > Arthropoda > Insecta > Diptera > Sarcophagidae > Sarcophaga > Sarcophaga subvicina. The sequence goes on from OW388084.2 coordinate 1,137,027, forward strand.
CCGAATTTTATTGTTCTCTAAACAAAAAGAAAATTATACATATTTGAGGTTAAAGACGCTTTTTGTGTATGAGTCAGTCAGTGGCTTCTCATCAGCTATGACGCCAAATGCATGCCTTTCTATATTATAAAATTAAATTTGGATCCAGTAATAGATGAAGTTTTAAAATTAAAAAAAAAAAAAAAAACAATTTATTGCTTTGAAAATGACATTTAAAATTGAATGCAATGCATCGTAAAAAATGACGCTTTGGCGAGGTGTGGTAGTCAAATACAAATTAAAATATTCTTAGACAGTAATATAGATCAACTTTTGTCATTAATCGTGAATTTCTTTTCTCCCTAACTTTTAGAGTCACATTTTGGCTGCTCGCCAAATTGCCTCCACTATTAAGACATCATTGGGTCCTAAGGGCTTGGATAAAATAATGGTTAGTCCTGATGGTGACGTTACTGTAACCAATGACGGTGCTACTATTATGAAATTGATGGATGTTGACCATGAAATTGGTAAATTAATGGTTCAACTTTCACAGTCACAAGACGATGAAATTGGTGATGGCACCACTGGTGTTGTAGTCTTGGCCGGAGCTTTGCTCGAACAAGCTGAGGGACTCATCGATCGTGGCATCCATCCCATACGTATCGCAGATGGTTTTGAATTGGCTGCACAATGTGCAGTTAAACAATTGGATTCTATTGCCGAACCATTTCCTATTGACCCCAAAAATAAGGAACCCCTTATACAAATTGCTATGACCACTTTGGGCTCAAAGATTGTCAATAAGTGTCATCGCCAAATGGCTGAGATGGCTGTTGATGCCGTTTTAAATGTCGCCGATATTGAAAAAAAGGATGTCAATTTTGAATTGATCAAAATTGAGACTAAAGTTGGCGGCCGTATGGAAGATTCTATGTTGGTCAAGGGTGTTGTGGTAGACAAGACTATGAGTCATGCTCAAATGCCCAAGACTTTGCGGAATGTCAAATTGGCTATACTCACCTGTCCCTTTGAACCACCAAAGCCTAAGACTAAACATAAGTTGGATGTCACCTCTGCTGAAGATTACAAAGCTTTGCGTGAATACGAACAGGAGAAATTTATTGAAATGGTGAAAAAGGTTAAGGATGCAGGAGCTACTTTGGCAATTTGCCAGTGGGGCTTTGATGATGAAGCCAATCACTTGTTGTTGCAACATGAATTGCCTGCTGTACGTTGGGTAGGTGGCCCCGAAATCGAGTTGATTGCTATTGCTACTGGCGGCCGTATTGTACCTCGTTTTGAGGAATTAACTCCCGAGAAATTGGGTAAAGCCGGTCTTGTGAGAGAAGTTTGTAAGTAAACTAACAGAACTTCGCTCTTAGTAAAGTTATTAATTTTCAATACCTGTCTTATTTAAGCCTTTGGTACCTCTAAAGACAAGATGCTGGTCATCGAGGAATGCCTGAACTCTAAGGCTGTTACAATTTTCCTGCGTGGTGGTAATCAAATGATTGCAGCCGAGGCCAAACGTTCCATTCACGATGCTTTATGTGTTGTTCGTTCTTTGGTTAAGGTAATTAATCACACATTCTTTACTTGTTTAATTCAAAATAAGGACTTTATCCGGTAACATCGATGGTTCTATCGAAATAGATCTAGTTGTAGTTGTGTAGAATGAATTGCACCATGACCACCCACTATTATTGAAGTATTTTGTTTTTTTTTTTTATTGTCTTGTGTAGGATTCCCGCATTGTTTATGGTGGTGGAGCCGCTGAAATCAGTTGTTCTTTAGCTGTGGCCAAGGAAGCTGACCAACTCTCCACTTTAGAACAGTATGCTTTCCGTTCATTTGCCATTGCCTTGGAAAGTATTCCTTTAGCTTTGGCTGAAAACAGTGGTCTTCATCCCATTGAGACACTGTCGGAATTAAAGGCCCGTCAAGTCGCTGAAAAATGTCCCAATCTTGGTGTTGACTGCATGTTGACTGGAGATTCTAATATGAAGAACCACAATGTTGTTGAATCTCTAAATTCGAAGAAACAGCAAATTTTATTGGCCACGCAATTGGTTAAAATGATCTTGAAAATTGATGATGTACGTTCCCAAAATCAAGGTGGTGAATATTAAATAAAGCAACCACTATTTAGTAGCGAACATTATTTTTTTAATTATCTAAACCAAATCATCAAACGCATTAAAAACTAACACATACTTACAAAATTTGTATTCTTCATCTATTATAATTATTTTTGATTTCCTCAACCATACCCTAGATGCTAACACATTTAATTACTGAATTCAATTAATGAATGAAATTGTATTAAATTTTTTGCTTATCCCAGATTTTGCCTAAAAAGGAGGGAATATAACATTTAAATTAAAAAACAAGATCAAATAAAATTGCTTAAAAACATACAAATAAGAGTATATTTTATTTAAAAAATTTCAAATTAATGTATCGAATAAATATTTAAAAACTTTACGAAAAACAAATTTTTCAAAAAGAGGGAGGATATCTTCAAATCATGATACTAAATAGGATCTTGATATCTTAAGTAATAGTAAAGAAGAAACTAAACTAAAATCTGTTTTACTTTATTGACACTAAATTGCACTTTTAGTTAAAAAACTTAATAATTTTTCACAATTTGACTCTAAATCCTCTGCAACTGTTCATAAAGAGAATAATTCAATTAGACTATTATGACCTTAACCAGGAGCTCAGTCTTTTTTCATTGTTGCTATCAAACTTTCTTGCCATTAATCTTGCTAAGTTGTTTTCTATTGATTTTGTCGAAGAACAAAAGTCCTGCTGCTCTTTCAACGGATTCTGGTGGGACTTGGAACACCTGCAAGGGTGTATCATCATTAATAACCTGATTGGGCATAACATAGGCCTCCATTTCTAAATGATTATCGTTTGTTTGACCAACTATAACTTTATAAAAGTGTGTAGGTACGGCTACATTGTTATTGCCAATAACTTGATATTTCACATATTTTTTGCCATCATCCTCTTGGCGTGGTAAATACAAGGGACCCGTGCACACATAAACATCGGTATAGCTTTGGGTCAATTTACGCACATAAGACTCTAGGCGTTCCCAGGAATCTCTATTAAAACCTTGGCCAACCTGTGGTGCCATATTCGTCAGATAAAAAGTATCATCGCAATGTTTTTGATGTTTTTTGTGATTGCCGGCAGCAGCCATATGACCTCTATCAAAACCAGAGCGGCGATAATCAGAATTTTGAGATTGGAAGAAGGGGTGTATACTCTCATCGGGTTTAAAATCACATTTGGCACGATCGACAGCTTCATTTTTGGCTATTGATTCAGCGGTCAAATGCTCAAAAACCCAAGAAGGCACTCGATTACGACGATCATAGCTTAATACGAAATCCGAGTACGAACGCACTGAATCTAAACTTGGAAAACCGTATTTCATTATTTGTGATACACGCATGGGAGTGGCGGTTAAGTTTATATCGTCAACGGTGGCAGGTACAGCAGCGGAAACAGTAGCAAATAACGGAAATCCCGGCTTTTGAGCATGCTGGAAATTTATTGAAAATAAAGTATGCAAACGTTTTTATCCAAATTTATTTATTCAATTGAAAACAAACCTTATGCAAGAGTTTCACTTGTTGTTGCTCATAAATTGGTAGGTTCTGTAAAATTCTTTGTCTTTCATTATAACCGCCATAGTAATATGAACCCAGTCCAGTAGCGCTCACAGCCAAAACAGTTGTAACAAATCTTTTATTCATGATTTGCAAAATTTCTGGTTGGAAATTAAGAAAAATCACGAAATAAAAACTAAAACAATTCAGTAGTGAAAACGTGAGTATAACGGCTCTGCTACAGCTGCCAGGCGGTGATAACATAAAAGTCAACAAATCATCAGCTGATGTGTGTAGTAACTCTGTATTAATTTTTTAAAAAATCAATAGTTATCGATAAATATTACTTCTTTTGTCAACATACATACGTTATAATTCAGTGTTGCAAAATTGAAATTTTGAAATAGTACTGAACTATAACTGAAGGAGTACCTTTTTGCATCAAATGGTAGTTTTATAAAAATATATTTATATATTAATTATACTTACCGTACGGAATGGAATAGAAAAACTAACACATGTTTCTCATATACAAAACAAAAACAGTTGATTTAAACGTAAGGTTTAGTAAAAAATGTCGACGCAACGGTTCATTCACTATTCTTTTTCTTATTGCTTTTCGTAATCTAAAATACATACGGTTAGCCCCCTGGCTAACCGGGGCTTAAGACATTTACCATTAGCCTGCCTAACCCATTTATAGTTGGAAAGCGCAAATCATAAACTCAGGAATCTGTCTGTAACCAGCTTTTTTTTGAAAAAGAAAAAAATTAATGAATTAATACTTTAATAATTTTTCCTGATCCGAATTTTAGATCCGATTCAAACAAAAAATCTCAAAAATTACTAAATATTTCGACAAAAAGTTCCCAATTTGCAAAAAAAGCATTTTGGGAATAGAACATAAAAGAAAGAAATTATTCAAAAATCCATTTACAAAATAATTAAAATTTAATTATTTTTTGTAATTTTAATTTTTTAGAATTTTAAATAGCATGCATGACACAATGGCAACATTGTTTTAATGCAGTAACTAGACATATCGGTGAATGCCTCCACTAACAGATGTGAAAATTACTTATTCTAGACACGCACCGTCCAAATCACAATATACAGTACATGTATTTATGGTAACACAGTATCCATTTCGAATAACGGCATTTTGGTGAATTTCGATTTTATTCACCACACCGGATAAAATTCACCACATTTTGTGAAAAAAGCTCACCACGTTTGGTGAATTTCAAACTACAAAAGAAAAATTAATTAAAAAAAATTAAAAAAAATTTTTTTTATTAAAAAAAATATATTTTTTACCCTTATTTTTTTGTTTTCAAACGAAGGGCGAGTTTTTTGGTTAGGTTTGGCGACCAAATTACTTTACCATACACACATACACTACATACATTACTTACATACATACATACTCACTCTGCTCTACTACTACCTAACTTACTTTTTCTTTCTAACAAATTTATTTTTTGTTTTCACGCTTGGTAATTTTTCTCAATTACAACAACAATATGGCGCACGCAGGGAAAGATGAAGTATTTCCCTTTATCTGTAAATATCTTTCCGGTATTCTAATACAATGCACCGAATGAATTGATTCACATCTCCCGAGTGTTGGGGTTTCATTTAAAAAAAGAGAAAAACAAAATTTTCTATTTGAAATAATAAGAATTTTTAAAGACAATATACTTTATTATCATACTGACAAACTGACGATATATTCCCAGAATTTTTGTCGTCTGAATTTCACTCTTTGAATGTATTATTTATGACTAGATATATCCCACAGAAAGATGGATGGGATTAAAGTCTTTATGAAAGGACCCGAGACTAGAGTTGATGAAGAGTTATCTAAAATATAATGAAGAAAATGACATGCTTTAGGCTGGTAAATGGATTTATCATGCAGAACGAAGTGTTATTTGGTAATTTGTATGGTTATAGCCTAGCTTGAAATTCAATATTGGATCGTACGCAAAGTTACTAACCTGGCGCTCCGAAAACTTGGTTGGAAGGTGTTCACACCTGTTTGTGCTCAATAATGAAAACCGATTGTCTCGGCATTTCATCAGTGCGGACGAGGATATCTTAGAGTGACGTATATGAAATTACTCAAATAATCTGTCTTGATTACACAGTGATTGGGGATCTGGTTAAGTAGACAATTTGCAATGCTTTAATTAGAAAGTGAATGTGAATTAAGGCTAACAGCATGCTCCTCACTACCTTTGTTTTGCGTTGTCCAGAGTGTGGTAAACTTTCTGGGTACAGCCAGTTTTGATGGACTGGTTAATGTACCTTTGGACTGCTTGGCGAGAGCTACAATCGGACATAACTGACCTGTCTTATTTAACGAGATAGTTCAGCAACTACTGCTACTTACGAATCCATACATAAACCCAAATTGATTTACATTTTTTGAAAAATAAACAGCATTATATACATATGTATGTATGCTTTATAGATTTTATACAATATTATATGCATGTATGTAGATTTTTCTTCGTTTCTTTATTATAATAACATTTCAGATAGATTTTCTATTATTATTATTATCATTAACATTATTATTAATCTTACTTTAGTGTTACTTTAATATCTGTCTAATAAACCAAACCAATTTGAAATCTCTTTGTGTTTTATCATTATTTTTCCCCATTTTGAGTTCGTTTTTTTTTTCGTTTTTTTAATCACAATATATTGTTAGAGCCTATAAAATAGTATAAAACTACTTATTAATGTATCCTTAGAAATATTATTTATTAATAATTAATAATTAATTTTAAATTTTATTTAAATTCTGCTTTAGCACGTTTCCTTATTACAATCGACAAAATTACTGAATTCCGTTGAATTAGGTGGTCCTTCACTATACAAATATGTGACAGGCCAAAGACGAGCGGCCGTAAAGTCACTTAAACTTTGTAAACCGCCAGGACGTGGTGGTTTTTGATATTCATCGGATGTTGAGGCAGAAGTGAAGCTATCGGATGGTTTACGTTTGTCAGAAGGTTTCAGTGGTTTAACACTGAGACCAGAGTGGGAAAGCGTGTGGTTACCGGGATAATATCGATCGCTGCATTTACGCCATTGATCCGGTTCATCGCCCACAAAGCACCTACAAAGTAAATTATAGTTTTTAGAACATGTTGATGATTTTTTCCATTTAAAATTTTCCAATAATTAAAAACATACTAACCAGGGATAATCAAAACCTTGTGAGTAACCACAGGGGTGATCTACTTTGCAGCAATAGTCCCATGAACCGATTTCTCCGCCTTCAATCTCACACGAATAGAAGCCCGTTATAAGATTCTTTTCACAGGGACTGCTGCGACGACAGGGTTTACCGGATACCGTATACTGACGCCAGGCTAAATCCCCTGTAAAAGATTTAGAGAGTGCTGTGAAAGTTAACCCAATACCAATACCAGTTAAGCAATAATTACCCGGTTCTCTAAATATATCCATGCGCCGATTATTATTAACCCTTGAACCACCAATTGTATTAACCTTATCCCGGCAAGTATAATCGAATGGATTCCAAGCAAAAAGCCAAAAGTCTCTATCATCCGTGTGAGTGTAGTGGATATTCAACTTCAATTCAGTTTGATCACAATCTGACATTTCACAATTGAAGGTCGTCTTACGAGAACTATAATCGTGAATATGTTTTAAAATATTATCTCTTAAAAATCTCTATGTACATATGTATGTATGTACATGTGAAGGCTTTTAAAATCCCTTACCCATAACTGAAAGAGTAACATTTAAAGGAAGTGGTTTCTCTAAGTCTTATACATTCCTTCTTGCATTCCAGTTCAGAGGGTACTGTAATAACTTTTTTAATGGCTGCCGGCAACAGTTTAGCCGGAGATCCATAGCCCAAATAACACACTGCTGCGAAATTCAATTTGAAATCATAAAAATTATTTCTTAACAAAGAAAAAAAGAAAAAAAAATATTGTCTTACATTTCTTATGTTTCTCATCGACTATGGGTTGGATTTCACAGCCGTGACCATAACTGGCCCTTTCGAAGATATCAAAGGCATTGTCTGATATCAAATGTCTCTCTTTGTCCATATCACGCACGGGCCAATCACTTAGTTGGCAATTGTCAATAACACTGGCATGTCGCTGTTGACCATACCGGAAGGCAAAGGCTCGACAAGTGAATTTGGTGGACTTGATACATTCCATTTCACACTCACCAACAGATCTCACAGTTAAAGAATCCCTAACAATCGACTTGTAGAATCTAGTGGCATCGATGGCACGGAAAAAACATTCTAAAAAATTTCAATTAATTTAACAAAGTATTTCGCCACGATGCTCAACTTGTCCAAGTTCGCTTTTCACAAAATGAGTATCAAAACTTACGAGTACTTCTAGGGTCAGCTAAGGCGGTGGTGCTGGCACCACCACTACCACCAGCTCTTACCGGTCCGTCAATACGCGATATTTTGCGACAAACATTAATGTCATCGGCCATTGAATAGATATCGTAATCACGATCAGGTTCAATGTCTACATAGTAATCCAAACGATTTATGGGTCTATCGCAAAGCATACAGTTATCATGGCTACCCGGCGAATAGCGGTAACTATATGTGTGACATATAAAAGCATCCTGGCCCGAGCACAGACGCTCACATTCGGTTAAAGAAGGTGTCGAAAACATGTGCTTAACGATTTTCTTATGAAGTCGAAATCCTTCTGAAGTTTTTGCAGAACATTCTTAAAAAATAAATTTAAAGAAAAAAGAAGAGTTTTTATTAAAGCTACACTTTCTTTTGTTTTAAAGAAAGACATTCAATACCATCTGGTCCTGGTCTACGCGTCCATTGATGGCGATAATCGTGGCGATCATGAAAACCATCATATTTGCCATAACTAGAGCCGGAGTAGGAAACAACAGCATTACTTTCATGTGGCGGCTGCCCATCTCTCACACCATCTACCCGACTGGGAGGAGGTCCTAAATTGGAGTAATCAAAATTTATGGGATCCTTTGGTCTGTAATGGGAGTCTGCCAACCCCCAATAGGCGGTTTGTTTATTGTGGCTGCCGCCATATGAGCCGCCGTAGGAACCCCACTCATTGTCGGTGCCTATTAGGTATGGCACAAATTTGCCACCGCTATTCTTTTTATTATATGACCCAACTGAAGATGGAGGCGGATGATCTCTGTCCAGATAATTATGTGAAGGTGGTGGCGGCCCAGGGCGATAAGAGTCAGAGCCACTTGGGCCATGTGAGTAGTCAGAACCTGGCCTGTAAGCGGGACGATAGCGATCATGTGGTAATAAAGGTGGTTTTGAAGCATCATAACCGGAACTGCTTGGTATTGATTCCCATCTGGATGGATGTTGACTCGGCCTGTAGCGATCACTCCCATGTGATACATCATACCGATCTATGGGATCCAATGCCGAACCGCTACTGCCATAGCTGCTAGGAGACGAGTGGTCATAATATGAAGAACCATGCGAAGAAAATTCATAGGAATCACTGTGATGTTCGTACGCTATAGGTCGCGGTCTACCATGAGATTCATATGATGACGGCGGTCCCGAAGGGTAATGTTCCAATGATGAACTGCTGCTTGAAGGTCTACTGCCATAATAACTACTGCCACCGCTCGGATGTGTGGGTAAATGAGGATAATTGTTCTCTTTATACGGCTTATCGCTCCAACCCTGACTGGGCTTATTGTAATGCACTGGTGGAGGAGGAGGTGGAGGCAAAGGTAATTTTGCACTGCATTCTTTACACATATTATATCTACAGCTTGGTGGTGCATTACGATCTCTCTCATAATAGTCATAATCCGGATGTCTTAATAAATTTGAATCTCTACGATTAGGACTGGAATATAAATCAATTTGGGCTAAAGGAATTTCTATCAGTTCACAATCTCCTTGACCATGACCCGAAGGATCCAAGCGATAGTTGAAACCTTCGCAGGTGAAACGTTTCTCGCGCCCACACTCACGCATACACTCCTCAACGCGTTCGCATGCTATGGTTCGTCGCACCCAATGGGGCGCAACACGTTTCCCAGCCAATACTCGTCTAAAGCATGCTATGTACACCATGTCATTAAGATTTGTCGAATTTTATACAAAAGAGAAGAACAAAAGCAACAAAAAAATTATTACAATAAAATGCTCATTGTTGTTGTTGTCATCTAATGTTTGTTTTTTTTATAATTAAACCATGTTTAAAACTAATTGATGTACGCATCAAAGAAGATACATAAACATCTCTGAGTGGCCAATTCTCAGCAGCATTGCTATCATAGTGTTGTTGTTTTTATTTGACGCTTTAAATGTGGCTTTTATGGTAATTTAAATGCTTAGTTTCGTTTTGTTTTGTTTTGTTTTATTTTACAAAGTAATGTACTTGAAGAAAATTGTTTCTCTTTAATTATGTTTAGATTAAAAAAAAAAGACTGAATGAAGGTTCAAGGTATTCTCTAATTTGTTGATGATGATGATGATGATGATGATGATGACGTGTGAAATTTTAAGATTTACAACTTTTGGAAAAATTGAAAATTTGCATTATACTTTCCAAAATATTTACTGAACATAATTAAAATTAAGTTTTTAAAATTGTCCGACTCTTTTGATAGAAGCTTTCAAATGATAATGTCTTTCAAATTTTAAAATGCATATAAAGAATCTATAAATGGTTGATAATGTCGAGATTACATCCTAGTTATAAAGTTTAAATGCGACCGTAATGTATAGAAAAATTGAATTGTTTAATTTATAAGATGTGAGGCCACGATTCAATCTCCAGGTCAGATATGTCTAACAAAAAGTCTGAGATTAAATAAAATTGACATGTTAAGTTTATCAAAAATCTGTCGTTTGGAATCATCTTTAAACTGACTAACCGGAACTCATGTATAAAATTAACACACACACCATAAGTGACGTGACACACACCATAAGTCGTAATCCTGACTGAAGGGTTGTAATGACCATTTATGTAAGTATGTATGTTTGCATGTACATATGTATTAAAATCCTTTATAAGAAGTTATGCTTTTACCATTCATTCAGCTAACTGTGATAACTTCTTCAATTACCTTCTGGTAAAATAGTTCTTTAATTAAAAAAAAACACAAATTGTTTACATTCATAAGTATTTTTTCAGTATTTCCATGCAATTCAATGAAGTTTGGCTGGAGCAGAAGATTAATAAGTTATTTAAACGTTTTAATTCACTAAATAATCCGTCAACGCATACTGATCGTACTAGTTTTGCACATTGCGTGTGGCAAGATACTCGTACACTTCAAAAGGATAATAAAAGGACATAATTTTTTTTTTAATTTTTCTCATTTACCTTTAGCATCCTCCACTATTATAATTGCACTGCTTATGCCATGCGCTGTATGTGTGGCATCAACTAAAATGCAAATGTTGCAAATTAATAACGCCCATAGAAGAAAAAACACTTCCAAACACAACCGCATCGTTATGATACAAATTTAAAACTAAATCAACATAAATATGCTCCTGAACACTGGAAAAACTCTAACAAAATAAGCCAACAAAATATTTCGGTTTAACAAAACGTTTGAGAATAATCGCACATACACACACACAAATTGAAAATATTGTTTGTACTTTATTTTGTACTGGCTTTAGCAGTAATAGACAATAAAAAAAGCCGGGTCGTAAAAAATAATTTCCATTTAATTTTGATTTGCTGAAGATTCACAAAAAATGAAAATGAAACCAAAAATGTTGCTAATGTTGCTGTTGGTTGCTATATAGCAAGCAGTGTTGTCTGATGGCGATCATAAATGATTTCGTTGAGGTTTTATGTGATTTTTTTTTTGCTTTTTATTGTAATAATTTATATTCACAATTACGTAAGCACGCGTACTGATACTTCATGTCGTGGAGTGTTTCTAAAAAATAGAAAAAAATTCTTTTGTTGAATGCTTTTGAATGTCAAATAAATTAAACACTTGATGTCACACGCGGTCACTGAAAAACATGCAAGGCTCGCTTGTAAAACTTCCAATTCGATTCTAATTCATTCAGTCTTTATAATTTATTCATCTTTTAGCTTCAATTTGATTCGGTTGTATTTCTCTTTCATTTTGTAGAACATCACACATAATTCATCAGAAAATCACTGGCTTGTTTAAATAGATGACATCAAATATAGTCATGATGTTTTTGCTATTGTTTTAAAATTATGACAAATATTTGCTTTTTTTGTTTTTTGAATGATCTTTGTTGTTGTTGTTGAAAGATATTAAACAGGGTTTTTAGAACAACACACTTAGTTAAGTTTTCATATTTTATTGTACTTGTTTCGTTTTTTTTTTATGAACAATATGCCACAGATTGCATGTTTAAAATGCTTTTAGATTTTTTATACACAGTTTAGCATGATTTTTATTAAATTTTTCATTAAACTGTTCTAATGATAGCAACGATGATGTTATCCTTTAATGAGTTTGTCACGTTTGTAATATTCTAAAGCGATTTGTGCTTATTTGTGTAATTTTTTGTTAAGTATATTTAGCGTTAATAATTCTAATTTGTTTTCCATACCACGAGCTACTGAACGTTTTAGCTTAACGTCAACATGATTTTATATTTTCATAACAAAAGCTTTGCCTCTAGTGTAGCTAGTAGAAGTGTTTTTTTTTTGGTTTTTTTCTTTGGTGGGTGGAAAAAATAAGAATGAACATCATTAAATCTCATTATGGCATTATAAACATCATTAACACACAGCAAAATTTTCATTCAGCAGCAGCATTATTATTATTGTTAACTCATCTTAGTTTTGTTTCAAAAAAAAAAAAAAAATACGAAAAAAATCTAAAGCTTTTGTTTTTATGAAAACTTCTTCACACACACACACACACACACTCACACCCAGCTTAAACATAAACATAAGCATAAATACAATACAATAAAAAGAAGAAAAAAAGATGAAACCTTTAGAAAATCCTTGTTTTTTTCGTTTAACTTAACAAGTATGTGTCTTAAGTCTTTTGTTTATTTTCCCCTCACTGGTTAAATAGTTTTCGTTTTTCATTTTGTGTTGTTTATTATAGTTGTTGTTATTGTTTATCATCTTCGAAGACATTTACATATGTTGTTGCTATTGTGGTTGTTGTTGTTATTTTTTTTTAATCATTTTGGCTAGTTTTCTGTAGCTAACAAAATTCAATTCAGAATATCTATCAAAGGTAACCTATTGCAAGACAGGAAATTTATAACAGTTAATGAGGCTTTTCAACAATCTCATGAATGTTGTTGTTGTTGCTGGTTTTTGTTAAACATAATTTTTACGATCTAAAATTTTTCTTAGCTCTTTTCTTTCTTGTGTGTTTAAAAATTAAAATTTTTTAATAAGTTTTCTTTCTAATTGCTGTTGTAGTTAGAATGTTGTTGTTGCTGAGCAATAGTAAGCACATGTAAATGATGAATGTTAGTTAATACATGACATTATTATTAAATATTATTATAAAGAGTAGTTAGTAGTTATGAGTTACTAATAAAAACATTATCACATACTTAATTATAATATGATTATAAGTTTTTAAATAAAATTTTGTTTAAAAATTGCGTTAATCCTTAATGTAGAAGCATAAATTAAATAATTTGACTAAAATGAATAATAAGGGAGATTAATAAAATAGTTTTTAGTAAAAAATTCATCACACATTCAGGACTATGCAAGGATATAGCTTTTTAAAAATCTTAAATTTCACGGAATGGCAACCTCCTGACTAAACAGAGAAGTTATGGTGAATTTTTAAGGTTCATTTTATACAGAAACTTAGTTGGTAATGGGGTGGTAAAACTGTTTCTTTTAATGTGTCATTTAGACGCATTCCACTTAAAGTTTTAAAATAATAAAATAATTCATTATTTGATACAATTAATGATTTAATAAATGATGTAATATGCACAAAAGTGCACAAAATTGAAAGAAGACACTATAGAAATGGCAAGTACTAGTAGCAGTCACCTTAAAATTGTCGAATAATATTGTCGTTTCAAAAATATCACATAACAACTGGTGTCATTAGAAGAAAGCCACGGCCAAGAAGAACCGCTTCATAATGCCTTTAACGTATTAATTTTAACAAAAAACATTCGTAGCAGAATAAAGGCAATCAATCAACTTCCACCGAAACAGGATTCAAATTCACGCTATACTTTGAAAGCAATTAAATATAGGGGAGTTATATAATGGAAGAACTAGCTTTTGTATAGTATAGTGTGGGTTCGATCATAAGGAATGATTCCTTAATAGATCAAGATTTAACCAAACATATTATGGAGATTTATTTAATTCCATTCACTCATGAGAACTTGTATGAACAATTGATTTTTATGGAAGATAATGTTGTTTAACACAACGCACGATTGAATAAAGTATTTAGATGACCAATAAGTTGATTATATATAGTGTTGAGTACACAGTTTTGGTTTCAATCCAATTCATGGAATGATCTTGAGATACAAGTTGAACAAAAACCTAAAATCTCTTCACGACCTAATGAAAGTTGTTCGAGCGGTATGGAATGACATACAATATGCAAGACGACAGAGACGTCTTAAAAGTCTTTCTGGAAAATTTTATCCGGTTATTAAAGAGAGGGAGTGCCTCAACATTATATTAAAGCAAATTAAACCTAAATGATGATTTTGTTCACATTTAATGTGGTGTGTTATTGAAGTGCCTTTTGATATATACATCACTTAAACATACTCCATAGAATATTTAACTGTCCTTAAATAAATTTTGAAAAAATATTTTTTCATTCTTTGTTACCGGATCGTATAGGTGGATGTGCTAATTATAAGACCATCATTATTTATAAATTATGGGCTTTTATATCACCCATATCGTGCGTTAATTTTATTCATCATTTACGAACAGCTTGTAGAACAACCGACTAATATACATATGCGGAGAAGACAAACCGAGAAAAAGATAAATCCAGCGTTGAAAAAAAATGGTATGTAGTCAAGGCATTGGCACAGAATAAAGATTCAACAAATAATCAAAATCGAAGGCAGGTGTAGACAAAAAAGTAACGAAAGTATTATTTTTTCATAAAGTTAAACCTACGATTCCCTTCAGGGTTAATATGTATTGTTTTGCAAATTATTGGCGTTATGAAGAGAAGCATGAAAAAGACTTTTCGTACAGAAGCCATTGTCACTATTGCCAGAGAAAGTCGCACAATCGGTTTCCATTGAGTCGAATTTATCACAAGCAATAAAATTATAACGGTAACAGGAGCAGATGAAAGCATTATGTGATAGGTATGAACTTAAATGGTGGATCCATAAGAACCTCTCTCTGCAGTCCAATTGTCGATAGAAAAGAATCGAATAAAAAGTTTGTCACCACTTTGATCAAAAAATGTCCGTGAACTACAAGATCTGTGTTAGAGAACGGAATCAAAATCAATTTGTGACCTGTTAACTTTTGTGGTTAATAAAGATTGTATTTTTATGATTTAAAATTCATTTTCCCAGCACTCTCTCCCCTTAAGATTTAAGTAACTTCGGGTATAATTTTGTTCAATACAGATCGATTTGAATTGAAAAAAAGCTCTACATATATGCATTTCCATATACATACATATATATGTATGTACATACATATGGGTTCGAATTTAATTGTTAATAATTATTTCTATTTTACTGAATTTAAATTAAACAAATTGCATTTACATATGTATGTTGCGCTGTGTATTTTTGACTTTTGAATGTTATTTTCATAATAATTCTATGTATGGCCATTCTTCTTTTGAGTACGAATGAATAGGTGCAGAAATACAAACTCATACAGAACGTTTAAAATTCGCATGACAAATGTACATACATACATATGTATGTATTGACAAATAGAGCGAAAATATAGGGTTACTAGTGTCGTCTATAAACAATTTAAATGAATTTGGATTTTATAAATAAAGGTTTGTTTCAATTAAAATTAAAACAAACCAACCTAAATTACTACATATTCTGTTTCCTCATATAAAAGACTAAATTGTTAATAATTGTAATTAAAAATTCAAAAAGCTTTTGTTTTTAATTTTATTTGAAGGCAATTAAAAGTAAAAATAAAAATTATTATTATTTAATAAATAAAGTGGCCATGTCAAGGAAAAAAGGCGATTAAATAAGCTGTTATAACAGCAGTCTCTCTATTTTTTAAATTCCAATTAAATTATTTCAGCTAAAAATAAAATGTCGTATAGTCTGTAGAGTCTAAAGTTATAAAGAACTCAAGTGTAACTTATTTAAAAGATCCCCATAATTATTAAACAATTATAATGATAAATAGCTTTAGAAACAAAACAAAAAAAAAAACCAAGTGACATAATCTCTAGAATCCACGACATGTTAAGAGTATATCATCAGGCACACACACTGTTAATTAATTCAGCAGCATAGAAGAGATTCTTCCATTAAAAAGCCATCAAAAGAAGTTCACACTGCTCGAATTCAAAATGTGTTTCAAAATGAATTCCACTAATTTTTTTAATAAAATTCTTTTTCCTATACTCTATTCTTTTCGTCTTTTGTTTTTGTGTAGTTTCTACGCGTAAAAACTGTTTTGATTTGTACAACAAAGTATTTCCGTTTACTTCCAAAAAAAAAAGGTCAATGGTCTGACATGGCCACAACTTTATGCGAAAATCTGTTGATTTTAATTTAGTAAATTATTTACTTGAATTTTCCCTTTTCTTCACAACCACAATAAGTCACGCCACTACACTGGTTAATTTATGTATGTTATTTGGCTGGTATGTTAATTATTCGAAAATTATTCGAATACAAACTTTTTAAAGTTAGCTTCTAACGTAAATAATTGTAGGTGGTGGAAATAATTTATTAAGAATTTTCAAAGAAAATTGTTCAAATTATTCATGACAATCTAATTTTTTTTTTGTACTCAAATAGTGGAAATTTTTTAAATGTGCAGGTCATTTCTCTCAAGGTTTATTTTTACATTCAAATAGAGGTAATTAATTTCAATTTCAATTAAATTCAACGAAAAATATGTATTTTAAGTAAAAATTTTAGTTGTTGATCGTTGTCTGGCTTAGCGTTCGATACGAAAGTATTAAAAAATATATGCTGGGCAAAATCTAAAAGGGCCATTCCTTTAGGTTAACCTCTCTCATATCCTTGCAAATTTGAAACAGACTTTATATGTTCTTTATGTTAACTACGATTAGAGTTAAAATATTTGTGGACTATGTATATGATTACGGATACTACACTAAATGATGGCCCAATTTATTGGTTGCACTTTTTATCATTGCCTGACAGTCATACGGAATAATCAGACTTATTGGACGTGAGGTCGCGATTTAAAGTCATACATTTCGAACAAATGAAATATGTAAAAATATTTATTTTTCTGTTTCGCAAAAAAAAAATCTGTCGTTCGAAGTTAACTTTAAACTGGAGGTCCCGACACTCACTTGTAAAATGAGTGGTGTGAGAAGTTAGGTCATAATCCTGACTGAAGAGTTGTAATGAACAATTAAGTATGTAAGTAATTTAGGGTAAAAGAGTCTAAAATCTTAATCCATGTGGAACTATGGAAGTATAGTCATGTAATCACAATCGTACATTATTAGAGAGCAAATAAACATCAAATATTGATTTGGCTGAGACATTCCTTATGTAAATATTCTATTCCAAAAATTCATGCTGCAAACTTATAGGGTTGAAGTTGCGATGGTCTAGTAGGTAGTGTGTTAGTATTTAAAAAATTTAGAAAATATAATCTCTTTGTCATTCTGTTCTCAAAATGTCCAAAATAACATTCGGTTCCTTTGAATATTTCAAAATGAAGCCACTTACACACTGCGTATAGAGTACCACTCCGCTGCTATGTGGCTATATTTATCCATTGCGTGGTGCACAATGACGTTTGTGGCACCGTTACCTAGCGCAACTTGCTAGAATTAGAAGTTGTTTATTTCTCCGATTGTATACATATACATATATTTTCCAGACTATAAGTATTATTAGCGATAAAAAATCGATTAATCGATTTTAGTTAAAATGCATATTAGTGTAGAGAGCATTTTTTTTCTTTTTTGAAAAATTTGCTTTAACGTAAAATATATTTACGTTTATATTTATATTTTGTTGAATATACAAAATTTGTAAAAGTTTGGATAAAATTGCATTGAACCTTCGGCAGCCTACAATTAATTGTATGTGGAGGATATTAGTATGTATGTATGTATTTAGAAATTAAATAATCCCATTTCAAATAAGTTGTCCGTTCTCGGGAGAAAACTACTATTGTTGGCTTACGCAACCATTTTTGTTTGTTTGTTTGTTTGTTTTTTCTCAATTAAACGACTTGTCTTCTTAATTGTATGTTAATATCACGTCGCTGTTTGTATTTTGTTTTTAGTTCTCTAACGGCCAAAGCCATCGTTATTATGGTTTCAAGTGTGGTTTTTCTTTATTATTTTTATTTTTGTTCGTTTTGTTTTAAGACAACAAAATGTTCATCAATATTGTTGCATTTGTCGAAAAGAACTTCACGAAGTCAGAAACATAACCTTAACATGGACGTTATTCACATTGTTATTGGTTTCGATGTTGGTTCCGATGTTGTAAAACGGAAATGCTAAACAACAACATTGTGTTGCACCGCTTAATGCCTGCCTGCCACCTTGATGAACGATTCTTTCAAGATTATTTATTTATCTTCTTTTGTCTATTTTAATTCTTCTTCATTTTTTTCTTTTCTGTTTGCAAATTGCTGAAGAAGAAAAATCAAGTTTGTTTTTGTTTTTGTTTCTATAACTTTTTAGTCTTTAAAAGTGTAAAACACTTGTTGAGACCGTTTTCAAAATGTTAATAAATCAAACAAAACAGAAACAAAAAACCAAAAACAAAAAATATGTATTTTTTTTGTGTTTATAAAGAATTGAATAAAATGTTGCAACATCGCAGTTCATGGAGGTGAATTGGATCTTTATGGCAAATTCGTTATAAACGGACAACATTTTGTGTGTTCAAAACAAAATTTTTGATGAATGTTTGCGGCAACAATTATTGATGATGCGAATTTAATGGATGCGGATACATTTCAACATCTTGTAAATTATATATGTATGTATGTATATATATATTTTTTTTTTGTTCAACTAAAGAACATTTAAACTCTCAAGGCCTTACGTGGCATAATTAGAAACTGAAATAAAATATAAAACATGGATTTAACATACACACAAGTTGTTTATCGATCTGGTAATTGAACTTGTTCTGTATTGTAAAGTCTATTTTATAACAAATAAACGATGAGCCTTTCATCTTACCATCGTTTTATAGTTTGATTCCTATTCGATTAATATTATTCCAATCGTAACCATCTCAATCGCTCTGGAGATTTGATCTGTATTGTAATACAAATATATAGTAAGATGTTGTAAAAATTAACAAAACAGTATATGACCACTACGTACGTACGTTCCTTGGGCCTGGATGCTTGCCTTCAGCTTTAGAGTTACTTAGTCCAAGCTATCGACATGAACTAAATATATATGAAGATATGTAAACCAGGGGGTCTTGGTATTTATTTTTAGAGGAATGTCTTTGGAAGATCTCAGATTTAACGGTAAAAGCATGGTATAAATAACACCATTTAGTAAAGCAAAACTCAAACGTCCTTAGATGAACTTTGAACAAAATTAAAAATAAAGGTCTCTGCAAAAATGGTAAAACAAGTTGTAAAATACTCTTTATGTCCAATGGATCTATAAACTCATCGCAAACATAAAAACTGAACTCATTATAAACGTTGTGGATTTGACAGCCGACCAAAATATCCCCAATGCACCAGTGAAGGTAATTATTGAACATTGAAACACTTGAACATTAAAAGATCGCAATTCAAATGATAGATATGAAGATGTAATCCGAATAAAAATTCAGTAGAAATGATGGTGTTTTTCAACAAGGACTGACGCCGGACAGACAGTTCCGTTATATAACTTCACAATGTAGAAATCCCTAAGATCATAACGGTCATACCGGCTCCTGTGAAAGGGTGAGCAATAGAAGAAAATTGACAACTGACACGAATTGAATAATTAATCCTTAGGTTCGGTTAGATTCGGAAGTTAGGTGGGGCAATTTAACTTTTAGATCTGAAGAGGTATGGTATTTACCTTCAAGAGGCTGGGTCAAACCAAACATAATATATCCTGAACAATAACTAAAATTCTAGTGTAAACAGGAAAAGAGAGAAGTCTCAGAAACAAACAAGAGTTATCTAAATGTAGCGAATAGGAAAGAAAAAGAGAGAAAATAAAAAAATGAGATGAAATTCTTAATATTATAAATCTACAAATCCAGCAGACAATCCACACATGCTGTCCTACATGCTGGTTCTCGCTTTTAAGACGTGGTCGGTCATTAAACTTATTAATATCCTAATAGTCTCCCTCTCCAGCTTCAGAATCCTCTCTCATCTGTAACTGTTCAACATGGGCCACAATAGCCTGAAGGATATAAAATATTCCCTGTTCCGTTAAAAAAGTGGGTTCTCCGTATTATCATCTGTACCAACGCAGTACATTTTTTTTATTAACCCTTATATGGTAAAAAATTTAATATTATTTGAAAGCTATTTCTATCCAATTTAAAATTTTCTATATATGTATGTATACATATGTACATATGTATGTATTTAATACAATGATTCGATATTAAAGCCAATATTTACAATTAAAACCTAAACCCTGACATATGTATCGTACAGGTGGTGTAAATACTTACCTTTCATGGGTGCTTGATTATAACCAGGACGATCATTATTGGATTCATATGAACCGGGACGCTCTAAAATTAAGATAAGAATTAATCAGTATGTCCCAAAAAAAAAGAGACATCTCTGCTTAACTTACTTTTATTACCGCCTAAATAGTCATCAGGATTAAAATATGTGTTGATTTGTTTGTCATCAGTATAACCGCCGGGACGTGAGGCAGCTGTACCGTTACGGCGCATATAATTGACTCCATTAGGTCCGAAAGTAGAAGGCTTAGCAGTGCCATCTGGTGCATCTGGTCTGTTTGTAAAATCCATATAATCGTTTGGACGTAATGACGGGGGCCTACCTGCTGGTGGTCCATATGGCGCTGGTGAACTGTGAGCACTTTCAGGTCTAGTTTCGTATGAAGGTGAAGAGCCATGCCCATTTTCTGGTCTTGGGTAGTACATAGATGTGGAGCTGTCATAGTCCGATGGCCTTAAGGGATCTCTATCTCTGTTGTCACTGTTATAGTTTGGGAGCCTCATTGGATCTCTGTGACCATACTCAGACGGTCGTGGATCTCTGTTCATGTTCGTAGGCCTTTGTGAATTGGTGGAATAACCCGAATCTTGAGGTCTCATAGTGGAGGGATTGTAGGATTCAGGTTGACCATAACCATATCCATTGCCATAGCCCAAACCAAAGACTGGTTTCGGTGGCCCATGATGGTTTGTAGAAGGTGAGGGTCTTATATTCTCATCATAAGCAGTTGGACGAAAATGATCATTTACCTCTTGAGCATTGGCTGCATAACCTCCCGGTATATAAACGTCTTGATTAGGGGCAGGATAATTTGGTTCATACAGCGTAGGATATTTGTATAAAGGATAAATATCTTGTGAAAAATACAAACGATCCCCATTGTGGGAAGAACTACTGGGTGTATTTTGAGTGCTAGGCTCATATGTGGTGGGCGGTCCTTGTGTAAAAATAGTAGAGGGCTCTCCATAGTCCGTGGTAGGTGGAACATAACGTGTGTGATCTTCGTGTATAGTAGTTTGGACTGAGGGTGTTGGTTCCACTAACAGAATTGGTGTGCCTTCTGAGGGTCCATTACTTAAAAGCACCGGTACTGTTGGAGGCAAACTAGAGCCATAGCCATCTGTTTGTTCGAGATTATCTGCTTGGTCCGCATTGTTATCGCTTAGATCGAAACAATTTGTCTTTCTTGTGTACAAATCGAAATCGGGATCGAAAATAACACCATTCGGTCGAGAGCCAACTTTATATTTCTCTTTTGACAGCTGACAAGTGCCATTACCACGACGATGTACGCTGTATGAAATGTATTAAAAAAAAAACAATTATTATGCAACCAACACAGGCGGATGGGAAACAATTGATATGTTGATATGTTGCCTTAACTTACCCAAATGATATCGATTGACATTTGTCACCCTCTTGCAAACACTTTTCTTTACACATGCGCAACGAGTTGGTGTCTTCGGTTTTAAACGTTTTCTCAAATGGCATCATCGCCTCCAATGCTACACGTTCAAAACAGTCTGCAATTTTCAAAACGAGAAGGGAAATTAAAAAAAACTTCAAATATTAATCACTCACATAGAAAGCGAAATAAAAATTGTGTAATAAATAATCGCTTAGAGATGAATGATTGATTGCACATACTAAAGGAAATTGGGAAATTGTTTAATAGAATTGCATAAACATTAAGAGGGCTTGGATAACTGGGTTTGATGTTTCAGTGAATTGACTTTCAATTACGCTGATGTTGTGGAATTTCGACATTTGTTGTTATGTTTTTGTTTTTGTTTTTGTTTTTGTTTTAAAAATAAATATTGTGTTAAATACATTTGAAAAAAAAAACACAGATTTTTCAGAAAACATAGCTCTTAACTTCTCTGTACGATTATTCAAACTTATTGCTGACGAATATCGATCACAAATCAAACGCTAGCGTATCCCTGTCTCCATATTTCTTAAAGTTTGCAATGATGAATTTCATTTGCATGGAACTTTATTTTTAACATTTTTATAATTTACTTGCAGCTTACATACACCACTTCTCCTAATATTGATCTGAATATGAGAAAACCGAACAGGAGGTGTAATATGAAACTTACTAAGTAAGTAACAAGTAAGTTTCAAAATTAATACTCTTCCGCTTTATAGGTTGAAATCATCAAAAATCTATAAATCTATGGCTAGAAAAATTGATCAGTGTGAGTCACTTTCTTAAAATTAAAAATATTTTATCATAAGAAAGAGTAATTTCATTAACCAATTCCCGTAATTGAAGAGAGCGGGTAGCTGTACTGGAGATATCTTTAAAAATTTAAATTTCAGATCATTTGTCAGAACGACAGATCAGAACGATCGATGTTGTAAGTGTTTTGCTTGTTAATTGTCAATTAAGTAAGGAAGAAAGTAAGTACATAAATAGGAAAAGTTAAGTCACATACAAGTTTAGTCACATAAATATACGATGAATTTGGACTTGAAACACCGAATGTTGAACATGTCAGGAAATACGTCAGTATGAAACTCAGTCTTTCGTTAAATTTTCTAAACTTTAGTTGATTTAAGGTTTAGCAAATTCCCCAAACGAAAGCAAAAAATTCATTTAAACTGTGGACACAATGTATTAAGTAATCATAAAGAGTGCGACCTTCAGAAGTATTTTATAAGCAATAATTAGCAAAATTTATTAAAGCAAGAATTAATTATAAATCCAAAAACTATAAAAATAAAATTCTATGGATTAGAATAACAATAAATTGACCTTTAGAAAAGTTCATTCATATTATCCCTATTGTTTGTAATAAAGAATTAATTATAGGAAAAGGTTTTCAAAATACATAATTTATGTGTTAAATTATGACAAAAATCATAACAATTGTTATTTTGGTTTTGTTTTTGTTTTTGTTTTATTAATTAAAACTGCTGGAGAAATGAATAAAATATAGAAAGAAAAAAAAACGAGTTTAAACAATTGTTATGGTAATTAATAAAAAGAAAAAACAAAAAAGGATTATTTTTACGGGCAAATATTACGCCAACTACGTACACATACTTTAAATAAATTGGGTTTATCTGAATGCTATTTTCCTTTTCATAAATTCATTGAGAATGTCACATGTTGCCATTTTAATTGTTAATATTAGTTTTGAATTTGTTGTTGTTAAAAATATTTCATAGTAAAATATTATTGTATTTGTTTTTGTTTTTGTTTATGTTTTTATATGTATGTTTCTGACTATTAAATGAGGGTAAATACATATTCAGCTAATGACTATATATACGAATTGTATATGTATGTGTATAGATTGCTACGATTTAAAATTTTTATATATTTTTTTTAAATTTTATTTTTAAGCCGTCATGCACCAGAAATCGTCTGAAACTATCCAAGTGTCTCCTCGTACATGGACTATGTACATAGAGTGCTGATGTTCATGGCTCTTTGTGTTTTTGTTTTGTTTTTTTTTGCGATTGTAAAAACAAAATCAAAACAAAATTGTAGGCAACAATATGAGTCTCTAGCTGGCTTTTATCTATTTTGTTACAGATTTACACGGATTATCACCACATGCTTATTTAGTGTAAAGATACATACCCTCAATAGGTAATAATTTGTAAACTTTAATAACAATTGACAATTTAAATAATATTTCCCAATTTCTAATTCAAACAAATTTCAAATATTTCGAAAGATATTAACATGTTGTTGTTTCTGTTCCTGTTCATAGGCACAAATTGGCAAATTGAGGCAAAACAAAGACATCAGAAATTACTATTTAGATAAAAATTAAACGAATCCGTAGCAATTTTAATATGGTATAGAGATGAAAGAAAAAAAAACGCTGTCAGAAATTTAAATTCAAGAAGGGAAAATTATAAAATTGGGAAGAATGAAGTTTGTACAGAAGGTGGTCAGAGTGAAAATGTAGATAGAAATCTGATATCCTTGAGGAGGTATTGACCTGTAGGTTGAACGAACTCGAGTCTGTCCTAAAAAGTAGTTGCCAGTAGAGCTTTGATGTATTAGACAGCATCAATAATAAATATCTCAGTAACTTTGTTTGGCCATTCACTCCAATCAATCGTTTAAATTTAATAGTCATTTTCTTTCTTTAATATTCTATTTCACTTCATTAACAAAACTACAATGCCCAGTCATTATTGTTACGCTTTTGTCAATTTTTGTTGTCTTGAGCTAAGGTGCATGTGAATGCAATTTAAACTCTAGTCCTATTTTATTGAAATCTGATAATTAATCAACAAACTGAAGCAATTTTTAACTGAATTTATATTCATATCGCAGAAGACCATCTTTATGTTACAATATAAAATCAATACATTCTATCGACCACTTCATTTCCATGACTCTGTAAGTATTCTGGCTGAACATGGCATGAGCCTTGGTTAATTTGGGTATTGTCCATTGGTTTTACAAGGAGTCTCAATCTCGTTGGCAGCAGGAGGGTACATGCAAAAGGACTGACTTACATACTTCTGTCCTTAAATCTCGTGGCCATCCATCGACGCAACATTCAGATTCATGATTTCTGCAGGACCTGGGGGCCTTAAGAGGAGGAAGAGACTGTCTTTAACCTCATGTGTTAGTGCCCTGCTCTTGTCGTGAAGAGATGGAGGTTACTGGCCTCTCATTTCCTGATATCTTTGAATTGCTGCAATAGCAAGAGTTAATTTTGTTATAATTGTAATAATATATTAAAAGTAATTAATTACTACTACAAAGATAATCGTTATCAAAAAGTGATATCCGATGCCCCCTTTATGACGTAGTATGCCATCTAGAAGTAAAGCAAATTGATCGATTCTAACTTCCACTAATCTTAAACCTAGTCTAGGGCCTGTTTCAATATCTATCATTGAATATTCGTGAAAAGTTTAACAGTACTTTCCCTAGTAATACAAACATAAATATTGTTGCAATATTAAACACACTCATTCCAATAGAAGAATTGAACATATCACTTTATTAGCACATGTATGTAATCTATAACCCAATGTAATCTAGAAACCATTATTGTATATTGGGAATTTTGAATCATTTCAGATTTCACTATTGTATGGTCAGATTAACCATTGTATCGCTGTAACAGCGCTATTTAAATGTTCTATGAGAACACGGGATATTTTCAAAACACTTAGCTCCCTCGGATTTAATCACATGTTCGTTTATCGGTACATAAAACTATATAAGAAGGCTGGAAATGTTAAAGACAGTTACCGGTATGGCCGTACATGGATTTCCAGCAAGATGGTGCGCTAGCTTATAAAGCCAAAACCCTTGCAACGAAATAATTTACCAGGATTCATCTCCTCTATAGAAAGCTTCTCTGTCAGTCCTTATACGAACTAAAATTTTCAAATTGACGAGCAGCTGGCGACTATTGATGATTAACCAGTCCAATTTAAGGCGTGTCTAAAATTCATAACCCGATATAGTCTGGTAGACAGTGTGTTGGCTTATTAGACCTGAGGCTGTAGTTCAAAAAATATTTATTCGGTCACTTCTTCCAGTTTATTTCTGGCAAAAACTCTGATAAAGTTGCCATGAAAAGTTTCTCAAAATTCTTTTGTTCCGCGTCGAATTTAAACTGTAGGACCTGTCATTCATTTATGAAATTAACGTGTGAGAAGTGTTTTGATAATCAATTAAGAAAGACTTTTTATATACAATATTGTTGCATCTATGTATTGTGTTTAATATTATGAGGTAATGAAGTGTATGTAACAATATTTATGTCCCTATTAACTAGTTTCAAACCATTGGTATAAGTGAGTTTGTTTTTTATGTCAAAAAAATGAGAATCAAGTTTTATGCTTTCGTTTATGATTGGGTTGTATTTTAATTAAGTATTGCGCAAAACGATTAATTCTTGGGATGCCATTAATTATTGTTTTAAGCGCGAATGGACAGACTGGATTTATTTAGATTTGTACAGTAGCAATATCATATTAATTTCGGTGTATGGATGATTTTCCTGTTATATGAATCAGATTAAAGCTTTTATTAAAGCTTTTGATCTGCATACATCAAATTTCAAATGACGTAAACGATTAAATATTTTTAAATCAAAATTTCATCAGTAAGTTGAGTAAGGAACGGATTCGATATGTATAGTATATGCTTTCTTAATAATAATTCAATTGTTTATTCTGACTTACCATTTCTAGCTGATACCAATTGATTATCCACTGTTAGTGCTGTTATCCTTTGGCAAATAAAGCCACTTAGTATTAAAGTCCACAATACTTTATGGCCAAAGATTAATTTCCAACGTATCATATTGTAAAAATATTTGTTAATTTTTTTATTTTCAATTACTTCTTAAGTGATCCTTATATTTTATATTACTCAGTTGCAATTATTTCATAAATTTTTTCTTTTATTGTAATTTATTTAATAATTTATTTTTAATTTTTTGTTTAACACTTAAAAATGGTTGAAACCAAACGCCCAACCGTTGTCCATGAAATTCAATTTGAAAGTGTTAATTTTAAAATGATTTCTATTGCGCAAAATAATTTTTTTTTTACACACTTCCGTCAAATTATACTGAAGTAAAGAAACAGATTCTAACAACTTTTCACCTCAAAATTAGAATTAAAAAAGAAGTAAAAAAAAAGAAAATAATTACTTGAGAAAGAAAAATAAAAAATAAATTTCACTATTTGAATTAAAAATTAAAAAAAAGAAACAAACAAGAATAATATCCAAAGACTCTGTGGGAGTCTGATGTGTGTAAGTTAGTCAGTGAGTTAAACCGACTTTTCAGAATAATAACGAACACAAAAGAAAACAAATTTCAAGAGAAAGAACCCATGAATAACGACTGGAACAAAAAGAAATGCTTGAGTGATTTTAAACTGAAATTAAAAAATACAAATGAACTCGAATTGTACGCAACATAGAGTTTAATAGCCTTACCAAACACATCTTCACTTAAGGAATGGTTGGCCTGTCATCGTTTTTTGGCCTAAAACTCTAAAATCTTGCCGAAAAAAAAAAACACAAAACAGTCAATAACCTATTCAGCCAAGCTGATAAATTGCAAAAATTTGAAAATTCTCAGCTTAAAAACAAAAGATTTTAAAGTTTTTAATGAAACGCTTACAACGTAAGCCGAATAGATAAAAAATAGTCTTCAACTGATTTGCATTTGTCATGCTAGGTTTTAAATGGTAGTTGGTAGTTGGTTTTAATCTTTTCTCATGGGGTTACGCTTGAGGTTAAATATGATTTATGGCTTAATTTAGTTTTTGTTTGTGTTTTTGGCAAAAGTAACATTGCCAGCAATTGTTGAAAATATTTTAATTAAAACATTTTTACCAAAAAATAAAAAAAAAAATAAAAACATTAACAATAACAATCTACCCACCCCTTACCGTAGAACCTTCATAAAATTCTTGCTCAGCAATCCGTAAATTTTGCTTAAAAACCATTGCACTTGACCAGTAACTTAAACGGCTAATGTTTATATTTAAATATTGTATACTATACTACTGTACTATAAATTATTGTGTAGCTTTAGCTGTTATTAAATTGTTTTAATAGAGTTTTAATTAATTATTTATGAACAATTCACCGATTATGACTAGAACTGATGTCATTAAGTTAAAATCTTCAAAATGAGTCAGAAGCAAGTGAGTTTGTAGACGATAACGACTGTCTGTTCTTTTGAAAGTACAACGCAAAGTTATTTATGAATTTCCAATATTTAATTTCAATTAAACAAATTTAAAACTCAGAAGAAACACAATAAAATTTTAATTTTAATTTAAAAACGTCTTGAAAATAATTGAAGACATTTTTTTTATTTTTTATTTATTTTTTTTTATTAATTCCAATATAATTACAAATTATATTTAATTATTTATGAGCTAAGTAACTTTGAACTTATGCTCGGTTTAGTGTAACAGACCAGAGTCTTTGATGGGAATCGAACCCACAACCCTCACGCTAATAGTCTAGCACACTATCCACTAGACTACCAGAGCATCCTTTTTTATTTTAATTTGGAAAGAAATATGAAAATACAAACTCTATTGGAGAATACATAAAACTTAGCCAATTTCTCTCTTTGCTTTCCTATCTCAAATCGTATTACTTACTTATATAACTTAACTGGTCATTACAACCCTTCAGTCAGGATTAAGACTTACTGAGTTATGAGAAACTTTTCATCGATTTTTATTTACTTTGAGAGTTTTTTTATATTTCGTTATGTTAGTGATGTACGGACTGGGGTTTGAACCATGACCTCACGATTAATCAGTCAACATACTACCCACGGCGATTTCAAATCATTTGTCTCTCCTTAAATCTATTTACAGCTACCAAGGAAGTTGAAAAAGAGGAAAGCCGGTAAGCCAACCACTATCGACTAGACTACGGTGATTTTAACTTGATTTACTCTTCAGAATTTCAGATCAGATATGATTGTTACGAAAAGATCTTTTAAATACTAACACTTGGGTTCTCAATACCAATCACTTGCAGATAATTTGAAAATTTTCAAATTTATTTACTGGTATGTGTATAAAGGTTAAAGGTATGTGTGTGCAAACTCGAAGAGAAGAAAGTTTGTATTTTTTCTTGTGTCACTACACACATAAGCTATAACGTAGTAGTATTGGCATGATTGTAATCATATCGTTAAGATTTGAAAGGACAAACAGAAGCTTTTACTTCTTGTAAGAATTTAAAAACATTTGTCATTAGTTATGTTTTTTTTTTAATATTTCTAGTAATAAATCAAATTTATGCAAAAAATTTTCGTTTGCTATATATTTTTTGGTTTCTATTTTGTAATTTTTTAATTAAAAAAAATATAAAACACATGCACATCATTTACTTCGTTAACTCATGAATAAACAGTTAAAATTCACTAAATTTAGGCCAACATTTCTTTAAGGTTTCGTATTTTTTCTATGAATTAAATTTGAATTTCAATATAAAGCGACAAATAACGGATTATTCTTGTTTTCTTCACTAATGAATTGCTGTTGGCAGTTTTTCATTACAAACTTTTTTTTTGCAATTAGTGAATTCACAACTTCCGTTCGAACCCAGGTTTAGTTTTCTTATTTTTTATTTCCATCCACATAGCATTATATTTAGAACTTTATTTTGAATGATTTAATATTTTTAATTCTTGTTTTATTTTTCGTTTTTTTTTTTTATAAACTTTTTCTCTTTTTCTTTTAATCTAATTTTTATTACAGAAATATGCTTATGCTGGAAAGGTGAAAAGAAAGACTAAGACTTTCTATTTTTGTTGATGAATCTTATTTAATTTGTTATTATGTTTGTTGTAATTTTTGTTTCGATCATTCATTAATTTTACTTTTTAATTTTAATCATTCGAATTTCGTTAGATTTTTTCGCATGCGAACTGAAAACCTTTTCTATCTTCACACTCAACCGTTTAAATTGTGAATAACTCTAGTGAAATAACCATAATAAATAAATAAATACAAAACAAAAAAAATATTCTAAATACATAGTGGAATGATGATGATGGTGAGAGATTGTGAGTGTGTGTTCCCTTTTGAGTTAAAAAATCAAATGAAATTATTCTTCTTTTTTTCTTTTCTATTTTATTTCTATATTTTTATTTTTGTACCACACCATCAACATCATCATCGTCATCATCAACATCAACATCAACATTATACTCATCGTTATCATGATAATAATGATAATGGCAATCATCGTCATCGACTACGAGTCTTTAGAAATTGAGTATAAATATTTCATTTCCATTTTTTAGCTATAACTCCACAGGCACAGTGGGACAGAATGGCGCGCTTACTTTTCTAATAGTAGGCGATTAAAGTGAGTTGCTGAAATATAAAATTTATTTATTTATGAGTACAATTACATTTACATTTTACAATTACAATTATTATGAGCTGAATAACTTATACCTCTCTTAAGGGCCACTGTCATTTTGGTAGGTATACCGAAAGACCCTGAATTCCAACTAATGATTTCTATAAGAGCTGTGGGTCTGCAGAGGAAAAGGAGATTGTCTTTTACCTCATGTGTCAGTGACTGCTCTTGCCATTAAGAGATGGAGGTTTTTTGACATCTGCGAATGAGCTTTCTAATATAAAAATTGCTGCAATAGCAAGATTTATTTTGGACTTGGGATGGTTTATTCTAAGGAATGGTTGACCGCCGGGTAGAATAAATTGTGATATTGCAATGGGGCTAAATGTTGGCCTAAATAGGACCTTTTTCTCCTCCACCTAAATTAACAAAATCTAACTTGGACCTTTTGCTCGATGTAGTGTCATAGCCCAGAGTCCATAGTGGATTACCCTCGAAATAATAGTCTAACTAGTTCACCTTAAGAATTTTTGTTTCAATTCTATAAAATTTTGTCCCACTGTTTTTAATTATTTTGCTAGTTAGAAAAAAGTGTCGGAGGAATAATTTTTTACACTTTTTTCATTACATTTTCTCTGTTTATTATTTTCCACTATTTAGATTTTTACTCAGGTGAGACAGAAGTAACAAACAGCAATAGCTACAGCAACAACAACAACAACAAGAATATTTGTAACAATAAAGTATTTCACCAACAAGCTCTAACGAAACTCAACAGTCGGCCCTGCAATCAATACGAGGAAAAAAAAACAAAAAATTGACAATAGACTGGCAGTAACAGCACCATGATCATTGTCATCGTCAACATGATCAGCGAAAAGTAAGCGAGTTAGACAGCAGTTGAAATAAAAATTCCTACAAAATTTTCGAGTCTGTAATTCATTCATTCACTCAAAAACCATTCAATTGGATTGTATGGATTTTTGTTGTTGTTGTTGTTGTTTTTTTTTGTATATTTCGGTATTCATTAGATGTTGATTGTATTGCAATTGTTTGATACAATTTTTTGTTTTTATTTGTGTTTTTTTTTTATTAGATTTTGAACTTTATATGGAGTTCAATATGGCATATAGGGCCGATACTTGATGATGATGATACGATGATGTCTTTATTTTCGGTAATTATACTGTGACAATTACTAATATTAATATTGTTAAAATAGAATAATCTGTAACGAAATATAAAAAAATTGAAATAATTGTAATTATGTTGACAAAAATCCAAAAAAGTTCCAAACTATGAAGATTGGGTTGACACAGTTTTACTGTCAAATCAAAGCAGATGATATACTATATCTTTCGTTTAAATATATGTATGTATGTAGTCGTAGAAAATGCGTTACTGTAGTGCAATAAAGAACATGGGTCTATAGAACACGAAGTATTTAGATTTAATTACGGACCAGTATTTGATTTGATTTTCAAACGTTATTTAATCGGCCTGTATCTTTTGAAAAAATGTATTGTTTTAAAACAGAAAAATTTGATATTTTAGGGGAATAACCTCAATAACTATGTGTATACTTGCGTCACACATAGTATCAAAAATCGTGAATATCCTCCTTATGTGAGATGAGATAGAATAGGGGAAAAAAATAACAATGAGTTTGAAATAATAATCTTTTAATTGTTGTTCTTTTCGTTTTTTACACTTTTTGTGATAGTGTTAAAAGTATAACAACATCTGAATTTAAAAGAATTAAATCATCGATGAGTGATCGATCCCTTTGGAACTTAGGTTTTCCAATATTTTCCAATTACATTTCCTGGTAGTTCTATTGCATATGTACATTATCTTGTAATAACTGGAGTGCCACATTTTGTTTCTAAAGTTTAGTAATAATGCTCTGTCTGGAACATAAATCCTAGTAGGTACTACATACGTGTGGTAATGTTCGATTCCAAATTTATAATTTATTACTTCAAATTAGTTTCTTCTGGGCCACTAATTTGAATTTGCGAATTTTGCAAAGCCGATATATTCGTGTCACATGCATCAATGACATATCATGAAAACCTGAGGAACAGAATCCGCATTAAAATTAGTTGTTTTCTGATTAGCAGGTCGCAATCGGTGAGGTGCAATATATAAAGCCATGACAAGCCAATGGCTTAGCAGATACATATCAAGGAAATTTTCTTCCTTTTTTAATAATATATGTAATGAATTTTTAATAGTAATAACGTAAATTAAATTTGGAGAAAAAATCAATCTCCAACGCATGAATCTAATCGATTCCTTACAGCAGAGTTTGAGAAATTTCCATTTTGATTTTTCCTCAATTCATATGCATTTTATTGACGGTTCATAGGCTTCTTCTCGCAAATAGATTATTGATCTAAGAAATTACAGAAATAAATTGTTCTTTGCGAATTTACTCCTTCAAGTTTATTTATCACATGCACTCTTTAAACTTATAACTTGATTTTTAATTTTGTTTCTTGGTTTTCCTTTTTAAGCTTCAATTGTAATATTTTTTTTGTTTGTTTATATATTTACTTAGTATTCTGCATGCAATTAATGTTCATTAAATAATTATTGCATTTTTCCTCCGTGTCGATGTCTTTGGCTGATATAATTAGTTGTTGTTGTATAAAACAGCAAAAATTATAAAGTATTCGTATTGTCTTCTAACTAATTATGAGTAGAGTAGTAAAGAAACTTTAAATTAATGTAACACAGGCATGCATGCGTTTTATGCCTTCTGTGCATATGTAGGCATGTACAATGGAGGTCTTATAATTAGCACATCCATCCACCAAAAAGTTTGTGTTGAATATTTTATTCTTTAAAGGATTAATTTTTTGGTCACATGTTATTTGAAATAACATACATAACATAACAAACATAACAACATATATAATTGGTTATTACAACCCTACAGTCAGGACTACGACCTGACTTCTCACACCACTAATGTTGTGTGTGTTAATTTTATACATGAATGGCGGGACCTACAGTTTAAAGTCAACTCCAAACGACAGATTTTTGAAAAACTTTTCATGGCATTTCGTTTTACTCTCAGATTTTTAGTCAAAAATCTGCTGAGAGGAAGTCGCCGAAGAAAATTTTTTTCATATTTCGTTTTGATGTCTGATCTGGGGTTTGAATCGTGGACTTACGTCTAATAAGCCAACACACTATCTACTAGACTACGGTGAATTCAGTCTAACAACTTACTGGCTAATTACAGCATAAGTATACCCCATAGAACATTTAACTGACCTTAATTAAATTTTGAAAAATTATCGCATCTTAGTTTGTTACTGGAAAGATGGGTGTGCTAATCATAAGACCACAACTGTATGTGGTATAACTCTTACATTTTTATTTTAATTTAATTTTTTTAGTTTTTCACATTCACAATTATAATCGTAGCATGATTATAGTGTGAGTTTTTGAAAATTTTCCCAATTTGATAACGGCATTAAACAAACACTTATACATTGTTATTGTTTTGTTTATTGTTGTTTGTTTGTATGTTACCAGTCGAGTGGTTTTTTTTTGCTTCTTGCTAATTACGTTTGTTTACTTTGTTTTGTTCATATGAATGCATGTTTGCATAGCCGCATAATGGATAAGAAGTTACGGGCCAGTTGAGAATGTAAAAGATATTGGGTAGGAGTAAGAAAAAGAAAATTAATTTCATATTTTCCAAGAGATGTCTGAAGATGTCAGGTTTATTGCTGCTATTAATTAAAATACTTTTTTTTGGGCTTTTGTAAACCAATCAGCATAAGCATCGTGAGATGAATTTTAAAGCAAAGAAAATGTTCTATGCCATTGCCTAATGTATTAAATATTTAAACAATATTTAAACAATGTTTAAATAGTTATAATAGTTAAAGTTTTTTTTTATAATAACCAGTTGAAATTATGTAATTTAAGATATTTTAAGGAAACAATTGTGTTGATTATTTTGTGTGATGCCAATTTCATATGTTATTTAGTATTCAAATACTAAATATAAACATTACAATTTTGATTGTATATATATAAATATATGATAGTTTATCATCTCTTTTATCACTTTCTTGCTTTAGCGTTATTTTAAATACATACGTAGAGCATTGTTATGAACAGTAAAATTTCTAACCTTGTTTATTAAGGTAGCAGGATTTTTCTTTTGCTGTTTTTTACATTCATGTATTTGTTGATTGGCCTTAGACAGTAGACAGTAGACAGTAGAGAAACATATTATAATACCACCACTGTATATAGGGACTACCTATATGTTAGAAAATCCAAACGCTCTTTTGCGATCATACAAATATCAGATCTGATTTACGATAGGTACGGCTACATTTAATGAATGCAGCGCATAGTCAAAATCCACTTTAAAAAAGGTAAATTTATTACTCAATATTCTATAATGTTATCAAAACGTTATTAATTTTTAAAAATTTCTTGATACCATTATTGTGTTGGTTATTTTGAATATTCATTAATAATAATTTAGATTTGTTCCATATTTTATAAGAAAGAAAAAAATTACTTCAATAAATGTGCTTTTGTTCATAATTTTTCTAATATGATTTAAAATAAATCAAAAGACTTAAGACACAAACTCGTAATTTACGATAACAAAATTAATTGCTGCTATCGTTAGTTCAAAATGTTTTCAAATGTAATTTATTTACTAAAGCATAAATTTAACACACCGTTTAGCTAAGCATAATAAAAAAAAACCCAAAACATGTTCTTATCTGCGGCAATTTGTTTTATGAAAACAAAAGTCTTAAAAAATAATTAAAAATAAAACTTTAGAAAATTACACGCAAATTAAACGCGATAAATTTTATATTTAAAAGTAAGTTAAAAATTTTAAATCATAAAAGTGCTTAAGTGTGTGCTTAAGACACAAGCCTGAAAAGCAAAAAAAAAAAAGAAAACAAATGAAATAAGTTAGAATTTCATTTGAAAAAAGTGCTTTTAAAAATATTCGAATATATTTTTTTATTTCCTGATATTATTCTTGGTAACATGCAGTATCATGAAACTCATTGTGGCATAATTATAATCCTCTCATAAATTCTTATGAAACGATCCGTAAACCCTTTAAAATTAAGCTCAAGGTAACTGCATAACGAATATACCCAATAAATCTTGGTATTTTGTTGTTTTTTTTTTTCATTTTATTTGTGTCATCATTATACACAATTTCGTATTGTTTACCTACAAAACGTTTCTGTTTTTCTAATAAATAAAACGGACACACAAATTGTAACGAATATGCGAGTATGCGAATATGTATTTAAATTTTTATTGTCATATACTCACTCGTAAAGTAATCGTTTAATTTTGTTAAATTTTTTTTACATTTTTTTGTGAATTGGACTCACTTACCGTTTTGTGGCGTGTAATAATGCCTTGTAATACTGATTCAAATAGAGAGAAATTGCATAAGAAGTTTACTTTTTATCGATCTACATTTCAAATTCATTTATTGAACTCAAACATTTCACGATATGCTGTGTGAATATCAATTAATTTTTGAGTTGAAGAAAAAACCATACATAAAAATGGCAATGAATTAAATACAAAGTACATAATCCAAGATGGAACGATAAGTACTGCAACAAAAAATAAATTAAATAAAATCGATCAAAATCAATTGTCGAAAATCCCCAAAAGCATGGCAGTGGCAACAGACATGTTTTGTACTTCTTTAAGCTGTTGTAACTCACATGAAAAAAAATGTTGTTATTTTTATTTGTTGTAGGAAATCAATAAACAAATAATATGAAACATGTTGACCAAATCACGTTTCAAAAAACACAACAGAAAAAAAAGAACACAAAAGAGTTTTATTTCCTTTTTTCAACATACATAACTTATTATAAAGTTTTGTGTCATTTTAATAATTTCTTTTTGTGCGGTCTATAATACCCTACAGATGGCAATATTATTATATATTATAATATATTTGTTCTCAGTTCTTCCTTCAAATAAACACCTCATCATTTCTTAGATCTAATGATTACATCGAGGAACTTTGATGCCCTCACTTTAAATTTCGAATACAAAATCAGTCTCAAGTACTTTACTCACACCACTTATGTTGTGTGTGTTAATTTTAATCCATAAGTGGAGGCTTTTACAGCTTTAAATCCACTCTTATAGACAGATTTTTTCAAGGGTAATTTTATTTACTCTCAGAAAGAAATATTTGTTCATATTTCCACCTTACTTTCTATAGACAAGCTTCTTTAAGTTCTTTCAGTCCATTCCTCTAGATAATAATAATTATGTTAACCTCTCTTGAGAGAATGTGATCGTCTAATAACACGCTTATGACTTGGCAAACAAGCCTTTAGTTGAAAACAAAATAAATGTACGAATACGATTCTCTTTGCCAAAATAAATTCATTATCAAGAAATAAACTATAGCGCCTCTTTTATTCATTATTTATCTTTCATTTGGTTTTCATATCAAATATTTATAGGAGTTGCTATTTGTTGTAAAAATAACAACAACAACAAAAATTATAACATTTATTAAAATGCTGGGTGTGATATTTTCTCTGTATGATTTCGTAGTTCATTTTTTTATATTTATGTTAACATTTAGTATTCAATTTTTTATGACAATTTATTATGGTCAGATCGTGTTATAGCGATTAAAATATGAAAAATCTATGCAAACAAGTCATAAAAAACAAAGTGTAGGTGAAATTTATGCAAGTTTCAAAATATAAAATTGGAAAAAATAATGCATTCTATAACGTTTATTGAAATATGCAAAATACGTGCTTAAAACATGAGTATATTGAAAGTTTTTTCTCGTACTCCAATAAGCGGTTTGAATATGGGTTTGAGACTTTTTAAGTTTTTCTTTTCTTTGTCAGCAAAATTACAATATTTTTATATTATGTAAACGCCACAATGTTCAAGTTGAATGTAACTCCTCTACATGTTATTTCATTTCTTTATTTGTAGTTTAAGCAAGTGTTCTGAGAACATGGTGGCAAACTCCTGCTGGAATTCCGAAGATAACTCCGATACCGAGTCATCCGACCTGGGTGTATGTTCTGAAATATCTTCTATGGATGGGACCTCCGCAACTGCCACATCTGTGGTGGGCTTAATCTGGCCATTCCTGTCGGCTTTGTATATTTTCAGCATACTTTGCCAAACCCATAGAAGCTACAACCCTTTCGGGATATAAAATGTGGAAGGGATTCATCGTTGAGGTAGACGATCGCCTCCCTGAAACCATTATTGGATTTTCCACCTTTGGTCACACGTCTATTGTCTACTGTCAGGTCATCGTTAGATACCCTGAAGAGGTTCATGATCTCATAAGAGTCTGCGATATCTGCCGGTAGCATTGCGAATGACCTAGATCAATGTGGGATTTGATCATTACGAATGCCGCGGTATTGTGCCGCCGGCTTTAATTCTCCAAGTTTATCGATTATGACCTTATAGAGGTCCCAAGAACATTGGTCCTCACAGGCCGATAATTTGAACTGGCCCTGATACCACCCTGCGTTACGAATACGCGGTGTTAGTCTTTAAGTAACCGTAGCCTAGTAGGTGGTGTGTTGCCTTCTAACCAGTCATAAACGCAAGGCCGTGGCTGAGGATACAGCCCAAACATTTCGAATAAAAATGAAATATAAAGCACTCTACTGGCAAAAACTCTAAGAATCAAATTTAATTGCTATGAAAAACTTCACCAAAATCGGATGTTTTGAGTCGACTTTAAACTGTAGGTCCCGCCACTCGTGCTTAAAATTAACACACACAAATTGCTATTTTTGGCTATTCTTCTGAGAATAAATATTTCTCCAGAATTCATGCAGCTGACCAAGTTTACAGAAAACTGGAAAGTAAAAAAGTGGTTATTGCATGACTATTGTTGTTGTAATAATCAAGATGATGAAACTAAAACTTTTGCATCGATAAAGACAAAACAATGATAGTTCTACTATATACTATACTATATAGTGTATTATAGTTAGTTATATATAGTTATAGTTAGTTTTACGATAGTATTTATAAGATACTACTCACAGAGTTATAATGATTTCAAGTTAATATTTTAATATTTTCCTGTATTGAAACATTTTTGATATGAATAAAAATCAAGGATGAGACTCAGATTCAGATTAAGGAAAAGGAAAAGAAAATCTATAAATTTTATACTGTCTCACGTCACGCATATAAACGGAGCTCTAAGATAGTTAAGAAGTCTTATCATTATAACTCTGTTTTTTTGTATTCTTAGTTTATTAATCTATTTTTTAACTTTTTTTAAAACATGACCGCAATTATAAAGCAAATAATTCTAAACATACATGGTTCCCGAATGGATTCAAACAACAACATGAAAAAACCTCATTGCTCTAGACCCTTTTCGACCTTTTATACGTATTATTGTTTATATACATACATATATGTACACAATATTGATTTGTTTTAATTAGTTTACTTTTAAAAAAATTTGTTAATTTAGCACACAGTGTTAATTCACTTTCAAAATTGTTACTAAATCTAGTAAAAACTACAATAATAATTAATAAAAAAATATTCATATATATATATTTAATATACATACGTACATATTTAAAAAATATTTATTTAAATTATTGTATATTTAATTTTTTGGGGAATTGTTGCTAAGCATTTGATTTATTTATTAAATATAATAATATTAAAAATATATGCCTGGTTTAAAATCGGTTAAAAAACCATGAAAATTGTCAATATTCAATATTGTCAATTTCAATAACAAAAGATATTTTATAAAAGTATCATAAAATTTCTTTCTTCTTTAAACAATTAACTTCACAAAAGAAAAAAAGAATAGAAAACCTAACACAATTTTACACAAACATTATTAAAAAAAAGACAAAACAGCAATAATATTAACACAATAATGTTTTTGATGAACTCTTTATAGCTTAATTATGATGATAAAATTAAATTTTTAATACGTACATATGTATGTATGTATGGCATAGCAAGTGTTTGTGTTTGTGTCTTAAGTCTTTTGTTTATATTACTTACCGTAAAAACAATCTGCATGATCATCACATCTTTACATTTCATTGTTTTTTAAACACTTTTTTGTTGTGTTTTGTTTGGGGGTTATTCGCTTCAGTTCAAAAATTATATATAATCGGGATATCCAACCTTGACCGAAATACAATACTACATATTTCGATTGTAATAAAAAAAGAAAAAAATTGAACTTGTTTAGACCAAAACATTTGGGTTAATTATGTGGCAGCTGTAATAACAGCTTACAGAGAAAAAAATACAAATTTTACATATGCGGTATAGCAGAGTTCATAGCGATGGCAAGTGTACGAATTGAGTGAGTCAATGAGTAAAGTGAATGGTGGCATATGCTTGAAGTACGATTATGCAACATACATTTGTTGTATGTTTAATACACTAGAGCTTGCAAAATGCAATCTTTCAATTTTTATTTGGTACTTAAAGTTATAATGATACTATGCTGCAAAAAATGTTCTCTAAATGATTCGAATAATTGACACCTTTCTAGTGGAACGTTGAAAATCCTGTACCCCTCAGAACCCATTTCTTTTTTTTTTTTTTGTTTTGTAGAGAAGACTGGTAAACTAAAATTAGTTTCATTGTTTACGTCTTGGTCGAATCTATACTGAGAATTAAGAATAAATGTGGTCTGCTGTACAAACAGTTTGTAGAAGAGAACATATCGATAAACTTTATCAAAATGAAATGCTGTAGGGTATTTCACTGAGCCAAAATTAATATTGTGTTGCATGTAAAAGTAATCGTTGGTGTTACTCTGTTACATATTCGCTTCACTGTCTGTTGTCATTGACTTGGACGACCTTGAAGAGAGAAGAGAGTTTTGTTTCTCATACACTTATCCCAGCAATAAAATCAAAAAAGAGAAACAGAAACAGAAACAGAAAAAATACAACAAGAGGAAAATTGTATCATTTGCTCAAAAAAAGTGAGAGTTTTTCGTAAACTTTAATGCGGAACAAAACAACAATAATATGAATGTTTCACAAATGTAGTGAATTGTGTATGAAATTGACAAATTCAGGCTGTAATACATTCCTGCACTCACTAGAGTGAAGCGATGCATAAAAATTGCAATACAAGTATTGCAAACGAACATGTTGACTGTCTTTGTTACAGTCACCAAATTTTTAGTGACTGACAATCAACTCATTTCAAAAAAGAAAAATGAAAAGTACCAGCATTATGTAAAAAAATAAATTAATTTATTGCAACATTTCAAAAATTATTCTTTAGTTTAATAATGAACAATTACTCAGTTTTGTAGTTTTTTTTTTAATATTACACCCTGATTACCAAAACTGTTTCATCATGGTATATTTTTTGTATTGGACACACCTCCAAATGGTAATCATCATAAAATAATTGTTTACATTCAAATACGGTTAATATGGCATGTCTGAGTTTTCTAAATTTACAAATTAGTTGGTCAGTATGCCGGTAAGTACGGTGAATGAACGACTATTTATCTCTGCTTTAACGACCTTTAAGGCAAATTTCCTTTAATTGTAATATTAAATATGTATGTATGTATATGTACTCTTTTTTAAACACAACACTATATATACTAAGAATATTTCTTCGAAAAAAAAAGAAAATATAAAAATCAACCAAAATTAAAAAGTCAACAAAAACAAATGCAAAACAAAAAACCTTCATGAGTTCAAATATTAGAAACACAGAAAAAATGCTTTAGTTACTGTTACGGCACAGTGGTTTGAAAAGTCATGTGTGGGTCAGAAAAAATTTTTATTCATGAGGTTTCGTTATACTACACAGCCTCCACTGAGACTTTGGTTAAATCGTTATGTTTATTGTTTAGGAAAGGAACAATTAAGAGAATTACCTCTGGATATAATTCTGGAACATACATCATCATTACTTTATTTAGTAGCCGTAACTGGCTACCACCAGAAGTTCTGACGAAATAAGTAGCTGCGAACTCGGTGATAGGACTGAACATTACAGGAGCATGGAACTATAGAAGCTATGGCTATGCCAAAATCGGAAATGCACTTGATATGAATACCGCTTTTGGGTTTTATAATGAAAGTACCGGAAAGATACTGTATGTATAATTTTTAAATATTTCTTGTAATATTTTTAATTATAGATGCTGTTCATAAATTAATAAAAAGAAATGTTATTAACTTTTGCATCACTGTGCTGTAGCAGACCCTCCTTAAGTTAATCCATATACATTTGAATGATAAGTTTGCCTTAAACACATATAACTTAGTGTAGCTAGTAGTAATACTGCAAACCATTACAACAACTATACTCTACGTAAAAGCCGAAAAATGACTTTCATTTTGCATTTATTTTTTTTTTTTTTATTTTTTTTTTAATAAATAAATAATCAGTTTGGCGGTTATTCGTGTCGATAAAATAAAAACTGAATTGAAGATAACAAATAAAAAAAAAAAGAAACAGACAGGCGGCTAAATAATAAATTAAAAACTTCCTGATTAAAAAACTTAAGTATTTAATGTTTTTGTTTCTTTTTATGGTTTTGTATTTGTTTTTGTATTTATTACATCTACTCTACGTCCAGTCGTTATAACAAACGATATTCAAATCTATACTTATGATTATGCTAAGACAACTTACACATATAAAAATAAAATCTGTAAGTATTTTCAAATACACACACACGTGTATATATTTTATAAAATAAAATCTACTTTTACTTTTATTTACGAAAAAAAATCTTACTTTTCTCTATTTTTTTTCAATTTATGAATTTATTTTCATTTATTTTTGGCTTATAACCGAACCAACTGGATATGTGAAGTGTTTGATTTCGTTTTAGACAACTTTGTTATACTGCACTAATTTTGTTGTTGTTGTTGTTGTTGTTGGGTATGACATAATTTGAATATCATTGACACCAGCACCGGCAACAGGCAGTGTTATTAGCGCATAGCACATAACGCGTAGTCAGCTTTTGTAATTCTGCCAGTCCCGTTTTATGTTACTCCCGACTTAATTCTTGTGGGCTCGTACGAAGTGGTGGCATACAACACGCAACTTGTTTTGCTTTTCCTTCGCCTCTTTGCCTAAATCAAATATGTGTTTTCTACAATACTCTGTTACTCTCTACTTTTTTTAATTAAATTATTGTTGTTGTTGTCTTGTTGATTGTGCAACAATTTCGGGTGGTTTTTCCAAAGCTTTTCCTTAAATGTTGGGGAAAAAATGCAAAGAAAAAACATATGAAAATCTATTTAAAGAAAAAAATCTTAAAAATGTTCATTTTGATTGTTGCTAAAACTATTTGGTATGACGTGTCCAAACTTTTCCAGTTAAAAGAATGCAGTTGATGGCCATAGAAAACAGAGGTGACTCCTGAGAGCCCTTTTGAGGCCATTAGAAAAGTCATAGCAAGATATTTTATAAAAAAAGCTAAAAAACGTTTTAAGCTATTAATTTCTAAAAAAAATAGAGAAAAAGAAAAGAAAAAGAATTATGTAAATCAGCCATTGTTGATAGTCAGATTAAAAATCTTAAAATAAAAGTTAGGTTTAGTGCGGCAAACATGTACAGGGCCTTTGGTTCAATAAAAATGCTTAATTGGGACATTGATATTCGAGAAACCTAACCCTTCATGGACGTTAGGGTAAGCCTGAATAGAATTTCCTAACTGCAATTCTTTTTGCAAATTCCAGAATCTTTTACTGTACTTCTTTTCCCACACAATGTGCTGTTCTTGCTGTTTCACCGAATGTTAGAAAGATTTCTCCCATTTTGACTTTTCTGTTCTCTTCCATTGGTCATTGGGTTTACGAATTGTAATTATTATTTTAATTGACCAAAAAAGCCCCCTA
The DNA here is from genome assembly GCA_936449025.2 of Sarcophaga subvicina. Lineage (NCBI taxonomy): Eukaryota > Metazoa > Arthropoda > Insecta > Diptera > Sarcophagidae > Sarcophaga > Sarcophaga subvicina. The sequence goes on from OW388084.2 coordinate 1,180,252, forward strand.
AATTCAAGGCCCTGTATTTCTACCTCCTCTAAATTTAATGAGTGTATGTCAGGTTTTTTTCTTTCTTTCTAGCAATTTAATATATTGCATCACATTTAAAAAGTTACAATTGTTTTGTGCTTCAAAACTAAATAATCAGAGTGCAAGTAAAAAGCAAAACTGCATATTGTAACAAAAAAAAAACAGAAAAAAGAAGAAAAATGAAAATTTCAGCAACTGTTGATTGTTGCTTTCAGGAAATCTTATATTCATAGCCAGTCGTTCGTTCACTAGTTCAGCCAGGCATTTAGTCAGATATTCATTCATACGATTTTCTTTGTTTTTTTTTTTTTTGTATAAATTTATAAACATATGGGTTAGTAGTATAGTTTGTCTTACAAACAAACAAACAAAAAAAATATTTTTAATATTTTTTATTTTTTGTTACAGCACTTAAAGCGTTACACTGTAAGTGCCGGTGGCCCCCATATAAATAATTTCGTGTTTTATTAACAAAATCAAATGTGGTTTGTTTATATGGTATTTTCTAATAAATTTGAAAAATTTGTTTCCATTTATTTTTTTCCCATAAATTGTAAATTGCTTAAATGCCGTAATTATAGTAAAAGAGCATTATTTTCTTTGAAACATTTCTTTTTTTTTCGTTTTTTTTTTCTTGCGTATTTTTCAATTTTTCCAATGTTTGATAATACATACTCGCATATGTACATACGTATATGGTGTATAATTAATCATGTTATTTGTTTAATTATTTTGCGTCTACTCTCTTCTTTTTTCTTGTTGTTGTTGTTATTATTAATTTTTAAATAATTAGATATTATTTTTTTCACTTTTGTTGTGCATAAAATTGTTACAAGTATTATGTGAATAAAAGAAAATTGGTTTTAATTAAAAAATATCTTGTGTAATTTGAACCAGGTAAATTGTTATTGAATTAATGGAATGAATTAATTTTAAACGTATATTAACCTGTTGTTATGCGCCGAACTTTATTAACAAAACAAAGTTTTGAAAATTAAATAACTTTGAACAGCATCAAGATGTACATACGTAAAGAAGATATAGAAAGTGCTATTGAGGAAAGAAGATAAAATTACTGTTTACGAAATCCATCTCGATAAACTCCCGCTAAATAGCGCTAAAGGCAGCAGTAACATATCGCTTGGTACGCCTTATGATGTCAATATCGCCAGCGTACGCAAGCAATTGGCTAAGCTGCAGGAGTTGCTCAACGTCCTCCTGCATAGCCTTATCAATTTTGCAGGAATACCAAGCTCAGATTGAACTGAGACATTGCGACAACAAAAGATTCTTACTTTCATATTCTTTGCTTAAGTTTACTCTGTTTTCGTGTATTTTTAAGAAAACTATTCCAAATTGTTAAGTTTTTCATTTCCCATACTCAAATCCGAAACTTTTTCTTTTCGACTCTATGACGTTTTGAGCCCCTATTCTATTAAGGAGTGCAATAAATAAAAACATGAGAAATTTAAATAGTTACTAACCTTTAGACCCAATTACATTAATTACAGAAGGAAAATGACATTTTTAGTTTGCTAATAATTGTATTGTTTTTATTGTATTTATAAAATTATTTCATGATTTTAAAAAAAAATTTTGCCCACTGTGCGTGGTTTATTTATTAGATTAACAAATTTAAAATCAAATTATTTTCTTTATATGTACAATATGAAATGCCAATACAAGTATTTTTGCTAGTACTGTGTACATTCATATAATTCACATAATTTTTGGCAATCACCAGGAAGACGTTCATTTAAAATTTCTATTTTTTTTTGTTATTTAAAAAAAAAAGTCAAAGATAACCGACTTATTTTCAACATCGAAGATACCTGATGCCATTCATAGACACACTTTTGAAAACACTTTAATGTTAAGCAACTCAAATTGAAGTTTTCGTAAAAATAACTTGAATTACTTGCAGATCAACTCAGCAAAAAGTTTTTCAAATAAAACTCAAAAAAAAAAAAATTTGAAAAACATATGAATTTTCGTTGAAATTGCTACTCTTTTGAAAAAAAATTTATACAAAAATGACATTTTGTCAGTGAACTATGTTGTGTGATCATTATTATAAAACAGACTTACATATTACATATGTACATACATACATATGTATGTATGTATTCTTCTCCTCCTTATCGTTTTTAGATATTAAAATGTAATACGTACATGAGATTATAAAAATTAAATCATTCACTTTTTCACAAGAGATACAAATGAACTTTACAGATATTTTTATTATTATTAACTGTTGTTGTTATTGTTGTTGCATATACATACGCAATATATTTTTCTTTTTATTTTTTTTATATTTTTCTTTTTTTGTTTTTTTTTTTTTTTGTAAAATTGGAATGAATGAATGAATGAATAAAAGAAAATTATTTTCGTTGTTGCAATCATTTAATAATTTGACCAAAAGTCAAAAGTTAAAAAAAAAACAATAATTTTTTTTATAAATTATCATTGTTGTTGTTGTGTTTCTTTTTAAAGTCGCATCACTGGCTTACTGACTAACTACTGCCTGCTTAACTATTGTGTTTGTCGCCAAATAATTTTACAAAATTGCGAACAATTTTGTATGTGTGTGTGTGTGTGTGTGCAAATACAAGTGTTATTATTGTTATAACTATGTATTGTTTTAATAGTCTTAATTTAATAATAATTTTGGAAATAATAATTCGTTGTCTTTTAATAAAAAAAATGAAGAAACAAAAAATTATTTGTGCAACTACGAATTATTTTTTTTTAATATTTTTTATTTTTATTAAATGATTTTAAATGATTAACACACTTTACGCAAATCAAAATCGTTTAAAAAACAATTTAAGCAATGTGTTTTGTAAGCTTTTAAAATTGATAATTAAATCGTTATTAATTAAATCGATAAGAGAAAGAGAATAACAATTAAGAGTTGGAATTAATAAATGCAGAGTATAATACTATAACGAAAGACATGAGGGAGAAAGAATCTAAGATAATATTTAAGGATCTAAACTAGCATTTAATACATGCACTGTATTGCGCAATATTTTACAACACAGTGCGCGCTCGATTATTGTAATCTCCAATTATTACAATACCTCGATTTTCGCAATTTTTTTATTAGGCAATTTTTTACGTTAGCCTTTGTAAGTGCAACTTATTTTAAAAAACGAGTATCTCAATAAGTTCAGCGTAATTTTTTTTATTCATTTACATTGTTTTACCTTTTTCTTTTGTATATCTCGTTCAGAAACATAGATTTGTCAAAGTGATCATATTCAGACAAAAAATATTATTTCAAGAAAACTTCTGACTCGTCAGTGATTTTTCAAAAACGTCTTACTGCTTCTTCATACATACATACAATATGTTTTCTCTCTTACAGTCTACTTGTGTTCTTTACACAGAAGAGTAGGTTAAAATAAAATTATATTTCCATTATTTTTTAAGAAACTTGCATACTACGCCCTTGTTGAAACGTGAAAACCGTTTTACAGTCCGATTTTTGTTTTCTTGTTTTCAAGTGTAATAGAGAATATAAAAAACAATGGTCGCTTATTGCAACTTTTTGGTAATTGCAACAGGATAGATGTTTTTCACGTTGAAGTTATCAAGCTCGTACTGTACCTTCTTACTAAACGAAATGAATAATTCTCATCGTTGTTTGTCTCACATCTTTTTAAGTACATGAGTTCCTTATTGGTGTGTTATAAAAAGGATTACAAAGTTTATTTCATGTCTGCAATGTATGTAGATGTGTAGGCGTCCCTCAGTTTTACGGTTGGCCTTGCACATTTACGTTGATGGCTCTTCTGCTGATCTTATTTGGTGGACCGAAGTGCACCTGACTTATTTCTACTTAAATCTGCTGCGTCTGGCAATTATTTTGGTTTGGTCCAGGATTAGTTATTTATAAGAAAATTAAGTAGAAGAAATGTATTATTCTGAAGGGGATCTGATTAGGAAACTGCAACTTTTAGCAGCCGAAGAGAGAATAGGTTTATCTTATTGTTCTGATACAATTTTTGATGTCATATTTTGTTATGTCAGTCTTTGATATAAAATAGTGCCTAAATAGTGGAAGAAAAGTACACAATGTTTTTTGTCTTTCCAATGTTTGTCTTCAATCCGGCCTTGAAATTAAAAGTAAAACATATTCATGTACAAAAACTATGGTACATGCAGTAAACAGCAAAAGTGTTGGTACTCCACAATTTTATGAATTTTAACTAAAGCACGTCAAATAAATTTTGGATTAGTGTGACTTTAAGGTTTATTACAAATATTTTAAGGCTTATGACAGTTATTTTGAATGTTCAACTTAAATTCATTTGTATAGGAAACACAGGTTTACTGAATTAATAAGTTCGACTATCAAACAAGTAAAAACCTTCATTTTAATAATTATTTTCGGTAATTATTTTTAACTACAAATGTGGCCTGTGCCTTTTTGTCGCATTGTATGTCATTTAATTCAGGATTTGTTTATTAAAATTTAACAAAGCCAGCAACACGCAATTGTAAGAAATATTCATTTACAAAAATAATCACACACACACATACACAATCAGCAAAAAAGAAAGAAAGAAAAAATATTGGCAACATGTTGGTTGAAATTTTAACATTTTTTAATAAAGAGTATGTGTGAGTGAAAACATCTTTATGTTGTTGGATTTTGTTTTAAAAACTGCAATTTGTGCCTGTGGCCAAAACTTAAACTCTCAGACATACAATGTAATAGAGAAGCAACCACAAAATCAACCCCTTTTTCAAGTCTACATCGTTTGCATGTGTAAGTGTATGTGTATGTATTGCCTGGATTATTATTGTAATATGAATGTATACAATATTTTACTCTCCTTAGTTTTGTATGATTAGCAGAGTTATGTTATCGGTCTCCATACTGTTAAGTTTGTCTGTTTGTCCGTCCAATCGTGGTTAAGTTAGTTACTTGTTATTTGTTGTTGATGTTTGATTTTCTTGTACATACTCTGTTTTATTTTTATTTTTATATTGTTTTTGGTTTTGGTTTTGTTTTCGCTTTTTAATGTTAATAAGCGTTGACGAAGCTTCTGTAGTTTATGCTCTCTATACACTCACTTTGTGGCCTCAGCGATTTACTAATTTTTTTTTTAGTTTTTGTTTCTTTTCGTATTTTTTTTTAATTTTTTGTTTTTCCATTAGTAGTGGTCTTCATATATAAAAACGATCTGCAAGCCATGTTAAGTTATCAGTTTAAATTTTGGCATTGTGTATTATAAACTTAACTTTTAATAAAAAAGAAAATATTCAAAAGCTTTTAATATTCGTTATTCAATAGGAAAAAAAAAACAAAAATAAACGAATAATCCTTTAAGATAAATAGATAATTGAGTAAATTTTGTGCATAAAAACTTTATAACTAAACAATACCACCAGATAATCAAATATGACCGCCTTTAAAGTATTTGTAAGTTTTGTTAACAGAAATAATTGAAATTAGCAAAAAGAAAATAAAAGTGATTTTTGCTTAAAAGGAAAAAAATCAAAAATTATAAAGAAATTATTAACGAGCCATAAATATTAATACTTAAGACAGTTTTATAGTATCCACAGTGTTATTTATTAAAACAAGAGTCTTTGATCGACTGAATATTAATTGTAAACCAGTTAGAACAAGTCGAACGTTATTGAATTCTAATGTAATTTCAATTTCAATGAACGTGTGTGTAAAATATCGTGGGAAAATGTTGCAAACATGCCAATAAAATTAAATAACGTCTGCAGTTAGAGAATAACTCTTACAAACGATTAAGAATTTTTTCTCAAAAAAACAAAAAAGGGAAAATGTGTATGACATTGAAATAATAACAAACAATAAAATAAATATGCATTCTTTCAATCAATATTGTAGAATTATTTACAAATTGAAAAAATAAACAAAGATTAACAGGTTCGAAGAAAGAAGAAAATGTTTGGATTGTATGGTTTTTTAAAGAAAAGACATAGGAAGTTAGTGGTGCATACTATTATCAAATTGGAAAACAAAAAAATGTTACCGTTTTGTTCTTTTTAACGTGAATTTGAATTTGTAAATATTTTTGTTTTAATTCGTTTATCAAATAAAGACTCAATGGCTTGTTAAGGAATTTAAAGGAAAGTGTTAGAACGACTTTTTTAAGTTTATTAACAAATTTTAAGACAAAATGTTATCAGCGCATAACTTAGGAAAGACTTAAGGCACGAACTTTATCTTTTCTCCATGTCCATAATAATATGAGGACAAATTATCATCCAATGTTCTTAGACTTGCTTAGCCTTTTTTAAAATAATAGTTGTTGTTTTTTATTTAATTCTCATTAAATATTTGTAAATAATTACTCTATTAATGTATCAAAAATTGCGAAACAATTTAGACTAATACAGTTTTACCAAACACTTAGGGCACAAGCTATATTGACAATTAGACCACACCAAAAGAGAAATGATAATATTTTATTTAACAAAGGCTAAGTCTAATTAGTTCGAAATTAACTCTTTTGTACTTAAGCCTACGACAAAATGGTTTTCAGGCTTAATAACGTTTGTTCAACGGAAATTTTTAGAAGACTATTTGAAACGTAAAAGTTCAAAATATTGAAAACTTTAAAAGATTTTTCAAAATTAAAAGCCTTAAAAATCTAACTTTTCATTTTGTTAAACAAACCTCTGCTTATTTGAACAAACAAAATAATAATTTTAATTAAATTTTTAATATTTAAGGTACTCTTGGCTGCCATGCTTGCCGTGGCCTATGCTGCACCAAATCCCGGATTTTTTGGCAAACAGTAAGTCTATGCTTTTTTTATCTTAAAATAAATTTAAAAAAAAACAAATTTTTAAAATTATTTTCTTTAAATTTACTCACTCAATTGTGGCAAATACCGGTAAATGGTTTATTATACATGTATGTACAGATGTATTATGCTTCATAAGCACAATAAACAATATAACAACAACACATTTTTTTCTGATAAGTTTTCATAATAAAAACAAGTAAAAAGAGCGATAGAAAAAATAAACAAATATTTATAGTGAATGTATCCTTATTTCATTATCTTTCTTTTTTTATTTTTTTTTTCTTTTTTATTTCCTTTTATGAGATTTTCCAATTCATTCATAAAATTACAAAACGTGCACTATGTGTGTTAGCGGATCTAAAACAAAACGGAATTTTTATTTTATATAAACTAATCATCCTCGTAATATTTTTTTTTATTTTTATATTTTTTTTTTAATTATATCTTCATCAAATACGCTCTGTAAGCTTCTTTTTTTTTCAAAACATCAAAATATCAATAACAATTTCAGTAATTTCTGTGATTAATTATTTATATCTTCTAAACTAAAACCTACCCATAGTGCAGAAACTTCAATTTGTCTTGATTTGTTTTTTATACATGCAATTAAATTGCAATTTTATAAGAGAATTTTATTTTAAAAATTTCTCAATTAAAAAAGGTGTACTTAAACGAAATATATTTACACTATTTTGGAATATTGTTTAAAATTAAATTTCTCTAACGATATAAGCATTTTCTTAAGAGATTGTGGTTATAAAATCATAAAAAGAAATTACTAGTGAATGCCAAAGTAAAAGAAGGTGACCCTAATTCACTACTAGGAGCAATTGAGTTGGTTACGTATTCATCAAAAATCTTAAAAATCTCACAGAATATTAATTTCTTCATTCTATTGCTCTGAGGTGTATTAATTCCGCCAGTATATTTTCATCCGATCTAAAGATCATTACGTAATTCTACTACGTGAGTAAATAAGGTAGCCCATCAGAGCTATTAAAAGGAAATACATTATCAAAGAAGTATCATAAGTTTTCATCGTACGTATGTCTTACAAAACTTAACTTATCATTGACAATCGTTCCAATCAAAGTAATAAGTTCGGAAAGTAATCACTATATCGGTCAAACTAAATGGCATCTACATATTTTAAAATGCATACGAATTAAATCTATATTTATGTGCCATTCAGAGGCAATGCTCAATTTAATCTCAATTTAATATTTAAAATTGAAATTAAAAGTTGAGCCCTTCAGGCTACGTAACAACTCACTGTGTTTAGTCTTTAGTAAGAACCTAATACTCGCATATCTATGGTAATGGAATGGCCAGCGATTGCGATAGGTATATATAGATCGATGGGATCAAGATATCATTTACATGTTACTGTTAGAAATTTTAAGTATGAGGGCCCATACAGAATAGAAACAAAGGTGTTTGACTGTCATCTCTTGTAGTATCTGCAATTAAGTGGAATAATAGGAAAATTATGAATTTTTAAAAATTAACGAGAAAGTTGACGAAACAATTCAACATCATTTTTGAAGCTCTATCCAGTTCTAAGTGAACGTAGGCAGAAATATTTTCTTTAATTACGAACATCGTAAGACTTGTCTGCAACAGTTTCTCTCTTAACTTTACTAAGATATGTACATATGTATCAATTTTGTATTGAATAACAAAATAAACCGAATATAGCTTATCCATTCCATTTGATGTAATGTAATGTAAATAGTGTACAGGAAATTATAATAATTTTATGACATGACAATTATTGTCATGTCGTTTGCAAAACGGAAAAATGGAAAATATTCATCAGCAATTTATTTCGAAGCATTTGATTTGATTTGATTTTCTTTAAATGAATTGTTATGACTGACTGAGTCATTGTCATTCATACGTTCATTTTGTTTGGTGTTTGCTTCATTGATTGTATCGCTGGTTGCTTGTCAGTTGGCACAACGGCATCTCGCAGGCAGTTGTCACCAACATTGACTTGACTGCCGCTGTGAGGTGAATGCAATTTGTAGACATTTCTCAATATAATAATTACAGCGGAATACTAAATTTATAATTAACGGCCTCGTCGCTATTCAAGTATGTTATTAATAAGACTAGACTTGAAAATCGAATACAGAAAAAATAATAAAAAAAATGTGAAATAAAGTAACAAACGACATCAAGTTCAAAATACAAAATACTTTTCACTTTCATTAATGCATACTTAATCACAATAATTAGCTGGAACAACAACATACCATATTAAAATTACTTCACAATTCATTTGATTTTATAACGCAGCCAGCCCACATACATATTATCATAGTGCTGCTATCGATCCAAATCAATTTTAAATTTATTTCATTTAAATGCCAAAAATTTTCATTTTGTTTTTCGTTTTTGCAATAAACAGTGAACATCACACTATTCACGTGCCATACAATGTACACACTATCCACCATCATCACATTAAGAAGGTACCCATTTACAAGGAAATCGTTAAGGAGGTGCCTGTCGTTAAGGAGGTGGTTAAAGAAGTACCAGTTATTAAGGAGGTTCATGTTCCCGTCATTAAGGAAGTCCATGTGCCAGTTTACAAAGAAGTCCATGTACCCGTTCATGTTCATCACGAAGAACACCATGAGCATGATTCACATGGTTGGTCTGGTTCATCTGGATGGTAATAAATTAGTTAATCGTTAATTTTATTTTGTATGTAGTATTATAAGTTATTTGTTTTTATTTGTTATTTCACCTTCTTTACAAAATAGTTAATAAGTTGATTTTAAACTCACTGTATACAATGTTATCTTTTTTAATACTTTCCAATTCAGTGTAAATATTTCTATAAAAACCATTACTTTACTTTGTAGTATCCAATTTCATTCATAAACCCCCCCCCCCCACATTTAAATCAATAAAAGAAAATACTTGGAAAATTGAAAAGAAGCATTTTTTATGGCTTCCTAGTCACCATGGAGTGATTGGCAATGAGGAAGCGAATATTCTGGCTAATAGAGTCAGGGTATTCCATAACATAAGTTGGATAACCCAATGCCTTTCAGTGCATTTACGACAAAGCTGAGGATTTGGGCGGAAATATCACATCGGCAATTGTGAAGTAAATGACACATTAGGTCGAATTACAAAAACACTTTGGGAACATAAATAAGGGCGACCTGAACACGTTCACGGGCGTATTCAAGGGACACTCTATATTACATGTACATCTGAACCGTACAAAGCACAGATTTCTAATAGAAATTAAGGTGGTATTCCAAATGGTGAGGGCATGAGACCCCTGGTTGGTATGCTCTCCTTCAACCTATCTACCTACCTAAATAGAAAATTAGGTGTAATGAAAATTGATTGAGAAATTAAAGGCCAGCAGTGAAATCAATGAAATCCATGAAAAAGTAAAATTAAGTTGATGAAATTTACCAAAATATCTGTTCATATCATCTGCACTGAAGGTGGCTTCACGGAACAGTAACAAATCTTTGATGAAAATTGAAATGTTTATTGGATACGTTAATTAAATACGAAGACGTTATAGACAAGAGATACGTTCTAGAAATCTTTCTATATTCCAAGAAAGAAAGAACAGAGATGTTATTTGTAATTTGTAGAAACCCCGAGCAATAACTTGTGCAAATAATTGATGTTTTTTATATTTATTTCATTAGTTTATATCAATTTGATAATAGAACAGAAAAATTATTAATGTTTGACACAAACCAATAGCGAAGTAAAAAAACTTTTTCTGGCTCCATATTTTGGCATCGCAAAAGTGTAGGTGCTCCCAAGAAGACTCAGAGTTAATTTGATATTCAACGGCCCAATATATTAAAATTTTATACATAATATTTAGTAGGATATCCTCTAATAATGTCAAGCACTCCATTTAACCAATTTGGCGTTAAATACACCAACTTTTTTGTGAATTCTGTTAACATTTGCCAAGTTTTTCAGTTGACTTTTGCTTGAGCCTTAGCGAATATGCAACTGTTCTTTTAAATGAATCTCTCAATACTCTCCTGGAGTACCATCGGAACTTTTTGGAAGAGTACTGAGCCCGTATGGACATTAACATTAACAGCAGTATGCCCATTATCCTAGAATCTGCTTAACTAAAACTGAAGCAAAGCAGAGACATAAGAAGATGTGAAAGGAATACACGTATATGTATATGCATATAGTATATGGCATATTACTTATGCCATAATCCTTGATGACAAGTTTTTTATTTAATAATTACTATTGAAACTTGTTTCCAGCAATCATAATAATCATAATCATATTATTAACCCACACTTTAAAATAATTTTCTAAAGTTTATTGCATAGTATATAATTTAATATTGTTGTTGTATTTAAATGTTAATAAATTACTTTATTTTTCTGCTCTTGTTTTCTTAATTTCATTAAATACTTGTTCTAAAAGCAGCTTGTATTGGCACTGATAATAAAAAAAAAACTATTACTCCGCACCCTTTTATTAAGCAACCACAATAAATCACGCTGTTACAACTTTTAAATTTTAGTTAAACGAAAACAAAATCAAAAAAACAATCAGAAACTATTCAATATTATTACCATATTTTTTTTTTTTTTTTGTTTACTAATAATTTTATTAAGAACTTAATTACAAACATAAATTTGAATAAAAATCATGGTTTCCGGCTATAAAATAAAAAATGCTGAAATACATCAGCAATAAAATATCAATCAATAACCAGATCAACTACATGTTTAATTGAAAAACTAAAGATATGATTTAAAAATTTTATTTAAAAAAAATAAAAAAAAATTCTGCAATTTAGTGAGTTTTGTTAGATTCCTCATGCTACTGCTATTACTGACTACAACATTACACATGGCATGCATGCAGACATGTACACAAATGGTGGACTTGACCTTCAAATGCTTTAAACACACATACACACGTACTCATTCTGTATGAATCTACGACACCAACGTTGTACATATTAAAGGAATGTTTTAATTTCTGGTTCTTTTTGCTTAAAAAAGGCAAAAAAAAAAACGAAAAACTTTAGAAAAAAAATGATAAATCAACTTTCACTTTTCTATGTGACAAGCCAACAAACAACAACAACAATATTAATAAATAAAAAAATAATAATATTTGTCCACTTTATATCAGAAACGTGTGGTCATAGCAATATTTAATGTTGGGTCTACATTAGCGGCAATAACAGCAGGTTCCGCATTTTAAGTTTGTCAGTCTTTTTTTTATCGATTGTTTGTAGACTTCTCAACAATGAAACAAAAAAAAACAATAAATCAGAGGGTGTGTTATTTGAACAATTTTACAGAAGTTCATAAATATTGAAATAGTTATTGAAATGTTTGTTCTTCTAATGAATAAAATAAAATATGTACACAATTGTATACTCATATAAATTTGAAAGATTATTGTTATTAAATAATGATTTTTAAATGATTTATTTGTTAATAATTATTCAATTATGAAATCGAAAAAATAAGCGTATAAACATTAATTCGTTGTTGCCCTTTAGAAAGGAAAAGTCTAATATGTGTATGTCTGGTAACAAATTGTTTATTTGTTTAAAAATTTTGTTAAATAATTGAATTGAAACGAAATAAAAAGAAAACCAAAATGTAACATTTAAAAAGTTCGTTTCCTAAGTCTTTTATTTATAGTTGTTCAATATAAACTTTAAGTTTGTTTCTTAAGTCTTTTGTTTTCAACAACAAAAGATTACAAGTGGATGGATTATGATAAATCTGTATATAATTGTTTCGCTGTTATAGTTTGGTTGTTTTTTGTTTCTGTCTCTAATGAAACAAAAAAAAAAATGAGAATAAAAAGTTAAATTACTTCTGAGGAATAAACAAAATATTAAAAACTGAGTAAATAGGCCTTTATTACAAAAATAATCCAATTTTCGAGGGATACAATGCTTCTTAGACTCTCAATTAAGAAAATAATAATTTAAAAATTTTCTTCAAATGCCTGTAGCACATTAAATAGAAAATTATTTAAGATAATGAGCATCGTGATTCGATTCCCAACTGAGGCTCTGTTCTAAACACCGTGTATAAGGACTACGTTGTTCACATACAGAACACATACATTCATAATTGGTCATTACAACCCTTTAATCAAGATTATAACCTAGTTTCGCACATCAGTCATGTTGTGTGTGTTAATTTTATACATGAGGGGCGGGCCCTTAAGTTTACAGTCGCCTCCGATGACAGATATTTTTGTTTTTGAGAAACTTTTCACAGAATTTTAATTTACACTCAGAGTTTTTGCCACGTTACTACTCAGCTCATAATAATTAAATATAATTTATAATTGTATTGTAATAAATAAATAAATTAAAAAAATACATATTTAAGATAATAGGCTTTTGTGAAATAGGGCACAACGGTTATATATAAAATTTTTTTTCCATTCGTGTACAAACCGTAGCAGTTACAGACTATAAAAATAGAGACGTATGACAAAGCATTTCAGCGCAAAAATTTAAAAATTGTCATTACATTTAGAGATTACAGGACAGGAGGTATTTTCGTCGACCGATATATTATGATTACGATTATAACTTGTTAAAGTAAAGCGCCCATGGGACAATCTAATTTGATAAAAGTCATGCTTTTTTCACAAATTCAACGCTAAAACTCATCTCTCTTAAGGCTTTCATTTTAGTCCTCTACCTATTTAATAGCATGACGTGCGCAAATGTTTTTTTAACAAATTTTTTTTATCCAACAAGTTCCTTGTTTTAATAGTTTTTGGTTTTAGTTTCAAATATTCCATACATAACCAGCATTTGTAATTTGATGAACAGTATATCCGAGAAAACACAAATAGACATTGAAAAATCGGCCCCTACATGGGAGTTGTATAACATTTTGGATGAAATCTCACATAATTTCGGCCAATTTAATTAATAAGAAACCTTGCAGGACACTTATTCCCTGTTGTGAGATTTTCCTCCTTTCCTAAGATACAAAATTTTATTATCTCTACTTACCATCATCATTCGATTTTAGTCTTTGTGATTTATAATAATCAAAAAATAGATAGAAAAAGTAAAGTGGAAATGAAATTCAGTTATTAGATCATAACAAATTGAATATGGAATGCATTTATAATGGCCTTATACGTATGTCACATTGGACACATAGACAGAATTTTTCTTAGGAGGAACTTTACTACAAGGCAATTGTCATATTTCTGACGCTAATATTTCAGGAATAAGGACTTCCAGGAAATATTGTATTTTGACAAACAACGCTTGTAGATATGTATGTAACTAAAATACTTCTACAGGATATTGTATGTGATTTTTGTTTGTTTCTCTTTCTTTCTATAATTGCTTTTTTCCCTTTGACTTTCAGAAACATTAAAACATTTTGTAGATTTTTAGTTTTTTTTTCAGCATTTGTGGCCTTTTTTTTAACCAACAACAATCTTTATTTTAAATTAAATTTTTCTTTTTTTTTCATAAATTTTCTAAATTTTTTATGTTTTTCTTTTCTTTTCATAAATTTAATTGAATTAATTTGTTAAAAATAAGAATTTTTGAGATTTCGTTGAAAATACAAAAAAAAAATAGAAGACTAAACAGGTATGTGGTATGAAGTATGAAATGAATCCATCATCAGAAAACAACAGCACACAGTTGAGTTAAGGTGATGGAAAGAAAAGTTGTTACAAAGCGATAGCGGCAGTGATAGAAATAGTGTGGGAGAAAGGAAAGGGAAGCTTGAAGGTAAACTCTTTAAGGTTTTTTTTTATAAAACCTTTTACATTTAGTTGCAGTAGGGGAAATTAGGACAGGTATGAGGACTAACACCAGCTGGGTATTGGCGTTCAGTCCAGCCGGGTAGTGGTGGAGCTGGAGCAGCAGCACCGCCAGCGTTAACATCACAGAAGGGATAGTTGGGACAGGAATGGGGATTTACACCGGCTGGGAACTTATCACCGCCTGCAGCAGGAGCTGGAGCGCCCCACTGTGGTTGAGGCTGCCAAGAGGGAGCAGGAGCACCCCATTGTGGTTGTGGTTGTTGCCAAGATGGTTGTGGTTGTTGCCAAGAGGGTTGTGGTTGCCAAGGTTGTTGCCATTTGTTGGGATTATGCAAACGGGCATTATCACAGATTGGAAAACCGGGACAGTCCTGAGGGTTTACACCAGCTGGAAATTGAGCTGCTGGATGTTGGGGCTTAGCCCATGCTAAAGCCACTAACGATAATAAGGCCTTTAAATAAAAAACAACAAAAAAAAAAAATAATACACATGCACTTGTTAAAAATGTATCCTTTTGAAAGTAATCCTTTAATCATCATCTTTAAGTCCAACTCCTTTCACATTCAAGTAAAGTAATCCACACTCACCAACTTGGTAAACATTTTGTTGTTGTAGTTTTTGTTAAAAGAAAATGTATTTTAATCCTAAAGGAAATGCAATTAAAGGCACCAATTGAACTATATTCCAAATAAACTTCCAAATGGTGTTGTTAATGTAAGTAGACTGTGGCTGATTCTAAACTATTCCAGCATACTTATATACGAAAATGCAGAGCAAAAATCAAAATCGAAAGCAAAATTCAACATTTTTTCTAAATAACGGCCACAATATATGTATTTATTGTACTAATATTGTTGTTGCTGTTGTTTGTTTTTTTTTTTTTGTTAATATTGTTGTTATTGTTTATAGAGCACAAATAAGATTAGAACAAACACCTTTTATTACCAGACACCCTGAGACACTCACTCTCGCTCTCTCTCACTCTCTGATCTATTCATAGCCATTTAAAATTACAATATTATTGCAATATTTTTAAACCACAAATATTTTTGTTATTGTTATTGTTTGGTTGCAAATATAATACAATACTCGTATTATAACAAAGAATTATTTATATTGTATTGTGTATATGTATTAAATTGTTTTTATTTTTATTTTTATTTTCATTTTCATTTACATTTTTTGTTTTACTTTATATTGTTGGTGCTGTAAGAGTAAACTTAAAGTTTCTTAAAGACTGATCGCATTTTTCTGTTGATCCAATAACATGATAATAAACGTAGATTTCCACGAGTCAAGAAAGCCAAGACAAGCAAAAATATTATTTTTTAAGACTTTTTTTTAAATCCAATAGCAACAAAAAAAGTAGAGACCCCCACCTTTCAACCTACATACATACATAAAAAATTAAAAGAAAAAATTTAAAAGCAAAATAAAAATAGTTTCTGTTACATATTGCCCTGACTGCAAGTGTAAGTGTGTAATGCATGTCTACAGTACATATTCACATGTACATATGGATGTAGTAATGATATCGAAATAATTGAAATTGAATGACTTACAAATAAATACCAGTAGAATGAGTAGAACTAGTAGCTCAAAGAATATGAGTAGCGAGTATGTGGAAAAAATTACATTGGCAATGGACTCCTAACGTCAGTGTTTAACAACATCTCTAGCCACCACTTTCGTTGATTTACTTTTTAAATAGTTCTTTGTGTTTTTGTTTTTGTTTTTTTTTATTATTATTAAACTGAAAAAAGTTTCTTTCTCAAGTCTTTCGTTATGGTCATACCATAAACCGGTTTTGTTTGTAATGGCCTGTCAAATAAATAGATTTTTAAAAATGACGTCAAGGAAATGCGATTTTTTCATGTTTTGTTTTAATTTTATAAGGATATGCAATAATAATAATTTTATTTATTGGATAGCACGTGTAAATATTTAAAAGAATATAAACATTATCATCAAAATATCAAAAGTGACAAGAAAATTTAAAGTAAATTTTATTAATTTCATATTGTGAATTGAAGTACATATGTATGTATATACATATATGTGTAGTCAACTTACTATCTAAGTTAACTGGCCATTAACCACCCGCATATCGGATTTCGGCCTGCTTTAATACATCCTTCCAGGCGCCTATACTTATTGCGTGCCATCAGCAGTTGGCCACAGCAATCGTTGTCAGATCTTCCTCAATTTGGCCCTTCCAACGTAGCCAAGGTCATCCTCTATGTCGATTTCTGCTAATCCCCGCATCAAATACCAGTCTCACCGGAACATCCATTTCCATCCGAAAGACATGGCGCAGCCGCTGAGTATTAATGCAATGCACAACGTCCATGTCGTTGAGAAGCCCATACAGCTTATTATTAGATCTGATGCGGAAATCATCGCCAACTCACATTGGCCCGAAAATCTTTCGTAGGACTTTTCTTTTGAATACCCACAAGGATGCTGCATCGGTGCTTAATAGTGCCCATGCTTCCGCGCCATAAAAAAGCACGGGAAGGTCTCTGCTACTCAATTGCCTATAATATCACCTGTTGGCAAGAGTGATCCTATGCTTGATCTCCAGTCTGATATCATCACTGTGCACTCATAGAGCACTCCGTCTCACATGTATACCTGAACCATATTGTCTTGGTTGAAAATGATAAGTGCAGAGCATATGCTCAAGACATCGAAACTATGGAACACTTTTTATGTCATTGCCTGGCATCCCAGTGTTTTAATGATGATTCTACAAATATTTCATAAATAAAACAATTCATGTTTATATAAAAAACACAAATTGTCTCTGAGAAGAAGGCTGGAAGAAGTTAAGGAAGATACAGCGTTTCTATAGAAATTAAAATTGAGAGCACAACAAACCTACTTGCTGGCGTAGGTGTAGACTGATAATGAATGATAATGAAATGTCTATCGAATTTAATGAAGACACAATTTATTATAAATAAGCACAACTTGGATATGTTAAGATGAAAATAGTCTGTTGAACAAAGTCCTGAGGGCAATGAGGAACAATAATGGTAAAAAACATGTGTGGTTTGGTCGTTGATTATTGGGAACTTATGCGGAAAAGATAAACATACAAAATGTGGAATTGTACACAAACTAGGCCATGAGAGTGATTAAACTCTGGCTGGAAACCTTTAGTCTAGGCCTGAAGACAGAAAGAGAAATACTGAAAAGTGTATATTACTTGATCGATGTACACACGTAAGTAAGTAAGCAAGGTGGTAAGCATATTGTCTCGATTGATGCCAAGCCTAAGACAACTTTGGCAGAGTAAAAGGTATCACTGCCAAGTGTTGATCAGCTAAATTAAATCTAAAAGAATTTACTTAAAAGGCTGTAGTGGATATATATCGTAGCATCAAACTCAAATGATGATGATACCGACTATAGCTAAAAGTCTATAAAAAATAACAGAAAATCTGGAAAAACACTCTTAATAAGGGAATGATAGATTAATGAATCGAACTACTGGAGAGGGCTATGGATCATTCTGCGAATTTTCCGTTTGTATCTTTAGTTTCAGTTCAACTTCTCGCATTTAGAACTTTAAATATTTAATAGCGAATTAATTTTCATAGAATTAAATTGTATTGCGTATTTTCTTCTTTGTTAAGTTGTGCACTCTAAAAGTAGTGGAGACAAAGAACATTCCACTGGAATCTGAATCTTGTTAGAAAAACCTATGTTTTCTAAGACTTGTGTTGAAAAACTTTTTCTTCTAAAATGAATATTGTATTGTGGCAGAACACATTAAGGTTTATAAATATTCAATAGTAGTAGCTTGCAATTTTGTTAAAATATTTTAATTGATTTGGTAAAAAACTTTTTAATTTGATTTCGTTTAATTTCCTTTTAATTTTTATTCTTTCTTTATTTATTGATCCGAAAATAATTGCATCAATTTAAATGTTAATCAATTTAATGTTTTATTTATTCCAACAAATACTCTCCATTAGTTTTAACTTAATTTTTCCTTTTTTTATTTCCATTACACGACATTCTTTTAAGATTACTTATTATTCTCTTTTATTTTCGAGCTGGCACCACATATAGAGTACCAAACTATGCATGTTTTAACCACCATATGGATGGTTAATGGTCAATGTTTTCGTTATTGATGGTGGTGGTGTTCCCTTATACATATAGAAAGAAATCTGTTTGGTTCTGTTCTGTTTTATTTTTTTTTTTTTTATTCTTGTTGTCATTAATTATTGGGTCTATAAGTGCATATTCATAATATGGTTATTGTCTGACGAACGAACGTACATATATTATTAACCGGAAGGCAATATATAAGGTGTGCTGTGTCAGTATAATTCATATACTTAAGACGGTGAAATAAAATAAATGGAGCAACTTGCTTAACGTCTAGTTCTAGTTAAATTGAGTTCTTTTTAAAAGTACTCTGTATTTAAGTTAATGTTTTTTTTGTTTTTGTTAATATATGTGTTAACAATTGCATGCATATGCCAGCAAACCATATTTACACATTTTTAATATTTAAACATTTTTAGGAAACAAATTCGTCAATGAAAACAATTATTATAGACTTGAAATAGATACAGACAGGTTCGTTCAAGAAATATCGATTCTCTACGAAGTACGAGTATTTTAGAAGATGGTTAGAAGGTGGTCTCTTAGTAGGCCCTTTAGCATTTAAACTTTTATAATATTCGATTTAAATGTTTTATCTTTATTGCCAATAAAGATATTATGAATCGAGGAAATGAGATAGTACAGATAGGATGGACATTAAGAAATGCATTTTGAAATTGCGTTGGCTTGTCCATGTTTCGTTCGGAGGACGAGGAAGTCAGAGTAGAGGACGGCCGAGTAAACCCGGTCATCGATTGATGTGACCAATTGGCGAAAGTGCGCAAGAAGCAGAGGTGCCTAGAAGGATGGAGTAATGTGTCTGAAATGCATTTTTACGTCAATGCGATTCGTGTGTAAAACCAATTTCCATTAGAAATTCAATTAAAAAGCAAGAGAATGCAATTTTACACTGCAAATACACCACACTTCTTAGAGGGACAAAATTCCTGGTCCAACTAATAGGCCTTATTATATAACCAGAAATATTAGATAAGACCGTAGAGAATAAAGAGCATAAGTAAATGAAATAAACAAAAGTAAGATGTGTAGCAATCAAATGAATTATAAAAGATTGTATTGTATATAATATTCAACACATTTATCACAGATTAATAATCACTAGAAACAGACTTAACAATCTACAATACACGAGTCATTTTTTACTCACTTACTCACTTACCTCATTCAACCAAGCTTCTTACACTACTCACAAACAACGTTAATTTAATCAATGAGTGGCGGGACCTACAGTTTAATGTCGACTGCAGACGATGGATATTTCATGGCAATTTTATTTCACCCTCACTGTGGAGAGAAAGTTTCCGAAAGAAAATTTTCTTATTTTTCGTTTTGTTCGAAAAGACTGAGCTAAGGTTTGAACCACAAGCTCTCCACAGGCAACAGCCTCCCTACTAGTAGACTACGATGCTAATTCGAAAAGCTCTGACTGTTGATCTCGTATTCCTGGATGTTATTATCATGCTTAGAGATCAAAAAGATTTTTCACCATCTTTATTTTATTATTATTATTTTTTTTTTTTAGTATGTACTACATGTGACAAGCCTTGGAGCTTATCTTTAGATATTTTATTTCAAAAAAAAATAATTTCTCTGTAAATAAATTTAAATTCTTATTTTATTTCATATAAATGTCATGTATGTGTCTTAAGTCTTTTGTGTTATTTTTTAAAAGGTTTGCTGGACTCGTTGTGTCATTCATTAACAGTAGATTTATGCATTTTTACCGTTGTTTTTATTAAATATAATTATTATTTTCATTTAATAGACAACAGTATTTATATGTATGTATGTAAATATTATTATGAATTTATTCAAAATAATTATACAAGATTTTATTTAAACATTTATTCCAAGCATTTTTTATATTCTTTAGAGTATGCCAAGAGTATTTTATTTTATTTTTGTTGTTATTGTTATTGTTGCTTTCTTTGAGTAAATAAATGACGGTCAGTCCTAACTGCTCTCACTTCTATTTTATTGGTTAAGTTATTATTGGATTTGCTATCGTTTTTCTAAAGATCTTTTTATCGTTTTCAAGTGTTAATTATGGCCCAATAAAACTTAAACTAATTGCTTTAACAATTTATCTCACTAACCCTTTTAATAGTATCGATTCTTAATTTCTGTTCAAATGACTTACTTTGTATGTGTTCAAAAATTAGCCACAAAATAAACTAAAATTTTTATTAAAAACATTTTTTTTTCTTTTTCTTTATATTTTTTGTTAAATTCAATAATTTATTAAATTTTATGATTATTATACAGACAATTTTTTTTATCGCTGTCTGACATGTTCCACTGTCTCAGTGAGTCATTTTTATGTTGTGCTTAACACTTTGTTTAGTTGACAATTAATTGTCATTAAAATTTGTTACAATTTTACGGTTGCTTGTTTTTATTGCTACAATATATTGTCAATTCTATGTGATATTGGGAATGGCTTTAAAGTTTTTCTAGAACTGAGTGACAACAATTTGCATAAATCTTCTCACACAGAGACTAAAAAATTGCCTCATACCTGGCAAGAATCATTCGCTCGTTCATTTATTCATTTTGTCCGTTGTTGTACGATTGGTATCCTTTCTGACTGACGTAATATTTGGAGGGTTAACCAACATGTGTTTCACAAGATATTTGGCTTACTTTGTGGGTACCAAATCTGGTCTTTTATTTGCTTTTTCTTTCAAATTATTTTCCAAGTTAAGGTAAGGCCCACCCACAACCACCAAAAATGCTATGTACATATATTTTGTGTAATTAATGTTAAATAATCTGTGTGGTGGACATAAATAAAAAAATAAAAAAATATAGAATTCTAAAACAGCACAAATGACTACGAGTTGTCTTAAACATTTACTCTTAATACACATCTAAAGGCATTTGTATGTACATACATACATATACAGATATGTGATGTTTTAAAATTAATACGTAAAACCGTGAATATTACAATAAAAAATAAAAAAAAACAGTTTAATTTGGCATTTTTTAAATGCATGTTTTGAAAATTATTTTTAAATTTGTTGTTACAATAAATAGAAAAATTATTATTCTGGCATTATTTTGTTTAAAAATAAAATTCTTACCGCCAGTATAACCGTCACCAACACAACCACGATCTGAAGTGAATCGTGTTGTATGCATTATCATGAAGTAGACCTGGTGCTAAAATCGTGGTCAGGTCGTTGCGGTCAGTGTTGTGAACACGCTTAACAATTGTGGTCAAGTTTGGTAATGTTTTATGATAAGAATATAAGGCAGAGGCGTTTGCGGCAGTTTCAAAAACAAAAGAAAATGGGGACAATTTGTTAAAAAATAAAATCAGCAACAGGAGTAGAAGTCATAGGTTCTAAATGGATTCTCACTTCAAGAATGACACTCTGGCTCTTTAGGCGCCTAATTAGACCTATTCTAACTAATGCTTCAGTAGTGTGATGGAGAACGATTAAGAGAAGAATGTAACATTAGAATTACGAATAAGTGGTGCGATGCAAACATCAACCATAAGGGCATTGAAAACAATACTCTTCATCCAACCGACTAGTTGCTAGACGGACGACTCTGGACAAGGAGATAGGGCAGGACTGGGCCTCTACGAATATTATATAAAACCAGAAACCTGTTTGCCGGACCATTAATCGGTTTTTCAAGCGCAGATACGCGCGATCAGGGAATGTCTGATCATTTCGTAAGCTAGATAGAGACTTAAATATCTTTACGAATAGTCATATGATAATAAGAGCAATAACATGCAGGAATGAAAGAACATTCTGTATTGTAAAAAGGTGATTAACAATTATTCCAGGCATGTAACTTTACGTATTATATGGGTTCCTAAGTAATTGGAAATGAGAAAGCATATATACTGGTTAATAGAGCTAGTATTACATACCATGATCTTGGATAATCCAATGTCCTGAAAGATCAAGCTGGGAAAGTGGGCGGAGACGTCATATCGACTATTGTGGAATAATGACACATTAGGACGAATCACAAAAAATACTTTGGGACGATCCAAATGAGGAAAGAACCATGAGTATTTTATAACTAAATAAGGGCGACAAGAGCTCTTTAAAGGGACTACTCACGATACACTATACTTTACATGTGCACATGATCCGTATGGGCTTAGTGGAAAAGGATGAATGCAGGGCATGCGGTGAAGATATCGAAACGATGGAACACTTTTTGCGTCATTGCTCAGCTTTAGTATTAAACAATAATTCCAAATATTTTGGGAATGACAATATACCAGACATAACTTGTCTCAGAGGAGTGGACTGGTAAAAAATAAGGAACTTTCTACAGTACACAGACCACTGGTTCAGAAGTGGAAAATTATTAAAATTTATGTTAATCTATATGCACCACCTCTTTTATGTACTTTTCCTCTTCATCAGCCTCTGTTTTAACCGCACGTTGTAATTTCATACATTCTCATATTTCATTGGACAACCAGCGAGCAGTGTTTTTAACCAAAAATGTTGACGAAAATAGGCGGTGGTGTGGTTTTTCATTTCGTTATTCTTTCCATTAAAGTGTGGCAACTTGTAAAAACTGATTTGGTTTATTTTTTCGTTTCTTGGTTTTTTTTTGTATTTTTAGTTTGTTGAAAAATAAACCTACACGAACCGTTTTATGCTGCAAATCAAGCATAAAAATAACAAAACATACCATAAATCTTTCCAATGCTTTTTCCATCTACCATTCGATTTAAGAAATAAAAACACAATCAAATGAAAATGCCCCAATCACAACGGCTGACAAATCCATCTCGTAAGCAGAGTGCATAAAGTAAAAGAGTAAATTCATTTCAGTAGAAAAACAATAATCATAATTTGTTTAGTTTTATATTGTCAAAACCTTGTGCACTATTCGATTGAAGGTAAGCTAGGATTAACAGTAAGGAAGGACTTACACTGTCAATAATAGGCTCGCCTAAAGGGAGTAATCGCCTGTAGGCATTTATTTTAACCAAAAAGTTCACAATTATGTTCCATCAGAATTGTTATGGAGGAACACAACATATACAATTTATACAAAAATCATCCGCCGCAAAATAAGGGTAACCAACTTAATTGGGTTACATACCGCAACACAAACCTATGGTATCAAAAATTATCTTGCAGCTCGTCTCTCTATAGGTAACATATAAGAAAGTAAGCCTGAATAATTATCAGGAAAAACCACGCTATACTTTGAAGGCAATAAAACATAAAGAACTTGTACAATAGAATTTACGACGATTCGTAAATTTAAAAACAATTTACACTGGCAGATGACGGTATATCGCTTTCTCGCAAAAAGGAATTGTCGAAAAAACCCTTACATTTCGTTTTTTTTTATTATAAAACTGTTTTTACTATAGCTTATCATTCGTTTTAAAAATTCCAGTAGCGGAAAACGATATGGTTCTTTCAAGTCACTGACATCTGTCAGATATTACATAAAATAGGCGCTTATTCGAATATTTCTTCATTATGGATTAAAGACTCACATACTGAAAATAAAAATTATACACAACACTTAATACTTATTTATTTACAACTTGTTGGTCTTGTCTTGTCTTGCAGATTGGTGATGGCTTTGAATCAAGTCTAGCTAGCCTTGATCAATGGTCCGGAAAGTATGTATTTATAAACGTATTTGTAACGTTCATAAACCACTAGCAATACAATACAATTGCATTTATGAGATTATAACAAAAACTAAAACAAAAATCAAAATAAAAATAAACACGATAACAAAAATAAAAATATCTTCTAATATTGTATGTATGTATGTGTTTTAGCCCGCTTGACTACATGCAAATACGTTGGTATTTCTTTTTCCCAATGTTTTTCTACCTTCTCCATGTGTTGCTGGTGGTGGCGGCTTTGGTTAGCAACATGACTGGCTTAAAAGTTTTGATTTGCCATGCTGTTTGGAGTAATGGCGATCAGTGTAACAAATGTCCATGTCCACAACAACAACAACAATTAGCAAAAATAGAATCACGTTTATTTCGCATTGACTTTTGATCCTTATATGGCGGTACTATGAATTTCTGGGTAGGACGACTTTATTTTTAATGATGAAATACTTCTGCATGCATTACAGTATTCTGGTTTTTTTTTTCTAAAAAATATTTGTTTATTAAAGTTTTTTTTATTTCAATTTAATTACAATTTTGACAAACCTCACTTGCAAGTTTATCGAATAAAGAATAATTGCTATTCAATTAAAAATATAATATTAATGGGTTTCTTTAGTTTTTCATTTTAACAATTTAAATGTTAATATTAATAGACTAATACGGGAACTACAAAAAAAAAACATCCTTAAATTCAAGAAAATAAAATTCAAAATAAGAACAAGGAAAAACTAAAGTATGTGATAATAAAGAAGAATTAGTAACAAAACTAACTAAATATGACAAAATTGTTTAAAAAAAGAGTATGTTAATTAAATTCAATACATATATATGTATATATATATTATTTTATAACTTCATGGTTTCATTTCATTCATTGTTTAATATTTTCATTCATCTCCATGTCTCATGTTCTCATGGTGATGTATCATCTATGGCTGAATCAGACTTTTCTAATTGTTTAAATAATTCATCGAATGATTTATTACTTGATTTTTGGGGTTCTTCATTCAGTTCATCAGTATCGGGTAAATATTTAGTCTCTTGTTTTAAGCCTTCATCGTCGTCGGTAGTAGATGATGGTGATGAAGGTTCAGCAAGGGCATTGTTTTGATTGTCCGTATTATCAGAAGCAATTAATGGCGTTGCAGACGGCGGCACAGCTCTAGAAAGTTCATCATCTGAAAAAAAAGAAAATAGAATAAAACGATCTTCAATTATACAAATAAACAAATAGAAAATAGAATGTCTAAAAGTTTGAATTGATGATTTATCGGGGATCAAAATTTTATAAAAAAAAAAATAACAATTTGAAATACATGGGTTACTTAGGTTAGAGTGGTAACTTTGATACTAAAAGCTCGCTTGAGCAAGCATAGCGACCCGTTGTGATGCCACAGGTGAACGCAATCCTCCAAACCAGGGAAGAAGTTGGTCAGCGCAAGGGCTGGATTTACTTAAAAGCGAAACGAAATAAACCTTATAGAACGATCAGCAAATCGCTGCTGAATTAAAAAAGAGAACCTATTTTTATTAAAATCAACACGAAAAACTGTGTGTGAAAACTGTGTGATTGCGGTGATTCAACAGAAGTTCATGTAGGTTTTACTGTGAGTTTGGCATGTAATCAACTCCAACAATCATCAACAAGTGGACCGCCCGAAAAAAACAGAGATTTGACAAATATAAGAGGAAATCGTGCTCCATACTACTACAACTACACTTTTTCTTACTTCCTTTTTTATTGTAATTCAAATTTATTAAAAACACTCACTTCGCGGTGGGATATTGTACGTAACTCTTATAACGCTGTAATTATATCTGCCGACGCAAAGAGAGCATTAAGAAATTAAATGAAAAATATTCTCTTTCAATTTACACACGTCTCCTTAAGTTCTTTTCATTTTTCATTAGCGACGCTCACATTAATGGAATTGATTGATTTTCGTTTGCTTTTTAAAATGAATTCCTATTGAACTCTATAGACCGGGCAATACCACAGTGATTCGACAAAATGTAAATAAATCAAAAATAAATATTAAAATATTAATGAGATGTGGTCATTAGCAGAACTATATACAACATATGTATGTACGTATGAATGAAAAAAAAATGAGTGCTTGTTTCTATAATTGGAGAAGAGAAAAGACAAGACAACAAAAAAGATAAAATGAATTTGTTTACCAGAATCTTCTTTATCATCGTCCGAATCAGATGAATCACTAACATTTACTGCTGAAGCAGTTAAAGCCGCTAGACGTGGCGCAACTGGTCTGGCTTTGCGTGCTTGATTTAAGGTATTACAAAATGCACACCGAAAGGTTGTATATTCGAAATCTTCCTTAAGAGCCATACCTTAAAAAAATAATAAATTTAGTCTATAAGAAATTAAAGTTAATTTGATTCAAATTTAAATACCGTTATGTGAGTAACATTCTTTGCAAATCATGGCAAAACGATCTTGTGGTCCATCACCAATTAAAACGTCAACAATACGATCAAATACCCCTTTCTCTTGTTGGTTAACTATTGGAAAGGGTGTACGACGCCTAAGTTGTTGATTATTACCAATACCAGCCACTTGTGTGGCCAACGCTGTAGGACGTGGACTATTTAGTTGATTGGTTAAACGGGGTGTTGTAGTAGTCGAGCCCAAATTTGCACTACTGATGCGTGTCTGCGGGGTTGAAATTAAGGCCAATTGATTAGATCGTTGGCTTGTGTTTTGTGCTGTCAAAGAGCGATTCAGTAAAGGTTGATTCGATTTACCGGGGGTTGCTGGGGTTAAAGCTAGAAGAAATGTATGTGAAAATAAATGCAAATGTCAACATTTTATTTTTCTTACCAAATGTTGATTTACTGGGTTTATCGGCAAAACGTGCCAAGAGATTCACCGCCACCTTATAGGTTTCTTTATCCATTACTTGTTCTAAGATTTTCTTCTTTTCTGCCCTTAAAGCTGTTAGTTTTTTCGAGTTTTTATTTAATTTACGTTGGAAATACCAAGTGAATAGATAACGTAGGAGTATGATACTAAAAATAAAGATTTTTTTTTTGTTAAAATTAAATTTAATTTATGAGCTGTAAACAAAGCTGTCTGATATTTATAGTACGCTCTAATTAGTCAAATAGAAATGGGCCACCTGCCGAAAAGTGTTCAATTTTGCTTAATACGAGAAGAATTGTGTTTCTACCGATCGTTATCAAGTTACGCATTATTGATAGTGACTTGCCTAATACTGCGTAAGCTTTGTTGAAAGGTTATTTTGCATCTACTGTATATTCCGAACTTGGGACCGAAATTTTATTGGTGCAAACTTGAAATGGATGTTCTATTGGAATTTTTCCTCCTCTTTTATACAAAAATAATGGATTTTCTACCTTACAACTCTTTCAAAATATTGATTATAATGGGTCATTCTTTTTAATTAACTTCTCTAAATAGCATTTTTTACTTTTGAAATCTGTTATTACAATTTATTGAAAAATATATAGACGATTATCGAAAAACTGCTGCCTATAAATAACATTACTTTTCGCTATTATGCTTTAACTACCAAAAATCATTATCAGCTTATCTCCGAAATAAAGGTGGGTGATTATCTACAAATTTTAAATCAAAATTCAATTAAATGTGTTCGTTACGCTTTAGAACATACTTGATTGCAATTGCCAAAACATAAATATCAACTATAAAGTTTACGAGTACATAACAATAGTCTGCTGCTTGAATTGAATACTTTTCTCTGTCTGAGGCGATAAGGTAATTGCATTTCTTATACCGTGGCACTTTTAAGGCCCCCTACGCCCTGTTTTTGCTTCATCATGGTATGCAGTGAAAATAGTTTTTCCATTTTTTTTTTTCTCAGAGACCGGTTTTCCATTTAGCTTTTACTTTTACTCACATGATAGGGAACAATAAAAGGGGTATGAAATACATGATCTGTTTCTGCCATGTTTGTGGAAAATAAATGAAATAAAAAGCGACGAAAGCGATCACATAAGCGCCTATGGAGACAGCCAGAAAATTGCCAACAATGCGTTTCTTTTGCTCC
This sequence comes from Sarcophaga subvicina, assembly GCA_936449025.2. Lineage (NCBI taxonomy): Eukaryota > Metazoa > Arthropoda > Insecta > Diptera > Sarcophagidae > Sarcophaga > Sarcophaga subvicina. Next base: position 1,208,710 of record OW388084.2, read on the forward strand.
TGGGTGTTGACAGTGTAGGTCTCCAATGTGTCGATCTTTTCTTGTAAGGCTTCCAATACCTCCTGGGTAGATTTTTCTTTCTATAAAAATCATAACAAGAATAGAACGCGAATACAAATAAAATATGTGATAAAATTCCAAGACTTATTTATCAACTCACTCTGAATTTTGCCAAGATGATACCCATCCTTATTTGAGTTACTCACGCTCTCTTTCTCTCTCTCTCCGTATAAGAGCGTATGTGTGTGTGTGTTGTTTAGTTTACTATTGAGTGACTGCCAGATGACTGTCTGACTGACTGCGTTGCGTTGGTTTTATGTTTACGTGGGTATCTCCTATCCCGTTTACTGTCTTTTGCAATTATTTTTATCGTTGCTGGTTATTTGTTGTTTTTCTTTCCCTTTCTTTAGCAGTAACAAATATTATCAATCCGTTGGTTCCTTTAATTTTTTATAATATAAAATTGTACTTATTTAATTGAAATTTCATTTGTTTTATGTTAATTTTCCTACATTTTTATTATGCATTATTTGACTGTTTTGCCCCCGTCCTCGTGATTGTGTGTTTTCTATAATTTTTGCTTTGGGTTTTGTTATAATTCTTCTTTGATGACGATATTTTTGGAAATATTTTTAGCTCTCTGTAGGAATTTTATTATTCAAAAGCCGCAGCTACGGCAATTTACAACAACAATAATAATAATGAAATATAGCAACAAACAAAAACGTCAATGCATTGACATCAGCTAGCGCCGTTAAAAACCAAATATGTAAGTGACTTTGAAGTGTGATATTTGTAGACATTCGAAGAACAACCCTGAGTTTTTAATGGGGTATGTTCAGTGGTAATAAACAAACTTCATAATAACGGTAATTTAATTCTAAAAAGATATTTATTTACAAATCTGGTTTAAGAAAAGGAAATTATTTATTTTACCTCCGAATCGCCATCGTGATCGTGTATTAAGTCTTGACCTCTTCTTCTGGAACAACTGAAGTTGGCAATCTTTTAACGAGTATTGCTAGGATTATTCCGGAATATAGATCCAATTTCCATGGGAATGAGGAGACGATTGGTATTATTAAATTACTCTTTTACATACAATTAAGCTTAAATATCGATTGGATAAGTCATGATAGATTTCTCAATATTTAGAGTTGTGTTGCTTAACGTCAACTAAAAATTCTATTGAAAGAAACACAGACAAATTTTAAACAAAAGAGGTTGCCAGCATTTAAAGAAGCCAAATCATAGTTCGAATCGTTTTTCAAATCCACTATTAAATTCAAAAGCATTTCTTTCCTGTGCTCTTTCGATTTCATTTGAGTCAAAGCTCCAATAACATTTTTTATATTTATTATTGATCTTTTTCATATGAAACATACCTGACCATCTCTCTTTCTCTCTCAAATATTGGTCAAGTATAAATTATTTGTTTGTTTCATTGCTACGATATTACATCGGTTGCGTTACAAAATTTTCATTCCATAGCGGATCTAAAATCTTCTGCACTAAATAGATGGTCAAGTTAAAAAATAATAATCATGTTTATAAACAAACAGTATTAGAAAGCAGATAGACATGTCTTATCATACAATTAATGCACATGTTCATTGTTATAATAAAAAACAAAAAAAGATAACAAAACCATTCAAAATACTTCATTCACAATTTATTAATCAACCATATTTAAACGCCATATTTTTTCACACGCCAATGGCACGTTTTCTGATTTATTTTCTTTCAAATATAAAATATAATTTTACGCCCCCTTAAGTACGTTGAATTCATTAAGCAAATTCACACGATAAAAATTCTGCACACGGTTAAAAAAAACATACAATATGCCCAATAAACAATTCCAGAAAATTACTATACTTCTTCATTATAAAGTTTATATCGTTAGCTTAAATCCTAATCTAATAATATTCGTTATTAATGGGTTAGCATTTGATAAGACTACTCTTCATCTTTTATACAGTTTTCCACTAGATCCCTTAAATTTGGATTTTCCATGGCAGCAGCTATTCTTTCCTTGTCATTTATCTGCTTATTAACTAGAAATTAAAAAATAATCATTTTAAAAACATATTAGAATTTATATATAAACAAATACTCACTTTCATCTTCTGTATTGTGGGTGCCCTTTTTAATAAAAATATCTAATTTAATATCGTGGGGCAGACTTCTTTCAACCTTAACACGTATGCATAGACCAATCAATGTAGCCAAGGAACAATGAGGCACAGTGGGATTAAATTCAATCCGTACCTAAACAGGAAGAAAACGCAATTTTATTTAATTTTGTGTTAAATATCAAAAATGAAAATTTTACATAAAAGCTATTAAACGAAATGAAGAAATTGAATTTATAAAATTTACAAAATATCAGACACATAGGTAGTCTTATGAGCAACTGCTTTCTCAAGCCCCTCAGCCACAATTAACGTTGAATATGCCATTACTTCCAAAATATGGAACATACAAAGTGTAATACAATGTTTTCTCATAGCCGGAAAGCCTGTTCGATATTTTTTAGTTTTTAGCCGTAGATATTATAATTCATTTAAAATCAAGTGTTTCCTAGATCTATTTGACATATAACATTTCTTTTAACAAAGAAAACCTTTTCATTACTTTCGGAACAAATATATGTAATACGAAAAGGCGAACATATGGTATACTTCAACGTTTACATTTAAAAATGTTTCTCAAGAGAAAAAAAAAATACAAAAACACTCACAACTGAAACATTAGATTTTGTGGGTGGCATTACAAATATACCATCTTCATATATCACATTTAAATCTTCCAATGTAGCTGGCTTCTCGGGATCCCGTATGGTTCTTAAGCAGTCTGCAAAAGGTGAAAGGGAATAACATTTTTAAAACATGACATAAAATAGAAGCTGTGGCAATTAAACTCACCATAAATAGTCTCTTGTAAATCGTTAGCATTTTTATAGCCCAATTCCTGCAATAGAGCATCCTCTCCAATAGCAATTGCCTCGTCACGTTCACCACCACTAGTACCTCCTGAACCGCCTAATGACATTTGTGAAGTTCTACGCACTAAATGTGCATCGACCGCGTTCGAGTTGGCTGTTGAGTCTGATTCTGATAATTTACGTTTAATAAAAGACAACATTTTCTGGCGTGTGTATGTATGGTAGATATGTTATTGTATATTGTGTGATAATATTGTGATGTGCAATAGGTTTTCCTTATCTCGGGCTAAATACACAGGGGCTTTTGATTTCTGTATGATTTCTCTTAATAAACTACTTTGTTCGCACAAAAACTATTTTAACATTGAATTTTAAGATTTTGAGGAATTTATAATGAGTTTTTAGGAATTATGTAATGTTAGTAACACAATTTTTGTTTTAATAAACAGACATAAAATTTTAACAAGAGTTTCTTATTGTTTTTTAAAATAATGGAAATATTAGTCGCTGTTTTTTTTTCTTCTTACTTAACTTTTTTTATCAGACCACTCAGCTGTTTAGTATTTTGATTTGCGAACAGTGTTGTCAGACTAGCGAATTTATCCCTAAACCATATATTTGGGCTGGGAATTTATAGGGTTTAAACAAATTATTTTTCGGGTCAATTTTCATATACACATAAAATATAAAAATAAAATAATAAATAAATAATAAAATAATATAACAAATATGTCAAATAAAAATATCAAATAAAACAAGGTTTTCTTGTAGTGATATTTTGAGAATGAATTTGAAGTATTGAATTTAGAAATCGGGGACAAAACTTGGAAACAGTCTGGCAACACTTGGGTTGAAAAAGGTCGTTTATTACTTGAAAAATCGCACCAAAAATCTTTTCGTGGCAACACTGGTGATGGGTTTGTGGACTATGGTGAATTTATCTGGTATGGTGAGCAAAATTAAATTTACCTCAGAAACCCTCAAAAGGTGTACAGTATTACAAAAATGCCAGTACTACCATAGTTGCGCTGAATTATGTGTTCTATGTCTAAAAAAATAAATCTGAGGTGTGTTATTTATTTATCGTTAACAAGATTTTTAAGAATTTAGGAGTTGAAAATTTCGAAAAAGGAATTAAACTTGAATACTATCTAACACTATTAGCTTATGCTGAGCACAAGGTGGTACAAGTAATATTTAAATTATAGATACACACCATTTAAAAACATGTAGCCAGAGTTGATGAGATGCAGTCCTTTTACTTAACGATAATGCAGGATAATGGTATAGTTGAAATTTAAGTTAATTTTTTTGTAAAAATAAGTTTTAAAACAATTTTCAGTAAAAAACACTTAAAAGAAGTTAGCGTTAACTATCCTCCATTACTTTTTCGATCAATTATATATATAGCAAGTCTTATAAGTTTTCAAAAATAAATACATACATAACTCTTCTAAAAGTATTTGCACTTAAGCCCATAACGTAGAAAGAAGAATTAAGAATGTCGACCAGCTGCTACTAACATATGGAGTTACACTATGAACATGGAATTCGATTTTTGGAAAAAAAAATATCGCCGCCAGATATATGTAATCTACAGTTCGAACTCAAAAATATTTTCATAGAAAATATTTAAACCGTTCACTGAAAATGTTAAAAAGTCTATTTCTTGTGCAAACTTCCTTAACTTCTTCCAGTCCATTCCGCTGAGACAACTTATGTCTGGTATAGTGTCATAGACAAAACATGCGATCTCGATCTTACGAAAGCTGGGTAGACAAAAAAATGTTTCATATTTACAATGTCTTCATCCCATACTTCACTGCATTAATCGTTTTCCATCACGTAATTATGTTTCAGGTGTACATGTAAGGTGGAGTGTCCCCAAAGTACACTTTTTAGCGTGCTCAGGTCGCTCCTGTTTAGTTTTAAAATACTCTCCTCATTTGGATAGCGTCAAAGTATTTTTTATTTTGATGTGACGTTTCCGTCAACTTTCTCATGTAATACTCCGGCTGCTTAGCCAGAATATTCGCTTCCACATTTCCAATCACTCCATGATAACTAGGAATCCATATAATGCGTACCGTTCCATGCCTGTAAGTTTTTAATTGATAGTTCCATCATCATCTTCCTCCTATACATGCCTACTTATTTCGAGAGCACAGGGTATTTCTTTTAATAGGGTATTCAGCAACTCTATAACACCTAACGGTCACTTTACGTTGCTACTCAATGATTATTTGTTGAGTGCTTGTTGTTGTTTTTGCTGCGCCTTATCAATAATTCAAAAAGACAAAGTGGAAAATTGTGCGGTTTGTTTTTGTTTTTTTTTCTAATGTCAAATTATATTCACACCATTAATTAGCACAAGTGCAATCTAGACAAATTTCTTTAGCTAATTTAGGTTTGTTTGGGGTATCAAAATAATATTTCATTTCTAAAAGAAAATAAAAGGCAGAATAAAAATCTTTATCTAATCATAAGAGTGTAAAATAATAATAAAATAAATAAATTTTTAAAACAAACAAACAAGGAGAGCAATTCAAAATCTGATTATAAAGTAGCAACCACAACAACAAGTGGTTTTTTAATAATTTAAAATAATAACAAGAATAATAAAACAACAACAGCAGCAACTGTGTGTGTCTGAACACACAACGCTTAGCAGTTGCTCAACTCGTTTATACTTGCAGTCAGTCAGTCAACAACATTCTATTGAACGTTTAGGTAGGGTGATATTCAATACTATCAGTGAATAAATAGTGAGACACATAAACATCAATCAGTAGTGTTTTAATTAAAAATTCAAACTCAATAACGAAAAGGAGAATATTTTGTTTTGCATTGAAAAAAAAAAAGAAAATTAACGACATGACAGCCTTAAATACCAGCGAATTATTATTCGAAGAGAAAACGTTGTATCAGCCAGCTTTAGAGGAACTAAAACAAGGTAAGAATAAGAGATAAGGTAAGGTAAGATTGTTTATCTAATCAGCTGTTTTAATTATGAGAATAATAAACTAAAGATACACTTGGATAAAATGTACATATGCCAGTGTTGCCACACTATTTTACAAAAAAAAAAAAACAACGGTTATTATTTTCAAAAAATTAAAAATTGCCGAAAGTCAAAATTTTTATAAAATTGTTTTTACCAAATATAATACGTTTTCATTATGCCTTTTTCACAGAAACATTGAGAAAAAAAAACTTGAAAATATAACGAATTTCCTCTCTCGTATTCGTTGAATCGAGCAACTATTTTTTTATCATTGCGCTCATACAATCAAGTATACAGATCTGTAAAGCCATTATCTGTTTTCCAAAAAATAATCGATTTCTTATTATCGTCGCGTCACTAAAGAAATAAAACCGTTACTCGATCAAAAATAATTCGATTGACATCACAAGTATATTCAAAATGATATTTCTTTATCATCATAGATGCAACATTCTTATTTAATAAAGTAACTATAGTTGAAGTCGCCGTAGTCTAGTAGATAGTGTGTTTGTTGGCTTATTAGACGTAAAGCCAGGGTTCGAGCCCCAGGCCAGGCATCAATATAAAATAAAAAAATTTCTTCGGCGACTTCCTCTCAGCAGATTTCTGGCAAAAACTCTGAGAGTAAATAAAATTGCCATGAAAAAGTTTCTCAAAAACCTGTCGTTCGGAGTCGACTTTAAACTGTAGGTCCCTCATGTATAAAAATTAACACACACAACATAAGTGGTGTGAGAACCTACGACGTTGTACAATGGGTCAATTCGACCTCCGGGTACTGTACTTGTCTTAATTGACAAGTACACGTCCTCTAACCTACCCTAACCTAACTGTAGTTCGATTTTACACACCCTGTTGCATGACAGAGAGAATCGGGTATATTCTATTCTTTCTTAATTTAATTTACCGTTATGCTATGTGTTTACATTTACAATCGTTGTCCAAAGAAAGCATAATTAGCGTCAATGATAATGCAGTTCAAGTGTCTGTTATTTTACGTTACAAAGTAATCTAATCTTGTTAAAGTTTAAATCGATAGAAATGCAATGGATTTCTCTTTGAGTTTAAATACATTTTAATTTTATTAGGTTAGCTAACGCCATTAATATCGTAACAATTTATTCGTTCTTTCCAGTAATCCAAACCAGCTTGCTTAAAAATTTTGAAAACGTAAGCGTTGAAGTAACACAATGTCCCGATTTAACAGAATCGCCCTACAATCTAATGGATTCGGGTAAATTATTTAAATAATATTTTTTATTGACTAGATATGTTATGATATGTATGTCATAACAATTTATTGTATACGTATGTATTTATGTATATGTAGGTCTTGGAGGTTCCCCTTTGCTATTAGAATCTGGTGGTCCACCGTATCTATTGCCACTGGTACAACGCGACAAACTGTATAATGTGAAAGAACTCTGTCAAAAAGCCGTGGGCGGTAAGGGTAAAATTTTGGCCGGTAAGCAAAAAAAAAAATCAAATTCTTACAAAAGGAAGAAAGGAATTTATTTTATTAAAATGAAAATCCATTATATTTGTAGTTGGTGCTGGCGCTGGTCCCTACCCTCTACGCAATTCCAATTGTGAGGGTATCTATAACATGAGCATATCAGTTGAGGGTGAAATCAATAACGGTAGCTATACCGCTAAGGTTTCTGGCAAAGATGAGTCTTGTGTCCTTGAGCCAATACCAAATTCTGAACCCAGATGTGCTTTATTGCTTAACCTCTTTGTGTGTCGTGGCGAACCGGGTCAAGTGCTCAAGATTTCTTGCAAAAAACGTACGGGCCAAATGAATTTTATCGAATGTATTCGTTTGGGGCTGTTGGATAAATACCAGAATAACTGTGTGGGTATGTAGATGCACACATCTAAATTCATTCATAGTTGTGGTTGTAAGTTGCCGAGAGCTTAATTAATGTATACTTGTATGTATCCTTAGGTATGGGTGGTCTGTTTCTAATTAAACGCGGCAAAGTTCATCAGCATGTGATGCGTGATTTTAGCAAAACTCCCATTCATACGGAAGAAGAATTGAATCAGTGGCTAACATTTTTCGAAATGCCGGCCACTTTAAATGCAGTTGGCACCTTGATTACCCATGAAAATGTAAGTGATTCAACGAAAAGGGATTTTAACAGCTTAAGAGACCACGTGCAGTCGTCATAGTCTAGTAGGTAATGTGTTAGTTTATTAGACGTGAATCCACGGTTTAAGTCCCAGCTCAAACATCTCTGAGAGCAGATAAAATTGCCATGAAAAGTTTCTCAAAAAATCTGTCGTTCGGAGTTGACTTTAAACTGTAAGTCCCGCCATTCATGCATAAAATTAACACACAAAACATGGGTGATGTTGAAAACTAGGTCGTAATTCTGTCTAAAGGGTAATAATGATTAATTATGTATGTGAATGGATAAGTTCGTTTGGATCAATATGGTTTGCGTTTGATGGATAAATTCTGAGGACAGTTTTTTGCCAAGTCGGTGAAGTTAAAGAGATAAAGGCAAATCGAAATATAAATAGCAGTTGTTGGTCCAGATATAAATGCAATTGATAGCCAATCATGTGTGATTTTAGTTTTATAGATTTCGTTCCGGTAATTTGGAATCTAAGATGCCCCAGGTATACGCAGTACTTGTCCACCTAGTCGAACAAATACGTTTGATATCGATAGGTGAGTGTATCGGTCAGTACATTCAACACTTCCACTGTCACAGAGCGTTTGAAGAGCCCATCTCTCGAACAGTGTTCAATACTTTATTTGTTCTATCTAGACTGGAGTATGTGAGAGAGAACTCCAATGCTAAGTTCCGTTGCCGATGATTTGATACAGTGACTGTTGGAAATGGTATCTGACAGCATTGTCTGCGGGTATTTTTCGATGGAGAAGACAATATTCTTGACTTGCGATGGACTACCCTGCACACGAAACTTTCTTGAAGACTGAAATCGATGCGCGTAAATGGGACTGGACGGAGCGAGACATTAAACCGATTGTATGCAGTTGTGTTGAAGTGAACAAATGGCTAGGTTCAGGTATGTTTGGCTTTGTAAAGACCATAATGTCGTCTACAGTGGATCTAAGGAATAAATATCCCCATCACCACTAATAGGGTGTTAGGGGTGGGTTCCTTTACCAAAAAAAAGAAATTCAAATATTAGCTGTTAAATGACTGTCCCCGGACATTTTTTTCGTTTTGTTTTATGAAGTCAATAAAATTTATATCATCTGTGCGTGTGTGTGTGTCTTTTATGAGCTCAGCTTTTATTACAGAACACACTTTAATTTATACAACAAATCTTATTTGATTTTCTGCTTTTTCTTTTTCTCTTTCGGTGTGTGTGTGCGTACAACAGGATTTAGATTTACGTCTGCAGCATTTCCATTCATTCTCCACCAGCAATTGGGGTGGTCACTATCATTATGATACAACACCTGAGACCGTCGAATACGAAGCCTATTTAAATGTAGCCGAACGTGTTGTGCGTGTGGATAAGCCCAAGGAAACCCATAAATTTGGCAGGGATTAAACTAAGTGCTTCAAATTCAAATTTTTATTATTATTACACGGCAACAACAGCAACAACAAAGTCAATGACAATGGCAGCAGTGTTCCTATTGTACTTATGTTCGTATTTATGTATGTATGTATGTAAACACATATACATATGTACACACATACATATATATACAGATGTTTCTGTTTGCATGTGTAATATGTATGTATGTGTATGTATATATATGAATATTTGTATGGGAATGTTATGAGAAAATAAATTTTTTATACCCCGAGTTTTTGTTTTATTTTTTTCTGTGCTTCTCTGTTGCCTTTTATAGGAGGATATGATTGTGTTATAAACTGCTTTTAATGCAGATAATAACTAGTCATTTATTAAATGAGGCCGCAGAGCTAAAAAGGAAATAACAGAAAAACAGAAACAAACCGTATTTTATTACAATGAAACTCTCTCTCTCTCTCTCTCTCTCTCTATCTATCTTCATTTCGTTTCTCCAAAGCTATTAAAACTATAATATTTGTTGTTATGATGCACATAATAACCAGCATGTATTTATTACATAGTTTACCATTTCATAGCACAGTTGTGCAAAGAGAACTCACACGCATTCTTGTGTTTTTTCATTTAGTTGTCGATCAGACTGCGACAAGAACACATGTGCGGCGGATGCTTTGTCATTTTATTTCAGAATGACACTCAAAAAATATTTTATGTTAAAAATGGGCTATGGCATTAGCTGGGCGTTTTTAATTTTTTTTATTTTGTCGCATAGTATAATTTTTTTAAATGCTTTGGAATGCTCGCTTTTTTCTTTTAATAAAAAAATGGGTTTTTTTATCCATTTTATTTTTATTTATCTAAAAAACATGGCCTAATTTTTAAGCCAAATATGGATAGCTTTATGTTCTTTTAATAAAAAATGGATTTGTTATTTTATTTTTATTTATCTAAAATTATTAAGCCAAAGTTATATAGCTTTACATATGTATGCTGATGGAATGAAAATAAAAATAGCGTATATTACTAACACTTTTCTATGGCTGTAAATAAATAAATTCTCTCAACTTATTTTCTCTCTCTTACTCACTAACACATAACCAAAAATTTTTTGACGAACCCTGATTTATTAACACTTGCAGTTACACACAAACAAACGTACGTTCGCTCTCCTGCTTTTCAAATGCTGCCCGTATTAGGGTGTGGTCTCTGCTTCATATGAGTTACATTTCAATACATGCAATTTGCTCTTTCTAGCCTTAAATCTCCAAAAATATCGCTACTCTGTCTTTGTCTCTCTCTTTCTCTCTCAGACACTTTCTCTCAATACACTCCACTGCTTTTGAACACCAATCAACTTGTAGCTTTAAATGACTCTCTTGTTTTGTATGGAGAGCTCTCTAATAAGAGTAATAAGATTCCTCTTATGACGCATATTCTCATTTTATTTACTCTCTCCGTTTGTTCAATAAGTTTTTTTTTTTATATGCAGAGATTTCATTTTTATTTCGCCTCCAATTATTTGTTTTTGTATTTGGTTTTTGGTATGTGGGGAGTGTTTTTCCTTCAAGTCAGCCATTATTTTCTTAAATTTATATTCTCTGCAATTGTAACTATAACTGTTCGTGTACGTGGGTGTGTGTGTGTGTGTGTGTATATGTGACAAATAAAAGTATAATTTTTGTATTTTTTTTAAACAGACACATCGTGAACAGAGTAATAATTGCCATAACGTTGTTGTTGTTATTTATACTTTATTAAAGAGACTGTTATTGTTACGAGGGTACAGCAAAATAAACAGTAACACCTGCATCTCACTAACATTTGAAGCATTTTTATAAAATTAGTTGAAGTTATTTACAAAAAATTATTGATTTTTTTGTAGCGATTATCCTCAATTGAAATAAATTCATAAAAAAATATTGCAAAATTACAAAAAAATTTGACTTACTCTATAGAGGCTTCACTTTAAAACTGTAGCTTTTTCCCCATTTTCTTTTGTTTCGTCTTTTTTTTTGCTTTTCCAGTGCTGCTTGCTATCCATAAACGTTTTCGTTTATTATGTTTCTTCATCATCGCGCGCTCTCTCTCTATCTTGTTCTGCATAATAAAGATACAGATCTGTGATAAGTAAGTATGGATGTTTGACTGTGTTTTAGTACATGTGCATGCATATACATACATACGCAATGTACTCAAGAAAAATATTCTTTTATACGTTTTGCCATGCAATGGCCATTTGTGTGTGTACATGGTTTAGTTTGTAGTGTATGTAGTGGGATAAATTCATTAAAAATGCTTAAAATGTATAATAATTTCTCATATTAAGTCACTAAATGATTATATGGCTGCTTGGTTGGTTGGCTATTGCCAGAGATATCTCATATAAATTTGGCTGTGAATGAAAGCGCAGACATAAGGATTATAATAGACAAACGAAGGCAAACGTAAAATATACATATGTATGTAGTATGTACTTATGTATGGATATGGGTAGAGAAATTTAAAGGATTTATTATGAAGATCAAGTTTCTTAAAATCATTGAAATTGAAATTATTTGTATTTTATAAAGATTTTTAAATATGAATACATAACCCACTATATAAATACATACATATATGTACGTATGTATATGTGCATAAAATTGAAGACGCTTTATTTATCATGCTCAGCAATTACTGCAAAAGAAAGCCGGTAGACGGTAGTGATTTTCATAAACTGTTTTAAAGACGGATTCTAAATCAACAAAATTGTTCAACCGTCGACAAGCGGAAACAACGAAATATCAGTCAGTCAGTGTCACATCCAAACAAAATGCATAGGAATCTTAATGACTTTTCATTATTTTTCTACAGATGGGCCAGACCCAGTTTTCGTAGACAGAATTGCACTGAAGATATAAAAACATTTTCCTAAGCTACAGAGCCTGTCATGACAACCATTTTCGCGGTCAACTCTAATTTCGACTGCGGCCACGACCGTTTTCGGCTCAAGTTTTCATTACAACCAGTGGTGTTGTGCTAATTTTTTTACCGGAACGCGTTCTGGACTCCGGGTCACGATTCGGAGAAACAAGCCGGTTCGTTCCGGTTTTTGTTCCGGTTCGGGTTCGGGCTCGTTATCAGAAATCATCTTTAGTTCCGGAACGCGTTCCTGTCCAAAAAGGAAGTACCGGAACGACGTTCCGGAGCGTTCCGGCTCGACAACACCACTGATTACAACTCAGTCATGTCACGGCTTTCTAAATAAGCAATTATCGAACTATCTTTGTACTGGTATATAGGTATACAACAGTAGATATTATTAAAATGTTTTGTACAATGTTTTTTGCTTTGCTTGGGCAATTGGTGTGTTAATTTCATTGTCACAGTTTGGCTAAGCTTTGCCAATTACTTACTTAATTGGTGATTACAACCCTTTAGTCGGGCTTACGACCTAAGCTTTTTACACCACTCATGATGTGCGTGTTATTTCTATCCATGAGTAGGGCACCTACTGTTTAATATCGACTCCGAACGACAGGTTTTTAAGAAACTTTCTCAGTGTTTTTGCCACCACTCACATTTACAGCCACCCGGTTTGAGTTTTCGTTGAAAAATGAGATTTAAACACGTCACAGTCGTTAGAGAAAACTTACACTTACCCATACATACATACATAAGTGGTGTGAGAAACTAGAAACTAGACACATAACATGCATACATACATAATTGGTCATTACAACCCTTTAGTCAGAATTAAGACCTAGTTTCTCATACCACTTATGTTGTGTGGGTTAATTTTTGTACATGAGTGGCGGGATCTATAGTTTAAAGTCGACTCCGAACGACAGATTTTTAAGAAACTTTTCATGGCAATCTTATTTACTCTCAGAATTTTTGCCAGAAATCTACTGAGAGGAAGTCAACGACGGAATATTTTTTCATATTTCGTTCAGTTGGAGATGCCTGCCCTGGGGTTTGAACCGAGGCCTCACATCTAACAAGCCAACATACTACCTACTAGACCACGGCGACTTCTTAACTTAAGTTTTTTTTTTAAACTAAATTGTATCGTTCGAATATCTTCTAGTGTGATTGAGACCAACACAGATCAGTTCTAACAACTCATTAAACACGTGCTTTAATAGGTTCTTAGTTCAATAGATAGATCTCTAATGACCTTTTATTCTTAGTTTTTGCTTTTAAACACAGTCAAACAGATAATTTTAATCGTTTAAAAATGTAACACATACATATGTACATATGTATGTACTTATAAAATGTAGCAAAACCACAAAATACTTTATTTCTTTAAAACAAAATTGTTTTCATTTTGACAGTCACAGGGTCAAGATGCATTATCTGCACACATGCCATAATAGGCCTCATATTAGGATAGAACGTGTTCAAATTCTGCTCAAAATACTCTTTATTATGGAACACCCACAATGCATGAACAAAAAAAAAGAAATTTTATTTCCTACACATTAATGGATTGTCACATCACACTGTTAGTGACGCTGGTGGTGGTGATTGAGTAAAATGCATGTGCATGAACATGAATAAATACAAAGTAAATGAAAAGTGATTGAATTAGACGGCAATTAATTAACCAATTAATTAACGAGAGGGAAAAGGGAACACAATATGTGTATGTGAACACAAGCAAATCATTTTAAATGGTCTTGGTCAGCATCAATAGGCCAAAGGCAATAAAGTGTTCAATGTATTGCAAATTTAACACACACACGATATACATAAACTCATTGTACAGTAATCCCTCGAGATACGATTGCTCATATGTACTACAAAGTGGTATATTCTTAAAATTCGCATTTATACTTAGAAAAAAAATTTAAAAAACAACACAATTCATTAAGAATTTAAAATAAAATCAAAGTGAGAAGAAACAAAAAATTCAATGACGAAAATGGAGGGATTACTGTAACTCTCTCTGACAGTAAACAAAAAGAGTAAACCGTTACCGTATTAGAGACAATACTTGGGCATATTTTTTTGGAATTGTTTTGGCTGCTGACTTTATAAATGAATTGTAAAGGCTGTGTAATTTAGAAGGTTTTTATTGATTATTATTGTTGTCATCAAAATTGTTGGGGTGTGCTGGTGTTAATAAAGCAAAGAAAAACGAAAAAAAAAGGAAGAGATATTTTGCCGAATCGTTTACGTTTTATTGGCGAGTAAATGAGATTATAGGTGATAGCGAGGGTGCATATACATATGTGTGTGTCTGTCTGTCTGACTCTAAAATAACTGCATTGATTATTTTTTTTTGGAAACTATTGTCTTAATATTGGTTCAATTAACTGGAATGCCACTAATTACACTCAAAGAAACACGACAATCATCGGTATTGTATTGCAAAGCATGGCAGCAACAACAGTGTTTTAAAATGGTTTTAATATCCTTGATTATATTGTGTGTTATTTTTTTTTATATGGAAACGTTAATTTTAACTGTGTTGGTATTTTACGACATGCTGGGTTATTGTTTCAATAAGCCATTAAATGTGGTTAAAAATCAGGCTGGAATAATCAAATGACTGGTCAAATGGGAAAAATGGAGAAAATTGAAATTGAATTTTGAAAAATAAAAAGAAACAATATTTTGTTCAATGCATACTTCAGAAATGTCATGGTTTTCAAGGCAAAGCATCTTGTTGTTGAACTTCTTTATTCCCTTTCTCTGCCGTGTTGCAAAAAGTTTTAAGGAGTTGCAGATATTGCAGAATGTTGCTGTTGATTAAAAAACCGCCACTCTCTCACTCAAACACACATACTGTGATGGATTTCATTTTCGTTGAGCCGATCAGTCGAGAGTAGGCCGGCCGGCTATTCCAGTGACACATAATAATGACAGGGCAGCATTGTACATTTTCTCTGTCAAAAATAAACACTGTGTTTCTTTTTATTGCTTTTTTGGTGAAACCTTCTGTCATTTTTTAACGGAGTAATGACACACACCTACATAAACAACTTATTGTCATTTGCACCGCACCATGGAATGTGCATGGAGTAATGTTAGATGAAAAAGAAAATCTTTTTACCAGCAGTTTACGATGCAACATTAGCAAGAGACTTGACTGTTGGGTTGTATAACCCTTGCATAATACCCTTGCTTTACAACAACACACAACAATATGACAATGAATAGAAAACAGAAGGGAAGGGATATTTGCCGAGGCAATTACGACATAAGAGTTTCCTTTTCCAATGTTAGAGAATGTTTTGTAGCGTCAATTACCTGATATTTCCTTTAAAAAGCCACTTTATTGTTTTCTTTTGCAAATTTATTGGTTTGCAGTATTGTTTTTATTTTTTTATTTTTTGTATTTTCCTTTCAACCGGTAAGGTGAGATAATAAGCAGAGGAAGGAGGTAAATCTTTAGCAATTTACAACCTAGTTAAAGGAAACGAAAGAGTTTCTGCGGAAGGATAGCCAATAAACCCCATCAGTGCCTTTTGTATATGGTTAATAAAGGAAAAAAAAAAACAGAAGGAAGCAAAATTGATATTCGCTAAAACGTGTTACAAACTGTTTGCGTAAGTTTGTGTAAAACTGCGTAAAAAACGTCAAGGTTAAATATGTTTCTTCTTTTTTTTCATTTTTTTTAAGAAAATAATTACGAAATTATACAATTTCTATAATTCTTTTTAATTCTTAGTATTTCGGTTAGCAAAAGTATCCTTTCTTCTCTTTAACTCATTATTAATAAACAAAGGGGCCAGCCAGCCAGCGGCTGATGTGAGTGATGTTCACATTGTCTTATATTGTGGAAATAATTTTTAAAATTCTCTCACATTTCAATTTATTCTTTAAAATTCTTTTAAAATTGTATGAAAAATGGAAAAGGAACAAACTTTTGTAATTAAGCACCACTTGGTTGCGATAGCAAATTATATGGGGAAAAAACAGGTTTTATAAATTCAAAAATTGTGATTTTATTGATCTTATTAAAATAAGGACACATCGATAGCTATTCTCTTATAGCAATGGGCATTAAATTCTGTTGATTTAAAATCCAAAATAGATTAGTGGACGGCAATTTCATGGGTTCCTCTCTGATAATACACGAGCGACATAAGGTTCTTAATTAGGAACAGAGAGGAAATCGTTTTCTCCAGCTTCTCGAATGACTCATAATGAAAAATATCCATAAATTTTTGTATTTATATTACAGTGCTGGACTGGATACCATGTCCCCCCCCCTACCCTCTGCTGCGTAGAGAAACAAATAAATAAAATATATTTATGTTTCATAAGATTTAAAAAACTCAATTTCTTCTGAGATGTCTACGAGCTGTTGCGAGAGTTCAGAGTTATTACACGGCCTTCCTAAACTCCTGATATAAATGCTTAAAAATACTTTCTTAAATACCAGATTAACTAAATATAATGCGATATTGACTGGCAAATTACGACCATTTAGGTGAGACGTTTCTTGTGCCATCGTGTTAAGCCGTAGATACTGAATATTTACTGTACAAACAAGGCAAATTAGAACATTTAACATCCCTACAATAAGTGTCTTCGTTCTTTCTAAAGGCAACCTACCTCGTTTTGACTTTTCGCCCATAAAATGTTTTAAGTTTACACCTCTTTTCTCAATTTAACTACAAAATTAAACGGAATACCTGTTTTCTGGACCAAATACTTCCTTTAATTCTTCAAAAATTTATAAACATTTTCAAATTCATACAACGTCAGTGTAAACACCCATTTCTTCTTCCTCTTTTTAGTTTTGTCTCTTAATTTTTATTGATTTAAAGAGGGAATGAGCAAGATTTCTCAGTATAATCTGTTGGCTTCAGAGTCCCGATTGTACAGCAAAAGGTCGTTCTAATCTTTCGAATTCTCAAAACAAATAAACAAACATTAGAAGACAACCAAAGATTTAAGGGGTGGATAAAGCAAAAGAAAAAAGGTGGAGAGATTAAGAAAGTTAAGCCAGAGTGTAAAATTGACTTTTTGACATAAAGAATGAATGGAATTTGAACTCTTTAAACACAGATAATCTCATTAACATATGAGGCTTGGGATGAAGCGCATAAAATTAACCCTTTATCATGTTTAAAACAAGGCCAACCATTTTCTTTCTGTTCTTTTGTGTATGGAATGCGAATTTAAGCCTTTCATTTGCCAAATTGAATTTAAGAAGTCATGTAAACGAAAGACTTAAGCAATTAGTTGTGCTTCCTTTTAACATGCTCATACACACGACACATAGTCATTTTACGTGCAACAACTAAGTAGAGGTCCATCGAGTACTCACTCCTGGTCGTAAACTTTATTTCCATTCATTACTCTCACCCGCCCACCAAATTCGTTGATCTTTATGACTCGTTTTGATCATTATTTTGCAAATTACAATCCAACGAACCATTTGCATACGTATCTACCGAGTGTGTGTGTGTGTGTAAGTTTCATTTTCGTATTCTATTGCAAACCCTTTGGCGAGTACCATAAAAACATGATAGCCTTGTTAATAGTGTTCGGCTACTTCTCACTGCTCAAATGCAATTGTTGTGGCCATTGATCGATGCGGCGATGTTGTCGTCCGGTCGACAAAGCGCACAACGTACCAAATATACAATATGACAATTAATCCCTTTAGTTCTGAAGCCTAATTTCATATTCCTAATACTTTTCTTCAGACGCACGATGCATATCCGCACCTCAATGTAAAATTTGTTTTTGAAAAGGATTCACAACGAATGTCATGCCAATTTTGAGTTGCCAAGCATACAAATATACTTTCTATGAAACCATTTAAAACAATTAAGAAGTCAAAGCGATTTTCTCCTTAATCCTTAATAAGGATATTTAGCCAGAAAAGAGAAATCAAATGAAATTTGAGAGCCACATTCCAAAAACTCAGTTTTTTATTTGAAATGCTTGTCCACAGATATGCACTTTGTTTAGGAGAAGTCTCTGACTCTAATTTTAATTCAAACTGTGTAATCATAAAAAATTCATTTGATTTTGTTTAAATTTTTTGAATCGTTAGGCAACCGTTCGTGAAATGGTTCTTTAATGAAAGATCGGGCCCAGCAGTATTATCAGACGAATTTTTTTTCTTATAAATTAACAAATTTGAACAAATTTTTGTGCAAGCAATTGCCTGATTTCGTTCTCAAATACATTGGATGGTTTTTTTCCTGATCACTTATCGAAAATGATAGAGAGTCGGGTGCGCTGGTGGTCTAGCGGGTAGTGTGCTAGACTAGTTATGGGTTCGATTCCCTTTAGAGACTCTGATCTGTTACACTATACCGTGCATATGGTCTACGATACTTAGCTTGTAATACATAGTTATGATATAATTTGTAATTGTATTCTAATAAATAAATAAATAGAGAGTAATGATAGAGACTGATAAAATATGTTCTAATTTTTATTCGACAGCAGTAGCTACTATAAAAAATAATTGAAAATCTAAAATGATTCTTAAAATTTAATCACGGCATCTGTTAAATAAAAATTTAAAAAAAAAATTATAGCAACAACGACATGGAAGAACAATATTTAAATAGAAAGGGAAATAATATCAGAAAACATAAAAACGTTTAGTATTTTATGAAGGTTTATAAACATTATGTTGAAAAATTTCATTTTTAAACCGATAATATGTATACAATACAATAATACAATTAAAGATGATCATAAAATATTTTACAATTCCAAAGAAGAATACCTCAACTCTGACAAAACTACCTTCACATACCACTGTGTACACTGAACACTGTGTTGTTATTTTGTTCTCCCTCTATTTTTACTTTGTATTTCTTTTAAATTTTTAAAAGGCCTTATGATAATAATAGTCGCGGTTTTAGCTGTAACTGATTTTACTAAAGAAGTAAAAGAAGAATACCAATGAATTTGTATTCTCTTGCAAGAGTGAGAGAAGGCAAAAAAAAAAGAGAAATACAAAACAGTTGCTCTCTTTGCGTATTGTTGTTCCTTTGTGATATTCACACTAAACAGTGTAATCATCGTGTCTTTTTTATTACAAGAGATAGTGAGAGAGAGAGAGGGAAAGAAATTAAAAATTCAATACAATTTTGGCATAGAAGTGTGAATATTTTCGTGGGCATTTAATAAAGCTGCGTCAAAAGGAACATTGAAAACATTATGACTCTGTGATATTTTTTTCTACGTTTGCCTGTTCTTTTAAAAGAACAACAATAACAATAACATGGGATTTTTATTGATTTTTATTTACTAACGAAGTACAATAAAAAAAATCTTGTAAAACTGGAAGGTCAATTGGGCGCGTACATTAGAAATTAATGATCGCTGGAATTTTGTCGGCTTAACATGTTTATAATTTACTGTGTTGAATTTTCTCTCCTCTTGCCTCTTAATCTAGAAGCAACATTTGCTTTCTTGTTATTTTTATTTTTCATTTTAATTCCTTATGATTTTGTATCTGTATTCGTGTGGTTGCTGCTGTTTGTTTTGCTTGGTTGTCAAACTTTGCATGAATTTTTGAACATAATTTGCATGAAGGAGTTAAATTGTATAAATGATCGGGAATATTTTAAAGAGAGTGTGAATGTTTTTTTTTTAGATTGAAATCAAACCGAATGCCGTCAAATGTATGCGGAAAGAATTGTAACACTTCGTTTCGGTTTCGGACATTGAAACAATGAAACGACTGTCTCAAATTCAGTTTAACTAACAGGCTGGTGTTAAATTATATTTAAAAGTGAAGATTACAGGTTATACATTTGGAATTTAGAATGAATTTTTAAGAGAACTCAGCCTTAGTTTCGTTAATTTATAGAAGAAAAAACACACAAACAAAGTGAATATTTCCCTATAAACGTGTCGTTTAAGCGTAATTGGAATGCCATCAGTTAAATATGCATCGCTTCGTTCGATTGATTGATAATTCTTTTACGCTCCTATTGCACATGCTCTTCTCTATATATGATGGCAAAAAAATGGAACACAGTCAATTTTCGAAATTTGGTGGCAGATTTTTCATTAAAAAGTACCATTTGCCAGGGGCGGCAAAAGGTGGTAGTCATATGGTGACCGGGATAATCAAGCGAAAGCATGTAATCTCGTATAATTTTTTTCATCACACTGAGAAAATACTAACAGAATATATTGAAAAAAATAAAAATAATTTTAATAACTATTGTTGATATTACTATTTTTTACTAGATTTAAGTAAGTTATTTAAAATAACATGTAATGAAAAAATTAATTCTATTAAAGAATAAAATTATCAATACAGACTTTCTAGTTAATGGGTGTCCTAGTTATAAGGCCACCACTGTACATATATTCGTAACATAACCACAACAAGTTATTAATCTTATAAATTCGTCTCTTTGCAAAAGCTTATAATCTAATTCCGCGTAGCGTGTGACCTAATCACTCTTAAACTGTTTACTTAATTGAATTTATTTAAAAATCGATTTTAAAATGATCGTCTGTGATAAATTGTATACCTATTCATTGTATTTATTTTATAATTTATTCTACAAAATATAAAGAAGCCGTATTAATATAGAAATTTCAATTAACATTGAAAATAATTTATGAACACTTTACCAACTGTGTCGTCGTAACAACATCCTTCCGACAAAGAATTCTTATCCTCTAAAAGGCGTTTAAATTGATGTTTCACAACATTTCCAAAGACGACAAAAAGTACCTTTAAAAAACACTTGAAAACTCTAATTAAAAGGAAATAAATTCATAAAAAAACAATGGAAATATCGAAATAAATAAAAGTGAAGAAGCTATAGAACGAAATGTCACTGGCACTTAAAAACCACCAGAAAACAATCACCACTGCCTGTACTACTACTGCTACTACTACTGGGAGAATGAACTACAACCAGAAGATCAAAGTGACGTCAAGATGACATAATTGTCGACACTTAACAGTTGCTGCGGTTTTGTTTTATGGTCTGGATGTACATATATGTGTGTGGGTGTATGTGTGCGTGTTTCCCCTGTCTTTAGAATCATATCATCACCATGATTCTGTGTAACCACATCTACTTGTAATACATTTTACATATACATACATACCTATGTATGTATATTCTTTAAATAGGGAACAATTAAATATTCATTCATGATATTCATCTGCATCTGTAGCTGAATCGGTATCGGCATCGACATCAGTATCAGTATTAGTATCGATATTTGAGTCTTGTTTTCATATAAAAAAACACCGCCGCCTATTTGGCACTGCTAATTGACTCTTAAGTACCCTCTAGTCAATGGCAGAGGGATGGTCTCCCCCCTCATATGTTTTTTAATTGTTTGAAAATAAAACATTTTAAATTGGTTTCTGGTATATTAATGGCCATTCCATTCAGATATTTTAATACGATCGTTCGTTCACTCAATCACTCAATCATTTTCTTAAATACCCTCTTCTCCTCTCTTTATTACACACACACATACATACAAAATTTCAACACTTACAAGTGGAATACGTCCCCGTAATGGTGGCAATGGAAACAGAAAATTTAAATTTTTTAAATTTGTTTCTTTTAATTTTTTTTAAGGAAGTAATTGAAATAAAAATGTTTTGTCACTTCACTGTTATTTCCTTAAGAGCACATAGAGAGAGAGAGAGAGAGAGTGAGGTGGAAGAGAGTAAGGAAAAGAGGTTTTCAAATGATGATTGTTTAATAACAAATTAGTAGCACATCCACCGGTCTGCAGATTTATTAAAAACCGCTTCTGATGTTTGTTTTCTTAAAAGTTTCAAGTGGCCACTGAAATGCTGTCTAAAAACAGCACATATCCTGGAGAAAATATTTTTGTTTGCTTTAATTAGTCGATGAAATATTACAGATGTTGTACGTATTTCAATAACCATCTGAATAAAAAAAGATAAAAGGAGTTAACAATTACTGAAGTTCAAAGTGTCTGGGGATGCATATTAGTTATTTGTAGATTCATGTCGATTCAGGTCCTTAATGATCTATGTATAGTATAATCTGTAATTCATCTCTTTTGACGACTACCGACACCATTTACAATTCGAATCCAAAAACTCATTCATTTTATACAAAAAAAAATGTTTTCCCATCGAAATTCAATCGATTGTATGCATTATAGAAACCATCCATTCTGTCCGTCCATATGTATTTCGAAAAAAATCCTCAGGAAGAAAATTTGCTACCGAAATCGGCTTAGATGAGGAGAGGAGAGAGAGGTGGAGAAGGTGATAAATGACCAGTAATTTATATTTAAAAGTCTTTGTTTTGTTACGCTATTCAAATGGTGGTAAAAAATGGTGGCGCTGCTTATTATCGAACGTTGTTAGCCGGGTGGTTTTTGCGCTGGTTGCCTTCAATAAAATTGCCTCTAATAAAATGTAATATTGTTGTTACGGTTTTTTGTTGTTGTTTTAGTTGTTGTTGTTGGCTCCATTTAACAATTGATGCATGTCGACAGTTAATAAAATTGAAGGCAGCTTCTCTTAATGAAAATAAAATGATTTCAGCCATCACATCAGCTTGTGTGGTTTAAATACGCTTTCAATATATGGGGTTTGAGTTTGTGTAGTGCGACGACCGACTACTGCCAATAAAATATAAAAGACTAGGGGAATATTAACACAGTGATACCGACAAAGTGAGAATTAGTGCAGAAAGAATTCTGAATTATGTTTCAATTGCTATTGCCATTTTGAGAAACATTTAGAGAAATCTTCTTCCCGAAATACACAAGGTTCAAAGTGTGAATAGGATTGTCACGACTTTAATAAGAACACATACATATGTACTTCTGAATCAAAAACTCTGAGAGTAAATAAAATTGACATGAAAAAGTTTCTCAGAAATTTGTCGTTCGGAGTTGATTTTAAGCTGTAGGTTCCGCTACTCATGTATAAAATTAACGCACACAACATAAGTGGTGTGAGAAGTTAGGTCGTAATCCTGACTGAAGGGTTGTAATGACCAATTATGTATGTATGTATGTTATGTATCTGGTATACTGCTCCATTATTTACACATTTTTCTGCAAACCGTCATTAACGCTGTTCACTTTAATTATACTTTCTTTGGTCAAGTAGAAAATTTAACAAATCGCCTGCCTAGCCATTTCTGCCTACACATCTAAAAACAAGGACAGCGGCATAAAAAATGGTCCATTATTTCTTCCGCTTACCCACAAAGCCTGTACATATCTAAGATATCCCTGTTCCATTTACTTGTCCTGTATCTGAAAGGGGCATGCGCCATTAGTAGTCCTATAATAGCTCTCATCCTCCGTCTTATCATGACCAGAATAAGTTTAGTGCCTGTAGGATTCAGTCTTGGCCGCAAGGCTTGTTCTACATCTCCAAGTAAGGTTTGATCCCCATCGACGGTCTCACAGACTTCTCCAATGAAACTTCTCCCTCTGAAGCTGAGCCTGATCTTGCCAATTGTAGTAAGAAATTTATGATTGCGGATCGAATTTTGTAGTAGTCATTGAACTGAATGTTTAAGGTGTTACTCAAAATAAGAAACAAGAAGACAACCTATAAAGACTTTCACACAACTCTGCACAATATTCCATTTCGTTAAAGAAATCTTATCTGTTCTGACCAGGGTTGTAACCACGACGGCGGGATAATTAGATGAACTTGAATGTAATAATAACACGATAGAGCGAAACCTAGGGAAAAGATATTCTGCAACAACCAGTATCCCGAGAAGGTACCTTATATGTCACGCTCGAGTTAATAACTTTGTGAACTTGAACTTACCACATTCGGCATTGATATGGACTTTGTGATCTAGAGTTTGTTGACATCATTCTTGATTCTAATGTTCATGTACTTAATAGAGCAGAGGCTGTAAAAAGTGTGATTAAAAAGCGCTTAGACGGCAAGATGTACCAGAAACGTAAGCCTTTAGATCCATACGATATTAGCTAGTTGTACGGCTCGAGGAACAAAAAAGAATTTTAATTTCATAAGAAAATCATACATAAAAGAAGAAGCGGCCAAAAGAACCACTGTACCTCTATTATGGAATTTTATTAGACTAACTTTCTTCACCTCTCCTCCCCTCTTGAGACGTCGTTGAAAACCAACGAATAAATCACCCCTTAATACATATTTACAGCGCATGTTTTGTAACACACGTAGAATTCGTGGCAATGGAGGAAATGGAGTCAGAAGAGCATTATTTTGTTATACCAACAAATACAAAATAAACGAGACTAAATTTTTTTCATCAGGGTCACAAACTCCGTCAGTTTTTGAATCTCGAATTGGGGAAAGAGAGTGGCAAAATGAAGAAAAAATTCACTTATCGACCGTAGGATGTCACGGCATTGTCGGACATTGGACTTTAAGTGAAAAACTATTTACAGAGAAATTCAATTCAACTGCATATACTGCACAAAAATAAATTGTTGTTGTAGTTGATTTAAATGCATTACAGGCAGCTGTTGTGGTGGTGGCAGTGGTAGTTCCCTACAACTTTAAATTTTTTTTTATTGCGGTTTGACTTGTAATGCTCTGTTGCAATGGGACTGGACTGTGTGTATCGATGCTAGAAATCTTTGCTTTTTCTGAAGAAAACAAAAGAAAAAAAATGTTCAAAGATTTTAGCCAACACTTTAACAGTATCACAGCGTTTATGGTCAAGAATCATAGTGGAAAAGTAATTGGAAAAGAAAAACTGAGTATTTTAGAACAGAAACTAACATGCTTAAGGATGCAAATGATTGATTGACTGTCTAGCAGTCTATTTGGCGTTAATTGCCGTCATAAATCTGGCAAATATGTTGAGAATTTAAAACAATTGATTTTGAGGTTTCACTTTATGCTCGGATTCTAAAAAATCATCTCACTTTACTGCTGTTTTTTTTGCCATTTTTAACAGCACACAAGTCGCTGTTCCTTTTTTTACCTAATTTTTAAAGCCAAAAAGGCGAGCTCAACGGAACGGAAACGATTATAGTTTTTTCTTTCTTTCTTTTCTCTTCATTTTTTATTTTTAGAACTTTCATTTCACAAATAATTTACAGTCATAAAAATGTTTAGTTTTTGACAAAAATTTCGAAAAAAAACGAGGAAAACATATCCTAAAAAACAATGTTATTTTGAGGACAATGGATATTAGCAAAAAACTGCCTCGGTTCTTCCAGTTCTAGTTTCACCAGAGTTCAGATTTTAAGATCAGCTTCGCAGAAATACTTGCTTGGTCTGGCCTTCATATTCATTAACTTTTTTTTTAACGGGCCCCTAATAAATATCGTCACAAAGAGATTGACTCTCAGTGGGTTTTTAAAGGAATTAAAAATAAAAAAGGAATCTTTCCTTAAAATTTCTTTTAAAATAATGAAAAGAAATTTAAAAAAAAACGATTTCTAGTAAATTCTTTCGATTTCTTTCTTTCTTTCTTCTTCTTGTGATTCATTGTCAATCAAAAAAATGTTGAGGTAAATTAAAATTTTGTCAACGAAGTGTTCTTTTACTTTTTGGATTACGTTTGTTTTTTTTAAGCGTTTTCACGTGTTTATTATCTGATCTAAGCTCAATAGATCAGCTCTGTTTACTATTTATGATTCGTTTTTGTTTTAATTTTACTGTGTAAACTCTTCTCAGAATTTAAGGTATTCGAATTCTTTGCTGCTTTGAAGTTTCTCATTAACAAAGCTCGTTAAAATGTACAATTTGCATGATTGGTTAGGTTACTTTAAAAGGGCCTTAAACGTGCAACAGAATACATATGTATATGTATGTTAAATTGAAAGGAAATGAAAATTTAAATTTCACTCAAGGAATGCAGTAGTCCAAGTTATTGAAATGATGAAAACAGATTATGTGTGTTTAAAATATAATATTAGGTTCGAATTTGTTTTTCTATTAAGGAAATTTTTTATTCCATGGGAATAGCGCATGTAAAGACGGTATAGTACGAATAATATTATTAAAATATTCTTTTAAGAAAACCCAAACATGTTCCTTGATAGGATTTTCCTAGGTAGTATGTTGACTTAGCAGACTTGAGGCTATGGGTCAAACCCAGACATCTCGACCAAAACGAAATATGAAAAAAATATATTTTCCTTTGGTGATTTCCTCTCAGCAGATTTCTGGCAAAATCTCTCGAGAGTAAATAGAAAATTGACATGAAAAATTTCTCAAAGAAATTTGTAAGAAATTTGTATATTGTAATTAATAAATAAATAAATAAAAATAAATTCATCACAATTGGCCAACTCTGGGCAATAGGAATCGGGAGCAAGGCCACACACACATCAAAAGTGACTTCCCTGAAGGTTAAAAACCCGGGGTTTGAGAGTCTTATGCATCCGCTTCATAATCCAGATCTGTCATCAAGTGCTACTTGACAATTATACAAATTTTTCTTGTGGCCCCCAAAATGTTCTTAACTTTTCGATGTTTAATGATTATTTCAAAAAAGTTTAGCATTGAAATGTTGACTTTTGTTATATTTTTTATAAATCTTTAAAGGCGGTACTGCATATGCATACATATACAAAAATTGTAAGTTATCAACCAAAACGTAGCAGTGATTTGTATACTCGGAAGAGACAGACTATTGTGTCATTAACTTAATTGTGTGTCTGTCCACAAGTGGAAGTAGATCGCAATGGGATAAAAACAGTAATTTGAAGGCAAATTTAAAAAAAACAAATCTTTTAGGACGAATGAGGCTCACTCTTTACATGATCATGATTTGTATTGTTTATGGGTTTTTTTAGTTTTATTTCTGTATAATTCTGTAAATAGGCCTTTAATGGTTTCAATTACAAATATTTACCTAGAATCCACTATTTATTATCACAAAATCACATAAGTTTTGTATGTTGTTTTTGTTTTTTTTTTTAATAATTTTTTTTGTTTTGTTTTTTCTTGACAGACCAATAAATACTTTTAAAGATGATGATCAATTAGACGCTCTGTAGTTTAATTAGCACCATTTTATGGAACTATTAAAATCCCAAATACACACACACACTAGCAGCCAACATCATGGGAATAAAAAGAAACTAAAACAGAAGATTTAAAAAAAAAATGAAAACAATTTTGAGTTAAAATAACTCATCAATCGTTTGTGATTGTTTCAAACCAAATAATTTTTAATAACGGGCGGCACATAAAATACTTTTTTTCTTTCTTTCTTTTTGTTATAAAAGCAACAAAAACAATGTGTGAAATAAGCAAGAGGAGAATATTTCCATTTCTCAGTTTTAATTTTTTTTGTTTGTTTTTATAGAGTCTCTGCTGCAATTGATTTTGAAATTTTCGAAATCAATTTCTTTTCTTTTTTTTTATATTACATTTGATGGCATTTGATGTGAAAGATGATGAGAGTAGCAAACTTAGTGCCTATAATAGCAACAACAATAGTAATAAAACGATATTTTAACGATTTATTAACAAAACTATTGTACGTACGTACATACATATGTACATATTAACGTACGTACGTACATTATATTGACTATCTTAAACCGAAGACATTCTCTTGGAAACTCAAAGTACACTCTACATAAGGTAGTGTTTAAATTGTTGGGATTGGACATTTTGCAACACTAGCTACCATCCTGCTAGTGTTGGATTTTTGGACCAGAAGATGACTACGTTCAGGTCGTGTCATGTCACCTTCTCAAGCAGTTAGTCCATTGCGTTGAGGCTAGATCAAGAGTTTTGTTCGGTAGGTGCGAACAGTACATCTCTGTGACGGTTTTACAGGAGTTATTTTTTCAAATTGCAAAACTATGCAACTTCCATGAAGAGAGATCCCCTTCACCCGGTGAAATAGAGTGTTTTGCTATTACATTATCCATCCAAATTCAAAAATTGTTGATATTCATCTAGTCAACTTTGCAAACACGAATTTTGCTCTATTCTAAGAGTTGGATTGTTCTCCATCAGTCGCTTCACGCAATAAATCGCGTATTCTATAATATGTACTTATGTATATACATACATATGTTCGTATTCTTTGTTTCTTTTCTATTTACACTGGCATATGTAGATATGGGTGTGTGCATGTGGCAAGTAGCGTAATTTTCCTTTTTTTAATGTGATTGTAAAATTAATTTTTCATTATTTTTTTTATTTTTTTTTTTTTCAATTATTGTTTCATAAAGAAAGAAACTTTTTGTGAACGAAGAAGATAACGGATGCAGTAAAAGAAGCGCGGCAAGTTAAAGAGCAATGCGTTTGCAAAGAGGAAAGGAATTCATTTGATTTAAGAGTTTATGACACGTGAAATGGAGGTGAATTTGTTTTGTTAATCGTAAATTAGCACCTGAATGAAAAGTAGCAAATAAACTAAGAACAGCAACAAAAAAAGACTTCTCATAATGATGGTTCTTTAACAGTAGTAAGTCTTCGTTCGCCAACCACCGGGTCCCACACTATAGCCCCACAGTTTATGGAGATTTACTTTTCAGTTCCCATATTTTACGACATCGTTTTATGGCATGGATGAGTCGTATTTATAACAAAATAATGTTGATTAAATTCCAATTTTATGGTTTTATTACTGATGAGCCGTTTACAAGCTGATTTTTTTTCTTTTCTGGAATTGATTCGTAAAGACTGTGCTTAGGTTAAACAAATGTTGAGCAGGCATCACTTAGATTTGTTAAATAAATCGATAATGATTAAAAAATTCACTGCTGTTGTTGTTGTTGCTCTTTTATTGGGTCTTAAAACCGACTCTGTCGGCACTACAACTGTCAATTTTTTTTTTGTTTTTCTTAATACTTAAATGGGTTAAAAAAATGCATTATGGAGTTAGAAATTTTAAAAATAACAAGAAACAATTAAATTTTGTGCTCAGAAAGAGAATGTGGAAAAGATTTCGATCAGATTTAGATCCTGCGTTTGTAAGAAGGGATATTCTGTATAAAATGGCAGGAGAACAATTGAAGTTTTTGAAAGTCTTTGACCAGTCATTCTCTATTGAAAGTTTCTTAATTTACAAAAGAAAAGCTGCTCTATTGAATAAATAGTTTATGATTTTTCATTTAACGTCATATTTGTCAATATAAACGATTTAAAATTCACTCAATATTATTGAATATTATGTGAGTGTGAAACTAGAAGCTAGGTTTTGAATATTTCTTTAAATTATTAAGAAAGGATTTTAATATGATTCTTAGCGGCCTTTCTGCCGTCTTATATAAAAACTCCGCTAATGTGGTCAATGTGGCCATCCAGCAGCAAAAGTTCATTCCTTCATTTAAAAAAAAATACTCAATATTCTTTGAATTCTCTCTTTATTTGAGCAACTAAAAACTAAACGCTGATACATTAATTATGCAGTTTGCTTAACACTGGTTATTATATCGCGTTCAGACTTAATAAAATGTGGCAATAATTTTGAGTCAATTAAAACGGTAACGGTTTCTCTCTCTCTCTCTTCTCACTTTTCTCCCCCAATTTAACTTGATGAAAAGGTAATAAATTTCGTTCTTTGATGGTGTCATATTTGAACAAAATATTTCGATCCAATAAAGACCAGTAGCCAGCAAACAGTCAGTTAGTTACCCTCACAAACTGGTAGTAACAGGCTCGTGGTCAGTGTGTGTAGTACACCAGTCAAGACGAATTGGTGGCAGTGGTCGTAGTGGTGGTGGTGGTTAGCATAATTTGCGTATATGTTTTATGCGTATGTGATCGAAATTAAATTAATTGTCATGTTATGGAAATTTGTCGTCGTTATCATTGCTTGCAATCGGCATCTGATGAGATGCCGATCAAAATATTTAGAAAAGGAAACTGTGTACTTATGTATGTATATGTATTTGTGTGTGACACGAAGACACTGCTGCTGCTGACATCATTGACAAATTGTAGTTTTAATAACGTTTTATATTCTGCCCTTGTTATTGTTGCCAGTTTCAGTTTATATTATCCGTTGTTGTTACAAAACATTTATCGTCTATTAATAAACATTCATTGTCAATTTGACTCAGCAGCCATTCACTTTCGTTCCAATTTGTCCTTTTCATCTTCTCTTGTTTTCATTTCATTTGCAATTCCAAATTAGAATCCGATTATCGTATTCATATGGGAGTCGGAGTCAGAGTCGGAGTCAGAGTCGAAATCCTCATAATTGTAGTTGATTAGTAACGCTTTGTAGCCATGTGTGTACATATCCATGTATCTCATAGCAGTAGTTGTTGTTGTAGTAGTAGTAGATTATATAACAATTCCCATTATCTTTAAATGCCGTAGCTGGAAGATGTGTATCTGCTAAATTTATGTTTTTCTCTGACTGTTGGTCTATCTGTCCGTCCACTTGTATTGACTGCAGGAATTGCGTGTGTGTAATATTTTTTTTTTTTGCTTTACAAAGCATTTTATTCATCGATTCATTATGATTACTCACATGGTTATGTCTTTTTTTATTATTGTTATTGTTATTGTTGTAGCTTTTAATAACTTATGAAATATTATGATGGAAGAAAAAAAGGTTGTGAAAATCTTTTATTTGCTGTCCCTTTTTGTTTTCTGAGAGTTTCTTATCGCAGTGAAATTTGTTTTTATGATTTATTAACCTTGGAAGGAAGGAAGGAACGGAGGAAGACTTTTTAATATTTTGGAATATTTGGAACTTTTACTCAAGCCTTTACCATATTTGTGTTTTTAGCATCAAATATGATACAAAAATCCATTCGCAACCTTTTGAAAACGGTTTTTTTATGTTCGTATTTTCATCTGCAAATACGTTGAAAAAAGATGGATCGCTATGACAACATTAAGCATAAAACTTCCTGGTTGACACGCGAGGAAGCGTATAATTGATTGCCAAGCTAACATCGACGGTGAGAAAATATTTTAATTCGAACCTACATATACCCTTAAAAATTTAACCACATGAAGGAAGCAATTACCCACAATCGAATCACTTTGGACAATTGGAGAGTAATTGTGATTTAGCAGGACAGGAGATCGCCAGGCCACACACATCTACATTGGATCGTCTCCAACCCTTCTACTAGTTCTTGGCTACCTGTATACGTAGGTGTGTGTATGTTTATATGTACATATAATATAATAAGTAATATTGTTTGTCGAATATTCATCCACAATTGAAGTGTAATTTGAGATTAATCGAGTTACCTGCAAAATGTCAACAAGTTAGCAAACAAAAGGAGTATAATTGATTTGAATAGGAACACTTGCAAAATAAGTGACAATTCCCAATAAAACTTACAAATGAATTGATTTCTTTTTAGGATTTAACAAGGATTTTATAATACATTAATTAAAATACATGTCTTTGACATGTTTTCACACAAAAATTGAAAAACAATTTAAAATTCAATAAAATTTTCTTCCGTGTCAACTTTTGACCCATTAATCGATGCTAAAAGTATACAATAACTTAATAATTCCTAAAGAAAGATTACCGAAAACAAAAGAAGTTATTTCTTAAACCATTTTTCTCTATCAAAAATTATCAGCAATTATCTGTTGGATTCCTTCCTACCCAATCTAATACTGTTGTACTGCAATTGACTAACTTGACATGCTCAACCATTATTTCATACGAAAAGCACTTGTGCTTCAGAGAATAATTCCGTCGTTGGTGATAAAAACAAAATTAAAGCGTTACAGAGAAACGCTTGCAATATTTATAAGCGTATAAAATAAAAAAGGGGTGCTTATTTACGCGATTAACCCGACTAACTTTTTTAACACACGCAGCATCTGCAGCAGTAATAATATCAGGCGCAGAAAAACAATGAAACAATGAAAAACAATATCATCATAACACTGTTGATGATATGATTATAGTGCTACTACTACTACTACTACTACTACTTTTACCAGCGAAACAAGATCAGAGGAGACCAAACAAAATTCCATCAGTTCTCTTTATTACATTCAACAACGGAATTATTACATTACATTCGAAAATAATAAATAAAATATAAAATGTGGGTGGCCATAAAAACTATTACTTCTGCATGAAATTAAAACTTTATTTATTGCAATTAGAATGTATAAATTGCCATTACGAAGACACTTCCATTCTACCTCTGTAATTATGTCAGAACCTGTGACAATCGATTCTTATTTGAGTGTTTTCGTTGAGACACATTTTTTTATCAAGGCTGTACTATAAATACGCATAAGTTGCCAGAGCTTTAGAATACACTTCCCCTGTTATTAATAACAAGTTGGTTATTAGGGCAGGCTTTGAAACTTGACTTGTTCACCGTTTACGGTTGTAAGCTATTCACCTCATTCGTTTCAGAGTTGGGTGTACATTTAATTGACTTTTCAGAACTTGCTGCTTCGGCGACATAAATGGAATGGATTTGACAAAAACAACGAAATTTTAATCATTTTCAAAGAATAAAAATTGCCTGCTCTTAAGGATGGCCACCTCTGGTTTACTGTCAGACTGGGGGAATAAAAAAAAGTATGTTTTGACAACTTTAAGGCACTATAAAAAATGGATTGTTGTTCATTTTTTCGTTGCTGCCCTTGTTGTTGTTTTTGTTGTTATTGTTGTACTTGTATTTAACACAAGTGGTAACATTTTATTACGAAATAATAAAGATACCAGTTGAAATTATTAAAAAGAAAAATACAACAACAAAACCAAAAACCAAATTAACAATACAATACAATACAAAGTTTTGCTAAATAAGGGTTTGATAAGCATACATATACGTACACACAATGAGAATATTTAAACAAGCCATAGTATATGTGTGTGTATGTATGTATATGCTGTTCTCAAATCTCTAGGGAAAGCCAAACAGAGATTGAGTAAATTTTAACACAATAATTCTCTTCAAACCTTTTTGAAGTTGTTGTTGTTGTTGCTAATATTTTGACAATATGAAATTACAATTTTCAGAGATGATTAATAAAAAAAGTACGTAACAATAGTAGGTTAATGTTGTTATTGTTCTTGTTGTTGTTGTTATTGCTTAAGATATTTGTTTATATGTTGTTGTTGTGTTCGCAGAAGAAGGTGTTAACAGTGGGGTGTTTGTTTTCTTGTTTATGTTGTTGATTTTATACAATTTTTTTACGGTTAACATGTGTTTTTATTCTTTTTTTCTTCATTGCTTTGTTTTGCGTTAAGCTTTCAATTACTTGAGATTATCAACTTTGTATACCAACACCGCCACCACCACCACCACCTGGTAAAACGAGAGACAAACAGTGAGAATGATTGTGAGTGTGTTCATTCCGCTTGTCATTATTTCGTCGGGCTACAGGTTTTCGAGGCCATAATTAATCATAAGGGATTATAAGTGTTTTTTATTGTCAAGGGTTGCTGATGTGCTACATATGTGTGCCTTTTGTTAGGATCGTATGAATGTTTGTATGTAGGTAGACGGGCCAGAGACAAACGGAGGAAAAAATTAACTTGTTAATTGGAAAATTATGCGTAATTGTTTGTTTATTGTTAATTTGTTAAATCTGGCGGATTTTTTTCTTTGTTTTGTTTTTTTTTTTTGTGTTTTCGATTAATTTTAAATTAGCAAAAGGACTTACCGTTTTGCCTTTTAAAATTGTTTATTGAGATTTGTTTTACTGTTTTTACTTTGAATATTCATTTTAAATTGTTTTTAATTTAGGGATTACTTATAAAATTTGTAAACATTTTGTTATTACGCCTATACTTTATAAAAATTAACAAAATTTTATTGTGTATTATAAACAAAAGAAAGACAATAAATGTTCTATTAGTTAAGGTGTTTATGTAAACATATTATGTCGGGATGTAAGGAAAACGTAATTATTAGGTACCCTGTATTTAATAAACATACATACGTACATGCATAATTGGTCATTACAATCCTTCAGTTAGGATTAGGAACAATGTAGCTTCTCACATCAATTATGTATGTTGTGTGTGGTAATTACATATACATATATACACATCAGTGGCGCTTTTTCACAGGAATTTTATTAACTCTCAGAGTTTTTGCCAGAATATTGCTGAAAGGAAGTCGTCAAAGACATATTTCTTTCGAATTTTGTTTTGTTTGAGACATCTGGCCAGGGGTTTGAACCGTAGCCTCATGTCTAGTAAGCCAACACACTACCTTCTAGACACACTACTTCCATCTTTTTCCTGGTTAGTAAAATTGAAAAATCTTAAGAATGAAGGGCGATAAAAAAGTATATCAAGACTCTGCCTTATTCTTTTCGAATAATTGGGAACCAATAAAAAACCCCAAAGATTTGTGACTTATAGCGTAAAAGGAATCCTTAATCAATTAAAAGTTAAGGGAAGACAGGAAATAAAACAGCGTTAAACTTATTCAATTGTTTTGCCAATTAAAACGAAATTTAACTCTTTAAGAGGGCAAAAAATACCGAAACAAACATCCCTTCGCATCGTTAGAAACTTATTAAACGAAAAACTGATCAAATAATAACATTGTTAAATTGATATCATAATGACTTTTATAGCCACTATTTCAATGACAACAGATGTGTACACCTTTGGTGGCATCGTTCCTCTTTCAATTTTTTTTTTTGTTTTTTTTTGTCTTCCTTTTGTTAGGAAACAGTAATAATCTCGTTATCCTTTATGGAAATAAATTGCCATGACAGAAATGATTAAATTTGAAAGTGTCTTCCATAGGCGTATAGTTTTGTTTCAAAAAATTAATTGCTAATCACTTGAAATGCAATTCATGCAGCGATTTACAATATGCGGACTGGTGTGAGAATGGCACACTTTCTCTCAACCATTTAATGTCATTTGCAATTTAATGTCGTTTTGGATTGTTTGTCCTTTTTGCCAAAGACGTGTGTTTATCACAAACTTCCATTATCTGTCTTAACAACACAAGAAACATAGAAAAACAATTATTAACCTTGATTCGGTATCCAACTGCAGGATGATAGCCTATTACAGAACACAACAGGAGAGGTTTCTTTCTATAAACATGGTCTTAAACATATCGGCTCTGCACGCTCTCCCTACAGAATTCATCGACTATAGTTTGCTCACAAAATAGTGTGGCCATTCGAAAAGATCCGCAAAAGAGCGTGCAAATAAAAAAAATATGTAGTAAAAGAAGCGTTTTTTTTCTGCAAGAAATATAAAAATTAACATTGTTAGGTAAAAAAACGTAGAAAATTTGTTAAAAAAAATCAATTCCTTGATTCTTTTTTTGAAATCTTTGTCTGTCTTCGCATAGAGAAATTAACTGAAAGTAGCATAGGGTCTGATTGCACAAGAACCTTCGAAGTAACAAGGTTGCGCACAATATAATCCATCACCTAATTACAACAGTACTGGTCCGTAATTAAAACTTTGAAAGTGCAAACAAACAAACAAGAAGGAATAGCTAAGACAATTCCATTAAAAACCTGAGAGATCCCGAATATCGAATCCATACAGAGAGAGAGAGAAAAGGAGAGCTCTCACAATGAGCCGGACAGTCCCAGAGGAAATGCTCAAACGTTTCCATATCCTCCTCGTCTCAACCTCGGATTTCTGTCAACGGCCTGACAATATCTTGTGAGGAACCAAGTCACCAGTATCACGTTCGGCTTATTGAGTCCCACCCAGAAGCGTCGATAGATGGCCAAAGGCTCCTAGCTACGTAGTGACCTCACAGCGTATATACTCTCTCTCTCTGCGACTACTGGATAATAATACTGGTTATCAACGTGCAGTCAAAAAATGTATTATCGGGTCTAGCAAAAATTTAGAGAGAGGCACGAATATCCAGAGATAGGGGATCACGAACTGTTCTAGAATGTAAAAAGGCGATAAAGAATTACTCCAGGCATGAAAAGGTGCGCATTATATGAATATCAAGTCATCAAAGACTGATCGGAAATGAGAAAACGAATATGCTGGTTAATAGAGCCACAGTATGTATTACCTGCCACAAACTTGGATAACCCAATGCTTTATACTACTTTCAAGCCAAAACTTAGAAAGCGACCCATAAAGTCGCATCGGCGATTGTAAACAAATTACAAAGTTATTCTGGATCAATTGCGATAAGGAGAAAACCATATTTTATTATTTTAAGACTGGATAAAGCAGGCTTGAGCGCACTAGTCAGCATACTTACGGAATACTCCGCGTTATACGAATACTTGCATCGTGTTGGCGTGAAGGAAAACGATGATGAATTCATGTGTATCTCGTCTCAGAGAAGAAGATTCGAAAAAGTTAAAAAATTTCGACAAGATACAGACTTCCTATAGAAAGTATGGTTAGTATCCCCCAGTATTGAGCGCACCACAAGACTGCTTGATGGCTTAGGTGTATGCCGATAGACATGATTGCGTTGGATAGCCTCCTCACCTTCAACCTACCTAACTAACTAGTATAAAATGGTATTTTTCTAACGACACTTAACATAACTGAATGGCACATTTGTATGTTTTTTTGAAGATATAATGGAAAATATCAGGCTTTCATTCGTTTCATGTTACTGTTGTTGCTTTTCTCCTTCTCCTTCACTACACATGTTATTGTTGTTCTCATTTTATTTGGTGTTAAGAAACAAGCGAAGGATATTTTTTTAATTGAAATGCTTCTTGAAGAATCATAGAAACTATTCTTAAATTGTCGTTTGTGACAGTTGATTTGAGATTCAATTTTGAAACACGTGCTAAGCCGTCGGTTGTGCTCATCTTTTTGCCAGCAATATTGCTGCGTAAAAGTGTAAATATTTTATAATTTTTTCTTTGTCCTTTTTTTTTAAATTAGTTACTAATGCATACAATACATTTTTAAATGTCTTCCATTTAAAATACCTGCAATTTGTAGGCCATTGAAAGTATGTAGTAATCGATTTAGGGAAAACACACAAATTTTAGTGACATTTTTTCAATTGTTTTAAATAAATGATTAACTGGGTTTATGGAGGGATTCTGCAAGAGACAGCAGGTAAACATTTAGCCAAAAATGCTAATTTTGCGTTTTTTTAAGAGTCTCTTAAGAGTCTGTTTTCTGTTTGTTTATTTAACATCAAAGGATTCAATAATTTTCTTTTTGATTTCTGTGTTTATTGTTGTTTATTAAATTGAATTTTAAAATTTTGATTATTTCCTTTACTTAAAACTAAAACATAACTAAACATATACATACAATTATTTTCATAAAAAAACGAAATTATTATTTACAATTAAACATCCACATAAATAAATAGTTCTTATGAAAAAAAGATTTTGTACAAGATTTTTCTGAATGTTTTTCTCTTTTTTTCTAATTTTTGTTAGCACCACAATCACATTTCTTTTTTGTTTGTTTAACAACTGCAAACAGTCTATCTTTCAATCCATTTTCCATTATATTCCATTTAAGTTTCAGTCTTGTAGGGCTTAAATAGTTTTGGCTTTGGCTCTGAAGGTAGAACGGTTTGCCCTGGCGGCGGTGACAATGAAGAGGCAGGACGTTTAATAGAGCTGGTATTACTGGCGGTGCTGGTGGCCATTAGAAGTCCTGTATCATTCGAGCTATTGCTGTTGCTAAAGTGGTGTAGCACGGAACAGTTTTCAGTTTGGGCAGATTGAAGTAAAGGCAACGAAATTGGCTGCTGGACACTGTTGCGTAGAGGACTTAAGCTGCGATCGAAAACTTTGGTGTGATCTGAACCAGCGGGACTTAGAGACAAAGTGGAAGAATGCGGCGAAGATGATGATTGTAAATCCAACGGTGGTGTTTGAGTTTTAGTAACATAGCCAGCACTTGGAGGCATGGTACCCATTATAGTGGGATAAGCAGCAGCAGCAGCTGCAGCCGCCATAGGATTAGCGCTCATGTGCGGTGGCATTGCGTGGGCCAAATGATGTGCGGCAGGTTGAGGTCTTGGAGGTATATGATACGGATTGTAGCGATATTGCCCATAAGGATTGTGACCATGTACTGGCATGGAGGGCATAGCAGTAGCTAGCATGGGATTGGCAGCGGGGTAAGGAGGATAAGGCATACCAACACTATTAGCGGCGGCTTGCAAAATAGAAGCAGCAAAAGCAGGATCTGAATAGACGGCAGCATATGGCCAGGCTACAGCTATGCGTTGGCGTTTATCCTTCATGCGTCGATTTTGAAACCATACTTTAATTGTGGACTCAGGCAAACCCAATTGGGCAGCCAATTCACAACGGCGCGGCCGTGATACATAGTTTTCCTTATAGAATTCTTTCTCCAGACGCGCCAGTTGATCCCGGGTAAAAGCAGTACGATAACGGCGTACTGAGGGATCTGCTGGTATTTCACAATTGTTACTACGACTGCCATTCAAAGAAGTATCCGGACTGGATAAGCATTCTAAAATTAATAGATAATAATTGCTTAATTAATAAATTATAAATTCGTTCTCTATTGCTCTTTTGAAAAACTTACCATTGGGCGAAGGTGGCGGAGTTTGTGGCTTCCCATATTGGCCAGTCATTAAATCCACAACTATCGGTTTTTGTTCATGATTATCGTGATGTATACTGTGATGGTTTTCCAATGAATAAGAACGGTAACCGTGCATTTTGTTACAACTTTTCACAATTTTTAAATAAAAGCTATTTTAAAATCCTCTTTATTAAGAAATAAATACTACTTTTCACAATTTGACACAATGCGACACATGCATGTACTATTTAAACACAATCTTGAAATTTTTTTTCTCGCGTTAAAATTTTTGTAATGATGTTGCCCGTAGTAAAGCTGCAGCTCAAGTGTATGTGACTTGGTCACCCCTGGATGCTTTTATACGCATCTTTACGGAGTGAGAGGTTAAATAAGAAGTTAAAGGCGTGTGCTCTTTTTAAAGGGAGAGTAACTAATACACTTTTATACTTTATCTCTCTCACTCTAATTGTACACACAGCTGTCACAGCCATTAACTGTTTGTAGCAAGAGTAAATTTGTGTGTAAACAAAACAAAACAAAACAACCAATGACCAACAACAATTACAGCTATTTAGAGAGCTGTTTGCAAGCAAGTAAGGATGCTCTTCGTCATCCTCTTAATTTTTAAAATTATTTTCTTTGGTTTTTTATTAAGGCTCTCCTTTAGTTAGTTGTTCAGAAATTGAGAGAACAATATTACAAGAGATAGAGAGAGAGTGAGCAGGTTTAGACTAATAGAGTTGTTGCTGCTGCTGCTGTTGCTGTTTCTCAATTATTTTCTACTAAACGCAGATGATAATGTGGCAATGACAGCGATTACGATGTTAGAACAATGACTATAAAACAAGACCCTCTCCCTCCCTAATAATAAAGGTTTTCAAAACAAAAAAATCTCTGGAAAACAACAACAACAAAAACCGTAGGTATATACTATGTATATACATACATACATATATACACAAGTATATACAGCAACAACAACTTAATAATTGAGTTATTATAACATCTTGGGCACACACAAACACACACATATACATATCATACATTTTGTGCCGTGGTTTGGTTTATTTTAAAAACTTTAATTTTTTATTCATAAGGTCTTTATAGCCTACGATATGATACGATACGATACTCCTAAAAAATGAATCGTTTCAATATTAACAAACGATTTAAAAATTCCTTGTATTGGCTTTATGTCCTTTTCTCCTCCTCTCCATAAATGTTGATCAACTCAGCCATTATTATGGTTTTTTTAGAAGAGTATCAAATTTAATGTGTGAATTTGTGTGTGAGATAATGAGTGTGTGTTCTAGAGGAAATTTATAACAAAAAAGTGCAGTCAATTATATTGCATTTTATTGTCATATTAATGAGGCCAAATAAATATTTGAATACTTAAAGAAGACTTGTTTTATATTGTTTTCTCTATTAAATGCTTAATTTTATTGATAATTTAAATTTTTTTTTGTATATTTTTATTTATTATACAATTTTGAAACATAAAAATAGTTTCAAATAAAAAAATATAACAAATATAACGAAAAGGAAAAAAGAATTATTTTAGAAACAAAAATTAATGATAAAAAAATGGAATTTGTACTAAAAAAACGCGTAATAAAAAAAATTATTTTTAATGAATTTTTTTATATATTTGAACGGTTAGAAAGTTACTCTCTTTGGCATATCATTACTGAACATCTGTCCAACATTTCATGTACTAACTCCAAACACTGCTGTGGAGTAATATAATTCCATTCTTCCTGAATA
This sequence comes from Sarcophaga subvicina, assembly GCA_936449025.2. Lineage (NCBI taxonomy): Eukaryota > Metazoa > Arthropoda > Insecta > Diptera > Sarcophagidae > Sarcophaga > Sarcophaga subvicina. The sequence goes on from OW388084.2 coordinate 1,249,271, forward strand.
ATATCCCAGAATACATTATATTACTGGGTTATTTGGTTGAAACTGTTTTACGATTCCCCATAAAGTTAAAATCGGGACTCAGAGCTAACTAATCGAGAATCCTAATATATTTCCATTTAAACCAAGACATTTCGACTCGAAATTTATACTTCGGATCGTTGTCTTGCTAGAATATCCACATAAGTTGCGAATGATCAACATAATCGTTTACTCGTTTATTCTGAAAGTTATGTTATGCTATATTTGCCCCAGTAATTTTGTCCCTTATTTTTACTAATGCACCATCTACGGACTAAGGTCCCCACATCGTTACTGATGATTATGCATGCCTGATGGTGTGTTTTGTGTATTTTGAATCGTTTCAGAAGACATTAAACATAAACTCATTATTCCAAATTATAAGTTTCCAACAATATGGATTGTTGTTGTTGTTGAATATTTTTTTTCGCAACGTTCGACTCTTTTTTCTAGCTATACGATCATGAAGTTTATATTCTGTCGGTCTGTACTAATATTTTAACACTGGGTTCCGACTCCTTATGCGATCTTATTTGCGATGATGTTAGACGAATACCATATCTACTTATTCTGACCCATAAGATTCTGACTCATTAGGATTCGCTTTTTTTTTTTTTAAATTACAATAAAAATCTTAATTTTTTGGTAATACTTTATAAGTTTGATGATCTCTGCGATAACGTTAGTCTTAGTCTGAGAACGATGTCTGGTTTCTTATCCGTAAAGTATATCTGTAACATTTTCAAAGAAATCATATAGTATTTTCGGTTGTCAACATGTTCACATACATATTTTCCATTTTTAATACTAGTGTGTTGACTTTCCTGGATCAGACATCTCGCAGAAAACGAAATGTGGAGAAATATTTCTTTCATCCACTTCCTCTCTGGCAAAAACTCTGAGAGTAAAATAAAATTGCCATGAAAGTTTCTCGAATCTGTCGTTCGGAGTCGATATTAAACTGTAGGCCCCTGCACTCATGGATAAAATTAACACAGACAACATGACTGGAACCAGAAGCTACATTGTAATCCTGACTAGAGGGTTGTAATGATGAATTAAATAAGTAAGAATTGAAATAATTAATTAATCTCTTAATTATTCGTTATCGTCAAACAAATTAATTACATTTATTGCACAATAATTCATCTATGTGACCGTGTTTCAAAAGGTTTTTTCTTCAATTCCACGTTAAAGAGTAAATGTAAATAATCATTTCATTTTGCTGTTCAAATTGTTGATTTTCTAAAAACTATTTCAAAAAACTGATTCAAAAACTAGATTTTGCGATTGGAATTGCCATTAAGGAAACCTCCGCAGTATGACCTTGAATAGTTGTTGCTTTTTTCAATGATTACGCGCTCGAAAAACTTGGGCATTAATAATCAAACAAAACAGAAACGCCTATCCTTTTAACCATAAATAATAAGCGTAACGATAAATCTTTACTATGAAATGCTGCTTTAGAATTCAACAAAATTCCACTAATTGTACAATTTTGTACCAAAAAAAAAAAAAAACCGCGTAGAACGCAATGTGAACGAATAAAACTGAAATGAGAGTAAAACGAGATCGAAAATTACGAAAAACCTAAAACGAAGGGATTCAAGGACTTTCCTCTGAAACTGTTGGGTTAAACGGTAAATCAGTTAAAACCAACACACACACACACCAACTCTCATTATTAAATTGGAAATAAGAAGGACACACAGGACTGTCAGCGTCAGTGTTGACAACAAATTATGAATACAAGACGGTAATAAATATTTAAAAATTTCTAATTCTCGTCTCTGTCTCTGTCTATTTCATTCTTTCCTGCTGAAATCGAGCAAATTAATTCAGCAGCCAAAAGTTAACTTTCACGCGTACAGTGATGTGCAATAAAATAGTTCATTAGCATCAACTACAGTGTAATTTAAAAACTACATTCTCAAACGAATGGGGAATGTTCGCTTATGTTAAACGTATCCCATCAAATTATTGCCTGTATTTTAACAGTCTTGTCTTGTCCTCTTAAGCTGGAAATTACACAGAAAAAGTTAAATTGCTAGTGTGACCATAGAGCTAATTTGATGCAAACCCAGACAAAACCTAGCTAACGTTCTTCCTAGACTTCATAGATCTATGCATTTTTCACTCTCGAAGCTAAATGGCATTAAGAACCGGAATTTATTGATAAAAAGTAAATATTTAGATTTTATTTGAGATTATATGAGGGCGCTTAAACAATTTTCACAAACGCTTACCTCATTAATCTTAAAGTAACCTCCTACTCATCAAAAATGCTAGCCCATATCATACTTTTAGATCACCTGAGCATGCAATCTAGTAGAATATCCAGTCACACCAGACGTTACGATACACTATCTGGTAGAAAAACTGTCTGCTAAAAAGACTGTATAAAGTCATCCTATATTGACTTCTCCCTAAAAGTGGAACTCCTAAATCGAAGTAATCGAAGATTTCGAAATGTGTGTGAAGTTTGTTATGAAAGTTAAGTAATTTTTTTTATAGTCAATGTTATGTTATGTAAAATTCAAAGGTTTAGTTAGCTTCGTCTTTCTTTATTGTACTAAATCGAAACATGAATGAAATATAGAAAGCGCTGCTGTTTTATTTGTCATTACTGCTTGTCTGCTCCTGCTGTTGATCAGGTATGAACAGCATTTTGTTTGCTGTGCACATTGCATTTGACAATTTTAAAAGGGATATGACAGAACGACGAGTTAAGGGACCAGAAGTGTTTACGACAACCTTAATGGCAAGGCTTGGTATCATAAATGAAGAACAGTAAACAAAGAGCCGCAAATTCACGCAGAAATTTGAAGAAAGAGTGTTTTCTTGGGTCAATAGAAACGGATTGCTGTGGCAAAAGCGAAAGGGAAAGCGAAAGGGATTAAAAGTTATTGTCCGTTGTATTAATCTGTTTCCCATAAGCATCGTCTATTATTAGTTAATTTACATTTGTTGTTATTATTGTTGATGTCGTTGTTGTTGCTGTTGCATTTTCGAAAAACCCTGACTAGTTGTTAGATTTTATTGCAGCATCTTAGACAATCGATGACACCAACAATGTCATATTCTTGTAGTTGAAAATGGACATGCTTGCTTTACATTGCCTGCATGATTTCCACTTTTAAAATTTAGAGCAAAAGCGTTTTGAGGAATCCCTTTGTTACACTTTACAGTTCAATTGTCTACAATTTTCGAAAGAGTGAAACATAAAAGGGACAAGGAATGGAAACCTCAATTCATTTACTAGATCTTTTGCTCAAATTCCAAAGATTTGTTTGCTTAACGTAATCGGTTCGGTTCTTTAATTCTTCATCTTTCATTTTTCGTTGGATTTTCATTTCATTTCGTTTTGTTCTGTTGTGTTTTGTATTTGAATTTTATGACCAGATTCGCAGGATTTGCATTGTCAGTGACTCGTAATAGACTTTTGTGACATTCGTTCATTCTTTTCATTCATTTCGCAATTATTATTTATTTTAGTTTGTTTAGTTTAGTTCTGCTCTAATTTTACGTTAATCCCTTCGATTACCTATTCAATGTTACACATGCACATTCGTACAGATTTTGCTTAAGAAGGCTATCATCGTCAGACTCATAATTTATGTTTGTGAGTATGTGTACACGTCTACCTATGAGGACCTTTGTTTGAAGGCAAAATTTTCTTTAAAAACACTAATTACCATGTGTTGATCTGTGTGTTTAATTTTTGGGCGTTTACGATTTCAGATTAAGTCTAACAAGGCCTGTAATTTTAGGTAAATATGTCTGATTTAAACGAATATCGTTAAAGATTTACCGCATAAATACAATTCGAACTACAAAAATTCTTTTTTACTGTTTTTTTTATTTTTTTTTATCTTGTAATCAACGTTTTCCGAAATTCTTCCTTGAGTTTTGAGTTTCTTTTTCAATAGAGTCGTATTTATTTTTATAGATTTTCAGAACAAAACTGGTGGGTCCTTTGTTATTTCTCTTATGAGATTTACATACATACATACATAATTGGCCATTGCAACCCTTCAGTCAGGATTACGACCTAGTTTCTCACACCACTTATGTTGTGTGTGTCAATTTTATACATGAGTGGTGGGACCTACAGTTTAAAGTCGACTCCGAACGACATTTTTGAGAAACTTTTCGTGGCAATTTTAAGAGTTTTTCCCAGACATCTGCTGAGAGGAAGTCACCGAAGAAATACTTTTTGTATTTTATTTTGATGTCTGGCCTGGGGCTCGAACGTCTAATAAGACAACACACTACCTACTAGACTACTGCAACTCTTATCTTATGAGATTTATTCTATTCATTGTAGGAGGAGTACAAGAGGAAAAAGTTTGTAAGGGCCACGTAAAAAATTTCTTTTTTAACAATCTATCAAGTTTATCGAACCCAAAACTGCGACATTGTCAAATTTGTAATCTACTCGCTAGAATATGGAAATGCGGTGATCGTTCCTATTATTTTTTCCAATACCGTAAAAAGATGAAAAACAGCTACTCGTGCAAAAAAAAAAAGACAAAAATATTCGATTAAATTTTATTTTATTGATTTAAAGCCTTTTTCATCACTTTGCATACAGTGGCAGCACTGTCACTCAACATTACTATCATTATTGTTGAATGTTTTGGTTGAACTCGATTAACAGCAAAATCGATTATCAATTTCGTATCATTTTTAAAATTTGTGAGTGTTTAGTAAAAAAAAAACTGAGAGGCAAAAATAGTTCGTGAAATCACCGGGTAAACTAACCTGTAATAAAAAATAAATATATTCACCACTCTTCATATTCTCTCTCTCTCTCTCTCTGTCTCTTTATCTTTTTTGTCCTTACGAGTATTTTAGAGTAGCGCTCATACACACAACATCAAAATGTATGTAGTATATCATCCAATTATTTGTCATGATTGGTTTCTTTTTTCATGTTTTTTTTAATGTTTTTTTATTATTTACAAAACATGTACGCTTTTTTTGTTTGCATTGTTGGTTAGACTGCAACTTTGTATGTGTGTGTGTGTGTGGTCAGTAATAATCATGCACTAAATAATACTCAACACAAGCCAAGAACAATATTTTTAGAACGAGACACAACGGTTATGGTGGTTCTATAGTGAGTAACAGTGAGTATAGCCGTAACTTGGTTTACAAAGAAGTCCCATTATTTTATTGTTCGCACAGAAATTGTTTCTAAAAATTAGAACAAACTGTGTTTTATTTTCCTCCATTGGTTTTTCAATTTTTGTTTTTTTTTATATTTACTGAGTCGCATGTTTACAGGTAATGGCGAGAGATAAAGAAAATGGAAATATGAAATGTTAATGTTTTATTATTGGCTTCAAATTTAAAAATCGTTCATATTGTTGGGTTCGTTTCTTTTTTGGGAATTCAAAAGAAAACAAAAAATGCTCTCGTTATATTAGGAAACTGGGTCAGTTTTTTGTTGGCTTTAATTTTATGATTTTTATGACACTGTTAGGCCAGCCAGATCTAATTACATGCCATGTAAGTATATTGTATGTCTGTTGTTGTAGTGAAAATGTAAATGTTTTATGACTTTTTTTGTAATCTTCAAGTCCAGTTTCGTTACGGTGTTGATTCCGCGAATGCTGCCTTAAAAATACGAATATTTTTTGAAACAATTTTTATTGAAATCTCTTATTGTTTTGTGGCTTTAAAGGTATGGAGATGTGTTCTTCGCGGAATTTTTCCTGGCGTGCGGAAACCGAAACTATATCATCAAACTAGATCAAGTTTTTTGTTGACGTTCTATTGTTTCATGGAATAGTAGTTTATGTTTTTAAACATAAAAATATTCATAAATTTCTTTTTTCCCCGCTATTGACAAAAACCAGCTTGAATGTCTTCTAATTTATCTTATTTTTTCTTTTCAAATTCTTTACATTTTTCTCAAAATATATACATATGCACATAAATATCTGCGAATGTATGAAATAAAATAAGGAAAAAAATACCTGTTGACAATTTTGATTGATGTTTTAAATAAATTTTAACATTTCCATGAAAATTAAACGCGCCCTTGTCATTTTAAATGCAATTATTAAACGCAAGCATTGTTTCTTTCATATTCTAAATTACTCTTTCCAGGAGCTATGTGTGTGGGTGTGTGTGTGTGTGTAACCCTTTCAGTCTTTAGCAACTCGTTCACACATTTTTGGTAGCCTCTAATTTACTTTTGAGTTTTCACAATTTCCATTAAAATTCTAAATGTATTCGTGGCTGGATAAGGATTTTACACGTTTCCTATTAACTATCGATTTCTGGTTTTAAAAGTAGCGCAGTAACAGTTGCATGTAGCACTTTCTTTGTAGAATTTAAAGTCAGGTTTTTGGCTTTAAGAATTTATTTTTTTTCCATTTTATTGGCAAACATATAAAAGTTATTATCGAATGACGGAAATGTTATACACTCAAAGATGTTTATTGTTTTATCCTTAGTCGGTTTGGCCTATGGGATAGATAGAAGTCACTAAGCATTGTGTTTTCTTTTTCCATAGAATATCGAAACATAGGTCTGGCATAGCTTTCTTTCGTTAATTTCTGACTACGTTCGACATTAATGTATGAATTATTGATCGATAGTTGCAGTGTCGAGCCAGTGAATAAATGTATTTTAACTGGAACTGCCGTAAATCACAAGAACTATGTCAGCACAGGTATAAAAAGCAAACACAGTGTGGCTAGATAGATCCTAGCTGAGGGGGGATATAGCTCTCTCGCTTTCTCTCATACAGTTACCATACTGTATATGGCGTCGAAACGTAAATATCTCTGAAAGCGAACAAACTAAAAGTCGGGAGATCTAATGAACGTATAATATGGATGAATAGAGAGAGAGAGCATCAAAATACAGTAACTATGTTAACGCTAACAAAAGCTCCCGTTAGAAACGCATACCACGAAAAACACAGCCAACTAAGACTCTGGATAAAGATATGAGATGAATAAGAATGCCGAAATCTTTAATGTTATAAACTGAAAGCAGCACGCATAAGACCAAAGTGCCCGGCAATCGTTTGTTAGGCAAGCCAAGACCTAAAATACTTTAAGTAAATAATACAATAATAATAAAAAAAACATACACCCTGTTTTGCAATTTACATCTAAAATGAATTGATTTAAAGGTACTAAAATTGCAATTTTGGTTTCGGATAACGACTTAAAAAGTTTTTAGCTCCGTTTCACAAATTAGGAGAGGAAATCATGTGACAATTTTACTCCGAATGAAATCAACAAGAAACACAAATTAACACATATTTTTTCATTTAGTAATGCATTACAAACAACAAAACAAACACAAAAAATTAGAAAGACAAAATAGAAACAGGTCTAAAAATATGTATGTACCACTACATACAGTAGGTAACAAAAGAAAAAGTTTTTACATAAGACATGCAAGAACTATTAAAAAAATCAAAGAAGAAAAAAACAGAAAAAGAAATGTTAATTTGTTACAATTGATTCAAGCAAACATTGTACGTTGTACAGACCAGCCCCTGTTGACAAATAAAAATAAAACACCGTATATATGTACATACATACACGTTATACACTGACATAATAATCAGGCATGCAAATGGAACGATCAGGGGGCAGCAGAGGTAAGGGAACCTCTAAATTGTAATTCATACACGTACACATACTCTAATACACACCTACGTACATATATGTATGTACATATGTATATTGGATGTGTATTGTTGTAAACTCAATTGCCGTTCTCAGTTTGTAGCGTAACAACTCAATTTGCTTTTGAAAGTATTGTGTTGCAATGCCAATGTTCGGCTACCCTGTTGTTTTGTTGGTCCGACAGAAAGAACGCGGTTTAGGTTTTTTGCCAAATTTGTTCTGCTTGCAGTAACAGGAGTAATAAACCAAAATATTATGAAAACTCCTGCTGTCTCAGCCAACCTGCTGGTTTCCACGATTTGATTTTCTGTGGTCGATTGTATTGCCGTGTACAAGAGAGCAAAACTCAAAGCGAGTAAATCGGCTGTGTGGTGATGCTACTGCTACTATTTCTTGTGGATTTCCAGCAGTGCTAGTGGTGGAAATTTTAAAATGTATCTCTTCATTTTTGCTGCTTTTCGGTTGGATCTTGCTGGGCATGTCAAAATATTCCCGCTCACTATCTTGTCTTCCTTGTATTCTTCGTTGGTCCTGTTTTTGTCACACAATTTGCAATGCTATTACAGTGCTCTGGCCAGTTTAGTTATGTTTAAAGATTTTCCCTTCAGTGGGGGTCTTTGGAGAGGCTAAAAGACTGATGTTGCCGAAATTTGTGGTTATTTTCGCTTCGGATGTTTTTAAATATTTACCACGAATGATTCTGTTACCCTTGCAAATCAGAACGAAAACGTTGACAAAACATTGGCACAGCACCAAGAAAGGTATTAACCACCACGCCAAGCCAACGCATACAACCATCCTTATAGATCCGATTCAAGAGACTAAACTAACAGCAGCATCTAGGCTCCTCATATGACAACTACAATTTTATTTGGAGAGACAGAGGAAGAAATCATGGGGGATGTTTTGCATTCATAGTTGAGAAAAATGTACAGGTGTGTATTCCGCCGCTTCCTGATCCAATAATAGGGGTGATGGGAATGTCTATAAGGCTAGAGACATGGATCTGGAAATTCTCAATGCGTATGTACCTCAGTGAACAGTACGAGGTAATCATTACCAGCATAATATTGAGTAGCTTTCACAGGGCAACAACATAGTTAACACCCACCTTGAGAACTGGTTCTCACAACTCGATAATGAATGAAGAGGATAACATATTGCGTATCAAATAGATGATTCCGAATTTGGGGCAATTAACAGCATCAATTATCCGCTCGCCAGACATGACAATCGTCTTATCCTAGTTGCTTGCATACACCAGCTTGAGAATAATTATTGCCCTGCACTTAAATCACATTTCAATATTGGTGGCTGTAAAGAAGCCGAACGACTACGAAGAACAAATTATAGGAAAGCAAACTGGTATAGCTTTACGAACTCTATTGAGGAAGCTCTACGTCTGCAGTCACCACCACTATGTGCCAGAAAAGAAGAAAAGGCTGTGAGGAATTTAATCCTGACAGCGGACAAGTGGTATATGCCAGTATGTTGAATATCCGACCATCGTCTCAGTTTTCCAACAAACACTGCCAACTTTCGGACGACCCATCGGAGGTTAAAATTGAACATTTGTCAAGAGATATCAGCAAAATAGCCAACAAATATCAATAGGCAAAATGGATAGTATTCCATACCTCTTGCTCAAAGAAACTACATTCAAAAGTCCATCGCACATAAAGAGAAGCAAAAACCTATTGTCCATTAAATTTGGAAACTGTCGACCACGAACGCTAGGAAATATGTGGTAAACTTCAGCAGGCAGTTTATAGAAAACTCAAGGCAGCAGAACAGATCGGCACTCCGGAAGGTAAAAAGAGCTTGGAGCGAGACACCCAGACTTCTCTGATCTCGATCTCTGTCATTGATTCGACGATTTCCAGAGTTAAACCTTTCAAGGCTCTCGGACCTCTAGTGTGCCTAACAATTATCCTAAACAGATCTGTGGGTCAATTGATAATTCGCGACATATGGAAGGTGGCCAGAATTATTGCAATTCTAAAATCAGATAAACAAGTAGAAATGGGTAAGTCGCTTCGCCCGATATCACTCCTGTTTCCATTATATAGGGTCCTAGAAGCTCTCCTCCTTTCACAGCGTTCATGGAAGTAGCCAACCATATAGTTAAGGATCTGAATGGAAGGATACCTTGTGGTTACCCGACGACGATGTAGCAGCCTTAGACTTGCCTAAGACGTTTGACCAACGTGATGGTCACAAAACAATTCCTACTTTCACGCTCACATCCAAATTATCATCTTCCACAGAACGATCTATTTAACCGACACATTAGGAAGAATATAAGGAGCTACCTTACAGAAATTCAAGATCTATTTCCCCCCATAGTTAATGCTACGGCAATCGCCAACGGGCAGAAGGCGCAACATCAGCTGATGGTAGATTCGACAATTGGTAATTATGGCTTAAAGAGAATCACAAATGCAGGTCCACCTAATATGTCCTACCAGCAAAGATTGCTCCCAGAATTGCCAGAGTCCAATGCCCAATATGCAGACAATAATCTCACCTAATTGTCCAGGGAAAGCTTCACACCTGTCGTCAGTGGACCTCTGGACAAGACCGATTGAGGCTGCTGAATTCCTACAACTACGGACAGCACCCATTTTGAAAATATTAACCATTTTTTTTCTTTTATTTGCTAATCCACACATTTGGAAATAGTCCGGAAAATGACGCGGAGTTGTTGCAACAGCAACCATATTGAACGGAATTGCATGTCAGTAATTGCTAGTTGCCAGCTTTCTTTTATTTTTGAGGAATATGAGAATAATTTTGAAAGGGATGATAAATAGGCCTCCAATTGCAAATAAAATAGAAAATATATTTCAACACAGCATTAACATTTAAGACACAATGAAATAGTTTCACATATATCGATCCTGATATGCAGATATGCAGGAGATATGAACACAATGTACATGAATTAAGATCTCTGAGTAACCATTCGATCTATGTATGTCAGTCATTCAGAGACAAGTAACCTGCACGCTCTGTGATAGCAAATATAGGAACAGAAGGTGGCATAGCAGTTTTCATCTTTTCGAAATTCCTGCAAATTTTTAATTGTATCAGATTGCTCAAGAAGTTTACTATTTTTGTGGATACTCTCGCAGCCCTTGCAGATATAAATTAGCACTAATGAGTATCTGGATATTACAGAATGCCTTTGGAGGTAGATGTAGTTGACCAATAATATATACAAATTCTTATGACCGGAGCGAAAAGAGTAGAAGATGCTATATTTATCTGTGTTATTACTCGTCATTATTTAAGAGTTTTGCATATTTCGCATTAAGACCTTTATTGAAAACACTATTGCTTTGTCATTGCCCAGAATTATGGCGTAGTTTCTTAGCATAACCCTTCTTGACGGACTGATCCATCAGGCACATATTTAGATTAACAGGTTTTATAAGTTCGATAGAACTTCTTTGTTGAGCTTTATGTTTAGTAGTTTTATGATAATTAGCTCTGTTTTCGATAGTCTCCATTGGCTCTAAAGAAATTAGGTTCATGAAACTTACCTGTAGTAACATTTATATGTGCTGCCTTGGTCATGAGGTACTAAAAAATATTTTTTTCACAACTCGACCTGCCAAAAACGTAATACCCGAGCAAAGTACTATTCAAGCCTCATAAATACATCATTTTTATTAGTTTACAGCAATTAATTTGTTTTTACAAGATTTATGAATTGCACATTTTCACATTTTTAATGGAACACAAATTGCGGTTAAAATATTAACACATCTTTTTTCGTTAAAATTAAATTTTTACTCCCGCCACACTGAACGTACCACTTTGTTGTGGCACTGATCTGGCCACCCTCTTAAACAGTGTTGCATAAAATGTCCAATTTTAATAAAGTACAACCCGTCAATATTTACGTGTCACCAGAAAGTGTTCTGGTAGGAACTTTAATTAAAACTTTGGCAAGATTTTTGTTAATATAATAAGATTTATTAATTTTTTGTTACAATTTCAAAAATGGTAGACGAGTGTACCAAAAAAACTTTAAGCAGCCTGCCACTGCTACAAACTCGGGCAGGTCCACGAGACAAAGACATTTGGGTGCAACGTTTAAAAGAGGAATACCAGGCTCTGATTAAAGTAGGAAATATGAAAAGCTTGTAATTCCTTAAAATTTATTTTGTATTGAATTTTTTTCTTTTTGCAGTATGTACAAAATAATAAAGAATCAGGTACAGATTGGTTCCGTTTGGAATCGAATAAGGAAGGTACCAAATGGTTTGGCAAATGCTGGTGTATGCACAACCTACTTAAATATGAATTCGATGTAGAATTTGATGTATGCATTCGATAAGTAATTTTTAAATCGTATTTTCAATAAAATTAATTACGTTTTTATTAAATAGATACCGGTCACGTATCCAGCAACTGCACCTGAGATAGCCCTGCCAGAATTAGATGGCAAGACAGCGAAAATGTATCGCGGTGGTAAAATCTGTTTAACCGATCACTTTAAGCCTTTATGGGCGAGAAATGTTCCAAAATTCGGTATAGCCCATGCTATGGCGTTAGGGGTAAGTTTAAATTAAAAAAAAAATAAATTAGTTTTAGTTGCTTTTTTATATTCGTAATTAAAATAGTTATAAGAGAGTATTGTCCACCTTACTTTCCAATTATCGTCTATTGATTGGTTTGAGCGTTATTGTACAGAAGTCATGCTTTGAATTCCAGTTGCTGATTGTCATAATCGGTAAATGAAGACTTGGTTACATTATTCTAAGGTATTGCTTCTTATGGTATTACCATAACCCACTATGTGTGTTTCAGTTTCACCATAGATTGGTTTTAAACGAAATAGGAAGGCTTAGTTATTTTGCTTCTGGACGATAGAAAGAAACTACGAATACTATTCAAGCTAATTGGCTAAGGTTTTTGCTTTTATAGAAAACAAAAAAAAAAAAAAACAGCAAGTATGGGACATTATTCATCTGTGAACTTTGAGGCTTGGCCGAGTCATTTTGAGTCATTATAATTATTTAAATTATTCTTGGGTATCGAAACATGGCTTTCACGACGTTCGGACACTTACTTGTAATTTCCATTACTGTTCCTTTAACATTGCGATTGGCTGGTAACATGTTTAGACAAAGAGGAGCCCTATTCTAGCTTATTTTTCTTCTCTTTTGTATGTATCCTTCTTTAAGCGGTTTCAAAGGATTTTTAGCAGACCAAAATCAATAAATATCATAATAAACTTAAAGATTTTTTTGATACTAAATCATATTTCCTAAACTTTACGTACCAAAATTATCTTGTAAACAAATATAATTGATATTTCTCACTACCCCTTATATTTACTATTTGATGTAAATTGCTTATTTTAATTCTGATTTGATAAGCTACTCACCTGTATTTATTTAGTGGGTGTAATTGTTTACATTTATAAAATAAACAGTAAAATATTCGGTTGATGAAACTAACAAATTATAGTGTTTTCCTACCGTTTGAATAGTGTTTAAATTTGTAATTATTTAAATTATTTATTTCTTTTTAGTTGGCCCCTTGGTTGGCTGTGGAAATACCCGATCTAATAGAAAAAGGCATTATTACCTACAAAGAAAAGTAGACAATAAAATTATGAAGTTCCGTAATGCATACACAATATTATTTTAGAAAATCTGTTTTTCTGTGTTCATTTGCTTTTGTTTCTTTTTATTTCACATTCAATTGTTGGTGTTATTTTTTTTTTACCGTAAAATTTCTTTTTTAACTTGGTAAATTTAAGAAATAAGAATTGATTAAAAAAACTAATATATAAATTTTGTATACAATTTTAAAGTTGAAATATAAAAGAATTATTTTGTAAAAAAAATATTAAAAGAGAAGCCTTTTTATAATTAATCTTACTTTTTTTTTGTTTGTTTTGTAATAGTAAGAAAATAATGAAACTTAACAAAGTGATTGAAAAAATGGTATTTGGGAAAAACAAAAACAATCTCTTTTATTAGAAAACAAATTAAACGATTTTTCTTTTTTAATTTAAACTTCAGTGCGTGGCAGTTTAGTTAAATGTTTATAATTAATAAACAAACATGAATTATTAATTATTAGTAATAAATAAAAACCAAAAATGTTTCCATTTAAGTGTAGGTAGAAATCGTATTAAAAAAAAGAAAAAAATTAAATATTATTCTTCATTACCTTAAAAATATAGTACATATACATATGTATGTATGTATAGTATGTTGTATTGGATATTATAATCGAAATTAATTTTTGCTTGAGTATTTTATTAAAATATTTTCTTATTATGGCATGTATATTGTATATAACCGTATAACTGTTAATTTAATTCAATTGAGATTAATGTGTGTTGGAAAATTAGCAACAAAATAAAAAGAAAAAAAAAAATAATAAAAATGGGCTTTTATTCCATTTGGTATTTTACTTAAAATTTAATTAAATTATTTTATTTGTTGTTGTATTTATTGGTTGCATGCTTTTTGTAGCTATTTTTGGTATTTAAAAAGTGTATTGAAATCCTTTATTATTTTTTTTATTAATTTGTCACAGATTTGAAGCAAATAATAGATTTTTTAAAATTAATTAACAAAAAGAAGAAAAAAAAATAATGTGAAGTTGTGATATAAAATGTTTATGTATTAAATGAGATAAAATCAAGACAAATGGGTTGGTAAATAATAAGGGATAGGAAATAATTATTCAACATTCGATTTTTTATTTTTTTTTTCAACTAATTTAAGAAATTAGTATATTAGTTCAAAAAAAAACTGAATAAAATAATGGAAAGAAAAAAAAAACAATTATCCAAAATCGTTTCATTAGCGTTGTTGTGTTTTGTAAGAAAATGTCAAAAAATGTGTGCGTCCCAAAGGTAAAAGAGAAATTTCTGCTGCAATAATGAAATCTGTAAAGAAAAAAAATAATATACACATGTACATATATTTATTTACAACAATTTACTATTAGTACTAGTACTGGGACACTATATAGTAAATATAAAAAAAAATTACTAAAATTTATTGAACTCGTGCCTGATTATAGCGAATAAGTTTATTGGTAAATACGTTGCAAATGGGGGTGAGGGTATCTATAGGAGGACCTCTACATAAACGATCGTCACTGTATTATCAATATAAATTTAACATTTGAAATTACGAATACTGCTAATAAAAACAATAAAAATTTTGTCCCATTGTTACTATGAACAGAAAAAATGGAAAGGAAGTTTTTGCTTACCTTCATTAAATTCACTGCTGTGGAGCTGATGGGGAAGGATGTTGTTGTTGCTGCTGCTGTTGTTGTTGTTGCTGATTTGTGGTCTGTTTCCAATTATCATTCCAAATGGAACTTAAACCTCCAAATAAATTAAACATGGGCATATTGTCGTTATTAGCAGTATTTGCCGACGAAGCCAATGAACTATTAAATGTCGAAGACAAAGATGACGAGGTTGGCGTACAACTTGACGAAGAAGCCGGCAATGTTTGATGACTATTCATTCCAGTTGTAAGAGAAAAATTTTGTTCTAAACCCGGCGGTGGTCGTACTAAACCACCCGTCGTTGTCGAAGTAGAGGGCGATGTTAAACTCCACGCTGAATTCGGTGCAGGGGTCTGATTAAAAATAGACGAAGTATTAGCAT
Source organism: Sarcophaga subvicina (assembly GCA_936449025.2). Lineage (NCBI taxonomy): Eukaryota > Metazoa > Arthropoda > Insecta > Diptera > Sarcophagidae > Sarcophaga > Sarcophaga subvicina. Next base: position 1,264,604 of record OW388084.2, read on the forward strand.
GAGCTGTAGTAGATGAATTGCCTAAAATTGGACCCCATAAGGAAGAAGAAGACCAATTGCTGTTTAAAGTATTAGAGTTTAGAAATTGCTGCTGTTGTTGCTGCAAGTGTTGTTGTTCTAACAGTTGATGTTGCAATACTAATAACTGAGCTTGAATATCTTGCTGTTGTTGGTGTAGTGACGATGGCATTTGTGCTGACAATGATGTTGTCAAATCATTATAGCCGAAATTAGAATTCAAGGGATAAAACGACGATGTAGCTGAAGATGATGGCAATGTAGTAGCTGTTGTTGGGTTAGCATTTATTGGTCTGGGCAATTGCATTGTTATGGCACTGTGTAATGGTTCCCAAACCGGCGTGGACGATGGTGATTTTCTTGAGCCAATTGGACCTAAGTCTGTTGTAGGATTTTTGGGTCTTTTTGGCGTTAAGGCAGCAGCAATTTCGGAATTTTCTAAGCCTGTTGCATTAGAATTTGACAAAAAATCGCTAAATAATGACTCTTGTTGCATGAGATCATTGTTAGAAGAAATATTTTCCTGCTGTTTGGCTTTTGCATACAACTGTGGCTGAGGTTTTTGTAAAACATCACTAAATGATACCTGGTTAGTATTACAGTCCCATGGAGATAAAATGTCAACATGTGATTTTGCGCTTTCAGTTTTCAAGCCAGTTAACGTTAGCGATGTGGGTGAAGATGAAGAAGAGGATGCTAACGGGAACATACTATTTACATTGTTAATATTACTGTTGAACTTTAATGAATTTGAGGCCTTGACTTTGGCTTTACGTTCATGGCGTTTGGCTGTGGTGTTGTGGTTCGATGAACACGTCGAAGATGTTGAAGACGAACATGAAGAACTGGTAGCATCTGAAGTAGTTGGTGAATAACTTTGCGCCGATTGCTTACGTCTTTCTCTGCCAGGAGTTTTACCGATCTTACGACCATTTGCAGTTGTTTCTTTAGGAGAATTTTGGTTCTTATCCGATACCGTCGTAGCATTGTTATCGAAGTACGCCTCTTGACTGGTCAGATCTAAAGATTTTCTCTGTAGTTCTTTAGTTCCTTTTACAGAGGAGGCACTTCCGTCCACGAAATTATTTCCGGAAATGTTAGACTTGATGTGAAGTTTTGGTGAACTCTTATCTTTCTTCATTTCCTTATCGTTATTTTCTTCTGTTTTTTTCTTGATATCTTCCTCTGTTTTTTCCACCGTTTTATTCATTACTTTATCGTTTGTCTTTGTCTTTTTGTACGTTTGCGATTTTTTCAAATCATTATCCATTTTATCAATTAAAGACTTTTCGGTTAACCTTGATTTAGTCGTTTTCATTTCATTGCCTGTTGGTTGAACGACAGCATTGCCATTTGTTTGATCACCGGCAGCTTTGATATTCTTAGTATTGTTAACAGAAGTCTTTTTTGAATTCTTAGATCCAAATGTCCAACTAACCATATCAGCTAAAGACATGGTTTTTCTACCACCCACTAAAGCAGATTTGGCTTCGCCATTTACTGTTTTGCTTGAGTTTTTAACGTTTCGTCTTTTTAAATTCATCATTGTGTTGCTGCTAGCACTGTCAAACTTTTCAACTGTCGATGTCTTTGATTTACTAGCTTTATTATTGAATTCATTAGCTTGTGAAGGACTTTCATTGGTATGCATTGTGGAGCGCATGGCAATATTGCGTAAGTTAAATGTAGGATGTACAGTGCCTTTTTCTCGTGCTTCGTACAAAGCTGATTGATTATAAATAATGTTGCCATAATCGATATGCACGGCAATAAGAACTAAGAAAAACGTTATTAAGAGCATAACAATAGCAGCATTGCGTATTTTTTGCTCCCAGAGTGGACGTGGTAAGAGACGAGAACATTGTTCAAAGCCATTTGAAGGCATTTGGGCCACAAGAATGTAATTTACTTCATAAGTAAGATTTGTTTTAAGCGTTAGTGGCCTAGATACACGTGTTGCTGTAAAGTCTGTCTGGTATGAAATTTCAATCTTTCTCGAAGAGTTCGCCTTCAATTCGAAGCTGTCACAATCGGTAACTTGAAAGCCGTACCCCCTACAGGGTTGATTACCAATCAAAAAACTATCGATTCTAATTGCCAATTCACCCGTATTGCGAGCTGTGAAAATTCGTCGTGAAATTACCTAAAAATTTAAAATATAGACCATATTGTTAGGATGAGCTACGACTAACAACGTAAGAAGAAACAACTTACCTGTGGCTGAACATAATGATCCATTTGAGTTTCTTTGATACGTTCATTCACAACAGGACAAGCAGATGCCAGATGCTGTTCCGTTATTTCAAAAAGTAAAGGCGTTTTTGAGCCAGGCTTACGGTTTCCCAAACGAAATTGCGATTGCAATGCTTTGGCGCTAATCCAAACACCTTCGTACAAAGTCAAATTATTTCGTATATGCAATACCGTACACTGGGAGCATGCAAAATCGGCCTGAAATTTAATCGGTATCGTTATGCTGGAGAGACCTGGTATAAGAATAGGTTTTTTTGGCGGAGCGTTGGCCAATGAAAAGAAGGGCATATCTCCTAAATAACAACCTGGTATCATGTCCACCACTTCCAGAGGTAAATATATTTTAGTGTACATAGCATAGAACGAATTCGATAATCTGTAGTCGATTAGAATGGGTTCATCGGAAGGATTTGAAATTTTCACATGATGTATAATGGACTTATTTACTTCCACAGCGGGCAGCACCTGACGACTGTTTACTAGTTGCGGCCATTCTAATTCTATCATCAGATTTAATTGAAAATTTTGCATTTCTTTGGTCGTCATAGTAAACACGATATTTTGAAAATAATTTTTAAAATGCCTGTAGAGCTCAATGCGACGTCTTAGTTCAACTTCATCGAAAACCGGTATATCCGAGGACAAATTTAAGATATCGGGTAAATTACCGAATACCAAAGATTCGTCGTTTTGTTGGATGTAACAACGCGAACCACACAAAGCCGAGGGTTCAAAGTATATGCGGCCTATAGTTGTAACTGTTTGGGGCGCAATTTTAGACCCCGTGCGGCTCTTATCCTCAAACCTCAAGCCTGGATTCGTAAAGTTTATCGATTTAACGTGTATAGAATGTTTAAATGTAGACCGTATACTCAGCTCAGAGGAGCACAATTTACCCTTAAATAAATGAAAACCACTTAGAATACGTATATATTCAATTTTCAATAGAGATTGTTTAAACTTACCGGAAAACAATTAATAAAATGTAACTTTTCCTGATCCACTTCTAACCTGCCGAGGGCAGTCGTAAACTTAATGTCTACAGTTATATTCTCATATTCGGTGGATATTCTGAAATGGGCTGCACTATGTTCAGTAACATACGATTGTATGTTCGCCTCGTAAACGGCAACGTCACCCTCTTCCAGCAGAGAGGTAATCCTATAATTCGCTTTTTCCAAATCCACGCCATTAATGCTATTTTCTTTCAAATCACTACCTCGTATACAGCCGTGATAGAAAACATGATAGTATACACCTTGAGGCCTTTTAACACCAATATTACTTAAATGGATTGGTATAGAGTTGCGATTCTGTAATATAATGAAACCATTTCTGGACACTTCCTTTAGGAGTACGGAACCTAAATATAATTCTTTGGTATAAACGGATGTATTATGGTGCCATATCGTTTGAGTTTGTGTGGTTACAAACAAACGTGCTGTACTTATAACAATAGGTATTTGAAAATTTGTTATATTCGTAAAAACATAAATGACAGTCTTATAATTTTTTAGATCTTTCAGATCTTGCTCACTTTGTTGTTCGCTTTTATCTTTCTGTTGTTCGTTAACTAGCGCAGTAGACACAAACAAATCGATTGAATGTCCAGGTCTTAAAATTGTACCCATTTCAAATGATGACAATTGCAAGCTTAGCTTAACGTTCTCACTGCTGCTACAGGTTACATTGAAAATGACCATGGGAATTTGAAAATCATTACGCAGCTTTAAGAGTCTATTATCTAAGGAATTAGTACCGACAGTATTATCGATACCATCTTCGTCAACTTCTTTTAGTCGATTGTTTGCTTTTTCAGGAGTATCGATCAAAAACAATGTTTTATTAACATTATAATGTAAATTGCCTTTAAATATGTCAGCTCTTAATATTAGATCGATGTGATATGTGTATGAAGTTTTATTTTTTAAAATTAATTCCAATTTTTCATTTAAACGTACGACTGTATCGGTCATATCATTCGGTATTAACTCAATAGTCGTGTTATTTTGAAAGTAAACCCCGCTAAGGTAAGTCAACGATTCAAATTCCAGCTCATTAACATCCAATTGACTTTCGGAATGTTTTAAAAATAATTTCTGTCTAAAAACCTTCATATCCGTTATTTCAATCGCCAATTGGCCAAACTCTAGCAGAGGATTCACAGCATACACGCCATATTTGGGTAATATTTCGAATTCTACTGGTATAACTAAAATTTGCTCTTCATTCTTACTATTCGAATCGCTAGTATTAAACGATGGCTCTGCGATTTTAATGCGTATAAAGGCGGAATAATTACCAGGTGTATGTCCCTGGAATCTTATGCGAATTACTGGCTTTGTTGTGAAAGGAGGAATTTCCCATAGACCCTTGGGGCCTTCATTATCGCCACTTGGTAATTCTAATTGAAAATGACCGCCACTGCTGTACACCTAAACAAAAGAAATAAGAAATAAAAACATTAGGTTTCCTATGTATTTACCGCCTAAAATAAAGTTATGATTTAATATACATACATACACGGTATATGTATGTATGTATGTAGGTATCTTCATATGTGGTACAAGAATATCACTGCTTTATATATTGTTCTCTTAAAAACGAGTTGTTGAATTAATAATATATATTTAAATAAATATTTATTGATTTGTCTATTCACATACATATATACTCTACACACATGCTTTAAGTATGTGAAACTTTTATGAGCATAATTTAATTATTATATATTAAGAGTAGAGTTTACAAACAAGTTAAATAGATCGGTAAAGAAATTGAAAAAAAAGAAACAAAATAAATAAAAAAATAATATTAAACACAAATACATAGGTGTATACGTACATACATACGTACATACACATACATGCACATGTCTTAACATAACTTTATCTATGATGGTTTGCAGATTATGCGTATCTTAAGGGTAATAAATAAATTGTATATTTTCGAAAGAAATTGTTTATAACAAGAATAGTTTTTTGCACATAAAATTCTAATAAAACCATAATAATAGTTAGTAAAAAGATTTAATTCAAATCAAATTCAAAATACAAATCTATTGTCAAGGTCAAGGTAAAGTGTGATAAAATAAATTATTTAATACAGAAATAACAACTACGTTTAATAATATTTACTACAAATATTAAAAAAAAAAAAAAAACGTAAGCGTTTGAAATGTATAAATAAAATATTGCGTTGTTGTTTTAAACAGTTTATCCCTGTTGAACATTAATACTTAACACGCATTTTAAATTACTTTAAACATGTTTAAACCACATCTACGACCACATGCTATAATCACAGACAGACTATCAGGCCGAAGAGATAGTTAGATTAGACCTGTTTTTAACACAAATTCAAATGTATAATACAAACACTTTCATGTTATAAGAATTGTATTGTATTTATTTAATAAATTGCATTTTATTTTTGCATATTCTCACTTTATGATTACAAACCTAATGATATGATTTTTAGAATCCTGAAGCATAACTTTTCTTTTTATACTTTTAAACGCTTTTCAATTCAAACAAATCTTATCGAAAATCTCTTCTAAAATCTTTGAGCATATCGGCACTGCTCAGAATATTTTGATCTCAAAACAGTTTTTGAGATATTTTTATTTTATTTATTAATAATGTTTGTTACTATTCTCTTAAATGTGACAGGTAAATAATAATCTTCTGTAATATTAGAAGTGATATTTATTGAAATGTTCTGAAGGGGAATACATGCATTACTATATACATATATATATATATATATATATATATATAAAAAGAAACTAAAACCCTAAGAATAACTCAGAGAATCAATAGATCTCTTTTATTGTTCAGTATTTTAAACAAACTTTGGAAGTTTTGTCGATAATTTTGACAACACACACTCACCTCTAAAACTTGTAAAGCCTTTTGATGCGGATTATACATGTGTATTTCGGGCATAAGTGTTGCATTTAGTGGAGCCTTTATGCCTACTAACGGTTTCAGACGGTACGGACATTCTCGACCTTCACCTCGGACCATTAACTGCATTTTACCGAATGACGTGTGTATGTGTAAACTTGTTCTTATAGCACCCTCTTCTCTTGGCAAAAACACTACTTTAAATGTAGTATTTCCATTGGGAGGCACCATACTGGCTTCGAAAAAACTACTGGTAAATGCCGGCGTACCGCATGACACTGAACTTAAGTAAACACTACGATTACTGTTGTGATTGATCAGTGTCACGGTATGTGAGCGCACTGTACCCACTGACCAAATGCCAAAATCCAGTTGTGGCGGCTCAAAACGGATGCTACTTTGTAATTCAAGAGACAAATCTTCGCTTAATTCCGGATTACCATTTAGTTCTTTGAGCGAAGCTGCTGACTGTGAGGCCCCCAAATGGGATTCTGACATTAAATTGCCGCTTTCCGAAATATCGTGTTCGTTAGCAAAACCGCACATACTTGTTGTCACTATCGCCAAAACCAGCAATGTCAACCATAAACGATGATAAGCATACATCGTTCTAATATGGTCAAACTATTCCTATTTTAAAGAAGACAAATTTATATATGTATGTACTCCACTTTTGCAGTGCCTAGCTTCTTTTCCTGTTTATCTATGTTTTACTTCTCAAAGTAAATGCCAGAATTGTGCAAAGATCAAAACGACAAAAAAAAAAACGCAGAATAAATGTGGCGTGAGCAAAACAAAGCAGCGTTTCCTTGTTTCCTTCTTGTTATACGTGTGTTTTGTCTGCTTTCCTTGATGCTGCTCGTAGTATTCTTTGGTATTAGTGTTGTTCTTGCTTGTAGTTGTTGTTGCTATTGTGATAATCAATGTCTGATTATTTCTATTCTCACTTAGTATTTTACTTCTTTCGACTCTTTTTTCTCTTTCAATTCTTTGGGTTTTTGTTTTATTTTCGGTTATAATTTGCAGTTTATTTCTCTTTTAATTTTTTCGTTTTATTAGATTTTATTTAGTTTTTATTATTACAACACTATTACAATATTTTTTTCGCAGTTTATTTTGCATAATGTTCTGTTTTGTTTAAACAAATAATCTTTTTTTTACCGTAATATAAGTCAATTTTTTACGTCTGTATAAAAAAACACTCGTTCAATGCGGATTGCCAAGTTCGAATGTGTGCGGTAAATCACTAATTGTTTACATTAAAATCGCCAAAACTAACAAAATTAGAAATTGATTTACTTTAATATAAACATAAATATATTTAGTTACTGCAAAGTTATTGTAAATATACAAATTGTTAAAATGTAATAATTTATCAGAGTATAATATTAAATCACAGACAATATTATTATTAAAGAAACAAGACCTTTTCTTTCTTAATTTTAGAACTCTCAAATTGGTTTTGTAAGCTTGAACAATTTTTAGCGTTTATTTCATTGTATTTGATACAATTTAAATTATCGCCTTAATTATATTTTAATTATCACTTTATTTTAAACTGCAATACTATATTTGAAAATATAGCAGTCTTTAATTAATTACTTTTGTATATGTTTAAAAAACCCTTATTTTACTAAACCGGCATTTAAGTATAATAATTAAATACTGAGACTTGGTAGCTCTTTTATAGTTTTGACAGTTCTAAAGTCGCAATTTTGTCTATCTTCTTCTAACTCTCATTCGCTTAACTTGGAGCATAGCATGCCATTTCGTTTCTGTTGCTCACTAAGCCAAATCAGCTGACCTTGTTTATATTTTTAATAATCATTTCGATGGGTAAACTTACAACGTGAAACAGCAGCAAACAAATAGGGGAAAATAGTTTTTTGGGAATTTAAGGAAAATATTAAATATATGCACGTTAATGAATGAATGACTGGCATTGTAATGTTATGGTCCAAGTCAGCTCGTATATAATTAAAATATAATTTGTAATTGTATTGTAATTGATAAATAAATAAAAATAAGATTTTAAAATGCTTTAAACCAATTTTTCAGACTATAGCAATAAATTATTGTTTTGAATGGTTCATTTTAACGACCCTCGATGTAACTTAACAAATACATCGCAACATCTTTTTTATTGATCAACAGCGATAAATGATCGACGTTTTTTATTCGAAGCATTAAAGTTAAAAACTTTATAAAATATGATAATTATAATCGATCCATAAATGCTCTATAGGACCAAGTTTACATTGATATAACTGAGGTAATGAGAATCTGTCCTATGACTATGATTGGAATAATGGAAGACAACTCTAAAGCGGTATTCATCAGTGGGCATCGTGATCTGATAAACCGAATGCCAGAAGGCAGAACCTTTCTGCAAGGTATGAAGAGGAGTTCTGAAGGGTATAGTGTTTTAGAATAGCGATCGATGAACAAATCACCAAAACACGTAATTGGAACCTTTACGGTGTTAATGAATCCCACTTGGACCCGTCTGAGTGCTTGTCAAATAAAAGGCAAGAAGTTATCATTACTGACACCGAAGAGCATCTTGAAGTTTATCAAGGCAAGAGGATTGGTAATTTGATTGTAATTTGTGCAGAACACAACAAATCGTATATTACGGTACTCTGTATCCTCTGCTCAACAATAAATAAATTGTGTTCCATTTTTATACTTCCATTTTGTTGTAACTATCAACTGATGCATAGAAAATATCGTTAAATTTTTTGATGAACCGACATAAAGTCGGTGCGTCTCGGCGATCGCAAAAAATATGTAATGTTTTCGAGTATTACTTATTTAATACACAAATTATATTATTATTATCACAAGCTGAGTTACGTAGAGCGTATTCTCGATGTAGTGTAACCGGCCAGAGCCTATGGTCGAACCCACGACTCTTATACTTATAGCACATTAGCACACTACCGATTAGACTATCAGGGCACCCTGCGTTCGAGTAGCAATTCCCTCTGCCAATAGTGTTGTAGCATTGCGTGTAGTGCTGAGGAAGTTGCGCTCATTGAGTCCTGATCTTTCTCTCAAAATTGAACCAAACTCTCTATACGTGTGAGAATAGTTTTACCAATACATTAAAAAAAAAAAAAAGACGATTTTGATCCATTATTTGACGTGTGGCTGGGCAACTTTAATGTTATTAAAACCGTTACTCTCGCATACATACATACATACATATGTGTTCCTTTTGTTTTTAAATAAATAAAACGAATTAAATTTTTTTTAATTTTTCTGTATTTGTTTTTTTTTTTCTTCTTTTTTTATTTAGCAAATTATTGCAGTATAAGAAATTATACGTACATATATAATTTTTTTGTTTGTATTTGTTGTTCTTTTTGTTGTTGTTTCATTGATTAATTAATTATACATTAAGCTACATACAATACACATTGAATGTTGGTTGGTTAGTTGTTTGTTTTTCTTTTCATTTTCATTTGTGGTTGTTGTCGTTTTTTGTTTATTTATGCTAATGCGTTTGGTTTTATTTATAATTTCATAAATTATTTTATTCTTAATTATTTAATTTTATTAGATTTCTTTTTTTAATATATCATTGTATTTGGTGGTTGTGTTTGCAAGTGATTTCATTTTTGTTTTATTATTATTTCTTTTTTAAATTAAATTATTTAAATATATAAAATTTTTTATAATTGTTTCTAATTGATTTAAACAAATGAATATATATGTATATATATATATATTTTTTTTTTACTTCCTCGGTTTTATTTTAAGTTTCTGATCTGGGTATTCTGTTTTTAAATAATTCATAAGCTGGATCATTAAAAATTCATTAGAAAAAATCAGTTTTAATGTTTGCCCGTCCATCATAGCATGTAAAGAGTTCTCTTTTCGAATATGTAATCATTTTAAACAAATGCTGTTGGGACAGACCTTTTTAATTTTGTATTTATTTTAAATATTAAAACGTTTCGTTAAAAAATAATGAAAATTCTCATATGAAATTAAGAAGAAAGTCCACGTTGTTTAAGGATTTCATTGTAGAATAAATGTATGCGATATGTTTTAAGAAAATATTTTTCTTAAAGGTTTTGGACTAAAAATGGTCACGACCGTTACTTGTTTTTATAGCTGCAAGAATGTAGAAAAGTATGCATATATACATTATAGCTTAGCACACATTCAGAGTGTTATAAAGCGTATTGAAAATTTAATAAAATTATAAACATTCCGAAACAATTTGCTTGCACCCGTTACCCATATGGAAATTTTTTAGCAATAATATTGAAAAGTAAGCAACATTTTAGTTTATAAATGAATGAATTAACATGTGAGCTGAGTTCGTTACAATGAATAAAAATGAAAATTCTTGTTACAATTGTGGCAATATTAAAAGTAGAAAATCAAAACTATTGTTATACTAATATTGTCACTAAGAATTATATTGTATATCATATGTAATAATAGAAACGAAATGGGTTTTAGCTTCGACAAAACATGTACATTCATATGTATGAAAATAAGGAAACACCCGTTACAGAATAAAAGAGAATATATAGTTTAGCTTGGAAAACACATTTTGTATTTGAAAAAAAAAATGTGACCATCCAGTATGCAGTATAAAAAGTATACAGTTTAGGTTAGATGAAATGTATTTTAAAAAATATGATAACGCCCGTTACTTTGTTCAAATATAAAAATGAGAACAAGGGAAATTTCTGGTTTATTTTTAATTATTTTTATTAAAAAATGTTTAAAGGTGTTTGATAATTTTCTAAGGATTAGATTTCATTAAAAAAGTGATTATTAATGTAAGGCCAAAGAAACAGGAAATCGTTGAGTAAAACACTTACAGGCTCATCTTCTATTCTATATGTAAACAGATATTATAATTATGTATGCATTTATTTATTTAATTAATTTATTTATCTATAGTTTCTCATTTTTAGTTTAATCAGGCCAGATAGCTGTTGTTTTTTTATTATTTCCTTAAAAAGTTATGATTTTTTCTTTATTTAGGTTTTTTTTGTTTTATTTTGCATTTTATTTTTCGCTATAAAAAATTCGTTTTTTATACATGTACTATATATATGTATATATAGAATCTGTTAATTGTTTACATTTATTTATAAATAATAATAATAATAATAATATAATATTTTGTTTTTTAATCGTTTACTGTTTATGTTTTTATCAGTTTGCTTTTTTTAATAATAGACTTAGTTTTGTTTTTGTTGTTGCTTTTTTTATTTTAAATATATTTTATAACTACACTACAACATTTAATAATAATATGCATCTCGTTCCATTTTAATATATTATTTATTATGTATGTTGTATATATAGAGGCTATATATAAAGTTGTTTTTTTTCTTCTTCTTCTTTATAAATTTTCAACTTAAATTATGCTAATAACTCTGTTCTTTTTAATATAATTTAAAGTATTTTTTTTATTGCATATACATACATACATATGTATGCCTTTATTTTGTAGAAAAATTTGCAAAATTACGAATTTAGTTGTTTTAGTTGTTGTTCTTAATTTCATGAAAAATAAATTTAAAAAAAAAACTTTTTTCTATTTTAAAAAATATTTTTATTTGAACTAAAAAATATGTTCAGTTTACTCTTTAATTTATTTATTAATTTTAAATTTTTTTTTATTTAATAAATTGTTGTATTAAATATTGACAGTCACAGGCTTTTTTCATTACTTAAGTGTGAAGCATTAATGCTTGCTTTATTTTTTATTTTCTATTTAAAGTTGTTTATTTCTTTTTGTTTTTTTTTATATACTCTTTGTTTTTTTTTTAGAAATTTAGCTACAATATTGACTTTTATTCTTTTCTTTATATTTTCCTAAAACTATAGTGTTTGGTTGTTGGTTGTTTTCGTGTTGTCTTCAAGCTGCGATCAAGTAATTAGAAATGATCACATCCATACTGGATAGAGGCATTATAAACAAATTGAAATTTTAAAATGTTTGTGTTTGAAATAATTTAAACACTTTACAATAGAATTCTTTAAAAACTTAAGCCACAACTGAAAAGGGAAGTTATGTACACACATACATATGTATGTATGGCTGAATTTCTAAGCGCATATTGTAAAGAATAATTTTTAAAATTGTGTTCGCTATGTAAATCATAGTTAAGCAGCAAACCTGCGTTACAGAGAAGAGTTTTGCATAAAACCGCTTTAAGGATCAAACATACATATAACACAACAACTACCACCGTTTCCATACAAAATAAAACTGTCATGCTAATACTCATCTGAGTTGCAAGTTGCAACACAAAAAGGACAACGTATAATAAAATATAAGTTTACGAACTCTATGCATTATAAATACATAGACTTTGCATCTTGTGTTTAGGAAGACGGCCATACATACTCGTACATCATAAATAGATTCCCTTTTCAGTTATAAGTCATGCTTTTAAAGGATCTATGTTTGTGTATTTGTAATTTTTTTATGTATTTTTGTTGAACAAAAATTGAAATGATGTGATGATATTTCAATTTCGAAGATACCAAGGAACCAAAATCCCTGTGATATGGTCTGATATGTTTGTGTTTTATTTTCGGGATTCTGTTTGCCTTTGAAATATCTGTAAACAATGTTGCCACTATTATTACATTGCATTAATATTGTACAGTAATGCCAACTATGTATGTATGGAGTCTGTGTCCGTGTGCTTTAATGAGTATTTTTTTTTTCTTTAGTTTATTTTTGTGTCTTTTCTCTGTGTGTTTGAGTATTTTGTTGTTGCTGTTGGTAATTTGTGATTGTTTTTATTTTTATAAATTGTTTTTTTTTTAGTTTAGTTTTTCTTACTTTCTTAAAAATTAAAGTTTCATTTTATAAAATTTGTTTCTTTTCTTTTTCTTTTTTTATATATTTTTTTTTTTGTTTTGTTTTAAAAGCATCTTTTTACAAACACATTATTATTATTATTAAATATTATTACTAATTTATGTTTTTAATTTAATTTTGTGTGTGTGAAAATATCAAACTGTTGTTGTTGTTTTTTTGTTTTTGTTCGTTCTAGGCAAATAGATTTCTTTAAAAGAAAAAGAAAAATCACAAAATAATGATTGAGAAATGATATGAAATAAAAAAAAACAAATAAATAATTATAATAATAATAATAATAATAATAAAAATACATATATTTGTTTTCGTTTTTGTTTTTTATGCTTTAATTTAAATATTAAGTTATTTGAAACGTCGTTTGGACGTTTCAAAGTAGGCCTGTTTCAACATTGTGTGCCGTCCCCAAAGTATTGGGATCAAAGTTCATTTTCAACTCTCCAGCTAGGACGATTTCTGATATGCACCCAACAATACCGCTCGTATATCTTCGGCGTGTAAAGTAACTGGCATCAGGCATGCCACCTGAAAATATTCAAAAAAAGACATGATTTTTTCATGGTTTTTAGTTACTTGGGAGCCATAGAATTACGAAAGAAACTTTCATTTGCCTTAAACGATACGAAAAGAACAAGGAAAAAATCACTTTTTCGCCCTAACGACCACGATTTAGCAAAAAACAACCGATTTCGATTTTGGGACAATGTTCCGTCGCCGTAGCCTAGTAGGTAATTATTAGACGTGATATACTTTGACATTCTAAAAACGATACTCTAGTAAACGTTTTGCTAATTCTATAAATAGCTGGTTTACTGAGTATCATGAACCTCGTGAGAGGAATATATGCGCCTTATCGTTAAATTAAAGAATTATTACAGCAAAAGCCTTTCAAATACACACAGCACTGAGCGCAATAGGGCCATATGGAGGATATTTAAGCAGTCCGCCGCTGGAAGTTTTGTTAAAACTGCTTTAAAATTCTCCGTATTGCAGTACTGAAAAAACCACTAATACAGTATGAAGAGAGAGACCAACTTTAGTATCGATTGATGATACGATGTGGTGTGGTGGTGCAATTCTAGGTTCAATCACGAATCCAAAATTACAGTTTCGTTACCAACAACGATTCAAAGTGATGAGCTTTATAGGTGGTGAATTTGATGAAAGACTTTCGTCTGCAGAAAATCCGAAGCAGCAGATCAAAGAATCGTTGAAATGGATGTCGATTTTTCTAAGAATAATATGTATTTGACACAATTCGCTCATAATCGAAGTGATGTGTCATCGGTTCACAAGAGTTTATACCAGAAAGAAAAATTTTTATTTTATCGTGGCTTCTAAAATAAACAGAATGATGCTGTTTTGGTTTCATTTAAAGTGAAACATTGCCTCTCCAAATGTCAACTATTTGAAGCAAGTTTCGTTTGCCTGATAAGGCATCTAAAGTGCTATATTCCGGAATAACTTGTTTAAAATCTCGAATGTCGAAACTCGATTATATCAGAAGTACTGACCTACATAATACTGCAATAAAATTATCGCAAATTGATTTAAAAAATTAAATATACTGAATTATTTAAATAAACAAGAACTTACCAACGTATAATCCGGTGTCAGTGTTCAATTGACGTAATTTACCCGGTGACCTTGATGAAGGACTCTTACGGCCATCCACTTCCAAATAACCCTCTTGAGAATCTCTGTAAAAGTAGGATACACAAATAAATATTCAATTGAAATAGAATTTCTAAAAAAAATGAATTCATACCTTATGGCTCTGACACGATGCCAAAGGCCATCACTAACTTTGGTGGCATTGAATCGTATATTCACCTCACCGGAACCCAAATTATAGCGAAAGTGTAGGTATCTATTAGAGAAAAACAAAACAAAAACAAACAAAAATGAAATCAAAATTAAATTAAATTAAATGTGGAAAAAAATCAATAAAAACTCACCCTTCTTCTATGCCTAGCGATAGATAATCATCACTATCACGATCGGAGGAACCCACACGGCCAGTCCATAATATAACACCATTTTCTGATCTCGTTTTTATTCTTAAATTCAAATCGATATTGTAACTGATAATTTCACTCATAGTCTCGGCATCATTGTAATGGAAATAACTGTCCTGGCCAGCAAAACAGGCACCAAAATTCTTACGCACCCCTATTAGATGATGATTTTCACTGGAGGGTAAATCGAATTTGCCCAAAAGACTCCAATCGGTATGGGTTTGAGTAGCATCCGAGGCCAAAACTGATGGTTTTTTGGGGTTGTCGTTAAATTTTTCAGTTGAATCATCATCACTCTTCTCCTCGTTATCATCTTGTTGGGATTGTTGATGGTGTTGGTTTAATTCGTGCTCTTCACTGTAGTCATATTCTGTTATAATTAATTTAGGTTGCTTGGGCTTATAGGGACCCTTGGTATTGGCCATTATGCGCTTCATATCCTGAGCCAATTGTTTGCGCTGGTAATCCTCAGTACCATCGTTGGAATCGAATAGACGTTCGTCCATAACAAAGGTTTCGGTTTCTTCGTTATCAATGCTCGAAGGCGTGGTCGTGTCAGAATCAGGTGCCATGTCATAATCCTCATCGTCTTCGGAACTGCTAGTTTCTAAATGGAGAGCTTGTTCTTTAAGCCTTTCCCTTGAACTGCGCTCTAAATCTTGCCATTGTTCGACTAAAGCATCGGGGTCATCAAAGGTCAATATATCACTGCCCGTTTGGGTTTGAAAACTTTCATAATGTGTGGGCAAACGACTCAACTTATGTAGGGGTTTATCCTGTATGGATGTTTTATGATGCGGATCCGGTTTGTTATTGTTCAATCCTTGGTGACTGTGGTGGAAATACTTTTTGTTTGCAATTCTTGTAGCAGAAGCTGCAGCTTCAGCTGGAGTTGTAGTTGTAGTTGTCGTTGTCGTTGTGCTGGTGGTAGTGTGAGGAGCGCGTGTTATTGTGGTTTTACTGGTATTAGGTGGCATATTATGTTTACGTTTGTTACGTTTTCGTTGTAGTTTTAAAGATAATTGTGTTGGCGGCTGTTGTTGTTTTAAAAGCTTTTGCTGCCTAATTTCTTCGGCCTGCTGTTGCTGTTCATGCATAGCTTTAATATCGCGAAATATTATATCATCCTCAATCTCATCTAAATCGTCATCTTCATCTTCTTCTTCGTCATCTACATTTGCATCTGTTGGCTCATCATGTAATTCGTCATCAATGTAGATGGTGGCAATAGCCTTGTTATTTTCGTTAACACTCGAGTCAATGCCATCACCATCACTATTATCATCATCATCATCCATATCGTCGTCGTCGTTATCGTTGTCATCGTCTCCGTTCTCCTCCTTTTCATCATTATCATATTTGGCATCCGTATTAACTTTGTCTATGATTTGTTGCAATAATTCCGGTGCAATCTCATCGAATTCTATAGTCGGCTGATGATGATGCTGCACATTTTTGAATCTCTGCCAATTTAATGTTGTTGGCTCTGATGTTGTTAATGATTTTGTTGTT
Organism: Sarcophaga subvicina; assembly: GCA_936449025.2. Classification (NCBI taxonomy): domain Eukaryota; kingdom Metazoa; phylum Arthropoda; class Insecta; order Diptera; family Sarcophagidae; genus Sarcophaga; species Sarcophaga subvicina. The sequence continues at coordinate 1,281,178 of OW388084.2, forward strand.
GTTGTTGGTGGTGGTGGTGGTGGTGATGCTGCTGTTGTAGTAGTTATTGTTGCTTTACTGGTTGTTAATTTAGGTTTCTGTTGCTGTTGTTTATGCCACATCATATGCTGCTGCTTCTTAAACTTTCGATGACTTAAACCAGCCTTCTGGTGCTGTTGCATTTGTAGTTGTTGTTTGTAGCCATTATAGCTATTCCGGGCATTCAAATCATTATGCTGAGGCATGGCAATGCCACCACCAACTGCAGCACCTTTTCTGCTACTACTTTTGGCCATCATTGTTAAAGCCTTATTTTTTTGCAATTCTTCTATTGATACTTCAGCCTCTTTATTGCATTGGACATTATAGACACTACAACGGCACTCGTAGCTCTCCATTTGAGGCACACATTCAGCCAAAGGACCACAAGGTCTTGCCACACAGGCATGCGGACAATTGCCGATGTTCGAGCCACCCAAAGCCTCTGAGACAATTGCCAATGAATGGCCATTTATTTCAATCTGATCAAAAAAAAAAAAACGAAATAAAACAACAACAACAAAAAAAATCCACAAAAAGTTAAACCAACAATTCGTTTTTTCAAGCTCCTTGTACAAGTGTACGATGTGTGTGTGTGTGTGAATGTGTATGTGTTAAAGTTTGAGTTTGTGTTCGTATGTATGTGTGAATGTGAAAGTGTTCGAAATACTACTTACACGTTGTATGCAACCCATAAAAAAGGGTTTATTTTTCAAATCCATGGGTAATTTGTCAACATGATTTACGCCACCCACAAACAGATTTTCTGGCAACGAAAGGTGCCAAAAACCATTTGAAGAGATCGTCATCACTTCCGGCAATTGGTCAATCTGTGAAATCAACAACAAAAACAAGAACCAAAAAACGTGAACATTTTTAAGAAACATTTTATTATTCATGACTACCAACCACAAGACAATTTCAATATTTTTTTTAAAGGCACTACGAATACTTATATAGAGCTAGAGGAGGCCTATGTATTTCCATAAAAATGCTGATAATAAAGTGAATCTAGTCAAAGGCTAATAAAACGATAAGAGGTATTACATTTACTAAGCGTTGCTAAATGTTGAAAACAGAATAAGAGAGGCTGTGTCTCATGTGTTACTTACATATGTAAAGGGAAGTACATAATCAGCATTTGCGAAATATTTTCTACCGCCTGAGGTGGCATTACTTTAATGGAAGGCAATAGATTAAAGAATAAACTTCAACAATTGTTGAAGCCTCTCTTGCAAATATACAAATGTAGTCTAAAAGCTTGCCTAGAGATTCAAAATCAATGAACCAGATAGAATTATAGGCTGATGTATAAACACTCTTTACAAGTGGTGTTAGAGGAGAGGGAGGGAAAACTGAGAACGTCTAATCGCGAAACACCAACATATTTTGTACCACCGATTATAGAGTCTTTCATAATCTGTTCAATGTATACTGAAAATATTGGGTTGCGAACTGTGTGTCATAATATATGTAGACTGAATAATACCAATGTCATCTTCTCCAACTTACAAGAATATGGATGTGGGAACTATTGCTTGTATCTTCTATCCTTCAGAAAATGAAAGGCAGATGTGATAAAAAAAATCTAATCTTAGATGCAATGGAAATTTACGTCTTTGTGCTTTGGACTCTTTTATTATAAGGACAAAGTCCATACTCAACTGCATGCGTTGACTGAAAGAACATGTTTAACGTGACTGGCCTGTGTGTGCAAAAAAGGCAACTTGGATCTGAATATTAGACAGAATATACGGAATATGGAATGGAATTGTGATTGTGATTTCACAATAAATTAACTATAGTGGGGGGGTTAGTTTAACACGTAACAGTTTTTTTTTAATGTGAAATGCTTACTTTTAACACTGCTAAACGAGCTGTGCGTGACACCTTAATGGTATGCCATTGGCCTATGGTTAAAGAATATTGACTCCTTAAAAGACAAAAGAAAAGAGAGAAGAAAAGAGAATTCATTTTAAAAAGAATTCATCATCAAAATGGTATTAAACTTACCTTACTACCGCTGGACCACTTCCCAAATCGAAAGTAAACTCCACAAAACCATTATTTAAAGCCAAAGCTACAAAATCACCATGATGTTTAGGACCCGAATATAAAATTAAACCGTCTGCCAATTCCGGTTTCAAAATAACCTATGAAAAGTAGTATCAAAATATTTCAATGATCAGTTTTGAATTGAAATACACTTTGAAAAATAATGATGGATTGATTACCTTTAACTCCAGCCATATTAAAGCACTATCGTCCAAAGGAGCATAACGTAGAAATGATGAACCATTAAAGGCAGGCACCTTGAAATTCAATTGCAAAAAATCTTACGATAGAAGAATATTTCATTTAGTTTTGGATGTACAAAAATACCTGCAAGTCCATGCGTATTTCACACAAATCGCCTACAAAGCCTATGGGACATAAGCAGATGGCACCCTGGTCCGAAGGTAAACATTTGCCGCCATGCTGACAAGGATATTTAAAGCATTTGTCGGTAATGCAGTCCTCTGTCGAAAAGAAAGTTTAAGAAAGTTTAAAGAATTTTAAAAAAAGCAACGATAACTTACGTATATCGAAACCTTTGGTTACATCACCTAACGGATGTTCTTCAAATTTATAGTCATGTTCATTGGCCACAAAACGTCGTATACAGCCCAAGTAGCCCGTTGTCAAAGGCAAACGATTTGCCAAACCGGTTATGTTGCCGGTGCCGCCCAAAAACACCGGCTCACGGAATGTTATACGTGAAAAGAGGCCCTTTTTGTATGGAAGGCAAAGAAGTTCGTATTAGAAAGAAACTTTCAAATTCTTTTCAATTAATCTGAATTACTTAAGTACTTACATTTGATCTGCCCTGGACTTTAGTACCGTGATTTAGTACCAACCAAGCATCCCATCGATGGCGATATATAATCACAGAATTCCATTCATTTAACAGAATTGTTTCTCTAGAGCGTACACTACCAGCGCCACTGCCACAATCGAACCTTTAATCGAAATTAAGAATGTTTTAATTTTACCTTATTATTATTGATTGCGAACTAACAAACAAAGTATGTACTACCAAAAAAGTACCAATATTGTGGGTGATGTAATGTAAATAAATTAATATTTGTACATATACAGGTTGAATAGATACTAGATACTTACCAAAATTCCACAAAGCCCTTATTTAATAAGAGGGCCATAAAATCCCCCGTTAAGTCATCACGTTCGCCGCTTAATAAAATTATACCATCAAATGATTCGGGACGGAATTCTATGCGTAATTGTACATGTTTGTAAGCTCCTCGTAAGGCAGGAAAAGCCAGCCAAGAATGTTTTGAAAATTTCGGTACACGTACCTTCAGATCTGAGTGATAGAACGAAAAGTGGAAGAAAAGAATATCAAAGGATGTACATTCGATATTTAGAAAGTAGGTTTGTATGCTTACCTTCATTACAACTATTGCCTGTTTTACCGAAAGGACACAAACATCTTGAGGACCCATCGGTATTATCGCAAAGGCCTTCTAGGCCACACTCTAAATTACAAATTCTGTTGAGGGCCGTTGATAAAGAAACAAAGAAGAGAAGAGTGTTAATGAGTAGAGTAAGGGAGGTTTATAATGGTATATTATAGGATAAGGTGTTATAATTTCTTAATGATTCCCTATTGTGTTGATTTCTGTTTTGGATTAATTTGTGAGATTGGGATTAAGCTTTATTCCGATTTAATCTAGGTGGTCTTATAGCTATACTAGAGCAGCTTACTTTAAAATTTTGAAGACATTGAATGGTTGGAATGAGAAGAATGGGTTTGCGTAAGTCCATATAGAATTGAATGTTTAATCTGCATGAGAAATTACAAAATTCTTAAACTCAATACTTTGGAGTGGCGGATAAAGTACTTTGTTGGGCCAAGTACTTAAATATGATTTAGAAAAGGGAGATTTAATCGTCCAAGCAGTATATCATTGAAAAAAGGGGCTAAGCCTGAGCCGATCTATATGTGTCGCGTTGACATGGTGATGTGTTTATGTATATGTGATGTGATATTTTATTCACTCATCCTAAACTATATAAATTAATTTTTAAGTTTTAACATTTAATTGCTGTATAAGTTAATTACATCTGCTCTAACTCTCTCTGCATTCAATACTTACGTATTTGTTTCGGATGAACTTATAAAATATGATATGTTGTTTGAAATATTATTGTTGTTGTTGTTGTTGTTGTTGCTGCTTCTACTGGTGCCATTTAAGGCAACATTTTTAACAACAACATTAAATTGTTGTAACGATTGTGCACTAGTGGCAGTTTGTTGTTGTTGCTGCTGCTGCTGTTGATATTGCAAACGATCATTGTTAAATAATTGTTGTGCCGATTGGTGCAGCTGTTGCTGTTGCAATTGTTTATGTTGCAATTGTTGCTGGTGTTGGTGCTTTTGTTGTTGCTGTTGTTGATATGTTAAATGCTTAAGTGGTCTTAAATTCAATTGATTATTATTGACGTCATCATAAATTGACCTGTCCTGTTTGCCATAATAATCATTAAACAAATCCTGCTCCTCCTCCTGCTCCTCCTCCTCCACACCCTGCTGATGCTCTGTTGTAATTTTTCTTGTTGTTGCTACTGCTGCTGCTGCTGCTGCTGGTGGTGTAGTTGCAGACATCGAGGCAGTAGTGTTAGTGTTGGTGTTGGTACTGGTGGTTATCGTCATTGTCGTTGCTGTTGTAGATGTTGTGGTGGCGGTTGATAACTGTCGGTAGCGATGCAACAACAGATTTAAGGGTTTTGTGGTTGTCATTGTCACTAAACGTTGCTTGTGTTGGAACTGCTGTTCACTACTTGTGTCACGCTCCAACGCTGCTGCATTACCGTTATAATAATTGGCATCCATGGAGCCACTACTCTCATTCGATATGTAATAATCATTAGGTCTTTGGGGCAGTGAATCTAAATCATCGTTAATGTAATTGGAATCGTCGTTTAAATCATCCTCTTCCTCCACTGATTCTAGAGATAGCGAAGCTGATACTGACCCTAAGGAGGATTTAAGTGAAGATGAAGACCCCATATAAACTGAAGTTAAATGATTATCGTCACTGTTATCCTGAGCCAGTTTGGCGCTGAAAGAGGCCCCTTTTTGGTATAAAACATCCTCATCAGATTTGCTGTGGCCATCTCCACTGCCCGTAGAGTTGATCACTAAAACAAAAATTCCCCCACATAACAATTGAATCCAAAAGCGTAAAACAGAAATAAAAAAATAAAAGACAAGGAAATGTAAATAATAAGAAAAGAAAACAACAAAACCAGAAAGAAAAAGAAGAAAGAGAAAAAGATAAACAATTAAATTGTTTAAATCGTTTGTTATTTTCTAGTTGTCGTTGTTCTCTCGAGGATAGTGAATGAGAGAGAGTTTGAAGGTACGTACCTTGACAGCTGTAACCGTTTTTATTGAGTTCATAACCTTCGATGCAATCGCATTCGTACATTCCGTCATGGATTTCATAACACAATTGTTCGCAGGGACTGGTATGACCACAGTGTCCTAGAAATAAAAGGATAAAGGAAACAAAAACAACAATAATCATACACATAATACATAATACATAAAACAAAAGCCAACAATAACAATCATTTGCGAATAACAAAATGAAGAAATGACTGAACGAATGAATGAATGAATGAATGATTGAGTGAGTGAAGGTTTGTTTGTTTGTTGTGAAATAAAATGACAATTTTACAACTACAATAACAACAGCAAGAATAATAATAACAAAAAAAAACAACACAAAAGCATATAATATATGTACGTATGTATGCATGAATGTACATACATATGCATGTGTGCATGCATGTGTAAATGTATGTATGTCACAATTGTTGTGTGGTGTATTTGCATTATTTTTATATGAACCGTGATGTATACATATGTACATATATATGTATATACAGTTCGTAAACACTATGGCAGTACAGAACGAAAGTATTCTTATGCAAAACAATTCCATTATAATACACGGAATGCAATACAGATGCATGATAATACATGTTGCCACCGCTTAGGCCATTTTGGTTACTTCAACAAAAATAGAAACTTAGCTTGCTTCGTGAATCCAAAGAATTCGAACGCTACACGTGTTCAGTTAGTATGGATCGGTTTCTCAAGGCTCAAGGCTCAAGGCATTGTGAATGCAAGTGTTTGTTGGATAAATAGTGAAATCCGCAGAGTGTATTAATAAGTATATTTTTAGCGAAACAAAACTTCTATTCAGGAAGGGCGTAAGTACTTGAAATACGCGTAGTCTGTAAACCAGGCAACTGAGCATTTTTTTAACATTTACAACCATGTGTCAATTCTAATGGAGACGTAAGTAAGCACAACCCAAACATCAGAAGCTCCTTGGTCAAACAGGTCTACGATATTTGAAATGTAATTACAAAGTATGATTTCAGTATGGCTTAAAAAACGAAGCAGCGTGACACACAGGCGATATTGATTTAATCCTTATTAATTCTGGAATTGTGGATCTTTAGTCGGAGGTATACATTTGGACGATACTTTTCTGAAAGGTTTTCTTAAATTGTGTAATTAAGTAAGTAAATTGAATCACTTATAATCGAATTCATTAAATACAAATAAATACGCTGGTGACTACTCGTACAACCATAATGTCTAGAAAGTATTGAAAGAAACTATAAGAGGGCTTTCCATACGGTAGGCAAGGATCACAGCTAAACAGCCTCTTAATTACTGATAAAGCAGCGTATTTCAAGCCACGGCGATTTAAAACTAAATTTGTCTAAGTTGCAGACATGATCGCACTGGCATCGCGAGAGGATTATGCTGTATATTACCCGAAAACTAATACCCATGAAAATAGTTCATATATAAAAGCATCAGTTCCATAAAACTTTGTAATAAAAAACTATTATTGACAGCTTCTTTAATAGTTTAACACACAGTGGTAAAATATGCTATACTTTCACTTTACAGTTTTGCTTTAATAAAGGTAAAAAAAAAGCCGAGCCAGTTTGGTCAATAATAGAGCAATTGCGTTTTAAAAACATCGCCATGCCATACACAACGATTGTCGGTCGTTTGAAAATCGTATATTCTGGTTGGTGGTCTGGACTTGAACCCAAATGGAGAATGATGCTTCTCCAATAAAAACGTGTAAAAGACAATGGGGCAGGTTTTTTTTAATAGGATGGAAGTATTCTATGATGTCTGCAGAATGGGTATAAATTGATGAACAAAATGGTACTCATTTTTCAACCCATTAATAAAGTCTTTAATTTTATATACAAAAATAATGGATTTTTTCTACTTAAGCTTGACTTTTAACTTACACTGTAACGGCAAAACTTTGGTAAAGAAAATACTGCAATTTAAAGGCGAAATAAAATTGCATGCAAATCTACAACATTTCTTCACATACACATTTATAAACATGAATACCATATGCATATACATACATAGATGATATGTACGTAAATACATATGTATGTAAATATCTGTTGTATGTGCATTGTATTGTATGCATTTGAATGCATATTTAATCAAAACACAGCAAAAAAATGTCATGAATGCCAACTGAAAGTATCAAAAGCGATTTATTTGACATTTTTTATTCTTTTTTTGTGTTGTTTCCCCTCCCTTTCATTTATTTTTTTTATTATCGTTGTTGTTATTGCCCGTTTTATTGTAGGACAGGAGAATATACAAATAAAAATGCTTTTTTTTTTGCCAGCATTTAAAATCGAAATCTAAAATTAAATAAGTACGGTTTCCATAAATTGTCTTCAAGGCTGAATCGATTTAAATGCAACTTCAAATTAATTGCAAAAAAACATAACAAATAAAAAGATACAGCGACTTTCAGCTCTAAAATTATTGCAAAGCCATAAAATTTCACTTTTCCACGCACACTGTCACAGTTCAGGGTAAAATTGGGCAACTCTTGCAAAGTTATTCGTTCAAAAATTTAATCGGCCAACGAACAAGAACAACACTATGCAAGCTGATTACCAGTGCTGAGAATTAGTTAATCTATTAAAGTAATATTATTATTTATAAATGTGGGGCGGGGCTCCCATTTTGGGAGAAATATTTAAGGCGTTGCTATACATTTCGTTAATTGTTAATTAAATAAAAAATGTTTATAAAGTTTAAGTATTTTCTATAAAAAGTTAATTTTCTGTACTATATTTTTCGTCTTTACTGTACTTACATATATACATAGTATATTACAAGCAGAAAAACATTGAATTTAATCATGGTTGCGGTTCTCATTTGTATGTGTGATAATATTTTCCAATAAAGCATACGCTCCCATCAGAAAAAAAAAAAATAACTATAATAAACGGATAACAAAAAAATTTGTCTCATTTCATTTTGGTTGTTGTTGGTAATTTTTTTTTATTCATTTATTTGCTTGTGTGTGTTTCTTCTCCAAAAATATCAACTAATTTAAGGTCTTTTTTTTTGTTCTAGTAGAGCATGTAAATGTATAAGTTGTTTGCGTGTTCATATGCCGAGTTTTTTTTTCACTTTTCGTTGCTGCAAAAATATTATAACACGTACGTGTTGGTGTTCGTAGTTAAGCACTCGTCATTGTTGTTTGCCAAATAGTCATGTTCGTAATATTATTACAAGTACAACATCATAAACAAATAACATAACGGTGTTGATTTTAATGTTGTCTAAGCGGTTTATGAGTATTTGTCACGCCTTTAATATTCGGAACATATATATACGGGTAGTTTCTCCTCAAAACGAAATGAGAATGTGTGGCAAAAGAGAGATTTCGTAGTGATTTTATGACTTGAAACTGATCGGCTTCAAAATAAGTAAACAACTCAAATAAATGTCAGGCAATAGCTTATAATCAAAGCTTAAATCCTGATTTTTACCAATAATTCGATGATTTTTGTTAACATTACTCCTGTTAAGATTCGTTCAATATCTGATCTGCGTCTACATACATCAAATTTGAATGAGAATAGTTTTCGTATTGCTTTTAAAAGTCTGCGAATTTTTGAGTCATTTACTCCATATACTATTGTAATTGAAATGGATTGAATGAAAATAGCGTCAGTTCTGTTAAACAACCTGATCTTAGATGCAATGGAGATTTAGATTTGCTTTTATTAGTTTTAGGATTAAGACCCAAATTCAATTGCTTTCGTTTGCTGGAACAGGAAGTAGGTTAACGATGGTGTCTGTATTCTCTCTGTTTAGAATGAAGAGAAACAATGTTTTCAAGTCTTTATGACCTAAAAAGCATCATAAGCGCATTGTATGTCTAACATTTGGTGCTGCTGTGTTTGTAGACTTGCTCAGAATAAAAGTAGACACAGATTAGTCTCTAGTGTAAACGTAATCTTGGACACTGTCCGGTCCTAAGTTAATTTTAATTTATGAACATCCGGAATGGGGCCTAATAGCGGGACACATTTGATGCATAATTACGCTCAAAAGAGATACGACTGAATTACAAACGTTTCATTTTATGTTGTCGTTTCACACACACTATTTAATAAATATTTGTAAGGAATTCAATATGGGTGGAAGTGGTTTTGAATTTTTCAATGGTTTTCAATTCGTTTCCATTACTTATACAGCTTATATGGCCTTTTGTATTCAATTAAATCATTATTCTACAAATTCAAGCAACAGCTTGTGTCATTTTGAACATTTAAGAGCTCAAATTAAGTTCAAAACGCTTGAAAATCATGAATTTGAAGTGTCCTCGACAGTATCTGCCACGCATACATGTATGGTGGTAAATGATGGTAGTAAGTGGGTATGTGATGCTTAATAGCACTCTAACGTTATCTAATCACATAATTGATGGTTATCGATAAATTAACTCTCATTGATTATCGAGTATCCATAGATTGAGAAAAACAAATAAACAATAACTGTCAGTTGCACAACATAATTGACAAAATATCAAACAATGTATATGTATGTATATGTATGCATGTGTGGGGGAAAATAATAAGTACCACATACATACATACATATAAGCTTTAACAGTTAGAGAGAAATTAATGAGTTTTACTTAAAATACATAAATTCAACGTATTTTAATTACAACAATTAAAAACCTAATAATTGTCAGCATAATTTTAGGTCTAACTGTAAATACATCATCACTTCGTATCATAAAAGTCCGCATACAATGGTTTTAACAAAAAAATATTTAAGTAGCCATATTCCGTGTGTGTGGGTGAGGTGGGTGGGTGTGTGAAGGGGTCACAGTTAGTGGAGAAGATTAATGAACACAACCAGCCAACGATTATAAGTAAATAATACTTGTTTCAATAGTCTTCTCTCATTCACACACAAACACTTCACCTCAATTCTGTCTCTTACAGAATAAAAATAATATTTTAAGCTTTTCCGTTATAGCGCTTAAAATCAATTTCCAGTTTTTATAAATGCTTCAGAGTAAACGGGCAAACGAACAAAAACAAAAAAAAAAAACAACACAAAAAACAAAAACAGCAAATAAAATTCAATTACCTTGAAAAGCAGCCTCCATTGTAATTTCCGCTTCGGCACTTTTGGCTGTAGCCAAAATAGTCACCAGAATAAAACCACGCATCAGCATATTATCCTTTGTTTTTATCATTTTCGTATACGTTTACGTACAGGTTTGCCTATTTTGCTGTTGTTGTTGCTGTTAGTTCCTTCGTTGTCGTTTTTATTATTGCTATGACTGAAGAGAACTTTTATTTACAAGTGAGTTTTCTCTTTCTCTCTCTCTCTCTCTGTTGCTGTAAAATGGTGTATAAGGATATTAACGATATTTACGTTGAATTATTGTTGTTGTTGCTGTCATTAACACCGCTGGTAGTGTGTGGGGATTTTATGTATTTATAAAGTTGCACAGTGAGTTGGCGTAGGGGTAGTAGTAGCAGCAGCAGTAGTGTAGTAGTATTAGTATTGATATGAATGTTTCAAGTTGAGTAGCAGTAGTAAAACGAAAATGGAAACGAAACGTGTGTATGAGAGAATGACTGGCTCGTTTGCTTTTTGCAACAGGATCTCTGATGATTGATGTTTTTCGTTGTTGTAAACAAAGGCAGTATGTGGGTGTAATGACAAGATTAAAGATGTGGGTGAGTATGATGGGTTGATATGAGTGAGTATGAGTGTAACCGAAAGCGTTAGATTTAATAAACAACGTTGATGCTGATTATGTTTTGTTTTGTTTGTACTTCAATACTCTTTTTATTCGATTTCTTTATTATACTTGCTCACTTCTTCTTCTTAATTTTCTATGTAAAAGAGTATAAATTTGTTTTGTTGTGTAATTTTAATGATGATGGTGCAACAGTCGTCATATATTTTCATCTGCTACTGATTATGTTCTCATGTATTGCTCTCTTGTTAACATTAAAGCTTAGGTTAGGCAATGCAATTGTGTGTATGATTTTTATGTACTTCTTAAAAAGGAATTAACGACGAAACGAAACGCGAACACAAAAGAAAAACGAGTTTTAATCCACATAATTCGTCCTTAAAGGCAAAATGATCATCTGCAAAAATGCATTAAAACAAAAACAAAAAATATAATAACATTATGAGACGCAATGTTAGAATTAAATACACACAATACATACATATGTATGTACATATACACAAGCAATACAATATAAATATAAATATTGAGAGATAGTTACCCAACCCAATTAAATTTCTTATACTGTTAAGCACTGATTTCGTTATTTTTTGCTAACGGTTTGAATGTTCTCGTTTTTTCTCTTTCACACAGTCACAGTGATGGTTCAAACGTGAATTTGTCGTTTAAGTTTAATTTGTTGTTGTTTAAGTTTATATTTAAAAATTTTTTTTCAAATGCCCGATTACAATGTATTTTTTGTCGATTATTGTCAAAGTTTAACAATAAATCCGTATTAAACGTGCCCCAAATTTGATTGACTATGACAAAATCATCGGTTATGTAATTATTAAATAAAGCAAATTACATGAGAAAGCAATCAAACGTTAATTATTCATGTTTTACAAGTTAAAAATACCATAAAATATTTAACATGTATATATGTATGTATGTATGTTTGTATATGTGTATTTACATGCACACACACAGATGCATATCATTGGAATTATACAGTGAAGGTGATGAATATAGAAGCAGATTTAAACATTGCATTCAAATAAGGGGTTTTGTTTGTTTGAATAATTATTTTAAAATCATTTACGAATACTTCATACTTTAGCCTTATAAAACTCTAACTCTACATAAATTACTGAAAAATGGCTAAAAATATGGTTTCGTTACTGGCATTGCATTTCTCAAAACTCACTCTCTCTGCGTGTTCATACCTTTTTTATAACAAATATTCAACTTTCTCTATTTTTTTAAATTAATTTTAAAACCCACCCTTTATTTATTTCTTTTTTTGTACTTTTTTGTATTTTTGTTGTGGCACTGCTTACGTGTTTTTAAAAACAGAAAAACCTTGACCGATCATTTCCATCTTCTAATTTTGTTTAACGTTTTCTTATTGTTGTTGTTGTTACTGTTTATTAAATTCTTGTTATTAATACTTTTAACGAAAATTTCATTAAAATCTTCGTAATTCACACTATCGGACACGAATGTGTTTGTGAAACACAAAAAATCAATAGAACGACATTAGAAGAGCAGAGAAGTTAATGTGTTGAATTAATGCATGCAAAAGCTTTGTTAGTTAAATGTCCTTACATACATAAATACATATGTACACATGTATATGTATTATGTTAGTAGTATAAGTACATACATATATGTATTTCAATACAAGAAACATAAACTGAAGCACATAAGATAGCATTTGATAATGTTCTAAGAGAATTGGAATCATTTCAAAGAAAAATCATATTTTTCATATTGAAAAAGTATTTCAGAATTCAGCTTCAAGTAATTCATATCATATTTTTCATATTGAAAAAGATTTTCAGAATTCAGCTTCAAGTAAACGAAACGAATGCCTCCATATTGGCTTCCATTCATCCAATTTTTTCGTATTTCTTTTTTATTTAACATTGTACAATATTTTCCGTGCACATACTTTTGGGTAATTTTTAATACGGCGATCAAAATCAATTATTTTTCCGCTATAATGAAACACACAGTACCACACATCCACAGTGCAGTGGTTTTTTAATGCTACAAAGAAAACCTATTATTATTAAAAAAAAACGGAGCAGAACATGGGTGCACTTACTCATACATATACACATATGTAAGCTCACATGAATACATATTTCACATTTCACTGTGTTATATTTGCTCTAATTTTTTATTTTCATTTTTTATTTTTGTCTTTGCTGTTGTAATTTTTTCTAGTTTCGTTCGCGTGTTCATTTTTCTATTTAAATTAATATTGATTTTTCGTGTTTGTTGTTGTTGTTGTTATTGTTATTGCTGTTGTTATTGTATTGCATTGCATGTAAGTTTCTACCTTAACGGGCAATAACAAAAAAAAAACGAAATCAAAAACAAAAACGACAGCAACCATAACTAAATAAATGCAAATATTTTGTTATTGTTCTTTTTGTTTTGTGCTTAATGTTTGTCCTTAATAACACATACTCACTGAGATCAGCAGTGGTGGAGTAATTGATGGTATTATAGCGCGATCAGTGTTGCCATTGTTTATGGTGTAACAAATTTAACTTTTAATGATACTTACACAAGGTACCGTGCGTTTACTTAATATAAAATACCAAATACTTGTGTCTCTAAAATTTAATTGTTCTAATTTGAATTAAAAAATTCCTTCTGCTGCTAAAAGAAAAACACTGAACACTGAATAGCGTTAGAACCTCACACTTGCATATGTACATATGCATATGGATGTGTGAGTAGGAGTCTAACTGTTGATTAGTTGGAAGCATAAATATTTGCTATGAACTTTTATTTATATTGAGATTTGTGCGTGTATTAAAGTTCCTTAGAGGTATGGTAGTGAAAGAGAGAGAGAGAGAGACTTACACGTTGGCGTACTCATTTTTATGGAAAACCAACACCCATACATATATACATGCACATTTAGTACAGGTGCCTTAGTGTGTACGTGAGTTTTCCCTGCATTTTGATTTGTTTTTTAAAACATATTTCAATAGTCATTAGCTGTTGTCGTTGTCTTGTCAGTCTTAAACTTGAAATGCTCATTTTATTTTTGCATTACTTACAATCAGAGAAATATGAATGTGTGTATGTGTGTGTAGAAATATTAATTTACGCTGTCGGGTGTTACGACTGTAGAGATATTTTAGCGTGAGAGAAAGTTTAAATGAAATATGGGTACATTTGCCGGTGGAACTTGTCGTTTGAGGTGCTTCTTCTGCCACTGCTGATATGAGCAAAAATTCCTTTAATTTTTAATTTAATTCAGCTTTAGTCTTTTAAAACTTGGCCTAACTAATTGAAATTCTTTTAAAGTTAAGCTTAAAAACAAAACACCGGGTCAAAATGACGGAGTTTGCTACTGTAATTGAAGTGCATATATGACGTCACCAGAGCTTTACCAAATTTTCTTGTTTTGATAATAAAATTCTAATACTGATTGTAATTAATGAATTTATAATTGATCAAAACAGAAGAGATTAGCGTGCGAAATAAATGACAACAAGCAGATCAGTTAAAAACCAAAAAAAAAAAACGATGCGAACTTTAATTTCATTCGTTCACTGTGGATATGTTCTCTGTGCGTATGAGTAATTAAAATCGAATATTCGCTATGGCCTCCGGCGCTTACATTCCTGTGTAACGTGTTTATTAACAAAAACGGTTTGATTGATGATTATTTCAACGACATATTTACATCAGGGTTTCAGACAGATGGTCTTCAGTGACTGACTGCTGTAACACATATATTATTAGTTTTTGTGTGGGTGTTTTGTTTTAGAATCTGTATTTTTTTATTATGATTAGTCTGCAGAAAAATGTGGGATAGTACTGATTTCTTTGAAATATTTATTTTGAAATATTATTACCGCAATTGAAAAATTTAATTTGATTTTATATTGTAATTACAGCTGCAGTAAATGTTTAAATAAATATTTAAACGTAATTTAAGATGTTACATTAAATTACTATGTATTTTAATTGCGATAAAAGAAAATACACACAAAAAAATAAAAAAATTTAAGCTTTTAATGAATAAGAAGAATCAATATACATATGTATGTATGTGGTTAATTTGATTTAAAATAATTTTTACAACTTCATTTACCTACATACATATCTATGCATGGTTATATGTATGTAACATACATACATACACAAAGTGAAGGATTCAGTATTTTGGCTTTTGTTTAAGATTTTTTATTTTTTCTTTCATTTCACTCTTTTGTTTTTTTTAATTCTTTAATTTTTGCTTTAAACAGAAATTCCTAAATTTCCGGCTTTTTGTTTGAAGGAAATTAAAAATTTCTTTCAAAATATATGGAGACATTCATCTCAAGTTCATTTAAGTCACTCTCTCGCTCTCTCTCTCTCTCTCTAAATAAATTCATAAACAAAACACAAAAATATAGAGAAACAAACAAAAATATTTGATTTTAAAAAATTTCAATTCAATGCACAGTTTCTTTAGCACACACTCTTTCATACATGCATACATACATACATATGTATGTACGTAATATCAACTGTAATACGATTTGACACGAACATACTCATAGGCACTCCAGCACAGATGAATCATTGAGAAAGAAATCCACACACCACCACTATTACAGAAATCAAGGTAAGTTTGTTATTTTTCTATCTACGCTCTCTTGCATACAACCATTTAATATATGCGAGTATATACATATATGTATGTATGCACGTGTGTATGTATGTATATATGTATGTAGATAAACATTTCTCTGAAGTTATCTCCCTCTATACTGTGGCATATGTTATGTGCTCTATTAAAACTACAGTTAAAGTTTTGTGTGTATAGTATGTAAGTATGTATGTATGTACACATTCATAGGTGTCTCTGTATATGCATTAGTGTGCGTTTGTTTGTAAATTTGTGATGTCAAAAAGTTTCTTTCGGAAAGCATGAGAAGATTTTTTTTTATAGTTAAAGTAGAGAATATGAAGTATTTAGTATGACTTAAATAAAACTAAATAACAACAACAACAACTACACAACTAGCAACAACAACAAAAATATAAACTTCTGTTGTATTAAAATGTTAAGCCACCCACATGTGGACATATACACATACAAACTAGACAGTTATTTTTTAAAAGAGTAGCAAGAGAAAGAGAAAGAAAGAAAAACTTTAATAAAGCGTAGGAAATACAAATGAACACACTCCTTTACACATATGTACATACTTAGACAATTTCAGGCAGTGATGCCAACACTTATTTCATACAAATAAGCAAAGAAAATGTTTTGATTTTCAATTTAAATTGACGACTTTTTTGTTTTTAATGAGTTCAGAAAGAGAGACAAAAATATGTTTCGGCAACAGTTAAATCGACGACACTGCCTATGTGCCTTGTTGGCGACATTTCTTCTCACTTTGCTACATGTTCAATAACTTTCAATCTCAATAGTGGACCAGTAATAACTTAAAAAAATAGAAATAAAGGGATTTGGAAATCTTCACATATAGTAAAAGGGCGATGAGGACAATAAAACCAGTGATAGGGGATCAAAGACGGCCAGGGAATATAAGAAAGCAATTAACAATTTCTCTAGGGATGGCGCGATAGGCATTACATGGAAACCATGTTCTCAGGGAGTGATTGGATATGACCACGCTCTTAATCTGGCTAATAGAGTTCGACATAAACTTGGATAAGCTGATGCATTTTACATGCAACCAAAAACCCTAATCCAAGGCACAGTTGAAGAAATATGTAAAGATACTCTGGACATGGGATGAAAACCATGAGTATACAAACACTTTATACACAGTGTCTTGAGTACACTAATGAGCGTCCGTACGGCACCCGCCGCCATACACGGAAACAAACTATACCAGAGGAGTGGATGGAAAGTTTATACGAAATACAGAAAGTCCATGGAGCGTCTGGTTGGTACTCCTAATGGTTAATCTACATCAAGCGACGGCTAATTGACTTAGCTGTATGCCGATAAGCATTTGGTAGGTACCTTTTAAATGATTTCATTCAAAAAAGTTCAACCGTCGACTTTTTGACAAGAAATTGCTTCTAAATATAGCAAAACGAATAAAGAATTAAACGCAAATAATGAGAAATAATGTTATATATGTATGTGATATCATTAGGTTGGCAACACTATTTCTTCACATACGAAGCCAAATAAAAAAAATAGACTAGAGTTGCATACATACAAGGGAAGAAAAACTACAATAGGAAGCAACAGCAACAACAATTAAAATATAAAAAAATATACAAATATAAAATGCGAAAGGAAAAGAAATAAATACGAAAGGCAAACAAACAAACATACAAACATATTGAAAATAATAGGCAAAGCAGAGTAGCAAACAAGGAAGTTTGTCATGCCATACGTCTCTCTTTATTTTCTTGTAGGCTTTGCTGTTGTCTGTAACGGCATTCTTTTAAACTGGCCTAAAATTAAATTTTTGTTATCTAAAGCTTAGGAAGAAGAAGAAGAAGAAGAAGCACAAAACGATGTTGATTTGAAAGGTAATTTAAAATATTTTTTCCATGACCTGATTAGAGGACGACAATTTCTCTTTCGTCAAGATTTTGTACGATTTTCTAATACCCCGAAAAATATTTGTTTTTTGTTTTCTTGTTGAATTTTAAATATTTTTACAAATTTTGTGATAAAAGAAAAAAGAAATTCCGTTTTTTACGATTTTGAACAATGCGGGCTTTTTATACTAAAAAGTGTGCCTCTTACAAAGAAGTAAATAAAAAATATTTGGTTTTTTGTTCTGTATATTAGAAAATAAGTTCGAATATTATAAAATCAAAAACAAGTATAAGGGATTTGAAAAAATTACATACTTCTTTAAGAGAAAAATAAAAAAGTTTATTTCAGTATCCACTGTTAAAAATTGGAATATTGAATGCCAACAAAAATGTATGTGAATGTACAAAGTACAGGTATTGATACCTGTTTAGGCTTATTATTATTATTATTAGTAACATAATTATGTATTCTTATAACAAAATTTTAGTTTCAACTCTAATTGATTATGATATTTTCTAACTGAAAACTGTTTGTGTTACAGTTGTTAACATTTGTTGTGTATTGTTTGAAGTAATTTGTTGCAATGCAGCCACAATTTAGCTCTGCATTTAATTACTATAGTCACTTAAAAGCGATTACTATGGTTCTAAACAGTGTACAACACAAGTAATACACACTTTATTGACATTTACATTCCTTTAGTGTTCTTAGCTTCTCATATCAACTCCTGAAAAGAGGTTTGTTCAGTTTAGCTACCCACGGCACATTCGAGAATGAATTGCACATATTGATTTTGAATATCTTTCTTCGAAACCATCTTTCCTCTTCAACTCGGAAACAATTCTACTTTCATTTATCGGAAGCAATATTGCGTTTCCAATCAATTGTGGTCTTTAGTTCATGCAATTTCATAAATTCTGAATGTGTATTCATCTTCTTATTGAGAGCTGCCACTGTAGCATACGGCATTTGCATTAGTTTCAAATGATTAGCGCAAATTTTCCAGCTCCTACCCAATCGAAAAATTATAATCTGTACAGATAAGAAGAGTTGGGATAAGATAAGTTTCCTTTTTTTTTCTTAAGATAAGTTTCCTTTATTATTTTTTCGTATTATAACGCTTTATTCAAAAATATTCTAAACATTCATTCGTTTTTACTCATCAGTGCATGTAGGTATGTACGAATGCATGCATGTATGTACATATATATGTGTATAATAAATTTATGAAAGTATTCAAGGAAAAAAATACATTCAAATTTACAAATAATAACACTTGCAGTCAGTTTTTTTTATTATTGTGACGGACTGTATATTGTTAAAGCAACAAATTAAAAGAAAAGCTCATTCACACACACATTATTTCACATACACTCACTTCAAAACTCTCATGTTGTTTTATTTTATTGATAATTTTGACATCAAAGATGACATTGATGGATAAGGTCGATTATATTGTTACACACAAACAAGAAAAGAGAAAAAAAACGAAGAAAGAAATTGCCGACGTGTTTGAATACGTTTCTAGATGCTCTACACTACCACAATGTTAGATTTTAAAAGCCGGGTTTTGTTAAAACACTTGTACGGCACCTCGGCACCTTTGCTAGTACAACCACCATATACACTCGCATATAAAAAAGGAGAAACCGCATACAACAATACTGACAAACAAAAGAAATGAAAGCAAAGGAAAGAGAAATAGAGAAAGAATAAATAAAAAAAGAACCACTACTACAAAGTCTACTTAATAATGAACTGTGTATTCAAGTGCTGACACTACAAATCACTGAACTTTGTCATTTAACATTAGGAACGAAAAAATAATAAAAAAAAACAAAAACAAAAACAAAAGTAAAGCAACAACATTTTCTTTATCTCGCTCTCTCTCTCTCTCTCACTCACCGTCTCTCTCTCTCTCTCATTCTTAGTATATTTTAATTAAAATTTTTTTGTTTAGCTTATAACACTTATTAACAGCGAAAATGAAAATGAGTATGAAAATGATGTCATCATCATCATTTAAGTTTAATTAAAATAAATGCCGATTCCTTTTTTTGTTGTTGTTGCTTTTTTGTGTTTTTTTTGTAAAACTACTTATTTAATGGTTTCGTAATTTGTTTTTAATACTTTTAATTGCAATTAAACTTCGACTAAAATTAATGTAATAATTACACTCTAAAATACCGATTAAAATTCTCTTCGCTCTCCCTCTCTCTCTCTTCGCTCCTTAAAAAAAAGAAAGGAATACAACAAAAAGTTAAAAAAATCTAAGGCTCTCATACGCCGTTAATTAAAACAACGGCTATTAGTAATATCTACTCTCTCACACATACATACATACACGTGTTTGTAGTTTTTCTACATGAAAAGGAATTCATTCTCCTTCGGTTTGATAATAAAGAATCATAATAATTTTGTATATCGTTTAAGTGTGCATGAGTTTATGTAATATTATGTCAGGTATTTAATGGTTGTCTATAGATGTATAGATGTATGTGTGTGTGTGTACATGTATTTGTATGCGGTTTTATTCAAATTGTCATGTAAATGTGTGGGTATGAAAGAGCAAGAGCACATGGCTTTACTATTAATTTATGGTTTTGTTAACGCTACTCAAGCTACTACTGTTTTTTATTGGATTTTAAAGACAGTAGAAGGCAAAAGCTTATGAGAGACTCGAATAATATAGAAATATTCAAAGAAAGAAGAAATATTTGCTGTATAGATATATATAATCTATCGCATAACCGAAAGATACTGATATGCTGACAATAAGGAGGTTTTTTAAAAAAGAGCGCAGGCCTTGTTCTTTATCAGAAGTGGATATTCGTTTTGAGCTCATAAATCACTTATTAAATTAAAGAGTTTAAGAAGAACCTTCTCGAATTCTTATGTCCCAACTAAGATGAAAGGATCAAAACATATTAACATGTAAAAAAAATAGACTATAAGCATTCTGTTAAATTCCTCTAATTTAATTAATTCCTATAAATATTTTACTCAATTTTGAAGAAAACACTGAATGTAGTCTAAATTTAATTTGACAGATTTCTTATTTTCTTCTTCCTTTTGTTATCATTCTTATCCTTTTGTTTATCCTTTAATAAAATTTATTCATATTTACTTTCATTTCATAAATATCAGGCAAAAACACTTGTCTAAGGCAATAAACGTTACTGACCTTTATAATAAAAGATCAGTTAAAAATGAGAGTTCATTAAAAACAAAGAGATTATTCAAGATTAATGGTCAAAACGGGTATTTATAAAAAACCTTGCTTTTATGTAAAGAAAACTATTGAAGAAACTTATAAACATAGCCTTATAATTTTGAATTAGTTTGAATGGAAGTAATTCTTAAAAGATTAAATTTTTAAAACTGATTTCCGTTCTCCACTGTATTTATGATTTTGTTGCTTTTAAGTACTTGTTTTCATTTGCCTTCGTTTTTTTACGCTGAAACAATAACAGAAGAAAACTTATAATGATCTTTCCTTACATTTAACACATTACGAGTGTGTAATTGTTTATGTGTGCATATGTATGAGTACCAATCATTAGTGTGTGTGAGCTCTTTAAGTGCAGAGAGAGAGAAAATATATTTTCAGTGTTTGTGTTGAAAGTTATGACGGTCGTGTATTATGAAGAATACCGGTAAGGCAGTCTATTTAACAGAGATGGGTACGTTGATTTATTAATGAATTGCATATTTGCAAGACAGTAGGCTGCTTAATTCTATTCAATTCAATTCTATTTTCTTATGCAGTATAAAATCGTTCACAGTATAAAATCTGTTTGTTTTTTAATTATAAAGAAATGCATTTTAATGTGGAGTTCCTAGTGATCGTAATTATTTTCTAATTGTTTTTCGAATTTATTTATAAAAGCCCTGGAAAAATATTGCAACACAAACCACTGTATGTGAACTCCATGTGAAATAGCATCATGAAAAAAATGAACTTAATTTCAACACGCAACAGCCATTACAACATTAAATGTCGAAGCCACGAATTCCTTTGCCATAAATTATAGCTTAAATGCCTACATACATACATGGTCTTAAAATTAATAACTTGTCTGTGGAAATAGTTGGAAAATTTCTAAAATTAGTTTCCAACAGCAACAACAACAACGCAACGAAATACCAAAACAGTTATTGAACTTCTCGCTATTGTTCGCTTCTGCTTGCTCCTTTGAAAATAATCCGAATAATATTCACAGACAGACACAGAGAGAGAGAGAGAGATAAATTGGAGAGGTTACAAGCTTAGCCGTAACACCATGAGAGATAACACATGTACGTACATATAAAGCTACTAGAGAAGTAGGAGACATAAAAAAAGGTTTATTTTTTAATTAAAGAAAAAAGTGCTTACATTTTTGTTTGTTTTAATATTTAAGTTCATTTCCATTTGTTTTTGGTTTTTTTTTTTATTTAAAAACAAACTTTTTTGCTTATCACTGTCAACATAATCAAACATTTGTTATATTTATTTACATACGCATACTAGTATAAGTATGTATGTAGATATTAACGTACACATACATTCAAATAGTGTGACTTCATTTTTTTAAATACTTTCTCACAGAAATGAGTTCACATTTTCATTTTCTCAATGAGCAAACAGTGTACGTGTGTATGTGTGTTTGTGTGGAAGCATATGAAATTCTAAAGCAATAAAAAAAGAACATCAGTGGCAACATCAACAGCAATGACAACAACAACAACTACATATGAAGACAATAATAAAAATCAATAAAAATTTAAAATTCTAAACACGCGATTTAAGTCAGTAAGTTATTGTTGTAGCTTTTCTCTCTCTCTCTCTGCCTAAAAAAATAAAAAAAAGAGCAAGAACAAGAGCAACCAGAATAAAATATACCAATAACTGCCATGACTATGAAATGCAAAAAAAATATAACAGGAAAACAAGGAATGAAATGAAATAAAGAATAGAGAAGCTTCACGCGGTGCTTGCTGTATGTATTGGTAACAGTGTTGTCAATTGTAGAAAAAAATTAATAACAAACAGTCAATTTAAAAAAGAAAGCGTTAATATCGTTACTATATTAAAACATATTTTATGTTTAATTTCGTTCAATTTTAATTTTTTCAGGTAAGTAAGAATACAATTTAAAAAGAGCAATAACATTTAATTCAGCAAGCACGAGAAACGAAATGCTTAAACAAAACGCTAAGAATGCTAAGAAACGCTATTATGTGCACACAGTTGCTGGTTATATGATTTTAAAATTGCAAAGAAACAAATCTGCATAAATTTCCACAAAAATAATAATGGAGCTCAGCATTTTTGGTGGAAAATAGCCTGCAACGCGTTTGACTGAAACTGATAAAGTAATTGAGCATATGGTTGGCCATTATCATCATTATGCATAATCGCATTATAGCGGATATTAATTTAGATGAGAACAATTTTGAAAATTGGAAACAAAATAATTTGTCTGTTGTAGAAAAGCTTTCAAAATTAAATGCTTGTGTTAAGAATTTAAAACAAAAATTGAAGCGAATATAAAAGCAAAAATATTATAAATAATCAATCACCCACTCATAGGTATAAAATGATTGAAAAAATAATAGAACTTGTTTAGAACTTAATTTGTATTATTTAGTACGTATGTATGTATAGTTTAATATGAAATAATTCAGTTAAGCTAATTATTGATGTCAATTAATTTTAAATTAAAATTTTGTAATAAATATTGGCATTTCAGCTTGAAAACCTTATAGGCATATGTATTTCAAGATTTATATAAATTTAATTTCTTTTACACGTATCGTATGTATATTGTACATTTTTGTTTAATTTATGTATTTCTCTGAAACCAAAAATTGATTTTAAATCTAACTTTAAAAAAAAACACAAACAAATGTCCCACAATATAAGGAAATCAGTGAAATTAAAAAAAAATTAAAAGACACGGAATTCAATTCCGTTATATTTATTGTTAATTTTTATAATAATATTTTTATATTTATTAAAACAAAAACTGGCAAATCTGGATTATTATAACAAAATTTTAACTGAAGCAGACAAAATACAACATTCTTCCTCACAAATATTTTTAGTAAAAAGAGGGAGAGAGGGAGAGAGAGAGAGAGAGAAAAGGGATTTATTAGATTAAAATAAACGAATCCTGGATTTGTAAAGAAGCAAGTATATAACCACAGACAATGCAGTAAAAGATGAATGTTATTGTGCTTCTATATTTTTCGAATTTTTTTTTATTAGGATTTGTTATTAAATTTTATATTTTAATTTTATAGAAAATCTCTGAAACAACATGTTAAATTATATTAATGCGATCTTAATTAAATTTCCTAGAGTGTACAAATGAAAAGAGGGGAGGGAGTATAACGTTTTATTTTTATGAAAATAAATTGCTCTCTGATATACACGCACACACACACACACGCACGCAAAGCAGGCAGCACTTCAAAAAGAAAAACCTCAAAAACCAACTTCTGATACTCTTGTTAGTTACACAAACACACACACGCAGGCATAAGCAACGTCGCAGAACTCAGGCACTCTTACAAACACAAACAAACGCTTTATATGAAATGAAATGAAATTTTGATATAAAAAAAAAGCAACTATTTGCGCTACCCACAAACATTCTGCTAAAAACAAAAAGAAAGCATTTACGAAGCAAAAAATCATTCTTGCACACATTCATACATACATATATATGTATGTACATATACTGCATGCTGTATACTACTTTCCAAAGAGAGAGAGAGAGACAGAGAGAGGGAGAGGAACAAAATTGAGACTAAAAGAAAAATAAAACAAAATTTTAAGGAAATATAGACGGCGGAGCATGTATAACGACATAGTGATGAAATAAATAAATATAAAATAACAACAACAATAACTGGAAAAAAAAACAACTGTTTCTTAAGAAAAAAACAGAAAAACAA
The DNA here is from genome assembly GCA_936449025.2 of Sarcophaga subvicina. Lineage (NCBI taxonomy): Eukaryota > Metazoa > Arthropoda > Insecta > Diptera > Sarcophagidae > Sarcophaga > Sarcophaga subvicina. The sequence continues at coordinate 1,305,823 of OW388084.2, forward strand.
ACCTCGAGTACATTTTTAAGGTAAATAGAGCACAACAAAATTTACTATTACATGAGAGAGTAGTAGATGAAGTAGAGTTGTAAGCCATCTCTTAATAAATATTTGCTGCCTACACACACACACGCACACACATAAATATGCTGTTTCACTTGCTTAAAAGCTGTAAATGGCTCTTGAATAACAACGAAAAAGTAAAAGCCTACTTTAGCGCTTGACAAATTTTTAGCCTTTTTTAATATCAATAAAGAAAAAAACAGCGAGTATTTTTAACGAAACACTTTGATGTCATCAAAGCAGTTCCTTAAGAAAAAAAAGACTCAATAGTGCTGGTATTCGGGTTCTCTTAATTAAAAGGATTGGAACCACACGGCATAATAAAGCAATTGCAGCCCAAACAATTCAGCTAAGAAAGTTTCCTACAACTGAGTAGTAATAAAAGAAAGCCTTTGGCTTTAGTATTCAACTTTACAGTTCCTCTTAACAATTAAACAATTTAAAAGAACTGAATTCTCTCTGGATTAACATGGCTAAAGTTTTCCTTATTCAAATAAATATAATGAAATTACATACAATTTAATGAATAATGATTCAAAGCCTGAAAATCAGTGTCGGTTTAAGTCTAACTGTAGATAAATTTAAGTTTTGTAAAACGGTACTCCTTAGAAAAATAAAAATTACAGGAAACGTGTAAATACATACGCTATGTGCATACATATAAATGTAGTTGCTTTATACAACTAAACATCATTGCAAATTGTAGAGAATTTAAAGGAAACTACTTAGGAATCGTTTAGAAAGTATTTAATGAAAATGAAATTTGTTAAACAAAATAAAATTCAATCAAATTTCTCGTCTCTCTCTCTCTCTCTCTGCTTCCCTCTCTCTATTGTTCCTTAAATGTGTGCGTATGTAGAGAGTAGTAAAATTCCAAGGGCATTTTTTAATGGTCTATTGAAAAATGTCTTTTTTATTCATGCGTAATTAAATGAACGATTTGAACATTTGGAGCAGATGACACATTAACTAACGGCATTTTAATAACTTAACAACTGCATGTGTGTGCTTTAGACACTCAAAAATCTCCCCCAACCTCCTCCTATCACATATGTATGTACATGTAGCCACCAATAAAGGTGAATACATTTCACATTTTTTGTATCTTTTATTTTAAAGTACTTTACCGGCCGGTTTAAGTAGGGTGACAGAAGTTGAAGAGTTAGAAATTATGATTATTTGTATGTGGGTTAAACTGAGAACCTTAGTCACCATAATCATTACAGTTTTTCGAATTATTTTTCGAAATAGTCGTTCTTGATCTCACAGATCACACAGAAAAATCGTTCCCAGTCCAAATATTTCCTAATAATTCCATAATATGTGCACACACTACGCATACAAGCATATTTGATTTCTCTTGTCCTAAAACAATTCCATTAACTTGTCGCTCTCTATACGTACATATATGTTTTCTCTATCCCTCTATACCTCTCTCTCTCTTCCGACATTTCTGTAATTGCTCGTGTTATTCAGCGTAAATTTATCGCACTAATTAATGTTGCAATTTATGCACTTTGACGACAACTACAAAACTTCAGTGAGTAGATATGTTCGTATGCAAGTGTGTGTGTGTGTGTGTGTGTATGTGTAGTTCGTGTTTTAATCATTTTCTAACAGAAATTAAAAAAATCTGATTGCAATTCGCGGTATTTTTTACAATGTCATTGCAAAAAATGCATAAGATAAAGAGTTGAAAAGTGAGAGTGAGAGTGAGAGAGAGAGAGAGTGAGAGAGATGAAAAACATCATCAAAAGTCATAAACAAAATTATTTTTTGAATACGTGCTTTCGTAAGTGAAAAGTGTTTTAGACAAATTAAAAACTAAAAATAAAAACTAAAATCAGGTCTAAACAATTGAACAAATGACAACAAGAATTAAGAATTATTTCATCATAATAATGTATAAACACAAGACTAATGACTTAAATTGAGCACAAATAGAATATTATGGAAAAGAATAGAAGTGAATATGAATACAGACGCAATAATCAATTTGAAATATGTTTTCCCCCAAGACGTGGGCCGTAACTTTTTAAACACTTTACTATTCGCCTTTCTTGGTATCTACTTTAATTTCATTTTATCTATTACAAAACAATTTTAATTCTATTGAATTTTGAATCTTTTCAATTTTGTAGTTTTATTTTTTTACAATTGTGCAACATTTGGATAGAACAACAGATTAAGATCAATAGATTGGAAATCCATATCATAATTGTTTTACAATCATACAAATTGCAAATATTTCAATCAATGGATTAGGGTCATAGACTCTATGGTGACATGACCGTACTTTCGGTTAGTCCACACACATATTATGTATGTATGTCCATACGTTCTAGTAATGCTCAAGTCAACGAATTTTAGTTGAGTTTTTGCCATCAGTTAGAAATTACCTGGAAAGGCTTTGTAGGGCTTATTTTAAGCTCTCTATTAATAAAATACTTTAGGATTATTATATTTCCATCCTTCCACCCTTCCGAACCTAAGGCCAAGGAATTATTAGCTTTTTCTGCTTGTAACTATCGATTATTGTAGCTGCAAAAATCGATTGTTTAAATGAAGTTAATGCTTCAGTAATAGTAATGAAATCAATAAAATTAGGACCTAATTTTTACTCGTTTTACCACCTATTGGTGCCCTTAGAGGACAACTTATATTTCAATCGTTAAGGGGCAATTGCTACGTGTAATATACATCTAATGCTACTTAAAATGTGAGCCATTTTTTATTTTTGCCTTCTCCCAAAATCATTCCGTATTCCTATATATCCTATGATTTGCTTTGTTTAGCTGTTTTTTTTTAAATGTCCTTTTAAGGACATTTTTTAAATAACAACAACAGCCACCGTACAAAAAGGAAAACGTTAAAAATAAGCTTCTATTCAATAGAGCCGTTCCGTATTGGAGGGTAAATAGAGCATAAACATTACGTACTTAAAATAAAGAGTTTAAGTGCAAAATGAAAGCATATTTTAAGACTTTTAACAGAAAAAAGCCTACTTTAGGGTTATAGTCTCACAAAAAGGATAAATAAAAAGAAAGAGTTTAAAAAAAAAAGAAAAAACAACAAAAGAGAACTTTAAGAGCTTAAAATATCGTATGAAATGTCTCAGAAAACAACAACAACAACACACATATACTGATGTGTACGTATCCACATATACAGTGTCTAATTCACATTCATAATAAGAAATGTGAACTGCTAAGAAATCATTTATATTTCTGCCATTTCTCTTCTATGTTCTTCTGTTGTTTTTTTTTTGCGCTATTTTTTCCTTTAAATATCGCGCCAATTTTCTATTAACCCACATACGATATTTTTCTTTCTTTTTTGTTGTTATTGTTGTTTTCAAAATTCAATATTAACGCTTTTCTGATTTATTATAGTAAATACACACGCTCGCACACATACACTTTGTATGTATCAAACATTTACATCTACAAACGTTATTGTCGATCAAACCTGATGAATATCAGAATGTGTAGTGATGTTTTCAATACCAACATACCAATTGGCATATGCAGGTATGTATGTATGTACATGCACTTAAAAATAACCGTTAATATAGAACATGTACTCGCAAATACTTTCATTTCTGAGTGTCTTATTTTTTGTTGTTATCCTTCTTCGTTTGATGATTTCATTATATTTTCGCTCTGTTACGTTTTTATTCCCCATTTCCTACAATAGATGTATAACCTATGTATAACCGTTGTTTCCCCCTTTCATTTCATTTTATATTTCTTCTTGTTATTTTATTTTGTCTTTCCATTTTATTCAATACAAACAACACATACACACTAATAAAATCTATTCAGGTGCGTATTTTACTAATATTTTCTCTCGTCCCACTACACGATGAGTGAATGCAAAGCGTAAAACGGCAAATATTGTTGAAAAGAAAACAAGAAAACTTGTACTCTAATTTAAAACACAACACAAATACAAATACAAAACCACATGAACGTAAAAAAACCACACACACACACATACACACATGTACTTACATACACATGCACAGTAGCAGCTGAGGGTGCAGCAGGAATAGCAAGCAGTTGTCATAGTAAAAGTGGAAATAGCGGTGGTAGAAACAATAAACAAAGAAAAACAAACAGATGACGAAGAAGACTAAACTCAAAAAGAAAAGCAACCAAAAAACAAAAAGACTCACAGACACAAATAAACCATCAAACCAGTTTCGAGAAAAAAAAAATACAGAAAAAGTAGTCAAAATTTAACGGTATTACAAAACCGTAGCACGAATAAAAAGGAGAGAAAGGAGAGTAAATTACAAACAAACAAAAAACTGGGAGAAAACGAAAAAACTCCCAAGCAAACACACAAGAAATAAATTGATAAAGTGGTGGGTGGGTGTCGTTGTCTACGTCGCCGTTTATTACAATGATGCCAACTGTGCATTTAATTTCTTGGCACAAAGTTTAAGAAATTTTCTTCATTTAATTAAACGAAAATCTGCGAGAAAAAAAAAACAACGAAATCGAAGAAAACAAATCGATGTTAATTCGACAAATAATTTTATTCGCAAGAATCTTTTGATAAAAGAAAATGTTTTCAAATTTCAATAAATTTGTTTTGGACATCGAATACGGCTGAAGTTTTCCGGACTTAAAATCGAGAGGGAGTTAGTTTAGATCATGAACTATAAAGTTTTTGCTTTAGGATAGAACCCAGGTAAGATATGGTCCTCAAACTGGTTCAAACAGTTCATACATTCTAATTATTTGGACCACCTACCTCAGGTAGACGTATTTCCCGTGCTACTCTCTTATTCAAAGAAGTTGTCATATTGGTCTGAATTTAATTTAACCATTAGAAATCGGCTGACCTCATCACTCCCTTGCAACAAAAAGTCACCATTTTCTTCGCCCCACTACGGCTGGATCACGTGCTTCATCCGTTAATGTTATTAACTGACTGAGTTTTCATCACTAGTCACTTCATCACTATTTCATCACTAGTTCCTGCTGAACCATAAACACTATTTACATTTTCATGTGCCGCTCTAGTTAGTGTCTTTGCCTTTATCAAAGAATAACTGTTATATGTTTAAAACAAGTTCATAATCACTAAACTATAGTGCTCGCCATTTTCAATTTTAGCCTGGCTGACGTCATACACACCAAGTAGTGACTGTTTCTGAATGCAATGGACGCTTTGTTTGTTCACGTATCCCTTTATCCTGAAATAGGCCTCATCGCTGAAGATGTGCCCAACATCATAACGTCGAACATACTTCATTGTCTATGGTCCTTTTTCTTCTATTCCAGGGCCAGTTGAATTTTGTGGGGGTGTAGACTCAAGTCACGACACGCAATATATCAAAATTTATGAGCTATTGCCTCGGATTCTCCTCGACACTCTCGCGAACAGCGACGACGTTTTCGTCGACGTGTTAATATTGGTCGATCGTTTACTGAACTGGTGAACTCGAATTTATCCTCTATCATCCCACTTTTCCGTACGATGATTATGGCGGTATGTTGCCCGAACAGAACACCTAACTTTATTAATTCCACATGCTGTTGATTGCTATATATGACCACGGTGATTTGGCACAATAGACTGAGTAAATCATAACCAATTTGAGAATGGTAGCTTCTATAAGATTGCCGTTATTAACTGTCAATGTCCTCGCTGGAAGACTCTATATGTACATATGCGACGAGAAATATTAAGTGTTTGTTCATAGAATTGCACTGTGTTTAATGTTTGACATTACCTAGCTATTCAAATATCCAATTTGTTGGAATGGACTTTTGAAATGGGGTTGTGAATGTCAAGAATTTTTGAACAAGCTACAAAGTTTAGTCAACGTTTATCGTATATTTCTGGTCTGTCTGATAATTAAAACATTTAGATGCTCGATGAATAGTGAGTCAGATGAGCAGTGAAAGAAATTCCACATTCAAAAAGAAAAAGCAGCTCTACTTGATGAGATTAAGAAAGCGTATCAAATTTCTAGATCAGTCCTAATGACACTATTCAAAAGCTTAAAACCGCCAAAATCGCCGAAAGTAGCATTTGTTCCACTCGCTGGTATTTAGGATTGCTTGCAACAATTAATGGAATAGTATAGACCGAAAGAATAACACCCAGAATAAGTTTTCATCCAAAGGGAAAAAGAAGAATTGTTTGTCTGATTATTAGTTTCAGTGGGCTGGAATACCACATCCCGAATATTATTATAATATTATTTGACAATACAATCGATCGCCTACTGATGTAGAAAGTTTTTAAAATGATTTAAAAACGATGGGTAAATATTTCACAGTAATTTAATGGGAATTTGTAGGTAGGATAACGTGCTGAGATCTGTAAAAGCAAAGGATTCTGTAGTTAATTCATTATAAATGTCCTGTAAATGCATTAAATTTTTGCAGTATACATTTACATGCTATTATAGACGAACTGAAAGCGTAATTTTTTCACAAGGGTTTTGAATACAACGAAAATGTACATGTTTAAACCGTGGGAGGCCTATTTATCGATTAATAATCATTTGAAAGGATAATCTTCACTATGCCATTGTTGAGCAGATTTCTTTTATGGTTTGTTTGATAAAGATTTGTAAATATTATTTGCAAACAGTTGGCATCTCCTTAATTGTCAATTTGCCAGTATGCACTCATACACAAACATATTTGTACGTGTTTAAGACAACATTCTCTCTCTCAGATTGAATTTGATAAAATTTGTAGAAATGTTAACGGTATTCCTTAAGTTTACGATATTCCTGTTTTTATACTCTCTGTCTCATCTCTTTCGCTCTCTCTCGTTAACTCTATCTACCTTTGGTTCTCCTTTAAGCCCCATATTATTTTGCTTCACATATTATTTTAGAAAACCCACACAACCAAAACACACACACACACACATATATATTAATAATTTTTATTAAAATTTTTTTAGAATTTGCTTTACTAAAAATATTTCCTTATTTTTTAATATTTTACTCACACTTCTTTTCTTCTTTTTATATTCTTTTTTTTGTATATAATTTTTTTTCTTTTATTTCCTTTTATTCACATTTTCGTTGTCCAATGGTAAGAAAAGTTGTATTTGAAATAAGAAAAATATTTGGAACATTTAAAAAATATTTTCGATTTGAAGAACTCTTTATTTTTTTTTCTACTTTTTAAACTTTTTACGATTTAATTTCACATTTTCTTTCGAAATTAGAATTATAAATGATTTGTAACATTTTTGTTTTTTATTATTTTATGTAATTTTCTAGGAATTTTTCTTTATTATCGCCTTTAGAAGATTTCGCTATTCCTTAAATTCATTTTTTTTCCTTTCCAATTTTACGGTTATATATTTTTTCTTCAAACAGTTGTTGTTATTGGTTTTATATATATATATATATATATGATTGTAGTTGTTGTTGTTTCTTTTAAAATTATTAAAAATGTTGAATTGCGTGTTACGGTATTCACTAATTGACGGGAGAAAAACGAATAACAGTTGTTTTACCAGAACACTTTTGTAAAGGCATAAATCGTAGAAGGAAAGCATTATTTACCACATTTTACACTCATGTTCTCTATTGTCATCGATACTAATCTGAGAGCGAGAGAGAGAGAGAGAGAGAGAGAGTCCTCTTTAACATATAACGGTTATTTCGAACTTTCATTTTATAGAACACTTGTATACAATAACATGACTAGAGCATTCAAAGGCTGTTAAACAGTGTAGACAACGTTCGACATTAAAAAGTCAAATAAAAGAAGAAAGGAAAGGATTTTTTAGTATAAAATAAAATATTATTTTAATTGAAATTCTCGTTATTTTTAAAGATTTACTTTCTCGGACTATTTCAATATTGGACCATTTAGTAAATTTTAAATAGAAAATTTTCTAAAATGTCTTGTCTATGGATAAGTAAAAATCTTATGAGGAAACTTGATATTTTTTTAATTAGAAATAAATGTTATCGTGTTTCTAGGAAACGTATAAAAGCCTGTTTTGAAAATATTATTTGTTAAAAGTTTTATCGAAAAAAAATTGTTCTAATTAGACAAACAAAATTTATCGCATTTATCAACACTGACAAAATTACATTAGAATACTACAGGAAATAATGACAGAGAGGTGAAGAGTGACAGTGTAATGAATGTATTCAGATGTACTAACATTACTTTATTTGTTATTGTTTATTAAGTCTGTTACCTTAGTTACCGTTGTACGTTGTATTGTATTTATATGCTTAATAAACTTGTAAGAGTAATAGCTTCAAAGAGAAACAATTCAAATTATGTAATCCAAATTGAAAAATAAATAAATGTAAGCACTTTATTATCGTTATTTGGTATTTTATTCTCCTATTTGCCTTTGTAAAAATCAAATTCTTTAATTCAAAATTTAATTATAGGTTTACCATGTAAAGGTAACAGTTGATAATAATCATCATTCGTTTCTAAAATCGAAAACGTGCCTGTATTAATGGGGGGAGGAGATAAAAAGAGAGAGAGAGCGAGAGAGTGTAAGCAAACGTTATTTAATATAACGGTAAGACAGTAAGATTTAAAACGAAATTAGTTTTTAAGGTAATATGGTTCTAAAAACGAATGAAGAAATTTTTATTAATATTAACATAAACTGACCAGTGTAATCGGTAAACTAATGTTTACTAAATAATTTAATGATCATCGACACAAAATTTTTTTGGAAAAATTCACCAACTACATTAATCGAGATGACAAATAGAGAAACCACAAATACACCAATTACCATTGAAAATTTATTACAATAAGTCAAATAATTAATTTCTATAGGTTGATCTGTATCTATTCTATTATATTCTGTTTTAAATATTATTTATATTTGCCAAATTCAAAAAGAGATACATATGTACACGTGTATAGAATTTTTTTATAGAAATTTCTACAAAAAAAATGATCAATATTTAACGATATAAAAATTTTGTAAAGAAAGTCGAAAGATTCAAATCTTTTTTAATAAAAAATGTATCTATGCAGATAAAATTATGTACATAGATAAAATTCTTGCTTAAAATAATTTATTAATGTACAAATAATCTACATACCTATATGCCAATTTCCCATTGGAAATTATTATTATTATTTTTAATTGATAATTTATTTATCGATAGATATGTATTAAATATTTTTAAAGATAAATTTCTGTTAAAAATTATACAGAAAAAATGTATCATCAATAAATAAAATTTATAAACATATAAAAAATCGATTGCATTCCTTAAAAAAAATCTCTCTGATATCCATAATTTTACTGTAATTATTGCTATATAATTATATGTACCCAAAATTGTTCAATTCGTAATATTTCAATTAGAGTGTTGTTTTTCCTCAGTTTATTGTTTATCGAAATATTTACTCTGCTGCAATATTCAATTGGAGGTATTTAACTGACATCATCATCGTCCAATCAATAATTTCATAAAATAAAAAGAGGGATAAATGCCACACAGTAATTGCTTAATAAATATTAAAACAACGCACTAAAAGTTGAATTGTATGTTTTTAAATAAAAATTACTATGGCAACTCCTTGAACACCCACAGAAACACACACAAAACAAACAAACAAACAAACACACACACATACATACGGTATATGAGCACTCGTATTCGTAAAAAGAAAATAGTTAAAAAATTATATTGAGTAGTAGACTTAAAATATAAAAAATAACCGAAAAGAAAACAAACAATAAAAAAGGTAAACATTTTAATATGAATAAATAAATAAATGGAAATGCGCATGTTTTTACACATTTTCGAGTGATTTCAAGTGTAAGTGGATGTTACAAAATATTTATTTCATACTTCTCGCTTTGACCGCACTCCACCAACTGTTAACAACGAAGGCAAAGCCAGTATCGTAGAAGTGAAAACCGCAACAAATTTTACACACTGCATATGAAGAGGCGAAACTAATAAAACAACCACTACTACTACAGTAGCAATTAAACATAAACAGGCAAACAAACATTCAGTCTTACACCATCCTCTTTTTAATGGAAAAGTAAAATGTAAATTATGGGAGAGAGAGAGAGAGGAAAAAAAAATAACAAATATGAGATGATCTTAAATGGCAGGTCATACGATACGTATGAGTAATTTTTTGCTTTTTGTGACTTTTTCAAACCTAAAACACACAAACATATTACAAATAAAACGAAGTGTAGTAAAACAACTACCGAACGGTGCCGGTTAATAAAAACTTAATACAACAATAGTAAAAGGAAAAAAATATAGTTTATATGTATGTATGTATATGTCATGTTTGCTTAAATTACAAGCAAAGGTCGCACGAAAGGCATATAAATACAACATACAATTCTTGCAACTTAAAAGGGAAGGTATAAAGTTGACTACTCTTCCCACAGTCTTAGTTACTCTTTTATTCTATCGCAAAAAAGGAAAAACGCATGAAACCCCAACAATACATAACATTTAATACTAAACGTTAAGGGAATCTTGTTTGTTTTACTTGTGCTTCAGTTTTTTTTTTTTATTACTCTAATTAGCTGTGTTTGTTATTGTTGCTTCATGTTAATTTCTTTGTTGTTGCTATTTGTCCTTCATTGCTTGTATCTGAGCCTGTAAACTATTGTTTGTTTTTGGGAAGAAAAAAGTAGGAAAGAACAGTAGAAAGAAACTGCAGTTAATTTGGCATTTTATATGATAAATCAATGAAGCATATTTGGTTTTATGTATGCATTCGCATCGCTTTATTCTATCGTGTGTGTGAGAATCCATCGATGAATTGTTTACAGTGTTGTTGTTAACATTGTATTGTATTGTATATGAACAATTTTATGGCAAATAAATCGGAGGGGCTTTTACACGTTAAGTGAAATTATTAAAACAAATAAGCGAGAATTTTATTGAAATCACAAAAACATCAACAACAACAACAAACAAATAGATGAAGCAATAAAAATCTATGCAAAGTTATACTTTTTTCTTATTTCATTTCAATAAAAGCTTTCTCTTTCGCATATAAAGAAACTAATTCAACAACAGTGTGTTAATCATTTCCATTAGTAAATATTACCTGTTATGAGTTAAACAATTTGTTTTTTCTCTTGAATTTTTAATAAAAATATTTGAAATGTCGAAATCAATCTTATCATTCACTTATTTATTAAATAAAAATTCAAATATAAATTACCCCTGTAGCCCACTGTGTGAGCAATTGCTTAAAAACACCAATTTAAACTCAACGCACATGTTCCTTTCCTCTGACTCCATCTCGTTCTCTATCATTCAATTATTCATTTCGAAATTCTACTGTTTGTTCTTTTTTAATATTTTTTTCCGTCTCGTTTTATGATGTCTCTCTATTTTTCTATGCACACCTGGCAAAAAAAAACTCTTCAGAGAAACAAAGATAACATACAACTCAACTTTTAGTAACGGTATATATGTACTCTCATGGATACTAAACTCTTGCAAATATAAGTGGAGAGTAATATAAGAACACGTAAATATGTATGTGCAAGTGCTGTGTATGCGTATGTGTGTGCTCAAAGCATGTGTTGTTATTGTTTTAATTGTTTAATAAAAAAAAAGAAGAAAAGAACAAAAGTGTGAGAGTGAGAGCCGTTTTATATAGAAGAGACCAATTTGTAATTATAAACGTTTTTCATTTCATTTCGTTTTTACTTTGTATGTGTGTATTATTGTTGTTGTTGCTGTTTTTAGTAAAATGAACCTTTGTCTGTTTGTCTACTTGAGTGGCCATCCTACCCTTTGTGTTTTTCTTTTTTACTCATGCAACAACCATATACACACATACATTTGGGGGTCATTGTTTATACTTTTGGGAAAGATTTTATTTTCTGCGCTTATACTCCTTCTTTTAGTGTCTTCATTTATAAACACATACATATAAATATATATATATATCTACATACAAGTTCATATGTACATATATAGATATGTATGTATATACAAAATAAAACAAAATTTTTTTTGAAGCCACTCAATGTCTGGTTACGACATTTGTTTATAACAATTTACATGGGTAGTGAGAAAAAATGTTTTCTTTGAATTTCTAGAACAATGTACGTAACAAATATTACAGGGAATTTATTTTTCCTTCTACCTAACAATTCATTTTATTTGTGTTGTTCGTATTTATTCGTCTGCCCGTTTTTTTTTGAGTATTTGCATGTGTTTGTGTGTTGAAATGTTTGCTAAGCAAAAAACAAAAAAACAAGTATTTGTGTTTAGTTGCAAAAATGTTGGTTTTGTTGTTGCACATTTACAAATGATGACGATGTTGTTGTTGACATTACACAAGTGAATTTCAATGTTCCATTTGAAATGTACGTTTTGTAGCCAAATAAAAACAAATGAGGCATTAATTTACTGCGCCACTTACCTGTCTCACATATCCACCTAAACATACCCACTTTGTGTATTACCATACACATACACATCTATACGAACGAGTACTTGATAAATAAATATTTGTTTATCACTTGTTTCCCTTATAACAAACACACACTCATACATACACAAATACACATACATACATATATGCATACATATGAATGTACGATTGAGAATTGTTTCTAATTCCCATTTTATATAATGGTTTAGCTTTGGTATTTCTAACCTGCTCGTTTTGTTGCTTTTTTTTCAGAGCAACGGCGTATTCCATTTGAATAAACGACAATTGGAGACCAAAGACTCTGCAACATAAGAGCATATGCAACATTGTAATAATCCTTTAGCTTTTTTGTTATTGTTTTTAAACGAAATAATCGTTTATTTGTTTTTTGATTATTTTTTATGGTTTTATTTTAGGAGTAATTCTGCATTAAAAAAAATTAATAATCGCATAATGACATGGATTAAATACATAGTAAAAATATTTGTAAAAAAAATGTATCGATAACTTCGTAAAAGTTGTAACTTTTATACAAAACTTAAAGGATGACTGTATACCCCGAGTCTAAATTAAAAGAAAAATTTACATTTTTGCATTTTTTAATACGCTGTTGGTACAATTTACGAAGTTGAATAAACTAATTATGTATGAGCTGAATAGAATAGAAAAGCATCTTGTCAAGCCTCTTTTTTGATTATGTTTATTATAACTGTGCTTTAATAGATAATTTTTATTTTAAGCTTTTATAATGTATTATTATTTTGTATAAATAAAGCGATTCTTTTTCAATTTAACATTAAGAATCCATTGATGTAAAATACTAAAACCAAGCCGTTGATATGATTGTTACAATTGCAATCAATTTTACTTTCGCCACCCAAAAATAAACACAAACAATCGTCTTCTTGCGGCCAATTTGAAACAGTTACCAAATTGTGCCAATTTAAAAATTCCACATACCCGAATAGGCCACAGATGACATCTGGAAAGAAACAAAAAAAAAATAACCATTAAAGTATTACACAAATACAAACACACACACAAATGATTTTTAAAGGACAGCAAACCGTAACAAACTTAAAACAGGAGTTTAAAAAAGTGAAATTATAAACAAAATGTAACAATTTCATTTAATTTCTTCTTGATGCTGTTGTTGTTATTTTACTCACTTTGTTCCAAATATAAATCCCGATAAACATCTGGTATATTAAGATGACGTATAACATTTTGTTCACGATAGACTTGAGTACATTTCTGACTGGCCAAAATTTCATAAGCTTGCGGTGAACCCAATGTTGGAGCACAGATGTGATGCATAAAAACGTATAAAAGTAGAATTCTAAATACCAAAATTGCAATTAGAAATATTTACATACATATGCATTGTGAAATATTAATTAAAATAAAAATTTACAAGAAAAAACTTTCCATATGACATAACAAAGGTATTAAAAACATTTCAGCGAGATTTAATCTGAATACTTTAAAAGTTCTATGAAAACAGAATTTTAATTCCAATATAAATGGGAGGATGAACTCTTAGGTCCTAAGAAAGTACTTTGAAATTATCCGACAACGTTAATGAGAAACATAAAGATGCATTCAGTTAGAGAAATTACGACCCATTTTCTACACCACCCATGTTGTGTATATTAATTTTACCCATTAATGACTATCAGAGCTTTTGTCAGAATACTGCTGCGAGGAGGTCGACGAAAACAATTTAATTTTTTAATACCTTTTATTCGAGGAATTAGAGCCGAGTTTGCAACACACGAACTCTAAATATTCGGCGATCACTTGATTACCAAGAATACGTGAGTTTCCCGCACCTATCCAGTAGTGATAGGCTTACAATATTAAAAAAAAACCATCAAATGTCGGTTTTTTTGCAAAACAATTTCGCTTTAGAATAATAATAAATTTATTGAAGTATTATTATTATTACTTCAAATACTTTAAATTATTTAAATAATCAAATAAAAGAAAAGAGAAAAAGTTATTCTTATGAATAAATTGTCAAAGGAATGGAAATGTATATGTATGTTTAACGATGTCAGGCCTATTTACAGAGTTAAAATCTTTTAAAGAAAACTATTCCTCCGTGTTATGTCTCAATGTATTTAAAATTATAATGAAGATTGAAGAGCGTTTCAAAAACAAAATTCATTAATTATGAACCTTAACAATACAACTAAACAATCTTTAAAATATATTTTTTTTTTAAATTAGACAATTTTTTTTCTTTCCCTTTTCATAAAATTCTATACAAATTAGAAATTATTTTTCAATTATTTATAATTTTCTTTGATAACGTAAGCCTCTCTCGTAATATTCAGAAATTATACTTACTGATGCATACGTTGATAACCATATGTCGGCACATCGGTAACCATAAGGTCAATGCAAAATGTTGGCATATAACAAGTGGAATTCAATGAGGCTATAATGGCTAAGCATTCGTCCGATTGAGTCATATTGGGATTACCAATGCCAACCAATTCTCCATAGTCTTTAATCAAGGACTTGTATTCGAAATGAGTATCGATATGGCGTTCCTTGAGTACAGGCGCAATTAATAAAACATTTTTCTGGAAAACATTTTCCAAAACTAATTAAAAAGAAAATTTATATTCAATTAAAGTTAAGTAGAGAAAATTTATAAATTTGAATTAATTTCATATTCATACTTATTTTATGCACATTTTCAAAATCTGCCACCTCAGTTTGGCGTATAATTTTGTTAAATTTGAATAGAATGTGATAAAGGACCTGCTGCTCGAAACGATTGGACTCATAATAACGTTGTTTTTCTACAAAATTTTGTCAGCAGCAGCATTACAATGAAATTATTTACTTTGGATTTTTATAAAATAATAAAAAAAAAACTCACGTTTTATTAAAAACTCGCTTAATAAGGCGGCAAATTGTACATTCACCTTTAAATCGTTGCTTTGCTCCAGCTTTGTTAGGATTTTCATGACACTCTGCACTAGAAATCCCTTTGAAATGGTTTTCTGTGTTATTTTGTTGGCTTTGGCCAATTCAAAGGTGCCCATAATTGTGATCAATAAAATCAGGCAATAAAATGTTTGTTTCGAAGCCAACAACATCTTGCCTGTGGTTCTGGTTCTGGACTGTTACGTGTTGTCGTTCTGACTCCTCCATTATAACTTGTCTTTTAAATGCTGGTTCTTTTATTCACCCATGTATGGGTGTGTGTCTGTGTACATGTATCACTGTAGTGTTTGGAATGCTATGTGACTACGGTGTATTTGACTCATGCAAATCAATTTGATTTATTTTCTTCTAAATCCTGATAAATTATAACAATTTGTCCATTTAATACAATGAAATCTTTAAATCAATTTTCAATCAATAAAAATAAAACAAATAAAGATTGAAAACAGAAAAACATTATATGAATATGATATATAGGTTATGTTAAGTTAGAATAGGTTGTATGGATAGCTTGCAAAATTTTTGGAGAATTGACTGGGAGACATTTACATTGAGAGATCCATTTACCCAGTGAGTTTGAACGGAAAAATTATTTTTCCGTATAAGCTGTTAAAGGAATTCCAGAATTTTTTTGTTTTAATACTCTTGTTTTTTAAAAATTGACTTGAAAATTAAGGATTGTCAAGTAAAAGAGAATATTTTTTGGTGTTAACAATTATTTTTGCATTTACAGAGCTATTTATCGAGTTACGATCATATCGAATAAAATATTAAATATTCACCATGCTGTTAAACACGCATTTTTAATATTAGTCCCTTATAGAAATCATCGCCGTAGGGAGGCACAATTTATAATGACATGCTGTCACGTCAGGATAAAACAGTAAATACATTTGAACTACTAACCAAGGTTGTGCTATCTGGAATTGTCTCACTGCAATACTATTATGCCTATTGCATCTTTCAGAAAGTTGTTTCTGTAAACTAGATCCTAGTTAAGAAAGCGTACTGTTATAAATGATTTCTTGTCAACTTTACTTTCCTAGCATTTGCCTGAGAGTTGGTAACCGAAAGAAATATCTATTTTTATTACGTCATACTTACGGTTTGAACACACGAGCTCTCGATCAGTAAGCCGCGAACTCACTACGTTGACTTTAATCAATTTACTAAATTATTTTTTGGAAGTCGCCGTAGTCTAGTAGGTAGTGTGTTGGCTTATTAGACGTAAAGCCAGGGTTCGAGCCTCAGGCCAGACATCAAAACAAAATACAAAAAGTATTTATTTGGCGACTTTCTCTCAGCAGACTTCTGGCAAAAATTTTGCCATGAAAAGTTTCTCAAAAATCTGTCATTGGAGTCGATTTTAAACTGTAGGTCCCACCACTCATGTATAAAATTAACACACACAACATAAGTAGTGTGAGAAACTAGGTCGTAATCCTGACTGAAGGGTTGTAATTACCAATTATGTATGTTATGTACTAAATTATCACTTATTATATCAAAATATTGACGTACGTTGGCAACCTTATCTTTTGGTTTTTTGCTGGTCATACTTATGGGTTAAGTGTGTCGCAAATGTGCTTGTGATTATCTAAGTCAACGTATAGTCTGGCAGCACTGTGCGTGACTTAACAAAGAAATTTGTTTTCTTCATTTTGCTTTTTCTCAAATGCTCACAAAAAATTATCGACTTTGATACAAAAGTATTACTAAAAAATCTATTTTAATTAATAACAATTAAAATTAAACAAATAGTTTAACTAGTAACATACGCAACCAAAAACAACAGATGTGCTAATTTGTAAAAGGAATCAAAATATTTTTAAAGTGTTTCTTTTTCGCCTAAGTGTCTGAAAAATAAAGAAGAGAGAGAAAAAAATTAAAAAAAAGAGTGACAATTTCATGCACAAGTTGTAAATTTTCCAAGACTACGCAAAACTTTGAAGAACAAAAGCATTTGAATTAATATTAAAAACAAATAACAAAAAAACAGGTGATTGATTTAATACCCTAGCACAAGGAAGTTTAAAGCCTAGTTTAGGTTTACATCGAGTGGTATAAAACTTCTCGAACCCCCCTCACCCCGCTACATTTGCTTTCTTTCTCTCTCTCTCTTGGTCTCTGTCTCTCTTTCACCCTTGGTCTTTTACGCAGTCAACAAAAGAAGACAAATTTTTACAAGTATTTGCCATGTCTGAAAACAAAGATGAGATATTGGCCAATTTTCAGGTGAGTCTGCCCATTTAAGAAGTGTATTAGAATTCGGTTTTCAACATTTCTTGTTTGTTCATTACACTGCAGAGCATTACAGGCATAGATGATGTGGGCGAAGCCTTTTCTCATTTGGAAGAGTGTAACTGGGATTTTATGGTTGGTAGTCAATTAATATTTAATTCAAAATTTTAGTGTAAAATTATTCCTTTTTAGGCTGCTATACAACGTGTCATTCCTCAAGATGATCCTATACTAGATAGACCCGTCATGCCATCATTGCCACCATTGCCTACTATAATAGAAAGAAATACTTTAAATAATTTTACGAGTGCTCCTGGACCGTCATCGAGAAATTGTACACGTCGACTGAGAAATGTTTCCACAAATAATTTGAGCAGTAGTGCAGCAGAAAGTGCTTTCGTACCAGGTATGTTAAATCAAATTTGTCTTAATTCAAAAATTATTCTCATTGGCTACTACATATACTATTTGAAATATTCGCTTTATATATAATCCATGAAATTAATTCCAAACGATTCCAACGTTTCATTAATTGAATTATAATTTCTGTGGGTACTATTTGTATTCGTTGAAGTATACGAAAATTTTCAACATATTCTCCGAAGTTTATAAGGATTTATAAAACGTTTTAACAATATCTTCAAATGCATGCACTTCTTTGTTATATTTTTAATTTTTTGACGTAGCAAAGACTAATTTCTTATAATAAAATGTAATTTTTAGAATGAAATCCATCGCTGTGGAAAATTTTGTAGCACCACCTATTCAACATATCTACAGCGTTGTGAATGGTGCTCGGCAGTCTTTAATTAAATGGGTTGCAAATCATTTTAGCCATAATGAGCTGTAAGACAGATAGAATTGCTGGGGATAGCATTAAATCGTCAAATTAGGATTATCCGTCAAACTATGTGTAACGAAAGCGATATTTTCCAGAGTATGCACATTGTGGCATTAAACAGGCGTGATCACGTCTACTACGTTTACCGTTAACTTCAAATTATTATTTTTGAATTACATAGGTCACACTGCTTGTGCGCTTTTTAAATCAAATTGAAAATTTTTTACCTATAAAATTTTTTTTATTACACTTTCGGTATAGAAAATAGATATTTAGTTGGTGGAGGAAATTTTAGCATACATTCAATACAGAATGATACTTATCTGGTCTATTAAGTGCATTTAGACTACACCATATTATTATTGTCATACCTGTATTTCTATTATTGATAAATTTCATTTAAAAAAAATGTTTTATTTCTGCATTTTAGTTGCTTCAACTTCATCTGATGCCGATATTATCGATCTCACCTCTGATATGGATATTGCTGAAAATAAAACAGCAAATACATCATCGTCAACACCATTATTATCAACAGCAAGAAACATTTCATTTAATATACACTTTGAACAACAAATTTATGATATACGACTGCCCTCCACAGCTACGGTTGGTAAGTAATAATTAAAAAAGAAAAAGAAAAATCGGTTTGTTATTTTAAATGGGTTTTTATGTTTTCGTTAATATTACTACAGAACAATTAAAAAAGAAAGTTTACGATGTAACAGGAGTACCGATATGTCGTCAAGCTATACGCGGCTGGCCGCCTGCTAAACTACATGATGCTCAAATACCCACAACTCAGTTATCTAGCTTAGGTTTGTCAGCTGAAAATGAATTAATTTTGATTGATTTAACTGAAGAAGGTTATATGGATTATGAAAAGTATGTAAATTGTTGTAAACAAATTTTAAATTAAAAAATAATTGTTTTATAACTTTTTTCTTAAAGTCCTGAAGTCACTAGGCGTTTGGAACAAACTTTTGTACTTACTATTGTTCTACAACCTAGTGGTGTTCGTCATGAATTAAACTTTTCTGGACGAACCACTATCGAAGATGTCAAACAAAAAGTCTATTATGTTACCGAAATTCCAGTAAGGCACCAAGAATGGACAGGTTGGCCGCATGGTTGTGAGAACCAAACGACATTAGCGGTAAGTTTTAGAAAATTTTTGAAATACAAATATATAAATATGTATGTGTGTATACATTGAAAATTCTTTATTTAGCAATCTGGCATACAATTGAATCATAATTTTATATTGAATAATGCAGCTGATAGACTACGCAATAATACAAATAATTCATCCTCAACTACAAGAAGCTCCAAGTACGTAATAGTTGCATCATGTCATTCAAAATTTTCATTTTCGTAGAGTTCATAAATATTTATTGATATTTTTGCAGTGCTATTGGTTTAGATACAGACAGTTCAGCTGATGAATTTGAAGATGCTTCAGATTTTATTCCATGCGAAGAATTTTTCACAGATCCTCCACCACTACAATCGACCACAAGACATTTAAGTAAGTCTAAAATGGAAATTACACAACCAATTTCAAATCTTAATGTTGTTTTTTTTTATATATTTTTCTATCTGGCATTAGTCCCCAATAATACGGAAAGTGAAACTACAGGCTCATATCAATTTGTTGAAGCCTATAGGACTCGTTTCGGGGAACCCTGTCCTTTGTTCTTTACGGGCAGTCTAGAAGACGCTCTTAAAGAGGCCTGTCACAAACCAGCCAGAGAAGTAATTTGAAATAATTACACTTTAAATCTCTGTCAGCATTAATATTTTTGTGTATTTTTTTTTCTCACAGCGCAAATTATTGGCTATTTATTTGCATCATGGCGACAGTATTTTAACAAACGTTTTCTGTGTACAATTAATGAAACACGAAAGCATTTTACAAACTTTTGCTGAAAATTTTATTGTCTATGGCTGGGATTTAACCCATGAGAGCAATAAACATTTGTAGGTTTCTTAAATTAAATTCAGTTAAAAATGTTGTTCTTTTTTCACTAACTCAAATAAATTTATGTAGGTTTTTATCGTCAGTTACTGGTTGCATCAGCAATACGGCCTCCGTAACAATACGTAATATTTCTAAGGACAAATTACCTTCCATTCTGGTAATTGGAAAGAGTCGCTTATCTGGACGTACATCATGTGAAGTTTTATCTGTGATTCATGGTAAGTTTTGTGTTATCCTTTTTTGTGAATTAAATGTGCTTATTAGTTGTACAAACATTTTACAGGCCAAGTGGGCTTAGATGATTTATTATCACGTTTGTTGGAATCGGTGGAGATGTATAATGAACATTTACAAGTTGAAATAGCCGAAGAAGATGCTCGTGCCGCACGCGATCAAATTAAAGCTGACCAAGATATGGCTTATGAAGCAACATTGCAGGCCGATATTGCTAAAGAGGCTGCAAAACGACAAAGAGAAGCGTTATTGGCTGCTGAACGTCAACGTGTAGAAACTGCTAAAGCCGAAGAAGATGCTAGACGTGAATCTATAAGATTAGCAGTAAATTGAAAGCGTCGATTGTCTTAATCATTTAATTTAAATTGTTTGTTTGTTTTTTTTTAGGCTGAACAATTATTACCCAAAGAACCAGCTGAATGGGAATCAAATGTTTCCAAAATACGTATTCGCAAACCTACTGGAGACTTTTTAGTACGCAAATTTTACGCTAATAACACTCTACAAGTACGTTATTACACCTTACATGATTGATACAGTAGTAAAACGAAATCCATTATTATTCCATTGAGTTGAAGCATTGATATCAGTTTCAGATTATTGGATTCAATTTTTCAAAACGATTTTTTTTTTGTAATACCCAGCTACAGTGTTTACATGACGGTTAGGACATTGACCTAAGTAGTATTGCTTAAATAATGGATTTCATTCTGCTAAACCTTGTATGTTAGTTTCTTAGTTTTAAATATAAATTTTTATTTTTACAGGATATATTAAATTTTGTTACTTCGAAAGGTTTCATTATCGATGAATATAAATTAATCTCAAGCTGGCCACGTAGAGATTTAACCTCGATGGATCCACAACAAACCTTACTAGCGTTAAAATTGTATCCCCAGGAAACAGTCATATTAGAAGAACGATGATTAAAATTCTAAACTAATTAAAGATTAGCATATATTAAGCCTCCTCTCCAAAAAACTACATATACATATACTTCTATTTAAAAAGAAATAATAAAACAAAAAAGAAATGAAATGAAATAAAATAAAATAAATAAATGAACAAGCAAATAATCGACATGAACAACTCTCATACATAAAAGAAACACAAAACAAACAAAACAAAAAACAACAACAAGCTACATACACTCTTAAAATCATACACTCATTCTTTATAGTTGCTTACTAAATTATATTTTTATTTCAATATTGTTATTAGAAACAATATGTTGAAAACAAATTGAAGAAGAAGAAAGAAATTATTATTAAATTATTATACTTTATGTATTCCCCCCTTTTTTAAAGAAATAAAATTATTACATTACCAACAACGCCAAAAACCACTTAAAAAAATATGAATTTCAAAATAAGAAACAAAACAGAGAAAAAGGAAATCTTCAATAAAACTAAATCATGTAATTAAACAAACAAAAATACAAAATATTTCTTTTTTGGTAAGAGAACTAGCGATGCATCATTGTACTGCAAAATAATTATGGATAAATAAATAAAAAAAAAAACGAAAAATAAAAAACAAACAAATACTAATAATAATAACAAAAAAATCTTAAATGTAAAATATAAACCATTCTTATTAAATAAAATAAAAAAAAAAATAAAAAAATCACGAATCTATTACTGCATTCTGGAAAATGGAAAAAGTGTAACAACTTTAATATGTAATTATTAAAAGTCCATAAAGGTTTGTTCTTTTCTTTTCATTTTTCTTTATTTAATAATACTTTACACAATAATTTTTAACTTTATATTTTGTTTTGTTTTTGTTGTACAAAAAAAAAGTAAAACAATACGAAATAATGTTTCCTTTTACACTTAAAATGCATTTTTTTTTTGTTACAAACAGAATAACAACAAATTAAATTTACATAAAAAATATACATTATTAAAAAAAATGTTTAATTAAATCTGAACATAAAAACAGTAACGAGTAGCACTTAGTTTATATCATTTTGTATAGACGAAACAGAATGGGTTAAAATACATATATTCTTCATTCATTACTAAAAAAAAAGTATCCTGTTTTGGCTTCTTTTAAAGGAACCTCTTATACGGATTGAAAACTTTTATTTGAGCACATTATGGACTTTGAGCATAAAAAGAAATGAGTACGAGTATACATATGGTTAATAATTACTTAAATTATTTTCTATTTACAAATATTAATTTAATTTAGCTTTTAGTTTATTAAACGTATCCTCTATGGGCGCTAAAGCTACAATAACAATTAAAGCCACCACAAATAATATCAAGACCACTGTGTAAACTGCTAGCAAACCTTTGCGGAAACCAGCATACTGTAAATAAATAAAAAAAAATATGAGATTCAAATGAAGTAAAGTGAATAAAACATCATATGAAAATGCTTAAAATGAATTAAATAATTAGGTGTACGTTTTTTTTTATTTTTTTTTGCTAATTTAATATTACTAATATTAGTTATATTAATAATATTAAAAATGAAAAATTTTGTTTTTCTACATACACAAATTAATGTATAGAGATGGTTTAAGATTTTTTCGTAAGAGAGATATCTAAAGATCCGCCCTTTTTTTATTTTATTATAGATTTTTTATATAATTCTTTAAATTATAATTTATAAGTAAACACTTACCGGAGCATCCATTTTACGTTCAGTTTTCATATTGTTACGCATACCATGATGATGACCCATGTTGCCCATTTGAAAATCATTAACACGTTTCATATGTTGCTTATCCGAGGCACATCCTGTTATCTGCATACATAAAATAATCTATATTAGTGGCTAGCATATAAAAGTTCTTCACTATCGAACAGAGAAGGGGAAATTAGTAACTAATGATTTTATGTAAAATTTAGTTACTCTCTTTGGAAAAAAAAAAATAAATCAATTTTTATAATTTACAAAATCAAATTGTTAACGGCGATATAAGGGGCTGACTGTAGTTGACATTGTATTTACAAAATAATTTAGGAAATCGTTCGGGGGACATGAGTTATAACTAAAACCGGATAATACATTATATAATTATATACACTATTGTTTTAGTTTAATTAAATAATAAAAAAAACAAACTCATGCAATTCATATTAAAAAATTTAAAATAAAAAAAACATTACAAATTTCTTTAATTCAGAAAAAAAAAACAAAAATCGAAAAAGTTTATAATTCTTTTGCCGAAAAATTAAATACACCCAGTTCATGCAGGACAATTTTGTTTGGCTATATTACACGAATTAAGATCTGCTCTTTTCACAGATTTATCACGGAAAAAAATCTGTCGTGTTTGAACTGAGTACTTATTATGATCCCCTATACTCACTGAAAATATTAAATGCACTATAACATGGAAGGCTACATAAGCAACCAGGATCCAATCCAACCAATCAGGTAATTGGGCTTTAGCCAATTTTACAGAGAAGAATATGGTAACAACTGCAAATAAAATAAAATAAAATTTTTATTTTAAAATTATTTTAAAGTATAAACTGCAAAACTTACTGGCTAGTAAATGAGCTAAATTGCCACCCAGCCAATGGGCCCAATTGAAGAAGGGGCGATTTTTCGAATTTGGTGCTGGTCGGAATAAGGCACCTATAGGTTGTATAAAACACAGGACAGTGGTAATCGTACCCAATGTTGCATGCGGATTTGGTTCACCTGACCAGCCGTTAATTTGTACGAATATTATAACAAAAGCAGCTACAGTTAAGCTCCAAGTGGTAACCATGCAAATACGATGCCACTGAGAAAAAAAGATTTTGTAGAATATTTTAAAATGCAAGAATACTTTCTATGCAGCATTTTAATATTATACTTACAGCAAACCATTGATCCTTGCCGCACGTTTGGCTGCCCACCCAAGTTTGTTTGAAATAGCGGGCCAATATAATACCCAAAGAAGTAGTACCAATCCAGGCAGCAATCATAAAACTACCATGTAATCTTAGCAGCAAAGTAGATGCAGCACCAAGTGTTTGTAGTTCAGCCAAATTTATTGATTTGTCTGAAGGTATACGACCAATGTCATGATAACCAACTCCGTTTTCTAAATACCAAACAAATGAAATGAATTATCAAACAAATACAAGACGCAATAGAAATAACTCAACCTGTGCCCTTTATTATTAACTATACCTACCCTTTAAGGATTTACCGGCGGCCAATAGTAGGTAATAAGGTTTATTTTCCAAATCAAAAACTTTGTCACCGACTTTCGTAATCGGATCACGTTCTACTTTGCAGTAAATAACACCATTTATAACTGAACCCTCAATCATGCGAGCAGTATTTTGGGGCTAAAATGAGAATAACTTGTATCATTACAAAAATCAATTCATGAAATCAATTTCAACAAAACCTACCACTCCTAAACGTGTAACACCATAGCCAGTTTTCTTACCGGATGTTAAGGAACTGTACATGTTAACCTGGCCATTTTGTGGGACACATTCAATAACCAAATCATCACCCATCTGATTGTCATCAGAAAGACCCAAAGCAACATAAGCAGCATTTGCTAAATAATATAAAAGAACCACAAATTTTAAACTGTGCTAAGTTAAGCATTCCTTTCCAAATAGCTTACCGGCTTTAGATTTCAATTCAAACTCATATATTCCGCCTCTCACTTTAACAGCCGATACGAAATCACATGATTTACTATCCACACAACCATCTTTATTGCCAAAACAATTTTTGGCGGTACCACATTCGGTATAAAAGGGATCTTCAGCTTGTGGTGCCGGTGGTGGCGGTACATAGTCCGGCACATATGGTGGACGTGTACTGGGTGCAAAAGAAGGTCTGGGCGTGGTTGGTCCCTGTGGTGCTATTTCACGTTTCACCACACGCACCGGAGACGAAGGTAATCCAACCCAAAATGTGTCATAGGCTTGAGCAATTGTTGAGCTGTAATAAATAGAAAAATAAAGAAATAAATAAGGAAAGATTAAAAAGAAAATCATCCAGGTCATCGAAACTATTCATAATAAATTACTTATCATCTCCGTTAATTACTTTACATCACATTTTACATGACATCTGCTTTAGTCGATGAATGTTGGGCATGGTGGGAAAACTTGTACATTACAAGTTTAAGAGGAACAACTTGGTGAGCTTCCCAAGTTTCGTTTGGAGTAAAGGTTGAAGATGTGATAAATTATTCGATATTTTCAATACATACATATATATACATACATATGTATGCAATATATGAACTATGATATGCCCATATAAAATGAATTCAATTTATTCGAATACAATTTTCAAGTTTCTCAAAATTGATAACGAGGCACTATGAAGTAATTGGGAGTGAGGTGCATTTTATGTACGGAGAAAAATTGTGCCTGAAAACACTTTTTGAGTCCCACTGTATCGACGGTAATTGAAGGAGCTAATAGACAATCCTTTTAGAAGTATATTTGATATATTCGGGGTTCATTGGCGATAAGTTAGCGCAAGAGGAATTTATTATCTTGTTTCACTATAAAAAACACTCATCCTACAGTACTTTTTTCTTTTCTTTTAATACGAGTATAAACAGATTCAAATCTAATGACTATAGACACTATTTCCTCTTCACCTGTGTCAGTTCGAATCCAATCACTGACTTCTTCTGTGTTTTGGTCTTCATTTTTAAAGCATAAAATTTAAGTTAACCTTAAAAAATACCATTTCTAAGACGTGCTATTTAAAAAGTAGCGGTTTAGAAAAAATATTTTAAAATATTAGAAGAGTACCATTTTAAAAAGATTTAAGTTTAAAATTGACAAAATATTTTAATTTAAAAAAGTATGTATGTAAACAATCAAAGTAATAAAAAAATTGTAATTATAAAAATGTAAAATATGATATCATTAAAAGTACGATTATACATACATACTTACATACATATAAAGACTATTTATACATAATTGCAGAAAGTACCATTTGAAAAAGTATCTATTACTGGGAACTTACTTAAAAACAATTTCACCTTCAAAATCCACTGGCGATTGCCATTCCAAACTGATGTCCGTTTTTGGCACAGTGCTGGTATGAGTTACCGAATTTCTTACAGAATTTTCACAATTCATTAACTGGGAAAGACCATCTTCGGAGGGATTAAATTGGCCAATCTTAAGTAAATTGAGCAGAATGTTTAATAAATAAATTTATTTCGGAAAAAAAAACAATGAATTTCGAAAACTTACAATTTGATTTGGTGGATTACTATTGCGCGCTTGTATCATAAAGCCGCCAAATGCCAAACCACTAGGTACACCGGTGATATCAACACGCAATGTTTGACCCTGACCTATGGTGGCTGCTGATGTTTCTATTCGAAATGGTGGCACAGCATTTGAGGGCAATATGCCGCCACCATGAAAAGGCAACATTGTGTCACATATCGTTTCCGGTGCACCCTGTGGTAATGTTAGGCTCTGTGGCAGCCACAATGTTAAATTAAGTAAAGCAATAAAAACAGTGGAAATAAATGAATTTCTTTTGTGGTTGTTGTAATTTTGTTTGGCCATTATAATGATTTTAAAGACAAAAAAAAGTAAGGAAATTCACTTTTCGCTATGACATGTACGTTTAACTGAAAAGAGAAATGAAAAGAAAATTAAAACAAAAATAAAATTCGTTACCAATAAATAAAATTAAATAAAATCGTACGATAGTTTCATTAAAATATTAAAGCTGCAACGCATGTTTCTTTCTATTCGTATTTTAATTTTTTAGTTTTTTAAATTGATTAAATAATTGAGTACTGTTTTATGATACATATTATCATCTGTATATGTATGTATGTATGTATGCATGTATGTGTATTTGTCTTTTCTTTATTATCAGTTACAGTTTCAATGTAAAGATTTTCTTGTGAATTGGAATGGAAGTCAAGAACGCAATAAACAGATTTAATAGCGGCATGACAGAAGAAAAACAGAAGACACGCATGCACACACATATGTACATATGTATGTACATAGCCATATATAAGGCTTTTTCGTGTATAAAAGCTTTAATTACATGGCATAACTAATTGTATGTGATATTAGCAAAGACTGCTTAACCGTGGGTCTCTAGATACAATATGCACTTACTAGTTTTTGATTTTGATTTTTTATTTCTTACTTTGAAATTAAGTGGAAAGCTTAAGGATTGTTGAAAGAAAATAAAAAATAGAAAAAGTAGTATTCTAGAAAGCTAATAAAATCTATTAAGCAACATTATTGAATCTTAAGGCTCATATTGTTGGATGAGACATAATAAACAGCAGTGATTAAGGCCAAGAAATTCTGTTCCAACTATGCTTACTTCATTTTAGTACTCCTAGAGAAGTCTTGCAGAAGTTTTCTTTACTTGTCAGACTTGTCCGAAAGTCTAGCAAATACTTTCTCTTTACATGACTTTACATAAACATATTTTTTTTTAGTTTTGATTTGTTTAAACATAGCACATCCTCATCACTTATAAGGTCTATTATTTTGCAACGAGAGAATAATCAATTTTGTTCTATTAATACTGAGTTCAATTTTTCGCTTATAATACTACACGTAATTAACAGGAATGGATAAAGATTACTTGATGCTTTGGATATTATGGTACTATGATGGTACTGATGAAGTAGAATTTCGAGCTGTATAACCTTTTATTTATTACACGTTATATTTGCCAATCTCATCGTTGCTTCTACGAATTTGAGATAACTCTGTAAAATTCTTAGATAATAAGCGTTTTCACATCTTAAAAATATATCCACAGCTCCGCTTAGGCATATCCATTGGCTGTTAAGAAGAAAACTAGTATTAGCTGATGTAATTTTTGATTTTGCTGTTAATGGAGAACTCTTGAATTCCAACAAATTCAATCTTTTATTAAGCCATCTCGCAGAAAAGTTACCAATCTCATGCTAGCAACTCTTATAATGGTGAGATCAGTAAACACAGATTCGGTGGATGAATTGAGAAATAAGCTATCGGTGTGAAAGTATGGGCTTGTGCTATGCGTACGTCTTCTGAACTAAAAATGATTAGCGTCAGCGTTCTTTGTCAAAACAGAAAACAAATGTGAAATATGTATATTTCATCATATTCAGCAGTAAAACTAAAAATATAGGTATTTTATTAAACTAATTTAGTGATGACAAACGTACCGAACATTTACAAATAAAACAAAACAAAAGAAAAGAAAAAATAAATAAAAGAAAAACCATTTAATAATGGCTGTAGTTCCACTTGAAAGAGAAACAGCAAAAGAAAAATGTATGTATCATAATGGCAACATTAATAATTAGCGACAACATTCATTATCAGGAAAACATTTCTTTTTTCTTTTCAAAATAATGTTTTGCCACTTCATACTGTGCATATTTGCTAAATTTAGTTGTGTTACAATAATACAATACAAGTTGTAGTTACTGGTACGAAAAGTTTTGTCAAATGCAGCAGCCATACAAGAAAAGATAACAAATTAAACGGGCATTGAGGAAAAAAATTTAGACTGTTTCAGTAACCAAACTTTACTGTACATTATTAAAAATGTTTAAACAAAAATGTTTTACATCATTTAGCTTTTTAAATAATTAAAACGAATTACCAAAAGAGGAGAGCAACCAATGGGAAATGATTCATTAACACTTTTCGTTTGTGGTTTTTTTTTATGCATTAACAATTGGCAGATACAGTTCCTTCCTTTAATGCTACAAAAAAGGTTTAATCTTAATTTTAAAACATAAAATTTTATTGAGATCAGTCAGACAGAGAGAGAGAGAACGGGGTTTTCCCTATTTTCTGATTCAGTTTTTTGTTCACGCAACCAAAGTATACATTTCTTAAGAACAGAAGAAATGAGTCATTCTTTTGTACACAGTAAACTAATGTGAATTTACCTCTAAAAAAAATTACATTATGTATCCGGAAAACACCATCATTAATATGTATTCAATTCATGCAATATCAAGGTTACAATCAAAAACTTAATAAAACATTAACTTGGTTCGCTACAACCAACCTACACGTTCACTTTTTTAGAGCTTTAAACTCTCAAAACAATTGTAACATGATTTAAGTTATAAAATATATGTATGTTTATATAATTAATTATAAATTAAATGTATTTATATAATAGCATTCATATCCGTTAGTGTCAAATCGAAGTATTTAAATTGATTTCAATGCAAAATAAAATATTAAAGTAAACATGTGATAAAACTTGTACTGTTTGTAGAGAGTACTTTTCAAAACACAGGTATAAAGTATACTATGAAGGAACTTTAACTGTAGCTTAGCGTGTTGTTTATCGTTCACAGACAATTTCACTTGGTGGCCCACTGTGAGATAACCCCCGTTATAATGATCCGTTAGTGGCGGAATGGGACAACTCCGAGCTCCAGTTCCCTCAGTGGCACTTTCGCCACCACGTCCAGATCATCAAACGTGCTGTCATCCAAAAACCGAAGACGTCATTGCAGATTCTGTAGTAATCTTGGTATAGCAGACGGAATCTGTCAGCAAAACTGCCAATAACGCAGAGTCTCGTTACAATTCCCGTTAGAATGCGAACCGTTCTCTTGTCGAAATCAAGTAATCCCCTGGTTCTTCCGCTGTCTACTGCTGGTTAGGGCTGAGGTCAGTGATAGCATAATAAAGTACTAAATCTAGTTAAACTTAACTCACAAACCAGTTAACTTCTTAACACAGTGCAAGGAATACAACGGAGGTACAATGTAGAACCACTAGTCATTGACACTATGCTACATAAATAGCAGAAGGTGTGCCAAACTTTAAACTCGTTTTTCTGTTTCGAATAGTTCTTTCAATCAGTATTTTTGATTTACTATCATTCATCTTGCAGTATCTGCTGTTTCAATTTAGCAATCACATGCTGCAAGTCGTGGGTCATAATATTGATTCTGTACTTTTAATTGCTTAAGATTCAATGATGGGTCCCACCTAATACTTAGACGCCTTGCGGCACCACTTGCTAAGATTATTTTTTTGGCGAGATTGGTTGATGGTATAAACTTTTTTCAGTGTATTTATCTTATAATCCCAATATAACAAGTTCTTATTAAAAACGGTGAAAGTCACAATATATTTATTTTTCGTTTTTGTTTTAATTCTCACAGTATTGAGAATCGATTCAATCGAAAACAATTCAATTCAATTATAATCATTGTTATCGCGATGATTAATATCGTAATTTAAAAATATTTTAACAATATAAAAAAAATTCCTCTTTTTATACAATATGTATACATTAATGTGTACGTATGTATGTATGTACATGCCCCTACAAATTTTGTAGGAAATCGTTAAGAAAATCAGGTTTTTTTTGTTTAGCTAATATACATATTTAAAAATAATTCATATTATTTAACACCTACTTAAAGAGCAAAAACAAATATTCTTACGTTTATTAATTTTGCTTTAATAAAAATATTCTTAAAAATATGTATATGTATGTGTATAAAAATGCTAACATTTGTTATTGTTAATTTTGTTAACTTCGTAAATAATAATAATTACTATTACTAGACTATTTCAAGTTCAAATATTAAATCGAAGAAAAAAAAACTGAATTTTTAAAGATCAATGTAATATTTTTTTTTAGTTTTCTATAACGAATGAATAACGTAATATTTTACGTTATTACGTATGTATGTATGTATGTACATACTATATATGTATGTATATCAAAAGTAAATGTAGAGTATTTAAGAAAGTACCTGTGCATGATGTGGTACAAAGAAAGAGGAATTGCTTAAAATTGTTTTGAATTTCGGTTAAAGCTGTTTTAGCCACAATACACGGACATATATATGTACGTCTTAAATCCGTCTTTTAAAACAATTGTTTTTAATTCATTAACAGAAAGAAAGAAAAAAAGAAACGCAATTTATGAATTAGTTTCTACACTAATAAAGACGGCAATGAGTGAATATGATGAAAGACGTAAAAGTAATTTTCAAATATCTGTAGTAAATACTTTTTCGTAATGATTAAAGTTTTTAAATTTTGGTTAAATAAGGTCATACTTTAAAGATATTTGCGAAAATGAAACAGTACAACACGTTCGTTTGCCATTTTTACGAAAGAAAAGAGAACTTATGCTGATCTGATGTTCAACTAGTAATTCTCGGCTATGACTAGTTATAGTTACAACTGCTCTTAATATCTTATGAAAGCAATGCGAATAGGAATTCCTGTCTTAGACTTACTCTGGGCATATTATACTTTTAGGCAATTGTTCTGCTTTGACCAGCTAGAGACTAACTTTCAAAAATGCAAATAAAATATTTGCTGACTTTATTTCTTTTGCCAGGAAAGTTTCCATCATGACTATTACAACACATTCATAGATACGGTAGATTGAATTTAGTCAGTAATGGACTTGATTGAGGGTTTTCCACGCCGCTTTACCTTTAATATGTAGGCCAGCGAACTGGCTAAGATATTACGCGTATGGTATGAGTATACGGCTTATTTGAAATAACCGCCTGGACGGAGGTGAGAAGAGATAAGTTTATGCTCCAAACTAAATTATCCGCTGAGTTGGATTCTAACCAAATGACTACAATAGTTTTAAACAGAACCTATACCATATTCTATTTAGACAAGGATTCCACAAGGTTTGATGTACAAAATAAATGTGATGGTAAAACTTTATATATGAAGTTTAGTCGATACAAGCGGTTTGACACTACTTTGTTTCGCTCAGAACGGTGGTCCATTTCAAATATTACAAAATGATCCTTTTCACTCGCATTTACGATAACAGGGTGAAGTGTTTACAATCCCGAAGTAGCCAACATTTCAAAAAAACTTCTGCCTACGTTGCATATAGTAAAAATAAAACTAATATACAAATTATTTCAAACATTATACAATTATTATGGTTTTTTATTAGAATGTTTACCTTGAAGTTTAAATTTAAAAAAAAGTTCAAAATTCAAAGGTATTTTAACGAAGTTTTTTGTTATTTAATTGACAAGTTAACTGAGAAATGCTAATGAATTGTAATTATTTGAAGTAAGAAATGTACAACAAATTGAATTTAAAGTTCCAATAGTTTACTAACATTTTATATTTTAAATTTAAACAATTTTGTTTAATATTTTTTTTTTCTTTCAAGAAACCATTTAACATTTTTTATAATTTTAGGGGTGTTAGCCTATAAAATATTTCATTTTATTTTTGTACATTTATTTGCTTTTATTTTGAATTTTACGTTTCTAAAAAACCTTGAAAATAAATGAATAAATTTTTTTTATATTTTGCTAAAGCATTCAGTTGTCTTGACATTGTTAACAATTGTTTGTTGTTATTGTTTTATTTTTATTTTTTATTTTTATTAAAACAAAAAATAATTAAGATTTATTTTAATGAAATAATTAAACTTCCGTTTCTAGATTTTTAAATTAGCTGAAGTCAAAAAACTATCTATTTTTTTTTCTTTTTTACCTAGTTGAGCTTATTTAAATTTAAATTTTCAATATTTACAGGAGCAAAATCACAAATTAGCATTCATTCATTCATTTATTTATTATTAAAAATTTTTAAATTTCGTTTGTCTCTTTTTAGAATTGTTGGTAGAGAAATTAAAAAATATTTAAAAAGTGAAATTATAAAAAGAAATTAATTTTTTTTTTCGAATTTACAAAAAAGGTTTCTTTAATTACACCATCGCCACCTCTCTCTCATTAAATCAATATAACTGAAAACGAATATAATCAAAAATTTTAATTTCTTTTCATATTAATATTCATAAACCAGCATTAAGACCAAAAATAGTTTGGAATGTGCTCAAACGTTGGAACGTGAAGTTTGACAAAGTATTTTACAATTTTTTTTTGTTTTCTGAAAATCACAACAACAAACAAAGGTTCATAAAGTACCTGAAGAAAAACATTTAATTGTTAAGAAAACACGCAACAACGGACAACACCATAATATAAAAAAAAAGAAAATTCTATTGTTTTGTCTATTGTATAGTAATTAATTTGATTTTTCTTTGCTTCTTAGTTAATTAACAAATTGTCATTGACATTTTGCATTTAAATTAAGAATTTTGATTGTATGGGGTTCCTTAGCGTAGTGATTGTGTCTTTTGTCTGGGATTTCTAAGCAATTGCAATTACAAATGCGCACACTATCATCGAACACAAACGTTTAATCCAAACGAATACAACATCTCCAACAAATAAGAATCTTTTTATGACTATCCTGAGCTTTGTTAGTACGTACTAAGATTTTACTTACAATAGGTCAATATGCCTGAGAGAAAAATTTTTTTATTTAAGGTTCTAGAGTACCTTTCAGCTGAGCTAATGGTGGCTCCGATTTTTTTTTACTTTTTCAAATGAATTTAACTTTGTAAATAGGCTAGCATACATATGTACACTGACTACTATTATACGTAATCTTTAAATACAATATAAAAATTGTGTTTGCTGTCAATAAGATAATAATTAAAAAATTAAAATTATTAAATTGCCAGATTAATATTGATTCAAGTGTGATAACTTAGTGAAATATAAAATCCTTTGAATTCAAACAAAATATATATTTTTTTATTGATACGTCGTATTAATAATTTATTAAATAATTCTTTTTTTCTGTACTTTTTATTCACAATTTGTTGCCCATTTTCCAAATCACACAAAATATGCGTCATATTTTTGTTTCATTGTGTAAAAAACGTATTTTTTTTTTTAATAAGAACGAAACTGGTTTTAAGCTTTAAGCGGTAAGTGTGGGTAAAACCCTACTATCAATGACTATGAATACAAATCATAAATTATTTGTTTTTTTATTAGTTCTCTTTAAGATAGACGCAATTTAAGGTAGTAGTGTTTTGTTAAAAACTAACTTAAAAACGCAAATCATAAAGACATAATAGAACGTATTATTATTATGTTGCTGTCAGTGTGACCACTTCTTTAGGATTCTTTTTTTCCTTGTTTTTGAATTTGAAATGACCACACTCACCTTTTTCATGTTTAATTTTCATTATAGGGACACGCAATCAGGAAATTGTTCTTTAAAGAAATAGGTTAATAGGTTAGGTACCTTTTACTAGTGGTGGGTGGGTGCTGTTTTTACATGTTGTACATGTATATTCAATTTTCTTGTAAACGGGGTATTATTCTCAATAATTGTAGGTTAATGAAGTTGTAAAATTCTAAGAATTTTTTCAATATCTTTTAACTTAAATACAGGGTGTTTGGAAAAAATGTTAGATTTAATGGATGTTAGATTTAAAAATCTGTATTATTTACTTAAATAATATATACATACATATACATACATATATCTATTTCCTCAAAATATAATTACATGACCTTTTTAATAATTTTTCTAATAAAAGTTTAACAGATCTCTAATAACAAAGAGTCTTCGAAATGCGAATTACATTTTCGCAGTTCGCGCTACGAGAATTGCTCATAGCGGTTGAGTTATCACGAGCGTTGCTTTGTGGCAGTAGTCTAACAATAGATTAAATGTCTATTCATTTTATTTAATGTATAATAAAAAGGAAATCTATTATTATTTCAATAAAAGCGATTCTTAATCTATAATGAATGTTGTGTTGCAGTTTTATGATTTCTTCGATAAAGATGACGACATAGCCAGACGACTAAAGATGTTTACAAATGTCAGAAGTGCCCATAAAAAGCCATGTATTGCAGAAATAAAATTTTGACACGACTTAAATAAGTCTCGTTATAAAATAACCATTTGCTTGTATTAATTCCTCACGGCATAATGAATAATGGTATAATTAGGCAATCGTTCACGGAACATAATGGAACGATCGCTCGTTTTTTATAAAAAGCAAACTTCATGTGAAATCGGCCGCGATATATACATATATAAGGCTAAACCCTTAATTCGAGATTATGCCGTCACCTATTGGGTCGTATAAAGGAAGCAGTATCTTTCGAAGAGCCAGTTTCGGCGGATAGAAGATAAATTGTGTTCCATCAGGATAATGCTCGGCAATATATGTCGATTTTTTTCTATTTTGTCTCTCTTAAAATGTTTAAATTGCTAAATTCGTGCGTTATGGCTGTCAGTTTGTCGATAGACTGGAAAAACAGAACAAATTTTTTGTTTTGTTACCCAAATAGAGGTAATTTCCGCAAAACTTATCCCTTAATAGCGAAGTATCAAAACCTCTAGAGTGATCGAGATTATGTTCGAATATTAATAGCATAAAACAATACGACCTGTTGCATTAATATTAAAAACATATTACTTTTAATTTATTTTAAAGTTTTAAAGCCTTATAAAACCACACTTTACAGATAAAATTGCTTTATGTGAGAATTATTTTTGGTCACTCGAAAGACTTTATATTGAAAATGCTTTTTGTCAGTAATTTTTTATAATTTTTTTCTTTTTTTTGAAAAGGTTACTACAGTGCTATTGTTGGCTTAGACGGACGATAAGATTTGCCAAGTGCGTTCGTTTTTTTCTTTTTTTTTTTCGTGGTTGTAGCTTTGAAAACTTGTCATTGTGGCAATAAATGTAAAATATTTGACCCAGTTAAGATCCATAATTACTAAAGTCAACGTAGTTTTGGCTGACTGCTTGCTTTGCTGCCCATTGCATTTGAATATAAAATAAAATATCGAACATGTACATACTATGTACACCTCACTATAGATATTTACATTCATTGAATTTATTTATATTTCTTAGCTTTTTTTTAGTAAATTCTATTATTTATTAACTGCTATTGTTAAAATTGAAAAATATAGTAATTGTTCTTCTAAATACTATAGAAAAGGAATTTCTTAAACCGAAATATTTGAGTAAGTTTGATGCCAAATTGTTTGATTTGTTATAAATCATAATATAATAAGATTTTATAAAAATTATTGCATAAATACACAATTTTTAATTTTTTTTGTTATTTTTTCCATTTCTGAATATTTTTAAAGTCTTTTCAGTCTCTCAGCAAACTTTTCAACTTTTTATGAATTATTTTTAAAATTTCATGTGAGATTTTTAATGAATATGATTATGGCCCCTTTCTTTAACTTTAGCCTGAAAATATATGTATCTCATCGTCTTAAATTTCGTATTTTTAGCATATTTATGAGAAAAACCGAAAACTTAACGATCAAATATCATTTTAACCTTTGAACAGTTTGAGGTGAATGAACTTTAATTAAAAATTAACAGCATCTTTATTTTTAAATACATTTTTTTGTTATGGATTTAACGCATTTCTTTTATTTTTAAAGGTTTCCACACACTAATGCACTTAATAAAATATTAAAAAAAGAATAAATAAATAAAACAGTAACACAGTAATTTACTAATGATTCAAATGCATTTTGTAATTTGAATTTGAACATCATATCGATTCTAAATTATGTTTAAGGTATTATGTTGTAATGTCGTGCAGAGATGACAAAGTACTGCGGCCAAATAACCTACTATATTGACCTCGCTCCATATCGAGTTTTCCAACAATGTATCTCCAAAACATGTTGCCCTAAGGAACCTTAAGTTAACATTAGCCGAACGTTCACGAAACGCAACGAAACGTACGCTCGTTTATAGTATACGAAAATAATGCAAATATTTGCCGAAATTCCATTACGGTTATTACGAGTAATCGTTCTCATTGCTTTTCGCGTGCTAGAAGCGAATGTGCGTTCCGTAAAGGTTGGTGTTTAGTGTCAATATGAAAAACTCCATGCAGCACATATTACAAGTACGTATGTCTTCTGGTGTTTTAAGTGAAGTAAAAATAGATTTAAATTGTCGATTTCCATAATTTTGGATCAATAAAATGTTTTAAAATTATCATTTGCTTTATATGTTATTCAATTCAATAATAACAAAAACAAACGCAAACATTTTGTTATTTTATTTAATTTTTAATGAGACAGACAGTCGATACTATAATAAACAGGTTTTACCCTTTTATTGTTATCTATATACAAAGGGTTAATAAAAGCAAAAACTAAGTAATAGCCGATAATTCAACACGAGTACATACATATATGTATAGTTACTCTTAAATCTTAGAATATAAAAATTTCAAGAGCTGCCTACTATCGATAAAATCTCAATAATACCTGATTAATACCTCTGATATTACAAATAATAGTTGTGTAGTAAAAAAAACGCTTATCTTCTTTCTTCCGATGTTCTTCCGATATAATGGTTAAAATTTTTGAAACGTTGACAGTGGCCCTTGAAGTGTCTATTCTGACTAAAAAATATTTAATTCATAATTAATTATCATTGTATAATATTTATGATTATAATTCAAAAGCCCTGACGAATGTCAATCTTCGCACAATACAACCTTAACAATTGAGAAAAACACTGCTGTTCAGTGGCTTGGTTAAATTTATTCTAATTTTGAGGAAAGCAAAACTGCTTAATTGGACTGAGATTTTCTCTCAGCAGTCTTCTGGCAAAAACTCGGAGAGTAAATTAATAAGTACCTTGAAAAGTTTTTCAAAGTCGTTCGAAGTCGATATTAAGCTGTAGGGCCCGCCACTCATGGACTACTGACTAAATGTATATAAACGGCAACTTTAAAGCATTGTCCCTTATAAAATTATAATTTTTGCCTAAAGCTTTAAATAGATTTGCCCGCTTTTTCGCTTTATAATTTTAATATATTTTATAATAAAAATTTCTTTATATTTGTTTATATAATAAAATTCTTATACATATGAGCATTATTGTTATGATTTTTAATAAGTCAGTTTGTATGTACGGTGTAGCGAATATTAGAATTTGTTTTTTTTTTAATAAAAACTCATAAGATTTTAACGTTAACAGCATATTAAAAATTCATTTGGTATTAAAGTATTCAGTGTCAATTTTGTTTTGTTTTTTTTTTTCGAGTTATAAAAACCAGTTTTTTAATCAATTGTTGTTATTGGTATTATTGCCTTCAGCATCAACCACAACATATAACATACCAATTAATTAATATTATTAACATCGGTTTCGTTTAATATGTACTCTTATACTGGAAATTTAGCAAGATTTTGTTGGTCAGAGTTGCTTGTCGCACTTGCAATTAAATGAACAATACTTAGGTATTTTGACTGTGGGCTCAATACAAACATTTAATAAAATATGTATGTGCAGATAGATGTACATATTTACATAATAAATAATTCATAGATCAACTATATACACCAAATAGGCAAGTAGAGTAGAATTTTAAATTTGTTATAATTAATAGATGATTAATATATGCTTTTAATCGAAATTTCAAATTCATTAAGTCCAATAAAATATACAAGGGTATTGACGCTTTTAGAGGATTATCTAAAAGTTCTAAACAAACAAAAAATTCAAATATGTGGACAAGTTTCCATTACGAGAAAAGTGCAACCATATTTTATTACGTACAATAATTTGATTAATTTTTATGCCGTGTATTTAACAATTTCTTAACTTAATTCTCTAATAAATTATTTTGCAACGGGCAACAATACATATTTTTCGATATGATTAAACATTTTACCACAGATGCAGTAGTTGACAGGTGTTCGTTTTTTACGTCCGGTCATAGTGTTGCAATCAAAATTAAATTATAAATAAAATAATAAAATTAATTTTCACAAATTTTATTAATGAATCAGTAAAAAAAAATAGCAATAAAGAGCTGACATCATTGAGAGTCGAGTATTGCTGAATAAGAAAAACAAACTAAAAATCAGCATCAATGAAGAAACACAATAACCAGTTTTACGGTATTTTCTTACGATTTGTTTTTTTTTTTTTTCAAAATTGTCTCACTAGACTTCTCAGAGCGTGATGAGATATACGTATGATTTGTTATTATTTTTCATATGGATGTCATTGAGTTGGTTATAAGTGTGTGTGTGTGTCGATTACTCGGCCGTTGGTTAAGAAATTGATGGTGCAGCGGGTCTGTAAGAGAAATATTTCGAATTGTTTTTCTTTAAAAATAAACTTGATTTGAAATGTGTCTCGTCGTTCCAAACGTTTGTTATTATGTTTCTTGTTGTGACAGGTTTTCACTTTTTTTGTGTTTTGAGCCATGTGCAATGGCAGCAATAATTGCAAGTCCAAACATTTATACTACTTTATTATAAAGAAAAATTGCAAAAAATTTCAAATATTTTTTAGTTGTTTTATTCGTGAGCCTGTGGCAGACAAATTGAAACCAAGAAAACACTTTCTTTAAAAGAGGTGTGCGTAAATGAAATTTATAATCAACGTAATGCGCAAGTTTAACACACAATAGCATTTATAAAGACAAAAACAAGTTCCTCAGTTTGTTTTTTTTTTTCATGCAAATTTAAATATTTTTAATCTGTGTTAATTTAAAACATATTTTTTTATTCATACAGCATCTGACACTCACTTTTATACT
This sequence comes from Sarcophaga subvicina, assembly GCA_936449025.2. Classification (NCBI taxonomy): domain Eukaryota; kingdom Metazoa; phylum Arthropoda; class Insecta; order Diptera; family Sarcophagidae; genus Sarcophaga; species Sarcophaga subvicina. The sequence continues at coordinate 1,345,922 of OW388084.2, forward strand.
TAAAGAAATACGTATATATATATATATATATTTAATATATATTAATTTATTTAATTAATATTCAAATGGAATTTATTTTTCTAATTGTTTTCTTTTATAATTTCTATTTATAGCACCCGTTTCACGTTTTTATGTTTTTCCGTTAAGTAACAACCGTTGCTAACACCAGACCGCACTCAACTGAACAATGTTGGTAATACTTGTAATGTTTTAACCTAATGTTGGTTGGTTAGTTGGTTGCGTCTTAGGAGTAGAGTGTTGAATTGTGCTATTAAGCAGCTCATGTATGTAGTAGTGGTTTACTCATATCAGAGGTGGTAATGTTGATATGATAGTAATTTGTTTATACTACGTCATATCAATTTTGAGTGGTTTCGAATGTGATAGTTCTGAAGTGTTTTTTTTTAGAAAAATAATGTTGGATGAGAAATTTTGAAATTAAAGAGATAGTTTATTTATTATTTATAATATTATAATTTAAAAAAATATCTCCGAATTATGATTGATAGATTTCTTATCTAAAATGAACAATTTATTTAATTTTTTAATATTTGTTACTAGTCGGCTAGGTCTTGCTCTAGATATTATATTTCTATTACTTGTTCAAATGTTTACTTTCCTATTTAAATCAAATCATAAACAAAACTAAATTTCCAACTCTGGTCGATACTAACGCACACAAATAAGCATCGGTCTCTTTTTTCTGTTGGTCTGTCATTGTTACTTTAATAGACTAGCGAGTAACCACTAACAAATTTTTATTTTTTGTTGTTGTAAAGAGTTTCCTTTTTTGTTTAGTACGTTCCCATTTAATGTTGTTTGTCCAGTTTTTTTACACATAGTTTACATTGTTTGTTGTTATTGTTTAATCACGTTTTTATGGTTGTTGTTTTTGTTTTTCTGTTAATTTCGTTTTCATTTAAAATAATTTTTTTCTCACAATCACATGTTTGTTATGTTTCCACAGTTTTTGCACTTCATTCTTACGCGTATACAATATGTACATATAGATATTGTATATGACATTACAAACACAATGATATTATCACATTATGATTTGCATTTTTAATACAGATACTGGCTTTGACTGAGTCATACAACAGGTGGAATAGTGTGTAAGTTTACTTCAATTATAAAATAGTTGCTCTACGTATCGATGTATTTAAAAATAACGACATCTTTGTCTTTAAATTATGTTAACTTTAACTTTTTCAGTATTTGATTACTAATGTTATTTAATTTTGTTATCATTTCAATTTAACGAAACTTTTAGCACACTTCAGGGCTTTTATTTTAACTAAATTTAAACTTATTAATCTTTTTCTACGTCATTTTATGATTAAACCTGCAAATACTATCGATAAACAATTAAGAACCAGACTAAATATTAAATTTTATTATTTAAAAATTGAACTTTACAAAAAAATGATTATTCAAAAAATAGAAAACAATTATAAAATCTATAATTGTGTTAGATCCGTCTACAAACTATAATCATATTCTAGGGTGTAGCACAAATGAATCCAGTACTATTTGGATATGCGATGAGTTTAACATTTCACAAGAAATCGCTTAAATATCTACAATTCTATTTGAGGATAATTTAATTCTCCTTTAAAACAGAAATTTCGTATAACGAGATTTCATCTACGAATCTTTACTGAATTGTAAAATAGTCAATACAATTTCATGGGTTAATTGCGACAACTCCGATCAGATTTAAGAACCGGAAGCCAGTATTGTGTTTTGTTAGAAAACACAAGTTTTCCCTCACAAATTAACAAACGCACTTTTAATATTATAAATAATAAGATAAACAAACGATATACAACAAAAGATATACACCCTAACCACTATTAATTCCTACACCAGGTATTTTTGTTTGATATACTAATATTTAAAGTTCTATAGTTTGGATAATAATAATGTCAACGCCTCAAGAGTTACATTTTCTGAAAGATAATTTTATAGTCTTTAATTTTGAGTTTTACATATTTAAATAAATTTATTGAAAATACAAGCTAAGTAAAATTGCATTGCTTTTGGAAAATTATCTGACCATTGCTAACTCAGTATTTTCTTTATTTTTATTATAAGGGTACATTTCACTGATTTATGACTTAACAAAAGTACCACAAAAATTAACGTCAGAATTCAATTATACATTGTATGAATTAATAGGGGTCAAAAAGTTTCAGGAAATGTTTTCAAAATATTTACCCCAATATGTACAAATATATATTTATTAATTTAAAGTTTATACAATCACCTTTCAGAAACAGTGAGTTTTAAGGCGCTGTCATTATTATTCTCTAAAATAAGTTATTTTGAAAACATAGAATTTTAAGTATTAGTATATCAAACAAAAATGCGTGGTGCATGAATGTTATGCACATTATGTTATAATGTAAAAATGGAACCTAATTTTAATATATATAAGAAACATATTGTTTTTTTTTTGTTAAAAATAACATGTAAAAATATGTAATAATAGTAAATTTATATGTGATGAAATTGTAATACAATTGCTTTTTAAAAGTATTTTTTAATACTAATAAAGAAATAATAATAATAATAATAATGTTAGTGGTTAGGCTTGTAGAACCGTTTGTGTGCGAAATCCGGCTTAAGAACCGGAGGCCAGTATTGTGTTTTGTTAGAAAACACAAGTTTTCCCTCACATATTAACAAACGCACTTTAATATTATAAATTAAAAAGATAAATTTAACAATTTACAACCGTTTGTGAGGGAAACCAGCCTTAATAACCGGAGGTCTGTTTTGTATTTTATATCAAAGGTTCCCCTCACAAATAAAAATAAACGCACTTTTAATGTAAATTATAATGCATAAGATATTTTAAATAATAATAATTTATAATATATAGCACTTACCTCGCAGCATTCTCCGGAAACCGATGTAGGTTTGGGCCTGGTAAACAGCCCATGATGCATTTTCTGCTCCTGAAAAAATTTATTAGGTTATTTTATAAAATAAATATGAATTTATAAATACTCACATTTTTCCTATGTGCTTCTTGTTATAATAGTTGATGTGGACACAAATGCACACACAAATACTTCCTTAGACACAAATGCACACAAATACATCCTTGGACACAAATGCACACACAAATACTTCCTTGGTACACAGTTTCTATTAAAATAAAAAAAGATTTATTTTTATTTCACTTATTTTGTGTTTTAAACTCTGTAAAAAACTTACCTTACAATTGAACCACCACCGACAACTTTGCCAATTATAACACTTGTACCACACGAAATATACACAAAATACAACTTATAAGGCACTTGTATTTCTTTTATTATTTATCTATTTTTTATATTTATTTTATTATTCCTTATTTATTTCTCGTAAAAATTTCTCTAAAATTTTTCACAAATTTTCACGTTTGTTTTTTTGTATTTTGTGGTTTTTATTAAAGCGCGCCAATATAAAAACACACCCCGAAAACTAAAAAAAAAAAACAAATAAACAAAACAGAGTTGCAAACAGAGAGAGATAGAAATACTTTTTGGTAATATTTGCTGTCTCTTTTTCCTTGGAAAGTTAAACGTCAAACTCTTGTTTCTATTCTGTGAAAAAAACATCTGACTCGTGAGAAAATTTTGCTTTACGTATTATTAATTAATTTAATAAAAAATTTGCAGTTTATTTAAAACACAATATGTTCAACAAATTAATAATAGGGCTTTTGGCCTTATGTTCACTACAGTATTTAACGAAAGCTGAAATGATACAAGATGAAATATTAGTAAGAAATGATTCAGTCAAATTGCTTGGAATGTTTTAATTAAATTTGTTTTTTAAGGATGAGGTTTCTGGTTTATATACCATTGAGGGCAAAGTCTATCCTCCAGAAATTCAAATGGGCATGAGCTACAATCCGAACGCGGCCAATTCAAACAACAATAATAAATGGCAGACAGAAACGCACTTGACAATTAATGGTGGCGAATACAAAGGTTTCATTCGAGAAGATGGCTCTTTTGTCATTAGCTCAGTTCCTTCTGGCAGCTATGTAGTAGAAGTACATAATGCTGACTATTTCTATGAACCCATACGGGTTGAAATCAATCCTAAGGGTAAATTTCGGGCTCGCAAGGTGAACTACGTGCAACCTGCCCAAATACTACAAGTGCCATATCCTTTGAAATTGAAGGCTTTGACCAGATTTAAATATTTCCAAACCCGCGAGCAGTGGAAGGTAAATATTTAAAATTATCTCTTTTGATACGATAATAACTTTAATTTTAATTCAAAGATCACCGATTTCCTATTCAGTCCAATGGTTTTAATGATGGTATTGCCTTTGTTATTAATGCTGGTTTTGCCGAAAATGATTAATGATCCCGAGACTAAAAAGGAATTAGAAAACATACAATTCCCGAAAATGAATAATGAAATGCCGGAGATAAGTGAAATGTTTACTTCACTATTTGGTGGTGCTGCTAAACAACCAGAAAAAGAAAAGAAATCTTCGTCGTCTAATAAGCAGACCAAAAAGCGTAACTAGTCATAATAATAAAAATAATAATACAGCGTTTAGTTGAATATTTACGAAACATATATTTCCTTTTTTAATAAAACTTAAACGTACTAAATTGGTTAAAAATATCGAAATAACAATTTCACTTGAAAATCATTTCAAAAATCCAACAGTTTCCCTCCTCTTGGGACCAACACGGCTTTCTTCTAATTTTAAAGCCTTCATTAAAGCATTGTTCAAGTGATCAGCGGCTGACATGCCTAACTTTAGGCAATTGTACATTGTGTCCTTGTGTAGCGAACCACCACCAACTGTATGTGTATGAGAAACATAGCCTAGGAAAAACAAAAGTTATATTTAAAGTATAAACAAAAATAGAGAAAGTAATACTTTTGGTATTTCTTTTGGAAACCGCCACTACAAGACTGGCTGTACTGCATTCTTCTTCTTCAGCCGAAGGATCCACTAAACAACAATCACCAATTTTACATACTGTTACTAATATAGGGATATTTTCTATTTGTATGCGTGTACAATCATAAGGATCATCACTTATGATCAGTTCGGCCTCACCAGCATCTAATAAAGCTGCTGTTACTCTTGGAATTTTGCAATTGAATATGGCTGCCTTGGCTGCCAAAGACACAGCATCGAATAAATTGCCACCACATTCTAAAATCTTTAAATTTTGTTAAAATTTTTCATCATTAGATAATTACCAAAATATTTACCAATATGTCTACATAAAGCTTCCAACATTGTTGACCCGGCAATATACATAAGGGCTTTAAATCAAAGGCTAACGGAGACTCATATGCGTTAGCTAAAGTGTCTGATAGTTCTAAAGCCAATTCTTCACCACCTCTACCTTCAAATTCTGGTGTAGCATTCGCAGAACTAAAATATTATTATTAGATATTAACGAGTTCGATTATTTTAGGAAGCATTTACATATGTTAGAGTAACTTTCGTACTTACCAGTCCACAAAAAATTCAATTTTTCCTTGATTTGGAAACAATCCGGATGGTTTGTCTATTTCACACTTAACTCCCACTAATATGTCTGTATTGGCTAGACGCAATCTTGCCGAACCACTAGCATTGTTAACCACTTCACATTCTAACTCCATTGGTCGATAGTCACGACGTGACCGGCCATCACAGCGGAAATCTTCCTATTATAACAAAACTGTAAATGAATCAATTTACTTGAATAGAATGTAAATACCTCAACACCGTGTAAAATAAATGTTTTCTCAGCTTCACTAAGGGCTATGTTAGCCATGTTTAAGTAAATGTATTATTGCTTTAAAAAAATTAAACAATTTTATTTTAAAAACGTTACAATAAGGTTATGTTTACCTTGACATAAACAAAACATGTCAAATTCAACGAGAGACTGCCAGACTGCATACAATGTTAGAAGGGCCAGATTATTTACGCCTTCAGAGAAGTTTTAAAATAATTTCAATTTAAGCAGATTCGAGTGGTTAATAATTTTGATATTTAGCTTAGATTAGATCTTAGCTAATGCTTAGAAATTCATTAGAGAGGAGAATTAATATTCTTGTTTTTTATAATTTTATTTATTTCTGTAGCTGTTATTGGTAACTCTGACAAATGACTTGCATAGGGGTATCATTTCATTAGGGATTGCTAACATAATAAGAAGAGGCAAAAAACATTCAAGTCATTTTGCAAGAATTTTGGGATCAGCTCAAATTTTTCTATTAAAAATAAAATATCTGATTTTATCAATATATACTAAAATGGTTTTCGGTGACAATTGGATGGATGCTGCACACAGCACTGGTGTAAGTATAACATAACTACAAGTCCTCAAAAAATATTTTTAATTAAATCTAAATTAAAGACCACCATAATGGCTGTGGAATTTGACGGCGGTGTTGTGATTGGTGCTGATTCTCGTACCAGTACCGGCGTTTATGTAGCCAATAGGGTTACTGACAAATTAACTCGCATTACCGATAAGATTTATTGTTGTCGCAGTGGATCCGCTGCAGATACACAAGCTATTGCCGACATTGTGGCGTACTCTTTAAACTACCATGAAAATCAAACTGGCGAAGAACCTTTAGTTGCTGAAGCTGCTTCAGAATTCCGTAATTATTGCTACAACTACAGAGATTCATTGGTGGCTGGTATTATTGTTGCTGGCTGGGATAAAAAGAATGGTGGTCAAGTATATTCCATTCCCTTGGGCGGCATGTTGAAACGTGAGCCCGTCACTATCGGTGGTTCCGGTTCGAGTTATATTTATGGCTTTGTTCGTGAATTCTTTAAACCCAATATGAAGAAGGATGAATGTATTGAATTTGTAAAGAAGGGTAAGTGCTTTTTTTAATTTCTTAAGGACGACTGACGTACATATACCAGGTACGGTATAGTAATTAATATCGCATAAAAAATTTTATATAACAATAAACTTTATTTTAAGTGTTAAAACTCGGAGCTTTCTTATAAAATTTTTATTGCTTAAAGTGCAATTATTAGTCTCATTATTATTTGGGTTTATTCTATACTAAATATTAATCGTTACTTATCATTAATGCCAAATTAAAATAATTTATTTGCATATTTTCTTTTTTTTTTTAGCTGTGGGTCATGCCATGTACCACGACGGCAGTTCTGGCGGTGTAATACGTATTGGTATTATTAATGAAGATGGTATTGAACGTAAAATTTTCTATAACACGATCACTGGAGAGCCAGTTGTTGTTGGAGAATAAAAAAGCAGCGTATTTTTCTATCAATTTGCGTAAAATGCTACTTTAAATAATTAAAATAAAGGTAAATAATTTTGTACAAAAGAAACTCCAATAATATATTCCGAATGGAGGCTTTTGATTGCACTTCGTTTTAAGTAATTGATTTGAATGTTAAGGGAAATAATTTTTTCTTTTCTGATTAACTTCTCCTGAAACATATTTCATAGCTGTTGGAACGCTTTCCTTACTATTTCTATATTGCATTGTATCTGATTTTCTACTGTCTTATTATGAAATCAGGCATCCGAGATCGTAACAAGCTGTTCCTAACTAACGAGTTGCTTTTTATCGTTCATGTTGTTATTTTACAGGTACTGATTTTTAGACTAGGTTTTGCTAACTCTTAAACCCTTAAGTTTTAAATGTTTGGTCTACAGAAAACAAAAATATCCTTCAAGTGTCTGGTTAAAGTTCTGACCCTTACACCTTACACCTTGTTCTATTGATAAATCCGTTTATTTTAAATTATAAATATTTTTTTATTAAGAATATAAAAAATATGTTCGCTTTTAGTAAAAATCTTAATTGAAAAAGAAATCTTAAATATAAATTATTAACAATATCACTCTTTATCTTGTGTTCACAGGCTTACAATTACTTTGCTAATGACTAATAATACTTTATTTTTTATCATAAAAAAATTACTTAAAAGCTATCAGGCATAATATACTATTCCTCCAATAGTAGTAGTAGTAGTTGAGTAAAAAAAAAAGAGAAACTAACAATCACCTTTTGTACCAGTGGATGGCAAACACCTCTCCTTTTCTTCCTGTTGCTGAGACTGTTCGACGTCTAAAATTTCCTGTTGTTTAGCTAAACGTTTCTCTTTTATATGTTTGCGGTAACGGTAGAAAATTTCTGGTGTCCAGACAACAATAACCAAGAGTAGCAAACCATTTTGAGCATGCAAACACAAGACATAGGAATTTGTAGCATCTCTAACCCATCCTAATAATTGGCCCACGGTTATAACCAAAACACCCTTAGAAATCATATTTAAACCCAAACCACCAGGTAGCTTCTCTGGTCTAACATGACCCGATATAGTTAAATTGTTATTTAAAACTGTAGCCGATTTAGTCATACCAGAAAAGATAGACATTACTACTATGCTGGTTAGGTCAACAGATTCGGCCATGGCTAAAATAAAAAGCAAACAAACAAACAAAAAATTGGTATTTATTAAGAAATTTTTAATTTAAATGAAATTTACCTGCTCTGGATATTAATAGACCCACAGTACCCAATAAAAATATAACACGATAAGGTATTTTCAATTTATCTGTTATGCAGGGTAACAATAAACGGCCAATGATATCGGCTCCAGCCATTATAGACATACAACTAGCTGTTGTATGCTTCGAGAAACCAACAGAATACTAAAAGGAAAACATTTATAAATTTAATAATTTTGCAATGTTTAAAAATGTAACTTGCTAATGTTACCTCTAGAAAACTGGGAAATATCATGCTGAAATTAATGGCGGAAGTATAAACTAAGGCCATGCCTATAATTAAACTCCAAAATACAGGATCTTTTAACAATTCCAAATCCATGGCCTCGACCAAACGTTGGCAAATTTTTGTACAGAATTTCTCCCTTTTATCCACTTTTTCTGTACATTCTTGATACACTTTGTTATTTTCATTTAATAGAGCACGTTCTAGGCCTTTATTCTTTTCATCATGAGTGTCAGCATTATGAGCGTTACTGATTTTTATTTCCATGACGGAATTATCATTTTTCAAATCTTTGTTGTGGTTTGATAAAATAAGTTTTAAATGTTGACGGTTATTGTGTTTGACAAGATTTAAGGGTTTCAGAAAGAAAGCGCCAATTAGGCCAGTTAGTGACAACAATGAGATGGCCAAGACAGCTGTACGGAAACCATATTGTTCTAAAAATATTCTAACCACATGGGGTATAAAAACTTGACCCAAACCAGTGCCAGCCATAGAAACTCCCACTGCTCTTCCACGTTTAGAGGAAAAATATGAATTGATGACCATAAATGTAGAGGGTGCTAATAAACCCAAACCAAAACCCACCTGAATTGAAAAACAAAATTAAATAAAGAAAAAACAAAGATATAAGACGATTTGATCAAAATCAATATAAAAAAATGAAACTTACAAAAAAACCATAGCCTATCATAAAGTGCCAACCTTGAGTTGCAAAGGCACATAGCATAAGACCGAATGATACCATTACGCAACCAATAGCAGCCACATTGCGGGGCTTAAAACTTTTTATAGCTGGACCTATGAAGAGGCCGGAAAAATTCATAGTCAAACTATTAAGATTTGTTATCAAAGCCGCTGTAAATGTTTCTTGATGCATTTCTTTCAGTTGCGAGACAAAAAGCAAACCAAATACCGACAATATAGATTGATTTGTCATCTAGATAAATACAAATTGTTTAATTAACAAAAGGTTAGGATTTTTATTGTTTGTGTCTTAAGATGAAAAAAAACTCACATTAATTAAGGCTACTGCCGCAACTACAACCCAACCCCAGCCGCCATCAGGCACTATGGTTTCTGTAGTATCCATTTTATAAAGCGTGCTTTTGTGTACTGTAAAAGAGAAAAATGTGTTCAAATTAATATTTATTTTTCATTAATATTGGTTTGGTACGGATGGAAAAGAAATTTGAGAAGTTATGAAGCATTTGTTTTTTTCTTATCTAAAAAGAATAATCAGTGTGTATGTTTTATAAGATTTACTACTCCTATATTTTATATTTTATTTTATTATTTAAAGATAATAAAAACAGGTGTCACCTATAAGGTAAAATTTATATGTAACATGTGAAAAAATTAATCCTTTTAAAGAGTTAGATCAATTTATATTTGTTACACGTTGTTATCCTAATTAATCAGTAAATTAAAATAAATAAAAAATTAAAAAACAACTGATAACCTTAAAATACATCATAATGTTTATAGAAACAGAAACATTTATTTTTTTAATAATGCAAGTTTTTTTCATTACTATCGTCGTGTAATTAAAAAATTAAAGATGTTTAAAAGAATATTTGAATTGAAAAATATTTTGATTCCACTACATTTGTGTCATAATAATAAGCATGCAAAACTATCAAAATTATAGATTTTAAAAATAAAACGCAACAACTGTATGTATGTACATAGTACATACGCATTTAAAAAATTAAATGTATATTGACCATAAATATCTCTTTTCGTTTTCTTGGCCAATTATATATGCGTCGTTGGGAATTATTTTGTATTTATAATTTTTATTCTCCATCTTATCATTTGCAATAAAACAGACGGGTGATAAGTCTGCAATGCCTTCTTTGTCTTCCTGCTTAAAGAATAAATTTTAGAGGGACTTAATTGAGAATTTATAAATTCTGAAAACTTATCCAAATCGAAGGAATATACGATAGAATAAAAAAAAGTTCTAACATTTTGTTCTATGTTTGGAAGTCGATGTAAAGCGAACTAAGTTTCCGGAAATGATTTACTGTGTAGCAAAAGAGCATCATCCAATCTATTAACAGCAAAATTATAATCTCTACGGAAGTTGTAGCAGAAAAAGTTGTCTAGAAAAAGAAAATGAACTAACTAACTATGTGAGGAGAATCAATTGTGATCAACAATGTAGAGACCTAGCATCTAATGGCATTATATGAATCAATAAGTTAAAGCAAGTATATGTAAACATTTGGATGAGATTTATGTTTATCTTATACGGACATCAAAGAGGAATTAATACTTGAAATCAAGTAGGAAAGATTCTGGTTACTGGCACTTTCTTGCTCAACGTAGATAATCCAACTTAATATTAATTGGCACAGTACGTTGAAAATAAACCATAAAAATATTATTTTGATAAAATATCATAAAAAATAATAAACTTTATACAAATAACTGCTGCGTCTGTATAGATAAGTTATCATATTCGACGGTTTTGCATAATACTATTGAAAGAGATATCTTCTTAACCAAATTCTCTGCTCCTACAATATTTCCTTAAACGTTCAGCGTTAATTTATGGTACTTTGTTGAACACACTTGATGTTATTGTCACCCAAATCCATAATTAAATAATATAGAGAAGATGATGTCCATATTTGAATGCGATATAATATAAACGTAAAGGTTATAAATATTTGTATGTGTTAATATACAAATTACTATATATATGTATATATATATGAAAGAGATATGTATATATTTAAGTAATGTAAATGAATATATGGATATATATATAAGCATATATAAAATAAACAAAAACCGAATGTCGCAACGTTTGCACTTTGTGCGCACAAAGAACGAAAGACTATAACCACACGCTCCTGTAAATAGTAAACAAGTAAACAAAAGTGTAGAGTAGTAGTATTATTAGATTATCATTAAAATAAAGAATTCTCTTACTTTCCACGTAAATTTAATAGAGGAGCCAATAATTTGCACTTGAAATGTTATGATAAACAAATTAATAAAACAAAATATATAATAATTTAAGAAATTTACTTACGTAGTCAAAATTTATAAAAGAAAATATTCCCCAATGTATAATTGTTGTTTATATAAGCAGTAATCGTTTTTGTTTTCTTTTTTACAAAACAAAGTAATCCATTTTATTATACATTATAAATTTTTAACAAAACAAAAACATAATGTTTCAATTAGGGAATAATTTTCAGCAATCAAATTCCGAAATTCTGCCGGAATCTAAACTCCGACTACTATTTCTCCCCACAGCACACTAAATAAATGAGCATGAAAGAAATGAAATCAGTGTTGCAAAATTCAGTACTTTTTTATTTTTTTCAGTACTTTATCATTTCAAAAATACCGCAGTAGCCCCACCAAGCTTTCAGTACTTTTTTAATCAAATTCGTTTTTTTTGTTCGTTCAAAAAATAAATATATATATATATATTTTAATAAATATTATTCGCACATTCTTTTTCCGTTTCCGGGTTTATTAAGTAAAATTAAGCCCCGTTTGTTTACTGCACTATGGTGGCCTGTCTGTCTAATAGGTAGGTTACAAGTTTACAGTAGCCTTATTTGACTATAGACGAAAAAACCGCTGTTCAACCCCAGGTCAGACAAAACGAAAACAAAAACAAATTTGGTTTGTTAGAAAGAAAAAAGTAGGGGTAGTAAGAAAGAAAGAAAAGAAAAGAAAACTCGCCATTCGGGACAAACAGAGAAGAAAAAAATTTAAAAAAAAATGTTTTTGTTGGTTTTTTGGTTGTAAAAAAATTTTTTTTCTTTTGGAATGTGAAATTCACCAATTGTGGTGAGCTTTTTTACAAAACGTGGTGAATTTTATCCAGTGTGGTGAATAAAATCGAAATTCACCAAAGTGCCGTTATTCGAAATGGGCACTTTGTTACCATAAACCCATGTACTGTATTGTGATTTGGACGGTGCGTGTCTAGAATAAGCAATTTTCACCTCTGTTAGTGGAGGCATTCACCGATATCTCTGGTAACTGCAATAAAACAATGTTGCCATTGTGTCATTTTCATTCTGTTTAAAATTCTAAAAATTAAAAATTACAAAAAATAAATAAATTTTAATTATTTTGTAAATGAATTTTTGAATAATTATTTTCTATTCCCAAAATGCTTTTTTGTAAATGGAAATTCTTCGTCGAAATATTTATAAATTTTGTGCTTTTTTGTTTGAATCGGTTCAGGAAAAATTATTAAAGAAAATTCATTAATTTTTTTCTTTTTCATAAAATTCACTATAAATGGGGTTAGGGGGCTAAAATGGTAAAGGTCTGACCTTTTAAGGCCCGGTTAGCCAGGGGCTAATAGAAAAAAGCAATAGAATGCTGAATGAACCATCGACATTTTTTACTAACCTTACGTTTCGAATCAAATGTTTTTGTTCTCTATTCCATTCCGTAGGGATATATTTTTATAAAAAAAACTACCATTTGATGCAAAAAGGTACTCCTCTTTTAGTTATAGTTCAGTATTTTTTCAAAAATTCAATTTTGCAACACTGAATGAAATGTTCTTGCCAAAATAGTAATTCACCACTTTACTAAGAGACAGCTGTTTGTGTGGTGAATTAAATTGTAACCGAAATGTGTGTGAAAGTAAGATTCCTTAATTGTAGCAAAATAAAAAAGATGGAAATATATATATATATATATATATATATATATATATATATATATATATATATATATATATATATTTGTTCCTATCTATGATAAATAAGAATTAACAGAAACTGTTTTTTATGTTTCTTGCTTACATCTTGACACAAGATAATATTTATAGTTGTCAAATATTGTGACAGTAAGATTTTTGTGTGATCCTGATAAAAATAAACCATTGCGTGGGTATACAAAAGCGATTTAACGCACAAAAGCGACTTATCATCCACTCCTTTTAGTTTTAACCGATTAAAAATGCAAAATAATTCAGAACCCATAGCTTGTGGCAGTAAGATTTTTGTACGATCCTGATAAAATAAACTATTTAGTATACAAAAACGATATAATGCACATAAAGCGACTTATCTCCTCCTTTTAGTTATATCCGATTAAAAATTCAAAAGAAAGGTAGTCGCTTGTCTAATAGAAAACATAATAAAGTAAATGTTTAGTTAAAATTGCTTACAAATTGTAATGTAAATTCAATATATTTAGAAAATTTATAAAATATTTTTAATATTAATGCTTAATAAAATTTAAATTAAGGATTGTTTTTATGTATGATGTACGGCTACATAGAAAATAAAAATCATTTAAATCACCTCTTCACATTTCATAATTACACATAAATAAATAATCTTTTGTTGTCATATCGCCTATATTTTTGTCTTTATTATTGTGTTCAATCCATTAATCGCTTAAGTTCAAAATTCAATAAACCAGTTTTAAATCCAGTTTGAGCTGCCTTTAAAATTATTTCATATCGATTAAAGAAACAACACACATCTGACATTTATAAAGTGTGATGATGCTCATGATGTAAAGAGGAGAAATGAACCTCTTTGCCCCTTAGCTATAACAGTTGGCTAACTAGTTGTATTATAGGCGAAGCTTACAAGTAGACGACTCTCGGCAAATGTAACCACCCAGACCCATATAGCAGAATATGACCGTTATCAATAGAAAAACTAATAAAATTTATAATAATATATTATTTTTAGAATATAAAAAACATTTTAAAATGTTTTCATTGGTTGGAATAAAATTGAAAAATCAAAACAAAACAATCTGCTTTCTGTAGACAAAGTCGAAGGCTTATTTTTAATTTTCAGAAACCAGTTTAAGCCTGTTTTAAAACATGAATCTGTTTATTTCATTTTCCCCTGCGTTATCAGTACAATTAATTTATATATAATTCTATTTATTTCGGTTTGGTCTGCTTCAAATGGAGGGGGAAAATATTCGGAGAGAGGTATGAGGTCGGTGATATATATATCTGTGCGTAGAAAGACTTTATTGATGACTCTTAAAATTTTTTTACGCTTTCAAAAAAGTCACGTCAAACAACTATGCTGAAAAAATTCCGGTTTTAACTAGCAATTCATAGAATTTTCAAATTGTTATGTTTTTAATGGAATTTCTGAATTCTCACAATGAATTTTTTTTTTATAATTTGTTTGGGATCGTAAAAGGTTAACAACAGTTTAATAGTGGTAAAAATTCTAGTATGTGGACAATACTTTGTTCTGAAAGAAATTATAACATTGTATATATGTATATATATATACCATTTGGCCATAAGAAAGATATGTTTTCAAAAAATGAAACATCGGGGATTTCTTTCTTAGTGGGGATTCCAACAGATTTTTATACGTTAATAAATAAATATTTTACAGGTCAAATGTTATTATATACGTATCTTTTCAATGGGAATCCCTATTTCGATTAAGAGAAGCATCTGTGGATTTCAGAAAATTCATTTTTAAAGAAACATTAAAACCGAACAAAAGAGATATGTATATATTTGTAAATTTTGGATTTAGACTTATATCGATCCCTAATGGGCCACCACCGCTCCCCAATGACATGGTTAAGCCTAACCGTTATAAATGCGATAGTATTCCTTCCTCAAAGCAAATTTAGTTTTCCGAATTTTCCGCTTTTTCATCAAGCTACATAAAATCTTTTTTAAAAAATTCACTATGATGCGAAAATATTCCCTCGGTTTAGTGAGATTTTAAATAAAAATAAACAAAATTTGATTGTCATATTTTACATACTCACTCACCTTTTTTTAATTTATTGTATGTAGCTTCTCCCAAAGTAGAGTTTTTACAATTTATTTTTTATTGTTATTATAATTATATCTTTTTATAGAGTTTATATATTAATTAAATAATTTGTTTTCTCTTTACACTCACTGTATGTAGGAATTTGTTGTAAAAATAAATAAAATTTTAAATTTATTATTAACAAAAATAATTAAGTTTGATAGATAAGAATATTATAATTCGAATGCTTAATGCAAGACAGACAAACTAATTCTAAAGCTAAACCAGACCATGCTGTTGAATTTATAGAACGCAAAGAACGCCTATTTTGAGAATCTCCATTCATAAAGCTGCTTTTTTTGGTTCAGCGAGAGTTTTTTGTTTGAGATATTTTTTATTTCGTAAGTGTTGAAAAATTCAGTACTTGGTACTTTTTTCAGTACTTTTTCATTTCAAAAATACCGCAGTACCCCCGTTACGCTTTCAGCACTTTTTTATATTACATATTTTATGTCTTGCACTCCTCAATTATTAATGCATTAGCAGCAACACGTTCAACGCAATACTAAAGTAGAATTAGGCTTTAGCCCCGGTTAGTCAAAGGTCCACAGAACGTACGTTCGTTTTTAGAATACGAAAAGCAATAAAAACGCTTGTCGAATTGTAATTTCGGTAAGCATTTTTTCATTGTTCTTCAAACGAACGCATTTTATGCATTACGTTCCATCGACGTGACTAATTGATGCAAAAAAGTACTTTTCCAGTTATAATTCAGTACTATTTTAAAATTTCAGTTTTGCAACACTTGTGAGTTTTTAGAATATTTTTTCCTTCCTGGCAACACTGATGCAAAATTTTTTCTTCCTGGCAACACTAGTTAGTGGTTGGAAAAATTCGTTTTTGTTCGTTAAAAAAATAAACGTTCTTTAACTACTAATTCGCACATTCCTTTTCCGGTTTATATAAGTAAAAATTAAGAAGCCCTGCTTGTTTTAATAGCAAATTTATGGGCGTTGATGATGTTGTTGTGTGTGTGTGTTGCTGGAGGTGTGTGTGTGTGTATTACTGGTGTTGCTGCTGCAGCGCTGGTTTGGTGTGTGGGGTCCTTCTTGGGTGGGTGGTGGTTAGAGTAGTAGTAGTGTGAGTGAGAGAGGGTGGGGTGGGCAAAAGGAGGTTAGGTAGAGTTGTTGTGGTTGCGTTTGCTGATGCACCCGATCTTCGTTGTTGTTGGAGTTTGGATCCCCCCCATATATGACGGACGGGAGAGGGTAGGCAAAATTATTAAAATAAATAACTTTTCATTTTTTTTGGAAATGTGGTGAATTTTGTTATTGTGGTGAGTTTCCATGGAGGTGAGTTTTTACAAAATGTGGTGAATTTATCCGTTGTGAATAAAATAGAAATTCACCAAAGTGCCATTATTCGAAATGGTACTGTATTACTATAGACCAATGCACTGTATATTGTAAATTGGACGGTGTATGTCTAGAATAAGCAATTTCGCCTCTGTTAGCGGAGACATTCATCGACATGTCTGGTTATCATTATGACTGTATTACCAACGGTGTGGTTTGTGTTTGGATTAAGGATAATTAAGCTCGATTAGTGAAACACTGAATAAAAGGAAGCACACTCAACGAATGTGGTGTTGCCATTACACTTATAAAATATAAAACTTAAAATATTATGTAATGAATTCAAATGCAGAGTTTGTGGATATAAATTTATAGGGGATGAATGAACACAGATATTTTTCTTTTCGTAATAATACCAAACAAACAAATACAATAATTACTGTCCCTGCAAAAAAGCTACAATTTCTTTCAAAAGTTGATTAAACAATTATTTATTTCCTGGCAATCATTGTTGGTGACTAAAAAATTATAACCAAATTGATTGCCAACACGTTGCCAACCATTTGTCAAAAATAATTCCTCTCCATTAGCTATTATATATATGCCTATGCACAAAACTTGATTCGAAATCCGCTGTCTTGATATATACCTCGTAATTCTGTTTGTCAAATTCTGACGTGTGTATAATTTACTCAATTTGTTGTCATTCGTAAATTTCTTATTAAACGGGGTGCAAAGCATTGCGGAAAAAACGAAAGCAAAAAAGAAATGCTAAAATATTAAACGAATTTTTTTGTACCAAATTAGCAAATTAAATAGTTTAAAGTATACACCATTAAGAAAAAAGTAAAATATTTTTAAAAAATCAATTGTTGGTTTTAATTCCTAATTAAAAGAGAAAGTGTTTAAAATATATAAATTCTGTGTAGGTTTTCTTAGTTTTAATGAGTGAAGGAAAATAGCGGATAGGAAAAAAAAGAATAAATGTGTCTCGCCTGAGTGGAAAATATAATGAGAGAGTATTTTCAGTGAGTGTTAAGAGTTTGTGAGAAAGTGTTTGTAAAAAAGGCAGAGCAAATAAGAAAATAATACAGTAATTCTGGGCAAAAATTTTGATAAAAGCCACATATTTTATGTAAAGTTACGAATAAAAACATATAAAAATGGTTACAAGCGGTAAAACAAATGCTAATAACTCGAATAATACGATAAATATAAAAAATAATGCAAGTGACCCTGTTTTGGATTCCATCAATTCAGATACAAACACTAATACAACAACGTTGGCTCACACCAGCGCCATTACCACCCACACTATAAGCGGCAGTAGAAACTCCAACAACTCAAACAGCAACAGCAACATCAATGACAATAACTTTACCACTACCAGCAACGACGACACCACCACCATAATTACCAGTGATACTTTAAATAAAGTTATCGATGACGTTATTAATAATGACGTTCATATTGTTAATAATGAAGTTTTGTGTATTGTTGGTAATGATGAGGAGGTCAAAAATGTTGCTGCCGTTGTTATGTCTGACAATGTGACGCAGCAGAATATACAATTATTACCAAAACCCTCGCCATCACCACAAGTGATTATAATACCGAGAACAACAAATCCGGCTTCCACGGTGGCTACGAATGCCGCCAAGAAAATTAGAAGGGCATTTTCTATGCCGCGAAATCCTTTTCGTTGGACTCATAAAATGAAAACATCTGCTGCTAGAGCCACTATCCAAAACTCCAACTGTACCGGCGAACACAAGAGCGGAAGAACCCAAGACTCTGGAGGAGGAGGAGGTGGTATGAATTTTTCTGCCATCAGCAAATCCTACACTTTATCCTCGTGTGTAGGTGGCAAAAGAGAAAGAGCTGAAAGTTTTCTATCCCTTAATAGTAATGATGATAATAATGATGGCCCTCGTGCCAACACCAACAACAAGACCCACAATAACACCTCCATCAGCTCTACTAACGCCGCTATTGGGAGCAAAGATACACAAAGTCAATCATGCATGATGCCTTCGAAAAAACAAGAAGAACAACAACAAGAATCGAAAGATTTTACGAAAAGCTCAAATAAAAAATTTACAACAAAATCAAACACAATTCATGGTGTTTCAAGTCTTTCCTCGCCAAATGCTGCTTCTACCACATTGGCAAATGGTGGTGCATCATTATCATCTACGATGCCGGCTGGAACCAGTAATAGTAATAACAATAACAACAACAATAATAATCGTATCTTTAGACGTTCATCATTTCGCAAATTTTTAAATCGTATTGCTCAGCATGTCACAGCATCGGTGAGTTTTTTTACTTTTATTTTTATGGCTTATTTAATAAATGTTAACAATTACTAGAATACATATGATAGTTACTAGAATACATATGATACATACGATAGTGCGTAAGAGAGTATATAAAAAGCTTTAAGGACTAGATTAGCTATTACATGGAAGACGAATTATATAAAATTAGGTTTCTTGTAGAATAAAAAGCAATATTTTTAGTCCGCACATACAATTCGTTCGAATTCCAAACATTGAACAGCTTATGAAAAATATTTCTGGCTTTCATTTTCCATATGGGCCAAGGCTCTTCTGTCTGGCATTTTGCTATTGTTCAGCATAGATCTTGGTTCTGTTTGTATTAGCGAACAGAACGTTTTCATCAAAGCGAGATCCATTCATCGAAAGCCTTCTTAAAATCTATGGATATGAGATACAATGCAATATTTTTCTGTGTGAGTTTTATTTCGGCGAATACCAGGAAGTGATTTGATACTATGCCGGCACAGCGTTTAACTCTATCAAACATGCTGTAGAAGCTTAAACTCGTTACGAGTGCATTATACTTGTCATTGAGTATAATGTAGAAGAGATGTTCGTAATATTTATGGGTTTGCAGAAATCCATTTTTGGGTAATCTTTTCCTGGCTTAACTATGAACGTCGCCCTATTATAGATGTTTTATATTCCGAAGTATAATATAATATATCCACTTCTTATCAGTTCCATTTCATTGCATAGAGGTGAACTAGAAGAAGTATTGCCAGAAATCAGTTTGAGTAATATGGGCATAACAAATTAATATTCCAAATACAATTTATTTATTTCGTTATAGGAAACATGTCGAAAAAATGTTCATTTTTTCTTTGCAAAATCCTTAATCTTGAAATTTGTTTTATATGATTAAGGTCATTCCAAATTTAATTTTCAATAAAAAAAGATTTCATTTGTTGTCCTAAAATATAATTTTCAAGATATTCTTGTACCATTAAATGTACAAACCGTGTACAAATCGTTTTGTATTATGCTTGACCCCAAAAGCGTCATAAAAGAAACACAACAACTAACATCGAAGAAGAAATATTTTCAATACAAAAAAGAAGAGAAAGATTTTCTTCTTAACATATCTTTTCTTATAAGAAAACCCCACAATACAATAGACGAAAAAAGGCGCTACACAATGAAAATAACAAGACCAACAAAACTCAACAATTTATGGGCTTTTGAAGTTCTTTTTGTTTGTATGTAGTTGTATGAGCAGACGTTGTTCAATTTTTAAAAGTAATCGGTGTGACCTTAAATACAATTTTTTTTTTGTTTATTTATTGCTATTATTGCTAAAAGGAATCAGGATTTTTAGGTTAACATCACAATCTTGTACAAATAAATGTCATCACTTATAAACGATATTTTATCGATAAAATGTTGAAAGTATTGAAGGGAGTATGGGGTAGATTTTGTGTCTTTATTTTCTTCTTTCGAACAGATGCAAGAGTAACCGTTTATGTTTTGAACTTAATTTCGATACTTAACTATATAAGTTAATATATGTATGTACATACATACATATGTACGTATACTTTTTTGTAATGGATTATTGTAGGTAAAAAAGTTTATTTTCTTTTCTATTCCTTTCAATAATTGATTTTTTCGCCATATTGATTGCAGATTTTTAAGTAATTTGTCGATTTGACAAGACAGGTATGAAACAAGCCCTATAACATCGCTCTATAATATAGCACTGATCCTTCAGATAGATATTAAGTGCGGTTAATTGTAGTTTTTTAATTATTTTCGTAAAGTGCAGACTTCAGTCACGTTATCTTATTCTGTGATGTGATGTAAATTTTAAAAAATAAATTTTATTTTATTTATTTTTATTTAATTTATTTTTTTCTTAAATTGTTTGCCACTACTGTTCCTCTTCGTATACTGAGTGATAAATAGAAAGACGAAAAGAAATAAAGAAAGAAAGATTGTTATCATTTTAACAGCCTCCAATTATATTCCCATTAAATGTTATCATTTTTTGTTGTATTTATTGCTCTTTCTTCTCTTTGTAGTCTTGTTTTTCATCTTGTTCTTTCTAATTTTTAATGTCGTCGTTGTGTCTCACCATAAGAAAGTCGTTTTGATTTCTTCTTCCATGATTTTTAACTCATACATATGTACAATGTACATACGTCTGTGCGAAGATTTTCTTTGTTTAATTGTTTTACCCTCTCACCCCTCAACACTTTCTTATTTGACTTGCAATATTAGCAAAAGTAGCTGTTTTTTATTGTTACAATATGTGTTATTGTTTGTTTTGTTTGTGGTTATTTTCAAGTATTAGTAGTTTTTCTCTTAATATTTTTTCTTTTCTTTGAGGACGAAAACAATAAAAGGGAGAGGGAGAAAAGGGAGTATATGTGTTTATTTATGAACCTTTTGCAGGGATGGAAAATGAAATTTTCTTATAAATATTATATGTATTGTATTTTATTCTTTCTTTGGGTTTGAAACTAATTTATTTCATTTTTATTCATGCTAGACCCTTAAATAAATAAAAATAAATATTTATAAATATAAAAATAGAAAAATATCATTTTAAAAACAGAATACTGACACGATCAAAAAATACTATGATGATTCTACAGATTTTTGTATATATTATCTCTTCTGTCTCTGGTCGGTCGTATGATTTCATATCCAGTAATTTCTCAAAGAACATAAAGAAATGCACAACAACACAAAAAGTAATATTTTTTTTATTTTCAACTTAATATAAACAGTTTCAGTTTTCACTTTTGCTTTTGAATTTTCTTTTTGTTTTGTGCCACATTCTATGGTTTTAAAACAATTATAGCATGCGGTTAATGCCATACTTGTAAATAGAAATAGAAAAACAAATATTCGAAAGATATCCAAAAAAAGAAGCTTTATTGCATGTTCTTTTAATTTTCCCGCTTAGAAGCGAGGTTTCCCAGATAGTAAACTTAATACAATGTATAAACAAAGAATTGTAGATAAAATTAAGTAAAAATTATACGAGATTTTCAAATAATGATTTGGTATATTGGCTTCGTAAACAAGATCGTGAGTCCCATGTTTGATCAGCATTTATTATAAATTTTTTTTCGCACAACTACGCTCTCCGATAAGGGGATAACCAAGAAGATGTCTATCCCCCTGTCACGAAAAATAAGAAGGTATTTTACTACTATACTTAGCTGAAAAAGTTTTCTATTTCTACTTTGTGAAATGGTCTATTTTTGTTTTTCTGTCTAGGAAAATAAAAAGAAAGTTATTGCAATTTAAAGTAAATAAATATTAGCGTCATTATGTGTATATACATATGTACTACATATGTACATACATACATGTATGTTCATACGTTTTACAATAATTATTATGATTATATTATGATGGTGATGAACTGAAACGTTTTTCGGTTGGCTCTTATTTTTATTACATTAAACTGAAAATAAATAGACAAAAATATTAAAAAAGAAATTATTTATTAATGTTTTCTTTATATTTCTTTTGTTTATTACTCGTACATGATGTACAAAATGTTTATGCAGAAAAATGAAAGCGGGTCTCAAGTGTTGTAAATAGTCTGTGTTTATTTAATAATTACGAGTATTACTCATTCGACTGCATTTTAATTTTTGTAATATAACAAATACACAAACTGGCTGACTGACAAATACAAGAAATACCGTACATATTAAAACAATATTGTTTAAATAAAAAAAATTATTTAAAAAAAGACAATTTCGTAAAAATACATGCTAATATTTAACTCTTTTACGAATCCATATTTAGTTTAACAAATTGTGTACATATGTATGTTTTATTTTTGCCGTTATTTTCCTTGGTGTTATCACCGTTTTACTCAAAATGCTAAAAAGCCAGGAGCAATATTATTACAAGTACCACGATACAATTGTGTGCCTTTCCTTTACTTTTGTTTTTGTTGTTCCATTTCCCTTATTTTATTTTGTCTGGCTCTTTGCACACTATATGTACTGATTAACACGTGTGGGTGTGCGAGTTTGTGTGTTTGCATGAGTTTGCATGCGATCATTTTTGTAAGTCTGTCTTTGCTGCATTCTTTTTTTTTATCAATAATTTACACAATAGTAATAAAAACTAAACAAAATAAAGATGAAGAACAACAAAGTTAATATCAGTAAAAATGTATTGTATCATCTGAAAATAACGTCAGCAATAACAAAGAGGAGCAAAACAAAATCAAAAGTAGTCAACATCAACATTGAAAACAAGAAGAAAAAAAAACAAAGAAACATCACAATGTAGAATGTTGAAATCAAAATATGTAATCATCCAGCAATGTTGTATATACATACATACGTACAATTTTTTTAATTTTCAAATATATTATATTTTCGAATAGAAAATTAATTATTTTTTTAAAAATATTGTAAATATTTCCCTAATCTGTACTCTGGTACTTAAGAAAAACGCTTTGTTTTTATTGAGATCAACCATTTTTTTATTAAATAAATAATAAAATAACGGTTCCTCCTAATGAAATCTTAAATGGCATTAACACAACAAAATCGCATAGATGTCTCAATATATTACATATGTATGTATGTGTACATATATGTACATATGTATGTATAAGTCTGTGAAAACGTGTCATGCATATTATTTTAACATTGAATACGTATATAAAGTTTGTATTGTACAAGCAAAAATAATTTTGCATTATTATTATTACTTTATTGTTATAATTGTTATATTATTATGTCACAAATCAAATGACTTTCTGATGACTCATTGTGCTAATAATGTTGATCGCCATCATTATAGACTTTATTATTATAATAAGCGAGTGTATAGGCGATATCTGTTATTTTTTATTTTTTGTCATCTCCTTATTTGCTTTTTCTTCATTTAGAATAAAGAAAGACTTGATTATGTCAAGAAAATATGTGTGTATGTACGTTTAAAAATTCAATAAACGTAAATAAAACTGCACGGATTGATTAAGTTGTAAGCATATAAAATTATTTGAATATTTTGTTAGTTAATAATATTATGCTTAATGACTTATTAATAAGAAATTATTCAATAAACACATATTTATAAATAAACAAAACTTAGAGATTTCTTACGAGCAAGACTCTGCACAAGGAAATGAGGCATAATAACCCAGTGAATCTAAGCATGTGAGTACAACAGTTAATGGTTTTAACAGTCAGTGACCTATCAAGAGTTTCGTTAATATAAATAATTTTCGGATTAATTAATTTAAAAGTTTATTTAACGTAATATTTTGTTATTTAAGAAATTTAGTGGCAATTAAAGTCTCAACTTCAAAACATCCATCTTAATCGGATATATTTACATATACATACATACATATGTACATATATGTATACATTATTAAAAGCACCTACAATTCAAATAGTTCTATAAACTTTCTGCTTACACACGTTTTAGATGTGTGTTGATGAATTAGTTTTGCAGTCAGTAATGCAAATTTTTGTTGATTGCATTCGTATGTGCATATGTATGTGTATACATTCACAGATATGCGTTCATATGTAAATATTTATAGAAATACATTTTACAATTCGTTATCGTTTTAAAATACTATATTGTATTTAAATATCGCTTTTTATACAAGGACTTGACATTGGTCTGTTTAAGTTTGTAGTTTATCATTCAGTTAGAATTGTATTTGTAGCCACAATCAGTACCACAAAGGCTTAAAATGTTAGAAGTAAATAAAAAATAGGGTGTTCAACACATTATTTCTTTCTTGAAACAGCACTTAGCGGATGTCTACTACTACGTAGAGAATTATATAAGTTTAAAATACTTTTAGTAGTTTTGTAGGTTTTTAAAATTTTAACACCTCACAATGGCCGTTTTTAAGCGTAATCTTTACTTAACTTTCGTGCAACATAAAAAGAAAGAAATAAAAAAATCACTTTTCATAACCTAATAAATCTAATCGAATATCTCAGGTAATTTCCTATACATATATTTAAAAGATTTTGATTTTAAAATTTTTTAACTTTTTGAACTTATTACATACTTGGAAAGTATTATGCCTTTATCGTTTGGCTATTACCTCATAAAATAGTCATGTGTTATGTTATTGCTTGTATTTTTTTATTATTTTTCGAAACAATCCAAATAATAAATACAATCAGATCCGCATGTTTGCGTATTTGCGAATATTTTTTTCTATTTTCTGTTTTTATTTTGTGCTATAGTTTCCACTGCCATTGCCAAATAGAATAGATTGTGTGGTGTTTTTGTTTTCTTTTGTATTTCTTGCTATTTTTTGTCTTTATTCTTCTTATTTTTGTTTTTAATTGTATAGTGTATATTGGCTAGACAACCTTTCAAAAACGTCATCGTACTAGTAACTATAGTTGTAGCAGTAAAGTACATGACGTCTTTGTTGCTGATTTAGAAAACAGTGGAACATAAACTTAACTTTGAAAGTTACCAGTAGAATGATCTTCCCTTCAGCTTAACGCTCTACCTTATCGTCCACTTATAATAATGAAAAACAATTTATCTGCCCGTTAAAATCCTCCCTTTAGTTAACGGCAAGTTGTAATAAAGGCCCTATGGGTCATTTTAGTTGCTTCCAGTGACTAAAATATGTTCACGTTTTTCTTCAACACTTCATATGACAATACTAGTGTTAATACATCACTTTTATTTTTCTTTTCTTGAACTTCTCTGAGTTCTTAAATGTGAGTTTTATTTTCTTTTTTTCTTGCAATTCACGCTTGAATAAATTTATTGCAACAAATCCAAATGTAATTATTGTTTTTTTATTTACTCTAAAAGTCTATTAAGATTGTATTTGGCTGTAGAGCCCAGTATTTTATTTATAAGTGATAACGTCATATTTTAATTTCACGTCACTAAAAAAGAAAGAAAATCAATATATAAAATTGGGTCTAGAGATATTTAAAATGCACTCTCTCGCATGAGGATGAATAAGAAATTTAAAATTAAATGCAATATTAATGATATTCACATCATATCGGTGAAATCGTGCTGTAAATAAATTTTGTATTTCATTTTTGTATATTGTTTTTGCATATCGTCATCATTTGTTGTTGTTTGCAATATCTATGCTATGCTAGAGTGTGTTTTTATGTCGTAGTTTTGTTTTTGTTTATATGGCGGCTCTGTTTTTGTGCTGTCACTGCCAATTACAACTACTTTGGGTCGAACTCTTGAAATACTTGTTATGCAGGAAACACACATAGTTTCTCTTCTCTTTCAGTGAATAAATATAGCATAATTTGTTGTTGTTGTGCTTTTTCCCCATTATATTCGTTTAAATTATTTTCTCTTAGCTGTAGTTATTGTTGCATTGATTTATTTGCCATGAAGTGTGTTGAATGTGTGCTCTTTTTTGATTTAAGTGATGATAATTAACGTTGATATTGTTTCTGTTGTTTTACTTTCTGTCTTTGTTTTTGTGTTTTTTTGTTGATTTTTTATTAAGCTTTTTTATTTTGTTTGTGTTAGTGTTTATTATGGCAGTGACTTCCGCAGCTTAAAAACAAAAAAGAAAAAAAAATTAATTTACATGTGTATTCTTTTTTCCATTCATTCATTCGTTCATTCATGCTATCACATGTATGTATATTGTGTGTGCTTTGTATTTGTAAACATATGTTTGAACACACTCTCAAATACAACATTTGGTTGCCTACAATAAATAGACAACACAACATACTCGTATAACACTGTAGAGTATACGATATGTTGCACAGAATTTTTTAATGTTTGGTTTACTTAGTAAAAAAAATCAATCAAAATTATCGAAAAGCAATAGGTATTTAAAGTTTGTACGAATATTATCACAGATTAAATTGGAATTAGAAAAATGTGGTAAACAAATTGGAAAAATTTCTAATTTAATCAGATTTCTTAATATAAGGTGTAGTAAAAAGAATACTATTATTTGTGCTTTAGAATTACAGCTTTCATCTATCATACTTTAATTCGACCCTTGTCACTAACCCAAAAAAAAAAAACAGGGGCAATCACTTTCAACAAGCTTTTCATAAGACATTTATTTCGAAATCAAATGGGTAGAAAGTGCGAGTAGCAGGTATGCTGTTTATACAAAAATCATTATTTATATGAAAGGAAGCTTAAAGTTTCACTGAAACGCTGCAGATCATTAGTACGTTCCGCCCACAATTCTGACAGAACTTGGGCATACCTATTGCACTACATAGTTCGCTTCTTAATTTTAAAATATAAATTGCCTGAACACGGAATAAGTTTTTAATTTTACAGTAGAAAAAAATTTGCCAACAACTAAATTCAGTACAAATGTACTCTGATTATAATGAACAAGATAATTTGAGTTACGGCTGCTAATGCAAATTACACTATAAAATAAAGATTTCACAGCTAAAGGTGAGACATTTATTTATTGGGTTTAAAACCAAATGTTCAAAAGTACTATTTTCAATATAATGGGTGCTTCTAATGAAAAGTCCCTCACTACACTAACCAAGTTCATGTAGTAGAGATTTATAGCTGGACTATGTACAATGGTTATGGTTATTTTGTTTTATTGTTTTGTTAATTATCGGTGTTAAAACCTTTTAATAAGAAATACAAACCAGAAATACGAAATAGAAAAAATGAAACAAAAGTTTTAGTTTATTTCAGTTGTTGGTCTGCTGGAGTATTAAAATTTGTTTTTAATAAATTGATACACAAATTAATATCCATTCATTCAAGCACATATGTATGTATGTACGAAGATGTTATACAATATAATCGTATAGTTTTTTGTTTTAAATTTTTTTTTTTAGTAAACGCAAAAATTAAATGAAAATACAAAAGAAAAAACGAATCAAAAATTATTATTTTAATAGCTTTTGAAATATGATCTATCTAAGTTAGTAAATTTTTCTCTCATAACAACAGTGAACAGAGAATCAAATCCGTTAGATATACATATAAAGGGTAGGTGGGTATATTGTTTTCGGCTAAGAATTTTATAAAAACCGATCTTAAATAAAGGTATTTATTACCTTTCTTCTTCGTTAATCGTTCAGTAATCAAAAATTATGTCAGTAGATTTAATCGCAGTTGAAATTTGTTTTTCATCTCGGTTCTAACATTGAGATGATTAGGTTTTTGTTGCGATGTAAGTCCATATATCCTTGTTCATTTGATAGAGTCCGCATACCTGTATACATAAAATACAGAATTGGTCATTACAAACCCTCAGTGACGATTATGACCTGGCTTCTCGTTTTGTTGGAGATGTCTGACCTGGGGATTGAACCGTGGCCTCATGTCTAATATGCCAACATACTACCTACTAGACTACGTCCGCATATCTGAGCAAAAATCATTCGACATTACTTCCGATCAAAATTAAACAGTTTCAGAATATACTTCTGTTTCATACGTCTCACGCTTAAAACATCATAGGGAATTTTAAGGCTCGATCCAACCGAGGCGACTGCGATTTCTCTTATAGATTTTCCTACATCGTCAAAAAAATATTTTTGGTTTTAATTTTATGGAAATCCTTGGACCAGAGTACGACATTCTCCAACAATTCTAATTTGTGCGCCTAGAGAAAACACATAATGTTATTATATGTTATTCAAACTTAGTTTTAATGATCACAATTATTTTGAGGATTTCATATGGGTATCTTGAAAATATTTTTTTGCATAATCCAAGTCTAGGTTCCACAGTAGTTCCAATAAACTAATAAAGAATCTATGGGACAACTGTAACGATTCGTCGACTCTTTCTTTTGTATTAAGGTCAAAGTGCTCCACTACCTTACTTTTGTCCCAGTAATCAAAAATTGTTGTTTAGCGGTGTTTTTCAGGCTGAATAATTGCGAGCCCAGAACCAAATTCCAAATTCATTGTATTTTTGTGAATGTATGTTTCCGCATGGATAATAGATTGGAATTTGTTTAATGTTTAAATTTTATAATCATTTTTGTGTGTGATATTCTAAGTACCACTTTTAAGTAGCCAAATTAGTCTTGTCGTCTTATAATTTCACAAAGACTTAAGTGCACTTGTACTAGGTAACAAAAAGCCGAATGATGCATGATGATGAGCACTTGTTGGGATGATGACATGTCCGTACCCACAAAAAAAATCGCAACTATGCCAGGTCCAAATATTTTTAAAGACAATAAAAAAGAAGAAAACCAAATGATGATTTGATCTCATCGCAGTGTGTACTTTTGAAATTTATGGCAAATTTCTTTGTTGTTATTTTTAAATTTTAGTTGTTACTGTTTTTTATTCATTCATTCAATTCCACTCAATTAGTTTCATCTCAATTGATTTTACCTTGAAAATTCATTTTGAATCCAAAACTAAACTAAAAACAGAAAATTTGTCGCAATAATGCGAAAAGAATTTTATTTCACCACTAGTAGAACGACAAAATGGCATATAAACAATAAAATATGAACTGAAATTAAATAAAAAAAAGTTTCTTTAATAGAGCGCAAAATAAGACGGTTAAGCCTCTCGTAGTAAAAAATGTAAAAAAGAAAAATTTTGTTTTTGTTGAAATTTACAGGAAAACGAAATGAGTCCAATGTGGCATTAGAAATTTAATTTCAACAAGTGTTCGTTAATTAAAACAATACACATACTGTACTGTAATATTATAAATTTTTTAAAATAAATTAAACGAAACTAAATTAAACAAAATTAATCTAAGTCAAGTTTCTAATATTTGAAACAATACATATCTTTATTATCTTACTTTCAAATTGACTATCTTAGCAGTTGTAACTATTTCGCTCCTATGAGGAAAAGCCTGAAGTTTTCAATAAGTTTTAGAGGTAAAATAAATTTGTCACCAAGAATACTACACGCCAAAGATTAGAACATTAGAACAATCGTGAAGACTTAAGAAAACTTCCAAAAAACCTCTCCAAAAAGATGGTCGATTGTGAGCGCTCGGTACCTTCAGGATTGTTGATTTTATACGTAACAATTTTGATCTTGACAGCGAACAAGTTACTTACAGTAGATGATGAAACCATGCCACGATTGAAAAGCCACATAAAATAATGTAATTTCTTTAATTGTATGCAGAACTTTTGGCAACGACATTAACAGAAGGGAAAAAATTGTGTGTGATTGGCTGATGCAGAATCAGGACTATAAAAACTATTCATAATTTCAGCCACCTAGTTTGTGAACTCGCCTCTTATCGAAGAGTAGCTTAAAAAATATGACGTATTTTCTTTTTGCGTATTTTCCCTTTTAAAACATAGTGCACAACTCCTGCGGACTATTGAATAGACTTTTGAATTGCATACACATTACATAATTCAACTCTTGAACTCATGTTGCTTGCTTGTTTTTTATCTTATAATGCCAACAATACAATATTAATTTTGTTTTGAACAACAATAAAAAAAAGTCTAATAATTTACACCCAGAGTCAATGAACTAATTTTTGCGTTAATTTTTATACGCGTTGTGAATTTTTTGTGTTCATCTCATACCTTTAGGGAAACTTTAAAATTTATTCTATGCTAATTTTGATGTATAAACGTATAAATGATACTTAATTACGCCGTTTTTTACTTTAGTATCGTATTTTAAAAGTATTACAAAAATTAATTAATATACAATACAATATTAACGCAAGTACGTGGAAACGTTTTTAAATAAAATAAAAAAAATTAAATTTGTTTATACATACGCTTGTGATAGAAAAATTTTATTCAGAATTTGTTAGGAAAAGGACTTTACGAGGACACTCAATAGAACCATTCTTTTTTTTTTTGCTCATTTGAAGAAATCAATTAGCTTCGTCGCCTATATCTCCTGCCCCAAGTAACGTAACCTCAAGCCGTAAGGATACCTGTTTTGGAATCCTTAATACCATGGATATATAGTGGGATGCCTGCAGCAAGTCCCATTTTTATACAATAGCGATCATCGTACCCAGAAACTGTTAACAGAGTGAAGTTTCCAAGTTCGATTTCCCAAGTTAAAAAATTATTTGGGATATACTATACTAATTGGGTTTTCTTAGGAACACCTCAAGCTAGAGTTGGTGTATATTGGGTACCTGCAGCAAGTAACATTTTTAATGTTCTTAGTTCATGTACTTACAACGTTTGATGTGTCAGAATTAGACAACGACAAACCAAGCCAATTCCATTAGTATTAAAAAAATTAAACTTTGTTGCGAATTTATTAAAAAGAAAACTACATTTTACATTATGTATATTACGTACATTATTTTCAAAATGAAAATATTATTTTTCCAATTCGTAGTTACAAAATACCGCAAAACTTGACTAAAAAATCATTTGTCTTGGTTTTTCACGCTTTTACACTGAGCGAAAACAAAAAAAAAAAAAACAATTGCATGATGAAATATTTAATTTTCTTGTAGTGTAGCATAATATTGTTTAGTTTTATAAATCACTAAAGTTCAAATGTTAATTAAAAACATATTTTTAAGTAAAATAAAAATTAAATAATAATAACAATAACAAAAGCTTAATTTATACATAAAATATTTCATAAAACATACATAAACAATACAGAGGAAATATTATTTCGTTATAATAATTTTAAAGTATGGCAATACAATTATTTTGAAATATTTTTTAGGTCATGTAAAAATTTGTTAAGTCGGTAATAAGAAAAAGAGGAGTTTCAAATAGAGCGCATTATTTCACTTAAGATGTATTTATGCTGGTAAGGGACCACAACTTCCAAACATAAAAATTTTAAAGAAATGTGTTGATCAAATTAAAAACTAATATTGACGAAGCCCTTTATTGGTCAGATAATGGAGACCGCTGTATTTTAGTAGAGAAAACGGCAATACATATACATACATACAAATATATGCATGTACATACAAATATACACTATAATCAAGAATGAAACTTAATCTTCGGAAAATAATTTTTCTTCAATCGAATGTTTAAAATCATTAATCAATGCATATAATTATTATTTTTAATTAAAGTAAAGATTGTAAGTTTAGATGTAAGAGCAATTGGGGTATTATGTTTGTTTCATATTGGCACCAATTAATTAAATTATTGGTAACTCTTGGTAACATTTCGTCAAAATATCTTCATAATTGACTTATTAAGGCTATAGCTTTTAATTCTTTAGCTTTTGTTTGTATACATTTATTTGATATATTTTTAAAAAAACATTTCTTTTTTTGCTTGTGTAAATAATCACACATTTTGTTCAAATGTTTACTCTCACATTACTTTACATACGTATTTAATTTTTCATTATTTAGTTATTTATTTACTTACACATTTATTATATGATTGTATACGTATGTATATATATACATTGTCATTCGATTTGATTAGATTTGATTTGATATTTATTGCTTCTATTTAGATCTTTAATAATTTCCTGATAATATATTTATTTAAATTATAAACGTTTTATTATGAAAAAAAATAAATAAATAAATAAACAGATACTGCATTTACAGTATGCAACGTAAGCTAACAACTTTATGAAAATTAGAACAAATATTATTTTGTTCTCAAAATGCATTTAAATAGTACTTTTGGTATTTATTTAAGTTTAAAAGCTAATTAAAAATTATAAACCCACAATGAATTTAATTATTATTGTATTCCCATCCCGATAATATATTCACTGATCTGTCCTATAAATAAATGCTAATAGACTCCGTATGCGGTAAAAACAAAAATTAAATTGTGAAGTTGTGGAAAAATATTCATGGCCTTTTTATTATATACAAAATATCCATTCAATGCATTGTAGGCGATTAGAAAAACAAATGTTGGGAGACAACAGATTTGAAACTAACAAGAAGGAAAGATCCTCTTCTTAGAGAATAATCCACTCTGAATTTATTTACTAAATTTTTTTCCTGTTCCATATACTGAACGGATCCAATAGACAACGAAATGAAGATTATTGCATTGATGAAAGAACTCAAGCATACCAAAAAAAAGTGATGATTTGTTGAATCGGTTTGGAAAACTTCATAATTCTTGCATGAAATTGAAAGCTTTTTTAGCCAATCTAGTTAAAGTGATCTCACTTAGGTCAGATATGCAACCATTTATTCGATAAGTGTTGCACCTGCGAAAACTAATTGCTTGAGAACTGCTGCTCATTCGAAACAAACCAATTATTGATAGTACAAATCCGGGTTAATAGTTTAGACCAAACGCGCAATTCTTAATAGGTGATTGCTTGCTAACCTCAAAAAGCACACAGAAAAACGTTAATGATTAGCATATAGTTTTCGTTTAACATTGCCATCAGCAGTCACTGCGATTCGCTCCTTTTGTGCTTTTAATCAAGTAAAATTTATTCAACTATTTTTTTTCCAGATTTTTGCAAATGACGTTTGTACAATGTTTAGATTTTGCTTGCTTGGTATTATCATTGCCGATATCCGTTCAGAACACGCGCTTAAAGATATTTTACTGGAAAAATAATAAATATAAAATATAACTAATGTATAATAAAACTATATGTATAATAATATTGAAAAATGATGGAAGTCATTTAAATTAATAACAATAAATTAGTTAATATTATTAATTATTGTTCTAGTCATCAGTTTTTTTTTCTTGACAAATTTTTGTTTATTATCAAATAACTCTTAAAAAATGTATAAAATTGATCATGCAATAAGACAATTTATCATAATTTAATAGAAAAAAAAGAAATCAAAACATTATATACGGCAAGATAAGAGGACTTATATGTATGAGGTTATATGCGCCGCCAAATTTTCGAATGTAATTATCTGGTCATATACATATAATAAAAACAAATGTATATTCACTTCATGTAAAAAATAAATAAATTATTAAAATAATTTCACAGTTTATATTAAATGTTACTTTAATTTTTTCTCTGACTATTTAATACGTCATAACAAGTCAAGTCACTACGTTACACTTTTTGTACAACGCTTCACTATTGCAAATATGTATAGTTTGTCTGCCTCCGTCTATATTGATAATATCAATTAGCAGCAGACGATCATGTTATTGGTTTCAATTTTGTTCTTCTCTATTTAATTCAGACATATTTACATACATATGTACGTACATAGAATATTTTTAAAGTCAACCGTATAATTATTTGTTT
The DNA here is from genome assembly GCA_936449025.2 of Sarcophaga subvicina. Classification (NCBI taxonomy): domain Eukaryota; kingdom Metazoa; phylum Arthropoda; class Insecta; order Diptera; family Sarcophagidae; genus Sarcophaga; species Sarcophaga subvicina. The sequence continues at coordinate 1,380,229 of OW388084.2, forward strand.
ATTTATTATTTATAAATTGGATATGACAATGGAAAATTCAAAACGAAATAAGTATTGAAAAGTGAAATTGTTCTCTAAGCAATTTTTGTTTATTACAAATATATAAATAAAAAATAATAAACATTAATTTTATAATATTTTATTACACGAAGATTAGTCTCTTCTTGAAAAATATATGTTTATTCCATAAGAATTTTTTTAATTTTTGGTAATCGAAAACTACTCGGTTAGTTGTGCACTTAAACCAAATATATTCCAATTTTTTAGGCACTTCTCATACGAATTTTTTGATGTGGCCTTTAGCTGTTTCAGCGATGTACACTTTATTTGTAGGTTATTCACTTTTTAAGAAAAAAAAAAATAATTTTGCAGAGACAAAATTCAATTAAATTCCAAAAATTGAATTGAATTGACTTTACAACATTTAGGGCGATTTTTTGAAATTCTTAATAGTCAAACATATTTGTAGATTGAACTCTTGAATCGAAACATTACCAAAATTCTAGAAAGCATTAAAGAACATATTGAGGTTTGATGGAATTGGACAAGCAAGTCTTCAACGCTTTAAATTTGACGTCGTTTTGCTTGATGCTTTATCAATTTATTTATTTATTTATTTTAATTCATTAAAAGTAAATTAATTTACAAATTAATAAGCAAAAAGGAACCGACTGCAAATCTTCGACAATTATATCCATTCGATTGTTCTTCTAATTCTGATTCACGTATGCTTATCATACGTTCTCCTTCATTTTGTCAACGGGTTTGTCTTGAATCTTCTAAACTGCTCCTTTGATTTTACTGATCTTTAATTTTGACGTTAAAACCCTACAGTCATAGTGTTTTATCGTCTATTATGATACGTTTAAGCAAATAAAAACCATCTGTGAAAAATCATCGTTTCCAGAGGTTTTGTTTTCAACGTCATAATATCGTTACTAGTCTCTTTCACAAGTTCCTAAGCTTTGTACAAGTTATAGTTTTTCTAGCAGCAATTAAGATGTTTTGTAGAAAGTGTACGTGCGATATGTTTTATCTCTTAAATTTTGATAAGGCCGGTATAACTTTTAAATTTATTTTCTTCGAGAAAATTTATTGCTGAACATGCGGTTTCACAAAATTACTATTTTACAGTTTTAGAAAATTCTATGGGACCTAAATTTTATACTCTGTCGTCTATTATTTTCATTGCAAAATTAAATTTAACGTAAATGGTTTTATTCTTTTATAGATCTGTATGTATACAATAGTATCGTAACTATGATTGTGTGTATTTTATTCATTATTATTGACCATACAGTTAAAATTCCTGTTTCGTAATTGGTATTGTTTAAACACTTGTTTAACAAAAATAACAATAATGATAATATTATTGAATACAATTTATCATTAACAAATAATTAGAACCCATCACATATAAAATTTTATTTTATCAACTGGGTACACTTATGCATACATATATAGATATGCCCCCATAATTACCTTACATCATAGTCCTAAACATGGTCTCTTTAGGAATTTGAAAATTTTATGAAATATTTTTAAATTTTGCATTTTACTTACACGATTAAAAATATAAAAACTAAAATTAAAAAAATAATAAAAAACATTTACGGTACAACAATATATTTTTAATTAAAATTATCATTCGATCATTTTTTTTTTTTTTGTTTTTATACGTCGCTTGTGATAATTCTTAATTCAAATATTTTTATTTATAAATTTACTAACGAGAAGAGAATGTGTATAAAATATTTTATTTTCTTAAGGACATACTCCTTAGAAATCAAGTAGGTGTTTGTAATATTTTGTTTTAAAATTAAGAATGACTAAGGATCCGATCCTGTGCGCAATATAATGCAATGTGTTGCCAAAAACAGCAGCACTGTCATTTCTCCGCCGTTATAGTTATTGGCTATTGTCTTTTCTCAGTTAATAAAACTGAAAAGAAAAAATAATGATTGGACAGACATTTCAACGATTGAGTTGACTATACTAAGGAAATTTTTTGTCTTCTTTCGTAAATAAATTAATTTAAATAAATTAATCTTTTTATATGTTAAAAAAGGACATTTGTCATCCCATCCAATCTGTTGTCGATGATTTGAGCAGTTAGGAGTGTCCGAAAGCAAAAATTGGAATGGATTCTTATAAAATTTGCTACTGACTATAGGCTAAACTAGGATTTGAGTAGGTCTAAAAGTAACAAAATGGCGACGTTTTGCATTTTATTTTCTGTTTTTGTCTATTTTTTGCGCCTTAATTGTTTAATAAAATGATTAATAATTGACTGATTAAAAATATCCTAATTCGGACTAAAATTCCTCAACTTAGGAACATTGTTCCAAAATTTCAGCGAAACCAGTCAAGTAGTTTTTACTAAATCGTGGTGGTCGCTGATCGGAAAAGTGATTTCGAGAAAAAACGCGTTTAAGTTACGCACACCTGTATGTATTTGTATTGACTATTTTTTAATTTGTATTTCTTCTTTTGGTATCGTTTGAGGGAAAGAAGATTTCTATGTTAATTCTTGGGCTCTATAATATCTAAAGCCGTAAAAAATTGATTTTTTGAAAATTAGGAAATATACTAACCCCTTAAGTATGCGAAAAAGCTTTTGAACAGATGTATTATAAATGACGGAATTAAAAAAGTTCATATTTCGTTCGTATTTATTTAATTTTTTATGTATACAGTTTTAGCAAATGGGAATATCACTAATAATAAATTGTCTTCTTCTTTTATTACTTTTTTATGGCAAAAAAAATTTAAAAAAAAATAAACCTAAAAAAACCTATAAAACAAAAATATTATTTGAAAAAAGTCAACAATATCGGAGAAAACGAATTTAATTGATATTGTGCCTTTTTATACTGGATGCTGGCGTAGAAAGAAGGTACTTTTATTTTATTTTTCCTTTTTAACGTCACTAATAGTTTGTAGATCCCATTGTTATATTACAAGTACGTACTGTTTATTTGCTCGTTTATTTTTCGTTTATTAACATCATCAATTCGGTAGAAAAAAAAATTTTAAATTACGAGAAAAGTAAAATATACATACTATATGAGGAATAATTTTTATATGAGAAATATGTATATACAAAGATATATGTATATATACAAAGATATATATATATATATATACAAAGATATATGTATGTATATAATATATATGAATATGCATTTCTAACACTTTAATTTTCATTTGTTTGTGATTTTCTGCCTCAACCCACAATGTTTGTTTCTTTTTAACGCCTACACTGTAGTTTTGGATAACAATACTGATTACATTTTCTATTTTCCAATTTTTGCTATAAAAAAGGTTTGATTATTTGACAAAACAACAACTAAGCGCCATAAATCACAGTTAAAAGTTATGCGCGAATTTCAAAAAGGAAAAGCAAAATATTTTGTGGCGTTTAATCGAACGTTTTTTTTTTAATCAAACGTTTAAGTTTAAGTTTTAATACAAACCATATGTATACTAATTACACCTTACTCTAAAAACATAAGGAACTTTTTCTATAGAATGTTAAATTTTACAATTTTATCTGAGTACAGGTTTATTAAAAAAAAATATGTAAATTTGAATTTTCCATCATCTTCAAATTGATACCTTTCGACGAAAGCATTTTTTGATATATTCTAGAGCTCTTCAAGATTTTAATTTTTATCTACTTAAACGCAGTAATTTTTCGAACTTTTAAGGGACTCTTTGGTAGTGAAGAAAGAAATTCAATTAAATTGATGGCTGAGATAATGTCAAAAAGCCAATCTGAATCTGATCACTGAACACAAACGTTGTAGCATTGTAAAGTTCATGAATACTAGTTTGATTCATGATTCAAAATTGGCTCATCAAAGATGATCAAGCTCTCAATATAAAAATTGTGCTTTTCTTTATTTATTGCCCATGTTTATAAGAATGTGATTCTTACACATTATGTATACACTCATGCATAATGATAATTCAAAGACTTTTGCAAATAATAATTTTGAGAAGAAATTATCGATTTCTTTTTAATTCTAAAAATGTCTATGTTTACGCATGATGGAAGAGAAATGTGATGAGTCTCGACTAATTTTGGATTTGGAAAACCAGAAATATTGATTCAATTTGATTTATTTAATATTGATAGTATTTTATTTTTAAACTGTTGCAATTTAGTTTTCAAACGTATTACGTACATTATTACGCAGTTAATTTTGCAAGCAAAAATTTTTTTTATAATTGGTCTGTAGAAAACAAACAAACCAAATAGAAACAAAAACGTTTGAGTATTTCTTTTTATTTTGCTATAAAATATGAGATAAGAAAATTTTGTAATCGAAATACAAATTACAATTATTATGTATGTATGTGTATGTCTACATTCTATACAATAATTTCTTTTATAAATTTTAATTTTAGTTTTTTTTTTTTTTTTTTTTGCAAGAAATTGTTTAAAAATATTTGTTGTTTTTTCAGACGAATAAACCAAATGGCAGCACATTAGCAACTGCAACGGGAGCAACCGCAAATGGTCATAGCATATCAACAACTGCAGATCGTGTGCCACCCATTAGTGGTTATCAATGGCCAAATGATCAAACGCCAGGTGTTATGGGTCTTAAAAATCATGGCAACACTTGCTTCATGAATGCCGTTTTACAGTGTCTCAGTCATACGGATATATTGGCTGAATATTTTGTTTTGGATCAATATAAGGTAAAAACTTTAACTGCAATTATTTGAAAAAATCTTTGTTGGTCTACTGTTTCTTTTATTTCTTTATATAGTATGTGTGTATGTACATACATATATATGTATGTTGAAGAATGTGTTTTTAATTCATTTTCTTTTATAGGCTGATTTAAAGCGCCGCAATAAAATCAATTCGCGAAAGTTTGGTACTAAAGGTGAATTGACTGAACAATTAGCAAATGTCCTAAAGGCCTTGTGGACGTGTAAAAATGAAAGCGATCATAGCACCAGTTTTAAGGTAAAACTATATCAATTTCAATAACATACATACATATATTATAATATATTAATTTGAATTATTCTATATATTTTAAATAGGCTGTTGTTGATCGTTATGGCTCACAATTTCGTAGTTCCACTCAACATGATGCTCAAGAATTTTTATTTTGGCTATTAGATAAGGTTCACGAAGATTTAAATACCGCCACAAAGAGACGTTACAAAAGTGTTAAGGTAAGTAAAAGGCTTTTAGAATTCGTTGGTTTATTTTCATTAGCACTATATTGATAACTTAATGCTCAACCGGTCATTATCACCATTAAAACTTGGCATACCGAAAAAACGCAAAAAAGAACACTGTAAATGATTTCGATGGCTTTTTAGATTTGTTTGTTTTATAATCGCTATAAATGTGCGTTTGTAATGATTAATTAAAAACGTAGTTTTTGTGTAACTGATTAAACGTATTTTTGTGTTTAAATGAAATCTTATAACGACGCTCATTAGTATTGGAGTACATTTTTTTTAACAAAACACTTGTGTCCGACTCCGACGTTAATGTTAATTCAAATGAATTTCGTTTATTCCAAAATTTGAAAAAAAAAATTCCATCATGTAAACACAGGTATGAATAGGAAAGATCTTAGATAAAGCTATGTATTTATTAGTTGCATTGTTAAAAAGCAATAATTCTCTTAAATTCTCTCATTGAAACATGAAACATGCCCTAGTCTCTAAGCTCCAAAGTGACTTTGCCTATACATATGTATGTATGTTGAGCAACAAATATTGCTATCATCAGCAAAACATTACGTATAATTAGCAGTGGAAAAGAGAAAGAACGTCATCGAGAAGCGCAAAATAAATTTAACTAGATTTGAATTCAGATTAGAAATATTTTGAAAATAACTATGTATTATTATTAATGTTATATTGAGGTAATGTTATAGTTATTCAATAACAGTTACATTGTCACTGCATTTAAGAAATTTGTATAAAGAATTAAAATGTTTACCTAAGTGTTCTATTTAATTTGTAATAAAAATTTTACGTATTTTCTCCCCGTCTTTAAATATATTACAATGATAAGAACAAACTATGTACATACATGTGTATGTATATGTTGAATGTTATATTTAATCATCTGTATTATGCAAATAAACATTATTTTAAACATTTTTATTAGAATAGTAAATATTAAGAAAACAAATTCGATTGTTCCTATATTGCTGCTGCAATTAGAAAACAAAACGGAGCCAATAGTTTTTCTTTTATTTCGAGACAATTTTTTTGCACATTTTAATACTCACACCCTATCTCTTTATCTACGAAACTGCTCACAACGTTGTGTAATTTTCCGGCTTGTTCCCTTTTATACCCCTGCATGTACGCGTCAGAGTCACCGACAGTTTCTTTGTTGTATTACGTAAAGTGATTTGTTAATAATTTGCACTTGAATTTTTTAATACAACTTTTTTTTTATAAAATTCAATATTTCTCAAATTGAGAAATATTTAGTATTTTTTTCTTGCTCGTTAAATTTTATTTTAAATTGCTTTATTATTATTAGTTGCCAAGATGATAAGATAAAGAATTGACGCCATAGCCCTTATTATTTAAACTCTGTTTTTGTTCATTGTAAATTGTTATAAAATTTAAATAAACATTAAAGTATATCTTTAATGGAAATGCTTAAGAAAGAGTCTTGATGAAATGTTAGATCATGCACAGTTTAATTTTAATTATAGGATAATTACTCTGTTCAATGTAGAAGTGTTTTGTATTTTGCAAAAATTGTTAAAGCAGTGCTGGAAATAAATTATGAATATTATTGATAGAATTATTTATTTTATTTAAAAATATATAGACCTGAAGCAGAAGTCGCCGTGGTGTAGTAGGTAGTGTGTTGGCTTACTATTCGTAAAGCCCGGGTTCGTATCCCAGATCAGACATCAAAAATGAAATATGAAAAAAAAATATTTCTTCGGCGACTTCCTCTCTCAGCAGATTTCTGGCAAAAACTCTGAGAGTAAAATAAACCTGCCATGAAAAAGTTTCTCAAAATTCTGTCGTTCGGAGTCGACGTTAAACTGTAGGTCCCGCCACTCACGTATAAAATTAACGCACACAACATGAGTGGTGTGAGAAGCTAGGCCGTAATCCTGACTGAAGGGTTGTAATGGCCAATTATGTATGTATGTATGAAGCAGATTTCATGTTAAAATTTTACAAATAATAATAATCTTCTTTTCTTTAACAAAATCTTTTATTTTAGTAACTAAATAATTAAACTTCGTTTGTTTCAGAATAACTATGGCCGTCCAGATGAAGTAATTGCTGCTGAAACTCTGGCTAATCATATACGCTGCAATAATTCCTTTGTACAGGCCGTATTTCAAGCACAATTTCGTTCATCGCTCACCTGTCCACGCTGTAAAAAGCAATCCAATACCTTCGATCCATTCCATTGTATATCAGTTCAATTACCGCAACTAACACAACAGACAATCTTTGTTACGGTTGTCTATTTAACACGACAGCCACGACAAGTACGTATGGGTTTAAAAGTCACTGCCGGCTCGCCTATAATAGCCCTTAGGGAGCAATTACATAAAGATACGGGCATACCGAACGAACGCATGGTTCTAGTTGATTTGCAAAAAGAAGGATTTATGCGTGTTTTCTATGATACACAGCCAGTAAGTACTTTACAGGGTATTGAGACGATATATTGTATAGAAGTACCTCTGGAAAAAGATGCTAAAAAAGATGCTCAAACAAATGTGAATAGCCCCCAATCAGCTGATTTATTGGTTTTGGTGGCGAATGTTAAGAAAACAAAAGTGGAGGATAAATTCAATTTAGAACGTTTTGGTGCACCCTTCTGCTTGCAGATACCAAGAGATTGTTTCTATTTGGAATTGCAAAAAAAGTTATTAAAGGAGATGTCAGTATTATTAAAGCCAGAAGTATTTTCTTATAACACTCCCCTTAACGAAATGTTTCAAATACGCCTACAAGATCCGTCAGCCGATCCAGACACTTTCATAGAGCAAGTGGAACATCCTCTTCTAACAGAAATGATTGATTTAGCATTATCGGTCTTGTCAACCGACGCGGGCCCTGCACACATAAAACTGCTGTTAGAATGGCCAGAGCCAGAAAAATACTTTTCTGATATCACCGACCATGTGGTGGAACACGAAAGTGTACCGCGTCTGTTGGCCAATAAGAACAATGATACTGCCGCTTTGACGTTGGAACAATGTCTGGAACATTATACAAAAGCTGAAACGTTAAGTGCGGAAGATGCCTGGCGTTGCCCCCATTGCCAGGAATATTTGCCGGTTGTGAAAACTTTGGGTTTATGGTCGTTACCCGATATCTTAGTGGTGCATTTTAAACGTTTTCGCCAACATCACGGCAAAGGCGCTAATGCTGCTAAATTAACTACAATGGTTAAATTTCCTTTACACTCCTTCGATATGTCTCCTCATCTGGCCAGGGGACTGAATGAAAACAAAGGCACTACGACTAATAATACTTTAAACGGAGCAAGTAGTGGTGGTTCATCGTTTAACCGTCCAAGTCCTTGGCGTAAGTCAAGACCTGGTGATTCACGTTCTTCCACATTAAGTTCACGCGAGAATCGCGAAACTCGTTACGACCTCTATGCTGTATGCTATCATCAAGGCGATACATTAGAAACTGGCCATTATACAGCCGCCTGTAAGAATCCTTACGATCGCCAATGGTACAAATTCGATGATCAACGTGTTACGAAAGTATGCAGTGATGCTTTGCCTGATGAAATTGTTAATAACGAGGCTTATATGTTGTTCTATCAGCGTAGAACTTCGGAAAATGCTGAATATTCAGGTTCAAGCTCGAACTCCAGTGATCATTGGGTTTCACGTATTGCACCAGCTCAAGCAGCATCGTGTTCAACAGCGACAGCTGTACAGCAACAGAACAATGTAGACAAAGTTATAAAATCGCAAGTAGTGAATGAAAAGCCAGTAATCATTGAATCACTTGAAGCCGAAGTGCAGAAATCTGATACGAAAGAAATGCATAAAATAACGCAAGAAAAAACTGAAACTGTAGTGGTAGAGAAATTAGGTGGGTTTTATATTATTTTACTATTGGTTCACTATTTATTTACTTCCTTATATTTTAGCTCACCCTGATAAAGATCAGCAAACACCTTTGATACTACCATCACTTGCAACAACATCAACCAGTGCTCAATTAAGTACTAATGAAAATAATTTAGACGCTTTGGAAAAACTACTGGATTATGCTGATGCTGATGTCGATATAATCAACCCAGAAACTGAGTATTTAGAAAAATTGGAACAACTAGACATTAAAGAAAACAAAGATCATAACAAGGAAATACTTGCTAAAAACGAAAAGCTTAACATAGAAGAGAACTATTCTAAACATTACGTAGATGGAGAAATTACAAGCGTTAAACTAGATTCCAATCAAACAACACCAATAAATGGATTTGACAAAAAAGACATGTCCAAATTGAAACTCATAACGACGAATGGAGATACGACTAACCACGTTAACAAACAAAAGACTCCTACTTCTTCTGTAGCCTCATCTTTATCGTCTCTTTCCTCGCAATCTCACGAACCCAGTTCTTTGATAGTGTCTAAACATGCCGCCAATAATTTACAAAATAAATTCAATGGACATTTACAATCCAACGCCGTAGATGTAGCTACGGCGACAACAAATGAAAAAGAAAAAATGCTCTCCTCTAGCCTTAAGAGTAATAGTAGCAGTATTATTAGTTCTGCTTTAGCAGGACACTATTCAACTTATCGCCAACCTTGGCATGGTAGCCGTTCTAGTGTTTCCGCTGTTGAACCCTCAACAGCTTCAGGTGCTCAACAACACGCTTCGCTCCATCTAAGACATTCCTTCTCGACCGCTTCGAATTATCGTTTACGAGAATGTGGAGATACTTTATCTTCGGTGTTACGGAATTCGGTTAATACTTGCAGTAAAGACACTTTGATATTTTTGGATCAACAACAACATCATCACCATCATCATCATCATCATGGCAGTCATCGCCACCATCATCACCACAGTTTAATGGAAGACGATGATGATTCAACGTTTATGGGCAGTCGTTCGCTATGGGTAAGTGAAAACTATTTTCTATTCTAAATTCAGTATATAGTTGAAGAGATTTTTCATAAAAATTCATAAAAACCAAAAAGGTAATATTAAACAAATTTTTATTGTTTTTCTTTCAGATATCTCCCGTGACGCCGCATAAACTTATAACTGTATCTCCAAAAAATTGAGATACGATACAATTTAATCAAAATCTTATTTAACTTTTAAATAAAACTCAATTAATTGTACGAAAAAGAAAATATGTGTAAGCGAAACAATTTCTTTTTTTATTATTAAGACGACAGACTCAATATGAGAATTACTTTATAAATATTACTTTAAAAAATAATATAACATTAATACTTATATACATACATACGTATATGAACAATGTATCTTCAGACATTTATATAAAAAAAAAACAATTAAATACAAATTTTTCTACGTAAATAATTATTAAATAATTATTAGTATATAAAGACAAGAGAACAAAATACAAATAAATTATCAAATGATTATTAATAAGATATGATCGGTGATGAGGTCAAATATTTCTGAATATTAATGTTTATCTAATGTGTTAAAATATTTATAAAAAAAAAATAATAATAATAAGCAAAAATACAATAGAAATTTATACGATTTTTACAAGAAACAAGTCTTAGCATATAAAATGTAAGTTCAACAAAATATTTATATAAAATTTAAGCTAAAAATAATATCATATATATATATACCATAAACAATGAAGTATTATAATGATAAAAAGAAAGCATTTTCCAAGTTAATTCTTATAAATAGAAAGAGAAAGAGAAGAAAAAAGTAATTTATTAAATCGGAAACCTATTCATAAAGTATTAAAATATTTGTAAGAAGAAATCAATATTTAAATTATGAAAATAGAAAACGTACGTAACTGTTGTTTGTTAGTGGATTTTTTCAAAATTATTCAAAATACAAAGTAATAACATAGAAAAAAAAAGAATAAAATAAAATAAAACGAATTACAGGATTGAACACATTGAATGTGTGTTGTGTGTGGAATTTTTTAATGTTTAAATTTGAAAAATAAAACATTATTTTATAGTATTTAAATATTATTATTGAAAAACAAAAACAAAAATAAAAAAAAATCAATTATAAACAAAGGATTGAAAGTATGTATATGAGAAGCAAAAATAAACAGTACAATGATGAGTAATTGTAATTAAATTATTAAAAAGAAATGAAGTTAAAAGAAAAAGAAATAAATGATAATAAATATGTTTTTATTTTATCCATCAGATTATTATTAAATTGTATCCTACCTTTTGTATTTTTATGGTTTATAGAGTTTTAAGAATCGTACAGAGATTCATTCAAATTGTTTTCCGGAAATATTTTCTGCAGAATTCTACAGGGTGAGTTCATTCGGCAACTATTGAATTGATTAAGCAACAAGTCTTCCTCTGTCCGAAATATATCTATGTCGGCCTAGCGTGTAATCATACAGTTTTTCTGTGAGAATTGATTAGACATTATAAGGTAACATACGCTAAATATTCTATATTTCAAAAGAAATGCTATTCTAAGAGATGAAATATAGTATCCACTTTAAAAAAATGTCATGAATTTAGAATGATCCTACAGTGAAGCGTAATAATTGCAAAAAAGTTGTGCTATTGAATTGAATGAATTCATAATCGAAACATTGGCTTCAGTATTCAAAAAGTTCAAGATTAAATCGCTTCAGGAATATCCCCAAAAATACGATCTCTGAGATCAGATCTGGCACCTTGTTATTGTTCATCTTTGAGTCTCTGATGGGAAATTATATAGACATCTAAGGATGAGCAGCAATTCCCACGCTTAATGACTCCAGACTATTACACGCTTGGGATTGTAGCAAGTTTAATTAATCCACTGCCATCTACCAAACACATGCTTATGCTGTTAGAAGAGCATATAAAGTTAGTAAAGATCTGTGTTGATGAGTTTTGAAAAGTTATTTCGAATAAAAAACTAAACAAAGTAATTTGGAAGCTCAAAAACTAGAGTCTCTTGTGTGTCTTGTCCTCATTTTACATATCGCGTATCTTAAGGCGCTTGTCTATACAAAAATATATTTTAATGCTATAAGGTATGCAGTATTAAAACGTTTTTTGAAATAAATAAATAGAGTTGCCATTTTCGATTCAGAAATCTGAAAATTCTGCAGCACTACTCAGTATGACTTAACATTTCTTGTTTAATTCTCTCTTCAAATTAAAGAAAGATCAAAGCACTTATATAAGCAACTATAACTTTGAAACAAACATTTGCTTTTACTTTTTCAATTTTAAAACATCATAGTTCAATAAGTTTACAACAATATTCGAAGTTACGAAGCTGTAGTAGTTTATATTTGAACGGATGTAGAGCTCTCCAAAGTGTTTTAAAATTATTTATTTTGAAAATGTAAAATTTTTAATCTGATACATATAGAAAAAATATCTTGTATACGTTTTGATAATTAATCATAAAACTCTTTTTTATTATATTCATAAGAAGCAAAACATTTAACATTAATCGAAACTAATAATGTAAAGTTTATAAATTGTGAAACGTTAAATACATAAATGTATTGTACATTCGAGGGAAATTACATATTTAAGATTTATTAAAATCCGAAAACAAAAAAAAAAACAAAAATAAAAACATGATTTATAAAAGCATTTTGCAAAGATTTTTAAATTATTTCTAACCATATACCCTTTTCAATAAGGTAAAATACGAATAGGATGCATTTAATAAAGCCTGAAACAATTCCAAAGTCATTAAATACATATTGCCAACTTTAACCTAAAATGAAAAACGACTATCACTTCATCCAATGGATAATATAAACTGTTTCTGATTATGCTTACCGAACAGGGTTTCTGAGTTCTTAGTATTAAAAGTTGTATATTCTTCTGTACCGGTATTTTAAAAGTGAACCATTCAGTTTCGTAAGCAGCAGCAGCTATTTCCAAATGCTTAAAAGCGTGTGTATGTGTAATAGAAAATTAAATTAAATCATAATGGAATCATTAACATAATTGTTATTAACCATAATTGATTCTTCAGAGAATGTCATAAGCATATGTAAATATTCACCGAAATAGTGTTTTATGTTTCCCTCGTTTACTCACCTGTTCTTTAAGTTCATTCGCATACCAATATAAGGCCAATATTTGAGCAAATATCATGTTTATGTAGGCACATACAATTACAGTTTGCACCATGGAGTCCACCTTTTTTAGTACAATTTTAAAATTTTTTATTTAATATTATGAATAACAAAAAAAAAAAGAATACTTTTGAACCTCGTTTTTCTACTACGTTTTCTTTTAACTCTATATTTGTGTTTTATCTCTGATATTTGTTTGCTTATAAATTCCGAATGAACGCCTGGTTATATGTCTTCGTTAAAGCAGATAATGCTAATGTCCAAAATACTCATGCGCATCATCCAGTTACTTGTACAACTACCATAACTAATGAAAAATTTCTCAACTTCTCTTATGACATTTTATAGGACACAAAGACTGTGAACTTCTGAATTATATTTGAAATTTCTACCAGAAACGAACAGATGTTATTTTATATTTCTGAAATATCCCAAAATGTTCCAGATAATAACTCTAATGATCCTAATGATGAAAGGATTTAAAGTCATAAGCTATTTATCAATATTGCGTCGAAGACAAAACCACTATCTGCTAGCCGAACCACAAAATATCTGCACCCATTCCCAAAACTAGCCTATTTTAGGAGGGTATGGCTAGTAGGGTAGTTATTGACCCGAGGACATATACATTCTATAAAAGAATACTGAACGAATCCGCAACTTTATTTTGAGGAAAATTATCTGCGAATTTCAGAGAACTCATAGGAAAAAAGAAGTTTAACATCCTCCTCAAACAAGAGATCTTGGCTAATACAACAACTTTTTTTTGGAAAGATTACAACTTGTACCCGAGGTTAAAGAACTTTAGCGAAATACCTACATTATTGACCATAACAATCCTTCCGTCTAGACTTTGGCCCAGATTCTCGCACTACCCATGTTGTATGTGTTAATTTTATACATTAATGGCGTAGCCTATAGTTTAAAGTCGACTCCAAATAAAATAGTCGATAAAGAGTAAGAGAGATAGAGAGAAGCAAACACGTCTTGAAACAATTGTAAATTCTTTTTTCATTACCCATTCAGACTTTAAATCAAATAAGGATTCAGGAATCGCCTGAAGTAAATACATCTGTAGACATGATCATTCTCGCACTATTTGCAAGAATGTCGTAAGCTAAGGTCAGAATACCGAATGTGAGCTGTAAAGAGGATAAAGCTGAAATTCCAACCTTGAAGCAGGCAATATCTCATGTAAACTAGAAAAACAAAGTTCAAATGCACTTACAATTATTAAAAGAAACAATAGGGCACATAGTAGAGCGCCAAAGGCTATAAATTCCAGTAGGAAAATAAATGTGGTCAAGCGATTCACGGTCTCAATGTAGCTGCACAAAAAATAATGAAATTATAGAGAAATCGGGCATCAATTGTTTAATCTTTCTCTCTATCGATTTCTATTTAAAAACAGTACTTACTCAATAATTTCCTTTTGAAATTTAATAAATTGTATTACTTGCCGCTCAATCTGCTCGGGATGATTATTGAAACGATGTAGAGTCCTCAAACGATGCTGTAGTGTTTTACACAAAACAATGCCGAACATTATGAACGTTACTATCAGGGTGGTGTAGGGTATATACATACAGCAGCCCATAGGAGTTATAACCATTTGAAAGACATACCACAGCTCATAGAACGGTGACTTGTATTCATTAACACCGGGAATCATGCTGCCAAAGGGAAGCACTTAAAAAGTGAATTAATACATGGAAATATATTTAAGCCCAGATTTTAAAGACTAACCTTTGTCTACAGCAAATAATGGATAAAGTGCAAATCCAATACATGTCATAAGACCCAAAAATAAATTACCCTTAGACATGGCTTTCCCCATGGAATTTACTTCGCTCAATAGATTATCAATGTAAGGATCATCACTAGCCTAGAAATATCAATACAAAAAGAAAAGAAAACAAAAAAGATTAATTAAAGGAATTGGAGCGACGATTTGAAAAATCTTCCAAACTCCCAAACTCACCATTAAGTCATAAAAATGTTTTTCCAATACCCCAATTAAATGTTCATACTTTTCTCGGTCGTAAATCAAAATGTACGCTCTTATGATAGTATTAAACCATAGGACCAACATATACGAATTACGTATAATAGCATCAATGCCCTCATGTGTCATGAACATATAGTAGAATTGGGTGAACACTAAAAATGTGGCTGGCGTCAAACACACATAACGGCGCCAATTTTGGTCATACAGAAGAGACCAAAATTTTAAAATTTTTACATTCATGTAAATCAATTGAATATCCTCGAACATTTCGTTCCAAAGTACTTTTTCTTTTCTTTTTACAATTTAATAGAGAAATTCTACGAAAGACTATTGAATTTTGTGGAAATTCTTTGGGAATTTATAGTGACTTCTGTCAATGACGTTTGTATATTTCTTAAAATTATAAAACAATAGGTCTTGTCCAAGACAATTAGATGATTTTGCAATTTTAATACCAATTAAATGTTATTGTATTGTAATTTATTATAATGCAACATTATTAAAAAATTTATAGATTAGAATAGATTTCGTCAAATAACACAAGTTGTTTAAACGCTATAATTATAGTGTTTGTTTGTACGGCCAACAGTCAGTTTGTGGCCTCTACTCAAGGAGTAGAGTACACTGTGGTGGAACTAGAAATTAGAGAAATGGGTTGTGAAAAGCGAGATCAAAGAGCTTGTGTGTATATCATTAGAGTTTAATTGTTTACTTCGTCAAACACAAGAAAAATTTCTGCATAAACGGTGCTTCTAAAGCACTACATTTGGCTTTGTTTTGACTGTTTAACTCTTTCATTTCTACTACAATGATAAGAGTTATGACGAAAATCGCACATCTATACGTAGTGTTAACTTCAGTGGTTGACACAATTTTTGCCTAGAACCAGTGCAACAAAATGCATGAGTGGCAATCAACCACAGAATATTGGGAAAAAAAAATTTTCATTTAAATTGCAAGAATCTCAGTTTTTCCTAGAAAAGAGCCAATTTGTAATATTCCACATATTTCCACAGATTTGGCAAATTGTGTCAAAGGTTAAGGGTTTTAACTGATACATTCGCTGTACTTCTAAATATGAATTGTTTCTTATGGGCTCTTAATGTTAATCAAATGCAAAACAAAAGCTCAATTTGGGAAAAGAAAAAGAAAGTGTGATCAAAGAATTTATTATTCATTCAAAACAGAAATCACTCAAATTCAAAAGCAAAAGCACAAAAACAGCGAACTCAAAATTGTTTTGTTTTTGTTTTTTCTTTTCGTTTGTTTGTTTGTTTTTTAATAGCAATACGCGGCCATGGCATTGGCAATAGAATGAAATGAAGAAATAAAAATAAACTGTGATATGAAAAAATGAAGTGTATTGGAGTGAAGTGTTGTAAAATGCTGTTTTTCAGTGTTTTTTAACATAAATTTCTTCAGGCATTTCTTTTTCTGCTTGGGTTGCTTGAGTTGTTTTAATGATCTTGGCCATGTTGTTGCACTTCTCGAAAGGTAACAAGTTAAGAGCGATGGCTTTTCATAATCAGTTCTTTTGCAACAATTCAACTGTTTGGTAATAAAAGCAAGGCTCTTAAAAAGTGTTAAAAATTAAACAATAAAAAACTAAATAAAAAAAAAAGAATCGTTAAAAATAGAAACAAGAATAATATAAAAAAACGGTGAAATTTTTACAACAACATCATAGAAAATAAAAGAGAAAAAGATACGCTCTTATTCATTTAAAAGTTAGTTTAAACAAAATTCATAGAAACTAAAAAAAAAAAACGCAAGAATATTGTGGATTAAAGAGAAAACTCAACGGGAAATAAAACAAATATGGATTATCGTTTAATGCTGGTAGGTGGTGTTAATAATTTAAAACAATAAATAATAATTGCCAAAGGAAGAAACCAAAAAAAAATAGAATAAACAGATAACGTTTTCCAAAATAATTTTATTAGCACTTAAAAAATACAATGAAAAGGAAATTGTTAAGGTTGTGCTTGTGCCTTGGATCTTTCGATTTCTATGCACAAACAAAGATTAACTGAAAGCATGTTTGTATCTTAAGTCTTTTGTTTTCTATGTGTCAATTATTGGATATATTTGTATACATGTACATATATAAAGATTGTCAAATCAGGATAATTAAATTTAAAAAAAAATTCTATTACAATTACATTTGAAAGTTTGTATCTACAGTCTTTTGTTTTTAGATTTGCTATGCAAGAGATTTTCTACAGATTTAGAAAAATTTTTTATCTTTTCTTTTAATCTTACTTTGAATAAAGTAATTCTGTTGTTTAAAAAGAATTGTTAACATAATTGGTATATGTGATCCTAATAAGGCATTATATAATATGCCAAATGGTATATTTACGCCTCTAATCGTAAATTAAGTTTAATCGAATAAAATTTTAAGCTAAGCTACAGAATTTTGAAAATTAAATGGCGTAGAATCGTACCATTAGCGGCATACCTTAAATGTGTCTATAGAATCTACAATTCCATAAATCCACAGAATCTTAAAGGGGAAATTAATTCCACTATATGTAATATAGTACTTGATTTCCTTCATTTTAACAACTTACGAAAAAACAATAAATAATTGTATAAGGATACAGCAGTTATACGCTATTGAAAATTGAACATTTTCGGTATGTAATATGATTATTTGAAAAAATTTGTTTCCCAATATTTTGCAATTTTCTTTTTTTTTTTTGTTTGTAATTATTTTTTATAAGATATTGTAACTGTCATGATGCTGCAACTTTATTTGAGTTATTCTCATGGTTTTGATTTTCATTTTGTTCTTATTTTTAATAAAATTTGCTGCAACATGAAAAAGTGCAAATGCAACAGCAACAGCAACTGGTTTCAATGGTTGTATGTTATGAAAACTGTATTAATTTTTTTTCCAGAGTTGTTGCTCTCGTTGTTTTGCTTATTTGTTATTATGATTTTTTTATATTTCTAACATTTACCGTTAATTCTGTTTCATGATTTAGTTTTTTTCTTCTACTTCTTTTAAAAAAGCAAAATGTAGTCATAAACACTGAAATAATTTGCTTGTTTTCACACCAGTAGCTGTTATTTTTTCGCTTTTGTTATATGTATGTACATATGTATATACAATATATGTATATACATACATAAACATATATGTACATAAACATATATGTATATATGCACACAATTGAAATATGTTAATGAATTCTTAGTTCTATTTAATAAAGAGAAAATAACAATGAAATCAACAACACAAAAATAAGAAATTTTATTTACCGTGAACTGTTTTCTGGTGCCAGGGGGAATATCTTCTTTTTATTTTTATTTATTTATTTTTTGTTTTCAATTCATGAAAAAAAATTTATGACATCAAAATACAATCAACTTTCCCGTTAACACAAAAAAAAATAAAAAATATAAAAAAGCAAAAATAGCACAAAAATTATATGCAGAACATACTCAATGTTTTTTAGCACCATAACCTACATACATACGTATATACCCAGCCAGCATTTTTTGAAAGTTTTAATCAAATTCGAGTCTTTTTTGACTCTTCTGCACGATTGAAAAGTAAGAATATGCGCTCATTTTCTGATCATAAAAGACTCATTTGTCGGGAGAAAAGTGTTACTACGGGCGACTCTTCTCAAAAAATCATTTGTGAGTCATTTTCTGTATTAATTTCGAGTAATTTTCGATGCCTTTTCGAATAGTTTTGTAATCATTTTTGAATCGCTTTCTGGTCATTTATTAGTCGTATTTAACTTCGTTTATGCTTCTTTTTCGAGTCGTCTTTCAGTCATTGTTTAATCGCAAGCGAGTCTTTTATGAGTAATTTATCAGTATGTTTAGGAGTCCTTTTATTGTCATTTATCAGTCATGTTTGCATTAATCTGGACTCCTTTTTGCGTCATTTATGATTATAATTTCAGTCATTTATTAGTCGTGTTTCAAAATGTGTTTTTAGCCGACCCCAACGACTAATCACGGTGGCAAAAAATGAAAATGCATTGGCCATCTTTAAAGGCATACAACGAAAAGATTGTTAAAATCCGACTTTAGCCTAGCCCCCAGGCTAATAAGAGCTTGGGGCTTCATACATACGGACATACATAATTGGCCATTACAACCCCTCAGTCAGGATTACAACCTAGCTTCTCACACCACTCATGCAGTGTTCGTTAATTTTATACGTGAGAAACTAAACTGAAAGGAAGTTGGCGACTACCAAAGAAAGAATATTATATTTATATTTAAAAACAAATTGTATGAAGATTTCATAGCCATCTTTTTACATTAATGAAAATTTATATAGAGAGGGTGAAAAAAAGCATTGTTTAATCATCCATCTGTTCAAAATATGATCATAAATACATACTTATAATCACTTTTCCAACACCTGCATGATATGTTTTTGATTAATCGTTTTTCAATCTACAGTATAAGTAGAATATAATAATAAATAATGTAAATAATAGTCACATTTTAAACATCTGAATGATTAATTTTCGATTGCTATACAATTTTTTATTGTATTTTAAATCGAACTTATTTTACTCATTGGCGCGAATCATTTATGAGTCCTTTTTTAATCGTGTAACTGACTAATAAGTTTTTGATCGCCAAAAGTACTCTAAAAAGACTCAGCAAGGTGATTTTTAAAAAAACAATCTTCCAAATGCTAGCTGGGTATGAGTACGTATGTATGTACATACGTACTCATATTCGAAAAGCGAAATATTTTTAATGGCATTTTAAATATTTATGTATAGACGTGTATGTGAAATAAAACTATTTCAAAAAATCAATGGCAACCACTTTCGTAATAAGAACACCATGGCTCTGAATGTGAAACCAAAAGATCGCTTATTATTGCAGTACTAGCTTTCTTAGCAAAGAGATTAGAATATCCAACCACGACAAATACTTGAGTGTTATCCTGGATTGCAAACTGAAATGGACACAGCATCTAAAGATAGAACAACAAGGTCTTACAGATGATGGTTTATATGGAGGAGAACCATATCCATTCTAAATGGAGGCTCACTCTAAGAATGACTTACTGGCTCTGCAGAAGCGTAATCAGACCAATTCTAAATTTAGTGCTTTATTGGAAATGGTACATTTGAATAATTCAGTAGATTCAAAGGATGTATTAGTGTTGCAACGAGGACATTACCTGCAAGTTCATTATCTTTCATATCTTATTTATTGCTAAAATTAATTGGTTGCATTTGTTTTGGTTTTGTTCAAAGTCAACATACTTTACATCTTGCATTCATACGAGTACACTATACTGAAATATTTGAATAAAACGCTTTTGAAACCATTATGTCGTGACTTCATTAAATTGCTACTGGAGAAATTAAATATTTTATCTTGTGTTGTTTTTTCACTTCATTTTAAAAGTTTTACTGTTTGTTTTGTTGTTGTATATAAAATGTATTTCTCACTATAACAGTAACGGTATATTAATGTAGATACAAATTTAATTGACAATCACCTAAAAGAATGTGGATATTTTGACCCAATTTCTTGGCATACAATCAGTCGTTGCCGGTCAATCTGGCCTGTTCTTATGGTATGGTGTTCTGGTTATGCGATCAACAATAATGGCAGCAACTTGTTTTCTTTCATTTAATTTTTTGTTTTTTTTTTATTTGTATTCTTTATAAAATATAGAAAATATAGTTATTTAAGTCTGTATGCAAAGCTTCTTCATTAGTTTGTAACTGCGTCAACTTAAATTGAAATTACTCATCTGGCTATTAAATGCGACGGCTGAACGAGTATATAATAAATTGAATAGGCCGAAAACAAATTTTCAAATAAGAATTGAGTTGAACTAATTGAAAATAAAAATTCAACGTTCCGCATTTTTTTGATTTTAGAAATCCAAAAAAAATTTAATTTAAACTGAAATAAGCAGTGATCAAAAACAAAAAAAGAAATGATTGGTCATAAATTAAGAAGAAAGAGAAATTTCTGTTTGTTTTTTTTTATAACTCCCACCAGTCCGCAGTTATAAACACAATAAAATAAACGAAATGTAACTCGTTTGCATTGTCTTTTTTAGGCTAATTTTAAAAATATACAAAAATTATATGAAAAGAAACAACCAACCAGCCAACGAACCATCACTTTTCATTTCATTTAAAGATCAACAATATAATTTTTAATATAAAGAGGTGAAATGAAGTGAAATGATTTTAAAAATTTCTCTTTTGTTTTTAATAAGTTCACAGTGACCTTTCAATATTATAGGCCAGAGGGTGTTTGCTTTTTATTTAGTAATGAAACAATGATCATAGCATCTACAGGTGTTAAAAGCAGACGTTGCTTTTTTGCTTCCAATAGAAGGAAATATCTTGTATTAGACTATACATTTGCTTAAATACATATATACAAATCGTGTAAAAGATCATCATTCATTGATTGCACCCACCTCTCCACATTGTTGTCTAAACTTAACTTTATGAATTTAAACGGCGATACCAACCACATCGAGCACACAAAAATTCCGAAACAATTTCAACTCATGGAAGTCTCTTATCGATGTATAAGCATACTTGTACGGGGAGGGGGGACTACTTTCGAACTTTCATCGTATTGCCAACCTCAACCTTATGTCTAAAAACGATTGAATTACAGGCTCTATTATCAGAAAAACTGCTGCTTCCGTTGTAATGGATGACTATAGTATACGATATTCCAATTATTAAAAATTATATTTTTTCTTATCTCACATAGATTCATAAAGGCTTAGAGTATATAAAAAATGTTCCTTAAAGCCCAAGAGATATTTTTATTTTTCTAATGAAATTCATAGAAATCAATAATGTTATTTAAATAAAATGATTAATTAACAAATACTTTAAATTCCAAAGAAAGAAAAAACACACACAAAAATAGAAGAAGTGAAAGTAAAAAACGAAATTTCTTGAGATGATTTAAATATTTTCATTTGATTTCAGATCGCTTTCGTATCTTTTAATGTTTATTATTAATTATTTTATAATAATGAGAAAAAAGTAACACTGAAATGTAAAAAAATATAAATCTGAACAGTCATTTCAGACTTTTTTATAACGACTTCATTTTCATACAAGTCTGTCTATTTACTTAAGAAACTTTCGCTATTTATTTACGTTTTCGTGCGGGCTATTGAAAAAGATACTTGAAAACAACAACAGCAACGAAGAATAGAGGTGATTATTAAAAATATGAACAATTCCTAGCATATGGTTTGTGCTAAAACTATCGAAGATAGTTCTAAAGATGTAAAAAAGCAAATATTAAATTAATATTGTATCAAATAACAAAACAACTAAATTTCCGTGGAGTTCTAACAAAAGTCCGTTGATTTTTTTTCAGTATCATTAGAAAGACCTCAATAAGTAATGATTAGTGTTGGCTTTCCGGTAAAAGTGAAGTTACATAATCGGGTCTGTTTCCCTATTAGACTGGCTCCACATGACCATTGATGTGGGATTGTTCATTATATAATATTAATTACCGAGTGATATGCCCGAGTTGACTCTCCCATCAAACCGTCCCATACCTATCAAACATCTGTTGACCAAAATTGGCGATATAAAGTAGTTTTAGATATAAAATGTAGTCTAGTTCATTAAACAGCCGAAATACAATTCCGTCAGTTTTCAAAAGACAGACGTGCGCTGTGTGAAGAAACTCGTAGAGAATGTACGTGAATCGATTTAATTCAATATGTAAAAGGCCGCCCAAGCGCACGGTGGGACCAATTTTACTATTCGGTAAATAAGCCTACAGTCGTGAAGTTTTTAATAATTTTCTAAAATAAAGCTTCCATAACGTATAAACCCCAATCGATTTAATTACTTCAAGCTAATATGTAAATCGTTTTTTTTTACTTTACGCTTGCTATCCTGTTAAATTCAACAAATAAATGTCTTCCTCTTTAATTTCATATCATTCCAGAAAATACTTTCATTTCTCCTGCTTTCCTTGCTAGTAGCTGGTCAAAGCCAAAATGATTTGGGCGAAGAACCACCAGAAGGCTATTATGCCTTTGTGGAGTCACCCAATGCCATACCGCCTAAGGTAAGGCCACCGCCTTATACGCATGTGAATATCGATTGTAAAAATGTTGGCAACGGCAAAAAATCATCAGTGTCGGTTAACAATATCTGTGGTGATTTGAATAAGGGCCAAATACCAAAAAATCCGTTAAGGCAAAATGTTCTAGGAGAACCTTATCCTTTGTAAGTTAACAACGATAAAAACTCTTTTTTTTATTTTCTTTATTTTTTTATTTTTAGTGAATTGATACGCAATCATACATTAAAATTCTTGTCGAAAACATTACCAGTCTTAAAAGCTGACGATACTCTGCCTAAAGTTACACAAATAATACGTGACGATCCTGTGGAGAACTTGGACAGCAATAATATCGATCGTCGTTATGCCGTTAGGACGAAACGTGAGGCTGTTGCTTTAAAGGTAGAAGCTAAACCAGAATCACATAACTATGACTATTTCGATCCTGCTATTGATGAAGAAGAGCGTTCACAAAAGCAAAGGGAAACCGAAGAACGCAAGCCCCGCAAATTTTGTGATGGTGGAGGACTGTAAGTAGTTTCGGTCTCGATTTGAGATATTTGATTAGAGTACAGAAATGTTTTAATATTACACCATTGCCTTTAACAGATTCTGCACTATCTACAAAGCTATACAAGGTGATACAACTACACCTCAAGCGGCACCATTAACAGCAGAACGTCGTGAGGAGATTGGTCCCATACGTTATGAGGGACCACCTACTCCCTGCCCGGCTAAAGTTGAATATGCTACACCCGTTTTTGCGAAGAACTATCAAGGCTCTTGGCGTTATGTAGTACAAATACCATATGAAGGCTATTTCACTCAGACTGTTGAGGTAACCCGCTGCATACAGGCTCGTTGCCATTATTTGGACGGTGGTTGCTTGTCCTCCCCACGGTGGGTTAGTCTTTTAGTAGCCGAAATCTTCTACCCTAATGCTGAGGATACTGTACCGCAGGCTTCTACAACCACACAAGCCCCATCAGTGCAAGATTTTCAAGCTTATCAGCAATATTTACAAAAACGTGCTGGTGTAGCCACAGCTTCCGATGCCACCAGTCATGGCAATGCCAATATTGCAGCCGATTTCAATCAACATTGTGACGGTCATGACGAAATCGGTTGTTTCCAAGTACGATTGTACTACGATTGGTTCCTTATTCCCGGTTCCTGCAAATGTTGGCGTCCCGACTACTTTGCCAAATATGTACGTAGAAAGTCTGTAGCCGATTTGTAAGATAATGTGACTGAAAAGAAGGATTATAATAGAAAATTACATATTGAGTGCATAATAATAATTAAGCCAATTCCTTGCTTCATTTCAAATGCTATTTATTGAATTATTCATTTTATAAATTCCGTAGTTTTAGTAAATGTTTAGTCTTAAGTTCTTTTTTAATTTTTAATTTTTTTTTTTAATTTCGTCCAATGAAATTTACATTCTTAGAATCCTAAATTTTATAAAAAAAAGTGTGAATCTATATGAATGTATAAAGAAGGATTCTTAAGAGTCTAAATTTCGTAAAAATGTAATCATTTTCCGAGTTTTTAAAATATGTAGTTTATATAATTTTGAATATTCTTTTTTCTTATGATTTGTTTTAATTTAAATTATATTTAATAAACTTTTAATTTAGCATTTAATTTATTATTATTAACTTCTTTATATTTATTGCCTTTCGACTGAGTACTACTATTATTTGTTTTAATATTTTTCTATTCTCTAGTTTAAAATGCTATTATAATCGAAATACTATATAAAGGAAATGGTTTATATACATACATATACAATAGTAAATAGAAATATATGTTTACTTACGTAATAAATCATTATATTTTTAATATAAAACCAAAAACAATATTTGTTTACAATGTTAGAGTTATTCAAGTAATGTTTTGTTCAAATTAATCAAATCCGAAAATGAATAATTCAAAATCGTTTAAATTTTTTCATTTTATTGCGGTTCGATTAAAAATTCAGATCAAAAATAATTATTTAGTACAGTTAGAATGATTGCCGTATTGAAGGTAATTCCGATCGATTATGCCTAACAATCGATTATGCCTATGCAATCGATCAACAAAATTATTCGCACAATGACAATCCTTACGAACGCATTAGAAAAACAAAAAAGCAATATGTGTATATATTTTTTGAGTTAAAACTACTATATATGTATGATTCGAAATATAATAGTAATAATAAATAATAGTTATTATTATTATTATTATTATTATTATTATTATTATTATTATTATTATTATTATTATTATTATTATTATTATTATTATTATTATTATTATTATTATTATTATTATTATTATTATTATTATTATTATTATTCGATTTTATTTTTTTCATTATGATTTCGTTTGGCTTTTTATTTAAAAAGAAATGCACCAAACCAATATGTTATATGAGAAACATTTAAAAAAAAATATAATATATTTTTAATAAAAAAAAAACAGTAACGGAGATATATGGCAAACATGTTCGACTGAGAAATTAGCAGTCAACCACCAGTATTATGACTTAAGCTTAACTTTGGGTGATGCAAAGCAGAAACCACGATACAACCTTCTTGTTAAAGCCCAATAAGCAATTGAGTTAAGCTCTCAAACTCATTCGTGATAACAAACAAAACCATACCAACAAAAAAAAAATTGGTTTAGTTCATGGAAAGCAAATAAGCAGAACGCACGTCAACATACTGTTCCAGCCAGTAACACTAACGAAATACGAAAAAATTAAGCTGCAAATAACAGAATTTATATACAAATAAAAAAGGAAAGAACTTTTAAAACTAGATAACCAGTCAATAAATTCAAAACAGCAAAAAAAAAAACACTATAAAACAAAGCAACAAGAATGCTAAGAAAACTAAAAATTGCTCAAGTATAAAGTCAAAATCATCTTAGCACACAACAGGCAATGGTCAAAATGTAAAAAGAATCTAAAGACCAGTAAAGAATTCTAAATCATCGCCCAGCAGCCATCAGGACCTGTTTTCGTTAGATTTGTTGAAATTTTTTTTTCATTCTCATGTATAATGAAAATAATTGTTTAAACAATTTTTAATTTATACACGTGTTAAATGTGCATATAGAATTACAAATTACATAAAAACAAACAAAAAGAAAAAGAAAATATTATGAAAAAGGAAAATTTTTTAACGGTTGATTACACAATTAATCGTGTAAAAAAATTCCAATAAATAAATAAATAAATATTATGTATTTAATAAAGTGGTTATAGTAACAAGAAGTGGAAGAACTAAAGCGCAAAGGAAAAAAAAAAAACTTATTTTTTAAGGCATACAACAGCACCATACAGCATCAGTATAAGAAGAAACAACAATAATAACAACAACAAGCCAGTTATTTTTAGTCGCTTAAGTGATGTTGTGGAGTGCATGAAAAACAAATCAGGTTTGTGTCTTAAGTCTCTTGTTTTGTATACAATTTTTTGTAGGAACAAACGTGTTTAGTTTAAATTTTTCTAGCCAGTGTATGAATGTATGCAAGTGAATGTGTATAACCTTTTGTTGTTGTAATATTTTAAAATATATTTTTTTTTCTTTTACTTATGCTTTGGCTGGCATTGTTTAAATGGAATTTACAAGTGCGTTTGCCTCTGCAGAAGTAAATAATTAACAAGCATAACTGAAATATTTGCGGTTAAGATTACAGATAAACAATAAAAAAGCATCCCCTTTTCATAGGAAAAAATGCCTAACAATATGTATATTGTAGTAGAAATAGAAAATTAAAACAAGTTAAATTTTTGAATAATTCATTAAAAAGAAATCAAATACATCATGTGCTACTTTTATTGTTTTTTATTTTAGAAAATATTAATAAACATTAAAGCTAATGGAATGGATAATTCAGTTTAATTTCAAATACTTTATGTACCTGAGTTGAAGAAATATTTGGTAAATCGAATATAAAATAAATTTGATAAATATATTATCAACATGAAAAACTACGTTAAGCTGCGGTATCACCATTTTCGATCATCGAATTGCTAATTAGGGCTATACTATATTGATATACATACGTATGTATGTATGTATTACTTGCATATAGCCTTAACATCACATTGTGTTCTTTGTAGTCTTTTGAGACGATTAAGTAACGGCTTTTTTAATTGTGTTAAATATGACCGTTCGTCCCAGCCTGAATCCATTTAAGGTAATCTGGTTGCAGATGAGGTAGCACGGGTGGGCACTATATTATCTATTGAATATAATTCAGCGTGATATTGACTTCTTTGGTGCATTAGCCAAACAATTGGTTTAACATTGATTCAAACTTATGATTAAATCTCTCCTCTACAATATAGAAAATGATCTTCATTAGCTAGTCCTAAAAAAATAACACATCTTTTTGTTTGCAGTGAAGTTCTGATAAGTTAGAGAATGAAGACGCTACTAAGGTATAAAAAAACCTGTGATTCTGGAATAGAAAACGCTTCTCGGTTAGAATCAGAATCACCCTTCTCTGAGCTGGCCGATCTAAAATCTTTTGACTTATGTAGATCAATAGGTATTTGTAACTTTGAGGGTTCCAATACCCTATTTGTGCAGGATAATTTCTTTGTTTTGAAATTATTATACGAGTACTGTATAATCAATAAACAAATTGACTTTCTTCTTATTCTAAATCCATATTTAAATGTCATAATCATTTAATAAGGATTTATCTAAAATGAATGCCGCATTACAGTTGAAATCTTAAAAAAACTTTTTTTTATTTTTTTATGTTAATTTGTCAGTTATCTTAGCTTCTATTTTGTGTCTGAAATTTATTTGCGTGGGAGTTTGGCATACATTTTATTAATATAAAAAATGCATAAATTATACTGTGGCAGTAATCTTTTTTATTTATTTTTCTTCAGACCGATGTACATATTCAGTCTTAAATAAAGTTTACTTTTGTTGCATTAAAAACACTTGTTAATTTAATAAGAAAATATTAAAACAATGCATTATTATTTACGTAAGACATATGGTGTGAGAAACACGAATAGAGCATAAGATTAATTTAAAATGTATATTCATTTTTAGAAATTTCTTAATTTTATTTTATTTATTACTTATTCATTTTTAATTTTGTTCATTATTTTCTTTATTATTTCATTCATTATTTTATTTGTTTTTAACATCTCATATGTTGAAACAAATTTAATTAACAACAGTTAGCAGAAGGAGAGCAACATTAGAGGCCCATTTATGGAAATGAATTTATTAATTCTATTAATTTATTTCTAAAATCTTATAAAATATATTTTATTTCTTTTACTTATTTAAATATTTACTTTTTTACTCACTGACTATCTGAATACTTTCAGTTATACTCTACACTTTAAAATTGAACACTAATTTAAAGGTGTTACTGACCGTGGAAAAACTAAGAGCAAAAGTCAGTTCGCTTTAGACAACCCTACTTAACTTAAGGATGCTTCGTCCAGGCGAAACTAACGTTATCATGGGTGTGCTAAGCAATAATCAAACGATCAATATACAAAATAATACTGGACAAGGTGGGGGCGGTAGCAGTGCATTTGATGCTTTACCCAAGCCTTTTGTGCAATCTATGAAAACCCTTTTTGATATATTGGACGACCAGCAAACAGGATATGTAAAGTTTTTAGATATAGAAAAAGGTTGGCAAGATGATGGCAGCAAAGGGTTACCTAGAGGTGTTATAGAATCTTTGCGTAAAGTAACTCCAACTAATGGTTTGTTGACTTTCGAACGTTTTTGTGCAGGACTCAAGTTATGCCTGTTAAGAAATCAGAATCAAGTACACATGCAAACTGAAAATAATCACATTAAAACTATTTCAAATAATACTACAGCCGTCACTGCTGGGGTATGGAAAAGCAAACCAGTCATGAAAGTAGCCAGACCTCCTTCTGCTCCAGCTTTAGATATAACTAATCCAGTGTCTACAAATCTTTGGTCAGTTAATATAAGGCCTCAAAACATTTCTTCAGCTCATAGAGCACTAAGTATGCCTCAATTAAGTCCTGATTCTGAGGGAGAATTGACAACATCCTCTAATACCATTAGATCACCATATAATTCTCCACCACCGCCGCCCAAGCCCCCTCGAGCCAATGCTATAAACAACAACAATGTAAATAAAGGCATTTTAAGTGCCACCAATAAGGCTGAAATAAGACATGCTTTGCAAAATTGGCAAATGGGTGTTATGCGTAATGAAATGGATTTAAAAGATAAACAGTCAAACAATAATTTTTTGCAACAATGCGGCTATAGAGGCAGTGCCGATGGCGGTTCTTCTTCGGCCACGGATAGTGGGAATTTTACAAGTATGCCCATAAAGAAGACCACCACTAAGAGGAGAGAGCCTAGGAGACATACTCTGCAAAATGGCATAGATTATAACATGTTGAAACGCCTTAAACAATATGAAGAAGAAAGAGAAGTTTTGCTGTTGGGCTTAAATTCTGTAGAAAAGGCCCGTGAATGGTATATGAAGCAAATTGTTGGTGTGCAAGAGAAAATTAAATATTTAGGACGTATGGGATCCTCAAATTCGGTAAAATTTATAAACTTATTACGTTTTACAAACCGATTTATTAATTCTGGACATTTTCTGTAGGAACAATGGTCTGAGGTGCAACAGGAGCGTTTAAACTTCCAAAGGGCCCGTATTTTGGAAGTCAATAGAAGCTTATCAGCTTTAGCAGAATGTTGGGAAAGGGGAGGGTTTCCCTTTCATTTTAATCTAGCTATAAGAACGCCCTCAAAAACGAGTATTACTCGCAACAGTATTAATGCTACCACTACGGTATCAGATAGATTACGCCAACAAAATCGTTTATTGGCCAATGAAGGACATTTAAAAAGCGAACGTATAACGATGTTGGAAAGAGAAAAACAAACTCTGCTAGCAGAACTATACGAATTGAAACAACGTTCTGGCTTAACTCGACACACAAATAATTATCTCAACGTTTTAAGTCAATCGTCGCCTGGTTGCAGTTCATCATCGGGTGGCTTAGTAGATGCTGATGTTGTTTATTAATTTAGTAATAATGTGTGCAAATAAGACTATAACTGTAAGAAGTGTTCGATAGTAGACCACTGTAATTAATAATAAAATATTATTGAAATACATATATTTTAGAAAAAAAATGTAGAATGTAACTTTTCACTGGAGTGGAATAAAACAAGCTATTAGTAAGGTATAAATTACGTTCGGAATATACAATGCCATGCAGCTACATAGGAACTTGGATTTACAAAATAAGAACTAAATACATAGCCAATATTTTGTATGTAGTACCGAATATCGTAATTGGATCCCTTTTAAAAACTATTTTTTATATTAAATTTATTTATATGTATGTACATACATACATATATACCTTGGGCTATAATATATAATAATTGTATCTGTAGTTAATGTCATCCGCATACAAAATTGACTGTTAATTAAGGCTTTGCTTTGAGAAATAACTTTTATTAGAAACATATTTGTTTTATAAATGAATATTCACTTCCAATTATTTAATCATTCCAAAATATTAAAAACGTTTACTTTAAATCATAGACCTTTTATGAGCACATTAATGACTACTAATTTTACTCTGGATTTGGAAACCGTCTCATATATTTGTTCAATTGTTTATAATTTAAATTATTGCCCGGCGTTACAATACCCTGATTAATAGTTTCTTTAGCGGTTGCCTTGCGGTCCATATAGACTTTGTAACATTTTTGGAATTGCGAAATTTCTTTTGAACAAAACTTTTCCACAAATTCATTATCCTTAAGACAGGCAAATAACACAGTCATTTCCTGAAGACAAGCTACATCAGAACCAGAGTCAGCTTTGCCACTGACTGAGTTTTTTAAACGCAAAGGCAAGATTTCCTGAAATGGTACAGCGGCCTCATTTTGAGGAGCACGAGCTTTATGTTTAGCGGCATAAACACAGGTTGGCACACGCATTCTCAACTCTTCTACTAAAAGGAATTACAATACTGATTTTAAAAGCCAGATAAATATACCACACTGCTTTCAATATTTACCTCTTTTTAAAAAATAATTTCTTTAATTTCTGCTAAGCGTTTTCCAAAAACGTTATGAAAGTCCGAGAGTCAGCTGTGCGATATTTTATTTAACAGACGAAATAGTGTTGTTAAACGATAAAACAAAAACATAAGCATTGTTGCCAAGCTTACTAAGACTTCAAGCTTCAAATAATTAAAAGAAATATAAACAAAACTCAAAAATGCAAACAGTTTTATAGTTTAAATTTTACATTTAAGTTCCAAATGTAAGCAAAAATTAATACTTTTTAAAAAATTGTTTTCAACACACACACACCTAAAGCATATTATACAAGAAGTGTTGTACAGCGTAATGTTTTAGTACTTCACCACTTTATTAAGTGCTGTGAGAATGTATACAAAAGATTTTTTGTTTTCATTTTGTTTTGTTCTGAACAATGTTGCCAGGAAATAAAAAATTTTGTAACCAACTTCTGAAAAAGAAATCACCAAAGAGGCAAAGTAATATCTAAATTTTTTTTCATAGTTTTTTTTTATTAATTTTTCCTGTTATAAAATTTAGGTTATTATTATTCATTATTCTGTTTTATATTAAGATTTGTAGAAAAACAGCAGAAATTTGCTGTTTTGCACCCCAATTTATGTATGGTGGGTCTGTTTTAGTCCAATAGCTCCGCTAATGGAGGTGAAAATTACTTATTCTAGACACTCACCTGTTAATTCACCACTGGTAGTACAGTTCTCTGGGGTGATACAGTACCTATTTCGAATAACGGCACTTTGGCGAATTTCAATTGCATTCATCACACCTGACAAAATCACCACACTTTGCAAACAATTACCACACCAGACAAAGTCACCACATCCTGCAAAAACCCATCACCGTGAAGAAACTCACCACATTGAATAAATTCGCCACACTTCCTAAATATTCACAACCCATTCGTCACATCCGATCAAATTCCAACACACACGAATGATGCAAACCCTCACAGCTATTGTTTCTTCTCATCAAACGACGCACACACAAAATATTCCAACAGAAAAAAGGAACCCCATCACCACACGCCCAAAATTCGTCTATACAGTAAATTTTTTTTAACAGGAATGGGGCTTAATTTTCATTTATACAAATCGGATATGGAAAAAGAATGTGTGAATTAATTTTATTTAACGCATGTTTTTTGAATAAACAAAAACGAATTTTTCCAATCACTAGTGTTGCCAGGAAGAAAAAAAATTTTAATCAACTGCTGAAATCACTAAAATGGGAAAAAATATACAAATATTTTAATTCATAGTTTTACTATTTTTCAAAATTAAATTATGTTTGTTCAGTTTACAATAATTAATTAAATTACTTTTTTTGACAAAAAAAAAATAACCAAAACCAGAAAAGTCTACACACTGAACAAAAAATAACAAGTTTTGGTTAGAAACAACCAAGTCCGGCAACACTGGGTCTAAATAAAAAGCAAATAAGAGACAAAATAATATAAATAAAGAAAGGAACTGAGTTTGCACCATTTTTCTTTACTTAAAAAAGTTAAATCAAAATAACAAGTTTCTAAAACTTTTCTTTTTAAAACGCATAAAAATGAGTGAAGCGGACAGCAATAACGTCGCAGATTGTACAAGTTTGATGACTGATGCAGCAGCCAGTGGAGCAACAGCCGCAGGTGGATCAATTTCTGCAGCTCTTGCAAACAATGCCAGTGCTTGTACAGCTAGTAATGCAGTAGTAGCAACTAATTACACTCCAGCTACATCTAAGCGTCAATTATCCAGATTTCATCCATATCATGGTGCTAATATTATTCTGTGTGACGACAATACAGTGGCTTTTCGCAAGGCCAGCTTTGCGGATGCCGTTACTTTTTCGGAGAAGCCCTTACAAATGGGAGAAATATTCCTAGTGGAAATTGAAAAGAATGAACGAGGATGGTCTGGTCATATGCGATTAGGTCTCACGCAATTGGTGCCAGATGTGTTGGGTACAATGGAGGACGGTTTGCCCCAATTCGCTTTGCCCGATTTAGCAAATTTGGGTACTTGTTGGATTTATCCTATATCTAAGTTTGAATCTCATGCCTTGGCACCACGTTCAAATCCCGCAGATTTTGGTGGAGGTGGTGTTGCCGTTGGCGCTAGTAGTTCCAGTAATTCAGCTATTGGTTCTGGAGATATAGGAACAGATGCTTCAACAAGTGGCGGTCATCCAAGCTCAAGTTCATCCAACTCAAGCAAAAGTAAGTTCCACTCTCTCACATACATATGTATGCATAAATACCGATCTAATTTTGAATAAATATCTGATCGAATGAACCTAAAAGGTTCAATTTTAGGTGATTCCATGTATGTGCGTACTCCTAGAGGCATGATACCGAAACGTTTACTGCGGCCCTCTGTGGCCGATGTAAATGGAAGCGGTGATTGCAATCCTGGTATTTTACTGACAGACAAAGGTTCTCGCATAGGAGTGGTATTTGTTCCCACCGAATATGATGATACTAAAGGCGAAATGCATTTCATAATTAATGGTGTAGATCAGGGACCCTGTACTAAAGACATACCCCTGGACAATGCTCCTTTGCATGTGGTCATAGACGTTTATGGCACAACAAAACAAATACGGATTATCCAACTGTATGGTAGTAAGTTAAATAGCGAATAAAAATAGAATTCTAAAATTGTTTTCCAAAAACTGTTCAAAATAACATGTTCTTTCGATTATCGCAATGTCTAAAATTTGTTGGCTGTGTTTATTCAAGAAAATGTTTTCTATTTACAGTTGTTTCCCTACAAAATGCTTGTCGCGACGCAATTTTACTAAATATAAAACCGCATAATATTGCAAAATTACCATTGCCAGAACGCTTAAAGAATTTCCTGAGGGGTCAGGACTAAGTATGGTAACAGTCGTATTAAAAATATAATAAAACAATTGTTATAAAAATATTAAATTATAGACAAAATAAACTCAAATTTATAAAATTAATCATATAACTAAAACTTTTCAAAGTTGCAAAAAATCGCCTACCTTCCTTCTTATAACACTCTCTTTGAAACTAGTAAAAAATAAATTAAAAATTTCTTAATTCGTTTTTCTAAATAACCAATAATAATTTAATTATTTATCCTTTACTTCGCACAATATGTAAAATTTTACTATTTTTAAGTTAAAAATTATGAAAATTTTGTATTTATTGATTTATTGAATTCCAATTTTTTTTTTATTTTTATATATACTATATATATTATTTTATAAGGAACAAAAACGTTTATATTAGAAAAAAAATCAAAACACGTGAATGTTAAGATAATAAATTATTTCAAAATTAATAAATATACTTCATTATTATGCAGAATTAAAACTTTAATGTAAATAATATAAAAAAGAATTGCAACTGGCCAATTTGTTACGTAGCAGAAAAAAAAACACTAAAACCTTAAGGAAAATTGGTAATTTATTTTATTTGTTATAAAAATAAACATGTTATAATTGAAAAGAATTTACCGATATTATAAAATAACATTTATAATAAAAATTAAAATGCTAGTGCTCTTGCCCTAAAAAACAAATGTAGTAAAAATAACGTTGTAGAGTAAGGCTATGGGGGAAACGCAGGTTTTAAATAGTAAGGAGAATTATTATGAATGTTATTGAAATAATAATTATTATTAATATTAAAGATAAAAACAATTTTATTCCAAATCAAAAGTGAAAAATTAAAAATATTGTATTCAATAATTATTAATAATGATATATATACATACATTCTCTTTTTTATAATATATTTATATATATTTTTAATTATAAATCTTTTCTGTAAACATTAATTTATCAAATAATTTTTATAAACTGTACATTCTTTTTATATTTTTTTAAGTATAGTAAGTATATTTTCATTTCCTTTTTTTAAAAAAATATAATAGACTCACAAAGTATTTCATTTAAAAATAATTTATTTAAAACTGAGTTTTTTAATTCAAATTGAATCAAGAGGATTTCGTGACTGAAATTTAGTTGAAATTCCCAGCAGATGTGGTGAGTGTTTTTAATTTTAATTTTTTTTATTTAAAATATTGAAAATAATATTTATAAAATTAACTTTGAAAAAAATATTTTGTAAGTCGGCATAAAAAAAATAATTGCCTCCTGTGAGGATTGAACTCACGACCCCTGGTTTACAAGACCAGTGCTCTGCCACTGAGCTAAAGAGGCTTGCATCATCTTTTGGGCCAATACATAATATAAAATGCAAAGAAGAAAAATAAACTAAGCGAGCGAATTAAATCAGCTGATCGATAACGTAACAAAACAAAGACGTCGTCACTGCCCTCACCAATGTATTTGTTTGTAGTATAATTGGGGCGCAGATACTTTTTTAAACAATTTGCAACTAATGCGTTGTACTTATCTTAAAGAAATTTAATTTTCATTGCATTTTTCATAGTTTTTTTTATAAATTAAACATTTATGTTAAAAGGATGTTAATTTTTCTTTTATTTCTTGAATATAAATCGTATATATATAGTACGTGCGTCTATCATTAAACTCTAGTGTATATGAAATATTTAAAAGATTTATAAAACAATTGCAATTTATTTAATTATTAATTATTATGTTTTTTATTGCGCTTCCTTCAGTTTATTTGGCACCACGATTTTCGGCCAATTTTTCTCTGAAAATTGCTTTCAATTCCTCAGCACCCTCTTCGTTTGTGTCCTTATAGTAGGGTAATTCGGCTAAGCGTTTTATCCAAGCCAACAATTTCGGAAATTTAAACTCATCGATGGGAGCCACTTCATTAACCGAAGTTATGGTAGCAACACAACAAAAATCAGCTATAGTCAACTCATCTCCACATACGTAGGAATGATCCTTTAAGAATTGCTCCATTATTTCCCAACATTTTTGTATATAGGCAATTTTATCCACGGAGCAATCAGTGGAACCATAATACAAAATTGGTTCATATAAGAAACGTAAACGGGCAAACAAGTGACCAGAATCAAAATGCAAACGGGCATCAACTTCAGCTCGTTTTCTCAAATCCTTGGGATATAATTGATCATTTTTGGCGTATTTTTCCACCAAATAGCTACAGATGGCATGGGAATCATAGACAACAGCGTCACCATCTACTAAAGTAGGTATAGTGTGTTGTGGATTCATTTTAATGAACTCGGGTGTTAAATGTTCACCCTTTAGAAGATTAATGGGCCTTGAAAAGAAAATGTATTAATACCTTGGTTTATGAATTAAGATTTTATTTTAAGAAAACTTACTTGTATTCTAATTCCAAACCAATCTCCTTTGCTGTCAGCATAACAGCTCTCGACGGTGGACTCAAGGTGGCCATAAATAAAATCGGTTTAGTCATTATGAATTGTTATTATCTGAATAAGAGAAAAATATATATTTTGAATATTTTTCTTATTTTATTTCGCACATAATAAAATAATACGACTATATGATGGTGTCCCAGTTTAATTGCAATTGATCCATTCGATTTTAAGTACCTTATCACCTACCTAATGATGAAAACGTATTTTCTTGGCGCTCCATCTAACTATTCTTAATTAAAGTGAATAATTGAACAATAGCTAATAATTTAATAAAATCTTTTAATATTCATTAAAGCCTAGTACACAAAATTCGTAATGTGAAATAAAAGTTTTCAAAATAAATGCTGCGTATTGACAATAACTTTTATTAACTAATTTAATTGCTAAGGTAAGAGGAAAAGCAATATGTTGCATACGTTGTTTGAATACAATAAAAAAAACAAATAAATTGATAAATATGTAATGCCATACAAAGACTAACATGTAAAAGATATATTAAATTTATTAAATACATTATTTATTTGCTATCTGGAAACGTGCACATATAAATATTATATTATTAATAAAACTACTTTTGTTTTTGCTAAATATTATTCTATTACAGTGGATAGCATAAACTTAAGTCTTGATACAATATTTATTTAGAAAAGTAAAACTATTGCTTTCATTAATAATTCTATTATATTATAGTGTTGAATAGATTTGCTTTTAATCTGTACAAGTCTACTGAAAATAAGAGATAATTCCTTATCAGGTTATCATTGTTAAAGTGTTCTTTAATAAACTGTTGTTTATTTATTCTAAAACAATAATAAAACACTTCTTCTTAAATTATTATGAAATTATAAAAAATTAAAAAAGTATCTTCTTTTTCGAGCATACACTCATATATATATACACATATATATATCAGTTATGCCACTGTAAGAGAGAGAGAAAGTAGTGACTCAGATTATTTCGTACATGCGGGCAATCCCAGTGTAAACCGTTGTTTTTAGTCTGAATCTTTTCATAGTTCCAAAATTTTACCATAAAGAATGATTTCATCAAAGAACCATTTTCTAGTTATAGACAATAGCCTAAAACGCTAATGGCGGTCTTTTTTCTTTCCATAAGATCTATTCAAAAACGATCAGTAACCTTTAAAATCATTAAATATTGCATATTACATCTATTGTGGGTGTGGGTGATTATTTTTGATATGCGCTCAAGTAACTACAAAATCTTATTTTTCTAAAGCAACGTCGCGTGATCGTACTTATAATCGTATTTATACAACGTGAGATAGATTTACTAAAATTTACGTGTTGGAAAAAAATTTGTTGACATTATTTCCTATCGTTCAGTTAGAAGTATATCTAGGCCAAAGTTCTATTATAGAAACTAACGGTTCTGTGATTTGTATACATAAATTGTGATTTACGTTATCATACACCTTTCTAAATTTGTTACAGACTGTTGCAACAGTCAACACATGGTACAACTTATTATTATTAAGGCTCATTAGCTCAGTCTCTTAAATCATATACATATTATTCCAAATATTGAACTGATATTTATAAAATTTTAAATAGTTGAACAAAAATATGAATTATTTTATTTATTTGTTGTAAAAAAAAAAACGATTTCGAATTTTTCTATGAATTATTTATATTGTTTTCCACTGTATAAATATATATACATATATGTATGTATATATATGTAGAGAATACACTTGTTTTATTTTTCACACACTATGTTTTTGTAAAATTCGCAGTAGAACGTGAACAAAACAAATGGAAAAAAAATCAAACCGGCTGATGATATCGCCTTTATAATTTAAACCTGATATGATATTCAACAAATAAGAACAAAATTATAGTTTAGAATGTATATACACCAGTATATATGTATATATGCGTGTACAAATATTATATTTGTTTACTATATATTGTTGTATTAGAAGAGTGGTTCTACCTTTGTGTTTATGCAATTAAGAAAATTAAAAGTGCAACAACTATATTTATTACTTAATTAAATCACCTTATGATGATACAAACGTTGACAGAGAACTAAATTCTAATTTTTGTTTTCAAATTGTGTATCTGTACGCTCTTGCTTTGCTTGTTTAATAGTTCTCGTTCATTTGTTATTGACGTTAAAGCAATCAAATGATAAGCTTTGGCTTATCTAAAATTCACTTGAGTTCTTACTCAAGTGCCTATTTGAAGCTTTTGTACTCCCAACAATAAAAACATTGGAACGATATTCGAATTGAAGAGTGAAATTGTTTGAAAAAAGCTACTTTTTTATAATTTTTAACTGCTAATTCCGTTTAAATACTAAAATACTGTTGATCGTTGAAAATTCGGTCAATAAAAAAGCTTTTGAATTCTTTTCTCGCTATACGATTAAAAATGTGTATACAAGATAATCTTTTAAAAACTTTTCACCTTTCGAACTAAAGTGCCGAAGAGGATTTCCTAAGACTTATCTTAAACTTTATTATAAAATACTACTGATATGTATTCATTCCTGATCCCGTTTGCTTATCGACAGAGTTGTATGTAGATACGCAAAGGGCAGTGAGGTCTCTTAAAACAGCCATCCTTGAGAAAGAGGACATCGACTCTGTCGGATCGTAGAAATGCCTAAATACTAGTGTTTATAACAAGAGTTACTCTACTATGATCTGTTCTCCTGCAGTCAAACTCTTGATTCGAACCTGTGCCGTCAAGATCAAGGCACATTTATATCTATCATTTAGGCTATGCACTAACTAACTATGCACCTAACCTAACCTAACCTAGATTGCATATACAAGTCTTTACTTTTCTATGTTTGGTTAAAATATAAGTTGTATAATTGTTGGTTTTTTTTTATTAATTTGAGTATAATTTTCAAATAAATTTATTATTGAAAAAGTATGGTAAATAATACGTAAAAAAACTCTACCAAAAAATTAAACACAAAATTTTTTTTATCTGAATTCGTGTTTTTAACTTGGAATTTAGTTTGTATTCTTTGTTTTTTTTTTTGCTTTGTTTGATCAATCAAAAATCATAATTATAATAAAATATATGGAA
This sequence comes from Sarcophaga subvicina, assembly GCA_936449025.2. Lineage (NCBI taxonomy): Eukaryota > Metazoa > Arthropoda > Insecta > Diptera > Sarcophagidae > Sarcophaga > Sarcophaga subvicina. Next base: position 1,420,071 of record OW388084.2, read on the forward strand.
TATTTTAACGTTGTTAAACTTATATAAAGAAATATAATAAATATACTATACGATATAATAATATACGGAATTAATATTCAAAGTTAGACTTTGGGAGAAAAAGAGATTTTTCATTTTGATTTCTTAAATGAAGCAATTATTAATTATAATTGTTAAATAAAAAAATAGTTTAAAGCATAGTTAAATATATGTAGTTTTTATATAGTTTATAGTTAAGCATATACATATAAATAATATAGTGATAGAATATTTAAATATGTTACTGATCTACCATGCTTCGTTTAATGGCCTCCTGTAAGTCATCATCAAAAGTTTCGGGTTTTGAATAATCTGCTACGAATTTCTCTGGGAGTTTAGCACCATTTTCAGTTGTTTTGTCAGCTGTATTATTATTGACTGTTAATTTATTTTGTACTTTAGTTAAATTATCAGATTTCGTTAATGAGTATTTTGGTTTTTGTTTAACATTATTCAAGTTAGAGACTGTTGTATTATTAAAATCATCGTTTATCCCACTGAAAGCATCAAATTTAGCGAAATCATTGTCATTAAATGGTAAGGGAGATTTGTTGGATTTGGTGTTGTTCTTATTTAAGTTGGTTTCTTTTAATGTGATACTGCTAGAATCTTTTGTTAGGTTAGAATTTTTAAAGAAATCATCTTCGAAATTGTTATCATTAAAAACACCAAACATGTCAGAAACTTGTTGCTGATTTAAATTATCACCAAAAGCATCGAATACTGTAGACGCTGTAATATTTTTGCCGGCAAAAGCATCGAAGACATCCAGTGAACTAGAGGATTTGGTAGTATTTTTCAGTTGATTCGAATTAGAATCAATACTTTTGTTGGATCTAGTTTCGAAGTTATCATTAAATGCATCTAAGAAGGGATCTGGGTTTGGTGTACAAGATTTTTTAGTTGAGCCCAGTGTAGAGGTAGACGACTTTGTTTTTGAAAATGTGTCAAAATCAGCAAAATTATCGAATAAACTTGATGGTGTAGTAGTTGAGGCGTTCAACGGAATGGGTGTATTGCTTTTCGATTGAAGCGAACCTTGTTCTTTAATTTGATCTGTTAATCCGCCGGACGTAGTAAAAGCCGAAGATGTTGATGAATATTGTGAAGGCACTGGACTTGGATTTGAATGTATGGTAAAGGATTCAAATTGATTTAAGAACTCATTGCTAACAGTTGAACTTGATTTGGCCGCACTTACAGCGTTATTCGAATTACTCGAAGAGCTTGTGGCAATTGTTTGAAATGAATCATTGATATTATTGTTGTCTACATCGAGACCTGATTTTAATTTGTCTTCTAGAATAAAATTTTTCAAATGATCAAAAATTTGTTTGAAATTATTTTTTTAAGCAATCATTACGCACCTTCTGTAACTCCTCCTGCTACCACGTCATCTTTAAATACTTTATCTGGATCTGTTGGAAATTCATCGTCATCATCATCAAAAGGATCCTTTATATTGAAAGGATCTTCATAACGATAGTCCTTAAAGGGGTCATCTTTAAAATCTGTAGGTCCAGTTATAACCGAAGATGTTGATTTTATCGTACTAAAATTATCACTTTCACTTTCCGATTTCTTTGTTGTGATAGTGCCAAACGCATCAAATACAATTGATGTATTTGAGGTGGCCGTTGTCACTAAGGGTTTCGAGGCAGCCAGCTGCAGTGGTGTAGTGGAACGTGTTAAGTGATTATTTGTGTTTGAGGTTGACGAAGTGCTATTATCGACAACGGTAGTCAGGGTGGAAATGCTTGCATTTGTCTTACTATATAAGTCTGTTAAAGCGTCTTTATTTAATGTTGTATTCAAGCCTAACAAGGATGCAGCGCTTTGACTGAGGGCAGGTGTATTTTTGTTTGTGGATGATAATAATGTGAAATTATCAAATAATGTAGCATTTGTTACGGATGACGTTGTTGTTGGTGTTGTTGCTGTCTTTACTAACTTATTAACATTGTTTGGCGTTTGTGTCTTTGCAGGTATTATAGGTGCAAATGGTGGTGGAGGTAAAGTGGGAGCCTACAGAAGGTTTAAGGGATGGTAAATTAAAAAAAAAAAATAACAGAAAATAGATTTAAAAAATTATTCAACAAAAATTGTTCAAACTTAAGGAAATTATAAAATTATAATCATTACCAAATAAACAAAAAAACTTAACACTATGTCCCAAGGCTAAAGAACTATCAGTTTATACGATAAAATCGGAATAAAAATTATAATTTAATCTTCTAAAGAAGTTGGTAAAGACGCGATACCAACACATGGGGAAGTATGTGAATAAAAACAACTTTTTGAATTATACATTTAATATTATTACTTATTTTTTTTTTATTCTTTTATTATTCGTATTTCTTTCATTTTTTAATTATCTTTACATACTTCGAAACTGAGATTGCTACAAAGTTATTGTTGTTTTTTTATTCGATTTCAATACATTCTTACAGCCATGACTTGGCGTATAGCCTACTTTAAATCAAAAAATATAATTACAAAACATAATTATCAATAACAAATCAATGAACAATTTAACAAAACACTTGTTATCTGTATTAAACAATTTAGAAGTATGTATCGAAGTATAATAATGTTAACGCGAAAAGATTGTATTTGCTGTATATGAGTTCTTTATTGGTTGTCCTAATGTTGTTGTTGTATTCATGGCTGTAATTTTTGTTTTTGCATTTAATTTGATTTAAATATATTTTCATAAATATGAGATAACGAGAATTACTTTTTTTTTGTATACTGATTCGTTAATGTTTTTTTTTTATTTTTTGTTATTTTTGTTCGTTTGTTTATATTAAGTAGGTATGCAATATTCATCGAAATGACATTTATGTGCAGCATTAAATTTTGGAGAATATCGTTTTTAATAATATTGAAAATCATATAGAGAAATTTAAATTAAAATCTTTTGATACTCAAATGTATTCGTATCGAACGAATAAAGAAAGGAATGCCTAATATAGTGAAACTATTAGCATGTTATTTTTGTCATACAATGCTTTTAGATTAAAAGTGGTAATTGAAGAAAGATTTTAAATGAATTATTAAAATTACTCTCAATTTTGAAATATTTTTAAAAAAAGATAGAGAAATCCAGTTTGAAATAAGCGAATTTAATGTGAAAATAGTCCCAAAACAAATATTGGACGGCTTTTAAATGGCTTGAAAAAATAATATTTATTTAAAATTTATGACTGAAATAGATTTAGAAATACTATGAAATGCAATTAAAAATTCCCTATATGATTAGACAATTAACACATTTGCTAACTATGTTTATTTTATTTACTATTAAATGATTAATATATTATCAATTGGTCAAGATGTATGTTTGTATATATGTATGTATGTATTTATACATATTACATGTTATATCATATAAATATGAAAAAAAATATATATATATGTATATTGAATTAGTGATATTTATCTAAACAATTAACGCTTTGATTATTAATTTTCATATATTTTTCATCAGAACTTTTGAACATATTTAAGATTAAATAGGAGGTGAGTATTGAAAAGACGGTTATTTTATAACAATTTAGATAGAGAAATAAAATACAAATTTAAAAAAAAACCTGTTTTTTATGGTTTATATTTGCTAGAGCAAAAACTTTAATTTAAAACAAAATTTTATGGATTATTATTAAAATTTGTTTGCACTGTTTTTTATATTTTAAACAATTTTTAAAGAGGGTGCTGTGGTTTTTTTAAATTTTTAAATTATAAACTATTATTTAATTAATAACGAACATTTTTTATTTATAGATGTTAAGGTACACGAAGAAACATTTTAAGCGAAGAAATGTTTAGTAAATGGTAATTTTGTGTCTTTGTTTAATATATTAATTAGTTAATTAGTAAAAGTTTTTATTTTATAAATCATATGTATTATTATTGTTATTGTAGATATTTATAGGTGTTCAATTAATAAACGCTTTAATTTATATTTAATAATTATTCGCTAAATATTGTTAAGTCACTTTGAAATGTATTTTTAGAAAAATAGCTTAATAAAGGTGTGGAACAAAAGTTCTAGTTTTTTTTTTTTGCTAAATGGAATGTTGGAAGAAATCCCAGCAATAAAAGCCCAAGGAACGTGATAGAATTTAGAATTTGCCTAATATCATAAGATCATATAATTTAAAATTGATGGAAACCCTTTCAGGAATTTTTTTATTGAAAGTCTTAATAAGTTTTTATAAAACTAAACAAAATCTTAATGAGGACAATGATGTTTTTTGTGGAACACGATTTTTCAACATGAAAATATTTTAAAATAATATTCATTGAAGTTTGTATTTGAAAAAACTTAGCAAAAGCTGAAGAATTAAGCAAAACGAACAGCGTTTATATGCTCTATGCTGGGTTTAGTAATATTTAAAGTATGTTTTCAAATCTTAAACTAACTATAGTTAATGGTTTAATTATTGGTATTATTTTAAGCCAAAGTTAGAACGTGGTTATTATATGATAATAAATATTTTGTTAATTCAATTAATTACATTCTACACATAATATTACTGTTGGTATTTAAATTTTGTTATAAACGAAATTATGAAAAAAAAAACATTTAAACATTTTAAGTTCTTTTAGTAAATGTGTATGCTTGCATGGGTATTATCGGTGTTAGTTTCTTTTTTTTCCTTATTTATTACTTTTTATATTTCTGATGCAGTTATATATATTAAACATATATATTTATATATTAAATATATACATATATGTATATTATATATAGAATAGTGTTAAAGAGTTAAATGTAATACGATAGTATGATGTTCACTGAAAATAGATTTGTTTGTAGAAAAAAAATGTTAAAAGCATACAGTTAGTATGGTTTGTTTTGATTTTCAGCTTAGAACAGCAAACTTTGTTAGCCATAACGAATTAATAAAAAAAAAGAATTGGGAAGAATAACTTTATAAAATAAAAAAAATATAAAAAAAATTATATGAGGTTTTTATAATTAAATAAAAACTAAAGTTTTGTTAGATGTTTATTAGTCAACAACTTAAAAACCAAAAATTATATTTCTGTTAATAAAATTAAAATGAAAATTAAACAATTGCAAAACTACAACAATGAAAAATATGAATAACAATTATTGTGAAAAAGTAATACTTAAAATATCTTTGACAAAAAAAAAAAACGAAAATAATAATTAAAAAAAAGCGGTGTGCATGCATTACCACCGATCCCAACGTACTGTATAATTACCAACCTTATTGTCAAAATCGGCAAAGTCAGCAAAACCTCCAGAATTTGTGGAAGCACCAAAGGCATCAGGTTGCGCCGGACGATTAGGAGCCTTCAAATAAAACAGTAGAAACTTAAGTAGTACACATTTCTAAATTGTTATATTTAACAAACCTGTAAGGGCCTGGGTGGTGCTGGTCTTGGTGGTGGTACTTTCGATTTTTTGGGTGGTAAAGCTGGACTAGGTGACTCTGGCCTGGGTGGTGGTACTGATTTCGAACTGACTGTGGTTGCAGTTGTGCTTTGTGTATTGGGACTCAAAATTTGACCCTGGCCAGTAGGTGCGTGTAATGCGGCAAATGGGTCGCTATCAAAATTGTCTTTCACAGGCTGTAAACGAGCAAAAATAAAATTAATTCACATATTAATTCATTTTATTGTTTTTATTTTTTTTCTTTCTTAACACACCTCTGTTTTGTTGCTAGCAAATGCATCACCACCAAAATTTGAAGGGCTGCTGAAGGCATCAAAATTGGAATCGAATCCTGTGTTAAAGCTATCATCGAAGCCACCTTTTGCTGTTGCTGTTATTGTAGTTGTGGTACTACCACCAAATGGATCGCTTTCAAAACCATTTGTTGTAAAACCGTTATTTTTATTTGAATTCGTCTTATTATCGTTAAATGGATCATCTTTTATTTCAATTTCTTTTTGTAAAGTTTTGCGTGCCTCATCAAAATCTGGTTCAATTTTCAGTTGATATTCTGAAATTAACTCAGCATTTTCAGATTCGATTGCAGCACGACATAGTAACAAAGCATCGGTCATTTGACGTTGAGTCTCCATCAATTGTGTTACCATAGAACGAATCTAAATATTAAAAATATTAACACAAATTATCATTTTTTTAACTTTCTTTTCTAAATTATACTTACTGAACTAATTTGTAGTTGTGTATTTTGTAAATGATTGGTGAGTTTTTGAAGTTCTCTATTATTTTCATCGTATTCTTTTTGTAAAGAGTTCTCTTCGTCTTTAAGTTTTTGTAATTCAGAACGTTTTGCATTTAATTCACCTTCCTGTTCATTAATCGTGTCCTCCTGCTTCTGGCATTGTTCGCGAATTTTGTTCACCTAGAAGATAGAGAAAAGTAAACCCAAAAACACACACGATGCATTAAAAATAACAGACTGAAAAACTATAATATTAAGCCAAAATACACAAACATATGACTTTCTTTCTGGGACACATGCAAATGTTATAAGAAATATGTGTACTTGATTTCGAATTTCGTTCAATTTTGTATGATGTTAAATAACTTTGGTAAAACAAATGTTAAACGAATCTTTACATAGTGCTTAAATAAAATATATGCAACGATTAACACAAACTAATTTATAAAAAATAATTAACAACAAAACAACAAATAATAGTTAATGGTACAAATGCTTAAGGGCAAACAACGAAACCAACCTGATTTCTCTTGTGGGAAATTTCTAGATTTATACTTTCTAAGGACATCTCGTATTCAGAGCTCTTTTGTATCAAATGAATTTCGTTTTGATTTGGGGGATTTTGTACACATGGTTTTGTGAAATTAGGGTTCATGTATATTTTTGTTTAGTATCATATTAAATTCAGTTATGATATGATAACAAATTGTGGCCAATAATACAAAGAGAAACACGTGTTTTAGTGTTTAAATGGTGCAAACCCATAAAAATAAATTTTAAATTAAAAAAATAAAAATAAATTAATATTTAGCATAATCAAAACGGAAAAAGAAAAGTTCAAACTGTACAAATATGATAATATTATTAATAACTACTTGTATTTAATACTGTTGAAAAATGTACGTCTTTCGAAATTATTTATTTTGATAAAAAAAAAAAATCACCTACCTGAGCTTTAAGATCATCCAAACGTTTTTGGGCTTCGCCACGTTGATTTTCTAATTGCTTTAAGGTGGCAGATAATGTATCCAATTCACTCTTAAAATGAAAAATATTCATATACACAGTAATCAATTATAATTCACAATTGGCTCACCTGCAAGCTACGAACTTCACCATTTTTAATTCGTATATCAGCCTCTTTTTGAGCTATTTCTGTTTCCAAAGCTCTTCGCTCTTTAGCTAATTCTTCGATCTCTTTCGATATCATTTCTAATTCAGGGTTAGTGTAGGTTGGTTTGGGTTCCTAATAGCGGACATTTGATAAAATAAATTACCCTAAATTTAACTGAAATTATTTACCTGCACATCGACACCAGACACAATGCCACGCATAGATGGTGGTACCATATTGGCTGTTAAAACTTGAGGTGGATCTATACCTTTTTGTTTGCGTTCCACCATCCACATGGCCAGTGCAAATTGTTCTAAAGTTAATTTGCCCGATTGATTTGTGTCACAAAGAGCCCTACAATTGTGAATATTACGCATTTTTACAAACTGTTGTTGAACAGAAACTTACCAAATATGAGCCAACATCTTTTGTGGTACCCCAGACTGTAAGAAAACATTTTTCACCTCCAAGCCAGACACCAAACCATCCTTATCGCGGTCGGCTTCCCGAAACATTACTTCAAAGCGCTTCTGATCTTCGGTCGTTACAACCCAGTCAGCATTGGCAGTTACAGAAGGTGGAGCACCAATTGGTATAAGAGGATCAGTTGAAATGAGTGGAGCCACACTGGCCGGGCCACCAACTGGGGGAACACGTTGCATTGGCGGTGGTACCGTAACAGGTAAAGGAATAGCTGGTGGTGGTGCAATATCTTTTGGAAAATTAGCCACAAAACCACCATCACCAAAACCATCACTTGATGGTGCTCGTGGTACAGCAGGTACTGCTGGAGGTGGTGGCATTGCAGGTGGTCCGGGTTTTGGTGGTGCTCCCATTCCTGGTTTTCTTAACTCTGGAGGCAGAACATCGGGAACTGTACGTTTCTCCAAAGTTTTGTACACTAAGTGCATGGCTACAATGAATTCATGTTTGTCCAGATTTCCGTCTTTATCCTGATCTGCTAAATCCCATATTTTACCCAAGGTTTCCATTGGTAATTTGGATTCCAATAAAACTCCTTTAACTTTGTTGCCAGGCAACATACCTCCTACAGGTTTTAAAGATTCAAACAACTGTTCATACTTAAGCCGATCGATAACACTAATTGACCAATCTCCTGGAATAGCAGCACCAGCAACCACAGGTGCAGCCGGTACACGAGGTGGCACAATCTTTGGAAGATCCCCCTAATAAAAATAACATAGGACAAATTCCATATATTTTAATTTTAATCTTAGAGGTCTACAAATCTCTTTCTACGTACCACTTTTGGTGGCCTTTCCGTATCCATGTAAATATTATTCATATTATAAACATGGCCATGCTGAGCCAATGACACCAATTTTAACGCCACATAAAATCCTGGCTTATCCAAGAAACCTTTTCCATTGGGATCAGACAAATCCCAAACTCGGCTCAAAACCACATCACTGAGGCCTGATTTTTTAAGAAACTTTGCAGCAGCCATTGCTTCTATGGTGCCCGCACCCTTAGGATCCATCTTTACAAAAAACAAAAACAACAACAGTGTATTACTTTCATGTTTTCCTATTACTGAAGGCTTAAAATCAATTGCCTCTCCCGTAAGATATATATTTATTACGAAACCATCCCACTCTTGACGACTCCAAATTACCTGTTTATAGTAGGCCTCGTAAATCGCTCCATGCTTACCACACAATTTGGCAAAATCTATATTCATTTTGTTGCACAAGAAAAAAGTTGCTCCCTTTTTACTCCTTCACTCTTTTCTCTTTATCAATTCTTCCACAATTATTTTAGAGAATTTTCATAAATTTTCACATTCGATTCACAGTTTATCTGGTTTTTTAAATGGTAAAGGAAAAATGTATTTTTATTATCAGAAAATCGATAAACCATAGAAAAATTCTGACAGTTGAATCGATTTTACCCCAAACAAAAAAATAAAAAAAACAGCTACAGAACGAAATAACTGTGGTGAGTTTATCAAAATTGGTATTTTTTTCCTTGACACTCAACGACGACACCCTTAATTTTATATCTTGTATTTTTACTACACTATCACTCTTCTCCTGCTTTTGCATTAATAAATCGAACACCAATTAAATTTATAAGCAAAAGTTAATAATATTTTATTTTCTAATTTTTTTTAACGACTAATATTTCTGTTAAAAGTTAAATAATTCCAGCACAGAGAGAGATTAGCAAACTTATAAATTCGATTAGTCGCCGTGTATATATGACAGTATGAAACTGTCAAAGGAGTTTCCTACATACAGAGGTCTATTCAAAATTGCACTTTTGTGTGAGGTTGCCAAATGATTTTTAAAGAAAGTGGCAGTTTTATAAAAGAATGTAAGCATTTTTGTTTTAACGAATATGTGTGGATTTAAAAAATCAGTAGGCACAGTAGACGTACAATATTAATTTTTCCCTAATCAATTTTCTTCTTTCTTCTATTGTCAAATACATTGATAAAAAAATTAGATCTGGCAACCTTGTTGATACCAGATATATGAAGTGATGCCTTACAAATAAGATCCAAAATTGAGAAAGTATCCTTTTTAGTGATCTGGAAGTAAATTCTTCTCATGATGATATTTATAGAATTTTGAATTGTTTAGAGTACTATTAAAGTATTTCCTGACAGGGAAGTCATCGTTTTTTGTTGTCTAGGTCTATGAAGAAATCGTTTGACGTTAGAAAGCTTATGATTCTTTGAACATTAATTAGTTGGGGTATAATTGAGCGACGTTGATTTATCTTAGAAAGTTTCTATTGATACGTATTTCTTTCAAAAAAGTTTGAACTTAATTCAATGTACTATTCTAAACCAGCATCTAAAGTTCAATTAGTCTGGTGGCATAAAACGTTACATAAACCTCAGCTGTCATATATGTTATATGTGTTGCTGAGAGTATTTCCCCCTGTTTTCTTAAAGAAGAAGGAGTAGATAAAAGATAAACAACAAAGTTCTTCGCGATTTTTTAGCGTATATAAACAAAAAAAAAAGAAAAACCTTTAGGTGCAGAAAATTTTTTGCGGTTTTTACCAGTTGTCTATGAAAAAGAAAATTAAATCAAATTTAATCGCTATTAAATTAAACAAGGAGAGTGGAACACTTTTGGATAATTGTGCAATGAAGCTAAATGAGCCCGTCAGTGAGAATAGTCCTGTTGTAACTCCTTTAAAAATATCCTCTGCTGTATTGGGTCAAAAGTTATCCAAGGTGGAGTCTGCAGAAAAAAGTGAATTATTAGAAAACGGTGCAAACGATGAAGATTTTGATCATTTTCCAGACGACGACGAAGATGAAGATTCATTGAAGGATGATGATATTGCGCTGACGGGTTTTATGAAGGAAACAAAAATGGAAATAAAATTAGTGGATATAGCCAATACAGTAGGTGTTGGTGGAGGTAATGTAGGTGGCGGTGGTGGAGTTACAGGCAGCGGAGCCACTGCAGTAGGTGTTGATAATGATACGGCCGAAACAGAAGAGGAATCGTCTACGGGTGGCAAAAAGAAAGGTGTACGTAAGAAACGTTCTATTAACTGGGAGGAAGCTGAAAGGGTACGTAGTATGAAAAAAAAACGATTTTTAATTGGCTTCTCTTTTGTACAATATACCTATATTTTTTTTACCGCATGCCTTTTATATTAGCTTTTTATTCGGCCATTCTGTTCTTTTGCTTGTTAGTTTTTTACGTTGATTTTTTTTCCTTTCATTTTTTGGTACATATTTTTCCACCACTCTAACCTGATATTAATATTAACCCTACAACGCACGTAGTAAAACTATATCTAACCGCCATTTTTTAATAGTTTCAATATTAACCAAAAATAAAACAAACGATATTGAAAGTAATTGTTATTTTGATTTTTTATTTTACATATTTTAAAACCCTACTTCATTCTTTGCATTGAAAACTTCATTTTAAATTTAAAAAAGAAATTCTTTATTTTTAAATAAAGTTGAATGGTTTTTTCCGCGCAATTAAAATGGTCCTATTCAACTCAAATTACGCAGGTTCTATTCGATAAGTTGTCTGTTGACATTTTGAAGGGGAGTCCAATTCAATTGTGAATCATTCGCTAACAAAATTATTGAACTTAAACTACTATTGAGAGCACACTTTAATTTGTTATTTCGTTTTTTATCCACATTTACTGAGTGTTTTTTCTGCATCTTTAAGTTCGGTTTATATCTAACATCATATTTTGTTTTTAATTTTATTAATTTTAAAATTGATTTTTAATATTTATAAAGCTTAAGATTTTATTTACTAAATTTATTGGAAGACTTGAAGACTAACTATTCTTTGCCCGTTATTAATAATTACGTTGCAATATTTAAAAACATTTACAATTATTACTAATGATTATTACTTTTTCTCCGCTTTTCTGTTAATAAGTTGATTTTTATATTTTAAAATTAAAGTTCTGTTGGTGTTTGTTTTTCTGCTTAAGGAAAACTTGGTATTATAGATTACAACAATTTCTAAATAAAAATTTTCCAATGAAAACTTTGTTCTCTACACTAGAGTCTGTTAGTAGAAGTTATTAAACCGAAAGTGGATTATGTGGAGAATAAAGCAGTCGATGCCAAAAGTATTAAATCAAAACGTATGGCTTGGTTACACGTAACCAAACAGTAAGTGATTTGTAATAATTTTGCTCAAGCACATGATTAATTTCATTCCATATTTAACATGAAAAAAAGGTTTAATTCATTAAATTTTCGCCATCGATCTTTGGAGCAAATACAAGTGCAGTGGCGTAGTATGAAGAATTTAGCTAAAAAGGAATATCAACAGAAACATCCAAAATCCACTACTCAATTGGAGGGTCTACAAATGTTAGAATTCATGGAGGAAATGCAAAAAGAACCTATAATGGGTGGTACACGTAGTCAAACACGAAATTCAACAATACAAAACTCAATCAAAAAAGAAGTTACTGATGATGTGGAGGATGAGGAAGAAGATACTCCTTTGGCAGCATTGCCGAATGCTATATTGAATCATAGCAATAGTGAAGATACTCAACCTACATCTACTTTAGCATTGCCATCACCTCCCACTTCAGCCGAGTCCCAACATACTGAATTTCAACAGCAATTGGAGGAACTGAATAGCGTGCGTATGAAAAAGAAAAAATCTTTACCAAAATTGAAACAAAAGCTCACAAAATGCAAGAGTCCTTTATTGAGCTCAAAACTACAAGAGAAGTCGATTTCTGGTGGTGGTATCGGCCTAAAGATTAAAAGACAAAAATGTGAGACGTCAACTTCGTCCTCTTCCTTAACGGATGTCTCAACTACTGGCCTGATGCTAACGTCTACATCGAATACAAATTTTCATGCTGCGGATACGAAGGCAAATAATAACAATGCAATTTCTTTGACTACATCTAACTTGACTACACCACCTCCCTCTCCACCATCTTGTTTAGATGATAAATACAAAAAGCAATTATTCGATTTAATTAAACGAGCTCGTTTAGCCGAAATAGATTTTGCTCGCAAAGAACATGAACAAAAATTGCGCTACGAACAACAAGAGCAGGAACTCAAATTGCGTTATATGTCCGAAATACATGAACAGCGAATGCGTTTTGCACTGCAAGAACACGAGGCTCGCATGATGGTTTACAGCCATGCTAATAGGCAGACTACAACTGTAAATGAAAATCCAGAAACCAACTCTATGTAAAATGCTGCTATACAGCATACCGTTGATATGAAGAATAGATAAAAAAGTACGCCAATAATAAAAAAAATATGAAATATAGTAACAATAATAACAATGATAATACATAGATTAATAATGTATTTAATTAATATTATGCATTTATTATTTTATTACTATTCTTATTTCAATACGGTTGTATTATTTATTTTAAAAAATATCAATCAAATAAAAAGTATTTTTTTCTTTTTGTTTCTTTTTTTATATACTTATTAAGATAGCTGTAATTTTACACAAGCAGCTGCGTATAAAACCTATAAAATATTCAGTATTATTAAGTCGTTGTAAAATTTTCTAATACATAATTTATATAAAACAATATGTAACATTAATCTGAGCTATAAGTTCTTCTAAATTTTTAGTTTTAATCGTTAATACATAATAATTATCTTAAGAGAAAAGCTAAACATGCAGACATTTTATTATTTTTATTGGGTGCGCAATAAAATATTAAAAATTTTAATATTTAATAATAATAATAGTACAATAAACAAACGGAATTTTATTTAATAAATACGACAGGTTTCGACCTTATTCAATAAAAAAGTCTAATGGGATTTTAGTGAAAGTTATATTCTATAAGAATGTCTCACATCTTGAATAATTTCATTTTTAAATTGTATGATTGTGTGTTTATGTCTAATATTTTTAGAGAGAAAGTATCCTCGCACAAGTGCCACACAACAATCAGTTTCCCTCTTTTTGATTTCAGAACTTTTTATGAAATATAATTTTTAATAATTTTTTAAATAGCTTTATTTTCATTTATGAAGAAGAGAAAGAGAGATAAAGGTAGAAGAGCTTTCCATGGTGTAAAGAGTATACCATGGAGCTTTCCATCCAAACGCAATATTTTGTGCGTTAGGGTCTTTTATAGGAAACGTTTTATATTTGTGCACAAAATAAAACTTAAGCGTTAATTTATAATGTAGAAAAACCGAGATCAACAATTTTTCAATAATATATGTAGCTTTGTATGGGATCGTTTGAATTTAAATTTCTGCCTTAAAATTTATTTTATTAATGTTCTCTAATTTTATTCGGGATCCTTTTAAAAAGATTTGTAATTCACTGCCAAACTAATAAATTTGAGAAAACCACATTTCGGCAAGTTGTGAATATGTTTGGTTTTTATAATCATCCATCATAGTTTGGGATAATAAAACAAATTAAAAAATTTGAATGCATGACTCAGAACCAAATATGAAACTACCAGTTTTTAAGAGTACCTATTGCAGTAGGCATTACCAAAATTTGTTAATTGGGAAATGCTTATAGCATTTGGAGCTGAATGTTACTGTAACCAGGAGATTTTGTGTAAAGATATGAATTTTACGTCTCATTTTCTGTAAAAATTGAAGCAAAAACACTCAGGAATCTCTTAAAAGGATACGGAGTCTGATAAAATCAGATCTTCGAAAATATATAGAAAAACTTTACATTTTTAGTGCACGTCTTGGTTTGGTAATCTTACTGAGTTATTATGCTTTGGCTGTTTATACGGATTATTGACGATAAGTAGGTAAAAAAGCACCGCACAAAAACCAATGAATGAAGAAAGTTTCTATGGTTCTATCTTTGTTATCAAAATTTAATAGAAATAATAAAAACCATAAAAGACACCATCCACGTTTATGTTGAAATTCAGTTGAAAGTACTTCTTATCATTTGTAATTTGTAGAATTTCTAATAATTCCATTCAAATGGAGTGTTCAATTCACTTTAGAAAAATAAACTCTTACTTAATAAAACACCCTCTATTTCGAAATTTATTCTTAATTTTCCTGAATTATTTTTTTTCTCATCATTTTACTGTATTTTCGTTTATTTTTATTCATAGGAATGCGATTTGATTTACGTTCCAGAAAGCTTTAAAAAAGCGCGCGTAAGATGATGATGCGCAGTAGCAATTTTTCCGGCATAAAATCAAAGGAGTTCTTTTAAATATGTAGATAAAGCGAGTAAGTATTCAACAACAAGTGCTATTTAAAGTATTGACCTCAAAGCATAAAATACTAAGCGGATTTCGAAGTATAAATATAAATAATAATAACATAAACGAAAAAAAAAAACAAATGAATAACGCACGTTGTTAAAAAATAAGAGTAACCATAACGGTTAAAACAATAAAACGGTTAAAACGTATGCGATGGTATTTATTTCTATCTTTAATGTGAACTTAATTGATACCGCGAAATTTTCAAATTGGATTTAAATGAGTGTTAAATACTATAATTTATGAATGAACTCATTTTCTACGTTTTATAAATGTTTATAAATATAAACCGAAAAAAGATAAATGTTGTTACGGCTATATTGAAAATATTTATATACTATATGCTTCTTGTGGACAGATAGAATATATCTGTGGCAATAAATGATAATGACATAAGTTGACATAAGTATTTTTTCATTTTATTACATATTCTTATTCTCTTCAACAAGATCTATCACTCAGCTAAATTTCATGTATAAAATGTCATTATTAATAAAACTATACGCGTTTATATTTATATATTTGTATTTACCAAACACAATTTATTTTAGACAAACTCCTTAATATATCTAAACACGATATTTCGACTTAAGCTATTATTATTTAATGCCACAGATATATAAATAAATTTTTTTATGTTCACTACTATTTTCTTAGTTGCCTGACAAGGAAGCAACAGAATATTAAAAATAAATAATATTAATATCTGAATTTTAAAAGGATTCCATAGTTGTTTAAAATGAATTTATTAAAATTAATTAGTAAAATTTTAAAAATAAATCATTGCAACTATAAGTAATAAGATTATTTGAATCTCTTTGAATTTCACTAGATTATCAATCAAATTATTATTTTCATTTTATTTCTTTATTTCATTAACATTTTTTCCCCAGCCTGTTGCACCAATTCGAACCTTGTAGGAATTTTTTAAAGTTTTTTTTACAATAAATTTGTATTTACTTCATAGTTTAACCACTTGCTGCAACCATCTTACCGCACATTAATATTTAATATGATTTAAAAACAGAAAAATAATTTCTTAAAAGAAAATTTGCATAATTTTTATATCACTAGATATGAAAAGCAGATTAACCCAACATTGGCAACATTGTACATTTTTGTTTATAAATTCCGTAATTTTCAATTTTTTTAAATGATTTTTTTTTGCAAACAAGCTTGGTTAAAAACGTGTAAAACCAGAATACGTAGGACTCTGAATTTAAAATCACTTCATATTTAGGCCATGACTAACAAATACATGTCCTTAAAAAATTTTTAGCTCTGGCCCAAAAAATTCGGGCATGAAAGGGTTAAGCAAAAATAATTCTCTTATGGGAGAAGAAATAGCAAGTTTTAAAAACAGTAGCAATTTGAACATTGATGATAAAAGTGTCACAGAACAAGAACAAAACGAATATATAAGATTTAAACTAGACTATGTGTATAAACTAAACAAAGATTTTCTGGTAAATTTTGATTTTTGTTGGTGTAGTTCTTGTTGTTGTTTGTCTGTATATTTATATCGTAATAAAATTTTTAGAACTTCGGACTCTTTGTATATATATATACACATATATATATATATATACACAATAACATAGGGCTCTTCGACCCTAAGACCATGCTAAAATTCGTTTAATAAAAAAGTCGCATTGGTGTCCGCAGGCTCCATATGATAGCTTTTTAATTGCCTTTTAATCTTAAACTAATGAAAAACAAGCTGTAGAAGGTGGATTAAGTTCTTACTGAAACTAAAAAAACGCCTCCCAATTTCTATTCGTATTTGAGATTAAATTTTTAATTATCCTAGTTTTTTTAACATCAAGTAACGTAATTTATTCAAAATTCGATATGCTATTAAGCAAGTTTTTGTTTACATGTATTTCGCTCTTTGTTTTGTCCGATATCAAATATGATTAAATTTACGCAAGAGATTAATGTATTAATTAATATATGTACATTCATGGTTATATAACATAATATATATGCATCATACATTAATTTAATGTTTATTTATAGAATACATAATTTATTTATAAACTATATTTCTATATAATTTAGCATATGAAAATAAATTATGATACCTTTGATTTAAAAAAGGCTTTTGTTTACGTTTGTGCGTGTGTAATGCCAGCTTGAAGTAAATGGTTGCTCAAAAATAAAAATTTTTAGTAAAAAATTTCTGTATGCATGTTTACATAGAGTTTTTACATACATACATACATGCATAAAATAGATTTACTTTTTTTTTAAGGTTTTAATTAAAAAAATACAGACGTAATGGTTTCGTTCTGCTGGGGTTCTATTCTGTTAGCACTACTCTTTGAAGTGGTGGGTAAAATATTTCAATACATTTAACCTTCTCTCGTGTATGAGCCGGTGTCTCAAATTTTATTTTGAGAGAACGCAAGTTCTCATTAATCTCAGCAGGGTATCTGTTGATATATTAGATAACCGACTGAATGTGACAAGTGGGTCACTGTTTCATCGATAGTATTGGACTAGTGCTCTAATAGTGATACTTGTCCCGTCTCGATGGCATACTTTTAATTTATAATTGTTTTTCACAAAGGACTCAACTGTTAAAGTGGGTGATACGTCGGTATATAGAAAAATACATTATTTGCATGTGGTGCACTTATCTTGCAGAAGTCTTCCTGTTTTGTATTGTTTCAAATTTGATATCCATTAATACTGCTATTTCTTAAGCTCAGCCTACAATAAATTTTTCTAAAACAAGTCACTTCTTTATAGAAACTTTAAGGGAATGTGCCCAAATAGATAATGGTATATCTCAAAATAGTACACTACTTACGTTGTGAACTCTGCCATTTCTTTATGCAATTAGCTATCCACACTATTCATATGTTGAGTAATCTCCTCCAACATATTTTCCTAATTCGTACACAATGTGCTGCCTGGAAAAGGGTCGACTGTGGAGTGTTTATGATGCATATAGGGTATATACAATAAGAGTCGTAATCATTACTTTTAATTGAAATTTAATCCTTGATAGTATTTCTAAACTTTTTCTCTAATCAAATGAAAGTTCCTTTAATTAATAGTTAAGAAAAGGAAAATTTTAATTTCTATACTCGTTTCTTTTATTCACTCAAACATATAAGTTTCGTGTCATTATAAAGAAAATGACAAGAATATGGTATGATTAAAAGAATAGTAATATAAAATAAGGATTGTAACAATATAACAAGAGAACTTTGTGCATTTGTAACACTGGCATATAATAATACTATTTTTATTTATTTATTTTGTCCTGTATGTTTAAGTCGTATGAAATGTTAATTTCAATTTTTTTTCTTCAAATATCATCAGCAACATATTTGGAATATTTTTGCAAGCTTCTTTTTAGCCTGAATTTAACTGCATGAAATGTGATTTCGATTTAATGTGTAAATATGTATGTATATGCTTATATATTGGGCTGTTATATACATTTTATTTTTCAATAACTACGCATTACATCCTTGCTACTGGCTTTCAATTGTACGAATATTTATTTAAAAGAATGTCAAACATTAAAGTATGCATAAAAATAAACACAATATTATATATTTTATATGAAGTCAATAAAAGGCGTAGTTTTTTAACATGTAATATTCATTATAAAATGTAGAAATAAAAAAAGAATTTCAAGTACTTAAACAGTAAAATCCTTGATTCGATTACATACTTTAATTGATTGTACCATTTTAAGAAAATAAGCGCCTACAAGTGTTCAACTTTGACTCGTAGCAAAGGTCTCGCGTACCAACAGTCAGACAGGCCAGACCAGGCATAGCAGTACTGATTCATAGAGTAACTCACTGCCATTAAACTCCAGAAACCAGAGACTCTGGTCTGTTACATTACACCGAGCAAATGGTCTATGCTACTCAGCTTGTAATAGTTATAATATAATTTGTAATTGTATTTTAATTAATAATAAATAATCAATCCGATTTTTGAAAAATTTTAGAAAAATACAATTTTAAATTTAATCTATGCAACAGTAACACCTGCTCGTTAAGGTAGCAATCAAAAGATAATATTTCTTGCAACAATAAAATTTCAAAAAGGAATTACGAAAATAATAATGATTAAATTTCATTGACTGTGATATTGTGAGCAAGACTTCTAATAACTATTACTTCATAAAGAAACCAGATAATAATCTGTTTTTTTTTTTTCTTTTTCTTTTTTTTTCACATGGAGTGCTGCAGGAACACGTGCTATTTTAATTTATACAATAAACACATTTTCATGCAAATGCCTGCAGAGTTCTAAGTATTTTTGTAGAATTAAGTCAACGACGTAAAGAAAAAAGTCTCTATTCATTTTGTTTTGAAATATCTGCAGCAGTTGTAGTTGTTGGATGTAGGTCACATTGTCACAATGTTTTAAATTCTGTCTTGAACTACAAAATTCATGGAGGCTGTAGTAGAGTGGTTATATTGTTTGTACAACAGCATTTCTTTATTTGGATATGTTAGCTACTTGTTGTCTAGTCTTAAAATAAAATAAGCTTTTCATTGTTATACTAATCGGATAATAGCGTTATAAAGCAAACGTTTGTTCTTACCCTAGAATTTCTTTTTATTAAATTTCTGGATTATAAAGAGAATTTTCTATATCGTACCTGATCCACAAATCTTAAGCATATATCCTGAACTGTATGAGGGAGTAGTGTCTGTGTATACTTATTTGAATACGTTTACAATTGAAGAGAGAGGGTAAACTTCATACGATGTAAAGAACGAGATTTAACAAACTATTAACTGATGTGTTGCTTATACGAGGCAAGTTCTAAGTAAAAATATGAGATAGTATGGGACAAATTCAGCTACTTGATAGATAAAACAATGAAAATAAAACCATATTGAGTAAATGCTCTAACGAATTGCTGAAAGGTCTAAAGTTGTAGTCATATTCCAAACACAAGTTAAAGAGATAAGTTTATTACGAAAGATAAATAATAGAGTTGGCGCTTCAACGCAGCCTTGTGAATCCTTTTACAAACTGTAACCTAAAGTCGGCTTAAGGCGCACTCGTGGAGTGTGTTCGCTTAGAAGGTACATAAGTTTCGATAAACGCGTATCGTTATCGAAACGTTTAGACTTTAGAGAATACTGAACATGGGCGTGTTATGTTTCAGGATTATTAACTTCATATTAACTTTGCCATCACTTTTAAAACGTTTAGACAGACGTTTACAAATTGAAATAATCAATTCGCGCAAGTTTATTCGTTTACAAATTAATAATCTTAAAAGGTGAATACGCTCGGTCTCTGGTCGTTATACTTGCCATAGTAAAATAAAATGTTTTAGGAGGACGAAAATAAAACTATTTGCGAGTTAATAGTGATGATGATACAACCATAGTTATTGTATGTTGGCTTAGAGGAATTCTCTTTTTTCTATGTCATAAGATATTACTTAGTATAGAGCATAAATTGTTTTTTAACTACTGTTATGATTGTTTTTTCTATTATAAATAAGAAAACATACAGAAGCAAAACGTATTTACAACATACTTTTTTCTATTGAATATGAAAGTTGAAAACTATATCTACTGCTTAACACCTCTATGCCACAATATTGTGTTAGGAAAATGTAAGAATGAATAAAAAAAATCTAAAGAAATCTGCAGGGATTACATTGAATTAAGAAGTTAAAGTGGGAAAATATTATAAATTGCTTTAGACAACCGACAAATGTTTAAAGGTATTATTGTCTTGGTTTAGAAGTTATAATACTTAAGTGCCGGACAATTGTGTAGCTTAAGGTAATTTTTTCTATATAATTGAAAATAATAAAATGTAATTTAAAGTTAAATTATGAGTTGAGAATACAGTTGTGCCTCTATTATCTGGACCTCTACTCACCGGTATACTGCTAGCTTTATTTTCAACTAAAAAATATGAGACATTCAACCCCTTAAAAGTTACTCTACTCTGAGGATGCGGAAAATACCATCATGTTACACAACAAATTCTTTCATTGAATTAAAAAGTTAAACTTACTTATTTATAACATTTATTTTCAATATCTGGTTATTTTAGCTTTTATCAGCATTTAAATGTGTCGCATGAAGATAAATTTCGCGATGAATTCGGTTAATGATAATTAGAACGTACGTAAATAGTACAATTTGATTGACGTTAAATTGTAAATTCGTTCACTCATATAACTCTTACGGTGAGTTTAAATGGCTAACACTGTATGTATGTTTGTACAATTTTAAAATTTTGTTTTCTTCTCTACGTCTTCATCTTTCAGTCCACTTAAAGTGGTTCTGTTGATATTCCTGTGTTACAGATTATAGATATCTATATATGACCTATTGTATATACGAAGAATATAAGACATACATAAATACTTGCTGGGTTATGTCCAATAATAACAAACAATTTCCGTTGCTTTTACGCGTATTTACATACATACACATCGAATTCTTTCAGATTATATTAAAACAAATATTTTTTTATTTTATAAAAAAAAGAAAAAATCGAAGGATTTCATTATTAAATAGGATTAAACAAAAGAGAAAAAATGTTAACATATGATGTATGCATAGATATTTCAATAGAAAACCCGTTTTGCTTCGCTACCTATTTTACAGTCAGCTGTCACAATCACAATCACAATTCCCATTTGGAATTTATTTAGATTGTAGTTGTCCGCTTTTTGTTTTCTAATCGCACTTGAACTGCATGAGATAAGCCCTTCCATTAGATGAAATTAAAAGCAATGAATAACTTTTCACCGTGAAGGAAGCACAGCTCATTCTTCCAATGAATTTAGGTTTTGATACAATTATTTGGCTACGCAATAAACTTATTCACCAAGCCCAACTTTGGTACGTACAATTAACGATAGTTAACATTTATTTTGTGTAGAAGGAACGATCACTTTAAGTATTAAAACATAATATTCTCTAGTTCTTTCAGGCAATTCGGTCTTTGCCACAAACAAACAAATGTATATTACATACTTTTAAATTAATATACATATATGTGTATACATATTTAGATCATTTATTTGTCCTTTACAATATACATACATATTTACAATGTAGTTATGTATGTATATGTAAATTTTACAAAGTATAAACGCAATACTCATACGACCAACGATATGATTTTTATTTTTACTTAAAATATGGTTTCAGAAAGAATTTTCCAAAGCAAAATTTTTAAGAATTTTAATATAAATAACTTCAGTTTAAATGGACAATCAAGTCTAAAATAAAAATATCTAACTTCGCTTCAACTTAAATTTAATTATTTCCAATATGAATGGAAATATTGAGTGATTAGAGTTTGTAATGCATTGGACTGGTACGTTGGACTGGTACATTAACGCGACTATTCTTTCAGGAAGAACAGTACTACCTAATAATATGTAATTGTCGGGAACTTGATCATAAAATCAGTGGGCAATATAATGTTCCGTTTTAATATCGATTATATCTCTTTCGTTATATATCAACAAGTTTTAACTGGCATTTCTCAAACAAAGTGACAGTTTCATCAAGGTGTAAATCGTTTCCAAATCACTTCTAATTAGACAAGTTCAGATTTTTCAAAAAGGATGTTTATTGACGTACGCTTGTTTGAATTAGCAACACCAAGTTTTGTTATCCATTTAATTGTTTTCAAGAAGGACGAATTTGAGTCGGTTATTAAAAGTTAGTAGAAGAAGTTACTATCATTATATTCTTCCGGCCGACTCGATAAACGTTAAATTGCATTACACTTGGTAAAATTCAGCACATAGTCTTATAGCAGTATTTAACAGCAGTACCAACAAAACAGTATTTGATAAAATATCTGTAATCATATCACTTTTCACTTTCCACTGTTTAACAATAAACTTCTCAACATGGTTTTTTCAAAGTTTTTTTTTTTTCAAACAAAACAAAACATAATAAAAAACAACACAAAGAAAAATAATAAAACCTTTATTAATGTTACGTTTTTTGTAACGTTTACACTCTAAAGCGAATGGTTTTGTTTGTTGCTTCTTAAGCATAGTGTTTACATCGGAAGTAAATATTGGAATCAAAAGTCTTGAATATCCTGACCATGAGAAGCAAACGGCATTTCATTCAAGTGTTTCGGTTCAAGCACTAAACACTACAGACTGAATTCAATTTTACTTGAATATGAAACAACCTAGAGCAAAATTCCTAGAGCAAAATTTGCAGCAACGTAAGTAGACTCACATTTTTTCCCTCTCTGGACATTAATTTTTAAGTTTCAATATTTTGCATTAAATTGCAATATTTTGCATCTAATCTGTGCTAAAACACCTGCTTCGTGAATTTTGAATTGCAATCCATGGACCCTAAAACGTTGTTTTGCGCTTTCAACCAATTTCTTAAAATACAAAGAAAAACATATGGTGATTTTAAAATATTTTTTATATTAGATTGTGACTAATAATATAGATTTAGGAAAAGAAACTGCTTTTAGGAGGTGCTATGCATCATCTGGAAGTAAATACATGTGTTATGTATTTTTTAAACTGTTAAAACCGTGATAATTTGATTTTTATAAGAAGCTTAAGTGGCTTAAAAATCAGGGGAACAAAATTGAACGATTAAAGTTTACTTTGAATGTTATTATTACTTTTAAATTTATTTTAAAAAGACTTAACTTTCTACACATATTGTGTTTTCTCTTTTGTTCTTTATCATGTCTCCAGTTTATCAACAGATTTATTTTTATTCTCGTTTTACATCCTTTTCATATTCCTGACGAACAATATCGAAACCAATGAAGTACAGGTATGCTCTAAACTCTATAGTCTTTAGTCAAATTTAATTTATCATTTAACAATCACACACTGCTACAAATTGTTCAAAAGTTGACCAACATCTATTTTGCCAATTCATTCCGAACAATCAAGCAAAAGAAAAGAAATTAAAAAAAGGAAAAAACGCAGACAATATATTCTCGAAGATGTGGTAAAAAAA
Organism: Sarcophaga subvicina; assembly: GCA_936449025.2. Taxonomy (NCBI): domain Eukaryota; kingdom Metazoa; phylum Arthropoda; class Insecta; order Diptera; family Sarcophagidae; genus Sarcophaga; species Sarcophaga subvicina. The sequence goes on from OW388084.2 coordinate 1,444,076, forward strand.
ATAAACGGAAATAATTTTTCTTAAATTCAACAGTCACTGTCAGAGAAAGCGAATCCATCCAATGTATTCACATTGCCAGTGAGCATGTATATATATATATATATATATATCATGCATTCGAATTTCATTGTGTTGTATGCAATATTTATGGAATATGTCTACGTATTTGATGCGTGATACGTCTGTGATATATCACAAAGGGAATTAAAGGATACTTTTAAAACCTAAACCTAAAATTAGTTATTTTAAAACATAATTTATTAAACAGGCAATTGATGATCAATTTAAATTATTTCTTTCTGTCTTCGAATTCTGACTAGTCAATGACGTATCAGTTGAACTATTTAAAATCGAAGGTATAGAGTTGGCATGATGAGTTCGTCAACTTTTATGTAAAATATGGCGTGAAATCTTGGTGTCTAGTGCCTTATACATGTATTAAAAAGGAAGGTCTAAAATACAGGAGATATGTAAAAGTTTCTCTAATGTATCACGTTATGATATGAAGTGTTCGCACTAAAAGAATTAAATTCCTAGATACTTCTTCGTATTTGATAACCATAATTTGATAATAAAATTGCCATGAAAGGTTTCTCCAAAAAATGAGTCGTTCGGAATCGACTTTAAACTGTAGCTCCAGCCACTCAGGTATAAAATTAACACCCACAACATGAGTGTTGTGAGAAGGTAGGTCGTAATCCTGAATAAAGGGCTGTAATGACCAACTATGTATGTATGTGTAATTTGATACTGCTTACCAAAATCATTTCGACCTTGTGATGATGCAATTTATATTGATGAGGAAGAAGAAGACTTTTAAAAGCGCTGGCTTATGAGTTCTTTATTTATCAGAATTCTTTGCGTTATTGTTACAATAAAATAGCTCACTCCAAGTCATATTTGCGCAACGATCTGAGTGAATAGATTTGAATAGTCAGCTGCTATTAATGAGATACTTTGCTCTGCGGTTGTACGCTTTCAAGAAGATTTTATGAGAAAAACAATTCAAAAATTTTTTTTCAAAAATACTAAATGCGGTAATAGTCCTTTTTATATCATTCGTTCGTGTTTGGAAAAATTTAGGGTAGGGGCACTGAAGACTTCAACATTACACGTATCAAAAACAAACTATTTTTGAATAGTTTCATGTGGATTATTGCGTACGTCCACCTTTAATTACTATTCCAATAAAAAAGAAGACAAAATAAAGTAAATAAAAATACAAATAAATGCATGATATGACGACGATTGCCAGACCAATCCACTCTATTCTATAAGTTTCAATAAAACTCTTACAAAGAAAAAAAAAAAAACAAAAAAAAAAGAATATATTAAAACAAAATTCGGATACAAGAATGAAATAAAAGGAAATGAAAAAACAAATTATAATAAATAAATAAAGAAATAGACAGACAAAGTCCTACACAAAAATTACAAGGAAATCCAATCAAAAGTTAAAAGAGCGTCAAAGTGTGAACAACTAAAAAACTAAAGAAACAAAAATCAAGAAAGTTTTTTTTTTCTTCAAATATATATTTTTATTACATATTGCACAATGGAGGCATAAAAGTGTTTGTTTTAGTTTTAAGTATTTTTTTCTAATATAAAAATTTTTTGTTTAATAACAGAAATAAATAAGAAAGTGATAAGGATTACGACAATTTAAAGAAAATTTAATGAAATTTAAAATTAAAAACAAATTAAAATTTAATTTAATTTAATAAATGTTAAACAAAACTTTAATTATAGATAACCAATATAATGTTTATAATATTAGTGGTACTTTGTACAAAGTTCAAAGTTTTAAAATAGTGATTTTGTAAAATAAAAATTCGTTACTAAAATCAACAATCAAATACAAAATAATATAAAATTTCAAAAAATAATTCAATAAGAAAAATAAAATAATAATATCCAAGCATTGTTTTTAATAAAAAAAAATTAATCAGCATACACTCTGTGCCTATCTAGAAAGAAATACCACGAAAACCCTATGAAGCCATATTCACAAAACATTTCGTGATTTTTTAATATGACGATAACTAATAATTTGAACTTTACTAAAATATTTGCATCTAATTTGCTACATTGAGAAGAGTACAAAAGTACAGTTAAGATAAGAAATTTCAAAGTCAATTTTTAGTAAAAATTACTCTAACAACTCTAAGAGTAACTATAATTTTAATTTCAAATTATTACATTCAATACTCAAAAAACAAGGTAAAGTAAAGTACTCATACATATATAAATAAATTGGTATGTGATGAGAAATCAAATTATGTATGTATAACCATTATATGAAACCATTATAATGGTTCCACCATCTTTTTTTTTGTTACGTCCATATTTTCCGTTTTCGTTTTTAGGTATTATTTCTGTTTTCTTTAAATTTTATTATGCATATAATATGTGATGAGTGGTTTAAATAAATAATTGAAGATAAGAAAGTCCGAAAGCTTTTACCGTTCCAATGCATTTCTCTAATCTCCAGGTTATTAATAACATTTATTTTAGTGAATGTCACTTATAAAACCATGTCAAAGACAATGCTTAATATTCCTACGAAATAAAAATAAATAAACTTTAAATTAATTAAAAGCATTGCGTATTAACAATTGTAAAAAAAGTAAAGAAAGAAAAAAAATTAAAGGAAAAAAATTAATAAAAAAAATGTTTTAATGAAGTGCTAAAGTGCATAAAAATGTTTTTAACGCAATTGAATTCAATTCTTTAACGAACAAATTATTTTGTTCATTCAACTTTTATTTGTAAACAAATAACACAAATTTAAATGCTGGCAAACAGAAAAACAAATATAATAAAGAAAAAAAAATACAAATAATTATAAAATTGCACATTTTTAAGACAAATAATTAAGTATTGACAACTATGCTGCTTTTATTTTGCACTCATTCCGTATTATTTTATGTGGGTATGATTAATTATAATGATTTTGCCAAGAATCTACAAGCCGACAACTGTCAAGATTTGCATCGCGTAGTTTGTGTGGCCCAATGTTTGGAAAAAAATACTACTCAAATGTCAGGATTATTTCTTAACGGTTCAGACTTTGACAAGAACGAGGTGAGTACATTTGTATTAACGGTAGCGTTTTAAACTTTATTTTAATTCGTTTTCTCACTATTGTTTAGATTTAAAAAATATATAGAAACCATTTTCTTTCCTTGCATATACATTCTATTTGTGATTTAACCACAGTTTTTTCTAAACGCTAACGATTTCGATATTCCCCTCTATCTAATCACAAAACTAAGTGAATTTTCATTGCATACGAAATTAATAAAAAGATGTATAATTTTTTCATTTATATGGACATTAACATGTTCCCAAAACTTATATATATTTTTTATTGCTTGCAGAAGTTACATACATGTATTACGAATATTTCTAAAGCGACCTAAAGTTATAAAATTAAAACGCTTAAATTTTTGTAAATAAAGACTCTCGTCAGAATATTATTGATATTGTTGATATTAAAAAATGGCGAACGAACAGTAGGACTGAATAATAAACTTGTCCCTTAATGCATTGCTGGACTCTCTGGCCCATCCACCACAAATGAATCTGATGTTCAACGTGTATTCCCTAGAATATACAATTTTTGGGTAAAAATATCTTCAAGTTCTTAGAATATGGATAACATAGTTTCGGTTCACATTATAAAAGTTTGCCTTCTAAAACTATCTTCAAATTGTTAAGTTTTGCTTATAAACTTTCCTTAATTTTAAAGCAAATTTAAATAAAGCCGAAGCAAACTCGTCAGTGCATTCCACCTAATTTTTCGCTTTTCTCTAATCAAGACTTTCTGAAAAAAAAAAACTTTATAATGGAAAGTAAGTCATACTGTTATTAATTAGTGCTCTTCGGTCTCTTTGGAAGCACTGACATTTTATGTCCCAAAATCATTAAGATCTTTAAATTCGAAAATATTGTATTTAAATACACTGCAAGTAAGAATGGTGTTGCATTGTCGGGAGTTAAAATGGATTCTATTACCAACAGATTATACGTATAAATAATATTTGTTATTATCATCTTCCTAAAAGTATATGTATGTACAAATGTATAGAAAGGAATTTAAATTAAAGATAGGTACTAGAGTAGAATTACATCCCTGAATTTGTCTTCTATTATATTGCCTATTTACTAGACTACAGCGACTTCGCATTAATACAATGAGACAAAAATTTTCAGATATCAATTTACAAAGTTTGAAAATACTCTAGCAAGTGACCTGTTAACAGTAAATAACTTTTCTTTTATTTCAAGTATTATAACCGTACTATATTTAGAAGAGGTAAATTCGTATATTTTTGTAATTATTACTCTTAAAAATCTTCATACAAATTTTTTAAATAATAAATCCATCAAAAATTAATTAATAAAAAATGCACACACAATATAAATTTATACTTTAACAAGAAAAAAACTCTTTTTTCTCGAAATTAGATTTGTTTTTTCTCTGTAGAAATAAAATTGTTTTGAAATTTTTATGAAGAAAAAAAAAATAGAAAATTTTTGTATGTTGTTTTTCTTTCTTGTTTTTAGCTCTTCAAAACATGTGGGGTTGACTGCACAAAATCAAATGAAATACGTCTAAGAGATAACGATGCTAATAATAATGTACTGCTCCCAAAACAAATTCATGAGAATTATATTTTAAAGTTAATTTGTCGTAATGATAGCAGCCTAAACTTTCGGATTGACTTGCATATGAAGAAAAACAAAAGCCACCAAATACCAAAAGCAAAAGCAATGATATATACTCCTGTATCATCTGCGGAAAGTACAATTATAAACTCTGGGAGAGAGGAAAATAATGCAACTGAATATAGACATGGGAGTACAATATTTTTAATTGAAGTACATCTGGCCAAAAATGCCGAAAATTTTGATGTATATTTGGTAAGTTTATTATAGCAAATGATAATGATAAACAGAAAGATAACTCAAAATGCTGCACATAAAACGCTCTGTTAAAATACACCAAAACTCCTCCTCATAATCTTATTCCCTTGCCTTAGTAGAAGATCGTACTTACATATACGTATGTATGTAAATATGTTTGCATGTATTTAGATATAGGTTTATAGACGGTCGTCATGAGTTTGTTCTTCTCTATCCATTATTCATTTTAGTCAATTGGCACTCTTATTTATATTTTTAAAATTCAAATACGAAAACAGTAGAATGGCTAATTTGTTTTTCTCGCCTGGATACCATCAGCATTATTAACATAGTAACGGCTATCCAATGAGCTAACGTTCACTGATAACAAACTTTCAGTTGAAATCTACATTATTAGTGGCTAGAGAAGGATGTTCAATTATATTTCATTCAGATAAAATGAAATAAAATGGATGGGCTTATTTACTTTGATATAAGCTTGTCAACAAAATTATTAAATAACCTAAGAATGTATGAAAAGAAAAAAAAACTACATACACCCTGAATACATATACTCGAACCAACAAACAACTGGTTACCAATGTATCAATAGGATCTTTATTTTTTTATAATCTCTTAAGCATTACCGAAATATGAGCATTCGAAAAAATGCAAATTAGCCATCCATAAAATGTTTATGTATACGCAGAGTATTATTTTTCTTTTAATGTAATGAAAACTGATTAATTTTAATTGATTTAATTTACATTACTTTTGAATAAAATAGAAGCTTTATTTCGTAAACTGATTTGTTCAATGACTCAGTGCCATTTAGCTCTGTAATGGCTCTCTAACACTAGTCATGTATTGACAAAGAACTGGGAATAATTTTTATATGCTTCTATATAATATAAGACTTTATAGCCAGGTTGTCCGAGCTTCAGGCGCGTTACTGTTGATCTGGGTGGACGAACATTGTTCTGATGTATGATGGTCCTTCTGACCAATGCTGGCCGCTTATAGGCGCTTGCTTCAGTTGTTAATACGAGTTAAATGTCTAGCAGAAGGAACACAAAAATACCATCAAACACCTTTCTGAACGTCAATGTCCGTTTAGTCAGCTTTGCGTACATAGCCCACATTACTATTATTGGCTCGAAATATTCTTAGTGTTTACATAACGTTCAGGCTCAATAAGTTATGTTATTTTATATACATTTTCGGAAATTGCAAAATTTTTCATCGTTTTAGTTGGTTGATATCAAATTATAAAAACTAAAATTCTAAAAAAAAAAATACCGTGCCATATCATTCATGTACAGTGCTCGCCAAACATCCACATACATTGTCTTAAGAATTTTTATCTCTGAATTCTTTCTTTTTTTTTTTTTTAGTCTGATGACAATTTCTTCACAATCGATTCTTTGCTTGCGAATACAACTTATAATGTATCCGTAACGATGGTACATTCGAATAATAAATATTCGGTTATAGCTCAACAACAACAATTTACAACATTACGTCGTGGCTATACGCCGGAAAATGTAACTGAAATTAAAGTTACAAATTTCATGGAAGACAAATGCAATCCAATGTTTTTGACTGCGACTTTAACGTGGAAACCAGCAGCAGGTAAATATAAAAAAAACAAAAAAAAAACTCAAACTCAAACAATTTTATTGCGTTAAATATAATTTTAGTTTAATATTTTATAACATGCATATGTATGTATGAATTGTTTTTAATTTGTTGTCGTTTATTTTCTGATTTCTGGCAGACCTCACCTGTCATTACGATGTTATTTCTTTTGCGCCAGAAAGAGCTGAATTTCAACCTTTGGAAATACGGGATGTAAGTATAATTATATATTTACTTGTGTTTGTACATCAAAGCATGTATATATGTATGTAAGAATGTTTAATTTTTAATTTCCACAAATTACGCATGATTTATTTTTAATATTGTTTTAAAAAAAATATGTATACTGAAAAAATGTTTGGCCAAAAAATGTTATTCAATTTTGTGTGAATACAACGTTCGTAAAGTTATGTTTCCGCACCCATTCCTACTTTTGTCGCTATATTTACAAATTATGTAACACTTATAAATATTATAAATGTATGTATATACATAATTATTATTATAATTATATAAATATTATTATTATAATTTATATAATCGTGGATTTAAGAAGACAATTTCATGATATTTATTTATATTTTTTGTGCACGTATGGCCACTTATATTGTTATTATTAAGAAAAATATTTCTATTTTTTAATATGATAAATGGAAAAAATTATGTCAATAGTTACAAAGACTGTCATTATTTTCTGACTACTCTATCCATACTGTTCCATGAGTGTATAATATTCTATTTTTTGCTTGTCAGTGATTGTTTTCGCGACAATAATATCAGTCTTATATACTCAGTCGAATTATCTGGTCTAAAACTAATTCTGAATCTATGGATGATTTAAAAAGTGGACTGTACAATTGTACAAAATAATCCTGCGTTGTTGCGAACTTCAAGGGGTATAGTATGTTGCAAAAGTTGAGAGCCGGTGGAATATTATCGCATCCATGCTCAACTGTCGGAAAATTATGATTTGTATTTTATAGTTATTTTTCATAAATCGAATATAGATTTATCATTGTTATTTTTTTCTCAGTCTAAATATGTGAATTTTTTTATAATAATACAAGCGCTTTAATCGCCATATGTGTATGTGCAAATATTTTTGACTCAGTGAAAAAGCTTAAAACTTGTTTGTAAATTCCGTGTAGTATTTGCTTGATTGTATTTGCCATATAAAAGAGAAAGGACATTCTCACCACATTTGTAAACAATATTAAGGGATCAACTCTTTATAAAGATTTTAATTGGTTTTGTTTGGGTTTTCTGATGTCGTTTATTTTCTCGATTTTTTTAAGTATTTGCCGAAATATTTTTATTTAAAGAGCACAGTAGCTGAATGGCTAGTCCATCAATCTCTTAACGTAATATGGCTTAAGCGGCTTAAAAGGGCATCAATGTAATGATATGCAGTAGTAGTACATCAATTTTTAGATAATGTCTTTAAATGACAAGTATAAATCCAGTTTTTATAGCTTCCAAATAACATCATTGCAAACAACGAGATGGCCCTATATACTAAATATAAATTAAAAAAAACTGTTCTAAATTACAGTACACAGAATAGAGGCAAATTTATAGTCATGTTTTGCCTATGGAGTAATTTTACCCAGTTCTATTAGGACAAGATAAAGTGTCAAGACTGCCATATAACATATACAAATTTATGTTTATCGATATTTTTAAATATGTTTGTTTTATTTATAAAAATAATTTGAATTAAGAGTATTTACACGAAAGACAAAACGCTTGCAAGTTCATCACAGTTTATAAACGAATCAAATTAGTAGCCATGTTTTTTAAAACCACCACCGCCACCGCCATAGCCACCACCACCGCCGCTACCAAAGCCACCGCCGCCTCCATAACCACCGCCACCGCCACCTCCATAACCACCACCTAAACCATGACCACCGCCACCACCGCCTCCACTACCGAAACCACCACCGCCGCCGCTACCTCTTCCTCCGCCTAAGCCTCCACCGGGACCGCCAGAAGAACCACCACCGGGTCCGAATCCTCCGGAACCACTATGTCCACCACCGAGTCCATTTCCACTGCCACCACCTAGTCCAGAGCCACCACCTAGTCCAGAGCCACCACCTAGTCCAGAGCCACCACCTAGTCCAGAGCCACCGCCTAGTCCGGAGCCACCTCCGTGTCCACCACCTAGTCCAGAGCCACCACCTAGTCCAGAGCCACCTCCGTGTCCACCACCTAGGCCAGAGCCACCGCCGAGACCATTACCACCGCCGCTTCCATGTGATAGAGAGTTACCGCCACCAGGACCGAAGCCGCCACTACCACCTCCAAGACCAGAACCTGAACCTAGGCCGCCACCACCGCCTCTTCCGCCACCTAGTCCACTGCCGGAACCCCCTCCTGGGCCAAATCCTCCTCCAGAACCACCATGGCCTCCACCAGGACCAAAACCACCACTTGCGCCGCCATGTCCTCCAGGACCGCCACCGCCTCCGCCTCCACCTAAGCCAGAACCAGAGCCAAATCCACCACCACCGCCGCCACCTTTACCACCACCTCCTCCTAAGCCACCTCCAGGACCAAAACCGCCTGAGCCACCGTGACCACCTCCAGGACCTCCACCATGGCCCCCATCAGGACCACCACCTCCCCCACCACCACCAGGGCCAAAGCCACCACCGCCTCCACCACCTCCGCCACCTCCTCCACCGCCTCCTCCACCACTACCATACGTCGCTACTTTGCTACCATAGGGTAAGCAATTAACTGTGCAGTTTATCACTGCCAAGGCAACCAATGTCACCTGCAATAAACCATACACAAACCGTTAAATTTGTCTCAAATGTGTAGATGTTTCAATTCTCTAACAACTGTCGCTTATACTTACCAAAATTTTATTCATTGCTGCTTTATTTTAATGTGGCTCTTCTAAAAACTTTCTATGACTTGACTTGTCTATTTTTTTCTAATTACTAATAAGATCTGTGTTGAAATATTCCCTTTTTATAGCATCGATTTAATACGACAATCGTTTATTATCGTTTATAAATATGTCTGTCTGTCGGTGGGCAGCTTCTTTTCACACATGTATTAAATGCCACATGCGGAAAATCTATCATGTACGAATAAGTATTTATTAAATAAAAAAAAATCAATAAACAACAATAACAATTACAATAACAAATAACATTTAATATCAAACATTCAAACATTTATACTGTATTAATAGATTTAATAATATTGTATTATAAAATGCATACAATCATAATGTCGTAAACAATATTGAGGCATCTTTTGCAACATTTGAAAAGGCTCCTTAGCATGGTGTTGTTATTTTGCGGAGTTTTAAAATATTTCTGTAAAAATTTACTAAAATTTAGACACGCTAATAGTAGAGCATTACGATTGGATTTTTATTATAATCCATTATTAGTTCCTCTGATTATCGTATCCTATCTATCTCACTTTGTTTCTCTCTCATCCTCGCTCTCTCGGTCTTTCTTCCACGATCTCACCAAGTTTTTTTGTAATGGACTGCAGAAAATTCTATAACAGAACAGGATATATTTGACTGTTATTATTCTTACTATTCTTAATAAAGCCTTCAGTTTAATATAAAAATATTACTTTGCCATGTTCAAAAGGGCCTCATGAAAAAATAAGAAAAAATGAGAATTCCTCACAACATCTGCATTTGTCTTTCGTTGTACCGGACAGAACTATCATTGAATCCCTAAAATCGAATATGTGTAACCAGTATGTTGATAATTTTTTAAAATATTATATGCTTCAGTGGTAATTATACATCTCTTGTAAACAACACCCTATGATTTTACTGTAATTCTATATACAATATATGTATGTATGTATATTCAACCGTTTTACATTTTAATCTTTATAAACATTTATATACAGTACTAAATTTATTTTTTGCAACAATTGTATCAATACATACTACTTTTATATAGAATTATTATTTTTTTTCCTGTTTTTATTTTTGATTGTTTTTACATTTTAATTACGTTTTGATTTTCTTAGAATCTGTAAAAGATAATTAATACCGGGTTAAGGTTTATAGTACTAAGATTACATGCGCTTAAACAATATACACCATACATTGGATTTGCCAAACGTTTCTGGTGTCTGTATAATTTATTAAAACGTTATACGCGATTGCGGTTTTGGACCAACGGCCATTCGCTAATGACTCTTATAATTAGTGTTCCTTTAACGTATTTTTTTACCCTACTTTAGGTTTGACGATAAATTCTACTGTCGATAACTGTAATTTATTTATATTTATTGTAATTAGAAAATCATTTAACAATTTAACTAGAAATTTAGACAATATTGTAGCATGATAGTGATGGCAGTTTACGTCATTGTTTCTTCGTACATTAATTTGTATTTCAGATCCGCAAAATAAAATGTTGTGAAAAAGTTTGAAAAGTTTAAAAATTTCCTAGGAACACGTTAAGTATTGAGTAACGAGTTGCTTGCAAGTATCATATAGAACAATAAACTTTGCATACCTTACGTTTCTTAATTAAACAAAAATAATGCACGTTTAATTATGTATTGGATTATTTAATAATTTTTATTGTACATAAATAAATGAAACTATAAATGATTAAAAACGAATGAAAAATAAAGTTAAAAATGAAAATAGGTGATTATTTATTTGTTTAATAATTAAAAACAAAAACATTAAATAAAAATATTTTAACAAAAATTAAAAGAAATTAACTAAATTTGCCGACTATGGTTTATTTATGTTTGTCAAGTGTAATACATGTACGTTTCGAAATTATTTTCTTTTCAATAATTGAATATTTTGAATTTTTTGAATTTAACATGAAACACTCTTTGGAATATGAAGTGGCTTAGAATATTTTTGTAGTTGTTTAGCTACAATCCTACCAATTACAGTTGCCTAAATATTTATCCACCAGCTAAAGTATAATTAAAGTCAATTGTATAAAATTCTTTAAATACTAATATTTTTTAAGCTATGCTGCGAATAAGTGCTTGATAGTGAATGTCATACGAAGAGTGTATATATCGTAATCGCAATGTTGAAAATATGTGTTTAATTAACATCTTAATTCGATTTACTAAAATTATTTATCGTTCGCCTCTTAGCTACTTACTTACTTTCTAAATTGACCTTAATTTTATTCATAATTCGCGGAACCTACATATTTTTGAGAAACTTTTCATGAAAATTTTGTTCACACCCAGAGTTTTTGTCGGAAATCTGCTGCGAGGAAGTCGCCGGCACACTACCTAGTAGTCTGCGGCTTGCCACCTACTACTACAGAATATTTTCCTTTAACAATAAAATATAATTTTTGGTTGATGATTGTGAAATTTTGGTACAATTTAATTATTATTACTGTATTCAAACCCCAAAATGATTATATTCAGATGAAATGAACAAAGAATCAAATCTAACCTCTATATTTTAAATTGGCTTTCATCAGCCCAGTTGTATTGACTTTTAAACTAATTTCAATGATTTTTAATTTTATTTAAATTCTTTCTTAAATTTTTCGTTCGGCGTCCATCAAAAAACGATTATTAGTCTGCAGGATTTAAATTTATGCACGTTTTGTTTTAAACGATGTTTAGTTTTTTATTTAATTTTCTATTTCAATGCTTTGTTACGTTTAATAGAATCGAAAAACTTTTGAAATGTTTTGCATTTAAGACGTTACAATTTTAAAAGCTACAGCAACAATTTTAATTTGTGGTATTTGTAAACGTTATTAATAAAAAGAAAAGTTTTCTTTATCATGAATTATACTAATTTATATATTGAATAGTAAGAAGAATTACATTACTAAAGTTTTATTTCTTGATACAGGGGGAGTACTTACCCCACTTTGTTAGGAGGAGGAAATTATGTTTATCAACAGAAATTTTCAACAAAAGAATTTGGAAATATGTCTGTCAGTGTTTTGTGTTTTATCTCTATTGGTAACAGATGTTTGTTATTAAAGAATTTAATAAAATTTAAGCATCTACTCCGCTACTTTATTAGACATCTTTTTGATTATAACTCACACAGAAAAAATTATAAAACTTATATAACTTAAAAGCCGTATTATTACACGTGTAAATTTGTTAATTTTCGTTCTTTATTTTATTTAAGTTCCACAAATTTGCAAAGTATTCGTATTTCCAAATTTTAGTTTATTGGTCATTTCAAATGTCTCAATTTTTATGTTTCATGTTTCCTTAATTTACTTCAAAATTAATCTCTGCTTCTCCTCAAGGTACAAAGAGAAAAAGATCATTAGATTAGGTTTCAAGTACCCACACTTTTCTTTTATGCGCGTAGTTTCCTTTCGCTAAGTTTCAAGCTTCCACATTTGAAATTAGACTCAGATTTATATTTATATTGAAGGTTAGCTTGACAATCTTTCAAAAACAAATTTTGAAATTCGTCTTTATTTGTTATTTTTTAAAAACTCAAATGTTCTAAGTTTTATATTAATTAAACTAAAAATCTTTAATGAGCATATTTTGGTATTATTTCTTTATGGAAATGTTATAAGAATAAGTTTCCCTTTATTGAGCATATTTTTTTAATAGTTGCAAATATTCAAAAGTACTATTTTTCCCCAAATTTTCTACATTAAATAACTAAAAGTGTAAACATTTTTATATCTTGTTCATTTGAACCAAAAACCAAAAGTGTAAAAATAGAATTTACTTTTTTGATTATTTTTTCTTTTTAATCTTGTTTTCAAAAATAATTCTTATCGGATCTACGCCCTAAAGACTTCGCTTTGATGAATGAACAAGTCAATAGCTTATGGATTTTATATGGTAGTGTGCTAGACTATTAGCGCAAGGATCGTGGGTTAAATTTCCACTAGAGACTCCGGTCTGTTACAGTATATCGAACATAAGGTCTGAGTTACTAAGCTCGTAATAATTATAATATAATTTATAATTGTATTCTAATTAGTAAACAAATAAATAACAACAGTATTCTATACATCTATACTATGTTGGGATATGAATGCTTATTCGAAATACTTATTTCTTACATATTTAAAACATAGGCAATACTTTTGCGTACTTTAAATTGAACATTTATGAATGTTTGTGAGATCTTCTTATTTAAGTTTTCAAATTGCAACATGTCAGTCAGTTCTGTTTTAAAAAGAAACAACTTTTTTCATTATTTTATTTTTTCATTTTCCATTTTTAACGAAAACCATTTTTGTAATAAATTTATTTAATTGAAATACGGCCTGCCAAAAATATTTTATAGCACAATAAATTAAATGAAATAATTTATGCAAATAGGAATAGACATTAAAATAATAAATAAAAATAAAAACCACAAAAATAAAAAAATTATAAAACAAAGCTTATTATGAAATATAAAATAAACACGACTTTGAAATTTAAACAATTGAGAAAAAAAAATGTTAAAATGTTTATTAAATATTAATTAGTTATTGTATAGTAACATTTTACAACGACGTCATTCTAAAACTGTTTTCTGTGGATTATACTCGTAGAACAGATAGGATCAAATCTAGAACCAATCTTAATAAACGTAGCAGCTCTTTGTGCACGCCCTCCTAATTTAACCATACAAGAGGAGAAAAATTTTGCATAAAATCTTTTATTTTTTATATTCTAAACTGTTAAACATCTTAAGAAAATTTAAAATTTTATGTAAAAAGTAAATATGTATGTAATTTCATACATAATAAATTCTTATTTAAGAACATATTTTGAACTTTTCAGGTAGGTACCCTATTAAGATTTAGAAGATTAAAAATGATGTCTTAGTTTTGAGCACTTTTTTATAGATTTCTTTAGGCTTAAAAACATCTTCATTTTCGTGACTACTACGCGTATAAAAAGATTATATTACTTTAAAATTTGTGCTTTACAGAGAAAGTGAAAAAATTACCTAAAATGAGGAAATTCTTATAAAACAATGTAATATTAATTAATAATACAATCTTACAATTCCTTTAAAATCTGATCTTTTTCTTTAATTAATTTATTTCATGTATTTATTTATTTATTTATTTTAACTTATACTCCAAAATATTATATTTTCAAAGACAAAATCCAAAAACTTGGAAATTGATTTATTTGGGTTAATGTGGCCCTTTCTTAATATCATTTTATTTATTGCATTTCTTGAATTGTACTATATATAGATATTCAGTAGTTTTTTTAAAGCATTTTCAAAAACAAAGTTATTTGGCGGACCCTTTACATTCTAAATACTGACATACATTTAAATTAGAACATAATTTGTCAAACTTTATATTAATTTATTATCAATATCTTTTTCAGCCTCGACAGCTATATAAGTATACAATGGAAAATTTAACTTTTTCATCGGAATATAGAGTCGGTATACGAGCCATAAATATAAAAAATATGCGAGAAAGTGGATTGTTTTGGCTAGCATTTAAAGCGCCCTCCTGTATCGAATGGCATAATTATAATTTTAACATTTGTGGTAAGTTTGTGCAATTTAAAATTATTCAAATTTAAACGAATTAAAAATCATATAAAGATCAAAGGATAAACTCTATACTGATTTGTTGTTTTTTTTTCGATTCAATCAATAAATCTCTTATAGAAAATATAAGTGGAGAAAATAAGAACCACTCAGAGTAAATTTATGTGCTGTTTCAGCAAGACAAACGATTTTACATGTTTATGTGGAAAAAAACACTCAATGGAGTGCTTAATCTTAAGGGATAGCCTACTAAATATTAGGTTTAACATTTTGATCTAAAAGGCCTTTGAATTTTAAATTTACTACAAGCTTTACTAGGGGTACCTACACTTTTGCGGGGCAAAAATATGGAGTTACCAGAAAGTTTTCCATATTTTGCTTATGGTTTGTGGAAAACATTAAATTTTTTTGCTTTATTATAAAATAGGAATATAAATTAATAAAATAAATACTTATCATAAACATCTATTATTTCTACAAATTATTGCTTAAAAATCATTAAATTTCTTACATATATTGGGGTACCTAGCATTTGTCGGTCCACTGTATTTCAATTGCTTATATCGAAAGAGCGAAATTAAACTCAATTGAATTGAATTTAGCAGGGGGTTAACTATTTTATGCAACTATAATTCTGAAATCTACGGATTTATGTAATGAATAAGACGAATCTTACCTGAAACAACTTAGGAGATAATCTCCCAATAATAAAAGCTTTAATCTCCTTTAGCATTAAAACAAAATAAAAACAATTAAGTTGCTGAATTGTAATGAACTGGCAATTGCGCTACTTATAGAAACTATTGTAGGCTAATACACAATTTAAATTCAGTTACTTTCTAGTAACAAAATTTGCGGAATTAGCTTAATAAGATAAAAAAAAAGAACAGGAAGTGATTAATGTCCACCAATTCTCGTTATTATTTCGGTTAAACGGCTTACAATCTGCTTTAGTAAAAGTTTTCAATTATAACTGCAATTAAACTTAATTGTACATAGAAGTTTAAGATTTTTCTAAATACATAAAAGACATAAATTTTATCACATAACATTTCTGAGTACAAAGATTTTTCCCATTGAAAAATTTAGTACACCTTTTCTAATTTTATACTAAAGATGATTTAAATGTATGGATATTTTTAATTTTAACAAAAAGCACCAGCCGCTCCCCAGGGATTGCAAATTGATCAAATGTTTGAAGATAAAAATGTTTATGCACTTAACATAAGTTGGTTGCCGCCCACTCATTTGCCAGACAATTACACGCTGCGTATCCAAGATGGGGAAACAAAAATCTATCATTTAAAAAAGGTAAGTGGTTAAGTACGTTACATGAATGATTTGGTATTTGATTTGGATATTAAATTAATAGTTTCTATTTGTACGCATTTGTAGGTGTATCTCGTTGTTTACCAATGTTCAATATAAAGAGGATTGTAACAAATTTATTTGGGATTAATTTCAATTCCTATTGTAAACAACTTCAACATCTTTATTTGGCACAATAAGAAAAGTCAAGATATTTTAATCTGTAGAATTCATTTTAATAATTGTTGATAAACAATAATCCGTGGAAATCGTTAAATTACGTTACGGAGAAAGAAAAAAATAATAATAATTAATAGATGATGGAAAGTAATAGGTAGTATTAGTAGAGAAGACCATCATTCGGTTAAAGTGTGCAACCCACGTCTAACGTGAAACAATATGAACTAATCTCTGCGTCTGACAGTCTTACAAAAGGTGCTCATGTGATCTGATATGATAAAGCCCTAATGTTATTGGATATATTAGATTCCTATGGACTTAAAACTATCTCCACTGCTTTTGCGGTGACCATTTTACTTTTATGAATGCATGAGCGATCCGATGGTGACCAAATAAAGTTGTATGCGGAGTTTGTTTTAATGACAAAAGAATTCCAAACCCTTTTTCATTTCATTTGCTTGCATTTCCTGTACTAACTGAGTTCCACCAAACTAGGGAAGAAGTTTGTCAGCGCAACGACTGCACACCAACAGAGTTATATTTAATATTCTCTTTTACGATTACCTTATTGTTACAGGGCAGCGTAGAAACATAGTCATAATGTGAATTGAGAAGTCAGATTGCTGTGAATATTAATAGCGCCTACGATGCTTAAACTACAAAAGCCAATTGCATTCAATTTTGATTTAATTTTCGATTTAATGTCAATGTTGATAAGATTATGAACTTTTTCGTTTCTGAATCATAACAAAATCAACATATTCCTACAGCAAATAAAGATGACTAGGAGTACTCATGACAAAGTTAATGGTCAGAAAAATTTTAGTGTTTGCATGAAGTGGTGGTGGTGGTGGGAAAGTGGTCTACAGTCAAACTCTTAATTTAATAACTCCCACCTGACGCCATATATTATCACATTAACCTGTCTATGACAATTTTCTTAACGAAAAACTCTCTTCAATAGAAAACGTTTTTCGATATGATAATCATCGAAGTTATCACACCAACCACCATACGTACATATGTATGTACAATGAGTACATTTAGCAATAATTATAATTTTTATTTTATATTTACGATACAATTTCACACACATATTCTGTCCTTCGATCTTAAAGTGTATTTAAAACACAAATTATCGAATTTTGTATATTTCTTTGAAATTTCCACACGTCATTTCATGTCTTTTAGAATTCGGCTTTGGTGCCTCTTATGTGTGCGAGATACAAAACTCGTTTCAAGGGTTTTGGCAATACTCATTAAAAAAGATAAATAGCTGCAGTTTAACGTTGTAAAACAATTCGTACTTCCCTACAGCATTACCCTTAACACATTATCATTGTATTTAGCTAATACAAATACAACAAATACGGTCTCATTTAATCTTCTTTGTTTACTTTCAGGATGTTCATAATGTTCTTATACCGCACATCACCCTTCATGGAGTGTTTTATGAGGTGAATCTAACAGCATCAACACCCGGAGGACATGCGACAACTTCTTATAGAAATATAACAAAAACCGTAATACATGTACCAGGTGAGGCGAATAACAAATGTTTCGTTCAAAATCTCAATTATATACACAATAACTACATATATACATACATACAGTAGATATTCATACATATATACATATACTTATAAACCTAAATACAGTTGAAATTTGTAAGATTTTGTTACCAACATCAAAAAAACTTTCGTTTTAGAGAAATAAATTTGAGTGAAAATATTTTCATAATTTATATGCAAGTATGTACATACGTAAACAATGTATCACAGTGTATCTGTATCTTTCAAAACCCTCAAGTGTAATTCATACAGCTGTCGCCAGGAGCTTAGACATTTTATTTACATTGAACTTTATTATTGGACTAACAATCACGGCAAGACTTCTTTTACTCATGTAATATGTGAGATTTAAATAGCTATTGTCAGGTACCTAGAAATATTATTTTTCCTTGTAGTGGACATCACTACTCCAGTAATATATTTCGTTAATTTTAGAAAATAATTTTATGAACGAGAAGAAAAGACGACTTAGTGTTTGTTTACATTTGACTAGAAATTGCTTAAATCTTAAGAGCAGTGCGACTGAAAGTTATGATGAATTCATTGAGTGTAAAATTACGCGTTTTACAGTCAGTGCGGAGTATCTAGTGCAGTTTAGGATCAATAGCCTAACCATAAAACCTACCAGCTTTAAAGGAATAATGAAATGAAAACAAATAAATTTTAAATCTGTACACATCATTCGTTTAAAACCAAAAATTTACGTCGATTGTCACAGAAGTTCGATGCTATCCCCTACAGGATTTTAATAGTTTGCTACCTACTTAAAGTTTCAAAAGCAAAATTTGGTAGAGTTTCCAAACTCATTCCTCATACATTTCGATATATCGAGCATAGAACGGGAAATTACTTTATTTGACCGTTGACTAACCACGTTATGTACAGACCATGGTACAAATATCCAACTTGCTTATTATAAAAAGACTTTCTTCTCTTTTTGCATTCAGCTGGCTTAGTCATATCCCTGTAATGATTTTATTTACTGATTTTAATATGAGTTTCACTACCCTCAAAAGATGTAGCGTTTTACTCTAGTGCTGCAAACTTGTGCTGGTACTCTATTCCATCATATAACTGTTCCATCTTATAAATTTTTTTCAAATGAAAACCTTCGAAGATTTTGCCTTTTCTTGAATTTTCATCCATAGCACTGGCTTTTGATCTGCAAAGCATAAATGAATTTTGATCTTACACAGATCGTTTCAATAACGATATATATTACTGGATGTGTAAGACAGTCTGTCTGTGTGATGTAAAGGTGAAACGAAATATTACAAACCTATGTATGTATATGGTTTTCTTACTTGTGCTTTCTTGTTTTCTATTCTAATTAGCAGACTGTGACTGTTTCATACTGAATTTAATAATCTCACGCAGTGCTTATGCATTATGTGTACGATTGTATGTACTCAATTGCACTTACATTGGTATTTTGCAAAACCGACAAAATTCTTGAGTTAAAAAAAATACAAAAAAAAGAAACAAAAGCATAAAAAAGTAAATTCTTAATATTCATTATTCATATTGTTTTTTTTTAATTGATTTTGTTGTTGTTGTTGTAGAAAAGAATCCTTTTGTAAAATTGATTGCGGGTATATTAGCACCCATATTGTGTGTTGGCGTTTTATCTCTGACGTTGTACATAATTCACCATCGTCGAGTAAAACTGAAACGTTATCGTAAGGAGAGAAGTAAATATTTTCAGGTAAAATTTTCCAGTTTTCGCTTCTTTCTAAAATTTAAATTACGTCTTTTTTTATAAATTTCTTTTAGGAACTTGAAAAGAAATCCCCTTTTGATCCAAAGGAAAACTTTAATTTGACTACTAGTATTAAGCAGACTTCCTACGCCTGTCAGGTTGATTTGGATGAATTAACACTGTTCAATGATGACATGGAAATTGATCGTAAAAACTTGACTCTTTACGAAGTATTGGGTGAAGGCGCATTTGGTCTGGTTAAACGTGGCGTATATAAGGATGACAAAGAGGGCACTATACAGGAAGTGGCTGTCAAAATGTTGAAAGGTATTTAATCATTATTGAATACACTATAATTATGGAGGATAAGTCACTTCTTTTTTATAGACCATCCTTCAGCTGATGAGATACGTGCTTTTGGTCTTGAAATCGAAGTTATGAAGTCAGTAAAGAAACATCCGAATATTGTAAGCATGATAGGACATTGTACCCGTCTTAGCACAGAAATGATGTTGTTGACCGAGTACTGTAGTTATGGTAACTTACTAAACTTTTTAAGGTGATTTCTTTTTTAAATCTAAAGAAATAATATACAACAAAGGTTGGTAGAAGTTTATACTTTATACCGGTTAGGTTGTTGTACCGATATTTCAACAGTATTGAATAGGTCAAACGGACGCAACGTTTTGCAGAGTGAAAAGTAGACTGACAAGGGGAAAATCACATTTTTCAAACGCTACCACATCTCCGGAATGCCAATTCAGTCGGAAATGCCGCTGATTGCGTAAAATTGCGAAATCAAACCAGAAACAGGGCGTCCAATAAACTAACCTCGACGTTAATAGTTAGTAACCGCCAACAATGACCTTAGTTCAGCTTCTAACCATCATGAAATTTTTGGTAGAAATTAAACATGTGCCTTAAGAGCAGGCAATGACCACAATTCAACGAAATTATGCTATTATGTCATTATTAAATGTAACTAAGACTTCAAAGATGTCGTCTTCCATGGTGACTCTTTCCCTAAGACATATTTATATTAATAAAGATTCCTATGTTTTATAAGTTTATCACACATTCTTTGTTTATAAATGTACAATTAGATAGCAACCATTTCCATAAATATTGTATTAAAACTGTGTATAGAACATGCAAACTAATGCAAAAGAATTATTTTCTATTTAACAGAGATGAATGGCGTTTTCTACATGAATTGCAACGACGGAAACAAATTCTTACCAAATGTTTTGTGGATATTGAATTGCCGCAAATTACCGAATCATACAATAAAACGAAGGAAAGTAATAATAAAGAAAATATACCAACAACTCCCATTTCGCCTGACCATAAACAAATTGTGGGGGTAATAAAAGTCAAAAACAATTCAGAACACACGTATAGCCTCGCCACAAAATTTAATAGTTCCACACACACCAGCAATGAAGAGCATGATCCTGCAAATGATAATTATATAACAAAAAAATTTAAAGAAAAACTTAAAGCAGCTAAAATGGATATTAAAAGTTTAAAGTTTTTCATTAGCAATAGCAGTGATGATAATATGAAGAACATTGAAAGTACAATTGGGAATAACGCCCAACATATAGAAAATTTAAATTCAGTAATAAGAAAAACGGAAACAAGTAGTAGTGCGCCTACTTCCGGAATTATATCCCCGGTAGCTGTGAATAAATCTTATGATTATCATAGTTGTTGTACGAATTCATGCAAAAATGATGTTGATGTGATTATGCGTAATGTTGGTGATGCAGCAGCTACATCAACAAACTGTGATACAAAAGCATTAGATTTTATGCTAAAAGAGCAACAAAATAAAGACACTCAAATAAAAACACCTCAATGTACAGCAATTGAAGTTAAGGACTGCAATTGTAAATTACATCATCATCAACAACAACAACAACAACAACAATTAATTAAGAATAAAAATACATTTAATACTGTCGTAGAAAACCTATCCTATTTTAAATCCTACAGTTCAAGCATGCTCAACGAAAACTTAAAAGACACTTTAGCAACGCCAACAACCACAAATCTAAAAACTGCTGGATCTGCTACAAGTAACATTCAAAATCAGTACTCAGTGAGCAATATTAATGATTATAGCAGACTACCTTTAGCATGTGGCGATTTACTACATATAGCACGCCAGGTGGCTGTGGGTATGGTAAGATACATATTTTTTTTTTTTACTTAAATTTTGGAAATTTTAATTTATCTGTTTTCTTTTTCTTAATTCGTAGGAGTTCTTATCCAAAAGCAAAGTGGTACACCGTGATTTAGCAGCACGCAACATCTTGGTAACCAGAGACAGAACGGTCAAAATTTCCGACTTTGGGTATGTATAGGTTAGAAGACTATGGTGTAATATAAATGTTTATTTCTGCTAAATGCTCCATGAAGCATTTTCTCAAAAATTCTAGTCCGGTTTCTTTGAGGTATTGCTTGTCTTGGCTTACATAGTCTAGTGTGATGTATCCCCTGAATTGTTTTGTCAATTCGAGAAAACTATCTTGTTCTTTTCCAACTGTGCAGTTAATGTAGAACCAGCTCCTAAATTTTCGATTCTAATAAATAGACAGATTAGACTCAGTCTAGAATGTAAGCTTGACTTCATATAGACTCCTTTCTAAGCCTTAATCCTTAACTTTCCAACATCAGCTTTACTTATGAATTATTTACAAATATAATTACGGCTTTTCGCATTACGATTCCGTAACACATTGCAAACTTGATAAATTAGAAAAATTATGTAGAAAATAATTTTAATTAATAATTAATAATTTTTACTTTTCAGTTTAAGTCGAGATGTGTATCAGGAAAATATGTATAAGAAAACTGGAAATGGTAAATTGCCTATAAAATGGTTAGCACTAGAATCCATGACCCACCAGGTGTATACAACACAAAGTGATGTGTAAGTATTTAGTAAAATGTTTCATTAATATACTATATTTGTATTTTTAATTTCCTAGTTGGTCCTATGGAATTTTATTGTATGAAATTGTTACATTAGGCGCTACACCCTATCCTTCGATACCCACAAATAATCTACTGGAATTGCTTAAACGTGGTTATCGCATGGAAAAGCCAAAAAACTGCGGGCAAGAGTTGTAAGTAAAAAGATTCTAACAAGTTTCGAAAGTAAATTTTTAAAATAAGTCCTTTATGTATTATGTTTATACACATATTTGCACATATGTGAGTATGCACGTTTAACTTACATTTTAATTAAATAAATTTATTAGTTTGTACATTGTTTTCAATTTAATTAAAAAAAAACAAACATATAATGTAAGTTATGTATCCACTAACATACTTTAAAAAATAAAAATCTTTCAAATGTATGTATTAAACAAACAATCATTCCTACATTCTACATATATATGTATATATGTATGTATGTATATTCATCATATACAGCAACATTCAATTTAAAATAAAAAATATTCTTAAATACTCTTAAATACCTATGAAGTACATAATCTCTTAAAATGCATTTAATTTATTTAAATCCCTTAAAGCTTTAAAACTAAAAGTGAAGTGTTTTTAATTAATTTATGTTATTGAATTTAAATCATTTTATATTTGTTAAATTCATTTTATGTATATTGAATATCATTTCTCTATTATTATAGCTACAGTTTGATGCGCTCCTGCTGGAATGAACATCCAAATGCGAGACCAACATTTACTGAAATTGTTCAGAAAATTGATGTTATGATGAAGAACTTTAGTATTCAAACCGATGACAATACAATTAAAACTGAAAAAGAAACCATTTCTTCTGTTTCTGACAAAATGGAGAAATTAAAAGAAGTGCATTATTTAAGTCAACACGAAAGGTGGGCATATGAAAACCTATAAACTTATATTGAAACTAAGCTGAAAAGGCATTGTAGCTTAAATATCCATAAATATCTTTCTGTTGGTTTGTTTTTTTATTTCATAAAATTCGTAGATAATATTTATCTTGACAAGTATACTGCTACCAACACCCTCAGTGATGAATAATCTGAATAATAAGCGATATAAATAAGTAGCAACTTATCTTATTACCTTACCCCTACCACAAATTATTTAATGAACGCAAGATTCTGTTGTAAATATTCCAATTTGTCTTATTTTTTTGTGTACAAAACGATTGACCAAGACTCGCTTTTCCAACCAGCCGTTTCATGCATGTATGCAAGTTGAAGTACGCTTTCCTTAACGCTCATGCCCTGATTGAAACTATAAATGTTGCTGAAATATTTGTGAATAATTTTTTTTTAGTAAAATGTCTTTTTGTATGAGCAAAAAACGATACCCCCATCTATTTCCATTTGTGGTGGTTCTTTACAGTTGTCCCTTATCTCCTTATCATCAAGTGCCTTATCCAAATGCCGTTGCCAAAATCTTAAACACGCATTCGACCATGCATTCTATTGGTCTTATTTAAGCCATAGGTACATATATTGTACAGATGGTGATAATAATTCTCCTATGTCTCCATTCTCTCTAATTATGTTAATAATTTTTTTAGGAGAACATAAATATAATTTTATACGCCTTTAATATATCGAATGCATTCAGTATTCATACTAGCCTCGCTCTACCTTCAGTTTAACGAGCGTTAACGTTAATTGTTAATCTAATTATTATTGCTTAAATAAAACTGACTTATGCTATTGTATATGCATTTAATTTAATTCAATTAAATGAAAATGAAATTCCTTTTTCTTTACAGCTCCGTACAACATCTTTCAAGTGACAATTCATACTTAACACCTGTATATCAATAACTTAGATAATGTATAAACAAACTGAGTAACTGAGTAAAAGTGATTTTTAAAATAATTCCTTTTTAGATGTAAGATTTCTTAAGAGAAACTGTTACATTAATTAAGATCATAACCACTTTTGCATACCGGTCAATGTGTATCCTTAATGTTTAAGTAAAGCTATTCGCATAATTGAAAGTATGTCTAAATAAATCTTTTAACATCACAGTTATTCAGATTACATTCTTGCTTTATGTTTATCTAAATATATACATATGTATTGTTTAACTAAAGAACTGAGAGTTAAAAAGTGTATTTTACATTTCTTTAACTTATGCTTATTGGTTTACTGTCTGTGCAGTCTAGTTTTAAGTTTTAAATATTTTTATTGTTTTTGTATTATTTATTATGAGACGTGTTAGCCCAGACTTAAAATATTGCTAATCCTTTTATAAGAGAAGCTATCGAAAAAAATTACGATGTTTAAAAATCAAAAATTCAAATTGTTTTAAATTGCAAAGAATTCATACGAATACAAAGGTTTGATTTTTTTTTTCATCATCAAACACTATAAATTCATATGTTTACAGGTTTCGGTTTGAGGGCACATACATACATATATGTGTTTAACTAATCATCTAAACTAAACTGGCTTAACTCTGAAGTTAGATTGACAAAACCAAACTAATTAAAAATTCACACATTTACATAAGTGTGTTTGTTGTTTATTCATTTATAGGTTTTATACAAGACTTTCTAAATACAGAAAGTGTTTTCTTTTTATTTTTTCTTAAAACGTATGCTAGACAACAATAATCTTATACAGTATACATGCTTTTGCTTTGAATTGTTGTTGAACTGTATTCAAATTCCTTAGTTATTGTTCTTCAAATTATAGAAACCGTACAAGATTTAAAACTGTTTCACAAAGAATATTAACCCAAGCACTTAAAAACATATTGCAAACGGTATTGAGCTTAATGCGCACTCTTGTTTAACAGCAAGATTCACTTCTGGAGGGAACAATATTTTATTGATAGCATCTGTACGAGAGATGTATTTGTATTACAATAATTTTCGAAACCGATAGTTGGTAGTGTAAAAACTTTAAAAACAAGTCTAACTGTTTCGATACCGACACTGACTCAAAAAAACATACGTATTAATATGTAATTCAAAAAGGCGATATTTATTTCATGTGTTTTCAGTTCATCATAACAATATGTATTATTTTTATTTACATTTTAAAACAATAGTTTTAACAAAACTTTCTGCTTTCCATAGGTGGAAATTATAATTAAAAAATATTTAAAAATACAAAAGAAGAAGGAAATTAATGCCTCATTTGGTGGCGTTTAAAGGCCAAGATAAGTTGGGAAACTTTAAAAGAATGAAATCAAATAATAAATTATATTAAATTAAAATCTAAGGCCTATTATAGTCTAGACCCAATATGTTACGAGCCTGAAAAAAAAACAACAAAAATAAAAATTAGATGCTAATTTCAAATAAATGGTAAACTTACTGTAATAAAAGCTGAGTTAAATGATCTTTGGAACTTGTGTTTCACATCTTCGGTTTGCTGAAGCATAAATTGTAACTGTACTGCTTCATCCATACGATGCTTTAAAAACTCCCAAGTATTTGTGTGTTGTGGCGAATTATCTTGCATCATATATAATTCGGTCATTTTCATAATTGTCGCCAAACCAATGCGCCTAGTATACCATCCGATCTAAAAAACGGAATATGGGAAATAATAAATAATGGTTACAACTAACTTCACGTAGTTGTGTAACTTTAACTTTCAGTTGTTAAAATTCTTTTAATACCCTAAATAATGTGAAATAAAATTTTAAAAAATGTCCAACTCTAAATTTTATTGATTTCAATATCATTCATGTTGGTTTTGATAATAGAAGACCTTAGAGATGGTTAATAAACTTGAAATAAAATGTTTATCCTTTTAAAGGACACAGAGCTCCCTGTTTCATCATAGTGAAAGTCAGACGTACTGCATTCTGTCCCCCTTATAATATGTAGAGCGAATTGTTAAAAATATATCAGACAAAAGTAATTTTTTGTTTTAATTTTAAAAAACCATTTGAGCACCATATTTCTTAATACTTACATCTACGGAACGATCGCCTGAGTAATAACAAATATCATCGACTAGAGTTAGCACTTGAGCTAGCGCTGTAGAGGCATTTTGAGGCAACGCTATTAAGGCCAAGGCCTGTGGCCATTGAGCTTTATAGGGCGCTATCATTTCCAAACGTAATCGAACAAAACGCACCAAAAATTCAAGTGGATCACTTATTTCTTTTTCACCATTATTCGTTTCCTCTTGGAGCATTTTTAATAGCGCCTCATTACACTTGCCATTGAAATGGGACACCAATTCAAAGCCGCCCTCGGGAAACATTCCATGTGCTACGCTGGGAAAACCAACTTGTTCAGCGCCCTGTACAATAGCATTGCGAGTCCAACCTAAAGTAGGAACATGTTGTAAAGCAGCCTCTAAAATTTTTGTACGTATAGCATCCGCTTTGGCATTTTTGTCATCATCTTCTTGTTGTTTTTTAGATTTTTCTCGCTCTTCAAATTCCTTTTCGCGTTGCTCCTCTTTAGCTCTGAATTGATCGATTGTAGTAGCAGCAGCATCATCTTTTGTTGATTTTGTGCAAAAACTTCGGTGGTGACGTAATTGTGTTTGAAGACTACTCATCTTTAAGGTCGTTGGCGGTGAATGCGTCGTTTTTGTTGTCTGTTTATAAGTTTCATTATTATGATTTATCTGTTGACTGCTACTGTTGACTTGTGTTAAAGAGCGGCAAGCAAAGTGTTGACTTAGATTTACATCTAAAACATAGAAAAACATATGTATTATATTATTAATGGGGAATTTTAGTTTTATTTATCTATATACATACATTTGGTTTTTATTTATGTGTAATGAAATTAACACGATTATTTTTAATATTCATTTCAAAAAAAAAAATAAAAAAGTTTCATATATTTCTCACCTATCTGTTAATTATTGTATCTACGATTTGAATTTGTGGCTATTTTTGCATTAGGGGCAATGCAGTAGTCCGCTTGGATTTTCCAACTTGATGGGTACATCTATTTTGCAAATAAAATTTAAACTTTTTCAAATCGACTCTAATCTCAATTCTATATTTTTCTAAATATATTCATAGATTCGCTTTTTCAAAAAAAAATTTTCTTACATGCTGTTTATCCACTTACTTAAAAAATATTAGTAGCTGGATAATCAAATTCAGACGAATAATAAAAGTTAGCATATACATCACGTATAAAAAAAGAGTGTCTCCCTAAAGAAATGAAAACTAAAAAGAAACACAAACTTGAAAGATCCTAAATAGATCTCCATTGCCAACCCTGACCTGTCCCGTGTTATTATTTCCCATAAACTCATTATTAATTAAAATACAAAAACATAAATTTTGATTTAAATTAATATTTATTCAAAACATTACATTACATCAACATTAACTGTTTTTGAACTGCTGAGAATTTTCCAAACATTCACTGGCTCTCGATAATAGACTACGCATTAAATCGAATGTGCATAGATTTTGATTTAAAATATTTATTTGTCTTCCACGATCCAATTCAAAGTTCAATTTCGTTTCTCTGTCATTAGCCACGTTAATATCCAGCAAATTTAATTGATTCAATTGCGGTCGTTCCACGCCTTGTTCCACGTTATGAAGTTCAGCTTTAAAATGGGCAATTGACAAGTCCAGAGCCTTTCTCAATAATTGCAAATACTTTTCATCTATTTCTCGAGCGAAATCCCAAAAACCGGTACGATTGTGCAAATCCTTGAGAGCAAAATAACGTATGGCATTGAGAGAAGAAATGATTTTATCGGAATTTTCTAAAAGATCAGTTTCGACACTCTGAGGCAAATGCCATATGTTTTGCATAAATAATGAACGGAAATGAGCACCACAAAAAGCTAAAGGCAAATCGGTATGCATTTTCAACGCGTCTGCCACCAAGTCTTTATAGAGCGTGGCCAAATAGCCAGCAATGCCATGGTGTTGAACGGATTTCATAAGATTTTTTAGTATATCATATTTGCCTTCATCTTCGAAACTCAATATGTACAGACGTAATACCTTAAGTCCTAATTGACGTAACTGAGTGTGAGCAGAATAGCCCACTAGATTGCAAAGAGTAATGCAGAATGTTTTATGCACGTCCAAATCCAGAGATAAAACCGAAATTTTATAATGCTTAAGATTTTGAAGAAGTTTCTGCATAAGCAACACTGCTTTTTCATGCAAAGCCGGCTCGTCTTGTAATAGAAGCTGATACACCAAATATAAACCAGACTCCATCAAATACAAAGGGTGATATACCTTAGGTACAACGTTTAGATCTATGCCCTCCTTAATCACCATGTAATAGTAAATGGCCAAACTTTCTAAGGGTAGCTTTTCGTTAGTCATAAAAATATTCGAAGAACTAAGTTCAAAGATTCCTTTCGTTTCATCTAAACGTCTTTTACAACGAGATCTAGGCTCAACAAACGATAATAGAAATAAAGGATCCCCTATGCATTTTGTAATTCCCTTTGTAAGCGATGTGGCACATTGTAAGGAATAGGTATTGCTTTTCTTTTGGACATCGTTTGAAAGATCGAGCAGAGACAGCGGTTTTCCTAATAGTTCCACTAGGAAGCAGCATAAGACATTTCGTTTGGTGATTCCTACAGGATGAAATATTTCCTTGTCATCCCGAGGCGAAGAACAAATGCTCTCTATTAAAGGATCGTAAAAGAGGCCCACCGTAATATAGTGCATTAAAAGGGCTTGTATTTGATTATCTTGTTCCAACAAACGTTTTTGCTTGTCATCGTAGCCTTCTTTCAAATAGTCTGGCACAGGTAATCCTTCTAAGCGTGAATATATGGAATTCAAACTCCACTCCAGTGCACGGGGTTTCTGATCGCCATGACGTAATAGAACAATCTGAAGAGCTCTTAACGCCGAGGTGAAGACGTATTCACATTTATTTTCCTCTATTAATTCCAGCAATTCTAATAACAGTTCTTCTGTTGGGGCATGGGCTGCTACCAGTTTAAACAGTTCCTCGGCACAACCATATAACGCCACATTTTGATGGTAGGATTTATCGTTGAGATTTTCCAGGATTACTTCATGGTATAAATCCATAGCTATTTTGGGTAGACATTGAAGGTTTCGTGGCGCATCTTTGTTACTGGTAAACAACAGAGCGACACCTTCATACTGCTGTTCCTTGATCAGCTGTTTGACTAAGAGCTTTAGGTTCTCAGCAGAGCACTCCTCTGCAACCGGCTTAACTAAATTACTCATGATTTCCAAAGAAACTTTAAGTTTTCTTCAACTTTTTGAAAATGAACCTCCTTCTTCCAACTGACTTAAAAATTTTTAATTTATAATATTAATAATTTCAATTTAAAAGCAAAATTTATCGCACTTAAGAATTTTTATGACCGCACACAAATTTACTTTCGCCGAATGTCAAAATGTAGAAAAAAAACAATAATAATTCACACATACACACGCTAAGCGCTCTCTTTAAACTTAACATCAGCATGAAAGCAACTTTCGTAATAGAATTGTCAAAATTCTTTTTAGAATATTGTGAAATAACTCAAGTCCTATGACTTATTAAATAAATTTAAATAATTTCTAAGGAAACTTACTTCTATTATTTAGAAATTTTTGTAATTTAATAAATCTATTTAAAGAGCTAAAATTTGCCATTATTTTCGTTCAAAAACTGTACAATTTAAAATCTATATTTATGACTTCTCTACCACTAGAGTAAATAGAAACTAATAAGAGTTTGACAGTTATGTGTGAGTTTTTTTTTATTAGAAATTGAAAAAGAAAACAAAACTAGCAAGAGCAATAGAGAACAACTATAAAGAGTTGCTTTGAAAATATACATGGTTGTAATTTACAGCAGTATCTATTCAAGAAAAAAATACCATGCTTTGAAAGAGATGAGAATTAAAAATCCGTTAAAGTTTTAAATTAAAAACGAAAAGCTTACGTACTGAATTAAATAGTATATACAAATTTATTAAAAAATTTGTTAAAATGCAAATTAAAAATAAATTGCATAAAGGATTGTCAAAATAGATCAAAAAGCTAGTGAAAAATACTGCAATAAATGAAAGAATATTTCAAAAACAAGTAATAACTATTGAGGTACTAAGCAATTTAATAGATTAATTTATACTAATAAATAAATTATGGAAAGCTTATATATACAGATTTGTTTATTTCGTTGTTCCTTGTTGAAAAAACGTTGTTTTAGCAATTAATACCTACCTTGACTTATTTCTTATTAAAAAATAACGCTATTTTAGCAATATCATTTGCTAAACAGTCTGGTATCACTTCAGTGAAATTCTTATTACACCGAAATGACATTTCTCTCTTTGATTCATATTCAGTCGTTTCTCGACTGGCGTCGCGGTGTAAATTTTTTTAAGTGAACGGATGGACGTAAATAACAGTGTGATAAAAGAAATAATTTTAATTTTTCAAAAAGAGGTGAAATTTTTATAGAAATTTAGCTCAGAATTGTAGTACAATTAATAAATGAATATTTTTAAACGCCCATTTATTCACTTTCTTTAATAAAACACCATTTATAATTTTTTGATTTTAACAAATTCAGTCGAGTGTAAAAAAGATAGTGTTTTTTCTCTATAAATTTCTTTTTTGGTGTTCTTATTTTAACTCTCATTTTTCGTTTGTTCTATTTTGCACATCAACAAAAACGAAGAATTATGAATAGAGAAGAGAGCAAATGAAGAAAGAGGGTGGATAAAAAATTGCAAGAAAAATCTAATGATGAAAATTTATTAAAAGAATAATGATGCTATTTAATCAATTAAAAAATAATTGTGAAATAAATTTAAGTGAAGATGTTGATTTAATTTATGAGATGGTAAAGTAAAAGCCTTAAGAAAAATTTTTTTGAGGAAAAAAGTGCTGTGTGTGTGTTAACTGGTCTGTGTTTTTTTAATCAGGCGGGCGGCGGCTGCATTGAAAAACGACTTCATTTCGTTACAAGAGTTGAAGCAAAAGAAAAAATCCAAAAGTTGTCTGCTTCCACTAATACAGCTACGTGAGCTAAAGAGTTGGCCAAGATTCGTTAACATCTTTCTTTTTGATACACAACCAGCTAAAATAAAATCCAAAAAATCCTGTTTTTTAACCTTAAAAATAATAAACAAGAAGAAAACAACACTAACAATAATAAAAAGAGAATTCAAAAAGAAAATAAACACATACATATATACGCCGAAATAATATACTCAATAAATAACAACGATATTAAGAGCATCATAAAGATACTTCATTATCATTAACAGCAATATACCTAAGCCAAACGAATGATCATTGATAAAACATCATAATTAACAAGCAGTCAATATCATAATCGCGTTTATTATCATCCGCATTATTATTAACTTTAACTTCAGACTTTCCCCTGTTTTTGTTAAAGTGAATCTAGGAAGACAAAAAGCTAAACGGCTCCAAAATGTCGACACGCTCTCAGTTAACGAAGGATTTAAATGGTAAGTTAAAAACGGTTTTTTTTTGTTTTTTCGATAAACAAATTGGTAACAGATTTAATCAAAATACATACATAAATTTTTAAATGAAATAAAAAAAATAAATTTACAGGAGCCTTGAATTCGTAGTAGTATGCGTGCTGCGTTTGTTCCATCTCATTTATTATTGTTATTAAATTTCTTTGTCTTCTCTTTTCTTTCATATTATTTAACTTTTTCTATCATTACTCCTTCTACTTTTGTTTTCTGTTTTGTTTTATTCGCAGCCGCTTTGGTGTTGTTGCTTTATATTTTATCCTTGTGTATCCATTTATGTAGTTTTTGTTTATGTCTCTATACGAGTGAGTAATATTTTGTTTTCAAATTTCCCCTCCTTCATACATACTGATTTCGAGTGTGCGATTGCACATGTATGCGTCATGCAATAACATTTTTTGCTTCATTTCTGGTATGACTTTATTAATTTCTCTAATCGTTATAATGAATGCACTCTTTGTAGTAATTACTACGTTATCGTTGTTAAGGATATTACTTTAGAATAATCGGCAAGGGTAGGCATCTTGCATTCCTAATAGCAATTTTTGAAGAAGTAAAGCGGCTATTACACACTCGACTTGACGAGAGACAGTGTTTTGCTTTTACATTATCCAGCCAAGTATCTAAACTGTTTGATATTCATCATCAATTCATCTTTCATTCATCAGGTGAAGTATGCAAACACGAATTGTGCTCTATTATACGAGGTTGATGGTTTGCCATCAGGCGAGTTTGCAGGTGAAGTTCTCTTGTGTAATAGTCGCTTAAAAACTTGAAGGATTAACAAAGAGTTACAGAAATGTGTTGACAATTAAAATAATGCATTAATATAAGTTTTGTTGGTTTTTTTTATTGATTTTTAATTAAACAATATCCATGTATAGGATAAGCTATTACTAATTTGAATCTCTAATTGGTTAAAAAAAATGTTACCTAGAGATTTACCCAATAAGGTTTTTGTAGCATTTGGTAACTGCTGCAAATTGCAAAAGCGGAGCATTTTGGAATAATTCTAAGACAATTAAAAGTGAGTTAAATATTTATAACAGGTCAGACATCAAAACGAAATATGAAAAAATATTTCTTCGGCGACTTTCTCTCAGCAGATTTCTGGCAAAAACTCTGAGAGTAAATAAAATCGCCATGAAAAGTTTTTAAAAAAGCTGTCTTTCGGGATCGACTTTAAACTGTAGGTCCCGGCACTCATGTGTAAAATTATCACACACAACGTGAGTGATGTGAGAAGCTAGGCCAAAATCCTGACTGATGGGTTGTAATGGCCAATTATGTATGTTATGTATGTAAATATTTATAAATTTAAGAGGTAACGGTTAAAACTCCACAGAGAAGATGGAAATATTTTTTTATTATTGATTTTGAAATTTCTTAAATTAAGAGGATTCTCCACTATCCTAAGCAGGATGGATACTATCAATAACGAGCATTATAGGAAGGTCAGGCACGCCATTTCTTCTGAAAGAGTGCAGAAAATAATAAGACTATAGGATAGATGGTTTGTGATAACTCTATGTTTTTTAATGGAATGAAAATATATTTTTTAAGTTCTCTCATTTGAAAGATCGTTCATAATTAATTTTATATATCGAAATATTATTGTTAAGAAAGAAGATTTTGTTTATTCTACCTAAAGTGACAGATTTGCACTGTTTTGTACCGTTAATACATTGTACCCTCTCATGAAAATCGAGGTCTTTATTAGCGAAAAACTTTGCCAATCGAATATTACGGGTCTCCCTTTCGCTTCTATTGGCCATAAGAGTTAATCAATAAAATTACTAACGAAGAACTGGTTGTACAAAAAATTGGTTAAGGATTATCAAAACTATATATTCGAAAAATATCGTTTCTTTTTTAATTATGTTGGTTATTTTTATGTTAAAATCAGTGTAAATAAAATTTCAAAAATTTGACTTTATACCTTCTATACTGTTGTATCTTTTTGTACAATATTTTAAAAATAGTGTTTTCTATACCAAAAAATATTTGCCATTAATTTTTATTACCTAACCGAAATAAATTAAAAATGTAAAAAGTTTAAATTCGTATTCAAAATTATTACCTGAGTTAATTTTTAATTTATGAGTAAATTGTGATTTTTGTTAATTTTCCAATAATCCCCGACATAAATTATTCAATCTAAAACATTGTTGTTGATTTTTATAAAATTTTCACAACAACAAAGAAAATTGAGGTCAACAGAGCGCATCGATAAATAAACAGGAAAAATTAAATAAAAACTTACAACAAAAAAAGTATGTATGTACATATACATAAATAAATAAAATACGGAGCAGAACCAGCAACCAAGACTAATAATAAATTTCATTTATGCTATTTGGATTCTGTTGCTGCTCGTTGTCACCACTTAACAACAATGTTATACTTTTAGATTTAATGATTTTTTATTTTATTTTCTTTGAACGCACATGCACATATATTTCAATATATTTATTTTTATTTGGTTATTTATGGATGCAATCACTTGTATATTTTCCGTTGCAGTAAATGCAGCCAGTCAGCAAACATTTAGAAAATAAGTGAAACACAGAATTAATGTAACAGAATTTGTAGTATAACTATCCCCCGATCTGTCGCCTTAAAAGATTTGCCGCCTTGTATGCTGGTGGTATTTACTAAATTACTGAGTTAACATTACAACCAACAACAGTAACTTTTATTAGAATGAAAAATAAATTAATACCCGCAGAAATTTATCAACCTCTTGACCATTTGTTCTGGTTTTATTATACAAAATTACTCATTTTATCCGTTTTCTTAAATTAAAAATTAAATTGATATGTTTATTAAAATTAGAAAATTCAGTCATGAATTATTATTGTATTCTTTTTACCACATGAAAAATAATATTTAAAACTATGGAGCAATTACAATAGGCGTTTGCTTAGATTAATGGAAGTAGAGGTTATCAAAAACAGATACGTCACATTTGAAATATCTATTATCAAACGCTAAATACATATGTACATATTTATTGGACTTAATCGTTTCACTCAAAAATAAGAAATTTCTTTTTTTACTCCTAGCATTTCAAATAATGTTCTTAAAAAGATTTAAAAAAAGTTTATATGTAATGATTCTGTATCTTTAGGAAGAATTAGTTTTGCATTCATATTTCCATTACAATACATATTTTTCTTACATTCTCTTTTTTTTCTTCATCAAAAAAAAAATTTCATTTAATTGTCCTTAAAACGGAAATGATTTCTGTTTTGTTTTTATTTTAATTGAGTTCAACAAAGTTATGAATCGTCATCCAACATTATAATCGCCATCATAATCATCGTTTTACATCAGATTATATGAAAAGAATAGAAATTATTTCTAGTCACCTCAGCATTTAATAACATCTACTGCTTGCAGTTTCTTACACAGCACCGTGAAGTATTGAAATGATTTACATACATACAGACATACGTTAACACGGACGTACACACATTAAGTCTTGAATTCTTGTCCTCTTGTCGAGATATTTGCAAAAGAGTGTTTTATTTTTGAATTCTGCTCTTTCTAGCATTCGTTTAAAAGATTTTATTAATTCACTCTTTGTTGTATCTGTTCTCAAAAGTTCATTGCAGGCAGAGTAAGTTTGTTTGATTGAGTTTGTGGCATGATAAACTTTTGAAATATTGTCAACATATTTTTTCTACTGTCTATGATTTTTATTTATTTATTTTTTCAACTTTGCTTCTGTAAATGTTTATATTTGTTTTTGTAATTGAACGCATAGTTTTGCACGAACGCATACAAATCGTGTATCCTACGTATGAAAAAATAGCAGTACAAATAACGAAAGAAGGAAAGAACTTTCATGTGTACATCTACATATCTAAAAGCATGTACATATATAAAATGTGTATGGGTGTGAGTGAGTATGCTTAGTCAAGAGCATCAAATGATAACAATTTTATATCTACTCTTCATCTCAGTTACTATACTCTCATTATATGTACTTGACGACAATAACAGAGAATATGTACTTACATATTTGAGTAATGTTGCTGTAAGTACAACATTACTTTATAATTTTTTTTTTTTGTTTTGTTTCCCGCATGTCATAGTGTGTCTATGTGTTTTGAAAAAAGTGCAATAACCTTGTTCTTATTACTTATTCATGACACTTTTTTATTATCATCATTTTTGTTATTATTATTGTTGTTGTCATCATTGTTTGTGTCATATGCTGCAAAACAATGTCAAAAGTAGAGTTTTTGATTGAACTTTTACAGTATGTTGTAGAATAACTCAAACATCACAATTGTTCTTCGTAAATAGTACTTTAACATTTGATTTTTTTATATTATATGTACATGTAGTTTTATTGGCTTTTGTGAAATGTGTATTCATTGATTAAATAAGTTACTACTTTTTTTGTATTTTTAAATTTAATATTTTTAAGCTTTACAGTTTAACGTTACTTATCAAAGTTAAGTTTAATTTATTTTTATCGTCACATTTCACAACGTTTTAAAGCCATTGTTTGCATATTTAGTAAGGCTTCTTTTGGAATACTCCTTATTTTGTAACACTCGTCCTTACAATTGTAATTGTGGTTTCATTAATCAATATCATCATATGTTTGTATGTATGTACTATTTATCATCATTAAAAACATTTAGTGCAAATTTTAAAGGTTTTCTCTCACTCTCTCTTAAGTTTTATTAGTTATGCACTTGTTAACTAAAGGCCTTGTTACCATTTTTAAGAGACTGATAAACTCTGTTAACTTTTTGACTGTTCTGATGTTGTTATCAATTATGAAAGGGAATTTCACACATACACATGAAATATTTGTACATATTAATTTATACTATTGTATGTGGAGAGCTTTTTTTTCTAATAATTTAACTTCTTAAGTCATTCTTATGTATAACTTGTTGTTATATTGTACCTTATGTCTATTAAAATAAAATGTTTGACTGATAACAGCTAAAACAAATAGAAAAATCGTACTTGAAGCTATACATAGTACACTAACCATTGAAAAGTTGTTTATTTTGTGCCTCGAGAGCACTTTAGTCATTCATTGCATTTAAACGTTAGCGTACAGACAATTTTTTAGTCGTTGTTCTTTTAAATTTCAATCATAGTTTCTTTCTTATTTATTTGTGATTAAAAATGAAAAGAAATAGAAATTGCTTTTACTTATTTTGCGTATAAATACATTAAAAGATAAATACATAATTATAGAAAAAGAAATTCATTTTTATATCGATGTTTATACATACATACATATGTACATACAAACGTACGTGTTAAAAGTGTGAAAAATTTTTAAATGCTTTTTACCAAGCCCAATAACAGCAACGCAACAAACAAATAAAATGTATACAAAAGAATTGATGAATCATATTAGCGATTATTTACGCCGCATAATTGAGTTACAAGTGTTGGATGTAACAAAAACTAAAGACAGAGGTAAAAACACAACACAACAACAACAACAACATCAATTATTATTATTTTACATTTGTGTAGGCATGACTTTGAGCGTACGTGTATATATACATTGTTACTGTATTGTTGTTGCTTATGTTTTAATTACGATTAGTAATGTAAACTATCTCAAGACACACATTCACGCACACACACACACGTTGTAAATCAATTAAAGAAATTATTTAAATTAAAATTTTGCTGTTTTATTCTCTTCAAGATTACATGCTTATCACTCTTGTTTTTGTTTTCGTTTTAATGAGAAAACAATTTTCATACTCTTTATTTTTATTTCTGTATGTGTACGTGACTCATTTCATTTAAATATTCGATTTGTTACTTATTTTTGTTTGTTTCTTTTTTTTTATTATTTATTTGCAATTTTTGTTTATTTTCAAATAATTAATATTTACTTACTTTGAGAAATTAATAAATTTAGTTAAAAATGGATTACCATTGCCATGTTGCGATTTAGTTTAATTTCAACCTTCCATTTAATTGTGTTCAAATAAACCACACCTACATATATAAATACATTCATACTGTTATCGATTGTGCCTATAAATATTATTTACAGTGTTGTATAGTTATTTGTACAGAGATGATAAGAAAGTTTAATAGAGATGTTTTGTAAATAACTATGATAAAAGCTCAAATATTTTCATATATTTTTTAATATTTTATGACTTAATAAATACTTATATTATTAGTTTGACTCCAGCTGTGAAAAACTTTCGAAATGCTTTTAAATAGATACTATTCCGAAAAAATATTTTCTTTATTTGAGAAATAGTAATAACTTTAACGTTCTCAATTGATTTTTTTTACCAATACTGTATACAGTTATATATACTCGTATTTAGTATTTCTTATCAGTCAGATTCTTAGAAGAAGTAAATATTGTTCATTATTTACTTCGTTTGAAAAATTTGCAATCAATTGGAGTAAATAAATATCAAAAATAAATACATATTTCAATAACACTCATATACAAAATAATAATAATAATGTTGAATGCGAACCTGCTGAAATGTGTTTAATATTTAGGAGTCTACTATTAATTAACATATTTTATTAATTCTACATCTGTTTATTACCATTTTTATATGTATTGTTTCATTATTTTCAAGACAAATGCTTTTTCGTGACTTTACTAACCCAAAAAGTTATATGAGTTAGTGCCTGCTAACGTCTACAGTCAATAGGCTTCCGATAGATACAAATCATCATAATAAACTAGAAATAATAATTTGATTTGTTTGTTTTTTTTTCAGCAAATTTTAACTATATCATCTCATCTATTTACACTATACACATTTTAGCGTGAATTTAATTTGTTTTTCTTTTTTAATTCAATGGTATTAAAACTAAATGTTATTAAATGAATATTTAATGAAAAAATCTTTGCCAAAATTGTTATTTTAGTGGTCTTCTGCCTGTAGGTATACTGGTAGAGCTTGTAATTATTATTATGTTTATTATATTGCAAGTTGTAGTTGTTATTATTTGCTGGTATAGATTTGTGACACAATTTCACCATTAATTTGACGCCAAAAAGGAAAATGTGTGTAAAATTTTCGTTTTTAATACGAAACTAGTTTTTCATATTCACCTAACGATAGCAACAACAAGAACAGCCACAACCAACGCATGATTATGTACATAGTTTGATATATTGTGGTTTTAATGGTGTTGTTGTCGTTGTGGCTGTTTTTGTCATTGTTGCTTTTGATAGTAATAAACGTATCTAATGTACCTTGCAGAGAGTATAAACAATTATATACATACATATACACGCGTACATTTTGTATATTTAGACTACAATTTTATTACACACTTTACTTGATGATTCGCTCTTCATTTTTCCTACGTCTTTACCATCTCTCTGCTATAAAACTTTTTTCTACGTATTTTTTCGCTATTAAACTGAAAAATTCTTGTTTGTAGATTTTTGCATGTGTTTAAGTGTAAATAATTTATATGGATGTAGACTTATGTATGTATGTCTACGGGTCATTTTACAATGGAATGAGCGGTGGACAATCAAATGGCACATGGCTGAACACGTAAAATATAAGAAAACTCTCTTTAGTTAGAAATTAATCAATTTCCAGCCAACGAATTGGCGATGAATTTTTTTTTAAAGTAATTTGTCTAAATTTTGAATGTACTTAAGAATATTTAAAACTGTTTTTTGCATAAGTAAAATTGATCAAATAAAAAAACAACTCAGTATATGCAACACTTGCAACAATTACCCTGAAAAGAAACATGAAAACATTTAGGATAATATGTTGGAAACGAGTGATTCAACATAAGATACAAACAGAGGAAATCAGGCATAGGTATTGATTATAAACAGAATTTTAACTCTGACTATTCAATATACAATACTTGAATAGTAATAAAATGTGAAATGACCCACACTCTACTCTGTTTAATCTCTGCTTAAATTCAAAGGAAAAAATAATAAATACGGCTAAGTTATAAACACATCACCTAGCCTAGTTAGTTTACTTTACTTTTTTATTTCATTTTGTATTATATTATTATTTTGTTCTCTTGTTGTTTTAGTTGTTGTAGTTTCCACTTTTCGACGAATAAGTGTAATTAGGTCGCCTAAAGATTTCTAACACATTATTTTTCTCTTTTTTATATATTTTTTTTGTGATTCTTTTTATGCTGATACACAAAATAAATCATAGTTTTTTTTAGTTATAAATTAAACTTTTATTCTTTAAGCTCTGATTTTGGTGAAGAAAAAAAAATATACCCGCCTAAATTGTCCATTGTATAGCATTTACAATGAAAGCTCTAAGAAAAGTTAACAAGTTAAAGACAAAATAAAACATTTAAAAGGTTTCAAATTTCTCTAAACTAGATTTTCATTATTTTGATTTGATTTTTTTTTTTTAATTTCAAAAAAATTGTTTATTTGTCATTAATTTTCTTAGATTTTCTTAATGTAGAGGAGTTTGTAGTAACTTAAGAGACCGTAGACAGTAAATGTCTTTGTTTTTGCTTGGACTATTTTATAATTTAATTGACTTTTGGTTAACCCAAACCAATTACTACAAATATTTAAAGTGCTCATAAAAATAAAATTTTGAATAATTACTTTTTTTTTACTTAATTTCTCTCTTTTAAAAGTCAGCTTAAATTTAATTTCTTAAAAGTAATGAGTCTTTTGAAATGAATTTAAAAGAAAGAACAATGAGAGGTTGCAATGAAACGCTACAAGTCAGTGATGGACACAAAGTTATAGATGCTAAATGATACGAGGGTCACAACGAATAATATTTGGTCATGATTCATTGACTTTATGAAAATTTTGAATAATTGTTTCATGTTTAGAGTAGTCCAATTAAAAGCTATATTAAATCTTCGTCGTACATAATTTAGAATTTATAATATTGGTCAAATGTAAAACGTTTCGATGACGCCATGGTTTAATCGAGTATTCAAATTTGTTATGTCATCAATTGAATCGCATCCCGACAGTTACTTCAGACTTGTGATGACTGTGTAGTTTATCTAGTAGCAGCAGATTTTCTTATTTGCGTGCTCTTTAAAACTATAATTTCTTTTATCTGCAAGCAAGATGGCCGCTGTCAATTGACATCCCAAACACTCATTTCAAACTTTTAGGGTTACACAATAAGCTAAACAAAGATAAACCCTGCGTTAGAAAGTCGAGAGCTCTAAACGTTTTTACCTTAACACGTTCGCAGACGATTTATAAAAATGGAGTGAAACTAGTGGTAAAATTAGTAGTTAGAACGTCTGACTTTTACAGCCATGGTATATACAATAAATCTTATGAATTAAATAGTATTTTTTTTAAATACACATTTTAATCCATATTAGCATATTAATTAAGGTTTTAATTGAAAATAAAATCAATAAAAATTGACTTTAAAATTTGACGTAATTTTTTATCATTATGAAAATGAATGTTACTGCATTCACGATTAACAAGACAAAGGCAACAGTGCTAAAAGAAGACAAGATTATATTAAATTATTATTATTAATATATCTTGATGAATAATTCTTTTAAACGCTTTGGATTCTTTCTATCCCAAAAAAGGCAATTTTGTGTGTTGAATATAATTTATTGACTGACCCTAATGCGAAAAACAAAATACAATAAAACTTTGTTTAGGCTAAATGAAGAGTTACAATTATGAATAAATAGTTTGTACCAGTGGAGTAGGATTAGGTTATCGCTAATGTTAAGTCTTGTAATTTTTCTAATTCTAAGAATCGAAACCAATCTCCATATATCATTGTAAAGAAGAAGACATTTACTTGAATCTTCAATGAATGCTAATTTTCTGATATTGTATTTAAATACAATGAACATTTTTAAACAATTATTTCTAAAAACACATTTAAATGAGTCATATTTCATTCCATTATATTCATATCAAAATTAAAAATAAAATAAAAAACACACAACAAAACATCCAATGAAAAGTGGCTGATATACGGTTAAGTTATGGATATCGGGTATAATTTTTATAAATATTTTAAATAAAGCAACTGCAATAAGGAAAGCGCACACATTAAAGGCAATGAACAATTTTAAAGCTGTAGTAAATCTTAAATTTTGCTTCCTACATCAAACAAGAGATGTTGAGAGAAAAAGATTTATAAAGTAGAATATGTATTTATAAGAACTTATTAATTTATTAAAATTAGCATTTGTGCAATTGGGCAAATTTACGAGACCTCTATCGTCAAGCTCCAGGCAGTTTTTAACGGTCAATGTAAAATTGAATGAAGTGTCTATCATTTGTAAAGATTGTGTTTGATGTCTAGAAATCCTTAAAGAAAGTTATAAATCTAAATTGTTTCGATTATTTAAAGGAAATGTGGTTGGCAATTTACTAGGATTAGAAGGAGAAAAACGTTGATTTATCAATTGCACATTTAAACTGTGCAAGTTTACGAAACTAAATTGTTTCGCAAACTTATTTACGTAAACTGTGCAAATTATTTTTTACGAGAGTAAAATAATGTTTTAATCACAGTTATAAAACTTATAAACATTACCATAAGGTAACGTTCGTTTCAAAGTACATTTGTCTTCGTTCAATAGGTGCTAAAAACTACAAAAAACCAAAAATTACAAAACAACCCTTGATTACGGTTGAATATAAAAGTGCTCACGATAGGTTGAACGAGTCAATCCAAACAAAGATCATAGAAACAATTTCCACTTGCAGTTCGAAATGAAATTTCAACGAAATCGACCTGCCTCTGAAGCGCTTAATGATCGCTGCAAACAGATGAATAAGTTAGTTAAGTGCTCTCTAACGATTATACCATTATCACTTGATAAATGAAAAAGCCTATAGTTTGTTTGGAATAAAAGTTATGGTAGCCTATTGTCTTTTACGGTTTAATCATTACAAGGTTTTATAAACACTTGCGAAATACCCTTTTCTATTATATACAAAAAGAATTTCTTACACGTTAAAAAATAAATGGAAGTTTAAAGTTAACGAAAGAGGAGATTAAATATAGTACATCCATCGTTTGAATTTTAGTTTGGAATAATTTATATACGTACATATACATACATATGTATGTATGTATCTCGTTATATTGCGAATACATATTTGTTCAAAGTAAATATATTCTTCTGTGGTTTTGTTTTTGGTAGAAATGACAATTTTGACATGATGTTTTGTTTATTTGAAAAATACAATCTATTGTCATGTCGTCATAGAAATGTATACAAAAAAAAAAAAAAAGAAAAATATTTACATACCGCTAACACTAGATGAATGGCATGAACTAAAACTTTATGAAGAATTGAAAAGAATGGAAAAAAAGAATGTTGAGCTCCATTTACACCCATAGGAATTAAACATTTATTGAACTCCATAGAAAACAAACTAACAACGAATCTTTATGCTCATGACCTGTTCCGTTTAAGCTGATACATTTTTTTTTTACCAAAACGTATGTTCATTGACATTTAGTTAGTGGTGTTTGGTGGTAGTGGTAGTAGTAGTAACATTGTATGAAACGATAGTCATCGTTATTGGAGGGCTTACGTACGCCAACTATTTTGTTGATACAATGAGTTCTTATTGTTCATTCGTTTGTCTGCATTTTCCGATTAGAATTTGTGATAAACATCTATATGTAGTATTTACTGTTCTGGTGTATTGCCTAACAAAATGTCTATGAAAATATGGGTCACACTTGTGTTTAAACAA
This sequence comes from Sarcophaga subvicina, assembly GCA_936449025.2. Lineage (NCBI taxonomy): Eukaryota > Metazoa > Arthropoda > Insecta > Diptera > Sarcophagidae > Sarcophaga > Sarcophaga subvicina. Next base: position 1,488,007 of record OW388084.2, read on the forward strand.
AGTCTGCTTAATCTTTTACAAATTGTGTTTTTTCCAACAGATAATATTCTGTTTTTTTTTTTCTAACTATTATATTTTATGACAATTCAATTATAAGTTAAGAGACGATGGAGTATTTTATTTTGTTCGAAATAGTATCAGCAGCTCTATTATACACAGGATATTATGAGAGAGTTCATTGTCCTGTTAAAAAAAGAAGAAACAAAATTTTGAGAATTTATGATTCTCGTTTGTCGTAAAAACCTTTTTATAAAACTATGATGTAAAAGTGTAAAGTTCAGAAAAAAAAATCCGAAAACCTTAATTTATAACTTTAACGGGACCTGATAAATAGCTGACATTTCTTGGCTTTTAAGGAGAAAAAATTTAGTTAGAATTGTGGCGCTTAGGCATGAAATTTGTAATAGAAAGTTTACAACTCAAAGAAATAAAAGAAAAAATTTGTAAAAGTGGCCAACTAACTCGAGTCCAAAAATAAATTTTCAAAGTTGCGTTATGAATCTTAAATACAAAATGAAGTAAAAAAGCTTATCGGCCACATCTTAAAAAACATATCAAATATCAAAAGTCATACAATTGATAATAATTTAAAAATTTTGACCACATTTTTTGTTGTGGTCCAGAGCACTTGGATAACTTTTAACATCTACTTAAGGAGTTCGCGTTAACATCAAATGAAATAAGTCAAACCAAATAAATAATTATTCACTTAAGCAAGTCACATGGATATAGATATCTACTTACGCAACGTGTTCAAAAAATTTTAAATTATTAATTCTCCCGTTCCCAACATGCTTGCCCGTTTTAAATGCTCCAATATATTAGAAAATGGTAAGTCTATACCAAATACGTTTTATCTGGTGATAAATGATGACCTATAACTTCAAAAAGAAACAGGAATCGGCCAAATGAATGATGTATTCTGCATAGAGTAAGATTCATGTCAGTAGTTTCCAACGCTTGCACCTTCCATTAAAAGTTAAAGTCATGGACGGGCATGATACCATGTCTGTGAAGTTAAATTCTTTTTTATATTCTTTTTTTTACAGTGAATGTTATGTTAACAGACACTGTTAACTTAACATAATTAAAAATTTGGGAAGGGAGGAAAGAAAATCGCTTAAAAATCGCAAAAATAGGGATAAATTAGAGAAAAAAATGAAAGGAAGACGAAGCTAAACCTTTGAACTTTACAAAAAACCAAAATGTATGAAAATAACAATTTGCTTATTGGAGATAATAAAGTTGAAAAATCATGTATTTTTACCAAATATGCCCTCTAGAAATCGTGAAAAATTCGTTAAAATTTAAAAAGGTGCGGTTTTCTGACCTATTGGGCTGGATAGCTATTGGATCAAGGATTCCAAAACAGTTTTCGCTATGGTCGGGTCACGACCCGGAGCGGAGATATAGCCGACGAAGCTAACTTTTTTATACGAGCAAACAAAATGCTCTATATAAATCGAGAAAAATTCGATAAAATTTAAAAAGGTGCGGTTTTCTGACCTATTGGGCTGGATAGCTATTGGATCAAGGATTCCAAAACAGTTTTCGCTATGGTCGGGTCACGACCAGGAGCGGAGATATAGCCGACGAAGCTAACTTTTTTATACGAGCAAACAAAATGCCCTCTAGAAATCGTGAAAAATTCGATAAAATTTAAAAAGGTGCGGTTTTCTGACCTATTGGGCTGGATAGCTATTGGATCAAGGATTCCAAAACAGTTTTCGCTATGGCCGGGTCACGACCGGGAGCGGAGATATAGCCGACGAAGCTAACTTTTTTATACGAGCAAACAAAATGCTCTATATAAATCGTGAAAAATTCGATAAAATTTAAAAAGGTGCGGTTTTCTGACCTATTGGGCTGGATAGCTATTGGCTCAAGGATTCCAAAACGGTTTTCGCTATGGTCGGGTCACGACCAGGAGCGGAGATATAGCCGACGAAGCTAACTTTTTTATACGAGCAAACAAAATGCCCTCTAGAAATCGTGAAAAATTCGATAAAATTTAAAAAGCTGCGGTTTTCTGACCTATTGGGCTGCATAGCTATTGGATCGAGGATTCCAAAACAGTTTTCGCTATGGTCGGGTCACGACCAGGAGCGGAGATATTGCCGACGAAGCTAACTTTTTTATACGAGCAAACAAAATGCCCTCTAGAAATCGTGAAAAATTCGATAAAATTTAAAAAGGTGCGGTTTTCTGACCTATTGGGCTGGATAGCTATTGGATCAAGGATTCCAAAACAGTTTTCGCTATGGTCGGGTCACGACCGGGAGCGGAGATATAGCTGACGAAGCTAACTTTTTTATACGAGCAAACAAAATGCTCTATATAAATCGTGAAAAATTCGATAAAATTTAAAAAGGTGTGGTTTTCTGACCTATTGGGCTGGATAGCTATTGGATCAAGGATTCCAAAACAGTTTTCGCTATGGTCGGGTCACGACCAGGAGCGGAGATATAGCCGACGAAGCTAACTTTTTTATACGAGCAAACAAAATGCCCTCTAGAAATCGTGAAAAATTCGATAAAATTTAAAAAGGTGCGGTTTTCTGACCTATTGGGCTGGATAGCTATTGGATCAAGGATTCCAAAACAGTTTTCGCTATGGCCGGGTCACGACCGGGAGCGGAGATATAGCCGACGAAGCTAACTTTTTTATTTCATAGTAGATTTTGAAATTTTCTGACATATTAGATTTTAACAGAACAGATTTCAGATTTTAACAGAACAGATTTCAGATTTTAACAGAACAAATTTTAACGGAACAAATTTTAACAGAACTGTTTTCAGATTTTAACAGAACAGATTTCTCATTTAACAAAGAAACAGGGTTGTTTATAATGAAGAGAACAGTAGAAGATTAGGCTTTTGTCGGACAGTTTATTAAAGCAATACACTGCCCGTTTGTTTTGAGGTTGCTATAGTCTAGTAAATAGTGTGTTGGCTTATTAGGCGAAATGCCAGGGTTCAAATCACAAGTCGGACGTCGAAAAGTTTTTTATTTTATTATTTTTTTTTTTTTTCTAATACAAATCAGATACATAAAATTTATCAGTATATATTTACACCAATATATCAATATTAAAATATATGTATTAGAAAAAATTAAAAAAAAAACTTTTTGACGCCAGACTTGGGATTTGAACCGTGACCTTTCGTTCGTTTGAACTCGGTCATGATGGAGAATAAGGTATTGAATTTATTTAACATGTTGACTGTCGCGGCAATTTTTAGAAAATTGGTCAAAAATAAAAATTTGATTTTTTCACATTATATTACTAAAAACTCTTTTATTGGATCATAGGTGTCATCAAAAAGAAAAAATGATGTTTTCTTAAGGAGGAGAAGTGGGCTTCCCTAGAAATCTACGAGTTATCTTTTAGTTTTTTAACGTGAATTTTAAATTAATTCAGGTTTCAAACATATTCTCAAAAAGTTTGTATTTATATAATTAATTACATCGAATAATAATAATTAAATTAAATAGTTCAATTAAATAATTATATTAAATAATAAATTAAAAAAGAAAAATCAGACAAAAACCACCCCAGCTAGGGATTGAACTCGGGCATGATAGAGAATAATTTCACAAATGTCCTCAGCAATCCAGTACTTACAACTTTTAACAATGATGTCAAACAGATTGGTTTAATCCCTGGCCAGGATTTGTTTTCTTTTTTATAAAATATAGATTATGTATTGTAGTTTTCTTTTTTGTTATTCATTATCATTAATTATTATGTTAATACCATTTCAGTACAAAATATGCAAAATTAAAATGCGTCACTTGGTTGTTGTACATACAATGAAAACAACGGGGAAGCCCCAGTTTTGTTTTTACTTTTAAACAGTTACTCAAAACAAAATATACAATTTGCAGTTTTCGTCATAGTAACTAAAATCAAGTATAAAACAAGCAGACTTACCAGAACCGCTGTGGTGTAGCAGGTAGTGTGTTGGATTACTAAACGAAAGGTCGCGGTTCGAATCGTCGATCGGGCATGAAAAGCATGTTGTTTTTTCTTTTTTTAAAAATATATATTTTTTCTAATACATATAATAAAATAAAAAAATAATAATACAAATTAAATTATAGCTTATTAATATATATAATAAAAAAGAAAAATCCAATACATAAAATAAAATACATACATTTTCGAGAGATGAATGAATTTGAAATTCAATTGCTTATTCTCAATCATGCCCGAGTTCAATACCAAGTTAGGGGTTTTGTGTGATTTATTTTTACTTTTTTTTTTCTAATATATATATTTTAATATTAAAATATTGATATAAATATATACTGATAAATTTTATGTATCTGATATGTATTAGAAAAAAAAAAATAATAAAATAAAAAAATTTTCGACGTCCGACTTGGGATTTGAACCATGGCCTTTCGTCTAATAAGCCAACACACTACCTACTAGACTATAGCAAGCTCAAGCAAAGTGGCAGTGTATTGCAATAATAAACTGTCCGACAAAAGCCTAATCTTCTACTGTTCTCTCCATTATAAACAACCCTGTTTCTTTGTTAAATGAGAAATCTGTTCTGTTAAAATCTGAAAACAGTTCTGTTAAAATTTGTTCCGTTAAAATTTGTTCTGTTAAAATCTGAAATCTGTTCTGTTAAAATCTGAAATCTGTTCTGTTAAAATCTAATATGTCAGAAAATTTCAAAATCTACTATGAAATAAAAAAGTTAGCTTCGTCGGCTATATCTCCGCTCCCGGTCGTGACCCGACCATAGCGAAAACTGTTTTGGAATCCTTGATCCAATAGCTATCCAGCCCAATAGGTCAGAAAACCGCACCTTTTTAAATTTTATCGAATTTTTCACGATTTATATAGAGCATTTTGTTTGCTCGTATAAAAAAGTTAGCTTCGTCGGCTATATCTCCGCTCCCGGTCGTGACCCGGCCATAGCGAAAACTGTTTTGGAATCCTTGATCCAATAGCTATCCAGCCCAATAGGTCAGAAAACCGCACCTTTTTAAATTTTATCGAATTTTTCACGATTTATACAGAGCATTTTGTTTGCTCGTATAAAAAAGTTAGCTTCGTCGGCTATATCTCCGCTCCTGGTCGTGACCCGACCATAGCGAAAACTGTTTTGGAATCCTTGATCCAATAGCTATGCAGCCCAATAGGTCAGAAAACCGCACCTTTTTAAATTTTATCGAATTTTTCACGATTTCTAGAGGGCATTTTGTTTGCTCGTATAAAAAAGTTAGCTTCGTCGGCTATATCTCCGCTCCTGGTCGTGACCCGACCATAGCGAAAACTGTTTTGGAATCCTTGAGCCAATAGCTATCCAGCCCAATAGGTCAGAAAACCGCACCTTTTTAAATTTTATCGAATTTTTCACGATTTATATAGAGCATTTTGTTTGCTCGTATAAAAAAGTTAGCTTCGTCGGCTATATCTCCGCTCCCGGTCGTGACCCGGCCATAGCGAAAACTGTTTTGGAATCCTTGATCCAATAGCTATCCAGCCCAATAGGTCAGAAAATCGCACCTTTTTAAATTTTATCGAATTTTTCACGATTTATATAGAGCATTTTGTTTGCTCGTATAAAAAAGTTAGCTTCGTCGGCTATATCTCCGCTCCTGGTCGTGACCCGACCATAGCGAAAACTGTTTTGGAATCCTTGATCTAATAGCTATCCAGCCCAATAGGTCAGAAAACCGCACCTTTTTAAATTTTATCGAATTTTTCACGATTTATATAGAGCATTTTGTTTGCTCGTATAAAAAAGTTAGCTTCGTCGGCTATATCTCCGCTCCCGGTCGTGACCCGGCCATAGCGAAAACTGTTTTGGAATCCTTGATCCAATAGCTATCCAGCCCAATAGGTCAGAAAACCGCACCTTTTTAAATTTTATCGAATTTTTCACGATTTATATAGAGCATTTTGTTTGCTCGTATAAAAAAGTTAGCTTCGTCGGCTATATCTCCGCTCCTGGTCGTGACCCGACCATAGCGAAAACTGTTTTGGAATCCTTGATCCGATAGCTATCCAGCCCAATAGGTCAGAAAACCGCACCTTTTTAAATTTTATCGAATTTTTCACGATTTCTAGAGGGCATTTTGTTTGCTCGTATAAAAAAGTTAGCTTCGTCGGCTATATCTCCGCTCCTGGTCGTGACCCGACCATAGCGAAAACTGTTTTGAAATCCTTGATCCAATAGCTATCCAGCCCAATAGGTCAGAAAACCGCACCTTTTTAAATTTTATCGAATTTTTCACGATTTATATAGAGCATTTTGTTTGCTCGTATAAAAAAGTTAGCTTCGTCGGCTATATCTCCGCTCCCGGTCGTGACCCGACCATAGCGAAAACTGTTTTGGAATCCTTGATCCAATAGCTATCCAGCCCAATAGGTCAGAAAACCGCACCTTTTTAAATTTTATCGAATTTTTCACGATTTCTAGAGGGCATTTTGTTTGCTCATATAAAAAAGTTAGCTTCGTCGGCTATATCTCCGCTCCTGGTCGTGACCCGACCATAGCGAAAACTGTTTTGGAATCCTTAATCCAATAGCTATCCAGCCCAATAGGTCAGAAAACCGCACCTTTTTAAATTTTATCGAATTTTTCACGATTTATATAGAGCATTTTGTTTGCTCGTATAAAAAAGTTAGCTTCGTCGGCTATATCTCCGCTCCCGGTCGTGACCCGACCATAGCGAAAACTGTTTTGGAATCCTTGATCCAATAGCTATCCAGCCCAATAGGTCAGAAACCGCACCTTTTTAAATTTTATCGAATTTTTCACGATTTATATAGAGCATTTTGTTTGCTCGTATAAAAAAGTTAGCTTCGTCGGCTATATCTCCGCTCCCGGTCGTGACCCGGCCATAGCGAAAACTGTTTTGGAATCCTTGATCCAATAGCTATCCAGCCCAATAGGTCAGAAAACCGCACCTTTTTAAATTTTATCGAATTTTTCACGATTTATATAGAGCATTTTGTTTGCTCGTATAAAAAAGTTAGCTTCGTCGGCTATATCTCCGCTCCCGGTCGTGACCCGGCCATAGCGAAAACTGTTTTGGAATCCTTGATCCAATAGCTATCCAGCCCAATAGGTCAGAAAACCGCACCTTTTTAAATTTTATCGAATTTTTCACGATTTATATAGAGCATTTTGTTTGCTCGTATAAAAAAGTTAGCTTCGTCGGCTATATCTCCGCTCCTGGTCGTGACCCGACCATAGCGAAAACTGTTTTGGAATCCTTGATCCGATAGCTATCCAGCCCAATAGGTCAGAAAACCGCACCTTTTTAAATTTTATCGAATTTTTCACGATTTCTAGAGGGCATTTTGTTTGCTCGTATAAAAAAGTTAGCTTCGTCGGCTATATCTCCGCTCCTGGTCGTGACCCGACCATAGCGAAAACTGTTTTGAAATCCTTGATCCAATAGCTATCCAGCCCAATAGGTCAGAAAACCGCACCTTTTTAAATTTTATCGAATTTTTCACGATTTATATAGAGCATTTTGTTTGCTCGTATAAAAAAGTTAGCTTCGTCGGCTATATCTCCGCTCCCGGTCGTGACCCGACCATAGCGAAAACTGTTTTGGAATCCTTGATCCAATAGCTATCCAGCCCAATAGGTCAGAAAACCGCACCTTTTTAAATTTTATCGAATTTTTCACGATTTCTAGAGGGCATTTTGTTTGCTCATATAAAAAAGTTAGCTTCGTCGGCTATATCTCCGCTCCTGGTCGTGACCCGACCATAGCGAAAACTGTTTTGGAATCCTTAATCCAATAGCTATCCAGCCCAATAGGTCAGAAAACCGCACCTTTTTAAATTTTATCGAATTTTTCACGATTTATATAGAGCATTTTGTTTGCTCGTATAAAAAAGTTAGCTTCGTCGGCTATATCTCCGCTCCCGGTCGTGACCCGACCATAGCGAAAACTGTTTTGGAATCCTTGATCCAATAGCTATCCAGCCCAATAGGTCAGAAACCGCACCTTTTTAAATTTTATCGAATTTTTCACGATTTATATAGAGCATTTTGTTTGCTCGTATAAAAAAGTTAGCTTCGTCGGCTATATCTCCGCTCCCGGTCGTGACCCGGCCATAGCGAAAACTGTTTTGGAATCCTTGATCCAATAGCTATCCAGCCCAATAGGTCAGAAAACCGCACCTTTTTAAATTTTATCGAATTTTTCACGATTTATATAGAGCATTTTGTTTGCTCGTATAAAAAAGTTAGCTTCGTCGGCTATATCTCCGCTCCTGGTCGTGACCCGACCATAGCGAAAACTGTTTTGGAATCCTTGATCCAATAGCTATCCAGCCCAATAGGTCAGAAAACCGCACCTTTTTAAATTTTATCGAATTTTTCACGATTTCTAGAGGGCATTTTGTTTGCTCGTATAAAAAAGTTAGCTTCGTCGGCTATATCTCCGCTCCTGGTCGTGACCCGACCATAGCGAAAACTGTTTTGAAATCCTTGATCCAATAGCTATCCAGCCCAATAGGTCAGAAAACCGCACCTTTTTAAATTTTATCGAATTTTTCACGATTTATATAGAGCATTTTGTTTGCTCGTATAAAAAAGTTAGCTTCGTCGGCTATATCTCCGCTCCCGGTCGTGACCCGACCATAGCGAAAACTGTTTTGGAATCCTTGATCCAATAGCTATCCAGCCCAATAGGTCAGAAAACCGCACCTTTTTAAATTTTATCGAATTTTTCACGATTTCTAGAGGGCATTTTGTTTGCTCATATAAAAAAGTTAGCTTCGTCGGCTATATCTCCGCTCCTGGTCGTGACCCGACCATAGCGAAAACTGTTTTGGAATCCTTGATCCAATAGCTATCCAGCCCAATAGGTCAGAAAACCGCACCTTTTTAAATTTTATCGAATTTTTCACGATTTATATAGAGCATTTTGTTTGCTCGTATAAAAAAGTTAGCTTCGTCGGCTATATCTCCGCTCCCGGTCGTGACCCGACCATAGCGAAAACTGTTTTGGAATCCTTGATCCAATAGCTATCCAACCCAATAGGTCAGAAAACCGCACCTTTTTAAATTTTATCGAATTTTTCACGATTTATATAGAGCATTTTGTTTGCTCGTATAAAAAAGTTAGCTTCGTCGGCTATATCTCCGCTCCTGGTCGTGACCCGACCATAGCGAAAACTGTTTTGGAATCCTTGATCCAATAGCTATCCAGCCCAATAGGTCAGAAAACCGCACCTTTTTAAATTTTATCGAATTTTTCACGATTTATATAGAGCATTTTGTTTGCTCGTATAAAAAAGTTAGCTTCGTCGGCTATATCTCCGCTCCCGGTCGTGACCCGGCCATAGCGAAAACTGTTTTGGAATCCTTGATCCAATAGCTATCCAGCCCAATAGGTCAGAAAACCGCACCTTTTTAAATTTTATCGAATTTTTCACGATTTATATAGAGCATTTTGTTTGCTCGTATAAAAAAGTTAGCTTCGTCGGCTATATCTCCGCTCCTGGTCGTGACCCGACCATAGCGAAAACTGTTTTGGAATCCTTGATCCAATAGCTATCCAGCCCAATAGGTCAGAAAACCGCACCTTTTTAAATTTTATCGAATTTTTCACGATTTCTAGAGGGCATTTTGTTTGCTCGTATAAAAAAGTTAGCTTCGTCGGCTATATCTCCGCTCCTGGTCGTGACCCGACCATAGCGAAAACTGTTTTGAAATCCTTGATCCAATAGCTATCCAGCCCAATAGGTCAGAAAACCGCACCTTTTTAAATTTTATCGAATTTTTCACGATTTATATAGAGCATTTTGTTTGCTCGTATAAAAAAGTTAGCTTCGTCGGCTATATCTCCGCTCCCGGTCGTGACCCGACCATAGCGAAAACTGTTTTGGAATCCTTGATCCAATAGCTATCCAGCCCAATAGGTCAGAAAACCGCAACTTTTTAAATTTTATCGAATTTTTCACGATTTATATAGAGCATTTTGTTTGCTCGTATAAAAAAGTTAGCTTCGTCGGCTATATCTCCGCTCCCGGTCGTGACCCGACCATAGCGAAAACTGTTTTGGAATCCTTGATCCAATAGCTATCCAGCCCAATAGGTCAGAAAACCGCGCCTTTTTAAATTTTATCGAATTTTTCACGATTTCTAGAGGGCATTTTGTTTGCTCATATAAAAAAGTTAGCTTCGTCGGCTATATCTCCGCTCCTGGTCGTGACCCGACCATAGCGAAAACTGTTTTGGAATCCTTAATCCAATAGCTATCCAGCCCAATAGGTCAGAAAACCGCACCTTTTTAAATTTTATCGAATTTTTCACGATTTATATAGAGCATTTTGTTTGCTCGTATAAAAAAGTTAGCTTCGTCGGCTATATCTCCGCTCCCGGTCGTGACCCGACCATAGCGAAAACTGTTTTGGAATCCTTGATCCAATAGCTATCCAGCCCAATAGGTCAGAAAACCGCACCTTTTTAAATTTTATCGAATTTTTCACGATTTATATAGAGCATTTTGTTTGCTCGTATAAAAAAGTTAGCTTCGTCGGCTATATCTCCGCTCCCGGTCGTGACCCGGCCATAGCGAAAACTGTTTTGGAATCCTTGATCCAATAGCTATCCAGCCCAATAGGTCAGAAAACCGCACCTTTTTAAATTTTATCGAATTTTTCACGATTTATATAGAGCATTTTGTTTGCTCGTATAAAAAAGTTAGCTTCGTCGGCTATATCTCCGCTCCTGGTCGTGACCCGACCATAGCGAAAACTGTTTTGGAATCCTTGATCCAATAGCTATCCAGCCCAATAGGTCAGAAAACCGCACCTTTTTAAATTTTATCGAATTTTTCACGATTTCTAGAGGGCATTTTGTTTGCTCGTATAAAAAAGTTAGCTTCGTCGGCTATATCTCCGCTCCTGGTCGTGACCCGACCATAGCGAAAACTGTTTTGAAATCCTTGATCCAATAGCTATCCAGCCCAATAGGTCAGAAAACCGCACCTTTTTAAATTTTATCGAATTTTTCACGATTTATATAGAGCATTTTGTTTGCTCGTATAAAAAAGTTAGCTTCGTCGGCTATATCTCCGCTCCCGGTCGTGACCCGACCATAGCGAAAACTGTTTTGGAATCCTTGATCCAATAGCTATCCAGCCCAATAGGTCAGAAAACCGCACCTTTTTAAATTTTATCGAATTTTTCACGATTTCTAGAGGGCATTTTGTTTGCTCATATAAAAAAGTTAGCTTCGTCGGCTATATCTCCGCTCCTGGTCGTGACCCGACCATAGCGAAAACTGTTTTGGAATCCTTGATCCAATAGCTATCCAGCCCAATAGGTCAGAAAACCGCACCTTTTTAAATTTTATCGAATTTTTCACGATTTATATAGAGCATTTTGTTTGCTCGTATAAAAAAGTTAGCTTCGTCGGCTATATCTCCGCTCCCGGTCGTGACCCGACCATAGCGAAAACTGTTTTGGAATCCTTGATCCAATAGCTATCCAACCCAATAGGTCAGAAAACCGCACCTTTTTAAATTTTATCGAATTTTTCACGATTTCTAGAGGGCATTTTGTTTGCTCGTATAAAAAAGTTAGCTTCGTCGGCTATATCTCCGCTCCTGGTCGTGACCCGACCATAGCGAAAACTGTTTTGAAATCCTTGATCCAATAGCTATCCAGCCCAATAGGTCAGAAAACCGCACCTTTTTAAATTTTATCGAATTTTTCACGATTTATATAGAGCATTTTGTTTGCTCGTATAAAAAAGTTAGCTTCGTCGGCTATATCTCCGCTCCCGGTCGTGACCCGACCATAGCGAAAACTGTTTTGGAATCCTTGATCCAATAGCTATCCAGCCCAATAGGTCAGAAAACCGCACCTTTTTAAATTTTATCGAATTTTTCACGATTTCTAGAGGGCATTTTGTTTGCTCATATAAAAAAGTTAGCTTCGTCGGCTATATCTCCGCTCCTGGTCGTGACCCGACCATAGCGAAAACTGTTTTGGAATCCTTGATCCAATAGCTATCCAGCCCAATAGGTCAGAAAACCGCACCTTTTTAAATTTTATCGAATTTTTCACGATTTATATAGAGCATTTTGTTTGCTCGTATAAAAAAGTTAGCTTCGTCGGCTATATCTCCGCTCCCGGTCGTGACCCGACCATAGCGAAAACTGTTTTGGAATCCTTGATCCAATAGCTATCCAACCCAATAGGTCAGAAAACCGCACCTTTTTAAATTTTATCGAATTTTTCACGATTTCTAGAGGGCATATTTGGTAAAAATACATGATTTTATAACTTTATTATCTCCAATAAGCAAATTGTTATTTTCATACATTTTGGTTTTTTGTAAAGTTCAAAGGTTTAGCTTCGTCCTCCTTTCATTTTTTTTCTCTAATTTATCCCTATTTTTGCGATTTTTAAGCGATTTTCTTTCCTCCCTTCCCAAATTTTTAATTATGTTAAGTTAACAGTGTCTGTTAACATAACATTCACTGTAAAAAAAAGAATATAAAAAAGAATTTAACTTCACAGACATCATGATACCTGACGTGAACTTAGTATAAAAGTAATAGAAAAAATCAATCGAGTTTGAATGGAAGTAATGTAAAAATATAAGTAAGTTACACACTTTTTATAGAGCACGAGTTGATAATATAATAATATAATGTTGCTAGATTTTAAAAGATTTTTTTAAAACACCTATACGTCAGTGCATAAGCTTAGTAGAAGGAAAAACTTGATAATTTTTTATCACACTTTTCCTAGTTTACCACAACTCTACGTAAAAGAAAAAGAAAGAAAATGAATAGAAACTTGTTCTAAAATTGGGTCAACATATTTGTAAAGGCTAAAAAATACAATAAAGCGAATAAAAAAGCAATTGTCACATTTACACAGTGACTCGAAGTTATTAAAAGCTCACACAGAACAAATGGATATTGTTTGGAAAACTTATGGAAATAAGTATGTACTTGAATAGGCCGTATTAAGAACTTGTAGGCGTGTACGAAAATTCTTGACAAATTGATAGAGATATTGCTGCTCATTACAACACACATTTCTCAAGTGGTTATAGTCTACAGTTCATCCCAAATAGTAATAAATAAATGTGCTAAATTGTCTTACCTTTTCGATACTGTATCCATATACTACATCCATACACACATATGTACATATACATACATAAATCTGTATGTTTGTATGCACGAGTATGCATCTTTGTTTACATTTTGTATTAAGTAGAACTGGGTTAAAATTTAAATGAATTCAAATTCAATTCAAATTCAAATAAAACAAATTCATGCCAAACGCACGTTGTGGTCATCAATATGTCTCGATGTGTGCGGATGTATGTGTATGCATATGTCTGTGAAGACAGAAGATGAACAAAGAAATTTACTGTTTATATTTGTTTGCTTTTTGGTTATATTCTTTCACAATTTTTATTTTAATTTTATTTAACATTCAATATGCGATACAATAAAAATCCATTTAAGTTATTCAAAGAAAAGAAACATTTTTTCGTTGTTTTCTTATCCCAAGGAAGAAGAAAACCGATTGGGCGGTGGTTTTTGTCGGCGAAAAGTAAAATTTAATTACATTTTTTGTAAGATTTTTAAATATTTCCAAAATTTTTAGGGCAATAATTTTAGGAAATCAAGGTAATATTTTATATGAAGAAATAAAGGCCTATTATTTTATGTATCCATTTATTACACATGTGTATATAGTACATACATACATATGTATGTATATAAATGTAGAAAAACTTAATCCATTGTTCCATCATGAATCATTGAATACTTTAATTAGAATGATCAGAGTGTTTTCATTCAAGTCAAATACATAGTCGTATGCATTGTTTTGTTCTTTCTCATTGCAAAAAATCTGAATCCAATAGAATTATTCACAAAAGACTGGAATAGGCGGTAATCACTTGGTGACATATCGTGACTATGATGTAAACACAATATACATATGTATGTATATGTATGTATGACCGAAGTCTTCTCCCAATGACCAAAGTTTCCCTTGTGTAGGCAACAATTTTCATATTGCGATTAAATTGATGGTAGTAGTTTGGTTTGGATTCATCAAAGATTGGTAAAATTGAATTCAGTTCATGAGTTTTATTTTGCGTTAACTCGTTTAAATACAATATTTAATCGTTCGCTTCCATTTAACTTGAAGCATTTTACTATATACTCGATTATAGTTAAACATAGCTTTTATTTATTTTAAACATTTGGAAGTATGACTTGAGATTTTTTTTATTTTTCTTGTAGAAATAATAAACTGATGATAAATTTTGATATTTTTTGTTAAGTAAAGTAACACCTCCCATTATAGGAGAGTTAGTTTTGTTAGTATACATACCTTTTAATCATTAAGACACTGTTGTATGTTATTTTTTGTTTAAATATTATTCTTCATGATAAATACCGTCGTTCTATAATTTTAATTTATTGAAATAACAATAAACAAATTAAAATAAACAAAATAAAACCAACCAATATACAATGTATACAACAACATTCAATTGTACTTCCGTTTTATTTATTGCAAAAAACATAACAATAATAATACTTATGTCATGGATTTAATTTATATTTCCACTTCGAAGTGTCCCCTCTTTGAAAAATGCAATCCATCCAAACGACAATATACTCATACATATACTCGTACGCATAGTGAAAGCATGCATTTATGGATGTATATTCATTGCATCCATTGACTCTTGTCATACTTGTGACATTACCAACGACTAGATAGATATCTATGTATGTGGAAATAGCTAACCTACAAATACTGTAACTAATAAGTAATGATAATAATGATAATGATGATTATAAAAACACACAATAGATCATAGTTTAATATGATTTTAATTTTCTATTCGTTAATTTTTATTGTAATACATACATAATTCTGCGTTTTCAATTTAATTTCCGGTAACCAAAATACAAAAACCATTGGCAGAATTGTTTGGGACAAAATAATAATAGTTTGTTTAAATTGTACAATTAAATGCGGTAAGATAAGCATAGAGTTTGTACTATCACAGTCATTACATGGCTTAATTTTTGTGTTAAGAGATTGTAAGGATATCTAAAGGTTTTCCTTATGACATCCAAGAAGTAAGGGGAATTGTCAGTGTATATGGGATCTGAGATATAGTCGACGAAACTAATCATTTTTTTTATATGCGCAAAAAAATTCTCTAAAATCAAAATAAGTAGATCAAAATCAAATAAAAAATAGAATGGTGGACAAAGAGGACCTAGTGGCCTGAATAGCCCTGGTATCAAGGACTCCAAAATAGGTTACCTTACAGCGAAGAAAACTTTTTTTTTTTAAATGAGCACTCTACACTCTCCGTTAACTTAACATTCAGTGTAAATAAAAGACTGTAACTTTCGTAGCTAACTTCAAATACCTCATTTACATTAGCTAGCTGCGTCAACGAGAAAGAAGTGGGAAATATATGATACATTGTGTGAAACATTCCGGTTCTACTCAAAAATAGAATGAAATGATTTCCTAGTCCCATTAAAAACTCAGATACTATGTTTGCCTATGGATTTGCTACTCAAAAATAGAATGACATGATCTCCTAATATGCCATTAAAAACTCAGATACCATGTTTGCCTATGAATTTGCTAACAGTTTGCGTCAATTGTCGTGGCTTAAAAAATTAGAGGTTATTGTTTAAAAGAGGTCGTAAAGAAAATAGGGATTGATACCTTGAAGTTGAGTGTAATTTGGTAATACAATGACATAATCAGGCATCAACCACTAAGAGTTTGGTTTCGTTCTTTTCAACGTAGAACTCAAATATAAAATAAGAGTGCTAAGAGGATAAAATAGTTATTGAGAGTCGTATAATTTTTTGTGATAAACCGCTAATAGATAATCCGACAATACATATGTATGTTATTTATTTATATACTCCGGATTAATAGGTGTTATGTTTAAGGCATAATATAAAATCAAAGTTTTACTTTTAACATCTTGTTTATGTACTTATTTGTTTGTTTACTAAGCCTGTTTAAATATTTTACCTGCTTTTATTTTGTTTACTACTCAATCTTATCGTTTAAAATAATAAATTTCTGATTTAACGTTTAATTTTGCACATTTATGGCGTATCACGTCTGGAATATAAAAATATGTTATGAAATATGATTTATTATCAAGGATTATTATTAAAAACAGACAAAAAATATATCGGAGAAAAATTTGAATTGAATGTATGTTTTGATATTCATTTTTTGAATACAAACATGTTGATGTGTATGCACACATTTATAACGTAAAGTTGTCTTAAAACGTGTTCTATTGGAATTGACTGAAATTTATTTGCCCTCAAGTCTACATGTCTACGTATCTATGACAGAAAAATCAAAAACCCCTTACAGAACACGGCATTGCAATATTCAGAATATTTTTTGCTTTTATTTGCCTTTTTTTATTAACTATATCATCGCTAATTCATGAATAAGAGTATGAGCATATGAAATTCACAGAAATTCTTTTTCTTTATGACGTTTATTTTATTACAGGATTATTTTATACAATAATACTCAAACAATTACTATACAATGACACTGTATGACAATCACTACCATAATAATCACTGGTTATGGTATTTCCACGGATGTTATTTATTTGAATTTATTTATTTAAACTATTTGTACTTGGATATTGTTAAATTTGTTCTCTTTATATTATTTTTTACTACTTTATCTTTAAATCAAAATGATATTGATTCGATAACTGTTGTTTTTTGTACCTTTACAGAGAGTGTTAAATCGGTGTTGGGTCGTCATACAAAAATCTTAGTGAAATATATGGTTAAGTTGGAGACAAAAAATGACAAAACAGAAAACAGAGTATTGGTAAGTATTATTAAATAATACTGTATCAATTTATTGAAATTAATGGTGTTTTTTTAAATTGAAACTAGCGAATACGACATAGTTCATTTCGAATAAGTATTTTTTTTTTGAGTAGATATATGTAGATATTTTAATTTTTAGAATATTTGTGTTTATTTCTAAAAAATTTAATGTTCCCAAAACAAAATTTTATCTAAAAAAAATAGGACAAATTTAAGTCTCCTACCGTAACGCTCTACCACCGGCTACTGTAAATTAACTACCGTGTTTTTAAGGGTGTAGAATTCTTAACTCTTATACTCTTTGCTAATTTATTTAGCAATTACTAAATCATGTGTTAAATGCCGTAATCTTCCATAGCAACATAAACGACTACAACCATGCAACATGAAACACCAATTCACTAGCAATTAAAGGAAGACTATTTAAGTATGTTATGTTTGTATATGTATAGTATATACAGTGTTGTGCATAGAATCCTAAACACCATTATACCAGTACATAATAGTATTAGTACAATATTTATAAGTATTTGTATGGAAAACAAAACAAAAGAATAAAGGAATTCAGGTGTTAAATGACAACAAGAAGGAAGAAAAAGTAAAAACTTCTTTTTTTTTTACTAAAATATACAATTTTACTTCACAAAAAAAAACACCGTAAAAATATCATATTACAACAATTGGCTTTATTTATTTAAAGTTATTTTATGTTTTTCAAAAGGGAATACAAAAAAGCTATACTAATTAAACCAGTCAACTGTGCCCTCTATCACATTATAGATGTTCGTACTGCATATGTACGAGTACCAAGAGTTTTATCAATATGTACATATATGTTAGGTGTAGTAAAACGAAATCCATTATGTGGTTTAATATACCGATTTAGTAGTTTGCAACTCACATGGCGTAAGTTCGATTCTTGACGTTTAGATGATAATATTCTGATTACCTAACTCGATATTGTTTGAAAGACAGCAAGCCAGACAACAGAAAAGGTTAATAGTCTTTATGGTTCTTATACTGTAACAAACTAAAAACTATCAGTTTTGTTTTATGATGCCCCAAATATATATAACCTGGCTCTGGAATAATCGCAAATGTAAATCAAATAATTAAAATAGTGCGAGTCCGCCACATAAATAATGAATATCTCTAGAACTAAATACCGTAGTCATTACGATTGGAGATACTCGCAAAAGGTTGGTTACAAAAAATAGTTCAATGGTTTGCATATGGTTTAAAGGCAAAGTGGTAGAAATTCGAAGAGCGAATACGGACAGAGCTGCATACAGTATGGTTTCCCACAGTCAGCACGATTGGAGTTGTAATTACCGAAATGATATGACACGTTACATCTTAAGAAGAAGTTACATGTTGTTTCCCTACTTTGAGCTAGTTTTCTGACAAAAGGAACGAGGGTAAGGGCTCATTTTTCAACCTAAATAGAATCATAGTAAATAAAAGAAAGTAATGTTAAATAAAAGGAAAATAGTGGATTTATTCTTACTGCTTTTTTATAGAGCTGCGTAACTGTCATAATATAATAATATAAAATCGAACGGAACCTTCGATATCGTTATTAATGGATAAGGTTGGAAGTATTTCTAAAACAAAAATTTTTTTTAATGATACTTAGAGCTGTCTCGATCCGGTACACACGAATTATAGAAATTTTTCCAATAAATTCAATTTCATAAAGATAAAAGTATGGATATAAAAAATTCTTTTAATTTTTCCTCTTTTAATTCATATCTATGTATTTTCATCCAACATTCATTTTAAGATTATTTTCTCTCTATACAGTACGAAATAATTGAATTTAAAAAAAATAAAGGCGCCGTCATTTACAGTATCTTAACTTCTCAAAATAAGTTTTCCTCCTTCTTGGATTGTTGACATTCTATTCAAGCGAACTCACTGACTGAATACAAGTGTGATTTTACTTATAATTTTCTTCCATATTTTATTTTTCTTTTTTTTTTGCCTAACAAATGAAACTTTTTCAAAATGTCTATTGTTCCAACAAGAGTTTCATTTAAAAAGGAAACAATAGGCAGCAAACAATAAAACTGCCGGTCGTTTTTCTTGCTTTGCCGATACAATAATTCTTTAACTTGCATTTAAACTGAATGCTGTTAACGTGTTCCAAATGATACAATATTTCCCGTAATGTTTAGAATGTTGTAGAACTTTGTGATTCCCATCATCTCATTGTTTTTAGAATATTGTTCAGAAATCTTTCAAAGTGTTGGCGAAATTAATTACAATATTTAACAGTGTTTAAGAGTGTTTTATGTTGTAAAATGCAATCCAATGGAAAGAAAAAAATTTAATTTATTGTTTTCTTTACGAAAAAATAAAAATGACCTTTAGTTCAATATTTTGCTTAGCGAAAGCGAGACAAAACCATTGAAAATATGATCGATTTTTGCATAAAATATTTACATATTTTAAAAGCCATTACCCTAAATAGATCACATTTATACTTCGTGTATTCAAAAAGCACTTAAAGTTGTTTCATTTCGCCCATTACCCACTTCAGTTAGCATATTCGTACCAAACATATGTTCACAGCTTAAATTACATTTATACAACATTCGGTCTCCATCTACTCCAAAATATCTGAAATATTGACATTGGCTAAACTGTCTAAACGAATACGTTTACCTGCCGTGATCTCTATATAGTATAAAAGGGAAAAAGAAAAAAAAAAAGTTTTACTTGTCTACAATGTTATAGGGAATGAACAGTGCGCACGGTTGATAGAAAATATTATCTTGTAATTTCTTATTTAGTTTCTTAATATCCACCTGTTTAACTTCTTCAATTTATATAAAATAGAACTTTCTTTGTAAACATTATTTTTTTTTTTATCACACACCTATTAAAGAAAATATAAAAATTAAATATTAAGGATTTTTCTTCTTGCGATGCGGTTTTAATTCTTTTAGATTAGTACGTCGAGTATAACAGATCCTGCATCCGGGCGTTTAGCTTCTTCGTTTCTTTTCTTCTCTTATGGAATAAAACGTTTTCATCCATGACCAAAAAAAATCATTAATTTACACAATTTGTCCATGTCTGAGTATCTACTTATACAATATATGTATGGGCAGACAGACGTATAGTAAGACCAGCAGACTATCAAAATATAGTAGAGAGGGTGTAAATATTTATGAATATGATCATATTTCATGCAGTAAATTATTTACAACACACATGCTGAAATTTGAAAACTGCATGCAACAGTAGATTGATAAAATATAATTCACCTCTAAACATTCATTTTTTTTCTTCTTCTTCTTCTTTCCAAATGGTGTTAATTACACAGATTCACCTACAGACACAAACAAATATACATATGATCTCCCATACATATTTAAACAATTTGTAGCCTGCAAATAAGATGAATAGATGTTGAGTTGCAAAAGTGAATAGAATCATGATCAATTGAACATGAACATGAACACTCGATACTTTAAAACACCTCCACCGCCACCACGCAATTGCGAAACGTAATGTATTGCGTGTTTCTTGAAGACTCTTTTATTTTTACTTCGATTTTGAAATCATTAACTATTGCAAATTTTTATTTTTAATTTTTTTTAACATTCACTTCATTTTCAATTAAGTTATAGAAATTGATTAATTCGTTAGCGTTATAGTTTTTTCACGAACATATTTCAAGTTAAAAAGATTAAAAAAAAGAATTTTAAAAGTAATTTATAAATGAAAATTCAATATTTATTTGAGTACGAAAAGTGTTTAGTTAAGTGTTAATAGATGTTATTTAGAGGTAAAGTATCTTCTATCTTAAGTCATGATGTACGTTTAACATTTTTGAAAAGGTCACAACTTTATAAATGGAAGTCACAAGTCTTTTATTATATGTACAATGGCAGCATACATATATTGCTACTTACAATTAGATTGGTGAAAAACAGTGAATAAAAAATTGTTTATCTCCATCATAAATTAGATTAAAAAATTTTATCTATTTGTCTATTTTTAAGAAAAACACAAATCGGGAGACAAAACCATATTGGTAAACTTAAGACGAATAGGTCACAGCATGCTATTAGCTTTGAAAAATGCTGTTATCGGTAAAAATGGTATAACTGTCCTCCCTGCCTGACCGCCTAATTAGAATACTATATGCCAATATATATATATGTAGTATACATATATGTATGTATGTAAGAAGGAAAAAGAGTCACTATGGTGTATTCGCTACGCTATTATCCGGCTCAATGAGAATGTTAACAGACACACTTGGTGTATTGTTTCGTTCGGTCCCATATTGTACGTGGGCCATGAACAAGGCCCAAGTGGTCTTTAACATGAAGATTTTCGTGTGTCAAGAAGTTTGCAAGTAGTTTCCTTACTAGTAGACTAAAAATCAAATGAAATGTATCGTAGAAATGATCCCACTGTGATGCTTACACAAGACGAACCAAGCATGTTTAGATATTGTTACTAGATCGCTGAGCAATTCAGCTTAGTCACACCCATTTTATAGATTTCAATTACACGTTGAATCATATAACATTATTTATTATATTGACATTCATGCGTATATCATTTTTTAATGAATTTCAATGAATGCCAGATTTGATCAGATCCAGCCAAAAAAAAGAGCCCATGTTCCAATATGTCATGCACCAGCTCGTCACTAACCAAAATAGCCTGATGAGCCAATGACAATATCAAATCATTACCAGTGAAAATACGAATATTCGTATTATACACACAGTAGTGGGTTAACATAAATCTTTAAGTAACAATCACACCTCTTAGAAAAAATTGTCCCACAAAAAATCTTTGAAGTTGCCTGATGAAAATGCTCTTTTAAGTTATTTAGAGCAAAGTAATGCCTATTTATTATTTTTCTAATGGCCACTTTTGCTTAAAAAAAATGCCCCTATTACTTAAATTACTTCAAAACGTTTGTGTGCTTCAGTTAAATTGGGTCACTTGAAATAAATTTCCTTTTACTTTTAGAATATTAACAAACTTTATAAGAATTTGTTTATTTAAAGATAATTTAAATGAGTTTCCCTTTTATATTCTCTATTTACTTACAGGTCTTTACACCAGTGCGTATATATTTGCTTATTGCAAAAGTTCCCACAAAGGTTAGTATTGTATTTGAAGAAACAATTACAAAAAACGAAAACGTTATTTTTCTTCTCAAGTATTTAAGTTTAAACTGTTACGTGTTTATTGTGGCTGCATAATATAATATAATAATAATTTGTTTATATTTCTTTCAGATTGAATGCCATTTCCATTATCTGGACATACAAGCGGTAGAAAGTAAAAAACCAACACATTTTTCCATTGTGACCAACGATCGTCCATATAATTTTGCGACAACAGGTGATGCAGGCAATTTTAGTTCGGTATGTATGCTTATAAATTCGAATAAATTTATTTTGCTCCATAACTTTTTAATATAATATATTAAGTATTCTTTTTTTTTTTTTTTTTTTGCAGAATGCAGATGTGATTCTAACCGATTTAGCATCGGCTATAAAACAAATATTTCCAACAGTTCCTTTAAAGTATATTATAAGGAAGGTGAGTTTTATACTTTTAGAGTTTATAAATTTTAAGTATGTCCTTCTACGTACTTGTAAGGATAAGCGAAAGAAAATGTTTCAAATTGATCGGTGTGTATAAAATAAAAGAAATATTGACTTAAGTCCGCTAATTTCAGCCCAAATCAGTCTACAATTATAAATATTTATTAAACATATATTTCCATGCCTAAATGTAATCTTCAAATCATTTTCCTTATTATGAAGGTATTTCTGTTTTTATTTAACCGTTTTTATCTTATATTTTATACATTTCTTTATTTGTTTCTTTTAAAAACTTGAGAATAGATTTTCCAAATGGCCTATCTTATTTAGCACATGAATTGGGCGAAGTATAATATAAATACTTATGAGTTAAGTGTTATACACGCAACATTAAATGAAAATTAAACTATTAATATAAATAAACTATGAAATTGTACTGCATTGAAACAATTTAAACAATATTTATTTAAATTTTAAATAAATAAACTGATCTTATTTCCAAATTATTTAAAATGTTTAATCAATGTTAAAAAGTTTAATATAATTGCCGTACATACGTTGGAGCATTGAAACATACAACTGCTTTGAAAAGATTGTTTTTACCTTTTAAATTTAGATTCAAAAAAATTATATAACATTTAATGTTTTTCGTTGTGTTGCAAACAATAGAAAATTATGTACAGACAAATAAACAATCGCTAGAGTTTTCCACTTTAAGCCAATGTACAATTTTTTTTTTCTAAAAATAAAGTCAGTCTACATCTTACGCACTTTGTATGAGTAGACTTGTTAGCATAATGCGTTTACATGCATATACAATGTATAAATAATTTTTCTTCTTTCTACTTGTACTATATTTGCTATTGGCATAAAGACCTACATTTGTTTAATTCTTACATAAATAATGTGTCTCAGCATTATTACGTTTGAGTGGATGTGTACGCAGTATTATTTTAAGCTGGTTAATAAATGTATTTAAAATAAAAAAAATTGATTTCATTTCTGTTGTAATAATAAAGGGTTTTGAAGCAAAAATTACATTTTTATAATTGTGTGTAATATATGACAACTTATTTAATAAAGTCATGAGACTCAACCAGACGGTAAAAACAGTGTAAAATAGATTTCGGTGAAAAATCTATGTATATATAAATCTATGTATATCCGATTATGATCTTTTAAAAACCGTTTAAAGTAAATCCGTTTCGGTAGAGAAATCGCAATACTGTTCTATTCGTCAGGTAGAAATCCACGGCTATTTTACTCTTAAATGAAATTTTGTAAGTGAATGAATAGTGCCGCAGTAATTACCACCATTAATTTGTTTATCATTGAGACCAACTCTAAGAGGACGGATTCCACTAATGCCGTGCATTGTATTGTAATCCGAAGAATATATTGCAAGAAAAGGAATAGGGCCAAGCGGGGTAAATTGTTGTCGGATATTTTTTGATCCTCCAGTTGATTTCTTATCTCTTTTAACGATTTTCTTTTGTAGATGACGGTAAATTTTGTCATTAATATTCCTTTGACGATTATGACGAATAGACTCACTGATATCTGACATACGCGTAACCTCCGAATGGGATGGCATGATAATAATTGTTGTTTGCTAAACATTTTAATGTTCTGGGCATGAGATTCTAATATGATTTTCGCTGAACGAGCATATTTTCTTTAACATTTTAAAATTATGCAGATATACTTCAACTCCTCTTTTCTTCTATACTAAAATAAACAATTTCAAAAATTAATTTTAAAACAGTATAAAGTAATTAAAATTACCAAATGTAACTAATTTTAATTCGGCAGTTTTATGAAATACGAAATTGTCTACAAATTATTTGCATTACACTATTTATTCAAAATATATTACAACTGTAGTGGTATTTTGGTATGCATTTGCTTTTGTACAATATATCTAAGTAAACCACGAACATTAATGCTGCATTACATTTCGCGTGACATAAAATTGTTTTCTCTGCTTAAGTACTTAACAAATCTTATATAAATGCGATGAACTCCGTAAAGAAGTAGTGTTTACAAATTGCTGCTGCATATAAACATGCACCTTTAGAAGAAATCGTGATTATACCAAACAATGCAGCAAGTATGTTATAATACTACAATATTATATTAGTCTGTTAAGTTGACTTTAAATTAAGCTACAATACTGTGATTAATGGCAAGTTAAATATGAATCTCTTGCGATAAGAAATATTTTTTGAAAAACTTCTAAAACATCTATTTTATCAAGATTTGGGTAAATTACCTATAGATGATTTTACATCTATTAATAGTACGATAAAAATAACAACTTATACATATATAAGATGTAGTTAAGAGAGACGCTTTATTTATTACATCAAATTGAAGGCATAATTAAAATGATTTCTTTAGATTAAATATGCAAGTTTTGCTCAGTAACATATTGCAATTTTAAATATAATTCCATTTGAAATTCTCTCCACTTTTGTAGGAAAACAACAAATTTATTTACCATACAAAGAAAGGATGGTATTCTTTTAAAAACCACCCCAATCATGCTCCCGGACCTGCAGGCTAGACACAATTTATATACATATATTTTTGATGTTATTTTCACAGAACACAATTCCTCTCCCACCGGCCAAGGTAGACCGTTATTGCTTATTATTGTTATTGGTTATTGCTTTCACCAGACGTTCCCACTGTTGTAAGGACAGAAAACACTTTCAGGCCGAAAATTGTGGCTTAAGCGCAGTTTATGTTGATTCATCGCCAGTTTTTGGCTTGATATTTAATTCGTAGATAGGTATTGTGGACTCCAAACAGTATTTTAAAGTTTTCCTAAACTTTATTGTACAACTTTTACCTTCTCGGCGATCGGAAGAATGTTCAAATGGCACCCACAATTAGTGTTTCAGAGTTTGATAAAGCTTTGACACGAAAATTACCTGCACGGACTCGCCATTTTGAATCGCCAATCACAAAGTCACTCTCTTAAGTCCCAATCTTATATTTTTTTATATTTCTAACACTAGTTAGCTAGCGTCCAATCCAATGGAATCTCATTCATACATTAGAGGATATACATACATGTATAGATTCTTTTTACTATATATTATATGTATATGTAAGTATCTCAATTCCAATTTTATTGAGTTCACTAAAGACTAATGTTATAATTTATTTAGATATCCGTATAACGGGTTTCGATCTAAACTTTATTCCAACCTTTATACATTTCCTAACTTACACGATGTCATTTCTGTAAAATATTACTATTATGGCAGACGTTTTTGTTGTTTTCATCCAAACTACAACTTTTATTTACTTTGAAAAAGAAAATTAACACAAAAAGAGCATTCCATAGGTCAGTAACTTCTCAAGTTGCTATTTAGCAATGTTTAGCGCAGAAAAAAGATGCCAAAAGTAATTAAAAACTTTTTAACAATGTTATAGTGTGGTCGACGCTGTTTTTTTTATTTGTTTTTTTTTTTCATGCACTTGAATAATACAAATATACGAAAATACAATATAAAACAGTTATTGTTTTTATTTAAAATTTTGTTTTTATTTGTATTATTTTCTTTTGTTACAGATTGATATACAACCACCGGAAAGAGAAACAATATTTTCAGAAGAATTTCGACCCTCAGATCCCCGCAATGTTGGACCATGTGGAGGTTTTAGTACACAATATGCCTGCATGTGTGATTTTCATGGTGTCCCATATAGAGAAGAGGTTGCCTGGGACATTGACACAATATATTTGTCACACGATACGAGAATTTTAAATTTACGTGATTTTGATCATTTAGAACCAAAGTAAGTCAAAGTATTTTTATTTTAAAGTTTGTTGTATTTAACTTTTTTTTTTTTGTAGAGACTTAATGGCCATTGTATCGGCTTTGGAATACAACACATTTTTTCGTGGCTTAAAAGCTTCTCATATGCGTTTATCAAATGAAACATTGGAACGTATATTACATGTGCTCAAGCGTTCTATGTGGCTCGAAGAGTTACATTTGGAAGCCTTATGTTTAAGGTGAGTTTTCTTTTTTAAGTGATCATTCTACTGAATTGTATATTCTACCCACATTTTAATTAATGCACATAATAATTTAAAAGTTAATTTTATTTACATCAATTAATACAGAGTTTTCTAGTCTTTTAATAATATTTTGAACACGACTATACAATAACCCTTAATCTTTTCAGATCTGATTTTCTTCATAAATTGGCTGTCTCTGTGATTACAAACAATAATCCTGCAATACGAACTATTGATTTGAGTCATAATATAATTGAGGATAAAGGTAAACTATTTTATTTTAACTCATATGTACGATATGTAGTTTTCTTAATATAAGGTAAAACAAAATTGTAATTATGTATAACATAATTGTAATACTGAGTAGTCCATTACTAACTTAAATATGTATAAATATAATTTTGACCCTTTTCCGTCCGTTTTGACTTTATTAAAAATATATAACCTCCTTGCTTTTTTCTTCTTTCGTATGTTTACCTTTTTATTTTTATTAATATGTTTTCCACTTTAAAACGTAAAGGTGCAAGTTCATTATGCGCCCTACTTGGAAATATTGTTCAAGGTTTGATTAACTACAAAACAAACAAAAATTAAAAATAATAATTAAAGACTAAATAAAAAAAATAATACCAATGACTTTAAATGTTCAAAAAGTTTTTCTTTCTCATACAATTTATTTAATTTCAATGCTTATTTTTATATGCTTTTTACTCATACAAAATCAGTGTTAATTTTTCTCACAATTCAGAACTCTTCATACTCAAAAATAAAATGTAAATGCATTGTATATGTACATAGGTACATACATCTGTCTGTACATGTATTAGCTTAAAACTTATTTAACAAAGATTCAAATATTTGATTTACAAAATTTTCTTTATTTGAAGAAATATTGGGTATATTTTAAATTTAATTTATATTTTTAATTTTAATTGGTTTAAAAATATAGTATATCGATGTTTTCACCTTCGTCATTTTTCAATACAAGAAAAGAAAAGTTCAATTTAATATACTGTTTTATAATGAATGAAACTTTAAGAAATTAGTGGACACTGATATAAAAGTAATCTCATAACTTAATAATATTAAAAATAATCTAGTATACGAAATTGATTTTAATCATCAGTTGTCTAATTATATGCTGGCTTCAAAAACAAATTCCATATTAGTATTTAAGTATGTTGGTGTTAATGGGACATAATATTAGAATATTTAAGGAGCTTTTGGTGTATAAATGTTTCAAGATGTTTATTGTCATAATAAATATTAAAAATTCGGTGTAATTTAGAAAAAAAAAATTATTTTAATGTGTCACCTACCGACATTAAATCGGGTTGAATTAGTATAAACTACCCAATTTTACAAATTTATTTCTCATTTTACCATCTTAATGTTTTTTTCATTGATCTTAATGTTTTGCATGGCCGAATCAAATAATTTCATTTAAATGAATTTAATGATTTTGTTGATTTTGTTTTTATTTTTACGCATATTGCAAAAATAAAACAGAGACCACATTATTAAAGCTTGTTTGAGTGTCTTCCATTCACATTAGTTAAATATAAAGAGTAGTAATAAATTTTTCTATAAAAAATGTTTACAGGTGCAATACATTTGGCAGGACCGATAGCTAAAGTGTCAAAAGGTTTATGCAAATTAGCATTAGCTCATTGTGGCCTTACCTCTAAGGGTGTTAATCAAATGTCACATTCCCTATCGCTCAATCAAAGCATTTCAAATTCTTTAACTTATTTAGATTTAAGTGGTAACAGTCTTAAGGATGATATAACAGTAAGTATTAAATCTTTTAAAATGTATTGAATTTTTTATTATTGTTACAATCTTACATTCATAATATTTATTTAATTTTGCAGAATTTACATAATTTTTTAGCACAACCAAATGTTTTAGAATATTTAGATCTCTCTTCGACTGATATAACTTTAGAGAATGTAAGTATAAGTTTGTACTTTGTTTCTTGTTCATAAATGCAACTAAAACTTCTCAATGTATTGTACTTTTTTTTATAGTTATTTGGTGCCCTTTTACGTGGTTGTGCAACGCATTTAGCTCATCTTAATGTTTCATATAATTCGTTTAGCACAAAAAAAGGCAAAGAGATACCACCTTCGTTCAAGCAATTCTTTACCAGTACTTTAAGTTTAAAGCATTTAAATATTGCCGGTTGTAAACTGCCAATGGAAGCATTAAAGTAAGTTCTCTTAAAAAAATTGTCAAATATTCTTCGAGTTAAAAAAAAAAAAAAGTTGCAATGAAAAGCAGTTTACGGACAGGAAGATACTAAACTATTATAACAATTTTAAATCTATATTTTGATACAAAATTTCTTTGTAATTAGTAAAGAAAAGAGAAAATTAGTTAACTAGTGAAATAATACAAAGATTTTAATCATTTTTTCCCAATAAATTTTAATATGTTTATGCTGTTTTTGATTAAACGGACTGATAAGTTATTAAAAAAGAAGTAAAACTAAATTTTTTTTAAAACTCTTGATCTTAAATAAAATTATTACTCCAGAAACGAATTGAGGCTTTTAATAAAAGTATGAAAGCTATTAAGGCTATTAAGGTTCACAATTTTTGTGTAATTCTAGAAATTTACTACTTGGCTTAGCATGCAACGAATCAACAGCTGGGCTGTACTTAGATTTAAGTAGCAATGTCTTAGGTGCCCAGGGTGCCCATGTTTTAGAATCATGCATACATGGTGTTCGCGTTTTACAAAGCTTAGATATAAGTGACAATAGTAAGTACAGCTATTTTCAATTTATTTCTTATCAATTAAGATATAATAATTATTTCGTTTTTTATTTCTTAGATTTAGATGTTGAATTAGCTCCCGTTTTAACTGCTATCTCGAAAAATCCCTCGATACGCACACTAAATATGTGTCGTAGTTTAACTGGCATGAAACTGAAACATGTACCCACTGTTATGGATGCTTTGGTCAATCTAATACAAAAGGACGACTTTCCTTTGGCTGAATTAGTTTTATCCGAAAATAAGCTTAAAAATGATATACACGATTTTATAAATGCTTTGGGCAGTAATCAAAGTTTACAAAAATTGGATATATCTGGCAATTATATGGGCGACGTTGGTGCTCGTCTGTTGGCCAAGGCTTTGCAGATCAATAATAAATTACGTACCATTTATTTGGATAAAAACAATATAACCCTGCAGGGTTATGCTGATATTGTTTATGCTCTTGAAAATAATTACACCATGCGTAACATACCATTTCCGGTTTTTGATATAGCACCACATTTAAAAAATCATCCCGATAAAACCGATACTATAATGCGCAAAATGCAAGAGCTTTTGCAACGTAATGGTAGTGGTCTGAAACGGACTGGTGGCCAAGGTTTTCGCTTACAACATGGCTTTATGCTTTCATCTACTCACCAGTTGGTCGACAAACTTGTGGCTGAAACACAAGATACTATTTCAATAGCTAAAAGCAGTAGTGATTCATCCTCATCGTCAGCTGTTCAGCGCCTTATAGAAGATGCTGAAAATTGCAAACAATTAATGCCAAAATTACAAGAATCCGTTCGCTGTGAAACACATCCAGTAGAAGTCAAACTGACACGCATTGCCAGTGATTTAAGCTATACCATTCAAAGTTATTTAGAAGAAACATTAGAGACAATGATACGTACAGGTGTAGAACAATGTCCTAAAACGTTGGGCAATCAGGTTGTTATACAGGATCTGCGTAAAGTGTTAGGAGAACGTTTAACTGTACCAGAAAATTTTCTACAAAACTGTTTGCTTAACAATGCTGGCAGTGAAATTATGAATAAAGTAAGGTAAGAATCAATAAAAGAAAATATTAAAATATTTACAATTAAACACAACTTCAATACTTTATATTTACATAAAAAGATATTAAAAAAGGAAATGATTTGAGGATTTTTTTATTATCATATATCACAATTTAATATCACAAAAAGTTTTGAATTTGATAAAACAAGAATGTTTTCAAAGAACTTTTAAAATTTTAAATCCATTCGTATTATTATTTTCGTATTTTTCATTTGGCTTCATTATATAATTAAAGATAAATGTTTATTAATTACATATCAGTTGCTGAATGACTGGATTTTATCTCTTCTATATTAAAGTATAAACACATAGCAAGATATTTTATCTAATTAAACTATTCCAAATGACCATGATATTGTTCTAACTCAATAAACAAACTAGTTCACATGTAACTGATATATAATATTTTTTTTTTTTATTTATCAAATATTTTATTTATTTTCTCTCAAAACAAACGAAAAACCGCCTAGGTAGGTAGCTAGGGCTTCACATGAAAAATATTTGTATTTTTTAACCTAATAACGTTTGATTCAATAATTATATCGTCTGTTGTTCTCTTTTATAATTTTCGTCTCTCATATGAATTGTTTATCAATAAAAAATACGCGTTAAAATGATTCATACAAGTTATAAATTCGATGAAACATTTTGTTGAAAGAGAATTGAGGAGAAAGTACAATACATTAAATTTTATTCACAAACTTTTTTTTATACATATAGTATCCGCTATTAGCTTGAATATTTTTACAAACCCTAGCCATAATTGATAAATAAATTTCATAACTACTGACGACAAAAAGTACTTGTATGAGAGTAAGAAGAAAGGGGTTTTGTTTTTTTAATTCTCCTACAATTGTGGCTCTCTAATTGATAAGATTATAAATGAATACGAGAAGTACGTTGCACATAGTATTTTGTAGTAGAGATCCGTAAAAGAGTTTATTCTCTATTCGTTCAAAATTTTATTTAATTATACACTTATATTTAAGAACAATTATATCTCTAATATTTATAATTATATCTCATATATTTTATAAATACTACATTTAAAAACCCCATAAAAATTTAGCGGGTATTCTGTATGGTCCGTTCATAAAGTCATAATTAAGTTTTTTATTTAAAAACTATCACCTAGATCAACTAAATTCTTTTAGCAGGTGAAACATTCTACTATATAGTAGAATATATGGTAACATTCAAGCCTTAGGTGGATACAACGCACAAAAACATATGTATGTATGTTTCTTAAAATTAGTAACGTTGGTACCGAAGCCTGATGTTATTTTTAATACAAAGACAAAATCTTAAAATTTTGTGAAAAGAAAAAAACAAGTAATTCTTTTATGATCTGCTGAGAGTTTTAAAGATTGGAAAAAAAAACGTTAAAATAAATATCGACTCTCAGCATTAAACAATATCAAACAATGAACGAAAAAGCAAAACAGAAATGTTTTCCTTGTGTATATAATATACATACATACATATATACATACATATAAGTATTTTTATTTTTGAGCTAAAGTGTGACTGTGCATACGAACACTAAACAACGCATAAATTTGCACAAGCAGTCTTAAAATATAAAACAAACCTAAATGGCATCGTTTATAAGACGCTATACAAGATTCTTTTATTAATTATACGAAAATCTCTAATTTAATTATTAGTAACGTAAAATGGGCCGTGTTAGTAAAGCACTTTGTTGTTGTTTTGGTTCTTCCACCTATGAAATTGCTCCAGAGAACGATGATAATAATTTTGTTATATTAAAAACTAACAACAAAATCAAAAACGAACAAAAGGAGAAGTTATTGCAACTGCAAGATTTACAAGTTATCGAAATTAAGCCAAAATTGCAACAAGAAAATAGCGATATACAAAAACAAAATCAGAATTCTGAGGAACTTCTTAAATTCCAAAAGTCATGCGAAAATTTAACTAATTTTAATAATAATGATACAAATATGCTAAGCGAAAATTGTGGAATGAATTTAAATCTACCAAACCAAAATAATAATTTCCAAAAGCTTTTTCAATTTAATAAGAACGATAATAGTGATGATGTTAATGGTGATAAGCATTTACAAATCAAGTTTAAGTTAAAAAAGTAAATGTCCTTTTATGAATTTGATTTTTGTAATTGTATTAATTATGTTCTTTGAAATATGTATTAAATGAATCACGTCTCTTTCTCTTGTGTTAATTTATAAATTCCAGTGAAATTGAACAATCATTGGCTGCTGCCATTTCTGATCGAGCTACAGACGAAGTTCTGGAAGCTTTAACTCGTTATCGTCGTGGTTTGGGAATTGCTGATTCACCTTCAGTTATGCTGGATGAACCGCAAACTCCAGATATTGTACGTAGTCAATCGAGTCATGTAAGTAATTAAACAAACTAGTATTAATAATGTTTGTAAATTTTATAGAGTTTTTCAGTATCTTTGTCATACAACGAAATATGAGACCGACATAAATATAATATGTTTTCAAGTATAGTTTTTCATATTTTAGAGAAGGATTAAGTCAGTCCCATATGATTATTAATTATTTTATACTTTTAATATAGAAATATTTTACTATATGTCTGTATATTTAGTTATTGTCCTTTTTACGTAAGTAAACATTTGTTAATTTGTTTTTTTTTTTTTTTTTTTTTTTGTATTATTATTTATTTGTGTATTATAATGTTCTTATCATTTGCATGATATAATTTTTTTCTTATCAGTATCAGTATCAACAATAAACAATTTTATTTTATTTTCTGTTCATATTTCTAATAGTAAACTTTGTAATGAAAATCTTCATTACACAGGCGTACACAAAAAGAATTCTAACGAGTATTTCATGTTTTTATTTTGAACTGTATAATTTCTGTTCTGATGTAGTTACTTATTTAAGGTGACATCAAATTGTTGATACATTTTCACTGTTAAAGTATACTTCAGTATGCAAATCAGCATAACTTTAATATAAAATTAACATTTATAAATATGTTTATCTCTATAGCTAACTGATTGAAATTGTTACAACACTTTCATAATCTTTATAGATTGCTTCCCCTTTAATTTTTTTCATTGAATCGAAACGAAATCAATCATCAAAGTTGCAAGTTCTTTTCATAGCCAATGTATCCATACAACGCACATTTAAATAGTTAATTTGCATATTTATAGTTAATAATCCGGTTTTTTTTTTTTTATTTTATACAAGAAATAAATATTAAAGTTATTTCTATAAATAAGGTACATTACTGATTCACAAAGTTTAAACTTGAATTTGGGCTGAATAGATCCGATAAGAAGAAATTTTTTGAAATGTGATAGGTAGAAATAAAATGTTAAATGTTTAGTATTTATGCCGTTTGAACAAATAAATGTTTGTATATAAAAGACAAGGTTTAAAATTTTTTCAACTGCTATCTAAATAAAATTTTACGTCATTCTTACTTTGAGAGGAAACTTATGAAGTTCTTTTGTATACCCCCGTAGACATACAATATTTATGTTAAAGGCTTTATACTGATCTGACTAATAATACTGTTTACTGTTTCTGGTTCTTTTTTCTAATTAACGAAAAAACTGCTTCTTGTCTTACTTTAATGCTAAATGATACCTTGCAATTAAAAGAGTACTTTTTTGGTATTATACTTTACATTTTATAAATATAATTTATATAGTACGGGCGCCCAGGTAGTCTAGTGGGTAGTGTTGCTAGACTCTTAGCGTGAGGGTTGTGAGTTCGATTCCCACCAGAGGATCTGGTCTGTTACACTATACCGAGCATAAGGTCGAAGTTAGTTAGTCAATAAATAATTAAATCATTTAGTAAATAAATTTAAATTAATATGTAAGTATATGGCATATATACTTTACATTCATAAGTGTATAAAATTTGGGGCACGTATGCTTTTGAGAATTTTTAAATAATGACTACAGAAACAGCTCTCTTTTGTAGTTATCAAAATGATATTGTAACTGCCTTTAAAAACTACAAACATTTTCATATTATTAGAATCATTTTAGATATAATAGAATCGAAATTCATCCGATAAAATTGAAAGGACTACTAACAAAATTGTGAAAGGTTATTTGCTAGTAAGATGTGATGCGTATATAAATATAATTAATTATTTAGTACTATGATGTATTCAAGAATTAATACAAAAATACACAGAAATTAATTAAAAAAAAAAAAAAACTTTACATTGATTTTTTTTTCAGGATACTGATGGTTTGATTATTCGACCAGGTCGTGGTTCCATACTTCCCAAACTAGGAATAGAATCACCCACTGTAAGTGTTGATTCAAAACCGCCAAAATGGTTGCAATAATTACGTATTTATAAACGTTTTACAATATAAACATATACATACATATATAAACGTAAAATAACGACTTACATACATTAAAAATATCATTCACATTACATTATTTACATTTCATACAACATATCCATTCATCCATATACTTTACTTCTTAGAGAGCTATTGCCATTTAGAGTCATGGAAGAAATTATAAAAACTCTATATACATACCTACTACACTTAGAAAAAACAAATTTTCAATCGGAAATATGTAAATTAACTTATAAAAAAAAAAAAAACTGAAGACAAATAAACAAAGATTTGAACAAAATTCAATATTTTGAATGCACTTAGTGAATTTAAATGTTGTTTTTAGTGATTTACATACTTATTACTTATATATATATATATATATATTGTTACGTTTAAGTTTTTTTTTCTTAATAATCAAACAAAAAACGAAACAAACATATTTATTTATTTATGTGTCTTTCCCTTCTCTTTTCACAACGAAAAACAAAATTTACAAATAAAAAATATCATTAATCATCCGCTACATAAAATCAAAATTATTTTAAACAAAATTAAAATTTGAACACACAAAAAAACGTTACAAAAAACAAACCACTTTATAAATTCTGAAAAATATAAAAAAATATATACAGAAATTGGAATATCTCAACCTTGTAAGTAGTTTGTCTTGGTAAACAAAATCAAAGCATCATTATCAATTTCTCAATATTTTTTTCTTACAATTTCTATATGCGATATGTACTTGTCTTTGTTGAATCAGTGTTATTTTAAGTCATTGACAAAGTGTTAAAATTAACTTAAATTATTTCCAAAATTGTTTTAAACATCAATACCAGTGACCTAAAGTAACTTTTGAAATGTCTTTTATTTATTATCTTCCTCTATGATACATGCTTGATTGATTCAATATGATTTATTTGTTTTGTTTTGTTTCGCTTGCTTTATTTATTTATTTTTACTTTTTTCCCGTTTGCAAGCAATACCTACAATGTAATGGCATTTTATTTAATTTTAATTTATGATATAGTCTAGAATAATGCATTATTTTTTAAGTATTTCTAATTTAAAATCACAGTCATTTGCAGCTCTACATCAAAAGGCAACATTTCATTTACAAATCATTTTAAATTGATACAAAAATTGGATTTTCAAAAATGTTATTAAATGAAGTGGTCTATATGACGATGACGTACCCTTTATTATTTTATCTTGCTTCATGTTTCTTTTTCTATTCGAAGAATTTTAAAATAATGAATGTTACATTCGGATGCCTGACTCCGCCATTCTTTTGGTTTGTTTTATTGTTAATTATTCCTTTCTTAATTCTATCCTGCATTGTATTACCCCCGTGTATATTTATTCATTCCACATAGTGATAACGATTTAGTCAAACAGCATGAAGTTTTCATATTTCATAAATTCTCTTCTATCCCTTTTGTAAATACCATTTTGAAACAACGTTTTAATGACTTTAAAATGTATAACAAATTTAGGCTACACCACATATGCCCACCAAAAGACGTTCGATAGCACAACGAAAGGTGCGACCACAATCGGTAGTGGAGAATTTGAGTTTGGGCCACATACCCGATTTATTGGAATCACCATCATCCCATCGTTCCACATCGCAGATGTCAAGGCGAGATTCATCGATAAATGGTGATAATGGTACGGGAGACAGCAGAATGGCTTTAGATGATGGAGGCGGCGATGAGTGTTGTGACTCAATAACTGAATTGCCAAGTGCTTCTTTTCAACTGCAGCATCTAGTCAAAGGCCGACCGAAGCGGGCTAAAACTCGGGCGCCCACCCGGCCACTGGTGGGTATGGAGAGTGGAGGAACTAAAGAAATTGGTGAGGGTCTAGATCAATTCTTTCGACCTGGTTCGGTAACTCCAACAACCCTTACACCCTTAGTATCACCCACATCAGAGGAATGCAGCTCGCTGTCATTTGTCGATAGTCCGACAATGAGTCGTAATGGTAACGATCATATGACCTCAGAAGAAACAACACCTATCTTAGAAGAACGTAAACCTATTAAATTGGAACGCAATTCTCCTTTATTGAGAAGTGCTGCATGGGCTACACGCTCCAGATCTACAGATAATTTAGAAAAGTATTCGCCCTTGGTGGGTCGAAAATCGCCACTAGTTAAAATGCGTACAGAAAGCGGTGGAGCTACGGATGGTATGGATTCGTTGCCCACTCCTGCCGAAAGACTATTGAAAGTCTCCTCTGGACGGGAAGACAAAACCCGTTCGCCCAGCACAGATTCTATAAAAAGTCACACTGAGTCATCAAGCGTTATTGTTAAAAATGGCAATGGTATTTTACGCACACCTATAGTATTGCAAAAACCAAGACCCTGGTCAGTGGTGGGTAATGAACCAAAACAGACACAAGTTTCTAATGTCACACATATGGGATCAGAGTCAACTAAAACCACACCAGAGAAATTGGATGAAGGTAGTTGTTGTTGCATTCATATTATAAAAAGCCATTAGTATTAAGTTTTTTATCATTTGTAAATAAATTCTAGATGTTGAAGTTGTGCCCTTTGGTCAAAGTGGCGGTTCAATAGTTGGTATAAGTCCAGGAATAGCTATAGCTCAAGGTGGTTCTGGTGGTGGTAGTATAGTAGGCATAACACCTGGTAGGTTTTTTACTAACACGTATTAGTTAAAAATTTTATTGGACACAAAGAGATTGACGCTTATTTTATTTTTTCAGGTGCTGCTCTGGAGAAAAAATCTGTTAGAGAACTTGCAGCTGGACTCAATCGTTTAGGTAAGATGACGCTACGGCTTATTTTTTAATATGTACTTGGTAGGAAAACATTTAAGTACGCAGTTTTATGTTTTCTTTAGCTATAGAAAAAATACAGACTGTTAACGCGATTTAAGGTTTAGATTTTTTGAAATATGTGTGTGTTTTTTTTTATATAGAAAATTGTTTTAAATACAAATCTTTTGAATATTTTGTTTTTATACAATATTGGATTACTGAAAACCTTGTTCGTTTAAAAATCTTTTGCTTTAATTGTTCCTTTTACTATTATAATGATTGCACATACGCCCATATGTTTTATGTTATAAAGCCGAAATTAATTCTTGTATGTCAAAGGCTAACCTAGAAACACAATTAATTTTTTTAGAAAAGAATAATTTTGTGTATTTAACTAAAATAATTTTTAGTAAAAATTATATTGAGATTGAATTCATTCGATAACACTTATTACTAGAGCATAAATGCACAATAAAAAAATATATACACATTTCTTTTTATTTATATTTTTTACACAATAAGTTTACATTTATTTATTTTTTTTTGGTTTTTTTTTTTAATTTTAATTTTTATTTGTTTATTTAAAAAACACTCTCAACACTAGATTTACCTTTAAAACCTCAAGTATTACCACGATCGTTACTAACATCGTCCTCATCGTCGGCCATATCCAAAATTAACGTCAACAACAACAATAGTATAACTAGTAATAAGACCACTTCCTCATTGACATCATCCAGCACTTCCTCTGCCTTATCGTCGTCATCGACTCTTATGTCATCTTCGTATACGGCAACGTCGACAACGGTGAATGAAACCCATTCAAAAATTGTCACTACAAGTAGTGTGAACAGTGAAACCAACGAGACCATTAGTAAAACAATTATAACCGAAAATGGTACACCAAATGAATTTTTAAATATACGCAATAGCAAGAACTCCAGTCTGGGCGATTTTTTACACAATGAAAAACGAAAAGATAACGGTGATAACATAATGTCTTCATCAACGCCAGCAGTAACGGTAGGATCAGTTGGTTTTAAACGTATTGCCGGTAAAGAGATATCAACAATGTTTGAGGTTTGATCATTTAAATCCCTATCAAGAGCAATATAATACCACAAAAAAGTTCGCATACATTGAAATGGGCTTCTCATAATGCTTATTTCTAATTTTTGCATTAATGTATACATTAAACAAGTCAAACAACGGGAAATTCATTTTTATTATCATACATTTTGGCTTATTCCGATTATAAAATGTTCTGTCACATAATATGTCTTGTCTTCCCTTTAACCAGCAAACAACAATCATATAATTTTTTTATATTTTCTTTTTTTTTTCATTTTATGTTTTTATAATTAGTATTTTTAAGTATAATGTTTTTATCTTTTTTCATCTTTTTTTTATACCATTTTCTTTTAAATTTGCGATCTTAAAATTATACACTACATTTGAATTTGTAATTTAATTAAATTTTATTATACATAAAAAAAAATATATTCTTTATTGTTGTGTTAATTGTTGTTTTTATTTTTAATTATATGATTTATATTATTATACGTATATGTGATTTTATGTTTAACTAGAAATTAATTAATGTTATTAACAAGTTTGCTGCATGTCATGTTGTCTAATTATATTTTCAACAATCCTGTGTTTCGGCGATTTTTATTAAATCTTGTTTACTCGTATAAACAACATTATTTTAAGCTTTATTTTAAATATATATTTGATAAATCTCTTTTTATAGGAGACATTAGTTGAAGGCCTACAACGATCCTCTCTACGACGGACTTTTAGAGATACACAATATACCAAAGAGGATGTCGTTGATTTATAAAAAAAAGAAATATAGCAATTACAAAAATGCAAACTCCCTTAAAATAAAATAGAAGTAAATATAAAACTAATTTAAAACACAACATTTTTTTATTCTTAGATGTGCAATTTCTTTTTAATTTTTTACATTGTTTTCTTTTAATAATTTTCTACTGAAAATACAACAAGTTTTATGAGAAGCAAAAGTATTCCAATTTTTTGTAAACTTTTATTTATGAAATGTATTTATTAAAACAGAAACAAAAACAAAACAAATATAATAACCTTACAAAACTAATAATAAACATACAAATAACATATTTTTATACTATAATTTATACCTTTTAGCCCTTATATTTCTTGTCTTGTATCCTTTAATATTCAACAAAATAATATTTATATGTATACACATTTATCAGTATGTATATTATTTTAAAGTCTATAAACATATTTTCAATTATTAATAATTAAACAATAAGAAGAATAAAAACAAAGAGAAATAATTATACAATATAAGCAAATAATTTTCATTGAAAAACTAAAAACGCATTTGTCTATATTTTTGAATGTTTTCCATAAATAATTTCTATGAAGTGCCAATACATAAAATATTTTTCATTGAATTTTTTTATAACATATTATTTTAAATATAAAAATATGCTGAACACCTTTCTTTCGAAATTGAATGTAGAAAATTAGCAATGATAACAAAATCATTTATTTTCAACTTAATTTATGCAGTACTTCCATTTATAATCATAGTTTAAATATTATTATTTATATTAATATTAAATACGACATTTATACATATTAATTCTTATACAGCGTTTTTTACCTGCCAAAAGAGGAAAATGTAAAGAGAGTATATTTAAATTTGAGATAAATCCAGAATCAAAAACACTTTTTATGTTATAGTAGATGTTTTCTTATTAATTTTCAAGATATCAAATTTAAATTTATTTTTCTGACCGTAAAGCCTATTAAAACTCCACCTCTTTCCGTCTGTAACTTTACTTCAAAAGGCATGTACATTGATTCCAAATTCCACTATTTCTTTTCGAAATGGCATGGTTGTTCGCCACCTTTCTAACCTCTGCTTTTGTTATGTGTTTAACTACTATTATAAACTAGTTAATTGCGTCTAATTTCTTCTCTGACAGCAATATCAATTCTACTTCATTTCTTACGACAATATGTTTCTAATTTTTTTACTTTGGCATGTAATTCTTCTACTCTCCTAAAGCGAATTATATTGAGAAATTCACTCTATACGAATTTAATTGTATTCAAAAATTGTTAAGCATTGGCTACAAAATTCACTAGTTCATCGTTTTGTTACGTTACCTTCCTGTTCAACAGGATGATGGAATAAACAATTGGACCCACACTCCGTAAAATGAATTATATTCATGTACTACGCTACCGAGTTTCCAATAATGAGCGCATAGCATTAAAAACAAAAATGAAGTCTTGCTGCAACAAGACGTGGTCAGCAAAAATATGAATTTTCGTAATACACGTTCAATTCGATCATTCATAACAAATATAAATTTTATCAAAGTCTCTTTCCTAAGATAACTAAGATGTATTAAACTTGTATGTAAATTAAACATCTTGTGTTCTATTCGTTAAATACATAAGAGAAAATCCCCGCCAAAGCAGCTCTTCCCATTTTATAACAATCATAGATCGTTTCTTGCATTTTCAAAGTTTTTGATAGGTAAAACCATTTATATTCTTATAATCCGGGCTGAAATTTATCAAACTTGTTTTTGAATAGAACTGTTAGTCTCTGCATAAATTTACAACTTACAAGATAGTCGTGTTTAACTCCATATATATACATATACATACATTTGTATGTATGACCTATCTATTTAATCACTCAGCAAAATTTTCGAAAGCAAGTTTAAGCACTTACATAGAATATTTTATCAACATTTATTCGTTTCCTTATTTTTCATTTCATTTCATGGTAGTAAAAGTAGATTATGCAATTATTAAAATAAAATATTTGAAACACCAATTGAAAATCATAAAGAAAACTTAGTCTTTTTCTATTTTGTAGCACAATAACATTAAGAAAATCGAGTAATTTAGTAAAGAAAACCAAACGTATTTTTACTTTATATGAATGTTTTATAGTATATGTATCGAAAGTATTTAGAAAAAGGACTTTAAACAAATTTCAAATACAAAATAAAACCTAAAATACAAAGTAAATATACACGTTTAGAACAACATTAATAATAAAAATGAAACTTAAAACTGCCCCCACCATTTGTGAACAAAAAATAAATTCATGAAACAAATCTCAAATTTCTCAAAAAAATCGAAAAGAAATAAAAACATCGACACGATACCATTTATTTAAACGATGTTAAGATAACTATACAATACAGCACACTCCCAAATAATACTTACACGAAGGAAATGTAACGATTTTGAATTCAAACAAAAATGAAAAATAAATTAAAGAAAAACATTTGAAGTGGTTTTATTACACAGAAAGATTTACTTATTTAAAAATAGATTGTAGTTTATAAATAATTTGAGAACGGGTTTTATCAACATAACACTAGGAGTGAATTTCTAGACATGTGCCTTTCAACTTAAACATTGACAATAGTAACATCCTAAGGTAAAGTATAACGGTAATTAGAATTAGAAGCCCAAAAACAAGGGGATAACATTAAACTATTAACTTCGATGGCCGCACAAAACACGATTTAATGAGCTTTGCGCTTGATCTATTTGACAATATTGCTATTATATGATATGTACTCTATACCGCCGACAAACAATAATAGTTGTTGAATTTCGACTAGTGTACTATGTGGATACATTTTTAGTATTATTTGGTGAAATTGCCACGGACCAAACCTGTCACCTAGTGATTAATAACCTACACAGAAGTTTTTCCCACTGGAAACAAAAGACTTATGAACTTTTCCTTAAAACAGTAAAAACGGTGAATATTTTATATTTCTTTTAAAGTACTATTAATTATTTTGACACAAAAAAATCTATTTAGGTTAGAGGACGTGTACCTGTCAGTCAAGACAAGTACAGTACCCGGAGGTCGGATTAACCCATTGTACAAAAAAATCTACAACTAAAGACAACATTTGTAAATGTCTGGCTACTCTACAAGTTATTTCCCATTCACAAAAGTAAAACCAAATTCACCACGACATTTTGACAGTATAAAGCTAGCAATCTATTGTGGATGTGCTTATTTAAAAAGAAGTGGAAGAACGCTGTTTTTTTTATTAAAAATTGTGCTTTATTTAATAAAAATAAACATATCTATATAAAATATTCCAAAAAAAAAACTGTACAACAATGGTAAAATTAACTCCTGAACTAATAAATCAGTCAATGCAATTTATAAATCCGTGCCGGGAACGAGAATTGGATTTACGCGGCTACAAGATACCACAAATCGAAAACCTCGGAGCCACGCTAGACCAATTTGATACAATAGATTTGTCCGACAACGATCTCCGAAAATTGGATGGCCTGCCTTATCTGCCCAGACTTAAGTGCTTACTGCTTAACAACAATCGTATACTCAGAATTGGTGATGACCTCCACGAATGTGTACCCAATCTGAATTCTATTATATTGACCGGTAACAATTTGCAAGAACTGGGAGACCTGGAACCTTTGACTCAATTAGCACAGCTACATACTTTGTGTCTGCTCATGAATCCAGTATCCACTAAATCTTACTATAGAGAATATATGGCTTACAAATTACCCCATTTGCGTTTATTGGATTTTAGAAAAATCAAGCAAAAGGATCGAAAAGCTGCTCAAGAGTTCTTCCGTTCAAAGCAAGGCAAAGAAATGCTTAAAGATATAGCCAAGAAGTCTAAACTAAGTGCTGCAGCCGCTGCTCATGCTGAAGCGACGGGTAAGGCTGAGGGTGGTAACTCAGGCCGATTTGCTAATCCCGAAGACTTGCAACGGATAAGAGAGGCCATTAAACGAGCAAGTTCACTGCAAGAGGTAGAACGTTTATCACAAATATTACAAAGTGGTCAGATACCAGATAATTTTAGTTTAGAACAAAACGGTTCAACCCAAAATGGCATCGATAATAACACATCTTTAACGCAAGCGGTAGCTATGGAACATTAGTATCTTAAACGTTTTAATTTACTTCATTTTTATTACTTTTTTCGCTGTATGCGTATAAAAACCCAGGAAAACAGAGCCAATATAAAGAAATAAATCGTAAACTGAAGTTATTTTAAAATAATCATTTATTATTTACTCCAAATTTTTCATAGAAAAATAAAGATGTTTTTTCAAAAGATAATTTAATTTAAAATTATTGATTGACTATATGGACTATAAGAGGAGGTTTCACTAAGAAAGCCTAAACAAGTGTATCATACAATGAATGTTTAAAGAAAAAACAAAAAGTAATGTTTTTAGTAATGTAAAGTAATGTTTTTAGTATAAATTTATGAAAAATTTGGTTATTTTGTTGCATTTAGTTAAAATTCTTTGTTTGTGTTGCTTAAGGAATCTTTCGTATTTAAAACATTGGAAAAACAAGAAACAGTAATCAATTTATATTAACTATATATGTATATATACATATGTATATGTATATGTGTATATATTCATACGTATATTATATATTCAACTACTTTTGGTTGTAAATTGCTTTAATATTTTTATTTGTTTTGGGCTGCTTATTAACTTATCTAATGTTGCAGACCTTTAGCTTCCATTATAGCATCATAATGCAAACCCGTATAGAATATTATCCACGTTACTAGGAAACCAGCAAAAGATGTCATAAATCCTTCTTTAATCAATTCCCAAGCACCACCGTAGGCTTCTTCGTCAATATTTTGAAAATTAATGGCATATATATAAACAACACCACAACTGATGCCAGCAAATCTAAAGTGAGAAGAGAATTTGTAAAAGTGATTTATTTTATTTTAGGTTGTTTTTATTACAAAATACTCACAATACTAGACCTAAAAAGCCTTTCAGTGGCACAATACCCCAAATAACACCTAAAATAATACCAAAAATTTGACGTGACCAATAGACAACATCCAAAAATTCATCCTAAAATAAAAATTATAAATTAATAAAATTAAATTAAAATAACATTGGGAATTTATGAATGAGCCAATATTATAAGATGAAAAACTAATTAAAGGTCCTATTGTTTTATTCCAGAGGATTTTATCATATAAATTAATTTCCAAAGATAAAGTATTACAGTGGTCCAATAAATTATGTAAGAAACCAATGTTGGAAGTTACTATATAGATTAGTGACTGAATTTCTTTGAGCCCGAATACATGTATTGTAATACTGATCTGTAAAAAAATTAAGCGGGTGGATAGGACTGTAAGCTGTACCAAGACAAAGAATTACTCTTCCACTGTGATCAGAAATAACAAAC
This sequence comes from Sarcophaga subvicina, assembly GCA_936449025.2. Taxonomy (NCBI): domain Eukaryota; kingdom Metazoa; phylum Arthropoda; class Insecta; order Diptera; family Sarcophagidae; genus Sarcophaga; species Sarcophaga subvicina. Next base: position 1,532,753 of record OW388084.2, read on the forward strand.
CTTTTGATTGCTTATCGAACATTATTATATTTGTAACCATTAATGACATCGTTTACGACCTATTGTAGATTTTTCGAACTATTATCAAGGAACAGCTTGGTTAAAATAATAATAGCCGAAAGTTCTTGATGTTTGTAGGCAATAGTCTTCTCTTTATTGTTTCTCAATATCCTTCTTATTACATATAAAGTAATACAGGAAAGGCACTTTCAATTTCATAAGCCATTATTTAAATAAACATTACGCGGCACAAAAATTTAGAGCTCCCGCACGTTTTTTTCACAATTCTTTCATTATCAAGATATTCTTATTTATGCTCACCTTATCAGGCCACTCAGATTTTGCTGTTAAGGCTCTATTGCAAATCTCCTTAATGGAAGATGTCTTGGCACTGCCGCTGCTACTATGTTGTATAGTATTCGTTCTAGTTGACATTTCAACTTTGCTGATTTAATTTTAACTTAGAAAATATAAATAAAAGTTTTAAAATAAATACAAAAACTAATTAAATGCAATTTCACTCTATACAAGAGAAAAAAAGCACGAAAAATGACAAAAACCTTGACGTGTGAGTACCAGTGTTGAAAAATTCAGTACTTTTGTATATTTTTCAGTACTTTTTCATTTCAAAAATACCGAAGTACCCCCGCCAAGCTGTCAATACTTTTTTCATCAAATTCGTTTTTGTTCGTTCAACCCCCAGGTCAGAAAAAACGAAAACAGAAAACATAACGGCGTAATATGTGTTGTAGGTGGAAAAATAGGTAGTTTAGTTAGTTCGCTCGGCCCGGTTCAACCGGACAAAGCGAAAACAAAAACATAATGCGATGTTTGTTGTGTGGAATTGTTGTTGTTGTGGTTTGTTTGCTCGCTGCTGGTTGGAAAGACAAGCCAAAAAAATTTAATTTTTTATGTTGTTTGCAGTTGTGGTGAGTTTCTAGTGTGGCGAGTTTTTACAAAATGTGGAGAATTTATCCGGTGTGGTGAATAAAATCGAATTATGGTGAGTTTCTAGTGTGGTGAGTTCTTACAAAATTTGGTGAATTTATCCGGTGTGGTGGACAAAATCGAAATTCACCAGTGTCGTTATTCAAAATGGGTACTATATTATCATAAATCGATATAATGTACATCTTGATTTGGACGGTGCGTGTCTAGAACAAGTAATTTTCACATCTGTCAGTGGAGGCATTCACCGATATGTCTGGTTACTGCAATAAAACAATGTTGCCATTATGTCATTCTGTTTAAAATTCTAAAAAATTAAAATTAGAAAACTGCATACAGAAAATAATTAAATGTAAATTATTTTGTAAATGAATTTTTTAATAATTTCTGTCTTTCATATTTTATTCCCAAAATGCTTTTGCAAATTGAAAATTCTTCGTCGAAATATTTGTGCTTTGTTCGATCTAAATTTTGTAAAATTTATATCGGATCTAAATTTAACATCAGGAAAAATTTTTTTTTCCTGGCAACAATTCAATTTCAAAACATTTTAGAACTTTTTTATTATTACAGATTGTATGGTTTGCACTTTTCAACTATAAATGGGCTAACGGTTAGCCAGGGGCTTACGTGTGTATATGTTCGCTTCTAGATTACGAAAAGCAATGAGACTGCTGAATGAACCGTTGCGTCAACATTTTTGACTAAACCTTACGTTTCGAATCAACCGTTTTTGTTTTGTATATGAGAAACATATAGTTAAGTTAGTTTTTCTATTCCATTCCGTACATATTAAGTATAAAATAAATATATTTGTATAAAACTACCATTTGATGCAAAAAGGTACTCTTTCAGTTAAAGTTCAGTACTATTTCAAATTCCAACACTGATTAGTAAGGAAAATTAAAAGAAATGCTAACTTTGCGATTTTTAAATCGTGAAAAACGTTGTAATTGACCTACAATCAAACGTTTAACATTATTCTTTCTACCATATGTTATATTAACATAACGGTATTTAAAACAGAAAAATACGGAGATGTTATTAACACTCTTAACAACTGGGTGTCTCAAACATTACTTCTTATCCAATTACAACACATCTTGTCAGCTTATTTACCCTTTTGACATATTGAAAGGCAAGTGAAGTAAAGAAAGAAGACAAGAAAAAACACAACATTACGTCAAAACAACTATAGTTTTTTTTCTTAAGCAGCCAAAAAAAATTTATAAATTTATGTGATTAATTACGAGTGAAAAAGTAGTTAAAAGCCATTTCAATAATACACAAATTTAGTACGTTTTATTGTCAACAAAACTGCCTCCATACTGTGTTGTTTATCATTTGAATTAGAGGAAATAAGTTGTTAAAAGTGTCGTGTATTGAGTGCTGAGTAATGGCAGAATCAATAGTCCAAGATTGGCTGACAGATTTTGAACGTGTACAGGGTCAACCTTCAGAGGTTAAAGATTTTGCCAATGAACATGACAGCGATTCGGAAATTGCAGAAGCTATTTTTACAATATTACACGATCGACAAAGGCATGAATCATTGGTCCATGATATATGCCAACAGTTGTTGGGCTTTTATCGAAGTAAAGAAAAGACCTTACAGAAGTTTCCACTACAATTTATACCTGTTCTAATCTATACGTACCTGCATGCGGTGGCTGGTGGTGACAAAAAGGGTGTACGCAGTTTGGAAACTCTTTTAATCTGTATTTACAATGGCGAAGTGTCTACGGAAGAAGGGGGTGAACGAGTGGTACAATTTCGCATGCCCATATTGGCCCAGGCATCCGTGTACCACGAAGAGAAAAATTTACCACTTACAGACCTACGCCGCTGGGAAGAGAATTGTAATCGTGAGGTTAAATGGGGTCCACATCAACGTATTGAGGCGATCACTGCACAGAATCGTTTAAGAATAATGACTGCATTGTTATTTTGTTACAATCAACAAGTCAGTTTGACACAAAAGTCAGCACTCATTCACTTGTGTCGCGTTGCATCACAATTGGTGACGGAAGGATTTAATACCAAAACAAGTCATGCTCATAGAATTTCATATGGGTGAGTACAGCAAATTTAGGTTAATCCAATAATTGATTGCTTTTGGTTCAATTTAATTGACATATATTCTAGTACAGCTAAGGCACAGTACGTACAGAAGATACACCAAACTGATAAATACAAATAATAAAAATAAAATACAAATTATATTTTGATTGATGATGAAATCCTTTTTAAAGTACTACTAATTAACTTTAAAATATCAATTCACTTTAAAACCTGTGGGTGGTTCATGTACTTGCAAGGAATTTTTTTATGCTTAATGACATTAATCGAAACGTATGCTATGTTAAGTTACATATCAGCGTTTAAACAGTTTAGAAATTGAAGAAAATTGTATAACAATGATTTTGTCTTTGTTTTCAGTTCTGATCCATCTCTAATGCCCAAATCAATGACACCACGCATTCCATTATCTTCATCATTCCTTGTGGAATTGGTGCATGCAATTTATTTTGCAATGTTCAATGGTTTTGGTACTGTAGCCATTCAGACTCTGGAAGATATACATAATAGAGCTTGTTTTGAAATGTACACAGAATTGATTTTAGTTACCAGTGCGGTGCGTAATTCTTTGCATGCCAATCCCTCAGGCCAACCAAGTGATGGTCCTATGGGCTTGAGTGTAGCTCTGACACCATCCACCAATACCGTAACCACCGCTGTTTCAAAATCAATGATAACGAATGCATCTTTCCGCACGAAGAAGTTGCCTGATGATATACCCATACAAATTAAAGATCTAACAATGCCTCAGGCACCCCCTATCGCCCAACATCAATTGGCCAGTCTAACAGAAGAAACTGCCGAACAAATGCAAAATGCTAAAGAAGGCAAGGAGCCAGGACAACAGGGTTCGAGAAATTCTATTATTCGTCCTAGTATGGAAAGCATCAAGGCTCACGCTCACAAAGCCTTAATGGGAGGGTTGAAAAAATCGAAAGGTAAAGAGAAGGATAAGGACAAAGATGCTAATGAATCAATTACAAGCGCTCATCAAACGAATGGTAATGCGCCATCAAATAGCGTAGAGAGCAACAAACCACCGCAACGAAAATTAGACAAACATATGCAGCGCAATTCCCTTATGCAATTACAAATGGAGAGTTCATCATCAGAATTTGAAAAGAGCCCTGGACCTGTAAAGGGCAAAACATATGAATCGTTAGATATGGAAATGCTGCCTATGCAATCGTTATTGACTAACGAAAGTGGCAGCGGTAGTTTTAGCGTCGACAGTGAATTAAATGGTGGTGCTCTCGTTACAGGTTCTAATTTGAGCGGTGGTCTAGGTGGAGGAGGCGGCGGTATTATAGGAGGTGGTCTAACCAATAATAGCAATAATAATAGTACAACTACAACCACCTCTTTAACAAGCAGTGACCTGTTAACTACAAAAAGTTTCGATTCCAGTATTGAATTGCCACCACTTAGTGCAACGCCAGGTATTGTAGGGGTTAAAACGAACGATACAATTGTGGATTAGTATTTTTCTAAGGCTTCCAGTGCCCTAGGCTATTTATATTATGGTTAAATTCTGTTACATACATACATACATATATGTTCACTTGTTTGATAATACAAAAATGTCTTTCTTATTTTTGATCATTGACATAACACACCTTTAGCTAAAATCAATTCTTCTGAGTCTAAATGCTTTCCGATTTTAAAGGTGCTACATAGGCAGTGTGTTTACAATTTTATTTAATACTTAGAATATTTTCTACTTTTGTTTTTATTTCGTTTCACTCTGAGATACTTTTAGTTCTGGTGTGTCAATGAATCATTGTATTTTTATTTTGCATTTGTTTAAATAAGTAATTAAAAAGAAAATAATAATAATAATACTTGTTGCTAAAATGAAACTGTTGAACTTAATTAAAAACAATACAAACTACGCTAATGTACTCAGAACAATACTAGTTGTGTCATAAATGCAAACAACTTGTGGGTTTTGCTCTTATGTGTGTGAACATATAAAATAATTATAATATATAGCCTTCCTCTGTTTTGTTTAATCTTAAGACTATACGTCCAAATTCAAATAAATTTTGTCATGGTTTTTTTTATGACATTGCCATAAGCTTTAAAACAATTATATTTCCAATACAGAGGTGGAGAATACAAATATACTATATTCATATATAGAAATCGGTAAAGCGGGATTTAATATTTTTAACCTACAACTTTGTTATTTAGGTGTAATTTTAATTTTTTTTTATCATATTTTAATTTTTTACCTTTATTATTATTGCGCTGTAAAAAAGGATTAATATATGATGAGCAAATTGTAACTAAGGTTCTATAGTATAACCCTCACTAAAAATGCAAAAAGATGAATAATTATTTAATTAAATTAAAAAAAAATACACTTTCATAAACAATACAATTTGGAGTTACCTTATTTAGTATTTTAATGTTGTTTTTTATTATATGAATATTTTTTTAATTATTTAAGTCAATTTAACTTTTAACTAATTGTACTAGAATTTGTTACTGATTTGTCATTAAGAGAAAAATAACACTAATTACATACAATTTAGTTAGTTATAACTCAAAAGCCCATAAAATTTCTTTCACGATAAAAAAACAAATATTTCAACTAAGAAATTATTTATTTTGTATATAAATCCATTCTAATACAATAAACTATATTTAAAGTTATTTTTAAATTTTTTCAAAAAATGTGGCTATGCAAGAATTTAGTAATTGATTGTTTTTTCAAATTTGATTTTTTTTTTCTTGATTGTCTTAAATTAAATGTATACATATATCGAAATAATTGGTTAAGTCTAGTTTGGTTCTAATAAACAATTGGTTCGCAGATGTTATTTCTTATTTTTAAAACAGACATAGCCTATAAAAAATTATTAAACCAAATTTATAGTATGTATAATAATATTTAATCTAAAACAGACTTATGAACATAATAAATGTATTTATTGAACGTTAATTAAAATTAATAAACAAAAGAAAAATAAAACTCATGTTATTATCAATTAAAGATAAACGAAAATAAAAAATAAACTATTACATATAAACGATAAAGAATCACTATATACATATATATATTTAATTAAAACAATAAAAATTATAATAAATATTTGAAAATGTTTGATTGAAGCATTATAAGTATATTCAAAGTTGTCATTGTTGTTTATCTTTTCTATCCTTGATATAAAACCGAAATATAAAAAACTGAACAAACTTTAAAACAAGAAACATCAAAAAATATTGATTTTCAATCAACGAAATAAATGCTCTGCGTATAATTTATAACTTTTTAAATTTACCCTGTAAAAATATTCGCGGGACATCAATACCTTCCTTAATATTTAAGGTACGCCGATGTACATAACAATTGCTAAGAATTTCAAAATGATTTTCTTTAAATAGTTTAGCCAATTCTTGTTCAGCAAAATAATAACTGCGGGTACCGTCCTGGCGCATATAAAAATTTTCGGCAATTTTGTGACCCGTTTTAAATCTTAACTGGGCCATGTCATAGCGGCCATAGTCACGAAACAGAACAATGCCATTGGGCTTTAATAGTCTATGCAGATTTTTAACGACAGCATCGAATTTTTCTGGTGTTATGGCAGATAAAACAAATATCATGGAAACTATATCTAAACTATTGGCGGGTATATGTTGATGTACAGAGTCTGTTGTAATATCAGATTGGAAAGCTTTAATTTTCGTCTCATCATATTTGCTATGCGAACGAACAAAATCTACAGCTCTTGGTGAAAAATCACAGGCATAAAAATAATTATTTGTTTGGCCCAATGATTCTAGTTCCTCCATAAGAGGATATACAAAATTTCCCACACCACAACCAACCTCTAGAATTTTGCGACAGTCTCGGTGATCGTTCAAAGTTTCACCTTCTTGTATTAACTCTTGGAATTCTCGTGTTGTCCATCTTCGATCTTTAAAAAATCTCGTTTCATTGCGTTTGTAAAAGAGATCCCAATGCTTTTGGGCCTGAACCTCTAATTGGTGCGCTTTAAATTCTGTTATTAAACGTTTGTTTTGTTCCTCTAATTTTTGCTTCTCATCATCAGTTAAAGATTTCTCACGGGTAGTAAAAACATCCTCTATTAATTTATCGTCGTTATCAAATAAATCCATAATTTTATTAAAATATTGTTTTAATTTTTTAACTTTCTTAATTCACGCTGTTAGTGATGTAGATTTTTAGATTTGTTATGGTTTTATTTTAGGCAATAGTGCTGCCATACCAAGAGCTTTCTTTTTAATTTTTAACAAACTAACACTAACCGCTCACAAATTTAAAAATTCAAACGAAATATAAAATCAATGAATAACAATATCAAACGCGAAACTACACCATTAATTAATTCGAAAGTCTTGTACAAAATATCCACTTCTAAGGTTGTAGATCCACAGAAATGCTAGTTATTCCTATAAAGATTCTTAATGTGACGTGGGTATTCGTGATAGTATGACTGAAACATAGACGAAAAATGGTTTTTGTTGATGATTTGTTTGGTGTAACTGCAGCCAACTTCATGTGTAAACAACCGGTACTCGTCAACAATACTTTCTATCATTCACTTTTTATTGAATGGATTTTGTTAATGCAACAAACTGTTGCTTGTTTGAATATTTGTTGAGATTTCCTATTACCTGCCAACTTTGTTTATTAATTTGTAAACATAAACAAAAGATTGACCAATAAAATAGGACTTGCGCTGTATATTGGCAATAAGCTAAAAGTGAGTTAACAAAAGAAGAAACTCTTTAAAATTTCAAGTCATTGCTCGAGGAGACGTTTAAGGAAAAACATCATTTCAAGTTTCTGGTACCAGAGCGACAAAGGTTGAAGTGTCTGTCAGAAAAGGTATATGTATAAAGGTAGACCTGACAATATTTTTTTTCGTCCAAACCACAACAGAAAAAGTAATAAATTGAGTAAAATTTAAGGAAAATCTTTTGGGAAAAATATTAAATTTTTCAAACGCACAAATTTCTTTTTTTGTAATATTTTATATGAATTTAATTTTCTCTGGGTATTTTGTTTTTAGGAGTTACATGGAAGAATTTAAAACTATAACACCTACTACTTCGGTGGTAAGACTATCAGCATGTTTGGAGAAAATCTTTAAGAATATAGTCGAATGCCGGGAAAAGAAGGTGGCGGAACACAATATTAAGGAAATTGAATTTCTTAAATCACAATGTAAAGCCGAAAATATCCAGTTGGGTTTGATGAGCTGTCAGACATTTGTACGTTTGGTTGAGCATGGCGCATTAGAACCTACGAATGTTCTGACTATGTTAATATCCATGTTGCCAAATTCAAAGTAAGTACTCAAAACAAGTGTTAAATGCTTGTAGTAAATTTGTGGGTGTGTGTTCGAAAGCCCATTAAAACTCAAATAAATAAAAAATTGAAAAAATTGTAGATTCAAGGATAAAAATCAACATAAATCACATTCACATTTCCATTAACACCCTGCTCTTTGCTATTTTATGCAATATTAACGGTTTCATTGCTAATTGTCGAATACTATTTGAGAGTTCCTTTTACAATTCTTTTTTTTGCATTTTATCCTTTTTCCTTTCCTATGTCTGCATATTTATTGAAAGTTTTATAGAGAAGTTTTTGCCTTTTTATTTTTTTGGTTTTTGCATGTTTAAAACAAGAACACGAGGTGCTTCCTACCTCGGTCATGTTTTATAGCATGAGTTTCAGTGTTTAACTACTTTACATACCTTGACCAACAATGGTCGTTGGCTTTTTGAATTTAATTGCCTTGTGTACGCTCTATTTACACCAACAGATTCCTAAGTAGGTCATTAAACATAATTTATTAACGATTGCGAGTTTTGTTTTAACAATTTTCGTATAAAACTATATTATTATAAATTATATTATTATTAAATTGTGATTAAGTTCTGTAGCTGTTTTATGTTCTCGTTGCCATTACTTTTCCCTTACCCGCTACAATCCGGACTGTAGTGTGTACGTGTCCCTACGTAATGGGGATGAGCCCTCCGCGGTCGGGTGAGGGTGGGTTAGTGTGAGGCCGGGGACGTTCGAATAATTAACCTAAAAGATATTAAATATGAAAAAAGTATGAAGTTATTGTTTTGATAAAATTAGTATATTTAGTTATTGCTTTTAAAAGGAATTCCAAGCAAATAGAAAAATGTATATAACAATTTTCGAATAATTTAATAATTTAAAGGTTTCCAGACACCTGTCCCACCGGAGAAAATAACTAGTCTTGTACAATGTAGCAAGGTCGCACATCGTCACCTTTTGAAAAAGATTGGGATTCAATCAATCAATCCATTCAACTCTTACAATACATACATGTTTATACAGAGCATTGTTTCTAGGCAACGTCAGTTGGTAAATCTATTCAAGAACCTGGGAGAAATGTTTAGTGATGTTCTTTAACGGAATGGAAAGGAATAGATAACTTTCCATAACGCAATGAAAAGAAATAGATAACAATAAGTAATAAATAAAATTATCAATGATAAGAGCGTCATTTCTCATATACTATAACGAGAAGGTATTTATTTGTCAAAGTTGAGGTGGTTATTATAAGTTCAACTGTAATATGGGTACCAATGGAAAAAGAATCTTTGCCATACGACCTGTAACAGTAATGAAAATATTCTTATTTTTACGTTTGGATGTATCTTTTTAACAAATTTTGCTCATTGTCTTTTAAACGAATGACAGTTATTAATTTTTGCCATTTTGTGAGTTTTCCGTTAATTTTTAATATAGGGTATAGTAAAGAGAAAACATTTGTTTTTGCATAAACCTAAAGAGTAATTAAAGTAATTCCATAAACATTATTAGAATATTACAATTTGCTATTCTGAAAATAATTTCATGTTGGGATAAAACAGATTTCCCCGGCAGCAGCGCCACTATAATAAAAATATCGCCTGCATGATTCAATCGTAGTTATGCTACAGAACAATAATGATTTTGTTTTTTGCCATACCTTAGCTTGTCCTATTTATAAGTAATTATACATCATTAATTAATTCCCCAAAGTATTCCTAAGTATTAAATTTCTATACTTTAATTTTATTTCTATGTCAGTGCAACTGAATAATTAGACTATATCGTTTTAAAAATCATATGTTAATAGAACTTTCACTTCAGACTGTAAAATTATTACATTTGTATAGTTTTTGTACAAATCCTGCCATTAAAAATTCTCGTGTATATTTTTTATTTGCTTTTTAAACGTTTCATATGCATTTTTCTCTCACTAGCGGTTTTTTTATTATTGAAAACAGTCATTATTATGCAATTAGATTTAGATTTCTTCCCTTTTATTGCCGCTTCTTTCTTTCTTCCAGCACAATTTATAAACTATTAAGTTTGCTGTCAAGGACTAGTGTAGTAAAGGAAGTTTCGTTTTTTCAATCTATTGTGAATAATAACTAGGAGAGTCCTTCAAAATAGTTAGACAAAAAAAAACACAATTCAAGTTCATTGCAAAAGAATGAATATCGAAAAAGAAACAGAAAAATGTTTTAAGAGAGAAAGATTTCTAAAAATTGCATTCATAAAAACCGCAGTGGCATATTAACGTCCATAATAAAAACCGCAAACAAATCAAAAACCCATAACTCATTATTTTGTAAATGTTCCGCCCTTTCTTTCGACAGAATGTGGATTTGAATGTTTTTTTTTTAATATTTTTTCTAAATAGATTGCTATCTCTATTTCTTTTGTTGGCTTTAAGGTTTTTAAATAGTTTAACTTGTAATTTACATAATTTTCAGCAGACGGTTTTGATAATAATATCTCGGGTTGCAAAAATGTAATACATTATAATAAAATAAAGTTTCTAGAAATTTATTCTTTTTGGTTCCAAAAAAGTTGCCGATTTCAATGAATGTTTGGAATAAATCTCTTAGCATATCCAATTTCTTGCAAAAATTTATAAAGGCCTTTAGACCTTATTAATCGTGATACATTTCGTATAGAATATGTATATAATAAATAAGTTGTAAAGAATTGAAAATTAAAAATAAAATCAGCTTTTGATTAACTATACAAAATTTGCCAAATAATTAATTTGACGACTGGATTGATTGAATCACTTCATGTTCTATTTCGAATATTGGCACGAGGCCTAAACTAATTAACAGTTGTTAATTGCTTTTCATTGGGGAGCACACAACAAATCGTCCCGCTAACTTTGAGATATTCCGTTAAAGCATTAGATTTACCGTTTGGATAATGATTTTCCTTCAACCTTCCTGCCTGCCTACCCAATGCCTTCTTAAATTCCATTTTCTTGGAATAAAATCAGAAGGGGTAATAAAACGTGTAGAAAAAACTTTGCATGCTAAAGAAACAAATATTTTATTAATTTACACATGAAATGAACAGTATTTCTAACAATTTACAATGGACAAAAGTAGGATTGTTTTTTTTTTTCGTGACAGAAAATTAGTTGAACAATACTTCCGTTGCGAATAAAATAAAATTACAAACGTGTTCGATGATAGGGGGAAGTCGAATATGTAGGACAAAATATCAGCCAATTAATCAAAATAATTGCAACTTCTTGACTCTTTTATTGTTGTAAATACTTTACTATTTTTGGATTAATTAAGGTTCGTTATTAAACACAATTAAAATTCAATTTTTACAGTCCAGTACAATATACTACCATAACTGAAGCTGTTGTTAGCCTACTGTTGTTAAGTTTAAAGCGTAAGGCGGCAATTTTGAAAGAAAATGAACGTTTTCAATCACAATTTGGCCTTAAAACTCATCAACATCCTATGATAACATTGCTGCAAAATTCCGTGGTAAATATGAACGATGTAGCCAATAAAATGAACGGCATTTGTAATCATCATGATAAGCAGTAAGTGTATTTTCGATCTCTTTACAAGTGTTTTGATTTAATTTTGTTTCTTTCATAGAATAAAAGATCACAGCATTGAGTATTTAAGACCAGTTTATTTATATATTCTCTGCAATCCTCATACATTGCCGGATTCGAAAACGATATGGACAGGCTTATTGTATTTGAGTAAATACAATATGGAGGCGAAGACATTAATGCAAGAAATTCTGTCTTGGAGTAAAATAACCACTTCACAGAATTGTCTATTCACCAGTACATTGTTGATTGAGGCCATTGAACATTTCTTGAACCAAAAAGATTTCAAACAATCTATAGAATTAAGCGTTTTTCAAGTCTTGGTTATCAATCATATGGTGAAATTTGGCATAGATCCACGTCCTAGCTTACAATGTGTATTAAAAGTTTTGCATGCCACCAAGGATCATGCGCAAAGCCACTACAATGTTATGCTGATACTGTTATCAGAATGTTTACATTTGTTAACGCCGAGCTATTTGCCTGATTTAATGCGAATTTTAGCTTTTATAGTGGTGCAGGAAAACTGTGGGCATCAATACATTCTGAACATGTGCCTTGATGGTATCATCCAGTGGATGTCTCAGACTGCATTTATACCCGCAGATGGTCTGACCATAGCCCATCAAATTGTACGTAAAATCTTAGAAGTAATTAAGGATACCGTGAAAACCAAACCGATACATACGAAAGATTTCGAACCAGTAGGACTTCGTAATTTGCATCCAGATATCGCCTTAGCCTTCGATTTGGCTAAACTTGTAGAATCGTTTGATGAACCAGAAACAAGGGATATTTTTACTTTTGTCGATATACTCAATGTTAAAGCGAAAAGTGTATTTTGTCAACGTTTACATTTATTCCTAAGAGCTTTATTTCTATCGCGAGAGCCTTCTGTGGATTGCTGGTTCAAGATCTATGAAGTGATATTGGATATTATTAAGGTTAACCACAATATTGCCTATGACTTCCTAATGACGTATATATTCAAGTTGGCAAGTGAGCATAATCCGGAACTGCAAATGGAATTATTAAGAGGTTTGCCCAGTTTTGCCGTTTCTAAGGTATATATTTTCTATTGAAAAGATACATATTTAAACATATTTATTAATGATACTAATAATAAAGGATAATATACCCATGATTTTGAATACGATACGGAATTTGTGTGCTGATAATACAACGTTCTGTATGGATTTATATTTGCGTCTGTGGCGAGTTGAGTCACGTACTTATCCATTTCTAATCAAACTCCTTTCGCTGCCTTTTAAAGAAGGGAATGATAAAAAATGGGAATTTGAAATTGCAAAAACCTATACAATACGTGAAATATGTTATGAGAAGTAAGAGTATAATTTCGGAATTTTATTCTTAAGTTAATAATAATATTTCTGTTTTCCTTAATAGACCCACCCAACATGGTTCAGATTTGGTATCCCATCTTTCCGATACACTTAATACCTGTACCGATGATGCTGGAGATTTGGCGACATCATTGGCGTTGGATGCTATTGTAGCGTTATGCGATAGTCACACTGTAAATATAACATCAACTTGGCGAGTTTTAAGCAATAAGTTTCGTCATGAAAAACGCCCAAGAGCTTTAAAATCATTGTATAAATTTTTTGCTCATGTGCCTCTATTACAAACACCCACTTTAGAATTTGAACAACTGGTGGATGAAGCTTTAGACCAATTATGGCTGACTATAAGTCGTTTAGATACAGACCCAGAAATGATTCGTGAGGCATTGTCAGCTTTAAAGGATTATGAAATTGGTACTTTGTTGACACTGAAGCATATACCACCACAATTTAGGCAAGATTTACTTGTAGCCAGAGAATATACTGGTCCTGATGGTAGAGAAGTAGTAGATTTGCAACAAGAAATGATACCTGGCGAAGTATGGGTGCAATTGTTACAAAAGATACGTCCCGAATGTGGTTCAGCGGCTGCCGATTTGATTGCTCATTTTATATATGCTGAAATAAATGGTTTTCGTGGTGGAATCTATCGTCTACCCGAAGGCCGAGCAGAGCCACGCAAACTCCAAGGTCTACATATACCAAGTCCCTTAAGAGCTGTTGTTAGTTATCTTGTAAGTCAATCACGTTATGGCGATCATATAGCCGAGCCTATAGCTATAACTAATGCTTTAAGAGCCATATCGAAAAAGTTTCCGAAGCCTATACCTCCTTTGGATTGGAGTTTCCTGCATAGTTTTTTCCATTTATCCTTTGATACTAGAAAATATTGCATTTTAATCGCTAAAAACCAGTTATTGCACTCTGGCACAGCACGTCGTTTACTGGAAAATTTTCTCGCTGAATTCGAACCGAATTGTTTTGAAGAAGATTTACTTTTGCTATTCTCCTTACTGCCTGAAATATCAAATGGTATTAGCTTGACTATATTAAAGGCTTTTGCTGAGAAAATAGCCTTATATTGTTTCAAAGAATCCCAATTGGCTGGTTTTAATGAAGGCTGCCTATTTGAGAAATTTATGGACAGTGTCAAGTATATATTCATGGGCAAATGTGAAGTACCAGAAGTTTTGGACATTTTCACTTTGATCGTTGAACGCTATATGGATGCAATGGATATAGATTCGCGTCTGTTTGAACGTTATACCGAAGTGGTATCTGTTTTGCCCCAGAATGCTATCGAAGGTATAACATCACCAGCGAATTGGTGGGAGACACCCCTAGGCAAATTGAAAAAGGCTACTATTATTAGATCATATTTGGTATTGTACAATACTCAACTAAACAATCCATTAAAATGGTTTAATCCAATAATCGATGCTTATGCCACACGCAAGGAAGAACAATTATTTTTCTTTAGGCACTTATCCTCCACCTTGTACGCGTTTAATAATGATGAACAGTCCTGCAATTGGATAATGGAAATGTTCATACAAATACAAGCACTTTTGGCTGAATCTTCAAATAAGGAAAAACTAGATAAGGCATTATATCTGTTGGACATATTCATTTTAGCGGTTGATGTGTTGTCTGGTTGTGCCGTGCTCTTAGGGAATCTAGATGTAGTGGCCACACAACGTTCAGAGAGGAATCAAATTTTCCCCGAAAGTTTGCAATTCTTAAGCGATCATGTCTTCTGGAAAGACCAGGAACCAAAGGTGAGTGCTTGTGGATATTTGGCAAATATTGTCATACATACAAATTTCTTGTTTATTTTAATGTAGATTTACGAGTT
This sequence comes from Sarcophaga subvicina, assembly GCA_936449025.2. Taxonomy (NCBI): domain Eukaryota; kingdom Metazoa; phylum Arthropoda; class Insecta; order Diptera; family Sarcophagidae; genus Sarcophaga; species Sarcophaga subvicina. The sequence goes on from OW388084.2 coordinate 1,547,896, forward strand.
CCTTTACAATCTGTACAAAAACAATTCGATACCGGATGAATACGCTGCCATTTTCAAAGATTCAATAATTTGTTCTCGCAATAAATCTTATTTCGATGCCAAAGGCATTTGGACAAAATATGTTGGCATGCGTAAATAATTTACACAATTTTAAACAATTGAAAACCTATTAACCAATCATAATATATGTATTTCATTAAAATAGTAAAATTATTCTTTATTTTATATTCTCAATAATAGAATCAATATTTTCTGTTTGTTCTTTCTGTAAGTCTTGAAAAGCTACATTTTCAAAATACAACTTAACTGATGAATTATTTACAATTAAATTAATTATAAAAGAATACAAAAAAAAAACGCTTGAAATTAAAATTCAATTATTATATAAAGACAAAAGTAGACATCGTCGTAATGATAATGTCATGTTTAAAACTAACTCATTAACTAGTAGTACGGGGATAAATTAAAACTCTTACAACTAAAATTGTTATAAAAAAATCTATCGGTAAAATTATGAATGGTTTTTATAAATAGATTTTATAAATTTTTAAAAATAAAAAACAATATTTAATAATATACATTTAATGCATTTTTGAGTAAACGATGATATACATATGTATACTATTTTTTCTTTTTCTTTTTTGAGTTTCAGATTATATTATTTTAAATATTAAAAACTATAAATTAGTTGTAGTACTTTGATTTTTCCGATAATATAAATATAAGTTTTACTAAACGCTGCCATTGCTAGTTGTAGTTATTGATGATGTTTCTGCCATTTGTACCCTTGTATCAATAGAAGACGTCATTGGTTCCTTGCTTGGTAAATCTGGTGTAATTTCTTTTATGATAACTTCGTCCGGAATATTATTTGAAGTTTCAAATTTATCATTGGGTTTGGCTTTCTCATTGTCATTTGCGTTATCGTGTGGCGGCTGCAGAATATTTTCAATTTCTTTATTTACCGACACATCTACTTTTATGTTAGCCGTTTCTGTCGATTTGTCAATGTTCTCAAGAGATTCTTTAATTTCGTCTTCTAAAGGTGTCCGATCGCAATTTTGAATTTTATTTTCATCTGTATCATCTAATAGTTCTGCGACGTTAAGTTTATCAATTCCATTTTGTGTTTTATCTTCCACATTTTCATTTTCTTCTTCAATAATTTCTGACGTTTTTGTGGCAGTTTCACTTTCTGTCTCTTTATTTTCTTTATTTAATTCTTTATTTTTTAAATCATTTCCATCTTCAATTAGTTCTGTTCTATCACCACTTTTGACTTCCGCAATTGAAACATTTCTCTCCAAATCCTCATCATCTCTATTCTCATTATCGCCAATAACACTGGCTTCTGCACTTTGTCCTTTTTTTACTTCTCGATTGGGATCATTTGATTCATTTTCTTTAATTTCGTTCAACTCATTTGATGCTGCACTTTCGTTTTCTAATGTTTTGTTCACTTCTGAGGGACCGTTAACATTTTCTTCTTCCAAAAATAATTCAACCTCTACAGTGTCTTTATCTGTTTCAACCAATAATTTTAGTAGTTTTTCCTTTTCCATCTCTTCGTTTTGTTTTTCATTAGTATCTTTTTCTAGTTCCTGCTTTTCTTTAACTCTCGCCTCCAGCATCGATTTTGCAAATGGATACTCATCCTCAGCCTTTTGTAATTCAACCGAACATTTCATTTTTAATTTTAAATCATTGCGTTTTAATTCTTCTAAACGTTCACGTTCCATTAGGGCTTTTTGCTTTAGCAGTGTAGGATTTGGTTTGCTGGTTAGCTTTTTGCGTGGCTGCTTCTTCTGTCCTGAAGAATCCGAGCCACCAGGTGAATTTAAATTTACCTCCTGAATGTCAACCTCCAACATGCTAGCCAGAAAACTTTGAGCCATTGACATAAGATCTATATTTTCTTCGATTTGATCAGTTGTCGGTGCTGAAGTCGGTGTTAATACCGGTTGAGAGACATCAGTGCGGTTGGAAGCTATTGAAGCAGGTGGTATTACCGGTTTAACTTTGACATCCGAGTTTGGCGAATTTGGGTACGATTGTATGGATTTTATAGGCGCCTGCGCAATTGTTTTTGTTCTAGATGGTGTAGAAGAGGCAGTGGGTTCCTCATCGTCCGAATCCAAAGTAATTAAATCAGTTTTGGGTTCAACAATTTCAATTTCATTATCCTCATCATCACTGGCTTGTTTATCTACAACAAAAAATATAAGTTACTTAAAGAATGAACTAAAAATTATAGAAATCAATTTAATTTATCCAGTAGTGCTGAAAATACGGTAATTTTTTGTTTAATCGATAAAAGAGATGTGATTCCAATCGATTTTAAATAACAATTCATTAATCATTAATTAATTAATTTTTTTTAATTTTTATTTTTTTGTGTTGAAATCAGTTAGCTTCACAAATTTTTAATTAAATAAGGAACATTTTTTTTCTGCTGTAGTTTTTCTTAATTTTTTATTTATATATTAGATTTATATGAGAAATATTCATTATTTCAAACATATCATGCATGAGACGCTCAGATGGATGATGGTAATCCTAAGTACTTACTTGTTAATAATAATATAGTAAATATATGTATGTATGTATATATATAGTATAGTAATGAAATGCTTAAACATTTTAAAGATCAGTAGTTACGATTACGTATAATTTAAATTTAAATAATTTGTATATAAATAAATTCTTAAACCTAATCTAAAAACTTCATGTCATCAATGGGCAAATTTTTGCAATACTGTTCCATTTTGGTATTTTCCATAATTTGGCCATTTTCACGTTTCCAACGATAATAGCTAAATTTCGCTAATTGCCAGCGTAATTTCGTCGATTTGACATCACCTAAAGTATAGTTGAAAATAATAAAAACAAATCGTTGTTATTGTTTGATTAAATAAAAAACCACAAGAAGGTAATTTACGTTTAAAATCTTTTAGTTTTTCATTGATTTCTTGCCAATAATTGTCACGTATCATGATATCATTATAATCATCATGTTTTGTATTCCAGATAGCAGGATATTCCTTAACTAGTACTACTAGTTCTTTTAGGAATTCTTTATCATCTGGCATATCTTGCAGTTTTACGGAATTTTTTTCTTTTTTAGTTTCCGTTTCATTGTCTTCGGATTCCTGTTCGGTTTCTTCATCTTCTTCCAATTCAAAGCAATCCTCAAATAGGCCATTATTTTCATTTCGTAATTCATTTTCATCAATTTTGTAAAGAAAATATAATTTTGCTAAATATTTTGAATACTTCAATTCCAAATTCGAGCGATCATCAATAGATTTAATCGTTTTTAAACGAAATGTTTTATACATCTCATATAAATGTTGCCAACGGTCTTTTATTCGCTCGCCACTGACATCTAAAGAGAAGACAAAAAATTAAAAAATTAAAAAAAAAAAAAAACAAAATTTTAATTTAAATTTTATTCACTTACTAGGCATATGATTTTCTAATTGGCTCCATACTGCTTTTCTGGTTTCTTCGTCGATTTTATCGGCTTCGGGATCCATAGACTTGCGCCATAATACAGGATTACTTTTAACAAAAGTTATAATTTTTAGATCTAAGGGTTCAACTTCTACCGGCTTAACTGCTGGTTGAAAACTGTATAAATTACGCTCACTTTTGTCTTTGTCTTGGGTTTTTTCAACATAATCGTCTTTGCCTTGGTTCAGCGTTTGTTCAATAGCATCAAGACTATTACGATCGAAGGTATCACCGTCATCTTCACCACAATCAACAGATACCCACTGATCTTCGGGCAAGTCACGGTTGGCTAAAAATGCCATGGCCTTATCAAAGTGCCCATTGAAACGCTTACCTTCCGCTATACGTTTTTCAATGCGTACAAACCGTTTGCGTATATTTTTCCATCGTAACTTTATTTGCTCTTTATTGTCGAAATGTGATGCTATAGTTCGCCATTGTTTGCGTGTGACTTCGAAATTACCGTAGTCCGGATGTCTTGTACACCATATAGAGGGATATTGTGAAACTAAACGCGTCAACTTACGATCATAAGCATAGCTTTCTTCATTTTTCTTCATCGATTCTTCTGTACCCTGCAAAAAACTGTCGTTATAATCCCTTGCAGGTCTAGATCTACTGAAACTTTCATCGTCTTCATTTTCAAAATAACTTTCATCCGGTTCCTCGTTTTCCTCATTTTCTTGGTTATAACTGGTGGGTAGCGGAGAGTCATCACCGCCTTCCAACCAATGACCCTTTAAGCCTTTAGGTTCTTCCAATAAGCTGTCTTCACCTTCAAGGTCATCATCTAAATCATCCGATTTTCCTTGACCCAATGGGAACAATGGCGGTAAGGGGGATTTGGCACCATCTTCGCCTTCTTTTAAGTTCGCATGCAAACTCTTACGGTATTCATATACCTGATTATGAAAACTATTTGTGCCAGTATTAAATAAATCAACATCATCCAATTGACCATAGCAAACGTAATCGACAGCTTCAAGTAGAAAAGAAATTTCAAAATAAATGTAATTAAACAAAAATAAAATTATGAGTTTAATTTCATTGCCTTCAGTCATTTTTTTTGTTTGTTTGTTTAATTAAAATATTTCATTTTTGTAAATGAAAACACATGGACTCAAATAAAGGTTTCATTTCATCTTTTCAGGCACATAAGTAGTGTCACAAAAAATAACATTCCACTTTAAGTTTCTCTTGCTAGAGTCCATGATGTCTTCAACGATTCGATTGTTAAGCCGGAAGTCAATGAAATAGAAACTCATAGTTTTACTTTGTATTTGTATTTCTAGGATACTTACTTTCCGGTTATACATATCTTATTCAAATCTTTTCTTCACAAAACACTTTTTTATTTTTGAAAAGCCCTTAATTTAAGTCCATGTGTTGGAGAAAAAAAAAATGGCACAGACAATGATTTTTCTCTTAATCTTTTTCACAAATTTAACAACAAACTCTAAATAAAGTTTTCTAACTACTAAAAAACAAAATTGGTTTTTTAAATATTATTCTGCCATCAAGCCTGTTCTTTTGAATAAATGTACAGGACAGAATTCAAAGATTTTAGCTATAATTCTACTGTCTACTAGGCTTACTCTTTATATGTATGTACATAGGTATAAATATGGACTCATATTTAGAGAATATAGAATGTATAAAGTACACTTATTCAATGAAAGTAATTGAATAAAATATAAAATATTTTCAACTAACCTGCTGCCAGCTGACCATTTTCCAAGCAATCAGCATCGTTGCCAAAACCAAGTGTGCGCATGTCACCTAAACATTTATCTTGTAAACTTTTAAAGCGTCCAATGGCATAAGTCAGTAAATAGGATAAATGAATATACAATTCTTTGACTTCTAGAAAATTTCTGGCTTGTTTGTAGGCATTCGAATTGGTGAGTGTTTGCACTTTATTTGTAAGATGAGTGCAAATTTCCATGGCATTGAAGACTTGATCTTGCAAACCGGAGCGTGCTTGACCAACGGGATTATCGGGAAAAACGTGGCGTACCATCACCGGCCGTATTGGTCCTGATGTTGCAGTTTGTTGCGCTGAATGAGGTTGTGGAGTACCAGGTATTTGACCGTTGAGAACTTGAATTTGTGCGCCATTGTGATTGACCGGATTGATACTAGTTGAACCGATTATATTACTGTGATAACGTACCACTTGAGGTGACTGGGTCTGTTGCACACTTATATTATAAGGATGTTGCGTTATTTGAACTGCACGAGAAGCAATAGTTTGTGGTACAACTCTTTGTGGCTGTGGACTAGTCATTTGTTGCCAATTATTAGGAGACGGCGAAACATTCGGTGGCGGGCCTTGCCGCTTAACTTGTATAAGTTTTCCATTTGGTAAACGGAAAGTTTCTTGCTGTGCTGCTGAGTTCAAGTCAATGCGATAACCATTAATGGTATGGTAAACAGGGGTACCATTACCACCTGGATTAGGTGTACGCGGTCCTATAATAGTACGTCTAACAACAGGTGGAGGAGCAACTGGTCTTAACTTTACAGCGGTATTACGTAACACTAGAGGAGGTGGTACAGAACTTTTAGGCGCTGAGGAAATAGCGCCGTAACCACCAGGGGGCTGTTGTATAGACATTATTTTCGGTGTACTAGCCGACGGAACGTTAAGCGATCTATTCGTTTTCGACGAAACAGTAATTTGACAATCCGGCTCCAGCATGCTTAATAAATCAGGAGTGCAGACTACCTCATCATTATTTTTAGCCCGTTTCGCTGGATTTATTTGTTGTGGCGAAGCTGTTGCCGGATGTTTTATTGGTTTCTTAGCCGAATTCGAACTAGTATGGCTACGTTTTGAAGCTATTGAATCTAAACTTTCCATAGAATCCGACATATTGCCGCATTTTGCTTTAGCTAAACGACAACATTTGCTTCGATCTTTCGATAAATATTGCTTAATTTCAGCTTCACTAAGATTCATAGCGTAAATTTCTCTAGAAACACACAAAGAAAAAAAGAGATTTAAATAAATTTTCTTACGGCTGTTTACGTCTACTTACTTCTTTTGCTGTTCTATATAATTCATAAGAGCCCAGTGTTGTGCTCTCAACGGCCATAAAATTTTTGGAGCACAGCTGAAGCAATTCCAATTTTCGTTTTGTTCTATGTCAGCCACCACGCCTCTTGATAGATTCTTTACAATGCAAGATTTACAAAAAACATACGGGCAACTGGAACAGCAATAAACTTCACCACCTTGTCCACACCAACGGCAATATAATTCCGAACCATCTTCGCCTTTACTAAATTCACCGCTGTTATAGAAATCATGACATTTATTACAATGCGTCACGCGCAAAATGGGATGCATCTTTATGCCGTTCTCCTGCACAGGTGCTGTACCGATATGAACTTTACACACGGTACAGTGTGTTTTACGATCACGTACAACATCAACAGTTGGATAGGCTTTTAAATAAAATCGCCTCTCCTCTTCCGTAACACTTGGATCGAATTCATATTGGGTTGCTTTAAATAGAGATGAACAAAAAACTTTATGTTTTTGTTGCACAAAAGAAAAAAAAAAAAACAAAAACAAAAAGCAAACCATTTTAGTAAATTTGAAAATTTTGAAAATTAAGAACCAAAAAATAAATTGTATTTGCCAAACGTTTCTTTTTTAATTATTTTATAAATATATACATACATATATAATAATTATACGTAAGTATGTATTGTTTATTAGTGTTTTAATGTGATTTTCAAATGTTTCATTAAAATATTATACAAAAGAGAATAGAAATAGTCTGTTGTTGAAGCATTTAGTTTTTTGATATTAAATTTTCTCAGGGCTGTTTAAACAAAATTCGCATTTCTTTTCAGGTCGACTTAATTTGTTTGGACTGCTAATCATCAGCCTTCAGCACGTATATCTTAAACACTTCTGGAATTACTTCGTTAAGGGCTTTTCCTTGCTTTGATTTTTTTTTTAAATTTCGTGTAATATGTTCGTATAAAAAGAAGTCCGTAGTCTAGTAGGTAATGTGTTGGCATATTAGACGTAAGACCACGGTTCAAACCCCAGGTCAGACATCAAAAACGAAAATATGAACAAATATTTCTTCGGTGACTTTCTCTCAGCAGATTTCTATCAAAAACTCTGAGAGTAAATAAAATGACCATGAAAGTTTTTCAGAAATTTGTCGTTCGGAGTCGACTTTAAACTGTAGGTCCCGCCTCTCATGTATAAAATTAATACACGATATAAATGGTGTGAGAAACTATGTCGTAATCCTGACTAAAGGTTTGTAATGACCAATTATGTATGTTATGTATGTTCGTATAAAAATGGAATTCATGGAATGGAGTTTTATAAATTACTCTAACTATATTTTTGAACTACTGGCGTTTGAAATGTTTGCATAGCTTTGGCTACCATTGAAGTTGAAAAACGGAATATAAATAACTTCTAGTTTGAAACATATTTAGCCGACCCCCTAGATCAGATCTAAACTTTCATCTTTAGAATATATTTTATGTATTTAATTCAAAATGGTCATACTGAAATTATTTTATTACCAATTAATTGAATTTAATAATATTAATAGACACACTCGATTTTAACATATGAGAGAATAGTTAAGGAATACTTCAGAAAGGAAATTTTTATATTACGAACTAAAACATATGAATATACAATGCTTCAACCATTTATAAAAAGCTTCTTAAATTTTAAAAAATAACAAGCTTAAAAGCTGTATCACAGATCTATACAGTATATACTATAACAAAGCTTTATTTAAAGACTACTATGTGCCATGTATGCGCCATCTTAAAAAGCTCTCTTAAGCATTATTTAATAGATTATTGCTACCTATATCGAAAATAATCGTTAAGTTCAGATACAACCCTGAAACGAAAGGTAAATGTCGTGGCTACATATTAAAAAAAATCAACTCAATACGGTTTGGCAAAAACTACGAAGCCAACATTTTAATTTTTTTTGTTTATATATTTATGAAAATAGTATTATGGCATATAAAAGTTATATACATACTATATACTTAAAATAGAAATTTATTAATTAAAATTGGCGGGCTTTTGTTAAAATCACAAAACAAAAATAAAATATACATACAACCACACGCTCATTGTATGAAAAAAAAACACTGACAGGCAGGCACTTACCTTTGCTGGTATCGGCCACATTTGACGGCGATGGCATAGCGGCAGACACCGCCGCATTTGCTGTAATAAAAGTAGCGGAGCTGCCTCCACTGGACTCCATGTTGTGGCTAAATATGCAATTTTTTCCTTTTAATATAATACTCAGTCGCAAATTAAGTAATATTGTTGTTATTTAGTTTCACTGCAAACACGCTTAATACATCAATACATAGATTTTTTGTTGTAATCTTTTTTCTTTTATATTTTCCTTTGTCAAATGTGAAAAATACCGTTTATTGCTTTATACTCTTTTATCTTTGTTTCTTTTTTTCTATATTTAGTTATACACAACACTGTTTCATTTAATTGTTGACATTTTGTTAAGAAATTCAGTTAAATTTTTTAATTATTTCAATTTTTACACAACAATTTTCCCCATGAATTTCTTCTCTGGCTCTACTACACTTTAATGAAAAAAAATGTTGTATGTGTGTGTCTGATATGCAAAAAAAAACATTTTTTTCTTCTACAACCAATCGCCAATATGGCGGCTTGGTTCGGTTTTGTTCGTGTCGTTTGGTAGGTATAGTTTCGTGTGAGAGGAAAAGAGCTGTCTGTGTCGCTATGAAATGAAAGAGCAGGCATGTGTTAGAATGTCATTTTAGTTGTCAAACATGTTGTCGCCATTTTGACTTTAGAGGCATAGATATAGTAGTTCCAAAAATAGGGCACAGATTGTTGAACCAATATCAACTAACATTATTGTCCAACAATATTATCCAATCCAACGGTATTGAGACAAAAAGCGGAGTCCACAATGACTTTGAGTCAGTAAAGATAAGGCGTAACCGTTCTATACATGAGCCTATCCAAAAAAGAAAAATGTTGCAAAATAAACTAAGCTTCGTTCGTAGTGGAGTAGTGTTATTTCCAAAATGGATGTAGGCTGTAGCACTTAGCATTAGACACATTTGTTTTGTCCTGTTTTTCAAATTAACCGAAAAAAATTATCCCTACAGATCCAATCTTCTGTTGCAAACTATCTCTCAAATATCTGATAAACTGTTTTTCATCCATTTCTTTTTCAGTTATAGAACTCAAAATTTGGATCCTTATATTTCTTACTACTTAAAGAAAAAAGTTAGCAAGTCTAATTAATTCGCCCTAGTTCCGTGCGTGAGGGAGTAAATGACAATTCAATATAGTTGTAGCTATTTTGACTTCGGAAATATAAATTAAAGCATTTGCAAACAGGTTGGAGCCTGAACAACTTAGATATTTCTAACGGAATTGTAACAAAGTAAGAGGCTAACTAGAGAACTATGTATAACACGGTTTATGTGGTATAAGTTAGAGAAACCTGGGTTCTATTTATTTTAAAGAAGATGGCAACCATATATTATACTAAAGACAGTGGAATCTCTACTGTAAAAAATGGTCTACTATTGATACGTCATAAAAAATTAAATTATTGTGGAAGAAAATGACTAATATTATATTGACTTTTTATAATAAAAATGAAAAATCTGGCATCCTTTATAAAAATTGTTTAAATATTAGACGTAATTTGTATATTCAAAATTTACTTTGGAAAGTAACAAAGCTTTCAAGGTAACTACATTTTTGTCAAATGATTAATATGACGGATACCGATTATTCTATACAGTGAATATTTACGATATGATTAAGATATGGAATACTGATTACTCGACATACATGACCACGGATTTTTTAGTTCAAAGTAAAAAATTAGTTAAACAATCTGGCAGCATTTAATCAATTTAAAACATAACCAGTACTTATATTAAGAAAACATTTCATGATAAGTTATTAAATATTTAACTTTAAGAAAATGATGGCGTTTCTTAGAACAAACCTTAAGGAGAAAACATAACAAATTAATTAATAGTCAAAATACTCAACGTAAAACTAAAAGTTGGCCAACTAAATTCTTAGCGTTAATACAGAAGTACTAACTAGAAGAAAGCACATAAGAAAACATGTTTTTTAACTTTGCTGTCATTTCAAAAGATCAGATTCTTTCATTTTCCCACTATTGTATTCCGATATTCGGTGTATTTAAGGGTTAATACCAAATGTCATAGAATTTTTTTGATACGGCAACCCTCTTAATTTTGAAAGTAAACAAACACAACAAACAAAAACAAAAATGTTCTGTTTTATAAATTACCAGTAAAAATTTTGCATTTTTGTATTCCTTCTTCACACAACTTGGTTTTGAAATTGTGAAATCTTTGGAAATTTTACAAAATAGTTTTAATTCTCCAGAAAATACTGCAAATATCCTGAAAAATAATGTCCTCAACACAAAGTGATTATTTTTATGGATGGGACTTGCTGTACAAGACAATTGAAAATGTTGTGAACAAAAAGGATGACTTGCTTATCGCCTTAGCACATTTTGTTTTAACGAAACACTCTCAATTTAGATGCATCGGTATTGGAGATGATGTAAGTAGAATTCATATTTCTTCTTTTACTGATAAATAGCAGAATTAATTAAATTATATTAGGCCAAGAGTTCAACAACTGTAGATAGGACTTTTTGTATATACAGTGACAGTGAATTTCAAGACATTTTTTTTATTCATATTCACCCCTACCATATTATTTACGATATATAGTTTATAAATTTTGGGAATCCCTTTATAAAACTCCTCACCTCTTTGTTGTGTATTAGTTTATCAAAACCCAATCGGAAACGTGAACAAAATCGAAAACATGAACACTCTCTGCAAAAATTAGTTCACCTTTCTGCGAGTTCACTGTACTGGAAATGTTTGAATTTTACTGATTACGATTTATGCTTTTAGTAAACCGCAATTGCTCTGATAATCTAGCGGTAAGGAATGTCTCGAAGCGAACTTGATTTTGGATTTACAGAACACTACTTGATATTCAATTCTGATTAGTACAGGAACACTAAAATATTGCTTTCGATATCCAAATCTATTTCTTTCTTTTTTTAATGGTATTGTTTCTTGCATATCTTGCAGACGACAACTAAATTTGCCCGTCAAATTTATTTTATTATACATAAGTTAAGCCATTTGCAGATTGATTTATTATTGGTAGATTAATTGAGGAGGCAACTTGTTAACACTAAGTTATAATAAATAGTTTATATTCTCTTTTTTAAAATTGTATTTCATAATGGAATCAAAATATTATTTCAAACGGTTTCTTCTAAACAAAATATTGTCATTTTGCTATTTTTTTTAAATTTAATTGCAATCATATCAATTTAGAAAACTTTACCCGAGGAGGAAGCTGAAAGCGGTACCGAATTAATACCTGACAACTGGAATGATGATGAAAATAATTATGCTTTACGCTATACAAATAACAAACAATTATATATACTATTGGGCATAAGAACTGAAGGCTCTTTGATCATAACCCTTTTGGATGTAAAAACACGTAAAGTTTCTAATATAGGTTTGGATCCAGAAGAGTTAGTAAAGGCTACTAAAGGTACGATAAGGAAAATGATACCAACTGCTACACAACTGGTGGAGAGATATCGTAAAGAGTTGTTAGAACCAGTAAGTTATGTATAAAAAATATGAAAAGGCAATTTAAAAATATTTAAAATATGTTGCAGGTATTTTCTGGTACCAGCAAGGCCGCGTCTACTCAAACCAGTGGCAACTCGGGAAATCCTTCATCTTCTTCAGGACCGGATAGTCTTCGTATTGGTGAACCAAGACGTCCACCTTTTGGGTATATGTTAATTTCTTAATATTTACAAATATACATTGTAATTTTAATTCCCTAGAATATATCGTCCTGAGGGAGGTTTGCCTGATGTTGGACGTGGCGATTTAGATCCATTGGGTCGCGGTGGCCCCGGTAATCTCTTTCCATTCCCTTCACATCCTGAATTTCATATTGGACCCGGTGGAAGTTTTGGACCAGGCGCCCAACCTCGCTTTGATCCTTTTGGACCCCCTGAACGCGGTGTAAGACCAAATCCAAATCCCGATCATTTACCACCACCCGGTTTTGGTGGTGATTATTATATGTAAACTGAGCTTTGCAAAGAGGACGTTTTTATAAAAAGAGAAAAAAAATAGAATAACGTATACAATACAAACCTATTTAATGTAATTAAATCTGTAATTTATTATAAAATAAATTGGTTTAGGTTTTTCATACAGCACGTAAAACTTTATTTAATTGTGAACCGTTTAAAGCTTTATTAGAATAAAAACTTATAACGATTTTTTGAACCATATTTCGCTTACAATATATTATTAAAAGATAAAGATTACTTAAGTTGTGATCACTGTTGAATCGAAATACTGGAAAAAATTGAATGTAAACATTCATTTTCTTCAATATAAGATATTCTTATATGTATTTATATAATTAGTCTTTCCTTATAGGGCATTCTAAATGATAAGTCTCTACGCAAAATATTTGTATGTCTTATGAGAGTGAGATAAGAATTTAATAAGACTTTCCAGATGCTACATCCATAGATTATTGGCCATTTCGTAAACATTACGGCTAAGCTTCCAACATCACTTATATTGTGTGTGCTAATTTTATCCAATTTATACAAAATATTTTACGAGCAAACACGTGTATGTATTATAGTACTAGTTCAAAACGGATGACCTTTAATAATCCTAAAGGGATCAAAATCTACTTCGTTAAAGCACAAGCAGAAGGGTTGGATTAGCTGACATCCGCTGTCGTACGTATCGCGCAATCAATTTCAACAGTTAGTGAGGAGAGTGAGATACCCATCATATGATCGATGTCCATGGCTGGAAGATTAGAATCCGTCTTAGAAAGCTTATCAGGTTTGCATCATTGCCCGCCTAACCACACATCCGAGGAAAATAGGACAAATGGATCGTCATCCCATTTAAAGACGTCCGCCATGTTCTTTACAGGATGCATGTCGTGTAGACTCCGTCCAATATCATGATTTTTTAAATTTTATAGGGAAAATAAAATATCTGTTTTGTTTCTATAAAATAAACTTTATTTACGAGTATTTTTCATCTTATCTAAATGATAGATAATATTATTAATTTGCAGAGAAAATATATTGTATTCATACTTCAGTGTATTGTATATTTTTCACATTTTCAAAATATATTAAAATTAAGAAGAAGAAGAAAAAATATTTATAAACCTTGATTAGATAAATATAAGCTTATTAACTAATATATAAAGTATGTATGTATATGCAATGTCAATTAATATTATATTAAAAATTAAACAAATGTTTTCTTTTCTTACTAATGGTTTAGAAAATTTCAAATGATTATTTTAAATGCTATTCATTCGATTTAAGCAATTGAAAATTACAGAAGAATTAAAAACAAATGTGACCTACAAACTTGTGGCAGTATGTATAAAGTTTTAAGGAATGTAAAATTAATTAAAAAACTTCTTAAAAGAAACTATTTTAACTTATGAATTAAAAAAAAAGAACATTTTGAAATAGAAATTATTATTTATGATTATTTAATGCTAAACCTAAAACCCCTTGGGAAAATTTTAAGTTAAAGGAAGTTAATTAAAATTTTTATTTTTATTATCAAACGAATTCTTTTTGTTTTCTCAAATTGTTCGTTTGCTGGTAAATAATGACTTCTTTTTTTATTATTTTTCAGTTATAATGACTTAAATTACACTTATTTTAAAGTATTGATTGTAATTAAAGAAAAATTTAGTTTTTTTTTGTTTGTTTTTATTAGTAAATGTGTATTTAATAAAATTTATGATATTTTATACATTGAAATAATGATGTTTATAAAAATTAATGGCGTTTTATACAATTTGCTTTTAACAATTTCTCTTTAGAATATATTATTAATGAAAATAAAAATATTTTGTTTTCATTAATTGATAGAATAATCTCTTGCTTTAAATAGTATTTTTAGAAGATACTAAATAAAGTAATGTGTTCTTTGTTATTTATTTTAACTATGTTTTAAAAATAGTTTAAAGATTTTGAAATAAAATTTATAATCTTTCAGGAGATTTTTGCATTTCATTTAATTTTTGCTTATTCTCAAAAATATTTAAATATATATTTCCTTTGATGATATGTATCTTTGCAATTATCAATTATCAATCCCATTCGCCAATATACATGCTACGTGGTGTTGGTATATAACCTCGTGTTGGTAATGGTAAACGGCCATAAATATGATTATAAGGTGACTCTACAATATCGGCATCTAGAGTGATGAATAATAAAATATTTTACATTAATTTTTGTACAGAAATAAATTATTAACAATTTTAATAAAAAATTATTTTATTAAAAAAAAAAAAAACGTCCAAATGTCCATTAAAACTTAAATATTTTATTAAGAATATGAGAAATGTTTCCTTAAGGCCGGTTATGGTTTTATAAATATATAACGGTTAATTAAAAGCCAAATTATATTTTTATATATACATGTACCCACATGTAGATATGAAAACTCAACTTTTATTGGGAAATTTTGTTTTCTTTTTTGTTTTTTAAATTCGTAATTAGTTTGGTGCGAGGTGTGTTTAAAAAGTAAGTTTTAAAAGTAATATATGTATATGTAATATATATATATATACATACATATGTATATATGTATTTGTTTGCTTTGATCACCATAAAAAAAATATCTTTTAAGGCAACCAGATCCTTAATTTATTGGACCTGAATAAAATCAGCATTATGCCACAGTTTCATGATAACAAAGGTTATTAACGGCATGAAAACTGTATTGAAAATTGAAGCTTAAGATAATTAATGAAGTATCCTGAATAGGGCGAGGGCTGATTTTCGTGGATCACTTATTGTTAACTTGTGACTGGTTTTATGATTAAAAACAATACCATTTCATATATCAGTTAATAATAGTAACCGAATTTGATTTGTTTATGTCTTCAGAACTAGCTAGATATTGAATAGATAGATAATCTTTAACAATTTATAACCCTTAGGTCAGGTTAGGTTAGCGGCGTTAAGCATAGCTCACTTCGGTTCTGTCAAAGGCGTCTTTGTAATATCATTTAGCCTATAATACGATACGTGTATAATTTCTCGAGTCTAACTTTAGAACTATATTCGTTCGTTCTATCGGGTTTTACCTATGTTGTGACCTTCTATGTGTCCGTGTCCAGGAAACCACACAAGTACAACTAAAATGAGTCTGTAAGAACCCTAGAATTCCTTTATGCATTGGTACAAATAAAATTTCTTTTTATTTTGACTAAACTTTGTAAATGACCTATCCATAGTAATCTCTAATTCCAGAGTTTGTCATTTTCTTACAAATTAAAGAAATGAGAATAAAAAAGGAAAAATTATTAAAAGTGTAAAAAATTAAAGCAAAACCCGTACCAGATAAACGTTTTTTTTTAATACCTTTCCAAAGGTCTTAAGTAAAAGTGCCTGGAGTATGTTAATATGTATGTTAAAGAATAAATAGGGAATAAAAGCTTTTAGAAACATATTTACAGCAGATAATTATAGGAAACAAAAAAAAAAAAAAAACAACAAAAAAAAAACCGGAAACCCTCAAACTACTACTACTCGATAAAAACCTCTTTATGTAAGTATTTGTTTTTGTTGTTCTTCAAACCTATATTTAACAGAAAAAAAATGTTCGTTTGGTTTCGTATTGTATCGTTTCAGTTCTGCAGGCTGACTCTTCAGTAATCGAGTATATGTATCTTCTTCATGCTTAAACTTCTGGGTTTACGTGGCTTCAAATAACCATAAATTGATTCCATGTCACTAAAGTCATTGCGACTAGATGGACGTCCTATACGTTGTGTTAGTTGCTGTTGTTGATGATGATACTCCATTTGTTTTTGGTGTAGTAGAGTATTGGCATCATTATCATTCGGTGTAATCGGTTGTGTCTTATACTGATGACTGCTGGTATTTGTGTGCATTGAAGTCTTGTTGTTCGTATTTGTCGCTAACGTGGTAGCTGTCGTTGCATTTGTCGTTGTGGGTGGAGGCATTTGATTCGATTCCTCCGTTTTATAAATATTATTATTGATTTTCGTATTTTGTCTTGTACTAATGTTTAATGGATTATTATTTTGATCTAGAATTTGTTGTTGTTGTTGCTGGTGATTATTTGATTTTGATTTCGTTAACGCTTTGAGATTCATACGTTTAGCACCTCTCCAAAGAGGAGGGGGTATAAGAGGTCTTATGGTATCATGATCCGTACGTTCTGAGATTTTACTTGAATTCTTTCGTTGTTCATTTGTTAAATTCAATAGATTATCTTTTGGATTTAAATGAAAGTCGTTATGGTTCTTAACATGATCATAAATATTGGTTGTTGAAGGAGCCTTGGCTATGCGTTTTCTGCCGCCATATAAATAAATTGGGCCCTCTTCGTGAGGCTGTTCGAAAAAACTTTCTGTACTCTGAGACTTGTTGCGCATTGTTAATAAATTTGTTTTGGTATCATTAAGGGTCGAGTTCAAGTGTTGTCTTGTGTGAGAATCTCGGACATGGGATTCTTTTCGTTTAGGTGTTGGTGATCTAATCTGTCTTAATCTGGCCTTATCTACATAGTCGTCCGTTAAAGGTTGTTGCGTTTCCTTTGAAGAATATTTATGTCTAACTGCAAACCCATTGAACTTGGAAGTTGCTCTGGGTTTTTGCAATTGTTTCTTGTAGTCCATTTGGGTTAAGGTAAAATTTTCAATATCGAAGTCTTGATCTAAATTGAAATCGTTTTGGTCATAGGCAGCATCATAATATCCGTCCGTTTTACGATTTGCATATTTTGCATAGGGACTGTAGTCATCGGATGGTTCAGTTTGTTCCCATTCCTCCCGTCCTAGTAATGAAACATCGCTGTCACTACACCATTTGACTACACCGCGTTTTAAGACGTTACTGTAGCCAGTTTTGGCACCACTTAAGCGTTGATGTTGTCTCAATTGCTGCTGGCTGAGACTGCGGGGAGGCCTTTTAGGTGTTGGTACGCCAAAGAGCGGCGCCAAGGTATAACAGCTCACACAATTACAATTGTTATCCGGTTGTGCAGTAGTCGAAGACGATCTACGTGAGGCCCTGAAGTGTTTGTTGTGTGATCTGTGGTTAAAATCATCAAAATCGTCTATTTCATGAGTTTTTTTATAACGGCACTCTCCCGTATTATGGCGTGTAGCAGAATGTGGAGTGTGCATTAGACAACCATAGGAGCCATGATGATGGCGCCTATGCTGATGATGGTGGTTAATATGAGAGTGATGATAATGCTGATGGCCATTCTTAGTATTATGACCGTGATTGTGATGTGTAGACGTGTGGTGGTTGTTGGTAGGAGTAGAATGTTTTATATTTAAATTTCTTGTCTGTCCGTAAATGTTTTCACTTGGTTTTGTTTGTGTTTCTATGGAAGGATTTGTGTTAAATGTCAGATTAGTGCTTAGTTGTATGGAAGTTGAGGGTGCAAGGCCATTAGCAATTGCTGGTATAGATTGTGTGGCTGCTGGCAAGAGATTGCTAGAGTTAGAAAGAGGACTAGTGATAGCATTAGCTGTAGTAGAGGAAGAGCTATTAACAATATGATGCTGTTGTTGTTGTTGCTGTTGCTGTTGCTGTTGCACTAGCATTTGCTGTGGTTGTAGGTGCTCTTGGTAATTGGGTGCAAGATAGTTATAAAGAGAGCTACTAGCATTAGTGCTAGGATAATAAGCTGTAGAAGCCTGGTTGTGTTGTTGTTGCTGTTGTTGTTGCAAGTCTGTATTATTATGAAAGTTCGTAGCAGTCGCTGTTGTTGCAGCTGTCGTTAACGTCGTATTATGATTATAAATACCTATGCCGCTTTCATAGCTGCGTGTTTGCCACATTTGTTGGGCCGCTGCAGCAGCTGCTGCATGCTGTACATGATGATGGTGCATTGGATGTTGTTGCTGTTGTTGCTGCTGCTGGGCTACAGCATGGGCAGCTACAGCTGCCATCATTTGTTGTTGTTGTAGGTGCTGAGGATGCATGTGTGGCGGTGCTGGTGCATGCATTACCGGATGCATTGGCATCATAATGGAATTCTTCTTTTGGCTTGTCAATGTGTTCATATGCTGTTGCTGCTGTTGAGTAGCTGCACCATTCTGTAGTGCGGCATGTTCCTTAGCCGACTTTGATGATGATTTCACAAAGTTTGGAACGCGTGCTCGAAGGCCACAATAGTAAGGATCATCTGTAAGGGATTGTAAAAAATTATTAAAAATATATACAAACATAAATAATTATAATTGATTCTCTATAAAAGTAAAAGAGAACAGCAAAAAAACGGAAAAGAATTCAAAGTATTTGCTGAGTCCAAAGAATCTTTTTCTAATTTTATGAATATTTATTTAAACATTTCGTCTTATAATTCTTGACTTGAATTCTCGACTTGACAAACGCATTGTTGAATTTATAAGAATTTCTAAGCTCTTTAATGTATAAATGTTCGGTAATCTTTGCCATTTGAATTTAACGTTCAGTCTACGGTAGCAGCACTGCCTTGAAATAGCATAGTTTAAGCATCAGACTTTGTCAGCATAGTGACTGAATGCCATACAGTAGTGGCCTTATAATTAGAAACGATATTTCTGGAACAGAGTTTTTTGAAGTGACAAATCTATGTTTAATTTGTTCCAATCTAATGGGAAAATTTATGTAAGACGTCCTCCAAACAAAGCCTTTGATCCCAGGTACACAGTGAAAACTGTAAAACAAATTAACAAACATATGTACATGTTGCTAAGTCGTTTCTAATTATAAGGCAACCACTGTATATGTATAATATGGTGGTCTATGTTCGCCTTTTTATTTCATTATATTTTTTTCTGGAAATATTGATTAACCGAAAGTCCGCCAATACCATTCACTTTTATTGTGTCTCTTAAACAAACACTCCCACTACTGTAGTATAACCAGCCGTTCATATTTCGTTTTCATTTTCATTATTGTGCTGCTTATTGTTATTGGCCACTCGATGGCTGAACTGCACTAATGGTCAGATATGAGATATAAATTACATTTGAAAACATAAACATGTAAAGTTTTTCTTTTAATTTTTTCCTTTTTCATAAAATTTCAGTTTTACATAAAATGAAAAACATGTTTTATATTGTAAAAGCAAAGAGCCTTGTCCATTTCGAACATTTTATCAATTTAAAAATTTATTTTTGTATACATATATTTTTATTGTTATGTAAAGTATGCGTTTTGAAGAATTTTACCAATTGATATCAGATATCTCATCTGTTGTGAATACTACACCATTCAAGTTATTCACCACAATGTTATTATTTACTTGGAACTTTATTTAAAATTACTTAAAAACCCATAGTTTATATAATACAATATTTATATGTATAAAATACTACATTGTAATATATTATAATAAATAAAAGGAAAGCTTTACTAAAAACTTACCATATTTCTTATTGTCTTTGCCTTTATCTGATTTACCACGTGACAGTTTTATACGTGTATCTACTTCGATGTCATCATAATCAGGCTAAAAGAAAAACAATAGAAAAGGAAATGAAAAAAAAAAAATAATAATAAATTAGTCCATAAGATCATGTAATTAAAGTTATTTGGGTTACAATCAAATTGGAAAGGCTCACCTACACATATATGTACATATATTGTATATATTGTAGATTAAACGATTTTTAATTATTTTAATTTATTCCGGTTTTAGTCATGAAGTTTTTTTTTTGCTCAAAAACTATTTTTTTTTCAAATTAAATAAAAAAGGTTCGCAAGGCAGGTTTAATAAAAAACAGTGAATGTTTTAAATACACAGGAACTGATTTTTAAAAATTGGGAAGCAAATGGAATGAAAGCAACTTAAATACTCGCGTTAAAATGGTATAAGTAGCAGCATACGAATACACAAGGATGGTTGTATTTAAGGGTGTGATATACATATTTGCATTAACAACCCATTTTGGACAGCTTAGGTTCATTTTGTATTCTAGCAAAGATCGTATACGATTGTGTTGGGCACGTAAATAGCAGGTTCACCCAAGTTTAAATTCCGCTGTCCTCTAAACATTCAAATACCCTGCATGTGTGAGAGGCAATACAAATTCAAACCAGCTATATATGGACAAACTATCCTTAGGAAAGTAAGAAAAAAAAACTGTTAAGTGTATTGTATTTGCACACAGCCATCGGTAGCTTCTTTTAAATGAAATTTGAGCCCAGTAAACGGTGCAACACTTATGGTCGTTATATGTTTGGGTGTTAATCCTACAGACTTATATGGATAACCACTAAATGAGGCGTCTATATTTCGAAATTTCGTTGATTTGATTTTAAGTTTTAATCCATGCAATTCAGCTTACAGCTGATAGTAAATAAAAAGAAAAGACAGCTACACTCTAAATTTCCGTCGGTTCTTACAAATATTATCCACTCTATAGTCCTTAGATGTGACGCGTGTAGATCCCAGGGTACTTGTAATTGAAAATACAACAAAATATTTGTAATATTGATTGACGAAATTTTTTTCAATTGTGCACAGAAAAGCTTTCAAGAATATAATATCGTAGAAAAATTCTTTTTGTGAAAATGAATTGAAAATAAACAAAAGACTTAAGCAACATACTTTTTTTGTTTGTTGCAATTTTAATGCGTGTCTTAGTAGCATAACAGAAAACAATAATTTTGTAACATAATCGGTATAATAGTATCATTTTATTACAATATGCTCGTATAGTATATAACAATAATTTCAATATTATTTATAATAATTACAAAAACAAAAAAACAGAAACAATATCAGAAACACAAGAAATGATTTCAAAAGAAACAACATTCTTTGCATATTAATTACACGCGATTTAATAATATTGTACCAAGTTATGATATTATTTTTCCTATAATTTTAATTTCACCCCCACCCTCCATTGTATGGTATAATGGGCAAACAACCTGCATATTTTTCAAGAAATATACTTAAGAAATTATAGTGTTTCTTGCTATTTTTTATGGTTTTGTTTTTTCAAAGTATTTCTAGTTTTAATTGCACAGTAGATGGTGGTGTTTGTTTGTACGATGTACGAGTATAAAAAAAAACATGGCATAACTATAAGCACCAATTGCATTAGTTATACTGACTGTTCCATTAGATTTACCAATTCATTGCTCAATGAAGCTCAAATTTGTTGTAAAAAATATTCGCTTTTTTTTTGTTTATTATTACTAAGTTATAATGTTTTATTGTTTTTGTTTTCTTTTTTTTTCTGAAAAACAATTCTTTTCATTTGTTATACAGACTTTACGTGAGTTTTTAAAACAAGTGTTTCTTGTACATGGTTTTTTATTTTATACTCGTATATCGCCTATGGGTAAACAAATGCCAACCAACATTTCAAATGAAATCATATTCGTCGGATTTATTTGTTCGTTTCGGTTTCTTTTTTGTTTTGGATTTTTTCGCCTTTTCTGCCTCTAATTTATCTGACATTTAATAACTGCAATGTTGTAAAGTTTTAGTTGAAAAGTTCGTTTTTTGTTTTTTTGAAAAGTTAAACATAATCGGATCTGTTTGTTTGTTTGTGTGGTTAGTTAAGAGGGAATAAAATTCGCATACAGTGGGCAAATGGAAAATTTCGTTTTCATTATTCAATTTATGCGAATTTTAAGAAACGCGTTGTACTTTAAAATTAAATATTTCATTTCATGTTAATGCTATGGTGAGCATTTTTTTGCGTATATAATTCTTATTTATTTATAATCCTTTAATATAAACAACTGTTTGCTTACGTTTTAATTTTTTGAGACCTATTTAACAGTTAAAATTAATAATTGGCTGTGTACACCCTAATTATACAAAAAAAAAAAAAAAAAGAATAAAAAATAAATCAAAAAAGGTTTGTTTCAACAATTTTTTGTTTATCTTCAATAAATATTTTTACATAAATTATAAATTTTACTTTTCTTTGTGGTTTTGTTTTGTTTAAGAATGTAAGAAATTTATATTTACATACATGTATACATTTATATTTACATACATGTATATGAGGTATGTAACCAACTTACCTTAGGTATATCATGTCCGTATACATTATCTCTTGGTGGCAATTTTGGTGGCTTTTCGCTACGTTTATTAGCCAATTGTTGCGATTGCATTATCAATTGTTCTCGGGTGGCAGCAACATGACCACTGCCATTAATGCCGGCTACCATACCATTATTCAAATGTTGTAGTACGTTATTGTTGCCATTACCATTGGTAGCTATAACGCTGCTGTTACCATTATTATTACCTGTCATACTTTGAGATTGTTGCTGCTGCTGTTGCAATAGTTGTTGTTGCTGTTGTAAAGACATCATACTACTCATAGCACTAGCACCAAAACCAGAGCTACCCGAACTACCGCCACTACCATTACCCGCAACACTATAGGGATCTTCATCTGGTATGGGTATTCTAGGACGATTCTTAATGTCCACAATAGGACGTTGCACTGAAAGAAAATAGGAACGTAAACGCATAGTAAAACATGTTGGCTAAAGGCAATACTACTTCTTAAAAATAAATCAATAATATTCTGTTGTATTTGTTTGCTGTTGTTATTGTTACTATTACTGTTGGTGATAAGCGTTAAGCGTAGTTTGAAAATTGTGCGTTTTTTGTTACCATTTTCCACTCTGGAAATGGAGATTTTTTATTCAATTTCTTCCGTTTTTTTTTTGCTTTTTGCTTTTAACTTTAAATCTGCACTTATTGTTTTCAATTATTCACTGAAATATGATTGCGGTCTAAGCTTTACTTTATCGTTTTTATGTAAATTCCCATTTTTTTAAGATTTTATTGTTGTAGTTTTTGTAAGATTCTGTTATGCTATGTTCTGTTCTATTTTGTTATTATTGACACAACAATTGTCGGTTTTAATTCAAAGCCAAAATGTTACAATTCATGTTCAAACATAAAATGACATTTGAAAATGAAAGCCTTGAATTCTGTAAAAGATATAAAACATCTATGCATCGAAATTTATTCATAAGCATTAAAGAACAAAACAAAAAACAAAAAAAAAAAAAAATAAAACAAATAAAATCCTTTAACATATACATACATATGTATGTATACAGATTTTTGTTTGATATTTGACAAGCAATCATTGTGTATTTTCGTTTTCTTCTTATTCTTAACATATGATTTATACTGTAACATTTTATAGCAAAAAACAAAAAAAAAACAAAATTTAGAAACATTTTCACTATTCCTACGGTTAGCTGAAATATTTTGTAATTCTGTAAAACTTCGTTTTATAGCAAACATAATTAAGTTTCTTTCCTATTAACCTTTCCTTCAAAACTTCTTACTCGGACAGTCCTACAGACATTAAATATTTCCTTAACTATATTCAAAAGTATTTAGGGATAGGGATGAAACTCTACTATCTTTACTAGGAAGGAAAAGTATTCATTAAAGTTAGTATACAGCTCTATCGATTTATTTGTGCACTCGAGTCTCATTGTGACTTGACATAATTTCTTGCCATTTTATACGAAATGGTAAAAAGTCTACATAGAAAATATGGGTTCTTAGAATTATCTAAATTTTAGGCATGGCTTGAAAAATTAGCTTTCTTTCGTGGAGAAATATTAAATCTGGGCATTATAAATTTTTCATCATTGAAATCTGTTTTGTTTTTCAAAAATCTAATCTGAATTCTTTATTATTTTTCAAAGCACGAAAAATTTAATTTTTTTTGAATTTTCACGATTAACTTGTATGATATACACAAACATTGCGATGAACTTAACTTTATTTCCGAATCAATCAATTTAACTAATCCATAATTATTCATAGGAGTATTCATAGAAATATTCATTGAAGTGTTGTGTTGTACACAACACTACACTATTCATGTTCAATGTTTTCTAGATATTGTTTCAGAGTTCTAATCGATAGCATCTTCTTGTTCTTCTTCTTTCGAAAACAATAACAATATGTTCTACGACCTTGTACTTGTTTTTCATTGTTTTACAAACAGAATAGAAAAAAAAATCATTTCCAAATAATAATAATATTGTAAAACAAAACAAACAAAAAATCAAATTAAAATCTCTTTTACATACAAACAACACACTATACAACACAGTATACATAAATACATACATATGTATGTATCGTATAACTATGATGCCGTAAATGCCATATATTCAATGTGCAACACAGCAAACAACAAAAAACATTAAAACAAATATTTTATCACAAATCAAAAGAAAAAAAAAACATCAACAAAGGAACAAACTACAACAATTACGTGCAACATAGATTGTCGGTAGCAACTAGACAACACAATAGCTCCGTTTGAAAGTAACAAAATAGAATGTATATTTTATTCAGTTTGAAAATCAATGTGATGCTATTATTTAAATTATCCGGAGTGTTTAGTGTTACAATGTAAACTTACCTGGTGGCAATTTAGATTTGAGCATATCCATTGCAACAACATTTACAATCAAAACCCATATGGGACACTCTAATATGTCACTTTCTGACTTGACAAAAGCCACCGCTGACAAACACTGGGTTTCTAAGCGACGACGATCTGGATAGGCTCGCCTTAATTCACGATTAACATTTGATTGAAATTTTTTCATATCAAAGAGCTACAGGCAAAAAACAAATTAAAACGTATTTAATTATTTACAAATTAAATAAACAAATGTAATTACGTGTAAATCTAGAATGATTAACATTGATTCGACTTACTTTGACTATTTTTTCACTTTCTAAGGCCTGATTTGGTAATTTCATTATATCACCACCAATGGACGTTTCCTCATTTTGATTGCTGGCTGTGCTTTTGATGTAAACATTACTTTTGGCATAACGTCGTATCAATATATTACCAGCGTCATCCATTTTAATTTTAACGCCCTATAAATATATGCCAAAGATAAAAATTATTTACGAATAAATTATATAAAATCATGTTAAAAAATATGTATGAACAAAATTATCGTTATCATCAGTGACATAACAATAAATTGTAAGAACAATTTGTTATAAACAAAATAATAATAAATATAGTTCGATTATCAATTGTACACTTTGAAAGTAACATTTGTGATAAATAATAAATCCGATATTACGTACAATGATATTTTGTTTGATTTTTGTCTAGCAGTGATATTTTACAAATGGGTGCGAGTGTATATGTAGTTAAAATTGTATGTCAAATTTGACATAAAGACAGTGAGATACGCATAAAGTTGCAATATTTTAGTAACACAGAATCGACGAAAAATTATATTAATCGAGACTATTGTGATGTTTTGAAATAAAAATTTACATACTTAAATGACAATACATACAATACATTAATTAATTACAATACAATTGCAATCTTATTATTACAAGCTGAGTAGCTTAGACCTTATGTTCGGTGTAGTGTAACAGAGTCCAGAGTCTTTGGTGGGAATCGAATAGTCTAGCGCACTAATCACTAGACTACCATGACAATCACAACAAATTATTATTACACGGTACTGACAGTAATACTGCATTTTATCAGTAATTTTTGAGAAAACCTTTAGAATTTTCAAACTATATTGATCTAATTAGATAGGTGAGTTGAAGGTGAGGAGAGGAACCACGTGTCTCATGACCATCGGCATACACCTAAGCCATCAGAAGGCTTGTTGTGCGCTCACCATTAGCATGTACAAGCTTTGTTAACTCTTTCCAGTTCACTGTTCTGCGACGAGTTATGTCTGGCATATTATTACCCGTAAAATTTTGTGATCTCGCACATACGCATCATATCATCAATATTGTAATATCCTGTAACATATTCCAGTTTATGTCATCTATATACATACGTAGGTGTACAATGAAATGATGGCAAACGTAATATATAATAAATAACATGATCATAATATAATTTATTAATTGTTTTCATTAGTAATATTGCAATCATTATCGTGAATAATCAAATTGATATGAATAATTAAATGAATATGCCATAAAATGCAGTCAATTTATTTTACAGGAATGAAGCTTTTTACAGGAACAAAGCACATCGGTATTGCTTACTTCTGATCGAAAGCTATTTTAATGTAATTTACCAAATCCTATCCAATGTAGCCACATGTCACAGAGGATGAAACAAAGCACATCGGTATTGCTTACTTCTGATCGAAAGCTATTTTAATGTAATTTACCAAATCCTATCCAATGTAGCCACATGTCACAGAGGATGAAAAATATTTGAAATTTTTTCTTTTTGCAAAAAAAAAAAATCGGACTGAATTGCAAATTGTAATAAAACCTGTGGAAATCTGTTTACACTTTTAACTGATTTACGAGATTCGTTCACTTTGTGCATTTGATCTTTTAATCTTAATTGCTTAAACATGTCTTCATTATATTGAAAAATTAATTTTCCAATTTTCTTTTAAGTTCTTGCTGACTTAATCAGGCAATTCTTTGAAATAAAATATTTGCAAAACGATTTATCACATGAAATATTATACCAACGAAACCAAACAACACTGAACTGTGTAACCGCGACTGTGGCGGCGTGTTTTTCACACTCTTTTTGTTCAAATGTCACTGACTTTTTAAGCTGACTGGCCATATGTGTAAATTGGTGTGAGTAAGTATTAGAAGGCGTCATTTTAATTTTTTTTTGGTTGGTGTTTTGTTGGTATTATCCATGATTTTAATGTTCTTCGTTTTTAATTTTGCCATGATAAATAAATATTGCGTTCTTTAACAACATTGCACCTCTTAAATGATTTATTTGTTTAAATAAAATTTTATCACAAACCAGCCTGTAACATTATTTCTTTTGAGCGCATATTGGTGTTGTTTGGTTTCATCATTTCAAAAATGAGCGATAATTATTTAATTTTATGATGGTATAGTGTTCCAATAAGGAGGATTTGTGAAAAAACTTAAATTAATACAGATGCCAAAAACATTATTCATATTGAATACATTTAAATTTACTTCAAAAATGAGCGAATATATGTTTTATACATTCGCAGTAGATTCATACTTAGAAAAACGTTTGACAAGTTTTGGTACTTTATTGAGATTGGTACTTTTTATCTCTTTAAACGTTTTATATAGTATATAAATGGTTTATTAAGTGGGTAATGTGCTACACTATAAGCGTGAGGATCGTGGGTTCGATATCCATCAGAGGCTCTGGTCTGTGACACTACACCGTTATTCAGCTCGTATATAATTAAATATTATTTGTAATCGCATTATAATTAATATATAATTAATTACATAAATAAATAAAATACAAATCTTTTAATATGACAGACAAAAAACGCCAAAGAATTTCAAAGATGATGAATTGAGGTGAATTTTACAGCGCAATTTTAAAACTGAAAACCAGTCGAATTAACTTCAAAGTCAAATATCAATGAGTCTATGGCAGTCTGTATGAATATATGTACGGTCCAGAAGGTACGGCCAATAGCTTAGCTAATCTGGTCTCATATGTATATTAAAATCGTCATTGGTTGCAAACAGATTCAGAATATGGAATCATATGTCCGGCCTTGATATTTCACAATTATAAAGTTTCTAGGAAAACTATTTTTCAATATTCTTATTTGTGGTTTTTATTTACTAACCTGGCCAATATGTTTTTTTAATTCTTCCGTTTTTTGATCACGCATCGGATTATCAAAGCCACATAAACCAATTCTGCAAAAGATAAAAAAAAATAAAAAATAAAAACAAAACTTTAAATAAAAAATTGTTTCGAAAGGAATAAATCATTAAAAAGATTTCAGTTTTCAGTTTTCAGTCATCATTTGATTTTTCTTATGAATCATAAACTTTGAAATTTCCTTATAAAAATGAATTTTTTGCTTTTGATTTTGAAAATTTTATTATCGCTTGTATGCCTTTTAACCTAAACCCACACAATTAAAAAAATTTGACAATAAATTCACAAAAAAAACTCCCAATATATGGATGTATGTGTGTGTGTGTTTGTTTGGATATATTCTGTTGATTTATGCCTGTTATTAAACATTTAAGTGGCTGACATAAACTATATTTTGCATAAGAATGTTCAGATTTTTATGGTCTTAATTTATTAAGAATAAAAACTTAACTGATTTTCAGCAGCAGCAACAACAACAGCAACAACAGCAACAATAGTAAATAGCTACTACAATAAAATTGCATTAAACATATAATAATTGTGTAGAAAATGCCAACAAACCCAAAAAATTTTATGGAAAAAATGTTGAAATAAAAGCCACGCCATACGACTTCTTTTCAACTTATGTTGTTGGGGGCATATGAGTAACAGACACACCATATGTCTTTTAAAATAGCATTTGAACATGTAACATTTAAGTTTTCAGTAGAAAAAAAAATTTATAATAATAATAATAAAAAATCTTTGAAAACATTTACCGAAAACAAGTATTAGATACGAACAAGTCTTTGAAAAGAATATACGAGTATGTATGTATTCAGTCTCTAGTAAAACATGAATAAAAAGAAACAGAAATGATATTTAAGTTTTTGAAATTTAACAACAAACAAATCTAGTTTTGAGATTCTTTTTTTTTCTAATAGCAAAAGCTTCTTTGGCTAGCATATAATAATGCATATAAGTTTATGAAAGGATATGTTACCTTTAGTAGATTAAAAGATTTAAAATAAATTAAAAATATTTACGTATTAAGTATATACGTCGTACATTTGAATTACTTAGTATAGACTTATGACAATGTTAAGCCTCAAAATGCTTCTGTTAAGCAGTATTTGATATAGTTTAGTTTTTATAGATTTAGTATAGATTGTTTTTTAGTTTTTTTTATAGTTCCTTCAGCGATTCAGCTCTTTACTTGTCTCAAATTTCTGCTCATTCAAGTGCCGTTGTGCAGCAGTTCTGTGTCCTTCTTCTTATAGATAAATAATACTTAACCTTAAGGTAATACTCTTTATGGCCATAAAACTCTGTAATAACACTCTGCTAAACGGTTTATAACCCCATAATAACATTTTAAACGATATGTACGTATTATTTGTGTAACCACAGTTTAATTCATGAGCGATTAAATTCAATAAAAAATTAATAGATGAGGTGAGGATTATCGTGTAGCAAACATCTGTTATGCCAGGAAACAGCGGCAGACTCAAGTCTTCTAGACTCTGTCTCATCGTCTTTTAATTTTTTAAGTTCCCTACATACATACGAACAATTTATTGACTCTTGTCGCATTAAAATTCGTCATGTTGTAAACTTATCGCATAGTTTTCTGCTTTTAACTATAAAGTTTGATTCCTTATTAATCTAACTTACCCAATTTCAATTTCATTTACGCTCAGAATTTTTGCGAGAAATGTGCTGAGAGAGAAAGTCGCCGAAGAAATATTATTTTATTATTCGTTTTGTGTGAGATGTCTAGAGTTTGAAGCATGGGCTCTACTAGACTACGGCTACTAGTGTAGAATACTAAATATTTATGAATTTCATTAAATCTTGCCGTAAATTCTAAAAAAACTAATAATTTATGAGAATATTTGTTACAAGCATAAGACTGATCGGTTGAATTAAATGTAGAAACCACAAAAATGTTGTTCATTATATACAGACTTTGTATACATACACAATATATTTTTTACAACAATTTGCTTTTATATATACAAACATACACTATATATGTATGTATGCTGAAGGCGTTGTAAATAATATGCTTTTCACTACCTCTTATATTGTAAAGCAGATACAAACATTGTAATCAAAAATGCATCTGCGAATACAAAAACAAAATTAGGATGTCGAAGGCAAAAACATTAAGTAAAAATTTTGTTTTTTTTTTCTTAAATGAATTTAAAAAAAAAATCGAAACAGTGGATGACCTTGCCACCGTTGCACTCGCATAATCCTCTTTATTTAACGTAAATACAATGTAAATATGTATGTATGTATGTATGTATGTATGCATGTATGTGACTACATTAAGTAAGTGTATCTCTAAATTTGATATTCGTTTTGTTTTTGTTTTTGTTTTTCTTTCGGTTTCGGTTCTTTTTTAGCGTTAAACTAGTCAGCAGTATTAAATAATGAGAAGTTATGGTGTGGTTTGCAGCAGGTTTCTGCTTCGCTGATTGTTTTGTATTTTTTTATTGTTTTTTTTTAATTTTTTTTCTTTTTATTTCTTATATTTCGTTTTGCTCAACAACTTTTGTTTTAATGTTTCTTTATATATTTTACCGTTTCTTTTTTCATCTTGTGGTACTTATGAGAAGTTATTTTTAGAAAAAATATCATTAACTGAACATTAAAAGTAAAAGTGAATTTTCAGATGGTTGGCCAACAGCAGTAGTGAACTTAAGTAGTATAGGAAAATAAAAGGAAAAATTAAAATAAAGAAAATAAAATTTTAATCGTTAAGAAAAAAAAACCGAATTAAAAAATGCATAAAAATAGTGATTTATTCATTTTTATTGTTGCAAGTCTCAACAGACGTAGGTTAAACAGATAGGCTACTATTGGTCCTTGTGTGACACTTCATATTTCGTTAAGTTGAACCCCGGCGTTAAACCACGGGCTCTTGTCTAATAAGCCATTACACAACCTATTATACTACATTGACTTCAAGTAGTAGTAGTAGTAGGAGTATTGCAAAATTATATTAGAGATAGCTATTCTTTACATATCTAGTCAAATAAATTCATATTCTTCCTCCATAAAAACAACTGCTTGAATTTGGATTGTGGGTTAGGACACCAAAAATGTTAATGTGAGTTTACTTACTTATTTTAACTTTTTAGTTGTTTCTCTAGGGAATAAAATATTCCTATATTACAAGACGTTCCTTTCAATACAAAGTTCAACGTGAATAAATTGAAAATTATGTATCAAAACCAAATAAAAAAAGAAAATAAAGAATACAAACCATATTCGATTTGACTATTTGTTTTGTTTTGTGTTAAATTATCTGTTAACCTATATTTTCATGTCCAAAATGGTATAATTTATTTGCCAACTTCAAAAGCTTACAGTTGGGTTACAAACAAAAGAACCAACCTTGGCACTCCTTGAATTATCGTTTGAAAGCTGCTGTTGTCTGTACACCTAGTGGCGGCAGCAGCAGTTTGTTTGTTTTGAATTCAAAGTGAATTGGCAAAATACAAAATAAATTAAATGTTATAAATTCTATTTCTAGTTTCTATTTCGTGTTCTATTTCTATGACTATTCACTACATTTGTTTATTTAAACTATTTATCAACAATTGACAATATGTCAAACTAGATTTAAGATTTGTTTGTTAAGCTAATGAAACAACAAAACAAAAATACTCTTTAATTTTATTTTTTATATTTTTTAGCAATAAAATCATGATTTATTGTATAACAATTTCGTTATGATTTTATTTTTGTCTTTATATGACACCCACAGGGTTTAATTTTTTTCTAGTATATTCAAATGCATTCATTCTGGGTAAATGGCGCCATTTAAGAAGGATACTCATAAATTGTTTGTTTGCGTAATTTTATGAATTTTTTAAGCGCATTTGCATTCAAAGTTTAAGAAAAAAAAAGAGGAGAATAACGAGTTTGTGTCATTTGTTTTCGTTTTTATTTTTACTTAAAAGTATTACATTTTTCCATATTAATTAATAGAATATCCTTAAAGTAATTTTAAAAGAACAAAAAAAATTTGTTCGAGAGTTTTTGTCAAAAAAATAAAATTCGAAAAATAAGTTTAGTTTAATTAGAATTTACTTTAAGTTATAATTTTTAAATACTTTAAGAAGAATTTAATCATAAAAATAAAATTAAAAATAAAATTAAATGATTCATGCTTGCTTGTGTCTTAAGTCTTTTGTTTTTTCAATTCAACAAGATTCCTTAATGATAATCAAATTAATTTTCATTAAATATTAACATTTAATTTAATGCGTATCTAATTAATAGCCATGTCTTTAGCGAAATTTGCATTTTACTGCAAGCAGACATCTCTGCAAACAATGTGCAACATGACATCACTGGCGTAAAAAATATCAAAAGAAGCAAAAGAATTCTTTTTCTTTAAAGTATTCTTTTAAACATAAATTATCTAAACACCAGAGGCCTTTATAGCGTTCAGGACTAACAATCCTACAGAAAAAAAATAAAAGAATTGAAAATCACAGTCATCCCTTTTTGTTTTCTTATTTTTTTTTGCTTTTGCTTTGTTTTGTTGCCCCCATAGAGTGCGTGAGTGTTGCTGACAGTTTTAATTAATAGACACTTTAATGTGTCTATACCAGTAGCAAGCATTCATAGTCAAGTTGTAAGAATGGGTTTGAGTTACTGTTGTGTGTGTGAGTGTGAGTGTGTCAGTGTATAAATAATGTGTGATTGTTAATCATTTGATTGTTTCGGTTAATCGTTGGGCCATTTATATCATGTTTATTGATATTGTCAAACACTAATTAAATGACAAACTGCACTCTTGTTGTGTGATTTTTTCTTTTGTTAGGGTATTGCACAGTGGTTTTTAATGGATTCAATAAAAATAAAAACCGTATGGCATTAAACTTCTGAACTTATATAAGAAAGACTGTCGTCATGAGTATTAATTTCTTGTAACAAGATTGTTTCTTAAGTCATTTCTAATAAACAATAAACAGGTGATCAACTTTTAATACACTTTGCAGTATTGTTTTTTCTTTTTCTTGTTGATTTTTCTTCCACAATATTAAGCAAATTTTTATTATGGTCCATTATTTTCTTAACAAGTGCAAATTCGACATAAAAGCTTCGTTTTTTTTTTATTAACCTTTGGTCAAAAACCCTTCAGAAATTTTCAAATTTACATTTTAGCACCTGATTATTAAATTCATTTGCATTTTAAATGCCTCATTTACGTTATTATCATTGTTTTTGTTTTTTGTTTGTTTTGCAGCAGTATTTACAGGTTGATCTTTTACAACCAGCACTTGTTACAAATTTCCGTCGAAATCTTCAAAACGAAAGAAAAAAAAAATTGTTGAAACCATAGAGTTTAAGATAATGATTACAATGACCTCGTCACGTTTGACTTTCGCTATTTAAAATCATCAAACCGTCAGTATAGCAGCATCAGCAACAACAGCTATAGTTGCAGCAACATTGCACACTGCCACAGCAATAGAAGAGCAACAGCACTGCACAGCACAAAAAACAGAAACAAAACCGATCATATCATTTATGTTTCATCTCTAAATATTAAAGACGAGTTGGCAGCAAATTTTGTGGCAGTTTAGTTTACTTTAGTATTGATCAAATGTCTGAATAACTAAATATAACTGGTGTGCTGGTTGCTTGGTGTGCTGGTTGGTTGGTTGTTGGTGAGTAAGTGCACTTTACATTATGACTTGGCATGTTGGAATAGTTTAAAACAAATCAACAATAAAAACTGAAACTTCTCTAGATAAAGTAACAATCAAAAGACGATCCTAAAACCATCATCATCATCATAGTCATCGGCTGTGACTTTTAAGCGTGTCTTCTTCTTTTTCGTCTGTTCCTACATCAAATGCTTGTAAATACATGATTTGCATTT
This sequence comes from Sarcophaga subvicina, assembly GCA_936449025.2. NCBI lineage: Eukaryota > Metazoa > Arthropoda > Insecta > Diptera > Sarcophagidae > Sarcophaga > Sarcophaga subvicina. Next base: position 1,582,106 of record OW388084.2, read on the forward strand.
CGTTTCATCTAAATAGCAAAAAAATGAAAAGAAAAAGAAACAAAAACAACAGCCTCTATTATAGCGAGAACACAAGAAGCTCTTCTCAGTTTTTTTCTTTTTTATTTGGCAGTTACCAAATCAAAATGGGTAAGTCAGTCAGTCATGTTCGTTAAAATTTTTGTTTTTTGTGTTCAGTTTTTCTAAATTAAAATAGGGATTGTTTGAATATAATTTTTTGTTGTTATTTTTCTGCAAAAAAAAAGCAAGAAAAAAACTTAAAGTTGTGACATTTTTTTAAAGTTGATATCTAGAAATACAAGATGTAAACGTGCTGTGCTACAAAAAGCGAAATAAATTGTCTTGTCCTGTGTGTACGTTTTCGGTTTCTTTTGTTTGAAATGTGAACATCAAAAAGTTCAAATAATATACGATACAAGATAAAAAATAACTTTTATTCTATAGTTAAGAACACATTACAACACAAAGCCTAATAGCTACTGCTTTAAAATTGAGAACGGCTTTGACATCTGAAGATCAAAAATTTGTAAGAAATCTTTTCTTTTGTTATAACAAACATTTTTTGACTCTTTAAATAAATAATAAATACATGGTATTGCAATTGAAAGTTATCGCTTTAAAATTTCCTCAGGTTTTTTATGTGACATTAAAGACTTTAATTAATTAAATTTAGATTCATTGTATTCTGGTAGAATATGTAACGTATTTTTTGATAAATTGTAGAAATGTTGAAGAGAATAATTGATAATAATCGATCAATATTGGCTTTCATTAAATAGAATTTTATACTACCTCACACAGAAGCAGGTAATATTTAATTGGTTCTGGCCTTGTTCAGACTTTCCTGATCTATTGCCTATCCATAGCTAATAACTTTTAGGCGACTGGTTTCTTGTGACTGTCAAATTTATTGGAATATAGAATAGAATTAAAATTTTAGTTTCAGGGAAGCAGTAAAGCCTTTCTGTCAGACCTTTCTGCTTTGGGACAGTGCGAGTTATACAAACAAATTTTTCTTCTTAAGTGGTGTGAGAAACTAGGTCGTAATCCTGACTTGTTGGGTTGTAGTGACCAATTATGTATGTACATATGTATGTAGCTAGTTAGTGGATGAAGTTTTACACGCTGATATCACTTTATTTGAATACTTTATATAGTATCGAAGGCTTAAAGACCAGTAGAAATCAATTAATTAGGCAACGACATGTCTTAGAACCCTTAAAAATCCGATGTTTTATTACTTATTTATTACCTTCAACGCATTACATATGAACTTTTAAACTTCTGTTGAACATCCAAATGAAACATTGTTTCATTTATTGAATATTCTTTGTTTAATTTTTATTTTCAATAAAAGCAATATTTTCAATATTTTCATTAATAAATTGAAAAAAATCTATTATGTTTAAAGATTCAATCAGATGAGTTCAGAGTAAATTCGTTTTATCTACAATTCTATTTGTTGTTCTCCTTAACTACCAATCCCAAGTCATTCAACTAACTACCAAAATCTTCAACTTTTTTTTGGTGTTAATGGTAGTAAAGAAAAGATCTTTAATAACAAAAAAAAGAAAAAAAAAACAACTCAAATGATCACATATATAAAATGAGGGAAAAAACTTCAACAAATCCAATCTATATTATTGCATTGTCATAGAATAATTAACAAGATAAACTTTGTGTTCATCTTGTTTATTTTTGTTTTAATTTATTAATGTTGTTTTTGTTTTTTAATTTAAATGTTAAGGCTTTTAAGTTTTTCTGTTCGTATTTATATTTTTTTGTTGGTATTTATATTATAAAACTATAAATGTATATGGCATTTTAATTAAAATTGAAGTGGTTTTTTTATTTTGCATTTTTGTTTATAAGACTAGTTTACTAAGAGTGATGATCATCGTCATCATCATCATCATCATCGTAATAAGAAGCATCACATTGATTGTTACCATGATTTTTTTTTATTTTTGTGGTTGTTATTTTTTAAGTTTAAGCATAAATAATTAGCTGTATTTAGTTATATCAGCTGTAGCAGTTACACTAAAACAAAAATAGTTTTCTTTCTAGGTCAAGGGTGAGAAATTAAAAAGATAAAAACAATAACATTTACTCGAGTTATCTTTCTTAATGAATAAAGATGTTTTTGTTTCAAACAAAACAAAACAAAAAAAAAATTGAAAGTAAAAAAATAAAGACAAAATTATAAAAACTTACCTCATGCCATCGAAACCATCATCTGAACCATTTATGGTTAATACTGGTGCTCGGGCATAGGCTTTGGCCACACGACGATTACGTTCAAAGACAATAACTTTCGCCCAAATTTCATCATCGATTTGGGTCCATTTGTCTAAGACTTCTTGTATGTGTTCCTGGAAAAATGAAACAAAAATTAAAGTTTTATTTAATAATTTGAATTGTTTTTATTTTGGATCTTTGTTTTCCTTTTAATTTAAGTTTTACAGAATTTTAATTAATTAAATCGATTAAATTTAATAATAATAAGAAAATAGAAAAATAATAACGAATACAATTAGGGCTCTAGGTATCAGAGATGTCACACCTAAGAGTATGGTATGAGTAGAGAAATATATTGATTTAACTTATGAGACTTTAATAATATTTTTTTGAAAGAAAAATCTTTCGTAAAATACCTTTTTTGAAACGTGTGTTCTGTAAGGACCTATTTTAAGAAGGAGGTCTTGAAGACAAATACTTTATACACATGAGACAAAGTGGGATTAGAACTTGATATAAAAATTTTAAAAATTTATTTCCAATTCAATAATTTTTATTTTATTTATGTTTTCTATAATAATTATTTGTAGGATATATTTAATTGAATTAATTTTTGTATAAATTTTGAAGCATTCATTTTGTTCATAAACATTAAAACAAAACGTCCTGTTCACTTTTCTCTCCATTTCACTCATACCATTTAAAATCTCTTTACAAGAATTTGATTTTTTTCTTAATACATAGTTATTATGATGTTTTTTAATTGGTAAATTATTTTCTACCATATTTACTGTTTTATAATGAAAATAAATACTCGCTGCTAAGTTTTTTTTGTCGTATTTTGTTTTTGCAAAAATAAAATGCTATCAATTCCCTCAGTTCTCCTTTTCAGCCATTAAGTGAACGGCCTTGCAATATTATATCTGTGTATAATATTGTTGTTGTTATTGTTACTATTTTTTTTATTTTAATTTTGTTGTCTTCCATTAGATTGCTATTATTATCTCTTATACACCAGTCTAATAGTCTCCAACTATTATTTTACATTCATTTTAATGTCTATCGCACAAAACGAGATTGTTTTTTTTTTGTTTTATTTTAAAATATCATAAACATGCATACATACGTAGGTATGTGTATGCATATATGTATGTACATATTTATGTAAATATAAAATATAAATGTATATAAAATGTTATATATTCTTCTAATATGTTGCTTTAAGGCTGTTTACAAAATGCAAATTATCGGCAGAAACCGAATTAAAAAATAAAAAGCTTGTATAACGTCAAGGCAAAAAAAAAATATTTCAATCGTCAATTCGATTGTATTTTGAATTTATTAAAAAATTTAAGGAATTTTTTGGGGGTGGATTTATAAGAAAAATAAATGAAAGGCAAACGACTTGATATTTTGATAATTTTGAATAGAAAATTCAAATGCAAATAGCATATTAGGTGTTATTCAAAAAGTATGCAGTTTTTTTCTAATTACTTAACATAATGATAGTATTTCAAAGTTAAATATCTCCAAATATATATTTTTTGTCACAAAGTGATATCAATTTATGTTTAAAATAGCTGTTGCAGAATACGACAAAATTTTTTCTTTTATATTTAAAACCAACTCTCAAGGGTTAACTGCTACTCATGTAGTGCATTGTGCTGGAGTTAAGAAAATAGGTTATTGGAAGAAGGAAAGAGGGACTAGTGTTTCTGGACATTAGATTTGAATCTTTTTATATTATAAGCGGCAGGAAAGACCTCTGCAAGAAGGTAGTTCTACATCCGAATAGTCCCGCTAAAGAACGCACAGTGTACGATCCACCGGCTAATCGACAACAAACGGTTGTACTCTGCAAGAAAGCCGTGCGATCGGGAACAAGTTCTTTTATCTCGCTGGAACAAAATCTATTGTATTATCTATACCCTACTGTCATTAATTAACACCTTTGCCCTCTTCTGTTTACGGTCGAGAAACCTCAAAATAAACCTCGAAGCATCGATCCATACATGGGAGTTGTTTTGCATTCCCGGTCGGGTATAATTCTTGGACGAAACTTTCTACTTTGCTGTTGTTTCAGAAATTTTGGCTCAAATAAGTTTTCCAAATATTTTAATGGTCGCATAAACTGATTTAATCTTCCGTTTTTTCTAGATTTTGTAGTTTTTACCCTTGTGTTACAGATCGATACGTAATTGTCTTGTATTACTTCCCTAATTTTCAAGCCAAATTCCAAAGGAAAAAAAAGAACACACATAAATATCGTTTGATGCCAGTTGAAAAAACTTAATATTCCATAGAATCGCAGTCAAATTAGTTCAGCCTTCTTATTTGTTTTATAAATTTGTAAATGAATTTACTTATTGAATCCAATACAAAAGACTTAAGAAACGAACCTCATTTGGTGCATGTAAATAATATTTTATTACCATATTTTATTCCATTCTGTGTTAGCCAATTAAAACAAGTCTTGGCAATTTGTTTTATATTTCAAATAAATTTTAAAGCTGTTGATTTCTTACACTAAGCACTGTCTCTTATAGATTCTTTGTTTTTTTTTTAATTCAAACAAAAAATAATGAAGTTTGAAAACTTGTTAACCTTTTAAGTGTAGACAAAAAATAAATTTAACATTTTTATACAAGCATTTTAAACATTTTAAAACAAACAAATTTTATGATTTTATATTTAATTTTGTAATTTAAGTAGGTTTCAGTGGAACGTTTAACGTTTAAAGTAAGTAAACATGTAAATAACATGTTCTTGGTAATAACGTGTGTATGTCTGCAGGTTAACCTGTCTGTGGTTATTTTTTTGAAATTATTTTTTTTACATAAAAAGGAACCACTTTTAATTTCATTGTAAAATAAAAATTAAAAGAAATCATGAATTTATTAAAACCTGTTCAGATTGGCTTGAACGATATTGTATGATTGAAGTTGTTAAACAGTCTTAAAGAATAAGAAGAAGAAATAGCTTAAAACAGAGACTCTAAATCTAAATTAAATTCATAAATAAAATTTATAAAAAACAGTCTCTACAAAGACATGAAAATACACAATTTCTACTATAAAACAATCTGCATATTATAGTAGTTAAGTTTCATAATACTAAGCAGCAAGTTTTGAAAAATATTAATTAATAGACTTCTAATAGGCGAAAGTATCACAGTTTTAAAGTGTTTATTGCGAAGCATTTTTTAAGGAAAATTCATGTACAAATTAATCGGGGCAAAGTTATTTGACAAAGAGATTAAACAAAACAGGAAATACTCGTACATATTTGATGAGGGTAAAATAATAGCTCAGTTACGCGTTTCATAATAAATAATATTGGGACGGGGAACCATATTCATAATATTACTACTTGAGTTTAATGTACTTGCCATACATCTTGTATTGTATTGCCATACATATGTACATACATATATATGTAGGTACGAAATATTTAAAAAATTTTTATAACTCAGTTGGAAAGCATTTAATGTAGCCATATTAATGAGCTAAGATACATAGAAGGATAAGACCTGAATGAATTTTAATGTTTTTGACGTGTAAAATATTGATTTCAATTTGTCTTTAAGTGCACTGGTAGTCTAGTGGCTAGTGTGCTACACTATACGCGTGAGGGTCATGAGCTCGATTCCCACCAAAGATTTTGTCTGTTACACTACACTGACCATAACTTCTAAACTATTCAGCTCATAATACTATAATTAGTAATTAGGTATAATTTTTAATTGTATTGTAATTAATAAATAAATTTGTTTTTATTTTGGTAGTGTTGATAATTTTAAAGTTTTCACAATAAGAAAAAAAAAAAAGAAATCAATTTTATCGATTCGTATGACATTTAAAATATTTTCGATATTTTTGAGCAGAAAAATCTAATCAAGCTAAAAGCAATTCCAGTCAACTTGACATGATAACTATAAAATTATTTTATTGACAAGTTTTTGTTGTTGTTGTTTTCTTTTGCGTATTACAAAATTGTTTAAGAAGATGAAAAAAACCTCTTGTAATCGGTTGCTGTCGCTGCTGTTGGTGATGGGGAATAAAGAAGAATAAAAATTATTGACAAATGTTACACAACATTTTTAACAAATCTAAGCAAAAGCAGAAAAGCAAAAACAATACAAACCGAAACAAAAAACGTGTAATAAATGTCAACATTTTGTAGTCAACGTTTTGTGAATTTTACGTTGATTTTCTTGCAAGAGGCTCATCTGCCTCGGCAACAAAAGCGTGCTGGCTAAAAGAAAATACAACAACTACGAGAAATAAATGTAGAAAAAAGAAACAAAACAAAAAGAAAAAAACACAAAGTATTGCAAATTTCAAAGAGTAAATAAAACTCATGTACTGGCTACAAGTCATAAAAATCGTGACTTTAAAAGTTCAACAACATTTTTGTAAAACTTAAGAAAAATTTTTAAGCATACTAGAATCAAACAAACTTACACAAAATACATACAAACGTTTTATTTCTATAACCAGTAATATTTTTGAAAAAATCAAAACTTTTTGAATTTAACAACAAAACAAAACAAAACTCAACAGCAACCAACAATGTTTAACACTTTAGACAAAACAGTGTTAAATTGTTTAAGAAAAAACAAAAAAAAAATATATATCTGTGTTGTTGTTATTCTGTTTTAATCTTTAAATTTAATTCAATTGAACTAATAACGTGCTTAGTATTACAAAAGCACTTGCAGCAACAGCAACAGCAACAGCAACAACAATAATATTAGCAAATATTTTATTGTTTAAATTGGCGTCATTTAATAAAACGGATGTTTATGTTTAACAAATTAATTATTTTAGAAATTGCGTTAACGTTTCCATTAACAAAATGACGTTTAGACAGTTTATGCTATTGTTATTGCTGTTGTTATTGTTGTTACAATGTTTATTTGTAATTTCATTTTCATTTTCATTGTTTTTGTTATTCTTTATTTAATGTTATTTAATGATGCTTAAATACCGTTACAAGTGACTAAACTTTAGTTTAAAGGTGTTTAACAAAAAAAAAAGAAAAAAATTCAACACAAATAAAAAAAATTATGCCGGTCAAGACCGATTTTATGATACTCTATTACAAGAATAAAAAAAAATATTGATGTTAAGAAATTTGATTCGGTTTTGTAATAAGAAGTCTATTTAAGCATTTGTACATACAGGTATACAAATGGGATGATGATTTCTTTTTCTTTAACTTATTAATTATTATATAATTTTATTTTAGCGATTGGTGGTGTATTTATTGTATTAAGAAGATTTACGAATGTTAAGGAACACATTTATTCTTGGCATGTCTTAGCAATTGGTGCAGGTGCAGCAGCAATAAATTATTAATTTTTCCAATAGATTGCTTGAGTATCAATATCTAGTGTTAGAAACTTATTATTTTTTTTGGAAGTAATTGCTTTCAATTCATATCTATTGTAATTATTTGAATGAAAATATTTGTTTTTTTTCTCCTGAATAAGTGCACGAAAACCTTCACTTTTCAGTTGTTCATTCAAACAATCAACTTGTTTGTAATCATTTAACATAATCAAAAGTTCTTCAACATTTAAAACCTACAAAATGGAAGGAATGTAATTAAGACTGATTTTTACGATATAATTCAATTTCATTTGATAATCCTATAGTTTCTTAATGTTCATTGTTGTTTTTAGAAAATAAAATAATAAAATGAAACATAAATTGCTTGACATCCACATAAGCACACATAGAAAAGCAGAAAAGAAGTTTGTTACTTAAGTCTTTTGTATGATTTCTTATTATTTTTGTTTTTTCTCAACAAATTCACACTCCCTTTGTTTTGTTTTGTTTTGTTACAATTTTGTTATTCTTTTGTTTAGATTTTATAATTTTCTATTTACTTGCATTTACGAGTATACATATACATGCACTCACAAACACACACACACACACACAATCAAACGCAATAGTTAGTGCATGTTTAGGTGTTTATTATTGTGTTTCTGCTATAAATGCTCCCACAAATAGAGGAAAGCAATAACAATGACAAAATTTAGTCACTATTGCCGGGATTTGAGTTTCCTATGAAACAAAAAACAAAAAGTAAAAGGAAAAACAATTGTCTGCGCAAATGTTTTACAAACATTGCAAATTTTGTTTTTGGTTTGGTACGAGAAAATAAAAACAACAAAAACAAAACTGTAATACTAAAGCAATTATTGCTTAATCTTAACGTTGTTTATTTTTTGTCTTCTTTTGTGTCTCTTTTTCTTTAGTTTGAAAGCATTACAGCGGTAAGCCGTAAAAAAACAACAGTCAGATAAGAAACAAAAAAAAAAAGAGTGAAAAAAAATTCGTATTCGAAACAAAAAAGTCTGAAAGGAAAAACGTTAAAAACCATTTTCTATTAAGAAATGTTAAATTGTCATGGGAAAAGCCCTAAATAATGATACCGAAAAACAAAAAACCATTAAACCAAATTCCCTTAAAGACAAAAGAAATAAAATTTAAAATGAAATTGAAAACGAAATCGCTATAAACCAAGAAAATCGCTACTTTTAAACCAAAGGCCAAATGACAATTTATCTAAAGATTGTAAAGATTGTAAAGATTGTGAGAAATTTTACGACATTTTGTGTGAAACTGAATGTGTGTGTATGTATGTATGTATGCATGTAAATGTTAGAAGAGATAGAAAATATTATAAAATATTCCTTTTGTTTTTGGTGTGACTTTATTGGCAAGTAAAAAAAGTAAACATGAAGCAATAATTTATGTTTAAATCAATATTTGTTATTTATTTACTTACTTAATTGCTCATAACAATCCTTTAGTCAGATTTACAACCTAACTTCTCACGCCAGCTATACTGTGTGTATTCAATTTATCCATGAGTGGTGGGTCCTACAATTTAAGGTTGTGAAACTTTTCGCGGCCGAAAGAAACATTTTCTTCACTTTTATTCACATCCGCGGGATCTCGTCTAATAAGTCAAAATAAGCCTTACTATAGTTTGAAGTTTATAAGAAGTACGGTAATCTACCAGAGGGTTTGGTTCACTTATACAGAGCTTGTGACCCGTTGAATGAAATTTTTTACGCTAAGATTTGGACCGAAAGATAATCGAATCTATGGAATTATTCGTAAATACTGCCAATTTTCTCATACAAAAACTTGGAAAAAAGTTATGCAATTAGCACAAATTCTGTAAAAATGCATTGCAGGCTTGGTGTTACAGTTTTTTATCTTCTTTTTCATAGTTTTGTGTGGGACAATGTTGTGAACTTTGACTTTTGCTTAATTTGAGAGCCTTGTTTTTGATTAATTTTTATCCTATTGGCTGAAATTTGTCGATTTTTATTGGCAAGCCTTTCTTGGACACAGAATGCTCAGCAATAAGACTTTTCATGTCTTCTTATCTTCAAGGCTAAGCTAGTTCTTTCAGTTAGATTATGCATCTAAAGAAATGAAATGAATTTATTTCAAAATGCATATTAAAATGCATATATTTCAGTTAGAAATTGCAACTATTTTTAAAAGCAGTTATCGCCTTTAAGCTTTGAATTCGCTTAAACAACCATTTGCTCTAAACGAACATCTAACGTATAAATCATGACAGGCTAATTGTAATTTACCAAAACTGGTCTATTTTAATACACACAGAGTTTTGACGTTAAACGCCAACTCTTATGAAGAAAAACAACAACAAATAAAAAGTCACTTACATCAACCAGCAGCCAACAGACAACAACCACAAACACTAGTAATTTAAAGGAGACCAGCAACTATAAGAGCAAAATTTGTAAGCAAATGGTATATAAAAAAAAACAACTTTCGTTTATTGCAAAATGAAAATAAAATAAAAAAAACACAGCAACAACAACCAGATTTGCTACTTTGCCACAGCTTAGCATAGAAAAAAGCCAGTTTAGATTGAAAGGAAAAGCAACAAAACTTTGTATAAAAAACAATAAATCTCCTTAAGTCTGGAAAATAGTTTAAAGTTTTGACTTATAAAATTAAAAAATGCAATAATAACACTAAAATAATGTACATAATTTGGAACTGAAGGAATACAGTTCTAATTTAAATTTAAATTTTCAGAATTTATTGGCTCTAGAACTGAACAGACCAAAATCCGATAAAAGGCTTATGAGAACGTTGTATGACGCTTCAATATCAATTGAAACTTTAGTAAAAATATTTATTATCAATAACAATATAGGCCTTTGACGGGTTTCCTTGCTTGAAAGAGAATCGGAAACCCTTGCGAAATTATTATAATTTTTTTTTCTTATTTAAGATTTTATTTCATTTTATTTCTAAAAATAGTGAAATCATTTTCGATTCATTGAAACTATCATATGAAATTATATCATAAAATTTGTTGCATTTGTCATCTTATTTATTTATTGTCGGTTACTATTATTAATTGACAAATACTCTTACTTTCTTCGTTGATTGATGATAATGATGTCATATTTATTGTCTATACAAGTAATTTATTTCATTTCGTTTAATTTCTTCTCTTTACATCTTTTCATATGCCCATACAAATGAAATCAATTTTTAATGGCAGCACATTTGAAAATTATATTATTTTTATATTACAAATGAAACACATACATAAATACATACATATCTACAATATGTAATTATAGTTGGAAATTATGTTTAAAAAAATGAAAGTTTAAATATAAAAATTTTTAAAAAGAAATTTAGGAAAACATTTTAAAATTTCATGGTGAAAATAATCATAAAAAGTAAAAAATATTATAACCCCGTACAATGGCTTGTAAAACTAAGAAATTAAGAAATAGAAAAAAGAAAAAAAAATAAAACAAAAATAATGCTGACAATTAGAAAATTAGGAAAACTTTAGTAACCCCTCCCAAGGTAGTTAAACTCTACCATGTCGACATTGTCTATACCGTACTACTCAGCACAGAGTGCTCTTTACATCTCATGATACTTCTAACTGCCTATCTTATCCTTTTACCTTACTTACTTAATTCGTCATTACAACGATTTAGGCAGAACTAGTACGTAGCTTTTCACACCACTCCTGTTGTGTTTGTTAATTTTATACATGAGTGGCGAGACCTCCAGTTTAAAGTCGCCTCCGAATGACAGATTTTTTGAGAAACTTTTCATGGAAATTTTATTTACTTCCAGAGCTTTGGCAGAAGTCTTATGAGAGATTATCGCCAAAGAAATATTTTTTCATATTTTTCGACATGTCTGAGTTAGGGCTTGAACCGCGGCCTCAGGTCTAACAAGTCAACATACTACCTACTAGACTACGGTGAATTAAAAAAAAATGTGGAATGCTTCACAAATTTGGGTGTCGTCCTTGCGCGGTTGCCATGCTCATTTTCTCTGTACCGATTTTAGTATATGTTCTGCCGAAGTAACCTGGTACAACCTTTCTGTCCCTAAAAACTTTCGTAAGAAAAACAAAGTTCGTTGCCTAAGTTTATTGTTTTTGCTAGAGAGAAATATACAACGATTTTATGCAGTGTTTAAAGCCAGTTATCAGACGATATTCGACAAATTATTTTTTATTTTTTTAATTTAAGCTTTAAATGAGAATACTTTTGTTTAAATTTTGTACGCATTCATACATACTGTACACGATAATGATTTTTAAATAATTTTTGTTCGAATTTTTCATGAAGGCAATTTCTGCTTAAAATCATTTGCACTGAATTCAAAATGCAATAAGTGCCAATAAAAATTTAAAAGACGTTTATTTTTGAATTCAATGTTGATAAAAAATGTTTTTTTTTTGTTTTGTTTTTTTTTTTTGTTTAAATTTCAACCTCCATGACTTTTAGTTTTGTTTTTAAGCCAGTTTTATTTCATTTTCTTGATTCGCATAAAACAAATGTTTATTTATTATTATTTTTTTTTATCAATTTAGTAGTATTTCTTGATATTTGTTCAACAATTTTTCAATTTTTTTAGTTAAAGCAGTGGAAGTTTTGTGGCAGAGTTTTAAGAGTGTGTGTTTTGTTTGTTAATTATGAATTAAAAGAAAAAGTAAAAACAAAAACAAAAGCAAACAAATAAAAACGCTTTTGGCAAATTTTTCATACGCATGGAATGGAGAAATGAATAAATGAGTGAATGAATGAATGATTGTAACCAACGTTTTTTGTTTTAACTCAATAGGCGATCGTTGTTATTTTAAGTAGAAAATTTTAACGTCAACTTGTATGTTGTCGTTCGTTTTTTTTTAATTGGAAACTTAACGGTAATTAATGCAATTGACCTAAACCATACTTTGGTTTATTGACAGCAACACTAACACTAACAACAAATACAACAACATTTATTATAAAATTGTTGCTTTTTGTTTGCCTGCTTTTTTAGCTTTTCATAATAGTCGCTGTTTATTTGGGTCTTCATAAAATATTCAAAAATTTTGTGGTGGTAGTGGCGGTCATACTTTTTTCATTTGTAAATGTAGTTTTGTATTAAGAAGGTCTTCTTGCATTTTTCTTTTTATTTTATTTTATTTTTTTTGTGTCAAGAATACTTGAACAGAAATTTAATGTACAATTAAATGGGTCAATGATTTACCAAAAAAAAAGAAAAAACAATTTATTTTTGTTTGTTTTAATTTCCTTACAACACTCAAAAGGAATTTAATAATTTTCGTTGTATTACACATTTGTTTTTGTGAAATTAATCGAGACACCTTGTAAGCCCTTAATATGATTAAATGAATAAAATAACAAGTTTGTTGCTTAAGTCTTTCGATTTTTATTTATACAATTTTGATATCATGTTGATTTCTTATTTTTTTTAAATTTGTTTTTTTAAATATTAAAATATGACAGTCATTAAGAGAACATCGCATATTCATATGTTTTTAATTGTTTCTTATTAATCTTTGTAATATTTAACTCTGTATCGTTTTGGGTTAAGTTTGGCTTTAAATAAAGTTGTATTATTCAAGGCATTAATTCTAATCTGTTTCGTTCTTAACCAGAATGACATAAAACACCTTTTTATCTTCACTATTGCCATTGAAGTTGTAAACATTTCTTATTGTTTTTTGATGCATAAATACGATACAAGTGTTGAAGATTACATTTAGTATGGAAAAAAGAGGTTTGATAAACTTTAACTAAAACCTTAAGTTAAATATCAGAGTTCATTGGGACGTTAGTTTAGTTATAGTCGGATAGATTGTTATTCGACTGATTAATTTGGATAGTATGTGTGAATCAAATGTGATACAATATAAATTGTTAAAGACTTTTATACCGAAACGAGAATTTAAGTCAAAAAGATGTCAAGAAACTCTCTCGATTTATATCGAGCTTCCTTCTTATTTTGCTCTGAATGTACACTGCATTAATAAGACGTAAGATGACCTACAATAATCTTTTTCAGCATTTTGCTAAAACTCTACCGCATAGGACAAGCTAACAAATTAATTCAAAGATTCATACTATATTTTATTTACCATTTTATTTTATTTACTATATATTATTTAAAGTTTCATTACAGATTTTTGTAATTATTAGTATAAAATTATTATGAATTATTTTTTATTTGTTTATAATTTATTCTTCTATTTAAAATAAAATTGAACTTACTTTGTATAATTTTTCTTTTTGATACCAAACATCTTCTTCCTCTTCCTGTGGACTAAATGTCTGATCCAAATTTAGATCATCTCTAGAACGTGAGAGTATTTTTCTTCTGGAAACCATTGTGCTAAAATATACGAAAACAAAATTTTTAAATAAATTAAACATATTTTTTTATAAATGAGAAAAAAAAGTAACATGACAAAAAACTGTAAGAATTAATAAACTTTCTAATTTTCAAATCAGTTTCTGGTTATGTTAGACTTGAAATATGGAAGAATTAATATGTTTGAGGAATTAATTTTTAATTGAAAAACATATCCAATGGCTATAAACAAAGTGCCGCTTTATGTTTGAATAAACCTGTTGCCCTTGAAAACGGAAATGTAAGCGAAGAAGTGATAAAAAAATCTATTGCCGGAAAGAAAAACATGAATTCATGAATTAAACAAAATGAATAAGTATCGCAACAAGGCGGTATCTCTTAATATTTAACATTAAAAATATCCCAAATGTAAATGTAGAAATCTAATGGCATTATTGTTCAAATAATGTGAGAAAGAAATCATATGGTTTTATATACGCCGAAAGATTTTTATTATTTTTATTTACGAACATATGTTTTGATTTTGCTTAAAGAATCCATTTACAATCACTTTTTTAACCGTCAATTATTGCAAGAATTTTATTTAGTTTCATCAAGTAAATGGTAAGTAAAACTTCTGTTCACGTTAGTTTTTTTGCCTCTTTTTCAGGAATTTTAAGTTTCTTGAAAAGAAGTTTTTGCATTCTTACATTCAATTGTTAAATAAACATGCGTTAAAGAACAAAGAAACGACGCTTTTTGGTTTCTCCTTATGCATTATGATGTGGCAGTGATGATGACTATTTCAAAAAAAGGACAAATAAATGACAATTTATTTTTGAAAACAACAAAAACAAAACATATTTTCTTTTGCAAGCAGATGATGAGTAATATCATCAAAATGATGGAAATGATGTTAAATAAATAAAAATTACATTTTTTATTTACACATGAGTTTTATGAAAAAGTTAAAATACCACCACTCCCATTACTTCCACGAATTTTTAAGAAATCTTAAAAGTGTGTTATTTTTATCAAGATATTAATCGGCATATTATTAATTAAAAATTTATAAAATTAATAATAAAAAATATTTAAAACTATTATTTTGATCACAAAAAATACATCTGATAGCGTTATTATCTGTGGTTTAATATCTTTACAATGGAACCATACAAAATCTAGCGCTTTCTAAACTCAAAGTAGTGAATTTTAAATTTATCTAAAGAAAATATCTTTGAAATAATGAGCGACTTTCTTTATTTGTTATACAGTAACTATCTCTAGCAGTTGGAGTGGCAAATATAAATTCTGTAAATCGATGGCAATTACCCTCAGCATATTGTAGTTATAACTTCCATGGAAATCATCTCAGAATAATATGCAACAAAATTTTATCTCATGAGACTCTACAGCCCTACATTTGCATACAGCAAGCTATGTAGCAGCCGAACACGAAACGTTTAAACGTAACTGATCTGAAACCAATTTATTTTAATTTCACATAAATTCCCATTCGAATAATGAAACATTCAAATGAAAGTACGCAAATGTGCCGATAGTTATACCATCCACATTGTCAACGAATTTATCTGTTTTGACTCTGCCTTTACTAGCCCAAAATATTGACAGTTTGGAAATCAAGCATACTATTACTCTTGCCAACAGATGTTATTATGCGACGAAACTGATGCCTTAAAAGTTGCTCATTCTCCTCTCTATTTCTCATAGAGCACGAAAATTTGGACACTGTTACCCACAGATGCAGCATAATGGAGAATTTTACTCCACTTGTTCTACAAAGTCTATATTGAGGCGGTCCTGACGTCTATGATTAAAAATGTTGGTCTTAATTGTGTGCCATACTCATTGACATCGGGGTGAAAAAGTTATAAACTTCAAAAACCTGCGACTAGAAGGTATACTATACAGTAGAGGTAAATAAAACGTCGTAACACAAAAAAGTCTATATTGACTGGTTGCCCAGCTGCGCACATAAGAGCTTTCAACTCGCACTACAGAACTGTTATAATTTTTTAATCTGATTTGTAGATATTTTAATATAGAATGTACGCTTAATATGCATTTTTTTAAGTTGAACTTGTCTTTCTCGTTAATATTTGATTACGAGAAGGTACTGCAGAGAATTTTATTCCAGATAAAAATTTAATGTACATCAATGCCACTCACATACTTTAGAAGATTACTTTTTTAACGTATTTTTATTTTTTTTAAATCTTAAACAATTTTAAACAATTCAGTTATTAAAGTAAACAATCAAACAGAAGACTTAAGAAGCAAACTTTTATCATAATTTACCTTATCGATTTCAGATTGTTTACATCACATACCTATGTATATATGTACATATGTATTAACAAGGAAATCATACTTTGCCAATCTCATTTTAATCTTCTGAAAATTTGTCAATCTTTAGTTGTTTTTATTCAAATCTATTTTATGGCGTAAATATTTTTGGTAATTCGGTTAACGACAACAACAACAACACTCTCATAATTTTCAATGATAAAAATCTGAAATGAAACAACCCGTGTAAAAATTCATTTGTATTTGACAATTCTTGCCATATACATACATACGTGCCAAATCACTTGTTAATATAGACTAATGGCTTAAAAACCGTAATGCCATATGCATTGTTGTTGTTATTATTGTCATATTCAGTTATACATACATACGTATACATCTTCAGTATAATTAGTATACATACATATGTATGTATGTGAGTGAGTGCTGTGTAATAGGTTAAGTTTTTTTTTGTTTTTCTTATTGTTTGCAATGCTTTTAAACGAGTGAGAGAAAATATTGTAGAAACAAAAACAGAGAAAAGACGAAGAAAAATAAAAATAAAAAAAAAATATTAACTTTCAAACATATACATACGTTAGTTGCATAATAAATACCTGTGATACGTTTTGGCTTAAATATATAAATATGCTGTTGTTTTTTTTATTTTTTTTTTTATTTTTTTTGCCTTGTCTCTTTGGGTTGTTGCCTTCATTTTATGTATTATTATTATTGTTGTTATTGTTGGATATTTTCTCTGTCATTTCTTTGCTTTACAAAATATTTTTACAGCGTTTATATGTAGTTTTGTATGTGTGTGGTTTTGTTGAAATAAACAAGTGATTGAGTCTTTAAAGGCAACCAAATAGACGCAGAGACAGACGACACAGTCAGACCTGCAACTCAATGAGTTACTTTTAAGGCGGTAAAAATGAGTAACTGTTCTTCGAATAAAAGAGAATACGAAGCAAAATTTGACATTTATTGCGTTGCCCTACTCATAGTAAAATAATTAAATGGTACTGAATGCTATGGTATGTTTTTACTTTCTTGTTCTCCACGCAGATTCTAATTTTATTTGTTTTGTTCTTAGCTTACAGTTCACGATCAAAATGAACCAAAAAAACATTAAAAGTTGTTAATTATTCTTCAGTAATTAAAAAGCAAAACTTTTCATAACTTACTTAACTTACATACATAATTGATCATTAAGCTCATTAGTAAGGATTACGATCTAGCTTTTCACACAGAAGTGAACCTGTCACTCGAGATGGTTTCGATTTAAAGTTTTTATTTTAAAAAAATCGCAGACAAAAGATATAAATTCTTAACATAAATTAAAAAAATAAATCGAATTTATTTTGACATTTATGACTTTAATGAACATTAATCCACCAAACTGAAGAGGCATATGGTATAGTGTTAAACAATACATACATACGTATGTATATAATACAATGATGTATGCCGCTCAGTAAGTGATGTTGCGTCTATTGATACGCTACATTGTAAACACATACCAATGTTTGCTGGGATGTTATTTATGGGCTTTACAGTCGTAATGACATAAAAGAGCAAACATTCTTTCTTCAATGGCTTAACAAGGAAATATCAAAATGTCATATCAGAATGACACTTTAGTTAACTTCTCTATTTTATTGCCTCTAAGCGAGCGTACGTAAACGTTATCAACACTATAATCATAATTCAAAAAGTGTAGTAAAAATCATAACACATTAAATGTGATCGCATAGTCCTTAACTTGTAAGCCTTCAATGCTAAAGACTCATCAACCTAATAATAGTAGCATTTCTAGATACATATGTACGAGTACGTAAGTGATATAAAATCTTAAGAGTAAACCAATGAATTTCTATCAGAAGGTATACAATTTTAACACTATTAAACAATGATGATAACCATTAAATGACAAGCTAATCAGACGTGCAACTGACAACACCCAAGAGAATGATGAGTATATCATGTAGTCGCATTTAACCTGGCCTATGCTATTCTGTTGGCCTGGTATGTGGTGTTTGAGTTGTGCACTGAATAAATAAAAACTAAACGCTACTCATGTGAATTGAAATTGATTCATAGATTTGGATGGTTTTTCCCCCCCTTCCTACATTCATATTTCTTTTTATCTTGCCAGTTTGATTTTTCTGTTTAGTTTTGTTTTATATTCTGTTCATCATTCATATGGTAACTACACTTTTGTGTGGGAATAAGACTATCATTTGGAAATAGTTTTACAACTAATTTGAATATAAAGTTTTTTGTTGTTGTTGTTGGTTTTTTTTTTTGTTGTATTTTGAGACTCTTAGCAAATATCAATGAAATATTTCGTATGAAAAGGCCTAAATATAATGCTGTTGATATGCTACATATAATGTGTTGAATTATTTCGTTCAAATTATTTTAATTTTAATTTTTTTTGTTTGTTTTATGTAATAGTTTATAAATAATAGTTATAATAACGCATAAATAGTTTTGTAGAAAGTTTGACATTATAATTCCAAAGCAAAATATGATAAATACGCCATGTAGTATTTGGATTGTTATAAAAATGTGTTTGAAAATCGAAAAATTATTAAAAAAATGGATACTGTCTGCTTAAAGGAGGACATTTATATTTTGCAGTAAAAAAAAATGATTGATTTTTAATGCCATAAAAATATCGTCCAAACCAAATCGCTAATATTATTTGTACACATACATATATCAAACATATTGACTTTTCGCAATTCGACTCTACTGCTAAAGATTGTACATTTTTTTTTCGTTGTAAATAATTTATAAATCGCTATGTGTTCAACAATTGGTGGTAAGTTTGAATAATGAATAGTTCTGAAGAAAAGTAAAGAATTTGTGAAATTTATTTCCAATGAAAACCTATTTGTCTACAAAATTATAAATTCTTCTTTACTTATCTTTATTAATTGTTGTCTGTCTATTGGTTTTCTTCATTGTTTTTGTTTTTTAATTTATGCCACTTTATTTAGTTTTTTTATTTTTATTTTTAACTGGGTAACACCAACATGTGTGTCGTTATTGTCACATTAAATGCTAAAGAATTTTTATGAATGAGTTAAACGCATATACTGTGATTCCTAAATAAAAATAGAAATTCTTTTACTTGACAAACAAAAAAAGAAAAAAACAAAGTAGAATTAAAACCTCTTCTTTTACGTGGAAAGACAAAAATCAATCATAAAGGCTGGTTAGTTGAGGCACAAGAAGTCTTTTAGGGGAAGTGATTATTATGACAAGCACATAATAAACATTAAATAAAATTAAAAAAAAAGCAAAAAACTAAAGGAAAAAAAATAAACAAATTTAGTATAAGTTTTTCAACAATGCATTGGAAAAGCAACAGCAACAGCAACAATAACAATGATTTTAACAACAATACAAAATAATTCCCGCTCTTTACAAGAAATAAACGTTAATTTTTAACTTTTTTTTGTTTGTAACCAACATAGAGAAAAATACAATACATACATGCACGCACACACAAACACACACCAAGACTATTGTCAATGTACAAAAAGCGTCTGTATGTATATGTATACAAAAATACTCAGGCCAAGAAAGACGGCTTCGGCATACATACATATGTATGTACAAATATGCCTTTTGTTGAAATTTCTGAAGTGCTTAGAAGGGTAGGATCTTGCAAGTACCAAATCAATTTCGGTACTATTTTCGAAACATAAAAAACAAACATTATAATCATATAAGGAACTTATAAAGTGAACATGACGAGACAATGGGAAAATAAAGATACCATATTTTATTTGGGATTTCAGCCTGGTGTGGTTGCGAGTCAAGTTATTAACTCTATGCATTCATAGAGATGGAATTTAAGAATACGATCCACTGCGCAGATCCCCATGGCGACTTGTTGTTACAAGGCTGGCTCTCAACATGGAGATAGGGCGAGACTGGGTGTCCGCATATAGAGGAACCTGAAACCAGACTATTGGACCATACTACAGTCTTTCTAGCGAAGGTACTTGCGGCTAAAGAATATAAGTTCTGGATCAGCGTTAATTTGGATAAGAATATCAATCCTTCACTGATAGTCCAGTGTCAACTAGGGCGATAGCTTGCAAGTATACGAGATCGGGCATTTTCCTGAAAAGTAAAAAGGCAATTGTTTAGAGAATGGAACGTATGCGTTATATGCATACCAAGAAGTCATCGGAAATTAATGAAAGTATCTTGGATAGTCCACTGGCTTTTACTTCATTGAAGACGAAGCTGAAAATGAGCGCAGAAACGTGTATCAATCATTATGGGACGTTTACACAATAGGAAGTATTACAAAGATACGCTGGGGCGCCCCCTATAAAGGAATAACTATGAGTACTTTAAGATTCAATATACTAATGGGAGTACTCACGGAATAATTCGCTATAAATATATGAACACCTGTACCGTATTAATGTAGTGGAAAATGATGAATCGAAATATTGAAACACATTCTATATCATAGCCTAGTCTTCCTGATATTACACCAGACATGACCCGTCTCAGAGGAATGGATATAGAAAATAAGGTTGGTATACCTTAATGGTGAGTGCACATCATACCTACTGATGGTATATGTAAGTGAAAGCCGACAGGCATAAGACCCTTGGTTGATATTCTCACCTTCAAGCTACCTACCTAGCTATTTGTATTTCATTCTAGAGTTTGATAGTTCCTATGTAGATCTGTTGTGGCAAAAGTATTCGTATACCCCTGGAAATAAATATTTTCTTTGTTGCTTATGACTACTAATATTTGTTACCGGTGATCTAATTATTTATCTTTTTAATACTTTGTTTTTAAAGAAAATTAGTTCGTTCTTTGATGTCGTCTAACCAGACCTGAGTGTTTAACAAACAAAAAAAGAAAAAAATGAAAAAAAGAAATGCAACTAAAATAAATGAAAGCTCTGTATATTTTAATACATTCGCTTACCCGTATTTATAGTCAAAGAAACCTGTACTGGCAGTACACAATACACACACTTATAATATAATATACATAGCAAAACAGTTTAAGAAAAATTTAATACTTTTTATTTATTTTTCTTTATTAATTTTCAACGTAAAGAAATTTGTTGTTTTGTTATTTTTATTGTATATTTGCGGTCAATCACCTGTACGTGTCAGTGATTGCAATGATATCAAATGTAATGTAAAGAAAAAAAAAACTGTTTTGTTGTTTATTTCTTCTCAAATTCAATTTCAATTCATTTCATATTTATTTCATTTACTGTATGATTATATTACAATTAATAACGTAAATAAAAATTAAATCTTTTAAACGAATTATAAAACAAATGAATTTTTATTAATTAATACTCAGGTATGTCTTAAAGTTAAACACATAGTAAGAGATTCAAATGAAACAAAATTTAACAAAATCGTTAACAAAATGTCAATGCTTTTTTATGTTGTTGTTGTTTCTTTCAAATCGTGACTCTCGTCATCTAAATTAATAGACAAAAAAAAAAAAACACAGACAACCTACACATTGTTGGCAATAAACCTCCACATCGATTTGTAAATGAGTTTTGTTTTAATAATACCTACGAATTACAAACATTTTTAAACAATTTTGGTTCGTGGACAGACATGAGAAGTTTGACGAATATATTATGCGACTGTGTTTCTATTACAAAACAAAGGGTTTTCAGAAAAAAATCCATGTTAGCCTGGCTATTAGAATCACGTTTACGAGTATATTGTCTTACAGTTTTGTTTTTTAAATGTTTCCTGTCGCATGTTTTCATGTAAACCGACCACCTAAACGGTAGTCAACTAAGGTGGTCCATAATTGAAAACCTGAATATTAAAAAACTTATTAATTATAAAATAAATTACTGCTTTTAGTTAGTAGGGATATTTCAGTGCTTATTCCTATCGCCAATTGTAAATGAAAATTTCCAGATTTATGCGGAGAACAGATCAATACATCCAAAGTTCACTTGATAAGATGGATTGAATTCGTCAATTCATGAAAGCTTGTAGAACTCAAAATACGATCTCAATTCCGTGTATATGTTAACATTGAATAGCCAAAACATAATTACAAATAACAAAATCTGATAAAAGTCTTATACTGTAAACATTACTTTGACATGATCATGTCAATTTAATGACAACAGCATTTTCTGGAAAAGATTTTATAATCACATGAGACTTTACTAAAGCCATGTTATTATAATACCATTTTGAATAATGATTCGTTTTCTATTCATAAATTTTACTTTCATTTAAATAATCTCCAGAAAACGAAACTGAGAACAGAAAAACTATGTTTATTTATGACAATAATTTTTAGTTTTTGTTTCCCGTTTAAAAAGCACGATTTTCACACAACAACAGTAACAACAATAACGATAATAATGAAAAGCGTACATCAGAATTATTGTGTCATAAACAAAAAAAAAAAAAAAAAAAAAACAGACGGAAAATAAAAATAAGAATCGTGGTTTATTTGTAACAAATTTTTAGCAAAATATGGTTTTCGAGAATAAAAACGTGATTTTGGGAAATAAATAAAAAAACGAAATGTTTACAACAATTTGTTTAATAAACACATTAAAATGTTTAAATGAACTAAATAACATCAGTATATGATAATTCGTATATTCATTTCCTAAGCATTGTGTAGATGTTATTCTCATCCTTATAGATTGTACAGAAATCGAATTTGTACGCCTCAAACCATTATCTGACCGATCAAGTCTCTTGTAAGAATTACTTGTGAGACTATTGTGTGCACGATTTCGATTTTCAGCCAATGTTTTAAATGGCTTCGGGTATACCATGAAGTTATACACAATCGCTCAATCAAATTTGGAGCTTTCATGAACTTTGAATAACCATGAATAGCAAAATTTTCTAATTTTAAATACAATTCACAATGTGCTGAAACAAATAAAAGCTTATTTCTGATATAAAAGTAGTCTGGGTTGTAAAAGACACCCTCGTCTGGTGTTAGCGGGAATTCTTTTTCAATAGAATCATTTTGAAGAAAGCCTAGAAGCTTTTGAATTCTTTTATTTATCAATGCATGTTTCTCAATCTCTTCGTTTGGTTACACAATTTAAAAGTTACGCTTTCTCATTGATTTTCCTTTTTGGCTTGCTTGTTTTCTAAGTCTTTTGTTTGGTTACAGGTTAAAAGCCTCAATTAAAAAGAAATTTTCTCTTTAGTAACGCATGTTACATTTCATATGAAAAATTTGAAAAAAAAATGTTTTGAAAACTCTTTTATTTTTGGTCAGCAGCAATACAATTGTCCAATAGGTTTTCTTTGCGGCCATGTGAAATATACATTTTCGTTTTTTGCTTTTCTTTCGAACAGGTGTGTATGTATAGTATAGTGTATGGCTAAAATACTATTACAAATTAAAACGCAAGTAAGTAAGTAAATAATTGAAGCATAAAATTTTTAGTTTTGTTTCTTACATTTTCATTTTATTACTTGTTTGCTTTTATTTATTTTTTGTTTTTCTATTTTCATAAATAGATAGAGGCTTGTATAATAAAAATAAAAATCAAAATAAAAATAGCATTTAATAATGAATTGAAGACGTTCATTTGGAAAATTGAAAACGAAAGTAAATTGTAACATTTTCTCTTGGTTATTTATAAAAAGAAGAAAAAACAAGAAGAAGAAAATCAGAGGTTTATTTTCACCTGGCCACTTAAGAGGCAACAGGTAGCCAGTAGTGGTGTTGGTGTAATCTACTCAGTTAACTGCCAGTAGACATTACGTTTTAAACGCAATATTTTACATAAATTTTTCTATACTGTTTGTTGGTTTTTGGCTATTCGTTCAGCTATTTAAAATAGTTGTGTTGTATGCATGCATAGTTCGGCTTGAAATAAATTAAATTTTTTCATTGTTTCATTGGTTTTTCTTTTGTTTAAATGCGGAAAATATTTATTTAATCAATAAACTTTTATACCAAAAAAAAAAAAAAATTAAAAATAAAAACAACGAAAACAACATAAAATTAATCAAATTGTAGTTGCTGCAAATAGGGAAACAATATTCCAAAGCTAATGGGAAAATTTATTGTAATCTATATGCTGCTTAAACAGGGATCTATTACTACAACACTATTTAGATTTTCTTTCTTTAAATGAACACAAAAAAATAAAACTAAATTAATTTATAGTCTATAAAGTAAAGAAATAATCAGTAAATTGTAACTAAAAGAAGGCAATATTTTGGGTAAATAAAGTTTACTACCATATTCATTTAAACTATTTTTGATTTATAAAGAGTTTTTGAAACAAATTTATATAATTTATGTTTTATAAACCTTTTATAAATCGAAAATAATGTTTATAAATCTGGGAGTCTAAATGTATTTAATATTAATCTTCTGGTCCTCTGCTATAATCGCAGGCAGCTGGGCTTTTAGGCCCGCTGCGTAATACGTTAATAAGCGTTGTTGAGTGTGTTGATTAGGCTTTACAAGCTACTTACTCTAGAACTCAGCCATGCATTCAATTAGCATTCCTAGTAATGTTTCCAAAGAAACGTCTCCATAACTTTCCCATATACTTTATTCTATTTCCAATTTGATTCATTTTTTTTTTCAATGCATTTTTGAGAATATTGTTCGAGATGTCTGGTCTGGGTTTTGAACATAACTATTACATACAAATATACTTTTTCAACTTAGAGACCTTTTAAAGATGCTAGAGAATATCTTGGAATTTAAATCGTTTCACTTTTTGTTTTTGTTTTATTATAGTACATATTTTATGTTAAAACAAATTGAAGTTCGTTTCCTAAGTCGTTTGTTTTTTTACTATGAATTTTCTATTAAGTTGTTGGAAATAAAAAAACCTTTTGTTTTCGAAATAATAATAGAGATGAAATGGAAATGAAATTTAAGTTTTCCTTAATGAAAATTTATTCATATCCAAGTGAAGCGTTGTACGCTACAAAATTATTCACGATTGTTTTAATCAAATTAAACCTTGAAATTTTGCGTTTAAATTTTTGTATTCCTTTCTTCAAACGAATACATTTCAAAAGAAATGCGTGTCAAATAGGCATTTACGAACAAAATTATGACGCTAAAATATACTCGTATATATTTTTATATAATATATGAGTTGAGATTTAATTTCGGTTTATTTATTTTATCTTGGGTTGTGTTTGCCAGTCCATCTAAATATTTTTGTGTTCAAGTGTCTAAATATTTTCTCTAAAGAAATATTAGAGTATAAATTATGCTTTATAATGATTTTTAAAATAATTTTTAATGCTTTTATGGGAAGAAAAAAATATTTCATTTTTAACAAAAACATAAAAAACGTTTACAAAAGCAAAAAATGATTGATTATACCTGGTTTTTGTTATGTTTTGAGTCTATTGTTGTTAGTTGTTGTTGCTGTTGTTGTTTTTTTTTTTGCATTAATTATCCATTTGATATTGCATCATTAAGTAGGTTTTATTTCTTAAATATTATTTTTCTTTTTGTGTATTAAGCTCATAACAAATGCATTTTTTATTAATGTTCGCGTATGTGTAAGTGTTTGTTTAAAAATTTTTTAACAAAAAAAAACATTTCCTAAAAATGTAAATTTTGTTTTACATCCAATCGCTGTAACTGTTTTATGTCTTTAGGGCCGAGTTTTAGGTTTTCTTTTTTTTTTTTCTCAATGTTATATAAAGAAAACGAACAATCAGAGAGAAAAGTATTAAATCTTTTTGTTTAATTATTTATCTTCCTCTTTTTGTTTCTCTTCTTTTTTCTTTCTTTATTTTTGTGTGTAAGAAAATCAAAATCCAAAAACAGTTCATAACTTCCCATATTTTTTTTTTGAAAGTGTTGATTTGTTGTATACTTGTTGGTGTTTCATAAAAACAAACGTGCTGCTGCTTGTGCTATTGTTTTCCTCTATTTAATGAAAATTTCTTAATTAATTTGCATAAAAAAATTTTCTTTTGTTTGTAAACCTTAACCTCTCGATTGTTGGTTGTATTTCTATGAAATTTGATGTATGCATGCCTGCATATGCTACCTCATGTTGTATAATAGGGCCTTCTACAGTTATAATGTACTTTTTTGTTTTGTTTAGGTATTTAAAACACTTTCACGCCTTGCCGTAGGGCGATTATATCAACTAGAAATTTTTAATTTTGATTAAACGTTGGCATTTAGTTTGAAATATGAAAGAATTGACTAACCGAGCTTGATTTATTATTTTAAATGCTGTACAAATTAATACAAAACTTTTTTAGTATTGTTTCTAAACTTTTCTGATTTAAATTTAACAATAAATTTAAATGAAAAATAAAAACTTAAACGCTTAAGAATATAAGGAAATACCACAACCTTTTAAGAGTACTAATGAAGAATGGTTAGTATTACTTTCGGAAAGGTAAATTTGATCAGGGGAAGGTTTGCAGACCTGGACATTATTAAGGCATTGATATCGCTTTGATCCCCAACGAAAATTCTTGATGTATAGCAGAAAGTTCAGGGTGTACAATTCTATTTGAATGACTAGTATATTGATGTTACAAAATGCAAGGTGAGCTAATGAAATAAGTACTTGCGTTCGATAACATCACCTTCTTTGCATCACCTTCTTTTAGTAAATCACATTCCTTTGTGACAGATTAACCACTTAATCGCTAGAGACAATGCAAGGAGAATTCCTTTAAATCAATTTAAAAAAAATATTGAAATTTTTTAAAATAAAGTTCTTTGTGTAAATTTATAATATTTAATTTACAGATTTGTTCAATTGTTAATAACAAAATAGAATAAAAATATAAATATTTGAGTTTTTTTTTACATTTTCAAATGTTTTGCGTGTTTTTCGCTTATACGACCTCCAATTAGTAATTTTTACTAAATTTTTGTTTTTCGTTTATTTTTATTTTAAGGTTTGCATTTTGTATTTTACTGAGATTGTTTGTTGTTTTTCTTTTTGCTATGAACGTTTTCCTCTAGCATTTATGTATGTTTATTGCATAATTTTTTGTATTTTTTGTTTGTTTTGTTTTACTATCTTAACTGTTCATTATTGTTGTAGGTAGGTGCCTGGGTACGAAATTTGTTGGCTTTTTTTCCGCTTATCTAGCCATTTTGCTAATTACTAAGGAAGCCATACAATACTGTGAAGAGTCATGCCTAAAAAGCTGAAGTAATAATTTGGACAGATGAAAAGATTTAAAGAACTAAAACGTTAATTTAAGGATATAAAAATAATTTTCTTTGCAACATAGATGTGGAAAAGTTGCCATCAATAAATTTAACAAAGTTTTTAGGCTCTGATTTGTTCGATTATGTTTTTAATTACGTATTTTGTTTTCGTTAAGTTTGTATTCCTTTACAGCTCTGACCACCTGTCATTGTGTACTTGAAAGGTACATTTATTTGCAACAACGGAAAATATTTGTTTTTGCATATAAAATAGCAAAAGAGAAAAATATCATGCCGAACAATTTAAATGCATTTTTTTGTGTTTTACTACAACAACAACTTACTGTTCATATTGTATTTTGTTTTTCTTTTTGTTTTTTTTTTTTAGCATAAAATACACAATGGCCACGCATTTAGAATTTTATTTCTTATAAGTTTTGTTTTCCTATTTTGCTAGCCACTTAACTGTTTAATAGTATTTTCTGAAGTTTCATACAAAGTGCCAGTCTGTTAGAATTCTAATTAAAAATAACAATGAGTTGGTTATGGCACTTAAGGAGGAGTTGGTTTGGTGCACAAAGAGTAGCAACAGCGGTAGCAGCAATAGGCCACCATCAGTATTGTAACAATTTGGATGTATTGTTTGAATAATCATTACCGACTATTTAAAGTTTCATTTCGGTAGTATTACACCGCAAGGAAACAATGTTATCATGTGATATTAATCTTTCTAACAGCAGTAGTGGTTGTTTAGCTTAAATTTAAGTTGTATGCAAAATAGTAAGAACTTTTAAGCTTTTATCAGATCTATTTTAGTTTTTTCATTTAATAATTACATCCATAAAACACCACCCACACTTTAACCAATTAAAGTAAACATTATAAAAAAATTTTAATAAAATTCAATTGAAAAATATTCTCAAATCTGTGGGGAATTGTAAATTAAAAATGAAAGCAATTTTTAAAACATGATTAAAAGAAAAAAATAAATAAAAATAATAAAAAATTAAACTTTTAGTCTAGAAATCTTAAAAGTTAAAAAGCAATCTAGAATAAATACTCTTATAATTTTTAAAGATTCGAAATATTCTAGAATTTTTTTCTTTGATAATTTTAATCCAGATTTTGTTTAACCGTTAAGTTTAATTAATTACTGATTTATTTTTAGCACAGCTTCTTCGTTCATTAATTAAACAAGCCCGTTTTCAGAATATGGGAAACCCCATTTCAGTGCATATAACCAGTTATAGAAAAAAATTTCATTTTTTTTAATAATTTTACAGTATAATACTGAAATAATGATCTTTTATAACATATTTCAAAAGAAACAAAAATTGTTACCTAGAGACGTTGAAATATGTGGTTTAAGAACAAGTATATATTTAAAGCAGTGTTCTAAAGAGCAACACGAAGGCTGTATCATATCTACATGTACAGTGCTGGTCTTATAATTAGCACATCCATGTACCAAAAAGTTTTTATCGAATATTTTATGCTTAAAAGAACCAATTTTTTATATCTAACTGACTGTAATTAATAAAAACCTATAAATAGTAACATCAATCAATAATTATTATAAATAACATTTGTTTTTTTTCTTGAAACTATCAAAGAAATTTCGAGACATATAATTCGCACACCATGTATTTTTTGTTTGTTATTTTGTCAATAAAATGAAAAAACCTAAACCACATTGCATGGTTTCGTATTAATCCCATTACATTTACGTGTTTTCTTAAGAAAAATATATTTTTTATGTTAAACTTGGTAAGAAATGTTCCCTTTTTTTCTTTACATCGCTAGTATATTTAACTGTCTTTAAATAAAGATCGTCTAGATTGTTGGTTGTGCTATTAATAATATCACCATTGTAAATTAATTGGAAATTTGCTTAGCAACTGCAAAAAGATGATATCACACGTGATTTTTTACGGGGAAAAAAGAATGAAGTATTAAAAATACCACTGAAGGCTTCTATTTGCAAAATATTGAAAATAACCCAGTTTTTTTTTTGTATGAACAATAAAACGAAAAACATTAACAGCAATGCAGTATTAATATTTCAAGATTATAGGTGAATAATTATAAAAATATTAAAAATGTCTTCTGTTGCATGAAATATTGTATGAAAAACAGATTTCAATATTATTTTTAATTGATTTTATGAATACAAACAAAAAGATTGGGATTTAAATGTATAAAAACGAGAATGTGCTCATTTACTCGTTGGTTAGCTAATGATTCCATCTTCCTATAAAACAAATTTCTTTAAATCTTTCTATTATTAAAAAACAAACTTAAGTCCATTTTCTTTATCGTTCTTTTTTTCTAACAAATATTTTTACTTTTAAAGAAATTTCAATATTTCAAATATTGGCAAACATTTTAAGAAAATAAATAAATCATATGTGTGTACTTCAATGAAAATCAAATTAAAAAACTATTAAAATATGTATAAGCAAACCTTAAAATATTTTAAAAGTTTATTTAGTAAATAAAATAAACAAAAACAAAAATAAATGAAATTAAATTGAATTGAATAAAAAAGGTTGACAAAATCGCCAACATCATCATGAATTTTATGAATAATAATACTATTCATTATTGTTTTTTTTTGTCATTTATTATGTTTAAATTTACACTATAATTTGTACAAAATCAACCAGCCAGTAGTAGCAGCAATCGTATGTGAAAATTTGTAATTGCCACCTACATTCAATTTCTGAATGCATCCTCAACTAACTGAACAGTCTCAACTAGAAGCGTCATCAGCTATGAAAACAAAACCTTTAAAAATTTATGCAAAAACAGAAACAGAAAATCATTTAAAAATGAAGCATCATCTGTAGAGATCAGTTGTAAAATACTTGAATACCTTAGGCAAGGCGTATGTGAACGAGCGATGATGCACATTATTTTTGTCTTTTATTTTTCTTGCCTTTTTTAGTAGTAGTCTGTCTGTCTCTCTGGTTAACGAAATTACATTTTTGTAAAATACTAAAGCCTTCCTTTCAAAGTGTTGATATTCCGTCTACACCTTTTTCAAAATAAAAGACAAAAAAAATTCAACTTTTAAGGCAGTTTTATTCACACTACTACCTTAAGTTTTTGCTCATCTTTATAGATTTTTTTCTTTTAATTTAAAATTACAATTGTCACAGACACCTACTGTCTGTATTGCAAACGATGTTAATTTTTTTTTGTTTTTCATTATTTTTCTGAATGATTACAACAGTAAAGACATTGTATTACTTAATGGTTTATTAGTGATGCGCTCGCTATTGCTTTGTTAAGTAATACGTGAATGATATTAAAAAAATATTATTCTGAGGGTTAGAAAACAAAATATGTGTTTAAAAATAAAATAAAAATCATTTCATTAATGATTTTTGTCTCTAATTTTTATAAAAACAATAAACATTTAGAAGACCTTTAAAATGTTGAAAACAATTTTATTCTAAAAGTGATGTTGAATCAATAAAAAAAAAAAGAAAATCTTTCATTGAAAACTTAGGCCAGTAATTGTAAAAACATTTCTATTCTGTTAATATTTGGTAAATAAATGTTTTTAATTTAAATGAAAACAATCGTTTGTATAAAACAATAAGGAAAATACTTAACTTTTATATGGATTCAGTTTTATTGCATTATTTAATCAATTCAAAATTATTTTCACGAATCGTTGAAAGTATTTATTTTGTGTTTTGGAATTTGAAAGTAAATTGATGTCAGTCGATACCTTCCTAGAGAAAAGGCTAACTCTTGAGGAGTCTGCAAGAAGGCGGTAGAACATACAGTCAACGAGTGGCAAAATGGGAGGCAGAATTTTCAAGTTACCTCAAAGGACCGAATTTACAAAAACGAAGCATCATGTAGTTTTCGTAATTTGGTAGGTAGTGTGTTGGCTTATTAGCCGTGATAATGTGGTTCAAAGCCCAGCCCAGACATCTCAAAGCGAAATATAATTACAATATTTCATCGCCCTACTTCCTCTTATACACAGCATGGGTGGGGTGAGAAGGTAAGGAAGTTAGTATCAGAACAGTTTTGTTCAGAAGTGAAATTAAGAACTGCAAGAATACAGAGAGGATTACAGAAGACGGTAAATAGTAAAAGTAGACCCCTTTTGAGGCAACTATACCGAGGGGGTGATGACGAGAAACCAAATCTGGAAGTATGGACGCACAAACTTCTGAGGATAGCTACTGCGAAATCATATGATTGCAATGGAGTTACTATAGCTGATGACATAATCGAGCAATGATTTACCCAAGGCACATATAGTCCCCGTCTTACTTCCGAGAAGCGTGGGGCAAACAATGCATGATGCGATATTCCCTCTTTATTGAAAGCTCAGAATGTATCCTGAAAATAGAAGATGAAGCATGGAAATTCCAGTGCACGGTTTTATCAAACAGAAAGAAGTTAATCCATCTTCTGATAGTACTAAAATTGAAGATGAAAAACTATCAACAACATAAGAATCATAGGTTGTTTTGGACACGGAACAGAAACAAGTAAAGCTGATCACTGAGTATCAGTTTTGATTCAGTATCAGTTTGATTTATTTTGATTTTCTAAATGAATTAATTTCATAATACATATCGCATTTACACAAGGAAGTTTAATTTCTTAATTATTGCCATTTTATGTTTCATTTTTAGTTTTAATTCATCATTTAAAAACGTGTATTTTGTTTATAATTTTATTAAAAAAAAAAACTAAAACGAATTTCTATTTTTTTAATTTTGGTTTTTTTTTTGATTTTATCAAGGTTGAACAAAAATGTGTTTGTATTTGTGTCAAATTTTATAAAACAGTTTTATAAACAGAGAGAAAGAGAGAGAGAGAGAGAGAGAGAGAGTACAAGGGAGAACGAGTGGGGAGAAATAATGATTGACTAACGTTTCTATAAAATAAAACAAACAAAAAATAGGGTTTGTCTCTTAAGTCTTTCGTATGAGATGCTCTTTCTCTATTTAAATAAAAACGAAACTCGTAGCAGTCTTGTCTACGGGTTTTAAATAAAATTTTTGGATTTTTTTTGGCTATTTTTTGTTTTTGTTTTTGTTTTTTTTTTATTATTTTATGCATATATTATTTATTCATTTGTACGTTTCGTTATTTGACGTTTATTTATGTGTGTTAATAAGTCATGATTTAACTATTGATTTTTTTATTATATCGTATATATTTATATAGACTTTTTATGACATATAATTTGATGTTTTTAAGTGTGTTTGTTCGGTTTTTTCGGATTTTTTTCCTTTGAAATTATAATAGAAGTCTGGTTTGAAAGAAAAAGAAAAAAAAATGAATAAAAATCAAAAATCATAATGGGGACAAAAATTTCATGTATACGAGTATTTTTCAAAGATTTCCTATGCTAATGCTCAAACTGATAAATGAATTGAAATTAATATTCATTTTTGCAAACGGAAAAAACTTTAGAGTTTTTAGAATTTGGAATAATTGGTTGGTATACAGAGAATTTTGTTTTGTTAATTAAAAGTTATTCTCAAATGACGCAAAACTTTAGATATTAGAATTCATTAACGCCATAAGTTCTAGAATTCGCCTTTAAGCCATAACTAATATACTAAAGACCTGTTTTTCTTAAATCTAAATTTTTGAATTTTATTCGTTCTATCGACTTCTTTATTTGACAATATAGAAAACTTCAGTAAATTATTAAAGACTAAGGCAATCTAAAGAGCATTGATTTGATCCAATAAAACCGGATGTGTAGACGATTATCAAGGAAAAATACAAAAATAAGGTTTTAAAGGTCATTGGGAGTGCATTGATTAAATAGATGTAGGATTGTATTTTAATCGCGGGCCTTTTGCAAACCATATTATTAAATTTTTACAAACAATAAGATTACAGTTGTAATATTGTAAATGACAGGAATACTCGTCATGTCATTCTATCGAAAACTAAAAAAGTAAACAAAAGATTCATTACTTTGCTACACGTATACTGTCTACAAAAACGTTCTACTCGTTCAATAACTAAAGGATTGCTTGTATCCTAGGTTATAGTAATTTCGCCAATTATTTTGGAAGAAGAATTTGAAG
This sequence comes from Sarcophaga subvicina, assembly GCA_936449025.2. Classification (NCBI taxonomy): domain Eukaryota; kingdom Metazoa; phylum Arthropoda; class Insecta; order Diptera; family Sarcophagidae; genus Sarcophaga; species Sarcophaga subvicina. The sequence goes on from OW388084.2 coordinate 1,615,593, forward strand.
AAGAGGACATTTGTAAATGGATTAAAGTTCAGAACGATTTATCATATTTTTAAATTTTGTTGGTGATATCTTCGTTGACAGTTTGGCCTAAAAATTCTTCAGATTTAACGTCTCCTCAAATATATACATTATGCATGTAAACCTGAAACAATAATTTACGTGTAATAACAAAGAGAGACAGAGAGAGGGGCACAATTATTTCCATTGAATATTTTTTTTATATCAAATATGCCTGATTATTGTTCTCAATTCAAATGAATTTTGTTTTTATATGTATAAAATGGAAATTTTATTTTCAATTTTTAATTTAATAATAGCAATAGTATATAAAGTGAAATAATCAAGTCTTGACTTGTGTTTGAACTGTTTTATGAAGCTAAAAATGAAAGTAACATTTCCTGTTGGCAATAATATACGATTTAAACAAAAAACTTACACTAGGAAATCAAAAAATATGAAAAAAATTAAACTTTTAGTAAATTATGTTTTTTAATTTAACAACAACTCACCTCTTGTTTTTATTAATTTTGAAAGATTTAATTTCAAGTGTACGAAAGATTTTAGCGGGTGAAAATTATCCAAATAATGCGAGATTTTATTTTGATCTCTTTTTCTCTTTTTATGTTTCAAAAAATTTAACTATAAAAAGAAAATTTTTTTAATAACTTTAAATAAATATTAAAACATATTAATTTAATTTAATACAACAAGTTAATGTTTTTTTTTTATTTTTATTTTCATTACTTTAATACGAATTGCTTAATAGCGTTTAAATATTGCATGGGAATATTTATTAAGAGCCGTCTATTTTTTTTTTGTAATAAAAAAGCAGGTTTAGTTTTTACTTTTATTTTAAAACTTTTGTAGACTGTTTGAACAACAGCAACAACAACAGCATGATGTATAATAGCAACAGGTAGAAATGAATTTAATTTCACTTTTTAAAACAGTTGCGTTTAGTTAAGAATTGCAATGATTTTACTTTTTTTTCACTTTTTTCACAGTTTCTTTAATGGTAATACAACAATTTTAGTTTTAATTTACATAGGCAATTAATTTTTATTTTATAAAATTTAAATTCTTTTTTAAATCTAAAACAAATATTTTTAAATTTTTTGTTTGTATTTTTTTTAATAAAGAATATATTAATTATGATAATAAGTATTTATTTGAAATTATTTTATTTTATTTATTTGAAACTATTTAATGATTTATTATTTTGAAATAAATTTTGCTTACTTTTTATTTTATTTTAATTATTTTATTTATTTTATTTGTTTTGTTTTGTTTTTTCGTATATTTATGTTTGCGTTATATTTATTTGTAGTATTTATTAATGATTTCTTTTCAATTTATAAAAAAACATTTTGTGTTTTCTTTTTCAATTCCTTTCCTATTATTTTATTTAAACTTTGTGCATTTGATTAAAAAATAATGAAATTTAAAATAAAAAACAACAACAATAACAGAGAAATAATTATGAAATTTAATTTGTCACAAACACAACAATCCAAAAAGAAAAAGAAACTCAACGACTTTCGTTGCCTTCTTCAACAACAAACGCACTCAATGACTTACGCGACTCAACTAAATTCATGGCTTAAACCGTTTTAGCCGCTCACCGTTGTTTTTTTTTGTTTTTTTTTGCTTTAAACTCTACTTTACTTCACTTTATTTTACTTTTGCTTTAACACCACCAGCCAACAACAACACTAGCAACAGTAAGTAACATTTTAACCATATTTCTTGCCATACACACGCCAATCACTACTGACGTGTGTGTGTGTGTGTTTGTGTGTGTATGTACGGTTTAGCTACGTGCTCTTAAATATTGTTGTTAAGTTGTTGTTTTTGGCCATATCGTTTATATTGTACGTTCGTTTAACTGTCTTGGCTGGTTTGTTGTTCGGTCGTTGTGTTTCAGTGTGTGTGTTAATGTTTTGTTATACCGTTGTTGGTAGGTGGCGAGTATGTCTAGTTTTGATTTTTTTCTTATTTTTTTTTATTTCTTTTTGTTTTTCCCTTTTGTTTTTTCTGTTTTCTTTAATAATATTTTGCTAAAAGATTTCTTTTTTTTTGATTTTTTGTCTTCATTTCTTAATGTGGCTTAAATAAAAGCTTGCCTTTCTCACTGTTTTTTTTTTTTGTAATAAAAGCTTGTAATGTTTGCTCTTTATTTCATTTATTTTTTTTTAAGAGCAAAAAAAATCTCTTAAAATATTTCATTTATTTTATCACGTTTATAGTGCCTTTGTACGCCTCAATAGATGTGTGAACTTTTGTTGAAATTTTTGCTAATTTTCATGGTCATTCATAATTTAATTCAAAATTATTTAATATTGGCTATGATTTAATAATTTTCTTGTTTTGTTTGTATTTGATTAACTGCATTTGTTGCTATTGAGGCTTAGAGGAGAGGTTGGAAATGTTAAGTAATACTTGGTGGGAGATATAAACTTGGATAAATTTTAATCATATTTTTTATGATTGAACAGGCTGCATATGGTTATCTTAGAAAGTAATTTGGGTCTCCTATTTATGATGGGTTTTGCTTCAAAGCTTTTGAAGAGAAAGAACTGTAGAGTTGAAATGCTTTAAATGATGGTTTCATATTATCTAATATACAGTATACAGTACATAATTTTGGAAATTCTTCATTGATACATTTTATTTTGCTGAAATATATTACAACAATCATTTTTTGATATTGAATTTTATAATTCTATTCTTATAAGAAGATATTTAAATCATATGCACATCTTACAATCAATGCTCAATACGGGTTACCCTTTCATTTAATTCATTTCTACCTCTTTTTAAGTTAGAACACAATAATTAAATTAAAATAAAAAAAATGTATAAATACCGCAGGGCATAATAGAAACTTATAGAAAAACAAACATGAAGGCATCAGTTATCAACAGAAAAAATATTCAACCAGCTCGCTGCTGGTATGGAATAATCGCCATTAAATAAATATTGACTTCAAAAAAGTATTCTTATTGAGACAGATTTTTTCTCCATATGTTTGTTTTGTTAATATTGTCTATGAGATTAATTGAAGTGGCCAGCCATTATTGATTAATAAATTTTGTTAGCGAAGAAAAAGAAAAACGCAAAATATTTTGACTTATTTTTTCTCTGTATCTCTCGCAATTATATTTATACAAGTAATTGGGTTTGTTGCTTAAGTCTTTTGTTTATACACATGTTTATGGGCAGGGTAACGCCCCGTTAATGGCATAAGAATTTACAATCAAATTAATATTATTATTGTATTGTAAATGATCAAATCAAATTTCTTACTGATTATAAATATTAAAAATTATATTGTATTGTGTAGATTTAAAATATTTAAAATAATTTGTCATTTAGTAATTCAAACTAATTAATTAAACTTTTCAAAAATTGTATCTCTTACTTGACAACCCTGTAATTATAATGTTTCAAATAAAAGGTGTTGAAAACAGTGTCTCTCATAGTTGTCCCTGGGCTAATTTTAATTTGATTCGTAAAGTTTAAACAATTTTAAATACATTTACTAACTTTTTAGTACATATCTGGGTAATTTTTCTTCTTTTTTATATTTCTTGTAAAAAAGTTGTCTCATTGACCACAGTAAGTGACCGTCAACCATTACAGCGTATACCTCTAGGTGTTGTTGACTTTTTGGTTTTATTTTTGGTTTTTTTTTATTTTTTTTTTTATTTTATAAAACCACATTTAATGTAATTACAAAAGTTTGTTTTGTAATCATATTTTAGTAATGAGAAAAAAAATAAGAAACAAGAAACAATATTAATGAAAAAAAAAAGAAAATCGTTTTCTATACAAAATTAGTAATCAAACTTAAAAATATGTATGTTTATTGGCAGTTAGTAATGGCCTTTATTGGAGGCATATTATAAACAATATGATGAATGGAATTTCATTATTTTTGATAGTAAAATTATTGCGATATTTAAAAATTATAAAAAAATTAACAAATAATTATAATTTATAAATTATTATTTTTAAATCAGTACGTTTTCTAAATCCAATGAAGTTTACAACCACATTCTGTCAGTAACAGAATCACGTTAGATGTTACGGAAGTATTCTTGGCAATGCTTATGAGCCCAGACATATAATAAGAAGAAAACGTCTTTAGAATCTGCAATTGCTGATCAACAGTAAATTATATGAACATTGATAACAATGAGTAGAAGAATATACAAAATCTTGCGCAAAAACTTTGGATATCTTTAATTTGGAAATCTCAATTTATTGTATATGTGGCCCTAGATAGTGTGCAATTAAAATACAAGACCTTATATGTAGGTGTGAAGCAAATTGAAACGATACATAGAAGAAAATGATGATGAAGGAATAGTCATCGTTCGCTCTTCCTATAACACTTACTTTTATGCGAGATTGAAGGACATCCCCTGAGTGTTGGTCTCTGGTTAAAAATTGGAGAATTCATTCATTACAGTTACGACATTCTCAGTCGAGTTAAATACCATGTCTTCAAAATTTTTGTATCATTTTGGAATTATACTTCTTTCACTGAAACTCTTCTGAGTAATAGAATAAGACTGGATTAGATGTTAAATATGTATGTATGTATGTATGTCTATAGTATAATTTAAGTCTTTGTAAGCTCCTCTAACATATTGAATTTATTATTATTGTCCATGCAAATGTTGTAAATATTTTAAATACTTCTTTATAAAACTACTTGATAAATTGTTAAACTGGTTGACTTGTTAAAATAATTTATGGCAGTAAAGTTTAAATATTGTCTATAACAACTGAACGAACATTAAAATTTGACATCAACTCAGAACAATTGATTTCCATTTAAACTGTAACGAATATTTCAATAACTTTTAATCATTAAATCATAGTTATTGTATCTTTTCCGTTTTTTATCCATTGATTTCAAACCAAAAAAAAAAAACAAAACTTGTCCGACTACTCCATACATACTGCATTGACGCTGTAAAGAATGTTAGAATTCTAGATTTTTTAATTGCATTTTTATGCAAATCATATAACAATTTATGTTCTATTTTTAATTAAAAATATACATTATATTGATAAGAACTTTTAATTAAAGAATTTTAAAATAAAAAAATAATAAAACAAAAGATTCCGAAAACTGCCCACAGTTTTTATTACACTCAAATACATACATAGACATGAGTTGTTTTATTTTCTTAAAACGCAAAAATATTTGAAATTTAAAAATAAAAATTAAAATTAAAAATTTTTAATAAAACTTTGACCTTCAGATAGAAAGTCATTAGTATACGACAGAGAAAGATGGCTCAGAATTAAGCGAAAACGAATTAAAAACCATAAATTAAATGCAAAAGAACAGTTACTTTCAAAGCAAAATACAATTCAAAACACAAAACGAAGAAAAAAAAGGAACACACACATGATTAACGATTAAAAGTATATATAAACACAGATGAGTTGTTTAATTTGGCCGGCGGTATGAAATCGATATGGGTGAAGCTAATCACGTAGAACTGAAAAAACTTGAATTTGAATATTGAATTTTTTAATAAAAGGGTTGCCATATTTATGTAGAAAAAATACAAAATATTTCTCCAAAAACCTAGAGTGGCTTTATTCTGATAAATGAGATCAATAACTAAACTGATTATCACTTTATCTTGCAGAATAATAGAAAACTTTTCAAATTAATTGCACGATGAAAACCTCTTATAATTGCGTTATTTATTTAAAAGCGCAACGTTCTAATAATATTGTCGACTAAAAAATTTTTATTTTTAACTCATATTTACACTCTTATGTTATTTACATTGATTTCTACTTTAATTTCTTATTAATAAGACTTAAAAAACAAACATTTTTGGTTCAATAAACACTGCAAAAGTGAAAAATGCAGGGACCAAAATGAAAAATCTTTGGCCTATTATAACTCACAATCATCACAAGGCTCAATATTTTTAAAAATTCAGAATTTGTTATGCAGTGCATTACAAGCTTGTTGAGAGCTCCAGAAAAAACTCATCTCTAAGCAAGTTACTAATAAAAAATTGATTGATTGATTAAAGAATTGTATATTTCTCTACATGACAGAAGACTGAAACAACAAATATTATATTTCATAAAAATTTTGCTTAGTTGGTTTTTATTGCAATATTTATATTTTTTTTGTATTTTACTTAGTTTTTCTACTTAAATATGTGATTTATTTATCATAATTTGTAATACGTTTTAAATTCATTTTAATGCTTGTGATAGTGAAAAAAATCCCCAGAGTAATTGTAACATTTACGTGATTTGCATATAAAAACCTTTAATAAATTGTTAATAAAAAATTTCTTTTAACAAAAAGTGAATATAAAATATCAACACGATATCTTCCTCCACTGACAATCTATCAATTCATCAATAATGATGTAATTTTTCTCAAGAAATTCTATATGTAATGTAAAGAATTCTAAGTGCAAATAAGTCATTGGTAAGGAAATATTATGAGTTATTTAGGTATTTATTTATTGAAATATAATAATTTAATAATTTTACTTTGGTTGTTAATTTAGTTTAATTTAATTTTTGTAATCGGTTTTCAGCTGGAGTTTTGGTTTTTTTAAACAAAGCATTTTTAACCTTTCAAAAAACTGCGATCAGTTGTTATAACCAATGGTTGTACAACATGACTGTCAAGTATGGTGCCTTATTATTCTTTCCTCAACACTATTACTGGTTATTTCATTTCCTTTCTTTCCATTGATTACTTCAAACTTTTGTTTTTGAGTTATTGTGCTCGTGTACCTACAAAAACTGGGCCGGAGTACCGTTTTTCACAATTAAATATAATTTTTTTGCTTTTATTCATAAAAGAAAGATGCAAAAGATTCTTTACTCATTCGATTCATTAATCAAACTAATGAAATTTTGCAATTCATCATGTACATAAGAAAATTGTAGCCAGAGATGAATTAAGATGAATACGTAAATGGATCAACTCAAATACTATATGCTGCAATATTTTGAAATGTTAAAATATTCGCGCAGAAAGATTTGTCGCAATCATTTATCATATTCAAACTAAACTTCACCGTCATGCGCAATGCCTCTAAGTGAAATTCAATAAAATTTTAAATAATTTTAGAATAAAAATTCAATGAATTTATTGAACAACGTTTTCCAAGAAAATTTTGTTTCAGGGTAAGGAAAACAACACAATTTAATTTTTTAAACAAAGTATTGCTTGAATGAAAGAAAGGCGGTCTTTTATTTTGGACATTTCAAGAACCCTCAAAAACTTGAAAGTGTTAAAATGTTACACTTGAGCTTTAAATCACATGGTTTTCATTATTAATCATTGTTAAATTTTGTTTGAATATCAACATTACTATGGTATTAACAGGCTTGATATGCTTTATTGAAAAGAGGTTCTTGTTATGTCAACGTGTTTATTAAAATTGACTGCAAAAAAATATCCAATTACCACTTGATGTGGCTAGAAATCAAATAAATTTTATTTAAAAACAATAACATGATTAAATTGCAGTGAAAAGAGCAAAAAACTTAAGAAAAAATATAATCTTTTTTGCTTTAAATACAACCATATTTCTGTGAACAAAACACCAATTATTTGTGGACAAAAAAAGGAAAAAATATATAAAAGATCTCAAATCAAATCATTGTCCGTCACATTTGATCTTGTTATCTCAAGACATTTAATAAAACAACCATAAAACAAACCATTCATATAAAACGGTTTAGTTAACGAGTATTAGGCTATGATTACAAAGAGTAAGAAAAAAAAAAGAAGAAAGAAATATATTTACGGACCATCTTATAATTAAATTTATAAAAGGAGAAAAAATTAATTTTCTACAATGATTTGGCACAATTTTATTAAATTATAACAGAAATGACAACAGCAACAAACATCACAATTTAAACATTTTATTGATAAAGAATTGAAGGTTGAAAACTTAAGGCTTCCATTACATGCTGCTGACTTTTAAAACTAAAAGTCAAATGAAAAACAACAACTCTCTTGTGTATAGGAACATTCATTTGAATTTGTACTTTGGCGTTGATTATTTTAATAATACACATTAAAATAAGGCGTTTATTTTTATTTTAATTTATTTCTCCTTTTTTTTTCTTCTTTGGTTTTTTTGAAAGTATCAAAAAAAATAAAAGACTTAAGCAACGAACTTGATTTGCAATTTAAGCATTTGAAATCGTTTTGCTTGTTGTTGTTTTCTTTTTCAAAAACAAAAAAAAAACATTGAAATTTATTGTTCTCATAAAAATGATACACAAATATAGAGCAATATAAACGAGGGTCGTCGTATTAAAACAAATGTTTTCTATGTATAACAGGCCAACGACTCATAAAAATAAACTTGAACTGTTTTATATAACATTCCGTTAGACTTTTATATTATTTCTGATAACTGGGCTGCATTAAAAGGTTAGCTAGTGGTAGCATAATAATAAGGTCGGTCGGCCTTTTAACAACTAAATACGCGACACTTTGCATTTAAATTATCGTATCGAGTACAATTATAAAGCTGGTGTTTAATTAATACAACGCTAAAATTTAATTGAATGCAACTATTTGAGATATTTATAATGCCATCAGTAATGACAACTAGTGGACGGGGAACATAATGGAAATGGCTAGGATGTACAATGCAAATAATATTAATTCATGGAATGAAATTAGAAATAAATAAATTGGTAACAGCACTCAGTTATACTTGTTCATCCATTTTTCTTGTGAAACATAATAAAATTATTACATCCTGAATGCATATGTATATGTTTCAACCAATTCATCGAATTTATACTCTTTCCAGACTAAATACATATGCTTATACTGTGCGCCAATTTCAGTTTATTTTGTTTTTCTCTTTATTTTATATATAAAACTGTATCCTCTTCTCTTTCTTGCTTGACCCTATTACATAACACAGTTTATTATCCTGCTTTTTCACTTTTATTTTTCTTTATTGCCCTATTGGCTTTGAAAACAAACACAAGAAAACAAGAGAAAAAAAATACACAAGAAACCAATTTTTATGAAAGTAGGTCAGTACAGTGTAATAAACTTTCCTAAACCGCATAACGAGGCAACAAATCCAGTCTTTTGCTTCTTTTATGGAATAAAAAAAAAAACCTTTTTTTTGCTAATGCCTGGTAACATAATTTATAGGAGGATTTTTTTCCAAAACGAAGAAGAAAAAAAGAAGAGAGAAGGGAAGAGTAAGACGATAACGAGCAATGAAAATGTTTGGTACGAAGACCTGCAACATGAAGAAACCCCTTTAAGGCATACAACAATAACTTCAAGAACAAGTTTCATAAATATTCGTCATTATCATCTTTGGTAAACTGCAACAACAATTGCACTTGTAAACATTTGTAACGAAAGAGCCCTACAACAGCTGTTGGCAACAATTAAGAAGACGACGTCAGACAATCTCTGGCATTCACACAGGAAGTTTCTGATGGCTTGCAAAGAAAATCATTTAGCCAGACAATGCCTGCATACAACATAAACATTTGAGGCTTAAGGAATTTCATCATGCTTACAGAGTTGAAATAAACCTGATATTTCTCTTATTCTGTTTCTTATTTCATTCTCTTTCTGATTATTGCATAGCAGATGCAATACACACTTTCGATTTCGAGAAAAATTACAAGAAAATTTCGTATTGAAAAGCTGCACAAAAAATTAATCCTGACCTATCTCAAGGCTTTTTTTATTTTATTAAAAGTAGGCTTAAATTAAATTCGTATTCCATAAGCATGGATACCAGGCCGTAGTTGGCCCAAAAAACTTCACGGATCAAAATTCGAGCTTTAAATCATCGAAGAAGCGGAATAAAATCAATACATTTTGGATCGAATGGTATTTAATAGCATACCATTGGTCATATGCGCCTTCGTTAATGGTCAGGACTGAGTTGCCATAAGTGGTCTCAAATGATGATCAAGCTAGAATTGGTGGTTAGGAAGGTTTTTGGCCTGTATTTAATGGGAATCATCGGTATTCAAATAGCATCGTTAGCTTAATATCTCATTTGGACTTATACTGTCAAAATTTGAATGAATTGAGAGAAGTATTTAACAAAAAACGATCAGCTTACGCTAATGAAAGGAATTTTTATTCTATTCTAGGCAAGCTTTTTTTCAATTATTGAATTCGTCAAAGAAAAGTTTATATGTACGTCTAATGTCCCAATGATAACTTCTCGGATATAAGATTTCACTGAACGCAAAGAGAATTTTCCTCAGATTCTCAAAATATTTCAATATATTGATTGGAATTAATTAATCTGTTTGAGTTTTACAGCAGTTACCTTTGTTTTCGGTCTGTATTTTTTAAGCGTTAAGTTTTTACACAACCCCGTATCAACAATGTGCGAATATTATAAATCGGCGCATGTGTCTTAAGTCTTTTGTATTATTTACACCCATTTTTTTTTCTTTTTGTTGCTCTTAATTCTTTAAATATTTTACATTTAAAGATTTATTTAGTTTATCACGTGTCTTTTATTGTTTTTCTTTTTTTCTAAATATATTTCAGCTGCAAAATTTAAAATTTTTTATGAGGTTTTGGTTTTTGAATTTAAATAAAACAGTGTTTCGCATACATTGAATGCGATTCATGTGTTTGAAACCGCACACTTGTTGAACCAGTTTATTGAGTTCAAAATGTAACAAAATCTGCAAAATTTATTAACAAAAGAAAAAAATATTTATCGTTCAGATGACTTTGAAGTTGACACTTAATTTCTGTGTATGAAACGATCAATTCAATTAAAATATTAAAAGTATGACAGATTATCAGAAGCGGATTAAGACACCATTACTTACACTGGGAGAAATATGTGGTATGCAATATTCGATTAGTGTGTTATGTAGTTGGGAAAAGTTTGAGGTTTTAATAGCAATTAAATTTTGTTTTTAACTGAATTGATATACGAATAAATCTCGATAACAATCTTATATTTGTTAGGTTGATGTCACCAGAAGAAATGATATTTGGAGCAATGAAGATAATTTACCTCGTTATACATATTAATTCAATTGAGGTCACAATAAACTGAGAATACGTTACAGTTGTCAGGCACTTCTGAAATATTTTTTGGGTAGAGAGCTGTGCATTTGAAACCTCAACCCATACTTAGTATAGATACGAAACATGTCTTGTCACATGGCAACAGCACAATGTGTTTTTTGGTTTGGTATGGAAGCAATACTATATCAGATTCTCCTTGATATCAATGTATCACTATTTTCTTAACGCTAACCGATCAATGGAAATTTAAAAAATCATCTTTTTTGATCATAAATATGCTCACACTTGTATACTCTTACTGTCTTGTTCTAACTTTTTTAAGTGTATTAAACTCGTGCAACTTCTACTGGATTTTTATTCGTTTATTTATTGAATATGAATACGTATTTAATTATTACCAAATAACCTTAAAGACAAGAACAAATTAAATTGATTTAAAAAAAAACTAAGAAGGTAACAGGATGTTGAAAGAAATTAGCGATAGAAAAAATTTATGCAAAATACAAAATAAAAACATGTGCTAATAACCGATAAAACCATATTGCTGTCTTGCGCATAAATTAGACTTCCTGACAAAAAGCAAAATATTTGAATACAAAAAAAAAAACAAACGAAAAACAAAACAAAACATCAATTGGCAAAGACCGAATCTGCCAAAACCTACACATATTTTAAATACAAATAAATGGTAAAGTAGATTGAATAAGGCTACAATTGTAAGCTAATTAATCTTGGTAGAAACTTTATTCGCTTTTTCCAAGACTTCCTAACTATTTGACCGGCAGGATATTTACCCCCTTTGTTTTCAAAATTTTATTTATTTTTAGTAGAGATGCTTACGTCTAAAGTTCATTGTCAGCACATTTTTATAGTTCTGCTGAATTCATTAAGACAAATGAAACTCTGACAACTTAGCACCATTTTAAATTCAATAAAAATCGTTATAGGAGACAAAAATTCTTTCCGTAACTTCTCTGAATGATTGTCTATGCGAATGATCTTCTGTGATTTGTTGTATACATCCAAATTTATTTTTATGCTTTCAATTTTTTTCCTCTAAGCATTCTCGAATAGGATATCGATCAACTGATGCACAATCAAATGTGTATTTGGTCTCTGAGATCATATTTCAAGAAAACATATAATTGACATGAAAAGCTTCTCAAAAATATATCGCTCGGACTCGACGTTAAACTGTAGGCATCGTTTCTCTTGATTATAAATTAACACATATAACTCGAGTGCTGTGAAGAACTAGGTTGTAATTCTGAGTAATTTGAAGCTTTATGTCTGCTAGGCTTCTTCGCGATTTTCACAACTCCTTGATCTTTAGACATATCACAAAAAGGGTATATTTCTGCAATTTGTTGCCGTCTGATTCCAGGATATTGTTTTGTCAAATTTGTGGTAATCGACCCTTAGGTAGTGCTAAGTGTTTAGCTTTAAAGAAAAAGTTGTTGTTAACTATGGATTTGATCTGTACAGACCTCCCTTAAATTTAGTCATTCATTGTAGAGTAAATCCAACCTCGATATTGCACCAGCCCTCATCAGATAGTCAGAATCATTTTCAGATTCTAATAATCTGTCACACTATGCATATAGACCATAACAGAACAGTGTCCTCGTTTGAAACGATTTATTTGCATGGTATTAAGGAACGATTGTTGCTACTTAATGTGCCTCTATTCATTAATATATCTTCTGCTAAAGTGTAGAGGCTAATGTATAGGCCTCTAAGAACGAATAATTTGAAAAATAAATTAAAAGCAAAAAAAAATAAAACCTACCAACGGAGGAAATTTCTTAATTATCATTGGCGTCATTAGCACCGAATTTAATTTAGTAAACCTGTCAATATTTTTCAAACGATTATTTTTTTTTTTTCTTCTTTTCAACTATTTTTGATGAAATATTTCGTGCTTTTAATTGTTGTAGTTGTAATTTGCAAAATTTAAAATTTCATTTTCGTCTTCAATTTGTTTGATTAGTTTAACCTTTTAAAGTGTGTGTGTGTGTTTGTGTTTCTTCTTCTTTCGAATTTTTGCTTTTATCTTTAGTCTGTTTGCAGAGAAAAATGATAATTAAAGTGCCTGTTTTCAAATAAAAATTTAGAAACTGGTATTAGTTTTTTGTTATTTTTTGTTTTTTAACTTGACATTTAATAAATCACATTGAAATTTTTCAAAATTATTGCGGATAAAATACAAAAAAAAACTAGAAACCAAACTACAAAAGATGAAAGACAAGCAACCAAAAACTCAATTTAATGACGACAATGGAAAAAACAAGAAACTGACAAAGTGGTGTTTGTGGTGTTGCTGGTAACTTTTCTAACCAAAAAAATAAATTGCATTTAGGGTTAAAACCTTTAAAGTTGGTTTTTTTTCTCAGTTTTTGTTGTAATCAAAAAAGTTGGCCACTCCAAAAACCACGATAAATAACAAATGTAATCTGTCTGTGTATTAACATACACACACACGTACACGTCAACACTAAAAGCTCATTAAATGAAAAATCAATCTGCACAATGGCATGAAATAAATTAAAAAAAAAAATATTTTTTCGAATATGTCTACAGAATACAAATATTAATGGGTTTCATTGCAAAATTTAAATATTTGGAATAATTTTTATGAAATCAAATAATTTGCGAGTCACAACCCATTGTGCAATAGGACTATAATTTAAAATTTCCTAAAATATTGCTATTCATGAACATTTAGAACTACACATGCATTCATTTTAAATAATTAATCATTTGACTAAAAGTTCTTTGGAATTGTGCCACATTTAGGGACATACTTCAAGAGATCAAAAACCAAAAACTGTTTTTTTTTTCAATTAAAGCAAATGAAACCGAATCTGTGTGATACAAGCTACACTAGATGTATCAACTCAATGTTGTGGTTGAACTTTACCATATTCGCAGTGAAACCTTATCTTGATTTTTTGGTCGGCAGTTTTCTGAATTTAAAGAAAAAAAAATTAAAACAAAAACGTTTTTATTTTCAAGGTTGTTAAAACAAAAAAAGCAACAAAAGAATAAATAGTATTAAATTCTTAAGTGTGTGAAGACAAAGGAAAAAGAAATCCTAAAAACTGAAACTGAATAAAAAGGGCTTTAGATTAAGCTAGACTAGTTGTCTAACTAAAGAGATCATTAAGAAATTAAGATGAAAGAAACCTTGCTTATGAGTAATATCTCCTCATATTTTATTCAATCTCTACCGGTTTATCCTTATATCATATGCTTCTTTCATTGGCATTCATTTAAGCTATTGTTCATATCATATCTTAAAACTGGAATGATAGCTTACATAGCCAAGGGCTTTTAGGTGTCTATGTAAACGTATTCGGCATAGGCGTAAATAATTTTGGCAATCCTCGTTTAAGTAATATCGGTTTGAGATCACCGAACATTTTTTATTATGTTAAAAATTGATTTGAAAGAAGAAGATGTTTTCCTTGATATTGAATTGTATTTCGGATCAATTACTAATAGGTGTTCACTCGTAAAATTTCTACAGTTTTAGGGAATAATTTAAGGAATATATGGTAAAAGCGATAGAATTTTAACAGCAAAAGGAAACCACAAAAATTTATTCCATCTTGATTTTACAGGGCCCTGTAATTAATTTTTTTTTTTTGTAAATGGAAAATGAAATTGCATTGCATTGCGTAGGATCTAGGAAAAAAAATTGTGAGTGTGGGAAAGACACTATAGGGCCTCTGTATATATATTCTGAACCAGATTAAGATTAAATACGTTCTGTAAAATATTCTGTAATTCACTAACCAATCGATTACGAGTAGTTGTCAAGAATACAGATCATATTGTATTCTAATTCTAGTGAATATACCATTGAATTTTCATGCCAGGCTAATTAATCCCATTTGGGTGACTTCGAATTCACTCTATCAATCGACTACGAGTAGTTGTCGAAAATACAGATCAACCCTGATCGTATTGCATTCTAGTTCCAGCGAATATGCCATAGAATTTTCATGAATATAGATGAAAACTAATAGCTCATTATACTTGATATCAAATGCAATTGAGTTGCTTTTGTTAAGGTAGTTAGTTACCTGAATCTTAATGGCATTGTAAGCGTTAAATTTACGTTATGAAAATAAGGAAATACTTTCATGATAAAATATTCGGGCATATGCCAAGTGTTTAACATGCATTGACTGATAATATCATCATATATTGAATGATATTTTGTTTTTTAATTTCTATGAACTATGATTTGACTATGAACTACGATTTATCAAATTAACATTGGCGGCCATTAAATTAAATTTTGTTACATTTTTTAAAGCACTTTAAGGTAAATGAATTTTTTTAGTTTATTAAATCGTATAAATTTCAAAGTTTTACGGAATCCTTTTATTTGTAAATGATTGAATAAACAATAAATTGCAAATGACAAGTGAAAGGATATAAATGAAGGTTATGCACCGTATAATGAAATCAAAAGAGATATTGATTGAATTAAAATCAAATAAACACACCCACCTTATGAGAGAAAAAAATTAAAATCATGTCTGCTGTTGGCTTACAACTCAACCCTAAAGTAGATTAAACGTGAAAAATGATTTTCGAAACACATAAAACACTAGAGCCATGAAATGAAATGAACAAAAAAATCATTAAATTTCTATTGTTTGTTTTTATTTATTTAAAATTAATATGTATTTAATTTACAATTAAATATTACAAAACAACAATAATTTGTGTTAAATAAAATTGTGTTTCTTTATTACCAAAAAAAAAACAAAGAAACAAAAAATTGCATAGAAAAGTTTTGTAACACAGCAGCAGCAGCAAATCAACGGAAAATACTTCAAAAGTTTACATAAATAATTTCCTACGATTGCCATACATTTTGCAGCAGTTGTCTGTTTCTTAAATGCTCAACAATTCAACAATTCTATGTATGAACGAACGATTGTTTTTGTGTCCCTGTGTCATTGCTTTTGTTTGATTGTATTTCTTAAATTATTTTTTTTTGTAGTTTTGTTAACAAAATATTGTTAAGCGAACATATAAAATGAACAAAAAGGAAATCAAATGAAATTGTGTAGTGCAGCTGCATTTAAACTGTAACAGAACTTCTCTAACACGAGTCATTCATTCATTGTTTTTAAGTTTTCAAATAAATTTTGTTTTTTTTTCTTCTTTCTTTTATATTTTAAAGATATGATTACCCAGGTACACATACATAGTCATGCATACATTCATACAATTTATTTTCAATTAAATGGCAAACAATATACATACATACATACATAGGTGTGTACATATGTATGTTGTATGCTGTGAACGGGAGTAGTTTTTTGTTTTTCTCTGTCAAACATAAAAACGTATGCAATTGTAAGAAAACATACAGAAACGAAAATGTTTACAAAACACGACAGGAAAACATTTAATTTGTGTTTTGTAATCGTTAACGTTTAACGCCAAGAAATAGAATTCTATTACCAATTGCAACAGTAAAGAAAAATGGACTCTGAAATCCATAAAAAAAAATATTGCAATTTTCATTGGTGTATGAGTAATAAGGCAGGTTTGTTGTGTTTTAGGTCTTTTGTTTTGTTCATTAATCTCTTGTAGCAGAAAATATACGAAAATTATGACGATGAAAGCATTTTACTGATGAATCTCAATAATATAACGCAGTTGTTAGGGCAAATATTATCCACTCAGAAGCTTATGTTGTTCTGGGACTTGCGCACGAGAGAAAAGGAAGGTGTTTTGTAATACCGCCACAATAACGTCTATCCCGCAATCAAAAAAATTATGTAATCGACTAATAAATATGTATATCTTTAGAGATATAATAAATGAGAATGGTAAAGCTCATAAATGCTGTGTCTTTATTACATGGCGACTGAAGATATCTTACTTGGGTAATCAATCGTCATTGTGCAGAATTTCACCAGGATTCTCTTCTAGTAGCGGTCCTACTTCGGAGTAGTAGTATGGTAACTGTTGTACAAACCTTAGATTTAAAATATATATTTCAACTATGGTATGTGTGTACAAATGGAACTCTTAAGGTTACTAATGCAAAATAATGAACACAATGGTATTATATGAGTCTTTTGTAGATAGAGGGATATAGAATGCATCTTCAGCAGAGGTTTCTGTGTTGCTTACCTGTAGGTAAGTAGAGCTGAATGTTTACCCAAGAAAGGCGACATACAGCTCATTATTTCCTCGTCCTGGAACAACTCGAGCTTCTGAATCAAGCTTATGTTTATTCTTATATACATACGAGTATGTGTATGTTATCTATTGACATAATATTTATAATCAACGAATATATATTTTTATATTTTATGCATAAGCTTATATTCTTTGTCTTTTAATAAAACCAACTAGAATATACATATCTATGCATGCAGTGTGTGTAACACACACAACAATATGCAATAATTCCAACGAATATGCATTTTAACAAAAAAAAAGGTGCGGAATTAAAAGACAAAAATAAGCGTTCAAATTAATGTCAACCCCCCTAATGTTGCATTGTTAAGTAACACACATACACACTCGTACAAATCGTAGCCGAACCTTTTTTTATATTCTTTACAATACTAGAGCATTGCAATTTAATCGGTGTTAGGAGGTGGTAGCAACATGTAGTGTTAAACGGGTCGTTAATGCAGACAGAAAAAGAAACAGAAAAAGGCGAAAATATAACATGATTAACCATAAACCACAGGCTCACTTACATTATTTTACACAACACCACTGTAAGCAAATTGAAATAGTATTGGTTGCGAAAGTGTTAGTGGTAGTGTGTGGCATTAGTTATTAGCGAAAAGCAAAACATTTTTTTTGTTATTTACCGCACGTAACCTTGACGCACAATTCATTTGAATTGAAATGAAAAAAAATTTATTTTGTTGTTGTTCGATTTTCGCTTTAAATGGGAAAGAATTTCAAATTTTCGAACTGAAAATTTTCTGTTTTAAATAATTACTGAGTATGCAGTAATAATTCATTCACTCATTGGGTTCTTTCTGTGTTGAGTCTTTATTTTTGTATTTTAAATAAAGTCGCTCAATGCGTTGCACGTTTGTTATGTGTTTTAAAGTGGAGCATTTACGGTTGTTATTCATTTCTTTTCTTTTAAGCCAGTTACATCGGAATAAATATGTTCCCATACACACTATATTGGTCAAATTGGTTTCGTAATTGTGTGACAGAGATGTTAAGGAATTCAAGCATTTAGAAAACTATTATACACATACAGAAGATGAACACTATCCTACTGTTGCAAATAGTCAATATAGAGGTAAATGGTGTTTTACATTGCAATATTACGATTAAAGAACGAGAAGTACGTCATTATTGTATTGTAATCAGAAAGCATACATTGGGTTAATCTGATAATTTAAAAAAAAAATTGCCTTTAAATTGAAATAATTCGAAAGCGACATTTCATTCCTTTAAGCAGCTGCTTTTATAGAAAGAAGTTGTAAATCAAATGTACTGCATTTGATTATGAATAGTAAACTAGACAATGCATAAAAGAAATGCTACTAAAATAGTGCCAACAATAATAACAACCATCAAAATAGTAATCTCATGTTACGTACTATTGAATGTTTTTGTATGCGGAGAATATCTGGTCTAATAAACTATAATCTGATACCTTTTCATATTGACCCATTCGGAGGTAGACAACACACACGCACACACTCCCACATACCCATACAATAATAATAACGCATTCAAGTAAGAAAACAAGACTGGGCATTCAATCAACAGTAACAGAGACTTAAACCGAATACAAATCAAAAGCAATTGACTGAAACTGTGGCTGTGACTGCGAGTGAGACTGAGACTGAGGCTGACGCTGATGCAAAGATATTGTATAAAAACTTAATTACACTTACAATATTTGAAAATGATTTGATTTCTACTACCTGCCCCTACCTTATCAAGCTGATTTTACAATTAGTTGTTGGTGCATATTTCTCTCTTTTCCATTTTACGTTTGCATTTCATGGTTTTCAAATTCTGTCAGTAAGTCTGTAAATTACACACTGTACGCCAGTTCGATAGAGGTACTGCCATATCATTGGGTTCTCTCTCTGTTCGCCTAACAGTAACAGTAGTGGGTGTAATTATTATTGTTATTTCTTTGATTATTTTCAATTTTTTTTTTCATTTTTTTTAAATTATTTTCAATTTTTTTTCTTTCCTTTAAGTGGGGTTTTTTTCGATGTGAATTTTTTGAAAGGGATTTTTGTAATTTACCTTTCAATTTTGTTAGTGTTATTGTTGTTGTTATTATTGTTGTTATTTGTTATTGTTTATTGAATTGTAATTAAAACCATTTGCTGTTAACATGGCCCATATTTGTTTGTTTTTTGTGTGTTGGAATCGACAAAAATGTAAAAGTATCGCTTGCTTTCGGGGCATCTATAGGGGCTTATTGCCAATAAACAAAAATAACAAAAACGAAAACAAAACCAAAAATTTGTAACGATAACGTTCACACTTGCTGTAATGGATGATGGTGTGGCAATGTGGCTTAAATTCCCCACACAAGGAATTTCGGATAGCGGATTAGTTGTTTGAAGTTTTTTTTTCGAATTTTTTTAAATAATTTTTTTTTTGTTATTTTTAAGATAAAACAAAACCTTACTTCAAAAGTAATGTATTGGTTGTTGTTTTATTTTTTGTTGTTGTTATAAACTAGATAATTAAATGGGGTCATAATACATTCATTGTTTTAAAGTAAATGATGTAACGTTGGTTATTATACGGAAAGAATTCAAAATAAAAATAAGAATAAAAATTTTTAAATCATTGGAAACATAACGTCTTAATGATAGACCAGTTATTATAGGACTTACTTACGGATCTCAATCTTAGCAAGTCTGTCCACACAGGAATCAAGTAATTTGGATATTTTATAGAGTGCAGTACGACTAGATCTGTATTTAAAACTATTCTTCTATTCCTTATTTTGCTTAAAGATCTTGTCCCTTTAACTGCATATCCAATATAGACTTTTTAAATTGCTACGAATACAGGCCGTATTTTGTAAACATTTCAGTTCATTTGCCTGTGAACTATAAAAACTACGGAATAATTAACACCCTCATCATCAACATCAACATGTACCAGAAATTCATAAGATAATAAGCCTTTTGTACGTTTTAAGTTTAGGTTAAAAGACGCCGGTAGTTGTGCTCTATTCTCCTGCGAAGCTTATATTATATTGCTTAGTTTAATTTTTAAGTTCATTCAATAAAAGTTTACAGCTCTATTAATAATAATTTAATGTTTATATTTCAAATATTCAAAATAATATGATGAAAAGCATTTAAAATCAATTTGATTTCGTTCCATTCGTGTTAACCTCACAAAAAAAAACACAATTCGTTTCGTAATAAGCCAAGTATTATTATTATTATTATAAGTCGTTTATGGTTTCATGAAGAAAATTGATTAAAATTGCTTTCGGATTTTATTTGAAGATGTTACAAATTTTTATATCGTAAGTTGTAAAAGGAATTATTATTGAATATTAAACACATATTTAGCAACAACAAAAACAGTTTATTTCTCAAGTTTTTTTTTTATTTTTATTGCTTTGAAAAATATAAAATATTTTTATAACAGAATCAATAAATGTGAACAAATAAAACATTTACAATCGCTTGCACCTTCTTTAGACACGTTATTTGAAAAGCCACGATTTTCATTACAACAAAGTAAAGAAGAAATCATTTCTGAAATGCTGAAATGAAAATCCTATGGCTGTTGTTTCTAAATTTGATTTGATTTGTTTTGTTTGGTTTTAAAGGTTTTCGTTTTCGTTTTTTTATTGGTATTGTAAGTGAGCACTTATTGAGTTGTGGGTTTTCTAAATTTGTTTTTGATTTGCTTGTGGTTTTATTAAAGCAGAATTTTTTTTTACCAGCACTTAAAGAAGGTGAGATGAGGGTGTAATCATACACGAACTGAAATTTTCATACCTCAAATGCATTTCTGCAGCATTGATAAATTGAAGATTAAAATGAATACAGAGAAGAAAAATTGAAATAATAAAGCTTTGAACGCGTGCCTTAAAGTTCAAAGTATTGTATTATGTTTAGTAAGAGGGCTGTATGAGAAATTACCGAAAATTTTTTAATCATTTTATAATCACTGAATTAAAGAACTGATTGCACTACAAACGCAACCTGAAGTGTCTGCCACCTCTTTAAACACGTGTTCATCTGTTACAATTGCATTCATGCTGCTCAGAAAACAAATGTATCAACAGCAACTTAGAGACAACAAAAAAATTGCGGATGCTTTGAATATGAGACAATATGTTGTTATTTTGATTTCTGATAAATTTGTGTATGTAAACCAGACTGAAAGCAGCTGCCTTTAAAGCAGAGAAATCTACGTTTTTTTCATTCAGTTTTCTCTTTAAATATTTATCTTTTACATAATGGACTATTTTTGACTATTTTTAATTTTGATTATTTCTTTTCTTAATTAAATAATCCACATACACTTTTTAGGGGAAATTCCTGTTGATTTCAAATGCTTATTGAAAATTTTACTTTTTTCTTCTTCTCTATTTTCGTTTAATTAGCTTAATTCATGTGTTTTATTTTGTTTGGTGTTAATTATTATATGTTTTCTTTTTACCTTTACTTATGGTTTATTTTGTAATGTTTAACTAAAGGCCTTATCTTATGCATTGTTAGAGATTGCCTTTCATTCCCAATTGTTGCTGTCGTTATTTATTACACTCGTTACTGGCTTTATAGAAAAATGCGGTTAAAAAGCCATTTAGAAGGTAGTGTTCATATTCGCATTTTACCATTGGCTAATAAAATAAACAAAAATTTCCGAAATAAACAAATCATTTTTACAATTTGTACTCAAAATCATTATAAATTAAAATGCAATACATAAATCGGTCTATTTTTCTTCTTTACTTTTTCATATTTTATTTTGTGTTATGTTTCTCTAAAAGATTAAATATTTTTTATTATTACGATGGTTTTTAATTGAAATCTTTTAACACAACAATGTTTAACAACTCAAGGTCATTTATTAGAGCAAAAGGTGCGTGTTAACCCAAAATTAATAAAAAAAAAAACAAAAAAGAAACTTGACTATGATCTTAATCAGATTTATTGTTATCAAACAGCTTTTAAGCCTTTTTATTATTACCCTCCCTTATTTGTTTGTTAATAAAACCAATGTTTTAAAATCAACAGTAAGTGTGTATGTGTCTTAAGTCTTTTGTTTGGCTTTTGAACTTTTCACTTTTTGAATTAAAAGTGAACTAAATTAGAGTGTGGTGAATTATCCGTTACTTATGAGTAGTTAATCCGTTTTTTTAGTTGTATTTTGTTTTAATTTTATTTGTCATAATAACTGATATGATTATGAAAGGATATTACCAGAATGGCAATCGGCTGGGACGTTCAAACTAAAGGACGACTTTATATACTGACTACGAAATAGAAACTGAGGGATATAGTAGAAGTAAAATAAAGCATATAAAGCGTCTCCCTCGACTGGGCAAGCCTGTTGCATTCCTATGTGGAAAATATAGAGAAATATTATTTACGCATTTTGAATACTTGAAATACCAGGAATGTATTAACGGGCCACAGTTTTAAGAGTTCTTTAAGCTATTTGAATTCGAATTGTGAATGATTTATCTATCGAAAATAAATTCTGCCTTCCCTAAATTCTTGTATGCTTTTGTACTAGAAACTGATAAAAAATTTGTAAGGAATGACAGTTGGTTAGCTTTCGAAACATCTTAAATGTCAATAAATCCACCAGCTGGGTGGAAGAGAAACGTGATCTGTAGTGCATTTTTAAGTTATATCTTTAAGTTTAAAAATTTACAAATTCGTTAAATGTGAACCTATTTATCAACAAAAATTTTCAAGATGAATAGTTTCAGAAAATTTTAAAATATATTCAAAATACATACATAATTTTTAATAAAAAATAATTTAAAATAAAACTGGTTATGTGTGTTTTATAATTTTTATAAATATAAAATCTGTAATAAAATATATTTATACAAATACACACGTACATACACATACACCCAGTCTCGATTATATACACATACATACATATGTTGACATGTCTATATTACTTGTGCAAAAACAAAAAAAAAACAAAAACAACAAATTTTTTTCTTTTAATAATATTGTATAAAAAAAAGAAGAAAAATATATACCAGTTACACCCAATTTGGCACAAAATGCAGATAAAATGAATAAAAAAAAATCAAAATAATGCAAAAAGAATTACAAAATGTTGTTGCTGTATTAGCGAAAGAAAAACAACAACAAAAACAAAAAAACAAATATGAATAAAGCAAGTCAAGTTAAATAAACTTTACAAAGCAAAATAAAAACAAAAACAAGTTGAAATTCAGGCTTTAAGTTACAAACAAAACCAAAAAACAACAACAATAACAACGACTGCGAAAAACAACAAAAATTTTAATATAAACAACCAAGACAATAAGTAGTTGACTGCATTTTTTTATTGTTGTTGTTGTTGTTGTAGTCTTTTGACCAACGGCACTTAAAGCTGTCACAAAAATCTAGTAAACACACGCACACACTCACACTCTCTCTCATGCAATCACAAGATGGGGCCATAATGAAAAGCAGCTGTACAGAATAAATGCATACGAACTGTTATTAAAAGCTGACTTGGTGTTTCCGAACGAACACCAACGAAAGCGAGAGTAAATTTAAGGTGTTGGTTGTTTACTAAAGTCTGTAATAATAAACAGAGAAAAACTCTTTTATAAAAGCTTTTAAACGAGTGTTTATGTTTACAATGTGTTGCATGCGGAGCATGTCAATGAATTATTTCTCTTCACTTCACAATGCCTTTCAAGAGAATTGTTTTTATAATAAAATCCTAAAGTATAGTTTTAGGCTTGCTAGAAACAACCTGCACTGTGGGGTGATTGAGAAAAAAAAATATTTTATTTCATTATGTGTGCTAAAATTGCAACGCTTATAGTGCCGTAAGCAACATCTGGGTTGAATTTATTTTTATTTATTTTTTTGTTGTTTTCTAATTTGTTTCTTGCTGTTAATGGACCCTCTATATTATATTTGGATGCTTCTTTACATAATCCTTAAAAATCTATTCTCTGTTCACCCCACTTATTACGGCTTCATAGTTATCGTCGATTATTATCGCGGAAGGACGTTTTCTATATTTCTGGGGGATTCCTATACATTTATAAGGGCGGCAACAGTCGTTATGGTATTACAAGTATGGCGTAGCCTATACAAAACCAGAGCTCAAATACTGACTTAAGGAATTATTATTACATATTTTTTTTATTTTTTTGTATACATACACACATACATAATTGACCATTACAACCCTTCATTCAGAATTACGGCCTAGCTTCTCACACCACCCATGTTGTGTGCGTTGTCTTTATACGTGAGTGGCGGGACCTACAGTTTAACGTCGACTCCGAACGACAGATTTTTGAGAAACTTTTTCATGGCAGGTTTATTTACTGTCAGAGTTTTTGCCAGAAATCTGCTGAGAGGTATTCGTCGAAGAAATATTTTTTTTTTTCATATTTCGTTTTGATGTCTGACCTGGGATACGAACCCGGGCTTTATGTCTAATAAGCCAACACACTACCTACTAGACTACGGCGACTTAATTTTAATTTATTTTTTTATATTCTAGTATTTTATTGCAGATGATTTTATTTTACTTTATAATTATAAAAATATGAATACACCACAATCTTCACTTTAACTATGCTGGTTTTTTTTTAATTGTTACTCAACCATATTTTTTATAGGACAGCGTTACAAATTTTTAGTTGCCCCAAACAACTCAAGCAATCAACACATGGAATTTACAAACACTTGATAGAGAAGACATTATGATTTATTTTCGCTTCATTTTGAAATTGTTTTTATTTATTTTACTTTACAATGAAATAAAAGAAATCAATTGCTCCAGAACACCACCCTGGTTTATATACGATGAACATCTATATTACGTGGAAATAAATCGAGCAGTAAGTTTTTCTAAAATAATGAATCAATTGTGGTTTTCGTTTTTTTTAATCAGAAAAAATCATATTAAAAATAAATATTTCTTAATAGTTTACTAATTATAAGGCCAGATCGAAATGTTTAAAACTGGGTATGACAATGAATTCAACACAAACCGATGCAGCAGAACTGATGTCATCCTTAAAAAGGACATATGGTAAGGCGGACGGCTAATAAGTGCTTTAAGTAATTCAATATTTTTTTCTTTTTATTTTTAACTGTTGTTAGGCGATTTACCCGATTTCTGGATTTTTGGCAATGAAAATGAAAATAAAGTCCTCAACAGTTTGCTCGGTTTTAGGACGTGTTTTAAATTCAAGTTATCGGTTGGCATCTATAGACAAGAAAATTGTTCAAGAAAATTGGGATATTTTTGTAAATGCAGTTTCAATGGTGCAACTTTATTTTATAGAAACGGAACGATTGTGCAAATTGACAAAAATAAAGTTCAACAATTTTGTGATCCACATGAGGTCGTCTATGATGATGTTTTAAGCAATTGTGTGATACATTTATCTCGTTAAGAAAGAAAACACCAAACAATTAAACAAACACAAAAAATTAAAAATAAAAAACTAAAGCAAAAGACAATAAACAATAAACAATAAGATTAGAATTTCGAAGAAGACAAGTTCTATCTTTTTGGGGTCAACGTTAGCCACATGAATGTGTTCAAAGAAACAAGTTGAGTATTTTTATTTGTAGAACTGTGCTTACATTCTGTATTATCAACCAATT
This sequence comes from Sarcophaga subvicina, assembly GCA_936449025.2. NCBI lineage: Eukaryota > Metazoa > Arthropoda > Insecta > Diptera > Sarcophagidae > Sarcophaga > Sarcophaga subvicina. The sequence continues at coordinate 1,641,513 of OW388084.2, forward strand.
GCCGTTTAAAATTGCTTCTCGAGTAAGATTTGTACAAAATGCATAGAACGACACATCCTTCGAAATGTAGAACATCCATCAAATTCAACTTTTCTGGAATAAATTTATTCTATATGGGATGAGACTACTTCGCAAGCAACTACTTTCTCTTTAACTCATAAAGCACATAAATGTCTTACATGAACGGGCCACTCACAACTGACACATAGGCAATCTTCCAAAACAGATGGATGAACTGAATTTTATTTTATAATGATTATCGCCCAATCACTGTTGTTGCTGATTCAAAAGCGTGGTAATAATGTAATGTAATGTAATCTGTAGCCCTTTCTAGTATATAAATTCAGATAATTTTTGCAGATGACTTGAAAGAAGATTTCGTATGATTTCGTTTCTTAAAAACGTTATTTTTGTTTTTGTTTTTTTTTTTGTAAGTTCTATGGCCTATGAAGCGAACTAGTCAGCCCTGGCATGTTCTTATGGCGACGAAGATTATACAAAATGAGAGAAAGAAATCAGAGCTCACATATTTACTTAAGAAATTATTCTTATTATTATTTTTTTCTATTCTATTCTATTATTTTATTTTATTTGAGTTGTTTTGATATAACTTTGTAATTATAAAAATATAAACTAACCACAATATACTCTTACTTAATTGTTATTCAACCATTATTTTTATAGGGTAGCGTTACAAGTCTTTAGGTGCCCCCATCATCTCAAGCAAACAACACTTGCAATTTTAAAATATTATTAGAGAAGATATTATGATTTATTTTTGCATTAATTTGAAATTGTAGTAATCAATTGCTCTAGAATACCACCCTTGTTTATATACGATGAACATCTATATTACGTGGAAATAAATCGAGCAGCGAGTTTTTCTAAAATAAATAATCTTTTGTGGTTTTATTTTTTTAATCGGAAAAATCAAATTAAAAATAATTTTTTCTTAATAGTTTACAAATCAAAGCACAGAGGCAAAATGTTTACAATTAAGCGTGATAATGACAATGACACGGGCAAATGCAAGAACACTAATGCCAGCCTTGAAGAAGATATACGGTGAGATGAGTATTTTTCTGTCCTCTAATCTAGTTTTCTCACGAGTTCAATAATAATTTTTATTCCCTTTTTTGCATTCGTCAGGCGACGTATCCGTTTTCTGGGCATATAAGAATGAAGTCTTGAATGAGGTCTTTGAGAATTCTCAGAATATCAGCTCGTGTTTTCTGATGCCATTTATATACAAGAAGATTGTTCCACAAAATTGGGAGTTTTATGCAAATACAGTTTTATTAATGCAACATTATTTTATAGAAATGAAACGATTGAGCAAATTGCCAAAAATAAAGTTCAAACAATATTGCGATTCCCACGACATTGTCTATGATGATATTATAAGCAATTGTGTGATAAATTTATGATCACAGGTTTAATATTGAAATATTCAAGACAACTCACGCAAGCATGTCTTTGGGTTAAAAGTAATTACTTATTATGCGTCCAAAATTAACAATAACAACCGTCTGATTATTGTCTATATTTAGCACAAATTGTTTTTAATTTAGTTTCCTTCGTAATATCAGATTAATTCGCTTATAGATTCGTAGAATAAAATGTTTAAATTTGTAAATTACAGTCAAGAGAAAAGTGTGGCGCTACACTATATCTTGCTGACTTCGATTGATCGTTGCGTGTTGTTCATTGGTTTCTCGGCCTGTGTTTTGAATTTTAATCATATGAAGTTGCTTTAATGGAAGAGTACGTTATTTGCCCACCATAGACTAGGCTAGACTAGATTCCTTTTCCTGAAAAACATAATACTCTGTCTCTATTAGTCAGAATATACGTTTCCTCATTTTCAGTCACTCCATCACCATGCCTAACGTAATTGTTATTCACCTTTCTATACTCCAGGAAGGCCTTTTGTTCCGTATTTCTGGATGTTATTAACCCAATTGGCATTTGGACATCCATAAACATAGCGGATCCAGGGCTTAAAAAACAGAATTATGTTCCGGTTGCCTGAGGAAAAGTTTGATTTCCGGTTCTTCTATGGAGAGACCTAGTGACGTCCTATCCCCATGTTTAGAGCCATTGGCATCTGTGGCATCGATCCATTTGACCATGAAAGTCAATCTGGTATTAGAGTTATGCAATTGGATGATTGATATTGATATGTTGCCCATCCTGTCGGATAACTCGGCGTCAAGTGAGAGACCGTCCAGTGTCCCAACTATACTCTACACTATAACACGATTTGTGGCTCTGACGACGATACGCCGTAAGGGCCAAATCATATCGAACCCCTATCTCTATTGGTTGGATGAAAAGTATTGTTTCCAAAGCCTTTGTGGGCGATGATCTCATCGCGCATCTTCTCAGTTAGAGTTGTCCTTATTAAGCCATAACGTCCACCTGACAATCAAGTTTAAATTTAAAATCAAATTTTGTTTTTTATTTCATTTAAAATAAAAAAAAAGAAATTCTCGTATGAATGAAATTTATTGAAACTTTTATTTTCAATTTGATTTTAAAACTCCCAGTGTGAGGAAATCTTTTTAAAGTGAAATTAATTCTTAGTACCAGGTTTGTTCGTTCTACTTATTTCTGGTGGCCTTATTTAATGGGTCAAATACAAATACAAACCAAAATTAAATATAAAAAATAATTAACTTAAAAATCAATTAACTTAACATTATAAGCCATAAAACAGCTTATATTACAATATATAGAGATTTTTTTCTTTCATGTTATCAACACATGTTTTCTCTCTTTTAACGTATTTTACGACTGGAACAAAAACAGTTTTTTTTTTTTATTTTGTGCACTTAATTTTTGAAAATATTCAATTTTTTTCTTCTGTCTTTCGTTTTCATTGCAACAAAAGTAAATTTTTTGTTTTACCGAAAAAATAAAATTTTAAAAGAACTCTTGGTTTTTTTGTAATTAAAAAAAAAAAATTACAAAAATAATGTTGGTGTTGAAATATAAAGGCTTACTTACCACCGTTATAGTACCGTAGATTACTAGAATGGTCAGATGTTTGGTTGATCGGTCAAAGAATATTTTTCGAAAAATTTTTTAAAGTTTAGTCATGCGCATAATACTTTATAGTATTCATTTCGTTTTTTTTTAATTTGTTTTTTTTATTCATTTTAAAAGTGCATATTTTTGTGTGTCCGTCCGCCAAATTGTCTTTATTTATCAATCATATTCGGACTACAATGTAAAGATTTAAACAATAAAACACAATTTGCGAATGCATTCAAAGAAATATGTACTTAATAACAACAACAATAATAATAACAACTAAATGCAATAAATATAGTGTTGAAAAATGCATACGTATGTACGTATTTATATGGATACAGTGTGCAACAAAACTAAGTAATATTAAGGGAATGGCGTATCATTGGTTGCCTGCTTAATTTGTTATTGAATGGTGTTTTCTTTCCTGATATATGTATGTACCAGTATAAATTACGATTCCTAAGCTATGCAACATATAGGTTTTCTGTCTGTCGAAATCTTGGATTGTTGTGCTTGGTGCAGTTTTGAGGAACTTCATTCTTTATCCTGTTAACCGGAGAAATAAATTTTATTTCGTCGCCTCCATGAAGTACTTCGCATATGACAAAATATTTCGTCATACCCAATTAACGCGGTATGTTCTATTCCTTCCCAACGGTAGTGATATTTGTCCGTCCTATTATGTTCGTTGTTCGAATTATTCTTTTTGGGGGCTGGTTCGGATGGTCGGTACGGACAAAAAAGCCAAAAAAATATTAAGAAATAATTCTATTGGGGTTCTCCTCCCAGAAATCTTCTTGCAAAAGCTCGAAGGATAAATAAAATTGCCATCAGCCTTAACATTGTCGGTTCAAATCTGTTGATGCAGGCCGCGAATTTCAATCAAAAACGTTCGAAGATTAATAGAAAGCGTTCTTTCACTAGGATTCTTGTCAAAATCACACAACTAATGACGAGGCTACTATAAACATTTTTTCGGTTAGGAAAAGTTAGACAAAATAGAACAAAAAAATATATTTTTCTTTTTACATCGAATGAACAAGTTGTTAACGGTTTATGTGGCTGTGATCAAAAGTTTACCAATCAATATTCATACAGGCCTGTCAGATAGATCCTGCTACTTTATTTTAGCTTCTACTGTTTCATGACTTAACTTGGTTTTATACATCAGATTCAATTTAATTGGATTTTTTTTTTAATTTTATTTTGTGCACTTAAATCGAAAAAAATTCTTCTTCGACTTACTACCCCATATACGATACAATTACTTGAAGATTTTTTTTAAATAAAATTAACGTGTTGCACGAGATTTATTAACAAATTAACAAAGAATTCTTCTGTGAACATATAAAATAAGTTGCAAAAGAAAAAATAATAAAAATAAATAATAAAAAAAATAACAATTAACGATACAAGGACGCTATAGATTTTATTTTGTAATTAAACTTCTCATTATAGTTACACTATGCAGGCATCAAATGACGAATCGTGTGTTAAAAATTGACCTCCAAATGAAATCAGAATAAAGAATTATTTTTAGGGACATTGAATGTTAAAACGAAGAAGATAATTCTGCAGGAAGAGTAGTATACATCTGAGTATAGCGTATGTAATGCCCGGATAACTAGTCCAATCAATACCAGTGTTGACTAACCATGGCATCCATAACCATACCTAGTATGGTATCAAACAAGTGAGGACTAGGGCCTAAAAACGTTCAGAATATGTGACTAGACATGGCATCAGAATATTCTATGATAACAATGTTCAGTTGTATTTTGCAAGGACGGTTTAAAACGGATAATAAAAGATAATGTCTTATAAAAAGTACAAAAAAATGGAAAAATGTCACCGCTAATGATGGTCAATACTATGAATATTTGTATGTCTCATAATAAACGTCAATAATTTCCTAAAAATTCAGCATTTTTAAGTTTTACATTCAGACGCTACTGGTACATTAGCTGTGAACTCTGCAAATAGATCTCCGCACAGAGATATTTTCTAAGTATTTCTCATATACCGAATTAATATTTTTTTAATATAATGGCAAAACGCTCTTAAAACTAAGCAGCATAGTTTTTCCCCTCATTTAGTTCAGTTTACAGATAATGTGATCATACATATGTAATATCATAAGTTGTTTAGACCGCATAACAATTTATTAATAAATTAATAATTCTTGATTAATATTCTATAATTAAATTCATTTATATGCGATTAATAATTAAATTAAAGAAATAAAATAATATAAACATTGAAACCACAAGGATCTATAAAAAAACAAAAATGCACACATACTTTATATATGATCTCATCCCTATTAACCCATTTCGATTAAATTGACTGAAAACGAGACACTCTTTAAGTCTTCTTGAAATTACGTTTACTTACGTGCTCTGATAGAAAGCAATACCCTTTCAATTTACAAAAGCTGGCCTCTCGTTTGTAATAATTGCTTTTGTCAAATTCAATTTATTTCATTATTAACATTTCAATAATCGGCAATTGGCAGTCTAGACTCTAGAGCATGAAGCGTACTTAATATCAAACTTACGGAACAGAATAAATGCAACCGAAAATTGATTGATCTACTTTGGAGCAGATACTAATGATTGGGAAAATATGCTCAACAAACAGGCAATGATTCTTCTCAAGCCAAATTGGTTTTGGGCAATCAAAACCTTTGTTGGGAAATGAAAATAAGAAGCTCTTTTGGCAGGTCATTGCAGACTCCAAGTACATTTATTCAGAATGAGAATCGTCTTGAACACAACAGTGAATGATTCTTTAGAACACATTCAGGTGCGTTTCGTGAAATTATTCTTGCTTTACCACGACCAGCATACTGAAGTTAGTCAGGGAAACAGGGTGGGATGAGATAATACAAAGATATCATAAAAAGAAATTGTTCAACCTCTTAATGGGTTAATTTCAGTTTAGAATACTAAGAGAAAATCTTATTCATATAAACGTTAGAATATTACAGAATATGTCCAGTACTTATTCGCGGTTTCACAATGAAACATATGGCGCTGAAGATGAGAGTCTTTTTTATTCTTTTAACAACGATTTTATATCACAGCCATATTGCCCTTGGCCAAGTCAATCGTAAATGGGTTCAAATCGATAATCGATTATTTCGCATTGATCCCGATGGACGGGTATTTACGAAGAAATTCCAACAGTTTTTTATTTTACAAAAACCAAAATATTTTTAATTTGTTTTCAGTATTCTTGGGAAACAGCTGTCAAGGAGTGTAAAAAGGAACACACACACTTAATACGTCCCGAAACTAATTACGATTATACACAATTAAAGGGTGCCATTAAACGAAATTTTCGTAAGTATGCTAGAAAAGTGTTACGCAAACGAATTCAATTTTTTTAAATTCTTGTAGACAATTATTCGGCCTTTTGGACCATTGGTAAAGTGAAATATACGTCGCCATTTGATTCACTGGGCTTGGGCCGAAGCAAAGCCAATCAAATGAAATGCAATAAATTCGATAACGCCACGTTGTTTAGATATCAACCAGATGACTGTAACAAATTGTATGGTTTTATATGCGAAAGATCACTACTCAATGGAGCTTCAAAATTTAAGGATGAACTATATGAATATCATATACAGCCACTTAAACAGGTAAAATGAGAATTCTAAATACATACAGATACTTTACTTATACTTTTGTTTTGTTAATAACCTTTGTAGTTCAATTGCCTGGAGTCGCATAATGAGTGTTCAAAACGGGACATGTCCCTAACACCGTTTGACGATTATCACAATCGTAAAATGCTACAAGAATATATATTCTTTAATTATGGTTTGTTTTTGATCAACAACACACTCTTTGATCTATTTTTATTATCGTTTTATTAACGTTTTAGGCCCAACACATAAATTTTGGTTGGATAATTGCAGCACGATGAGTCAAAATAATCAGAATGGAAATCATCAAACAAAATTGGGTTTCATATGTGAACGTACGATATTACAGTCAAAACTGACTACCAGACATTTGATTTTGATTGTTTTCCTATCGTTGACTTGCACGGGGGCTATATTTGTGTATATAATTGGTCGCTGTTGTTGTCCCAAGAAACAGAATGGCTACACAATGGAAATGGAAAATCCTAAATATTTTAAAGACACCGAAATGAAGTGAAATTATTTCTCACTGTTTTTCATTTATTTTTAATTGTTATAATATTATTAAAATATTATATACATACATACATCTATTATACATATATGCATTTAAAAAATATACATATGTATTGTATTCATATATTTAAAATCAATTGTTGTTTAATTTCTTATATTCAAATGGCGAACAGATTTATTATTATGAAAGTGAATGTGGTTTGAGAATACACTCTTGGTATAAATATTAATAAATAACACATGTTTGTTTAAATACCCTTTTGATTTTTCTATGCATACAAGTCAATCTTATGATGGAAGTAAATTTATCATGCAATAATCAAGGACGTCATCATAGTCAGTGGAATGTGGATCACAATATTGTTGAACTTTGTCGTTGGTTATTTGCTCAATGGTACCATTTCTATGGAATAAAGTTGCACCATTAAAACTGCATTTACATACAAAACCCAATTTAGTGGAACATTTTTCTGGTCCCCACATACCAGCAAAAGAGCCCAGTTTCAGGCACATGTTTCGTTGTGCATCCAAGTATATTAAGGGTGTGTTTTCATAAACCCATAAGAAGGGAAAGTCCCCTAAAAGGAAGTATTATTTTCTAAATAAAATTAAATGAATAAAATTATGCAAATGATTGACTCACCATACTTTTCCTTTAACGCTGGCATTAGCTCATCAGCATCTTCTAGTGTCGTTTCTATAATCATGCCCAATTGTATGCATTTTGCTCGGGCATAGTTACCATCAAACTAAAAACAAAAACAAAATGCGAATGGTTTTTATTCATTTATAAATGGCAAGATATACTCACTGATAAACCACAATATATTTTTAATTTCAGAAAACTTACTCTGTGATATATTGAGGCATAGTAAAGATATTTATCATGTATAAACCAGGGTGTTATTCCATTGCAATTAATTTCTTTTATTTCATTGTAAAGCACAAGAAATAAAAATATTTTTAAAATAAATTGAAAAGAAATCATCATTTTAAAATACTCTCTAAACAAAATACAACAAATTTATTTGCTGTTGGCTTGAGATGTTTGTGGCTACTAAAATTACGCTATTGACTGCTACAGGCTGCATGAGAGAAAATAATGAAGCGTTGAAATACAAGTGAATAATACAACATAATTTAGTGGGGGATAACTAAAAATGTATGTATGTATATATGTATGTATGTATTTTTAATATATTTGAGAGATTTTGAAAGAACTGATCTTCTTCCTCGGGTACGGACACTCTTATCGAAGATCCCGAATATTTCTCTCGTCTGCTTTATTAATGTAACGTCTGTAATCAGCAGGGCTCCATGAATTCAGATAAATGAAGATGAGATATTTTTCACAATTTGTATTATTTTTGTTCGAACAACAACGTTTCATAGAGTTTAATGAACTCGTTCGTTTCCTAGTCGCTACAAAAAAATGTCTTGTTGTGACCGCTATAAGGTTTATCAGATCCCTTTATGTGTAATATTATTTTGTCATCTTTCCTCAGCAATTGAGTAAAATTTTTGTGAGCACTTCTGTGTACTTTTCATGAGAGGAACCTTACTTTCCATAGGAAGTCTGTATCTTTTATAAACGTCCTTAACTTCTTCCCGTTCATTCCTCTGAGATATGTTATGTCTGGTATAGTGTCATCCCCAAAATATAGGAATCTCCATTTTACAAAATGGGGGCAATGACAAAAAATGTTTTCCACCGCATGCCTTCATCATTAACCACCACGCCATGTCCCGTGAGTAAGCTCATTAGCATGATTAGTAGACGCCAGCTAAAGTATTGATATTCGCATTGGTATTTGAGATAAACAAAACTAAAAAAAATTTCATTTTTAACATCCACTTTTCCTAGAATATATGCATTTTCACCCAATTTTTTCTTTTCAAGAGGAGGTCATTCATTAAATGTCTGGACATGACCAAGCCCTAAAAGAAAACATTTCTTAGAAAAATTTTGACATGAACTCGTTTCTTTGAAATCATTTTCTTTCTTTTGTTTGAAAAACAAGAAAATCCAAATCAATTTTAAGCACGTAAAGCCATTTAATTTTAAACAAGTACTATGAGTAGTACTGTGAAACGAGGAAAAGAGAAAATTAAAATAAAAATTAAAAAAAAAAAATTCCAAAACTAGAGCATGTCATAATAGAAAGAGGAAAAAAATTATTTGCAATATCATTCACTTATAATATATACATATATATATGTATGTTTATATATATGTACAATGTACACTCAATCATAGATATTTGCATAGATACTGTCAATAACATCACAAAAAAAGACGCTTTTTTTCAAATGTTTTCTACTCCGTATGCAAATATTTCATTATTATGCAGCATTTAAAATAAAACCGGCGGAAAAATTAAACGTATTTACTATAATATATACATCTACACCGAAAGAAAATGAAACACTTAAACTACTAGTGATATCTGGATTGGAAACATTTATCCAACATTTATAAGCCACCAGTCATTTTTACACCGCAAGGTTGGATTGTAGTGAATACCTTTTTTGTCTCCATGCCTACGAAATATTTCCCTTAAATTAACAAATAAATCTTAACTTGTCAAATCCAGAGAGAAAGCATTTAGAACTTAGAGCGATAGTATACATGTATGTGTTGTTGCTAATTTGTTACGAAATCATATGAAAAGTTTTTGGTTGTCCTGATAATAAGACTCAAGTGCTATTATTCTCTAAAGTCAGTAATTTACCCACTTTTTGGCTGGTAGATCCACTTCTTGTTTGCGAAAAAACTAGGCAACCAATGTCCCAACTAAAATCTTATCTCCGAATCTAAACATAGCCTTTAAGCTAAACCATTTGGTGCTCGCTCGGTTATAAACTATTCTGTTAAGGGGTTAGTATACTTCCTAATTTTGTTTTTTTCTCGCTTTTAGTTACTTTACTTGCAGCGCCATGAACTTGAGGTAAAACTATTCTTTTTCCTCAAACGATACGAAAGGAAGGATCAAAACGCACATTGTACAATGCGCACAACTTAAACGCATATTCTCGAAGTCATTTTTTTTTCAATCTAACGACCATAATTTATCAAAAACTACTTGAACAATTTCTCTGAAATTTTGAGGCAATTGTCCTAAGACTAGTATATTTTTAATCCGTCAATAATTAATAATTTTATTACACAATTAAGAAAGAAGAATTAGACGAAAACAGGAAAAATAAATTCTAAACTCAACTATTTTGTATTTTTTTTTAATTTTTCAAAATATTCCAGTTCGGGCTATAGCCAGTAACATATCTTATAAGAATCCATTTTGATATTTACTTTCAAACACTTCTAACTCCTCAAATCATGATCACCATTTTTTGAGAAGACCCTTTATAAGATGCTGTACCACCGCTGGTACATGCTATATCATCGTAATTGAAAATTATCTTTTTTATAAATAATCGAATGTCCTCTTTAACATATGAAAGACTCATTTGTTTAAACTAATTTATCTTAAAAAAAATAAAGTCGTGGAAAGACCCTTAACAAGCCTACTGACCCCTTAAGATCTGTTTGATTTGTTTGTTTCTCTGTGTTTTGCTACGTTGCACATCATATCTGACCGCGCTATTGGTCTGTTAAACACTTTTGTAGCTGATAACTTTTCTGTTGTTTATAATGTGCCCAACAAAATAACTGGCCTAAAAGGGGACCATTATTTCTGCATGAAACACACGCACTTTATTAAAAGGAACAACCTTTTCGAAAATTTCTGTCACTGCAATTTAATCGTTTAACAACCCCTCCCCTATGTCGACTGCATCAATAGCCTGAAAGCGATTATAAAAAATTCCCAGTCTTTATTTCAAATAATGTTCACACATGAGGAAAAAATGGCTTACAATACTAGGTTATATAGTGAAAAGGTGGGGGAAGATAAAGGGGTCAGGCAAGTAGTTGCAACAATTGTTAACAAAATGTAATGAAATAATGAAATATTTCTTTGTGAATATTTTTTCTCATTGTTTGTCTGCCAGCAGCGTTATGAAGACTTAAAAGGCAATTTCTAATACAATTCTTTTCAAATTTTATTGTTGCATACGACATGTATCATCGTCATCATCACTGTAGGCCATAATCGACATGGCTTAAAGGAGTAGTAGACATCTATGTATCTTGTTAACAACTATCCAACGAAAACAATAATTCACGGCAATATCGCATAGTATGCTACTGGTAGTGGCATAGTGGCAGTGGTAGTAGTAGGAGTTAATGAAACGTAGCAATGGATCGATCATGTCTCCCATTAACTAAAACCAAAAGAGCTTCTTCTTTTGACATGTTAGTTTTGTGCCAGAATTGATTTTAATGCCATGTATTTAAACATGATTATGCATGTTAAACGATTTCATAAGTATAAATTACTAGAACCAGGCAAAAAAAAATAGCAAAAAAAAATCATGACAACATAAATATTTTCAGTTTTGTTCAGCATATTTTAGCATTATTTTGAGCATGTTTTTGTTTTTCTAAAAGATTTCTTTGAGTTGTTGTGTATATGACTTAACAATTTTTGACGTTATTTTACTTAGAAACCGTTATTTAGTTGACTTTTTAAAATAAATAAATGGACCTTCATTCTTAAGAAACTTACTGCACAGTGGCTTTAGATGCAACAAAATTCCAAAAAGCAATCATTAAAATAATAATAAAAAAAATTAAAGTGAATAAAATTGTTTCAATTATTTGGTACCTTTTTTAAGAGTAAAAATGGAGACCGTTAAAACGGTGTTTTATTCTATGATAATAACACTACATGGCTGTTAGTTTTTAATGAACCCATCATTGGCTAATCTCTGTATTTAAAATTCCCCTTAGGATTGAAAAAAGAATTGTTTAAACGGAGAGCCTTTAAAATCATATGGTCAGATTCGTCGATAAACCATGCAAGTTATATAATGAGGGAATTATTTAAATGCTTGATTTAAGTTTTTGGAACACTTGAACCAACTTACTCCGCAGAAATGTAACTTGCCAACAGTTGCAAAATGAGACTTTTAGTTGTTAGACCAAGTTTGGGTCCGTACAAGAATAATCTTGGATTTGGTTAGGTTTTAAGGATACAACAAATTCTGATACCCCAATAGCTTCAAATACTATACAACGCTATCTTTCAGCTTTAAATCGGGAGGAGTGTATTCCCACTCAAGTTCAGTTCATTTGAATAAATGAATTATTTAGGTGCACTGTGCAATTGAATGTGAATTGCCAAAAAGAAATTCCTTCTTGCAACTGAATAAATAACACACAGTCACAAGTCAACAGCCGCATAATGTGGTTAAAGTCTCGTGCCACAAAATACCCAACCAACAGCCACATTTAACATGTCATAATAGCAACTGAAACTACAACAACAACAACAACAATAGCAAGAGCAATAGATGTTTCTATTTTCTTTTCTTTTTTCTTTTTTGTTTTTTTTTTGTTTATAGAATAACAACAATAATGACAATAAACAAAATCAATAAGAGAGAGAGACAGAAAATAGAGGCAAAAATTATCTCCACATAGCAGATGATGAACGAACATGGACTAACAACCGATAAGGCCATTTTAACATGTTTTGGCCTTTTGGTGTTTTGGTTAACAAAAAAAGTTAAGCAGACATCATGGTAAACGAATCGAGTCAAGTCAAGACATACTACTCATATACTCGTATAGACGACGTATAACGTTACGTTACATGGTTGGTACGTAAAAGTCTTTTCATTTTGTTTCGTTTTTTTTTTTTTTTGGTAGTTCTGTTCTTTATAGAGCGTTTACATCATTTTAGGCAAAGAATCAAAAACAAACAAAAAAAAAGGATAAAAATTAGAAAGAAAAAAATAATAATGTGAACCAAAACTATTGACAATAAATTTTATGCAGAGTTAATAAGTTTTCCACTGTTGGTTACCACGTCAGTAACAGCGTCATCATCATCATCATCATAATGTTGGTATGTACGTTAGCCTTAGAAGAGCCACAGTAGGAGACACGTTTAAGAACTTTGCAATGACTTTGACAATTAAAAAAAAAGACCCCCAGTAAAAACTAAAAAGATCCGTTATTTACCAAAACAAAACATGGTTAAGCGAATATTTTTTTGTTTTTTTTTTTTGGACAAAAATTGCTTAACGTAGACCTCCACCAACAAAAAAAAAAACAAAAGAAGGAAGACGAACCCAACTCCACTATTCAGTGAACAAGGTCAAAGTTAGAAACCTAAATGCTGCAGTTTTTTCTTTTAGTTACTCTTGATTACTACTAGCTTTACTTTGGTTAATAAAGAAGAAGGCGGTAAGGGCATTAAAATGCTTTACAAGACACTCATCAACATTATCTTGGTTGTTTTTCAAATTCTTTTCATAATGTTTTCCATGAAAATGGATCAGTTTTAACATGATTTTCATGTTTGTAATCAGAAATTGTAATATTATGACTGGCTGTAGGTCAATGAGATATATTAACCCTTACGCGTTGCCATAACTAAGTAGGCACCACTGTTAAGGAGGTGAAAAACTATTCACTTCAATTCAAATCAATGCTTAGTAGCTGGTCATGTTCACATTATTCAAAATTAATTCTATTTAGAAATTAAATCAGTTGCTACAAATTTAGCTTAAGGCCCCATACCGTCAGATCGTAAGACGAGGAAAAACCAATCATTTTTCCAAGGCTTTCTAATGATTTGAGGACGTATTGCACATATAGAATAAAAGAGACGAACGATACCCTTGCAGTGCTTTACAATATAAGAAAGTAATCATATAAATACTGCAGATCATAAAGAACGCATTCCTACCATGGTGTTTTGTGCCCTTCAGTTTTGTGCCTTTAGGCGACTTCCTCTCAAAAGATTTCTGACAAAAACTCTGCGAGTGAATAAAATTGTCTCGAAAAACTTGTCAAAAATCTGTCATTCGGAGGCGACTTTAAACTATAGGTAACGCTACTCATAGATAAAAATTAATACACACAACATGGATGGTGTGAGAAGCTAGGCCGTAACCCTGACTGAAGGGTTGTAATGACTAATTATGTAAGTCAGCAATATAAAGAGTGTGGCACACATGGTAATTGATTTCTAACAACGTTAAAGCTAAAGAATCAGCTTTATTACCCTGTATTAACCGAAATATCTACCCAGGGCAACAATGTTGCTGATGTTCATAAATCCATTTGTGAATTCTTTATCATGACTATTTCCTTCAATTTTCTTTTATTTATTTACATAATTGTATACCCTGTCACAGTTATTGAAATTCCAAAAAAAATATATCCTTTGAGAAGCACAAAGTCAAGTCAAAGTTACAGCATATACTCGTTATCATTTGTTTTTGTTTTGCTTTGTTTTAATTTAACAACAACCATGACATGACATGTTCTATTCTATCCTGTTTTGTTCTCTTCTTGATCAGTGCCCTCCCCCCTCTCCTTATAGATATTCCTGCGTGGGTTCAAAATTATTGTGCGTGTGTCTTTTGACTGTTGTGTTACCGTGAAGATTTACTTCTGTCATTCGCACATAATTTCGTAACCCTAATCAATTGTTAACAAGACCTAAAACTATTGTCAGCAAATAGAGAAACGAACAAATTTTATTGAATTGACAACATTCCAATAAACAGTGATGCCTTTACAAAAAAAAAGAGGCCAATATTCGCCTGTGACCACATGCAGAAAATTATTTCGAATACTTTATTGTGAGTATGTAAAGTGCTTTGCTGTGAGTAAATATTTATGGGTACTTCCTTAAAAGAAATCGTTTTCTTTTATACGGTATGAAAACTATTTAAATAGTTTATTGATCATATTCGACTTAAGCATACCCTATACATACCATTAGTTATTATGCACGTGCTTGTTTTCGCATTCTTCTCAATCGAATGAGATTAAAAAGGTAGGTGCCAAATGTAGATTGTTTTGGTTCGTAATTTAATGATCATTATGTGGATAACAGCCTCACAGGTTAATTAATGTCTAAATAAGATGGAATTGACGAACGCAAACCGAGTTAATTTTGGGAGAAATATTGTAGTTAATCTACTGGAATTCTATGTGGCAATATAGTTCAAGGAACCATGGGTAGTTTTAAATATCAGTCCAAGTGGGCAATAATTTCGCTCATCAGAAGTCATTATGCGTTTGAGCAATACTTTACACCGATATTGCTCTTGACCAACGATGCATTCAACTTTTTCAAAACTAACGACGTCCAATTTTCCCTATTATAACACATACATAAGTATGCGTACCATATACTCCATATGCATGTTGTACACCTATGAATAGATATTTTCACCAAAAGAAAACTAATATCGTCATTTAGCCTAAGGACTCAAAAAAGGACAGAGGAAAGGAAGAAATCTGTAGAAATTTTCAACAAATTGCAGATTTGGTTTTAAGGTGAACTTTCTATTCTGGATTGAAAACGAAATACCTTTCTTACCATTACAGTAAAATCTCGATAATGCTTAATTTAAAATATTAATTAGCTTTTGTTAAAAGCTATTGTGAAACAGAACTGTGTATTACTATTAGAGTAGAATCACTACAATGAAATTTTCATTTAAACTAAAAACCCAATTATTTACATTCCACTGTAGTTGCGTACGTATTTGCGCCTTACTTTTGAACAGTTAATGTTAATAGGTGTTGTTGTTGTTGTTGTTCCGAATGACAGCGGCGTTGTTGAGGGCAACAATAGTAATGATGTTGATATTGATGTTGGTGGTGCCAGCGGTGATGGTTACCGTACCATTCTCATATGGTGTTGAAAGTTACAACTTTATGAAGATTGACACCGAACTGAAGTAATAAGAAGTAAAAGAGTCTCTTAAAGGCTTTTTATTATGGCCCATAAATGTTTTAACCGCATGTTCTTGGCAGTATCATTCTTTTAATTTTTTCCTTTTCGTTTTCTCCTTCTTCTTCTTGTTAATAACGGCAAATGGTTTCTCTTCCTTTTCTTCAGTGCATACGTACTATAAATTTCATTTTTATTGAAAATGATTTTCTGTTTTTTGTACAGACTTTATTTATTTGTTGTTATTGTTGTTGTATTTTAATGTTTGCATGATTCAAAATGCATTTTTATGACTGTTAATATGTCAGAATTTATTTTCTTATTTTGTTATTTTTTTTTCTTTTCTCTATAACAATTGGATCATAAAATTATTTGTTTGCTCTGTTAGTGGGTCAATAATTTGTAGGCTTGTAATTCATATTTTGAAAAATAAGACATAAGCACAGGCATAAATACATACATATGTTAACAAATATTTAAATAACCTTGCGCTGCTGATGTTAAGGATTTTCAGAAGAACTTAAGTTCAGATTTTATTGTAGCAGCTTCCTGACATACCTGCCAACTAAAGCCATCTCCAATGAGAACAACACTCTGTCACACGGTAAAATAAATGTGAAATTTTTTCTGCTACGATACTAGCCGTTTTTGTGTTCTTGAATATTCTTTACAGATTCCGAGGGCAGTTGTTATTGTTATAAGTTGGGTTAAGTGTCGTACATAATCATAATAAAACATCACAAATAAGTGACCTAAAATTCTCCTTGTTCTGACACTTACCTGTCAGCAATAGGTCACTCTTTATAACAATCAAGCGAATTGTTAGGTTTAAATGAGCGATTCAAATTAAATTTAATAAAAGAAAGAGTCCTCAAGGAAACCTACATGTATGTTTACATATGTAGGTATTCAAGAGAGCAGAAACGGAAATGAAATAACAATAATGTTGAAATCCCTATATTTCTACTAATATCTCCGATAATTGATGCCATGTTTATATGTTTTAATTGGCTTTTAAAAGACAAAGAAAGAAAAAACCGAAAATTAATTTCGCTGACAGACAAGCTGACAATAAATTGGGTTTTAAATTTTATTGAAAAACAAAAACAAAAACAAAAAAACATCTTTTTCTCTTAATATTTTTTAAGTCAACACTAAATTTAACTCCTGCTATCATCTTTTTAACAAAAAGCAGAAGAAAAAAAACACAAAACCAAACGACTACATAACAAGAAGGAAAGCAGGCACAGAAATACATATAAAATTAAAATGCTAATAAATATGGGCCCGAACATTTTTGCTTGTACGCACGCGTCTTAAACAAATTAATACCCGGGGACCTTTTCAAACGCAATTTCTGTCATCACCTCAATAAATGCACAAACACAGATACAGATACAGATAGATACACAGAGCCACTCAAACGATACGCTCGAATTGACTTTAAACACTTAAATTGCCACTGCGACTTGGCTTTAGTCGTTGTACTATTCGCAATCATGCAAGACCACATGTGGATACATTTTACTCCAAAAAAAGGGAAAAATTATGAGCCCAGTTGAAACAAAACAAAAACAAAAAGCCAACATGGTACTGCAATAGTAAAAATGTTAGAAAATGTTGTTAAAATGTTATCAAAACGATTAAATTTTGAAATGAAAAACCTTTTAAACCAAAAACCTTCTCAACTGCCACCGACTAATAATAGGCTTATACTGGCACATTACTCCTCTCTATTTGCTCTTCCAAAAAAAAAAAAAAAGAAACGAATAAGGCATCAACGAAAAATAGGTTCGTTTTTTGTTGTTGTTTATTGACGTATATTTATAACAAGCTTTACACAAATATCATAAAGTGGTTGCCCATGTGTGGGACGAAGTACCAAATAAGTTTTCCTTTTGTTTTTCCAAGTGTGATCAGACGTACTACAACATTTTTTTGTGGCAAAGACATCACCAGTGCAACACACATCACATCACGCTGAAAGACACGCAAAAATCAAAAAATAAAGGCGTCCAATACAAATTAAAGGAGAGTCTAAAAGAACAGAGAACAGAAAACCCTTCAAAACTTTACAGCCTTAACAGATGCAATAGGCCATTGAAAATATGTTTACTTGCATGCTACACTTAAATGTGAGACTTATACACCTTTTTCATCAGTTAGTAACTATGGAATTGTGAATTGTATTACTTTTACAGTTTTTAGTCTCTTTTCCTTTTTACATCAACAAAACGAAACATAAAGAAGAAAAATTTCTTCGGTGACTTCCTCTCAGTATCCGTTTGGCAAAAACTTTGAGACTAAATTCAAATTGTCATGAAAAGTTTTTCAAAATCTGTTGCTTGAAGTCGAGTGGTGTGAGAAGCTTGATTGTAATTCTAACTAAAGGATTGTAAGGACCAATTAAGTGAGTAAGTAATTAAGTATTCTTAAATCTTTTGGTACTTTTAGAATTCTGATTGGTTATAACAGTAGAGCCCTATGGATTCCACTTAACCAACTTCTAAGTTTGTTGCTAGTTTTTTCCAGGATAAACACTGAATATTGTATTGTAAGTGAATAGTTTGAATTTATTGAGTACATTTTGAAAGCTAAGGTTGACTTTGATTTTTTCTCTTTAATTTTGAATTTCGTTCCAACTTCATCATCAGATGAAAAGGATGAAATGGAGAGGAAAAAATTAAGCACAATCTAGGCATGCATATGCAAAATTTTTGATGACGGTGATGAACAGGAAAAATCCAGTAGCGTGTCTTTTAAAGGGAGTACTATAAAGTTTTTTTAGTTAACCTTTTAATAGTTAAATTTAATTTTTTTAGACAAAAAACTCATTGTTTTACTCAGTAACTATTTTAAATTATACACCTTGCCTAGCATACCATACACTACGGAGAAATGTATCCAAAATTGATTTGATTCGTTGTTGTCCACAAGAAATGTATCCATATTTTACTAGAAAAATGGGAAAAGGTCATGGTTCACGATGGCCAATACTTTGTATAAATTTTGAATTGTATTCCAAATTTTAAGGAAAAAAATTGCAAAAAAAAAACTTGATAAGTTGCTTAAAAATTTTTTGGCAGACGTCACTGCAATAATGTATTTATGTTGCATGCAACACCCAATGCTATTTTGTGGCCACATATGCAAAAGAGAAGAAAAATCTTTGTACACAGTGTATGGCACCAGTATGAGGCAAGCAATGTTAAGTAAAGTAAAGCGCTTACAAGGCAATTATTGCTATTTTATGAAACTGACCAAGTCGTAGTTTAAGACTGATTGACAAATAAATTTAGATGCATGCGTGTCGATAGAATTCTCTCTCAAAACACATTTGCATTGTCCATATTTTTTCAAAAAAGAAACGAGCATTTTTTCCACTTCTTTTTTGCTCATTTTTATTTTATATTTTAAAATCTTCTGTGGCTGTCGTTTTACAGGCACTACAACGTCTAGGTATTCCTCTAAATATTCAGTTGAGCTGTGTTTTACATCGACTGAATGGCTGAATGGCTGCCTGGCTGGTTGGCAGGCTGTGTATGTTTGAAATGGATTGACTAACTTGCCGGTTTGACTGACTAGTTTAACTAAATGATGATATCTTTGCAAGACTTTGTTTAAAACGTAAAGAAAATGAAAAAGGAAAAGGAAAACCGGTGGGTGCTTATTTAAAACCCTGCGAGAGAGGAAAGTGATCTTGTTTTTGTTTTCTATAACCATAAATAAGAACAATTCGACTAATGGCTGCTTACCGTATCCACATCTATCTTGCTATAGAAAAATATGTGTTTTTTTGTTTTTGTTTTGAGTTTTTTTCAAATCGTTTTCCTTTTATTCTAATGAGTTTTCCATTTCACTTTATTAGTTACGTTTGTAAGTGAAACGTAATGCAAACGGCTGCCAGGCTACCAGCCTTCCAGTCTCCCAACCTTACAATTGTCAATTTCTAAACTAATTAAAGGCAAACTTTTTTGCTTTTCAAGCAAATCAAATTGAGTAGAGAAAAATATATTCAAATTCTATTCAATTCAGATTATGCAGATGTTTATGGCAATCGATACAAAGTACCAGTTGGGTTTTAAATAACAAGGAAGTTAAGAAAACTCTTTCAATTTCTATTGGAGTCAAAAGCCAGAAGGTGCTTATTTCGTAGTATTTTTCTCTTCCATTTTTGTTTTTGTTTCTTATGGATCGTCAAACAAACTATTGGTGAAATGTCTTGGCATTCAATGTCATTAGATTATGTAATTTCCTTGTACAGAATGTCACTTTGAAGTGATCTGGTTAGTAAATCAATGTCATTCCGATTGTATGTACATTCGTTTTATTATAATTTTTTGAATTTTTCATTAAGGAATTGTAATTTTAATCGTTTTAAATGTGTTTCTTTAGCTAGAGATTTTATTTTAGAATTATTTTTTTTAGAATTAATATCCACCAAAAGAAGTGTAAAAATGTCCTCTGAAATTATAATTTTTATTTTTGCTTAAATTTTGTATTTTTGCTTAAACAGGCTCCTAAATTAGGAAATGTACTGATTTTCTATTCCATTGCATTTAAATTGAGGTACTTTTATAACTGCTTAAATAGGCCTAAATTGAAAATGGCATTTAGATTAGTGAAATATAACTTTAAGTAACTATAAGTAGGCTACGGGGCGATTGAATTAAAATTAATAATCATTAAAATTTTCTTTTAAGAATTAGTTTTCTTAGTTTTTTTAAATATAAATAGGCCCTTAACTTAACTCGCGATGTGTGTATTTTTTAGTTTTTATAAAAACTTTATTCGACCTTAAATTTGTAGAGAATATTTCAAACTTATCTAAACAAACATAAACGAATATGTACAGATCAAATGAAAAATTGAATGGAAAGTTTATTCCACTCTTTTAATAATAGGAAGACAATTCCATAAAATTTAACAACCAGAACATTTGCATCTCTTCAAATAATTCTTTAATCTATGTATGTATTGTATGGGAATGATAATGGATAGCGTAGTTTTTGGAAATCCAGCCGCTATAATGTTTTTTTTTTTTTTGGGCTTTAAAGTTATAAATCAAAAGCTATTGTGAGTACAATTGTCGGTAATGTTAGAAATTTTCATCACGAAAAACCTTAAACTTAAATTCTTGTGTTAAAACGAGATGGCAGTGTGTAATAATTTTTGGTTTACAGGAACATAGATTTTTAATTATCACAATAAATACACTCTCAAAAAGAAGAAAAAATTAAATGCGTACAATTTATTGTTTTTGTTTTATTTAAGAACTATAATCTTGATAAAGGTATTCGACATCAGTTTATTATGATCATAGACTGCCATTAAATACAATGTTTGTATGTGGCATTATTTTAGATCTTGACTGAAACATGCAAAATAGACCAACGCTAAAAGCAATATTGCAACATACAACAAGAACAACAACACAGCTATGCAGTGAACGACAACAATAAATTTAAGAACTTAAAAACGTGGTTTATATCGCCTGCTTAAGCTCTTTTTGTTTTTTGTTTTTATTGGTTAAGAACCACGAAAACCACGCGTCTGGTTATTTTTCTTCTACGCGAATGTTTCGGTTTGTATGTAGAATTTTAAACGAAAGTGAAACTGCAAGAAAAAAAACGAAATTTTGATACTCAGTTTAACAAGGGCAAACCACTCGTATATGGAGCAAATCAGCCAAATGTTGTAGCCGAAAAAAAGGTGGACCAAAAAGGAAAAAAAAGAAATGTAAAATAAAGTAAAAAAAGTGGATAAATGCAGCAGAAAAGGAAGAAAACGCCAACAACAAATCGATTGATCGTTTACATGACACTTTTTTCGGTGGACTTCAAGACAGACAAGAATGATAGAGACAGACTTCTCTCAACCAATGGAATTGAATCAGTGAACGAAATCTTTAAGGTGAACAAAAGCGATTACGATATACGCTACGGCGGTAGATATTTTAATTTTTAATTTTTTTAAATGTAAAGAATAAAGACTGCTTGTGCTCACAATATGTGTTGAATGAATTAAAAAAATAAAATTAAACTTTACTACAAGGTTTGTGGATCTATGGACACAGGCCTTTATATTGGAATCTAAATGAATATTAAATTTCATCAACCCACAAAAATGTAGTTGGAAACGAACCTTAGCATCTTTTCCGAAGACATGAAAACGAATCGGTGTAGATCGGGCTGAACAGTTATAGTTTTACAAGTAAAAATCTACGCCACAAAAGAATGTACGCAACAAATAATTGTTGCTATGATATGATAGTCTATGATAGTCTCTTAGAGATTAGATATTTGAATTATTTTACCTTTAAGCACCTTAAGTAGCCTTGAAATAATTGTATCACAAATTATCCCATTCTGTTGAAGATTTTGATGATTTTTGAGCCTGAACTGCAATATTATTTAGAGGCTAATAACGTGCTCTTGTAAATATTGTAATACTTGCCTACTTGAAGGTCGCAATACCAACTGAAGGACGGCTTCTCACACCACTTTTATTGTGTGTGCTAATTTAATCCATACGTGACGGAGGTTATAGTTTAAAATTGGCTTCGAACGAAAGATTTTGTTTAAACTTGTATTGTCAATTTTATTTACTCCCAGAGTTTTCTGCCAGAAATCTGCTGAGAGGAAGACTCATCTAACCTTATCTTTCCTAGCAGTATTTCCATTTTGGAAATCTATTTATTAAAGCATAAAAATATAATATAGTGTGGCATAATTACACCATGATGCAGGCTTTGCGCTTCATTGTGGACTTTTACAAGTCCTACGTGTTGTACTCTACTTAAATATGAACTCTTTTTCAATCGAAAATATATGATCGAAGTTCTAAGATAAATATTCAGAGAACAATACAATACAATACACAAAACAAGTCTGCTTTACTTTATAGAACTGTTTCAGGACTGAATAAAGCCATTCAAATAAATTCAATATTTCCAAGTTTTGTTGTTTTTGCATTGAAAACTCAAAACTTAACTGAACAGCATAGAAAAGAAAATAGTATCGAATCGAAGCTTATCGTACAGAATGAACCAAATAAACGTGACAATGTTTTAAACGCGTGTTATTCTTGTTGTTCTCTTGATTGTTTCTGTTGTTGTTTTTTTTGTTGATCGCTTAGAACCTAATGAGAGTGACAAGTAATGGTTTGTCATACGACGTGTCTGTAAAATGTAAATGTCATTGTAGTTTTTGTTTTTATTGTTGTTTGTGAGTGTGTGTGTCGTTATTTGTTTTAATTCCAAAGAACTTAATGTTTCTTTTGTTGTTGTCATGTTTATAATTTTTTTTTTGCATTTTTATTAGTTCACGAACAAAACAAACAAACAAAAAAAACGCATTTAGAACTCAAAACTCAGTATCAAATAATTGTAGAACGGCCACTGCCCCAGCCTCTGTTTTGTGAATCGAGTTTATCAGTGATTGGTTTTGTCTCGTTACACAAATTCGTTACAAATGAAAATGAAATGAAAAGCGTTTCTTTTTTCTATTTTTTTAGTCTGTTTTATGTGATGGTTGTTGTTACAGTTGCTATTGCTCTATTCTAGAAATACAATTTTCCAATTTATTTACTGGCAATCTTACAATGCAAATGGGTGGAGGTCTGTATCAGTGTTTTTTGTTATAATTTTGTTTTATTTTGTTTTTTTTTTGTTTTATTAAAACAAACAACGCCTTGCCAACTAAAGGACTGACACTAGCTGGTTATTTGACTGCCTTGCCTGTTGACAACAATAATTATTTTTTTTACAGATCCAATCAAGTTGACAAGACAAACAATTGATTATAATTGAAAATGAGAACAAGAGACAAATTTCCATTTCAAGGTTGCAAAAGTTGAAGGATATTCATTAGAATTTTTGTTTGTTTTGAAATTACAACAATTGCTAATTTTAACTGAAATACGAATCGAAAATAAACGTGTACCATATCAAAAAAAACCTTTAGAAAAGTTTTGTTCGGTTTCTGGGCTACAAGTTTTACTAGGCTGTAATGGACTCCACTCAAATATGGTCGGGTTTTTTTTGCAAATTTTTATATATTATAAGGAGATGCAGCTATTCAGCGGCCTTGGATTCGGTTTCAGCACACCAAAAAATTGTTTGCCCTGTGCAATTTAATACGTTATACGAACATTTCACTTCAACGTAAATCCCTAATAACAATCGGAAAACTTCTGCATGCATGTATATTCCCTCAAACATAAATTCCCCACCCTGATTCACTTAATTAGAAAATCTCTTTGCATTAACTCACTAAAATTCTATAGAATCAATGCGAATAAATATGTTAAACCGCCATAATTTGAATTTATTTTAGGCTGAAACAAAATCAAATCCATATAAAAATCACATACATATGTACATATGTACTTACCCTTCTTCTTTTTCTTCTTAGGATATTTTAATAAAAGAAGAAAAAAACATCATAGGAAATTACAAATAATTTCCGGTTGTCTTTGGATCATCCGGTCGCAACTAAAGTAAAAAAGGAGAAACAAATAAAGAAGGAAAAAACAATGCGTCATAATTTGGTACAAAAAAAAAAACAAAATTTTGTCTGAATTTTATTTTTGACGGCAGTTATACGAAAAGTTCACTATTTTTCCATTAATAGCCAGTATAAACAGCCGCTAGACCGCATTCTTTAATTTTCTTAATAATTTAAATTCAATTTCTTGTTGTTATTGTAGCAGTTCAAAGATTATAAATGACGTCGATACAAGGCAACGAGAAAAAAAAGCTAAAGATCAGGTATAAAAAATATTTGCAAGGTCAACTGCTAAATAAGGTTGATATTTTAAATCATTTACTTCGTCATTCATGCATTCATTCACTCATTCTTGGCTCAGTTTGTTGCCGTATTTTTTGTATTTTCTGGAAGCCAGCCAACACATGAATTTCACATGATGTTTAAATAAATGGAATTCCCTGCAACAAAAAGTTGAAACAGTAACATTTTTTTTTCTTCTGGTTTTTAAATTAACTTCAGTTTTTGAAAACACTGCCAAGTTGTGGTGAAAGAATAACGTTAACATGAAACGTAATATAACTTTTAAAGTTTCATACAACATTCAATTTGACATCCGAAAATATTTAAAATCGTATTCAAATACTAAAAACAACAGGCCTTTGGCACTCTACTTTTGGTATTTATTTCAATCGATTTTAACATTTGAGATAAATCACCTAAAAAATTAGCGTTTTCTGCAGTTGTATTTCCACTAAACTAAAGACTAAAATCAAAAGACTTAAGAAGCAAGCGTTAAACTATCAACAGCAATTTATTAATTTTTAAAATGTCCACAATTCCGTAAATGTGCCTTCGAACAAACAGACAAAGCCTGTGAAATTTTGCTGCTGATGGAACAAGTTTGGTACTTGAACTTCACAGGGATAACTGAAGCGTTGAATACGAAGTGTCACATGGCCAGTAGTGCAACTGTAGGCCATCGATTTCTATAAAGCTTATGCCGAATAAATACAAATTTCAGTGGTGAACGGTAAGAAAGTGGTGATCTTAAAATGAAGATAAAGAACATCATCATTAAGATTCTGCACCGAACACAATTGATGCATTTAAAGTGAGCATTCCTCGAATGCACCTCAATAACTTTTTTTTTTTTTTTTTTGGTATAAGATTTTTTCAAATGTTACAAAAAAGTTTACAAACTTTTATCACCAGCAATAATGTGCTATTATTTGAGCAATAACATTCAAATTTTTAATTATTTTCTGCCAAATTGTGTTTTTAAAATCGTTTTTATTTCAATAACAAGGAATGCATATTTGGTACTGGTTTTTTATTTTTATTAAATACGAGTTCTGTTCAGTTCTTTTTTTTTTGTTTTTTGTTTATAATTTATTTCAGATACTCTTTTTTGTTATAAATATCTGTTATAATAACTGTAAATTGAACAGGTTTTTCTCTGTTTAAATTGATAAATAATAATAATGAAAAAGTTAGAAATTAAATATGTATACATTTTTAATGATTATTTGTTGTCAACTCCAAACAATTGCTGATAAAATATTAAAATATTTCAAAATTTTTATAAAATCTTATTATTTTTTTATTTTTTGCAAAACGCTAATGTTTTTAATTTTATGCATAAATATATTTGATTGAATTTTCAGTTTTTTTGTTATCGAATCTTGAAAGGTCAAGTGCATAAATAAAAACAAAAACATGTTCTACTCGTGTTTTGTGTGTTTACAAAAATTTTTGTTTAAAATTTTGCAAATTTTTAATATCGTCTAAAACCTTTTTGTTGAATTTTTTCTTCATATTCATATTCATCAGATTGCAGATTGTCGTCATCATTACGTTTATTATAATTGCCTGTCTATCTACCTGTTTAACAGTTTAAATTAAAAAAAATTTGTTTTTAATTGTCTTATTAATTATCTACTTTTATTTGTTACTAATTTAATTAAAGAACCCTATAATTATAAAAAAAACCTGTTTATTTTGAAATTTTTTATATATTAATATATTAATGAACAGAATTGTTCCTTTTTTAATTTTTTGAAAATATTATGTATTGGCGCCATCAAAAATTGTTTGGTATTCGAGTATCAATATCTGTCCAACAAGGTTTTAATTCGAAAACAAAATTGTTGAAATTGATGGGAAAAAGGTGCCTTAAAAACAATCTATTTTAGTACAAGGCTTTAGTTTTCATCTTTAAGTCCATAACTTTAGATTCTCTGTAATCTTTAGCAAATATGTCGTATCAAAACTAATAAAGTGTGTAACGTTTTTAGAAGATAATAAAACTCTTTTAGATCAATTGTTCCTATAATATAATAATGCTATGAGGGTCTCCTAAACACATTCCAAGCGACACTCGCATACACTCGATTGTAAACGTTTATTTTTCATATCTGAGTGTCGTAATCGTTTGGTTCATTTACCAGCCACCAGCAAACCACGCTTTACATGTTGTCTTTTAACACTTATTTAATATGCAAGGAGACTTTTATAATTTTTAAAAATATTTGCAATATTACATTGCGAATGATAACAACAACAACAAAAAGTAGAGCAACAACTTATCTCAATGTTAGACAGGTCGAGTATAGTATACATATTTAGAATTTTACATTAGAATCTAAAGAATTTATTATTAAAATTCAATAGTATAGTCTACCATAATATTGTAATTTAACAAGGCTAGGTGTATCATGACCAACCTATACTCCCAATGAGACAGTAAATGATGTTCAATTTATTCATATTGCATCGTCTTTACATTGAAGATAACATGCTACTCATAGTATTAAGAATAAAATATGCTGGAAATCCAGATTACCAGTCTTGGGTGTTGACGAAATAAATGAGTGATTTTAGTTTGAGATTCTTCTTCTTCACAATCCTATGGTCGTTAGCCAGAATTAGAATAGAAGGCCAAGCGCCTCAATAGCACGCTCCTCTTCCTCTAATTTTTCACATCGTTTTCAACTTGATCTTTCCATCGGAGCCTCGATGGTAGTCTTTTGCGCTTTTCTCGGGTACATATTCGAAAGATCTTTTCACCTCAACCTAATTATGTTACACAAATCTTCAGTAAACTCCATAAATTGAAATATTTTCTAATTTTTGATGTATTAAAAGCAGAAACAAAATCACTTTTGCTTTCCTTTAAAACCTCTAAACCTATACACTTTTCTAATCGTCCAACAATCCATTAAAATTGCAAACCACTGGCCCATTAATCTTATCCAATAAAGGCAGGCAGGTAAGCATAAAATATAATGTACCTTGAAAAATATACAATAAAAAGGGAAATTCAGTCTACTACTCCATTTAATATTTTACAATATCATAAATCTTTACTCATAAAAAGAACTGCAACCTACACTTCTATTTTTGGTTTCATGAGTTTTAGGCAAAAAAAAAGAGAAAAACTGAAAAAGTAAAAGCAAAAGTTTACTTATGGAAGGAAATCTTTTGTTAAATGATTTAGAATTGTGACGCAGACACACCACTTCTGCTTGCATATGCTATAAATTCGTAAAGTAGTTAAAGTATATTTCTTTATAATTCACACTTTGCAAATATTTTATTAATCAGTAGCTAGAAAGAGAGAGAGAGAGAGACAGAGACACAGAGAGAGAAAGAAACTCAAGTGACCGAGGGATTATAATAATGGCAGATCACAACATTGGTGAGGTTATAATTTATGACTGTCACCATGACTTACAGCAGAGTTTAAGGGCTCACTATGCAATACAGTAAGTAGAAGAAGACCACGTTGGTTTCAACCTGTGTTGAAGTTCACAGGTTTATTAATAACGCCATTATAATTGATTCTTTTTTTATTATAAATTTTTTATTTACTGGTAAATAAACCCCAATAAATAAAGAAAATTGGCATTTCAAAATTTAATCAGTTTTACAAAGGAAAATTATATGAAATATTAAATTTCAATTCTGTTATATTCATTGTAAAATTTCTACTTTCATTTATTATTAAACAAAAAAAATATATCCCCTGAAGAGAGAAATAATCTATCGACTGTCTCTCAGCAGATTTCTGGAGAAAGCAAAACTCAAAAAACTGTCTTCGGAATCAACTTTAAACTATAGGTCCCACCACTTATGGATAAAATTAATACACAAAACATAAGCGGTGTAAGCAAATAGGTCGTAATCCTGATTGAAAGGTTGTAATGACGAATTATGTATGTTTGTATTTTAATATGAGTTTGGGAAAATGACGTTTTAATAATAATTTTACGCATAACCTATTTAGAGATTACAATACAGAAAATAATGTTTAATACTTAGATATATTATTGTTTTTTAGTTCAAATATAACACAACAAAATTTTTTTTAAAGCAAGTGATGGAAAATAATTAATTATTTAAATATCTTCTCAATATTTTTAAATAGTTTTTAAACGTTTTACTTGGTTTTTTTGCTTCACGTTTAAATTTATTTAATTCAACTTTTCTATGCAGAAATTAACTTGTTTTTAAATTCTGGTACTTCTTGTTTTTATTAATTTTTTTTTTTGTTTCTATTGTTGTTAAAACATAAATTAAAAATGATTTATTAACTTGAATTTATTCTACAACAATAGAGATGACAACAGACCACACCAACATTAACAAAAAAAGACTTATTTTTGTTTTATGAATTGAATAAGTAGACGTAGATGCAGAGGTAGAAGCAGTAGAATTAAAATGATTAAAATTGATCGGTAAGGATGCAAAGTCATTCGGAAAGTAAATCGGAATTAAAAAATTTATTGCAATTCAAAATTTATGAAGTAAAAGCTGGATTGCTTGGAAGTAAATTCATAACTTGCAAAGTTACTGTACATAAGGGCTTAAAACATATTTACTCCGTAAATCTATTTTGACCACCACTTTCTTAAAATAGTTTAAAAAATATTAATTTCTACATACATACATATGTATGTACTTATAAATCTTTAAATAAAACTTATCACAAAAATTCATCGTGTTACTCATACGCCTCGTCTACAATATACCAGAGTATAATTTATTTCCTCTAAAGGAATAAACGTGATGACACAAAAGACGATAAGCCCTTTTTGTTGTACATATTTGGTTGTTTAAACAGGTGTAAACAAAAAAAACAAAACAAAAATTAAAATCAGAAAACAAATTTTTAAGAACTGTTTTTACAGTTGCTAAGTTTTAAATAATCTAAAAAAAAATTTAAAAAAAGTTATAAGAAAAGAAAATGTTGTAAACGATTTGTTAAGGATAAATTTTCCATGTTTCTGGTATTTTTTTTTAAACGTTTTAAGCCACCACCAAATTTTACAAAATTATTTACTGCTCGCCGTTTTAAAAGCATTAGAAGCCCTTTTATTTTAAAGAAGATGTTGAGGTAGTAGTTGTGATTGTGTATGTGTTTGTAGTTTGTGGCTTCTTAAGTTGTTCCTGTTGGTTAAAGTGGCAAGTGTCGTTAGAGATAATGCTGGTATGATTTGTCTTCGTCTTTATTAAAATCCATTAATAGTACAAATAATTCTTGTTCAAGGACAAAATTATAATGTACATGGAACTATGTATGTATGTACGTACGTACGAATCTGCTGTATTGCTGTTTTTAACAAAATAAATCTCTACACAAAAAACTACAATAATAAATACAGCCATTCATTCATACTTATTTGATAAGGAATAATAAGTGACACTCAACATGCACCTCCATGTCTTATACTGCTGTGGTGTATTGAAATGTTAAATATTGTGTCCAGATTTTATACGTAAACACATGTGCAACAACGTGTTGCAGCAATGCCAAGCAGGAGAAAAAAACAAACAGCATTTTTTTTTGGTTACTGCTGGTCAAGGAGTAGTAAATTGCCAACAGCCAAACATAGCCACGCACTAGAAAAAATATTTACGATCTTATGCGTAGGGGATAAGGTAAAGATGCCTCCATTTATCCTCCAAACAAAACAAAAAAAAAAACTAATAAAAAAACCGAAAAGATGACAAATGTTTATTGGTTTTGATTTTGAATTCTATCTGCTAAGGTGGCAATAGTTCGTGGCAACAAAACAATTATTTATTATTGTTGTTGGCCACTTGTTTCTTTTTTTTTAGGGGACTGATTAAGATGCCAAAATATTGAAAACAAGCTAAAGATTATAAATTTAAGGGCTACACAACTATTATAATTTATAATACGCTTTGAATACCCAACAAACATTTAGTTTTAGTTCACATTATTCTTCTCAATAGTACTGGAGCGTGTATTTTAAATTATACACAAGATGATGCAAGCCGTAACCAAACAATATAATGCAAAGCCTATCTTTATTGCGTGAAGTTCTTTGCAAAGCGCTTAAAGGCTTTGCAGCACATATCCTACATACTTAACTACATAAAATCAATCACAAGAATGGACGTTTTTTTATCTTGAAGCCATAATTGATATATAACTTCATAACTTCCCAGAGTCTCTGCGGTATGAACAAAATATTTGTATTGTGTTGTCAAGTAAAGCGTTGTCCCCGTCTAGCCGGTAGGATGGATTTAATTGCTCACGTCACAGCCAAAGACTCCAATTTTATCGTAATTTTGTTTTAGAATAGAGAAAAAAATTATCTTGTTTACCAACTTTCATCAAACCAATGCTCAATACGACTCTAACTACTGCAGTATACATAGATAAAAATAAGGTGAACATTAATTTCGTTCCATGGAAGTGTTTTAATGATCTACAAATGAGATGGCACAGTATCGATATTCATAAAAACGATAAGTCAGAATTTTGCATATTTCTCGCAATTAGATTTTCTATTACATGCAAGCCGTTTTAAAAATTATTTTAATAGACCGAAACATCTATCTTCTCATAAAAGCAAGAGATTACATCAGTGTTTTGTTATTTTCAAATAATTTTTTCTCTAACTGTTCTTATTTGAGTTTATAGGGGTTTATCGTAAATTTCATCTAGAATTTCAGAATTATATATGTACGTCCTATAAAGCTTTTTACATAAAATTGTTTATAGTTCTTATGAAAAATTAACAATTTAGTTTTCTTTATAAAACAAATAAAAATTTTAATATTGCTGATTTCTTTAGAAAGAATACAGTTCCAATGAACTTGAAGTATTTCGTTTATGTTTTATATAAAATAAAAACTACAGAAAATAGACTCTTGGGCGCCTTAAAAGATCTCCAGATGGGATAAACTTTATAAAAAAATGATCAAAATTAAACTTCATACGTAAACTTAAAGTATTTTCAAATGATATAATAAGACTTATTTACTTATTATTTATTTTTTAATTAATTAGAATACAATTACAAATTAACTTAGACCATATCCTCGCTGTAGTGTAACAGATCAGAGTATCTGATGGGAATCGAACCCACGATATAAAAGTATTTCCATAGGTATAAAATTTAAAAATTTTGGACGTTTGGCAATCGATGAAAATAATACTACTTTCCTCTCTTTATCAAAGCTTAACACGTAGGCCTGATATACAAATTAAAAAAACAAATGGTGTCACAAAAGTCCTATCCATTGGCAATGGTAAGATGGGATAATGAAACCTGAGTTATTTCCTAACCATCTAAGGAACCTTATAGTAGTGATAACGGGACACTGGCCTTTGGGTTCAATTGCCAGAAGACTGGGAATTTCTCATAATGACTTCTGCAGAAGCTGCAACGACAAGAAAGGAAAGATGATCACAGAACATCTTCCCTGTCTTTGTCCGGGGCTTGGAAACCTGAGAAGTAAAATTCTTAGACACACAGAAACTGAAATGATCGAAGATGACCTTTCAAAATGCTACGCACGTTATTCAAAATACAAAATACTTGCGAACAAGATACGTCACCTATTATGAAAACCGCATATTTATCTAATACACCCAAGAGATTATAAGCAATAATAAGTGTTATTAAAAGCCTTTAAAAATGCAAATTTCTTTAAAAAAAAATTATCAAAAAAGTGTTCTTGGCTTCTTTTCTTAAATTTGTTTCAATTGACGTAAAATGTATCTAAAATGTATTAAAATTTCAAATCAAATGAGTTTGAAATTTAAAACAAAAAAATAATTTAAGTTTGGAACATAACAGAAAAAAAATAAAAATTTTGATTTGAAACTTGTTAGCCAAGGTTATCTATTCTTATCTTGTCAGACCCGCACGTTTCAACACAAGTTCTTTATGCTGCTTAAAAGAAGAAAAAAGTTTTTATATTCAAAGAGAAACAAATTATTTTTATTCTTCTTAGTTTAACGCTTAATTTGCATACCCGGCTATTTAGTTATTCAAATTGCGAATAATTCATTTAGAACCACCACTTGCTCTTTTTTCATTCTTGTTCTTTTCTAAAGAATAACAAACCGTTTTAATATGATTTCATTAAGGGTAACTTATTTGTATCATTTAGAATAGAATTTAAAACGCAAATGTCTTGTTACCCGCATAACTATTCAAAACAATTTAAGTTTCGCCAAAAGCTAATCAAATATGTATGATAACTCAAGTTACAGTTTGTATCCACTAAAACACGAACGAAATACATATATTTTCTTTGAAGGTGTAGTAAAACACTTTCATAAGCAACAATATTTAGTATGTTGTGTCCACCCTTTTCTAAATGGCTATGGCATTAATTCTTAATTCTTTTTGTAAAGCCTCACTTAATAATGTGTTGGTGAAAAATTAGAAATTAAAAAGACAAGTTTCCACCACCTTCAAACACGTTCAAAGGCATCGGTGACAATCAGTTAATTAGTTTCAATACACACACACACATATATTATGTAAACCAGTCTTCTAATCTGGTGTGTTAGGCATGAGCAAACTGCGTGCTACTTTCATAGAATTTAGTAGAAAAGCAAATACAAAAAATTTAATCTTTAAAGAGTGTTAAAAACAATCAAAGTTAATGAAATTAATAGACCATTTGTGTTGAAAAGAAAGAAAAAGAAAAACTGGATTTCGATTTTAATTGCTCGCTTTGTGACGTTTATTGCCATTCCTAAGGTGCCAGAATTATTAACGCCTAAGAAATCAATCATACTTAGGGATGGGAATTGAAGATTTGGCAATTAAAGATTTTGTAAAAAATGTTTCACGCATATTTATGAAATAAAAATTAAGTTGACAAAAATCATTATCTGTCGCCAAGTGGTAGAAATATAACAGTTATTGACATCTTTTCAAACGCATACATCACAAGCCATCCATACAACAAACAGCAATTATAGGAATCATCAAATGCTGTGAATAGCTGTCTCCTCAACTGGCACAAATACGATGAAAACTATCGAACTTAAGCACCGATAACATCAGGTTGGCTTTGTAAGATAGCTTTTGCTGTCTAGGCAGCAATAATGACAACAAATGGCAGCGCACAAACAGAAGTAAATAATAGGCTCAATAACGCGAGAGCGACATTCGGATGACTATAGTCAATGTGGAGAAGCTCCAAACGAACCAAGCTCAGAATATTCAGTGGATGTTTCAAATTAACTTTGTTGTACGAGGATCACAAATAAAAGGGAATGGAGATGGATCGACCATACTATCAGAAAGAACCCTAATAGTATAACAGGAATGGCACCTGGGTGAAATCCTCTAGGTTAGAGAATCCGTGTGTGGTTGGCCAAGAAGTACCTGGAAACGTTCGATGGTCTAAGATCTAGGACAATGCAATCTTACGTGGAAAAATGCAAAAATAATAGCAGCCAACCGTATAAGATGAAAACACTTTGTGGAAGTCATTTGCTCCCAAGAGAGTCAATTGAAAACAAAAGCAGATGCATCCTATATTTTAAGAGGATATCAATGAGAATTACAACCAGAATTATCCACAGTAGACACAGTACACCTTATGGATTTTTTTTTTTGACTAACACTCTTCCTATATGAGGTGGAGTAAAACTTACAGAAACTTAAACATCATGGGATCAGCAGCACATAGCTTTGTTGCTGCAACATGTTGCAGCATCCTGCATTCCCTATCGACTATGGTAGTTAGCGCAAAATTCGATCTACATAAGCATAGTTGACCAGCGTTCCACTTGGTAATGTATTGTAATGAAATTTCTATAAATCTGTCGCACTCATACCTTAAGTGTTTTCCTATGATGCTGGTGCACCATGTACGCTATTAAAAGGCTAAGAATTTTCCACTATTTGTGAAGGTCTAACCAGTTTTTTTTTACCCGCGTGTAAGTAGTCATCTGACTGTAAGCAAAGGAATAACTTTTTTTTTTTTTTTTTATTTATTTATAAAAAAATAAACATATACATATGTATCTTAAACTAATCATAGCCTCAGCACCAGTAATTTATGGCATTAGAGAGGCATGTTGGCAACTTAATTAGATATTCATAATATATAATATTTACATAAGTATATACATTTATTTTGTTCGTATACAATGCCTAGGCATATATACCTTATCCATGTACACGCATGCATATGCACACATATGTATACATGCATATATAGAGGATGTCCCCATATTAAATAAAACATAAGAAAGAAAAATGTATACGTATGTATATATCAATAAATGTACAATTCAATTTCCTATAAATAATAATATTACAAATCTACATAAGGAGTGTCTCAATGTTCATTAATAAATATCTTTTCAATTCCCTTTTAAAAACCGCAAATGTTTCTATATTCTTTAATAACATAGGCAGGTCGTTGTATGTACTCGGCCCAGCAAAGCTAATACGCTGTTTCGTCAATTACTTACTCCTATAAGTTGACAAGATTATTGTTGGACTAAAATGGAATGACATAATTCATTATTTGATCTGAAATTTGACTTGTGTTTTCACAA
This sequence comes from Sarcophaga subvicina, assembly GCA_936449025.2. Lineage (NCBI taxonomy): Eukaryota > Metazoa > Arthropoda > Insecta > Diptera > Sarcophagidae > Sarcophaga > Sarcophaga subvicina. The sequence goes on from OW388084.2 coordinate 1,676,874, forward strand.
CACCTTTACTGCTTGTCTCTTACATAAATTTAATTTTTAATAGACTCTCGTATATTCAAATTATGTTAAATTTTTTTGAACAATTGATTTTTTCCGTAAATTAAGTAATTTAATGATTTGCCAATTAAAAAGCAATTGAAGATCAAAAAAGAACACCCCGCCTTAAAAACAATTGAATTCAAGATCCATGTACCTGTACCTGTACAAAGACATTTTAAAAATTGTATGGAAATGAAACAAAGACTTCAAATTAAAATATCTTTTCAAGAGTTTCACTTCATCAACTATACAACGGTTTCTTAAGTAGGCCTGTAAGTGAGACTGACAGATCGTCAGTAATAAAGTCTACTAGTTTTCGGTTTTTTTATTTATTTTTTATTTGTTTTTATTTAAATGTTATTATTTTTTTGTTTTCGGTTTAATGATCATTAATTAATTGGAAGAGAGAAACATTAAAGTTCGTCAATTAAAATTTTTTAAATATTTCAAACAATTTAATTGTGAAGTAATTTTCAAATCATCAGGTGTTTTACCTATCAAATGGTGGCAAACCTAACGAACAGAGTCCCCTCACTCAATTATTATATTTGCCCCAGGTAAAGTGTACGAGTACAAATGATTCGTTATGTTTGCTGCCCTGTGCGGAAGTAATTAAAATTATTGCAGAAAATTATTCATTCAATATATTTTTTTGTTTCTTTGTTGTTGTTGTTGTTGTCCTCGACAGTCATTGATAAAGAAATTTATTGAATGATTTTGAAACTGAACTGAAGATCTCACAGGGTGGTCCTTCTAACGAAATGTTTTTGTTTGGGGTTTGAAACATAGAGACTGAGATACGCTGGATCTATCCGACAATTTGGTGAGAGTAAGATATTTTCAAATCATTCGACAGAGTAGGGTACGCTGCTCTTCTATTCTTCTATTCTTATTTGGTGTTGGTAGCCACTTCTCTCGTTTTATATGCACTATACGGGTTGTTATCCCATCAGACAAGTCCAGGTTAAACTCAGTTGTGCAGTAAGCTTCTGTTCAATCTCAACATTATATTTTATTTTCAAAGCACCAGATCTGGTTTCTTTTTTTCAATAAGAAGGATTATTCTTGTTTATGAGACAATAAACAGAAGGAAGGCATGTTATTCAGTGAATTTCATAAAATATCTTCCAAAACGACTGTCATCGTTGCACTAATATACCCCTAGATTTAGCACCAATACACCTCTTAAGTTTAAAAAAGCTTTCATCATCATCATCATCATTTGTGCTTAAGCAACGACACAAATTTTTTATTTTTCTTCTTGCGGTTACTGAAAATAAAAAGAACTCCCTTATTGACAGAGTCTATTTCATATGCCCTCCTCTAAAAATATATCCGCATGGGTGTTTACTTGCTATTAAAAAATTTAAATTAATTTTCAAATGAAAAAAGCAAATGCTTTAGTTTTAATTCGTTTTTTTTTTGTTAATTCTTCTTTAATAATTTTTGTTGTTGTTGTTGTTAAGACAAATTTCTTGTCTATTGTAGATCAATTGATTAATTAGTTTATTGCCATATAATGACACCCACCTCTGGTTAATTAAATTAATTTTTCAATTTCATATGAGCAGCTTAAAAAACACAACAAAAAATTATTTTTAGGAAAACAACAACAACTTATTCGTTTAAATTATGACTTTCGATTAATTTTTATATGTGATCTTTGAAATTGTATGGCAGTAATATGATCCATGGGTCTGATAACAGAAAAAAATTTGTTTTGCATTCTTTTATAAAAAGTTTTAATTCTTTACCGATACGGTAAAAATCAATTTTTTATTATTTAATCTTAAGCAGGAAGATTAGAATAGAGTGGAAATCAAGTAATAAAAAAAAAGTACAGTGGGTTGTTAATACAATGAAATGGGATTTTAAATTTATTTGAAATATTTTACTTCAACCATATAAGAGAGGTGTACTCATCAAAAGATCTTTGATAAAAGATTCTAGAATGTTTACTTATTAGTATAAATATTGAATAATGGTGAAATGCAGACGATTATGTTTAGTTCAGCTATAAGTGTTGCCCCGAATGGATAAAGTTATGCACACCACATGGAAGTTGTGAGAAGTTAGGACGTAATCTTGATTAAAGACTAGCAACGACCTATAACGTATGTGTGATATCAGTATCTGTCTAAGAGTATGTAATTTCATGTCTCTTAAGATCATACAGTGCACAAAAAGAATATTTAAATTTTGTATACGTTATATACAATGTATTCTATCCATAAATAGACATCACTTTGTATAATCTGTTCAATATTTCTTATTATTTTTCTTGGAACATCAATCTATTCCAAAAGAAAAATCAAATGAAATGAATCAAATGAAATGATTGAAAGATTCTTTTAAAATAAATTTGACTATCAATGAAAATCATGAAAAATCAAAATGATAAAAATCCTAACACTTGCAACGAAAAGTTATTTTGTAACCAATTCTGTTTATATAAGAAGAACGGCCAGCCAATAATAATTTCATAATCAAACGTAAACTAAAAAATATATGTATGTACATATATTTGAAGCGTTCAGACGTAATACGTGAATCGATCAAGGTCAATTAAAGGAATTTCATACGAAACGCCCTAATAAAATGTTTATTAAACTTTTACTTTTGTCCTTAAAGCCCAAACAAAAGATTTCATTTCGTTTCGTTTTTATTTGATTTCATTTTTAATAGTTTTCATAAATTCACGGAAGTTTGGTTAATTGTTAACACATACATATGTACATACATACACACACTATTGATTGAAATGATTATAAACAAATTTTATCAATAGAAAAATAATACAATAATGATTGTAACGAATTTGAAATCAGAAATCAAAAATCAATCAAATGTACAGAAAATATAAAACTTTAACTGACTTTTACAAGGCAAATGCTTAAAATATTATTTGTGCGTTGAAAATTGTTATTCAGAATATTTGTTATGATTGTCACAACGCCTTAGAAATTCCAAATTATCAAATGAGCCTTAAGTGCCGTGATTCAGAATGTGAATTCATTTGAAATAGCCAGTATGACTGGACATAAATGAAACGCCAGAAGAAACAAAGAAAACAAACAAACGCTGATGATTTCTTTAATTTCAACACAATTTTAATTCATGTTTTAGTTATCGTTATTGTTGTTGTAGTTTCTTTTTTTAAAGAAATTAAAATCAATTTAATTTAATTCATACGCTCAGTCAGCAAAGTCAATGTACGATTGAATTGGTTATTGTAAATAATTTTTTTTTATATACAAGAACCTTGTCAATGATTTAAAATTTTAGACACTTTAAATAATACCAAGATTTATTTTTAAAAATAAATAACACAATAAAAATACATTGTTTAGTGACCACAAACTTATAAATTATAAAAAAAATACTTTTTTCAATATAATATACACTCTACACTGTACACACTTGCTAATTGATTTGCGGTTGATACTGTAATACCAGTGGAGGATCCGGAATGAAATTTACTTGGAAGTTTTAACAGGCATACTACGATGCATAGAACTAAAAACCAAACGCTACAATAGATCCTATAAAACTGTACACATCACATATTGATCACATTGAGAAAAAGCCTTTACAACCTGCAGTCTACACTTCACAAAGTGTGAGAAATTTTCTTTTGCATTATGGCAGACCACAGTTTTCTCTCTCAATGCTTGGTCGATCCACTCGTAAAGCCTGATCGGAACTTTTTGTAGGTGTTAGATGGATTAATAAAATAAAATGGATAACAAAAGTCTTTGGGGATATCTTTCTTAAATCGCTTAAAGGTTGCGGTGTAATATTTTTGAGTAAAAAAATGTAAATTTAAATAAAAAAAATTAATTAACTTTCCAGATTCTCATTATATTGTAACGAGCAATCAATGAAGATGTAACAAAGAAGCACCACGTTAAAGTACGCGAAGAGAAAATCTATTACGTTTTTAATAAAAATAAAAGCAACAACAAATGAGAGGAGAATCGTCATCAATTAAAAAATCATATGTAAAGCTTTTTTCTTGTTGTTGCTGTTGTTTGTGTGTTTTTGTATTTTCTTGTTCAAATGACCTTTAAGAGTTTCCGCTTTTGATTTTTTGTCCATTGTTACTGTTGTTATTCAGTTTATTGATTAACTAGGCAATTTTTGTCCAATTCATGTGTAATAATCGTATTTTATTACCAAAAAAAAAATATTTTTTTTACGAATTTTTTAAAAATATATTTTGAGCTTCTGTAGGAAACGTGATCTGCTGGAGTTATTATCCGTTTGTATATATATATGTACATATGTATGTATGTATTCCGAAGAGTACGAATATTATTGACATGTTTTTTTTCGGAAATTATTGTTTATTTTTGTTGGGAATAGTTATTATTGTATTTAAATTAGTTTTCATTAAATGAATAGCAGTTTTTTTTGTTTATTGTCTTATGCGAATGTGTGAAAATTTTAATTAATTTTTGTTTTTGTTATTGTTTTTTCTAATTCTATTAATATTGTTAAAAATAAAATAATAAAATTCGATTGTCAAGTTGAATGACATTTGTGCTATGGTTTACATACATACCTAATTTCCTAGAAAAAAATACAAACAAAAAAAACTACATACATACATACGTAAATATAGGCCACCTCTTAATAAGGTTTTTTGGTTATTTTTGAATGTCATAGAAATGTAGCGCACCTAATAAAACATTATATTCCTACTCGAGTGGCAAACAATGCTTTACAGTACATCTCTGTTTATGTAAATGATTTTAGAAAGTAAGAACACTGCAGACAAATGGAGCTCCCCCTTAATTTTATTACTGCCATTTCCTTGTCTCCCTCTTTTGACACATGGGTTAATTTTCTAATGCAATTACTTAAAGTATTCAAATTGAAATGTCACCTCATTTGCTCTCTCTCTCTAAGAGTTATTGTTGGTTTTTTGTTGTTATTTTTTAACAATTTACCGACGATGTGCTTTGCAAAGCATGCACTGCCCAAATGTTTTGAGTTTCTTTGATTGTTTGTATGTATGTAAATATCATTGTGGCTACTCATTTTCTAAATACACATGTATTGTTTTCATTGTTTTATCAGAAGTGAAGAGCTATAAACAGTTACAGAGATCTTTGAATGTTTTTGCTACTCGTTCACTTGTTTTACTTTCATGATGATGAGTAATTTGCTTTAGTATTATTGAACCCCCCACTCAAAAAAAAAAACACAACAAATACCGCCGTACTTGTTATTGTTGGGGTTTTTTACTTTTGTGTTTTGTGTATGTGTGTGTATATTTTTTTATTTTAATTACTAAATTTTTAGTACCGTTGCTGTTATCGTTCTGTGTTTTTTATAATAATTTTAATTTGGTGAACTTTTGAAACTTTACGTTTCGTTCGTGTTTCTTTTTTTTTTGTTTTTTTTTTTGCACACCCTGTCTCACCAAACAAATCACTTTTCTATATTATATAGGCATACATACATACATACATACCTACATATGCATGAATGTACTTATAAGAGTTTGTTTAGATTTGTGTAAGTAATTATGAATGCAATTGTTATTGTATTTGCTTTTTTTTGTTTTTTTTGCTTAATGTTTGTTATTGTAAAACGTTTAAAACAGTTGTTATTGTAATCATGTTTTTCTTATGTCTTATTTCTAAACAAAAAGGGAGCTACAAATTAATTTTCAGTTTCAGTTATTATTCTTGTTGTTATTGTTTTAATAAAGCAAGGCCATTTTGAACAACGTTCGTTCACTGTCGTAAAATATTGCAATACTTTCTGTTTGCCTGCCATTTTTGTTTGATAAATTGAAATTGTTACTACGAGCATAGTAAACAATAATTATTATATGTTTTGTTGGTGCATTAGTACATATTTTTGTTTGTTATTGTTTTGTTTTGTTTGTTTTTTTTTCTTGAGATTTTTAATGTAAATGCTGCCGAACATTCGAATCATATTTATGACATTCACATTTTATAGTTTTTTGTTTTTCTTTACGAATATATGAAAAAATAAAAGAAATATTTTTGTAGGTTATATTTATAAAAGAAAACCGATTGACAGATTATTTTTATTGAAATTATATTAAAAAAAATTTTTATTTTGGAAAGTAAATAACGATTCGATTAACGATTATCTCTCCTGTTATTGTGTGCTCCTCCCTATTTCCCCCCTCCTAAGCAGAAACAATATCCCAATATTTTAATTTTACGATACTTTTTTCGAAAAAGTGGTCAAAATCATGACCCATTGGGAACTTTGATAGGAAATCTAGTATATATTGCATTTAGAAGATAGAAAAGCAGTGGTTAGTCCGAAGACTATGTTTTTTTTTGCACAGCTGGATATTTACATTAGAATTGTTTCAATCAAGTCAGACAGGCCGTATCCCACGGTAGGATCAAGAGCAGATTATCGCATTATTATCCTTTTTTTCTTGAGCCTACGACTGAAGTGGCCTATAAAAATAGTAGAAGTAAATCGGCGCTGACATCTGCTGCTCTCTGAGTTTCAACTCTTACGAAACATTGTTAGGGGACATCAACTTTAGAATCTCCAAATCTTTATGGTCTAGACAACACAAAATATTGTCGTATTCGTCAAAGTTATTAAAGCAGTTGTGTCTTGAGCGTATACAGCTTCAAATATATACAGACAAGAAAGAGTAGTGTAGCCTTGTCATTTATCCCCTAGCCATTAACGATTGATCCGTCGAAAAAATTTCTAATTGCGGTGCAACATAGGCTAGTCTGATGTAAAGTTCAATCACACATAATTTTCTTTGTGAACATCCGGCAAGTACGATAATTTTTTCCTGGCTTTTTGATAATTTCCTTTGTATAAAAAGTAACGACTTGACCTTGAATAAGTTTAACCATTTTAAACCATGACATGCGACAAACAGTGTCAAAAGACATTAAAAAAATTTACATTTTTATTATTTGTTTTTAGATTAAAATTACTTTAATTAACAATTAGTAGGTAAACAAATGAAAAATAAAAATCTTTTAATTAAAATTCTTTTTCTTTATGAGCGAAAAACAAAAGAGAATTAGATTAGAAACGGGTAACAGAATTATTCTAGCACTTGCAGAACCTGTAATGATTTCATTTTATGCTTCTTCTTAATTTTATTTAATATTTTATGTGCGTAACAATTGCTTGAACAAATTTGAATGAAAATAAAACAAAACAAACAAACAAAAAGCGGATCTATATAAAATTGTAGTGTTAGAATTTTAGTAACGAATATGTTGTAGGGGCATGTCGGCGGATTTGTTTTCCCACAATTATTCAAATTTTTCTGTCTTGTGTGATCTTTTTTTCTTTAAATATAAAAAATGATTAATTTCGAAAAAGAAATAAGTTTTTGAAAAGAATTCAAACAAACACAAGTAAATTGAGCATGTAAAACAAGTAGGAAGTACAAGAAATTTAATAAAAAAAAAACAAAGAATTTTAAATTATAAATAAAATGTGTATGGACCACAACAACAGCAACAAGTTTCAAAATAGATTTCATTTATAATTTTTTTGGGATTTTTTGAAAGTAATAGCGTTTAACCAAATAGTGTGTCTGTGATTCATTCAATTATCTTTTAAAGTTCAAATTTATCGTAATTTTTTTTGTATTTCTTTTAAATGTCAATGGCCGGCCTTTAAATTTTTTATATCTTTGCCTCTAAATTAAATGAAAACAATTAAAAATTAACAAATTAAAATTAATTTTTTTTTTCATTATGTTCACTAGTATTCTTTCTCAACAGTTATTTAATAATAAACATTTGCGTCTGTATTGACTGCCCATCAATGGCATTTAAAATGTCGTTTCGGCCTTAACAACTTGTACGAGATTTATTCTAAAAATAAAGAAAAGTTTGCAAAACACAAACTGGATTTTGAGATTACAGATATGTACACCCATGCATATGATCAGTTCTATCATGTATCTTGACTTACGAATGTTTGTTGTGGTAATCCCTTGACAGGACTCAAGAAATCTAAAGGAAGTGAAAACTTTTGGGAGCACTGATTACATGCATGATCATTCATTGATAGATTGATCGGAAGAGGTGCTACTGTGAGTCAAAGCATAATTTCGAACTCGAATGGTAAGGCTACTAGGCCATTAAAATGTTTTTATCACTTGATTAGACTCGGACAAAAGTTGATGATGAATGTGGTTGTGGACCTATGTATATTTCTTTAAAAATTAATAGCAGTACAACGAATTCAATATAATACCATAAGAAAGGTCTATAAATTAAGAATACATTTGGGGAAAACCCGCTAATAAAAATCTAAAATATCCCAAATTAATAAATTCGCTAAAAAAGAACTTTTTTTCTATTCCAAGTTTCTCAGTACATAGTCGGATTTAAAAATTTATTAAAATATCTACAGCAACAACAACATCAATAAAACCATTCAAATAAATGCCACAATTAGAACAGCAGCAGAAACACATAAAAAAATTTAAGAAAAAATGATGTAAGACTAAAATTTAAACAACAACAACAACATCGTCAATATAAAAATCTTAGCAAAAGAAAAATGCGTCATCAGACATATGTATGTATGTATGGATGAAGATACGAGTATATTGTATTAAAATATTTAAATTAATTTTTATTATCTTCTTTTTTTGTTTTGTTTTATTTTTTTTGACAAAAATATTTATTTAAACAAATTAAAGCACAAAAAACAACAAAAAAAATAACATTTGAAATAGAGTAGAAGGAACTTGTCTAAAAAAACTTATTTTATAGCAACAACAAATAAAATTATTAAAATAAATATAAAAAAGTTAGAAGAACAACCCAACACTCTTGATTATGCTCTAAAATTTTAACTTTAAATATTATTTTTAACAATACGTGTGTGTGTGTGTGTAAATATACATACATACGTGACAGAGAGAGAGAGAATACCAATTAGAGTTGTATCTGCTAAACAAAAATAAACGAAAACTACACACACACACTTTAATAACCCAAAGTTCTGTTTTAGCACGTGAGCAAAAACACTCAGTACTTATAGCAATTGCAAAGAGATAGAGAGAGAAAGAGACAGAGAGAAAACAAATGAAAAGTTATTCTCCAGTTAATTCCACTTCAAAAGCTTTAATATTTACAAAACAAAAATTATTTACTTATTTTTTTTTTCACAGAGAGTGACGATACAAAAGTTTCAATGTAAACAATTTAGCGGTTTTCACTGAAAAATATTCGTACGAAAGGTATAAATGTGATATATAATGAAAGCTTTAAGAATATTTATTGCTAGTCCCAGTCACATCACATTGTGTTCTCGTTAGAAACCTGATAAGGTACACTAAAGATCTCAATCTCCTACCCCCCTCTCGTCCAGACAGCCATACTCATAGTACTATTCAGTTATAATTTGAATGCTATACAAATAGTAGTGGCTTGGTCTTTCTTCTTCAATATCCACTTAATTATCATTTCTAGGTCTTACCATATTCGAAATCCGATCAATTTTTATTCTGCGCTGAATTAGTACATAATTACATACTAAATTACAATGGCATTTTAGCGTTTTATTTTTTTGTCACATTTATTACACTTATTGTCAAACACTGCGAAAACTTTGAGAAATGAGAAGCTTTATTGAGACAGAGAGTAAATTCAAGTTTTATTTACTGTTAAGCAAACAAGTACGTGTTTGAACGTGTGTTCATATGGGCTTTTATAAGCGTGTTGTGTGAGAGAATTGAAACTAAAATCGTAAGAAATAGTAGAAGAAGAAGAAGACGAAAAAGAAGAATCAGAAATAAAAAATGCCATGGCCGTTTGCTAGAGTTTAAACATTAAAGCTTTTCTTTTCTCATATAACCTCCGTCTCTTTGCCTCCTTTGAATGTTTTTGATCAACAATTCTTCGTTTATTCTTGGTAAAGTGCAAAAGTTTTGTTGTGTTTTTGCTTGTGGTGGTTTTTTTTGTGTTATTTGGTTTTCAATTTGTGCATATTGTTCACTGTATCTGGATCTGTTGCTGCTGCTGTGGATTGCTGCGGTTTGCTGCTAATATTGGTAGTGGTAACTTGTGTTGATCAACACCGTTACATGTTTAGTTGACTTTAGCACCTTAAGGTGAGCGGTATCCTAAGCGCGCCACACTCAGAACTTGTGAATTCAATTTTGGAACCACAAAAAAAATATTCTTTGAAACGGTTTTTTAAACTACAAATGGTAACGAAATAATTGAAAAAATTTAACAAAAGCTTTGCATTTAAATAAAAAGCATAAAGCATTACAATTTATTTACATAAATTAAGAAAAAACCAAATAAGTGAAACGAAATAAAATAAGTGTTCTCAATGTAAGGTGTTGAGTGCCAGAAACAGTTAAAATTTAAAAAGAAAAGAAAAAAAAACAAAAGACTTAAGAAACAAACCCACAATAAAATTACCCAACATACGGAAAATAAAACGTAAAATTAACAATAATTGATTGTGTGTGTTTGTTTAATATCACTAACCAAACTTAATTAACAAACAAACAAAAAATTACAATAAAAAAATCAAATTTTTTAAACTAAAATTCAACGAAAAAGAAAAAAGTGATTTTCATTTCAACCACAACAAACAAACAGCAGCAATAAGAGGATTTATAACAAACAATTTCGAAATCAAAAGGTAAGTTTTTTAATTGTTTCGTAAATAATATTATAAAACAATTAATTTTGTTATTATTGTTTCTAAAAATAATAAACGTACAGAATGTCATTTATTGGCTATTGTATTTCTATTTCAAACAGCCTTGACTTTTAAATAAAAGTGTTTTTTTTTGTTGCCTTTATATTAAATTAATAATAATAATAAGAAGCGAAAACAAAAACGTTTTAAAGCAATAATGAATTCTTTTGCAAAGAGACAGAGACACTTGTTAATACGATAATTGCAATTTCTGTTCTTTTTATTCTTATTTGTTCGCTTACAATAAATTTATCTTTCAAAACTGATTTTTATTTATAAAAAACCCAAATAGCAACAAATTAAATGCTTAATATTTTTGTAATAAATTGCAACTGATTTCATTAAAAAAATAATTGCTTTAGAACACAACTGTCAATTATACAATCAATGCCGTGGAGTATTAAACAGCAACAAATTAAATTAAATTATTTAATAATTGGCAAATAAACTTATTATTAAAATAAAATACAAGTATTTTCTTACCGCAATTGTTTGTAAAATTTTATTTATATTCTTTTGATGTTTTATTAACAATATTTAAATATTTGATAATTTTTAACTGCTCTGACAATACGTGGTCAAATGTTAGCTGTTGTGATGAAATATTTCGCTAAGACTTGTTTATCTCCCTCATTCTGGTTCCACCAAATACACAGCGTTTCGTTGGTGTCATGAATATTTCACTTTGAGATTGATTTTTTGAATAGCCGGCCTTCAGACACGATTTCGCGGTTTTCGATTTTGAATTAATTTTTCATTGCTTGTAAATTTTCAAAGATAAAATAATTCTCTTGCATTGGCTCAGCACTATAAATAATCAAAATCATTTGTACCACAATTTATTTGCTTTTGACTAACTCATACTGCCTGAAGAGCTACCAATAGTTTGGTAAATTCTTTTTTCAGTTTAACAAACATTTCATGGAATAATATCTTAAAATCATAACTTTTGAACAAGACAAATCATCTCACGCAAGTTCTAATAGATGGAACACAGGCTTTAGTTTTACAAGTGATCTGGCTATTGTAGTATCACGTTTCAATTCGCCGTAATATATAATCAGGCTTTAAAAAGTAATAGTAAAATGGTGGTCGTCGAATGATCAATTCTGACAAAGAGATACTTTTGCACTTTACATTTATGCGGGGGCGTAATCTCTCTATTAATTTTAGCCTAACTTGCTGAAACACTTAATGGCGACGTCCAGCCCCGTTCATGCAATTTTCGAACTGTAACCGAACCTAAGTGTTTTGATTACCCCAGTTAATCTGGGTATCTTCCGATCGGTATAAAAGTAGGCTAAAGGAGAACAAAACTATTAGTTTTCTTGAAGCACTTAGCTTTCCATTGCGCTATTGCGCTATTGCGGCCCTTGAAAAGCTTGCCGATAGACTCGATGTTTCCTTGCTTCTGCAGTTTTCAGCACTTGCTATGGTTCTCGGCATCTTTTTTCTGTTATCTTTGACTGAGAGTTTCACATTAAGGAATATCGAAATAGCAAGATGGTTGGATTGGTTGCATAGAGAGATTATTTGATTTTCAATTTGGATATTTGCCTCATCTTACCTTGGCTATACAGTGATGTGTAAGTGATACAATTATAAAGCACCTGGCGTACAAAGTTAAAAACTGTTTTTTTCATTCGTTTAATTACAGCTCTTTTAAGATCTCATTTCCTATTTCATGTTATTTTCATGTGAAATGTTCAATTTTTCATAAATAATAACCATGAACTTTAAAAGTAAGGCTGGTTCAAACAAAAGAGTTAAGCAACAAACTTGCTGTTGCTTATTTTCAAAATCCCACACAAACAAACACCACAGGCTATAAAGCCACACTGACTCAAGAATTTCTGAATGAATTACAATTATTATTGTTAGAAAACCATTAATTTAAACATTAGAAAACATAATTAAAAACAGAATATTCAGCAGAAATTATAAATCATTCTGCCAGCCAGCCAGTCAGCTCAATAATCATCAATAATATTGAAAACTATTTAAAAAAAGAACAGAAAAAAACTGTTTTTTTTTTAATTAAAAACCAGCAAGAAATTAAAAGCGTTTAAGCTGAAATTGTGTCATTCCCTGGTAATTGGGTCAAATATCTGTTTTGTTATTATAATTTAAATATAAACAAATAAACTCAACTAAATAATGAAGAAGAAGGAAATACATGAAGAAAGAATGAAACGCTTAAATAAACCATAACTGAACTGAACATGGTTGAATTCAAAATATAAAATGAATGAAAAATTAATAAAAAAAATATTTAAGAAAAAATAATGTTTAAATAAAGAAAAAAAATTAAGAAGGCGTTTTCAACGTTTCTCTTAAAGTCAGAGACAAACTTTCTTAATTTTTTCCAACATAAATTACTTGGGAATGTTTTCAAAAGATATTCACGAAATTGATGACTACCGTTTTGACCAAATTTAAACCACAAATGCTTAATTAGCAATCTATGCTTATAAGGAATTCATTGCTAAGAAGTATTAAAGATTTTTTAGAAATTTACAAAACAGAGAGAGAAGCATTGTATAATTATTATGATCTGTCAAGATAAAATTAAGTCACTAAAATTCATGTAAGCAAGGACACGATTTAGGCAACAAACATGAAACTAAGCTGTTTTAAATAAACACCTTCAAAGTACAGATGCTCAATGGTATCAAAAGACTTAAGCAACGAAACGTTAAAGTTTAAAAAAAATTACTTTAAGACATCCCATAAAATTAATAACTGCCCAACTCCTTAAAACAAATTTCCATTGAAAAGAAATTCAAAAATATTTCACAAATTAAATGTAAAAATTATGAACACTTCCCAACAACCGAAAACGCTTCAACCATAGAAACAGGCCTCACAGGAGCAGGCGGTAAAACTCGAAAGAATATTATAAGACTTGTTAAACAATGCTTTTATTATGTACATATTTCGAAAGCAAAAATTATAAAGATATTAAAAGACTTAACAAACAAACATTAAATATCTTTGTTTCAATTCAAAAGACTTAAGAAACAAACATGCAGATTTTATTAGACATCCTTTTTACAATTTTTCTGCTTCCAAACAAACATTTTTTTTCATGTACAATTTATCTTTTACCTTTCAACACCTCATGTAGGGTAAACAAAATAAAATGTGTTGTTTTTTTCATAATTTTTTTTTATTTATTTTATCTTTCATCCCAGAAAAGAATAATAAAAAAAACTAAGGCAAAGGCCCCGTTAAATATACAAATAAAAAATTATTTTAAATATTCAAACAGAACACAAATGTGAAGAAAAAATACATAAACGTGTATGCTTTCGCACTTTTTTCTTTTTTTTCTTTGAACGTAAAAACCGTTTTGTTGGTGGTTCACATCAAAAAAAAAAAAAGAAAAAGCTGAGAAAAATTGAGTGTGTCAGTGATGTTGTGTTTTTTTTGTTGTTGTTGTGTTGTATTGCTAACATCGTGTTAATCGTTTCAAATATCTGAACTGATGGTTAACTTTTAAAAGAAAGCAAAACAGAAAAAACCACAGCTACAGGTAAAGACACATTATTTAGAACGTTTAAATGTAATGCTTAACATCAAGCGAAATGAAGCGAAATATTTAAGTCGTTTTTAAAAGTTACATTTTTTAAAGATGAAGTAACAGGTGAATCATTTAAGGTTTAAATTAAATTAAAATATTAACTTCCATATTCATAAACATTATTTTTGATATATGAAGGGATTGTGAAATTAATTTTCATACACACTTTTTTAAATCAAAAATAATTTTTATGAATATGGGAGTAAAAATATTTAAATAAACATTTGCTAGTGTACAACTCTCTGATCTGCAATATTCTTTTTATTTTAAAATTTTCATATTTTATAATTTTTTTTCTCAATTCAATCAGCTTTTTATTACATGTTAACCCTGAAATCATTTTAACTGGTCTTGCTATTAACAAGTCAAAGCTTTACGATTAATTTTTAATTTTAATTTTACCTTCTTAAGCTGTTCAACATGTGTTAAATTAATTTTTATTTTAATTTTTTATTTTTTTTTTAATATGCAGACATATAAACAATAATTAGAAATAATGTGTAGTAATATACACCAGAACAAATACATCTATATGCATAAGTATATACATAAATCTATATATATATAAATATACAAAGCCGTTTTAATGACATTTTAAAAAATGTCTAAAATAAAATTAATTAATTATTCATTTTAAATTAAACAGAAAAAAATAAAAACAAAAACAAAAACAAAAACAAAATAGTAATAATTTTTTTCTTTAATGCTGGAGGTATTGCTCCATAAAAATTCTCACAGTTCTTAAGCTAATAAATTAGCAGCAATAACACCAACGACAATAACAACCACATAGAAATTTAAAGGTGAAAATTTTATTGAATTTTAAAAAATTCTAAACAAAATACATTCAAGTTAATATTTAATATTTACAAACGAGAGTCTTAAGATGCCAACCTGATTTTTTGGTTTATTTTTAATACAAATTCTAATTGAAGTTTCGCTTCTTAATATAAAAGAGCAATAGATGCGCATTTGGGTAAATGTTGAGATTGTTTGAAACCGAAAAAGAAAAGTTATTCAAATTGGGTGACAGATTCTAAGGTATTTTTGAAGCTACATTATATATAAAGAATTTAGAATATATTGGATACAGGTTTATAACGAGAAAAAAGAAAATTCTTTGTATTCTATAGAACCATAAATAATGTCGTTTTTTAAAGGTTTCTATATAGAGAGAGTTCTGTTTCAAACAAAACAATATAATAATAATAGGTATGGAGGTAGATTAAAAGAGAAGAGATCAACCAAGGGTCTTATGCCAATTGACATACACCTAAGCCATCATTCAGGTGCGTTCACCTTTAGGAATACCACCTTACTTTCTATAGAAAGTCTATATCTTGTTCAAACTACCTTAACTTCTGCCAGTCCATTCCTTTGAGATGAGTTATACCTGGTATACTGTCGCCAAAGCTTGCCAAATAATTACTAGTAAACATCATACATTCCTAGGTCGTGCGTACCTCTGCTTGAATACCCCAATTTCGATCCTGTAGGCGGAGCCAAAGTTTGGTTTCGGATTCTTCTATATAGACGCCATGTTTGGAACCATACGTCTAGCAACAAGTATATATAATATAAATATTTTTTTTTTTAATTTTTTATTATGAATTTCTATAAAATTATAATTTCATTACATAACTTTTAGTTTATTAAAAATTATGCATTAAAAATGTTTAAAAAAAACTTATCAACACACCACAGCACCATAAAAAAGTTGTAAAAATAAAAAAAAGCAAAGCGATGACAACTAACACACCCCAAAATAAAACAAAAGCAATAAAAAAATCTAATTTAAATAAAAACAATACATTTGCAAACATTTTTCTCTACTTACCCGCCCTTATAATATTAGCAGTAGGGGCTATAATTTAAGCCAGAAAATGACATGAAAATGACACAAAACAACTGCATAAAGCCAAACTTAGATTAAAAATATGAATGCCGAACACTATGAATATGAATGCTTAAACCGAAAATAGGAAAAACAAAAAAAAAAACAACTGCTGCACCATCCAGAGTCCAAAAATGGGAGCAAGAAAACGAAAACGAAAGCGCAAATGAAATGAAGCAACTAAAATTGAAATGAAAAGTAAGTCAGTACAACAGCAATATAAAAAAAATAAAAATAAGAAATTAAAACAAGAAATTTGAAATTTGTTGCAAATATTGACATGTTTAAAATACATATACAAATACAACATCAATAACAGCAACAACAATCATTAATGCCACAATATGTTGCAACAACCAGCACAGGCAGTAACAAGTTTCTTTTTTTTTTTTGTTTTTTGTTTTTCCTTTGATGTAATAGATAAAGAAAAACAGACATAATAGTGAAAACCAAAAAATAAAAAAATAAGAAAGAAAACAAAAACAAAAGCACATGTAAATTATTATTTAAAAAGGAGCGAAAAATATAACTAAAAATAAAAATTACAAAAAAAAAATTAAAAAATTATGGCAGCATGAAACTCTCCAAAAAACAAAGAAAAAAAACGAAAACAAACAAAGTAGGAAAAATTATATGAATGCACTGGTTTTCATGCACGTACACATTTTAGTGCACTAAAACACTCAATGACATTCGTTTAAAAGCAGACAAACTATAACGTATTATTTAATAGTAAAAAAGCAACAGTTTTGTAAAGCAAGCATTTTAAATTGTTCTTAAACGCAACAACATAATATAATCAATGAGTATGCCTGTGACTAAATAATAAAGTGAAATACCTGCCTTATTTATTGTAAAATATTGAGTGCTCTTAAGCATATATTCCCTAAGCTAAAAAGGTGGCTTACCGTTTTCTTCTTACATTTTTTATGTCATTGCGGTGTAGTAGTGCAGAGACAGTCAGTGACAATTTTTTTTTAACTTTTTTCTACTTTTTCTAACCAAAAAAAATTCAATTATTTTTTGAACAATTAAAAAATTTTTGAACGCCAATGTCTTTGTTTCGTTATATGTTTACGATGGTTTTGGTAGGAATCTCTTCAAAAAAAAGAAAAGAAAAAGAGTCGTAAGAAGTTGTTGGCACAGTATATTTGGCAAAATTTGCTGGCTCAAACCAGAGGAGAAATAAACACAAAAAAAACCGTAAAAACTTAAACTTAACTTCCGCTAAAAGTTTGTTTGAAATTTTTTGATTTCATTATATATTTTCATCGTTCAAACCGAAAATATGATTTGAAATGAAATTAAAAATTATTTGAAATTGTAAACAATTCATAAGAATCCACTGGAAATATTTTTATAACTGGATTTCTATGGTTAGTGACAGCTGAAACGCTAACAAATTAAAAAAAACTCGTAGAATTTTTTAAGTGTCATATCCGTTACAAAATTATTCGTTTTAGAGAAAAACAAACGAAAATAAACACCTATAAGAATGTCTGATGTTCCTATAAGTACATGTAAATACAAAGAGAACGATAAATTGCCAAATCAAAAACAAAAGACTGATTTCTTACAATATTTTGTGGTAAAATCCAATAAAATCAATGATAAATTTTTATAATAAATAATTCACTGAATATTCGTTATGTTAAGCCTAAGCATGGGTGTGACAAGTTCGTCACCATCAACCCACTTTTATTATTAATACCTCTCGAGTGCAAGTAAATTTAAAAAAAGAATTTAATCATCATCTCTATTTGTTTAATGATACATATATATTCCCTGCCAATCAGCCAGCGCATACAAAACATACCAACAAACAAATTGAGTCAAATCAAATACAAAATATTTTTATTACAGAATAAATATGCAGTAATGATCGTCATCATAATTATATTGAGACATACTCGTACATGTGTAATATTATGATTAATAACAAGACAAAAAAGAACAAAAAACTAAAAATAATCTGCATTAAATTCTTCTGACAGCATTACTCACGTTTAAAAGTTTTGGTGGTTATTGGGATTTCCTTCTGTTTAAAAAAGAACAGCCTTCAAATGATGTGGGAATTTTTTTTTTTTTTTTTTGTTTACTTAAATAAATTATTCAAATGATTGGTCGTTGTTGTTATTGTTATTGATGTTATAAATAAATACAGTTTAATAGGATTAAACATTAAACACAACACTTAATGGCTCTTTATTATGCAAAAGTCCACCAAAAACAAAAGACTTCAACAGCAAACGCGTTTTGTAGTGTAACAAAAAGAAGAGGAGGAAATTTTTTTTTGCTGGAGTGTTTTAATTAATTCAATATTGTTACAAAATCTTTTGCTGCCGTTTCTTAAGAAATCCAAAATAAATTTAACAATTTAATAGCTCTGCACACAATACACTTGAGCACTTAAAAGCCCAGCTGGAACTGAAGTGTCAATGACTTTAAAAGCTTATCTTTAATGGCAGTTAAAAGATTCATCAGATAAAGTTGTAAAAATTTGATTAACAATTAAAATATATTTTACGATGATTTACTTAAGGTGTAAGTCTTTGTTTTATATTTAGTTAATAAATAAAAACTTTATTAAAATATGAATTCCATTACATGTTCTTTTTTTTGTTTTTTTTCTTTTTTCGTTTAGTTTATTATTTAAATATTACTTAATACTGGTACATCATCAACAAATCTATCACGTTTATTTGGTGTACAGATTTAACTGACATTTTGATTTTCAACAGCGCCAGCAAACTACATCACATTTAGTAGTAGACTGGCAGCTGCCATTTAATTGCAGTTGCAAGATTTCTTAACCAACTTCATGGCTAGCTACCTGGCTGACTAGTCGACTGGCTGCCAGTTTGGTTGTTTAGCCTTTGATGGTGAATTCTGGCAACTGCAACATAATGTGGCATCAAGCTTTACCGATTAAAACACCATAAAAAAGCAAATAAAAAATAAACAAATAAAACAAAACAATTATTACTATGACCCATTCTAATTTAACCTGTTCAAATAAACAGATACGTACAATACGTACAATATATGTGTAAAATATTGTTATAAATTTGAAAATCTTTATGGCTTAATGTGATGATTTCTAGCATTTAATATTTTAATTGTTGTTGTTTTTTTTTTTTAA
The DNA here is from genome assembly GCA_936449025.2 of Sarcophaga subvicina. Classification (NCBI taxonomy): domain Eukaryota; kingdom Metazoa; phylum Arthropoda; class Insecta; order Diptera; family Sarcophagidae; genus Sarcophaga; species Sarcophaga subvicina. The sequence continues at coordinate 1,696,242 of OW388084.2, forward strand.
CAAAAACTACTGTTTTGTTTTGTTTTGTTTTGTTTTAATTTCATTACAAAACGTAAAAACGGTTTTAGTTTTCACAGAAAATGTTCATTATAGCGTGTGCCTGTTAAATTAATTAATGTTTTAAATTATAATTTATATGGTAATTAAATATATTTATTTATTTTTATTTAATTTGTTTTTCTTTTTCTCTGTTTATTTTCAGTGTATGTATTATAAAGCAAACAACCAAACAATAAAAGGTGTAAACTTGTGGCTTTTTTTCCTTTAAATGTAAGAAATGAAAATGAAATTATAAAAAACAAAAATAAAACATTTACAAACTCCTAAAATTAATTTTATAACATTTTAAAATGCTATAATTAACCATAAATTAAGTTTATTTCAGTTTTTTTTCTTTCTATTGTAAAGACTAACTATGCGTTGTATTTATTTGTATTTTTCTCTCATTCATTTTTAACCACATACGTACGGATTTAAAGCACATCAACATTTACGATTTCCTATTTGTGATAACATTTCTTATTTTTATTTTAATTTTCTTTTTATTTTTTGTTTCTTGCTTTCAAAAACATCTTTTTCTTTTATATACAATTATTTGTGTATTTCTGTTTATTATTCACAATTATAAGAGTAGTATACCATGATAGAGTCAGCCAGCCATCATTTTAATGTTTTTAATTTTAGTTGGCAAGATGAAAAGTAAAAATTGTTTACACCATGTTTTCAGCCCGAGTAGCTAAAATAACAAAAAAAAAATTCGTTTTTCTAAATGTAGGCTAAAAATTACTGTAAACTGTTTATAGCATTAGATGATTAAATAATATGTTGTCATATGGTTGATCAACTAAAAATAAAGTTGTTTGTGTTATAATTGTAACAGGTTTGCTTCTTAAGTCTTTTGATTTGTTATAAAACTAAAGCTATTGACAATGTATGTTCATCAGCAATTTCTTATTTTAGTTAAAAGAAATTTAATTAATGTAATTAAATAGTAAAAAAAAAACAATTTTCTTTATTACTTTTTTTTTCCTTCTATCTAGCTGATCAAGCAAACATAGTTAATTTTATATAGAATTTTATTTGAAAAAAAATTGTATTCACAATACATAAAATAAACGTTAAATTAAATCATCGAATATTTCTTTCTTACTTTCTTAATTCTCAATATATTATTAACTTTCTTTTAAGAGCGAAAAAAACTGGAAACCAGGTTTGGCTCAATTTATAATCCCCACTTACAATCATGACGACTTACATTAAATGTGATATGGATTTGGTTCTTAATTCCATACTATCCATAGTTTTACCTGAATAAAAACCTGAATGACGTTTCCTGGGTTTGCTGTCGTAAACCATTATCATTATCGTTGCAAAATCAAAATCGAAAGCAAAGATTCAGGTACCGTGTAGTCGATAGCTACATTCAGACCAACCATACCCAAGATTTTGGCGCTCATTGGCGTTGCGCCAACATGTCCGATAGTAGCTCATTAAGGATGGGAAACAATGCCTGGATGATGTAGTTTTAATGGCAAATGATTGCCAACATTCCTCTCAAACCGCTTTTAATGCTCCTTTTCTCTAAAGCCAACCATGAAACCGCAGCCACATAGAAAAGAGTTGGTTTTATTACAAAGTTGTACAGCCAGTATATATTTTTAGGGTTAATACCCCAGATCAGGCCTATCATTCTCTTGAAACAAAAAAGAGCAGTAGCCTTAGTGATTTTGTATTCAAGTTTCAGCAGAGTTAGCTGTCCAATATGATCCCATGATATCTACCCCGTTAATACAAGGAATAGGAAATTTAGTGACTTTGTATCTCCTTGTGAATACTACTGACTCTGTTTTGGTTGGGTTTACTCCCACTCCACAATCGTTACAGCATTTATAAGTTCATATATATTTTTTGGTTCAATTGGATATACACGACAGACATTTAGTTTTTCTTATAAAAATATTGAGCATATTTTTCCTAAATCGATTTAAATTAATCAAAAAGAATTTTAATTTAAAATTTAATTACCAAAACTGGTCAGTTGATCTTTTCTACCTTTAGTTTTTTTTTTATAATGCTTGTTCGTTAAATTATAAATTTAAATCTTACTACTATTTGCTATGTCTGCTAAATTTAATCGTTTATAAATATTTAATTAAATTATTAAACAAATTTAATAAATTAAAGATCATATATTAGTTATTTTTTTTTTACTTTATTGCCTTCATGAAATCAATACACACCTTAACCAGTTTTATTGCTTAAAGCATACAAAAGAAGACAAGAATTTTTTTTCAAATTTTTAATTTCAATTTAAATAATTGGTTGTATGTTTTTAATTTTTTATAGAGTGAGATCTTTTGTATACGACTACAACAAAAAAAAAACGAAAAAAATCTAAGATAAGGCCAACAAGTTAATTAAATTTAATGTATTTACGTACAATACGATGTGATCATCATCATCATCTTGCCATAAAATCAAAATCATTGTCGTTTATAAACAATTTTGCTTGCTTTAAACCAAAAAATTTTTAAGCGTGTGTTATTTGAGTAGAATATCGTTTTTGATTTTTTGGGTTTTTTTCTACATTAAATTCTTTTTTTTTTGGCAAAATGTCTGTGAATTATTTCTAACAGTCAGTCGTTTTATTATGACAACTGCTGGTGTGTGGGTCTATGGAGTGACGTGTTTCTCTCAATCATAGTCACCATCTTCATCATTATTATCATACTTATGTTTATAATTCTTTTCTACTTGTTTTATTTATTCTTTTCTTTTTATAAGAAAAAAATTTATAAAATTTATTTCAAATTAAAAATCTTTTGTTTCCTTTAACTTTTTGATATTCGCAACGTTTTCTTGGAAATAATTTATGTTTTTTAGAATATTTTTTCAAAATATTAAGTTTCTTTATTCTCTTTTTATCATAAAAATTACCGTTTTTCAATACTATACAATCAATATTTAATATTAAAATGTGAAATTTTAATCAAAGAACCGGAAATAATTTTAAAAAAGTTTTAAGAAAAAGTGTTAAGAAATTGAATTCAAATCTAAACTTTGATATTAACAAGTACTCCACAGCAATACAAAACTATCATATAAAAAGAATAATTGTGTTTGTCTCTGAATAACAAAAAACGTATTTGAAGAAAAACGTATTTTTTGCCTCCTAATAAATTTATTTTTCTTTAATTTTTTTTCTGTCTTTTCAATTTCCGATTACTGTTTTTCTAAAGATCCTTGAACTTAAAAACACACAAAAAACCCCCACCAACCATGTGAAACCATTGCATTGTAATCGATTGCGAAAATATTTCAAGACTTTGTAAGACTTAATAAATAAGAAAATCAAAAAAAAAATAGAAAGAAAAAAATGTTAAAATAAACGCACAAGAAATTTTCTTATACGAATACATATGTATTTATGTATGTATGTATGTATATATCTACTATATACACCTTTAACGATTTAATAACCACCAAACGACCTTGCCATACATGGTGAGGTGCGTATATCGTACGCTTGTCGAAAAGTTACACACAACAAATACCGCTACCTCGACTCTACCCTACTCTACTTTACAACTACAATACTATACTATACATAAGCGATTATTTCTTGCGGTAACATTTTAGTTTAGTCAGTTGGCAGTGGTGGTGTTAGTGGTACTTTTTTGTACCTTTAACCGTTTGTGAACAAATTCTTTTTTTCCTGTTTGTTTGTTTGTTTTTTTTTGCGCAGTAGATTTCTTTTCTTATTTCTTGGGCATAAAAATGTTATTGAATGAAGTAGGGGAAAAAGAGGAAGAAGAAAAATTAAAATTGTGAATGAGTGACTGACTGACTGACTAGTGGCACTACTATTGAACATATTGCTATAGTGAGTAACACATGTAAGTATACACATGCATACACATATTGTTTTTTTTTTTTTGATCACTTACTAAACAAATGACCTTGAAAGACTTGCTTACATAAGTAATTGCAATCAAAGCAAAGAAAAAAAAGTGAAAAAAATTAACAAAAAAAACAACATTATGTACTGAAAAAATCCATTATAGCGAATGAAATAAAATTATAAATTAAAAAAAAAATTACTTAAGTTTTGTAGTGCCATTATTAACTTTAGTTACTGTTCAATAAAACACCTATACAGTGTTTAAAAACTAATTAGAAACAGAGATTTTATTCAGTCCATGTTAACGTTTTCTTTTAATTTCAATCATAAATTACAATTACTATGTAATAAAGTTTATTTCTTAAGTCTTTAGTTCTTCACATTAAGAAAGTACTTTAAAATTAAATTGAGTGAGTGGAAACTAAAATTCTCAATCGCAGGCCTATTTCCTAAGCCTATACTATCATTATAAACAGGATGTAAAATTATTTTATTGATTGGCGAAGGAAGAAGATGGAAAAACTGGACACTTTAATAGAAAACAATATAATTGCCATGCACTCCCGCCTTTCGCAGAATAGTCTTCATAACGTTGAAGAGGTAGTATGATAAGAGATTGCATTGTCTGAAACCTCGCACGGTATCAGAAGGTTCGGACAGATCCATTTCTAGGTTTTGACGAGTGGCTTCAGTCGTTCGCACAATACGGTCATATGAATATATGCATGTTATAATTAATGTTAATTCAAGTTAGAAAAAATACCTACTCCACTGAAAATTAAATATATATGTATGTTTGTATGTATACAAAAATATACTGCTTTACAGTGCATCGGTTTCCTTTAAAAATATTTTCTAGGTTAACTTTAAATTATCTTTTTCCACTTAAACACATTTCTATTTAATTGTCGCCAGCTGTAAAACAAGTGTTTTCTGTTAAACATTACACGTTTCAATAGGTATGCCGATACGTGCGACTTTTATAATTTTTTTAATTTTTAGTTCTGCTTCTTTTTTTCTTACTAAAACACATGCATGAGTAGAAGTAAAACCACTTCATGCTTCATTGCAATGGATTGCGGAAGATTGAAAACAGAATCTTAATTCACTTATTTTTCTTGTTGTTGTATTTTGATTTTTATTGTTGTTCTGTTGGGTTTTAACCCAATAAAAAACATATAAAAATTAAAGTAGTTTTTAAGGTCGAAAATTGTAGACAAAGGGATGAAGATGAGTTTGTGAGTAGTGAGGTTGTTTTTTTTTTAAATTTTTTAAAATAAATGCAATTTGTTTTTATTAATTAATTTAAGCACTACAAGGTATAAATTAGTTTAATTTAAATTTATTTCTTTGCATGTTATTAATTTCATCGATAACATATAAAATACTCCTACTTTATTGTATAAATTTGTTTTCATTATTTTTTTTGTTTTTTCTCAGCCAAAAGAAATGTTACTAATTTTTTGTGTACATAAATACCTCAATATTACATTAAAGCAGTGGTCAACAGGTGTTAAAAATTATTTATTGTGTTAGTGTTAATTAAATATTAATATTTCCTTTAAATTAATATTGGCAGCTTATTTATATTCACATGCTAAAAAAACCAATATTTATAAACAAAAGACTTAAAACACATACTTATTATAAAAATATAAAATTTACATATTTTAATTTAAAGCAGATAAGGGAGCAAGTAGGGAAAAAAAGAAACAAATAAAAATTATGGAATTATATTTAATCCCTTATTAGACTTGAGTCGAATTCCGTCTACCACTAAATTAATAAAGTCGCCTAGGCATGTGAAAAACTTATAACAGAAATTATACTTGAAATCTTAATGCAATATTTGTTAAAAATATTTTAATTTCATAAAGTGTAGAATGGTCGTAATACTCATACAAAGTTTACACAAATGGACGACATGATAAAGGATCCGTCAAGCTCTAAAATAACATATCTTCCTATATGGCAGTCATACGTAGGATCTATGCTCTTCTAAGCTACATCGGGCTGCAATAAATCAATAACAGCGTACTCAGTCTATTCCATGCATCGACGTCCAGCTGCTTCTGCATCCATTTTTCAAATGTATGTGTAGCTTGGGCGTCTCCAATCTTTTGTATTACGGTTCTTAAAGTTACATACAAATCCTGCAATTTATTTTATAAACTTCACAGCCGTTACAACCTTATGTCGAGTGCATTAAAAATTCATACAATGTTGCAATACATTTGAAAATTTTGTTAATTTTATATCACAGCTGTTACTGTCTACTACAAGGTCAGCTGTTATTCAAATCTAACATAGAATTAAGAGCACTTTTTGGGTCATTGATCAGCCAATGTCAATATTTCTGGCATGACGCAATACCAGACATAACATATATACCAATAGGCATGAGATTCTCGGTTTGTCTCCTCTCCTTCAAGCTACCTACCTCAGCTTTATCTTACTGGTGCATTGAAATGTCAACGTAATCAATATTTCATTTAGAAAAAATTCTAAAAATTAAAAAGACATTATTGTAGAGTCTAAACATAGCTTAGAGTATTAACACCAGTTCAACTTACACAAATTTTTTTTGAAAAAGTAAACAAAAGACTTAGGCTATAAACTTGAACTAGTACATGTTTAAACGGGCGCCAGATAGAATGATTAATTACAAATGAATAATTTAAATAAATTTAAACGATTTAAGATCAGTGATTGAATGCAATTTTTAATCACAAAATTTTGTAATTATTGAAAATAATTTGATTTGATTTGATTTAAAAAAAATTTATTGTTCAGGGAATTTATTTTAAATAAAAATTTTAAAATTCCTAATTGTCTTGTTTAAAAATATCTTTTGAATCATTTTATTTTATAAGCAATTCTCATTGGCTTTTTAGAATTTCTTATATACAATATATACACATACATATGTGCATATATAGTATACATATATGCTTGAAATATAAAAAAGAATTTTTGACTTTTTAAAAACTTGATTTCACTTAAAATTCAAAATTTAAATTTGAACATGAAGAAAAAAGTAAACATGTTCTTATTTGCGTAAATCTTCAGTGATTTGCATAATATTATAATAAATATATCATTACCGGAGATTTGTTTATGGTTAAACTTGTTCTTTAAATGGCCTTTGTGATACCGACTAAAACTGAATATTTGCTAAATAAGCATCGAGTGAAATTGGGCTTTAAACAAATTAAGAAATTTAAAATATATTGTATATATGATAAAAAGTAAGAGTTAATTGCCAAAAGAATGAGTATACCAAACACCATATGGTTAACTCTCTCAAATAGTGTAAGTTTTCGATCGAAACTAAATATTTAGCACCGTAACGTCAATGGAATCTTAGTGGTTTTTAACTCGAAATATAATTTTTGTATAAAAATCAAAAATTTTAAAAACAAATTCACACAAATTTGAATATCGTACTAAAATTTGATCCAATACAGTATTTCATATGGCTGCTGTATTATATGTTACATTTTTACTAAGAGTATTACATCCAAATTCTATTTAAACATTTTGCCCTTTGTGGTTTAAGCTTAACACTTTAATTGTGTTTAAACTGCACTACCACGTTTATTTCTTATCTTTCGAAATGTTTTTTTATTGTGTTTCTTTTCCTTGCCTATTTTTTTCTTTAAGCAAAACTTTTATCGCACTGAGAAAATCCATTGGATATGAATTTAATTTGAGTGTAAAAGATGCTGCATATTTACGTTGATGACGTTTATAGTGTCATAATAAATGTTATTAGACGAACTCTAACAACAACAAAAAATACAAAAAACGTTTTTAATTTATTAACTCTTGTTACTGCTTCTCATACATGCCAGTCATAAATAATACGATTTGTTTATATTGAAAATAATGAAAGAAAAAATATGATGATAAAATTAAAAAAAAAATTAAATGCAAAATCATATGTTGTAATGAAATAATACTTTCGGTTCGGTACGTCTCTGTATACACAAAGATACATATGAAATGAAAATTGTAAATCAATAAAGATTCATTCATATGTACATACATCCATACATACATATTTATTTATGCATGTATGAATAATGTATGTGGTATATGTTGTAGTTGTTACATGCTGTGATTGATGGTGATTTGTAAAAATAATTGCATTGAATAATTGTCATAATTATGAAATATTTTAACATATAAAATTAAATTTAAAAAAAAACTTATTTTATTTTTTTTAATTTTTCTTTCTGTCTAAACAATTAAATGTTTAACTAATAAGAAAAATATTTAAGTAACCGGATTTAGTTAAATGTATACACAAACTTGAAAGATTTTTGTTAAATTTTACATTTTCAAATAAATTTTTTGTTAGGATTGGTTTAATTTGTTTTTTTTTTTTTGGAAAAAAAGAAAAAAAACAATCTTTCGAACTGGTATATGGTGTTTGTTTCTAAATGCAAAACGTTTTTCTACCACCACTACAAGAATTTTTATTGTATTTTTATAATTTTATTTAATAAAAATAACAATTTAACAGATACAGGTAGCAACCGTTATTTTGCTATACTGCCATACTCAAAACCCAACCCCGTTTTCAGACAGAAGCAAAAAAAAAATCTGTCTTGCTTTACTACTACAATTCATACTCGGAGCAGTAACAGACTCGTTCCGGTACCACTAAACACCAAGTCTTTTATTTAAACCGTCCCTCATTCTCATCAGTTGTCATTCTACATGCATGCATGTACAATATATATGTATGTATGTATATATGTATGTATATATGTATGTATGTATGTATGTATTTATATTGTTTAAATGTTCTTGAATGAATATGTATGTATTTATAAAGTTATTGTATCGGTTTGTCTTATTTCAGAACATTTTTATTATATTGTACTGTGTGTACGTATGTGTTGTATAAAAGATTTGTTTTTTATTAATAATTTAATCTTAAATTTTTTTATTTTATGATTTTAGCGTACTTTCAAGGTTGTTTTAGCAACAGAAAACCAGATTATTATTTTATAGAGTGTTCTGTATTTTTATTTTTTTATTTTTTGCTTTTTTTAATCTAAAAAAATTAAAATTAACACCATAATGCCAGTGTTGTTGTTGTCGCAAATGGTTTCATTTGTATGTACATAGTAAGCAGGTATTTGAAAATTTCGAAATCATTTTTGAATTATTAATAACAAATTATTCGCCTGTGATAATGCCTTTTACCCCAGTATTAGAGAGGAAATATTTCAAAATTGTATTCAATACCATAATCATATGATTATGAAAATCCTTGAATAATTTTAAGCTTTGAAAAGGTCAATTTTGGGATTTAATGTGGTTTTTGTTTTTTAATCAATACTTTATTTGTTTTATTTCATACTATTTTACTTTACTTTACTCTAATCTATTCTAATCTACTCAGGTGGCGTACGACTGAAAAGTCTGCAGATATAAAGATTATTCAAGTTAACTTAGATCCTATCAATGGAGTGACTTACTTACTTGACTTAAATGGTCTTTAAAGATCTTCAAACACTATTATGAGTCTTAGTTTCTCTTAAAATGGGTATTTTATCCATGAATGGCGGCACCTTCAGTTTAAAGTTAATCATCAGGGTAGTAATGTTAATGACAGTAACCACAAATAAATATATGAATTACATTACCATGGTGATAAGCATATGCTTGAGCATTATATGTATGTATATGGAAATAAAATTATTCCACCACATATTTTGTCCCCCAAATAATTCATCTATTAAAGTTAAAACATTTTCTTGTCCCTACAACATTTTGTTAGCGTCTCTTACCTTTTTAGTCTTGAAATATCTGCATCTATTGTCAACAAAAATTCTAATAGTGATCTTCCTATTAAATGCATCCATAAATGAAAAAATCTCCTTTATTAGGATTCGTCATAACTTAATCTAATCATATGTTGTATTGTATTGTTATTGTTGTTATTGGTGTTCTTATAAAATTATTTATTTAAAATAAAAATTTTTTTTCTTCAAGGTAATAAAACGAAAAAAAATACATTCCCAAGTGTAATTTTTATTGGCAAATATTATAATTAACAAAAAATTTAACAAAAAAAAAACAAATCTTATAATTTTAATGAACAAATGAACTCATAAACTATTCATGATTCATATTCAAAACTAATAATAGTTCGCAATCAGGCGGACTTTAAAAATTTTTTGAAAGTATGTCAGCAATATGTTAAAATCTACAATTTAAATTCTGTTTCTCTCGAAGAAATAAAAACAAAAAAATATAAAATTATTATTAACAACATAATAATTGAGTTATTGACTAATTGTTTGTATGTATTTATAATCATGTTGTTGTTTATTTTTTTGTTTTTTTTTTTATTTTTTAATGAAATTTGAACGGGATGTAGTTGATAGATAGAATATTGGTTTTTAAGAATTAAAAGTGTGCCATATTTGGTTGGGTTTTTACGTTCTCTTATTGTATTGTGGTCGGTAAATTATTAGAATGTGTTGTTGTAGCAGCCACAGCTTAAGGTTATTTAATGCTGGATGTATTAATGTTGAAAATGAATTTAATAGGCTTTCCCTTTTTGAATGTCAGTAAAGCATTGAATGTATTTCAATTAAATACAGCGTATAATTGAAAACCATACGAGCATTTGAATTCATTATTCAAACAATAACTCATTGTAGAGCAGAAAGGGAAACAAAACTTATCAAATTGGGTTGTCAATTAGGGAAGTCCAATAGAGGACAACATCTAAGCGAAGCTAAAATGATGAGAATAAATAATATATATATATATATATAATATATATATATAATATATATATGTAAATTGTTTAATAGTTCTGTGATTAATTAAGTCAGTTTTGACACTGACTGTCATAGCCTATCAAGAGATATTTTAGTTTCATTTCCAACACGCTTTGGAAACCTAATTAGCATAGAAAATATCAATTATATATAGAAAATTATCGTAAATGAAACGAAATATAATACATACATATATTTGATTGAATCAAGAAAACATAACATTTTAAAGTGAATTTTATTCTGCGAATTGCTGATGAATTTCACGGCAACGATAACGAATTGAACGAAAATGATTAGACGGCTAAGCCAGATAATCTTCTACTACGAAATTTTACATTCTTGCGGTTAGCTTTAGTTTTATATTAGGGCAATGCTAAGTCAAACAAAGGAGGTTCTAAAGCTTTTACGATATAAAAGTCGGCTACGCAAGTTTTTTTTTCTACAATATGAATTTCAATGCAACTGTTTTGTAACGATCGAAACACGTGGTAGACAGAGGGAGTAAAGTCTGTACTTAACAAATATTTTCAAAATTTTATTGAATTAATAACGGAATACTACGTTTTCGCTTATGATTGCATATTTCTGATGATTTTCATTATATTTCAAAGACATTGTTCGATCAATAAAAAGTATTTTGTTAAAAAAAAATCGTTTGTTCAAAACTATACCAAATAAAAGATAATAATTAACTGATTGAGTACACTAATTTCAGCCATTTGATTAAGCCTTTTTTCGGATTTTTGAAAACAGCTTCTGCCATAGAGAATTTAGTCTATTTTCTTGAACTCAATGACTGTGTATTTCTTTACACATGTCGACTGTATGCCTAAAATGTGTGATGAAAATTTATCGAATCAAGTTAACATTTAAACTGACAGTTAACGTTTGACTATAGAAGTTTCTAAAATATTATTTTTGTATGTGATATATGAAGCTACAATAAAAATTCCTTTAAATCAAGTATTTATTTTTTATACAATTAAATTTTCTTAATTTACAAACGTGAGTTCATTTATGTCAATTTATATTGTGTTTTTGTTTATTTTTTTTCTTATTTTCTTATTTCATTTAACAAATTGTGGGCAGTTTGAATTTGATTTTGTTTCAATTTATTTAGACTGGCTTATTTGTTTTGTTTGGTTACAATTAAAGACACCCAAAACAAAAACAAACAAAAATCTTAATTGTCTGTGATACCAAGTGGTTTTATAAGCTGTTACCAAAAATGGTCTAAAAACCAAAAAAAAGGAAATTAAAAAAACTACTGATTAATATTCCAATTTTGGGTTAATGAACTGAATCTTGTTTTCATTTCAAAAATATTTTTTTTCTTTCTTTATAATTTTTTGGATTTGTTTCACTTTTTGCATGAGTTATTGTTTCATATTGGAAAAGAAAAACGATATTGTAAAATAAAATTTAAAATTAAATTGAAAATAAGAAAGTTGATAAAAAATATTTCTTGAAAGCATAAGAATATAATTCTCAACTCTTCAAAAGTATTAGCAGGAGGAATACGAGTATTCGAAAATTAGATCAAATAAAACAATAATCAAATATTTACAAAAAAAAAATTATAAAAACTGATTAAACCGTTTAACAGGAATTCGAACTGAATTTTTAATAATTTTGCGTTGTTCGGAAAAATGAAGCACAGAAGTTTAAATGAAATATTAGAAGAAAACTGTTTTCACTTTTTCCATCCTTTTTTAAATAATTCAAATAATTTATTTCAATCAAAAGCCATTTATTACAAAAAAAAAATAAATCTCAATTAAAAAAAAAATGTTTTTGCAACCATTTTTTTCGAAAATCTTTGTAAGAATTTCTCTTTGTTTTAGTCAATATAAAAATGTCAATGAAAAAATTAAACAAAATAAAATAAATGTTTAAACAAGTAAAATAAATAAAATAATTAAATTTATATAAAGGAAAAATAGAAAAAGACGTTAAAACCAAAACGAAAATCAATGTCACATTAACCTGAGTTGCATACAAAATGTTTAAACAAATAATAACAGTCGCAAATGTAGTAGTGAGGGCATGACAATGATAGCACACACACTCGCACACAAACACTCGCACGCATAATCCTAAAATTAATGAAAACAAATAGACATGGGGCAAGAGCTAAGAGACAAGAGACAAGAGACATAGTCATAGACATGGTTACGGTTATGGAATAGAAAAACAAATGCAAGCAGACTAAAACACAAAAAATTCAAGAGCGAATACTCATATACCATACATATGTACATATGTACTTACACACAGTGGTGGTCTTATAATTAGCACACTCATCTATGCGATCTTTTACTAGTAATAAAGATGAAATATTTTTTTAAAATGTATTAAAGAACAGGTTAATATACTATGGGGTATACTTAAGCCATCCATAGAGTAAAGGGAACTTTAATAAAAGAGCAAGAAATTCCTCAGTCATGTAATTACCACACTCCCATTAAAGTTAGATAAAATCATCATTTGGAATGAAATATTCAACACAAACTTTGTGGTAGATGTATGTGCTATTTATAGCACCACCACTGTACATTACGAGACTTTAATAGTCAAGTATTGTGTGCTTTAATTACGAGTTGGATTTTACGATTTTTTTTATATTTTTTTATATTGTCCAGCTTAAAATCGATACAAAAAAAATAAATGAATAAATATAAAAAATAAAAAAGAAGAAGAATTAAAGTCTTATAAAATATAAAGAAATCGTGAGTTGAATTTAAGAGATTCAAAATTTTAACTGATGTTAATTCTATTCTATTTGATTTAAAAAAATATATCGTATCAATATTTGTAACGTCTTTGTAACGGCGTATGGAAAATATGTGTCAAGAGTGAAAATTCTAACAACAACAAAATTCCAACAATTGAAGGAGAGAATTACAATTACTTGTACGCCATATAATAACACAAACACGATACGTACATATTTTTGATTTTCTGTTTTTTTTTTTTAAAGCCAAAGTAAAAAAATGTTTGTCTCTTATTCACACTTCAGTGGTCTAAATCATGTAAGAATGTAAACAAAATTTAATTTCATTTAAATGATCCATTAGATTGTTTTAAAAATCAATGAGATGCATTACAATTTATTAGTAACGATTAATTTGAAATCATTTTGAAGAACGTGGCTTCTCTAAGAAAATAAACAACTGCCACTTAAAACGTGTTGCAATGTTTTAAGTTGGTGCATTTGTTGTAGGAATGGGAATATTGAAATTTTACTTTCTATTTTATTGTTTTGCAATTAAAAGAAATGTAAGAAAGTTTTTAAGTAAAAAAAACAACACAATTTGAAACACTAACTACCCAAAAAGATATGAATGTATCCGTAAATTCCTAACAACAATTATGTACGAGAAGAGTTCCAAAAATTTCATCGAATTAAAGTCCTGCGGTTGTCACCTCAAAATGTTCCGACCATGATTGGAAGAGTTAAGAGGGTCTGAGAGAGATTCTTATAAAATATGTTACTGGCTATAGCCTGAATTTAGGATATTTTGAAAAGGTTAAAAAATAACAAAATGGCGTCTTTTAAAATTCTATTTCTTAATTGTTTAATAAAATTATTAATTATTAATGAATCAAATATACATATTATAATTCGGGCTAAAACTATTCGTCCCAAAATTTCAACGAAATCGGTCAAGTAGTTCTTATTAAATCGTGGTCACGTTGCGCTCATCTGGATAGTTGCACTTTTTTCTCTTTCTTTTCGTATCGCTTGGGGAAAAAGCGGTAGGGGGCTTAAGTAAAAAACCGTAAGCGTGAAAAAAAATGGATCTTTAGAAAATTAGGAAATATATTAACCCCTTTAATCTTTTATTGTTGCCTTACAAAACAAAATACCAGGCGAATAGGCATTCGATCAATCTGCGTCTGAATCGCCTTTAGTTATTTCGAATTTTACCACCAGTTATGTTAACTTTCTTATTTTCTCCATAGAAAATTATTATATCAGCGTATATTCCAAAAGTTGTTAAAATGGTAGGCCATCTCTACTGAAATCGTCTCTAATTATTTGTACAGTTGTTTTTTTCTTATTTTTTATTTCACGTCAGTTCATAATGTTTTATTACATCCATTCATAACACCAACCAATTTACAAACGTTTGCTAGGTATGTATATGGTGCTTAATTTACTCTGCAGAATTTCCGCCCTCAGTCTACAGCCTTGCTATTGTCGTATTACTGTGTGGCATTTCTTATTATTTCCTTACTAAGTTTTCTAAAAGCTTTTGTAGAATTATTGCTTAGGGAAACTCGCAAGCAATAGTAGGCTTAAGGAGGGGAGATCGCTGTAATTTAATTGGATTTAAAATATTTTTCTTTTCCAATGATTTAAAGAAATTATTGAATTTTGATTGAAAACTTTTTTACGTTTTCTTCTCTTTTGTTTGTATTTAGGTGGAGTTGTACGCTCCTATTACGTGCTTAAAATTAAAATTTAAACCAAAAATAAATTTGTAATTGGCCACCAAAAAATTATGAGCATGACTTTTATGACTCTTTTAAAAACTATAATTTTACATTTTTTAAAGAAGAATTGCATAAAAATACATTAAAAATGAAATGATCACAAGAAAACCTGAAAATATTTCTAAAGTTTAAAATGCATTCTTAAGAAAACACAGAAATTTAAAACAAACAAATAATATAAAGAAAACTTGAAACGAATTTAAATTTTTTTATTGAAACACACACACATACAAATGTTTTTATAATTGTATTAAAATTAAAAAATTTATTTCACAATAAAATCCAATCATAAAATTCTATTTGTTTTTTTTTCGTAATTTATTTGAAATTACAAAATTATTTATTTTTAGATTTAATAATTATTTATAATTTTCTTTTAGGCCTGGTTAGTCTTAAAACATGATATTTACAAAATACGAAAAAAAAACAAAATTTGTTTGTTTGTTAATAATAGAATGGAATAAAGCAAAAACAAAACAGACTTTTTAAAAATAAAAGACAGAATCATCATCGCCAATCATCGAATCTTGATTTTGTTTATCTCACTCTTCTCTCTCTCTCTCTCTCTCTCTCATTTCCTGTATTATTAGAGTCAACAAACTACAATTTTTGCTTTTAAAATAAATTTTATAATTTATTCTTTATTTTCTTTTATCTTCGATTTCAGTTTGCTTTGCTATTTAAAAAAATTAAAATAAATTTATCGCTCAAAAATGATTTCTCGTCGTAAAATCATTTCACGCTCTTTGGATAATTTGGATGCCATAGGTCCAAACACAGAAGAGGAAGAGGATGTTTGGTACGATAAAGAAAAACTATTTCACGATCATATAGAAGAGGTCATGGCCAAATGGGAGCAAATCGATGATGAAATATGGGCGAAAATAATTGTATTCGAAAAAAACCGACGTGTAGCCAAGGCCTATGCTAGATCATCGGTTTTATCGATCAATGGTTCCAAACAAGGTTTTGATGGCGTAAGGTAAGTTCGAAAAAAACCGTTTAAAATGAAATTTTATTTAAATTTTATAAGTACATTATCGAAAACTGTACAGAAATGTCGCAAAGTTGTTGTCCTAAATTCTTTTATACTTGATTATGGAGGGAGATACGTAAACTGAAATCATCTTGTGGAGAGTACTTATTACTTTGTTTAACCTCATTCTTAAATCAATTAAAACAAAAACAATTTCAATTGACTTAAATGGCATCATTAACGTGCTATTTTATTATTTAATTTAATCATTAAAATCTCTAAATTAAATAACAATAAAAAGTACTTACAAAAATAAATACCATACCATATCATACCACACCATAAAAATGTACGAGTACACACTGTTTTTACCATTGCCATGTTATATTGGGCTAAAAAGATAAATTTGAATAGCCTTTTAACTTTTATAGTTTACAAACGATAGGTCATGTATAATTTATAAGATCTATGTATATATGTATGCATGTACGTATGTACTTTTAAAGTCTTCCCAAAAAGCTCTCAAACATTGTTAGAGTATTAAAGTTCGTTAGGAAATAATAGAAAAACTAAAATTGTACTATCAGTATAGGGGCGGTCATAAGTCCACATCCACTAAGAAAGTGTGGTTTTCCGAGCTTAATTTTTCTATTTATTTTCAAACGATTGAAATTGAATTTTTTTTTTATTTCATATTTTGATTTTATTTTCAGAATTGGTTTGAATGGTTTCGACAATCCTATGCGTGATTCAGAAATAAAAGTCATTAAAAAATCCATTGGAGATGGTTTTAAAATCAAAATGGATGATATTGGTAATGTTTTCGTTAAACGTTATGGTAAAAGTGGAATTTACGTACACAATACGAGTGCTACAAATGAGGAAACTGTTATTGGTGGCGATATTTTACAATCGCCAAATATGGCTTTGCCCACGGGAACATCAGGAAAAGTAAGTTAAGCCGATCGATACATATCATACATACAGAATGAATGAAAAAATGATCAAAGTAAAAAATTTTATGTGATGCTTCCTATTAAAATAATTTAATTTATCTTCTTATGTTTTAGCTTTTCGACATGCGTAAATTTACAACGAATATAAATCGTGAATTTTCTCGCCCTTATCCGGAATCATCACGTTTAGAACGTCAATGCCTGTCTGCCATATCCTTGGTTAAGTCCAATAATAATCTAATCAATTGCCCACTTTGGATTCTGGTCATAAATGTTGTAGCCATCGATATGCTTAAGAATCGTATGCAAACACTACCAAAATCCATTGATGCCATGGGTACACGCCTGTCATTAACAAATGCCAGTGTCCATGCACAGGGCAGTGAAGATCCTTATTCGACAATTGAAAGTCAAGTTGGTCTAATCTATCCAACACCAGCAGCCTCAGATGATTCAAATAATTCAACGAATTCATCTAGTAAAGGTAGACGCAGTGTATACAATATGCAGAATTATATTGAAGAAGGTCCCTATATGCCAAAGGTGAGAGCAATAAAATAAAATAAAACAAAATAAAATTTAATAACCATTAGAGAGTATCGTAGTCTTTTAATTAAATTTTCTAAAATTTTTTTAATTTTCAACTATTTTTAATTTTATTGACTCCTTTAGCCCGACTACGATATCTATAATCAAGCTGTACCCATATTGACCAGTAAAAAGAATAAATCATCACAAGATCGTAAAAAACAAGATGATCCTTATTACTGTGGTCTTTTGGCGCGCATACCCAATTTCATTAAGACTTCTAAGCCCAGTGACAATAACAATAAAAAGATGAGTAAAAAAGAAGCTAAAATTGCGCGTAAAATTTCAGCTTCGCAACAGCAATTGATACACATGCCCTTACAAGCGGCCCATCCTATCCCCATAGCTACATTTCATCAACAATATCCACCCATGCATGCCTATTACCCCTATAAGCTCTATTCACAAAATCACCGTCTATCACAGTCACAACTATCACTGTGGGATTCGCGTAGTCTAATTAGTGCACATGGTGAGTATCTATTTTGTACTAAAAAAAACTTTCCTTATTGTTCTTCTTCTTCTTCTTTACAGAATAAGCAAATTACTTTTCCCTAGTTGTTCTTTTCTGGGTCCTGGAAAACATTTGACTTATTTATTATCAGCATTTTTTTATTTAATTTTATTTTATTTTATTATGTGCGTTATTTATAAAAATTTAACTGAATTTTTATTTTTTAAAAAAATGTTGAAAACTCAAAAACTGTTTTTTCCTTTTTTTGTGATTTTATGTTTTTATATTTTATTAATTAATTATGCAAAAAGACCTTTAAAACTAGGCTTTTTCAAGCGAATTACTATTCCCCTGAACCAGTTAAGTAAGAAAGAAAGCAATGAAAATACTCGTCATTATTAATTATTGAACTTTATATTTTAAATATATATAAAAATTGTTTAAGTCATACAATAAATATTATTATTCTAAATGTAATCTTAAGAAATTTTCTATTTTGCCATAGATTTTTTTCATATTATTAATTAATTAATTAATTAATTAATTTTTTTTAAGACTGAAACATGTCATTTTTTCAGTATTTATGGAGCAAAATATAGAAAAAATATTGTAATTGCGTAACTACTCTATATACGAATTGTTTTAATGTGTAAATAAATATTTTTAAAAATTTTTTAAAAAATATTATCGAATTATGTAAATATACTATAATAATAAGTATGATATAATTTTATATAAATACTTACTTTAAATTAGAAACTTTCTATGTGTTTTAATTTTTAAGCAAAAACTATCATCAAATAAATAAATAAATAAATAGAAAAATAAGGTATAACTATTTATGACAAAATAAAAATAAAAAAAGTTAAAGTGAAAACATATTCACATTTACGGTCATTTGTAATTCGGCCTGCCTTTATCCGTTCTTCCAGGCTCTTCATATGTGGCATATTCCTTTGTGGTGCATATTGATAGCAAGTCATTTTACGCTTGATCGCTAGGTGAATAAAATCCTTGACAATGTCAAAGGTATACAACTAACAAATGTTCCCTTATTTTCAACAAAAAAGTTGTTGGGTGTCGATCCTGTTTTTATCTCACATCATGCGTTGGGGAGAAAATGCTAAGTAGGGAGAAGAGACTTATGATTTATTTATATTCCCTTGTTGTTGGCGGACAGAACAAATACTCTTAAAAAGCTCCAAAATCATTTGGGCATACTACCCTCCTCCCTCACACTTTCTAACCAAATTCTGCCAACCAACCTGGGTTGATTGCTGCATTTAATAATGAAATTTGTACAACCATTTGGGGAAAGCACAAATTTATTTACGTCGGGGTTATTTATACGTTACATTGTGATTTATACCACCAACGAATGGAAAAGGAATATGCCAAAGCGAATTCATAGAATTCGCCTTGGAATATGCGAATAACAAATATGGAGCGCAATATAACATATGTACATATGGAGTGACAACTGCAAAGATAATTTTCTAACCACCAATACAATGTTACATATGACACAGAGTTGTTATTTCTGATGAAAAAAAAGTTTAATTAAATTTAATAAAAATTCTTCATAACACATGAGAATAAATTTATACATTTTTTAACTCCACTATTTAGTTGAATTTTATTATTTCTACATACGTTTTCTATTTATAATTCTCAAATATGCAGCAGATATCTGATACTCACGGTTGCCTATGATGATTAAATAGTAACCTCTAAAACAAGTACTCTTTTTAACAACACAGAGACGCAGGCATTTTCAAATATAATTGTCAGACAAAAACGTTCACTTCAGTTGATCATTGTTGAAGCCTTTTTTTACTTTTATCAAATGGAAAGTTTATGCTTTGGAAAGTGAAAATAATTTAAAGTGTTACAAATAAATCAACATTAATTAGTTAAGTTCGAATGCTAACAACCATCATTCAATAAACAGTGATGGATCGCTTTGTTACACGGGCGCCAACATGGCAGACCTTAAATTACTCTTCAATGGCGGCACAGTCCTTATCAGAAAATAAAACGGTCTTAACAAAAAGGACACCATCAAAGGCCAAGGATAAACGTCAGAAAAACCCTTTGCAACCCAAACAGTTGAGTGAAATAACACAAGCATATGATTTTGGTAAACGATTAGACAATTTGTTTGCTTCCAATCAAGTCGTCAATGCTGAAAGTATAAATGGGAATAGCAATGATAGCGGTTTGAGCAGCGCTTCAAGTATTTCGCCCCGGCATATTGGAGATGAACATTTTACCGTCCGCCAGGAAGCCATCAACAACAATAGTCTCTGCAATAATATGCTACTTACACCCACAAAAAATCACTTGGGTAAGTTGATTTTTTTAAATGCCAATAAAGTTACATTTGAAATTTCTTTCTCATTCAATTCTGACTTGCCTCATTTGATTTCGACTACTCTAGATAATATAAACAATAGTTTAGTATAGTTATTCTTTTGTTTTGTTTAAATTAATGTGGCTTATTGTAAAATGTGTACTAAATTTGTTGTATTTACGGGTTAGTACTAAAAAAAATTCTAAAATTATCGTTTATGGCAATAGTACGTTGAAACTAAATTTATTAAGGGCAATGCCTTTTTCACGTAAACTCACATGAACAGTGTAGTCAACTAAGTGGTTTCTTGCAGTATTTTGGAAAAAATTTAGAACTGTTTATACAAATTTGTCCTATTTCAAGTGCTTTGTTTTTTATTTTGAGCTGTTAAATAAGGATCGCATACGGCATATAATGAATGGTGTTTTTTGAGCATTAAAATATTCTGTCGTATTTAAATCCATATAACTTTGACGTTTTTTTTTTAAATAAGCGATTACTCTGACTTCAAGATTGACAATTTTGAAGAGCAATTATGGAAATAATTCCAAAAGAGAGTGAGATTAAGAGTATTTATTTAAAGTTGAGCTGTCACTTTTTAAGTGTCAATGAACACCAGAAAAGAAAACGAAAAATTATTGAATTGTGTTTTTTTTTTCTGTTCCTATAATAATAAAAAACAAATAAATAGACGCGCCAATTTTATCCCGTAATTTACTTTTATTGTTAAATAGGAAAATTAGCTGATTATATCGACTGTCCAGTGGAAAAAGAAAATGATACTTGTATGACTATAACACGCACACCAATTTCCCAAAAAAAGACAGAGGAATCGGGTCAAAATCCCGAAGAGGTAAATGAGATGACTAAAACTTTGCCAAAAGCTATAGACAATCATGTACAAAAGCAAAGCAACATGATTATGGCACGTATACAAAGAGATCTAAATAGTCCCTCAGCATCTGCAAGGTTGAAGGCGATTAAAGCTCTCAGGTAGATTTCTTATAGATCTTATGTTACTCCTTATTATAATCAAAGAATTTTTTTGATATTTTCCCTCACAGATCTCCTACAAAGTCAGCATATTCATATTTCGATGTACCAGAGGCGGAACAAAGTTTACGTATACCGGAACCACCTAGTCTTCAAGAAATTATGCGCAATATTGTAGTATACGTTGAAGTACGTTCGGGGGAAGATAATCGATCTGCTGGAGTACGTAAAGTTATAGAAGCGCTGGGCGCCCGTGTTAATTTAAGTCTATTACGGTTAGTTGTTGCTATCATATATAAAACTTAATACAATTATGACTTTATATACCTTCCTTCAGTGATACGACCCATGTGATCTTTAAAGATGGCCTTTTGTCTACATTTAAAAAAGCTAAAAACTGGGGTATACCTATAGTTTCTATACTTTGGATTGAAGCTTGCAAAAATGAAGGTCGTATCTGTGATCCACAAGACTATCCAATATCAAATTTAGATCGTTACGAGAATCCAGAATTGTATACCAAAATGAAGGTGAGTTAATCGGACTATAAATTAATTTATTTAATTCACATTTACTATTTGTCATTGCCATTAATTTCTTTCCGCTGCTGCTGTATACATTTCTTATTAGTCTGTGGTAAAACGAATTAAAACAACTGTTTATGTATATGTTTTCCTGTTAACACAAGAATTTCTTATTTTAATTTTTGTCTAAATATTGCTTATATTTACACTACGCTTGTATGTTTCTTACAATTTATTTATTATTAACTTCTGGTGAATAATGTTGTGGTCACCGTACTCTAATTTGTTGTGACATTTTGGAGACAAAAAAAATTATATTTGTTTCGATGACCTCTTACATTTAACAAGGGCAGCCTTTTGACCAAATCAATAGCTTACAAAATTGCTATAAAAAAGCTTTTTAAATCCGTTTTTCAGAGTCAACATTAAACTGTAGGTCCCGCCATTCATAGATAAAATGAAGGTTGGTAATAATATTGTATTGGTATTATATGAATAACCTTTTAAAGGGCGAAGTGAAAATACGGTCAGTTTCAATTTAATATCATTGCATCTATGCCACTTTACAATCAATTAGTATTAGTAAAAATAATTGACTTGTGAAACATTGTTATCAAAGGAAACTATTTATATTTTTAAATCGAATTAAACAGACATTTTGCATATAGCCCCTTAAGTATTTGTTCTACTCTTTTATTAGAAATATAACTTAGAATATTGCAAGCTTATTCATATACAATATACATAGCAGTCAGTTTACTGAGATTCTTTTATTTTTTAATGTAAAATGTAATGGTTTTTGCATTAAATTAGAGCTAGCAATGTCGCTTTGAATTTATTAACACGTTCGTGGAAGTGAATACTATAGCATTAATTTTCATAGCAATGCAAAATTACTTGGATGCTATTGCATGCACTCACACTTTAAAGTGAATTTAGTTTTAGTTTTTCGTAATTAATACACATTTTAATGTAATGAACATTGAACTGTATATAGCAGTAAGAATAGGACGTGTCCCCCCTACTCTTATAATGTATATCTAATCAGATTTCCGATATTGCAACTTGTTTCCAAAAATAATTGCGTGTCTAGTTTAACATCAATCCGACATGTTTATATAATAACATTAGGAAACAAATAAACTAAAATAAAATTAGCGTTTCTTTCAGAGGAGGAGCAAACAAAATATTAAAAAAGAAAATAATTAGGATTCACCTCTCAATTTAATCGCTTTTTACGTTTTGAACACGAGTTAAAAATTAATTTGTTAGGAATGCAGTTTAGTAAAATATTAGCTTTTATATTATATTAGCATTTAGCTTTTAAACAATGACATAGAATAAGTTATTGTACCATCACACTGCTCGAATCCTTTGTAGCTGAAAATTCATTTTATTTTTTAAGTGCATTGTTTAATTCCTAGGAAATCGAAACACAATTATCCAACATACTTTGGATGGATTTTGTTATTATTCATCATCAAATCCAATATACTACTTAGATGAATTAATCTAAATGTTATTCACATTAAGCAAATATTTGCCGAGAAGTAATGTAACCTCTATTTTTTCTTTTAACAGTTACCGCGCTAAGAGCAAAGATCTTAGAGGTCTTTGTTGGCGCTGTATGACGAAAACTGCTTAGCCATTTTGTTAGGTTTAACATTAGTTTTACTGAATGTGAACGTACTCTTAGGCATATCAATTACAACTAACTTACAACAAGCCGTAGGTTGAATCTGATATTTAATCGTATGACTTTCTTGGAAAATCTAATCTTGAATAAATTAATTATTGAAATTAGTGTCTGGCAGTTGGCATGGAATGATATTTTTAGCCATAATTTTATAAAATTAATATATAAACTTGTTATATTAATATTTAGAAAGAACTAATTTCTAAAGTTATTTGGTTTCTTGTAAGTTTGCTTGGTTTTTGCAGTCAAATTCTTATCTCAGTGCGCCGGTAGTAGGGGGACAACACTTAAAAAGTGTAATCATAAATTTTAATTTTTCGCTACATTTAAAGTAAAATTAAAATACCGCTTGTCATCTAAGGCTTAAACTATTGAAGTGCCAATCAACTTTAAGGTTGTTTAAAAAACGAAGAAACAAAAAATATGGCGATAAAAATGGCATGAATTTCTAATGAAAGTGCCTCTGTATGATAAGCGCTTTTGAAACGCACAGCACCAATGTGTTTTGCTTTTAAAATTGAATAATCGTAGTACAATGTGAACGAATGAAAATTAATATTAGGTAGCTAAAATCATATCATAAATTTTGTTACTCATAACTCTTGAAACGATTAACCATGACAAATTATTGTCTGTAGAAAATGTTAAGCATAAGTAGCATAAATTTATAACACACTCACTGCAGGAATATTAAAAATTGTACAAAAATTAAATCTTTGCAAAATCTTAAGTAAACAACAGCAGTCTTTTGAAAGAAAAAAAAATGCTAAAGCATGTCTAGAATTGCACGTATTCTTTATCATTTACATTTTAGTCCCCTGAAAATGTTGAAGATAAATATTGTGACTGACGAATGACGGAGTTTTCGCCTTAACCAACTACGAATTTTATCAGATAATTTATCATAGTTGTTATTGTTTTTTTTTTTTTTTTTTTTTTTTTTTTTTTTTTTCTTCCAATGAAAACACAATTTTCTTTCAAATATTTTTATTACGTGATGACATACCTGGCCGATTAATATTTACACTTTTTTTCTACATGAATTTGAAATCTAATGCATGCACATAGAAAGAGATAAGTTCCAACCATTCTTTTAAGTGAATGTTAGACAATTTGGTAGTTTTCAGAAACATTGTTCTTTTTTGTTTTAATTGTTTTACATTCACTATTTAATTTCATTAGCAATTCATGTATCTGTTTATGGATAAGTTTTCAAAAATTAATTCCGCATTAATTTTGTTTTTTTTTCTGCCAAGAATATTTTTAACCGGAAGTAAAGATTGATTGATTGATTAAAGATCCTTTCTCTTTAAGAGAAAAACAATAATAATTAAATAAGTAGTATTTCGTTTGTAAAACATAAAATATTTTAGTTTATTATTTAGATTTTCAAAATCTAATTCTTTTAAACTCTCTCTATACATTATACATGCATTTACAATAGTTTTTTATTATGTTATTACAATACAATATAATTTAAAAACGAGGTATAATCTTAAAATTAAACATTAATTAATTTGTGTTTTTGGACAATAAATTACGAGATTGAGATTTTTGACAGAATGAAAATTATTAAAATTAAAAGGTTTTTCCATTTGCAGTCCTTTTCGTAAAAAGTTTTAGCATTCAAGGCGTTATATTTAAGTACTGTTTTGATTTAAATTAATGTGTAATGATCAGAGCTATCGTATTAGATTCTTTAAAAAAATTTTCTTTTATTTAAATTTAATCATTCAAAAACAAATGTCTTTTTTTTTATAAAATATTTGTGCCTTCATGTTGTACGTACATACTACATACATATGTATGTACATGCATGCATTGTTAAAATTATATATTAAAATAAATCTGTAATAAAAAGAATGATTGTTTCCTTTACGTGTTATTAAAAAATATTTGTTTGTAACTTTAAATTTTTAAATTATTGATTATTTCCTTGATATTATCCTAAAATTATCACCATTATGGAATTTGTTTAACATCTTATGTTTAGTTAATTTGTTATTGTATTTTAGTTTTATTAAAATAGTTTGTTAGGTTGTTTTTTTTTTTAAATATCACCACAAAAATTAGTGTTTTCTTCCTTCTTACTTTCCTTATACCGAGTTATAAGTGGTAAATTTTAAAAAAATATTACTCCTGCACAAGTCTTTCCAACAACAAGTAACTTTTCTAGGAATGTGATGGCAAAGTTGTAATAAATCGTACTGTAACACCTTTTTAATATCGGGGTTAATTTGTGTGAAACATCACGATAATGTAACTTCCAGACACATCATTATTAGGAAGCCAGCAACTGTACCCCAAGTTGCTATTGTACCATTGCCACTGGCATGAGCCTCTGGTAAAATATCATCAGCCACTATATAGATCATAGCGCCGGCAGCGAATGATAAGGCATATGGTAAGATAAGACTAGCAAATGTTACTGCTACAGCACCCAAAATACCAAAAATAGGTTCGACCATTCCTGACAACTGGCCATACCAGAAAGCCCGACAAACGCTAAAACCAGCAGCATGTAGTGGCAAACTAACGGCTAGACCTTCGGGGAAATTTTGAATGCCTATGCCAATAGCCAAATTGCGAGCACTTTCGAAAGTCGATGAATTGGTAGTGCCTACCGCACCAAAACTTACACCCACTGCTAAACCTTCGGGTATATTGTGTACAGTGATGGCTACCACTAATAACATTACACGTTTCCATTGAGCCAAAGCATTTTCAGACTTTATTCTTTCCGCGTCCGCTACATAAGTGTGGTTAATGCGTTCAACATCAATACTGGGCTTTTTACGGCGCCTCGGCTCATTGTGGCTATGTTGCACGCTTAAGCAATCTGAAAAACTGTCCATACTTTTGGCGGAATCCATGGTACCACTATTTTGACTGTGTTTAATATCATCCATCGCTATATCAGCTTTATCTTTATTAGTCTGCGTCATTTGTATCATCATGTTGGTGGAATTCAAACCCAAGTAGGACATTAGCTTATCACAACCATAAACGAATATAGCACCCAATAGAAAACCACCAGATACCGGCAGGAAAGCATATATACCATATAAATGTGATGTTTCTGCCATTTCAATAGCGGGTGCCAGTAGAGACCAAAACGAGGCTGCAATCATAACACCAGCTGCAAAACCCAAAGCTGCATCCAATGATTTTCGCTGATTTCCTCGGAGAAAAACTACACATGCTGCGCCGGCTGCTGTTAAACCCCATGTCAGTAGAGTACCCAATAGAGCTTGTGTTACAGGACCATAACCCGCAATCATTTTTCGCTGATATTATTGTTGTTTATGTTTCTATAAATGAGTTTCTGATAACGTTTATCTAAAAGTGTTAAATATCGCACAAAATTACGATGACAGTTAAAAGTTTATCTGGAATGTATAAGAATATAAAACAGTTTTCTTTATCGTGTCTTCAAGATGATGATATTTTTAGTTTTTAATTTTTATTTCAACAGCAGACAAGTTATTTAAAATAATGTTTTCTTGACTGTGGATATGTTGTTTTAAAATGCTGAATAGAAAGAAGAACTACAGAAAATTTAAAAAAAAATTATTTAAATTTTATTTCGAAATTTTTGGTTAATCACAACATTTTCAATACGATTGTGAATATTAATCAAAATGCAAAACTGTTTGAAAAACAGAAAAGAATTCAAATGACATTAGAATATGAAAATATTTTCAAAAATTAAAGTTTTTTGTAGAAAATGCTTCTAAAGTTTTTAACCAATTCTTAAACCCTGTGATTGAAAATAAATGTAGTAATGAGCACCATCTATTGACGTATTTTTTTTTAATTCAGAAAGATTCAAATTCAAAAAGAATAAAAAAAATTGTAATTTATAATTAAGCATTGTATGCATAATGAATGGGAAGTTATGTTCAAACATAAATTATAAGCGCCCTTATTTAGCATTGGATTATAAATGCATTTGAAGTAGTTGTATCTCGAATTAAAATATGATAAATGTTGATGAAAAACAAAATATATTTAAAAATAATTTATTAATCTGTAAAAGATTTATTTTATCAATTGCTGTATGATGATAAATTAAAAGTTTATTGACTTCTTGTAATTAAATAATTTAATAACCATTTTATATTAATTGCATTGATGTCTGATATAATAAACCACATGATGACAAACTGCACGTGCAACAACATATTATTCAGCATATTGTAAATATATACGTGATTTAACGGTTAATGGGATATCTTTCAAAATTTAAGATTGTAAAATCAGCTGCTTAATGGCTTTCAAAAGAGGATTTGATTACCTCGGTTATTGAAGTTTACTTTAAAAAAAAGTGCGAATTAATTTATTTCTTCAGTTTCTGTTTCCTTTCCTTATATCGTTACTTTTGCAAACTTTTTTTTTTTAATCGATAAGCAAGGGAAGAAAACTGGGTTTTATATATGATTTTAGAAAAATATTGCTCAACTTTTTAATCGCAGTAAGCAAAATATCAATGTATAAGAACTGATCTTAAAGGTCTTTTAGAGATTTCTTTTTTAACCATCGCAATTATTATTTTTTTTTGTTATCTCGAATTTTAAAAGGGTATCACCTAACTTAAAAAAAAAACAATGTTGTTATCCCCATTGTATGAAAACATAAGTATGTACATAGAAAATAATTTGACTTTTATGTAATGCATTGAAATTTCGATCAGCGGTTTCTTCCGCTTTCCCTGAATTTAAATGAACTTTTGTGTAGGATAATTGTAAATATCAATTAAATAAAAAGTTCATTTGTTTTACGTGATAGAGAGAGAAGCATAAACAATTTCAAATAATCCAAAATAATTTCATTTTCAAGCAAAACAAAAACAAAAGAAGAGAGTCAATTGAAGATGTCAATTATAAGTTTCATTTAATACAGTAACAACAAACATGAATACTCTCTCTTTGGCTCATAAAGAAACCAAAAGCGACGCCAATTAATTATTATCAATGCAAATATTGAAATTTGAGTATGAAACGCGTTATAGCTTAGCTGTCTTGTTTTTTTTTTCTATTATCTCTTATATATGTAGCTTGTACGCCCTTTGTATATGTAGCCAAGGCAACAAAACATTATTTTCAATATCTTGTCTTTGGAATGGCTAAATAGTAGATGAATTGTTTATTTATTGCTTTACCTTTATTTGTAATTGAAATGAAAAAAGAATATTACTGCCACGTTCAACTAAATCTTCTTCTTAAGCGTTTGAAAAACAGATTAATTATTAAATTCAATCAATCTGTATGTACAATATAAACAGCAACTATAGCATAATTTAGAAACAAACAAAACAAAACACTGTTTGTAATAGAAGAGAGATAGACTTCCTTAATGCAAAATTGTATTATGTTTTTTTAATCGGTGTATGTGTATAGTTTGTTTTGTAAATTTTTGTTTTTATAACGCAATATTGTAACCATTCAAACTATTTTATAATAATCTTCTTTTTTATTTTTTGTTTCTTTTGTTTTGTTCACACTTTTGTTTTTAGCTTTGATTAATATTAAACAAAATTCTTTAATTTGTTTTATTTTCAATCTTCGTTTTTCTTTTAATTTTTTTTTTAGTTATTTACGTTTACTCTCTGTTTTATGAACGTTTCCATGAAGGCATCATCTCATCATCATTATTATATTTATTTCGTTTTTATTCTATTTTTGTCACGATTTAACCAAAAGCTGTTTTAATTGGTAGATCTGAATGAATTTCGTTGTTTATTATGCCGATATTCTTTTAATTTTAATTTAATATCTCCATCACACCACCGTTCACAATTACGATTCACTACACAACAAACTATCGAAGAAACTCTACTTTACTTAGCTGCTTGGCCTAATACGTTGGCTGCGAGTAGTTAGTACTGTCAGAATTTGTATGGGGAATTGTGTAGCTCTTTTATACTTAATTTTATAAATATTCCCTCTTTCATTCTCTTTCTCTTACGCATTCAGTCATTTATTTGCTCAATTTTTTGTTTGTTTTATTATACTCATACTTTCAGTCCCCATACATACACAATACGTTTCCTATAACTTCCGTTCTTATCAGGGAGCTGACATATTTTTCTCTCTATCTTATGCTCTCTTTCCCTGTTACTCATTGGGAAATTTATACTTATTGTTGGTATTTTTATGGGGAGTTTTTGGCGCACTGTAAACAGTCAGTGTTGTATTTTATTTATAAACTTATTTAAATAGTCAGATGCATATGTATGCATGTGTAGGTTGTGTGTGTTAGTTTTTAAGGGAAATTAAAAAAATATATTTTAAAGATAATCTTAATGAATTGTGTTTAGTTACTTAGATAAAAAAAAAAATGCGAAACTCGATATCAAAGCAAAAATTACGATAATTTTGGCACGTACTACAATTGCAAACATTTCATTAAGTAAACTTCATCCTGCACCAAATATGAAAAATGTTGAGATTTTCGACATTTTTATCCCATTCTTTAATTTATTTAGTTAGTTGTCGGTTAGGAATCGAAATAGTCTCATTTATAACCCATTTAGTTACTTTATGTGCTGTATGGCTTTTTAATTTTAGTCGAATTCATAAATATAGTCCATTAAGCGGCGTAAAAAGTTTCCTGATACATTTAACTGGACTTCAATTCAGTGATAAAAACTTCTGCGTTCATTTAGCTGAATATATCTATGTAAACTCAGAGATCTAGCTGATTTTGATTCGATAAAATTAATAATTTATTTGACTAAAAAGGAATTCCACTTCGATGCTGCCAGTCACTTGACTGGCCTTTAGGTCTTCTTATAATTCAGTTCATTAAGTAAAACATTGTCTCTAATAAGTTTAATTTATTCAGTTTGACTACTCCAAATAAATCTTAAATGAAATCCGTGTGTAGGCCTCGCAAATTTTCAAATTCGTTATTATTAATAATAGAATGTCTAGTCTAGTCTACCAGGAAATATTAATTCTCTCGCTGACAAAAAGTAAAAGTGCATTAAAAGTCAAATTAGAGAACTGGAGGGAATTTGTTATGAATTGTTACAGTATTATTAGAAATTGTATATTTAATGTAATTATTTTCCTATAAGAACATACTACATTCTGGAATTAATAAATCCGAGGGCTGCTCTTTGAAATCACTTCTTAAAACCAAAACCTAATTGGATAAAGGCGGACAGCTAGAGTTTTTTTGCCTATTTTTAAATCAATGAATTGAGCATTTAAGTATTGGCGAATTGCTTTTCTGTCTAGGCTGGTAGAGGCAAAATAGAGGTTTTAAAAAAATAAGCAGACGTTTAAGAAATCCAATTCATAATACCAATACAATTATTATTCTAGTAACAGACCAAAAATTATTTTCTCCATCTTTTTTGATTCTGAATTTGAAATACCAAATTCGTTTTTATATTCAATCCTGTGTCAGTTGCGAAAAAAGATTTTCTCACTTACATTGTGCCCTGCAATGTTTTTTCTTTGTTTACCCCAATTCCACAAACTCCACAAGTTCTCAGACGAGTCTAGCATAATAGAATAAAAATTAATATTTTGTAATTTACTTACTCGTTTACTTAGTTTAATGAAAGTATAAAATGCAACAATTTTAAGATTGAATTTGTACTTCTATGTGAACTGATTGTTATATTTGTTTTCTATATTTTCTAGCGTATCAAATCAATGCAACCGGATTCAGAGTGCAATAAACGAGTACGTGCTAATAAAGCTGGTGGCGGAACACCTAAGGATTCCACGCCCACCCAGAAGACTGGTGCACTTAAAAAGACTTCCACCCTTATTGGTGGTACTCCTACTAGTTCAACGAATAAAAAGAAGACTGATATAAGCCAATTTTTTAAGAAATTAGAAAAATTCACACCCAATTCCATTGCTCAATACGGTGGTGGTGACGGTAGTAATGGCACTATGCCAGAATCACCAGCAACTTTGTTATTGAATCGCATTGATTCCGAATTTTATACTCCTCTGGAACTATTTAAAACAACAACAACGAGAAAGGAACCAAACATCAATTATGATAATCATAATTGCGCAGAAAATGTCAATGGCCAAAACCAAGCGAAAAATGCATCAAATTCGCCTAGAATGAAAAGATACGTAAAAAAGGCTTTAGATTTCATTCAAGACGACACAACTAATAGCACAATTGCTGCAATTCCAGAAACATATAATGGCGCCATTTTAAATAAAGAAGAAAACGTCAATACGAAACGTAGGCTTACAAAAAGACAATCGATTGTTGAAACTGAATCTGGTCTTTCAGTCTCACCGTCGCCAATGAAAATAAATAAACTACAAAGACGACACAGTCTTATGCCTGTTAGTGAAATAGAAACTGCTACAGACTTTATGAAAGCTATGGCCATTTCTATTACACCTAGCAGAGCTACAAGACGTCGTAGTTCTCTGCACACGCCCAAAGACATGACTGTGGATAACTCGAACAAATTAAACAATGTTATTGAACCCATTGCGGAAGAATCAAATACTAAAGAAATTCCGTCGATATCCGAAAATCTTTTAAAATCGGTGGGTAAACGCAGAACATTATACACAATGGCCACAATGGATCAAACCGATTGTGTTGAAATGGAAGCAAATAATGACATAGAAGATAAATCCATACACACAAAATCTACTCTTAGACGTACTATTTATGCCAGCAAAACCATGGAAACATCAGAAATGCAAATTGATAATAAAATTAATAACGGTTTCAATGTAATGACCAGACGCCGTACATGTTATAGCGTCAAGGCCATAGAACAAACTACTGAAATCACAGAATCACCAGCAACACCAAGAACGCCAGTCCGTAAAACTGTAATTTCTGGTAAAGAAAAGAATCTAAATGAAGTGGACTTAAATACAACGCCAGCAACAACGAAAAAAGATAAGCCGTCTAGTCGTCGTAGAACATTATTTACTAAAGCCACAGATAAACCAAACGATACTGATACAGAAGTTTCACAATCGAATGATATTGATAAAACTGTAGCCCCGTCTGTAAATACCAATATGGACGGTATAACAGTCACTAATTTCAATGAAGACGAACATATTGCTTCGTCTACGCTTGTAGGCGATAGACCTCAGGAAACAAAATTAGCTGTCACACCAGTCGCTGATGCTACAACAGGTAAATTGGTAGAAGAAAGCGAAAAGTGCGCCGAACCTTTAATTTTCAGTTCCACGCGATTGCCTGGAAATAGAAGACGCACTTTGTTTGATGTTTCAATGGATATTATAACACAACGTTTACAGTGCATTAATCAATTCGCTAGGCGATCATTGGCTCCACCCACGCCATTGAGTGAAGTGACTAATACCACTGAAAGTGTTGCCAACACTGCTGGTGTACCTTCAACAAATTCCTCATCTTCGTCTGCTACCTCTTATACGTCTCTAACCACGTCTTCATCTGCCACCCTAGTTGCAAGCAAAACTAATAAAGACACGGAAACAGATGCTATAACTGCCGTTGTTACAGCTAAAGACAGCGAGGCAAGTGTTGCAACTGCGAACGTTGTTACACTAAAGGCAACTGATGTTAAAAAGAAACGCAAATTATTTATGCCCAATGAATTGTTATCAACTCCACCACCAGCATCTGTAACTTCACATGAAACGACAGATGCTCCTGCCGACGTTGTTATAGTTAAAGACAAGGAAGCAGATCCTGTTGTTGTTGCCTCGAAGGCAAATGATGTTAAGAAAAAGCGTAAACTCTTTATACCAAACGAATTGTTATTAACTCCACAACCAGCACCTGAATCCACATTAATATCCGAACCAGATCACTTAACAGCTGAAACAAACAATGCTTTGACCAAATCAGGTACTAAGCGGCGTCGCACTTTAATGCCTATATCACAGCCTCAGCCTACAATAGTAACACAAAAATCTGCTCTGAACAACTTTAACAGCTCAAAAGGAGTAAAAAAACGTCGCAGTACTCTAGATTTTGAAGAAATTCAAAATATCAAGACGAAATTTTCAGAAGTCTATGTTGATAATGCAGAAACATCTTCATCCTCTGGTACAGATAAGGAATTCCTTAACGCACAACAAGAAGTTAAACCGAAGAAATCACCTGTCTTAGTCTACACCAATATGCACCATCAGCAAATTGATGTTATACATGAGGTTGGTACTTCTACTTCTACTTCCCCATCTACAACTACACCCACTTTTATTTAAAAATTTTAATTATATATTGTTGTTATTGTTGTTAACTAATTTCCACAAAGTTTCGCAATACTTTCTTTTAGATTTCCAAAATTTTTTGTTCAAATATAAAAACTCTAGATCGATCCTCTTTCATTTTATTCCTACATGTACGAAGCCATACAATTCACACACATTTTGTTTTATATTATTTTATATTTAATTTATTTCCGTTTATTTTGTTATATTTTAGTAGTTAAACACGTATTGCAAAAATTATTGTTTATGCTCACATTACTTTCATATTTTGAATTTCGTTTTTAAATACTTTCGCTTACGTCCGAATTCTTTACTTATAGCATTTAAATCGTTCGCATTGAATAAGTATTTTTCTTTTTAAAATCTATTAAATATTTTGAATAAATAGAAGTAAATTGTTTTTAAATTGTTGGGTTATAAAGTAAAATTTGTTTGCTTCATTGAAAAGAAAAATTTATCACATAAAATGTTTTCGTAAAATAGAATTTCAACATATTTTCAATTTGAATATTATCGAATGTTATCGAATGTTTTTAACTCAGATACTTCTAATATTCAACTCGGCTAACAAATATTCAAAAATTTATTTATCAATAACTTGTTTTCCTTCAAGACTACTTTAAAAGGATCTAATAGTATACATATGTTTTGACCACAAACAATCTTCTAAAAGAAAGTTAATTCGTAAACCCATTCAAATAAAATCCCACATTTATTCGAATGGCCACAGCGATGTGCAATGGGCATGAGATCTGGGGAGGATGTAAAAGCGTTTATATTTTTTGTAGACATGTATGTAGAATTAAAATCATTGTTCAACAAAGAACTGATCGCTTCGAATCGTTGCCTTGGCTCTATGTGACGATGCAAATTCATGCTAAATTATCCGGACAAAAACACCACCTCCGGTGCTGTGTCCCTTATGAAAAGAACAAGGTCACATGTATGCCTTGTTTTCGTTTTCGAAATGACCATCAGGAAATGGATTCACTTAAAAAACTTTTTAAATATAACAATTTTGTATGCCATTTAACTAAATTAATAAGTATATATTATTTTTTAGTTAGTTTTTAAACATAAACAAGAAAATGGTTTGAAGCAAGCAGCAGCTATACATTACGTTTTGCTTATTTTTATTGCGTGCCTAAAAGTATACTTTGCTTTATTTTGTTGATAATATAAACGAATTTTGTAACATTGTCTAAATTTCGGCATAATTTATTTTAATTGTTGTTTTTATTATTTTAAAGGCCATAAACCAATTGGGTTTCTTTACCCTTGAAACTTCAGTAACTGATACCACCACCCATTTGGTTAGCCTGGAGCCAAGAAGAACACTGAATTTATTAAGAGCTTTAGCCCGTGGTTTATGGATTTTGGACTACAATTGGATATCTGACTCTTTAAATGCTAATAAATGGCTTCCAGAAGAAACTTATGAACTTAAGCACTTTTCAAGAGCTATCGAGGTAAAAACAACATCTATTTTGTATCCATTCATACGTATGTTTATAGATATGCAACATGATTAAAACATTTTAAATACTTCTATAGATCAACCGTTCAGAGCGTCAAGCCTTCGGCAATAACTTTAATTGTGAACTTTTTCGTAAAATTGGTGACTTTTATATCGCCTCACAATGTTATCCGATCACAAAAGAAAATATGCGAGAATTGATTGTATTGTGCGGTGGTCGTGTGGTAAATAATCGTCAAAAAGCTCGTTATATTATAGGTGATTCTAATCAAAATTTACCAGACAAATTGTATTTGACCCCATATTGGGTTCTTGATAGTATAACAAAAATGCAATTAATGAAAATTAATAAATATATGCATCCGCTGGCCAATGATAAACTACAAACATCCTTACCATCCAGTCAGCAGCAATTAACAGACGAAAAGGAACAACAAAATGTGAATGTATATTCAGATTAGTATAAAATTACTCTTTAATTTTTATCGATATAAATAAGCACTGTCAAATATGTTTATTGTTAATATTTATATAATTTTATTATATTTTCATATTGATTTAATTATTATCCACCTATATTGTTTATTTGTATATGTCTGAAATTTACAATTTTTAAATTTATAATAAAAAATATTTTGTACTACAATTCCAATTTGTTTATGTTGTAGATGAGAAGGTGTAACTATTCAAGTTGAAAGGGTTAGTAAAATCTAAAACCATTATTTTATATTATTATCATAAACATTTACCGTTAAGTTTAAACACGCATTAAAAATACTACACACGAAGGAAAAGTTTCATATTATGGTCCCTGCAGTCCGTTTAGAACCCTTTCAACCCTTATAGTGCTGAGCTAATTTTCATATAAATTGCGAAAGGATTTTTGAAGTGTCATTTTAATTGAGTGTGCACATATACCTTAAACGAAACTGAACAATAATAGATATTCCGATGCCCCGCAATTGATGAGTATTATTAGTCGGTTTATCGACGGTTCATGGTCTAAGGGTTAAGACAGGATAAAAAACATTTAATGGTTGAATGGAGGCTGGTAATGAAAATTCATTTATTATGTCAAAGTCCAGCGAAAGCAGTGGCCGTGCTCAAAGCAGATTTAAACGTCAAGCTAATTTTATTTGGCTTTGAATCCCCTATGGGCTATTCCCCTACAACCGTGCGGTTTTTTTAGGGCCGATAGTTTCTCTGAAAGCTGTACACATTGTATTTTGTGGTACACAAGTAATTTACTACCTTTAATTTAACTAACAAAACGGTATTTGATCCCGATATGCAAACAGAGGTAGCGGATTTAGTACGTCTTATTGGACTTTACAACACTATTCAGGACTCAATAAAAATTAAAACGATAAAACTCTTACCCATCTCGTCGGTAGCTATTCCATCTCACATCAAATAAAAAGCCAAACCTTTTTGTTTATACTTTATCTTGCATCTTTATTGACACGAGCCTACAATAGCAAATAGTTTGTTAAAAATAATTTGTTGTTGTCTATAAATTGTGTGTAAACGTGCGTCTTTCTTTTCATCTCTGCTGAAATATGTTATCATCATTGTAATGTTGTTGTGTAAAACAATTATGGTTTTTCACCTTTATAAAATTCTGTAGATTATAGGATAGTATTTTGTACTTAAGTTGTATTAGTTTATTTCTCTGTAAAAAAAATTTTTGTACTTTTGTTACCACGATGGAAACAAGTTTAAAGTCCATCGCATAAATGCAGGTTCCGCTTAAAAGCACAGCTCAAGAGAACAAACAAGCATCAATGAAAAAAAAATTAAAAAAACCAAAGAAAACTAAAAAGCCAAGGAAGAAAAAATCCAACTAAAAACGAAAATTATACACACACTCACTGTATTTCTAAACAACTTGTGGCAAAAATCATTCATCGCTTAATATGAACGACGTGTGGTGTCTCGGGTGTTACATTACTGAGTGAGTAGTTCACGATTAAATACAATTTTTGTTTATTTTAGGAGAGTATAAATAGTGAAAAATGTATTTAATTCTTTTTTTTTTTTTCTCTTAGTGTTTCTTATACACATTTATATTTTGTGTGTAGTAGTAGTAGTATGTATTATGTTAAGATCTTTTTCTTGTTTTTTTATAGATAAATTATATAATAATTGTAAAAATTGGAAATTTATAAAGTTTTTAGTTTTTGTTTTATTTCCGGAGATGGAATGAATTCCAACATAAGATAATTTATAAAAAATATATTTTTTTTATAGTAATCATTACAAATAATAATAAAATTATATAGTAATTAAATACAAAATAAAAAGAAATAAAAATTTAAATGCTTGAACGCTGTTGTGCTTAAAAGTATTGGATGAATATATAGATCGATCTCTCGTTTGCTGTTTTTAAAATAGAGAAAACAGCAGCATTCGTTTCCTGCGAAACTCTTTACGATGGAAGCAGTTAAATTTTTCTTTAACCATTAAAATTAACTTATGCTGGAACATCTTTACATTGTTTTTGTTTGTTGTGGTACGTCTATTACAGTTGTTAATAGTGATATTGCTGCTACTGGATGATGGAAGTAGTTCAGTGGAAAAGATGCAATTTTTTACTGATTGATTATGGTTTAATTGTTGATGGGAGTGAAGCAGCTACTTCTTGCCCTTGGTGGCTTTTTCGGCGGCCTTGGTGACCTTGCCACCGGAGGCATCCTTGAAGTTGACGGCCTTGATGACACCGACAGCGACGGTTTGTCTCATATCACGTACGGCGAAACGACCCAATGGGGGGAATTCTTGGAAGGCTTCAACGCACAAAGGCTTGGAGGGGACCAAGTTGACGATGGCAGCATCACCAGACTTGATGAATTTGGGGTTTTCTTCGGTGGTCTTACCGGAACGACGATCGACCTTTTCCTTGATTTCAGCGAATTTGCAAGCAATGTGAGCGGTGTGACAATCCAAGACGGGGGTATAACCGTTGGAGATTTGACCAGGATGGTTCAAGACAATAACTTGAGCGGTGAAGTCAGCAGCACCCTTGGGGGGGTTAGACTTGGAATCACCAGCGACGTAACCACGACGCAATTCCTTGACAGAGACGTTCTTAACGTTGAAACCAACGTTGTCACCGGGTACGGCTTCAACGAGAGCTTCGTGGTGCATTTCAACGGACTTGACTTCAGTGGTGATGTTAGCGGGGGCGAAGACAACAACGGTACCGGGTTTCAAGACACCAGTTTCGACGCGACCGACGGGTACTGTGCCAATACCACCAATTTTGTAAACATCCTGCAAGGGTAAACGCAAAGCCTTGTCGGTGGGACGGCTAGGGGGCAAGATAGCGTCCAAGGCTTCGATGAGGGTCTTACCTTCAGCGTTAGCTTCTTTACGTTCGACCTTCCATCCCTTGAACCAGGGCATGTTGGAAGAAGCTTCCAACATGTTATCACCGTGCCAGCCGGAGATGGGAACGAAGGCAACAGCAGCGGGATTGTAACCAATCTTCTTGATGTATGAAGAGACTTCCTTCTTGATTTCTTCATAACGGGCTTCGCTGTATGGTGGTTCAGAAGAATCCATCTTGTTGACACCAACGATCAATTGTTTGACACCCAAGGTGAAGGCCAACAAAGCGTGTTCGCGAGTTTGACCGTTCTTGGAGATACCGGCTTCGAATTCACCAGTACCAGCAGCAACAATCAATACGGCACAATCAGCTTGAGAGGTACCAGTGATCATGTTCTTGATGAAATCTCTGTGACCAGGGGCATCAATGATAGTAACATAGTATCTGGCGGTTTCGAATTTCCACAAAGCAATATCAATGGTGATACCACGTTCACGTTCGGCCTTCAATTTATCCAAAACCCAGGCGTACTTGAAGGAACCTTTACCCATTTCTTGGGCTTCCTTTTCGAATTTTTCAATGGTACGCTTGTCGATACCACCGCATTTGTAGATCAAATGACCAGTGGTGGTGGACTTGCCAGAATCGACGTGACCAATAACGACAATGTTAATATGGACCTTTTCCTTACCCATGGCTGTTGTATTGGCTTAAGAGCTGTTTTTTTTTTTGTGTCATGATTTTGGTGGTCATGTAGATTATGGGGTTTTTTTAATTTAGCAAACATACAGGTAGGAATGTACAAGCAGGTTGATTGGTTGGTGGTGGTGGCAAACAAAAATACATGAAATGGAAAAAATTGTTGGAAGGAAAACAAGTTTGTTAGCATTTTGATTAAAACAAAAATCAAATATAAGAGTAATTATACGATTTTTATTTGGTATTTAAAAAATAATGGAAAAGCACTTTCTTTTAAAGCTTTATTTTTCAACACTAGTTAAACAGTTAAGGGCAGTGTTTAGTTAACACAAAAGGAGTTAACCTCAAAAAAATTTCAAATGGAAAAACGTGATTGAACAAAAAAAGTATGTGTATACTATTCCAAATGTTGAATTTAAGAGAAAGAGAAAAAATAAAGCATGCATTTAGTTTAAGAAATTTTTCCATATTTAATTAAAGTTTATGACAATTCTGAGTATTTTTTTATATCAGTGGATTTGGTATTTGGTTTTCCTCATAGCTATTAGTCAGTAGCAGAACTAGACATTATAGTCATCATAAAAAAAAATACAGAGAAAAATTGTCAACTATTATATACAATTAAAAAAAATTAAACAATTTTTATATTAGACAAAAAGAGTGAAGGTGGACGGACGACGATTTCATATTGTGGATGAGTAAGCTCTAATACTAAAGAGAAATTTCCAGAACTTGTGAAATTCTATACTAAAGATCTGGCACACATATACGTTTTTTTAGTGACGTATTCAATTAAAATTGCAAAATGTCCTATTTTGTCAGCATATATATACATATATACTTATGTATACATATATTTGACAATTGTGGAAAGAAAATGTACCGGCTTTTATTGCTCTACAACAAAGTGTACTAAAAATGGCGTTCGTTTAATGTTCGTGTAAAAAACTGCTAACTATATTTGACACCTAGAAACACGATGAGGCGAAAAGTCGCCATCTTGAAATACGCGAAACGTGTTTCTAAAGAGAAAGGTGGAATGAAATGGAAGCAGACATTTTTATGGCATCTTTTTTTTCACCAATATTGCGAGACTACTAAACTGTTGCCATGTGGTTTAAAATCGATAAGCCAGTATGGCAAAATTAATGCAATATATTGATTCAGTTTCCTTTTATCGCTTCAAATGAAATTAATTCGAGTCAAACATTTTTCTATTAATCCCACACTCGCAAACAAATATGGCGACACTGCGAACGCTTTAATTAAACTATGACGCCATTTTGAATGTTTTAGGGGAAGAAAAATTTTCTGCATTTTGGAAAACGAATTCCATTCACCATAAGGAACTAATACTGGATTTTCTCTTTCAGAAGTTTTCTTGTCCACAATTTAATATAGTTTCACCATATTATTTAATTAATTCACTGCCTATTTTCTACTTTCTGGCAGCAATATGTTTCAAGATAACACAAAGTGGGCGCGGCTAATCAATATCACATTTTTAAAAATTTATAAATACAGTTTTAATAATGATTTATTATTTTAATTTTACATATTGAAAACTTGTTTTAAAATAGAATTGCGTTCCATAATAAAAACTTCAGCAATGTAATAATGCCACGTGTTTTAATTCTTTTTCTATTCTGCAAGTCTACTTTTTTCCACACACTTTGTATTTTCTTTATTTCATATTTTTATTGCAAAATTGCAACTGCATCTTTTCCGTTTAACAAATTATTAAACTTATTTGTTTACTTCACTCTTTAGTCAAGAAAAATTGTTCAATTTTCTTTATTTTTGCACTTTTTACACACTTTTATCTTTTATTGAAAACTTACTTTTTAATAAATTGAACCGAGAGATCAAAAGTCTATGCTAATCCGGCAAAAGACCTGAACAAAGTGAACGAGAAAGTGAACATTAGCGAACGGTACACCTCGGCGCCGGATACCAGCCAACATGACGTGGCACAATATAGGGTTGCTCATATTGGTATCAAATTGACATATCAACTCTAATTTTAATAAATTGTATTAGGCAATACCAAACAAACCACCAGATACACTAAAAATTAATGTGCTTCTTTAAATTTATCAGCAATGGTTGATGAAATATAGTAATTTAACTGGTTTTAAACGAGTTTGATAATGTTTACTTTTTTCAGAAGCTTTAATAGTAAAATAGGAATATATAATAAGGCATTACCATGTTCAAATTCCAGTGTGATCTTATAGTTAACAATAGTCTTAGTTTTGCAAATGTACTGCCAATTTCGAATAGAGTACCACTAAATTCAACTCTGTGGCACATTATTGAGTATCTGTGATTCACGTGGTTGATAATGCCGTGTAGAATGCAGTTTTTACACTTCAGTGCTTTTAAATGTTTATTGTATTTCAATAATTATAATATTATTAATTTTTCCTTAGCTAATTTTTCTTTTATGAATAGCCAGTTTCAATTTTATCCATGCAAACCAATTATTACCATTGAATAGGAAGGGTGATAGAGTTGTAACATGCTCGGTTTAACCCATTGGTAATGACGCTCAAATATAGTTGCCCGAATCCTCACTCATCAAGTGTAAGTGTAGGAGTTAACTTTTAATTCCCACATTCATTTTCGTGTCGATTTGTATAATTGTTAATAACGCCGCTCAAAAAGATTTTATGGCGTGCGTGGTTGTTTGGGTGTGTGTGTGCGGTGAGGTTCCTTTGCGATTGATTTATTTTGTGTCGTCTGTCGGCGTGGGTCGCGTGAGAACGGGGTTTTTGTTGTGTTGGGGTTAAGTTGTTGTTGGAATTTGGTCGGATTTGACGGGGTACTGATCCCAAAATTAGATGTCTTTTAGTGTGGTCTGTTTCTAACGTGGTGCATTTTTCAGAATTGTGATGAATTTATTCGGTAAGGTGAATTTCCAGGTCAATAAGTTTTTGCAAAGTGTGGTGAATTTATCCGGTGTGGTGAAAGTGGCGTTATTCGTAACGCATTACCATAGACCACTGTAATATCAGTTTAACCTTCATTGATCGAGCCATTGGGCGACTGTCGGTACTACTATTTTACACCGTATTACCAACCGTGTGGTAAGTGTTCGGATTAAGCCTAATTTATCTCGATTAGTGGAACACTGAATAAAAGAAGTACACCACTCAACCTTTTTAGTGATTTTTTTTCAGAAGGTGGTTAGGCCAAAATTATTCTTAAACTCGCCACATCACGATTGGCAGCAAACTTCTTTGTCAGATAGAGTTGTTAGATTGACAACTTTTGTTTACACATTTTTTGACGCGTTCTCATAACAATTAGCTTTCGTGTGCATACTTTGTAACAAATCATCTGTTAAGTTTTTGTCAATTCTCAAAGGAATAAATTCATTACATTTTGATTCTATATGGAAAAGAAATTTCTTATTGAAAGTAGTTATTAATAAATAGATTTAAAGTGCTTAAAGTTACTACAACTGCAATGGCAACATATTCCAATCCTCATTGGTTACTGTGCCATATCCGAAACTCTTTTATATCCACTGATGACACGGGCATGTGTGAAACTGTTATGGTCAGCGATGATTTGCCTAAACATTATTTACGACGATACCAGGGTAATGGTGTATCTCGCAGTACGCACCTGCAACAACAGCAAAGACGTTCAGTCGTGGAGGGGCAACAGCAGCAGCATACGCAGCAGCAACGACGAAATTATGATCGCCCTTTGCAAGAAGTCGATTTTATTTGT
Organism: Sarcophaga subvicina; assembly: GCA_936449025.2. Lineage (NCBI taxonomy): Eukaryota > Metazoa > Arthropoda > Insecta > Diptera > Sarcophagidae > Sarcophaga > Sarcophaga subvicina. The sequence continues at coordinate 1,739,451 of OW388084.2, forward strand.
TATCCTGGTCTCGATCAAAGTGATGATGAAGATGTCGATCTGACAGCACAATCGTTCGATATACAAATGTATCCAGAGGTAGGAGCGCATCGTTTTCGTTCAAATACCGATCAGAAATTGGAGAAAATGGATATTGCCCGTCGCAGAGCTGCCAAAACGAAATGTGTCAACTATGATGAGGAAATTGTATATCCCGAACGCAATGAATTGTTTGTAGGTAAGGTGATTACTACAAATAATAATGCGGCTTCACAAGGAGACAATTTTAAAAGCAAATTGGCAATACAATTGACTGAGTATGTACAAAATAAATTTCAAGAATTTGCGAAATACGATGGGACATCTCAGCCGGGTGTTCAAACAAAACGCATCAATGTATTTTTGAGTATGTTGCCTGAAAAGGAGAGAAATTATCCAATAAAAATTTGCGTTCTCTCACATGCTAAGATATCTGATGTAAGTAGATCCTATTTTTAAGTCGAGTCGAATTAAAAGAGAAAAAACATATCTTCCATAACTATTCCAAAAGAAAACTGATTTACTTTATTACCATAAACTTCTCAGATAGAATCCATTATATAGTTTTAAATCTTTTCGTTTTAATATTGAATTGAATTGAAAAATTGAATATTATTTTAATAGGTGATTGGCTTAGTATGTTATAAAGCAACAATTGAATTTCCGGATCTTCCTCTTAAATCCATAGGACATTATGGTTTATATATGACTGAAGATAATGATGATTTGGCTGAATTTCCTCCTTTGGATCATAGAGAACCCTGTTCGAAATTTGGTTTTTCACACTTAACATTGGCTGAAATAAGACCGATGGCAGACGTAACACGCATAGATTTTGGGCACGGTGGTGCCCCCACCAAATCAATGACTTCCGAAGAGGAAAAGTCCAGATTAGCTTCTATGGCTTTGCATTCGCTTAATTGCTCAGGAGTTGGTGCAGATGGTTTCCATAGCCCAGAGGGCATAGATGATGTAGATGGTGCTAATAATACCTTTTCTGCTGAAGGTTGTGTAGATGATTTGGAAGAACGTATTTTAAGCCAAGATGATATGTTAGAGGCTCCTGTATATCGTACTTATAACTTAAATATTATCGATAAGAAATTCTTTAAAACGGAAGTATCCCTTGGCATTTCGGGTGAACGTATTGAAATTGATCAACAGAAAAATGCTAAATTTTGGACAAAACAACGTGCTGTTACTTATCCTATAGATGCTGTGGCCCATTGTGAAATTGTCGAGAAACGTACTATGAAAGCAGTTTTACGTATTTGGCTAAAAACTTCATCGGCTATTAATGCAGCTTTGTTAAGCGACAATAAAAATTCCTTATCTATGCCTCCTCACTCACCCACTAGTCCTAGCCATTATCCTCACTTTTCATCACCGTTTAATTTTTTAAGTAGTTCAAGCGGTGGTTTATCATCTTCACAACAAATGCGTTTTAAACATTACGATTTCGAAACAACCGTTCCTATGGCTGAGCAGATATATAAGAAACTCAGTTGTATATTGGAAATGTGTTCATCGGATGTTCGTCGAGAATTCCTGCAAGTAAAACAACGAAAACTGGAAAAGAGTCAAGCAAAAAAGCATCTCAAATTGTAGTATCTAAATTTCTACATAAAATGTTATAGATTTTTACTCTTCACTTGCTCGGCTGGTCAGTGTAATGTTAGAAACCTATTTAATCGCTATCGTCGCAATGAGGGGGAGCACTTGTCCAGTGCTTTGCAAATAAATTTAACTTAAGTTTTGTTCTACAGTCTTATACACTAAAAACTAACGATATTCAATATAGTATTGTAAGATTTATTATAAAATTTTATTTACTATTGTTTAAGATTAACCGTACGTACATAAATTTGAATTAAGTTAGATTTTTTAACGATAAGTTTTCCATATACAACCATAAGACTTTTTCTTACTAAACTCAATGTTAAATAAACAAATTAAACAAAGTAATGTAAAATTAAAGTAAATTGTTCATCGCGAGACGGACAAGGTAAAGTGTTCAATATTGAAATTTTCAAGTAAATTTTTTCATAATTGTATGAATTTTTGTTTCATTTATATTGAATTCGTTGACTAACAAAGACTTTTAATTTAATTTACCATAGAATAAATATTGTGTTGCATGGTCGAAATGTTTAGGAGAATAAGATTTTCCGATTTCGTGATTAAAAAATATTTTAAATATGCTCTACTGCAGAAATAAGGGATCTCTAGAAATTGATTTTCATTTTATATTTAAGATCTACCGCCATTTGTTACATATTTTCTCTCTCTTCCACTCTTTAGAGGGAGCTGAATTGACTCAGAGACGTGATTGATTATCGAGAATATAACAGAGTGTGGTAAAGCATTATTCCTGATGGTGGAGCTCGCAATATAATTAGATTTTGAATTCGATATAGAGTACTAGTTTTCTATTAACATTCGTTAGTTTAGTCAACTGTAGGACTATCCAGTACGCAGTCTTCATTAGAAGACTTATGGCTGCTAGAGACAGAATGTCGTTGGCATGTTGTACCACTTCATACCCATTTCGTTTAGTCTTAAATGTCTGCTCAAATTCTACTATAAGGACTTTTTTGAATTTTTCTAAAGCGAAATGCAAACACAATCCATTCATAAAGTTAATCCCATTTTTTTAAATATTTATTTTCGAAATTTGAATTTGAATAAAAATAACGAGTTTACACCTCTTATACTTTATTTTTCTCTACGTGTATCAACAAGTCTGACGTTTATTTGTCTTTTTTTCAGCACTCAACCACTATTCATATATTCTTACCATCTGGTAACCCAGAACAAAAACATTTTATTTTTTCCGTGCCATTGTATGCACAATACAACATTGTATGGGAAGACGTCAGTCTGTGAAATAAAAATTATAGAATTGTGACAAACTAGAGTAATAAACAATTAAAATTAAAATAAAGAAGATAAAATAACTGAAGAAATATGTTAGAAAATGAAGCTGATCACCTGAAGACGCAACTGACGGTGGCACGTAATGAAATAAATAAATTAAGGTAGTTATGCTTTTTTCTCTTTTGCCTGTCATATAAGGAAACCGATTGATTTCAACTCATACCGGTATTGCATTTTCCAGGCAGCAGGTACGAAATCTACAGCATAAACAACGCAAGGATATTGATGGTATTGCCCGTTTATTGAAAAACTATCGCTGTGAAGGCTGTCGAAAGTTGGAAAATAATCATAATCGAAATCAAAATGATACAACAACTACCAATTCCTCCACGACCTTGACCATCAGAAATCCAGCCGACATAACAGATGTGAAAGCCTCCACCACAACGGCAACAACAGCGATAGTGGCGGCAACATCTATATTATGTTCAGGCGAGCAGAACCCACATAAAGTATGTATAATAATAGTAATAAAAACACTTCAACTAACCCACGCACACATATACATATATATATATATATATATACGTACATACATACATACATACATACATACATACATACATACATACATACATACATACATACATACATACACGAAGAGGCGCCCATACACAGTGTGGTGCACTTATGCCGCACCATTTGATTTTGAAAGATGCGCGCACATTTATTTTTAGATCAACAGCAGTCCTTGGAAAAAATAAAATTTATATTTACCAACATCATGACATAATCTATGGCTCCTCTTTTGTATTTTCATTGTTTAGGAAACTTTTCCTGCCATTGGCATTATACGCACATGTTTCCCAGAAAAACGTGCTGTACCACGTCAATCAAGTGTGGGTGGACGTCTGCGTGGAGTTATTGAATTAAATTCTGATTTATTTACGAATCCCGAACATGCCCTGGAAGGTTTGGAAGAATATTCGCACATGTGGGTGATTTATCATTTCCACAAGAATACGTCACATCCGAAAGCTAAGGTGGCACCACCCCGTTTGGGTGGTGAACGAGTAGGTGTTTTTGCTACACGCTCACCCCATCGTCCATGTCCCATTGGTTTGTCGTTGGTGGACATTGAAAGAATTGAATCATCTTGTATAAGTTTCTATGGCACCGATATGGTAGATGGTACACCGGTATTAGATATTAAACCTTATATACCGTTCTATGATTCACCGATAACAATGGAAACAGGTAATTGGCATAACGTTTTTCATTTAACACTCTAGCAATTCAAAATAAAATTCTGTGCAATTTTTTGTTTCACTTAATATTAGCAGAGTTGGAAGTTATTCGCATTAAGAGTCTGAGTAGATGTTCTTTCGAATAAGATCCTACCGAACAGCTTAGAAGATTTATGATATTATTAACAAAAACTTGTTTTTTTGTATATCCATTTTATTTTCCAAGTGTTCTAAAGTTTTCAGGTTTTAAAAATCCTGACAAATATTTTCAAAAGATTTCAAATACCATCATCATATTATGATGGATTTTATTTTCTCAATAGAACTACATGAACTTCAACTATGGCAAAAAATTTCTCATTAATCGAAATCCGTATGTAAATCACACGGTAAAGAAAAGACGGTCATTTAGAAAACTGGTCATGAGTAAATCGAATGGCAAGGTTTTCTAATGTTAATGCAGTTGACATTTTTATGAAGTTATTATGCATATATTTTATAGTCCGGCCCTGACTGTGGCTTATAATTTTATGAGTAAAAACATGGAATCAATAGAAATTCAAATTTTTTGCTAATAGGAATGAGGGTTTTATGATATTGTCATAATGGAGTTCTTTTTTTTTTTGAGGAAACAACCAATCTTTGCATATTTTACCTAAATGCAGTTATTCTAACTATGCTGAGTAAAGCTTTTAATTCCCTACAGAAATAATAGATTTTTTACTATAAAAACGATGTAATGGAGCGGCTTCCAAAATAAGATTTTATTTCAACTTTGTTAACAAATCTTATCATGAATAAATTTTAAATAACCTTAATGTTGTATTTCCATCTTTAGGACGTATGTCAGCTGGTCCATGTGAGCCATCTTCCGATTTTTACAATTTTCGACAGGAACCGGATGGTGAAGAATCTGAAATGGAGCTGATGGGTGCCACATCTTTAGCACAAACTCCAGTTAACTTTACACCATACTCCATCCCACCACCACAAGCTGTCAAAGTACCTTCTTGGGTACAGGCACCACCCCGTCTAAAAGTGGTTTTCAATGAACGAGCTGAGTCACAAATCCAATCTTTAAATGTACAAAAACAATGCATTGTTGATATACTAGAAGCAGATCCACGTTCTGTTTATCTGCGTACAAAGTATAATTCCCAAATTTTCACATTTCAATTGAGTGAAGTAACAGTAACTTGCAAATTTGACGATAAGAATTCGTTGGTAACTGTCTTACAAATACGGGCTACCGAACACTTACAAGATGATAACAATGACATCCTCTCCCCACATTCTTATGGTGAGGGCAATGAATAAGTGGAAGGAGGAAAAAATCAAAAGATCTTTTAACTTCGTTGATAAGATATGATGTAAAGTGATGTTTGCTAGAGTTTTAAAAGATATTTTAAGAAGTTTTGCTGTTAAGTTAGTATCACATACAATATGTGTATGCATTTATACCATAAAGACAAAATGTGTAGTATAAATATTTATTTCTTTATAACGTTTTATGTTGCAAACATATAAACAATAAAAAAAAACATTGTTTTAAACAAATACGCAAAGAAAATATATTAATGATGTATTATCTACATATATGATATGATAATGAAAAAAAAAAAAAATAAAAAACAAATTGTTTTAATCTATTCAAGTCCCCGTGAGCAGGGATTTAGCGAAAGAATATGCTCACAGTCTGATCTGCTTGTCGTACAAGGCGACTAAAAGATCTCTACAAAGCTATTTTTAAAATATGTAATTTTATTTGCAACAATATTTGGTTTTTCTTTTTAATTTTAGAATTTTTAAAATAAGTTTTTATAAAAAACAAAGTTAATTAAATTGCATTGAAAAGAAAAATGTCATCAATCGATAGTTTAACTTGGGAAGAATTTAAGAAAGAATCTTTAGAGCTGCTCGATATATCAAAACATTTGAATGATACCTGGAGCTGGGTAGTAAAAGTAAGTTTTATGACTTTGTTTTCTATTTCATTATAATTTAAATTTTTGATTTAGAAACCCGATATTGAAGGTCAATCATTTCTTAAATACGCTCAAAAGCTTGCTCATCCTTCAAGTAAAGAAGAATTAATTGAAATAGAATACCATATTGTTTATTCAATATCATATCAAGTGCCAATTCTATATTTTTGCGTTTATAAAAGTGGTAAGTTGGTTATTATCTCTCGGTTATTTTTGTAAATGTGAAAATAAAAATCTATTTGAAATTATTTGTAGATGGTAAACCCTTTAATTTAGAAGAGATTTGGCATCTTTTTCATGTTGATAAGGACGCCACAATTACAAGGGAGGATATGTTATCCATTCTGACACAGATGGATCATCCGATTCTCTTTCGTCCCTACTTTTGTTTACATCCCTGTCGTACTTCGGAACTTTTAGCTGCAACACCAAAAAGCCGTAATCGTATTTTAACATTTATTAGTGTAATGGGTCCATATATACATTTAAATTTGGATAACAACTATGGTTTACATTATAAGAATGTAGAAAATGTTTAATGAACATTTTATCATATCAAATAATAAATGATGAAGAATATTCTTCTAGCCGATTAAAGATATCCTTAAAAATGTACTACTTGCTAAATAGGTTATTTCGAAATGGAAAAAAGTACCAAAACCTGGCGGATACCCCTTATTAATGCAAATTGTGTAAGCAGGTCAAAAGAAGTAGAGTTTTGGAAAAAGGACTCTATAAGAAAGAAAACACAAGGTTTTATAGGCTTCGAAGAAGACTTAAAGCGAATATATGATATTTAAATTCGGTCAGATATAGATACTGGCAGGCAACTAAGTGAAATGAATTACCGATGTAGGTGTGCCCTTCTGAAACTAATGCATTATGGATTCAGTCAATAAGGAAAACTCAAATGATATAGGAAGATGAAGATATTGTTTTGTCCTCTAGGTGCAAAATAATACAGATAACAGTGATTTTTTATTGAGGGAGCTTTTTTTAAATGTCCATATGTAGAAATGTACATACAATACAGAAGTATGCATATTGTTGATATGATATCTAGGAGGGTATTTCAAACGAGAATAATTGGTTTTAAATATTTTGAATAAGTTAATTTGTACTTAACTGTTTAAGTCTTAATAAAACTCTGTTCGTGTTTTACCACTGAATTTATGCATGGTCTCGATTTATTCTTCAAATATTTGTTTGGTTACATTTAAATTTTTGTTTATTCATTTAATTTTCTTTTTTAATTAAATATATTAATATACTACAAAGTGCATAGTCATTACAATTTGTTTGTATGTATGTATGTATATTATAAATAATAATTTTAATCATATTTATTAGTTTAGTTTTAATTGTTAAATGTATTTTTTTTCATTATATTTTGAATTAAATAACTTAAGATATGGCTAAATTTTGTCTAATATTATTGAAATTAAATTTTTGTCACACAATTAGTATAGAATTCATCAGTACATTTCTAATTAATTTCCTTGTCTTAGCAGAGATTTCTAAATTCCAAATTGGTTGAATTTGATACTAAATTTATTTATTTATTTATTTAATTTTTATTTACTTATATTTGTAATTATAATTAGTGTTAACTCCTACTGTGGTTTTACTACCTCACAATCGTGTACAATACATACACGATCATGAAATATATGTATTTTACAAATTGTTTATATATTTTTTATACTTTTGTTGTTTTTTTTAAGAAAAAAAAACAAAAAATAAAAGAATTTCAACAAACATTTTTCATATGTATATGCACATATACACTAAAATGATACTAACGTATGAGTATAATGAAATTAAAAAAAAAAAATAAAGTAAATCTATAGGAAATATTGATTTACTTTGATAAACTTTGGATTTACATATAATAAAATAATTTAAATGGGAAAATTACTATTTAGACTCAAAGTTTTAATACGATATATGCACATATGTGTTATGTTGGTATTTAATCAACTTATTAGTGTATTGTCTAGAACTACATCAGTTTTCCTATTCTATTTTTAAATATTTATTTCACTAGTATTTACAATTTAAGATTTCGTTTAAAGCTGCACCATTTCCTTGTTTTGTGATATAAATAATCGATTTATTTATTATTTCATTTATACAATATACACTTTATTCCTTATATAGAGTAGTAGAATCATTTCCCAGTTTTTGTAAGGCAAATACTTTCAAACGAATGAAAATTTTTATGTTTCTATTCAAAAATAATACAAGTTTTCAATCGTGTGAAATCGTTTCTCTTACAGGAACAGGGGAATGGTTTTAACACTACTTATGTATGTACATATGTATGTATGTTGTATATACATACACACATACATATAAGCATGCATGTACATATGTATATACATTATATATAATATTAAACATAAAATATGATTTAGTATAATACACAAAAAAAAAATTAAAAATGATTTATTTTTAGCACTTTAATCATAATTTGGTTTAACTTTCACGTCCCGGTTAAAAACAAAATCATTCTAAAATGTAAATTTCCAAAACTCAAACGATTTTCATATATATAAAGTATTCCAATAAAATTTACACTGCGACAATATTCAGGACTATTCAATTATAGAAATGCCAAGTTAGCGTGATTTTATGTTGGAAATGGAAATTTTAAGTTCTAATATTTATTTATTTAATTTATTTATTTATTAATTACAATACAATTACAAATTATATCCTAATTATATACGAGCGAAGTAACTTGACTATTTGCTCGGTGTAGTGTCACAGACCAGAGTCTCTGGTCGGAATCGAACCCACGACCCTCACGCTAATAGTCTAGCACACTACCCACTAGACTACCAGGGCACCCTTCTAATATTTAACATGAAATTAATTGTCATAAATAAGTTTTTCTTAAATATTGCAAAAGTTTAAAAGTACTTATCATTTCCCAATTATTCACTGCCCTAGTTTCGAAGTTTTTCTCATAGAAGTAATGGCTTTAAATTATTTCTAAGGAATCGGAATAGAATATTTTCAGGCTGCTTGCTAGTTGATAGCTTAATTACAGAGATTAAAGACAATAAGGATATTTATTATTTATTAAGTAGGATAAATTAAAATGCTTTACCTTGGTGGCCTTTATTGCTCAACAATTTTTTTCTTCTATTTTTAAATGAAGTTGTTAACATTTTTGTTTTAAAGAGTCGTAATCGTTTACATTTATAACAATTTAAATTAAAAAATAAATACAATACATCTGTGGTCTCAAGCCATAACAACCTGAGTTGAAAATGGTACTTTTGAGAAAAATCCCTTTTTATACTCGTATATGGAAGCGTTTCTGAAAAATGGAGGAACTTCATTAGAAAATATTTATTGCAAAATAGTCTAAGATCGAAAACAATAATTTAAGTCTGATTTGTTTTTTAGGCGCTTATTATAAATGTACTGGGGCTTCATTACGACTTAGCTCAACATGTTTCTTATTAATGTTTTTATTTATTATTTTTGTTAGAGGAATGGGATTTCAGGTAAATATAAAATAACTCAAATTGACTTAAGTCGACTTAGGCTGTTATTGTCTGGGACCACAGATATTTGCATACATTATGCACATTAGTGGATAGAAGATTTCATAATATCTGTTAGCGAGCACAAAATTAATTTTTAATTGTTACAATGCCAACCAATTACAATTGCTTTGTACTATTCACCACAAATTTCAACACGCTCACTACTATTATGGTCTAATCTTTTTTAAAGATCAATATGAATTAGGGATATATTCAACAAAAAGAAAGTTAATAATTAGCAGAGTAGAAAATCAAACGTAAATAATTTATTTTTGTTTATTGAATTCTTCAATTCGCTTTAATGGACCTGACAGTTACTTCCTATTGCCACAGATATTTCGAATAGCTTTAAATCGAAAAGTTTATTTTATTAACAAATGAATGGTAAGATTACAATATTCTATATCAATGAACAATTTACACGGATTTGTAAACAATTTCGTACGATAGCGAATGATGTTTTTTGTCTAAAGATATTGAAGAAAATACTAATTAATCTGTCTTAAAACCTAAAAATTCCGAATTCAATAATCTCATTTTTTTCTTATTTACATACTAATAATAAAGTTTAAATAAATTAATATTTTGTTTTTATTAGCTAAACTACTCTCCTTTGCTACAATATTCATTTATTTAGATATCTGTACATATATATATATATTTTATTATTTTTTTGATATAGTATTTATATAGTAATTTTTCATTTAAAAATTTAGTTGTATATGTAGGTATGTATGTATATATATTTTAATAATCTTTATATTGTATATATTGATTTTAAATAAGTATTCTTATTTCATTATCATTTCTTTTTTCTTTGTTAATATGTTAACTTTAGCTTTGTCTTAAATATTTTCGTATTTAATTTGGTTGGTTTTGTTTCTGTGTATAAATATGTATGTACATATGTTCAAAAAAATAATTTTAAATAAAAAAATTCATTTGTTTAACATGCTGTATCTATTTGGTCTCATTTGAGTTACAATTTTGTAATAAATTTTGTTTCTGTTTTCCCTTTTTTTTCATTGGACAATAATTAATTAAGCTATTTATATATATATGTATGTATATAAACTCTACTAAATTAAAAGTAAAAAAAAAATATATTTAATATTAAAGTATCTATTATTGGCAAAACTTACTTATGATGTGCAAATATACTCAAGATTTATTTTAAAGTGCAAATAAATTAAATATAAAAAAATAAAATAAAAACAGATAAAAAAGTTTTTCTTTTGTTTTCAAATTCAAATCGAAAATAAATTTAATTATCTGTTAAAATTAATGGAATTGTTTGAATTTTAAATAAGGAAAATGGTTAACAAATGTTATTATTTATGTGTTTCGTTTTTTTTTCTTTATTTGGAAAACTGAATCTAAAAATATTTGTATTAAAAATATCAACGACTAGTTTTTATAGTATAAAGTTTAATAATTGTATATAAAATTCAAGTTTTTTGTTTGTGTTCTAAGCCTTACACATTAAATACTTGTATATTATTAAATAAAATTCGCTATTAAATACTACAGTCTAACAATATAAGCTAAAACAACATGTTTCATATAAATATCATATTTAAATAAAACAGACTAGACATTTATTAAAAAAAAGAAAATTAGAAAGAAAACATTTTGAAAATAATTTTTGTCAAATGTTTTGTTGATATTAAAATTTTCTCTAATAAATTATAATAAACTAGCTAAATTCTTTTTTACTTTTAAATAATTTAATTATACTAATAAAATTAATCTAATTACTAATTTATATTAAATTTATTAATAAATTATAGTTTTTGTATATATTTTAAAATCTTATTTTTTTTTATTATTTTTGCTATTCGTAGTAGTTTGTTGTTGTTGTTGTAATAAAGCTATTAAGTGTTTTGGACGGTGGTTTCTGTAAAATGTGTGGGAGTTGCGTTAGATGTTGTATTAAAATGTTCTTGCCTCATTATGGAACTGGTTGAAACGCTGCGCCTAAATCAGCTGCACAGCATATTAAAGAAACCTTTACCCTTTTCGGAGCGTGGTGCCATCAGCATGGGTACTTGGTTTTTATGCGTGACTTTAATCTGTAATAAAAGGTGAATACGTATTTAAAATTGCAGTTTAACTTACAATTTAAAAATATTGGCGATAAAAAATAACAATGTTGATAGTTGAACCTAAAATTATATTGTTTTACCCACCGTACAGGGTTGTTGCATCCATGGCTCGCCATCGATTTGCATGGGAAACGTTTTACGCGTTTTGATAATCACTTCACAGCATTGGGCTAAACGTCGTCCGGAAGCTCTTAGACCTGTACGTACTTGACCCATATGTAAGCAATTTTCTAGGCCTATGACTTCTATTAAACGATCACCAAAATCTAAAAATCATATTCCTTTATCAATTTTCTATTACAATCATTAAAAAGTTATTTTACCATTAAGAAGTACTTACCCTGGGTAGCCACCGATAGATCCACTGAATTGAAACTTGTAGCTGAGAGTTCTTTATCGGAGGCTTTCAATTTTTTACCCTTACGAAAGGGTCCAGCACTTTTGCGTATGCGTTTTTGTGACAAATGTTCACCCCATAAATTTGAGCCACCATGTGTATAGGGAATGTTAAGTAAGGCTACACCCTGTAATTGTGGTCCATTGGCTAAATCCAACGAAACGCCATCACACTAATTAATTAAAAAGCATATGAGAGTAAATTTTATAGTAAATTTGTAAAATAATTTATACTCGCATAATGCACGATTGATTATGAATTGGATGGATTGTATTGTATTGGCATTTTACTGGAATTGATTATGCAAAATCACGAATTTACATTGTAAAATATGTATGTAAGTATGCGTGCACATGACTTAAATTGTTATAATGTTTGCAACAATTTATTGAGTAAATTTTCGATAATGCATGCACGCAGGCACGCACGCATTGAGACTCTCACGTGCCTACAAACATACATACACATATATGTACATGGTGCACGTGTATATGTGTCTGTCTGTGTGTATGTATGCTAGTGTAGCGTATAATTCAATTTTAAATTAAACACCAACAATAATAACAAGAAAGAATAGATATTTTCAAAGCAATAAATTACATGTTTACAGTTGTTAGCAACTAATTAGAAATAATCCACTTTATACAAAACACTGCCTTAGAATTGCATTATGAACGAATTCTGTTTAAATGACACAGTTACCGCCAGATAGTGTCTGTGTATGAATCATTTCCTTGACAAGAAAATAACAAAGGTTATAAGCATATTGTTTATGGAGAGCTTTTCACAAAAAATCATTATAAAATGTTTATGCGGACAAAATTAGTTTTTACTGAGAATTTTCTGCAGCACGGTTCATCCTTTTTGAAACATTTGTTCGGAAAATTATGGCTGCCAGACGATACTTTTAAAGCATATTCAAATTTTACATGATTTTTATGGTCAAATCAATACAATTTTGCATGTGAAATATAAACTATTGGCAGTTCTGTTCAAGTTTGTCGGGATAAAATATAAAATTAAACTAAATAGAGCTAAGGATTGTTCGTATGAAAAAAATTTCGTTCTCTTCAGGAGAAAACTGTAGAACTATAAAAACAACAAAAAATGTTGTCCATGCGAGATGGGTGAATTCAGCTTCAAGAGCTCATATTGGACTGAGGTAGTCTAGAATATTTCAACATCTCAATACTACGTTTTTACGTCCAACAAGGGTATCATTAACTGAACGTGAAGAGGTACGGTAAGTTCCCACCTTATCTAACCTTAAAATAAATATTTTATTATATTGCGTTTACATTTGATTCTAAATTTTTCAACAAAATAAAGAAAGGAATAAAATTATTCTGTGTTACTAATTAGTTTTCTAACAAAAATAAACTGCATAATTTTAAATAGGTTTAGTGTGTGTGTGTGTGTGTGTGAGTGTGTTATATGTTTGTGTGATAGCATGAGTAAGTAAAGCGTTTCGTAATAGAGAGAGAGGGAATATTTGTGAATATTTTTGAAATTTTCGTGAGTTTTATGGTGAATTTTTACATTCATTGACACGTTTCCATACTTACAACAATTTCAATATGTTCGTGTAGATTTTTGCAAGATGCGGCAAATGTTTCCGATGTTGCATATTCAAAATACCAGAGTTTATTTTTCATGCGACTATTAAATTTATGCGGATTCTTTTCACGTTCCAAATGAAATTTAACACAAATTGCGGCATCCTAAAAAAAACAGAGAAAGATAATGAAAAAAATGGAAAAATGTGAAAAAAAATATGAATAAGTTAAGCCAAGTACTCTCCGTCTCTCTGTCTCGCTCTCTTTGTAACACATACAAGAAGAAGACACTTTTTTGAAAGTAATTGAAACCTTGGAAAAAAAATAAATAAATTTTCTTCGAATCTATTTCGAATCTTCAATTAAAGGGCGGTAGTAGTAGAGTTTTCTCACAGTGATAAAAACAAAAAAAAAAAAAAGCAAAAAAACAGAAATAAGTAAACATAACAAGTTTATGAAATTTTATCTGCCGTCTATAATTCGTCGAGTGTTAATAAAGTGATGAATAAAATTGCGTTGCACAGCGAAAAAATATTGTTGAGTGGGGGTAATAAATTATCGATGAAATATGCTGCTAAAACATAAAAACAAAAATTATCACTTCAACATCAAGCGGAGAGGTAGGTTTAGAGGGAGTACTATGTATTTGATATCCTGCTTGGCATTCACTATATACATACATACATACATACATACAATTCATTTATAATAATATTTTAGAAGGAAACTGACGTTATTTAATTTTGCCATAAATTAGGAAAGTTAATATTCGTTAAAGTTATGATTTCTTTATATGGCAGTTGGAGTAGGGTGGGGAGGGTATAATTAAACAATAAAGAGAAGAAGAATATGAAAAATGTTTTCTTACATTTTTATGGCAATGCAAACGTTTGAAATATGTTTTAATAAAATTTATTAGAAAATTTTTATAATTTTTTATTATAAATACAAATAAAAAAAAATTCATGATAATTATAAAGTTAAAAAAAAACTTCAATAAATTATAAAAAAATAATTCAAAGAATACACTTAACATTGTATTACAAACCCTTTAAGCAGTAGTATTTAGGCTTTAATTTTTATGTTCTAATCTGTGTAGGATTAAACTATTTTATGCTCCAATGATTTAAGTATTTTAATCTGTAAATATTTGCCATGTAATGGATTTTTATTCGTACAAAAGGCAACCAATGAAATACATGTGTCAGCATTAGATTCACTTTACTTTTTCTGTTTGATAGCCGATAGCTGTTGTTTGGCTGCTTAAATGCCTCCAAAAGAAGGATCACTGAAGATTAAAAATGATTCCATTATGATAACCAGAAGCGCAAAAAAGCGTATGTTAAACAACGCTTAATTAGAATATCAATTTGATACTTTTCTTTTGATATCGCCTTAAATAACGAGTAAAGACCAGTACCGCATATAATGAAAACATTTGAATTCTTTGAGTGTTGGCCGAAAAACGTCAATCAGCGAACTGATGCTAATTCATCTTCCAACAACGCTTACTCACATGTTGCAAGGCTATTTAAAAAGTATTTAGAAAAAAATGGCTGGGAACTTTTAACGTTCTCGAACTTTAGTTTAATTCTCTCCGGGTGCCATGACGTTCGCAGTGTGCTAAACTTCAAGTGCCGAGGCCGTGGGTTCGATTCTCACCAGAAGTCCTGGGCGTTTTGTGATTGTTGACATTAATTATGTATGATTTACCACAATAGAAAAAGAATGTGAGAATTATTACAAAACAATTCTCGATAAAAAAAAAGTAATGATGGTTCTACACTTCATTAAAAAAAAAGAATAAAGGTAATGTTTCAAATATAACTTTCTCATACAACTATCTTTCTGTAATAACAACGTAATGTACTGCAAGAGTAGAGGTCATCTCCTGAGATTCCAAATTGACTTGATGCGTTCATAGCTTTCAAAAAAAATGAGCAACGCTTTTAGCATAGAATTTGCCAGAAAAGTTGTTCATCGCTTGCTTTGAATAAATTCACGCTACATTTCACAAACGTTTAGATATTAAGGCTATTTAAATAGATTGTATTAATTTGTGTGTCCTTTGCTTTCCCACCGATTCCACTGTACATCGACAGTAATTATGTTCAACGCATTCAATTTAATTCAGTTGTTCAGCAACCACAACAACCATAAAAAAATAATATAAAATAAGTATCATATAACCTGCTACTTTTATACAATTTCTTTTCATTTTCTTTTCTGTTCTTTTGTTTTTTGTTTTATTAATGTTTCTATTTGGCCGTAACTTAAATGCCACTTTTTTACTACATATTCAAACCTTCACAAACCCACTGGCCCGTCCAACCTTAAGTCTTGTACACATCAATGCGGTCGAAAAACGAAGCCTGCCATATTACTTCTTACAAGTGAATAATGTTTGTAATTCAGGATTATTTTCTATTTTGAATAGACCCTCTCATGGTCATTATGTTCTCTCGTACATTCCAAATATAACAATATATTACCAACAAAAAAATATAAATAGGCATACATGTACTCTCAGCCATGTAGAGAAGGATATTTGTATGTGGATCTGTGGAGTTATAGACGAAAGTTTTGATCTCTTTGACATTCAGATTTTGATTCTAATCCCTAAATTACTTTTTATCAAATGGCAGCAATACTTTGCCAATCATACTCCCTTAACTGTTGGCCCAGCAAAAGTGTTCGTTTCCAATGCGAACAAAACTAAATGAGTTACTAGCCTGACATCAATGAGGTGTCAAGATCTGTTCTTATTCTTTAACGTATCGTATTTAGCTTTAGTATTTTCAATGCAAAGCTGAAAACATTATGGGATTAAATAAATATTCACTGCCTATGTAAGAGAAGGTACTCCGATCTTTTTGAAATTCCTATAGCTCTTGAAGAATCACCCATTCTTGTGCTTTCCATATTTATTTCAATGGTTTGATTTTATTTAAGGCCAAGTGGGTGTTTATTTCGGTTTTCATACATTAAAGATATACAATAACAGAATACCACCACCCTGTACGTGCCAAAACATCAATGAATATCTTGGCCCATAAGCGTGTGTTGTACACACAAATTCCAATACAGCACACGTCCGTAGTTTTATTTAAAGCCTCCATTTTAGTCTCTTTTTCTATTTGTTCCCTTTATGTCAATGCCTACGAAGAGCAGGAGACAGACAGAGAGCTAAAGGAAGTTAGAGTTAGAGTCCAAATCAGTGACAGTGACATCGAGTGTAAGTGAGTGTGGGTGTGAGTGTGACGACTGCGTATGTATGGCGTATTAACATTTATCCATTTAAAATTATGTATTGTCAGCGTATGTTTTTGTGTGCCATCCAGACATTCACACACATTGAATCTTGGCCAACAAAATATCATTTTATAGATTCATAGCCACTGCCATAACCATAGCCTCTGAGTATTTAATGTCACAACTTGACATTAAGTGCAAACATGGGATTTCCATTTGCTTTCGAAACACATCCCTCTCTCCCTTTCTGCCACCAACATTTCAATAGCAGAAGTATAAAATATTTGCTGAAATTTATTGTGGCAGCCAGCTTTTGGTAGCTGTAGCAGCTGGAATTATGCACGTTTCATATTGGGAGATTTTTCTGTGTTTTTAATTCAAGTTCTTTTTGTTTTTGGTTATTTACTTAGAGGTCACTCACTGGATGACAAGTGAGAGTACATACACACATGCTATATATTTTACAAATGTCAACGACATGAGCCCAAGCATTAAGTGTTTTAAGCAAATGTGTGTGTATGCAGGTGAAGCTTTTGTCAGTCAACATTAAATATGATATGGTAACGGTAGTTTTAACCTGTTAATATTATCATTTAAATCAAACACATTATGATGTTCCATGTACACAGTACTTACACTACTTAAATTCAAATTTTATTGATTTTATTAGTACATGACCGTTTGTCGGCACTATAGGTCCTCCATGATCATTTGAACCGATTTCAACATATCATAATGGGTAGGAATTTCGGAAATGCAGAATCGTCTTTCAAGTGCTCGTATGTATGTCATTCAGTTTGCTTACAATACAATTTAAATTGTCATTTGTTTTAATGTTACCCTAAAGACACTCGACTATTTTGTTATATTGAAAGTGTGCTGTGCATGCCCGACTCTAAATTTTTTTGAAAAACTAAATTTGAATATCTTTCTGATAATCACAAATTAAATTCCTTTCATTTTTTTATATTTTTTCTTGTTTTACTTCATATAACTTCTTCCTTTTCTCCCCAAAACACCCAAAAGAAATTCGTATACAATTTTAACCAATTTGTTTCAGATGTAAATCAGTGCCAGTTCACAGATAAAAATTATAATAGGCCTCGTACTTGCCTCGTATTTGCCACAGTTTGGTTGTTACATTAAATATTCAAGTTAACACGGCTTACACAGCGTTCGTTAACTGAAACACATGCTTATTTGTTTGAGTTTTGTGTGCATGTATTTGTGAACGTTTATCTCTATGAATTTATAAAAGAATAAGTGTGTTAGAATGTGTGTGTGTTTTTATGTGTTGTGCTCTTCAGTATAAATGTCGTTTTATGCTTTTTACCCACAGACTCAGTAGTTGCCTTTGTCCCATACTCTCATACTCTTTAAGGAATTTCGTATGCTTAAAACCCACACACTTACGCACTGTATACGCATTAGCTTTTGTTTTTGGATTTAATAAATTTTTATTCCATGGTAAATAATACAACAACAATAACAATAACAAAGACAACAATAGCGTTATAAAGAAACATTTCTTGGGATTTTATTTTCATTGAAGTGTTTTATGTGAACGTAAAAGACAGGGAGAAAGAAAGAGAGAAAGTAGATGACGAAGAGTTTATACATGCATACGTACATATGTATGTACGAGTATATACTAAAGAACACTTTTACAAATACTATATCGAGTTTGTTTTTCTTCTTACAAGTAAATGGAAAATACAGTGGATATCAGTTAATTAGTTTAGGCTCATATTACATTTAAGACTACAAATTTAACTTTTCCGTTGCTGATGAGAATAAGTTATTACGTGGAGGTCATTAGAAAACATTATGATTCCATTGGCACAATAATATAAACTTATTCCATCTTTCGAGCAACGTATTAATTGCGGGATTGCTGGTTTATTGAGGCCACAAACAAAGTAAAGCGTATGTATTCCAGTGTAAAATAGCTTCAATAAATGCTATTTTTTTACTACATGACGATGCTCGGTCACAATCGAATATTAAAACTTTATGGCTGGTTGCTTTAGGTGCTTCCAGCGAATTAATTATGTTCGGTAAAGATTCTGGGCGATCGCTAGAACTGATTTTTATATAATTCGATGCAAAAATTACTCCTTTTACAGCATTCAAGCTGTATTTCGGTCTTAAAATCGTTTTTCGACACTTCATGGCTTTGGTTCATGTGGCTTTTACACATGGTTTTCAGTGGTTTGTAGAGATTTTGCAGTTTCTACTTGAGCTTGACAACCATCTTTGTAGAGAAATACCTTCCATTCATCGTAATCAAACTTTTGGTGCTGACCCTGAGAGATTTTTCTATTCGATGGTAAAAGCACAAACAATCCCTCACACTTTGAAATCGATGGATTTGTTTGTTTTTGATTCAACGACTATTGTTAGTCCGAATAAATGACAAATGCCTTCGCTTCAGAATGCTACATTAGATAGTAAAGACATATGTAGTTTAGTTCTTATTAGTTGCCCTTGGCTGCAGGCTTTATAAAATAAGTTCTTTTATGACATTTAAGGCTTGCATGTAGGATATCTTTTAGACTGAATTGTATGCTTAATACTTAAATGTGTGTGTCATTTTAGGCTTATTTCGTATTTTCTATTATACAATATTTAAATAATAAAACAAAACAAAAACAAACCAAAATAAATTTTAAATTAAACCCTGCTCTTCTCTTTATTGTTTTGCTTTTTGGGTAATCCTTTGCGTACAGATCTTAAGATACAGCCGCAAACTGAAGATCTGCATTATAAAAAAGTTTTTATTACGATTCTATTTTAATTTTTTGAAAACTGTGCAAAACTAAGCGTTTGGTAAAGATTTTAATTTAAATTTAATTGTTTTGTAATAAAATATAAACCAACCAAACGAAAAAAAAAAATAAAACGAAATAATTAAAGAAAGCAAAAGAAGAAGAATATTTTTTATTGCTGTGGTTGGTGGTTGTTGGTAGTGTTTTGCCATTTATTTTCTCCTGTAATTTGTTAATTATTTATTCAATAGTGTTAAAACGTAAACTTTATCAGCTTAAGTAATTTATTTATTTCTTCTCTTCTCTTTGCTCTGATTCTGTTTTTCTTCGCTTAAATGGTAGACAAAATTCATTTCTGTTGATTACTAAATTGGGAATTTGTTTCAGAGGGAAAGATGCTTGTAAAACGTTTCGTTTGTTTGTTTGTTTGTTACTGTTTATTGTCGATGTGGGTTTGCTTTTAAACAGGTCCAGGAAAACATAAATTCAACCACATTTATAATTTACCACCAGATTACCAGCTTTAGTGTAAAGTACTCAAGTCGTTTAAAGGTGTCGTTTTTTTGTGTGATTTTATTGGCAAAAACTTTTCAAATGACTGCGTGTTTATTAGATTTTAATGAGGGAGAGAGTGAGGGGGAAATACCACTTAGTTTAGTTTAAGTTTTGCCGCCTTTCCAAATTAATCGTTTTGGTTTTGCAATTAAAAAAAATGTATTAAAATTAACTAAATAGGGCCTTATTGAGTAAGAGAAACTGATTTATGTGGCACTAAAATATTTTATTCTAAACGACTTTTTTTACTGTCTTATTTCTTATAAAATTTTTACACGTTTCATGGAATTTTTAAAAGAATTCCACAGGATGGTGAATAGAAGATTTATGCGGGAACATTATTTCCTTTAATATTCTATGAAATAATTAAAAGAATACTGTGGAATACTTCACTAATCTACTTAACTTACTTAATTGGTTATTATAACCATTTAGACAACCCCCTTTCTATATTGTGTGTGTTAATTTTATCAATGAGTAGTGCGATCTACAATTTAAGATAGTCTGTGAACCACAGATTGTTTGCGAAAGTTTTCATGACAATTTTGTTTTACTCGCAAAGCTTTTGCCTGAAGACAGCTGAGAGGAAGTCGCTGAAGAAATATTTTTTTTATATTTCGGTTTGAACCGTGGCCTCATGTCCAGTGAGCCACCACACTACCTACTAGACTTCAAAGTTAGAAGTTAAACAAAACATTTTTTCCCAGATTAGACTTGTTTCGGCAGTCTATACAGCAATTTCAATAATTGTAATGAGCGAATAGAAAATATTCTTACGTCAGATTGAAATTGACCTTGATCTTGATGGGTTTAGTCTGTCTACATCCTATTCATTATTGTTTTTGTACTAAAAATTCAGAAAAGAAATGTTGTAATGACAATTTGCTTTAAGTATTATACACTTTTCGCAATCGCTTAGTCAGTTTGCATTATTTCTTTTAAGTTAAAAACGATAATAAAATAATAATAAACGTATAACTTACCACGCCCACTGAAAAATAATTATTGATGATGTTGTAGGGTACGGTGCAGTCCTTTTCCGCTTGACTTTTTAATGGTTTTTGTATGGGAATGTTGAATGTTTTCGTTTCGGATGTAGATGTAGGTGTTGGAGTGGGCGAGCGTGGCTCATATGTGCCGGAATTGTCGTCTCTATAAAGATTCATTGTTGCTGTTGGTGTTGTTAGCTCTTTTGGTACGGTTGTTTTAGGAGTTGTTGATGTTGTAATGTATTCTTCATTTTCTAATATAACAAATGCATCATTTTTATTACCATTCCTATGCAATTTTAAATCTGCTACATTATCATATTGTTGCTGTTGTTGTTGTTGCTGTTGCTGTTGTTCTTGTTCCTGTTGAATTTGAATTAAAGTTTTATCATATGCTTGTCTATTTGCTGCTGTTGTATTGTCATTCAACGATAATCTACAATTTAAATTTCTATTTATTTTGTCTTCACCATTATCACCATCACCATAACCATACTGATGATTATCATTATCATCTGGAGCAGTAGCAGTAGCAGTAGCAGCAGCAGCATCAGTCGCATTAGTAGCAGTAGTTTCATGATAAACATCGTTAGCATTTGTAGTATCGTTGTGTTGTCGACATGCATCATTTGTTAAATTGCTTTTCTTTTCGCCTGAAATTATTTCATCATTCATTTCAGTTTCCATGTCCTTAGATTTCTTCTCCTCCTGTTGTTGCTTTGCCAGTCTTAGAGGACTTTGCGAGCTACTGCAGGAGGATGTTGGACTACTGCAGCAATAACTAATCATCGTATCCTGTCTCATGTTACGTTGTAAACGTTTAATTTCAAATGTTGACATTGATATGCTTTTTGTTGTTTTACACGTTGTTGTTGTTGTTGATGCTGTTGACGTTGCAGTCATTGAAGATGTCATCGTTGTTCGACATGTTGTCGTATTTAGCTTTTGTTTCCCTTCACTCTTCGGCCCATTTGGTGCTTCGTTGAGTGGTGTCTGCGGTAATGAATTGTCATCATCATCATCATCATCATCATCATCGACATCGACATCAACATCATTATTATTATCGTTATTGTTGTTAGTAAAATTATCTGTTTCTGTGTGCTGACAAAGATTCGTATTGCAGCTACTGCTACGTTGTATTTCCTCATATTTTTCCATGAATGACTTTTCTACGACAACACTTTGGGACAATTCGAACACCTTCTGCATGTTCGAGTGCAAAGTGACCTGTTGTTGAAAGAATAGATGAAGGAAATGACATTGAAATATTTTGTAAACAATTGCTAAATGCCTGTCAACGATTTGAAATGTGAAAATAATGAAATGAAAAGAATTATGTGATAAATAAATTAAAAATTAACAATTTTTTTGAGTTCTTGAATTATTTTGAACGATGAAATGTCAATTTATTTAGTAAAAGGACGTACTCCAATCAAGTCCTCGTACCACCAGACAAGTCGCTAACACTATACACTATTCACAGAAGTTATCATATGGATTCGATTTAAGACACCATTTCTTCATGATTGTTTTGGCTTCAGGAGTGGGACCATTTATCAGTTTTCAATAGATGGATAATGGCGATTGTCAGCATCCATGGTATTATTCATTTTC
Source organism: Sarcophaga subvicina (assembly GCA_936449025.2). Taxonomy (NCBI): domain Eukaryota; kingdom Metazoa; phylum Arthropoda; class Insecta; order Diptera; family Sarcophagidae; genus Sarcophaga; species Sarcophaga subvicina. Next base: position 1,762,377 of record OW388084.2, read on the forward strand.
TTGATATGCTCACAACTAAGGCTCTCGATATGCTCAGAACTATCAGATTTACCAGAAAAGTACGATAGAACGAAAAGGCTGTTTAAGTTTCGGAATCTTTAACACATTAAGCAGTGGAACTGAATGCCACAAAAGCTTGTATGGATTTCAATAGTTAAATCCATATACGATGACTGAAACCGATTTCGATTATAGTTTGATGACAAACATACCGGAAACACTTTAATGAGAATGAGAGGTCTCCTACCACTTGAGAACGTTAGCCATGTATTAAAAAACCTACGTGAGGTGTTCCGTTCAGTAAGAGTTGGTGATGATTTCCACATCCGATATAATTATGAGCTGTATGAGATACTCAACGACATGGATGTTGTGCGCAAGCTCGTCTATATCGTTCGGGTGGAAGAGGATGTTCCGATGAGACGGGTATTTGATACGGGGATTATCGGAACTATTAGGACTAAATTGAGGAAGCGCTGTCATTGGTTGCTATAACCAACTGGAGAAGGTTCGCATGAAGCAAAAGCGTCTGGTAGGATGTGTTAAAGTAGGTCTAAATCCTATAAACCGTTTGTTAATGGCCAATTAAGTATGTAAGTAAGTAACGGGTGTGTTAATCCTTATCGATTTGAATATTGCATTAAATAGAGTAAAAACTATTGAAATTTTACTAGTCATTCTAAACAGGATTGTACAAATTGTTTTAAAAAAAAAAACTGAAGCTAGTAAAACGAATGTTTCGTATTTATTTAGCAGCGATAACATCTCATTCTGCTGTTTTTCTATCTCTACAATGTTTAATTGAACAGAAACAATTCGAATATTTGCATTTCCCCCTTTTTTCCCTGACTTTTTTTCTGTGCTATTTTGTTTTGGCCTTCGGGTTAAATATGACAACATTTTTAAGTCAATTAAATCTGAAGCGATGAGAAGCAAATAAATTAACCCTTTTCGTTGTTAAATATTTAGGAAAAGGAAAACAATTTTTATTTATTTCAGGCTTTTGGCAATTAAAATTGAAATTTAATTATTCAAATTGTTTACAGAAATTTTTATAGGGATTGTATGTTTAAGAATTTCTTTCCTTTTTTTGAAACCCCTTCAATAATATTTAATTTTCATTTTCTTATTATAAATTAAAACAAAAAAAAGTTCTTCAAATAATTATTTCATTAAATATCTTGTAGTTAATTTAAATTGTTTGTAAATTTATATTTTTTTTTGTAGGCAGCGGTTTGAATTTGTGTAGGAGCTTTTAAATATTTATTTTCTTTATTTTATTAAAATTAAATTAATTTCAAAAATTCCCCAAAACTTTTTTAAAGACAAATTCCCCTTAGATGTGCTGTCTGTCTTAAATTAATTTTAAATTCATTACAATAGCAAAAACGAAAAAAAAACAATGAAGAATGAATGAGGAAAAATAAAAAAAAGTTTACCAAACTTACTTTTGGCTTTGGAAGGTCTTCATACATGGGATTATTTGTCACTTCAATACTCCATCTATCCAGCATAACAACACTGGAACGTTTTATTTTATCCATTAGTTTTGGTATATTCTCACCCTCATAGCCACCACCCCAGCGTAGGCAACGTGCCAAATCATTGCCAGTACCCAGTGGTATAACGCCAATTGCTGGCTGTGAGGCAAACTCAATTGAGTCTATAATGGTATTGCACAGAAAATTAGGCAAAAAATATTTTCTTTTTTCATTCAACTTACCCATAGCTTCCAGGACCCAGCCCACTGTACCGTCGCCGCCACAACAAATGACTTTAAAATTAGGGAGATCCTTAAATAATGTCAGACCTTGAAATATAAAAATTTGTATATTTTTTATTAGATAGGGGTACGAAAATAGGCCAAAAGATAACAAAGCTTGAATGGCTAGGTTGTGCTTAACAGATCCGTGTAAATATAAAGTGTCTGAAACTGTTGTTTCATCTGAGTTTCCCAATAGATGAGTTACTTAGTAAAATGGTAAATTTTTATTGAAAATATAACTGTCGTTATACGATGTTTTCATTCATCTTTCTGGCAATATATGGATGGATTCAGTGTCATGTTTCTAATTGCATTCGTATTTCATTTCGATCGAAACAAATGGTGGTCGAAAAAGCAATGGTCTGCACTATATACGTATCTAAATAGCTTTTAACTGATCTTGCAACATGTAGCCAAGTTTTTCACCAATAGATTATTACGGCTTTACACCTATTCACATATTCTATGCATTGTTAGGCAAAATGTCCTTTCTGATAGCTTGGTTCTACATAAGCTGTTTATAATAGCTGGGATTCGTCTGTTTTACTAAATATGGAGCACTATCGCTCTGCAATGCATATTTGGCTTTGTCGTTAAGCTGGGCAACAAACTTAATGGACTAATGCCTCCAATTCATCACCTTCTAACATTTTTTGGCTCTCATGGTCATCACTTTCGAGTTGCGTAAACCATCTCTCTCCCACGTTAATATCAATCAACACTTTACCCAAATGAAACTGATACTGATATTGGTACAAAATTCAACAAAGTTGAGGAAAAAGAAACTTTATTGACGTATCACTATTGCATTTCGCTATTGCAATCACTGATGTAAGCGACAATAAATGACAGATGTTTACTCGCCGTTTATAAAAAGAATAAGAGAAAATAATATTTTTGATTTCACCTAGAAGATCTAGCAAAGTACGCTTTAAGCTTTATAACTAATTATTCATTTCTGGCAATATGTACTATAAATCCAACAGCAGTTTTCCTCTTCAATCACCGATTTTCCTTTTCTTCTTCACTATAATAAGCCAGCAAATTGTTTGCAAAATTTGCAATTAAAAGAGTAAATAACAGTTGGAAGGATGGTAAATAAAATAAAATAAAATGAATTTTAATTAAATACAATTTTCTTTTTTCGTTTGTACAATATTTTGGAGTTTTTAACGATTCAGTTTATATTTGACTCTGTCGTATGATGAAGACAAATTAAAATCACTTATACGCCGCCATGTGTGTCGATTTTTTTTTATTATGAAAAGCAGAGTGTAAACAAAAAAAAAAAAGCGGAAGGACAAATCGAGGCACATACACACGCCCATGCATAAGGGCATAGAGTCATGAATTTGTTATATACAGCTGGTAGTCGAGTAATAAGTAATGAAAAGTAGTTTTCTGTACTTTTTTACAACGATGTACAGTTTATCAGTACACTGTATACTTTAAGATTTCGTTATAGTAACTGCAGGTTAGATAAAGTAAGGTAGGGTGGCGGACCTTTTTTAAAGGAAGAGGTCTCACTTAGACCAGCATTTAGGCCCATTGTGATATCGTAATCAGACGTATACGTGTAAATAACCGTAACAAGTGTAAGCTTGAAAACCCACATTTACAAAAGCTTGAGATAAGGATTATACTGTGATTAAAGGAAGAGCATATACATATTTTTCTTTTCCGGTCTATATGCTGCCGACTGATTATTGACACTCGAAGTCTGCAATGACTTTCTTGGCATTAAAATAAATAATAAAAATAATTCCAATCTCCGAACAACTTTTCTGCAAATATGCTAAAGAATACAAATGCAGAGTACCCAGAACCTCAAACATTTTGAAATAAATGAGAAAGATACTCGATTTTCTGCTTTGGTTTCATGTCTTCACGAGGCACTTGTTCTACATAAACGTATTTATTCCTAAAGTTCCTATGTACCACATAACTTCGTTACAAAGGTTTTCAAAGAAGAGCTAATTCTAGACAATTATTTCATTTCTATACAGTATCGACCAAGTCGACCTAATTCTTTCCCTAATTGCCTTCTACATACATATATGGTTTTGAGAGTTCCAGTCTAAGTTAGTTTCTGTAATATCCCCTTTGATTTCCAGTGTGTTATAGACTCCAACGGAGCTTTTTGGGTAGTAATCCAGTTAACCTTATTTGTAATGCGTGCGTTTCAAAAGATTCGCCAAAGTCTTTGGCTAATAAATGACTGGATAGTGTGTCAATCAAAAAATCATTTATAATAAATTTATCGACGATTTGTTTCTCTATAGTAAATTTATCGATTACTTGTATTTTCTACAGTAAATTTGTTGATGACTTGCATTTTCTACATCTAATTTATAGATGACTTGCATTTTTTGCAGCAAATTTATCGATTACTTGTATTTTCTTGTATGTTTTAAATTTATCGATGACATACACGCTTTACAGTCAATTTGTTGATTGTTATCTTGATGTCATGTTCAATATGCTCCGCAGTTTTTATTACCTTTTTCTATTTAATTGCGACTCACTGTTTGTTTGCAGTCAAATTAGTACCAAAACTTTTAATTAAAATATTTTCTTCCATTTCTATCTCTCTCTCTCTTTCTCTCTCTCTCTCTCTCTCTCTCTCTTAAATTAACATGTTTATATGGATGGCAGAGTTTAAATATCGCAAACAAATATTTCAACTTTTAACACTCCCACATACATATCAACTTATACCGTGTACAGTTGCAAAAGGATATGAAGATGTGAACAATGAAAGGAAGAGAAAGAGATGAGATGAGAAAGAGAGAGAGCAAGAGCTATTTCTTGTATTTATAAGGCATACATTAGTAGTTAAAATTAGAAACTCAATTTCAAGTTTCATTACAAATGTTTGCTTGAGAAAATCAAATATTCCCATTAGCATTTGCTAAAGGATAAAATATTTCTCTCAGTTTCTTAATTCTCTTAAAAGCAAACAAATTAAGTAAAATGAGAGAGAGAGAGAGAGAGAGAGAGAGTGTGTACTCACCTTCTTTTGGGCCGCCTTTTGATAAGTCATAGACCTGACGTGGGTTCAGCATGTATTGGAATTTTCTCAAAATCCGGTCACCTTGACGGCCGCCACTCTTGGGATTAACAAACACCAACAGTGGACAACTGATATCGTTGGGTGGCGTAAGCTGAAAATGTGTGGCCTGTTGTTGTGTTGATTGTGATGAAGAAGATTTCTGTTTTAGTTTCGTATTCGAAATATTCGAATTTTTTTTCGCATTTTTTTTTTTTTTTTGCAAACATTTACATTCACAAGCACATTTATTTACAAATAAAGTTATACATGTACATATATATACAGCGTAATTAAGCATACAATTTTCAACAGACGTTTTTCAATCATTTCAGAAATTTTATTTTTGTTTTCAATGGAGTTTTTTTTTGTTAGATATTGTTGGTTAAATTCATTACACGATTTTGATGATGATGGTCAATTTTAAATATTCGGTTTTATGGGTTTGTTAATAAAAACAAAAGAAAAAAACAATTACATGGTAATGAGGAAAAATAAATAAATAAAAAAAAAACATGGAGAAAAACAATATAAACAGTTTTGATTAGCATTCTATCATACTTAGTAAAGCAAAATGTTTAATTTGTTGTTGTAGTGTTTGGTTTACGGTTAAATAAAATAATTTTTTTCTACAAATGTTTAGCAAACTAAATAGGCATATAGTAAAGTATTAAATTTTATTTTATTTATTATACTCTTAAATAGGTCTCAGATAAATAATAAAACAACAGAATATTGGATATTTAACTCAAAAGTCGGGAATGTGATTTAGGTCTGTAATAACTTATATTTTGAATTTGTCTCAGAGAGCGAGAAAAGATTTCTGAGCTTGTGAATTGAATGCCTTATTGCATAGCGACTATTGCAAAAATCAAGAAGAATTTGCACAATCATTGAGCACTACTACTCAAGTAGCAGATGGAAAGTTTTGCTATATACGCCTAAATAAGTTGGGTACGTCCAACTACCATTTGTGTAGACCAAAGCTGATTACTGTCACTGAAATTCAATTCACTTCAGGATTACTTACTTAATTGGTCATTAGTGGTCGCATACCATCTATGTTGTAAGTGTTAATTTTATAAATGAGTCGAGTCCACTGGAAAGATTACTGAGAAACTTTTTATGGCAATTTTCATGTTTCAGTAGTTTTGTCAGAAGAAGACTGCTGAGAGGAAGTCGCCGAAGAAATATTTTTTCCATATTTGGGGTTCGAACCACATTCTCATCTCTAATAAGTCAACATACTATTTATTAGACTTCAGCGACTCCCATCAGGTTTAGGTTTACAAAATTGTTTGAATTCATTATTGTTCTCAAAAAAGTGCAGTGCGCGAAATCCATATGTTTCCAGAAAAATTGGGATAATTACTTGGAAGAAAAACAATAAGAATTTTACATTTTTCAGTATACACTCGAGATAATCAAATAACTGTAACCAGATGACTTTTATTACATTATATAACATAAATGTCCTGTGAAAAACTTTAGATTTTCTTGTGAAAAAATTAAGCAAAATTCAATAAGTATAGTTAATCATCACGGAATCCAATACAACAAACCAGTACATCTCACAGAGATTATTTCATTCTAGGAACTGCTACACAAGACCAATCACATTATTATCTAAGAAAACCTGATTAATTAAACTCAAAGATTGTTAAAGAAACCACATTGACCGAATAAGACGGCGATGATTAAAGACGGAAGATTTTTAAAGGAGCTGGATTGAAGGTTCGAAGGACTATTTCATTTGAATTTTTATTTTAAGTTCGAATTGAAAACAAAATGAAGGAAATCAATTAAATTACGTTCTTAAATTTTATTATATTATAGTTCTTAAATTTAATATGTATGTTATATACTATATTTAAAGGCCTATTTAGTATTTATTTCGGTGCATTGGATATATTATATGTCTGTATAGTATGTGTTTTGTATGGTATTGTTTGTTTTTGTATTGCTTGTATTAATTTCTAAAACATGTTACCTTATTTGATTGATTCACCGAACGCTGGCGATCCAATACGGCTGGGCAGATGGCTGTGGGCGGTACTATTAATTCAGAAAATTCACCCAACGAACATTCCTTTTTCACCGACGAGGCACAACGGTTATGGAGCTGAAATATTAAATGGATATCAACAAAGTAGGTGGCAAAAGTAAATGCAATAATTGGAATTTTATGTGGGTTTTTCATGTTTCTGTCCAACTGTTCATTGTGTTTTTTATTATAAAATTATTTTTACGATTATTTTTAAATCGTAAAAGTTATAAAGACATCTCGAACATTTTCGAACACGTGCAGCGGAATTGTTAATTAGTTTTATATTCTTCGGGGACGACATTAAATCGGTAACACATTTTCCTAAGAAGTTCGCTTGTTAAAAATTAAAAAGAAAATTCTTATTTTTTTTGCCTGATTAGAGGTTCATTTAGTCACTTATGTATAAGCATCTTAAAAATTCAATAGCTTATCATCTTAAGTTCTCTACTACTTACTTACTTAATGTTCTAACAAAATATTATTTGTTTTTGTTTTGTTTTCTTCTTCTATTGTATTATTATTTTATATGATTTGGTTTGGTTTAGCGAATTGCTACTTGAATACTTTAGCTTTAACAATAATGCTATTTTGTTTAAAAATATTATTAAATAAATAGCAAAAAGAAGAAAAAAAAACAACAAATTATGGGAAAAAACTTTACGAATTTTCTATAAAAAGGAAAAGCAAACGCATTAAGTCTTCCAAAATAAAAGACACAAAAAAAACAACGACAATAAAACTGAATAGAAAACTATACAGAATGGAACAATAAAATTACGAGCATCATTTCTCTCGACTATTGTTAATAACAAACAAAAAAAGATAAAAATAACAATAATAACAATAACAAATAGACAGTGATACAAAACAAAATTCTTTACAAAATGTATCGTCCTTTTTTTATAAACTTCAACAAAATGGTATTAATCAAATAGGGAACAAAAAATAAGTATTGAAATCCAAAAAAAAAACCAAAAAAAAGAAACGGAAAAAACGGAAAGATTTTCTGTCAAAAACAGTTTGGAAGCTGCTTGATATTGCTTCGTAAATGAAATAAAACTAAAGTCGGTTAGAAGAAGTACGGCAAACATTGTTGTTCTATTTTAAGGACTTGTTACGAAAATACGTGACAATTTTCAATTGTCAACTTATGCGGAAATAATGACAATGAAATACAAGGAAAAAAATTCTCTTTTTCTACGAAGCTTATAACAAAACAAAACTGAATGAAATACACTTGAAAAAAGCATGTTAAAATATTTTTTTGATAATAATAAAAAAGTACCAAAACAAAAAGTACTTTTTATCATTCGAAAAATAAGTTTCGTAACATACCTAGCAAAAGTAAAAAAGCTTCTTTCCACACTTAAAAAATGTGCCGGTTTCTTGGAACATCGTACAGAACTTTTATGACAAGAATATCAAGAGCGCCTGATTCCCTAGTAGCCTGGTATTTATGCCACCCATAACTGCAGATGAGGCAATATTATTGCTTCGATTGTGGGTCAATAAAGAGCATTGCGGTTTTCTCGTTTTAAAATCAACCCTATTCAGACGAACCCATTAGAAGATTAACTCAATCTGCAAAGGACTTCTTGACCTATCATTAAAAGAATGTGAATGCCAAATATTCCTGGCATCTGCTAAAGTGTAGATGGGATTAGAAGTTAAAGAAAGAAGATCGTTAATGAAATTAATGAAATGATGTTGGAGATAGAACACAGAATTGTCGATTTTGTAAGCCTTATATTTGCCAGTATATCACTCTAATGAAAGCAAGATAATTATCTATTTAAAGATAAACAGGAATTATAAAAAAATAATAAAAATTATAGCAACTAGAATTGCTCAATTGAATCATTGTTTTGTTGAAGAGTCTTTTCTTTAACACTTTATTATTAGTCAAGATGACAGAGCGAGAGAGAGAGAGAGAGAGAGAGAGAGAAAGAGAGAGAGAGAGAGAGAGAGAAAGAAAGAAAGAGACTTACCATCATGTGACACCAACGACACGTACGTCCTGTTATGCCATGATATGCTTTAATACGTTTCCGACATTTTGTACAACGTCCATAACAATTGCCCTCCACCCAATGATGCAACAGATCACCACCGCCCTTGACCTTTTTCGATTTTACATAAGTGGTTATGCAAGATTTTGGGGCATGTTGTACGCAACGCTCATGTACTGTATACTTGCATACTGTCATTAAGAATATAAAATAAAGAAAGACAAATTACAAACAAATTTATTATTTATTAATCATGTAAGAATTATAAAATATTTCATTCGAAGATGAGCAAGCTTTAATCCTTTTTCATCTTTTTTTTTTTGTTTTGTGTTCTGGACACTGTGTCCGGCTGGAAATTAATGCGTCACGTTGACATGTTGTGTGGTTTTTAGGAATTAACATTTTTTTTCCAAATAAAATTGTTTTATAAATACTTGACTAAAACTGAACAAAACGTGGCTTTAATGTTTGCTCATAGAGAGAGCATTACAGGAACATTTTTAACATACCTATTTAAAACAAATTCTGTACATAACCAAAAAAAACGAAGTAACTTTTTTAACTTGATTTTCCATTTTAAGTTCACACACACATCCATACATATGTATATAAATTCCAAACCTCAACACACATGAATAATAAGCCCTTTGTGAGAACTTTGTTTGAACACTTTTGAATTATTTTTTAAAAGTTTTTTTAAATAAAATGTTTGTTTTATACTTACATACACAGCAGAGACCTTTTTTGCCTAAACCGACCAACATATTTAGGCAAAGATTACAATATGCCGGCTTCTTAAAGTGTTTCAAACGCCACACATGAATGCCATCCTCCTTTAGAGCTGTACTATCGACACCTGGTTTGAAAAAGGAACCAAAAAAAATAATAAAAGTGAAGGGTGAGGAATTCATAAAAAGAAAATTGAAAAATTGCAAAATTTTCATGTGAGTAGCTGAGCAGCAAAAAAAAAAGAAAAAGAAATACAAAAAAGAAAACATAAAACTGGCAAATGATACTGTCAACAGCCATCACCATTGTCGTTTTCATCATCATCATCGCCAGCAGTACTGAGCACAATTTTTTTTTAAACATCAAAGTATACTCAGTACAACATACATACATACCATATGACTACACCTTCGAGTACTTAACTTTACTTTCAAATAAAAATTAGATTTCGCTACGTAATGTTCGCAGAAGGTTTTTTTTCTTTTCTCTGTACTCCTACTCTCTTTTTATTCAATTTTAAGCGAGAATAACATCTTGTCATATGCATAAAGTGTGACATTTTCTCAAAAGTTGGAAAAAAAACGAAACAAAACTGAACGTAAATGGCAGGATATAAAATAATGTGATCAACTAGAAGGAAAGATGAACGCATTTTACTTGGCATAATGAAAAAGAAGTCGATCAAAGTGGTATTCAATATATCCTACTCTAATATATGTATATATGTCAGTTGTTTCTTTCATTTTTTAAATGAAATCGAATGGAATGGATAACATGGATTTCAAAGACCACTCAAATATTATTCCTGAAGATTGCTTCTCAAGCAGAAATTTCAAAACGTTTATCCCAGGAAATTTTCAAAATATCATCGAGTACTTATACAATGTAGGTCTTCTAATACATACACATTGAGAGTATAATTTAAAAATGCTGAATTTTTATTATTGCATTGGGATACCAGGCTTTAACTCCTGACTTAAAATTTGGCATAAACAATAATGTTTGTATGTACGTATGTATAAATGGAATGTGTACGCCTCTAAAGAACAAGAGCAAGATCTATAAGACGTGTGATGCAATATCAGTAAACGATATTTTATAAATCGTTTTCAACTGGTCTATCTACATACATATGGAAGTACGATGTCCGGCCGAATTTTCCGCGTGTTTCTTTTAACATATGATTGAATCAAACATATCAATTGTGTTCGGTGCAGATCTTTTGTAAACGTCTAGGCTAATTTCAGCAGTTTCTAAGTAAATTTCGTAATTCAATTTTGATTTCATTCAACTCTGATTCTACATTTTTGTAATATACTCCTATTTTTTTTTACAATATCAATAGTAGTTGTGCTAATGATATAACATCGGTAACTATTATTGTATGAATACTGTAAAAATGAGGTTAGAAAAGTTCTGTTTATCCGTACTTAGAAGAAGGATATTTTAAAACGCTGTAAGAAATGCTTCACTTTAGCTGATCTATTACTTATTTATTCAACCATTTGCGGACAATTCTCATGTATGGACCGGTGCTTTAACATGTATTTTAAAGAGATTCGATTGTGTACAGAATAGCCTGATGATACTTATTAGTAGGAGTAGAGTGTAAAGTTCTGCGAATCCATTGGATCAGTGTTGCCATATGCCTCTTCTGAGCATTCATACAACTAAGTGTACCCATTTTTGTGTTGTACTCGTTTTGCACGAAGACCAGTGGCATTACATAGAAAATTGCTTCAGCTTTATGGCCGTCTAAAATGTAAACAGATTTAAACCCCATATCCTTACACGCTACAATATCCTCTACTGCACAACCTACTCTGCCCGTTCCATCAAAATTCGCCGCTATAGGAGTAAGGGAAATCCCGCGAGTGTGCGTCGCATAAATATTAAAAATAGGCCTTTTTTCCATTCCTTAAAACGTTGCATATTAAAGTTTTTCTTTTAAGAGTGTGTACTTAAAAGTTAAAGCATTTTCTTGAGATAGAGAAGTATAAAAAATAATGTCGCCTACATTAGCCATATCACAGTGCGAGCAAGAGAGTACCCGCTCTCTATTACCCTCTCAAAATTTAATTTCTCAACATTAACGTGCCGTAAGTGCCGTAAGTGCTCAAAGGAGAAATGAGAAAGTCAAAATGTCTAGTACTTCATATGATGACACTGGCTTCTGTTGTTACTGTTGTGATGGTTGGTTGACTGGTGGTGGTGATGATTCAAAGTGCATATTTCCGGTTTCTCACTATTTCCTGTCGTTTATCATAACGATTATGAGAGCATAGAGTTGAAGATGGCGTTGATGATGATGGTACATGATGGTACATACGCAGCTGTAAAAACTGTTTAACATGTGGGTGTTCAGACATAAACAGTCTACTTTAAGCAGCTGTAAAGTGTGTTAACACACGCAATTTTTATTTTTAATTCTGTATCTTTTTTTTTTTTGTAAAATTATATATTTTTGTTTTGGTTTTCCATTTAAGTTTTATTCTAGATTTAGTTTGTCTACTCACTCACCTAATAGTACCAGTAAAGGTATCGTTGTCATGCCGCCACGTTGCCATTCTTCCAAGGAAACAGTGCCATCGGCATCATAGTCAATTTCAACCATCATATCTTGTAAAATCTGTAAGAAAAAACAAGAACAAAACAGGCGATAGCGACTGTGTAAGTAAAGATGGCAGGGACAAATAAATAGAGAAAATGTAATAAAATTGTGATTAAAAAATAAATCAAAAATAAATAACGAAATAAACAAGTACATAGTAATAGTCAATCAGTTTTTTCCTCAGGGGTATAATAGGGTGTATTTATATATGTTCATACATATACATGTATGTCCCAGAGTGCTTCTGTCTTTATGGAAGTTTGACAATAATAGTCCGCGTATAGTTTATAGTAAAAGTATTAGTTTGTAAGGAAATGACATGTTCTAAATTAGATTTTCGCCAACAATTTCTCAAATCGATAACGTTTGTCTCATAACTTACAGAAGATGTTGTTAAGGTCGTTAAGATACAAAAAAAAAGTATTTTTGTTTGAAAGACTGAGAATTTTATTAGAAAAATCTCTATTCCATAACATACTTGAATTGGAGATGAATATGGTTGGTCTTAACCTGTACTCCAAATTACTATGGGATCCTAATATCCAACAGATGCTGTCTAACGCTTTCAGTGCTTTATATCCATGAGATAGGCTGTCTTATCAACCTGAGATCTTCAATTGCATATGCTTTTTATGGTTCTCTGAGTTGGTCACCAATTCTGGAGATGGCTGCGAAGATTTACAACGTACATTCTCTGATAGGTTCTTCTCAAAACGGACGGAATCAGATTGCTATCTGTACTGATGGATCTAAATTGAAGATAAACTATTCTACATCAGAGGAATGGACAAGTGCCTCCCATTTCCAGAATATGCACCTATAGGATACGTACGTATTCGGGTTTGAGCGGAGCCTCTCTTCCGTTTAGATCTTTAAATAAAATAAATTAACAAATCCTGTTACAGATTGGTTCTCAGCAACTCTTACGTTAGATTGGATTGGCTTTTATATAGTCCAACACCGTGTTGTATAGGAGTTAATGTGGTCTTTTTATCCTTTTTCATCCTACATCCATACTATTAAATTGGCTCTATACTTAGCCACATCTGAAGTAATTCATCTTTCACAAGGTTGTAGCTTTAACGTATTGGAATTATTTTGCACCAAAATGACAATAAGATACAAACAATTCGAGTGACTGGTCTGTAACTTGGGATTTTTAATATGCGAATCATTCTACTGGGCACAAAATTTTCTGTCGTTGCTATGGCAACCCTTTTTTTACTTTTCTTGCTATAAATCTTTACAGAGTCTTGTTATTTTAGAATTTATTTTTTTCCCCAATTTTATTTTTCGTTTTTTTTTAACATGACATGGATGATTTTCAAACAGAATCAAATCGTTGAATAATTTAAACATTAATTTCGTTGGAGGTTGACTGACTCTCTACCTCTACCTCTCTACCACATATAACACCTACTGCTTGCTGCTGGCACCACTAATGAATCTTTTTGAAAGAGAGAGAGAGAGAGGGAGAGGGAGAGAGAAAGAAAATCACTTTAAGAGGTTTACTTTTTGGTAGCATAACACTTGAGGATTCTACGAAAAATCTTGGTAGTCAAGTACTCCTGCAACAACTTAATAAATGTGTTTATTTTATACGAGAGTACAAAAAAATAAAATTAAAAAAAGATGAAAAAAAAGGAAAATTACCGTTAAAATATTTACTGCTACTCAAAATCTCATGATATTTATAATGTTTGTTTACCGCGTGAAGAAAGTGTTCTTATGGTTACATTTCTTAAGATAGTCAAAGTTCTTGATTTATATGTTGTTGTAGTTGTTAAATTTAAAATGTGGATGAGTGTGTTTATATGTATGTACGTATGTGTGGGTTGTAATGTGTTCGTAAATAAGTATCCAGCTCAACATGTATGTTGAGTGCTCGCATGGCTTTGTACCGTACTGGTTTTAATATCTTTAGGTGCTGATGAAACGCTTTAAAAAGTGTGTATATCTACCACCAGTGTAGATGTGGGTGTGGATGTATGTGTGTGTTTGTAAATAATGATCCGATTCGAAAATATTGACAATTTATTTGTGTTCATTTTCATTTTCATTCTTTTTCTTCTTTTTCATCATTTTCTTACAAGCACAACTACACGAAAACATAAAATATAAACCCATCCTGTGTATACAATGGTACACTGAGAACTATTTTATTGAATCTTGAGTATAGTATTATACTTTAGTCAGTAATAAGGTCTCAACAACTGCAGTAAGCAGCTAATTTGGTTAGCCGTTGGCTTACATTTTCAATACAACAGCAAGAATGAATGAATTTACTGAAATGTGATCGGCGACCCTGGTGAATATAGAGATGCACAATGTCTTCTGTATGTTACACGTAGAAATTTTGAATACGATTGGTAAGTGGGCCCAATGTACATGATTTTCTACTATGTACGCATCTTTATTGAAGAAATAAAGAAATAAATTTAAGGCAAATAAAAAACAAATGATTTAATGGCTTTCATACTAAATCAAAAGTTTTTTTAATGTTTTCGTTTCGTTAATAAGTTTTTATAAAATAGAAAAAAACTTCTTTTGGCATTTGGAAATATTTTAAATAAATTTACTGCTCGGTTAGGAAAATATCGTTAACTTAAGTCTTTCTTTTTTTTTGCAGTTTATTTAAAATTTCCTTGAGTGTATGCACTTTTATGTTTTGAACGTTTATGACATGACTACAGAGATTTTAATTTATTTCCTTGTCTTATACTTAACTATCTGTTCTGTCGCACTGTGTATGTTGCAAATTGTAGTGGAATATTGTACAACCAACGAGTGTATGAGTTCAATTAATCAATGTTATTTGTATTTGGGAAATTTATGCAAATATTGAAATTGAAATAAAATAAAACGAAAAAATAAAAAAGTATGTAAAACTGATAAATAAATCACTGGCGCAACAGTAAAGCCAGAATAATGAAATGGCTGAAAAACTATTAAATCCCAAAAATAAAGCAGCAAATGTCAAATGTTTTCTGGAAAAAACGAAAGCGAACAAATCAAGGATATGGATTTCATTTCATTTTTAAAACTTAATTGGCTACCTGCTAAAGAAAATACGAAAGAGGGCAAGCCTATATAAGAAAATCTTCAAAAGCACCTGGATTGACCTTAAAAAAGTCAGGCATTAATTACCAAAACAGTATAAGAAAAGCAAAAAAAAATTGCTTTATGCCTTCATTTTGTTGTGACTTGACTTTAAAAAGAAAATAAGAAAGTTATCATTTTCTTGAAAAAAAAACCAAAACGTGAAAATATAAGCAAAAAGTTATAAAGAGACTTACAAAAACCGGCAAAACTAATTAACTCAACTTTACTTGGCATTTGATGTCAAAAAATTAAAAAAAAAGAGGTAGGGGATGGATGAATTCTTCTTTACTCACAGTATTTTAATAATTCTATTAAAATCTTCTTTTATGCGAAACTCTTTAGAAACGAAATTTTAATTTGAAAATTATTTCAGTTTTTTAATGAAGGACTGGGGCTTAGTTTTATGAGGATCAAAGTCTAAACTGTGGAAACTTCTTAAAATATAAAAATTATTAACTGAAATGCTTGTCTACAGACGTAAACAATTCAATTTATAAATGTATTTAAACATTATTAAGGTTACAGGTCTATTTATGGAGATAATCGATTGCCAACAAAATGATTTCCAATAAAAAGGAAGTCATCTCGTTGAGAAAAATAAAAATTAAAGCGTATAAGAAAATCATACAAAAAGTGTATGTTAATTAATACATTTGTATGGCAAAAGCATTTTTCATTCATTATTGTCTTATGAACCCATAAAGCCAAATGACGTTAGCTGATACCAGTTAGGAGATTTTGTCAATAAATTTCCCACACAATAATCTTTCGATATTTCCCGACAATGTAGGAAAAATGTAAAATAGTTTTTTTTTTGAAGAAATTTAAAAGAACTCAAATAATACTTTATGAATGAAAAAAGAAAAAAAAAAAAACTATGCATTTTTAAAACTTAATACAAATTGAGTACACATACATATGTACGTACGTAATGTAATACAATATTATCTTTTTAGTTAACCTAACTTGACCCACTTATTTAACCTTTCCTATTCACCTTTTGAAACTCTGTCTTAATGAAAAATTAAATATTTGTTCACCTCACCGTTCTCCCAAAAAAAAAAGACGTCATAAAGGGCAAACGAAAAGATGTAACTTAATATGCTATTTGAAGTATGTATGTATGTGCCCTTTTTTAAAATATTTGTAATGAATATGTGAAGGAGTAGAAAATCTTAGTTTTTTTTTTCTTTTTTGACTTACCGGCCTTAATTCACTGACATCCCAACCCAAATATTCGGCTACAGCCATCATTTGATTAACGATAGCATCCATTTCAGCCGTATCCAGAACACCATTGCCATCCGTATCGTATAAACGAAACATGACTAAAGAGTACAGTACATTTAAATGCGAAATAAGATTAGTAGAAGAAACATAAGAAAATCACACATTATTTTTAAATATACTTTAAGAAATGCTTTTCTGGCATTTAATTTAAGACACATACATACGTATGTACGTCTTGTCTTTTCTATTTCATGTTTTAAATAAATTTATTGATTTTTTTCTTTTATAATTTGAGTAGCCGTTGTTGCTGTTGCTGTTGTTAGTTGCAGTTTCTTTCTACTTACATTCTAATTTGTCCTCTGGTCGTCCCGCTTCCAACAATGATAAATAACAGACCACATCCTTAAGTGGCACCTTCAGTGTCAAGGGATCAATATGTGAAAGTTTGCGTGTTAATAATTTAATGTCCGCTAAAATTAGAAAATAAAATACAATTAAAAATTTTATACTACATCTATGAAATACATACATACAACATACATACATACATACATATACAACCACAATACACACACACATTTCCATACAAACATATTTTGTGTTATAAGCGTAATTAATTTATTATTATGATTATTATTATGATTATTATTATAATATGTAGTTTGTAAGAAACTTATACTCAATAAAAGTACTCACTCATGATAAATACTGTTCATAAACATTAATTGTGGTATTAGAAATGGAAACAGTCGAAGGCAGCTAATTAGTATGGTAAACCATAATGGTTTATTTTAAGGGAATTGATAAAAGAATTTTCAAGCTTATAAAATCATCATTTCTGGTGGATTTAAATTGACCTAGCTCTGCAGGTGTTCAGTGGTTATTGCCCTCCTGGTAATAATCGTGCGAAAATGCAACGAGATGAAGAAGTTAGAGGATATTGGCCACCTTCGCTATCAACAAATACAAAAATCGAGTGCAAAGGAGATCTAACTCAATTGGCAGGTTTTAAAAGTTCATCAGAATATCCAAATGATTTAATCGGGATTGAGGGACAATTTGGCCACAGCCGAACTATATAGGGTACAACCATATTTACATACACATCACTGACGTTGTGTGTGTTAATTTTATACATGAATGACGGGCCCTACAGTTTAAAGCCGATTCCGATCGACAGATTTTTGAGAAACTTTCCATAGCAATTTTATTTACTCTCAGGGTTTTTGCTGGATATCAGCTGAGAGGAAGTCACCGAAGAAATATTTGTTCATATTTTCGTTTTGATGTCTGACATGGGGTTTGAACCGAGGCCTCACGTCTAATAAGTCAACACACTACCTACTAAACCACGGCGACTTCCTACTACCATATTTATCGATATAAAAGTCTCCAGCACTATTTACAGAAATTGGTTCTTAAGGATCCTTTTTTAAATTTTAACATCTTCTAGATGGTTAGGCTTTCGTAGTACTGCGAGTATACGATCATCATTATTTCCTCTTAAATGAGGGACAGGTTTGATTGGTATTAAAATTTAAAATTTATTTGTGCTATTTAATTAATCATAACTGTTTATACTAGTATGTATGTTCAATGGAAAATTAATCAATATAATGAAATATGTTATCAAATATTTATTGGCAAGCACTGTGTTAATAACAAGTATGAATTTTAATTGCTGGTATGCACATACGACCATATACCACACAAACATATGTATGTACTCGTATATGTATGTATGTAAACATACTTTTTTAATTATATACAATCATACATGTACGAGTATTTGAAATTTATTGCTCCTGTAACCATAATACTTATAAAGCTGGAAGGAACAATTGTTCTTAAAATTATTATGAATTCAGATTAAACGCATAACATTGTGCCAGGTGGCGGACAGCTGTTATTGGCGTCCTATACTCTAATGGTAAGGAACGCATATATAATGAGGGTAAGAAAACCAATCGGATTTTTGGCTAATAATATCACTTCATTCGAATCATGAATGTTAATGTAAAGCAAAATGAAAATGAAAATGGAAATGGTTCGATATTCTTTCAATAAAATCATGATTATTTATAAAGAAAATAAAGAAAAATGCGATACTTAAAATTGCACATTTTTTGTTTGTTTCTTTTGTATTTCAAAAGAAAATAAGTGTGTAGATAGTGAAACTTTAAAACTTTAATTAGTCAAGTTAACAACCAATCTAACGAATCTAACAACTCCTTTTTCACTGTTGAATATTACATTTAAAATTTATACGTATTTGTTGTTAATGTCATAATAAATCTTCTTTCTCTTCTGGCCTTCTTCTGAATAAATAAAACAGACACAAGCCGCTGTAAGATTCAAATGGAGAAGAGAGTTTCATTCTGTAAGAAAAACAGCCACTTTAGGAAAGTTGAATAAACAAAACTTTTTCGTCTTCATGTTATTATTGCCAAAAGTATAATAACTTTTAATAAAAAGAAAGGAAAACAAAAAATACTACGATATATCTGAAGTTAAACAAATAGAACGAAATGAAATAAAATAAAAATAAAATCACTACGACTTGTAGCAGCTAAAAACATAAAATTTCATAAGGGAATGGTGGCTGGTGGGTCTCGGAAAGTTGCTTGAAAGTTTTCAAAGGCTGTTGGTAAAGGAAAATTTTGGTTTATAAAATTAAAGCTGGAATAACTTTTTCAAAAGGGTTAAGCCATAAATGAGAAAGAAAAAGAACAGAACAGACAGTTAACTTTGTCAGTGGATTAACTGTATTCACATCGTATCCTTTGTGTGCTCTTGGTGTTTTATTTTCGTTTTGCAATTTTAATTTTAAACTGCTCTGGTGAGAACAATTACGGTTATTATTATTTATTTTTCTGCCAAGGAAATTGTAAATGACAAAAGTCTGAATCGGACTTAGTAATCTGCTTCAGATCACCACAGAACTGTGGTACGTATGAGTAATATACGAATAATAATTTAATATTACTCATGTGATAGCATTCATTCCCTTCTTTCTTTTTCGTTATTCCTCAACACAAATTAAAAATGCGATACATTCGCAAAACATGACATGAAAGTTAATATTTGGTTTGCGTCTTTAATAACTTATAGGGCTTTTGTGTATTGAAGTGGGTTACATTCTCTATGTTTTTTCTTTGTTTAAATTCGTACATTTCTGAAATTAAAAACCTATAAAGACGTCCAAACATTTATTTGCAAGCATTTGAGCTTCTCAAATATTTATTTCAATTTAATTTATCAATTTTACGTATTCAAATATTTATAAATTGAAATTTTTCAATTTAAATCCGTTGTCATGCGATAGAAAAGAAAAACATTTTTTCAATAAGATGAACGAAAGGGGGTGGTTGTAAGAAATTTGACATACAAAGAAAATTTGTAAATAGTATTTCAATGGAAAATTTATACATGGTTTCTAAATTGGGCTGTTTTGAAGCACCTTAAATTAGTTCCTAGCAACCATGCCTTCTTCGGTAATTACTTAGTACATATGCGTTGTTGTACTTTTGATTTACTTATGTGTTATCCCTGCACTCATAATATTTGAAAATTTCTTACAGTCCCGAAAATATTGTTCACATCCTATAATGATAATATCTTGCATATATTTAATGTTGATACAGTCATATGTTATAGCTAAAAATGTTTCAATAATTGTAATAAAATATTCCTTAAGCGTAATATTAAACCAAAGATAACACCACCCACACCAAAACATTTCATCCCCCTCTTTCTCTTACACACTCTTCTATATCTATCAATATGTGCAGACGAATAAGAGTTCGTTGGTTTATTCGTTTCAAAGTTTTTTTTTTCAGACACAGACCTTTATTTGGATCGATGGCGAGATTTACATAATTCGTCCGCGGCTTCCAAAACATACTCAAAGTATTGCCTTAAAGCCGTGGTATTTTTAGTTTACTAATGGGGACGAGTATGTATTAGTTTTGTCATGTCTGCTATTAATCTCTTTGAACCACAATTTGTTAAAGTTTCAACATTTTACAGTTATAGGACTGTATACTAATAGGAGGGATGTATACATACATTTTAAAAGAGCAATACCAGTCACTTCCAATAAAATTAATTGATACCGTGGGCTTTGCAACATCAATCCACCGCACAAAGTGAAGGAAACGTTTAAATTAAAGTGAATACAAATTTAAATTTAATTTTAATTGATCAAAAAAAAATAATTATAAGAATTGCGAAGTCAATCGGGTATAAGTAGCAGCATATAATATGTAAATGTAACGTTACAAATAATATAAACACGTACGTGTGGTTTCATGTATGTTTTTTGGTTAAAAGAAATAATACAAAAACAATAATAGAATAGAATTTTGTATGCATGTGTGTATGTGATGTATGTAAGAATAGAGAAATTGTATTTTTCTTAACTGTCGGTTTGAAATAACACAGTTAGGTTTAACTAATTAGTAATAATGCTTAGACAATTTTAAAGAATGAAACAAATTAATAATTTTGTTTTCGTTTCTAATTAATTCATCTCAGCTGTTGTTTAGACGATGTAATTTATATGATAATGTGTTACTCTTTTCTTCTCCTTTTTTTTGCTATTTTGTGGCATGTTTATCTTATATTTGCATGTGTACGAGGCAAATATTGTAAATTTAACACATCGAAATATTCATTAAAAACCCTCCATAAACGTTAATATAATGCGTGTTAAAAATCAAACACTTTAACTATGAAACAGACAAAGTATGCCCGGAGATAGAATCTTAACTAAAATAGAAAAAACAAAAACAAAAAAACAAAATAATATTTCTTTTACTGCGATGAATTGTTTTTGAGCTTGCGGCAAAGGATTTAATAAACATTGACTATGTGATGCATGCAGCACGAAATTATTAAGAAAATAAATTAGAAAAAAAAGAGAGACAAAATGAAATAGAAACATTGATTCATAGCATATCAAAAGAAAATATAAAAGATTGTGTTAAAATTCCTAAATGAAATGAATACCCAGTTTAAATGCTAACAGATATCGCGAATAAGCTCGAGTTAATACCATGAAATTTAAATGACGGGATTACCATAATAAAAGCTCTGTTAAATAGCAATGAACCATTCCAACCAGTTTTGGAATGAAGAATTTATTAAATACGAGAGAGAATACTGAATTGTGATGAGAGTTTAATAGGATTGAAAGTGAAATAATAATTTATAATGAAATGATAAATTGTGATCTCTTTTGCCTGTAAGTTAAACTGTAAATCAGCTGTTTGAATAAGACAATCAGAAAGATTGGCCATAATTGAAGACACCATAATGTGGTAAATGTTTTATAACGTGCGGGAGTTGGACTTGTTTGTTTTTCATTACCTTAGTTATTAGCCGTGAATTTATAGTACACCATCCATTATAACGGTGTTTAATCCATAATTCCCCAAACCATCCTCGTATTTTGAAAATCAATTTCAATCAGCGAAATAATTGTAATTTTATTGTCTAACTGTTCAATTACTGATGATGATTAAACTTTATGCGGCAACCATAACCAATAACCATAAATCAAATTTAATTATAAATGTTTCTGGTTTGCCATCATTTTTCTATTATAAAACGGAAAATTTCACAAATCTGCACATCCTTTATGAAGTGTGGCTTTGAATGTTTGCAACAATTCTAACAAATTAAAATTAAATTATAAGTGATGGAATTTTAGCCATTAAAAACAAGTTTATTATTTAAGCATTACGAATAAAATTTTTAAAAATTAAATGCTACATTGTTCTGTACTCGCTTTCTTAATACATTCAGCGTATTAGGTTAGATAAGATGGCTAACCCCCCTAAAAGGATGAGGTTCCACTTAGGCCAGCATTTAGCCCCACAATCAAATCTATCCAGCAATCAAACATTCACTATAGAAAACCATCCCACGTTCAGAATAAACTTGGCTATTGCAGCAATTCTTATATTAGAGAGCGCGGTCAAAGATTTCAGATAGTGAAAGGTCAAAAACCTCCGCCTCTTTGGGACAAGAGCAGTCTACTGACATATGAGCTGGAAGACAGTCTCTTCCTCTTCCTCAGACCTACAGGTTGTGCAAAAATCATTTGACGGTATGTGGAATCTTTCGACATGTCTCCCAAAAGGGCAGTTGCCCATAAGAATCGCTATTGTGCGGTGGATGGCCATGCGATTTAAGGACAGAAGTGAGTTTGTCCTCCTCTTGTCATACGCGCCCAGCAGAATCTAGCTATAGCTTCCTATTGCCAACGAGATTGAACTACCCTATAAATTGAGTGGATAATATCCAATTTTACTGGGGCAATCGGAATAGCTATTCCCTGTAACATGTTGGAGATAGAGCGCCGCACCTACCGTGGCCGACTTATCAGTAATGCAATGTCCACTGATATCCCTATATCCCGGAACCCGAAATGTCTCTAAGAATTCTTTTGGCATTCTTGTACAAGAATGGACGTTGAAACTACGTTCTTCAACAAAGCAAATCAATAGATTTTCTGGGAAAAACCCCCAACCACTTAACAAAATTACCATAACCTCTACTTAGAAAACACAGGCAGTAAAGAAGTATAATATCAGAACCCTTACGAAATATATCACAGCCCACCCTGTCACTCATCTTCATTCCCAGAATAGCAGCATATCCAAAGTCCTGACGGGATATGAATGCATTGAGTCGTGCTTACCAACCAACTCAGCCCTCTGCTTTAATAGGAGATCAGAGGGGAGTCAGTTAGGTGTAGCCAACTTTGGTTGGAGTGGAACAAACCGCACTGGTGGTCAGAACAGCTGATTGCTTGCCTGTTCTGTCTGTATTGGTGTTTGCACACCACGTGGTCTTCTCTTAAACATGAACTCTGTACATAAAACTAGGTTTGTTCCTTAGAATAGAAATAATGTTTTCAAAAAAAAAAGAACATGTTCTGCTCGCCCCTATTATCCTAGGGAACACACATATCCTTAACACGTATACAATGGTCATGTGTGGATATCGACTACTAGTACCTGTACTTGGCATTTGTTACGTTTAACTTGGGAAAGACAAGAAATAAATTTTAATCTGATTTGTAACTTTACAAATTTATAGTCTTTCTAGAAAATGAAAAAAAAAAACAAAAAAAGAAAAAAAAATCCCTAAACCATATGAGAAAAACAGAAGACTTACACATACACTGGTACAATCAAAGCATCTTCTTTTCACTGTCACTTTTTATTGACGAAAATATTTCTGCTTTATCCTCGAAAATCGAAAACGACGAAAATAAAAAGAAAAAACAGAAAAAACAGTTTAAAAAAATGAAAAAGAGAGAGAGAGAGAGAGAGAGAGAGAGAAACAATTTCTATTCAGTTGTGACTTTTTTTGTTGTTTCCTCTTTCTTTTCTCTTCTCATTGACTGTGTGCAATTCCCATAATTTCCTGTTTGAGTATCAGAGCAAATCGTTATTGACAAGAAACGAACGAATTCTGTAATTGTCACTTAAAGAAATTTGTCTTGAACTCAATGTTAACAAGCACTTCTATGGGCGGGTATATAAGTATACGAGTATGTACCAATGATAGAGAGAATTTCAATTGAAACTGTAACGGGAAGTAAGAAGTTTGAGTTAAACGAGTATGGAGATTATGGATTAACGTACGTTTCAGTTTAATTCGATATGAATAAAATTATAGGCCTTATAGTGACATAAGGTTGCCAATTTTCTTAAGGTTGGACATGTGTTAAGATACGAAAGCCTTTTAATTGGGCTCATTGAATTATCCTTTGAAAGGTCAACCATTCCTTCGTAATTCATGATTTGCGTGTAATAATTGAGTTATTTTGATACAACTGACAGGGCTAATCATTTCCAAGTTTACATCTACAATATGCAAGGCATAGAACAGAAAACATATTTCAGTCTCTTTAATAACTTGTACTGCATTTTGGAATTCAATAGTAGTTGAACGAAATACAATGGATGGTAAACAAATTACTTTCTGTTTTATTTTTTGAACCCAAGTCATTGTTGAAATATAGAAAATAGTCCAGTTTTCTGATCATTCTGATTTAGTTTATGAAGTTAATTAAGGAAAAATATTTATAAATAAACAATAAACATTATTTCGATCATAAAATGTTAAAATGTTTCGTTTTCTCATATTTAAAGAAAAAACCATAACATAAGTTTGCTTGCAAAAAAATGTTTTTAATTTATTTAAATACTCCAACAACAGCAATTTACTGTGTGTATAAATATTAACAAGAAAACTATTTCCACTTGAATATTTCTTAAAACATATTGCTGTTGTTTTTATTAAAGAGAAAAAATAAAAAGAATAATAAAAAAACGAAAATAAAAGAAAAATAACTAAAGTATACCCTAAAGAAACAATTTTCATGCACAACATGTTGCATATTTCTATGGGCAACAACAAGCACAAGCATAGCACAGCACAGCACACAAATACAAATATATGTATATGTACAATATATGTATGTATATATGCCTGTATTGTACAATACATTTGTAATGCAGTCTTTGGCAACGTAAGAAATACTAGGTATTGTAAGAGAAAAGGGAAATTAATTTAATGCTTAAAAACAATATATATTTAATGGTTGCAACAATAAGTGGCATTAACAATTCACAACAATAGCTTACTGTACGTACTCTTCTATCTCACTGACACACTTTTAAGGATGAAATCAGAAAACGATAATATTATTTACAGCACTAGTAATTGCCTAGGAGTCTAAGAAGGTAAACGAGGTTTCTATTGTCTATGATAACAGATCTCATTAATTACTTGTTGTTGTTAAAGTTGCAACAAAATATCTTCTAAATTATAGTTAAATTACAGATGTAATATAAAAACATGTTTAAGGAGATACTTATGTACACACAAGAGATACAGAAGAAGAAACATTTTAAATTTAGAATTTATTACAAGAATTTTATTATAACATGCCGAGCTTCATGTTAATTTAATTGTAATTAAAAAAAATAATAATAATTTGAAGTTAAATGTTGTATTTGAGAAATCAATAAAATCTCAACACAAGGTACTTTTCTCTTTACTTATAATGCCCCATTATGCACTGAAAATACTGCGAACACACTAAACATTGCCACATTGAGGAATACATCAAATTAGCTGAGTGTACAAAGATCTTTTACGCCCAAAAGTGGGCATAAAAGAAACCCTTATACGTTGCAAAAAAACCTGGAAGAACGAGAACAATTTCGCAGTTCCTAAAAGTTAGACAAGGCAACTTAGACATACAATTAACAGACATTTGCTACAAATTGCTACGACTTAGCTTCTCACACCACCCATGTTGTGTGTGTGTTAATTTTGTCCATGAGTGGTGGAACCCACAGTTTAAAGTGGACTTCGAACGAAAGATTTTTGAGCAACTTTTCATGCCTCTTTTTTTATTTACTGCCACATTTTTTACCCGAAATCTGTTGAGAAGAAGTCGTTGAAGAAATTGTTTTTTATATTTCGTTTTGTTCGAGATGTCTGGTCTGGGGTTTGAATCACGGTCTCACATCTAATAAGCCAACACTTAACGTACTAGACTACGGCTACAATACCCTAAAAAGTACAGCCACATTAAATAGTTTTTATTTTCTTTTTGGAAAAAAACAACAATCTTCTCTTGACCTTGTTTGAATCTACCATTGTTTTGTTATTTTTTTTTTTCTAAAACCATTTTTAATGTAACAGAATAATAAATCGTGTTTTATTTTAACACATCCTTAAAATGCATTTCATAACTCAATTAATTCAACACAAACAAAAGACACGAATTTATTTTGGACCATCATCAATGAGTGAGTGGATGAATGAACAAATGAATGAATGAATGAATGAATAAAATGGTACTAAACCATAACGAAAACAAATCAAATGGATTTTATGTCCAATACCACAAATAAACACACACACACACACACACACATACAAAACACATACCCACACCTGAGCAGAAGCGCACCCACAACGCTCTCGTTATAAACATTTTAATTCAGTGCATGAGGTTTAAGGAGGTGGAGGTGAGGGTGGGCGGAGGAGGGGAATCAGTTTAGTTTGAGTTAAGAGAAGAGACGAGGAGATGTTCAACACTTCCACTTACCATCTATTTTGCAATTAACGGAATTGTTACTCTTTTTGGATGAGTTGCGTGACATTTGGGAATGATTGGTTTGTGAATGTGATGGACTTGAGTCTGTGGAACGTCGAGTATTTGTTGTGGCGCCACCACTAATTCCAATGCCAGCAACATTGCTGGCACTTGCATTTTGTGGATTATTTGCGTTGTTAATATCGCCTCCTATTGCTGTAGATCCTCCTGTGGTCGTTATTGTTGTTGGTACTGCTGTAGCTGTAGTTTGAAAGGCTGCCATGGGACTGGGCGTTACGGTAACCATTGGATGAACACAGCCTGTGTGTATATAAGTGATACGACATGATGCAATATGAAAAGGCACAAAGAAACAAAATACAAATATAGACTTGAACGCACACAAAACATGTAGATATGTATGTATGTAGATAAGTATGTATGTAGTGGTATTTTGTAAATTAATAACAGGAAAAAAATTGCCCCCAAAGAAATAAAACATGAGATAAAGGAATAAAAACAGAAACAGAAAAAAAAATATGGAAATGAGGTTTTACTGGCTATTGAAATTTTAAGCCAATTAAAAAACCAAAAACAACACAAAATATTACATAAAAAAATGAAACAAAAAAAGAAAGCAAGAGAGAGAGAGAAAGTGTGAGAGAGAAAGCGAGAGCGAGAGCGAGAGAGCGGTATATAAACATATACAAAGAGAGAAGTAGCATTTACTAAAGCCATAAAACCAGTTGTTTCCTTTCTTTTTTGAATTTCTCGTAACTTATTAAAATAAAACAATAAAAACTCTAATGAAACCATTGCCACCCAACATCATCTCTCTCACCTTCTCCCTCCGTACGATTCTGTATGTACTACCTTTCTCTTTAGAAACTTACCTGTTTTGCTGGCATCATGTGTCAAGTGGCCACTTAACGAATGCAGTTTATCGGCGATGCCATGATGTAATTTATCCACAAAACTGCTGCGTGTATTTGTGGACGATGATGTTGGATCACCACCCACCACCGAGGAGGATATCAGTGAAGGGGCTATTTCAACAATATTATTGATATTTGGTATGGAGCCTAAAGGGATAATACAGAGATACAGAAACGAATAAATTCAAATGGTTTTGTTAAAGGATTTTATACAAGAGAAATTGACTTTACTTCACCCACTTTAAGGGGTCATTTCACTTTAAATATGGAAAATATTTGTTGAATTTTTTTTCATTACAACTTAAAAATGCGGGATTTTGGCGAATTGAAAATGATCAAATATTTGTAAATTTGATGAAAGTACCAAAAAGAAGTGAGAGTGGCACGGCAACAATTTCATATCAAGTTTGTAAATGATCTTAGAACAAGTGATTAATCGTTGCGGGTGCTATCAGTTATATTTGACGACTTTCACTCCGTATTTTGGACATGCAAAATTGTCCTTCGACTTCAACTCGTCTCTCGGATTCTATTTATAGGGCAAAACCAATTTCTTCGCTTTTGGATAAAACAGCATGACGCTTAAAAACATTTTGACATCTGCTGGAAAACTGTTACCAATTCATCACATTGTAAATGTTTTAGCATGCCTGCGAGCGGTTGATGTGCTCCAGCAGCACTAAACTAAAAAATTCAAGCAAAATATTTCGCAAATAATTTTATTGCTGATATTGGTACAAATTTCAATATTTTCGAAGCAAAAAAGCTTTACTTTTTGCCGATTGTACTTCTCGAGTTCACTCTTCAAGATAACATACAAGTTATTAAAGGCGCTAACCATGTCCCCTCATCCCTCATTTTTCAGTTCCATTCCATTCGTATACTATGAGATGAGTTGCGTTTATTGCTTTTATTAGTGAAATGACTTCTGTTTTCATTTCCCCTTTAGATTTCCTTTATTTTTATTTGAGTTGTTTTTCAAAGGGCAGATTTTCTTATGTTCTCCTCCTCCTTTTCCTCCTCAGTTTCGATTTCTTTAGTTTGTTCATTCATTTTTGGTTTTTGTTATCGTAGTTCTTGTGTTTTCTTTCTTTCCGTTTTTTTACCTTTTGTATGCGCTGTAACTGGAGCACAAGCGGCTGTACTACTGATGGCTGCCATTTGATTGAGCGTCTTGCCTTGAAGTAGAGGAGCATTGTTAACATTGGCCTTAAGGAATGATACAAATAGATGTTGGGCCAATTCCGTTGGGGTCTCACAGTCAAGGAAGGCATCAAGAAAACGACGAAATCCATCGTAATCAATGTCCTTGAAACGAGAAAGATGGGAAAAAAGAAAGATGAAATCGTACAATCAAAATGTTCAAAGAAAAAAAAAATGATGAAAATATTCTACAAAGTAAGAAATATAGTGAGATAGAGAGAGAGAGAGAGAGAGAGAGAGAGAAGGAGTGGAATGGAGTATTTAAAGACGCAGAAATATTTCGAATTGAAAAAAAAAACTAAAATAAATATTTAAATAGGAATTGGAAAAGGAAAGGATTTTCCTTTTTTATGAAAACTATAAATAAAACCAAAGATTTAAAATTGAAAGAGAGAGAGAGAGATATTAAAGAGAATTACAGTTTGCCTTTTAAAGCAGGCCATGAGAACCAAGCATTCATTTATGAATTTAAAGAACCCAACAATTTATTTCTAGAGCTTTGGTACTCAGGCTTACTGAGGCATAAGATATTTAGTTTTGTTTAGGTTGGGTGTTGAGTAATGGGTTTTAAAAACCCAGATAGGCAATGTTATTTATTCGATACGATGAAAATTGCTGACCAACTGGAGAATCAGACAATCTCGCTACTGTTATTCCAGGTATCCAATAATAAGACTATACATGACCAATGTATTGGCAACTAAAACCCATTGGAGATGGAATGAAATCTTAGTTACGTTCCGATGAATTGTAAGTACTTTAAGCTGCAAACACTGGAAGGCTTCTACAAAATTCTATAAAAATGTATTTCCAACCGGCATTGGTACAAAGCCTTTGGAATGATGAATGAATTGATCGAAAGAATCTGTTGTTTGTCAATATGTACTGCTGGCACAATGTTTGCCGCTCTATATTTTAGTAACCTTCAGTTTAATAGCTGGAAAAACAAACAGACTTATTGACCGTTATAACACAAAGTGCCACCTTGTAGATATAAAGCTAATTCAACTGCAAACCTTTGAGAAAAGCAGCTCGGCAAGTCCAGGAGATGGCTTCTATGCAAACATATAAAAATTAGAACCTGGACTGAGCAGCATTTATCGTTGTTGTGGAGAAATTTTACTTTTTTTAACTTTACCAAGGTAGCTAGCTAATGTTGTTAGGATTTCTAAACTGCATGTTACGGCAATTTTTTCTAGGATTATAAATTTAATGATTAATGCAGACATTGTGTCTAGGGAGGAGAAGACGAAATTCCTTCGGTCTCTATCATGGCCATCAATATAACGAAAAAATCTTCGCTTAGAGTTCTTCGAAACTCTAATAATATTCAGGACATCTTCAATATCAATGCAGATCAATGGCGCAAATATCAGGGTGTTTATTAAGGCCAAAAAGACTTAGGACATCTCATCAACAGTGCAGTCATAATTTTTAACCATATTTCTGCTTTTTATATACAGTCCCGGTTGATGACAAATCATAACATTTTTTTTTTAAATGTTTCTTGTCGCATTTTTAGAGAGTAAATTCCAAGTCCTTAAAAAATTGCTTCTCTGAAAAATGTTATGATAATTGCATGTGTTTTTTTAAATTGTTTTTTTTTTTTTGCAGTTTTAATTTAATTTCTATGTTCTCATATTGAAAAATCTTTTTTACAAATTACTATGTTTCATATGCAGAGTAATAAAATTAAAAGAAGGGGAGAACAAAATTTCAAAAATTTTATTTCAAATTGAATTTCCATAGAAACGGTAACAAAATTCTTTTACGGAAATAAAAGCAACACATTATTTGCAGATATTTTAACAATATTATCACAGTCAGCCAAGCCAGTCAGTCTGTATTTTCTAGCACAGGGAATACAAATGTTCTAGTGTAGGATAGAGAGGGAGGGAGGAAGACGGAGATAACAACTATAGAATGAACCATTAAATAACTTGTTGGACAGCGCACAGTTTAAACTTGTGAAGTTGGAAACTTGTTGGCTTTGGTACATTTCCAGATTAAAGAGTACAAAGAAAAATAGAGAATTAGGTAAGTAGGTAGAGATGGCTGTCCACTCATGGACATACTTAGGCCACATAAGGCCCATTGTGAAACCACAATTTTTCCCTTATCCTTGAAACGCTCGAAGCTTCTAATGAAGCGGCACAGGTTGCCAATGTTAATGGTTAACAGTTGCTTTAAATTCTGCATGTAGTAGGCAACGTGATGTCTTTTTCTCTTTTCACATAATGCTGGGCATGTTCCTAGTAGCAGAAGAACAATTTCAATCTCTTCCTCATTTCTGCAGCTTCTACAGAGGTCATTTGCAAGGTGCCCCAGACCAATGCGCCTAGCATGCGTGCCCACAATTCCATGCCCCGTCTTAACCCCTACAACCATAGAGAGTTTAAGCAGCCTTACAGTGAGCACTCTATCCAGCTGACCCCGGATTTTCTGCGCCATTCTGCTCGTGGCAGAAGTCGCCCAATTGCTGTTGACGGAATGTATGACCGCATTGTCAATTATAAGTTTACAGGTCTCCAGAGAGATTCCCAAAGATGCCTCTTAGCCGCCATACCTCTTCCATGCAGATTGAGCTTAGCGCAAAATTATCTTCAACGCTAAAGTAGATGTAGTAAGGCACCGCTAATGATTATACAGGCAGATCTTTACAACCGCCGTAGCAGGTTCAAGTCAGTTTACTCTATCGCGTAATATCCACCACGGATATTAGGAATCCGTAGGTTGCGTTGTGTAGATCCAGTGAGCCATCCTAGGCACCATCTTCGATTTTTTGGTTTTTTTAGAATTAGAAACGTTACGTTTTTAAACCATTTTAAATGCGTTTGAATCTACTTTAATAAGTCTTCGGTACTCTTTTGATATTCGGTCATACATCGTTCGTTCCTTTCAATAGCAGAGGGCAGTCACAAAATATCGCTTCAATGTCATATTTTATATGAAAAATAAATTAATTTTTGCATGACAAATTAAAGCGTAATTAATTTTTATTTACAATTCCATCGATTAACAAAACAATTTTTCTTATTTAAGGCTTATTTATAATTAATTATAAATAATTTATTGAAGATTGAAAATTTTAACAAATTGCCGTCAATATTTATTTCCATTTAATTATCGATAACGCAAAATAAAAATAAAACCACCATGTATTGTTAGAGAGAATGAAAAAAAAAATGTGAAACAAAAGGCAAAAGTGTCATTTAAATTGTTTTATTTTTTTTTTTTTTTAATACATGTCTGCCTTTCTTCTATACCACTAGCGGTTTATTTATCATGTACTTATATTTAACTCTTATTTATTGTAAAAAAAAGAAAGAAATGTTGTGGTTATTTTTTAAATGAAAATACTTTAGAAATAAAAAAGAGTCTATCAATTAAAATCGAAGCAAATGTGATATTGAATGTTGTACCCAATCGACTTAGAATAAATTTTTAGAACTGAGGTTCTATGACAATTAAAATAAGTATGTGTGCGTATAAGTATCAGGAATTATGAGTATGATTCGATTCTACTCATCTCATTTTTTCATTTTGAATACTCATTGCTGATCCCTGATACACATACATAATTGCTCATTCAAACCCTTTAGTCGGGATTACGATCTAGCTTCTCACACCATCCATATTGTTTGTGTTAATTTTTATCCATGAATGGCGGAAACTACAGTTTAAAGTCGACACTGAACAATAGATTTTTGAGAAGCTTATCTTTTTTACTTTCAGATCAGTAAATAGAAATACTCCCCAACCTAAAACATGTATTTTCCTACATTTCAGGAATGTATAAAGCCAGAATTTGGTAAACGTTCATGGAAATGTAAATTCGTTTTAAACGTTTGAAAAGCAAAAGAAAGTTTACCGAAATTACGTTATAGTTGGGTAATCGCTCTCATTGCTTTTCATACATAAAAATAAATGTACGTTCCATTACGTTCCGTAAACGTTTGGCTAATTCTATCATAATCAACTAGCGTTTTCAAACTATGATTATTTTTTTTTTTTATCATGATCTCTATGGAGAATCATTTGTCAAAAGAATAAAAGAACGAGGAATCTGGAATTAGAATTTCAAACTGCCAGTATAAAGGTGAGTTCCAGTCGTTATTCTCATCATGCACTGAAATATATTCGGATAGAACATTCACTTTTTTGCTTTTGTTTTAATTTTATCAACAAAAGGAAATTTTATTCTCTTCTAACAAGTACCAGCAAAAGAGTGTATAACAAATAACATGACGACATATGAGCAGCATTTCTTATACGCTTTAATATTTCTAGTATTTTTACTGTTTCTAAAAGTTTTTCAATTTTTTTTTCATAAAATTTTAAAGATTTTTTGTGAATTTATAATATTTTGTTATCTGCAAAATAATTGCACAAAAAAATAATGCTCTCAGGTATGAGTAACTTCTATCAGCATCAGTATTAGAGTGGGCAGTTGCCAATATAAATTCCAGAACATGTTCAGTTCATAATAAAATTTAAGAAAATTGAATAGAATTTGGGAAAGAAATAAAAAAAAATGACTTATGAATGGAAAAATAAAATAATTGCCAATATATGTACACGTGTAACGTAAAAACTTGAGATATGTTCAGGAGCACAACAGACTGCGTTTTCTTCGACTGAGCTGGCCCTAGATGTTACACAAATTGGGTAATAACAACAATGTAGTCAATAACTAATACGGCAAACAACAGTCATTTATTAACCCGATTTTTGTCCGAAAATATTAAAATTCGTTCAAAACATCGGCATCATTGCGGGAAGTTTTGCTTTCCATGGATTTTAATGTACGAGAAATGGACGATATGAAAAGCAAAGATTGACCAGGTCGGCTAAAAAAGTGATTAATACTGACATTAGACCAGACATAATATTCGCGAAGGCATCGTAGTGTAGTAGGTAGTATGTTGGCAGCAAGAGGGGCAACGGTTCAAATCCCAGGTAAAATGTATTTACAAAGTTATGATTAAAAAGTTCTTGTAGGTGAGAGTTTGACTCGTCCGATTGCTATTTGTTTTGACAGAAAAGAGCGTTTGAAAATTTTTTGCTTCGATTTTGCCTTTAAAATATTAGCAATTCTTTTCGCGTAGAATCCATACGTTATTAGAAAGTTAAGAGAGCAGCATGACTCACGAAGACCAATACTTTGAACTCCTTTATGAATGGATGTTTGTATTAATATTCATAAAGGAGTTCTTGTGTCTTATTTAAGTGATCGCAAAAACATTACGTAAACACTTTTCCGTGGGTTTTTCTTTAAAGAGAATTTTTAAAGTTAATTTCTTTTATGCATAATAAATAAAAACATTTGAAATACATGCTCTTATGTCCTTCTTTATTACAATATTATTCTTATAGAATATTCTGCAAAGTTATTTGGCGTTATTAACTTAAAACGCAAAAAAATTGTCAATTTGCCTCTCTCATTATTTCTTTTGTCTACACATTTGGCATACTTTTAGGCTACCAAAAAAACTACAATACAATGCATACATTTAGGCTTAATACAATACATATTTTATAACATATTTCAAGCATAAAATAATAAATAATTATATTTTATTTATTTATTGTTGTTGTCGTTGTTGTTTGTTGTAGTTGTTTTGTGTATATCTTGACATGTTTTATTTCATTAAGTTTCCTATTTAGCACGACCCTCCAAACCCCCCAAACCCCACCATCTTCATCTCATTCATATTCTTTTACTTTTTCATTTACCATATTCTTTTGATATGCTGGGGTGTTTTATGGCATAATTAATGATGGCAGTACATAGATGGTGCATGAGAAATGGTGTAAGAAGAGCTACTCAGCTACTGGCTGAGTCTTGTTAATAAAAACTAAGAAATTTTATATAAAATAACTGCCTTACAATACAATAACAATAAACATAAAACAACTATGTATGTATATCAAAAACAACAACAATAATGAAATTATGTAAAAACTACAACAACAATAAGCAATAAACAGACTCAAATTTACAATTAAAATAAGAAACTACCCAAGTAAAGTCTTAATAAACGCAAAAAGAAGGAAAGACAATGCTTGGAGAGGGGTAGAGGGAGGGGCAGAGAATATGATAAAATTAAAATTCTTGGAAATTGTAAGTGCGTATGAGATAATACAGTTGAATTGAAACAGAAAACAAACACACGAAGTATAAAAATAATGATGATGATCTCCGTTTTCTTTTTTTTTTTTATGGAAAAATATATTGTATTGCATTAATGTTGTTGTTGTTGTTGGAGTTTTCCTTTAATAAGGATATTAAGTGGCATACAGTTTAAAAAAAAATAATTAAAGAAGGAAAGTAATGGAAAAGCATGTCATTTTTTGTTTGTTTTTAGAATACGAGGGCTGTTGAGAAATTAACTAATCAATGTTCGATACAAAAAAAGATCATATGAGTTTTAATTTAATTTTTCCATCGATATGGTAGGTCAGCTGCTTTCTCTTTAAATGCTGATGATATTGTTGACATAAGAAAAAAAGAAAACAGTATTCTTTATGATTTACTCCATGTTTTGTCCACCCAAAATACCATACAGTATGAATATTACATTTTTAACGGATATGAAAACGGATTTCAAAAGGAAATCGATCGATGACAAACGTGCCATCTGTAAGGGAGTAGTTGAGATTAGAACATGGGGAAAGAACCTCATTACGTAAGATTAGAATCATAGTTGTGGATAGGGCCCGAAAAAGAGAAAAGTGTCAATGAAAAAGAAAACTTATTTGTTGAGTAATACTTTTTAAAAGATGCAAGAAGTTAATGTTTGAAGTATATTCTAGCGAGTCCATATTGCTCTGCGACGATTTATGTCGTATCATGTGGTTTCTCCTTAGCTCTAGATTTTACATATGCAACGCCAGTCCCTAGACACACAACAGAACTGTGCCTAATGTTCAACTGGAATGATTTTGTTGCCATAAAGACTGGCTTGCCTGTCTTTATCTTGAAAAATGTAATGCGTTTGTACTTAGTTAGTACATAAATTGTAATATTTCGTACTAGACCTTAAAGATGTAAAAAACACTGAAATTTCTATATTGTATATCAGCTTAGAACGTTTAACCATTTTCCTAATCTTTTGTAATTTTATTTCTGTTGGTTTTATTTTGCCTGTGATTTAAAAAAAATTGTTTTCAATTTATACAGTCTGGTATATGGAGGCAAGTTGTGAGAGTGTTGCACAAACAGATAGACAGACAAATGTGAGGCAACATTTTTATGTTAAAAAAGCAACAACAGTGAAACCACCACACAGGTTACATAACGAAACAGCTTAATTGGCATTTTTTTAAAAGCCACAACTGGTATGTGTGGTTCTCCTCCAAAGAACATAAACTTGTCACACAAATACACACACACTTACGTCGAATAAAATAACACAAATAAATCTATGTGTATATGCATGTATGTATCAAAATTCAAAAAGTACTTTATTTTAAAGGTACTTTTGTTTTTCTTTCTCTCAAACTATGTTGTGTTTTCGGCCTGTAGTTTTACTTGCTAATGTATGTATATCATCAGTGTTGGTTTTTATATGCATATATGTATATGTACATATGTACGTGTGAAATAGTCTGTATATTCGTAAAGCGGTGCGTATGTAGAGGTTTTGTTAATGTACTCAACCATAAAACAGTCAACTAAAATAACACGAAGGAAACATAAAACAATAGAAACCCAAAAAATAAGTTTTTCTTCCATAAGTACGTTGTTGAATGGGGATAGAAATTGTTTCTAGCAACCGACACTATACTTTAGGATGTTGAAAATGTCTGTAATTGATGTAGGACAGTGCATAGCAAATATCACAAACACTAGAAATCGAGAAAATAGAATAAAAATTAAAGAAAATTGGATGTTTAACTTAAAAAGAAAAATTTTAACGACAAATGGTATTTCTTTTATACAAAGTTTATGTCCACTATAACTCTTATATTGAAATGTTGCTATGGCAGGCAAATCACTCTTTTAGCAAGAAGAAGCCCTATCGCACTAGATGTGATTAAAAAAACTGGGAATATTGTGTTCTTACTTAAATTCTTAAAATAAAATTTGGCTCAGAGTCCAAATGCCATCTCTCTGGTGCTTTTTAATTTCATTCTTTCTGTCGATTTAATATTTCTTTTAACATAACAAATGAATATTTATTATCCTTACAACTCCATACATACACACATATAGATTTACACACATATACATACACAAGACTGTTACATATTTACATTATTCTGCTAGAATATGTGTTCAGGAAGGAAAGCATGTGGTCTGCAGACTTTTGCTGTTAGATTTGAAAAGCATATGAGACATTGCACTTACAAAAATGTGAATTATTTTTCATTTTTTTTTAAATTGTCAACTAATTTTACACAAACTCCGTAGTTCTTTTATATGTAGTGAAGATTTATTAAAAGGAAATGCTTTTAACTTTTATAGTAAAATCACCCATACATACATACATGTATTTTATATGTTATGCATAGTATGTAGGTATGTATGTACATATGTATGGAATAAGTGTACATGTATTGCATGAATATTTAAATGAGAAACATACAACAATAATTTACATATCAGTTGAATTGTGTTGTGTTGTGTTGTGTTGCAGACAATATTTTTATAATTATTTTAAATAAATTGTCAAAAGTTACAATGAAATCAGAAAAATAAATAGGAAACGAGGAAAACCATAAAAACATACAGCAAACCGTTACCCTACTACCTACTAAGTGCAGGCATGAAGATGAATAAACAACACACATCTGAGGGAACATTGAAGAAGCAAATCTAGGTTCGTCTTTTTATTTAAATCGGCTATTACACTAGCGTACTTCGCTTGTAAACGCAATTTGACGAGAGAGAGAGAGAGAGAAAGAGAGAGAGAGAATGTGTGCTTTACTATTTACACTATCCAGCAAGATATCAAAAATTTTTGATATTCATCAGGCCAAGTTTGCAAACACGAATTTTGCATTATTACACGAGAGGAATGGTTTGCCATCAGCTCCAGACCTCCGAAAGTTATTCTGTTAGAAATTTCGATTAATTTGCCTGAAACAATTCCTGGGGAACAATTTTTAGTCGTACAGGCCTCTTTGTCGATAAGCAAAAGGCAATTGTTTTCCAGACAATAGTACCATATACACAAGCCTACTAACAGCCGATGCATAAACACAGGGAATCTCGAGCCTGGAAGACAAAGAGAATTATTATCGTTTGCGAACAAGTGCAGAAAGCGGTAAGGGGAATGTTATACCTTTGTTAGGTAAGAGGACGTGTACCTGTCAGTCAAGACAGGAGGTCAGATTGACCCATTGTACCTTTGTTACTCAGAATAAAAAAAACTCAGCGAGATTGGGTACACAAAGGAAACCACTGAGGTTCAATTCGTTTGAGTAACTGATATGCCTCTCAGTGGTGAGAAAGAGTAAGTTGAATAGCAGCCATGACAGATATGCAGATTACAGTATTTACAATGGATATTGTTTTAACAAGTAAGTATCCTGTACAGTTTATAATATTTGGGAAACACACACAACGAACGAACGATTTGAAGGATCTGTATTCTCACAATCACAGTGGCATCCATTTCTTGGTTGTATTTAACTTGGCATACCGACCTTGAATATTGTAGAGTACCCATAACGTTCGTTAAATTTTCTTTTAGATGGAGTTCTCTATGTTAAAGAAGAAAAGAGAAACAATTTCACGTGTATCATGTTACTCAAAAATACCTTTTGAGGTATTCGCTACTCGTGCATATTCTTAGAATATTTTTTCTTCTTCTTCTTTTTTATTTTTACAATTTAATTACGCGGTGGAATTTATTTGATTGACAAAATTAATTCACACATCCTTTGAAGATGAAAAAAAAACAAAAAATAAATAAATAACGTTGAATGAAAATATATTTCCATTAAATTATTTAAATTTATAATTAAAAATTCCAAGAAAATGCTTTTGATTCCAACAGGTTGATTTAAGGAATTGTTTTTTTTTTTCAATTTACAATTAAAAAAGGAAATTCTTTAAATTCATTATCCTTGAAATTATTCGAAATATTATAAAAATGTTTGAATTTTTTTTTTGAATTTAAATAAATTTTTGCGATTGCATAAAATCCGGTGTGCTTCACTAACTCCATACGAATGGATTGTAGCCTAGATAAGCAATGGAATTCGAGCATAGAGTGCCTATGTAATTAACATTGTTGGCTACTATTAGAGAAATGTCGCAATGAAAGGGGGACAGGCAGTTGCAATATGAAGGTAGTTCATGAATTTCTTTACATCGTATCTTTGTCATAAATTCCTGTCTGCTTTTGGTTCATTACTGTTTATTGCACTTGTACTTATGTATGACGGCAACATAAAGGTACTTGCATTAGCGGGCGGAGTACAACAAGCAGAATATATAGACTGCAAACAAATCCTGATTTGTAGAAACTGCATCCTAAATAACTAAAGCTAGACTTGTACGTGTTCGAGAGTCCCTAGATCAGACTAGCTCATACATGAGGGTTGAGTTCCGTTTCCGATCGGTGTGGCCATGAGAAGCCAAGACATAATCTTGTCGAAAAGGTTGCAATGGTTAATAATGTACGCCTGTAGGATCGACGACAAGTTGTAGATATTTATAATTAGGTTCTGTTCTTCCAATATAAACTAAACGTTTACATTTTTTTTACTAAATAGAAAGATAAAACAAACATTCTCATTCCTTCCTTAGTCCCCATAAATGTATAGAAAATAAATTGTATGTAAAATTAACAGCTACAATTTCATAAAAATATTGACTTGTTTTTTATCCTTGTATATAATAGGATTTATTTAAATTGCTTTACCTTTAATCCTGTAAAATTAATTTTTCTAAAATATTTTTGATTTTGTTTTTTAATCTAAACAAATGCCAGACGATAATTATTGCGCCAAAGTGCATATTTATGCATGAAAACAAATAAAAATTGTTTTAAAACCCAATTTCCAAGGAAAACTAAAACATTTCAAGTAAACAGAATAACAGAGACATATAGAGAGAGAGAGAGAGAGAGGAGAAAGTGAGAGTGGAAAAAGGATTCCAATTTAAATAGAAAAAAGAAGAAAAATATTGCATAACTTTAGGCGCAATATTTGCTTTTGCCAAACAAACCATTATAAAAATCATGTTCTCTGTCTGTTCAGCATTGAAATTATGCAGAAAATTTGTTTAACAAATGAGTTGCTTACTTTTCGCTCTCTCTCCTTTCCCCTGTCTCTCTCACTCTCTCTCTCTTTCGCCGTACAAATAAATGCATCAGTAGTAGTGATTTATTATTGAGTTGTAGGCGACGAATGTGTTGGTGCTGTTGTTTTATAAAGGAATTGAATTTTTGATTTATTTGTGTTCAGGCAAACGAAATAAAACTTTTCGTTGAAACTTTAAATTGCTGGTATTTATAGTCGGAAAGTTTCGTTTTAGATTGGAAAGCGTTTAAGAATTAGAGCAGTTTAAAGCATCTAAGACTTGCAAGGATGAAGTAGAAGAGATAAGTTTGAAAAAAATCTGTGGAATAAAAAAAGGACTTTGTAATTGGAATTCTATAAAATTGATTATAAGAAATGTTTAGAAATAATTTGAAATGAAATTACTTTCTAAATTCTCACTTAATTCGGCATTACAATCCTTTAGTCAGGATTACAACCTAGGTGGAGTTTGGTTATCAGATGATATGCTCAATTATTTAAGACCAAGAGAAAATACACTGTTTTATAGTGTAAGATTGCTTGCAATCAATTGAAACAGAGTTAGATTAGGTTACGTAAGGTGGCAGACACTCTTAAATGGAGAGCTGCCACTTAGGCCAGCATTTAAGCGCTTTGTGATAACACAATCATTTCTGCCCGGGTATCAAATAAAACAAGGGGTAAAAGGTGTTTTGAATTTATGTACCCAACATAGGCAATTAGTTTCCACTAGAAACCACACTAAGAGAACGAAAAAAAGTGAAGCTTTAGCGTATAATTCAGTATATCAAATGATTGCAACCGTCAAAGTAGCAGAAAATAACGTGAAGAGTGTGAGAATATATGAGAGGCCTGTACCAGCTGTTTTCCAATAATACACTTTAATTAGATAATGATTTTGAAAAACATGATTTCAATACTTAATTATTTATTTGGATTTGTTGTTTTTGTTGTCTCTATTCCAATGTATATTAAAACAATTTCAATTTATTGTAATATTATTATTGAATGTGGTCTTAATTTCAATTGTTAATTATTTACAGGCATAAAACAATTATGGAACAACGAACAATTATGTGTGGTTGTGTGGGTGTGTGTAATTTGTGTGGCATTTCCTTCCGTTGGTTTTATATTTTTTAATTGCATTTGACCAAATGATTTTTGACCAAAATGGCCAAAAGCCATCTTCTTCTTTTTGTGTGTTAAATTATATATGAATTCATAGTAAAAACCTAAAATACATAGCAATTATTGAAATTTGCAAATAATTGAAATTTAATAATAAAAATAAAACCGGAAAATGTACAGAGAGTCAAGGAGAATGAGGGAAATATTGGAATATTGGAAAACAATAAATGCAATTAAATAATACTTTTAATTTAAGTGTATTGTAATACATTTTTTTCTCTGCTCGATAGTTTCGTTTTATTGTATGTATGTATGTAAAGAGAAAACAATAGTGGTTTAATTACAATACAGTCAGCAAAAAAAAGTAGGATAGCTTTAGGCCTTAAAATATGGCAAACGTCTATAATAAAATGCTTTAAATTATACATAAAAATGTCAATGCGATAACGTTATGGCTTTAATTACTATTTACAATACCCTTATCCTAGTTTATATTGCTACAATAACAAATAAAGCTCTTTTAAACAAACAAATATTTTTGTTGCCCAAATATTGGGCGTAATAAACGAAAGAATTCTACTCAAAATTACATATTTTTCCCATTCTGTTAATTACAATGCTTAACAGGCATCTCTGAATGCTGACCACATTCGATGGTCTCTTGTAGTTGAAAAGGGGCCAAGTCTGCGTGTCTAAACACAAGTACTGCATGATCTGGTGTACGCTGTTGTATATTGCGAATAATCAAAACAAACTTTAAGTGGGTTTCAGCGGTATGAACAACATAACTATCTCTGAAACCTCAGGCAGGAAGCGTAGCAGAACGAGGGAGATATTATGTCAGTAGGCAGCCAATTAAAGATAGATTTTGTAGCGTCGAAATTACAAGAGAACCAGGCTTAAGCTATTTGTAATAAATTTTTCAAAATATTAATATGAACAGCCTTTGTATTGAAGTAGTCGTAGTTTAGTAGTCAGTGTGTTGGCTCGTAAGACATGTGGCCACGGTTCAAACCCCAGGTTATACAGCTCGAACAAAACGGAATATTAAAATATTTGCCCCGGCGACTTCTTCTCAGCAGATTTGTGGCAAAAATTATATGATTAAATAAAATTGCCATTAAAAGTTTCTCAAAAATCTGTCGCTTGGAGCCGACTTTAAACTGTTGGTCCCGCCACTTATGGATAAAATTGACACACACAACATAAGTGGTGTGACAAACAAGGTCATAATCCTAACTGAAGTGTTGTAATGACAAATTAAAGTTCCAAAGTATACGTTTGCCTAAATCACTGTGCGATTTGGAATGCTTTAGTAACATAAGCAAGTTCCATTTTGTAGCACCACTTTGGTTTTTTTTCAAATTCTTTAATCGCGTTTGTCGATTTAAGCAGGTAACTCTACCAGTGTAGCAGTTCTTAGGATCGACGACGTTAGTGGTATAACAATTTCTTTTTTTTTTTTTGTAGATTGAAAACTATTCGTGTCAAAAAAAATCGATTTTCATAACAAAATGGCCAGTCATTAGGAAAATTTTGAGAGGGAATATCGTATTTGTACAATTCAAGGAAATGATGTTTTTAAAATGAATAATCAAACTAAACTTCATAAGAAAATTAAATGAAAATAAATAAATAAAAGAATTGAATATAACTTACCCCATCTGGATTTAATTTTGGCGAGGCATGTGGCGAACAAAATTCCAGTAAAACATCCTGCAATTTACGTGTCGAATCTGTTTCAAATGAAATCAAAAGAAGAAAGTCTCATGAAATGAAATGAGATTACAGGGAGTAAATTAGTGTGTAAATTTTAAATCAAAGCACATACAATAGCATTTAATTAACAATTAAACTAATTAAAAACAACAACAAAAACAACAATAAAACTTAAGAAAATAAATCGAAAGGAAGAGTAAAAAAAAGGAAAACTTTTCACTTCAATTTCTGCTTTCTTTCTTGCTGAAGAGCACACTTAAGAA
Source organism: Sarcophaga subvicina (assembly GCA_936449025.2). Lineage (NCBI taxonomy): Eukaryota > Metazoa > Arthropoda > Insecta > Diptera > Sarcophagidae > Sarcophaga > Sarcophaga subvicina. The sequence goes on from OW388084.2 coordinate 1,805,552, forward strand.
TTCATATTAAAAGTGTAGGTATCACTGAAACGAATGGCGCCACTAAATGTGGCAAGTGGCAAAAAGGAATAAAAAAAAAAACTACACGTATAATCTTCTTTTCGCCAACGTCTTCTCTGCAAGATTGTTGGTGTGTTTGTTTCTTTTCCGCCTTTTTGTGCTGAAAACATTTATTTTTACGAACTGAAATTAAAACCATCACTAACTACTACTACTGCAAGCGAAAAGGAAAGGGAATAGAGAGGGTTAGTTTGTGATTTTCTTTTCTCTTGCTCTCTCTATCTCTCTCTTGAAATAAACGATTTCATGGCGCGTAATCATAAAATGCTACTTTCGCTCGTGTCTATAAATTCAAGAAAATATTTTTTTTTAAAAAATATCAAAAGGGGTTAGCGGTTTGGTTTACGCCAAACGAAAGCTGGTCTATAATCTGGGAGAAAACAGAAAAAAAAACACTGTACTTGACCTTAATGGCAATGCATTTACCAAGAAAGGATATTTCATACGCTCACTCAGAAGTAGGAGTAGTCACTCGAGGTAGTGCAAATTAAAAATTCATAATTTCTTCGTTTTTTTTTTCATGGGACATCTGTTATTGTTTGGTGCATTAGGAAGTAAAATTTAAAATGCGGAATTTTCATCTAGAAGTGTAAGCATTTATCATTTAAGGTGGATTCACCCATGTTACTCTAACAAAAATTAAAAATTTTCAACAGTACGATACACAGTGTTTCTATTCGGTTAAATTTGGAATTTATAAGTTTATGCAGCCATAATGGAAATCGGGGGTTATTTTTTGCTTATATTTAAAGAATAGACTTTCACTTTCATTTGATACTTGTAGGAAAACGGGGGTAAATAAAACTAAATAAAAATTTTCTTAATAGAAAACTGAAAACGTGAGGTTATTTTTCAATCCATGGAAAGTTTCACAAAAGTCTGTCGTACGGAGTCAACTTAAAATTGTTTCTTAAGCCACATATGGATAACATTAACACACACAACATAAGCGTGTGTGAGAAACTAGGTGTTAATCTTGACTGAAGGATTGTAATGAGCTATTGAGTAAGTAAGTACTTGAAGGACACTACGATTATATCGCAACCTGAAAACAACACTTTTACCAATTCCTATGATATAGGACTTACTCTCAAAAGGATTTTTATTTGTGCTAAAAGAACACATCTTGTGTGTTGGATTGATGTTATTTGAACGATTCAGAATGATGCCTTTTATATACAATAATTTGTGTTATAAAATAAAGTAAAAAATAAAACAAAAAATTAAAAAAACAAATAATTTATTGCAACACTCACATGAGGCCAACTCCTGCAGCTGTAGAAATTCTCTGGGTGACAATTTATCCCATTTGTGTACTATTGTGGCGGACATTTTGGCTGCAATGAAACATGAAAAAAAATTTGGGTAAAATTATTATTAATTATAAATAATAAATTTGTAAATATTTATAATAAATTGTCAATAATAAATGCAAAGCCATCAATAAATAAACAAACACTCGAATAATCGAAATGAGATGTGAAAACTGTCACTTGTTTAAACATTAAATTAAAGGCTCTTAGTTAAGCAACAAAACAGCAACAAAAATAACTCCAGTCTAACCATAAGCGTGTAACATCATTAATCAAATATAATTGAAGGCCTGAAGAACGAACAGTAACAAAAACAAACAAAATTAACAAGCAAAAATGACAAATGAAACCAACCATCATTGGAAGACAAAAAGCCAATTAAAAATGGAACGAAAAAAAATATAAGAAAACCTTACAACCAAATTCACTAGACAGACAAACAAACTGTGCCACAAACACCAACACCAACACCAACACGAACACGAACACAAACACACTCCCAAACAAAATGTCAAATAAAATAATAAAACAAAAGAGAAAAATGTCAAATTAAAAATAGACATAAATTTTACGACCATCAGAATGAACACAGAAGAAGAAGAAGAAGAAGAAGCAGACGAAGAAGAACTGAAACGTAAAATAAAGTAAAGTAAAAATAATACCGTAATTCAATGTAAGGACTACAAGGACAGACAAACAGACATACAGACATACACAGACTATATAAATGTGATGACACGTACTTAAAGCGAAATATAGAGAGCTAGCGGGCATAATAAGCTTATGGAAGCCTTACATACTGTATAGTATGCATCCGTTTGTGTCTGTGTGTATGTATATGGTTTGCTGAGAAGAAGAATTTTGTGACTGTATGTAAATTAGTGTAAATAGGGAGTGGTATTGCCTCTAAACTCGTAGAAGTCTCCGTATGACAACAACAAATAATGCATTAAAATCAACATAAACGTCAACGTCAACATCAACATCAACAATAACAACAGCAATCCCGTGAATCCAATGATTTATACCCACGGGTTTCGCGACGTATCCTATAAATAATTTCCAAAGAAAATCAATAAAAGGACTTTAAGCTGCCTTCATAATACATACACGAGATAGGAATTTTAAAATTAACACCTACTTGTGGTAATAAATACAGGGTAAGCGGTAATGGCATATTCGTTGTGAATTTTATTAGTTTGTTTTGTTTAAGAGCATATTTTCGCATATTCAATTCATGTTTATTCATGTATTTTTTTTTGTTATTTTAATAATCTTACCTATTGACTTATGCTAATGCGAATAAACTTATTTAATACTTTGTAGGCTTTGAAAGCATATTTCAATTTATTTTGATCTTGTTTGCATATCTTTCGTTTCTATGCATATGCTAGTAGTATGAGAGTATATCTTGGCATATTTTACTTTCATGCTGTACTATTTTTGGAAGTTTATTGTGTATGTACAGTCAATATGTTGGCCGTCCTTGAAATATGGAGTTCAAAACAAAAAGAAGAAATAAATTTTAAGACAGACATCATTAACGATAAGCATAGCCATTTTACAAACCGTCTTAATTCAATGAATCAATTCAGACGTATGTATGCTTTTGAATGTGTTTCATGTGTGATTTGGTACTTTTTCTCTTCCCTTGAGGTACTTTTTGCAAATGTTTAGATTAGTGTTCGCATTAATATGACATTTTGAATGATGCTGAATGTTGCTACCTTCAATCTATTCTCATATTTTAATAAACTTAGTTTTAATTAAAATTAATTATTTTCCAAAAGGCGCCCCCCCCCCCTTTAGAGGTCATTATGTCTGACGTTCTTAATTGACTTGCCAGAAAAAGTGAAAATTAAAAAAAAAAAAAACAAAAAAGTATTTTGCTATTAGCACTCTAATGTTGATAATGCTGCTGCTGCTGATGAGCTCTGTGATTGGGAAAATACTTGGATTATGATGATGTCTAACACACACGCCCCCTCATCCCTGCTGATCATTAGTGTTTCCATTTCCATTTCGATTTTCATATTTTCTACAGAAGCAGGTATTGTGACGTTCTAAATATAAATTGAATTCTTTTTGTTTCTTATTTACTTATTATGTTATTTTATATGCCACTAAATTAAACAATTCTAATGGGTATTAGACAAAAATAAAAGAATTATTCAAAATAGATTAAAAAGACATACACAAGAATAAAAAGATACTAACAGACATACATACATACATACATATGTACATATGTGCTGGACAAACGTAGATAGATCATATGATTAAAATTTTGTGTGATAAAATATTGTATAAAATGTACAGTGCGAATTAAAAGTAAATTAAAAGTGATATTTTGTTGGAAAATACAGTTGAAAACATATTCCCAAAGTCACAAGAGATGGATGGTATTTGTCTTACATATGGTTTGTGTCTTTAATAACGTACTACGTTATTTATTACTACATATGTATAATAGCCGTTCAATTAAATACAACGGGGTAAACGATAACAATAAAATAACGGAAAGTTTAGTTTAAAAAGTGTAGCAAAATTATATTGTGATCGTGTCATTTTCTAGTAGCTGGTGTGTTAGTTTATTAGATAAGAGGCCGTAGTTCAAGGCTTGTCTCAGACATCTCGGACTTTGTCTTAGCAATCTTCTGGCAAAAACTCTGAGAGTAAATAAAATTGCCAAGAAAAGTTTTTCAAAAATTTTCGTGAAGGTCACGTCACTCGTGGATACATTTAACATACACAACATGGGTGGTGTGAGGAGCTATATCGAAGCATCGTAATGATCAATTAAGTACATAAGTAAGTAAGTAGAGCCACACATGTATACCTTGTCTTCAATGTTATCTTTCTGATGCCTTCTCGGTTATATAAGGCCATTTATTGCTTTTTACATACCTTATGTATGTAATTAGTTTCAACTTATTGTGTCAAATTAATTAAATTGTCGTATATTTTTTGAGTTATTTTTAAATAAAAAAAATTAATTTTTTTGTTTGTTTGTTTAATAGCAACCTAAACTGCTAACTAATACAATACAATCCGATATAAACGTTAACAAACAGAAAAACAAAAATAAAAAACAAAAACAAAAATTTAATAAACAATTACTTAAGCTAATTAATAAATAAATATACATACATATGTATGTATTTGTATGTGTACAAATGCATGTAAAAATATGTAAATATTTGTAACCGTACTTGTTGAATACAAGTGAAAGCGGAAACAACTTAAGCGGCAGCCATAGATGAGCAACAGCGGCCATAGCAGTATAGTAAATGCCAAACATTCCAGAACTTTTACTGAATATAGTATGTATGGGTGTGTTTGTATTTGTGTTTAACAGGAAATGAGAGTGTGGGAGAAAGAGAGAGAGAGAGAGCGACAGAAAGAGTAAGATTATATGAATACAAACCCTCTATTGGGAATACTCTCGACATTCGCATTATACAGTCAAATATTAATAATTTTGTGCATGGTTTGTGTGTATGGGTTTGTGTATGGACTTAAATTGTATTTGTTTATCTAAAAGGGTATTTCTGTGTTTACTTGGATTAATGTGCTTTCGTGTGAGTGTGTTTGTACGTTTACAGCGTATTAGTGTAAATAGCAAAATACTTTGTTTAACAATGACATTATGGCAGTCAGGACACTTGAGGTCACTTGACGAAGAAGAAGTAGAAAAAACAAAAACAGAAAAATTCTACGAGTGTGTGTGTGTGCATGTGTGCATGTGTGTTTATAGAGGTTGCTCTATCTAATGGAGATGATGTTGTGTAATGACGATGATGTTAATAACACCGACTGTAAACGATAATGATGATGGCGATGACGATGACGATGACAATGTTATGCGTCTTTGACAAAAACGAAAAAAGAGACAAAACAAAAAAATATTTTCTAATGACGACAACACACTGGGGTATTTAAGCCATAAAACCGAAAATGGTTAATGGTTTAACCCAGTCGTAATACGCAATAAATTCTTCTTCAAAAATATAAAGAATTTGTGTAACCTAAATATGTATGTAGGAGTGTATATACGTAAAGCATAAATTATTAAAATTCTCTTCATCAGTTTTTCTCATATTTTGCTTGGCTGCCCTTAATTTACTGTGTTTATGATGTCATGCTAAAGTGCAATGAACCGAGAACAACGAAAGTGCTTTTTCACTATTTGAGAAGGAGTAGGACAGGACATTATTAAAATTCTGAAGAAAGCTATTGTATTGCTATTGCAAAGCAAAGATTAACTCAGTATATGATTTCAAGAACTGTGAACATGGCCTCTATAAGGCCTACAAATTGAAGTGAAGCCTATTCCAACGATCGAAACAAATTATATAAGAAGGTTGAGACAAAATTATTCAAAATTTTTGTTTTTTCCAAATAGATCTTAGTTATTCTTACAACACGTCATACTTCATGACTGGTCACATATTCTGGACGTTTTTCGCGCATGCTAGCCTCAAAAACCATTTTCCTTTATATTGGGACAACTGTTCTCGGTGCCAGGTATTTGGTCTGATTCCAGTAGTCCATAAAAGATGAAACCTTTCTGGTTTCACTAATCACATACTTTTCAGGGCAACCCAGCACCCTCTAAGACATTCTATATTATTTTTGAACTCGTTTGGTACCTAATTGCTTTACTTTTGGATGAATTCTGTTAACTCCAAAGGAGTCACTATTATGGAAGCCACTTTCCAATAAGGTTTCAAGTGCTTCTCGAGTTCTATAAATACCTTCAATAATCAACCTTTTTTGAGTCTTTGTTTTCCGTATTAAAACCACTATTTAGGAGCATTTTAATTGACATAACGTTACTTAATTTGTTATTCCTTTTTCGTTTGTTTGTGTACTTCTTAATTTTAGTAATTATGCTGGTACTTTTTTTAATTAAAAAAATTCCCAATGCAATTACGGTTTTTCTGCTTTCTTTGCATGTATGTATGTATGCCAGCGGTGTGTGTGTGTTTGTGTGTGTCCGTGTAAATTGTTTTTTTTATAACTTTTCCATAAAATTCCATTATAATTTGCATAGTTTCCGTTATAAAATGCCATTCAGACCGCGGCAAACTTTTGGCATTTGGAATCCAACATTTTTTCTTCGTAATAGGAACGGATTTATTCGCTGGCAATTTAATTCGCAAATAGAAAAAAAGGATTTCATCATTAATTCTTGGTCTATGTACGCAAGAATGCATTACAATTGTTTATTTCTAACAATTTTTCTACTTTTTCATTCTGATTTGTTTTTTTTTGTTATTTTTGAAAAATTATTCCTTTTTTCGTATGTGTTTCGGGTTTGACCCTCTACGAGCCTGTTAATAGTCTTGTTCGCTGATAGTTTGCCGGTCGATTCATACGCTCGTTTTTAATAGCAGAACATAAATTTCATTCAATTGCTGCAGCGATGCGTTTATTAAAATAAAAAAGGAAACTGCCGTATAACAATAAAATTAAATGGAATGGAATAGAACAGAACAGAAAAAGAAGTTGGTATTCAAAGGGTAGACATCCATGAAGACTTGGTAAGATCCCTTATGATTTAAAAAATTTTCAAATTAAAATTGAAAATTCGTCATGCATTCAACACGCACTTAAATTCCGTACGATTACATATTAAATGACGAAGTTTGAAATTGCAAAGTGTACAATAATAAAAATAAAACAATTTATCAAATACGTTACGTAAGAATATCGACACAGATCTACTGATGCTCGCTGGCTTATCACTCATTCGCTAGTTATGTGTCTTAAGAATGGAAGCGGCTTCGTTCCTCTGCAAGTCAACCAAAAGCATTTGCCGCTGGTTACTGAAGTTGGCGATTAAATCGAAAAAAAAAAGAAAACACGATAGCCAGACATTTGTAATCCGGCTGGAAGGATCGATTTGCTAAAAACGGTATTCAAACTCATGAGTGAATTGAATTTCGTACCCCAACAAACATGTTGAGTGATATCACAATGATAAAAGCATAAAGAATTATAAAATCGAGTGTTTTTTGTAGCTAAAAAGTGGGGTAACACATGTTTCCCTAACCATCGAACTAGCAAATTGCCCACTCGAAAAACGAAGATAGTTCTACTAGTGTCCTAAATAATATACGGTGTCCAGGCATAAAAATGCTGAATACATTTGAAACACATGTTCTGATTAAGACCTTTCGTGAATAGGGAATAGTCAAAGTAAGTAGGTGTTGACGTATTAGACATGAGGCCATGGTTCAAAACCCAGTCTGCATATGTATGTATCGCAGCAATGTTTTGAAAATAAGTACTTTTTCTGTTTATTACAAAAAGGTACTTTTTTAATACATTGTACTTTTTTCTTTAGTGACAAAAACAAAAACTATTTCTTTTTTTCTTGGGATTTCTTACCACTTACTTAAGAATAGTAATAATTATTGAAGTACAAAATTTGTAAAGAAAGAAAGAAAGTACTAAACGGCTATGGTTATTATTGTAGCAATAAAGTACACTTTGTAGCTTCAACTCAGGTAGAGTACCATAATGGAATAGTGAATACCGACCAAAAAAATAAGAAAAACAGTCTACAACCACGTTTGAGTTGAAAACTTTTAGATTTTAAACTACGTACGACATGGACTTTTGCCACCACGACTCCTATTGCTGTTCTTGCTGCACCAACTGCTGCTCTAAGATAATAGAATGAACAGTAACAAGTCAATAGCAGATACGCTCCACATACCCTCTTTTTTTAAACTATTTATGTATGTCGAGCTGATACTGTGTCAGGCAAGGAATCTATAATAGTTGCAACAAAATTGACTTTACAGCGAGACCAAAAGGAAGACCAAAACAGAAGAAGAAAAAAAGGAGAAAAATAATAGAAAAAGGGAGAAAAAAAACATGAATGAAAACAATGGAGAAATTAAAAAATAAAGAAGAAGAAGAAACAAAACTATTTATTGTTTGACATTTTAAACTGATAAAATGTTGTCATGCTGACACCAAAGAAAAAAAAACCCCCAACACAAATGCGAAGAAAACAATTTTTAAATGCAATTCAATGGTTCAAGCGTTTTTCGCCTCAGAGAGAGCGAGAGAGAGAGAGAGAGAACGAGAGAGAGAGAGAAAAAAACGGAGAAATATGTGGCAAGTGGGTGGGTGTTAAAACAAAAGAAACGCGTTTGGTTGCAACTTTAAATGGTTCGAATTAAATGCGAACAAAAAAAAATTTACATAAAAAATATCAAGAAAAAAACAAATTTCACAGCACCCCTCGGTAGTTTTGGTAAGTAATTTAAATACAACAGCGCTCTATGGAATGGTTTTTCGCAATGCAGAATAATTTAAATGAAGACAGTGTTTTTTTGATGGGACAAAATGCTGAAAGAGTTTTTCTTTTCTAACCTTGTGTCTAGTCAGTGTTAAAATTTAATTGTAAAGAGTGTCACAGCAAATGCAAACAATTTAAACGAAATGAAATATTTCTAGCGTATGGTATTTACAGCTCGATTGTTGCCAATTATGTGTGCAAGAAAGTGTCTGCCAAATAGGCCAGGATAAATATAAAAATATGAGTAGCAAAAGGCCTATAAAACTGGTTTATTTTTCACTTAGGTTTTCTTGAAGAGCTTTGTTTCCTTACGAACTTTGTTAGTTCTATATGACCTCTCCTAAGGCAGGTTGTGGATTCCATTTCATTGCGGTGTCATCAGGGTCTCTTCTGAATGTAGAACTTATCCGTTTACACTATCTCGCTTGAATTTCATTTTGGATGAAGATTCTTCAGCTTTGATTTATTCCGAATTGCAAGAAAGAACTTTGTCTATGGAAGTGGAAGAACTTTGAATTGCTCCATTAAAAATATGGTGCAACTACTACACTCTATATTCGATCAGAATATGAATATGAAGAGGCAAAACGTGGCAATGTGGTGATTCATTAGAGTTACATTGCCAACCTTGTGTTTAACAATTTCATCGAAACCATCGGAATAATGCTCATTCAGCTTTAGCCACCCATCTGCGGTTACAGAATCAGTGACCACATTGTCAATTATAAGCTTACAGGTCCCCAGAGTAACTCCAAAAGTTGAGAATACGTGTGAGTGTTCGATGGTTGTGCCACGTCTGACCAGTTAATCCGTCCTGCAATTACCCTGAATATCATTGTGTACCGGTACCCATATTATATGGACATCACATCATTTCCCTACCACGCGACAGCTGTACGCCGTCCTGCAGTTCATAACGTTGGAACTCAGTGCCCAGATAGCCGCCTAACTATCATAAAGTATGCAATAAAAGATATGAAACTAACATACAAAGGTATACCGTATGATTTAATCCCATTTGCAATTTTAAACTTTTCAAAAGAACCCGTCGTCCTGTCTTGCATTTTTTGATAGTAATTGCGCCCTCCAAAAAAAAAGGAGAATGAAAAATAATTTTTTTTTCAGTTTTTTTCAGTTTTTAATTTTTCAATTTCTCTTAAAGAAAGGAACACAACGTTTCTTTCTTTTTACACAAATACAGGAGCAGAAAAAAAGAAACTGACTTGACATTTAAAATTGATGACTTAAATTTGCGACGTCATTCTTAACTCGGTGTATGTATATGTATGTATGTATGTGTAATATTGTAATAGAGAAATGAAGTGAATGAAGTGTATGGAAATAAGTTTGACAGTGTACGAGTATTTCAATTTATAATTCATTACGGATTACAAAACTGATGCCGCTGCCGCTGCTGTTGTTGGAAAAAGTAAAAAAAAATAGAAAAAAAAGTTAAAATTAAAATAAATAGAAGAAGAGTGGAAATTTGAAGCCATTATAGGGAAATCCTTAAAGTAAATAATCCTAAAGGCTAAAAATATGAATAGAAAACTTTTTAATTGCAGCTGTCACAAGTTGAACAAAAAGAAAAATGACGGCAGAAAGCAGAGATATATAGAGAGAGAGAGAAAGAGAGAAAAACTCAGGAGTTAAAGCCTTTTAAATTATGAAAATTAAAAAGAAAATTACAGTTTCATTACCTTTAAATATTTTATGGCATCATTTTTATTACAATTGCTGGCAATTTTCCTTGTTTTTTTTTTGCAAACAATACCAGCCATTGAACACGTTTTGGGCATTTATTTTCTTTTTTTTATAAAATTTTATTTTCGCGTAAACATTTTGGAAATTTCTATTTATTTTTTTACATTTTTAGTTGCCAGTCCTTTATTACAACAGACGAGCTGTTGTAACATTACACAACAAAAAAAAAAAAAAAAGAAAAAGTAAAGAAGATAGGGCGCCTAAAATCTTTGGTAAGCCAAAATTCGTGATAACTTGGGCTTTTGTGGCTAAAACGCCTACGAATGCTTGACTATCAAATGAAATTTCTGACAATAAATTTAGAAATTTATAAAATAAAATAAAATATTCTCTTTTCAATTAATCTATACAATTATAGAACAAAAAAATAAATAAATTAAATTATATAAAAGAGAGTTAAAAGAATTACTTTTTCAGGGCACATAAAATGCCTCAAATGAATCCTTTTTCATAACGTAGTGTTATCGATAAATGTTATAGTTTACAATTTTAAAGGGACGTAAGTAATAAATCAATCTTTAAAAGAGAATTTCAACTGAGTGAAAGATCTGAAAAGAGCTTCCTTCAATATCTAATATCATGTGGACATTAATGTATAAAAATTCTTCAGATAAGTTTTTAGCTATGTTTCCTTTTAACAATAAAATCAAAGAAAAGAGAACCTTTTCATACATAAAACCCAGAATAGCTAAGAAAAATGGAAATAAAATGAAACTCCTTACTATTTACACCGCTTGTATCTGATCGAGAATGGAATATAGCTCTCATGTATGGACTGGTGTCTCGAAGTGTATTTTGCGACTTCTCGACCGCTTACAGCAGTGGGCAAATGTACTCATTAATGACTCCATTTGATTCATTGAAGCACCGTCGCATAGGGCTTGCGTTTCACTGCTCTATCGCTATTACAATGGATTTTGCTTGAGCGAAATATGGGAACTTGTTCCCGAGAATCATGTATTCGCACGTAATACTAGTCTTTCTCGCACAGCATCACACAAATAGACAGAATTCGTTCTTTAGCCGGACTATCCGTATATGGAACACCCTTCATGCAAAGGTTTTTCCTGTCACTTATCATATAAAAAGATTCAAGTCTAATGTCCACATACACTACTCCCTCTATTCTCCTTCCCACAACATATTTTCCTAATTCCAGCACAATATACCGCATGTGTAGGGGCCATCTCCTGACCGTTGGTCGTACAAAAGAAAAAAAACTAAATCTAGTCGAGACAAACTCTTCGAACTTCTTTGATACTAATTTAACTTTTCCAATAATTGCTACTCTACTTTCTCTCTCTCTTTCTCTCGATGTCATCTTCTCTCACTTTCTTCTTTATATTGAACGTAATGGAAAACGAAATTCTTGTTAATAATTTAAAAACTTGTTTTTATTTTTTAATGAGTTTTACAATGTTTTAGTTTGGTTTTCGCTTTTTGTTTTTTTGTTTAATACTCGTGATATGATTTGACAGCTAATTTTCTGCCTGTCATCATTGTTTTTGCAAAAGCCATGCAGATGAGTAAAACAAACGTCGCTATTACTTGGTCCTTGTCTTTAAATGGTGCAATGAAGAGCAATGAAATATAGAGGAGAAGTTCACAGGCAGTTGGTCTCTATTTATTAGACTCTATTAGAATGATTTTAAATAAATATGTACTAACAACACTAAACTACACAACTATTACTATTACTAGTTCTAATTTCGTAGCTGCAGCTTAACATACACTTACAGGCGTTCATACAAAAGGACATGAAAAATAATCATGAGAAGCAGTTATGTAGTGTATGGGATAGGTTGGACAAAAAAAGGGGGAGAGAAAAAGAAAAACAAATAAAAAAGGCACATCATTATTCGTCAAAATTATAATCCAATTTATTGAACAACAACAATGACAGGCAGAATAACAGGCAACATTAAAAATAGAACGAAAAGGTACTAAAAACACAGAGGGAAATTAACAAACAAACAGCCATAATAAAATCGATTTTAATACAGCATAATTTCCTTAAATCTACAGATATGTACATATATTGGGTGGTATAAAGAGTATCAACTAGAAGCTGTGGAGATGAGGAGGAGGATGAGACTGTTCTTCACTTACTGTTTACATGCCCGGCACTTGGTCGGAGGAGAAAGAGGCACCTGGGTGCCTACTACATGGATGATCTGGATGAACTGTCATGCATGGATAGTGGCAGTCTGAGTCACTTCATCGGAAGCTTCGAGTGGCTCCTGGACTAGGAGAGAGTGTGAACCTGTGGTAACCGCCCGCTCATGACTCTATCGAGAGGACAGCCACTTTTACCTACCTACCCACCTAAGTTTGTTTATCATTTCATTGATTGTTATTTCTTAAGAGGTCTGCCTTTTTGTACGCAGTGTAATTTTGCCATTTCCATTTTCGTAATTATTTTGTTAAACTAAATCTAAAACGCTGTTTTTATTCGCATCTTGTTGACACAAGTGTTATCAAGTTTTTCTATTTTTTTTGTTTGTTTTCTCTTTGTTTCTCTTGTTTGGAAATTTGATTTTTCGCCCATTTGAATTGATCTTCAAATTGGAGTTTAAGGACTGTTTGTAGCTGAACAAATATTTGTTTTCAATCGTGTTGACTTAATGAACATTAAGGATAATTAAACAATTAATGTCCTTAATATCGACAAAATAAATTATTTAATTGACTTTTGTTGTTGCTGTTGTTATTATTGGTACTTTCGTTTGGGATAATTAAACAACCCACAGCAGCTGTATAGAAAGCAAATGAAATCGAAATGCGATGGCAAATTTGCCTTCTAACATCCAGTGAAAACAGATTTTTAAGAGAAAAATCCCAGTGCCATACACCTCAACAACTGACCCACTGACCAAATTTTATGATTAGAAAATTTGCTAATGACATTGTCGCTTAAAATGGGAAGAATTTTTTTCAGATAATCATCATACCATGAGCCTAGACCATTAAGAGCTATGAAATTGTTTGCATAACTAAAATCCAAGTTTTGTTACAAACGTAAGGACTATGTGACAGTCATCCGTAATTACAAGTGTAGCGGCTAGTAGAAGCACCAACACAATAATTGTATGAAACGATGATGGCAAAAAATGAGAAGAAAAGAATGCAGCATGGCTTTAGGAATACAATAGAGCCACACGCATATTTCAAATAACTGTCAAATGTCAGCGTTAAGCTTGATAAACGTCAGTTGATGACAGCAGCAAGAAGAAAAAGAACAAAAAAAATGGAAATAAGAAGCAGAAAAATATGTCACATAAAAGAAAACAAATATTTGCCATTGAAAAGGGTCACCACCAAAAGGAAATGAGTTACAATAGGCACAAGTACATTAGGGTTAAACCGTTAAAGCAAAATATTAGCGATTAAATTTCTTAAAAAAAAAATAAAATAAAAAACAGAAAACAAAATGAAAACGGATAAAGAGAAAGCGAAAGCGAAAAAGGGGAGGAGGTGGATGATTAAGGTCAAAGGGATTTAAAAAACCATGTAACCAGCCAGGTTATTATTTCCGGGATAAAATGAAAAAAAAAAAAATGGAAAACTGGAAAAGCTATAAGAAAAGTATGCTTAATTAACCAACCATTAAGGGAATGGCATTCATTGATTTTAAACAAATTCTGTGAATATGGAAAAATCATACTCAAAGCCACTTTCTCGAATACAATCAAAAGGTGATTTAAAGGTCTTTCAGTGAGTATTTACAGTTAAATGCAGCCTTAAAAGACAAGGCTTTTGTCGGATTTTAACTGAAAATGAACAAACAAAAGGGGGAATCATTATTTTAATGACTCAAACAATGATGACAATGATGTTGACATGAAATGAAAAGCGTAGAGGAGTAAATACAACAAAAAAATATAAAAGGAAAAAGAAGAAGAAAGAAAAGACAATAAAAATTGATGGATAGTTGAGCAGTTGGTTGGATAAACGAAATTGTAAGAAGGAAATGGAAAATCGAAGTGCCTTCTTTATATTTATGGACAGGAAAAAATTACAGGTAAGCGACTATAGTTGCCCGTACTTCTTCAAAACGCACTTCATATTTGTAATGATAACAAGAAGTCAGAAGATTACAATTGTACAAGTTTTTGGTACTTTACAGTCGGCGATGCTAAAGTACTAAACTCAAGCAGTATGGCCAAATAAACCATTTTAAGAGTATTAAAAATTTGTTCCCCAATTTCCTATTGTACAATTGTGAAAAATTCTTTTTCCTGTCTCTCTACCACTATACTTGTACTCAGTGTTGAAAAATTCAGTACTTCAGTACTTTTTTTAGTACTTTTACATTTCAAAAAGACCGAAGTACCCCGTAACACTTTCAGTACTTCTTATGGCTTGCGCTTTAATGATAAATTCTTTAGTCCCCATTAGTCCAACGTCCACGGAACGTACGTTCGTTGTTATAATACGAAAAGCAATGAGAACGCTTGCCGAATCGTAATGTAATTTCGGTAAGTATTTAATTTGCTGTTCATACGCTAAAATAAACTCATGTACATTCCGTTACGTTCAGTCGACATTTGACTAAACGGATATTTTACGTTCTCTTATGTTCCGACTTAGTTTTTTTTTGTTTTTTATATGAGATACATGTAAAAGCCGTTCGTTTTTCTATTCCATTCCGTACAGGTACGAATATTTCATTACAAAAGTACCATTTGATGCAAAAAACACTCTTTCAGTTATAGTTCAGTACAATTTCAAAATTTCAATTTTGCAACACTGCTTGTACTTGTATTTACTATGAGTCCAATAATGAATGACAGTGAATTGTTCAACATGTCAAGTTTTTAATACCATTCCTCTCTATTTGTCACTCCCTCTCTCTCTCTCACTCTCTCTCGGTGGCTCTTTTTTACGACCATCAGCCCTTAAGTACTTTCAAGCGAGCGTCATCTTTCACTCCGCTTGCATTCGCCAAGGGGATGGTTGTCACAAGCATATGCTAGAATTTATTTCTTTTTTAAATAATTTCATGCATGATTATACATATTCTCGTATAAATGTGACATTTTTTCATTTGTGAGGGCATGTATGTATGTAAATAAAATAAGTAAATTAAAAGAGGGAATAAGAAGTTAAATAAGAATTTGTAGTACTTTTGAGATCAATTGCGAATCAAGCCATTGTCGAATGCGTCAGCATTATTCATCAAACGATACAAAAGGTAGCGAAGTTCACATTTTTGATTTTTTTTATATGTATGTTCTACACACTTAGGATATGGCCTCTACTTAGGCAGTCTGTTGTACTAAGGTTGGGGCAATATATTGTGGCAGGAAAGACGTAGCATTTATGGAGGATGACTTCTGCTGGAAGAAGCGGTCCACATACGAATAGAGCGGCTAAAAAATAAATTCTCTCTGTAATGCATTGTGCGATTTACTAGCCAACCGACTCCGGGCTCAATTAATAACAAAACAAACGTTGTAATTTAAGTAACAAAGACATTCAGGCAAAATTGAAGTATCGACATAATTCTCAAGATTTTCAAAGCAAATCAATTTGGTTTAACGACTCTACCATAACTATCCACCGAGAATAGAAATTTTGGTCACCGTCCCCTTTCGTTGTGATATTTGAAAATGAATAAATTCGTTTTCTTCATCTCAGCTATTGTCGCGCTCTTTCTCTTCTTCTCTGTCCTTGTACTTGGTTAACCATGTTTCCTATGAAGGAGTCTGTCTCTTTTGCTTAAACATCTTTAGGCTGTTTAATGATGACCAATTGTTTTCATTTTCGATTTTCCGTTTTTCTTCTATTCAATCTGAGGAAAACATCATTTCCATGTTCTGAATCTATAATTTTCTTAATTTATGTTTTAAAATCCTTTGTACGTGAGTGGACTTTTGATGATCTTCTCTAACTCTAACCACCTACACAAAGAAACATTGGAAAAACAGTTACGCCAGGACACAGGCAAATTTCAAGTAAAAATCAATAGTCATGACGAATGAAACGAGAGCACAAAATGTAGGGAAAATAAAACAAAAATAAATAAAATTGTTTTTTTTTTTGGATTTGAGGCCTATGTATAGAGAAAAATATTATAGAAATTGTTGTTGTTAATACGTAAAGCAATGAAAATTTGAATTTTTCCAATTGCAGGACTATTTATGTAAAGACCATAACCACTTACCCATTTAATGATACAAATATTTGAGTATTTTTTCTATTGAAGGCCTATTTAAAAATATTTGAACAAGCGTTGGGTTCATCTAAGTTTTTAATTCAATTAAGGGATAAGTCGGTGAAATGCGAACGTCACCCACAAGGGCATTGCAAACAATACTCTTCATCCAAACGGATACCGGAGAGATACGGGTTTGATATAAGACGGCCCTTATATCGTATCGTTTTTAGGCGTATCATCAGAGTATAGTTAAGATACTGGACACTGGTTTCTCTCTTGACACGCAGTTATACGAAAGGATGTCCAACAGATCAACCAACTGCATTAGTCGATCACATCCGGATCGACTTCTTGATCTAACAAATACATGTCACAGTTGCTACACGGGTGGCTCTAAGCGTGGAGATAAGACGGGGCTGTGTCTCTGTATGAAATAATCAAACGTTGCATACGTTTGTCCGCTTGAAAAACGTACGAGTGATCAGGAAATGTATAATCTGGACTAGTAATGATGTGGTAGTCAAATGACAATTGGGTCACTAATAACTAGGAATACAGAATCAAAGGAAATCCTGAAGTATAAAAGTGCTATTAAAAATGCCTCCAAGCGAGGCAATCGCTCATGGAGCGATTAGAAATGAGGAAGCGAATATTTTGGCTGATAGACCCAGATCACTACATACCACAAGCTTGGATAACCCAATGCCTAGGAAGAATTATAAGAAATACTTTGGGGCAATCTCTAAGAGGAGAGAACTAAGTGTATTTTAAAACTAAATAAGGGCGTCCTGAGCACCCTAATAAGCGTACTAAGGGGACACGCCTGAACCATTTTGGGAAAGAAGAATGCAGAGCATACGGTGAAGACATCGAAACGATAGAGCACTTTTTGCATCACTGTCCAACTTTCGTAAGATCGAAATCCTAAAATTTTGTGGATGACACTATACCAGACATATGTACCTCGTCTCAGAGGAGTCGACTGGAAGAAGTTAAGTAAGAAACAGACTTCCTATGGAAAGTAAGTTGGCAAGCCTACATGATGGCTTAGGTGTATGCCAATTGGCATGAGACCCTTGGTGGGTCTCCTCTCCTTTGGCTTATCTACCTATCTAACTGATTAAGTTACTCGTTTAAATAAATTTTAAAATAATTTAGTCTGCGTTTTAAAGGTTCAGCAGACCCATGTGCTTTAAATATTACTGCCACACTCTAAGTATTTTTGATTGACAGACAGTGTCCGTTAATTGTTTGTCTTATACCGGCTGGCAAGAGCTTGTATTGACTGCTGTCGTCTGTCGTCTGTACTCTGTTCTGTTCTGTTCTGTTTCATACCCTCATCTCGACATGTATTTGCATTTCGTTAGCATTTTATAATTTCAACGTTTGTTCTTTTTATTATTTTATTTTCCATTTGTTAATATTTATTTATTTCATTACCACTGCCGTCGACACTGCCATAGCCACAGTTACAGCCACAACCACCAACACCAACACCAACAACATTATGACAATTTGTGTCAAGTTCTGGCATTGGTTTGTCACTCCATTCGAACGAACTACGGCGTAATAGTCCATTGGCCATTCCTTTTTTTTGTTTTTGTCTTACACATGTGCAAATATTTCTTCCCGAGTTGTTTATTTAGGACCAAAAACTGTTGAATGACCTCATAAAATGGTGTCTGGTGTCCCGAGTTGCGTATACAGTGTGTGTGTGTGTGCTTGTGTGTGATAATTGAGGACAAAGAGTCCTTAAACATACTGTATTGTATTGTATTGTATTTAAAGACTCTCGTATTTGATTTTATTTTTTCATTTTCCCTGCAGGAAAGTCTATAAAATATGAATTTTTGCATATTTTTGAAGCCGAAAAGAAAATACCAAGGAAAGGACACAAAAAAAAAAACAACAAATTAGGAAATAAATGTGATTTTCATTGAGATGATGGTTTTAATAATAAAATAGACAAAGTGGGCGCAACAAATTTTTGAGCAGGGAAATTACATTTGTAGAGCTGCGCTATTAATCTGACGTTTTTTATTTATTACAGTGCGAGCTCGATTATCACAACACCCTGATTTTCAAAGGAGGTCAACCCACTACTCACTAGGCTATGGGGATAAATAACACAATATATGACTAAAATGAACAGATGTTACGAAATCAACAGCATCATACGTGTTGTTAAGTATGATGAGTACTTCAAACTTTGAATATGAGTAGAGATTCCATGATATTAAAAGAAGTATGAATGCGTATAAGTATCAGAAATTATGAGTATGATTCGATTCTACTCATCTTTTTGAATACTTATTGCTGATCTCTGGTAACTATTACCAGCCAATATAAATAATTGATTAAACAATTCTTATTTATTATTTAAAATTAAAAAAAATATTTTCACTTACTTTTTTTGTTTGTTTTTGAAATTTGATTTTTCGCTGATAAATCTGAAAATATATGTAGAAGAAGAAAAAAATGAATAAGATAAAGAGAATATAATAAATTACAATAACAATCATTAAATCAAGCATTTCATTATTCAATTATTTTTTTTTTTGTTCTGTTTTTGTTTTTCATAGAAGGGATATAAAAATAAAAAAAAAATTGAATCTCTTTATAGATTTTGTTGTTATTGTTGTTGTTGGTATTATAAAATTCCACTTGTCCAAACGTGACACATTTAAAATTAATCAAATCAAGAGCTTCGAACGAAAAACGGCAGAAAAAAAGGCAAAAATAATAGCAACAAAAAAAAAAGAAAAAATAGAAATAAAATGTGAATCAAATAAAATAACACGAGCATAAAATCTGCATTTTTTCCATTTTATTTTATTTTTTGTTCCATTAATTTTATTTCCATTTTTTATTATTTATTTACATTTTGTTTATAGATACAACACAAACAACATCCATAAAAAATATTGCAAAGAAAAAAAAAAATAATAAGAAAAAAAGGATCGGAAAAAATTGTTTCGTTTTTTTTCGTAATACAATATTGTGGAGTATTTTTCTATAAAACTGATTACGACGACTATAAAAATAAATACAAATCATGTGTTATTTTATTTGTTTTTGTGTTCTTATTTGCTTCATTTTATTTTATTTATAGTTTCTTAATAAAATCCATAAAAATCCTAATAATAGCAATTCAAAAATAAAATAAGAATTCCGAACGTAAAGTTACGAAAATATTACACATTGACTGACTGACTGACTGATTGACTGACTAAAAAAACGAAGAAAAAAATCTCAAATAAAGTAGAAAATCATTCGACAGATGTGTTAAAAGGGTTCTAAATAAAGAAGGAATTGAAAACGGCTTTTATTTTAATCGAAATAATTATTCTTTTCGGCAATGAACGCTATTTTCAAATACCTTTCCTCGGTTAAGACAAATATAAAAAAGGATAGTAACATATTTATTTACTTAACTGATCCTTACAACACTTTAAGTATACCAATAACAATAATAAGTATTGTTACGAAAATGAAAAATCAAGATAGTGGAGTTTTGCTTAACATTAAAATTATAAACAAAAGCTAAAAAAACAAAACAATGCAGTAAACAAACCTGTTTACAAATTATCGTACTGCTTAATATAACAACAAACACCAGCATAACAAAATGATAAACAAATAAGCAAAAATACACCAACAACACCACAAGAATAAATGTAAACAAAGATGTTTACATTTATAAAGATTTCGAGAAGGCGAAATCACGAACATTCGCCTTCAAGAACATTCATCAGACTGTTTACTCTGCTATATAAAAGGCAAGGCAAAGCAGGCGACTGCAGTAGTGAAGTTCAGTCAGTCTTGTGTGAAGACACGGTGCGTTTGAAGAGAGTAATCGTGGTTTAAAGATCTCCGCTACAAAGATCTGTCGAATAATTGTCTAGTAATTGTTATTGTTTATGCAAAGGGTGTAAAGAGAGGCATAGTAAAGAAGAGCAATTGTTGTTGTTTACATGAAGTTGTGAACAGTGGCACATAGAATTGTGCAAATAATAAAGAATTTTAATTAAAACTAAACACAAATTTATTTTCATTTTATTTGCAATCTACAAGCTCATATTTTAAACGTTTTTAAAAGGTAAAACCTTAACAGTATAATTTTAGAACTATATCAGCCCTTTTTCATATATGCAACAGAATAAAATGCACGAACGGGAGACGATATCCTCAGATTTTTCTCGAGGCTTAAGATGAATAACACTCTCACATCCGAACTACAGTCAATCTCTGAATGTTGTCGTATGAATAGGATTGGATTTAACTCGCAAAAAATGCAATGCTAGTGCCTCATCTGTTCTCATGTTCTCAAAATGAAAATTCAGGGTGATGTTCACTGAAACCGCCACATTTTTCAAGGGTGGAAAGAAGCATTCAAGTGGCGATTTCTTAAAACGGTGCAATAAATAATACTTGACTCCATTTAATCTCCTTACTATTTACACCACTTCTATCTAATAGAGAATGGAATACAACTCTCTTGTATATGTCGCTGCCTCAAAGTCTATTTTGAGGCTTCTTGAACGCCTACAGAAGAGGGCGAAGGTACTCATTAATGACGATAGGCAATCCAATTCTGTTGATTCATTACAGCACCATCGCAATGTGACTTGCGTTTCACTGTTCTATAGCTACTATAAAGGATTTTGTTCTCCAAAATCGTATTTTTGTCTTTCTAGCAGAGGCCAGCAGATTGTGGTTGATTGGCGAGTGGCTCCCACACTATATAACAGACAGAATTCGTTCTTAAGTCGGACTCCCTTCATGCAGAGGTCTTTCCTGCCACTTATTATTTAAAAAGCTTCAATTCTAATGTCCACAAATACATTCCGTATGTTCGCCTTCCCATTGCGCTACATGGGTAGGGGTCATCCTCTGAGTGTTGGTCTTGTAGATAAAAAACTTCACTTAGCAAATTGGTTTTTATGTATGAAGAGGAGGAATAAGTATTAAGCCATTTTCTAAACGCATTGTAAATAAATTTCTACCATGAAACCTTATCCTTAAGATGTATAAAGAGTCCTTCGTGCTGTTGTTCTTTTCCTAATTTATTATTTACAAAGCTTTAACTCAATCCTTTACTATGTGGCTGCAGCTCTAGCTGTGGCTGTAGATATGGTTTTAAAACTATAAATAAATAAATAAATAAATAAATAAAAAGAATACAGATTTTTCATTTATTTATTATTTAAATAAAATTTATTTTCTTTTGGGAAAGCTAACCAGGATTTCCACATAATATCCTTTACTGTTCACACAAAAGAGAGAAAAAAAGTTGATAATACATACCAAAGCCAAGAGGAGGATATTTTTATTTTTCTGGTTAAAATATTTAAACTTAAGCCATGATGAAAAGGGGGCACACAGGATATTAAGCTGGTGTGTGTTTTGGCTTTATGTGATGACAACAGAAAATCCTTTTTAGCCAACCATATGGCATAGTTGATGGCATATCTTTGTATACGTAATAAAATTCCTTTTTTCTATTCTATTCTATTCTCTTCTATTTTAATTTCATATTTAGATCACCTTAAATCTCAAGAGGTATGTACTCGTACATACATATGTTGTGCATATTGTTCCATGAAAGAAAAGAAAAAAAAATAAATTGACACGACATGACTTCCACCCTTTTAATTTTGTTGTTATTGTTGTTGTTTTCTAATTTTCCAGAAGTTTTTTATGGCATTTTTTTTCTCTTGTCATTGTCCTGGCATTCGTCATAAAAAACAATAAACTTTTGCTTATAAAGTCCTTGTGTTATGTCCTCTAGCTTTTCTGTTCTATTTTTTTTTTGTTCTGCCAGTTGAAACACAATAGACCCTGATTTCCTGCCTACTTTCTTCTGCTCCTTGTACTAATATGATGTGAGATTTATTGTCTGATATTTGAAATACAATATTTGCTCAAAATCTTATTATTTTTTATGTGTGTTTTCTCTAGTTTTTATTGTTGTTTTAAGGGGCTTAGCAAATAATTGTCTCGCTGTCTCTTCCTTACTCTCCCTCTCTCGCTCTCTCTCTGTCTTCCTTTGTGTATTGTTTTTGTAACTGTCATAAAATTTTATTATTGTATTTGACGTTTATTTTATGACAATTTCTTTTTTCTCGCAACTTTCGATTTGATAAGATTGTAATGCGGCTTAGAATGGGAAAAGTTTATGAAATTAGAAAATAATTCAAAAAGTTTAAGAATTTTCAAATAAAAACGCGGAATTGTTACAATTGCGGCAATATAAATTAATTAAAATTGTCATTCGCCACCATCGCTGGGCTGTAAAACAAAATAACAGTCGTAGGAACTCCAGTCAGAGTGCTTTGGATCGATGGGTACAAGTAGAGCTTTTTCAATGTTCAATGGGGTCTTAATTACAGCCTGGTTATCCTAGCAAATCAAGAAATTTTCAGAGAAAATTCCGCCACTCAACAAGCATTGCGCCGCTTTCAAAACTTCAAAGACCTCTGCTGGGAAAACACTACAGTGATCAGGCAGTCTTTACATAACATACATACATACATACATAATTGATCATTACAACCCAGTCAGTCAGGATTACGATTTAATTTTATACATGAGTGGCGGAATGTACAGTTTGAAGTCGATTCCGAACGACAAATTTGTGAGAAACTTTTCATGACAATTCCTTTTTCTCTCAGAGCTTGTGCCAGAAATCTGCTGAGAGGAAGTCGCCGAAGAAATATTTTTTCAAATTTCGTTTTGATGTCTGACCTAGGGTTTGAACCGTGGCATTACGTGTAATAAGCCAACACACCACCTACTAGGCTACGGCCTTTAGGAAAGTTTAATATCAGAATCCCTAATAAAAATACTACAACCCACCCTGCTACTCATCTTTAAATGATCAGTGTAGACTTCAAGGGTCCCATAGGGAATCTGCTTTTATATGGCAGGGTAAATAGACGAGCAGAGTTCTTCACGAGCAGGCGAGTGAGGTGCGGCGGTGTGTTTGAAGAGAATAATCGTGGTTTGAAGATCTCCGTTATAAAGATCCGACGAACAATTGTCTAGTAATTGTTATTGTTTATGCAAAGGGTGTAAACAGAGGAATAACAAAGAAAAGTAATTGTTGTTGTTTAAATCAAGTTGTGAACAGTGGTACACAGAATAGTGCGAATAATGAAGAATTTTAATTAAAACTAAACATAAATTTATTTTTATTTTATTTGCAATCTACGAGCTCATATTTTAAACGTTTTTAAAAGCTAAGAACGTAGCAATATGTATGGTCGGTGAATTAATCTGATACACATGTAAACTTCAGATGTTTTCGTAGCACATGGTTCTATGCATACGTAGATACAATAGAATTTTGCTTGTGAAATTGAAAGCATTTGTTTACAGACGCAAATTGTACAGCAGCTGGGTTGGGTTGGGTTGGTTTTATGTATGGATTGTATGGATCTCATAAAATCTGTTTCCATTGTAAACAAATCAAATCAAATTGCGACAAACACATCAACTGATCTGTTGGATTATATGTTCTCTTATGGTTTTTATTTTTTCTTTTGTTCTTGTAATCATTCGTAATCAAGCGGGCAATCTTTATGTATTTTTTGTTTTTCTTTTTAAATTTCGAAAATAATTGTTGTTTATTTTTTTAAATTTTTTTTTATTTCGATCGCGCCAAACGAATAATTGGCTATGGGTAGAGCAGCATTGTGTGTGGAGGGAGGGAGGGGGGGGGGGTAATAAAATGTTTTTACCAAGTGAATTAAATGAAGAAAAATATAAAACCTGGGAAGCATTATTTATTTACTTTAATGTAATAAATCAGTTGTTATCGTCGATCTTAAGTATGTATTTCTTTTTGGTTTTTTGTTTTCTTTTCGTCCATAGGTAAAGAAAATTTTCTAAATTTGTTCATACATGTAATATCCTCTTCCGGATTATAAGATTAGCTAGCAGCACATCACTTACGTGCAATCATGGTTTTTATCATCTCAAGTACCCAAAACAATTCCTCTCAAACGTCTCGAAACTTTCAAACGCTACTCGCTAATATCAGAGAATAAATGTTAATTCTTCTACAACAACAGTTCTAAACAAAATTACGCACATTTGCTTCGTTTCTTCTCTCTCTCTCTCTCTCTCTCTCCAAAATAGAAATTCTATTTGATCTTCACCTTTGGCGTTGTTGCTTTGCCCGGTATTAACGTCAGCAATTTCAAAATCAAAATCAAAATCAATAAAACAAAACAAAATAAAAAATTGATTTTCAAATGCGTGTAATAAATATGCATGAAACGCTGTAGAGCAGCAGTTTTTTTTATTATGATGTAAAGGCAGGTAATGGTTTCAATCAACACACTGAATGAATTGATGTTGCTTGCTTTGCTATTTTTGCTTTATGTTGTCGTTGTTGTTGTTGTTGTTGTTGTTATTATTGCTTATAAATATAGACTGTATTCTTCCAAAATATCCATCTGTTGTATTATACATATATTGAACGCCATAAAGTGTATCTTTTAATATAAACAAATAATAAACGAAACAAGAAAATGGCAAAAAAAAAGAAAAAAAGAAAAAAAGACGAAATAATAATAAAAAAAATATGACTCCTCTACATGATTAACATTTCCTCAATGGGATGAAGATACTTTACAAAGTAATCAAGTCAACAACAATTCAAATGCTGACTGTCCAAATCCTAAAGCCATTAAGTCAGTCAAATAGTCTCGCCAGTAATGAAAGAACCCAGCAAACATTTAATATGAGGGTTAGACAATATGACTTAACTTATTGTAAAACATTGGAAAAAGAAGAAAAGTAACGTTCTAATTAGGCTAACATAGAAGGCTAATTGTGGCAATACATTTCATTCAATTAAAAGCTGACAATGTACACGAAAGGGTATCTATATCCCAAGCCTTCCCGAGTCAATATCCGGCAATGTGTTTCATCTTAATTTCAAACAATTCCGTCTGCGATATCAAGAATGGAATACCGGCTATTATTACATATGCGTTAATGAAAATACTGGTCAGTGATACATTAATAGACAGATGGTCTCTTCCTCCGATAATGTCGGGTGTCTAAGCACTATTCAGTTAACTGTAGGAGACCATCGAATCCATCGTTACAATATAATCAAAGAGGACATACTATCGGAAAAAAAGGCTAAGTAGTCATTTCAATCTTAAGCCTCATGTTTATCTTTTAGATGCTCATAACGATTTCAAGAAAATTTGTTTGTATTGCTAGAGTCGTCAGATATTTAGCGAACATAAATATTTATCGATGACTTGCATATTTTACAGTAAATTTGACGATGACTTACATATTCTGCAGTAAAATTGTCGATGACTTGTATTTTCTGAAGCAAATTTTTCGATAACTTGCATTTTCTACAGTTAATTTTTCGATGACTTACGTTATTCCATGGATATAGTTAAACAGGTGAAATACAAGGACTAATTAAAGTCTCTCCTGCTTACAGACTAGTTGCTAATTGCTCTGATTTTCAATGTCTTCCTAACTCAGATATGCAATGTCCAAAGGCTTGTCTGTGATAAAAATGTTACCACGTTTTGTTATAGCCAAAGCGACTATTCCTCTACTCTTAACAAAAATTATGTAAATTTTTCGTTATTTTCAAAACAGGGTGAATTAGTTCGAAAAATATATTTCTTTTATTTCGTGAAGTAACGGAAATATCATGTAAAATAACAGTAATTTTCTAAAAAAAAATATATAAATTTTCATTTCAGTCAGATTATAACGGTTTTGCCTTTTAGCCATCCTCGTATAGGAGAAACAAAATTCCTGTACATCCAACATGATAATGAATGATAATGATTTGCTCTGACGTCAGTATTTAATGAAAAAGAAAAACAAAAAAAGTATGATGATGGGCACAACAATAACAACATCATTGACGACGGCTGATGATGATGTTGATGATGATGAGAATGAATGGATGGATGAATAGATGAAACGGTT
This sequence comes from Sarcophaga subvicina, assembly GCA_936449025.2. Classification (NCBI taxonomy): domain Eukaryota; kingdom Metazoa; phylum Arthropoda; class Insecta; order Diptera; family Sarcophagidae; genus Sarcophaga; species Sarcophaga subvicina. Next base: position 1,832,145 of record OW388084.2, read on the forward strand.
GATGTTTTTAATGCCACATGATGATGAACATGTATGGTTAGATGTGTAAAGTTAGTATTTGTTTTTCCAGATTTTATTTGAATGAAAATCAAAAATTTGTTTTTGTTGTTCTGGATTTTTTTAAGAAACATACTCAAAGACTTTTAAAGAAGCAGCACAACAGAAGAGTAGCAACATACAGACAGCAAACGGATGTACAGACAAATTTATGTATTGAAAATTATCAACCCAGGGTGTCCGGAAAAGTATAATTGTTTCTTCTTCTTCTTGGTTGTTTTTTTCTCTTTTTTTTTTTTGTTAGCGGAAGACTAGTCTGAAATTGTGAAAAAAATACCGGCACCCTGCTGCTATTGAAAAAAAGGTTTTATTGCAATGGAATTTGAAGGCATTTTGTTAAACAAGATAAGAGGTCGGACAATGGAACCGAATGTTTAAAGGAAGGTAAATAGTTATTTAACTTTTACTGGGGTATAGAAAAAGGTATCCCCTATCCTATCGGAGGTGACTTAGTGTAGTCAGTCGGTCGAATTAGTGTATTCGTTTAAAATCCAACGAATACGTATTTGAAATGCATTATTTTGGTGCAGGTTTCTGTTGAAGCCATTCCCGATTCCCTATGCTAGTGTAGAAAGTTGTGAATGCCCGCGAATTGTTGCTCAATTACGTTTCTGATTTATTATTATTGCCGTGCAAAGATACAATTTCACTGCGTCCAAACTCTCTATTGTACTGCCCCCTAGTTATATGGGAGATCCCCATAATGTCTTCTGCGAGCAACGGGGAAAAATATGCTGCCCAGCACCCATGATACGCATCCAGGCGTTTGCTTCTGAGATGTATTAATGTTTTGCCGGTCGAAAGGAAGTGGCCCGATTATTCGTCTCTTTGCGTCTCTTTATCTTTAATATACATTTCAAAACATCTGTCCCCACGCCGTTTAATGTTTCTGACCCAATTAGAGTCGTGGAAGCTTCCCATCTCCCTTATTATTATTGTATAATGTTAGAAATGCACTTCAATCTCATAGGCCAGTCAATTGAAAAAATGCACGAATTGAATCAAATGGTATGACTGGGGTGCAAATTCTTTTAAATCTTATCAACCTCTTGGACTACACTGTTTTGTTTCTTTTTTTTTTTTAAGACTATTTTCTTTCGACTTTACTTTGTATAAATCATGTTCATGCGGCGATATGTGAATCTTTATCAAAACAAATATAAAAAAAAACACAACACAACGTAATATTGTCTTTAAAAAACGTTTATATGTTTTTCATTCTGAAATGAATTCAACTTTAATAGTCTAAGGCCATGATGCGCATCACAGGTGTGAAAACAAAATAAAAAAATAAGTAAAATTAAAATAAGAAAAAAAATAAAAAAGAATATTTCACGCACTTTTTCATACAATTTAAACATAATTATTATGAAAAAAAATGAAAAAAAGAAAACATTATCAATTAGTGACACATTATTTCAGAATTTGAATCATTCCGTCAACTAAATTCACATATAATTTTAGATCCACTAATCAGTACATTACTGGCAGTAAAACTATATTTATAAACAAAATGTTATTTTTTTTTGGTGTTAGATATTGAAGTTATTGAATGTTTAGCTACTAAATAACCGCGTATTTAAAAATCTTGACCCAAAACAGAAACAAATGCTTTGAAGTTCCTTCACCCATTTCTGTTTAAACTTTTCTTTAAGAAACCCTTTGACGTTTAAAGTTTTACGAGGTCACTCGCAAAAGTAATTGAATATTTATTTGGAATGCTCGCAAAGAGAATAAACGAACCAAGAACTATCATGTCGCCAAAATCACATTACACACCCAAATAATTTTTTATGTTATCTGCATGGTGTACATGAGTACTTTTGGGTGCGTGTGTGTGTATGTGTGTGAATTTTCTATAAAATAATAATGCGTTTTTATTTTAAGACACAAGCTTAAATGCAAATCCTTTATGACAGCATTCATGTATTTGTTAAAGTTTTTATTTACATCGCTTCATCCCTCCTCTCTCAATCTCAATCTCACTCTCTTTCTCTCTCTCTTACCGAGTTTAAATGTATAAAGTTTAGTTGAGCATAAATTGTGCATTGAAAAAAAAAACAACAGAAACAAGAACACACGCATACATACATTTACAATTTTTATGTGTTCTATGCATGCATGCTTGCATGTTTGCATTTTGATATGAAAGCAACAACACTTGCATGCGATTAGTGTGAGCAAATGTTTGAGAGAATGTGCTTACAAGTATGGCTGGCTGAAAACTTGTCTTCGTATGTTACAAATTGTTATTAGCTGTTGTTGTTATTGTTTGTTTGTGATTTTTTTTTGTTGTTTTGTTTTGTCTGCACTCCTTATTTTTTTTTTTTTTGTTTCTCATCTTATACACTCTCTGCTCTCTCCACTCTTAACGTAACTCTATGTCTCACTGTTTTTGGCTTAAGGAATATTTTATAAGTATGGTTTTTTCTTTTAACACACATGCTATATTCAAATATCAAAAACAACAATATGTATGTATGTAGGAGAGAAAATATATATTATATATATCTCATAGTTAGTATACGTGTTATTATTTATTTATGCTGCATTTACTTTTGTTCAACACTTTCTTGTGTATGTTAAATAAATACATACAAAACAACACATGCAGCAGCAGTTGCAACAGCAACAACAACAACAACAACAATAGCTTTTTAGTGCAATGCCAGGCTTGGGTGTTTGGTATTCTTATACCTGATGGTTGTTTGTATTTTTTTTTGTTGATTATTTTTTTCTCGTGGTTTGTGGTCTTTTTATGTAAATTTTGCGTGTGTGTATAACTAAATTATGCAAGAATATCTCGCAAAAAGGAAAGTGAGGACTGATGTGATCTACACCAGACAGCTGAACTGGTGTACATTTTATTCATGAGCCAAAAAGTATTTTATTTGCATTAAAAAAATTAAAAAAAAAAATTAAAAAAAAAGTAAAAATAAAAAAAGGTTAGTAGAAGTAATCTTGATAAAACAATGCAAGATAAAAACGTATTTTGTTTCAGAATATAAAGATAACAAATGAAGGCAGAAATTAAAAAAAAAATGAAAACAATGTCACTCACTCATGCCTCATGTCATATAGAATTTAAATTGCTACTCTTTGTGTGTATGTTTGTGTTTGTGTGTGAGTATGTGTGCGTTTTCTAATAATTATTTTTTAATTTATTAACAATTCTCACACGCACAGTATAAAAAAGTAAAGGCTGAAAGAAGATAATATACGGGAAAAAACGTGATACAAAGAGTAAACATCTGATAACGAATAAAATAAAACGGCACCGTAAGAGAACGGAGAAAGTAAGAATTTTGAAAATTTTATTCAAACATTTCATTACAAGCCAAGATTATATAATCATTGTGAGGTTGAGGTTGAGGGAAATGTGGAAAGGAGTATATAGAAATTCTATCACTGTTAAATACATATATGTATACCGGTATGTACCACTAAACCACTTACGATGAGTGGAATAAATTTTTCATCAAGAAATCGAACCGAAAAAAAAGAAAAGTTTACAAAGTTATTGTTTTTTTTAATATAAATTTCATTTATTTCATTATTTAAAAGCCATTCAAATAACTGGCTGTTGACAGTAAAATGTTCGTGTCGTTAATTATTTTTTAAATGCTGCGCGAGCATTAAACACATTTTTTATATCCTGAAAACAATTTTTAAATTGCGGACATCGCATGACGTGTTGTAGCTCTTCTATTCAACTGAAGTGAAGTGAATTTAATGGCAAATAAAAATACAATTCAATAGCGCAAACGAAATGGGTCAAGAGAACGCGTTCTAAACATTATAAACAGTGATAAACGTTTTTAAATACAGACATAAATGCAGGTGAAATTTTTTTTTAATACAAAGAGACTTTGAACCGAGTAACTCATATTGGACTTTACATCGCCGTATATTGTAATTTTTGTTTTATTTCGTTAAAAAATTTCTTGAACTTCACAGCTCAGCTTTTTAAATAGTCACGCTTCGTGCAATCCATTGACTTTTCCTACTTCTTGGAAGGCCTATCACAAAGAATAACAGTTAAACCATCACGTAAGCTAAACATTTTACAACAACCACATGCAGAAGTGATTGCGGAAGATATTGCGATGAGCTAGTGCATACTACAGTCAAGCCAGTACTAACAATTGAAAAGGTTTGACAATGTAATTATTAAAGTCGGTTAGGGTATCATCTACTAGTTGTTGATACGCTACGCCACAACTCTTACTTCAGACTTATATTGTCAAGAAATTGCCCTCGAGTGGTATGCAATACATCACGACCACTTCGAGTGAAACATATTGCTAGTGCTTCGTTGGGCGATTTATTTGTTTCATTTTATTGTTCAGATCTGGTATAAACAGAAGTGAATATTTACTATTGTTGCCTACAGGCATGTAGTTTTTCTTTTTTATTTCGAGCTAAAAATACTCTTCTTAAACGAATTCTTGTAAAAGACGATTGTCCTAGCAATTCGGTAATGTAATCGCCGCTTCAGAGTTTACAAATACAATCATTGAAGGGTTCGATGTATGTGATGTGATGTCTGTTCGCATATACATGCATATGTTTGTACATATGTGTGTATTTCTAACTGATTGACAGTGAAACACGGTAAAACTTTGTATTCTCACTCTCTCTCTCTATCTCTTCATCTTCTTCCCGATTTTCTTACTAATACTCTTTACGTACATGTGTTTCCAAACACAACACAGAAGGTGTTAAAACACATTTCTTTTATGCGGCAGTGTCTGTGTATGTGTGTGTGTGTGTTTTGACTGATATTCGTTTCATGCATAGAAACCGAAACCTGTTCAGTTTTATGGTTGCTTTGCTTGTGTATGTGTGTCATAATTTGTCATGTTTTGTTATTGTAAAAAAGGGAACAAACAAAATATTGTCCATCCTTGCCATTGCCATTTAATGATACTTATCGCCCTCTCTTTTACAATAATAAAAACAAAACAATACGAGATAAACATATTTAAATGACGATATTTGTTAAATTGTTTGTGTGTTTGTTACAATTTGCATTAAAGAGAAAGGAGTACAATTAAGCATTAATCATTTTACCTTTTAGGAACACTTTTATTCTTTAGTTTTCCACAAAATTTCATTTAAAATTCCATAAACGAACGTATGAGTGAGCGGGTGGCCTGTAAAAGTAAGAGAGAAATTGTTTTCTTTTAAAGTTTTTAATTAAATTTAATTTTTAAATTATATTTTTAACAAATTTAATGATGATAATGCTGGCAATAACAATGATAATGATAATGAAACCAGAAATTCTTTTATTGTTTGCTAAACAAAGAAAACCACATCAGAAAGTCATAAAAAAAAGTTTTTAAACTCACATTATGCCCTCAAAACTTCTACTTCGTCTTTTGTGTTACAAAAATAGCAAAGAAAATCAAATGTTTATTTAAGATAAAACGCTCGTGTTAGTTCTTTAAATAACAACAAAAACAACAATAATAAAAATAACAAGCAACAACAAAAATTGAGGTAAACCAAAAGTATGTTTAATTAGTTTTAAAACAAAGCTGTTTTTTTGTTGTTGTTGTGGATATGCGAACAATTTCCAGACCAAAGAATGGATAATCTCCCTTTTGATATTGACAGAGTAAAAAAAAAATAGAAAATTAAAACAAATATTTCTATTGTTTAAAAAACTTTCTTTTAAAAAACAAAACCAAAAAAAGCAGTCCTTTAAAGGTTACCTAGAATTGTGTTCAACGCATTTATTATTTCGAATTTATGTAAACCTGTGTAGCTCATCCAACACATCCGCTCGCTCTCCCTCTGCCTCTCTCTTTCTCTGACACTTTCTTAACTGTCATCGGCCAATGGCAGCAGCGAGATGCTTATCAAAATAAGACGCAATAAGAAAAACTCACAAGTATTTGTAACTGAAACTTATTAAGGATGAATCCTTTTTATCATACTTTTTCTTGTTCTTGCTATCTTTCAGTTGAACTTAATTTTACTTTATAGCAGACAGACAAATGCTATTATTCTTATTGATGTTTGGTTGTTTTTGTTATTATTATTGATGATGTAAAACATCAGTGTTTTACATGAACACAAAGTACACTTTTTATCACTGTAAAGTACTCAATATGTAAACACAACTCAAAATAACGGCCATTTATGCATGGATGCCTTGGCATGTTTGTACATGTTTGTAACTGTATAGGTATATACACACATATACACATAAAACTGTAGGTATATAGGCAAACAAATGCCAAGTGTATGATGGCATGTATTGCTGTCATGATAATTGTTTTGTATGTTAAAATTCTACTTGTACTACTCGTAGTAGTTGTTGTTGTTGTTATTATTGCTGTTTCTCTTATTGTAGGTACATATACTGAGCACGACAACAGCATTCAACAAGTGTTTTTGCTGTCATTACCAGGAAAAACAATAAGAAACGAAAGGAAAAGAAAAAAAATAAGAAATTTTAAAACATACACAAACACACACACTCATACACAAAAATATAAATGTGAATGTATACGTACACAAGGAAAGGCAGATAATAACAATAAGTTTACAAAACAATACAAAACAATGGCTAGCAACACAGTAAAGTGTACAGCAAGCAAAAGGAATTATTCTCAATAAATGTATTACAACAACAGAAGGTGAAAAGAGCAAGAAAGAGAGAGAGAGAGAGAGAGAGAACAAGAGTAAGTAGAGTCAATAAATTACAATGGAAAAGCATGGCATTTAAATAATTTTTTAATTTTCTATTTTGTAATAAATAAACAATAATAACAATAAAATAAAATTATATACACACATACACATGCACATATTGTGTATGTATGTACATAGAATAAAATGGAATATCGTTTGTAATTATTTTGATCTGCAATTAAGAAAATATGACAGATTAGAAGACCAAATGAAAGAAAAACGGCGTTAATTTAACAGAATGTTTAAAGGAAACAATTTAAGTCAAACAACAAGAAAATTAAAGAGATTTTTTAATTCAAAATCATCATTAACGGTGTTTTATTCTCCAAATATTTTGTATTTTGCTTTGTTGCTTTTACAATAATCATTCCCTTATGTATTGTATTTCTGAGAGATTGCAGGGTTAGCTGCGTTGCGTTTATTCTGTTTATACATAGTATAATAGAACATAAGCGCCTATTCGTGGAATTCGTCTTTGCAAACTTGGCCTGAAGAATAATCCAAAATTTTTGTTTGCCATCAACTGAAAGACTGAAGTGTCATAGCAAAATATTCTCTCTCATTAGATCGTATTTGCAGGTGAAGTTCACTAGTGTAATACTTGCTTAACAAACAATGGGCGTATGATTAATATTCAATTACATGCGTGATAAATATTAATCATACGCTCATTGTTTGTTAAGCAAGTATTACACTAGCGAACTTCACCTGCAAATACGACCTTCAATTCAATTACATGCGTGATAAATATTAATCATACGCCCAAGCGTATATTTACAGCACAATCAAATATTGAAAGGAAAACCAATTTCTTAAGCGTTACGATATTGATGTCTCTGCCAGAAGATATATTTAAGAAAAAGGAAGAGTAATTTCCAATAAACAAATATAATTAAAAACAATTCCAATTTGGTTTTTAATAAAAATATTTTTCCTTTTTCTGCCGACATTGGCATCACTTTCAAGCAAGAGTTTGTTAAATGGAGTCGATGTCGTACTCACGTCAACTTACATTCACAATAAGCGGGGATGATTATTTGAAAATACAATTTTTTATGCAAATTTAAAAAAAAACAAAAGTTTGTTTTTCTAATGATAGTTCAAAAGTTAGTTTTGATTGTGGAACTGTTTTTATTTGTTTTTATAAACCAAAAGTATGTTGTAATCATAGACAATAAAAAAATAATATCATTATAATGGCTTTAATAATATTACAAGAGTCTTAAATTATTATTATTATTTTTTTTTGAAGTGTAAACCACAAGAGATTACAGGAGCTTTTCCCTTTTAGATAGACAGGCAGGTCATGGTTATATTGTTTATTCCATAGGGAGAGGAGAGGAATAAAACAATTTATTGACGTAGAAAGTAAACAAATTTATGGTTTGTTTTTGTAGCAACAAATTTATTTTTATTAATAATTTCAATTATTAAGATAAAACAATAACGGGGGAAAAAACAACTCACACACAGAATTAATAACTCACGTGTCATGTATTTAAAGATATACACAATCCCTCAAACGTACACACACACACACACAAGCAACTTAAATGGTAACCCATTTAATAACAAAAAATCATTTTCTGTTCTGGTTCTGTGTATCAATAAACCAAAACAAAACAAAAAAAAACAAAAAAAAAAACAAAAAACAAAAGGGAGAAATACAATGAAAGATAAAATTTATTTACAGAAAATCTATACAAATTTCTTAATAACACTCGAATTTAGTGTTTTTGGTTTAACGAAACTTTTACACGTCACTGTTGTTTATGATGGTGAGTGGCTGTGATTACGGCACACCTATAATCATCATAAAATTGAGTATTTAATTATTGGTTTACTGTTATATGATAATAAATAAAACGACAAGGACACGAGAGAAGGAGATACGAGTAAAGGGTGCACAATATAAAAACGTGAGTTTAAGTAAACACGTAATAATGCCACACAGCTTAAATACTCATTAACAGTTAACAGGACGAATATCGTCAGAAATTAATAATCCAATAAAAAGAAAAACAAGGAAAGAAAAACGAAAATAAAATTTTTTTTTATTGAAAGCATTTATGTTGATTGATTTCAAGGCTCTGTAAAAAAGTGGCAGAGGTCAGAAAAATTCAATTAAGTTTACTTATGAAAATAAAAGGTTTTAAATATTGTTAACAAAAAAAAAAAAAAAAAAAAAAAAAAACTTAAATATAAGATCGAAAAAAACTTTTTTCAGAAAGCAATATCTTCCCAAAGGTGTTATGCTCTGCTCATTTTTTTAGCGGACGATCGTTCTTTCTTTCAATCGGCAGACAGAAATGTTTCCAAAAATAAACAAAAACAATAACAAAAAAATTATTTTCGTTAATAAAAAACCAACAATAAATAAAATCATGCCTAAACAAATTCATCAAATAAAAGAACATACGCACACACACACACACACACGTTCGCTAATAAAACAAACTTCAAACAACCACGTGTAACGATAGCGAAAAAACAGAACAGTAGAGATGAGATGGGTGAGCAATGCAGAGATTTAGTGAAATATAGACACACACATACACACAATAACAATACAAAAAAAACAAACAAGAAAAAATCAATAAATTTTGTTTACACGTTTTATTCTTTACATTTTATTATTGTTGTTTTAAGATGGTCGTTTTTAGGTTACAAAAAATTTTCCAAGTGATTTAATTATAAACCGCTCTCAGTCAGCCTCTTTCTCTCTCTCTCTATGTTTTTCTTTGAATTTAATTTTGATTTTGTTTGTAAATGACAAAAAAAAAAAAATAAAACAACTAAAATAAAAAGGCAGTTTTTGTTTACATTTTTGTTTTTGTTTTCATTTCATTCTTTAAAGTTTCTCTTCGACAATATTCTATGCGGTTATAATCTGTCTTGTTTAATGCAAAACTCCTGACTTGCATAGAGCAGTTTAGGGCAACCAAGAGAAATAATAACGGTAATAAAGCACATCAACTAACAACCAACAACAATAACAAGCAATTACTCAATTAAAATTCTGGTCTTTATTTCAACAAAAAAAGTGATGGCCGCTCTATTTAATAATATTTCACTGGGAATTCGTTTGTTGTTGTTATTTTGCTTTTTTGTTGTTGTTTTTTTTTTGTTATCATATTTACTCTCAAGTCATATTGTTTTATCATTTGATTTGATTTGAATTTTTCTCTTTTTTTTTTAATTTAAATTTTAATTTTTTTGACCTTTTTCTTTCGGCTTTTGTTATTTTTGTTTTGCATGTAGTTGTTGTTGATTCCGTTATCTTTTTTTTTTATCATTATTTTGTTTGTTCACCGTCTACCCCTTTTGGCATTAGAGAAATGAATCTGCAGTACTATTTGTTTGTGTCGTAAATTTATTTTATTTTTATTTATTTATTTTGTTGTGACGTTTTTGTTGTTTTGAGTACCTGAATTGGAAAAAAGTGTTTTTTCTTCTTTTAGAGGAAAAAATTTGAGCGAAATTATTTTGTTCATTCACAATTACCGACGGCTTGTGGCAAGAAGGGCAAAGAAGACAACAAAGCAGAGCACGTGAAAACCCTTTCAAATGTATGATCTTGTATTATGATAAATACAAAAATCTATTTATTCATTAAACTTTGAGTAAGTGACTCAATAACAAATGAGGTCATTAGGTTACAATTTAATTGACCTCCTCTTAAGGTCAAATAAAAAATGTTGCTTATAGCAGTAAAAGTAACACGTGTTGTTCATTTCAAGGATCTAACGAGATTACGTGTTTAGGGGGCACTTCCATCGTGTTGAACCAGACTATGTATTGTGAACGATTAAAGTACAAAGAAGTCAAAATGAAATGGTTTTTTATTTTTTTTGGTGAAAAAGAAATCTTCCGCACCTTAACACATCCTTGAATTGATACCAAAATAGTTGTTGTTGCTTTTTTGGGCAATTATTTTATTGCAAAATCAAAAACCAAGGCGTTCTCAAGGCACAAAACAACGAAAATGGTTTCCCTTGTCGACAATTCAAACAACGATTTCAGCAAAGTCTCAATGCGATTAATTTAAGCACGCTTTGCATTGATTTCGTTTCAGGAGGGATTTGTTTTTCCCGCTCAGAAATTATTGATATTTTCTGATTAACTTAAATGATAATAACAATTTCATGATATTTACTTCAATTTCGTTGCTTTGTTTATAAAAAGTTTCTCGACTTTAAACTGGACCGTACAGTATTCCTGGCTAAAAATTAACATGCACAACAGAAGTGGTGTGAGAAGTTAGGTTATAACCCTGCCTAAAGACTTGTAATGTCTAACTAAGTATGTATATGAGCACTACTGCACATATGTAGCTATTATTTGGACTTTTGCACCTTCGTCTGCTACCAAACTAGCTTTGAAAATTTCTTCTATTTAAACGAAGCAACAGGTAATTTTTATTTTTATTTTCTTGTTTAATTACTCAATAAAAAATTAGAAAAAAAAACAATTAGAAAAACAAAGAAAATATTAAAAATTTATAAAAAAAAACAACCAACAAGAACATGAACATCGAAAATAATTTTTATTTTCCTTTAAACAAAAAAAAATAAAAACCCATTTGGAACATGAATGTTTGTTTTTACAGTGAATGAAATTTTGGGAAAATGATGTAGGGAGCAAGGAAGGAGAGCGGTGTGAAAGTGTGAAAGGAATAAAAAAAATTGTTTGTTTTGCTTAATTAATCACAGTGTTTTGTTTTCCACAAAATTGCGTAAAAATCTACAAGAAAAATTCAAATAAAATAAATAAAATGAAATTTGAAAAAAAAACAATAAAAACAATAAAAACGATAAAAACAACAATAAATGTTAATAAACAATAATAAAGTTTCTGAAAAAAATTTGTGTTTTTTTCTATCAGATGAGTTTACAATACAAAAGCGGGTAGTGGTGACATTTTACATTAAAAATGTTGTTGTTGTGGGCAAGAGGCCAGTATCCTTAATGAGATACGTACAATGGGCGACATATCAGGCTGAATGAATCAATCAAATCAAAAATCAATTTCAATGATATTTTCTAGCAGCAAAAAAGAAAAACTGTGTAATTTATTCTGCTCAGTCAAAAGCATTACAAAAATATCGCATGCAATTCTTTTTTCCCAACTTCTTTGCATTGCCTGCCCATATTCCCATGAGCAGTATTGACCGATCCCCACCAACAACTCTTGAAATTAATTTCCAAATTTTTTTTTACCTTCTTTTTCCAATGGTTTAAATGATCAAAACACCAATATATACACAATATTTGTTGTTATTGCTGTTGTGGCAGGTTCTTTCTGATTTTGTTGTTGTTGTTGTTGTTATTGCAGTAGATATCAAAACACCCAAACGCACACACAAATTAATTGCATTCGATGATGACGTTGCCACTGACTGACTGACTGACTGACTGACTGACTGATGCGAATAGTGTTGTTGAGGAAGCAAATGATGCGGCTGATGATGACAATAATGACTAAACTGGACCAACAACTGCCTAGTATTTGTATGTGTTCACAAAATATTGGCAATTGTTTGATTGTAGTGTGATGATGGTGGTGGTGGTGGCGGAGAGCAGCTTTCGATTTTATATGATTTAAAAAAAAAATGTTTTTTTTTTTTGATGACAGCCAATCAAGATATTTTATTTTCGAATTTGTTTATTAATTTTAAATTATTGATAATTTTAAATCTTTTTTTTTTTCAAATTAATAAATATTATATACAGTTATTAAGAAGGCAGATTAAACAAATTGTTTTTATGTTTGAACATTTTTTTATTTTGCTTTTGTTTTTCCATTTATTTTTAATATTTATTTTTATATTATTTTAATTCTTTTCTTTCTTTTTATCGAAATATTGAAACCACCCACTCAAGAGAAAACTCTTAGAGACACTTAATGATTTTGTTAGAAAAAAAGAACCCATATATATTCGTTTTTTTTTTGTTTAAACAAACAATGTTTGTATATAATTTCTTTTTTATTTTCTTTTTTTTTTTTAAAGAGCAGGAAAAAAATATTAACCACCAAGAAAACATTAATTTTCAAAACAAAATATCATTTTTTTTATAGTTTTTTCATCATTATTTTAAAGCTTTTTAATTTTTTATTATTAATACATACATATATAAAATATATATTTTAAAATATATTTCATATATAATTTTCATTTATTTATTTAATAAATTAATTTCTTTTCTTATTATAAAATATTTAATAATTTCTTTTTTTTTGTTTTGTTTTGTTTTGCAATGATCATATAAAAATATTTTCTTTTCTTTCTTTATTGGAAATTCCTCGTTTACATGTATATTTCTTTTTAAAATAATTTGCGGTTTTAATTTATTTACAATTCTTGAATTTATATCTTAATTTTATTACAAATTTCCATTGTATTATTGTGTTATTTCTTCGGTTATCTTTTTCTTTTTCGTTTTCCAAAACAACGTGTTTTAACACCGGCTGCTCCTTTGCTACTGATTTGTTGTCAAGCATTGTATACGCTTTTATAAGTTCTTAACGTATCTTTTAACAGAGTACTCTTGTTATGCTAAACATCATAATACATTCGCTCGCTCGCTCTCTCTTTCAATGTGTTTTAGTTTTAAAAAGTAAGAGAGCTTTAGTTCTAAGAGAGCATATTATAACGGTAATATTTTAACTTAACACAATAACAACAACAGCAAAAACAACATTACCATTGTAAAATACTATATAAACAAAACAAACAAAATTTAAAGTCAGTCAAGTTTCAACGGAATAGTTTAATGGGGGATTTTAAGGTGGCCAGTTTTTAATTCTTATTTAAGATTTTTTTTTATTTTTATTACATATTATTTTTTGCTTGTGTCTTGTTTCAATATTTTAATCTCCAATCAAAATAGCAACAAAATAGCAACAACAACCATAGAAACAAGAGCAGAAAAAGAAAAAATCATTAAAATAAAACGAAACCATATTCCCTGTTTATATTTAACGCTCTAAACTTTATCATCATCAACATTAGCAACATAAACCATAAGCAGCAGCAGCAGAACAGCTAACAACTGTTGAAATATAATGATGATGATGATTATGATAATCATTATCATCATGTGTCAGTGGTTGATTAAATGGCATCAACTTTATTTACTCATTCATTCATTCGTTCATTCATTCGTTCATTTGATTTTATAAAAATAACCGAAACATAATGAAATTCACGAACACACACACATACACAAAAACACATTCCTACAAGCAGTCAAATACGATTTCAATGTTCAAATAAAAAAAGAGAGTATAAAAGAGTTTGCATGTATGTGTGTATGAGTATGTTTGTCTGCATGATTAAAAATAAAACATTTTTAAAATTCATGTGCATTGATAACAGAAAAAGTCACCAAAAAAAAAAACAAACAAAGTGAAACGGGAAAAGAGAACAAATAACAATTCAGAAAGGGTGAGAGAGAGAGAAGAGAGAGAGATTTATAGACTGTGGCAGGCTACTATATACTGCGTTAGACTGTGTCGATTTGTGCTTAGTTTTATCGTGAAGAAAAGTTGTTTAAGCACGGCCAAGAAACTATTCAAAGATGAAAAAAAAACTCTTGGAAAAGATCAGAAAAAATATAAAAGTTTTGTTCATTCTTTTCTTCGATTACCTTATCAGGAGATAAGTGTGGCCAATAAAAGGATCAAAGTCTACAAGTTAAGCACAATTTCCAGAAAGCCAATGTTGCTTCGGTTTAACGGTGTTTCGGTCACCATATTTACTGGATTTTGTTTGCTTCACCCAAAACGAAAAAGATCTCTGACAGTAACGTCTGCATCAAGAAATAGCCGCCATATTCATCGATAGATGCTTACAGATATAAAGTTTGCAGAGATGAATGAGGTTGTAGTAGTGCTTGGACGATTATAGATTTGAAGAAGTCAAGATAGTTAGTCTTACTTACATAAATGATGCAGTAGACTGTCTAATCACCTCATTAGCTTAACGCCTTCTATACAATGCGAGACTATTCAAACATACCCCACACACACACACACAGAAAGAGAGTTACATTTAGATGAGTTAGTGAGAACATGTAACACTGCGGTTGGTATGGTCAGGAACTGGATCACGGGAATAGGTCTCAAACTTGCTGATCACAAGACGGATGTACTACTTGTAAGCAGTAGGAAGAAGATAGAATTTATTACAATAACAGTAGGCGACCAGCGCATAACATCAAAGCAGGCGATTAAATATCTGGGAGTAATGATTGATAACAGGCTCACGTTTAGAGAACACCTGACGTACGTCGGTGGAAAGTGTGCGGCAACATCATGTGCACTTGCCCGATTAATGCCTAACCTTGGGGGCCCAAAACAGGAGAGGAGGCGGTTACTGATGAAGGTAGTGACTTCGATCGCTATATATGCGGCCCCTCTATGGGCCGGGGCCATGGATAAGAAGACCTATAGAGCAGGTATAGAAACGGCCTACAGGAGATCAGCTCTCAGGGTGATTTCTGCCTTCCGCACGGTGTCTACTGATGCAGCATTGGTGATTGCGGGGATGATGCCCCTGAGGCTAGTAGTGGATGTAGAGCGGAGGAAACATGACACAAGGAGGGGAATGGATCTCCCCAGTCCTGTTCAGTTAGTGGATGACGCTATGCATAGATGGCAGCATGACTGGGTCAATTCAACCAAGGGAAGGTGGACCCACAGACTCATACCGAGCATAGGCGAATGGACCAAAAGGAGACACGGTCAGGTGAACTTCTACCTGACACAGTTACTAACCGGCCATGGATGTTATAGAGCATATCTCTATAAGTATGGTCATGATGTAGACGAGGCATGCCCAGAATGCCCCAATGAAAGGGAGACGGCGGAGCACGTTTTCTTTACTTGCCCGCGATATGTTGTTCAACGAAATTGCCTGGAGAGGACAGTAGGATTCCAGGTAACGCCCGATAACATAGTTAACCTGATGTTAACCTCATGTGACAATTGGAACGCAGTATGTGTTTTCGCAAGGAAGGTGTTGACGCAGCAAAGATTGGCTGAGAGAGCAAGGTCAGCAGAATTTGAAGGCAGCACTCGCTGAATCTCCACCCCCCCGAAGTAATACTTGATTGTGGTCCCGGGGGGGGGCAAATGGTTGAAAGTGTGACGAACTAGGTTGGGTTTAGTACGTATGCGTTTAGCAAGCCGAGAGTAAGTCTTGCGGCGAATCGTGCACATTGGTAGACCGGGCTACCAATGTCTTTCGAAGATTCCCAACCTTTAGCTCGTAAAGCTATAAAAAAAAAAACAGAAAGAGAGTAGAGTACGTACACTTATGTGAATGGATTTTAACAGTTATTATACTGTTATTCTATCTGCACAGCGTGTATGTATATGTACAATGACAACTTTTACTCTAAAATATGTGACTATATGAGATTGTGTATGTGTGTGTGTATGCGAAACTGTATAGCAATGTGACAATCAAGCAATCAATCACAACCAAAATAATGGCGTCAAATAAATGGCGACAAACATAAGCACGCATACATACATACATTGTTACTGTATTCCTAAAATTAACACTACCATATACGTAGTGTATATGCATACATACATGACAAGTATAAACACATACACATACAGGCGATGTATAACATTTCATTGTTATTTTGAGTGCATAAAAAAACAATCGTGAATATTTGTTTTACTGCTGACCGGAAAATGGTTAAAAAATAAAGAAGAACAAAAATAGAGACATGGATGGAGAAATATGAAGAAAAAAATGGGAATGAAGAGTATATACAATGTATATATGTATATATATATATATGTATGTATGCATATGTATGTGTATGTGTATAAATTTGTTGCTGTGTGCGTGCGTGTGTATTTATCTGGAGGGGATTACTTCTTGCATGCATTTTGATGCCAGCGTTTCTTCTTTTTTTCTATTTGAGTTACTCTTTGCTCTGCATTTCAAAACGGAAAAGGAAATCAAATTTTAAAAGCAACGTAACGTAACGATTATAATTGACCTACAGGAGTACAAAATTGGCCTGAAAACTCAGCAATTTAGGATTAAAAATAATACAGATTTCCGAAATGATTTGGAAATTAAATTTATAAAGTTCCCCAGGTATCTGGATACATTTTGTTCATTTGAGAGAAGTGAAATGGTATAAATTAAAGATTCGATTCCGAATTCTTATGGCATATACTTTTCAGTTTTACATTGGTGAGCATACAATAGGCCGATGTAATGACTGAAAGCACTAGGCGATCACTTTGAATGATAGCATCCTTGTCTTCAACCTATCAGTCGGACGATCTATTTTGTATTTCCCATCAAATTTAGGGCATTTTGAAAAATTATTCAAATTCAAATCCAATTTATTTGACTGCTGTTGTGTCCTGTAAATTGTGCCACTGTTGTTGTGATGATTTTTTTATTTTTGTGTAATGAAAAACGAAAAAGAAAGTATTTTTCTTCTGATTTTATTAATGATTTGGTCACATACTATTTTCCAGCGATAATGAAAAAAAACAAAGAAATTGTTTGGACTACTGATGCTTTTGTTTCCGGCCTGTGTTTAGTTCGTAAAAGACGAAAACTTTTATTAAAAAACTTTTAAAATTAAGTGTGGGTGTGTGTGTGTGTGTGTTTGGGTGATATCCTGTTGGGTGCTTTAGTTTCTAAAAAAAGCGAGTTTTTTTTTTTAAATTTCGAAACCCATGTCTGCTTTGGTTTTAATGTAATTAAATTCCTTATCAATTCAAGTTATTGAATTAATAATGGGTTTTGTTTTTGATTTTCTTCTTTCTTTTCTAGTTTTTTTTTTGTTTTAATTTTTTGTTCATTTCTGAACAACATTATGAATATTAAAATCAAAATCAAATTACCATTTGGCTACACAATATTGAAAACATAATAATATTTTGAAAAACAAAACAAAAAATAAAAAAAGCAGAAAAAAGTATGCTTCTGTGTGTGATGCCTCCCTAGGTTATCTATCTTGAGGTTTTTTTAGGTAAATGAAACAAAATAACCGTAAACAGATTAGCATCGTCTGGGACCAATGTAGACTCCTTCATTTAGAGAGCTCATCTCGTGTAGCCCCTTTGCAAGGAACCTGGTTGTCAGTTGGAATAAAAATATGCTGTAAATAGCAGGTATTTTGAACCGATGGTGTTACTCTACGATATGGGTGTTTTCGTTTGTAGGTTCACAGTAAATTTAAATGTCGATACTGCTTATAAACGAGGCAGTAAATTAATAATCAAGATCGGGGCATTAATAATCTAAAAATGTATGTATCAAGACCAGAACAGTATCCATATTATGTCTGTCTGGGCGTATGATTAATATGGAATAACAATTTAAATATTACTCATACGCCATATAATATAGCAGCTACATATTACAGTAGCTGTTATTAATAGTGACTGACAATTCAGTTTATACTGATCATCTAATAAAATTTATCTTTGAATCTCATCTCGTATAACTCGTAGAGCTTTGACTTCTTGCTCCACTTCCTTTATCTGCGAACAAAAAAACCCATTGTAAACACTTTGGTTGTATTGTGATCGTTACCTTGTGCTTTTTTGCCTTATTCTGCTGTCCTGTGGTTTCCAGTTAATAGTTGGCCGTGTAATATCATATGCTGGATTGCATGCAAGTGTGAGATTTGTTTCTCTGCTTAGCATCGATCGTCCAACATTTATTTGAATATCCTTCGTAGCAGGCATAAATCAGAAAGTGCCATGAGCTGTTGCATAACAATTCGGAATTGATTTTTGCTATTTGGCAACTTTTTTTTGTCTATTCAGCATAATCTAAACGAAATAGAGTTGCCTTAACTACGTCTGAGATTTAATTTTCTTTCTTCACTTTCTGTTCCTTTTTCTTTTTTGTTTTTCTAATTTAAATACATACAAACATATGTACATTCTAACGGATTGTGTTTTATTATTCCCCAAGACTCCTTAGGAACTGGTTTTTTCTCTCTTCTCGTTTTTTCCTATGTTTCCATACAGACTTTAAAAGAAATAACATTGCATTGTTGCTGTTGATGATGTTGTTGTTGCTGCTGTTTAAAAATTTCATTTTAAAACTAACCATACGCATATACACATATGTACATACATTGTTATTGTTAAATATATGTACATGATATGATGAGATGATGTGAGTGTAAAACAATTCCATGCGAGAGCATAAATCTCAATAACGAAACTGGTTTTCATTTTTTTCGTTTTGTTCATTATTTGTTGCTGTTACAAACACTGCTTATGCCATAAACACTAAGACAAACATTAATTTTGAAATGAAAAAAACAAAATCAAAATATACAGTAAAACAATTAATTTTAAGTACACCCCTTACCCAGCTCTCTCATTTTAGTACATATTATTACAACGAACGATGTCATGTTTTCTTCATAACTTTTTGATTTTCATGTCTTTTCCAATCATAACAATACGAATGTAATGTTTTTCTCTGAAAGTATGCTGTACTCAAACTTAATTGGTGCACTGTGTAGTGCATAAACACATAAATGGAGAGAATAAATAAGAAAATCGTTAAGCAGGAGCATAGGAGTAAAATTTTACATAAAAAAACCGTGTTTGTCTGGTTGTAAAACTATGAGAGACTGTTGTTAAACATGTGTAAAGAGTTTCTAATAGAGACGTGTGTGTGTGTATGTCTAAGCATAGGAATAAAAATCAAAATTCATAATCAATGCAAAGCAAATCAAAAATACTGGCAAGCAATGCGAAAACAAAATAAAAATGCGGCATAAAAAATCTAAAATACTGACACTCATACCCTCTTTAATTGTTTGTGGAGCCCAACAATATTTGTCATGAAGTCTTATTGCCAATGACAACATTGTTTTATATGTGGAGAGTTTAAGGGTGTTTGTATGTATGTGTAGTGGATTTTACAAAGCATATGAGCGTATGTAGGCTTAGCGCATAAAGCTAGAATTGGACAAACGTTCGCGGAACGTAACGGATGGCTGTCATTGCTTTTCATATTATGAAAATGAACGTACGTTTTGTTACATTCTGCGAACGTTTGACTAATCCTGGCATAACTCTTATGCAAGGCCCTTTAATAGACACGAAAAAAAATACAAACAAACAAGCAAGCTCTCAAAATTTTTTCCACTCAAATGATTCAATTTTTTTTTCAATTTTATTTCTTCTGTTGTTTGTTTTTTTTTTCAACCACTTTATGCAATATTTTAAAAATCTAAAACAATTTGTTTTCATATCTCCAATAACAACAAATACAAATTGAAAGTATTTCTCAATAAATGCTTTATGTTTTCGAAAGATTATAATATGTACACTCTGTCTGTGCATAAGTTGGCTGATGGCATTGGCATACATACGCGTATGCTTATATCACAATTTAGTGTAACACACTTGAATTTGGTTAATCTGTAGACAGGCTTTATGAGTTTTGTTTAATCAGGTTTAACAAATCAAAATCAAAATCAAAATATTCCAGAGATTCCATTAAATTAAGAAGTAAATTCAAATAACACTTCACAGTAATAACTCTCGGCTATAAAATACTGTCAGAGCACTTAATGGTTTCAGCAAAGCAGTGCTTATATTCGAATTCAATTCAATTCAATTTAAATAACTTGGAAATTTTGAACATTTTATTAGTTAAGAGTCTTTATGCGGTACTAATAGTTGGAAAACAATCAACAGAGAAATTACAAGTAAAATAATTTCATGAGTTTCTTTTCAGAAACTCTTATTTATCCTCTTATTTGTCTCCCATTCTTTTAAACACCAAAATTATGACGTGATAACTTTTATTGAAACATCAAATGTCACTTATTTGCACAAATTCCAAACTAAGTGGGGGTCATATTCGTAATCAAACAGAGATAAAAACGAAAACTAAAGAAAATCCAAATAGTTTTCTTTTTTTTTGCCAGATTGTGTTATAATACGACTGTTTTCTATTTTTATACAGTGAATGATAAAAGTACATACATTTCTTTTATTACTTTTTGTTTCTTTAGGGAACATAATTGAGGTTCTAAAACTCTTCTGTCTTCTGTTCTATGTTCTGCAAGTGATAATTTTGCTACTGGAGAAAATGTTGAGGACATTAATCTCAAACTTTTTAATTAATTAAACATTTTTATCAATAAGTTTTCATTTTCTATAGCTTTACATATCGTATAGAGCGGCGAATACAAGTGTAAATTAAATATTACTCAGTATAGCGACATTAGTTAGGTCCGCCCAGAGGCTAGAAAAGATTTCAAATCACTCAGATTACCATAAAAGAAAAAAAATGAGAAAAAAGTAGTAAAAAGGAGTAAAAACCGGGGGAAGAAATAGAAAAAATATTAAAAGAGAGCAAGAGCGGGGGGAAGAAAGATAGGATAGAGAATAAAAATAGAAAACATGTAAACTAATGTCATACATGAAGCCAGAGGCCAATTCTCTAAGGCCGCTGAAGAAACATCGGCTTAGAATCTATAATGTTTCAGACACTTCCACATTATTGTATTTCCTGCAGAAAGAAGGGCTGCCGATATTCCACAGACAAGTTCTTGCTCTGTTAAAAACTTATCAGAATACCCAATAGAATAGATCCACAACCTTCCATCCATTTCCCTTAAGATCGATCAATCTAAATAAGTGTCCTAAGAGAGGCCCTAGCCAACCGCTCCAACATATCCATGATAATACAGAGAACGGTATCGCCCTCTACAACTTTTCAAAAGCCTTTAAGACATCCTTTTTCGATAAATTACTTGGTTTTGTGATTTTTTCAAAAAGTGTTTCGGACATCGAAATGTATTCTACAATTACCATAGAAAAGCTGTCAAATTGTGGCCTGTTCTAGGGAAACAATATGAAAAAATGAGCCTACAACTGTAGTTTCATAATTCACAACTTTTTTTAAATTAAATTAATTTTTTAACCCACTGTACATACGTATGTGTATAGACATACACTTTATGTTATTTTCTCTCTCACACATATTTATTTATCGATCAAATGTATAAAATTATTGACAGAGAAAAAGAATTTTAAGCGAGTTAATGTAGTAAAAAGAATGTAAACAACTCATCATATTCATATATAAGCTCTCTCTCTCTCTCTCTTTCTCTATCTATTTATCTATCTCTTTCCCTCATACACATACTCAGAGCATTAAACATTGTTTTAAACAAAATTAGAAAACCATGTATGCATGCTATAATTCATATATGTATGTATGTATGTATTTATGTATATGTACGGCGTTATATGTGATGTATGTTTCTGTGTGAGTGTGTGTGTGTGTGTGTGTAAGAATATGTTCGATTGTTTCTCTTTCTTGTCGAAACATTTTGAAGAAAAACATGAAAAATAAAAGAATAAGAGGCTTACAACAACAACAACAAACAGTATACCAATGACGAGGTTAATATCCTTAAAGGCCAAATACTAACGAAAAGATAACAAAAAAGCAAAAACACAAAAAAAACAAAGGAAGAAGACAAAATTCAAGGCAATAACACATTATCGTCATAACCACAACATACACACACACGCACACATACACATACACAAGCATATACAAGAACAACAAAACATAAAATCAAAAACCAGAACTTTAAGAACTCTCAGACACACACACACACACATTCACGTACTCATTTCGACAAAAAAAGGGAGAAAGAAATACAACGACAACAGTAACGATAACTTTAACGTTAAAGTAAATAAAAATACGGAAAAAATAGTTACAACAACCACAAAAATAAGCAAACAAATCATGATGATGATGATGATGTTGATGATTTCTTTTGCTCTCTCTTCCTCTCTCTCTCTCTCTCTCTCACTGTATTTATTTCTTAAGAGCATTAACAATAATAACAATAACGTGAACAAAAACGAAGCAAAAAAGAAAAAGAAACACAATATAAAACAGAGATTTTGAATGTCAATACATGAGGATTAAATTTCTTACATATACACACATACACACACACCCAAAGATATTCTTCAAACCTCTTAAAGTATTAAACGAATTACACCCGTTCTCTTTGATGCATATTCAAGAGCAGCAAAGTTAAAGCAACTTCCTTATATTGTATACAAGCACTTACACTCGTACATACACACACGGTACTAATTTGTAAACAGATGTGCGTTGCATGTTATTGGGAATGAATCTTAAACAACAACAACATGATGTTTAATTAAACAGCTGTTAGTTGCTACAATTTAAGAGAGAGAGAGTCACAGATGAGTCACAGTGTGCTCTTTAAACGAGCGTTCGTTACATTTTAAAAGAGCATTGTTTGTGTTTAGCGAGAATAAATATTACTTACCCCCATTTTAAATGACGTCATTTGTAGAATAGCATGTGCTATAGCAAGCAAACATTAGAAAAAATTCTTATACAGTGGGCAACTGAAGTGAAAACGAAAATTAGTCGGTATTTAATTTCATTTCAGAATAAAACAAATTAATAAACTATAAATGTTGTAGAAGACTTTTTCTATAAACGCAATGGCAATAAAACTGCAAGCACAGCAATCTCTCAAAAATGGAATACATGGGTGTATTTGGAAATGCTTATTTTAAATGTAGCGCGACAACAAGCAACGATTCTGCTGTTTCGCTTGAAGGTCAATTTCTATTTTAATTCGCAGCAATGAGAGTCTTAGCTCTAATTGTGAGAGGGTTGTCAATACAATAACATGCATGAAATAGAGGTTTTAAAAATGCGATACATACAATATAACGATTAAAAACGCATAAATGCATTTAAGTGGCTCCATTAATAAAGAATAAATGAATTGTAGATTTTTTATTTGTTTTATTTATGCATTGCCGCTGCTGCCCGCATTGTCATTAATGCTCAAGCAGCTTACCTAAGGCTGCAATTGCAAAATTGTTGTGTTCGCTGTGTTGCTTCTATTGTGTTTATAGCATTTAATAATTTGCACACATGCTTTTGTGTATCTAATTGACTCAATATTGCTTGAGCACTCGAAGAAAAAAATATACTACTTCTATAAGATTGACAACTGCAACCAGACATCTCATGATCACATTCAATATTAGGTTCTTAGCTTCCTATAATTTTGATATCAAAAAAAAACTGTATGAATAAAACTGAATGAATTCCGCATTCCGAAGTGTTACTTTTTAATTGGATTCACACAAATTTTCAAAATTCTGAAATCTTTTTTATTTTTATTTTAGTTGCACATTTGAGTGGCCCACTGTTATTATGATCTCATAGAACTGTTAATAAAATTGTTTCTCTATTTAGTTACACATTGTTATGCTCTTGTATAAGTAAAACTCTCTCTCCCTCTGTGGTTTTATATTTTTAATACACCACAAATTCCAATACACTTACGTGCATACACGTACATTTGTTTGTATTTTATACATACAATCTCTTTTAAAGTGAAATGCACTCTCATCATTAAAATTCAAAACATCATTAAAATTGTATGAGAGAATGTTTTTGTTCTCTTTATTTAATTTTTTTGTTTGTTTTTGTTTTTGTAAAATGTGTGAAATTGTATTAGAAAGTTCTATACGTTACCAACACCAATACGAAACTAAAACAGGCACACACACTCACACATGCAGATACTTTATAGTAGCTGTTGTTACTTGTTGTTGTTATTTCAACAACAATGGCACTCATTGCTGCTGACGTCATAACATTTTATCCTATTTCACGTTTTATTTTTATTTCAATTTCTCTCTTCTTTAAACAAATCCATACAGAGAGTGTGTGTGTGTCCGTATGCATTGAAGTGTAAAGTTTTGCTTTTTATAACCTCTTCCACAGTCGATGTTGGGTGTGAGTTAGTGTATGAGGGGTTATAATGCGTTTGTGCTGTGATGCAAATAATAGACCTGGAATTACACTTTTACTCTGAAAATTGTAACCACAAATTCCCATAATTTTTAAGTATTAATCGTATCCATTACATCTTTTTGTGTTGTGACGTGAAAACTGCTCTGGAACCTAACTCAGGACGAATTGTGTTGTGACCTTTGATGACAGTGAAGCCATAAAGAAAGTTTATCTTCAAACTCTTGTAATTAATAGGAAAAGAAATCGATTTCGATATTTGATTAACACGAAATAACCTTTTTAACCCATGCCACATTATAATTTTAGTAAACAAAACACCGAATTACACGAAATTATATGGTTATCTGCTTTTGATAGCATCTGCCTTTCACGTTTCCATGTGATTTCATTTTTCGTGTTATATATTTCTTGTTCATGTATGTTATTATATTGCCAGCACAAATTATCTCACTGTTAGTACTAATTCTCTCATTCTCATTGCTGCGAATAAAAATAGAAATTCGACTAAATACGCAGCAGCAGCTTCGTTGCTTGTCGTCACGTTGCCTCGAAGTAATCATTTCCATATACACCCATGCATTCTATACTTGATAGATTGCTGTGCTTGCTGTGTTGCGTCTATTGTGTTTTTAGCATCAGGTAACAAGACAAAGCAGCCGCATAAAGCTCAAATAAGCCGACTTTAATCTATTAAAACTTTGGATATTACATTCCAGTAGCTCCACATATATTCCAGACATGTATTGAACTCAGAGAGAAATTTGACTTGATCACGCAATTAATTTGATGATAACCGACCACCGCATATACATACGTACATACATAAATCAGAAGGATTGCTTTCCTGTTTTGGTTTTACATGTTTCGAATAAAATTGAAGACAAAAAAACTGTTCCTTCAATAACGGTTTCTAACGGTGTAGTCGGCTTATTGAGTGCTTAAAACATTTTATTTTTTGTACTCTGCATTGTTTTCCATTTCATTTCATACGTGGCATGTCATTGTTCTTATTTCTTATTGTTTTTGTTGTTGTTGATTTGATTGTTGGGTTTTATTTGTGTTGTTGTTGTTGTTGTTAGCAATTATTATTTATTTCTTCACCTTCTATTTCTGTTTCTTCTTTTTTTATAATACGATTTAAGTATGAAATTCTCTCTCTCTCTCTCGCTCCATCTCTCTCTCTTTTCTATCTCTCTTAATTTGTTTGTTTGTTTGTTTTTTACGTCTTTGGTTTAAGGATTCAAAGGTTAGTTGCCACACACGTTGTATTTTGTATATGTATTTGAAGAGCCATTAAGATTGTTTATGTTTGTATTGATGTTTATTTGCTTCAAGAATTTTCTCTAATGAGACAACTATGACAAGTTGTAGTAGTAGTAGTAGTAGTGGTATGGTAGCAGTAGTCATAGTGTGTAGTAGATAATGCTGCCAATAAAAATTAATACAACACAAAAGATTAAACATCACACACACACACACACACAACAAAGGTGCATACGTAAAGAGAGTGAGAAATATGACAACAGAATGTAT
The DNA here is from genome assembly GCA_936449025.2 of Sarcophaga subvicina. Taxonomy (NCBI): domain Eukaryota; kingdom Metazoa; phylum Arthropoda; class Insecta; order Diptera; family Sarcophagidae; genus Sarcophaga; species Sarcophaga subvicina. The sequence continues at coordinate 1,858,303 of OW388084.2, forward strand.
ATGAGGCAAAGAAAGCAAATGAGCTTTATTTCATATAAAATACAGTGCGTGCCAATTGTAATGCAATAAACGGATATTTATTGAAAGAAAGAAATTTCGAAGAAAATAAATTTTTAATGAAATTGAAAGTTTTAATAAAATATTTAATTTAAAAATTTTCTTCAAAACATTTTCTATATCCCAAGATTAAAAGCACCACTTCTTGAGTGTACTAACCATCACTTGATGAATGAAATAGAGATTTAAGATATGCCTCAAAGAGAGTAGAGAGTATAGATACACTTATAGGGTGCAGTCTGTCCACAACAATATGTGGAACATGTACCGTCAGAGATCTGAGGATGATAACAAAAAGTTGAGAATAGTAGCAAAACACTTCTCAAAGATCGATTCAAGATTTACTTCTATGCTACAAAAGAAAATGGTGTTTCTATAGGCCGTGGTATATGTAATTCGTTTACTATTTACCCCATTGAAGGGGATAATATGTGACAGATGTTTATCTACACCCTGTGTAAAACATGTGTACATATACAGGGCATCGGTATTGAAGTCTTATTTATTTAACAGGGATCATAACATGTCTATTGTTACCCACTGTAAGTGCATACACATTAAAGATTTCATTTCACTTAAAACAAATTAAAGTACCAAATAAAATACATATACACATACATACACATACATTCACAACCATATGCGCACACATTCACTATTTAACTGGAAAAATTTAAAACGAAGAGTAAACTCTCTTTAAATAGCAGTAAGAAAGACTTTTCTTTTAATACACGTATCTTTAAAGCACCGAAACCTTAAAAGTACAAAAACAACAGCAGAAATGAATTCTATTTTAAGCTTTAAATTCTTTAAGGATGTTTTCAGGTCACCAAACAGGATTCTTCGTCAAGAAGCAGAACAAGTATAACAAGTTGTAGATGACATAATCGTCGCGACTTAAGACTTTAATTACCTTGCAAAACAAAGACGTTGAGAGAGAGAAAGAGAACGAACAGAGCAGCAACAGTATTTTAGTTCATAAAGTAACATTTACAGGCATTTTCACAAACACAAGCCCACATATGTTCATATACTCACTCATACACACTTATAAATTAGTCACATTGGGTCACAATATCCACTTGCCAATAATCTCACTACACTCACACCCTTCTCTCACTCTCTCTCTCACCACTCTTATACATTGACCACAGAAATTGAGTAATCTGACAGGAAAACTATGAAGTTATGGAAAACCTAAGGAAAGAAAGGCAATGGGTGGGGAATCAGAGAGATCTGTTAGAAGTGTGGGTATTAAATACGTACATAGAATGGAAGTATAGTGTAATTTGTACGAAAGTGTGCGGTCAGAAGGGATATTTCATTTAAGGATCATATGATCCTACATCATGATGGAGTAGGGTAGTAAACAGTCGACTCTTTTTGTTCCTTTTTTTTCTTTCTTTTTTGTCAGAACAACAAGAAAGTCGCACTCCTTCATGTTCATGTGCTTGTGCTTGCTTCTATTTTAAGCGTATGTATGTATGCATTGGTGTACGTGGTGCTTAGGAATATAAACTCAATACAATTTGTGTTCGTAAAGTATATGGGTGTATGAGTGTATGCGTGCGAGTGCTGTTGTAATAGAGTGCCGTTGTAAGTAAATTTTTCATTCATGTAGCAATAACTCAAGGTCATGTTGTTACATTGACATTTTCGTTTGTTCGTTTTCGTTCGTTATTTTTGTTTCTTGAATTGTTTTCTCTCTCTCTCTTTTCACTCTCCTGCTCTCTGCTTGTCTTTTATTACTTTTTTATATTATAAGTTACGTTCGTTCGTATCTTAATACATATGTATGATGGCAACCATTTAAAATAATTTTTGACTTTTCCTTGTTTCTTATGCTCTCTACTCCCGTAGCCCATCATTTTTTTAATCAAATTATTGAAAACAGAAGAGCAGGTAATTATTTGCCAGCAAATGTAACACCATTTGGAAGTAGAAGCAGAAGTTCAAAGAGAAAAAAAATACAAATTCAAGGAATAGCGCACACAAAGGAAATGCAGAGGGAAAATGAAGGTGAGATTTTGAATATTTTATTACATTCCCTAGAACGTCAAAGAAAGACAAACAGAGAGCCAGCCAGCAAGTATAATAACAAATTTTCAATATTTCAGTAGAAATAACAACGACAACAATAACGGCAAGGAAACATTAGACTGACAAAAGCGTCGGCCAAAGATCAAAGGAAGTCACAGATTTAAGGAAATTTTTAAAATAAAATATTCGTAGTAATATTCGGAATGCTTAATTAAGTTAGCGATACTATCTTACAATAAAATTCCAAAGAGAAAACGTTATTATATTCAAGGCAAACGAAACTCAAAAAAAAAAAAAGAATTAAAAAATAATAAAAAAAAATGTAAAAGTATTTTCGCTCAATTGTTTTGGTATTTAAGCAAACATCAAAAGAATCGAATAAAATTCTGATACAAGACTACAAGGCAAGTGAGGCAAAACATTTTAGTTCTGCTACATATGGCCGAGCGTTGTTATGCTTTGATTACGATTGATTACGTTAAGTTAGTGGGCAAGTTTAGTCGAAAGTTCACTTGGAGGCCATAAGCCTCATTGTGTTACGTACTCTGACAATGAAACCTTCTTCATCCAGTTCCACAAATATTCCATGTAGTGGCCTTGAGATCAACTAGCGCAACCCATACTTCTGACAAGTCCACACACAGATGACAGTAACACATTTCTAAGGCAGCCACGCTTGTCGCAACTGCTTACAGCGATGTGCCACAGTTCAGAGTCAGTTATTCACACAGCAACGGATGCCAAGCGAATCTTATTCTTCTTCATTATAACATACATTCCTACGCCAGAATAGGCCACAGCAATATGCTTATAACTAGGAAATGAAATCGATTGATTTCGTGTAGATCAAAGCAGCCGTAACGAAAACTTCTCTTTTTTATTATCCTGCTTCTCAACACATTCCCACATGACAGTATATTACCAAAGTTATCCGGTTAATGATCGCTTCAAACGTATCATGCAATCTGCGTTGGCCTGGTCCAATTGGCAGCAGTTGTATCCAAATATAGAGCACTACACTTCTGCTATGGATAATAAGCTTAGCCACTGATTACCGTGTGTCATCGTAATGGTTCATTTTGCAGTGGTTGAACATAAAAATTAATTCCCATCTTCGACATTCAACGTTTCTGGGCATTAGCTCCTCGTATGACAGCCAATGGTTTATGCACGTACTTCTTGAGTTTGATGAAAATTTTTTCATTGATTGACATTCTATTACACACTACTACTATCCAGGTATAGCTTGAAATAGACTAAGTTTTGGAGTTTGATCGATGTCCTTCAGTTGGAGGACAGCTAAACTTTTCTAAAATTATGCTAATGCTGGTATAAAAATCTATTTCGTTCAATGCTGATACTCACATCCAATATAATTAGCCTTAGCATGAGTCAATTAGCCACGATTTTCTAAAAACTTTTTACATTTTCTTTTAGTTTTTCTAATTCGAAATTAAGTTATTTGTGGCATTCGCCAAATTAAAACATTTTAATTGCTTTTATATTCAATATAAAGAAGAAAAAGGAAACGAAACAGAAATAAAAACAATTTTCTTTTCGTTGAACATTAAATGGCCCAAAAGTGTCATAAAGTTTATGGTTTAACAGCAAAATATTGGATTTAAACGTTATTTTTTTAGCCTTAAGTGGCACTTACAAAACATTGAAAAAAAAATGGTCAAGACGATGATCAGAATTCGAAAATAATCAAAAAAAAAATCAAGTGATTTTTATTTCCCCTTCAGCCAATAGCTGTGCTTCGCATGGAGATTAAAAAATTGACACTTGTACTCACACACAGACAACCGAATACGGTGGCATATTGCAACTCTAAGCGATGCTTAAACGCTTAAAAAAACAAAAAATAAGTGTGAATGTAATAAAACGCCATGAAATATCCTTAAAAGTAGAAAAAAAAATTGGAATATCTTTCAATATATTTTTACAGGCTTTTTTTCGTTCTTTTCATTTCTTATTCTGTTTTCCTTACAGCCATCCAACAGAAAAAATCCATTTAAATGACCACAATTTGATACTTCCGCTTAAAATGTCACACGAATTGTACACAGCAACACAAACACTAACAAAAAATACAAAGCAAAGCAATAAGAAAAAACAACTCAGCTTTAATAGCAACAAAAATAAACAGAGAGGCAAACACAAAAACAAAAAGAAATAGGGAGAGTATCAAAAAAAAGAAGGACAAACAATGTCAAGCATAGTCAACCACAAACAGAACGGTTGGTTGTAGAAGTGTGTAAAGCACACAGTGTAGGTGTTTGTAAATACATTTACCAGAGCCAGAGAGACAGAAAGAAGTGAGTATTGGCCCCACAGCCTTACTAAATATTATTAAAACGGAAAAAACCAGATTTTTCAATGTGTTAATAAAAATGACCGTGGAGAAATGTATACCACGTTTTTCCTTTTTTTTTTCTTTTTTTTTTGTTGTAACAGTGTATGTAAAACTGGCAATTTGAGTGTTCTTTTTCGTTTCGGGATATTTGTAAATATTGGATTTGTGTTTGTGTGTCTGCTTGTACGACAGTATGCATTTCATTAAGTGAAATGTCATTTAGTAACGACCACAAACTACACCCAAAGAAAAATTATAATTAAAAGAAAAACATTAAGTTTTTCGTGCGGAAGGTCTATTTTGTAAAATTTACAGAATTTAAATTTTTCTGACATGATTTTTCATTATTACATACATACATACATACATATTTATTATATTATTAAAAGAAATAAGCGTAAATTTATATTAAAAAAACTTGTTTTTTAAATTTAATTTTTAATTTTTAACTATAACAATTACTTCGAGTGTATTTATCACTTTGTGTGTGTGTGTATACGTTAGTATATGTAAATGTATACGAAAAAGTAGCAGTTTTCCCTCATATTTCACTTAAAACTGCCCAAGGAGAGATGTGTGTGTGTGTGTGTGTGTGTGCGTAAATGTAAGCGTGAGTATAATTTTAATACACCCATTAAACACTCTCTTCCTCTTCAGCAAATACACATATACACTCACACACCCACCGATTCAATGAAAGAATATTGGCAGGTTCAAACATTTTTATGAAAGCTGCTCATAACATAAAACAGAAGCTATTATAACAACAACAACTAAATTGAAAAAACAAAAGAAAATGTTTAGAAAAATAGCCGTAAAGGGAAGGAGAAAGAAAAAGAAAACAATAGAGAAAATGAAAATAATTATTATAATGGTAACGGAACGTTTTTAATTTATTTCTCATGATGCTCTTAAATAAAGTCATTCATGTTCTGGTTTTATTACACAGTCAGAGTCATCAAACCAAAAGACGCTGGATGCTGGTTGCTGGCTGCAAGCAGCGTTTATTATTATTGACGGACTCTCTCTCTCTCTTACGTTTCCCTTTTTTAATGTTATTGTTTTATTTAATAATAACAACAGTTTCATCTTGAGGGTCTATGTGACCCATCAGCAGCGTAGAAGCTAACCGATAAAGATTTGTAAATAGACTTCCTTAGTTTCTTTGTTTGACAAATTATTTAAACTTTATGAACTAAATTAAGAGAAATTCATGTTTGTATATAGATATGAGAATGAATCATTCATTCATTCATAAATAAATAAATCAATAAATTCATGAATTTTTTAATTATTTTTTTCTTTTAATTCTTATTGCATGAAGGTTTAAAAAATTTGATGGAGACATTAAAGCGTTCTTTTAGGCTTAAGCCAATAAATGCAAAATTATATGCAGCAAAATTAGTAAAAAAAAATTTTGCTGCATTCATTCATTTTTCATGCAGCAATATTTTATTTCGTTTTCAAATACAGTAAAAAATAATATGATAATTAATATTTGAAACCCCTAAGGTATGTTTAATAAATCGAAATTTATTCATTCATATTCAACCACTGTTAGTAAGGAAAAAAATTTAATCGTAATTTTATTTAGGCTTAAGGCCTATTTCCTAAGGTCAGCAAATAGAAAGATTTTTACCCTTTTCTGTGATGGTTCATGGCAATAAAAATGTTTTCAAAATCGATTTTGAAATTGGAGGCCTATTTACCAGCTTAAAACGTTTAAAACCAAATTATGATAAATAAGACATTAATAATTTTAATAACTGTTGCAGCAGCTACAGCTAAGAGTGCAGTTACATTGTGTTGGTAACAATTTCGGGTGATGCTTTCTTTAATTTGTTTTGCAAACAAGAACAAAAACGAAACTAAAACAATACTAGCTTTGCAACCCACTATTTATTACAATGTTCGAAGCAGTTTCAATTTCATTATTTAGATACTTAGGGTAGGGTATCATACGTTTCGTTGTGATTTTTTTACTGTCTTTCTTTGCTTTGATTTTTTAAATAGGCTTGCTTCGCATATTTCATTATTTCCCTTTCCAGTGTATTCTTTTATAATCTATACATCTGTTAATTAAAAATAAACCCAAGCCATAACAATAGATACGAACGTACATATAAATTTGCACGAACTAAGCAAAAGTTCTTTGATTCTAATAGTCCCTTGAATGATTGGTTGTTTGGCCCCTCAAGTCTTTATTACCGTTGCTAAATCATTAATTCATGCTCTTTCAATAATGTTTTCTTGCTTCTAACCCGTTACTTCTGTTTTATAATTTTTTTTTGCTTTTTTGTTTGATTTTATTTTCTTTAAATATGCATGCTTCTCTATTTTTAAATTATTGCCAACAACAACAATATCATTTTTAATGATCATTAACATCAACCTACGAGTGAAACGATCATGAACAACCGTTTTCATTGCACTTTTTCCAATTTATGTTTTGTTTTGTTTTTGTTTTTTTCTTTTTTAACTACAAAGAATGACTCTCAATGGAGTTACTCTCTCAACAGAGTCACACTCTTGGTGGCTTCAAACCAAACGAAACACACAACCTCAAACCTGATGTTCCAACCAACAATTGGCATGAAAGCTCCCCACACTTGAACAAATAATGCATGAACACAAGATAAGACATCACTGATCATTTGAAGACTATTTTTTTTTTGCTTTTAAATAACAACAACAAAGATGATTGTTTTTGCAGTTTAAATACACCGTCAGAAAAAAACAAAACAAAACAAAACAAGAAAAAATAAGTTAAAGAAACACTTTTGCTTTCCATCGAACTTCAGTTCTTTTCAGTTGATCGCAACGAAGAGTCGGTGGCTTAACTATTGAACGGACCGGGTTGAAACGATATTTTGATTGTTTGAGGGAAAATTGCAAAAAAAGAAAAAAAATAATAAAGTTTTCCTTTTTCTTAACGAAATTGTTTAACGGTCGCTTTTGTTGTAAATAAAATTGAAGAAAAGTTTTCTTGGTTATTGAAAAGGAAAAATTATAAAAAAGAATTCAAAACAAAATTAATTCCAACGTAAGAAATGAATGAAAAGTAATTGAAAAAAAGTTATTATTCAATTAAAAGATAATTAATTTATTATGTTATTTAATTATAATATTAATAATAAAACATATTAAATAATAATGAAATTAAATTCGAAATACACGGTGGAAAATTAATTGAAATTCAATTAAAGAGATCGAGAAAGTGAAGGAAGAAATTTATTTAAAAAATAATACAATAATAAAAATAATTTTAAAAATTAAAACAATTCAATTGGAATTAACCCAAAAACCACTAACTAAATAATATTATAAATTAAAAACGAAAGAAATTAAAAAATTAAGAAAATAAAAAAATAATAAAAGCACAATTTGTCCACCGAAAGCCTAAAATATTTATAAAATGTTTCAAATCGTTTTTTTGAAATCAATTTTTTTTAAATTATTAGAGTTTAAATGTTAAATAGAAAAAAATTAATTTAAACCTTAAAAATAAAGGCAAAAATAAAATCCTATTCAAAATAATTTTTTAATTAGTTTTTAAAATAAGAATCGTAATTAAAATTTATTAAAACCCTGTTTGAAGAAATTCGTTATCATTCGACAATTTGCCCGAAACCAGATCGACCGTATTGTCATGATCAAAAAATTATATTTAGCCACGAGCAAATATTTTGTCAGCGCAAAGTCATTAGAAGGCCCCTTGACAAATATCATTAAAAGATCAATCAACACTATCGCTTGGGAAATAGTAGAACTCAGCAAAAAGTTCATCATTACTACACCCAATACATATTGGCCTGCTATAGTTCACTAATAACATGCTTAATGGAACCACTTAAGTGAAATAAACCGAAAAAAAATTAGAACCTAGATGGCGGAGATGCTTTCTAGCAACATAATGTAAAAGGAACGATTAAGAACGGATAAAAATAAACGAATTAAAAAGCGAGACAAACATTTAGAACCTTAAACACATTTTAAAAGAGCGAAACATGAAATACATGTACCCACAGAAGTTGACAGAACGCAAACATTCGAGAACAGAGGCCATACAAGACTCCATCGGCCAAATGGAAATTGGGAATTAGTCAAACATTTACGGAACGTAATGTACGTACGATTACCAAACAATGGGTGGCTGGAACCAAACCCGTTCGTATATCTGAAGATAAACTTAAGTAGGCACATAAAACTTAGAGTGAAATAATATTATGAGAAGAAGGAAAAGTGATTGAAAATAATTTGTAGTTCCATTTGAGAAACAGTGCTGAAATAATGGCCACAACTTAGGGACTTACTCATAATCTGGACACATAATCGCAAGCTGAGAAATTTTGCATAACACCACTCTATACCTTGAACACCACTAAAGGAAATTATTTTTGCATAGAACCATAAAGTGCCACATGGAAAGCTAAATATCATTGACATCAAGGTAAAGCTCAGTATTTGCTTATATTACGTTCTATTACGTTCGATATTGAGCCAGACGTTGAGCAGTATAGAATTGATACACCTTTAAAACGAGCATTATTCGAAAAAAGTCTAGAATATGGAACCAGACACATATCGCAGGACTATTTGAAATCCATTTTGCCGATAGTGATTAGAAAACATAGCCTTACACGCCTTATTATCCATCAGTTGTTTTGATTGAAGCATAATGTTTTGACTGGAATACACCACACTTCAGAACAGTGTATCAAGAAAACAGTGTTCTTAAATATCTAAAAAAAATTTGGTACTTTTTGTAAAAATAATACTTTTGTATTAAAATGTTTCTCTTTGTAAAAGGACTTAAAAATGTACATATTAAAAAGTACTTTCTGTAAAAAAAAAGTACCAAATTTATGACTTTTTATTGATTTTTAAAAGAATGTGCGATGGATGATGGTAGGCTTGGAATATTTTAAATTTTTCTTTAAATTGCGTTATTGCCTGAGTGACTGAGTAATTGAACAATGAATTGGTTTGAGTGTATTTATACTATGAAATCAATATTAGCCTGCAATAAAAACCATAAAAATAAGCAAAAAAATGGAAAAAAAAAGTGAAAACTGGTAGAGAAAAATGTTACAAAAACAACAAATTAAACCAGAAACTGAAAACCGAAGACCGAAAAACATACATTTTAACACATCAAATGAACTTGAGTTTGTAAACTTAAAAACCATGCTACACTGTTACTCACTATATAACCAATCGACCGACCGACCACCACTACCACCAACAAACACCACTACAAACAAGTAAAGTAGTATTAAAAAACAACAGCAACGACATATGTATGAAAACTATAAAAATAAAATTTTTGCAATAAAAATAAAAATAAAATTCAAAATATTGGTCAACCGAACAGAAAAAAAATTTCATAAAAAAAAAATTGAATAACAAAAAAAGAAGAGACGTGTAGAGAAGAGAAGCAGATACACTGTAGAAAGAGGCTGGACTCACAAGTAAGCAAAATAAATGCAGATTAAAACTAAAAACAACAACGAAAAGACGGTCAAACACTTAGAAGAGAGTGCCAGTGTTTTGTTTCTCAGCGAAGAATGCACACATGCATACATACACATCCATAGATTTACAATAGCAAAAATACAAAAATACAAGAATACAAGAATTATAGGCAAGTGTTATAAAACACTGTGATGCTCCATCTCCATTAAAATATGATGACATTGATTGTATTTTGAAAAAAAATTTACAGAGAGTGGCTGAAAAGAGAGGCCAAAGAGAGTGAGAGAGCCACACTAACCCAAGCAATATTTCGTATTTTTTTTAAGGCAGTTATGACCCCAAATTACAGCAAAAACAACAACAATTGCAGCAACAAAAAATATTCAATTACATCCGTTTTATTACGCATCTTCTGTGAACAGTTAAAAAATGAACATAAAAAAACGAAAGAAATTATTTTTTAACAACAAAAACATTGAATACATACTAAAAGCCATAATAACAATAACAATAAAAAAAACCACGTTAAATAAAGTAAACAATAACAACAACTACAGCAAAATAAAAAAAAAGCGTTTAAAGAAGAAAAAAAAATTGCATAATATGCCAGTCAACCAGCCAGCCAGCCAGCCAACCAACCAACCAGATAGTCATTGAATAAATTGATCGTGTTAATAATGATGAAGACGACAATAAGATGACGACGATAATGACGTTGATGTTAATGTCTAAAATCATTATGACGTTAAGCCAGCTTCTACAAAGTTAATGAAGAAGATTTAAAGAGAAAACAACTCTCATAATATTTGAAGAAAAAGAGAAAAACGAAAAAATGTGAAGAATTTAAACAAAAAATAGCACAATTAAGGGAAAATTACACGTCTAAGGTGGTTATGCTAGCAACTGCTTATATTCCTGTACATATGCATGTGTTTGTACTGCACAATTGCATGGAAGTTAACATGAATGATAGACTAGTTCTGTTTGCTTAAGAAAGCAAATCAAATGGAAATTCCAATATTTTTGATTCCAAACAAATTATAAGCAAATAAACGATATTTCTATAGAATGGAAAGAAATCCAAGAATATGCATGGAGCAGACAAATCGGATCAGAAGTAGTCAGTATTAACAACTATTAAAGTGAATTGATGCAGTGAGGAAGTGTTGAACAAATTTGTTCAGAGGTCCTATATTTGTTCTAGCCGCGATGGCAACATGACCTATCTTCTGGTACTTACTTACTTATTTGGTCATTCCTTCAGTCAGAATTATGAACCTAGTTTCTCACATCACTTATGTTGTGTGTGTTAATTGTATCTATGAGTGGCGGGACCTACAGTTTAAAATCGACCCCGAAGGACAAATATTTAAGGAACTTTATAAATAAAATAAAAATATAAATTCATGTCAGTCAGTTCATCTTACTACAGTGCGAGCACGATTATCGCAACCTTTGATTTTTGCAACATAGAAATTTATTACATTACAGTCTTTATATGGGCAACTTATTTTAAAAACGACTCTAAATAAGTGCAACATAGTATTTTTTCTTTTGTATTTCTTGTTCAGAAACATCGATTTGTCAATTTGCTCATATTTAGACAAAAAACATCATTTAAAAAAATATTCTTATTTACTTACTGCGTTTTACTGCTTCTTCATAACATGCCTATGTTGAAACATGAAAGCCATTTTGTACAGTTAGATATTCATACAATTTAAAAAACAATGGTCGATTATTGCAATTTTTCCGTAATTACAACAGTCTAGATTTTCTTCAAGTTGCGGTAATGGAGGTCACACTGTAATAAAAGAAATATTCGTTCAAAGAAAAATTTAAATAAACCAAAATATTATAAAACAAAAAAAGAGATATTTTGTAATTAAAAATTGTAAATAAAAAAAACACTAAACAAAAAAAAAACTCATTTTTTAATTACAAAATAAAACATGAAATTAAATTAAACCAAAATAAAATTTTAATTGAATTTTTACTTTAACAATTAAATATTAAAAATAAAAAATAAAATCTTTTAAAAATAAAAATAAAAATCTAATTTGCAAAAATATTAAAAAAAAAATGTTTCTCAATTAAAAATTTCAGGTTGTTAAATAGAAAATAATTTTTCAAAAGCTTTTCTGTGTGTCTGTGTATGTGTGAAATAAAAAATTAATTAAAAATCAATAATCGATGTAAAGTTTAACAACAATTTCACCCCCAAAGGTAAGTGTGTATGAAAGTACTTTTAAAATAATAAAAAATCATGACTTTATGTTTAAAATATTATATATTGAATTAATTAATATTGAAATTATTAAACATTATGTTATATTATGTACTATGCTTGTAGATATATATGTACCTCCCTAATAGCAGAAATCTTTTCCATCCGAGCAAATATAATATTACAGTGTTAACCTTAAAATAAAAAAATTTTTAATTTCTATAATAATTTCTTAATAAAATGATACTTTCTTTTCTTTTTCAGTTAAGTTTACTTTAAAATACCAGTTTAATTTTCTTCTTTTAGTTTTTTTAAGAAATGCCATTAAATGGCAAAAATAATTTTTTTCATATATAATGTGTTGAGTATTTTTTTACGGATAATTTCCCTTTACTTTATAGTTTTATTAACTCTTTTTAATTTAATTTTTTTTCTTCTATTTTTTAATGATATTTTTCATTTCTTTAAAGAAAAAAAAATCTCATTTGATTATTGACCGCAAACACCCACATTATTATACATTATTATGCTGATTTGTTTTTGAATTTAAATTCACAATCAAACAGTCATGCTTTCAACAAATAACAAGAAAAAAAATGAAATCAAACAAAATAAAATTGCATTCAACACAATAAGTTGATGAGGCAGTAGTTTAACCCTTTAACAAACCAAAAAAAAATCGTAAAAATTTAAATTGAATTTGACATTCTTTTAAAGCATTTGCAGTGGCAATAGAATTAAATTTCAATTTAATTAACAAACTTAACCGCTTTACAGCATTTGGTAAATGCTTCTCTGCCCTATTGGGCCTATTCAGTTTACTCAGACAGTGTCATTAATTTATGTTAAGGGGGAAGCTATCAGCTCCTGGATTTCCATGGATGTCGCAGTGATCTAGTGGATAGTGTGTTGGCTTATTAGACGTGAGACTTCAGTTCAAACCCCAGGTCAGGCATCTTCAGCTAAACGAAGGAGCAGATTTCTGTCAAAAATTCTGGGAGTAAAAGAAATTACCATGAAAAGTTTCTCAAAAATCTGTCGTTAGGAGTCGACTTAAAACTGTAACAACTTAAGTGGTGCAAGAAACTAGGTCGTAATCCTGACTAAAGGAAAAATTATATATGTATGTATGTGCATCGTATTAGATTTTTCTCCAATTGTGGTAACTGTAGGCTCCATAGTTTTTTGTCTTCACCTACCATGAGTTCTTATTAGACAATCGTCAGTAATGTCTTCTGTAGAAGCTATGGGTCTGAGGAAGGGGACGAGACCCTGCCCTTCTCATAAAGAGACTGAGGTTTCTGAATTCTTATTTTCTCATATCTTTGACCCGAGGTCGAAAATTACTGCAATAGCAAAATTTGTGGAATCACAATGTTCCTAAATGTTGGCCTAAGTGGGACCATTTGCTTTAAGGGGGGTTCGCCACCTAACCTACCGTCTATTTAAATTCTTAACTCCTATCTTCCTTTAACACTCTCTATGGAAATGATTTCGAATAATTTCTTGAAGAATTTATTGTTATATGGAACGCTTTGGATCTCGCTTTCAAGACAGTGTAGTTTTTTGTAATGTTTGTATTATTACAAGGCCTTTAGAGGGTTAATTTTTATTGTCTTTTAATTTTTTTACAACTTCACGAAATCTTTATTAAACAATATGTTGGCATTTTTATGTCTGTTTTTTTTTTCTTCTCAAACGCTTTTGTATTTATTTTTATTTTATTTTCTTTTCATTTAAATTTATTTTTTTTTTTTTTGTTAAATAAGCCGGTTGTTACCTAATTTTGTTTTGTTTTTTTTTAATATTTTATGCATAATTGTGTTATTTATTCAAAAATGGTTTTTTTCTAATTTAACGTTTATGAAGAAAAAATAATTTTTTTATAAAAATCATTGATTGATTAATTTTGTAAAATTAATAAAATTAATAATTAAAATTTATTATTTTAATTTTTATAAATATAATATTGTACTGTACTAATCTATATTTTTAATTTATAATTAAAACGAAGAATTATTGTTTTCCTGGAGTCAATTACTTAAAGCGTTTTAAAAGGCAAACATTTGTAAACACAGTATTTAAATTGATTTAAATTATTTTAAAAAAAACTAAAAAAAAACAATAAAACATATATTTTTAATTGTTAATTATTTAATTAAAACAAAAAAAACATTATCATTGGCTTCCGTATATATGTATGTACATATTAACAAACAATTGTAATAAGTTATTAACAGAGAAATATTTAGAAACTAAACTGAATAAATTATAAAATAAAAAATTTTTAATAATAAAATCGTTTTTTTTTCTGAATAATAACGATTTCGTACTCTTACATAACATACATACATAATTGGTATTTACAATCATCCAGTCAGGAATATGGACCTAGTTTCTCACAACACTTATGTTGTGTGTGTTGATTTTATGCATGGGTTGTGGGGCCTACAATTTAAAGTCGACTCCGAACGATACACTTTTGAGACACTTTTCGTGGCAATTTTATTTGCTCTCAGAGGTTTTGCCAGAAATCTGCTGAGAGGAAGTCACCGAAGAAATATTTTTTCATATTTTCGTTTTGATGTCTGACATGGGATATGAACCGTGACCTTAAATCTAATAAGCTAACACGCTACCTTCTACACTACGGTGACATCAACGAACTCTTATCGGACTGAATTTACAACCAAATTTCAAACCAAGGAAAATCAATATAAAACAGTTGAGTCGTTTAGATGTTATAGCGGATACAGTACGTAATCTTTACTTAATCAATTGGGGCATTACATTACGTAACTCTTTAGTCAGGATCACAACCTACTTTCTTACACCATCCATGTTGTGTGTGTTAATTGTACCCAGGACATACAGTCTTAACGACAGATTTTTGAGAAGTTTTTCATGGCAAAGTTTATTTATTCTCAGAATTTTTGCCAGAAGATTGGGGGAGGAAGCCGCTTAAGTAATATTGGGTGAGGGTTGAACTACGGCCTCACGTTTAATAAGCCTACTAAACTACGGCGTCTTCAAGTGCTGATATACATACGAGTACATAGTAAAATTATATTCCAGTGGTCCATAGCCTACCAACCTTCATTACTGAGCAGAGCACTGTTATCGTTATGATGTAGAGTAACAAAACAAAATTGAAATGATATTTGGCAAAACCACTTAAAATATTATGGCAACAACAATAAGAACAACAAAAGCTACCACATTTTAACCATAACAACAAACCAAAAAACTTTAACCATAAAATATGCAGTTTTGGCGTCTTTTTGTTTTTTATTTTTGTTTAACAAACAAAATCATGAATAACAAGAACAGCAAAAAACAAAAAGACAAAAAATAATAAATTAAACAAAAAAATAATGTGTATATATTTTAAAAGTCTACATTTTAAAAGCGAATTGAAACCAAAAATAAAAATAAAAACAAACCAAAAAAAATCTACAAAAAGTGTATTAAACTTCTTGGAAGTGAAAGGGCGTCGAACCGGAATTTAAAGAACTCGTTTAAATCAAAAAACGTAAAAAAAATACAAAAAAAAATTTTAAAAAATGTTTTTTTTTTTTGGTAATTTTAGAGCGATAAATATTAAGAAAAAAAGAAATAAAATTATAGAAATCCAAAAAAATAAAAAAAACTTGGAAATTCTAATTAATTTACTACATAGCCGCCAAGTATTTTAACATTTCAAAACTAGATTTTCAAGACAATTCTAAAAAAAAAAATTTGTTGTTATTTAAGCCTATGATAAAATTAATAATATTATTATTAAATGAAAATACACACACACACACATACACATTCACTCCCAATATTTAGTTGTATTCCAGCATTGGTGTTTAGATTGTTAATAATTAAAGATTTAATGAGCAAGACTAAGTGACTAAATGACTAGACTATACCTACTATATGTATGTATATCCAAAACAAGAATAGGCCTTTTTCTTTTCTTTTTGTTTTTTTGTTGTAAAATGAATTATTAAATTCTTTAATTAATTTAATTAATAAATTTACAACTAACAAAAGCAAAAACAAAAGAATTGTCTTAATAGATCTCTCCTCTCACTCACTATGTATCTCCATAACCATACAATGTTTGTTTATTGAAATTAAAAGCGAAAAAAAAACTTTCAATTCTAAAAGCTTCTTCTATAAACAATCGAGGAAAAGTTTAAAAATAAATTAAATATTAGAATATAAAGGAAAAAAAGAAAACAACATTTACCCCATGTGTGGTCTGTTCACGGAGGAGAGCTTAACCATGCCCTGTGTGTAAAGATAATCTCAAATTTAACTAGCAAAGGTAACAACCCAAATTTTTAACAAAACCAATGTTAAAGTTAACAGAGCAATGTCATGAGTTTAACAGAGGTTACAATAAATTGTCCAGGAAGTAATCATCCAAATATGCGAAATCGGAGCATAGAATTTTATTCCATTCCTGTTCCTGAGTGCAACAGTTTCTCTGGTACTTCGCAAATGTTTTTGAAAATTGAAAAACATTGACCAAAAAAAAATATATTTGTTTTAACAATGTCTGGGGAAGATGATCGATATTGTGGGAAAATGGAACATGCTGCAGGCATTCCACTATACATAAATTGTAGCCTAAGGTGTCCCTAATTCCCCGTGTCTTCGTCCTCATGTACACAGTTTGGTCACATGGCGAAGCTCTTGTGACCAAATCTATGCAGGTATTTTCGATGAACAGTTAGGGACTGGGTTCAGCTTCCAATGATTGTTCTCCAACAAAGGGATTTCATCTTTCATTTATCTTTAAACCGTTCTCTCATCACGACTGTCATTTGCTCATGGCAGTCATCACTTCATCCACCAATATGTCTATCGGTATTATTTTTTCCAATACCAGTACCGCTTCATCAGATATTGTCCTGTAACCACTTATTAGTCCCATTGTGCTTAGGGGATACATACATACATATATAATTAGTCATTACAGCCCTTCAGTCGGGATTACGGCCTAGCTTCTTACACCACTCGTGTGTGTTAATTTTTATCCAAAATGGCGAATCCTGCAATTTAAAGTCCACTCCGAACGAAAGATTTTTGAGAAACTTTTCATGGCAATTTTATTTGCTCTCGGAGTTTTTGCCAGAAATCTGCTGAGAGGAAGTCACCGAAGAAATTTGTTTTCATATTTGCGTTTTGATGTCTGACCTGGGGTTTGAACCGTGGCCTTACATCTAATAAGCCAACACACTGCCTACTAGACTACGGTGACTTAGGGTATACACCGCGGATAATTTTCTCCATGTCGTCCCTACGTAGAGTGTTTCCAACCATATTGGGCAGCGTACATGTATACATTAAACTTAGAACTTGGTTAATGGGCCTGCATAAAATTAGTTTTTTTCGCAATCACTTCACAGTCTCTGTTATATTTGCTATTCATGCTCGCTTTCATTTCAAAAATGTTGTTGTTGTTGCGAAAAACTACTCCAAGAAATCTCATCAAAAATAAAAAATCAATGAAAAACACAAAAACGCAACACAAATAGGAAGGAAATATATGCTGAATGATGTTGTAAAACATTTTCTTTTTTTTTTTGTTTTTGTTTGTTTTTCTTCTTTGAATATGGCTTTGTTTGAGCGAAAGAAAAGGTCAATTGCATGTTTATTTTTGTTTTTTTTTGTAATTTGTTGTTTTTAGTTTTTATTAAATAAAAAAAATAAAACAAATTATTTTAATTCAATTGGTTTTTAAAATTCAAAAATAAAAATAAGAAATATTTCATGTTTTATTTTTAATTTCATTTTTTTTTTGTGTTTAATTGTGTTTCAGTTGTTTGTAACACAATAAATTCATGGTGATTTGGGGAAATAAAAATGAAAATTTAATAAAAATTTTTTAATATTTATTTAACACGCTTGTTTATTGGCCATTGAATGAATGCTTCAACAAAATATAATTTATTCTTGTTCCAATACATACATATGTATGTACATAAGCATATACATACATATATCAGAGCTTATAATTGATTTTAAATAAAAATTTAAACACAAAAACTAAAAGCAAAAAAAGGAAAAAAATGAAAAGAAATTAATTCAATATGAAGTTTTCATTTGTGTTTAAAAGGAAAATAATTTCATTTCAGGCAAATAGTCCAAAAAAAAATTAGCATTAGGGGTATTCATGTTAGAAATAACAACCGGCACTTTATATTAAGTTATTAAAATTATTGATACCACAAACAATTCTATCTACACAGAGAAAACCATCCCGAATTCAAAATAAATCATGAATCGCCATAGTCTAGTAGGTAGTTCAAACCCCAGGTCATAGATCAAAACGAAATATTTCTTCGGCGACTTCCTCTCAGCAGATAGATTTCTGGCAAAAACTCTGAGAGTAAATAAAATTGCCATGAAAAGTTTCTAAAAAATCTGTTGCTCGGAGTCGACTTTAAACTGTAGGTCCCACCACTCATGTATGCAAATAACACACACAACATAAGTGGGTGTGAAAAACTAGGTCCATAATCCTGACTGAATGATTGTAATGACCAATTATGTATGTATGTATGTATGTATGTATGTATGTTTGCAGAAATCCTTACGTTAGAAAGCTCAGTCAAAGACCTCCGTCTCTTTATGACAAGAGCAGGGCGCTGACACTCCTCCCATGGCCCATAATACCTTCCTGCTGCGAACGAGACTGAGCTTCCCTGTAAAACGAGTGTATACTATCAAAACTGACTGAGGCAATCGAAATAACTATGCCGTGTAACATGTCTCTAACGACTTATATAGAAAAACAAATTGTTGACAAAATTCCATCTGCAAATCGAATTCCATATCTGAAACGGATGGCCATTGATGATGAAAATTTCTAATGAAATCCTTTGATCCTTTAAGGTGAGCCAGCATATATGGCGGCCAAACCCGAATTCACGTCCAAGAGGATTTAATTGCATGATTCGAAAAGCTTTAGATATTACTCTCTAGATCTACTTAATTTATTTAATTGCTCATTACAAACCTTGAGATAGGATTACTATCTAGCTTCTCACACCACTTATGTTGTGTTAGTTATCCATGAGTACGTTAAAATGCAGATGCCAGTTTAATGTCAACCTTAAGCAACAGATTTTAAAAGCTTTTTTCTTGGCAATTTTATTTACTCTTTGACTTTTTGACCAGCAGTCTGCTGAGAGCAAAGGTTTTTTCTTTAACAATTCTTTGCTACAAAGCTAAAACGTTTTATTTAATTTCAAGAATGTGATACAATTTGTAGGCATTTCTTGCCTTTTAATCATGAAGAAGTGAACGAAAACCTGCCTTCTTATTTATGCCTTAATTTGTTATGTTTGTGAGTACCATACTTGTTTCTCTAGTTGTTGTTGTATTTTATTGTTATTATTATTGTTCCTAAATACACAAATATTTAAACATGGTTAATTTGTTTATTGAGCACAATAAAAAACACAATTTAAATGATTATTTATTCAGCGTCTATTTTAATAAACTCATGGAGGATGATGGGAAAAGAGAAGTACAATGAAAAAGTTCTTAAGGCCTTATTTCTATACCACTTACATACATAAATAGACGATTAATTGTTTATTAAACAATTAATAACACAATAAACCAGCACAATAAATGAAACAATAACTCATTTCCAAATGACCTCTTGCTTGTTTGGTTTATTTGGGTGGAATAATTGATGCCTTAAATTCAGAAATGAATTATTTTGAATTAAAAAGATATGTTTAAAAAATTTAATTTTTAATTATTAATTTAAAATATTCAATGCCAGTTAAATAAATTTAAACTACTTTAATTTATGTTTTAATGTTTCTAAGTTTTTTTTTGTTTAAATTTTTCTCCTTGTTTTTTCGTTAATAATCAATCTTAATTAAGGATTATTGATGATTTTTAGAATTTCGATTTTCCGCAACATCATTCCCAAATCATTGTATTCAGCCACACTTCACACAGCTATTTTAATTGGATTTAAACATGGGCTCGCTGCTCACACTGGCATACATGTTAAGGGAATATGTGCGAAAATGAGAATGAAAAAAAAACAAATTCTACGTCATCGTCATCATATTAAGGAAACAAAAAATATTGGTGAAGGCAAAAATTAAAAAAGAAAGTAAATGAAAATAGATCGAATACCACATTTGCTTCTGTTGGCATCAGAGGTCATGAAATCGAGGTAGATTTTCAACGGAATACAATCGAATTTTAAGTCATCTGTAGGGAAAAAACTACAGGAATATACCACCATACTTACTAAATTGGTCAGCCCTTTAATCAGGATTATGACCTAGCTTCTCACACAACTTATGTTGTATGCGATAATTTTATCAATCAGTGAAGGGGCCGAATGACAGATTTTTAGAAGATTTTTTGGGAATTTTATTTTTACAATGGGAGGCCTATTAAATTCAACAATAATTTATTCCCCTACCCAATAATAGGGAACACTGTTTTCCTTTCAAACATTAAAGAATATTTGTTTAAATATTTTGATTTGTTTTCGCGGTTGTTGTTGCGCTTTTAAGCCAGAAGTGTACTTGTATTCAATATTATGAAATACACATGCAGAAATATACCCGTAATTTTTATAATTATTTTTAATACACTCGCAAAAATAAACATAGTAATAATATAATATAAGTCTTGCTTTTGTCATTAAGAGAGTGGTTTTTGATCTGTCATTTTCTAACATCTTTGATCGAGCTTTCTAACATAAGAATTCTTGCAATAGCAAAATGTATTTTGGACCGGGGAAGGTATTCTCTAGGGAATGTTTAATACCCGGGTAGAATTGACCGGGGCCTCTTCCTTTAAGGGTATACGCCACCTTACCTAAGCAAAACCAATATAATAACCACACACGGTTTTCATCCAGCTCACAGCCGTCTTCTCGGTTTAACATCAACTTTTTAGACTACCATCTGGTGCGTATTGCTCTACAACACCGGCCCAACTGTAGAGTTCAGTTAGAGTCTAGCACTCTATTGATATTTCTTTGAACAGAATCAACATTTATATTGCCTACCGGTACAAGTATTTTATGGAAAACTTTTCGTACAACGTTTTTAAGAGGATGTTGCTCATATGTGTGGCAGTGGATAGTGATATTAGCTTTGAAAGTCTTCAATGTAAATTTAAAGGCGGCTTTTAATATATTAGTTCTTTAGCAGACCTCTCAGGCCATTAAAGCGTGATATACCTACGTATTGTAATAGTCTTCTTTGTGAGCCTAGCGTCTAATCGCTAATATTTTCATGTACTCAGAAACGTTGTCTTTTTTGCTTCATTTCCTATTTTCATTTTCTCTTTTCACTATCTGCAATAGTTGTTCCATCTCTGATTTTTTGAGTGTATGTATATGAATATTCATTCATTCATTCATTAATTTTTTTTTTCGTTAATATTTAACGAACAAATAAACCTCATTTGAATATTTCGCAAAATGACAAAAACTTTCGCTCTCACTTGACGTAATTTTTTTTTTATTTCTTTTTTTTCGCCTTTTTTTGTTTTTAATCCCCTGTTGATACTCTCGTATTTACGTATTTAATTATAAATTCACTCACAAAATTATGAAAAAAATGAAAAAAGTATTGAAAACGTGAACATTCATTCCATATTATGCTGGTTGACAGGCATTCGAGTTCGCAATTCACGTGTTAAAAACCCAACGACAACAACGACAAATATAAGGAAATTATTTCAAAACAAAACATTACTGAAATACGTCAGTCTATCTGTCTGTCGACAATCAGCACAACTGCAGTGTAATAATTAACAGGACTAATTGAATATCCTGGCTATTGTGCTGATGATGATCATGAAAATTTATTGAAATTTAAAACAAGAGAAACACATCCTTCTTGAGGACATTAAATTATTATTGTTATTAAAAGTGAGGAGACCAAGCAAGGGGCTTACGCTAAGCCGTAAAAACTAGTAGGAATACCACTATACATTCTATGGGAAGTCTGTATATTGTACAAACTTCCTTAACTTCTTCCAATTCACTCCTCTGAAACGAGTAATGTCTGTTATAGTGTCATCCACAAAATTTTGGGATCTCGACCTTACGAAAGCTGGGCAATGACATTGTTTCCACCACACCAATACGGTTCAGATGTACATGTAAAGCGGAGTGTCCCGCGAGTACGTTCTTTAACGTGCTTAGGCCGCCCTTATTTAAATTCAAAATACTCATGATTCTCTACTCATTAGGAAGGCCCCAATGTAAATTTGCAATTCTTTCTAGTGCGACATGATTCTACAATAGTCGTTGTGATGCTTCCGCCCACTTTCTCAAATTGGCCTTTAATGGTCTGAAAGGGTTATCCCAGCTTATGGTATGTTATACGTACATACATACATAATTGGTCATTACTACCCTTCAGATAGGATTACGACCTAGTTTCTCACACCACTTATGTTGTGTGCGTTAATTTTATCATGACTGGTGGGACCTACAGTTTAATGTCGACTCAGAACGACAGATTTTGTGAGAAACTTTTCATGGCAATTTTATTTACTCTCAGAGTTTTTGCCAGAAATCTGCTGAGAGGAAGTCGCCGAAGAAATAATTTTTGTATTTTGTTTTGAGGGCTGGTCTGGGGCTCGAACCCTGAGTTTACGTCTAATAAGCCAACACACTACCTACTAGTCTACGGCGACTTGCTTCCACATTTTCACTCACTCTATGCTCCATGACTTATTACGCTCCAGGACGGCCTTTAAGGACGTTTTCTTAGATGTTATTATCCTAACTGCCAGTTGACTATCCATAAAGATATTTAAATTCCTATTAAATGATCGCTAATCCAGATCATACATTCCCAAATCACGCACGTACCTTCGCTTGAATAATCCAGTTATTATTATTATTATTATTATATTTGAATAAGATTTTATTTTTAATTTCCCTTTAAAAAACCGTAACCTAGTCTTTACAAAAAAAAAAAAAAACAAACAAAAAAATAGTCTTACTTCAGGCCTCATATGTGCTCATTTAATGGCAAATCACTTGTGAAGTCTTAAAAGTTGAAAATATTTTTCGAATTCATTTTGATAGATGGAGTGTTAAACGTACCAATAAATGTGGAGACAAATTATTACCATGTAAATGTGATAAATTTTCATAATAATGGCTAGAGCCACAAATAATAAAAGATACAGTCAAACAAAACATTCAAGGCCAAATGTCAAAGTCAAAGGCAGTGTTGAAGTTTGAAAGACAAAACAAACAAAAAAAATGCTTTTAAAACCAAAACTACAATACAAAAGAGCCACGAAATGTTACAATCTTCCTTTACATGAACATAAAAGCACGGTGGAGCGAGCAATGGCAATTTTGTTGTATTCTTAGAGTTTTCTGCTAGCAGTCGGCTGCGTGGAAGTCGCCGAAAGAATATTTTTTCAGATTTCGGTTTGTTCGGGAATCACGGCCAGAGGTCTAATAGGCCAACACGCTACCTATTAGACTATGGGAACTGCATACCAGCAAATCACTGCTAACGTTGAAAATAAACATTTCAAAATACATAAATAGTTGGAAGCATATTGCATAATGACTTTTTTTGGGTAAATATACATTTAAAAAATGTGCGCAAAGTGAATGCTATGTTAACAGACACTGTTAAGTTAACATAAATGAAAAAATTGGAAAAGGAAGGAAAGGAAAATCGATTAAAAATCGCAAAAATAGCAATAAATTAGAGAAAAAATGAAAAGGAAGACGAAGCTAAACCTTTGAATTTAACAAAAAAAAAAAAACAACAAAATATATGAAAATAACAATTTGTTTTTGAAGATAACAAAGTTGAAAAATCAAGTAGTTTTTACCAAATATACATTCCATAAATTAGGTAAAATTCGATATAAGATGTAATTTGATTAGAAAATATGATTTTACCATTAAAAAATATGCAAAAATATGCTTAAAAAGTAATAAAGAAAAATTACATTAAATTTTATAAAAAATATGCTGCTTTTAATTAAAATTTTATATAATTTTGTAGTTTTTTTTTCTCTGTGTAACACACTGTGAAACAACACTTCTTTAGCAAAAATCATGTTTATTTAACAATCCATTCATTATACCCGCCGTAATCAAACAAACAAAATGATTTCATCTGTCATCCGAAGCAAAGTCAGCTTAATATAGCCACCCATACACATAAAATCAAATGCCAAAAAAAAAACAACATGAGCAACAAAACAAATGTAAATTCCATTGACAATCATTTGTGAGCCAGCCAGGGATGGATGATTTTATTAATTCCCTTTATTATGATAAATAGTTTCCATTCACTTTGACAAGCAAAAAAAATGAAATAAAATAAAATCATTCAATAGAAGATTTGTTGATTTAAACAATAACAAAAATAAAAGCCAAAAATAATATTTTATTAATAGTTAAACAATTTAAAATGAAAATAAAAAAAAAACAATTCAACTTGATTTTCATATAAAAAAAAATACGAAAATCACACTCAGTCTGGCAGATTGATGAATTCAAATTGGCCATAAATTGTTGCAAAATTATTCATTGTTAGTGTTTTGTCATTTAATTTATTATTTACCATATTATTGCTTAAATTTTTTGATTAAAAATGCAATATTTTATAAAACTAACGCTTCTTTTTTCAACCAAAAACCACAAAAACTTGTCATCCCGCAAAGAGAACTAAATCAGCCAGTTTTGCTGAAATAAAACTTACTTACTTAACTGGCCATTAACCTCTACTCCCGGCGCACCTACGCCAGTTGGTCAAACCAATCGATGACAGGGCTTCCTCGATCTGGTCCTTCCAATGGCAGCCAGGTCGTTCTCTTTGACGAATTCCGCAAACCTCCCGTCTCGCTGGAGCATCCTCCTCCATTCGTACGACATGGCCGAGCCAGCTCAGCCGCTGGATGTTAATACTCTGCACAACGTCCATGTCGTTGAGGAGGTCATACAGCTCACTGTTGGATCGAATGCGGATATTATCGCCAAATCGCACTGGACCGAAGATCTTACGTAGGACTTTTCTCTCGAATACTCTGGGATGCATGCAAACAAGGTCAAGTTTCTGACTGTGCTCAAAGTGGCGACCTCCAGGACGATCCTTGTCTTGTTATATTCAAGTTGACACGCAGCCTCCACGCGACCCCTCCTGGATGGCATACTGGCACCCGCTAGAAGTCCAATGCCCTGAACTTTGAATTTGGATTGTGCACAGGGCTTGGAACCCAATGCGTAAAAATATTATCCAGTGAATACCAAAACAAAAGTCTCTATGAAGATTTCCTTAAAAGCTGAAATAAAAGCATTTTTGAAATGCCAGTTTAAGGGTAATAAGTCTAAAGACTTCAGCATTACATATGGATTTTGAAAATCAAAATATTTCGAATTTTTTCTTCTCTCCAATAGAAGTCTTGTTATTTTTTATTTACTTAAGTATTTTTTTTTATTGAATCTGTATGTTCGATATTAAAATTTAATTTTCAATAGTACGAGTGCATCACCACCAACAGCTTTAACTGCTGTGAGAGGAATAAAGACAACTAGCACACACCCCCCACAACTCCACTTAATCATCATGAAAATACGATGATTTTCGATAAAAATCCCATCATAATTTCCGGCTTACAAGTGGAAACAAAATTTTTCAGTGTTTATCTCTTATTCAGTGTTTTTTTTTAACCTGATTTAATTTTATAATTTTCTGTGTTGTTGCTGTTGTTAATATTATTGGTAATGGTTATCAAAGATTTGGATTTGTTATTGGCTTTGCTAGTAATTATATTTTTTGTTTTTTTTTCTGAAAATTGGGTTATTCACTCACTCACTCACTCTTTCACTCACTCACTTACTCATTCACTCTCTTATTTTTTTTTCGTGTGCTCTTAAACAAAAAGTTCAATGACATTGAAATGTTTTCGATTTCATTTTTACAAGTATTTTTTAAGCTGCTGTTATTATTATTATTATTATTATCATTATGGTTGTTGTTGCTGTTGTTGTGATTGTTTTTGTTTTTGTTTTTGTTTTTTTTTTTTACAATAATTTGACATGATTTGATCGTTTATTGTTGCTTTTGAAGTGGATTTATAAACTTGACCTACAAGGAAAGTGGTTTAGATTTTATCGTATTCAGGTATTGTTTTATTACAACTTTAAAATAAAATAAATATTATTTAATACAATAATAAAAATATAAATAAAAAACAAATATAAACTTCCTTAATAGCCGGATATGCAAATTAATCGTATATTGACCTTTAACCGTTATTTTCAAATTAATTGAACCCGATGTCATAGCGTAGCGGGCCAAATCTATCCATAAACGTAATAAAATATTCCTGAACACATCACAAGTCTAGTCGGATAAAATACAGTGACAGGCTTGCCTTGCTATGATCATGAAAAATTGTCCTACAAGGTTGCTGCAGGCTATGTCGAATATAAGCCCATTGCATACGGTTGTGAGAACCAAAGCCATGAAGACTGTCGAACGCAAGATTCATCAGGTGCATCTTATTCTCGAAGGCCAAATGACTAGCAGTTCTCTGCTTAATTTTCTCCTAAACAGTACCAGTAAACTCGATTTTGCGAAATTATACGCAACGACATACTCTTTTAAGAGAGGGTCGACCTATAGTGGAATAGAAGCAGGGTATTCAGTGACAGAGTGAAATACTCAGAGCTCATGGAAAAGCTCACCAAATGCTTTTAAACGGAACGTTACACCATTGAAAAATGTGTTCAATTCAACTTGGGTATGACAGTGACGCCTGTCAACCCAGCACTTAGCTTCTAAGAGGTTGACAAGAGATGGAATAGAATGCAAAGTTGAATCAGCTAGGCATACCGTGATCACAGGTCATGTTGGAATTTCCTGCAATGTGCAGGCAAATCAGATCACGAGGAGAGTAGCTTCTACGCCGCTGATATGGTCAGCACGTTTCAGCGTAGTTGGAAGAGGGGAGGTGTTGCATCTAGCACATTCTGGGCAAAAAGAAAGATGAATAGATGCAGGCATCCTTTTCATGTCAAAAAGGTTTGGCACAATCTAAATTTTAATTGGGTAATTACAATAAGGAGCAGCCAGAAGATAGTAATCCTCAAGGCACACTTGTTTTTGAATAGAAATCGATTCAAGGCCAATATGTAGGCTTCATGATGAGGAAAACAAACTTGTGCGGCATTAATAAATCTCAGAGACACCTGGGTATTTGTCAAGTAATAGGCAAAGGGTTGTTCTTACCAATGCCAAGCAACATAGTGAAGCTTAACAGGGCATTGGGATTGCAAGGGCCAATACTGGAATACCCTACATTGTATGAATGCAATACAATTAATCGTCTGGCCGACTTATTCTACTAATATCTGCATTTAATATATAAAAGAGGCCCCAGCACATTATACTGCAACGGGTCTAAATTTTGCTGTTTTTATTCTTGTTTTTTTTTTTTGTTTTTGTTTTCGTTTTTTTTTTTATTGATAAAAATAAATTTTTTTAAAACAATAATTTATGGCAAGGCCATCTTCTTAAATTTAAGACCCAGACAAGGCTAATATTAAAACGTATTCTTAATAACAGAAGCATTCTCAAGAATGCGAGAAAATGTATGTAAAACCAGTTGTAAAGCATTGACATCTTCGGAAACAAATATTTAAGCAGACAAAACAAAACAAAATAAAAAAGGAAATATTTTTAAATGTTTAAATCGAGAATAAATTCATTTTCATTTCATAACCTTAAAAGGCTTTAAATTCAATTTTATTTTTTTCTTCCAACATCGGCTGTATATACTAAATCGTTAACGGTTTATTCTAATTAAAACGAACGGTTATTTTTGTTGGTTTCTGTCTACAATAACAATGTAAAATCAACAGTTAATCTCCATAATAAATTGTAAATATTGGCTCTCAGTCGGGGTTGAGCGAAGTACTAATTGACTGACTGAGTATTCGTTTGGCTACTGATTTTTTTTTATTATCTTCGCTTCTGTGTGTGTGCGCGTATTTTTTAATTTAATTTTTTTTCCTTTGTTGTTGTTATTTGTTTCATGATAATTTTTATAATACTTTGTTGTTTTTGTTGTTGGTTGTGTGTAACACAGTAAAGTGAAGAATAGTAAACAATTTTTATGCCATTGGTCTGGCTATAGTTCTTACGTACGTCGCTGACCCCACACATTAATGATTATTTGATTTTTATTTTTGATTTTATTTATTTACCACATTTATTTAAAATTTAAATTCTTATTTTGATTTTATTTATTTTGGTTTTTCTAATGTCGTATTAAAAGTATTTTTGCTGGATGGCGGTACCTGTTCAAATGGCACTAGCACTCTAGGTTTTAGCAAAAGTGCGTGAAAACGTGTGTTGTCGGCACAATGCCTCTTTTTTCAATTTATATTGCTCCTGTAATACCCGAGTAATAAATATCGCTTTAGACATCAAATTCATTTTTATTTACAAACATGATTTCAGATTTCATTATCATCTGAATAATATTTCTCTTTTGGCATACAACCACTAGGTCATTGCGGGTTTTGCCTGAAATTTTATGGTCCTTATATTGTAAGTGCCCCACCTTCTAGGAGAGACATTCCTACTTCGTATTTATTTATCTTTATCTGTAATCCGTGCAAGCCTGAAATTTTTAAAACCCGCAAACCGAGGAATTTTATATCCTTTGTCTATAAATGAGGATATTTTTACTCTACCATACAGTATCACTGTTTATATTTGTACGTTGAATTTCTAGCCCATAATAGTCCGTACAATCAGTGAAACTAAGCAAGTATTGCCGTAGATTCCATCCAATGTAATAATCACGAATATAAACCATAAATCATTCGAGAATAATCATACAGTGTAATTAAGATCTTTTCTATGATTGTACTTGGATACAGAAGAGCTCATTTTCTTTTGCCCAGACTTTAGTCAAGATTTTTTGAGTTTTTCCTCTATCGTTTTCACTCTATGAGTTTAACTTCTGGGTTCTTTTCTCTGCCCGATTGTCGTGTTCGTCTACACTTGCACACCTTCCAAGTATTTTATTCGCACATGTCACGAAATTTGTGACAATAACCCCAAAGATGGCTGCCATAATGTTCTCAGGTCTAGATCAAAATCCAAAATAATTTTCTCCTTGAGGATATATGACTCCGCAGTGAATGCAGCTCCGTTCCACTAAGTCAAGAACCTTATTTATATTTAAGGAAGCCAAGGCTTTTGGAAGATCTACTACTTAGAAGAGACTCCGTATTTCCTTTAAAAGGCTGTCAGCTTTATTGTATATATATGGCGTAACTGCAGTGTTTTGTTTACCGTGTTTCCCGAACACCTTTCCATAGCATCGCCATACTCTAGAAATGGTATTTTCCATATGAAATATTTTGGATTCTTACACTCTATACTATCATAGGGCATCAAAAAGTCCATTTAGACCAGCATTATATCTCTTACTATGTTTTATTTGTGTTTTAAAAGCGTATCAGAAAATTAATATTAATTTTATTTTATTTTTTTTTAAATTTACTTTCAAATTTTATTGAATTTTTGTTTGTTTTTTTTTGTGAAATATTTGCCAATTAAACGTGAATATTTATTATTTTTTTTTTGTTTGTTTTACTTTTAGATTTTAGAATTTTAAATTTTTATGGTTTTTTAATAACATAATTATTATTATTAAACAATAAATGAAAAAGAAATAACAAATTATTAATTTTTGTTTCTCTCTCTCTATTATTACAGAATAAATGGATTGGTGGTGATACTTTTCGGTAAGAATTTAAAGAATTTCTTTGAAAAAAAATCTTTTTTTTTCGTTTAAATTAATCAAATGATTATAATTAATGATTTTAACAAAAGAATTGTTTAATGAAATATGAAAGGTAATTATAGGAATTGATTAAATTATGTTTTGTTTTTTTTTTTGTTTGTAGATTGTATTATTTATTGTATTTAATTATATATTTTATTTTGTTTTTTCGTTTTTTGTTTTATTAATTTGTATAATTATTTTATATTGGCTTTAAGAGTGACAAACAAGCACGTTTATGTTTGCAGATCTATGATTATATTTTATTAAATTTTTTTTTGTTTTATTTTTACAACATTAGACCCACATACTACTTAAGCCCTCATGAGCAGCAGAATACCCCCACCTTTATTGAAAAAAAAAAATTAAATTTTAAACATGACAACATGCACGTGCATAATTCATGCAATGGCAAAAGTTGATGAAAAACGATTTCAATTTTAGTTTTTTTTGTCTATAAAAATATAAAGCCAGTGGAACGAAAGCTTATGACTCTGTACTGAGCGTTAATTGAAAAGTTCCATATTTTATGATCTTCTGAAATCACAGAAGACCTGTATATCAAAAAATTTACAATATTTCTTGTCTCGCTTAGAGACCAGATAAAACTCAGAACGTTGTCAATGGAATACTGAAGCGTATACGAATTTAGTTAGATTCGTTCCGTGGCTTAAAAAAGAGAACGTATTTCGGCAAAGAATCATTCATTTCTTTGAAATTTTAGCACAACGTTCCTTAGGCAAATAGTTTTAGCCCGAACTAGGATTTTTTAAATCAGTCAATAAGGTAGAAAATATAGTTGAAAACAGGTGAAAAATTCAAAACACCGCCATTTTGTTATTTTCTATTTTTGGCTTTACACAATAACTCAGTTCAGGCTTTAGTCAGTAACATATTTTATAAGAATTCATTTCGATTTTTTGCTGTCAAAGGCTTCTAACTCCTCAAATCATGGTGGCCAGATTTTGGGATAAATCTCTGTGGGCTGTAGTGCCACCACCGTACGTCAGCGAAATTAAAAAAAAAATATATAAACAATCAAATGTCCTCTTTAACATATAGAAGGATTTTTTTATTTAAATACATTTATATTAAAAAAAGATCCTTAGGAAGTATACAAACCTCCTAGTACTAGCCGTTTTTCACTTTAGAAATTAAATTTTAATTTTGTTAGAGCACCCACAGTAAAGATAAGAGGCTCTTACTTTGGGTGTTGATGCAACAGTCACGTTAATTTTTTTTATTGAATACATATGTACGTACATATACACATCGTAAGTAATATTTACTTTTTTTTATTTTTGTAATTTATTTTTTAATTTTGGCCTGTAACCACACATTAAACAAACAAAATAGAAAACAAAGGCCATATCTATTAAACCTTAAAGACAAACAATAGACTTCTGAATCGCCTTAAAACTGTCATTAAAATTCTGTTGCAAAATTAAATTTATGATGGCACAGCGCAAGAATTAAATTTTGTTTTCATTCGCCTATGATCGTTAGTTAGTTAATGCTTAAAACGTTTATCAAAAAAAAGCAAAAAAAAAGAAAAAAAATCGTATGCAATAAAGCGAAGAAACACTTTTAAATCAATATGTTGTCGTCAGATGGCCTTTCAATACCCACCAAGCAAATCAAACCATTCATTCACATTCGCTCATTGACTTGGCGTCATGACATAAAAGAAGCGAAGATTATCACATAGAGATTCTATAGAAAAGATTTATTTGCAGGCAAAGCGTGAACAAAAAAAAAAAAAAGAAAAAAATTACAATAACCCTTTAGCCTCGACCAGAAAGAAGACACAAGACGACTCTTTAAGCATAGCAAAACAAAAGACTTAAGACACATACTTGATTCTTTATAACAAATAATTGCGAAATTTTTTTCATTTTTTTCTGCTTCTTCTTTTTGCAATATTTGAAAAGAGGTTTTGTTGCTGTTTTTTTTTTGAGAAAAAAAGGAGGACAAACGTGATTTAAAATAAGTAACTGCTTGTTAAGTTAAATTACAAAAAAAAATTAAAAAAACAAAACATAACAATATTTTTAATATTTAAAATTTTTTTAAATGATTTTTAACATCCAAAATCAATTTTTTTTTTAATAGAGATTTTATGTACGTATGCATGCAATTTTTATAAGTAGAAAAATAAATTTTATTTAAATGGGGGATAAAATTCAATCGTTGCTTAAAACAATTTTGGCAATATGCGTTCCTAGTCATCATGGAGTGATAGGAAATGAGAAAAACCAAGCTGAGAAAGGACATCGACAGTGACACCGTAAAACGGTATACAAAAATACGTTGAGGCGATTCTAATGAGGAGAGAACCATGAGTATTTTAAAACTGAATAAAGGCGAACTTAGCATGCTAGTGGGCGTACTCACGATACACTCTGCCTTACATGTGCACCTGAATCGTATTGGCATGGTGAAAAATGATAAATGCAGGCCATGCAGTAAAGAAAAACGAAATAATGGAGCACTTTTTGTGGCATTGCCTAGCTTTCGTTACAACGAGATCCCATTATTTTGGAGATGACACTCTACCAGACTCATTTCAAAGGAATTGACTGGAAGAAGTTAAGGAAGTTTTTGCAAGATACAGACTTCCTA
The DNA here is from genome assembly GCA_936449025.2 of Sarcophaga subvicina. Lineage (NCBI taxonomy): Eukaryota > Metazoa > Arthropoda > Insecta > Diptera > Sarcophagidae > Sarcophaga > Sarcophaga subvicina. The sequence goes on from OW388084.2 coordinate 1,890,915, forward strand.
TGGAAATTAATATGGTATTCCTAATGATGAGCTCAGAATAAGCCTACATAATGGCTTAGGCCATGTGGCCTTTGATTGAAATCTCTCTCCCCTTCAAACTACCTACCTAAACCAAATTTTTAAAAGACTTATTGGACATATATATATTGTAAATTTATTAGCACAATACAACATAAATTTATTCAAAGTATAGGCCATCGTAAGCTTGTATGGTCTTTTGCCATCCTTCTGGCCGCATGACGCCAATATCTGAGGTCTAGTTATGAAGCGAAACGTATTTCTATGAAAGCATTCTGTAATCTAATCTAATCGCACGGGGCCTAAGAACTGAACAATAAGGCAGACAAGGAATTCATAATTTTTTTAATAATTTTTACTGAAAATGAAATATTTGGCCAAGTAATGGTTTAAAACCAAAAATATTTATTTTCAAAGCAACATGCAAAATCGTTATTTAACTCTCTCGATTTTAACATATAGTGGCAGGTCTTTAAATATTGGCATTTTAATAATTATTTAAAACAAAACAAAACGCAACATATCCGTTAAACTCTGTGTGCAATAAGCCCACTCTGTCCCAAATCCACAACTAAGTGCTAAGTTATATAAAATTTCTCTGACGCCTATGTAAAATCGTAAATTAACCACAAAATAGGTTGCCAACTTATAAATTTCCGGTATTTAAATGACTATTTGCAAATTTTGTACAACAGAGATGTGAACTATTGCTCTCAGTAATGTTTTAAGTTGAAATAAAATTTTTTAAAACCTACGGATAATGTTTTAATGGCTATTTAATCCAAATCACAAAGGGGAATGGAAATGGAAAATGTCTTGTAAAATTTGAAATATTTTAAACAAATTTGTTACACCATTAATGCTTTGTTAATGGTTTAATTACTTTTTTTCTTTAAAAAAAACTATAAACTTACAAATATGGACTGTATGTGTACAAATAAAGCTTTAAAAAAACCAACTTCTTTTCAAGTCTGGGAAATTATCAATCCGACAATTAAACCATTTTTTTCTTTATTTTCCTGTTATTTTGTCTTTTCTGCTCTGCTTTTTTTTGTTGCAAAAGTGCGTTTTTTTTATTGACTTTTAAAACGTAATTTCCTTTTATTTTGTTCAAATGGATTAACTGGGTTAACTATATACTTTATAATGATAATCTAATCATAATAAAAAAAAATCTAAAATTAAAGTTTTTCTAGTTAATTAAACTGTGTGATACCCTACCTTACGCAGTAACACGCTAGTACTTATGCAATGAATTTAAATGTTATAGTTATGCTTCTATCACGAAAGGAATATTTATGAGAATGAACACATTTTTTTGGCTACTAAATGCCTAGGCACAGCCAAACATTTTTAATTTTTATCAATAGGTAGATCCCCCACACTTTGAAGTCGACCCCGAACGACAGTTTTTTGAGAAACTCTTCATGGCAGTTTTTGCTAGAAAACTGCTGAGAGGAAGTCACGAAAGAAACATTTTTTTTCATATTTAATCTGTCTGCCACGGCCTCTCGTCTAATAAGCCAACATACTACCTACTAGGCTATGGCGACTTCAAAGGGACAGGTCCGTAAAATTTGTTAAAAATAAAAGGTCAAGTACCTCCGCACATGAGCTAAAAAATTGTCTCCTCTTCCTGTTCAGGCTTACAGCTGCGGTAAACATCTCTGTTGGATTATTTGTGAGGTTTTGATGCATTCACCTTATAATCCAGACCTAGCACCTTCTGATTACCATGTATTTGTGACGATGACGTATAATTTTGTAAGTTAAGCAAACGCCAAATAGAACTACATACATGCATACATACATAATTGGTCAATGCAACCCTTTAGTCAGGATTACGACCTAGTTTCTCGCACCACTTATGTTGTGTGCATTAATTTTATACATGAGTGGCGGGACCTAGAATTTAAAGTCGACTCCGAACGACAGATTTTTTCCAGAAATCTTCTGAGAGGAAGTCTGCGAAGAAATTTTTTTATCATATTTCGTTTTGATGTCTGACCTGAGGCCTCACATATAATAAGCCAACACACTACCTACTAGACCACGGCGACTTGTAGTATATTTTTAATAATCGATTGCCTCAGTTTTCAATGAGAAACAATTATTGAAATATGTATGTATGTTGCCAAATGTGATGTCAAGTCAGTAAAAAACTCTACTAAATAATAATTTCAATTTTGTATAATAAACGAATTACTTTTTACTACATCTTCTCTATATTTTAATGGGGTTACAGTGCAATTACAAAACTAGTACATATTAATTAAAATAAAATTATAAAAATTTAAATAATAAATCTATTTGAAGTTTATGTAATGACCTGTAAGAAAAAAAATGTATGTCACTTGGAAAATAAACGTCAAGAGTAGTAATAAATTATTTTTGTTTCTTTTTGTTGTCTTATTTTTTTATTTTTTAACAATAAAAAAAATTAATTTTAAACAATTCGTCAAGACTAAACAAATTTGAACACAATATGACAATATAAAGCGGGTCTTTAATGTTTTTTCTGTGTTTTTTTTTATTTGTTACTCTCGTCATTATCATCATTATTATCAGCATTATTGTAACACTCTCAATTGTAAACCTTAATTTGCCAAAAATAAAATTTCAAATAGTTTTTGCTGTAAACAAAAAATTATTAACCAGAAATATAATTTGTTAACAACAATAGAAATAAAATTAATAACAGTTATCAGCAAAACAATACAATACAATAACGCACATAATACAGGATAATTATGATGAAAATTATTACAGACTGATAATAAATCTCAAAAAAAGATGTATTACTGTGAAGTAGAAGCAGCGTAACCGACCTAACCAAACGATGACGACTCGAAGCATTTAATGGATTATAAACAACCACAAAGACATAAAAAACAAAAAATAATGTTATTTAAGCAGCCGACTCTCGTACATACATACATACATATTCGCATCGTAAAAAATCTGTGTCGTTTATTACCCTTTAAATAAAAATGTTTGCAAAATTTATGAACAAATCAGTTTGGATTTCAAATCCGTTTATAAAATCCAAGCATTCCAACCTTAAACAATTAAACAACGCATTACAAATACGGCCTATTTTGATTGACATGCATAAGTCATGACTTAAACATTCGGAAACAAACAAAAAAAAATATGAAAACCTTTAAGGTCAGCCATTTGCGGCCCACTTAATGTCCTATATCGGGCTATTTTTAAGGCGTGTCTTTCTCTTTTCGTTGCCAACATGAATTATTAACAAATCTTAACTTTTTGTAATAAAAAATTAAAAAAATTAACAAAAAAAAATGTAACCAGAAATGGCTTTTACAGTTAAAAAACAAAATTTATAAAAAAATCCAAAAAAAAAAGAATTCTGTGGGTTTTTGAAATGCCAAAATGATGCTGAACATCATGAATTATAACCAAAACACATCTGTGGTGTCTATAATGGCGTTTGATGAATGAAGTCTTGTGATTGAATACTCATCGCCCTGCAAAACACAAAAAACGGCATTCAATACAGCTTAATTTATAATAGATTAGGGTATACAAGTATAAGCATCGCTAAAAAAATCGCAAAAATCGTCATCCTACCGGTAGATGCTTTAGTTTTTGAAAAAAAAAGAAACTTACTTAATAGGCCATTATATCGGAATATCGGATTTCGGCCTGCTTCAGTACATCCCTCCAGGCGCATATGCTTCTTGCGCTCCTTCGGCAATGAAATCTTCCCGAGGCATCCTCATTGATTCGTGCGACATGGCCGAACCAACGCAGCCGCTGGATGTTAATACGCTACACAACGTCCACATCGTTAAGGACCTCATACAGTTCATTGTTGGATGGTAGGCGGAAATCATCGCCAAATCACACTGGACCAAAGATCTTAAGGAGGACTTTTCTTTCGAATACTCGAGACTGCTGTGTTTCAGTGCTTAATAGATGTTCATGCTTCTACGCCATAAAGAAGCACATGAAGGATGAGCGTCTTGGAGAGTATTAGTTTTGTCGTACGAGAGAGGTCTCTGCTGCTCAATTGCCTATTGAGACCATAGTAGCACCTGTTGGCAAGAGCGATCTTGCGCTTGATCACCAGACTGATGGTATTTCTGATGGCAATGGCGGAGCCAAGATAAACAAATTCACTGACTATATCGACAAATGGCTGGAATGGCCTTTTAATGGTTCGATTACATCGAGGTATCCCAGGATTTGCAAATTATTCGAAATTCGATTTTTTTTCAAATATCTAAACCGGGTTTTTGTTAATTGTTATTAAACTGGTTTTTTCAAATATCCAATATTTATTTGCCTGCTTTTAATTAATTTTTATAAAAACTATAACTTTTATTTAGCAATTATATTAAACCCGGTTTTTTAATTATTCGCAAACAGGTTTTTTTTTGCAGTTTAGAAAATTTACAAAAACTTTAAAAAAATATTTTCCCTGAAGTCATCATTTACACATCCAAACAGCCAACCATCAATCTATTCGTTCGTTTAGATATTTAAATATGTAAACGACGCCGTACGCACAGTTGTGATAATACAATTAGCACACCCATCAGTCTTCGACAGATGATTTTTGTTAAAATTAATATGTTGTGTTCCTCCATAACGAGTTTCCGCATATCTGACGACACTATGAAGTGATTGTTCTTCACATCAGTAATTATTAGACATTCTGCGGTACTAATAGTGGATTTCATGGCCGGAGGCTTTCTTCTAATGATCGCACTTGATTTGTGACATTTTTGATACGACGGTATTATTGGAATAAAAATTTCAACACAAAGCTTTCGATGGATGGTTATCCTAATTATAAGAACACCACTGTACACATGTACATACAACAACATCTTCATATTCCATATGCGTGACATTTTGTAATAATTTTTGGTTGAAAATCATTCATTATTTAGTCAAGTCAAGTGATTCATCAGTTCGCACATCAAATGCTGATATTTTTTCTCTCTTTTTTTAGAAAAAAATGTATATATTTTTTTAAGGTGTTGCTAATTGTGTTAGAGGCATTATTATTATGTAATAATTTATTATTTATTGTTATTGTTTTCTGCGTTAAAAAAAATATAAAATTAATGTGGGATTTTTGTTGCGGTTTCGTTTTTTTGTGGTTTTTAAATAATTTTTTTTGTTGGTTGGTTTTGTTAATTTTTTAAATACGTTTCCATGTTTTTAAGCATTTGAAATGTAAAGATCAATTGCTGTTCGATTACAAAATAGGTAATAAAACGCCTCAATATTTTCCAGTGTTTACACGCAATTTACATGTAATTTACATGGAATTTTTCATGCAATTATTCGACACAGCTCACGATATGTTGGTTTTTTTAAGTTTTCTGGTTTTGTTTTATAAGCAGGGTACAGCGGCTAATGTCAAAATTCTAGATGATAAATCAAAAAGAGATTCCCGTTGTAACTTTTAAAATAAAAAAGCTCGTTACCACCATCTTTCGGTTTTATTTTTCCGTGAAATATTATGAGTACTTCAAACTTTGAATATGAGTAAAAGTTACATGATATTAAAATAAGTATGAATGCGTATAAGTATCAGAAATTATGAGTATGATTCGAATCTACTCATCTTTTTGAATACTTATTGCTGATCTCTGATTAGTATACTTCCTTATTTTCAAAAAAACTAATTCTTTATTCCGCTGTTTTTCAGTTTTGAACATTTCAAATTTATTGAAAAATAATAAAAATTTTTTCCATTTCAAATCATTACTGGCCTTTCAATTCTTGTTTTTTGTTTCTTAATTTTTTTTAATATTTAATTTGTTTGTTCTTATTTAATTCACCTCTCTCTCCCTCTCTCTTTCTCTCTCTGTGGCTGTGCATATAACAATAATTGTGTTTGACTTTGTTTTGTTATATTCGAACGTTTGTTATTTTGAAGTGTCCATTTAAATTTTACGCATGATTCGGTTCTTTTGGTACATTTTCTTTGTTTTGTGTTTGTAAAAACAGCAACAACAACAACAGCAACAGCTACAAGAATTGCTAATATTTGCTCAACATGAACAAGTCATGTTTTATTAAATCATTGTTGCCACAAAATCGATGCTGTTGTGGCAATACTACACACACACACACACACAGTAATCGACAGCAGCAGCAGCAACACCTTATTTTTCGTCATTTGAAATGAAGCGATGAACGATTTTTAAGTCTTACAATTCCTTGACCAAAAAAAACAAAATTAAATAAAATAACAACAGCAACAACAACAACAATAGCAATAAGAACAAATCGTATACAATTTAAAATTATTTCTATTGCAACATCCACAACCTTTTAATCGTAAATGCCTCAGAGGCATTAAATTAAACGAAAATTACAACAACAAAAATTCAATTCAATTCAATTGAATGGAAACCAAAACATTGAATTTTTATTGGCCATAATGGTGTGTTTTTGGCCAATTCTAATTTTTATTTTTTTTTTATTTTTTGCATCTTTCTTAACCAGTGGTGGTATTAAATTAATTTATTATACATTTAAAAGCAAAAAAAAATAGTCTACAAAGCCACAATTACACAATCCGGCCAGCAGAATTGAGTCAAAACTGTAGTGAACTTAAACGGTTAGTAAAGCACTTAGTCAGTGAGTTAAAGCCAAGTTAATAACAATATTCGCCAGCAGCAAATTACCAGCATTAAACAGTAGACCAACAACAGTCAGCAGCAGCAATAGCAGCAGCAACAAAGGCGACAGCACCACAATCACAAGAAGAGCAAATCTAACGACAAATGCTTTTTAATTTTTGGTCTATAAAACTGGCTGCCAGGCATGAACACTCACGCCTTTCAGTCAAGCACACAAACAAACAGACAGCCGGCCAGTTAGTCAGTTAGTCGCTCTGTCATTGAGTAAAGCAAATGTTAGACCATTAAATACAGCCAACATGTATGCCATGGTCAAACTAAACAGTTAAAGTCTCCAATAGAGTAGTAACAGTACAAATACTAATCAACTCGTAACACACCTATCCCCCTATCCCCCAATCCGCCGTATTTTTCTTCTGTCCCCATTGACTTTAAACATCAGTTTCTTATGGTTTTTGCTCTCCAAAAAAGCCGAGTCATAATGAAACCTGCACCACTAAAACTGCATTCAAGTATCACAAACAGAAGAAGAAGAAGAAGGAAAATAATCGAAAATAAGATGAAAAATCGATATGAAAAACCTATCGAATGAAACTTGAACGTTCAAAGATTTGAATCAATTTAATGAAAACATTTTTTTTTTCTTTTTTTCTGTTGGCCATTTTAAAACACTTAAAACCAGGCATATGAGGCTAACAATTGCATGCAACGAAATTGCATGGCTAAAAATTAAAGCAATCATTTATTTAAACTGGGCCTTCTATTTAAAGCAATTATTAATTTAAAATAATAAGTACGTTTCTAAAAGGTACTTTTAGAAAATTTCAAAAAATATAATTCAAAAGACCCAATGCTGTGGTTGGTATTAAAAGGTACTAAATTTAAGCAGAAGGGTACTCTCATAGTAAAAGTACAAATATCAAGAAAAAAAACAAAAGAATTAAAAAATATGAAAAAGTACTTTTTAGGTACTTTCTAATATGATTAACGCATCTAAGAAGTATTATTGTTGCACACCCAGAATTTAGTGGCAGAACATGTCTAGCCAAAGGCGATTTGAGGAAACTTCACATCCTTATAAGTCTCTAAGGATTTTTGAGAGATAACATCCATGTGGTCTAATTATATGACAAAGTATGTATGTCGTATCGGTGTTACAACGGCACTTTACAGGACCCAAGTATGTTGTAACCGGTGCGAATGCTGTCAGCATAACCTAACTTAATCTAGGTACTTTCTTTTACTAAGTACTAATTGTAATATTATATTACAACAACAACAACAACAAAAAATAAAAATAAGCAAAATACCATTTACGACCAACATATTTAAAACGTAAAAACATAAATTCGTTAAGTACCTTCAAGAAAATCATAGAGTATCACTTTAAAATTTCATTTTAATTTCTAAGTGATGGCCTCTCGGTTAAAACAACTTTTCATTGTTTTCGTTTTTCCTTTTTAACTGTTAGGCCATCTTTGTCCCCCACTGTATGTAGTTGAATAGTCAAATGGAATTCAGTAGCTGAAACCATAATTGTCATTTTCTTTAAGTGGCCTACAAAAACGTCATGCAACCTGCTGTGTACAATTATTTTGAATTTACAAAAGCGTCTTCACTCATTCATTCATTCATTCATTCATTGATTCACTTGTTTAATGAATGATTGTCTCAATAAATAGTCATATTCAGACGAACAATGATTAAGTGAATGAAAGGTATGAAAGAATAAGTGAATGATTGAATGTTTTTCCCTGCTGGTTTAGTCTGAAAATTACAATATCGTAACAGATTTTTAAATGAAACCCGTTTGTTTAACTTTAAAATCAAAAGATGTCTTTAAAAAGTACTCAGAGGATGACTCTTATTCATACAGTACATGTGTTGCAATTTTGGAATGTTAATTATAAAACGGTAGTATGTTCACTATTTTTCAAATGATCTGCAAAGTTTATTACAGTGTAAACGATCAGAGTTTCTCGTGAGAGACGAAGCGTACTCTTAAAGTATAAAATATGGTTAAAACAGCTTTAAAAATATTTATTAAGGCGAAGATTCTAGTTAAGGATAAGAAAATTTTAATAAAATATGCTGAAATATGCTTTTAAAATCAAAATAAGCAAATAAGCTTTAATATGCAATACACTTAACAATTAATAACAATAACAATTGATATTAGAATGCCTTTTAAGTTTAAAAAGCCAAAAAAACTACTTTTCATTTTCATAAGACTAACGCAAAGAAACATGCTGAAGCATATTTTGGATTATAAAAGCATTTTCTTATGAAATTTTGGTTATAACTGCAAAATTATTCGTTTAATGGAATAATATTGATTTTTCGTTGCATAAAATATATTAAATATGCCAACAATTTGTGGTAAATTTTGTAATTTTTATTTCTTAAACGGATATTGGTGGTCAGAGAACACAAAAGAAACTGAGCAATGATTGGATGCAATTATTTGAAAAAAAAAGAAATATGGGCAGCATAATAAAACAGAAACGGTGATCTTTTTAGGAAAGAAATGCTACAACCGTTACAACAATTTCTTTAACATTTAACGGGTTAAATAAAAAAGCATTAAATTTATATATGTATTCTTATTTACCTCCCTTCTAAAGAAACCCCCACAGAAAACATACACTAAACTTTTTTTATTTTTATTTCTGTTACAGCAACAATCGACATAAAAAACATTGTCAAAACAAAAAACAACCTTCAACACCCACACTTTTGTACAAACAACAATAAATAGTCACCAACATACGATACATTTTCAAAGAATCAACAACAGTCCCAACAACCCAACCAACCCAACCAAACAATTAATCTTCCTCATCATTTTCCGAAACCTAACTTGAACACAGCAAATGACGTCCGAAGATATTTAAACATTTCCTTTATTTGCCTGTCCCCGTTTTTCTTTTTCCTTTAAAAATCTGTTTTTGGAAAGAGAAACTATTTCTTTATGGTTTATTTCTGACCTGTCTGTGGCAACAATAACGTCATCACTTTTGCCTTAAACAGGGCACAGTAAACAAAAAGCCCACGTAAATAATGCCCATTTACCATAAAACGCCACCCTCAGCGGGAAATTCAAATGCGACTGAAATTGATAATCATACCTCAGAGGCAGCTAAAGTAAAGAGGACACGTGAGCAGGCCTATTTCAATTCTTATGATTTTGATGCAATCGAGGTATTGCCTTATGCTAATGACGATGATGAAGATGATGATGATCATCACAAAAACAATTACAAAAGAGAAAGAGAGTTAGTACAACAAAAACAACAACAGCAAGAGGCAACAAATACAACGAGACCTGCATTTAGTCATCATCACCACCATCAACAGCAGCATCAGGAGCAGCATCATCATGTTCATAACAAGCAACATTCCATTAGCATGCAACCAGCATTGAGTCATAGTTTAAGTAACGCCAGTACAAGTAGTGACAGTTTTATTGACGATGCTTGTCACCATCAACATCAACAACAGCAAATTGTCATCAACAACATTAACTTCAGTACCAAATATAAGCCAACCGCATACTTACAACGTATTGCAGGCCTATTTCAGCCTAAAACTGGTAAAACTCTTGAACACAATTTAGACAGAATTTCAATAGAAGCCGGCCACAGCAATAAGAAGCAGCATTCAACTACTGAAGGTCATCTATGTGGTGGTATACCACAACAATCAGTCTCTAATACCACCACGGCCTCTAGAAATCGAGACCGAGATAGAGATGCACCATACGATTATGTCATGGAAGCAACACGTGCCGCTAAAGGTGATACTAATAAGGCTGTTATTAATAGTGCAGACACAGTAGCAAAAGCAGCAACGGTAGATGCTTTATGTGCAAGTGTGGCTAGTGGTGGCAATGCTGTAAGCAATAGTGCTGCTGGTGGTGGTAATTTCTTGTTACCGCGGCCAATACTTAAATTTCAAAGGTAGGTATGCGTGGTCCCTTAAATATCAGAAGCAACAAAAATTAAATTTCTGCATGTGAATATATTTCATTGTAAAATATGCAAAATAAAGAAAAACTAATGCCTCAATATGCTGAAATAAGCATTAAAAAGTAGAAAAAATCATTGTATAAATAAAAATTAACAAAAAAATATGCTGCAATAAGCATTAAAAAATACAAAAAAGGTCATAGACAAATATGTTGAAGTAAGCATCGGTTTGGCTAAATAAGCAAAAATATGCCGTAAAAAATTGTATGTCATCTCTTAGAAGGTAACTTACTATGTACAAAACTTCTATAAAAACTCTATCAAAAAGCAATAAAAAAACGTAATTACCGTAATATGTACTGGTACCAAGGCCAACTTAACCTCCCTTGACCCCCCTTGCAATGTATGAAGACAACATACGTTTGATCATTAATTAGAAGTAAACACCGTTTCCATCTGTTGGTACAATAAGTTAACGGTCAAAACGTTAAACGTTTTGCTGTAATTAAAAAAATTATTTTGATTTCGCTATTTTTTGTTTTAAAATGTTGCGATTCTTTTTTTTTGCATAAATTTTGTAATTTTGGTCAGTTTAAGAAAAAAATCCAATTATTTGGTCAAATTAATGAAATCATGATTTTTTTATGTTATTTTTTGCCATGTTAATGTTAAATTGTATGTAATTTGTTTTAATATTTATTTCGGCTTTTTTTGTTTTTTTTTTTTGTTAATCATTTTTGTTTTGGCTTTAAGTATTTTTGCCCAAATTTTCCGAAAACCAAAATTACAAATTTCGTAATCAAGATTTTAACGTCCTTCAAAATCTTAGCAAATTTGAAAATTCAAAAATAAAGAAAACCATGTCAGCCTTCATTTGGCCATTACAGCTGTTTGAGAGGTTTCACCTTAATTTCCGCAAATAATTGCAAAAAATATTCAACATTTTTTTATTCTTTAGATTCTTTTAATTGATTTCTATAGTTTTTGTTCGTAAATTACTTCAAGCGGGATATGCAATGAAATTATTTCCAAGGTTTCCAATAATTTATTGATACCTTCTCAAAGGTTTATCTTATTTTCCATAGTTTAAGGGGTTAGCATATTTCGTAAAGATCTTTTAGCGAATTTGTTTTTTTTTTCAAAGATAAAAAATATAATTTTTTTTATACGTTTTTATACTTGAAGTGATATGGCAATGTCATCTCAAAATCTAGTACCATGATTTCAGAAGTAAGGAGTGCTTTTAGGAATTCTTATAAGATACATGTATCCTTGTCAATAGTAAAGTAAAGTAACTACATCCGTTAGTCAGAAATCAAGTTGTGGAGTTAAAATTATCTCAACTTTAACAAAATAAAGAGTGACACTTTATAACACTATATTTTTGTATCTGTATTAATGTGGTTAACACGCAATTTCTCTCTCTCTCTCTCAATATATAGGTATACAGGATCATGTATTCGTATTAGTGTTCTCAAGTAATCACTTTTCTTGCTCGTTTATGATGAAACGATGAAAGTTTTCTCTCTTGATTTGTTAGCATTTGCTTATGTAGTGTGACTCCATTCACACTCGTGACTTTTTGCTTCTTGATCCTGTTTTATTTGAATTTATTTTCCTTTCTTATTTAACCCTGTTCAACCAATCGAAAGGTTGCCGAATTTCCAATTATTTTATAGCAGATTAAAGAAAGTCGTAATAAAGCTGTATGTGTTATACTCTCTTTCTCTCTCTCTCTCTCTCCTCAATTTCTTTCTATTTTAAATGATGAGATTTTTCCTCTTCTTGCTCAAGTTGTATGTGTGTGTGTGTATGTGTAATATTTGCATACGGATATTCTTTTTTTGTTCAATAAAACGCGAAACATAATTTTGTATGTGTTCGTTACACAATTTTTTTTTTGTTTATATTTTTAATTTTAATACCATAACAATAATAACAACACTACTACTACTCATGGTTGACATTCAAAATCCTCTCTATGGTATGCAAGGTCATCATGCAAGTGAATTGATTTTAAATTTTTATGAAAAAAGAAAAAGAAAAAAACACACACACACACAACGAGTGTATTAAAAAGTGAATGAGTGAATGTTTCTTCGCTTATACACAGTATATGTGTGTGTGTGTTTATTTAGACTAATTTTGCATTCCATAAACGTGTTGCCGTATCAATAATTTTGGTTGATTGTATTATCGTTCTGGTTGGTAGTGATTGTTGTTGCAAATGGCATTTTAGCCATTATTTAATTTATTTTTATTTATTTTATTTCGGGTTTTTTTTACTGTCTCTCTATATATGTTGAGCACCTTTTATAAAAAAGTTTTTTTTTATCGTATTTTACATTTTTTTTTAGTTTGTTAAGGTTTATTGACTGTGTCTTCTTTGTTTTTCAATATTATTTTAAAAATAAATCTCATTTAAATTTTTTGTATGGCTAAACGGCGAAGTAACATGATTAAATTATTGTCAAATATTATGAAAATGTTGTAAAGAAAAATAAACTGTTATTAGCAGATAGTTTATAATGAAAAGAGGTGATATATTCTTTAATTTAGATTACATTCGATAGTCCAGGGTTATTTTCCATTCAAATGTTATTACTAAATAGGCCTCTAAATGTAAAAAAAAGACTACTTTTGTCTAGTAGCGTTAAGAAATAGAAATATTACTACAATGCGCAAAAAAAATAGTTTACATTATCCAGTAAATGAGGCAAAAACCGCTCATTAATGGCAACAGGTTTCATATGATCACAGAGGATTTGTAACGAATACATTTTCAATATAGACCAGATCGATGGGTTCCTTTTTACTTCGGATTGGGGCGTCCGAAATTGCTTGGCCACAAAAAATTTGCAGTTTATTTGGTATGAAAACCACAAAGTGCTAGTATTACCGGAAAAGATTATACAATCTAGAAAATAAAATCCCAAAATTTTGTACACCCAATGCAAAACAATTCAAACTTGTAATCAATGATCTTTGGAGAAGTAAAGCTTTCAAAACAATTAATTTGCTGTACCAACTTTTAAAAACTGGCACTAGGCTAAACCTTTTTTATTTTTAATCGTATTATTCCTTTAAAAGTGACAGAACCTGACAATAATTATACTAAAAACTGACTTCAATTTTGTTTTATCTTCTTAAAACATCTTGGAGGCAGAAAAATTTGTACTAAAAACTGACATTTAAAAAGATTTTTTTGCGTAGTTTTAAGCAAACATTTTTCAAATTCTATGCATCGTAGTTAAAAATTTATTGAAAAAATCTCGTAATTATCACTCTTGATGTTGCCATTGTCAGTGTTGTCGTGCTGTTGTTGTTGCTGTTATTTATAACAATGTATTGGCCTGTATTCACTACATATGTATATGACGATGAGTTGTTACCCCCATAAAGACCATCATGAGCCACAAGGAAAAAAACTGCCCAGAATTATGAATGATTGAATGAACGATTGAATGACTGGCTGAATGAACAGCACACACACACACATATGCATGAAATAACAATACAAACAATAAAAACAACTACAACATAGACGACCACGATTTATGTCAATAACACTGAATCATGCAATTCATTGGATGGCATTTCAAAGTTACAGCAATAACAACAGCAATAACAACATCAACAAAAAAATTCAAATTGAATATCGCAAAAACAAAAAAAAAAAAGAGATAAAAAATCATTGAAGCTTTGCATGCATTAAACGATAAAGAATTTTGCAATGAATTGCTATTGCTGTTGCTATTGCTGCCGCTGTTGGTGTTGCTTGTTTTGATTTGCAAAGAAAAAATACTTCCGGAGGATATGCAAGAGATGCCATCATCATCATATTGCATGTACGCGTATACATGCACATAAATTCGTTCGTTCGTATCTACATACATACATACACAGGCCTACACAAAATTTGGTTAAGGCCTTTAATTTACATCTGCTATTTGCAACGTAATGTTGCAAGGCAGTCAAGATGCAAGTCATAAATGGAAAATTTTACACAAAACATTTGTACGGACAGACAGACATACAGTAGAGTAGCGCCAAAATAAACAAAGATTGTGTTTCGAGCAATTCTTGAATAAGCTTTTGCACGTAATATTTCATTTTATTTGCCATAACGAGTATCCATCGTATGTTTATTATTATTTTTCTTCTCTTTTTCTCAAGTGCGTGATGGTGTCACATAAACTATAAATGAAATGGAAAACAATTAATGAATTTTAGTAGTTTTGTTTATTCAAGTTTAGTTCGTGTTGTTGTTCTTCTTCTTCTTTTTTTCGTCATATTATAATTCATTCATAATTTTACGTTTTTGGCAAAGTTCAAGTTTTTGTTTTTAACATTTTATTATTGTATTGCGTTTGCTTGGTTGGTTGGTTGGCGCTTTTTTGTCAAAACGTTTATGAAAAAAACGTTGTACGCTCTTTTTTCTTTAATTTGGTTTTGCAGTCAAATTTATAGAGACAAGTTAGACCGGCGCCTATTGGCGGGCAACCTTCACCTCTTTATGATGCCACATAAATTCTGTTATTCACCGTCAGTGTTTCTTTTTCATTTTTTATGATTTTTTTATTGTCAGTTAAAGGCAATCAAATGTAATTTTTTTTGTTGTTAAAACAAATATTACAACCAACATACTCACATGTTCTCATTAAATAAAACGTAAGACATTGAAAAATTATGGCAGCCAAAAAACAAATACGAATAGAAGCCAAAAAGCGATGAAAGTATGCTAAATATAAAATAATACAAGGAGGCCTATTTATCAAATTAGAAATATTTCAAGAAGAGAAAAAGGATATTTGTGTTTTAATAAATTTAAACTCCTTTGACAGGCCTAATTAGCGAATCTAAAAATAATCCACAGACTAGAAACGAACTTCTTATCAAACAAAATAACGAATGTTTGTGGGACCGCATTATTTAATAACTCTTTAGTCCGGATTACGACCTACATTCTCACATCACCCACGTTGTGTGTGTTTAAAGTCGACTCCGAACTACAGATTTTTGTGAAACTTTTCATGTCAATTTTATTTATACTCAGAGGAAGGCGCCGAAGAAAATTTATTATTTTTTTTAAATTCATTTTGTTCGAGACGTCTAAACTAGGGGTTGAACCTCGGTCTTGCATCTAATAAGCCAACACACTATCCGCTACGTTTTATTGCAAATTCTGCTGCTTTACTGTATTTCATGGACTACAATTTCTGTGCTATACACGTTTCCTTGCTTTTGGACCCAGCATACTGTGATATTTTGTAATCCTATACGGAATATCTGATCACCGGGATGAATGTTGGGTATTGATTTGTAATATTACAATGACTCTAATCTTCGGCGCAAGTGAAACCATACCTTTCGAGAAAGAACTGACATGAAGGTCTTTCTTTACTATCGTCCTCTACGCCTCTACGGTGCGCAAGAAGCAGAGACGCCACGAATTTTGTTTTAAAGCTGGCCGAAATCCAGTTATAAATAATTTCTTAATGGCCAACTACGTAAGTAAGTAAGTGAATAAGTAGTAAACCATTCTATTGATTTAAATTTGATTAAATTTCAAAAATTAAAACAGAAACTATTCGAAGATAAAATCTTTTTAGTTTTCCATAAACAATAGAAAAAAAACTTTTATTACAATACTTGTATGGCCTTATTTCATTACAATTACAATTATTGCCACATAGATTTTGTGTCTAATGTCTAGACCAAGTTTAATTTGCCCTTAATGTCTTAATTCGTTGGCTTCAAAAATATTTGAAGAAAAAAAACACAAAAAACTTCAGCATGAAATTCAATTCCAATCGGAAAATCAATCAACGGTGAAGTGTAATGGAAAAAATGAAATGTGGTGGACGGCTGATAGATTTTGTGCAAATGGAAAACACCGGCACAACAGCAACAACAATTACAGCATAATGTTGCAATTTTCCAAAAAAAAATCTTGATTTTGTTATTGTTGTTGCTGTTGCTGTTAAATAAACAGCAACACGAAATCATGGATAATATTGTAATGGAAAAAAGAAACGCCGACCAACAAACCGATTGCATGTAATGAAATCACTGGTAATTTGGTCGGTTGAGTAACTGAATGACTGACTGATTGTTTCTAAGGTCTCTGTCATCTAGACCGCCTTGATGTACTTGATAGCCCATAAATATTATAATTTTAATCAAAGAAAAAACCGATACAACAAAATATTTTATGATTTCTAAGTTTTCTACTGAAAGAAATTACATTTTCCGACGATAACAATATTTTTTTAAATCACGCGTGTATTTCTAAAAGCTTTATGGCTTCTTATGTATATATCGAATTAATCCAAATAAAAATTTCATTTATTTATTGATCCTTTGATGAAGGCATCGAAACGATGAAGCACAGTGTTTCATTCGTTTACCAAAAAAATTTTCTTTCATTTAAAAATTTTGTCAAAACATTGTACAGCTTGGTACTATTGAACTTTAAAAACGGAATCCACTTGGCATTAAAGGCAAAAAAAACTACTTTTTGTGACAAGATACGTATCTTTTGATATTAAGATACTAAATAGTACTTTTAATGCAAGTTCTTTTTAACAATGTTGCGCTACTCTATTTCTCTAAATGATTATGCAGCTGAGAAATTTACAGTGACAGAACAAGCATAAAAACGGGCTTAATTTGACACATTAAATTATGCTGAAGTGAAAAATAAAAATTTAAAATTAAAATTAAAACTGCAGTTTACATATGTATGTAAAAACATCACTGTCTTGATTTTATCTCCGAAGGTTATACTCCAGCTAAGATTTAAGCTACTAGTATAGATTGTTAATGCTGTTGTTGCTATTGTTGCATTATGTGTTGCATGCAATTAAACACATGAACGATTACTTAAGCTACTCTTGTAATATAAGTACAATCATATGTACAGTAGTGGTCTTATAATTAGCACACCCATTCAACGAAAAGTTTTTATTGAATATTTCATTCTTAAATGCCATTTAAAATAATTTACTGACTGTAATTAATAAAAAAAAAGTGTGGATCCGATTATAGAGAATGATTCCCTGATGGATCAATATTTAAACAACCATATGGTGTAGCTTGTTGATATTAGTAATGGTCAGCATAAAGCTGTGATTCCTATCCAATTTACTGAACAATCTTGGAAGACTAGCTGAAACAAAAAAACTAAAAAGATATTCAAGACCTGTGGAAAGTGATTCGACCGGCATGGAATGTCATTAAATATGCAAGATGTCAGAAACTTATTGAAAGCCTTCGTGGATTGGTTATTATCGTTTTAATAGCAGTGCCTCCTCAAACCCTTAAAAAAGAATTAAACCCAAAGGTTAATTTGTCCAACTTTAATGGGGGTGTGCTAATTACCTGACCAAGGAATTTTTATTTTTATAAAAGTCGCCGTAAGAAATATTTTTTCATATTTTGTTTTAGTTCAAGATACCTGAACCAGGATTTAAGACACGGTTATACGTCGAATATTTTTTTTTTGAAAAGTTCGTTTTTTTGTAGTACGATTCTAACTGTGTAAAAACCGTACTTACATATATTGATAGTTTTTGTTTTGTGATTTTAAACGAAATCTTTTTTAGTAATTTAACTTTAATAAATATTTTCCGTTTCATTTATTTCAAAAAAACCTTTTTTTTGTAATTTTTTCAGATTTTTCTTAAAATTTATATCCTTGTGGAAATGGTGTAAATTTTAAGCTTGCACCTTTTGTTTCCCTTTCGAAAATAAATTGTTTCTGTGAAAATATTACAACCGTTCTAAATCGTGTTTTAAAAACGACCATTAAGATAAAGAAAAAGAAGATGAAGAAGAAGAAAAAAATATTGTAAGCAGAAGCAACATCATCATAATCTGTCTTAATTAAGACAAATGTTGCACGATAATGACATTAAACATGCAACCAATTTATGTTTTTTTCTTTCTTTATTCCACCATTCTGTACTGTAGTACATGTACACCGTAAATAAATGGTGGATAAAATGACAACAATTTAAATGCAACGTATACAAACAATACCCTTAGAATTCTCAATTTACAATTGGACCAAAACAGATCGTTTATGAAGGGAAACTAAACTATGTCCAGAAAATTTTGTTCAAATAAAAAAAGTACACTTGGAAAATTACTATTAAGAGACTTACATTTATACATACATACATATATAGGAAAATACATATATAGGAAAAGCACTCAAAAATTTCCATAAAATATTGTCATACCTTCATAACAACTAGTGATGAACGTCCCACCTTACTAGGCATCATACTACACCAAATTGAAGGCTTCCTTGTCGGTAATTTTCACAATACGGTCAGATCTACAAAATCATTTACTACACATTATTATGTTCCTCTTCATTACTTGAGAAGTTTAGACAAGCAATGTCACATCGTTTTAAAGAAATTTCGCTAAAAAATCTGTATACGTGGAATCAGGTGCAAATATTCAATACAAGCTAACTCCCAATATATTCCACCATTCACCATAACGTTCTAGGGGTCCGTATTTTAACTGTAACGACAACATAATTGCACATTAGCAAACCGTTCATCAGATATTGTCCTGCTTTAACATATGCTTCCGCCTATGCTGCTTGCACTTCCTCGCCAATTGGTCATACCAATCGGTGACAGGGCTCTCTCAATTTGCTCCTTCCAATGTAGACAAGTTCATCCTTCGATTTGATTTAGTTTTTCTTGTGGACTACTTTTCGCTTTCTGTTTATTTCCTGTCAAAGTAACTGGCCTAAACAGTTTGGGAATCTCTGTCAGTGGATCTTTGTTTACCATTGCCGTCCGTACTGATCAATTTGGTTTTCTGGTGATTTTTTTTGTAACGAATTTTCCATAAAACATTTGAAACGCAATGCGAAAAACAACAGCACTAACAGAAACAACAACAACAACAACAACTACAACAATTGCGACGAAAACAAAAGCGAAACACTATTGGCCAATTTCCTTTAGCTAGACTGGTTCACAAATCTAACCTACATATTGTGATCTGGTTTTTTCTTTTCTGCTATTATTGTCGTTTCTGCTGTTGTTGTAGTTACAGTAGTTGTTGTTGTTGTTGACTCTGATGATGTTGAAACCACTTTCGTTTTATTGAGCAGTAATGTTAAGAAAAAGCAGAGCAAAATGAAAATCAATTGAATTTCAAAAGAAAGAAAGAAAGAAAGAAAATATTTGTTTCGGTGTCTGACTAATTTTTGTTTTCTTTCTTTAACTTTCCTTTTTAGCACAACATTTATGCCAACAGGAGTAGCAGCAGCAACAGCATCAGCATTAGCAGGAACATCAACAGCGACTTCAAAAATAAATTCAATGCCATTGGCGGCACACAACATCAACCATAGCACAGGAATAAAGCAACAACAACAACAACAACAAGTTAGTGAAGCCCCTAGTCCAAATGAGGTCCACCAAGGCAACTCCAATATGGCAAATATTAAAGGAAGCGAGGGTGTCGGCGTCTGTGTCGGTCTTGGTGTTGGTGTTGGTGTTGCAACAGCAACTTTAAGACCTAAAAAAGCCTCGTTGACTTCTTCTTTAAACTCTTCGATGAATTTTGAAGAATTACAGGAGGACGAGGAGGAAGAGGAGAAGGGTAAGTCAAAACAGCATCCAAAGCAGGCCAAACAGTTACAAGAGGAACCCAAAGTTTTACCAAAGACTTCGATTATAAATCCCCTTAAAACCTCCGCCAGAGCTTCGTCGCATCAATCGCATTATTCAACCGATAAAAGTGCGTCATCGGGTTACTACAGTTCCAATATGTGTTCGACTTATTCCATGGAAGAGCACATTTATAGTGAACCCACCTTGGATCTAAAGAAACTGAAACACCAGCCATTGAAAGAAAGTCACAACGAAACACAAAAACCACTGCCAGTCTCCTCTGCCACAACACTCAAAGCAACAACATTAAAACGACAGCAGCAACAGCAGCAACAACAGCAACACCAACACCAACAGCAGCTGCAGTTACAATTACAACCACAACAGCATACCAGCACTTTAGCTTTAGAGCCGTTTAGTGTCATGCGTAGTCTGGACTGTAGTAGACGTTATCGTTTTGCGGACAATGTTGACGATTTAAACTGCTCACCACACACTCATACTTCACCCTGTAAACATAAATCTCCAGCTTTTAATGAAAATCTCAAAATATTAGAGTCCAGCATAGAGAATTTGGATCGGCATTTGAAAACATTTCCCAATCTGAACAGTGCACAGGAAGGCTATTCAACTCAACCAGATAAACAACGCCATTTACCCACTATACAAGAGGCTTTCGATAGTTTAAAAAAGCCCTCTTGGCCTCCTGAGGATCGTAGCGATGATTCGTTAATGGATATCGATTTGGATTCTTTTCTTTTGGACAAAGACAAGACAAATCACGAGAAGGCCCTTGACAAGGGTTTGGATAATTCCACATTCCTACCAGAAGATCAAGAAGAAAACCATTATAAATGTGCCAAATATATAAATTCCTGTCCAGAAGATGCCTATCGTGTGGAAAGCGATATCTTGGCTCCTGCCCACAGTTCAATTTCAGGTCAATCGGCGGCCGTGTCCGTAGACTTGTATCCCAAACGATATGAAGAACAATTGCACTTTGAAAATACCCGTGAATTATTGGAGGATGTAAGAGACAAGATACGTTTATTGTCCCAAACCCAAGAAGCAGTGGGGATACCCCAGCAGACATTAAACAGCCCTAAGGAAGATTACATGCCACAAGAACTGCACACCATGATAAATACGCTTAAACGGGAACTGGAGTTGTATTTGGCACGCATGAACCAGCACAGTGAGCTGGAAATACGTCAACTCTGTTCGGGCCTGGTAAAGAACCAACACATAGTCAAAATGAAAAATGCTTTCGAAAGAAGACGATCCCTAACCGAAACTAATGATGTCTATGCCACCTATGAAGCTATACAAGATGGCATCGTAGTTAGTAATCAGGGCATTCCCATTAGTATAAGACAGCAAATAACCTCCATAAGATGTAGCAGTGATCCGAATTTTAAAATGAAACGTAAATCCATAACAGAAGTGTTTCCCATGGCCGAGTGTTATGTGGAATCCATACAGCCCGGAGATGAGGAATTACCCACCAGCACCACCACCACACAGTTACAGAAGAATCTTTCATTTCACAAACCTGTGCTGGAACAGCTCAGCTCTGGCAGTAATGCTACGACAAAAAACAAAACGCCCTCTAGTGGCGACAACTCAGATTCAAATGATAAGGAATCCATATTGGATTGGCATCGTAAAAAGCCCAGTATCTGGGAGATGTATTACGGCACGAATCGTATACAACAATCACTGCTGGGTGTGAAGAAAAATGGCATGATGCTGACCACTACAGCTACCAGTTCACCCTCTACCATGTGCTATGTAAGTACAATAATTAAATTAATTTAACACAGACTTAATTAAATGAATTAAAAATTTAATTTAAAAAAAATAAAAACAATTGCATACGTTGCCATTAAGTCCAATGCTGTGTTGCAATTGTTGCTGTTTGCTGTTTGCTGTTGTGGTTAAGCAATACAGCTGCTGCCATAAATTAAATATTTTTGGTTGGTTACTGGTTACTGGTCAGCTTCTTACATGTAATTCATGGCCATTTAAATTTTGGCTTAAACTTGTTTCTAACGACATGCAACACCAACTAACGGTATTGGTGTGATTGGCTATAATTTTAAAGGTAATTTCCTATTAGCCTACATGACCAAATCAATGTAAAAAATTAATTTGAAATTAAATTCGCCAACAGAACCAAAGAACAAAACAACGACACCAAAACAAATTATTCGCAAAAATTCAATTAATTTTCAGAAAAACTGTAAATTAATCGCAAATAATGTGAACAGTGTAACGAATTATGTGAAAAAATGTAATAAAATGAAAAACAAAAAGAGAAATAAATAATTAACAACAGTGTTATTGTATAAACACAATAGACGCAACATTTGCGGCGTAGCCAGACAAGTAGTATGCGCTTTAATTCTTTTAAAGGCGGTATCTGCAGGACATAAGTAAAGCAAAGAAGAGATAAACAATTCATTAATTCTTTATCAATGGTTCCAATAAAATATTTGACAGTACAAATCCTATCAATACCAGCACAAAATCGTCTCAATGCAAGCATTAATTCTCTCATTGCTGCAAGTAAAAATAGAAATTAGCCTAAAGACGCAACAGCAGCATCGATGCTTGTTGACGCGCCGCTTTACAAAATTATCATTTGCATATACATCCATGTATTCTATTTTAGACAAATTGCAGCGCCGCAATTGCTGCGTCTAATTTGTATATAGCATTGCTAAACTTATTTCTAAACTCTATTCACCAAATTTGAAAGAAAAGATACGAAAGTAGATCCTCGGAGGTTTCTATTAAAATCTATGAATGTACAGTACACTGATTGTATAGCATGTCGAGTAGCATTTGTCATTCGCGGAGAATATAAGGATACCGTAATGGGCAAAGTAAACTAAATCTGCTAAAGGGGTCCAAACAACCGCAAATAAAGGTTTGGAAATTTCCAAAATAAATATTTTAGTCACACCAAAAGCATTTTATTTGTTTTTTCTTTTTATTATTATTTGTTTGTTTTCTGCATGACCATTAGATCTTTACGATCATAACTTTGCCCATTCGTCTGTCAGTTTCAACTTCTCATTAGCGCAGTTGGATTACAAAATCTGTTGATTTTACGATTAACATGGCATGCACTTGCTGTCGAGTATATAAAAATGATTTGGAAAAAATTCAAAAAAGGGCATCAAGCTTGACTTTAAAAATTAAGTGACATGAGTGGGAATTTTAAGGTCTTCCTCCTCATGGTGTTAAAATGACAATAAATTTTAATGAATAAGTTTTAATAGGATTTTTAAATTAGTTTTCATTCAGAATGCTACACTTATTCACTGTTATTGGAAATTTAAATGATCTTTTAACCCGTTTTCCAAAGCAATTTTAAAAATCCTCAAATAAGTGTTCAAATAACATGATCACGAGTTTAAAATGATTGCAAAAATTTTCTTTTTTTTTAATCGTCTGTTCGACGCTCATTTTTTATAATTTTTATGTGGACTTGCTAAAATTAAATATTTAGCATATCATCGAGTCATACAAACTCTATTCATTTATTTATTTGACTTGCTATACAGGTATGAAATTAAAAAGAAAGAAAAAAAATTATTTGAAGACGTTGCAACAGGTTTTAACTTTATTTTGACTGCAACATTAAATTTGTTGCACAAACACAACATCGACAAAGAAAGAAATAAAGAAAGAAAGAGAGAAACAAACTTTAAATGCCATTTGGAGAAATTAATTTTTTTTTTTGTAATCATTATCAGTAAATAAAAAAATGTTGGTGGGGGGAAAAAGTTAATTTCATAAACTCAGTCAGAAGCTTTTCATACCACCCATGTTGTCTGAGTTAATTTTCTCCATGAGTGGACCTACAGTTTAAAGTCGACTCCGAATGACAGATTTTTGTAAAATCTGTAGAGAGGAAATCGCCGTGCAATATTGCTAGACTCTGCTAGACACGTATGCATTGTAGATTTAAAAAAAAAAATTAAAGCAATAATTTGTCAAATGAAATTTTTATTTGTTTGCCTTTATAATGGAATAACCCATATGTTTTCACATAAATTGTGGCAAAATAACCAAACATGTCTATCTGCTGCTTGTTTAACAATTTAACTTCCGCCAACACCTTCTTCATCATCAACATCATGCTTTTCAACGATTACAAGTGACTGATAAACTCATCTTCGATTTCAGTTAACAGTTAGGGGGAGAGCATAACAGGGAGAAAAGTGGGAAAGAGAAAGGAGACAAAAACGTTAAATAAGTTTTTAATTGCCAATCTCGTTTCGTTCACTAAAAGACAGTGTTGATCACATTAATGATTATGACGTTGTCTGGCTGATTGATTTCCAAGTTTGGTTGATTAACCCAATGACCACCATTTGATAAATAAATGCTGGAATACTACTTCTCTCTTACCCCTCTCACACCGCATTTCTCAATGATTTTTGAATTAAAAAGAAAGAAAAAAACTTTCGAATTTTATAAAATTTTTTATAGTTCGAAACTGATAAACGATGTATTATATGATCGCCAAACTGTACGTACGTATGTCTGTTTGCTTATCATATTTCATAAAAAAATGTTTTTTTTAAGAGAAATTTATGATGATTAAACATTAAATGACTGGTCAATTATTATTTTTTTTTTTGGCGTGAAACGTTTTGAGGGATGACAAGTAGGAGTATAGGATTTTATTTACATTTAAATTGGCTGCTACATTTCATGCTTAAACAGCCAATTAAAACAATTGTTGCTAAGGAAGTATGGAATTAAATACGTTTGGAGCCTGTTACAGTTCAATTTTTTTATTTTAAGAAATTTAATTTTCGATAATCGACCTGTACAAACACTCGTACCTTTGGCTAAAATCCTCTGCTATTGTATTTTTCTCATAAATAATCAATCATTTTATATAGAAGTGGCAACAATAAGTAAATGCCACAATCGGTAATCACATTTGACAAACAACTACAGCAGCAACAACAACAATACCAATACCACACAGTGAATACGAATGAAATTGAACACGAAAAGCAATCAATAAAACATTTATTATTATTATTACTATTGTGCTATTGTGGTATTGTTGCTGTTGTAGTTCTTTCAATAAGAACAACAATAATTCTAAAATCTCACAAAAAAAGTAAAAAAAAAATTCCAACAATTTATGTAAACAAAACACTTTACAAGCACAACAACAACAACAATAATAACAACTACAACAACAACAAATCAATGCAACATGATGTGCAACATTAAATTGATAAACAAACACATGTTTTAGTTGGCATTCCTGCCAGCAAATGCAATCGAAGATATATGCTGGACAGAAGCTTAAACGAATGCAATTGGAAGTATACAGACCTAGTAATCGCAACAAAATATCTCTTAAGATTATAATTCGATCGTTATTAATAATAATATACACACATCGAACTCACAATATAAACATGCGAAATTTGCAACAGCTGGCCTATGTTTTAACAACAAACTCTAGTGTTGTTCCCAAAAATTTTAATTTATCTGCCATACTTCCCCTTCTATTTCGTTTGGGGGCAATATTGTTTGACTTCTTCAATTTAGCTGACGCACTTTGATTGCTCATTGAAGATTAAATCATCCGCGTTCCATAGATTTCAGCTGGCAGGAAATGATAAACCCAGATCAGGTGGAAAAACCAAAAAAAAATTAAAAAATTTTACGAAAACTCTGCTCTACCGTCACTTTAAAAAAATTATCAAATGCTCCTCTTAGAAATCCAATTTTGCTCAAGTGGTCACTTTAGGCTACAATGATCCGTTGAATGGTACCATTACGGCAGTAAAAAACAAATTCAATCTTCTTCTCATTTCTAAGTATTTCGTTCCTATGGCTTTCAGTAATTTCGCAGAATATTTCCGGGCCTATTAAGGGAAAACTTGTCTTTCATTTCTCCCAATAAAGCGCCCTATCTATTGCCAAGCCAATGTAAGGGGTTCCCCAACATATCGAGAAGATCTGTGTACTTATGTACAATTTGTTACAACGATCACTTGATGGATTTTAAGAACTACTTGGCTGTCGAAAGTAATTCTTCTACAGAGAGAATCCCCTACACATATTCTAACGGCATGGTAAATTACCTTGACAGCCGCCTGTGTTCTATCTGTTGCCAACTTTGATCTCTCGGTATACAATATCAGTGAGCCTAATTCACACGAAAGTTTCTAAGGAGATATGTTTTTGGCAATGTCTTATCATCACTGTATAGTAGAGGATCGAACAGCATAGAAGACTTTTAAGAGCCTCTAACGTTAGCCCAAAGTAAAATCAACAAGATGGCGAATGATTGAAAGGCGAGGGAGACCTGCCTGTACCATGAAACCGTAATGACAGTTATTTTATAAGTCTTTTATAATAGAATCATATTAAATCAGGTCTATTTATAGTAGAATCATAATATATTTTTTAATCTGAAGGCCTATCTATTAGTGTGAGTATTTTTTAATAATTTCATAGTTTTCAAACTCTGCCTGCGTTCCTCTTTTTTTATTTCTAGAATAGTTTTAGAATCCATTTTCAAAATAACGATGATGCTACTATTACTAATGCTACTGGTGCTGCTGCCGTCACTATTGCTACTGCTACTAGCGATGAGCAAGATGAGGCATCCATTCAACAATGATCGTTTCATTTGTCATTTCGATTTTATTCATTGATACCAAACAAAATGTTCATTCATTCATTCATTCATTAAGAATGTTTTTTCATTAGATTTTCATCATAAATGTGGTCGTTTATGAGTGAAACCATATATAAACTTAAGATACAGCAAAAAAAAGTTATTCGTGATGCCATAACAGAATAGAAACACATGTTTAAAGCAACCGCATCACTTTTTAAACGGTTTAATGTCCGTGCATATGTACATATGCCTGTACATACATATATGTTTCATGCATTTTTAAAATGCTTATTTTGTGTCATTCAGCAGCTTTTTTTTCGGTTTTACAAGTTGGGGGTGTTTTTTTATGTCAAATTTATAGAAAAAAAATCGTTTTTGTTGTTTGTATAACTAAATATAGAATTAGAATAGTTTAAACGACTGTTTGAAAATGAAAAATAATTGAAAAAAAAACAACAAATATTTTTAACAATTGTTCAAAGCCACTAAATATTTGAAGGAAAAAACAAATAAAAAATTTTATTTACAATGAGTATTTTACAATTTAATTTTTGTAGTTTTTAAAATGAAAAAAAATAAACTTTATATTTGAGCTTGAGCTACCAAAATCGGTCATAATGCGGCCAAGGATAAAATTAATAAAAATAAAATGAAAAAAATATTAAAAATTCAAAAAAAAACATACTATAAATAAAATTTTTAACGATATATTCCAATATGTGTTGAAAATAAAAAGAAAAAACAAAAATCGGCCAGTAGTTATTGCGGTTGCTAATTTGTTTGTAAGACAGACGACTAGTACAAGTTCTACGACTTCCACTACCACTCCACGTAATGTGTGTGCTAGTATTGCTGCTATTACTTAGGCTTTATCTACGATTACTGATTAAATAAAAACCAAAAAAAAAAATTGAAATTAATTTTAAAAAAAGTCTAAAACTAGTATTGCTTTGCAAAACACCACAATTTTTAAATGACAAACACATAAAGAAGTATAAAATACTGAAAATTACAATAATTCCTCTGCATGAAAATTTAAAAAACAAAAAAAATTAAACTTCAATTTCAATTTAATGGCAATTCGATTATTTTTGCAATTAGGGAATCTGTTTAGAAATTTGCAAAAAATTATCAATTAATTTCCCATAAAATGCAAATTAATTCTGTTTTAACGAGTAATTTTTTATTGATTTCGGTTTCGATTTGCCCAATTAAATAAGCATAAAACAAACCAACATTGACAACCAGTAGTACGTTTGCCTGAATGTTGCATAAACCAAAGGAACCCAAAGGAATTTCTATTCTTGGTTCATAGCGGTCTTAACATTGAGCAATGTTTGTACATTTCTCTATACAAACATTTACTTCTCTATTATTGTTTTGATTGCAGAATTTATATTTGGTTGGTGGTGGTATTTGTTGCCACAAGATTTTGGTTTAATTTTTTGTGGTTATAATTTGATTTTGTTTATTCTCCTACGGCATCTGAAGAAATGTTCTCTTATGCTTAATTCCTTGCAGTAACAGTGGAGAGTAACAGAAAATTATAAGGTACTGTTGTCGCGTACATACATACATATGTATGTTGATTACAAAATTATTAAGAGAGTCTTCTTCTCGTTACACAGTCTCCTAAGGGAAATTATTAACAACAACCGTTATAATGGTTGTTTACAAATTATTACAATAACAACAACAATATTTAATTTAAACAGAGCTTAGTATACAAAGCACATGAATAGAATTGCTTCATTAATTGGATGTGTGGATATGTATTTGAAAAATAATTAAACAAGAATGCCATCAATATATGTATGTATGTACGTACAAAGCGTACTCTTCCTATACGGTTATTACAATAACAAATTTTAACATTTTATTAGAAAAAGTAGAACAAAAATACTAAAGGTTCTCGTAATAAATGTGTTGCCATAGTTAAAGATTTATTTTAATTTTAAAAAATTTAACAAAAATATTCTTTTATTATTATTTTCAATTACATGTTGTTGTTGTAATTTGTTACAGATTTTGCTTTGCTATTGTTAAAAATGTTTACTGTATTTGATTTTATTTTTGCTACGATTTTTTTTTATTTATTTTGGGCCATTTAGTTACAATTTATTTTTGGCCAATTGTTGGTTGAACTTTTTTATCTCCTTGGATTACAATTGAATGGTTCTGAATAGTAATTGTGGTGGTGTGGTAAATTAATTCTGTTTTATTTCACATTCTTTTTTTTTTTGTTGGTTTTTGTTTTTTGCGGGTCGCCAATATTGTTTTTTGGTTTGATTTTGTAAATATTAGTCAGTAATTGTTTTTATTTCTGGGTTTGGCCATGTTGTTAATTTTTTTTATGTATTTCCATTGTTTAGCGTTTGATAGGCGTTTGATTTAGTATATAATTTTGAAATTATGACATTTTTATTAATTTATTTATTTTCATTCAACCAATATTGCAAAAAACAAAAATACGAAAAAAGTCAGTTTGTTGGCTAAGAATGGTTTCAGGTTACACTTGCATTATGTATTTAATTTATATTTTTTTCTTTGCCTCTTTTTTAATATGTATCAGGAAATGTTTGGGTGGATAATAATGAAAAAGAATTTGTTACCAGCTCACAGCCATAGCCATCAGAGATTGTATAGAAAAAATTCCGCTTCCTTTCTTAAGGATTTTACTGTGCTGAACTCATTAAATAGGCCTCTATTTGAAAAAGCATACAGTATTATAATAATGAAAATTATATGAAATGAGGTTTCTTTTATAGCAATACATGCATAGATACATAATTGGTCATTACAACCTTTCAGTCAGAATTATTACCTAGATTTCTCACACCACTTATGTTGTGTGTGTTAATTTTATACATGAGTGGCGGGACCTATTTTATTTACTCTCAGAGTTTTTGCCAGAAATCTGCTGAGAGAGGAAGTCGCCGAAGAAATATTTTTTTGTATTTTGTTTTGATGTCTGACCTAGGGTTTGAATCCTGGCTTTACGTCTAATAAGCCAACACACTACCTACTAGACTACGGCGACTTCAATTATAGCAATACTAAGCAAATATTCATAACTTATAGCTATGAAAATCGCACACCACCCATGTTGTATGTGATACAACAGAACAAAACAAAATAAACTTCAAAACCAGCGTGGCCTATTGTTATACTAACTTGCTTATTCTCAAACTGCTACTTAAAGGTTTAATACGATTGAGTGAAAATGAATCATACTGATGAATGGTTTAACAATAAATATGATTGAGTCGTACATACGCCAAAAAGAAATTTAAAAAAGAGAATTTATGAAAACAAAAATTCATTAATAAATCATAAATTAAAAAAAAGAAGGAATTCTGATTTAATAATAATTATTGAATAAAAAAATTCTTAGCAAGTGGTAGCGGCAAGTATCACGTAGTGTTAGCGGCAAAAATTATACCAAAATTATGCAATTTCCGGTTTTTAAAAAGCTCGATTTCGGACATAAGCAGCATATTAAATGTGTAGAAAAACAATTTTAATAAAATAAAATAATTAATTAATTAATGAAAGAAATGTTAAAGAAAAAAAAAAACAAAGAAAGAAAACGAAATAAGCAAAATTTCTGTCATTAAAATATAAACAAACGATGAGAGTCATTACTCCCACTCAACAAGAGTTACAAAAAAAATCGAAAGAAAAATCACTGCATTACAGTTTGTGTAACAAAACATTTGAAAACTTTAAATATATGTATGTACGTTATGAGTGTGGGTACTACCGTCCTAATTTGTCTGTCCTGCATTCCCTGTAGACACCATCACGTATCAACAATTTTATGTTTATATTTTAAATTTGTTATTGTTGTTGTTTTTTTGTTTCACTTGATGACATTCAGGTTGTCATCGTTTGTTGTCACAATTGTTTTGGACGTTTTACACGCCATTATAACATTATATGGCATTGTTATTGTTGTTGCTGTTGTTGATGTTTTTTTACAGTAAAACTCAATACCACCTCAGTGACCAATATGACCCCCAAAGCGTATCAAATTATGTGTCTTTGATTTCAAGAAATCGTCGGTTGATTTTCGTTTTCTTAACCGTTTGACGTTTGAAAAATTAATTGAGTATACCGTCGTCCACAACATTTGAAGGCTGCATCGTCTATGGTTTCTAGAGGGTTAAACTGAGGCTTCTTTTTTTTCTTTTCTTTTTGTATACAATACACAGAGGTGATTATTATTATGTAATTATCATTATGGCTTGTGAATTATAAACAGATAATGCGAATTACAAGCAATTAAAAGGTCAGTCAGCCAGTCAGTCAATGCTAGAAATATTTTTCAATTCTTCTTTGATTTTTCTTTATTGTTGGGATGCCATTTTGATGTTCAAATGTTCCAAATTGATGCTTGGTGTGGTAGCAACAAAGCCTTTAGTAACACTGGTTCAGTTGCAGGTAACTTCAACAATACTGCGACAATATTTTACTGTGCTTAGATCATCTTACAATGCGTGTGATTCCGTAAAATGCATTTGCAATTTTCACCATTAATATAGTCCTTGTGGCTCAAAAACTTGATGTGAATGTTATTCATTACAACTACACAGTTTACAGACCTAACGTTTGCCTCCTACGCGAGTCGCTCTCGTCCTGATTCTGGGGCAGTTTCCCCCCCTTACGTGGAACAATGCGTCTCACCTTTCACGATTAATGATACGATGGGTTTGTTGTCGTACCACCCACAGTTGTGGTTCTTCTTTCTTTGTTTCAATAACACACATTCGATGCCGGTGGTTGTTGAGAAAATAACGCCAATGTAATGCTGTTTCCAAATGTAAGTTTCCACTTGTAAATACTTATTACAGTCCTGTGAGTCATTATGAAACTTAGTAAAAAGCTCACCTTAAGCATTATATTCAAAATTCAGACTCTTTTTATTTTTGTAACACAGACTAACGATTTGCCACCATAAATATTTGCGATGACTAAACCCAGCAAAAGACAAAACCACTCCACTCCAATTGGAATAGAGGAGAAAATGTTAAAAACGAAAAACAAATTGTTATCAATATTGGCAACAAAGTATTAAAAAAACATTAACGTACGAGTATTTTCAATAGACCGTATAAAATAATTACAAGAAATAAATTTAGACATTTTAATCGCAAAACCGGCAGTCAGCAGCAGTCATCAGCAGGCAGTAACCTAGATTCACATGCCCAAAGTTGTCATACACGAATTTATTTGGAATCGAATCTAAGTTTTGAATGCCGGTTTGTGTTTGAAAGCTTTGAAGCCGAGACACAACAAATTTGTTAATAATAAAATGGAGTGAGTAGTAAATTATGTTATTTAAACAGATTTTTTGTTTGAATGAATATAATGCAGCCCCTTGTTTATTGTGGTTAAACTTGAGTGCCCAAAAGTGGCAACAAGTTAAAGACAAACTATGTACAACAGCAGCAGCAGCAGGAGAAACAGCGACAACTACAGCCACATCACAATTCACTCTAGACATCACAATTCACTCTAGAGTTTGTCAGAGTCAGCCGCAATTTTTTTTTGTGATACAAAACGGAGGGAGTGTACGCATTAAGCGTAACTGCTGGAGGCATAATACCATAAATCTCGGCACCACTACACTTTTCTAAATAACCCAGTTTTTTATTTGATTTTTCTTGTATTTTTTTGTTATAGTTTCTGTTGTTGTTGTAAAAACATGTGCATTTTAACAAAAATATTGTATACCACATATGACTGTTGTTGTTGTTGCCATCAATTGTACCGTAATATTGAAATAGACTAGTTTGTTTAACATTAGACGCTGGTTTGTTTGTTGCCTTGTCACTATGGTTGAAGTGTTTCGTCATTGTTGTCATCGTCGACGCCATGATAATCGTTATTATTGGAGGCAGCCGCCCGATCTGCTATCGTTATTATCATCATCAACAACAAACAACTCGAAACTGCTTTTCATAATTTCTAATTGCTCTGTCGGTGTTCTATTGACCTCTTCAAATTGCCAGATTTACAAAACAATACAACGACTTCGTATGACAGTTGCAAAGTTCTAAACAAATCCTATACTGATCCTCATCCATTAATATTTGATTTTCTATATTTCTATGTGATTATCATCAGAGTGTAAAGCGATCCATTTTTTGAACCAAAGTCATACACTAGATGAGAAATGTTTGCGACCAACAAGACAAATGACAAGAACTACTTCTCCTCGTATTAGAAGGTGATTTCTCTTCTACATAATGATTCTTCATACCATTCATTTGTCTTTTATTTTCTCGTTTTCCCTTTGTTTTACGGAGCAGCAATAATATCTCGTCTCATCTTTTCCATTCCATTATCGATTTTCCTGAATAAATGAAGACCGAAAATCAATACACATCTGCCTGAGTTTCCAGTATATTTTATTTACTGATCTGAACAAACACAAATCTTTGAACCCGTACGAATCTTTAGTACTGGTCCAGACCTTTTAAGTGTCTCATATAGTGCCAGAATTTTTCCATCTTGCTAAAAGGCTCCTCTTATCCCCAAGACGGTCTGCACAAATCTTTCATGTCTCTTACAATCTAAACAAATTCAAATCTAAGGTCCATATAGACACAACTGCCTTTGTTCCCCTAACATAGCCTTTTAAAACATCCCTAGACGGTTGGTCGTGTTAGAAAACAATAATGGATGACAAAAACAGGCTTAGAAGCCAAACAAACGAACCTCATCTCACACTCCTTATGATATCCTCACGAAATATTGTCTGTTCCGTTTACGACATCCTTATGTTTGTATTCAAAAATACTTTGTATAGAGTTCGTGCGTGTGTGTATGTGTGTGTGTTGAAACTTGTTTAGCTACTGGCCTTTTAAAAATGTGGTATTCGTTGGAATTTTTATGGCTGTAATTGACTTAAGGACGCAGTTGCAGGCATCCTGTATAGTGAGTTACTTGTTATAACTCGTTTATTACAGTAATATTTACATTTTTGTAGAAATTTTTGTTTGTGTTTTTGTTGTTGTTGCCATTGTTTCTGTAAAGATGTAATTGAACGTCCTTAAAGGTCATCTCATTAGCCGCATTACAACGAACAGCAAGTAGCAGCAGCAGCAACAGCAGCAACAACCACAAGATGTTGCACCGGTTTTTTTTTGCATTTCATTTTCAGCTTAACAATTGCAACAACTACAACAACTATTTGTTGTCATTCTTAAAATATAATAATGCTGAGTGGCAACTCTACAAAATCAAAAAAAGAAGCAAAAACAAAAACTAAAAGAATCTAATCTATTAACTTACAACACACACACGCACACTCTAAGCTAAAGATAAAGATACACACGTTTTTTTAGTATCTTTTATGCAACAAATAACTGCAAGAGGAATTTATTTTAATTAAAATTTTTTACGAAATAACCTGAGGTTAAGAAAAGAATTGATATGGAAAAAAATACTTAAAAAACTTTACTTTAAGTTTAAAGCCTTCTTTAAAAGAAAAAACATGTTTCCACTACTGCAAGTGATGGTTTGTTTAGGCAAATGTTGGTGCAACAGTTTCGTTTTTTTTTTTATTTTGACTCACACGTATCATGTTGCATAAATAATACGATCTTTTTTATTGTTATTCTTTTATTGTTGTTGTTATTCTTGTTCTGCTATTAACTTATCTCAAATTCTTGCTTCTTTTTTGGCTTTTTTTGTGTTTTTGGATTGTTTGTTGATTGTAAACGGGTACTTGCGTATATCGGTCGGTATGTTAAGGTCACCTGAATCTTTCTTAAATTCCATAAGCAACAAACAACGACAACAAATCACTTTTAGTTTACATATGTTAAGTTTTCTTAAAGCAATTTGAAAGCGTTAAGAAATTATTGGGCGTTATAAAAAGTATCGGTGATTTACATTAGGCTTCTGCAAACAATGTGTACAAATGGTTGTCCGACGATAAAAGGTTTTGGTCAATTAGGTGGTTTAAACAAAACTTCCCAGCCAAATGATAATAGATTTTGGAGCGCCATTAATAATGTGTGTGTAGCCTCGTATTTAAATGCATTCGTAGGTATTAGTGTATCAATAACCAGTGATAACACAGGATCAAGATACTGTCATTTACAGCATTTTCAAGAGATCATAGAAGTATAGGCCCCCACAGAGACTAACTTGTGCTGACCTAAAATGGATTCTACGTCATGGGATGTTCAGACTCTATGACTGTATCCAGTTCAGCTTGTTTCAAGTGTCCAATATCTTTTAGTGAAGAGTATAAGGTTAGACACACTAAAGGCAACGGCACGTAAATTTGGTATATGGATACGATAAGAATGTAAGAAGATTTTTTAATGCAAGATTCCATAAGAATAATGTTTGACATCGTATGTCTTAGGGGGTCCTGCAACGTAGTGTATTTATAAGTTAAACTCGTGAGAAGCAGAAATATGCAATGTATTCTATTTAATTTTGTAAAAAAAAAATTTAAAAAGGGTTTGTACAGTGAGCGTCAAAAGTGAGTAAACACCACTGAAATAATTCATTTTCTTAGGATAGCGAGAAAAGTAAATATAGTAAATAAAAGTAAATAGTCGAATAAATTTCCAAAAATAAAAACGTTTAAAATGTTAAAACAAAAAAACAATTCGTGATAAGGGACCTTTTTTTGTACTTAATAACATAATAAAAAAATTATTTAAAATTATAGTGAGTGTTGACTCACTTATGGCGCTCCCTGTATATCGTCAGGTTTTGCTTCTGTACAATTTTAGAGTTCATTACCTTGTTAATGTTGTTGATATTTAAACAACTAACAAGTACCATTCAATGGGTTTATGTACATATGTATGTATTTATGTATTGTATAAAAACTACAGTCATCCATACATCCATTTCGCCCAATATAAACGATAGATAATAAAACAGAATTTAACATTCCTTTATTACATGTTTACACTAACGCTTGCAGCTTTGCCTTCCTGTGGTTGATAGTGTGCTTTTCGAAAGAGAGAGAGAGGAAAAATATATTATGCGTATATGCAAATCTCTACAACAAATCTTTACCACATTTTTGTGGTTTTCCTAAATTTAATTACTTCATTACAGAGTGCGAAAGGATAACAACAAAATGATAAACGAAAACAGTTACTGTAAACAGAACAAATTTATTCTCTTTATCAAGTGGTGAACTGTTATTACATTTGGCTTTTGTTTTAGCGAGCATTTTTAAAGGCAACTCTTTTGTAATGATGTGGTGAGATACTGTTTGTTTTACTTACGAATTATTAAAAACAACAGAAGGAACTTCTAAATATTCAGGATTAGAGTTTCCATTGAAAAAATAAAATAAAACGCTTTAATAAAGTAATGTAAGTAATACGGCATTTTGCACATTGATTTCCTTGCATTAAGGAGATACTTAACATACAATATTGGTCATTACAACTCTTCAGTCAGGATTACGACCTAGTTTCTCACACCACTTATGTTGAGTGTGTTAATTTTAGACATGAGTGGTGGGACTTACAGTTTAAAGTCGATTCCGAACGACAGATTTTTGAGAAACTTTTCATGGCAATTTGATTTACTCTCAGAGTTTTTCGCAGAAATCTGCAGAGAACAAGCCACCAAAGAAATATTTGTTCATATTTTCGTTTTGATGTCTGACCTAGGGTTTGAACCGCGGCCTTGCGTCTAATAAGCCAACACACTACCTACTAGACTACGGCAACTACATTATTTAAGGAGATACTGTATTTAATTCTGATAAATAATTTATTTCGTAAATTTCCATAATCATTACGCAGAATGATTCATAAATTTGATCTGAAATTTTTTCTTTCATATTATATTTGGCATTGCGTATATATATACATACATACATACATATGTATGTAAAATCAATGTTTTTAACAGAAATTTTATGTACATACATATGTACATATTTGTAAATTATTAATTTAATAAAATTTAAAATTTCTTTTTTTATCACAAATTTCTATTCCTTCATGGAAATTTTTTCTACAAGTTAATAAACAATTATTATTGTATAAAAATTAGGCCATATTTAGTCGGTATATGTACATACAAATTGTCCGCAAAAAAAAATACAAAAACAAAAGAAAACACTCGATTAAACAATGAAAAGAAGAAGGAAAATCGAATAGAAAAAAATCACAACAACGTCGGCTTATATTATGTAATTAAAGTTAACAATACATACGAAAAAAAAACATCGTAGAAAATACCAAAACAGCAACAAGCAAACGTATAAAACAAAACCACAACAATAAGTAAGCAAGTTATGATCGATCAAGATCGACTACATAACAATCTTGTAATCCCCATTACACATATGCCGGACTACATGCTTCATTTCTGTTTATTAAGCTACAAATGAAATCTTGTAGAACTAAACTTCACATGTTAAACAAGGAACAGAGAAGGTAACAAATTTCCTGAAAAACAAGTCATCGACTACTTTACTACAGAAAATGCAAATCATCGACAAATTTACTCTTGAAAATGCAAATCATCGATAAATTTACTCTTGAAAATGCAAATCATCGATAAATTTACTCTTGAAGATGCAAATCATCGACAAATTTACTCTAGAAAATCCATGACATCGAGAACTTATCTACCGAAAACGCAAGTCATCGACAAATTTAGTATAAAAGATGCAAGTCATTGACAAATTTATTGTAGAAAGTTCAAGTAATCTGCACAGTTACTATTGAAAATGCAAGTAATCGATGCATTACTCTACAAAATGCATCGACAAATGTGCTGCAAAATATACAAGTCATGGACAAAGTTACTGTAAAATATCCAAGTCATTGGCAAATTCATTGTAAACATGCAATTCATCGACAATTCATTGTAAACATGCAATTCATCGTCAAATTTGATGCAAAATACCCAAATCTTTGACAAATTTACTGCAGAACTGCAATTTATCGACAACTTTTCTACAGAAAATGTAAGTCATTGACAAATTTATTGTAAAACATGTAAGTCATCGACAAATTTGATGTAAAATACGTAAGTGATTGAAAAATTTACTGTAGAAATTGCAAGTAATCGATAAATTTACTATGTAAAATGCATATCATCTAGTACTAACACAGTTGTAAACAGGATAAAATAAGATTTAAAACATGCAAAAAAACTGTTTTAAGACGTTACAAGTGCCTACACAAAGTCCACGACCTATGTACTTCAGGCGTAGGGTATAAAAATGTAAACAAACCTCAAAAAATGCAACGCAATAATGTCTGATATTTGTATTGTTTCGTTTTATTTTCTTTAGTTTTATTTTGTTTTCTTTTGTTTTTTGTTTTGTTTATTTTTTTCTACTTTTGTGGTTTTCAATAGTTTTTCTTTTTTTTCTTGTTTTCTTTTCACACATACCGGTGAAGAGTACTTATGATTTGTTGTTGCTATATTTTTGTTGGTATTTTTCTCATTGCTGCAGAGTTGAGTTGAGGAGAATTGTGTAGAATGCGTTTAAAATTCATTGAAGTATTCAGTGAAAAATTAATTTTTTTTTGCTTAATTTTCTCTTTTCTGTTTTGTTTTATTGGTGTTCGTAAGATGGTATTGTTTTTAATTGAATATTATCAACAAAAACAAAAAAATATCGATGAAAAGAAAACTGAAAAATTTTCATTTTGATGGCGGGAAATGTTATGCACTGGAATGAAAAGATAGCAGGAGATAACAGAGTTGCAATATGATGCATGTATGTAATAGCACATCATTTGGACTCAACAATGTTAGATAACTTTAGTAATAAGGGATAGCCTAGGAGGGAATAAAAGCCTAATTAAATCCAAAACTCATTTGGGCCTATGCAACGATATCGTATATATGTATATACTAACTGACAAATACTGACATGGACTCATTTATAATCAAGAAGAAAACCAGCTTAAAAGTTTAATGAATTTAGTGATCGATCCAATAGCTTCGTTAGATTATTGAGGAAGAGGGAGATACTTGAAAGAAGTCAACGTCTAGCCAGTGGCGAACACTCTCTTCCTCTCAGGCAGTAGTTGATTCGTATGCTTCCAATCCATTTTACACAAGATTATTCTGACGAGAAGCGTCTTGAATCACACTACAGGGGCCAGGCAGGCGAATAGATACCTATCATAGTCAAGAGAAAGTTATAGATCTATGTGGTTTGTATTATTCTTTTACTTTTACAGTGCACATTACTTCGCAGTTTAGAACATCTTGTAAAAGTTCGAATTTACATACCTTCGACACTCTTACACATATATAGAGAGCTTTTCAGTTTAATTTGATCATTTAACTTTCCAAATAAGTCTAAAAGCAAATTTAACTGTAATTGCCTCTTTAGGTCTAGGATACGATTGCAATCCTGCCATTTAACGTTCGCTTGTATTTGTAGTCCAAAAATAATTTAGATTTCCATTTTATTATTTTGAAAATGTTCCATCAATTTCCACAATGTCGAAATGTTTTCTGCGGTTCCAAAGCCCTGAGATGAGCCAAAAACAGCTCAAATACGATAAACCCAATAGACGCGACATTTGAGACACAGAAATTTTGCATTTGCCGCCAAGCAGGCAAGCTGCATGCACATTAAAGGCAGTAGCAGCGAAGCAATGGTGTTTGTAACATTAGTCTATGATACC
This sequence comes from Sarcophaga subvicina, assembly GCA_936449025.2. Taxonomy (NCBI): domain Eukaryota; kingdom Metazoa; phylum Arthropoda; class Insecta; order Diptera; family Sarcophagidae; genus Sarcophaga; species Sarcophaga subvicina. The sequence continues at coordinate 1,930,500 of OW388084.2, forward strand.
TTCCCAAATTTGAAATTATTGAAATTTTTATATTCTCAATCATATTAAGACCTTTCTAATATGTATGTATACCCACCTTACTAGGTGGTATGATTGTTAAAAAATTATTTAATAGCTGTGCCTTCATAAATATGTATTTCTTTTTTTAATTTTAAATAATATAAGCTCTTAGTGAGTGGGTGGGTGTGGGTTGGGCCGAAAAGAATTGGGTTTCAAAAAAAATAACAAAAAATTTGAGGTCTACATCCAACCATACATACAGCTGTAACCCATTTTAGTAGAGAGAATAAACAAACAATAATAAATACTAAATAAATAAATCGACAAATAAATGGTCAATAACCAGTAAATTTTTAAAATAAATTTCGCAAAAGGAGAAAAAAAACTTCCCCAAATATTTTTTCTTTTTTTTTTGTCATTATTGCCACACTTTTGATTGTGTTTACTTTGACCGTTTTTTTTTGTTGTTATTGTTGTTGTTGTTGTTTTGTTTTCCTAACCAAATAACTATCAAGATAAATTTACATATTTTTGTTAATTTAATAACAATGAAAACAATAGAAAAAAAAATCAACTTCAATAAGCAGCAGTTGTAAATAGTTTAAGAAAACAACAACAATAACTTTAAATAGACAAAACCAAAAGAATACGAAAATAATTCCAAAAAAAGTTGAGGTTTTCAGAGAAGGTTGCAAAAATTTAAAAAAAAAAGTTACCGGGTTTTCCACATTTTTTCTCGTTTTGATGGTGGATTATCAATGGTTGAGTTGGTTGGTAATTCAAACTCCATTGAAAACATAGTATTTCAGTCGTTTATACTTAGTGTCAAAGCAAGGATTTGTTTTTCCAAAATACCAAGAACAATTGGATTTTACAAGCTAAATAGAAATAGAAATGGTAAGTTTCATAAAAAAGGCGCATACATACATACATAAAGAACTTTAATTAAAATGCGTGGTTTGTGGCTTTAATAACTCATGTAAGGCATTTTGGAGCCGATCTTCTCCAAATAGCAATAAAAAGAAGTCAAGTGTGTCTCATTCTATTACTAGCCATACTTGCCAAACAAAAATAAAGTCGTTATGACGATAAAAAGCTGTAAAATTTGTTTGTTAAACTTACCATTGATTATCAATATTTTGTGTGAATTATTTAAAGTGATCATTGACTCGGAATTCACAAACATACACACATGTTGCAAGAGAAGTGAAAAAGTTTTTAGAAAATATTGTTTGAGCCGTTTTGTTTCACCGATCGATGCAAAATGCTCTCTCTTACATACACATCGTTTATCCTGTAAACTATTTTTTTTTGAAATTGGTTTTCAATATTCTTGGCTGCAAAAAGTTCCTTTGACACAGCATCAGTGAACTCACGCAGTCTGCATTGAGATGTCTGAAAAGTTTCTCACAAAGAAAAGAGTATTTTTTGTAAAAGAAACTACAAACTGAGGAGCAGTTAGGACTACATATCTTGGTGTTCTCCTAAAAGCAAAGCTTTGAAGATGGGAAACCGAATGAAATAGCTGCCAAATAAGGTCAAGGTATGTGGATACCACAAAATGCCCTTAGCGGTATTCGAAAAAGATATATTAGAAGGTATTAGATGGGGATATGTTATGAAGGTTATTAGATGGCAATTCGATCTTCTCGAACGGTCGGATGAGCGAAATAAAGACAGCTTATAGGCTTCCAGGGAACTACACTATCTCAAGCGAATTGCATATTACCAAAAAAGTACCTCCATGGTGGTTCAGAATAGGTTCAGTATTAAATTGTTCTGGATTTCGGTGCTCCATTAAATTGATGAAGTGAGGGCGCCTAAAGCGTAAAGATTTGCCGGATAAATTAAACAGAATCGATAGGTCCTGACAAATAGGGAAGATAGTTCCGGATTACTATGACTAAGCCTGGATCGTTCTAAAACAGAATGGGTTCTGAGCCCGCCCAGAGAATCTCTTCGGGCTATAATAGAATTTCTGACAGGGCATTGTGATATAAACGCAAGGACTAGTTTGTGGAATGCAGATTCAGGTTGAGCCGGGCTGTCTTTCTAGGAATTCTAAGCCGGAAAGAATCATCACGAATATTACATAACAGATTATATTATCCTCTCTTTTGACGTTTGTTCGATGCATCGGCCTTCCACTTCGTCATTTGATACAACTTTCTCTTCCCTTTCTGGTTTTGATTCACAGTTCTTTAGAAAGTATCCAACATATGTATGTATTTTACCAACTAAAGACCTCGCATTTCTGAATTATACACTCAATTTAAGCACAAAGCTAGCCACGCCTTATATTTGTTTACCCGCAAAGTAGTTGTAGAATTGCCAAAAGCGAAAAGTTTGTTACTTTTACCTAAGATTTGTTATTTATAGCAGCCGCAATAGGCAGGGCGAATCAGATTTGACAGGAGGTGTACTTGAAAAAATGTAACAAATAATTACAGTTTAAGTTTTTCTGTATGGCATCACAATACACAAGTAAAGTGGAGTTGCCACACTGCTAATTTCTCAATGATCATATTTGTTTGCTTGACTGTGCAATCTTGCTATGAAATATTTGCCGTTTAAAATTGTAATAAAAATGACGGCTTTTGTGCCTTTAAATTAAACATTTAAATTTGTATGTAGACGGTAATTGTTATTTTAACACTTTACAATAATAACCGAGTGGTATTTGAATAATCATCATTGGGTTGTCAATACAAAACCACTTGAAATTATTGTTCAATTCGCACGAAAGAAAAACAGCATAATTTTAACATCATGATGAAAACAACAATTTAAATAGAAATTATTTAAACAACTTACAAATAACAACAATAATGATGCCGACAATATTAACGACAAAAAGAAAACCAGGCAACATTTCGTAAAAATGTTGTTATTGTGATGCAAAGCGTATAAACGGCTTTACAATTGTAAATTATAGGGCCAACACAGCTAGAGAGTAATAAAATATTGGGGGATACAATATAAATGCTTGATTGATCTTTGCTTAAATTCATAAATAGAAATTATTGAAATTGTTAAAACAACAATTGTAAACAAGTCAAATGCAAAACAGAAAAAAAAGAAGAGACTGTAAGGCTATAAATTAGGCGGAAGTAATTTGTTTAAATAATAATCAACAAAAAGAAAGCCATGAAATTTCAAAAACGATAGTAAATGTTCGGCAAATTCGAAAACTTGTTTTAAATTGGCATGTATCCTATATGCCTTGCCTTCCTCCGTTTTAAGGTATATATTTTTGTATAACTTGGCGACTGTTGGGTTTCAAGTGCTCACGCGTTAGGGAAAGCCCCACAAAACAGGCTAACTGTACCAAATCGCATGACCTTAGTGGCCAATTAAAATTGTCAAAACGTGAAATTACTTTTGCTTGCAACTTTTTAATTCAATAAAAGCAAAAAACGTTAGTTTTGTGTGCCTCTTCTTGTTGAAACAACATACCACCCAGTTCATAATATTCAATCGAAGGAAAAGTGTGTCCGGATTGGCTTACCGGTAATAAGCTAAAATACTAGTATCAAGATCAAGGGTTCGATTCCCACAAAGGACTCTGGGTGTTTACGAACATTAATTGATTTGTCTGACAATTATATGATAATGAGAAAAAAACAAAATGTGAATTATTATCATTTATAATGGTATGTGATATCCTATGTACGAATTTAAATACTCCGATCACCAAAAAACTTTGTCATTTGTCCTTTAATCTATCAAATTAAAGCAAACATGAGTTCGAGTTTTGATGTACTGCAAGGACTATCTTTTTGACAATTAGAACAACTGCAGTCTGTAGTTACCACTTGAATTAAATTTGTTTTTAATGCGAGCAATGTTATTGGAAATTAAAAATAAGCCGTTTAATGTCAATGTCTTGCTAAATTCCAAAAAAAAAAACCAAAACCATGCGTGTGAAGAATAACAAATTATTAAATCAATAAAAATTTCGTTAAAAAGGTGTTAAAAAAACACAAACAACTTAAATAAAAATGTTGTAATTTTACGTGTTTGTGATATAAAATGTTTGTTTAAAACTCTATACACATAATAATTTTAATTGTTACTATGCTAATATAAAATACTAACTATAATTTTAATTTAATTTTAATTTTTTTTCTCTCTCTTTTTTGCCTTAGTTTTGCAATTCAATCTTCGTTTGTGTTGGATGATATTGACACAAACGTAAACGATGTTTTATTTTTCTTTTTTATAAATTTTATTTTTGCATAATAATCAAGGTCAGCAAATAATTTTTAATGCTGCCAAAAAAACCAAAAATAAATACAAATAAAAAAAAATAAATTTAAAAGGCAAAAAATAAATAAGTCTTGATAAGCCTTCCCTCGTTGTTATGTGACATGCATGTGTTAAACGCAATTATAGCAAAAATATCGCCAAAATGTCGATATTATTATTGTATTAAATTAAAATAAACAATTTGAGTGTTTAATTGAATATTTAACAAACAAAAATAGCCACCGTTTAATCTATAAATACGAGTATATTGTTGAAAATAGGAAACACAAACAGGAACTGTGTAGAAGAGCTAGCTTTGGTGCTTGAATTAAGAATGCAATTTAATAACATTTTCATTTGCCGAAAGCCATACGTCGATGACATTTTCAAGTTCTAATTAACAATTCCCTTTATTCTAAAAGCTCAAAAATATTATAGAGATGCAATTAAAACCAATTATTATGCTTTTAGCCATTTATTAAACAGCTAAACATATTAGCATTATTAATGAAAATATCAGATAATGTAAGAAAAAATGTAATTGCAGACCTACATGTGCAATATGCACCATTTTCCTCGATAATTTTTGACCATTTTAAATGTTGTAGCCATTAGGAAAAAACTGGGCCGAACAATTTTTACACGTATAGATCCATAAAACTCCTCTTAAACAAAAGTCTGGTTCTTCAAACGATCTCAGAACCTATTTGTGCGGCCTTACATTATCCTTATAAACTACAATTCCTCATCTATTGGTCAAAGCTAAACAATTTTAGGGCGATTCCGCAAAAACCTACTTAAAACTCTTGAAGACTACAACAGCAAACAACATTTCAAATCATACACGTTGCGTTTGATTGAAAAGATCAGACATAAAAAAATCAAAACACAACATCACCCAAACGAGAGACACGTGCAGCAAAAGAGAGCAAGAGCGAGTGTTTTTATGTTTATAACAGAGATAAACAAAAGAAAAATTTTCTTCTATTTTATCTAAAGCGGTTATGTGCGAAGTCAGCTAAAAATAGAAAGTGAAAATACTTGTTTAACAGCTTTTCTTGAAGCATCAACAAAGAGCATTTCTCTGCAAAACTGCAATGCCAAAAACAAAAATAACGATAACCAAATGAGACATTTAAAATAGCAGAAATTTTACAATAAACGAAAAACAATAAGAAACGTAATACAAAAATATATCATGACAAGAGAAAATGCCATAGCAGAAGTAAGTGTTGAAAAAAACAACAACAATTAAAAAAAGACAAGGTGTTGATAATATGTTTGTTGACTATAGCACATGATTATGTTTTGTTGTAGTTTTATTTATTTTTGTTATTTTTTGAGTAACAAAAAAAATTTCAAGGTTATGGCAAGCAACTAAAACAAAAGCTCATAAACGCACAAAACAAAATCACAAAAGCACAGACAAATGTGTGATGAACATAATGATGAATAACTTTAAAGATAACAATAACAACAAATGAAATATTATCGTTTATTATTATATTATGGCTGTTGTTGTTACAATAATAATGAACATGATGATGATGATGATGATGATGATGAATGTTTGACAGACAGTCGGTTCGTCCCCCTACCGATAAACCTTCCGCCAACTTAATAAATATGCATAGAAGAAGGCATTAACGTTTCAAAAATACCTGTAATGAATGAGTTTTGGGGAGCAGTTTTGTTGAATGTTGCTTTTGTTTTGTTACCGTATTTATGGAATTTTTGAAAAAAGCACAACAACAATAACGAAATAAATTGAGGAGTAGGTCAGGTACACTGTAATTGTTTTAATACTAAATGCAGTTTAATTTTGTTTTGTTTTTATTTTATTTTACGACTGGCCTTAAAATCATAGAAATTTTATAACTTTAATTGTATTTTTTTTTATTTTTTATTTTTTAACTGAAAACTTTTTAAAATGTACAAATTTTAAATGGACATTGTTTTAATGTGCTTCCTTGTGAAGGTCATGCATGTAAAGATAACTGTTTAATTATCACAAGCAATTGAAAGACTTGAGAAAGAGAATTTACGAGTAAAAGTAAAATCACACAGAGGGAGCTGGGAGCAATGTTTGTATTAGCAACAGCAGCGTTACCAATTATTTTCCATGCATCAAGCACCAAACATCAATGAACCGAAAAGTACCAACAATATTTATAAGATTCATTAAAGGAAATCGCGAAAAAATAAAACGTAAAAAAGCGTTTGAATTTCTTATGCTCCGTTTGATATATTCCAGGAGTTTTAAATTAAAAGGAAATCCATTATTTTGTAGAAGATAAAATGTACAATGTTTCTTTCGTTGACATAGTTTGTATTCTGAATTCAGGTATCTCATAAATTTTCTTTAATAAAAGCCAGATTTCGCTTATCACATTTCGATAACTTTCATTTTAAACATGTGGATAGAATAATTAAAATCTTTAATTGTAACTAGCCTCAAAGACGTAAATTGTGATAAAAGGATAAGGATAATCTTATGGATTAAAATCCTGCTAATAACTTCTGAAACGCAACGAATTCAATATACTTCTGATGCCGGCTGAGGTGGTAATGGAAAGTAAGTCACCTGCGGCGATCTTATGCCAAATAGTCGTGGTCGATCAAGCAAGGACTGCCGTTCGATATATGGAACTCAATCTGATAGTGACTGCTATTGAAAAGTGAGTCAACGTCAAAAGGAAATAATTGTGGTCGGATTACGATAAGCAAAGGCAACAGACCTAACAATCCAAGATTTCCGAAATTCCTACGTATAAACCTTGCGTACATTCGTATTTTGTAAAAATACACACAATCATTTCAAAAGGGAATGATTGTGGTCGGATTACGATAAGCAAAGGCAACAGACCTAACAATCCAAGATTTCCGAAATTCCTACGTATAAACCTTGCGTACATTCGTATTTTGTAAAAATACACACAATCATTTCAAAAGGAAATGATTGTGGTCGGATTACGATAAGCAAAGGCAACAGACCTAACAATCCAAGATTTCCGAAATTCCTACGTATAAACCTTGCGTACATGCGTATTTTGTAAACAGCGACTAGTGTTTTTGAGTGAAACAAATGAAAATCCTAAGAGGAGTATTATATCGTTGTAGGCGTATTTGCCTTAGTCTAACCAATTACAGCTTCTTTTGAACGCTGTAAAACAGCTATAAAATGTGGTTTGCCTCAAAAGACAAGTTATTTTTCTATGTTTTACAATATAAAATATTGTCTTATAATAATTAAAAATATAAAACTACGTTAAATCTTGCTTTTGTTATTCGGTTACAAATTCTATACAAAAGAATTATATTATGGTATAAAATATTTAAATTTTTACTTTCATATTTTGTTTTTTGTATATAGTATGTACGTACTACATATGTACATAAGTATAATTAATTTATAATTTAATTTTAATTTACAATTCCATTATAAAATTTGTTGAATCTAAGAGATTGTATTTCTTTTTTAACGGACCGTTTATACATAATTGATGCGAAAAATTTAAATCATATTGTATCATACAAATTATATCGAGTCTAATACATATATTGAATTTAATTTAATTAAAAGTAATTTGTATTAAAGAGCTTTGTATCTTTAAAAGGAAAATAATAATTTTGTATCACTGATTTCTTTGGAAATAGCAGCACTTACTTACAAGTCCCAAATGCTGCAAACACAGAACCTTTATCATTTTTCAATAACATTTACAGCCAATTGAATACTTAAAGTTTGTACTATGGGAACGAAACAAAATATACTGACATATTTTCAAATTCCACTATAAATTAACTCACAGGAGTTAAAGCAGAGAGACGTTGAAAGTTGATTTTGCATATCTGAAATGCTGCAATTAAAGTTGCCGCAGCCTAGTATGTAGTGTGTTGGCTTATTAGACGTGAGGCCACGGTTTATACTCTAGGTCAGACATCTCTAACAAAACGAAATATGAAACAGAGACTGACTGTAAAATAAAATTGTCTTGAAAAGTTTCCCAAAAATATCTCGTTCGGAGTCGACTTTAGACAGTAGATCCCGCCATTTACGTACATATGAATAAAATTAACACACGCACCATAAATGGTATGAATTATTGTAATGGCCGATTAGGCTAAGTTAAGAAAAAGAAAAAATTTATCTACTACGGTAATCCAAAACGCAAGAAATCCTATCTAAAATCTGGTCCGCTAGTCAAATCATGCTCCTTATTAGATTATTATTAAAAGATATAGAATTCCAGTCATACAATCACAAGAAATCGAACATTTCCCACGTATGGCAATGCCAATTAAGAACTATTTAGAAAATAACATTTTGGGGCGGGTTATTGCATTCGAATCCTTGCACCAAACGTTTCGAATGATATTGAAACTGTGCTTTTACTTCGCGATAGAGTATGCGTAAATGACTTGATTTTTCGTTTTTAGTCTCAAAAAATTGAAAATTCTGAGCGGAAACAATATGTTGGCAAAATTCTTAATTTTTAAGAGAGAAACCAATTAAATGTTGAATGTTTTTTTTTTCTTTTTTTTAATTTAAAATCAAAACATTTATTGATTTACATTGTCTAATTAAAAAAATAAAAAAAAATAAACGAAAAATATACATAATAAAAGCTTAAAAGTCAGAAGTCAAAATATCTCAATGTATCAATAGTATGACCCCTAATATTTAAATAAATTGTTTGTATTTCCATATAAAGTTCAAGTTTACAGTTTAAATTTACATTAATTATAATGGATTACAATACATTTTGTAATAACAATAGAGGAAGAAGCAGCAAGACATTACTATTATTAATATTATTATTAATGTATTAAATTATTTTAATTTTTTTTTATTTTTATTTTTAATAAAAATTAGAATTTTTTGTTTATTTTTTATTAATATTTTATTGTTGTTCTTTTATAGCCCTCATCACGTCCGGAATCTGATTTCACTTTAGATCTGCCCCGTGCCGAACAGTTGCGCATTAAAATGGAAAAAGAAAAGAAATTCCGCCAAAGATGTCGTGTAATAACAACATTTTTAAGTTTAGTCTTTTTTCTATTGACGGTTATGGTCGTAAGTCTGGTACTAACCCGTGGCAAACGTATGTTTGGTAGTATGATTTAAAAAAAGTAAAAAAAAAGAACAAACAAACAAATCCCGACACTTAACTTTAAACAAAAACTAATTTTCTTTTTCGATCCCTTGAGGGGATATTTAATTTTAGTTTACATTATAATAATTTAAGTAGAATTTTAATTTAATTAAAAAAAATAAATAAATAAATAAAAATAAAATAAAATAAAGAATTAAAAAACGTTAGGTTTTTTGGTCTAGAACAAGTGCCGTAACTAATTTAATTTTTTCTTTACATGCATAAAAACAAAAAAATATATATTTTTCATGAAACAAAAAAAGAAAAAAAGCAATTCTTATGCAATCAATTAATCTATTATTATTCTATTTCATCTAGTGAGTGTGTTTATATAATGGCAGCAGTATTGTTAATAAATTATTTTGTGATCTTAGTTTTTTAAGTTTTTCTTTGTTCACTTACATTTCTTCATGTTTTTATTGTATATGTTTTTAACTATTATTTTATAATTTTAATTGTAATTGCTTATAAATAAATAAATAAATGTTTAAAAGTATAGTGCATAAAATATGTATGTTTGTATAAATGTTAATAATCTGTAGATTTTTTAATAATTAATTAATGTTAAAAGCAATAATAAAAAACTTATATAGTCTTTATAAATATATTTAGAAAAAAAGACAATAATTCATTTAAAAAACAAAAAAGCGTTTTTTTTTCATTATTTTATCAAATTAACAGTTTATTACCCATTCCAAACAGACTGCCAGATTAGCAAAAACAAAACAAAGATACGAATACTATTAGGTATATCACAATAATGTACATTGGGGCTGCCATATTTACAAGATACGTAAATTGTTTTTAAGGATTACCCAACACAAATTTTTTTACAAGGATCACTCACGGCTACATCGTCTTTAGTATTCGTTCCCTACCTGGCTTCACTACGAATATATACTACAGAAAATGAAATACAACTTTATGTAATGCCCTTATTATCGCAATACGCCCTGCATCTCATACTACGATAATGACTAACTACTCTTTAAGAATATAGAAGTACTTTTCCCCGGTAATGATTTAACGTATAGCTATAATAAGCGCATTCATTTATGGGACCTATTTCCAAATGAAATATTATTTTCAAAACTTAAATATATATCGAATTATTTAAGCGATATACAAAGGGAACTTCAATAAACAAATTTAACAATAAATTGCACTTTTGAGTTATAAAAGCAAAAAATTCGTTGGTCAAGTAGTTACAAAATCACAATTTCTCGATCTTTTCAAAAAGAAAGAAAATTATTTAAATAATTATCGTTGATGTTACTATTTATTTACTAGGTTTTATTAATTACAGTCGGTAAGTTATTTTAAATAGCAAGTGAAAAAAATGTATCGTTTTAAGAATAAAATATTCAACACCAACTTTTTGGTGGCTGGTTGTGCTAACTATAATACCAAGACCATTTGTTTTACCTTTATACAACCGTACTACCTCTGACAATAATCCGATATTGCAACTATCCCTATTAGACTTTAAAATCACTGATATTCCAGCAATTTGACTGCGACCTAGCTGAATATATATAACCTATACAAGATTTTTAAAGACTAATTGTTTTTTTCAAATCAGATGCTTTTTTGACCGGTTAAGCGTAATCATTCTATTATACACTTGAAGTACTATTTGAACAAATAGTACTAGAAAATCAATTTTATTTAAACTAATACATTAATTGTTGCCTTTACATAAATTAACTAAGCAATAGAATCCCGCAACAGCCTTCTTCTTCTACTTCGCTTTGTTAAATCGCAATGTTCATCTGACATACAAGCAACATGTTTTAGTACCGTTTTGACAATTCATCCAAATCAACATGTTTTTGTTTACAAATTTCTCCTGCTCTCACTCTCTATCTCTCACTCGCGCTCATAAAAGAGTATAAACAGATGACGAATAATTATTTTAATATTAAAACAAATATAACACGAAAATAATAAAAGCTGAAAAAATGCAATAAAACTGTATTTTCGTTGCCGGAGAAAAGAGAAATTGTTATTAATTTTTGTTGCAAAAAAAAGGAATTTAAAATATTAAATGATAAAATTTATCAAAATCTCATCGAGACAGCAACGGCATAAAACCAGTAAATGGCGGTGTTGGTATCACATGCAATTAGACAGAAGAAATTAATTTATTTTCTAGTCGTTGCAGTATTTGCATTTGTACTAATTAAAAATGTAGAGGCAACAACAAATGCAGATGATATTAGCAATAGGAATAAAGAAGATAATAGCAAAACACCGTTTGAAAAACATACACAGTTGGAACAACAAAAAACATTTAAAAAGGAATTAAAAGTTAATCTCACAGATTTGAATTTATAACCGATAACAGAACCCATCGAAGATGATGATCATACAGAAAAGCTAATTGTCATCGATGCGAATTCAGTTATTGAAACTGAAAGCAAAGCTATAGTACAGCCAATAACACCTCAAAACCAAACACCTGTTGCCGTGAAAGTTAAGGACGAAAATACTAGTTGTCCTCCCATAGCAATACCCACTAAATTATCAACTACGACCGTAGGAAAACCTAAACACCATGAAGAGGAAAAATATTTAACGAAAGGTGAAGATGATATTTCAGATTCTTTGAAAACTGGCTTTTATTTCTTTCTGATCCTAAGCTCGGGCGCTATTTTGTTTATAATGTTTAAGATTTATAGGTAAATTTTAATTATTTGGTCTAATATTATGTAACATAAATGTATAAATAATGACTTTTTTCCAGATTACGTTTGTCACGTGCTGAACGTAGATACGGTGTCCAAGGTGATCGCACAACTCAAGAACTCACGCCTCTACCCACATCCATCGAAGATGGTCATAGTGATGATGAAGATCAAACTGTGTTCGAAGTTCAACGTCAAAATATTAGAATATTATGAGTACTTCTAACTTGAGCCCTTTAATTTACTTAACAATTGTTACTACTGCTATGAAACTGTCTTTCAAATGTGCATAGACTTTTTAAATTTTATTCCCTAATGCTCACGTTAGTGTTCCTGTTATGGAGCCAGCCAGTATATGTTTATTACTCAGAACCTTGCCTAAAATACCTGTTATCATTTAAATCGAATATATATTTTATAGTTCTTTTCATTTTGGTAAAGTTTCTACGCTGATCTTTAAGAGAACTATTAAGATTTTCTTTAAAAACTAATATCCATCAAATATTGAAAATATTATTTGATGAAATTATAAAGTAAATTATTTTTGTTGTAATAAAGTGTTTGTGATACTAATTAAACAAATTTAAATCATTTTATTATTTAATTAAATCAGTATTGGCTAAGTTCTGTAGAGAAGTAGAATTTCCATTTTCGTATGGGCTATATATAATAAGTGACAATCAAATTATTGAGCTTTACTAAAATTTAATATTGCAGAGATTACGCATGGTGTTTTTGTCCATGAGAGCCATGGGTAGTTAGGAGGTTTTTCAACTTTCTTATCATTCTTCCTTTCTAATTATATTCCCCCTTTCAGCTTCCTTCTCTTCTTGTTTTTCCTCTTCTCCTAATTTATGGGCCACAATGAACCCAATCGTTTCTAGGTGAAGGCGTGGAATTGTTATTACAATGAAGAGTCACCCTTCCTAACCTAACCTATGCATGGTGTTTACTACATTTCTTTCTAAATCAAAGAATTATCTACTATATTAGGCCATATAAAGAATACAATCGCTTACACTTGAGGACCATCAGCAGATTGATATTCTCAAATAGAATTGTTGGTTGCAATGTCCCTTTACATTTACGCTCTGGTCGCACTGGTCATTAACGTTTACAACCTATTTCTCTTAATAGTGAATAATATTGTTGCAAAAAAATCACTTTTGTAAGATAATTGTCTGAGTTTTGTTCCAATATGCGGACTCTCTATCTGACCTAACCTAGTAATTGAACAAATGCCTTTATGCCACCTTTCCCAAATTAAACTTATGGAGACGACAAATTATTTTTATTTTATTTATGAAAGATATTTATGAATGATAGATGTAACTTTTAATTAGTTAAATTTAAATAAAATGGTACTTACGACGTATTTCCGGTTTTGATGGTTTTGTACAAATAACACTCACATTGCAAATGCATTCAACAATTTTCTTTTTCTATTGATATATTAATGCATCGAGAGCACAAAACTACGTGTACACATCACTAAAATTCAAATTTTTCACTATTTATGACTTAAACTTTTAATTTATTGAGAAATTTTTCACCATTCACGAAAAAAAGATGGCATGGACGTGTTCGCGCGTTTAAAACTAACATGTAACGGGTTCGTAAAAGGGTTGCCTACACTACTGTTTATTTATTATGACCAAAGATCTGAGTTGTATTATAAGGTAGTATTTTGCATTTCAAATATGGTTTCCTTAAATGTTTAATTAAACATACGTGATATCGGTTGCATTTTAACTTTATAATTACTTTTTAGTGTTATATTTATTCATTCCATTCCTTCAATTTTGTTTCATTCCGAACATTGTTTTGATTAATTACTACCATTTTTATACAACGCTGTTATTGAAGAGAAAAAAAGAGAAAAACGAAGCAACTTTTGTGAAAATTTTTTAGTACGAAAAAGATACGTGAAAACTATATTGGACTTTTATTTTAAGAAAATAAATATAATAAACATTAAATTATCAACTAATTTCATTTAAAACGAAATTTTTAGTTTCTTTTTAAAACAATTATAATAAAAAGGTAAAACGTAAGACGATGTATAAAGTTTAAAATAAAAAATGTTTGTACCACAGTTTAATACATTTTTAGTTTGTGGTTATGTCAATATATTTTCGTTTAGAAGAAAGACAAAGAAAAGCAAAACAATGTTATCTAAAAATAAAAACAATAATTGTTTTAAATAAATAAATAATATGTGAAAAATAAATTTATTAAGCCTAATGTAACAAGATTAATTATAAATTACAATACCATTACAAAAAAAATGAAGCAAAAATAGAAAATCTCATATTGAGAAATCATAGCGATGTATTTTTTGTTGCAATTAAGCAAGTTTGAAAGCGAGAAAAACATTACGATTGAACAGGCTATATTTAGTCATTGTCAGCTAGAGGAGTACAGCTATAGTAATGAAACAAGGTTAAATGCAAATGTCAGTCAAATAGAAGAAATACATTACAAACTAATTTGTTGAGGTTTAATTTTGCTTTTTAATTATTGCTTATTAAAACCACTAGAGTTTTACGTATTTATTAAAGTACTGGACATTAGTTTAATTGTAATTTGGAGAAAAAGTGTTTATATCGCCTGGTTATCTTCTCTTTTTGTTTGCAAAGTTAGTTACCAGTTTAAGCTATTTAACTTCCTGTTTCTTTTTTTTAAATCCATGTTTTTTTTCTTTGTTTATTGTGAAATGCTTAAATTAAAACTTTCTCAAATTTAGTTTGCAAATTATTTTTTTTTTTTGTTTTTCCTCAGTTTCTTTTTGCTGTTAAAACATATGTTTTTGTTTTATATATGTACATACATCTACATATGTACCTGTAACAGTAAAGCCCCTCTTGGTCTTTGTTTTCGTAGTCTCATAAAAAAAATGGAGTTTATTTTTTTTATCAGGGTCTTTTTGTTATTTTAATTATTGTTGTAATTGTATACACCAGTAAAAAGATAAATAACCTTCACTTTTACCAAATTATTATTACCTATCTGTTGTGAAGTTTATTTAACTTTATTGGTGTTGAATTTACGTCCAGATTTATGAATTATCGCTATGTGATTTTTGTTTTGTGGGTGTA
This sequence comes from Sarcophaga subvicina, assembly GCA_936449025.2. Taxonomy (NCBI): domain Eukaryota; kingdom Metazoa; phylum Arthropoda; class Insecta; order Diptera; family Sarcophagidae; genus Sarcophaga; species Sarcophaga subvicina. Next base: position 1,945,689 of record OW388084.2, read on the forward strand.
ATAGGAACTCTATATTTAAGTTTTAAAACAAGAACAGGGTTTTCAAGATCCGAATTATTTTTTATTCTCTAGCCTCAGATATATAGTAAAATTAAAAAAATTATTAATTTCCTAACTTAAATCTGCACAAAAGAAAATATGATCTAAAAGACAGACTGTACCGAAGGAAGACATTAGGGAATCAATTATTCAATCAAAAAATTATATAAATTTTTTGTTACGACTCTAGAGCAAAAGGCTGAAGATATTGAACATTCCCTATGGGGCAACGAAAGCGAAATATATTTTCTTGATATCCTTTTAATTAACTCTTTGGTGTCATTAATATTACCATGTTTTATTTATATAGAATTTCCTTCTATGATTTTTATTTTCAGCAATTTCCAACTTTTGATACATCAAGAAGAATTGATTACATCAAGAATTGCTCATTTGTTTTACTTTTGTAAATTTTTAATTAAAATAAACAGTAAAAATACGGACCACAAAAGCATTAAAAAGATCGAGACCAACAACACCACCGCTATCACTTGAAACGCGAAAGGAGCCTCTACCTCCTACAGCAACTTCAACTCAATCCACAACAGCAGCAAAATACATTAGAAGAAATCCATCAGCGATCGCTTATACGACCACCACAATTGCAACAAAATCGAAACAAAAAATGCAGCGTCAAGGTTCCCATGGAACGTCGGCACAGAAGCATACAAATCTTGATGAAATATGGACAGATCTGGAGCAGGGCATTAAACAAGTATTTCAACAGGAACAATCCTTAACAACTGAACGGTATATGCAGTTGTACACGTATGTATACAACTATTGTACCAGCGTAAATACTATACAAAACAACAATAATCGTTCGAATAAAATGGGTGGTGCCCAACTGGTGGGCAAGAAATTGTACGAGAGACTCAAGGACTTTCTCAAAGACTATTTGAGTGATTTGTTAAACAACTTTAAAGCCATTGAGGGCGAAGAAGTCCTACTGGATCACTATACGAAACAATGGGTTCTGTATCAGTTTTCCAGCACGGTTTTAAATGGCATTTGTTCCTATTTGAATAGGCATTGGGTGAAAAGAGAATACGAAGAGGGTCAAAAAGGTATCTACGAAATCTATCGTCTGGCTTTAGTTACCTGGAAGGAACAACTTTTCAAGGTACTTAACGAGCCAGTTACGAATGCTGTCCTTAAATCCATTGACGAAGAACGCAGAGGTAAATCAATAAAACGTTCATTGGTTCGCGATGTTATCAACTGTTATGTTGAATTGGGCTTTGACGAAGAAGACGAAATGGATTCGAAAGATAATAAAAAACAAAAGCTCTCCGTTTACCGGGATCATTTCGAGAAGCAGTTCTTAGAAGAATCTGCTGCTTTCTACAAACACGAGTCAGAGGCGTTTCTCAGTACCAACACAGTTTCCGAATATATGAAGCATGTGGAGAAGCGGTTAGATGAGGAACGCAAACGTGTTAATAGTTCAGATTTTGATTCGGTTCTAACATCGTATTTACACGTCAGTACTTTAGAAAAGTTGGTTGGAACATGCGAAGTGGTGAGTTAAGAAAAAAAATACATATTTTGCTCTATAATAAGTAGATCAGTTCAACGAATATCGCATCCTTAAGGTGCTATTTCATTATTTTAGTGGAAAGGAGGTATAACTTTTTATGTTTCTTTTGTTTTCTTTAGGTTCTCATTGAAAATCATTTAGATATATTCCGTTCCGAATTTCAAAATCTTTTAAATGCCGACAAGAATGCCGATTTAAAACGTATGTACGCCTTAGTTGCTCGTACTCCGCGTAATCTCAACGAACTGAAGACCATACTGGAAGAACATATTTTACAACAAGGTTTACAAGCCATCGAGAAATGTGGTAACACAGAGGCAGCCAATGACCCGAAAATTTATGTTCAGACCATTTTGGAAGTGCACAAAAAATACAATGCTCTCGTATTGACCGCATTTAATAATGACAATGGTTTTGTTGCTGCTCTTGACAAAGCCTGCGGAAAGTTCATTAATTCCAATGTCGTAACACAGGCTAATAGTGCAAATAAATCGCCAGAATTGTTGGCTAAATATTGTGACATTCTTTTAAAGAAATCTTCCAAGAATCCGGAGGAAAAGGAACTGGAGGATAATTTAAATCAAGTAATGGTTGTCTTTAAATACATTGAAGATAAAGATGTTTTCCAAAAGTTCTATTCAAAAATGTTGGCGAAACGTTTGGTTAATCACACCTCAGCTTCAGATGATGCTGAAGCCGTTATGATATCAAAACTTAAACAGACCTGTGGCTATGAATACACCATCAAGCTGCAACGCATGTTCCAAGATATCGGTCTATCGAAAGATCTTAACAATAATTTCAAACAACATTTACAAATGAATAACATACCCATGGAAATTGATTTCAGTATTGAAGTTCTATCGTCCGGCTCTTGGCCCTTTAATCAAAGTAGTAGTTTTTCCTTGCCCACGGAATTGGAAAAAGCCGTACAACATTTCAATACATTTTACGCTGCACGGCATTCGGGCCGCAAACTGAATTGGCTGTATCACATGTGTAAGGGTGAATTGGTAACAAATTGCTTCCGCAACAAATATACCCTGCAAGCCAGTACATTCCAAATGGCTGTACTGCTGCAATTTAACGATCAGACATGTTATTCCGTAAAGCAATTGCTGGAAAATACACAAATACAACAGGAAAATCTAATACAGGTAAATAGTTAATTAACTCTATTCATGTCATATGTAAACAAATATGAAATAATCATCATCATTTGCAATTTGTTTGGTATCGTTCGTAAAGGTTCTACAAATTTTACTCAAAGCAAAACTCTTAACCTGCACTGATGATGAAAACTCTTTAACGCCCAACTCCATGATGGAATTATATTTGGACTATAAGAACAAAAAATTACGTATCAATATCAATCAACCTTTGAAGACTGAACTTAAGGTCGAGCAGGAGGCCGTACATAAACACATTGAAGAAGATCGCAAGCTACTCATACAAGCCGCCATTGTACGCATCATGAAAATGCGTCGAAGATTAAATCACACTCAACTCATTACCGAAGTACTCAATCAATTGTCATCGCGTTTTAAGCCAAAGGTGCCAGTGATTAAAAAGTGTATTGACATATTGATCGAAAAGGAATATTTAGAGAGAATGGAAGGACAAAAAGACACCTACAGTTATTTGGCGTAAATCATCATTTATACATTCTTTCTATTTTTCTATATAACGAATGTTTTGTCTTGTCTTGTCTTGTCTTGTCTTGTCTTTTCTTGACTGTCTGTCTGTCTGTCTGTTCTGTCTATGTCTATCTTACTCCTCTGTAGTACTCTACGTTACGATAATAACTTCTTAAGTATCGTTTGTTAAATGTAAAGAAATATAAGATAAAGAAGAAGAAGAATAAGAAGAAGGATAATGAAAAACAAATTGTAAAATGTAAAGGACAGGAATATTTTCGTTTTGTTTATTTTGAATTATTTCGTCATCCTTTAAGATAATTAACAATACATCCAATCTAATACCTATCATACTCGTATTTACTTTTCTTTTTGATTTGATCTGAATTTAACTTTTAAATATCGCTTTATTGTTGTTGTTGGTCTCATCTTTAAACAAATTGTTGTAAAGAAAAATTTACCTTTTGTGATTTGAAAAAGAAAACAAATATTTTTCGTTTTCTTTTGTTTTTATACAAAAAATTGTAAACTTTATGAATCATTTGTTTTTAAATCATTACGATGGAACCACTCAAGTGCAATCGTAGAATTTCTTAAGGCATTAAAAAAAATTGTAGAAATTGAATTTGTACAAGAGTTTCAAAATGATTGACTTGTTGTCACAGCACATATTAAGATGAACAAATAATAATTTAATACCGTTTTGAAAAGTTTTATAATTCAAATGCGATTTTATCATAATCATTTTAATTTTCTTTTTCAAACTCAAGCGACATTTGCTCGTCAATAGCAAAGAAAAACAGAGATCTCCCTAAGAAAATTCCTTTTAATTTAGCCACTTATGTGTGTGCGCGCGTGTGTGTGTGTGTGTGTGTGTGGCAGGTCCGTAACTCAAAAATCCTTTCTTTTCTACTAACGCCACATTGTATGTGTTGATTCTAAGTTCAACATTATATTCTCTACCTTTATTTTCATTTCATACGGCTTTGTAATGAAAGAGAAATCAATATTTTTTTTTATTATTAATAATTTTTATATTTAAGTTAATTTAAATAAATAAAAGAAATGATTGTATTCTAAATAAAACATTTTGATTATTAGAATAAATAGTGGCTTTAATTAACAACTGTTTTTCTTGAAATTGTCTAATTTGCTCTAATTATTTTGCATAAATTATTAATTTGTTTATTATAATTAATTATTTTTTAAATACACTTAAAAAATATGATGAATAAAAACCAACCATATGATGTATGTATGTGTTATAAATTAAGCAAATATTAAATACAAAATTCATAACGAAATAAAATATTTAAAAATGAACACGCGAAAACCGATAAGAAATTCATGTGTGATTCTGTAATTAAGAAGAAAAATAATATTATAACAATATTTAAACAAACTCAGCATATATAGTACCCATATTTCAAAACAAATACTAAATAGGCATAGAATAAAAATATGCATTAAAAATAAAAAGAAAAAATAAAAATCATATTCAAAATAATAATATTACATGTGTGTGTGTATCTGTGTGATTTATTAGATTTCATTGAAAGTCAAATATAAGTTTGTTGCACCAAATGAGTTCAAGTGAAGTAATCAGTACATAAGATCTTTTTTGTACATATGCGCTATATATCTAGGTGATGCAAATTATATATAAAGACCAAGTGATTCTCTTGATTGCTCGAGAACAATTTTTCTTTAATTATTCCCAAGTTAAAATGAAAACAAATAATTCATACAATTTGCAATTTTCAGATCCAAAAACTTTTAAATCTATCCATCCATCTATAATTTTGTTGATACCCAAACGTACACAACTCAACAATACAAAGAGACCAAAAAAGATTCTCATGTTATAAATTCAGCTTTATTACGGTAGTCGAATTATGGACTATTTTCGAAACTGTTGTAATAGAATAAAGCCATCACGAACATATGTTCATTTATAATTGCAAAATTGCGACAATCACATTTAAACGAAAACCACATTCTTAATTTTAAATAAAACATATAAATACATTAATTTTATTCATAAGTTTTTAATAATACAATATATTTAAAAAATATAGATTTTTAAAGATAATTACTCATTTGCATTTCATTAGAGAATCACAGTTTGGTCGGACAATGTCAAAATACAATTCTTAACATTGTACCAATCCATCAGACTGCAATAACAGCTAATATATTGAGGAATTTAAGAAATAATAGGCAAAGGTATATCTATAAATGAACACAAATAAAAACTAGGGCAAAAAATTCTAAATATATACATGAGATCTTGGCGGACATAATTCGGAGAGTCTTAATTAATATTTTTAACTAAACAAATTAGTAACAGAACAATTTTATGTAGCAGTAATTAAATTAACAATATTTATGAAAATAATTGATTCTTATCAAAAAAAAAAAAATGTTGCCCAAAAACAAATGATTTTGCTCTTCGTTATACTCCAGTTAATTGGGATTTTGCTCTCCCATATTAATTATAGTTAATAATGATTATTTAAAAATTATAATAATAAAAAACATAAAATCGCATTTACAAATACGAAATTAAATTAATAATTAATAAAAAAAAACATAATAATACTAAAGAAAATATTACATTTGAAAAACACTGAACAAATAAACAAATGAATTAAAAACTAATCAGTCTTCATCTTCCAATATGATGGTTTTCGTTTGAAAACGCATACGTTTAGTATTTTTTATAATACCATTGGTGAGAAGATTTTTCCCCTGTTTCGGACAGGGTAATTCTTGCCATAGACGTTTTAATTTAACCACAGCTATAGCATTGAAATCTAAATGTTTTGGCACTACATTTTGATTGTCTATTTTACGTAGTTTTATAGTTGGAATCTTCAAAGCCTTATTATTATTGTTTGTACTAGTTGAGGGTGTAGCGTTGCTAGAACTTGATAAAGATGTGGATTGCATTGTCATAGCTGAGTCGTCTCTTACAACAAGAGAGGAACAACCGCGTTTTTGAAGGCAAGATTTCGAATTTGCGTTGTGCGCAGAATTTTGGGAAATATCCGAGTCATTAGATATTTTTCTATAATAAAACAAAATTTACATAATGAATACTTTCTTTTGTTATTGCTTCAATTCTGGTAACTAACCTTTTTGGATAAGTATATTTATTGATGGTAGGCGGTGGAGCCGGACATATTTTATCTGGTTCTTCCGGATGACAGCCATAGTCAACGCCATTCAGCCAGTTTTCATAACGTTCCGGTTGAAAACGTTTAACAAAGGTTTCCATTGAAATCTTTACCATATCCTTGCGGCAGTGGCATATACTCGCTCGTTTGCCATACTCGATCCATCTTTTTGAGGCAAAATTAGTGGACTCCGCCCCATTGAAGCCATGATTAAAACCTGCATGATAGCCATAGGGAAATGTTATCATGATCTCTCCTGCCTCTTGGGTTATACGATTAAATGGTATCTTGTTCTGTCGCAAAACATGTGGACTTATTAAAGTCATTTTATGACGCAAATGTGCGTTACAATTTTGATAATTTTCATAGAAAATACGATTTGCCAACTTTTCCAGTCTGCGGCCATAAGCGGGCGGTATAGCATACCATGTTTTTGGTGCACCAAAATGTAAATAATTTATGGAATACAAATCCATATCTTCCGTATGCCATGCGAATGAACTTTTCCACATGCCGAAGTACAAATAGGCTGTATTTACGCCATCTATTTCTATGCCATAATCTTTGTTTACATAATTCAATATGGTATCCAGCTTATCAATATTCCAAACATCCAAGTCCCTGTCGCTTAAAGAACCTTTAACGTCGGCTGCATATAGAGGTGCTATGTAGGTAACATTTTTCCAATATTTTCGTTCCAAATCATCATAATCGAAATGCTTGGGTGTCTGATAACGTTCGGATTCGGCCAGTTCTTTGAACTGGCGCAAAGTCATAGATCTCTTCATAACATTTATTTGCTGGTATTCGCCTTGTTTACTTCAAAATCAAAGATCAGATAGATGTGGCACCCAATCATATAAGGAGGGAAAATATACTCACCCTGATACCACTTGACATATAGGAGCTGGTATAGTCATGTTTATTTGATCAATATTATATCCTGACTTTCTAGGCTGCCACTCCGGTGGTGGTTTTATTTTTGCCAGACCGGCCAAGTGGGCTCCTCTCGATTCCATATATTCAACGTAGTTCGAAAAATCTTTGAATTCCTCATAACTAGGACGAAATGTCATAATACGTGGCGTTTTATTACGATCATCATCTAAATCAATAGACATCTTTTTGCATTCAATTAATTAAAGCAATTGTATTTCTGTTTGACCAGTTTATTTTTATTTTGACATGTAAAATCCTTTCTTTTTTCAACTTTGTTTGACAGCTGTATTCGACAGGGTTGCCAAGTTTTCTGCTTTGTTTTAGCGAGAGATTATTCATATATTTCCATCCAAGAAATTAGAAAAGATATAAGCAGTGATGATAATTTACTTAATGATCATTGAAAAAAGTTCAAAATAAATACATTTCGTATGAATTAATGGACTCAAGACAAATTAGTAATTGGGTAGAATTAAAAACTTTAAATCAATCGAATATTTATTCCCCGTTGTAAAAAATAAAAAAATATTTATTTTATATGTCAACGTGTTTATATACTTTAAAATCATTTATAAAGTTAAGAGGATTTACAATTTCGAAACAATATCGCTGTCCAGAAAGAAATCCTGCTGTAATTTGTCTGCATTGGAAGGATCACATGCGTATTGTTTTAAATCGCGTATGCCAGATCTAGATAAAACATCTTCATCGATATAGAATTGGCCGGTTGGAGCTTGTGGCGGAGCTTTAGACAAAATGACATAAGCAGCATCTGCCATAATGTCAGGTTTACGAGCGTATTTAGAACTTTCGGGACCATTTAGCATTTCAATAGCTGCTGTGTGTATAGCCGTCTGAGGCCATAAGGCGTTGACAGCTACATGCTGATCTTTGAACTCTTCAGACATACCCAAAACACACATGGACATGCCATATTTGGCTATGGTATAGGCAACATGGTTGCTAAACCAATGTGCTTTCATGCTCAGAGGGGGGGAGATGTTCAGTATGTGGGCATGTTTACTTTTCAGCAAATAGGGCAGGCATAGTTTCGACCTTTTTAATGTGGAAAAGGAAAAACTTGTTTAATATAATCTTCAAAAGACAGGCTAAAGTCTTATACTCACACTAAGAAAGTTCCACGGGTATTAATGTTATGCATGAGATCATAACGTTTCATATCTGTGTACAAAGTTCCAGTCAATGAAATTGCGCTGGCATTGTTTATCAATATATCGATGCCACCGAATTTATCAACAGTTGCTTTAATAGCTGCCTTCACCTGATCTTCATTACGCACATCAACTATGCAAGCCAAAGCTTTGCCGCCAGCCTTTTCGACTGATATAATGAAATAATTATAAACACTCTTATACCATTAAACAAGAGTAAAAGATGTAAAACTTACTTTCCTCAGCAGCCGTGTAAATGGTGCCTGCCAATTTGGGATGGGGATCGGCTGTTTTAGCTGCTATAACCACATTGGCTCCATCACGGGCTGCTTTTAAGGCTATAGCCTTACCAATGCCTCTGGAGGCACCAGTAATAAATAGTGTCTTTCCCTTCAAACTACCGTTATTTTGCATTATTTTATTTTGTTATGTTAAAACCTTTCCCAAGTTAAATGAAATATAGATTGAGTTTTCCTATAGTTATTCAAAAATCGTGGATCAATGTCCAAATCACAAAAAAAAACAAAATTGATAAGATTTCTATGGGTGTTGTAAACAAAAATAAAAATAAATAGTTGTGAAGGTTGGCAATACTAGTAGCACACCGCCTCTGTTTTTACAACAAACTTAATTTGGCATTACTGTTTGTTTAATATTCCAATGTCATTTATATTGTGACAGCCGTGACTGGTGGATTTTTGTTAGTAAAAATTGTTTGAAGCCGCAATTTATTTTCGCAATTTTGTGTTAAAAACTCCGAATAAAGTTCTAATAAATACATTTAAAAGATGTCTCGCGGTAGTTCAGCTGGTTTTGATAGACATATCACTATTTTCTCCCCGGAGGGTAGATTATACCAAGTTGGTAAGTATCTCGAAAGGTTATTTGCAAATCATGTTTTCTTAAAGAACCTCACATATCCCGGTTTATATTTCTAACAAAATACCAGACTTGGCTGTTCCAATGTTTCAGTGAAATTGCATTATGGAATTAAGTTCAAAACTGAAATCATGGATTTCACTATGATTTGTGTTTTCTAATTGTCAGAAATTATTTTGTTACAGAATATGCTTTCAAATCCATTAACCAGGAAGGCATTACTTCAGTTGCAATCAAAGGTACTGATTGTGCTGTAGTAGCTACACAGAAAAAGGTTACCGAGAAGTTAATAGACCCCTCTACTGTAACCCATCTGTTTAGGATAACCAAAAATATTGGCTGTTGCATGACAGGGCGCATTGGTAAGTGCTATTCTAGTTCTACTCCAAAAAATTATTCGATACGGGCTTAATTTAAATGCACTTTTAGCTGATAGCCGTTCCCAAGTTCAAAAGGCACGGTACGAAGCCGCCAATTGGCGTTATAAATTTGGCTATGATATGCCAGTGGATGTTTTGTGTCGCCGTATGGCCGATATTAATCAAGTCTATACACAAAACGCTGAAATGCGTCCCTTGGGTTGCAGTAAGTTTTGCTAATTTTTATATGTATATAATCCTATCGTAATTTTTTTCAACACCACTTTTTCACTTCTTAGGCATGGTTTTGATAGCTTTTGATGATGAAAATGGTCCTTGTGTGTATAAAACCGATCCAGCTGGTTATTATTGCGGTTACCGTGCTGTTTCTGTTGGTGTTAAGCAAATCGAGGCCAATAGTTATTTGGAAAAGAAGTACAAAGCCAACTTAAATGAAGAGAAAACCATACAAATGGCCATTACCTGTTTATCAAATGTTTTGGCCGTTGATTTTAAACCAAATGGTATTGAAATCGGAATTGTGACAAAAGACAAGCCAGAGTTCACCATACTCAGTGAGAAGGAAATTGAGGATCATTTAACTAAAATTGCCGAAAAAGATTAGATTAAAATACAAACTAGCATTTTAAATGCTTCTTAACCGTTTCTTTGAAAATAAAATTTCTATTACTCTAAGAATTTCTAAACTCTGTTAAAAAGGTAGCGGACTTCTTTCTACAAATGAACTTTTTTAAAGGAATTTATATTTGACTTTATTCATACTTTAACAAGGATAAAAAAAATAACAACTTAAACTCCAGTAATATCAATTCTTACTTTAGCATTATAAAAAAATAACCTCACCCATATATTAATAACAATACTGATAAACAACATTTAATCACTTTTTTGTGTAAACTTTGCCACCGTAGCGAGCGACAAATGCATTAACGTCGAACTTGCGCTTGCATCCCTGGTAGTTCATATAACGTATTTTTCCAAATATGTTACGCTCTGCCCATCCCTGATCATGTATGCCACCTATGGACCACATACAGCCTGTCAAAGGAACGAATATTAAGCACTTTAAATGAGGAGTTACCACTTCTTAATCTTACCCACATAACCGTTGGGATCTCTGCCATCAAGGCTATATTTATCGTTAAGTAATATGGCATATTCCAAAGCCTGCTCGGGTGACTCGGTCCATTCTAATATCTTTTTAGCCCAATACATACGCAAAAAACCATGCATTTTGCCTTCCTTAATTAGTTGTATTTGAGCTGAATTCCATAAATCATCATGTGTCCGAGATTGTTCAAACTCCTCAAGGCTATAGCAGGGAGAACGTTTGTCTTTTCGGTGATCGTTAAGAGTTTTAAACGCCCATTCGTGCAAGCCTTTAAGATTATCGTAATTTCTGTTATAATAACAAAAATTATCGGCTAATTCACGTCTTACAATAGCCTCTTCACAAAATGCATCAACCGATTCTTTAAATTTCGAACTGTACTCTCTAACCTCCAAGACGCAGCGTTGCACGGAGATTTGCCCAAAGTGAAACCAAGGTGATAAGCCAGATAAAGCGTTTAGAGTAGGATCATTACGTTTTTCATGAAATAATTTTAAACGTTTGCCACAAAATTCCTCCAATTGCTTGCAGGCCGCTTTATAACCTGGTTGGATATTTGGCACTTCGTCTACTGACATATCGCACTCTAAGGAATCATAAGCGGCCTTCCAATCTATTTTATTTTTATACTCTTTTTCAAACCGTATTTTATGTTCTATTACTGGAGGAAATTCAGTTAAAAACTCTTTTAATCTGGAATTTATTTTATTGCGTATAGTACGGGCTCCATATTCCTGTTTATCAGATGCTACCCATACAGGTACCACATTATGAGCATCCACCTGAATGAAGGGCACATTCTTAGGTAGTTTTTCTTTAACGTCTTCTATCCATTGTTGAGGTACACGCAAAGGAGAAAAATCGCATACTACAGCTGCTCCATCATGGTTTTCAACATATACCGGTAGACGTTCTTTAGCAGGTCCCATTAGCAATTCAAAGGGTATGTTCAAGTTTTCACATTCTTGAGCAACTTCTTCTATACCCTTGAGCAAGAATTTATAATGTCGTATGGTGCTGTCAAGGAATTTCGGTACCAAACAAAATGCCACAACCAAAGGCAATTCAAGTTTCAGAGCCAAACGTTGGGCATATAGAAAAGCCCAATTATCTTGAACACGCATATCACGGGACATCCAATATATCACCGGCCCCAGGCACCCCTCACGAACTTCAACTGCGGTGCTTAAAATGCGTACGCGTTTTTTAATGAATGGAAAATCCCTGACACTGGAGGCGCATTTTAAACGTTTCTCCTGCAGAGATTCTATGCAATTTGAATGATGGCTTTCTTTTAAAGTTGAAGACGACTCTGTATCTGAAGTTTTCAATTTTTTAGATGATGTCGCCGTTTTTGGTAACTTTTGAGGGGCACGCTTCATACTGAAAAACCTTGGGATGATGAAATTAAAAACGATTGCAATTACTAGGACTTTTTGCTATTGAGTTTAAAATTTACCTTTTATTTATAATATAATGTGTGTTGTAAATACACGATATGTTGTTGCGGAAAATCGTGAAACAATTTATCATTCAAAATTATAAAAATAGACAAAATTATACGATTTAACGTAAAATGAATTGAAATTGAAAGCCTAAGCAATTTGGAATATTGCAATGCAAACAGAGTTGCATTGTTTATGTTTTGGAAAGTAAATAAACTGGAATGTTGTAATCAAATGCAGGCTGAGGATAAACACTTGCGAAATTTTTTCTTTTATAAAATTGCTTTAGAATTCGGATTTGAAATTTCAATTCTATGATGGAATAAGTTTGAAAACTCACAAGATTTATTATGATAAAATAAAAAAGGTTCCATGAATGGTGGTGTTCGTAAACTCATTACTGCGCTTGCACATTATGTTCAAAAACAAAGAGGAAGGCATTTATTATTAATTAAAATAAAAATAGCCTTTTTGACTTTTTTTGGAAAGTGTGGTGAATTTTGTTGTTGTGGTGAGTTTTTATAAAGTCTGTAGAATGAAATCGAAACTCACCAAGGATCCGTTATTCGTAATGGTACTGTATTATCAAAGATCAATTTACTGTATATTGCTAATAGAACGGCGTGTGTCTAGAATAAGTAATTTTCACATATGTTAGCGGAGACATTCACCGATATATCTGATTATATTTATACGCTGCATTACCAATGGTGTGGTTTGTGTTAAGGATTATTAATCTCGATTAGTGAAACACTGAATAAAAGGAACGAATGGCCTATATAACATTATAGTGTTGGGGCCTTAAATAAATAAAGGAACGAGTAGGGTAGTGTTGCCATTGGGTCATTCTATTTAAAATCTCTAAAAAAATTAAAATTGGAAAACTAACTGCATACAAATAATTAAATTTAAATTATTTTGTAAATGAATTTTTGAATAATTTCTTTCTGTTATACATATATATGTTATCCACAATGCTTGCAAAAAAAGCTATAAATTGGAAATTCGTTCTCGAAATATTTATTATTTTTTGTGCTATTTTCGAAAAGCATATCGGATCTAAATTTTACATCAGGAAAAATTATTAAAGAGAACTATGAATTCATAATGCTGGTTGGTTTTTTCCTCTTTGGTGATTTCTTTTTCAGAAGTTGGTTACAGATTTTGATTTTCCTGGCAACATAGGATACAATTTAGTACTTTTTTCAGCACTTTTTCACTACAATGGGGTTAGCGGTGCAAACATAAAATAAGCATCGGCAAAACATGATCATATGATATGACAGTGGCATCGCAAAATAATCATGTTATGCAGAGCAGTGTTGCATTTGCGAACACACCCAAGTTCTCATTGTGGTACTTTCTCTTCCTGAATGTACATGTATGTATTTGGATGAGGTTGAAGCTTTTTAATTTTATAAATTCAAATTCCATTCTCCCTATGGTTTCAACCCGATAACTTTACCACATTATATCATCTGCTACGATAACAAACCTTTATTCGCATTACATATTAAATATGAAACAATCATTTGTTTAATATTTTGGTTTTGTATATATTTTTTTCCAACTGTTTATACATAATTCTAATAATATATGCCTGGTTTTATTTTATCAATTTAATTACACATTCTTCATTATTTTAAATTTTCTTAAGTTTATATAGTTTTTGTTTTGTTTCTGGAATAATTTAAAGGGATTTTCTTACTCTTTTGTTTCGTATTGTTTTATTTCTGTTCTAGTTGTTGGATAAATATCATTTAGTATGTATGTATGTATGTATGTATATGTAAATATTTCATTAAGAATTTTTTTTTGCTTTGATATATTTTATGTAGGTTTGTAAGATTTGTTTGTGGTTTTTATAATTTGTTATAAAGAATCATTTCCGAATCTTTTCGGGATATAGCATATTGTATTGTATATAGTACAAGGTGTTCTTGAAGAAAGAAAATATAGCATATGTATAGAGATATAGTATTTTAAATTAATTAAGATTTTCCAAAAATTTTGCTACGGTTGTATAGTCGTAATAATAATAATATAAAAACCAATCTGTTAAGAAAGTTTAGTGATGTTTTTAAATATTATTTAGGAGAAAAGAAACTGTTGCAAAATTGAACGCTTTATATGATATAATTGAAATAACTAAAATATTAATTAATATATATGCATGTACAGATACACACAACTTAAGGGCAAGACGTTTTTTTATTTATAAAACGAGTTCTAAAAATGCTGGTTTACATTGTATAAATTTCATTTCTAAAATCCTCTTAAATAAAAGCTAAGAACAGAAAACTAAACAGCAAAACTTTAGTTAAATATTATTAAACTATACGATAATAAATGATAAACTGCATAAAAAAAAAACATTAAAACTGCTTACAAAACAATAAATAAAATTATCACAATTAATAAAACCGTCGATAGAATTAGTATTGCAGCCCATTGACGTTTATCTAGAAAATAGAATTATTAAAAAATATGTTAATATCAGACAAAAAAAAAATACAATAAATAATTTAAAAAAAAAAAATTGTCTTCTGTCCTTATGGCTTAGCAATAAAATAGGTGGGATAGAGGCATATAGAGATGGACCCTAGCCTAATGTAGGAATTGATGATAGTTCGGACTGAAAAGTGCTGGTTGACTTTACTGGTAGCAAGGTAGCGAAAAATGTCTTGATTCATAATTAAGGAACGTCTCGCATTTTCAAACAAACGTTAATAGAGAAAACTACAATAGAGACTACCTGACTCCTTTATGTTTAGAATTTTATGAATTTCTATGAATTTTAAACTAGGTTATACTGCATTATCATGTTCTATTTATGCAGTATCTAAAGAAGCAATCAAATAAGTGCCTAACTTTGTGAGACGATACATATCTTTACTTCGTCTGATTTGTTTCTTGCAGGTATTACAGTGGGATTATTTCTTTGATTCGTATAGATAATGGTGGGTGACTAAAAACTACTCTTAACCTGGTTTTCTATATGTTTAAAGTGTATAAATAATTCATTTCCATTCTGTTTAGTTTATTTATCTTCAAAAATAATACCAAACGATTAAAATATTTTCCTATATATTGAATGCGAGCAGTTTATCCGATTCTCTCGTACATAAGTGTACAAGAATTTAGAAAAAGATAAGAAGGGAAACTTCGTTCACTATATATGGCTACTATATTCACTATATATGAAGCCAATGTCATATAAGCATGAAAGCAATGCTTTTTTTTATTTTTTAATTCGTTAACTCTTTCTAAAAATCGTTCCAGTATTTTAACAACTTACCATTATTCATATGTAAAACTTTGGCCATTTTTTTCATAGTAGAATCTAATTTGGACTCGGTTGTTTCAAACTCGTTACCAAAGTCATCCAACATGCTAAAATAAATATTATTTAAAGAGGAATTTACTGTAACATGCAAATAAAATGAAATGAGCAAAAAAATGTACTTACACTGCCTGTTCATCTAATTCTACGCCTATTTGCCGCGATACAGTCTTCAAAGTTCCTATCGAATCACTTATCATATCTAGCTGTTCATCCTGGCCCTGTATCATGCGCTGTTGCACTGAAACTGTCTCGCCGACAAATCTATGCGACGGACTATCCAGAGTATTATAATGACCCGGACTGTCTAATGCATTCTCTAATTTCGAGTATTTTGCACCACTGTGACGTACCGCTGCCATGGTGCCAGCCAATGTATTTGCTACACTATTACCACCACTAACACTAACGCCACCGTTGTTAGTAACACCGTTTAATAAAGAATGCGTTGCTGTATTGGGACAATCGACTAAATGTGTGCGATCGCTAATATTATGATGATGCTGATGTTGATAATTATGAATATTCGTTGAATTGTGTTCGTTTTCTAAATTACGTTCGTGCTGTTGCTGTTGATTGTGTTCATCCAAAAGAGGTTGATGCGCTGTTATATCCCTGTCTCGAGCACGATTCAGGCTCATCTTTTCTTTCATCTGTTTGACTTCATCGCGTGTGTTGTCGATGAAGTGCCTGCGACTTGATAATTCCCTGTTATCAATGCGAAATTTATTTGGATTCTTTTCTACTATACGTTCGATGATAAGCGGAAAAGAAGAGATCGTAAATAATTAAGGGAAACCAAAAAAGAGTACTGAATTTATATGCATATTTATATTAAGAAAGTGCAATTAAAATAATATAGTAAAATAAATAATAATAATAACAATATAAAAACATATATTCGAAAAGAAGGTATGTGTATATCTAAGATTTATTTTTATAATTTAAAAACTTGTGAAATATCAGTTTTTGCGCCATAATATTCGTTTTTAATGAAAAAAAAATGTTGGAAAAACAATTACATTAAATTACATAAAAAAAAGAGAAATGTTAAATACGGCCAATACAAATATTTTTCGAAAAATGTTTTAATATTTTGGTAAAGTTTGTAGAAACTTATTATGGATGCAAATTTGGAAAATGAACATTTACACAAGTTTTATGATTATTTCTAATATAAACTGGAAAAAAAGAACAAAAAAAATTTAGGTTAACGATATTTTTTGTATTTTTAATATCCTTACTACATTTACTAAATTTAAAAAAAAGATTCTTTAAATAATTGTCTCTTAAATGAATGTTTTTTGTTTTTTGCTTAGGTTACTGGAAAATTGTCAAAGCAGAATGAATAACCAAAACAAAAGATGCAAAATCGAGAAAAATAAAAAATAAGAAACATACGAAAATAGGAAGACAAAATTACTGTTATGATGAAAAACATATGAAAATTGATTTTTCACATGTGTATGTAATATTTTTCATTCGTTGAAACTATTTTTGGAAATGGCATTCAACTCTTAGTCAGCAACATGCAAAATTTCTGTTATCGTCTATTAAAGATAAACTAACAATAATGATTAGACATATTTAGTTTTTGTTTGCTTTGTAAAGGATATTAATTGTGTCCTCTAAGTCCTCTAAATCCCATTCAATGCTACGCAATGAATTCCTCAATTCATTTGTGGTCCACTCAGCTTCAGCACTGTTACAATTTTCTCCAAGCTCACGCCAACGCAGATATAAACCACGAGTTTTATTTAAAGCTTTAAAAACTTCACTATAAAAATTATTAAACAAAATAAAACACAATTTATGTACATATATATTTCAATTATTTTCACACAATTTTAAATGTTCTATTTAAATTCTAATTTAACACATACTCTTTCACCACAAAAAAGGGATCCTCCAACGACATGACCGACTATTTTTTTCAATTTCTAGACGTTCTCCTTTTGTTTTGTTAATATTTTAATGATTTTGAAAATAATTTTGAAAATATTGAAAGTTTTCATGGATTTTCCTTTTCGTACTATTTTTATATTTTTATTGTATTTTTGTTTTTCCTTATAGGAGTATGGTTACCAAATGTCTGTCATTTAAAGGTACTAAATTTGAATAAAAAAAAACAACCCCCCTTTAAATTTGACAGACTGATTGGTTTTGGTTCTCAGTTTTGTTGTAAACAATAGTGAAAATGGGGAGTAGTGACATATATTTTTGTTTAGGGAGTTTTTTCTCTCTCGCTTTTTTAAGACGAACGAAGAAGACAATTGCAATACAATACTATTAAAGTATTTTCTTTAGATATTTACAATTTAAACTAAACAATTTCTGTATTTGTGTTCACTACTATATTTGTTTTAATAAAAATATCAATTTTACATTTTTTAATTTAATTCATTTAGTTTTTTTCTCTTTTTGGTTTTTGCAATACATTTTTAATGTCATGCCGTTTAAATTCTCTCACAGACTAAAAATACCGTTGGTTTCCTATTCTCAAAATAACTTTTTCATCGTTTTTTAAAATAGAATGGTCAGACCACAACAATACAGACTGCAAACCTCTCTCTCTCTACTTCCTGTTACTTCACCAAACAAAAACCAACAGACAACACCGCAAGTCGCATTATTAACATGCAAGTAAAAACAGCATTTTATTTATATTAAAAAATGAAAACAAAAATTATAAATTCAATTTCAAGAAATTATGGAAACGTGATACTGTAATTTGTCTAATTGTTTTGTTTGCAAATTCTAATAATCTTTTTTATGTTTGAGATATTTCTCTTTGACATTTTCAATTTCGAGACTCAATTCACAAACGTCTGGAAGGCATTATTCTTCCTGCTAGTGAAGACAACCGATGTAAGCAATAGAATAAAAAAATAATAATAATAAATCAACCCATCAAAGCACTGTTATCAAATGCGGACACAAACTAGGAGGAAAACCATTTACGCACTCATTTACATAGAATATGCTCCTGTGGAAAATTCCCCGTTTTGTTCGATAACTTGTAGAAATTTCTTCAGAGAAACTTTCATCTATATGGGCATAAAGCAGGGGCAATATATTTAGCAATATTTTCATAAAGAAATAGGTATTTATTTTAGATAACAGTAATAATTTAGATAATAGAGTGTACACTTAAGCTGCTATTAATCAAGCTCCTGAAGCATTTGCACAAGTTATGGTGGAACTGAATTGTTCTTCGATAGGCCTCGTAGCAGGTATTTTTCTATCAATATCACCAATTCTGACCAGATTCTTTTCGTTTCTTTGAGGAACATAGGCCTATCACAAAGCATCTACCTAATTTTATTATTCCTTAGCCTTCTTATAGTTTCCCTGCACCATATAAGCTGGGTATTGGTTTACTGGGTTAGCTGGTTATTGGTTATAGATTTTGTGAATTTGAATTGAATGTAGTGTGGAAGAATTTTTCTGATCGAGATCTACTTTTTCGTAAGAAGCGATGTTGCCTGACTTTCCTATGATGTTCGTTGATGATGTTATCCCTTATTTTATCGGACTATAGCTTAGAGAAATTTTATTTAATAACTTATTTTTTTTAAGAAATATAAAGCAAAAATGGCATTTATGGTATAAAAACGCTACAAGACGTCACTTAATTATTACTCTGCCTTTCTAACAATCACCCACTGAAGATAAAATGAAAAGTTTCTGGAGACGTGAACAAGAATACTCTCCAGGTTTCATATTTATTTTTTCTTTTCCATTGAAAATTTGTCTATTATTGCTTATAATTAAATATTTACCCTCTTATTTACTAATAACTTAGGAAATGTGACGCCAGTCATACAGTACAGCAATGCCAGTTGCCACAAATATTAAATTCACTGCAAATGTTTTTAGATAGCTCTTTTCGGTTTTATTTCTCTGTTGAAAACATTTAATTATATTGAATGTATTTTATTTACGTTTTTAATGTTTTTATTTATATTCGCGTCTGCGTGAAAACCCGTATTTTTAATGAGAATTTTTCTTCAATAAAACAATTTACTCAAATGTTTGTGCAAAAACAAAAAAAATAAATAAAAAAGGAATACGATGATCAGCTGTTTAGCAGTGAGTTCAAAAATAGAGTTGCCAGAAGTATGAACATATAAAAATAACCGATTAATCAGTATTTAAATTATAAAGTTTATGTAGTTTAAACACAAATTAAATTTATTAAAACTTTGCTAAGTTTCCGCCTAATGTATTTCCTAAGGTTGGTCCAGTATCTGTGTGTTGGTCGTAGAAATTATTGGCGGTGATATTTATACATATTTATCATCAAAATTTTTAAAGTGATTGAGGCATATACAGATATAGTCTCTGTTGTATTTTGGAGCGATAATACAATCCATTGGGTTGTCCGATTATTTTACCATTCATCTACACTATATTCATTAAGTGCATTTGTTTGTATGTAACATATTAGTTGACGGTCGGACAATTGTTAGACAACTACATAATCACTCGAAAGATTAGTAGAGCTCAGAAATGGACGAGGCGACTGATAAATATACCATAATTGGAGCAATAATGGCATTTTGAAAATTTATAGATATGTATATACACAATCCATTGATTTTACTTTTTGTTGTGTTAAACAAATTGACTATGAGGAAGAGAGCATTGTCTCCTGGAGAATTTCCAGATATTTATTGCCTTTACGCAGTGATAGGCGTTCTACAGTATTTCTGGCCATCGGTGAGTCAGCCTGTGTGGTTAGCCATTAACTACTGTTACTAACGCCCATCATCGTGAATTTTATAGTTATATGGTAAGTCATGAGATATCGTATTGATTTATCATCTGAAATCCTTAAAAGTGTTAAGAATATTGTATTGGTAAGTCTAATCGACTTCCCATATATAACATAAGACATTGAGTAGGTCTGTTTGAGACACAGAAATTGGAACGAAGACCGTTTAGTACGACCGGTTTTTGTCGCTTATTAGTCTAATCTACCTAGTCTAGATTCTCAGAAATATTATGACTGCTGAATCATGTTTCGAAATGGTTCGATTTTTATGTAATCATTTATTGCATTGCAATATAAATTATGTTGTAATTAAGAGACCTATTTCGCGAGATGTTAATTATATATAATTTAATTTTTAGTGAAACTTCGTATAAAAATTGTAATAATTCGATTCCCATGCCTTAAGGTATTAACAAAACTCTTCTCTTCAGCGTTAAGTGTGTGTACGAGAGTAAAACTTCCAGTTTTAGAGATAACATGGTGCTATTGTTTGAGCCATAATCGATAATGCCTATAAAAAAAGTTCAACTGCTTTTTTATCAATAGAAATAAAAGAGTAGACATATTTTAGTAATCGCAACATTTTAGAACCTGATAATAAAAGTTAGTCTTCCAATTGAAATCGTTTGAAACACAAGATATTCGTATAAAAAAAAGATTTTTAATTTGTTTTTATAAAGAAATGTTGCAAGATGATGCGGTACGCAATCTACAATTCGACAGTGAGATACGTGTTGCTCAACAAAACCATACGGAACCAAGAGGTTGGTTTGAAGTTAAAAAAAAAATTAAAATAAAATGGAAAAATAATAATGAATCACAATGTTGAATATATATGAATAATAATGATAAGATTTAAAGTCAAGAAAAAAAAAAAATAAATAAACTTAAGTAACAAAGAACTTTTATAAAATTGGCAGGAAAATAACATCGAAATTAAGAAGTGTTTCCAATATATGCTTGAAAATAAATTCAAATTTTATTTCTAATTGGTAGGACCGACAAATGATCAGTTGTATTCAATATTTTTGATTAAAATTATTGAGGTTTTATATTTCACATTAGTTTTGTTTTATTATAATATTTATGTGTGTACATATGTTTATAAAAAGTATTTAAACGATATCTTATCATATTTTATTTATTATTGTTAAGACGATTTGTAATTTGTTTTTGTTTTTTTTTTGCCTATTAAAATACGAATACAACAACAATATATACGAAAATATTGTATTACTAATGCATTGAATTACTATCGATGGTGAAATTTAATGAGGTGAATTTCTACCGCCTGTAAATAAAGTATCATAAAATTCTATATTATTTTTATATCGTTACTGTCGACTGACTTAAAAAAGGGGGTGTTGAAAAAATTATCACCGGACGATCAATTTAAAGATTTATACCAGCGGAAACAGGTTACAATTTTAAACCATTTCTTAATGCAATGAAGTATTTCCCAACTGATTGAAAACGAAATTCTTTTTATAAATTACTTAGAGGAATGAAGATGTTTTTTATTTTATTAAGTATAGTCCTATTAAGTGAGTAAAAAGCCTTTGGAAATAGCACCATTAGTCCTATCTGAATGGAAACATTTCTTGTTTGTATATCGTCCAATTGACCAAGTACGTTTGTATCAATCATCACCCTCAGTTTAGTATCTTAATTATTCATATCTTTTAACGTGCTTAATTAATTTTCCATCAAATATTACAGTTTTAGATGGGCCCACTAGCATTACATCACAACCCAGAGGTAAATAATATTAATTTTCTTACTTTTGGAATTTCCATTGAAATAATAAAAAAAAACCTTAATTTTTTTCAGTGTCCCAACGTACACCTTTGCCAGTGTCCACAGTTGAACAGAGTGTAAGAGGTGGAGCAACTTTTTTACCTTTATCAGGTTATAGTTTTCTAGTGGACTTACCCTCAGTACATATAGAACAAACATTTGAGTTAAACGAGTGTAAGTTTTCAAGTCTCCATTTAAAACTTTAACAGATCTTTATACACTCTTTATTAAAGCTCTTACATCTGTCACATCGGAAAATCGCTTTGTTGTACGTTCCCCTTTGGGTGATGCGATATACGCAGCCTCTGAATCATCCACGGAACGTAATCGTTTGGTATGGGGTGCTTCAAGACCTTTTCAGATGCATTTAATCGATAAGACTTATCAGGAAGCAATGGTGTTTCACAAAAAACTCTCTTTGGGTTTCATGTGTTGTCAACCGAAAAGTTTAGAAATATGGATACCGCCAGGCAATATATTGGGTCGTATTGTGGAATCGCCTACCATAACATCCCCACAATTTTTCATAGAAGACGGTGCCACCAATTCGCCTTTATTTTGTATAGAGGGTCCTTCTAATTCGGGCATATGCTGTTTTTGTTTGCCTAAAGAATCATATTTTAAGGTAAGTTTGTTGCTTTGATGCCTGTTTCATGAAATTTTACTAAAACTATTTATTATTTAAGATTCATTCAGGCGGTGACTTAAGAGCGTCCA
Organism: Sarcophaga subvicina; assembly: GCA_936449025.2. Taxonomy (NCBI): domain Eukaryota; kingdom Metazoa; phylum Arthropoda; class Insecta; order Diptera; family Sarcophagidae; genus Sarcophaga; species Sarcophaga subvicina. Next base: position 1,968,644 of record OW388084.2, read on the forward strand.
TTGACCGCAAATGGCTGTCTGGCAAGTCGCAGTACACGACAAATATCTATTTTAGTGATTCAAAACTAACGGCCAAGGAACGCGCCTTAATCTTGGGTTCTGCATTTCTACTGGTATAATTTTTAGTGTTCCCTAATGTTTCCAACATCTGGAGTTCTAAATTTTGTTTCTGTTTTACAGGAATACATGTATTTTCAGACTCGTTTTTAGCTGTGGCAATTACCATGAACAGAAACCTCACCTCAAGACCATATATAAGAAGCTGTGAATAATGAACAAAAAAAAAAAAAAAACCCAAAAACATGAGTGTGTTTGGGCGTTTAAACGTATAATGGATATTCAATTTATAAAATTATGAGAATTTACTATCATTCCGACGAGGTCTAGGTCGTCCTTGTTCATTTCAAATTTCCTTTTCCATACAGAGAATATAAAAAACGCACGCTCTTGTGCGTAGTCAGTCAGTATCTCATCATCTCACCGATCACACAGCTTTTGACGCTTCTATTTGATTTATTTTAAATAATAAATATAATGATGCAATTTAAAAATATTTAACAAAACAAGTAAAAGCTCTAAACCACTGTAAACGTTCTGTTAAAACATAAAAATAAATAAAATAAAATAAAAAATTCTCTTTTAAAAATTTATTTTCAAAAACATTTTATTTTATTTTTTGTTTGTTATTTCAAACATTCATTAATAATCTTTTTTAGCTGTTTTTTTTTTTTTTGTTAAATTGTGTAGATTTTTATCTCCACATTACACATGCACACAATTACAAATAATGTAATTTTTGTTTTGTTTAATTAAATATACATATAATATGTATGTATGTATGTATGTATATATTTTTTAAAATATATATTTTTTTCGTCTATTACTAAAAACTTTTATATATATTAATATTTTTTTTTTTTTGAGAAATACATTTAATATTTGTTGTTTCTGTTTCTGTTTTTTTTTCTTGTTAATTATTTACATATATGAATATATTTTTTATTTTATATTTGTATCAATATACTTATTTTATATATATATATATATATATATATACATATGTTTGTATGTTATGTATGTATGTATATGTATGTATAAAGATTTATTTATATATAGATTTCGATATATTAAATAAACTTAAACTATAGTTTCTATGACAGTTGTTTTAATAATTTTTTTTTATATATTTTTTTTTTGATTAATAATCATTTTTGTACAACATATAATTTTTGCTTTATTTTTGTTATATTAGTTTGTCTAAAATAAAAACACTTAGAAAATAATATAAACTAAAATTTTAACTAAATGTAAATATAATTATTAAAAAATTTCTTAAAAAATCATCATTATTATTACAATCAAACTAAAAAAAAAAAAATTAAAATATAATTTATAGAGTCTCGTAGTCTCGTTGGTTTAATTTGCGTTTTTGTTTTTATTATTATTAAATATTTTTCTTTTGTTTTATTAAAAATAAGTAAATAAAACAATGTTTAAATTAAATTATAACAAATAAATTTAGAACCCAGGAAGAACATTGATTTTAAATTACTTTTATATTTTTTTAATGCCTTTAAAAGGCTTATTTTGTTTGTTTGTTTGTTTTTTTCTTCTCTTAAATAAAAAGCATAATATATCATTTAGTATTTATTAAACATATAAAATCTAAATTTTTATATTTATTTTTACTAATTTCAGTTTCAATAAAAAAAACACTTTATATATAAAAAAAAAACAGAACCACAGTTTTATTTTACTAGAAAAGTTTACAATTTAATTTTGTTTGTTTTTTTTCTTTTTTCTGTATTTTTAAAAATGTTTGTTGGCTTTTTCAATATGATATTTGAATGTTTCCTCATTTGGATCGATAGTTTTCATTTTTAATAAGATTATATATATGTATGTTTGTTTAGCTTGATATTGATATATTGAAGTGTTTTGTTTTTTTTTTTTTTGAAAACAAAAAATTGCTTTAAACCGGTATTACACAAAATGTTAAACGGAATTTTCTTTATTTTATAAAACAAAATATTTTTGCTTTCAGCATTATTATTATAAAATAGAAATAGTATATATTCCGTACGATATGTAGTTTTCTAAAGGATATGATGAAAGTTTCATCGATTTGATTTTGGGGTTTTTCATTAATTGGTCCTGAGGTTTTTAAGATTTTGTGTCAATACAACAGTTTAAAGCAATTCTTTTAGGTCTAGGTCTAGTGTATAAATATAATTTTACTGTAACATCCACCCGACAATTTTAAAGTTTGATAAATGGAAATATTTTTAAAGATTTCTATTCAAATCGATACAAACAATCGTTAACAAAGTTTAGTATTCAAATTTGATCTCCTTTCGGATCACAATCTATGTAAGTATATGACGAAACAATTTTGTTTCGAAAGAAAATTCTATTCGAATCGCAACACATCCGCCCCACAATTTTAAAGCACATTTAAGATAAATATTGCAAATCGATGACGATTGTAAATTATTATACTACGATTCCGTTCTAGAATTTAAAATTCAAAAAATGATAATCTGACACCGAAAGTGTTGAAAGATAGAAAGAACAATTGCTGTTTGACTTTTAACGTCAAAGATTTCCTAACGAATACCACCACTTTGATGAAATACATATAAGCACAGTATTGTTTAGTTGTAAATTTTAAAATTCATCTTCAAACAAAAAATATAAAAAAATGTCTTTTGTCTGGACAGTTACTGTCGTCGGTAATTAAAAAATGCATCTTCACATTTACAAACGATTTATTAACGGAAAATCTGTTTTCAAATTTAAACAGATTTATCCCAGTTCAGCAAGGTGGATTGTTAGAAGAAATAGCTGCTACTAAAGAAAACTATTTTTTTTTTCTTTCAAATCTACAACTTGTTAATGGGTGTGAGAATTTGTTTTTGTTTCTGTATTTTTTTTATTTTATTTTTTTTTATTAATGATTTGAATTCGGTGGGGGTATATTGTTGATGTTGTAGTGAAACTTATAAGATGATTCATTTAAATTTAAAATTTTAAATCTTTCTCGTTTATCGAGTACCTGTTGATAGTGTTGATTATGATGATAACACGGGTTATCGAGAGATACTGCTAACTGTTGTGGCCAGGTTATTAGATCCATTATTCATCTATCTGTGTAATTAAAGAGATAATGTCAGTTTGTTGGGCTCGATGTTGTGGTCAAGTTCGTATTAATTGTTAAATCGGTTCTTAAACGTTTCTCTTGTTGCTGCTGCAGTTGCTGTTGTTGATCCTGATACTCTTTATCACTATCCTCACCATTGCTAAAGGAACCCGGTAAACGTCTTTTGAGATTATTATTTAAAGACAAGGCAAAACTTTCATCTTCAGAAGTGGAATTGGTTCGACGAGGTGTATTGGCTGCACTATTGTTATCTAAGGAAGCTATGGCTGTGGCTGCTGCTCTTTCGGCTGCCGTAAAACCATCTTCGGAGGCGCTGTCTTGCGAAACTAATCCCGTATTTGAATTTTCGCCAGAAGGTGTGGTATAGCTACCCAGTTTAGAAGAGGGATCTTTGTCGATTAACTTCTGCGCCAATACTCTCAAAGATATTAAGGAATTCTCACAGTCGCTGGTGTCAATTTCGGTAAGACTAATGCCGGCTCTTTCGATTTCAGCGTAGGTACCGAAAGGTAATTTCTGCAAGCATTCTAGTTTTTGTACATGTGTCTTGGAGCGTAAGTGCTTGGCCAAATGACCATGTATGCGAAAGGCTATTTTGCAGTCGGTACACTCAAAGGGTCGTGGATTTGAGGTAGTTGGCACGCCAAAAGTCGAAGTCATTATCACCTTATTTTTGTGGCCATCTGAACGTTCGTGCTTTTGTAGATGACCCTGAGTACGAAATGAGACAGCGCATGGATCACATTTATATTTGCGTTCCATGTAGTGTATATTCATGTGCAACACCAGCTGCGACTGTTTCTGAAAAGTTTTCGAGCATATCGAACACACCGGACGTCCATCGGCATTTGTGATTTGTGGCACACGCGGGTGTACTGGCAATATTTCGTTGTTGTTGGTTGTGAAACCGTCTTCGCCTACAATTACAGTGCGCGTGGGTTGATTGGAAGAAGAATTACCAGACTGTGTACCGGTGCTACCACCCGATAGAACTCCCGAGAAATCGGTAGTGCCTGGTTGTAAAATTGCCGACGGCAGATTCGCATTATGGGAAGGTTTTTCTTCCTTTTTTGTAAGCGACTTCTTGGCAGGTGGTTCTTCATCAGTTTCCTCACTTTCATCGGATGATTTTAAAGGCGGCTTTGCCAGGGCTGTGATCATCTCTACAGGTGTTGTAACCGCTATAGCTACAGCAATTTCGACTTTAGATTTGGTTTCCTTTGGTTCCACAATTTCAATTTTGGGTAATTGCACAGGAGTAACTACGTCTTTCTTAATGGCATTGGAAGGTAAGGGTTCATTAGTTATGGAGCAGCTGGTTATCACCGTAGTTACAGATGAGGAGACCGAGGTGATTGCTTCCATGGTAGCTTGACTTACTACCGAACTGCCTACTACTGTAGATGTGGTGATGGGTGTGGACACAGATATTGTGATATTCGGATTAACAGTCATGCCACGACTTAGTTGAGTCTGTTTGATTTTATAGTATTGTAATGTTTGTTCACGCCGATAGTCGTACAACATCATATCCTCATTTAGTTTGTGGTGATTTTCTTCGTAATTGTCGTTATAATTGCGTCCTACTTTGGAAGAAACCGATATCATGGTTTTCAAAAAGCCAGACTCGTTATTATTAACACCAAATATGACATCCCTAATTTGAGCCTGCGTTTGTATCGGTCCCGCCGAAGAAGATGCAGTAGTTGGTACACCTTGCGAGCTGTTAATAGTCTTTGTTTCCATAGCTCTCGGTTTTGTCAAGTCTATGGGTGCTGATTCAAAATTAGTCGTACTTGTGCTACTTAAATTGTACTTGTGCTCTTTGGGATTCGAGTAGTATTGCTCTTGCTTGTGATAATCAAATGGCGGTTTAGGAGATGTATAGGATATCACTCTTCTTATCGCGGCGACGGGTGTGGCAGTTGAGCTGGCAATTATAGTGGAGGTATTTGTTATGCCCGTTATTTGGCTACTGGCTATGGAAGTTTCCAAACTTTGAGTGTGTATGGGTGGTGTCATTGATAGCGTAAGCAAGCATCTGGCGGCTTCATGTTCCAAGTGAGATTTATTATCTTCGGCGGTTGATGTGACCGCCGTCATGTTCAAACTTTGAGTGACACTCGATTTAACCGAATCTGATTCATTGCTACTTTCAGTCTCGTTGTCCGTAGAATCACCACCATCTGAATCGGACTCTCCATTCCCCATCGAAGAATTTCTATCGCCTGCCGAAGTGGAGGATTGTTGATCAAATTCCACATCTGGTTCTAGGAAATCACTATCGGCTGGCATAGGGCCTGGATTCAGTCCAAGTTCTATGCATTTCTTATAATGGGTCTTGGACTGCATGTGCTTGGTGAGATTGCCTTTGGTTTTAAAGCTGAAATTGCAATGTTTGCAGGTGTAAGGACGAACATCTGTATGAGTGCGTATGTGTTTCTTCAGCATGGACGGTTTCTTACAACGTATGCCACATTCCGAGCACACATATTTTCCACGTCCTCTGCCTCTAACGTAAATATAATTCTCATGAGATTCATAACCACCTTCTAAAACTTGATTAGAAGTAGATGAAGCAGCAGTATTTGAATTTGTATTATCCTTAGAAGAATCTGCAGTCTCTGCACTGGCCAATTTCGAATTATCTTTAGTAGATGATGCTTCCTTTACAGCAATAGGTTTCAATTGATGATGATAGAATTTATCTTGTGTACTAATGAACGGTGTCATTATGGTTTGCTGCGCAGCTACAAATTTGTAGGTCAATTTTTTATCTTGGGCTATTGTAAAGACCACTAATTTCTGGCGGGAATCATAAAGTGACATTACTTCTTTGGGTTTCAATCCCAAGGGATGAGGATTATTTTCAGCACACTGTTGCCACATACTGTACATGGAAAGCTTGTGCATATCTTGTACATACGAGGGTTGTGGACAATTAAGGGTGCAGTAGAATGTTTTTGTGGTTGACTTCAAACCCAAATACGTATAGGAGTTACCATTTAAATAGAGTTGTACACATTCTTTAGATGGTCTTGGTGTTTCGGGTGAAATCAAGGGTAGGGTATTGGCGGTCGGTGTTATGCCATGATGCCTTTTAGGCGTAAACGTTCCGGGCCTTAAAGGCAGACTGGTGGGTCTCAGAAATTTTGATTTGGTTTTTGCTTCTAAGACTGTAGAGTCGTTTTCCGTTGAGACCACCATAACATTTGTGTCCACATGAAGAGGTGAAAGTGCTGAACTGGAAACCGTGCCAACAGGAGATACAGATTTAGTATTATTCGAGGGTTGTTGTATAATCAACTGTTCGCGGCTCATTTTATCCAAATTAAAATGACGAGTCTCACTTTCGCCGTTATTCGAATTTTTCCGAGGACTTAAGTTATCTGCCATACGCATAAAGTTAAACGATTTTAGAGATTTCGAAGATTCTGTAACTGTAGCTGTTGTTTTATTACCAGGTTGGGTGTTACTGTTGCCAGTACCACTGGCTGTGGGCCAATTGCGGACATTGCGCATATTAGCCGAAGGTGGGGCGCGATTAAATTCACTCGGCACATTTTGTACGCCACCAAATGCTGTTGTACTGCTGTTGTTATTGGTAGTCATATTCATGGGACTTGTGGATTGTTTACGTATAGGACTCGATGTTCTCGAACCCAATTGATTTGGATTTTGTGGCAAACTTAAGAGATGTTGTTGCTGTTGTTGAGCTTGACTAGGTTTCGTAGGCGGTGCTAATGGCAGCTGCGGCTGTAAACTGTTTGGTCCTGGCATACCCGGTACATTAGGTATGACCTTCTCGGTTAAGCCCAATGTTAAAGGATTAAAAGCTGTTATTTGATTTATGGGTGGAAATTGAAAATGTTGTGGTGCATTAGAGGAGGAGGAACCCAAGCCTAAACTCAATTTGGATGTCAGTTGATGGTTACCACCTGGTAGTATTGTCAATGGCAATTTATTTTCTTTTTTGGGTGAAACCTCTTGGAAACTACCACCTGATAGTAGGGGCGTACGTATCATTTTTGGGCTTTTGTCCACATCATCACATTCCGACAGAGGTATCATACAACCACCAGAAGAAGTAAAACGTTTAAGGCGTTCTTCTCTTTTAGACAATTCCTGAGCGTTCAATAACTGCATATCGCCCCCGCTGGTAAGTGACGACCGTTTAGATGCAGATGACGATTTAACGTTCAAATCAAACTTCATTCGTTTGCTAGCTGTTGGATCGCTTACGTTGTTGTTGTGATTGAACAAACCATCGTGATCGTGCATTTTCGTTATTATAACTTCCTCGGATTTGGATTTTGATTCGTTGCTGGAATAGTCCACCAAAGGGGTCTTCCCCAACAATGGCCCCGGTGATGGTAATGGAGCATCTACAAAACGCAAGGGTATTTCATTCACTGTCAATTGAGTTTTGGTTTGAGATGTGACAGTCAGCGTGGTAGCAGAGATGGCCGATGTTAATGCCAAACTTGAATTGGTGGCTGTGGAACTGGGTTGGGTTGAAGTAGCTGAGGTGGTAGTTGTAGAAGAACTCTTTGTTGACTTGGCTACGGAAGCACTTAAACGATTTAAAACCAAATTACTAGGCTTTGTTTGCAATTGAGACCAAGCCAATTTAACCAAAGATAGAGGATTCTTCGATAGCATCTTCAAATCTGGCATATTTAAAGAAACAGAGTTCGAACGGAAATATTTATGGGATGGTGAAGAAGCAGGTGAATTAGCACTGCTATTACTGCCTTGACAGTAAGTACTATTGTGCAACTGAAGATCCTCGGCAGTGCGAAATTCCATAGAACACAAAGGGCATATGTAGACAGCATCCTCACCACTACCTTTGGGCACTGCCAAACCACGAGCATTTAGCAAAAGGTTCTTGATAATGGAGTTATTGGGTGGATATTTTCCTGCGGATGTAGAAGGCTGGGGCTGGGGCTGGGGCTGGTGCTGTGGTTGTGGCGTACTGGAATTTGAATTTGACGAATTGGAGGCGTCATTTACCGCTATGCAGGGTTGTTCTATTGAATGACGTTTTCTAGGTGTGGCTGGCGGTGGAGCTTGCGGCAAAGGTCCCGGTGGTGGCCTTTCTTCTACTGATTTACTTTTTGATGATAGATTTAAAGGTACATTCGTAATTGTTGAATTGTGTACTGGAGCAGATGGAGAGGAAGAACTTATTGTGTGCTGGGCAGGAGTATTCGTTACCATAGAACGATACTGTTGGTATAACACTTGATTAGTGGGGGCGGTGGAAGCGGCAACTTGCAAAGTTGTAGTCGCTTGTGGGACAGTTTGTTGTATTATGAGTTTGTTGTTCATCAAGTGCTTGGAAATGCCATTTAAAGGTATGGAACTCTCTTCAAAAGTAGCTTTTTCGTTTGCGTACAGAGTTCTTTGCTTGTTCAATTGTAATTGATGTTGATGTTGATGTTGCTGTTGCTGTTGCTGTTGCTGCTGCTGCTGCTGTTGATACATATATTGCTGATGATGCTGTTGCTGCTGCTGCAATTGCTGCTGTTGCTGTTGTAATTGTTTTTGTACTATAGCCTGTGCCAATTTGGCATTAGTGGCCGATTCACTCGGAGGTGCTCCAGTTGTGCTCTGTAAAGTTTGGCTACCGCCGGCTGAATTTGTTGAACTATTGGTGCTATTGTTGTTCGTGGTAAAGCTTCGCGAACGATTAAGAGTTTTAGGATATTTTTTTTGCAATAACAATTCCTTGTTCTCCACAATGGCTTCATTTTGCGATATAATCTTATTTATGTGTTCATGCAGTTTTTCTTTGTTCTACAAAATATAAGATTGCATAAATAGTATACATTCATTAGGATTAGAAAAGTAAGAAATCTAAAAACTACTGTGTATGAGAAAACAAGAGAACGATTTTAACTTACCATAGGCACCTCCTGATTGCCTGAATTTGCCGTTGTTTGCAACAGATTGCTGGCATTTGTGTTGGAGACCACATGTGTTGAACGTTGACTTATAACATTTGAAATTTGTTCTGCAGATTCTTTGTTGGCTTTATTATTGTTATTAATGTTAGAAGTTGTTGTTGGAGGCTCAAAGGCTGAAGCTGCTGAAGCTGCCGATGCTGCACTGGCCAGAAAGTGTAGAGGATTTGGTTGGATGGTACAATTTGAAGATGCAATTGGTTTTGGATGATGTACAATAGTACGTGTTGTATTTGAAGTCATCGAATTGGCGTTATTGGCATTCGAATTGTTCTTTGAATGGGTCTGGCCTACTAGCGATGGTGAGGGTTGAGATGAGTGTGGCGATTGCGATGGTGGTACTGTGCTTGATGCAGTTGCATTGGAATGTTGTTGTTGCTGTTGTTGTTGTTGTTGTTGTTGTTGTTGCTGCTGCAATTGTAATTGTTGCTGTTGTATTTGTTGTTGTTGGATCTGTAACTGATGATGAAATTGCTGTTGTTGTTGCGGTGTCATCAAGTGTAATGGAGCAAAGACAGGACTATAAAAAGCTTGGGGTCCAGGTATATGTGCTGATGGATGCAGTAATGCTCCAGTTGCTCCTGGGGACTGACTTATATAATAGGCTGCTGCCAAAGGCAGCTGCAAAGCATTTGAATGCGGCGATGCTAATAAATGGTGGGTGGCCTGTGTTTGCAGCTGATGTATGTGCTGCTGTTGCTGCAATTGCTGTAATTGGTGGCTGTTAATGTGGTTGTTTAATTTCATTTGGGTACTAGGCGATAACGAGGGATGGTGGGATGTTAATAGTGGAGGAGTTTGTTGTGTTGGCAGGTGTACAATTGAAGGTGCAAACATTTTACATTCGTTAACGGCAACTACATGTTGCTGTTGTTGTTGCTGCTGCTGCTGCTGTTGGTTTATAGTGAGAATTGTTGATTCGGATAGTTTTTGTATGCTAACCGACTCTTTTTTGGTTGTTGCAGAAGCCGTTAACGTAGTAGGATTTTCTCTCACGCTCCCCTCTCCTTTTGTAGTTGCAGCCACTGCTGCTGCCGCTGCTGCTGCTGCCGCCGCCGCTTCTTTTGGTGTGGCATATAGGGCAGCATTATGGAATTTAGGTTTATAGGGCTTGTAATCCAATGCGTTATTTTGGCTGGTCGTTGAAGTGCTACTGTTTGTAGCCATAATTGCAGTAGCGGGCGGCAGTGTACCAGCAGCTGGTGAACCCAGAGGTAATTGTTGAATCTGTTGTTGTAAAGGTTGCTGTAAATACGTAGTTTTCCCTGCAATTGCTGTTGTCAAGGCAGGTGAGGTTGATGACATTGGTGATGCCGTGGTAGTGGCAGTTAATAATGTTTGAGATGGTAGCTGCTGCTGCTGCTGCTGCTGCTGCTGCTGCTGTTGCTGTTGATACTGATACTGGTGTGTATTAACAATTTCTTCCGTTGGAGTACTAGTACGACTTAACTAGAATTAAAATGGATAAATATTAAGAATAATTAACGTTATCGTTGCTAATTGCAAAAGTTATCATTACCATTTCAGAACTGCTATTGCTTAATTCTGGATCCACATCTTGATCGGAGAGACCATCATCGGCATCTGGTGGTACTTCAATACCTTTTTGGCGGGCAGCATGAGAACGAGATCTAAAGGAATATAAAAGAGTTTTACGATCATTTCGACGCTGAGAAATAGACGTTTGAGGGTGAGAATGAAAGAAACTTACCGGCAATGTTTATATAAATTACTTTTAGTTTTAAAGGCTATGCCACAGATATCACAAGGATAAGGACGTTCGTTGGTGTGGGCGCGTATATGTTTTTGCAGCACCGACGGTTTTGTACAGCTTAAATTGCAATATGGACAAATATAACAACGCGCACTCCCACTCCCACTCCCGGCAGTAGTAGCAGATGTTGTCGCAGTGGCGGCAACCGATACCGTAACGTGATTCAAATTATTTATATTACTACTGCTGCTGCTGCTGCTGCTGTTAACAATTTCTATTGCAACAGATTGCTGCTGCTGCTGTTGCTGTTGCTGTTGCTGTTGCGCCAACTGCAGTAAAACTTGATTTTGTAAATTTTTATTGTTATTGTTGTTTGAAAGCTGTTCATTTTTGGAATTTCTAGCATTTGGAGTTGAGGTGATGGGAGTGGTGTCGGTGGTGGTGGTGGTGGTCGTCGTGGTGGTTGCGGTGGCATCATTCTTCTTTATAACATTAGCATTTTTAAAATGATCTTCTTGTAAAGTTGATGCACTGGAGCAGTGAATGGCAGTTAAATTTTGTTGTTGGGGCATAGTACTAGAGGAGGATACGGCCACCGTTAAATTTGATGCAGATGGCTGTTGTGGCGGTGGCGATGAAACTGATGAACTGGCCGATGACAAAGAAGTGCTACGCATTTTTTCCGCTTCCTGTGCAGCATCATTTTCTGTTGTACTCGCTAATCTTTTGAACTTTTTATGCAAATATTTTGAGTTATTCCAATTTATTGAAGGCGAAGAAGATGAATAATAAACGGTTGAATTATCAGTTGATATTGTCTGTTGATGCAGTTGCTTATCACTCTGGCTGTTACTGTTTTTTTCCATACGCTCTTGTTTTTGTTGTTGATCTATTATACTAATGCTACTGATACTACTACTACTACTACTACTGATGCTACAATTTACATGGTTATCACTTGTTGTATTTGCATTTGAACTATTATTGTTGTTGTTGATGTTGCTGTTGCTGTTGTTTTTACTACTGCTGCTGCTACTTAAAGAGTTATTATGTTTAAATGTTGTTGCTGTTGCTGTTGCTGTTTCCGCTATGCCAGTTTGTTCTGTGTGTGGTGCTACGTTGGTGATTGATTTTGTTAAAACAGTTGCTGTAGTAGTAGCAGCAGCAGTAGCAGTTACTGTAGTGGTGGTGGCAGGTATAGTTTTAACATTTTGTTTGGCATCCTTTTCCAAAAATATCTTTTTGACTGATTCTTTCTGCTGTTGTTGCTGTTGCTGTTGCTGCTGCTGCTGAAGATTTGAGTCACATTTAGCATTTTGTTGTTGCTGTAATTGTTTTGCTGCTGCTTTAGCTTGTTTCGCTGTTAATTTCTTTTGTTGTGTGGCCGTTGTGGTTGCGGCTGTTGTTTCCACCATTTGAGTTTCACTTGTCTTTTCTAGTTCACGATATGTTTGTTTTTTATTTGTTATTGTAGATGCTACTGCAGTTGTACTTGTTTTAATTGGTTGCTGATGATTATTTTGCAATTTTGTTTTATTATAATATTTAGTATTTGTTGTTGTTGTTGTTGTTGTTTGAGTGTTTGTTGTAGCTTCCATATTGCTCAAATTACTCAAGAGACCCTGATCCTTCGGTTGTTGTTGTAGGTCGAGCTGTAAATCTGCTGTACCACCGGGATCATCTAAAATTATAAGAGAAGAGATAAAAATAAGTGAAATAAAGAAAAGGAAACTACACTGGCTCTTATTAGTAAAGATTTAAAACATTTTTAAGACATGATAGAACAATTTTCCCACTGCCAAAGTATGGTGGCATGACTGTAAAAAGCTGATGTGCCCGAACCGTAATACCGTAATACGTATCAATTATAAATGCTTACGAACCCATGTAGTACATTAGGAAAGGAACTCTTAATTCACCTATCCTAGTTCGGGACGAAAGCATTCAGATGCCAAAGATATTGACGCCCACCATTACTTAATAGAATGGTTGTTTATCTTAACATACATACATACATACATCGGTATGTACGTAAATAGGCCCCTTATTTGATAATACAAGCAAGTTTTAGCAAAAAGATTTCCTATTTTTAAAATAAAGTACATACATATACAAGTCCAATCATCAGAGTATTATCTAATCGGCTTAAAAATTTAATCATAATATTTCGTTAGTATATGAAAATTTTCTTAAAATACTCCCGAAATTTTTAAAGAAAATATATCTTGACTACCACACGTAACAAAAGTCATAAAGGTATAATTTTAAAATGTTATCATTATTTTATGGCTGCTAAATATAGAGATTAAAAAACGAATATTTTTATCAAACGCCATACGAGTAAATTCACACTTTATTTAACTGAAAAAAACATCTTCTGTTCTGTTCTGTGGCCGCAGCAAATTATTTTACGAACGAAATTATCAGCGTTTTTTGTTTTCTATATTAGCATGACATTTCCTAAAACCCTATCTCAACCAATTTTGTGGTATATTAAAAAGAATTAATCAAGAAATTAGGAAAAGAAATCCAGAAATTCCACATTCAAATACTAATTAAAGCGATTTGTTAAAAACTCTTTATTATGGAACAAGTTAGAGATAGAAGTGAATATTTTTTTTAGAAGGTAATAGCAAAACAAAATTCATGCTACACCAGACACATTCATACATATTTAATCATTACAATTCTTCAGTCAGGATTACGACCTAGCTTCTTACACCACTGTACATATGTTGTGTGTGTGTTAGATTGTACATGAGTGGTGGGACCACCTACAGTTTAAAGTCGATTCCGAACGATAGATTTTTGAGAAACTTTTTCATGGCCAGAAATCTGCTGAGGCTGCACTAGACATTTACATAAAATGTTGCCTTAATGTGTACAGTTCTCATTGTGTTTACTCTCTCGACGGCATCTCTGTTTCTATTTGATACTACAGGTCAACAGTTATTTAATGATCTATAACGTCTAAAGCAGTGCTACCAAATTGATCAAAGCTTTAATTAAAGCTCAATTAAAATTTGATTCGAGTATACAAATAATTCCGAATACATTTAATAATAAACCACAAAGTGTAGTTTTTGTTTAAGATAAAGATTTATAGAATTTATGATAATTTTTGCAAATATGAATAATAAGCATTAAAAAAGACAAAGAAACATAAGTAAAAACATAAAAAAAAACAACGACAATGACAACAACAACAACAGCAAGTCTAAAATAATTGATATAATAAATATTCATATAATGTATGCATAAATGTAACATACATACATACATACATACAAACAATATATGCATACATACATACATACATAAATGTATGAATAATTAAAGCGTTTTATGAGTTGAGCTTATCTAGAATTTTTGTCATGTTCTTTTTTTGTTTTCATTTCGCTTGGTTTTATTAGAAAAGTTTATTTGCACAATTAATTTATACACTCGAAAAAAAAAAAACTAATGGCCCGGTGAAGTGAATATCAGAATTTTATAAAAAAAATTATGGTTTTCATTTAAGCCATGTATAAAAACTAATTACGTAACAGATCATATAAATGCTTCGTTAATAACGCTTTTAATCATAAGAATCAAATTCCTATTCATACATATTAGAAAAGCTCTGGATTTCCTATCCCATATTGCCCATTTCCCATTGTCTTTATATTTATGCTTTGATTGATATTTAATTGAAATTAAAATATTTGATAAAAATTTTACTTTAAATTTTCTTCGAGTGTATCCTTTTCTATCAGTTTATTTTTCGTTATTATTTTTTTTTTTTTTGCACTCGTATTTCAACTAGAGAGTAGTGCTGTGTATATTGGTTGCATTAATAATATTTTCTTCACTCTCCTCCTTCCTCTTTCAGCCCATAGTCCAATACGCTCTACCAACAATATCTTTATGAGTGTACTCACTTGCTTGTATTCAGACAGTTTTTCCCTACTTGTTGATGATAAAGCTAAAAATATTATTTAAATTTATATTTGAATAGGGTTTTGTTAATGACCGCGTATGATACACACATACAAACATGCATACATATGTACATACATACATACATATGTGTTGTATGGAAATGTGTCGAATTTTAATTGTGATAATAAGTGTGTTTGCACGTATGTATGTGTGTGTGTGTGTACAAATGAGACTTTTAAGTGAAGGTGTTGTGTTGGTTGCCATGTCTCAGACAACGTCTCAATTGTGTTGTTGTTGTTGCTACTTGTTTAGCTATCTTTATTTCTAGTAGCAGTTGTTGTAGTTGTTGCTTTTATAATTTACGAGGTGTTTTTTCATAAATTTTGTCTTTTTTTTTTATTTTAACAATTATCGCTTTATTGCTGCATTACTTTTTGCTGACGTCAGTTGAAAATACTTGACGATTTTTATTTTATTTTATTATGATTGTTGTAGCTGTTGTTCTTGCTTGGTTTGTTTTTTTTTATTATTATAGAAATATTACAATATTTTTGAATTGATATGGTTGACAGTGTATTAAATTTAAGCTGATAATGAAATAATTAAACAATATTATAAAAACAAAAAAAAAAGAGGAAATATTTTGCTAAAAAAAAGGAATTTTTGTAGAAACGAAACAGCACAACACAACGTCTTTAACGTCAGTGGGGATATGCATAAAAAGGGTAATGCGTTTGCAAGAGTGTGGACGTGTGTATTTGTAGAGTACTCTCTCTCTCTCTCTCCCTCTCTCTACATCTCTCTCACTGGCCACAATTAGTAATTTGTTTATTTATTTTTGGTATCATTTAACATTATCTGTTCACATAAACTACAGTGTGTGTAATAAACGAATGTGGTTTCCAGATAAAAAAAAAAGTCAAGTATTTGCTTTCAAGCAAAAAAAAAAAAGTGATAACGATAATAAAAAGAATGGGACGGACACGTATAACGTATTGTAAATAAAATATTATTATTTTTTTTGTTGACATACATACATATTTAAAGTAAATCTTGTTGCTGCTTTTAAATAAACACCGGTTGATAGCAAAATTTCGTACAATCATGCATGCGATCGATATATATGTACATACGTACGTATTCATAGATGGTGATTGGCAACTGATACGTATATGTATGTATGTATGTAAGCATGTATTTACATACATACATATGTATAACGTTTCATTATTTTGAAAAAGAAGCTTTTAACCTTAGAAAGTAAAAGTAATGAAAATGGAAAAGACATGAGACATGTATGTACACATAGGTATAAAGTGTAGTAAAAATAAATCCTTTATTTTCTTCAATTATTTGTATAAGAATTTCACTTGGAACAGTGATTTTCAGATTTCATTTGTTTTATGGGCTTCGTTAAATAAACGACACGAGTGAAATAGACACATTCACACATAATTCGTAGACGTTAGGTCTAGCAATTTTGATGATCAAATAAATTGTATTGCCTCAGAATTATCGAAAATAAAGCGAAAAGTTTGTTTATGTTTACTTTTTATGTTACTTTTATCTAAGATTTGTTTTTTTTTAGCAGGCGAAATCAGATTTGACAGGAGGTAAGTATACTCATAAGAAAAGTAACGAATACATCCGTAATGAGATGTTATAACGCTGCTACTACCTGAATACATACATACATTCATTAGGATAACGGTGTATCTGACAGCTGACAAGAGAGCTGGAGTGCATAAGCGGTTCAAATATTTAATATGAATTCAAAATATCCGCAAAAGTTTCCAAAAATTCTTTATTTTCCTTACGTAACAGCTTATTTTTCCTTCATAATATTTTAACGTGCGAAGATGCCTCTCACGCACCCAAAAATAAAAGAGGAATAAAAGGCCAAGTTTGCCACTTTAATTGATTTTAATTAAATTCGATTAAATTCTTCTTTTATGAACAGTTAAATTGAATTGAACAGTTAAATTTCAAATATTTTCCTTGAGAATTCATTGTTTCAAGTGGTAAAATCACACTTAAATTACAACATAAGCAAAATCATCTGTACAAGGAATTTACGACAGTTGGCACTAAAGTTTCAAAATTTAATTGAAATTTTATTTTGATTACGTTTAAATAGGTATACCTATAAAACAAATTAATATCAATAAAAATATCTTGGCCCTCGGATAGACAACAGCACTAAAATATAAACAACGAACTGAAACTGAAATAAAAGAACAAATTTGGCAGCACTTGATGCGGAAATCTTTAGAGAAACAAAACCAACAACAGTTCAAAACCGTTTCAAACTGTTGTTTACAATGTTAATTACACGCTTAAGCAAATGCCAGAAGTAGTCAAATTATTGATTATTCTGCTGCCGGCGGCGGTTATAAAATAATTTTCGAGTATTCAAAATAAATCTCATTTTCATTTTAATTTCGTAAAAAAAGGCAAAAATTCATTTTGTTATTAATTTATAACAATAAAAGGAATAATAATGATCAAAGTACAAAAGTACAACAACCAGATTATTTATTGTATTGTATACGATGCATGCATGTATGTACATACATATGTACGAATGTATGCAAGTATGTATGTATGTATGTACGCAGTAAAATTATTATTATCGCAAGCAATAAATGTTGAATTATTGAAAGTTTATTTAAACACTGTATGTGATTGTGTGTGTGTGCCTAAAAATTATTTTTTTTTTGTACATTTATTGTGTATAAAATTAAATTAAATTGAAAATAAACTTGAAAAAATTAAAAACTTTATTTTTAGCTTCTCACTTAAATACCACAAAAATTGCCATTTATTTGCATAAAAAATAGGTATGTATGTAGTTTGTAAAAAAAGAAAACAAAACAAAACAAAAAAAAAAGAAAAACAAACAACAACAACGTTTAAAAGATTTTGTTTTGCTTTCCTTCGCACTTGTTTTAAAGCACAGTAGACACAATAATGAAACGACTAACAACATAACCAGTTTCTTGTATTTTTCGTACAGGCAGGTATTTTAAATCGCTGTTATTGTTGTTTTTGGGAGTCTTGTTCTGTTTTTTTTTATTTTAAACCGGCATCAATCATTCATCGTTAAATAACAACAACAACAATAATAATAATGACTTTAACACATGCTTTAATCATAAACAATAAGAGCCCACCACCATCATACCACACTATATCGCGCAACTCAACCATCATTAAGCAGAAGAAGAACAACAACAATTTGGTTATAGTAATCACTCACAGAAACCAACAACAATTGTGTGAAGGTGTTCCGTAAATGTCTACGTCATCATCGTCTTTTGTAGAGAGCAAAAAAATTCAAACCGGTTTCAAATGGCGATTTTAGCCAATGAGTGTTAATTATACAAACAATCAAAAGTAAACACACTTTACAGATTAATTTTGTTACGTAGGTATGTACATAGGTATGTATGTATTTAGTTTTCGTTTTGCTTTTTTTTCTTTTTGCAAATTTAAATGATTTTCAAAATTATTTCAACTGATTTAATTAAATTGTATGTTTGTGATCTTTATCTGATCACTTATTTGAGAAACACTTACTTGAGAAAAACATACACATACACTTTAATGGACACCCAAAACACTAACACAGTGTACTGTGTACACTGTTAAAATTGTAAAATAATTAATAAATTATTGAAATATGTAATTTCATTCTTTTCAACATTTTATTTACTGTGTTGGTACGTATTTGATAAACATTAATTAAAATAATTTAAATTTATTTATTTTATTAAACTATACATGCATGTGTGTGTAGTAGCGCACTAAATGAAATTAAATACACACAGCAACAATGCATCACATTATACATATTTGAATACAAGGCGCGTTAATAACAACAATCTTTGCTTACATAGGTATGTTATATGCGAGTGTGTCTCTTTCATTTATTTTTTTATTATTATTTTATACGTAAGAAAAACGAGAGAGAAGAAAAAAAAACACAAAGAACGAGGAATCACTGTCAAACGCTGTCTACTACCATATGACTTCACATGCGAATGAAACGCGACTAGACGTACCAAAGAAATTCATTCAATTTCCAAGTAAATTTCAACAAAAAAATAATAATAAAAGACCAAAAACAACAACTAAAATAAATTCATACATACATGTATACACACTCAAATAACACAGAAGGCGAACAAGAGGCAAGCAAGCAAGCAAACAAACCAAAACAAAAACGAAAAAATAAAAATGAAAATAAAAAAGCACTGGCTTAAATGTACATACATATATATGTATGAATGTACGTTGTATCCATACTATAAAAGTGCTACTACTACTACTACTACCACAAGCCATACTAAACGTCTCTCTCGCTCTCTCGCCCGCGCAATACGTAAAGTATTTAGTACATATCGACAATAGCAAGAGCAATAACAACAAAACAATAATCATAATCAAAAAGAAATAAAAGTGAAAAAAAGCCAAAGGCAGCAACAACTTAATGCAAAATATCCATTCATACATACATATATACATACATACATACATACACACATACATAATATGTAAATGAAGAAAAATAAAGTATAAACAAAAATAAAAATATTTGCACGAAATTTCAAACAACACTCGCACGCACACTCACACACAAACACACACTCATGTGTACTACTTTATTCTCTTTTTTTTTTAATAGATTCATGCATGCGTCGTGTATTCATCAAGAGTAAGAAGAGTAAATGGAAAAATAAGAAGACAAGAGCAAAAAACTAAAAAAGAAAAACAACAACAAACTTAATATTAATCAGTAGCAACTCACAATACAAAGTGTGAGCACAATAAAACAAGCACTTTGTAGCGGTAATAAACGAATTCCCAAAATGCGCTGCTAATCCAACATTTAATGACAAAAACAGTAAATTTACGTCCAAGTTTAGATTGTTTTCATATGAACGACATTATAAAGAATAAATTTTCTAATTTTATTCAAATGTATTATGATCTGATCATTATAAGTTCTGTTCAGAATAAACAATTAAATAGGCCAAGGAGATTATTTTAAAATGTCTCATAAATTAATAGAGTTTCCCTCCATTACCTAATAAGAAAAAAAAAAAACAAATAAACAAAAGAAGAGACAAACAAATTGATAAGTCGTAAATGTCCACTTTAGCACACTACAATTTGAACTTCGTTATCGATGTTATTATTATTGCTGTATTGCTTGCTATAAAACGTCAAGCAATACAATACGTATAAAAGAATTCAAAACGTAGTTTTACTAAACGCGAAATACGCGGTATTGAAATATATATGTACATGCATACATACATATGTAAGCACAAAATGAAAATAAAATCAAGCATATAATTAAACAAGTGTCGTTTACTGACTCTGTGTGTGTGTGTGTGCCAAGCAGCTAACAGAAATGGTATTCCCATTATAGTAGTGGGGAGGGAGTTGGTTGAGGTAAAAGAAGAAAAACAACACAATACAAACAATATTAAAATTAAACAAAAACAACAACAATGAGACTACCAAACACGACTATCAATAGCGAATACCAAATGATACACATCACGACAAACAGCCTAAGCAGCCAGCTATACAACATTAAACGAAACTTATTAAAAGGCGAACACCACAAATTTCGCACTTACTCATACTCAGAGACTACAGTCAGTCAGTGAATGAGTAAGTGAGCGAGCAAGTGAGCGAGCGAATGACTACAATGAAAATGAAAACACACGACTTTTACATACATATACAAAAACAACAAGAACGAGAACTACAGAAACAGAGAAAATATCAACAAAAACAAATAAAAAAAAAACATTGAATAATTTGCAAAGAAGAAAAAAAATAACAACAAATGCAATGTTTTAAAAAAGCTGACTAACAAGTAAAACTGTTGAAGGTTCGGGGAGCACCATACAATACAATACTAAACGACGATGTCGTCGATGGCAACGACAACGACAACGAAGGCAGCACAACATCGTTGTATGATGATGATTAAAGTAAATAACCCACAATAACAACAACAATTTAATACTGTACGTAATAAAATGAAAAAAGCAAAACATAGACAAAGTTGAACAAAAAAAAAAAAAAATACACACACACAGAATACAAAGCGAGGCAAGATGAGCAACAACTGTGTAAATAAATATGGAAAACAACAACAATAACAACACCAACAACTCTATGCCATATCAAGTTCTTGAGTTTGTCTCTAGTGCTTGTGATTCTTTTTTAGACAGTCATTGATAATAATATGGTTATTTAATACAATACTCATGCATAAACACACACACACACACATACATAAATACATAAAAGAAATATATGCATGTGTGCATAGTTTAATATACAACACCATTATTATCTTGATTATTATCATGATAATCATAAAAATAATAATAAAAAAAGAAGAAGAAAAAAATCAAGAAAACACTACTCGGTCATATTTTATCGTTCATGCTTGTTTTTTTTTTTTGTTCATTTAGCTGCTGCGTCATTTTATAGCCCGAGAAAATAAAAACAGAAAACAATATTATCAAATAAATAACAATAAAAACCATATGTGTGTATGTACGGATGTCTATAAAAAATGTAAGAGATATCATCACACAAACAAATCAAACTTTACCAGCCAGCCATTTAATTATTTAACCGCAAATACACTTACTGCTGTAGCAGTCGTTTACTGGCTTACTCACTCACCCAGTCGTGTTCATATTAAATTAAAATTTTGTTTCTCTCTCTAGTTTTTTTTTTGTAGTTTCAGTTGTAGAGGAATAAATTTATTGTTTTCTTCTTCGGTTGATGTGTGTGTGCGATCATTAAAGGCTTTTGAAAACACAAATAAACGCAAAAGAAAGAAAAACAGCAACAACAGTAAACGTCAATCCATGTCAATTCACAAGAAATGAGGAAACCCTCTTCGCGCATCAACATGTATCGTAACGTAACGTATTTAGTTTGTTTTTGTTTTTCTATTTATTCATTGTACATTTGGCGTTATTGAATACTCGTGCTTGTGCTTTTTAAATTGTTTTTGTTTGTGTATGTATGTAGGTATGGGTATGTTTTGTTTTGTTTATGATACATTTTTGTATAATTAGACTGACCATATTGCAAAGTAGAAAAATAAACGTAGTCAGAGAATTAATCGATTACGAATCCAACTATGTATGTACGTACATACCTACATATACAGAAAATGAAAATGTAAATAAAATTTACATAATATGGCTTATAAAGCATTTCAGAATTATAAATAAAATACATAAATATTTATATTAGGACGTATGTATGTATCTACGTACATAGATGGTAGAACCTATTAAGACTGTTGTTAGGATGATATTTTTTAAATTCCCATACAAATAAGCTGTAGTAGTAAATTGTTCTTAATTGTTAGAATTAGTGATGCCTTTTATATTGGCCACCTTAAAACATTTTAGAATTTTCTTATTCCCTTACACACCCACTCGGTTTAGTAATATTTTAAAAGAGTGTGGTCACGAACAAGAGAATTTTATTTTTTTCATTAATTTATTTGATTACTCCGTTTTATATTCTTTGAAATAGTGATAGATATGTACATACGTACATATAGTGTTAACAATATGAGAATCAGTGAAATAATTTCCAGGAATTTAAATTTTTTTATATAAATTCTAATGAAATATTCAAACAAACAATATTAATAATAAATAAATGCCAACAAATTAAATATTAAGTAATAGAATACGAAATAAAACAACTATAATTGATGTTAACGGCATACGTACGTACCGTACGTACATACGTACAAATAAAGTGTCTACGGAGTGAGAGAGAGAGAGTTAGTGGCAAACATTGGTTGAATGATAGGAGTGAGAGGATAGCTGTTAATGTGTGCTAAATTTAACAAAGTCAGCAGATTGTCTACTAACGGGTGAGGTGGGTGGCGGGGAAAAAGGGTTCAGAAATAGGAGTAAAAGCAAAGTCAATTCAGTATGTAAATTAATAAAGTGGCCAGACGAGACAAATGTAACAGAAAGAAGAAACAAATCATAATGTTAGATCAGTTTTTCAAAATGGCTACAATGGTTACTAACGAAAGAAATATGATAATAAGAGAGCGAGAGAGGAAAAAATAGAAGAAAAATGATGTCATTTAAAAGGAAATTGAAAGCAACAGAATGTTGTGGAAGGCAGATAGTGCGGTTTTGTTACAATTCTATAAGAAAAAAAAATTAAATAAAGTAAAATAAAAGACAAGTGTATAAATAAATAAATAAGAAAACGATTAATTAAATATAAATGGCCAGTTATAATGGTTTATTACAATATAAAAGTGTTTTCAAAGGTTAAATGCAGATTTGTGTAGAAGTCAATACATGCATGACTTTACAATTTTTCTAATACTAACTGCCGTAAAGAACAAAAAAAAAGTTAGGTTAGAGGACGTGTACTTGTAATTAAGACAAGTACAGTACCCGGAGGTCGAATTGGCCCATTGTACAACAAAAAAAGTTAATAAATAAAATTTTTGTGAAAATATTGAAATAAATTAATGTCTTTATTAACAAATAACTATGTACATATGTATGTATGTATATATAATGGAATAATAATTAATATTTTTTATACCTATACAAACAAAAGAAATCATGGCGTCAGCACAATAAAAAAAGGAATATGTGTGTGTATTGTATATATGTAAACATGTACATACATAGTTTTCATGTATGTATTACAAAAATGTTAACACTGTTTTCATAAAAAAAATTAATAATTGTGACAAAAAAAAAAAAAAATAATAACCAAATCAAAGCAAACTAAAATGCATGCCTCATCACCCACTCACTCACTATACATACATACATACTTCCTAACAAAATAATTAAATGAAAACCTTACTCACATTGTTTTTGTCTGTAAGAAGGCAACAGGCATTATTATGACTATATGTGTGTGTGTGTATAAATAAAAATTATTGTTGCTGTTGTCGCTGAATGATTGAATATTTTCATACAGCAGTACTGACAACACAGCCAGCCACGTACTATTTAGAGGAATGCCTGCTTGCCTGCCTGATTGACACATAGCCCGACCAACAAGTTGCGTTTCATTGTGTTTTACGGCTATCACTTTTACTCTCCCTCTCTTAGCCCTCGGCACAAATAATCGTTCTTTCATATTCTAATGTAATGTGTTTTCGTGTCGCCAGTGAGTCGTGCTTTGTCAAGTGCATGATGTGTTAACATTGGTATTCATTATTATTGTTATTATTTATATACATACATACATATATTCATATTGGTAGTGTTTGTGTTTGTTTATTTTTGTTGGGTGTTTTATTAAATAATTCAACAATACTTGAAAGAACTGAATAATTTACGTGTGTTTTAAAAATTTATTAAAAAAAAAGCTAAATTAAGAAAATATTAAACAAAACTGAATGAGTGAGTGAGTGATTGTTTTATTTTTTCATAATGAAACATGAGGCCAAAAAAAAAAAAAAAAAAAAAAAAAATAAACAAGAATTAAGAAAAGAGTGAAATGTAGCGGTATCAGGATGAATTCTACACTTCAAGAAATAGTGTGGTGAGTACATACATGCATGCAAATAATTCCTAAGAAAATTTTAAAACAGAAAAAAGAAATATTTGACATGAAATGAAAGATTTTATGTGGCATTGTTAGATGGATTATGCACCATTTTATTCTATATATCGTCTTCATCCCTATTGGCAAAATATCAAAACCGCGTTAATAGATTATCAGATTACCGTTTGTCCAGGCGTTTATAATCTGGTGTCATGTGTGGACTAGAAAATGAATGCTTGATGAATTTCTAATTGAATTCATGAAACTTAGGGCAATTTCCTATAACCAAATCCTCTTGACCAAATCTAGGCTAGTGTAGTTGATTTGATTACTCTCTTTAGGAATGCCATTTATTGATTATATAGGCTTTAGAGAAGGTGAATACCTGCCAATTTCGCCATGACCACCAATCCTATCATGGCCACAGTTTTAGTTAGCATTTTGTGTGAGTGTGTGGCAACTACCTTTCCGGGAATGCATCAATTCTGTTGTGTTCTACAAATGCATATTCGCAGAAGAAACCAGTTTCTAGTTTCCCAATAGTTTTTTCACTTTAGCAGACAGGTTTTTGTAAAAAAAAAAGTATTTGGTTCTGGTGTTACTCTGTTTCCCGTGTATTTTTTTATTGTTTTTTCATATACATATGTACATACATATATGTATGTATGTATGTATGTAGGTAGGTAGAGGTGACTGTCCACCAAACTGCCAATGTCAACGCTTGACAATGCTTGAAATGTAGTATTGGCAATAGGATAGAAACAATAACAAGCAATATTGTAAACAAAAATCATTTCAAAATTGTTTTAAATTTCCAATTTCAATGACTAAGAAAATGTCATACATTGTATGGGTTAAGTGTTGAAAATTAACAAATTTCTTCGCTGCTATTCAAAGCATATATATATGGTACATGCATACATACATACATACATATGTACGTATGAAAGTATTATAAAGCGTATAAATTTAATGATTTTCTCATTTTCAAATAATTTTCTTTAATAAATTATAACAGGAAATTCCCAAAATCTGACGTCAAAACCTCAAAACACAATAATTTTCCTCTGAAAATTAAAGAAATAATGAAAAAAAAAAACGAAAATATTTTCTTCAATAATAAAAATAAAACACAAAAATATTAAGACAAATCTAATAATTATTTTTATAATTTATTATACGATACAACAAAAACAAATTAAAAAAAAGAATTAAAGAAAAAAAAAACTTGATTATATAGAACCCGATGCGAAACGAGAATAAATTTGTATAAACGTGCCACCACCAGCTAAAATTCGAAAATTTAAACAAAAACACTACAAAACGTCAAATTGCAACTAAAAATAAATAAAAAATAAATAATTTATAAAGCGTAAACAACAATATTATACAACAGAAATATATTTTAAGCGATTTTTAAGTGGGTGTAGGAGCGGGTCGGGGGGACATCATAATAGCTTTAGAAAAATATTCTCTTATTCTAGGTTTTTTCTTTCATTTTGCCAAATTTCAAACACAAATAAATAAATTAAATTTCTTTTGAATGAAACAGGCAGGCTGGCAGTCAGACAGACAGACAGACAAACGTAGGAGAAATGAAATAATTTTTAGAAAGAATTCTTAAGGTGAACGAAAACTGAAAACATTTAAAATAAATTGCAGGCCAAATAAACAAATAAACGTTTGTTTAATGATTTTCTTTACAAAATATTTGAATTTTTCATTTTCAATTGAAATTTATTTTGAAATTCTCATCAAAATGTTGAAATTCGAAAAAAAAAAATTCGAAATTGTTTGTATGTTCTTAGCGGCAAGCATTTGATGATTTTGGCACTGTTTTTTTCATTTTATTTTTAGTATTTCGCGAAATTTTAGCGCATTTGAGATACAAAAAAAAAAAATAGAAACAAAATTGAATTTATTTTTGTCTTCTTGTCTACGTAAAAATATAAGCAATTTGAGAATCTTTACGTTTTTAATTTTTATTAATTAATTGCACTGTTAAAAGGCGAGTATTCAAAAGTTTTTAAAAATAAAATAAAAATTATAAAAAAACTATACTAGACAATTGCATTTTAAAATTAATTTTTTCACTTGTGGCAATACAATCAAAAATTCATTGAAATCTAGTCGCCATAGTCTATTCGGTAATGTGTTGGCTTATTAGACGTGGGGCCATGATTCAACCTCTGGTTCAGACTATTTCTGGCTCGAATATTTCATACCATTTTTGAGCGCATGGTAATCCAGTGGGGTACATATTTTCTTTCAAATAATATTATGATTAAAAACAAATTAAAAAAATAAAACTTTTTTAATCGCATCACCAACTAATTTTTCGCCGTGTAAAAGGCTGTCCAAAACAATGCAACTGTGCAACTTTATTTGGCAGACATTTACAATTCGTTCATTCAGTTCGTGTGTATTTATTCTACTGCCTGCTTTACACATTTGAAATTATAAACCGTTACACATTAATTGTTTTTGGGGTTATTTTAACCTCTTCGCTCTTTTGAAAAAAAAAAAACGAATTTAAATTGTATGTGTTTGTGGGGTAGTACTTTTCAATTGAGTATGCATGTATGTAGTATAATGGAATTTCTTATAAGCACACACAAACATACATGATTTTTTTCAACAATATGACGCAGTAGGGGGTCAAATCAATTTAGAAAAATATTACACACTCACGAATAAAAAAGCAAAAAAAAGGGAGAAAAACATATGAGCAAAAATAAAAACAAAAATAAATTAAAATGGCATCATTTTTTTCTTGTTGTAAGTACGTACATACATACATGTATGTATGTATATCCGAACAAACAAATATATGTAGCTTAGCAGAAGAAATAAAAACAAAACTCAAAAGTTCATAAAATATGTACATGTGGAGGGCAAAGAAACGCAAACAAAAAACAGAAACAAAAATAAATGTTAATATGTATCGTAGAAGTTTAAATACATATGTGTATACGTACATATGTATGTATGTATGTACGTAAATAAACATACAAAGCGTGGGTTAAACGTGTTTAGCCGCTGTGTAATGTTAGGTAGGGGTATTCCTCACAACACTTATGTGTAGACTCTCTGGTTAATAAAAAAAAAAAAACAAAAACAAAAACAAGACAATAAACACCAGAATTAAACGATAAGCAGGGAAAATTTATGAGGAGTAAGTAATTTTTGTGGGCATTACAACTCTCCAGGGGGAACCCGTTATATCTACAATACATTGTGTGTGTGTTGTTTTTATAACCATGCCTTTGACTGACTCTGAGCAAAAGGTATTTCCTCACGAAATTTTATTTATTTTCAATCATAATGTTATTGTTGATATTGTTGTTGGTGTTGATGTTGTTGTAGCAGTATTAAAATTTGTTTTTATATTTCAGTTATAAAAAAAACCATAGAGCGCCTCTTTAGCTGTTTTTTTCCTTCTGTTTCTGCTTTCGTTTTACTCAAAATTATTTCGTGTGTGTGTGTGTGTTAGTGTGTGCACATGCATACATACAATGTACGGGATGTGTATGCATGTTTAATTATCAACATGACCTTCTTATCGTTGTTTTTGTTGTTATTGTACTACATATTGTGCATTTTAATTGATAATCTTTTATGGTTTTATTTTTGGATTTCTTTTACGTTCTCGTTCTGTATTGCACATTCATTGTCTGCTTTCAAGAGGGTTTTCTTTAACGATTTTTAACGCTTTTCCACAAAGATTTCAAGTGTTTCGCTTACTCGCTCTCTCCTTCTCATATTCGTAAACCTTTAAAGGGAGGGAAACAGTTCTTTTTTTTCTTCTTCTAAAAATACTTGTAATGTTGTAGTGATGGTGGTGGTGGTTGTTGTTGTAAAAAGGGAAATGGTTCTTCTTCATATGAACTCCTATTATAAATAGAATGCAGACGTACGTACGTACGTACGTACTGTTTTAAAGTCGTAAAATCAAGCAGGTATCCTGGCGCCGTTTTAATGACTTGGACATTCAACAAGTTCTCATTGTTGTTGCTATTGTTCTTGTTCTTTGTAAACATTTACATAAACACATGCATGCTTGCATACATATTTATGTATGTACATATACAGTGTCGGACAGAATCTTAGCATTAATGATAGAATTGAGTTTAACATTAAATGATAAGCAATGCGATTTGATCACATAAACTTTTATAATAAAAATTATTTTCCTTAAAGAGTGTAAGCGACTTTATAAAATCAATTTATTTAAATTATTATTAAGAAAATTGCAAATAAATTAATAAATAATTGCACTAATAATACGATTCATTTAAAATATTTTTCTGTTATCGTTTTCTCTCAACTTTTAATGTAAAAATTTCTCCTGTTTCACTTTTTTCACCCACTGTCATCTCAACTCAACATACATACATACACTTTTCTCTCTCTCTGTCTTTCTATTTCGATTTGTTTTCATATCAGTGCCATGCATCAGTGTTGTTCAAGCAGAGAACAAGTGTGTGAGAGCATGAATGTGTGACAGCATGTTTGTGTGTGTATGAAACTCAAGTGGTTTTCCGTTTAAAGTGACGTATTCATAAATTGTACGTTAAGTTATTATTATTATTATTACTGATGTTTGTGTTATTGTTTTTTGTTGTTGTTAGTTTTCTTTAACTTATAGGGCATTCCTTCCTCTATTGTTATGCGTGAAGTTTTTATCACTCTTGAGGGTTATTGTTGGTTTTGCATGAGTGTTGCTGCCTGTGTTTTTAATACGTTGCGATACGATACAATACTGTGCGTTACAGTATAAGAAATTCTTAGGAAATATTTATAAAAATTCTTGGAATAACTATTTATGTTTTTCTATCTGTTTTTTATTTCATTGTAATCTTTTTTTTTATAAACATTAATAATACAAATTATGTTTAGAAAAATATTTAATGTTTATGAGAAAAAAAAAACAATTGGAAGTGAAACTTACTTAATTATTTGTTGTGGATTAAAATAAATCACAAACACAGAATATTCCATCATTAATAAGGTTTTGTTGATATTTCTATAAATCAACTGAATTATGTTTTATTTTTAGAACGTTTGAGGTGAATTTCTTTCTAATACACTTGCATTTGTTATTTCTTTATAGGTAATTCACTTTTGTTTTAAATTTTAAAAATTAAATTAAACTAAACATTTTGAATATTTTGTTTCCTTCTTCTTCTTTTTTTTCAATATTAATTTATTGCAACCAATACTTATTTACTAATGCTTTGCGATTTATTTATTTATTTATTATAAACAATAAATATTGTATGTATTTATTTTATTGTTTTATTAAAACAAAAACAAAAAAAAAAAGCAACAAAATGAATCAATAATCCAACGTTTAATTTCTTTAATTTATAAATACGCGCATGAACTAATAACTGTCGTACCGTATTTTAATTATAAAATTTAAAAATAACGTTAAAAATAAAACGATATGAGCCACAAACGTTTCTAATAAACAAACGCGTCTATAAACGTTTCTATTCCAACACACAGTGCCACTCAAAAGACGATCAACAACTGTTTGCTGAGCTACCGTAACAGTATTTGTTACCGAGAGCTCACTCTCTCGTATACACTTGCGCGCTGTTCTCATACTCTCTGCCATATAACTAACTAGCAGTACCAGCAACCAACAACAATGACAGCATACCACCAACTCATACACGCGCATACATTTTAGGTATTGTGTAGTATACCGCTAAAGCCAATACGACTCCGATTAAATAAAATGATCAGTTGAAGACAAACAACTAAACAATCGACCAACAGGTCTGCAATTAAGAAAAGAAAAAAAGAAAAACAATAACAATAACAATAACCAACTAAAGAGCCAGCCAGTCCGTCGTTCAGTTATTCAAGCTGAACAAAATAAACAAATTTTCTTACACATACTCATACTTGCACACACAAATACTAATACAAGAAAAATTGAGGCATTTAAATTAAACGGAATAAACAACAATAAAATTGATATAAAAACGGATTGCCATTGTGTTCAAAAATATTAAGGAACAACTCAATTTCAATATCGAGCAATAGCAGTGTATAGATGATAAGGATAAGATAAGAATACGATTATTAAGGTTCGATAGTTTTGATTTAAATAAATCTTGTTTATGTCTGACCATACATATATGTATGTATGTATGTATTTCGTTTAATTGACAATGTACCAAAACAAACGGCATGAAACTGTTGAATGATATGAATTGCTTTGAAGAGTGGCAGTAGGTTATGCGCTATAATATGCGAAAAATAGAAATTGAATGCTAGTTAATGTGCTGAAGAGGAGGTTTTAGAGGAGGTTTAGAATAATTGAGGATTAGTATTTTAAATTGAACTTGAATTGAATATGAAAGAAACTCTTAAAGAAAATGCAATAATTTTAAGTACAAAGTTCACTGAAAGAAAATTGTTAGACGCTGCCTAAAATGTATATTAAAACGGGGGATAAACGTCTCTATTAAAATTAAATTGTAGTTTGAGCTACAAATACGTACGATTTTCTTAATCTAACATCTTTTTAAGTATTTTATTAAAAATTCCCTTTCAAATTAATATTAAAATATGGTAACCCTACTCATAAATCACTCTCATTTTTGTAGTTTCGTTTCGTATTTATTTTTTAAAATGAATTGTTTTTTTTTTATTTTTTGATCAGACTATTTAACTTAACCAATCGCCATACAAAACTAACAACCAACAGGCCGCCAATAAATACAAAATTTATTTAATTTTCCTTTTCTTGTCTGTTTTTTTTTTAATTATTTATTTTAAGAATACAAAACAATTGCCAACTGATAGATGGACAGACACATGTGCATACACCGTAGCCAGGCTATGCTCTAGACATTTAATAGTCATAGTTTGTGTGATTTTGTTTTCTTCTTTTATTTTTCTTTACGTTTATTCGTAGTCATTTAATCATTAGTCAGTGAGATTTTTTCAAGTCTTAAACGGTATTATGGGTAGTAATTAATTTATTATTATCAATACAAAAAAAAAAAAAACAAATTTTAGTAGTGGAGACACTCTTTTTTTGGTATCTCTTTGGCTGTTTTGTTTTTAACACACTCTTCCTAATTTGATATACAGAATGCTTGCAGTAAGCGATGAAGAAGTTTGTCTGATTTGTTCTTTTTATGCTTCTCTCACTCTCATTCTCTCTATATGTCACTCTCTTTCTGTATCGCTGTGATACATGAGTGATGTAAACTCAAGAAAACATTTTTTCTTATTGTGCTGCTAGTATTGTGCCAACAATATTTCAATAAACATTGTTTTTGTAATTGTTTGTGTGTGTGCGTGCGTGTTTATCTTTTCGTTTAACAGTTTCTTAGTTTAGTTTACGCACTTATATACCACCACCACTACCAACACCCATACACTTGCATATAGACTTAGTGACCATATTGTAACTGAACTTGGGCGACATGCTGTAGACAATGTGTTGTCGCCTTCTTCTGCTTACATGTTACGGTATGAAGCGATATGGGCCTGTCTACATGTACATATACATACATACATACATACATACATATTTATAAATTGTTGCTTTTATTTTGTTTTGTTTAATGAAGACTCCTTGATATATGGATGGTTGGATGAATGGTGTATGAGAGAGTTGCTGTTGTTTGAAGAGTGTGGATTAAATTTGTTTTGCTTTTATTTATATTTCTATGAGTGTGTTGGATATGTCCATACATACATATGTACACAGAGTATATTGTAGATGTATGTAGTTGTAGCAAACACACGCATGACGTCTACCATACCATTTCTAAGGGAATTCCATTAAAATTAATTATTTTTAGATGCAACAATGCCTAGTGTTTGTTTATCCTTTCTAGTATTTTTCCCAGAACCATTTAATTTGATTTCAATTATAATTTGATTTCTTTTCTTTGTTAATTTCTTAATTTTTTTATTTATCCCTGCAAGCCCACTGTTTGCCATCATCGTGGTGTATCCTGAACATAATTTTTTATTTCATCGCGTTGTATATACATACATACGTACATACAAACATATTTTCGTTTCTGCAGTCAGTTTTCCGTTTCGTTTCTTCTTACGGAATTGTTGTGTCATGTGTAATGTCATCGAACCACTTTTTTTATTCTGCTCTTCTCTCTTCACCTTTTTCATTATTTTGTATTGTTTTGTGTTATTATTGATCGGTAAACAGACTTGATATATATATGTGTGTGTGTGTGTGTCATTTTATGGTCATCTCTTGTGTTTTATTTTTGTTCTGCCTCTCGTTCCTTGTCTCCCTCTCTATCTGTTAAACTCAGCTTTTTTTTTTTTTTTTGCCGGTTTATGTCTTTCTTCTTCTTCTTATTTTTTCTCTAGTCATGACTTTGCATTTGCTGATAATGTTGTTGTTGTTTATGATAATTTCTGACTTCATTATCATGTTGTTGTTGTTTATTTATGTCATTAATTGTGATGGAGTTGTTGTTTGTTATTGTTGTACCCTGAAGCTACATGCGGCGGACACAGAAATTGAAACTGGTTTTCTTCTGTTTTTGTTTTGTCTTTAAAAATTGATTCATGAATACAACAACAATACAAAACAAACAAACAAAACAACAGCAATTGTTGTTTTATAAAGAAAATCATGAACAAAAAAATGCTGCCTTTGTGACCGTCATCGTGTTATAAACCATCAATGGAGGCGATAGGTATGGGAGGGGGTTTCACAGGGTGCTTATGCTTATTTTATACAAACGCTGGAATAGAAGTTGTGGGAAGTTTGTGTGTGTAAGTGTATCATTGTTAAGCACGATCTTTTGTTTGGTGTTGTTTGTTTTTAATTTTTTTTATTTTTATTTTTTTATACCATTTATGTCGTCACTTTGTCGGTGTTTAAATATTGGGTCTGTTCATATTGATTTTGTCTTCGTAGTTTTTTTTTTTTATTGGTTTTCATCAAGGAGTTTTGATTTCGTGATCCTTATTCGCTATAAACCGGGTTTATCAATGTTTTTAATGCGTTATTCGATTACACAATCAATTACCAATAAAACCTTTCTTTCAAACGCTGATATTTTCATAAATTAAGGGATTCATGAATTTCCTGTACGAACAATTTTTTTCTATACATATTTTTTTT
Source organism: Sarcophaga subvicina (assembly GCA_936449025.2). Classification (NCBI taxonomy): domain Eukaryota; kingdom Metazoa; phylum Arthropoda; class Insecta; order Diptera; family Sarcophagidae; genus Sarcophaga; species Sarcophaga subvicina. The sequence goes on from OW388084.2 coordinate 2,002,135, forward strand.
AAATTTTACCTCATTTTTGACTTCTTTTACCCACTGTATGTATCTGTTTACTTGGCGTCAAGACAATTTTTTTTTCAATTTTTTTTCTCAACATTTTATTTTCAAATCAACGAAATGCCCGCAAATGATCACCACTGATCACAATTTCAACCATTTCGAACAATAGCAGAACAGAAAAGGCACCAGCAACGTCACATACACACACACACACCCATGCACACGATAAAATATGTTTAAAAAAAACACTTGCTTTATAAATAAATAAGAAAAAAAAACAGTCGATCTAGTAACAACACTGGCAACAATAATAAAAATAAAAAAAACTAACGAATGAACAAAAGAAAAAGAAAAACAAAATTGAGGGAATCTCGCCTTTGTGGCGACTTTATCATCATACGAGTCAGTATAAATCAAACACACGAAACCAATGTATAAATGCCCTGCTATACAATAACTAGATTCTTGTTGTTGTTGTTGGTATTGTTGTTGTTGTTACTGTTATTATTATTTTTATTAACACATTCTCTTTGTCTACATACATGCATACATACATACATACTTACAATAATATGTACGTTTATACAATACATGTCAAATATGTGGATATGTTATATGCTGTATGTAGGAGAGAGAGAGAGAGAGAGAGAGAGAAAGAAAATAAAAAACCTGAAAAGAATCATAATAATTATAGTAATAACAACAACAACAACGACAACAATATAAACAATCAAAACGAAGAGATGTTTTTTGTTTCGTATAACAGAAGATCGCTCAGACTTACGTCGCCACTAAAGAGAAGAAAAAAAAAAGAAAATGAAAATTGTTGTTATTTGTGTACACAACTGGCAAAAGACTACAAAAAAATTTTTAAACGGACGTGTTTTGCTCACAGATGCACACATACATACATATGTATGTATGTTAATGCAAGTTATAAGTCAGCTTGCCAGTCAGTCAGCCACCGGTCCTTTTGGTTTGATGTCCACACACACACACACACACATACGACAAATACACACAAGACGCTTGCATACAATCGTCTTTGCATTCAATTGAGTTGAACGTCTGTTTATTTAGCATTTATATCTGTCTGTCTGTCTGTCTGTCTGTCTGTCTGTCTGTCTCTATTACCCCGAGTTTATCTAATAATTTTATACGTGCTGTTCTTGTTTTTGTTCTAGTTGTTGTTCTTTGGCTTTATAATTTGTACGTGCACATGTACTCTTTAGTATCGTTTGTCTTTTTGGATGACTATATGTATGCATATGTGTGTATGTGTGTGTGACAGCAGTCACAGTATGATTATTATGATATGCTTGAGTTTTATGTGGTAGTTTACTAAGATATATGTAGGGTTTCTCTTACGAATTATTTAAATTTTACAGGAAGTATTTTCAGATTGGGATTGATAATATTTTAATTGGAATTTCTAGGCATTTCAATCATATCAAAATCTTCTTTTTTACAATATAAATCATAATTTGTATAGAGAACATTATTAATACCAGACCAGGACTATAGACCAAGGCAATCCCCTAACAAATAGTATTTACATAACTAAAAGTTATTATTTGCTTTTAATTTTATATACATATGTATGTATAAAATTAATAAAAAAAAATGTCGCCACCCTCTAAGCACTACAATAAAGAAAAAATGTCTTTTATCACTTATAAACACGGCAACACTGTTTAAGTGGAGTGAGTGTAAAAGACATGCAAATGCTTGGCTTTGTGTGTGTAAAATTTTTGTTCAAGTGGTTTGAGGATGTGTTAATTCTTCACAAAACAACAGCAATAACACACGATGTTTAAATAGATTTCGTACAGAAATTCTTAAATACACACATTCCGATCACTAACAACAATAATAAAAAGTATACAAACAGCAGCAACAACACATATGGCGCTCTCTATTTAACGGTTGTATCCAACACACAAACATGAAATTGATGAAAAATCAAATAACAACGACGACATAACGAAACAATTTTGCTAAAAATAAAAAAAGTTTTGAAAGAACAACAACAACTACAGCAACACATAGTCACAAAACTACTCATATCCGCACAATTGAACAGAATCGCAAATAGACGAAGAGTATCATCGGTTGACGATTGTAATTGTTCGTATAGTTTGATCAAAACCTGACGTATTTTTCTTTTATTTTTTTTTTTATTGTTTTTGGTTCGCCTTTGCAATTTTTTTTTTTGATGTGAACCACCACATACAATAATAGATACTCAGCCAGAGTCAGAGCTGCTGTATCATCGTTTCGTATGGTATTAAGAAAACAAAACATATGTTTTTTTTTGTTTTTATTTCTTTAATGAAAATGTCATTTAAATGATATATTTTAATTTGGTTTAATTTTTATTGTTGTTGTTTTCTAATTGTATTTTTTTTTTTTTTAATTTTTAATTGAGAATTTGATTGCAATTGATTTTGCAAAATCCAATTTGGCTTTATTGGATTTCCAGGAAGAGTGTATTCACGTTTTGAGGACGTCCATTGGCAATTTGAAAACCAAACCTTTGTCAAGTTATTGCCGGAATAGCGCCCGAAATGTGGGAAAAGTGTACAAAACCTGATAGAATATGTCGTTTGTAAATGTCCCCTTAAATTTTAAATCCATTTTTAATTAAGGAAGATCATCTTGCAGAAAATAAATCCTTATTTATTGGTTATAACCAAGTAAAGGAAAAGTGGTCGAAATATTAGCGTAGCGTAGGGATAAGAATTTCGAAATGCTATACAGGCTGGCAATAGCTGTGGGGTGTTTTGGGTCAATGTTTGTTTTTATGTTTTGATTTTTTTTTTTAAATTGAAATTCATCTGTTAAATAACCAACCATCTGACGAGGAAAAAATTGACAGAAAATCACTTTTCATTTGCGTTGATTTTTTTCTTTTGGCAATGATATGCTAATGAAATAAATAAACAAATAAAAAATAAAATAAGAAAAGAATTTAAAAGAATTAAATTTTAGAAAGAATTTAAATTTAATGATTTCAAGCCAAAAATACGAAAGAAAAACAAATAAATTCAACGAAATTATTTGCTTTTTCTGTTTATAATTTTTATTTATTTTGTTTCAAATGACGAAATTTTAAATTTTTTTCTTTGTTTCGATATTTTTTTTTTCAAAATACAGTATTGAAAATGACGTGTTTTAGTATCTTTTTTTCTTTTAGTAAAAATGGCAATATTTGCCAAAAGTAGGGGGGTATGATGATAAACGTTTTATAAATATTTTGCCTGATATTCATTGAGAAATGAAATTAATACGAGGCGAAAAGGAAATGTTTTGCACATTTGATACGCTGATACTGATACTGGGAAGGTGCCAGTACCTCTACACCCCTATTCTATGATTTACGATAATGTTGTTATCTTTGCAGAACTTTTTACTTTTTTTCCCCCCATTAAACGTGATAACATGCTATTGTTCTAATTGTTAGATTTATAGAACTCGAAATTTCTTTGATTATATTTTTTTTTTTATTAATTTTTATACATACATACATACAACTTATATGTATGTATATAACATCTAAGCTGTGCTGAATTTTTGCGTTTAAGGGTATAGTATACTTCCCTTCAAAATAGCATTTTGTTTGACGGCTCTATTTACGCATTCATCGCGAAATCATTTTTTTTTTAAATCCGCTACTTGACCGATTTCGCTAAAATTTTAGCACAATATTCCTAAGACGAGTAGTTTTTTATACGGAAATAATTAAATAATTTTTCTAAACAATTAAGGTAGAAAATATAGACCAAAACAGGAAAAAAACACCGCCATTTTGTTATTTATTGTCAATTTCAAAGTATCCTAGATGAGGCTAGGCAAGCCTCAATTTCGATTTTTGCTTTCTAACATTTCTAACTCATCAAATCCTAGTCGCCAAATTTTGAAATGACCATCTTTTGGCTGGCGTACCACCCACACACCGCCGGATTTCAACAGAATAGAAAAAAATTTTTCTTTGTAAACAATGAGAAGATTTGTGTATGTTTGTTGGAAATTTTTCCTCATAAAATTAAAAAAAAAGAAACTCAAATGCTTTTACTTTCTAAACATACCTCTTAGTTTTTCACGAGCATTTTCCAGCGCCAATTTGCGCGAATTCACTGTGGTTTCTGAAAATAGAAAAAAAAAACGAAAGATAATGAAAATAAAATTTTTATTTGAAAATTTTCACACTTTACATACATACATACATATGTATGTATGTATGTATCTACAAAATATTCAATATTCATAGTCATATTCATATTCGCGTATTCATGTTCATAATTTACAATAAAAATGTGACAAGAAGAATTCGAATTGAATTTTTTTGTTTTGAAAACTTTGAAAAGAATTTAAGCGGGGGCATCGCATCACATATTTCTGCTTGTAGTGCTGTAGTGCTGCTGCCCACTCATTGACTTTGACATTTAAATTGTGTTAGAAAAACACACAAACACACACGCAGACAAACAAAAAGTAATTTTTCTTCAAAATTTAAAAAGAATTCCCATTAAAATGTTCAAATGTGTGTATTTAGTACATACACACAGACACGCATTGAAAAATACATACATACATACATACTACGCGTAAACATACATACATACATACGTCATCACAAAATAATTTCTTATAAAAACAAACAAACAAAAAAAATAATTCGAGAAAAAAGTGTAGAAAAATTGAAATTTTTATGGAGTTTTCGTTGTTAATGCCCGCTATGCTTCGCTATCCTAATGCTAATGAAAGTCAAAAACAAACAAAAGTGGATTTCTGAAATTTCCATTGGAAACACAGTGCCACACGTCCAATCGTTCCAAACGTCTCAAGGGTTTCTGAAGGCTTTTTCAACACGTATTTGATGTGAGGATCCCAATGCGTCCTATTGAACGCCATATGCCAACTTCGTTTGCTAATGGAGTTTAAAGCGTTCCCAATACAAATTTAATTTCAGAGATTATCGCATGGATTACAGATTACTGCCGATAACTACATTTACGATGTGGTCAGTGAATTTATTTACCATGGCTCCTCCGCCTTGGAGATCAAGCGTAGGTTCACTTGTGCGATCAAAAAATATTTCTTCGGTACTTTCTCTCTGAAGACATTTGGCCAAAAGCACTGAAATTAAATAAAAAATTGCCATGAAAAGTTTCTCAAAAAATCTGTCACGCGAAATCAGCTTTAAAACGCAAGTTCCGCTAGTCTAGTAGGTAGTGTGCTGGCTTATTAGACGGGAAGCCAGGGTTCGAGCCCCAGGCCAGACATCAAAGTAAAATACAAAAAGTATTTCTTCGGCGACTTCCTCTCAGCAGATTTCTGGCAAAAACTCTGAGTTTCTCTGAAAAGTTTCTCAAAAATCTGTCGTTCGGAGTCGACTTTAAACTGTAGGTCCCGCCACTGATGTATAAAATTAACACACACAACATGGGTAGTGTGATAAGCGAGTTCGTAATGCTGACTGAAGGCTTGATCAATGATCAATTAAGAAAGTAAGATAATAGGTTTGGAGGACACATTATCGGGGTTATCCTATGAAAATGAAGGGGAAGTGCAATCGATTCGATACGTTCGCAGAAGCAATATTTTCGGTAGAGCCGTACCTTGTGATGATAAATGTGTGTAACAAGATCTGTAATACTTTCAGTCTCTTAAAATTTCTGTGTAATCTTGCCAATTCCGTGCACAGTGTATCGATTATGATGCACCACCCACCCACCTTTCAATCTTAATTTTCGTAGTCAGTTTTAAATATTTTTTACGTGTTGTATTATGAAAGTAGGTCGCTCACTATATTTTCCAATTCGGGAGTTTTAAAACAATCCTGTGCCGTATTTTTTTTTGTCATTGAATTTTATTTCTACCTTGTAAACTACTTTGCCAAATCCCGTGGTTGTTGGGGAGAAGGAAAAAACGAGCAGGCTTGAGTTAAAACTTTGATTCCGAGTCGCAAAGTTGCTTCGTCGTCGTTTACCAAATAACGTCCAGAGTTTGTCAAAGTAAACTTGGAACGTGCAAAAGTAAAATAAAATTTTACAAAGAAAATCTTGGTTGTAGCTTGTCGAAATACTTTGCAAAGTACTTTCTACTTTCTTTGAGTATCTCTGTCCACCCCCCAATGCACACAATATTTTACTTTCTGTTCTGTGCTCCTACTGAGGCAAGAGTTTTCTTATTTTTTGTTTTGTTTTTTAGCTCGCGAGTTTTATTTTTCAATTTTTTTTTTCATTCCGAACACTGTGCTTAAGAATTGCATACCCTTTCAAGCATTTTTTCGTTTGTTTGTTTGTGTGTTCCCTCTGCTAAAAATAGCTTAAAAACTCATTTAATTTTCCGTTTTCTTTTGTTGTTGTTGTTGTTGCTTTTAGTATATTTTTTCGTTTGTTTTATTGCTTTTCTTTGGCTTTGTTTTGGCAAAAGACTATAAAATTTTGCCAGGGAATTTCCAATAGAAATAGAAATTCTTTCTTCTTGTTTTCGTTTTCGTTTTATTTTTGAATTTTAATTTCATTTTCTTCTCACTTTATTGGCATTCTGTTTTTTTTTTGCGCAAAAACAATTTCAAATTCTCGAAATGAAATCATTTTCATATGATTTGTGTGTTGGTATGTACTTGATGTTGTTGTTTTTGTTATTATTTTTGATTTATTTAAAGCGTTAAAAATAATTCCAATACAAAAAGAAAAAAAGTGTTTTCTGGTTTTATTTTCAAAAATTGAATTCTGTTTTTTAAATTTAAAACACAATAAAAATGGAGTTTTGTTAGGGAAATTAATAAAAAAAAAAAAACGTTTTTTTTTGAAAATGCTTTAAAAAACATTATTCTACTGAATATTTTCTCAAATTTCTTTTTTTATTTGAAAGTACAATCCTTCCGGTTAATAATGGAAAATAATTTCATTCAAATGGCTGCCTCGGCTGACGATGCAGTAGCCTACACTATCGGTCCAATTTTTAAGCACATTATCGATTGTGTGCAGCTGTATTTCACCAATGGCTTCACGAATATTGTCCTTTAAAGCGTCAATTGTCTCTGGCTTATCGGCGTAACACTTATCTTTGACGGCACCCCACAAATAATAGTCCAACGGTGTCAAATCGCAGCTCCGAGGTGGCCAAACGACATCAGCTCTGCGGCTGATAATGCGATCTTCAAAAACAGGGCGCAAAACATCGAGTGTAGCTTCGGCTGTGTGGCACGTAGCGCCGTTCTATTGAAACCAAATGTTGTTAATACCCTCCTCTTCAATTTTTGTAAGCAAAAATTCGTTCAACATGGCCCGATAACGATCGCCATTGACTGTAACGGCCACTCCTTGCTCATTTTCGAAGAAAAATGGCCCAATTATGCCTCTGGACCAAAATCCACACCAAACAGTGACTCGTTTTGGGTGCGTCGGGTTTTCTGTACCCCAAATGCGTCAATTTTGCTTGTTTACATGCCCGCCAAGATTAAAATGAGCTTCATCTGAAAATATGATTTTTTTTTTGCCAAAATCGGCATCTTCTGTAAGTCGATCACAGACCCATTTAGCGAAGAGAAAACGCATTGGATGGTCAATTGGCTTCAACTCCTGAACCAATTGGACTTTGTATGGCGTCACACCAAGGTCTTTATGCAAAATTCGTCCCAATGATGTCTCCGGAATGTTCAATTGTTGAGAACGACGGTGAATTTAAGTTGATGGCGCTTCTGCCACAGCAGCAATATTCTCGGGTGTTTTCGCATTGTTTTTGGCTTTTCACGCTTTAGTTTATCGATGAGGATGCCAGTTTCTTTCACGAACATACGGAGCTGACGGTGCTTCTCTTCTTCCAAAATCCGTACGCAATTTTCGCACACATTCTGCAACATTACCATGATTTTCAAAATAATGTTGCAATATTTGCCAGCGTTGTTCAAGCGTATACACAACCATAGTCGTTCAGCGGAAGGATCAAATCAGACATGAGCTAAGGTGTTACCATTCACGAAATAAGCACTAGTTGAACAAAAAAAAACCGTTAGATGGCGGACCCGATAAATCAACGTTGTAGTGAGTATGAATGAATCAGAGTACGTAGTTAAATTTCAATATTGTTGACCCGAGACTCACTTATATTGAAAATTTCATGAGTGCTTGTGAGTAGCGAAAAAACGCGATTCATTGCTGATCTTGTTGGTCCGTAATAATGATGGTGATGATGACCAAGATGATCATTATGACTTTAATCACACAATGAATGTTACAAATGATGATGAAATAAACTTGTTGTTGCATTTTAACAACTGCCCCTCTCCTCAATACGACACCACCACCACAATGTATTCCGAAGACACAGATTTCCGCTTTTATGTTTTGAGAACGTTTTTGTTGTTATTTTTTTGTTTGTTTTCCAATGCCAGATTGTTTGTTTGTTTGTTTGATTTGAAAAAGTGTAGGGTTTTTAAGCCCCATTGCAAGTAAGGCTTGTAAGGTCTGCTCACACAGACATTGTAAGACTCTCTTGTCATGCAATGACTGGCTGGCTTACTGGTAGGTTGGTTGGTTGGTTGGTTGGTTGGTTAGCTGGTTCGCTAAATGGCAGATTGACTTGCCATTATTATTAGTCATGAGTAGGCATTTACAACAAGATCGTGCCTGGTGTGCAGTTAAACTTAAACGAATACAAATGCGGAAAGCCAGACTTCTTAGGCCGAAAGTCAGTTTGAGAAAATCTTTTCAAGTTTTCTTAGCCAGTGAAGTTTAAAAGTTTTTTTTCCATAAAAAATTGTATTTATAGAGTCTTCTGAAGTTCGGTTTATGCCTGGTATTTTTTGTTTCTTCTTTGAAATCTCCCCAAACCAACAACACGGTGTTGGTCTTGGGTTTTTTGAACATTTCCTTTAATTTTCTTTTCTTTTTTGATTTTTTTTTCAACGTCATCTCGTCATTGTTATTCTTAAAATTGTTTTCTTATGTTTAAGAAGAAAAAAAAAAACCAAAAAAATATTAATCATGACGCCTATAAATCGTTGCTTAACTGTTGCTTTAAGCCAAAAAGTCTTCCATTAGATTAGACCTGTGTAGACGTACCGTATAACTACAGCTAGTCAGCCAGCCAGCCAGCCAGCCAACCAGCCAGCCAGCCAGACTGGTCTTCATTGCTGGTTGTTCATTCATATGCAATGCAATGCATGACTCTTACAATGCTTGTATGTATATGAGAGAACATGTTTTAAGCCGGGCTTAATGCTGCAAATCTGTTACAATGCCGTTTAAAAACATTTTTTTTCTTTCGGTCTTATGGTTTTTTGAAATCAAATTTTATGAGAGCAGGTGTTCGTTCGTTTATTTATTCGTAAACATTCGTTAAAACTGACAGACGGACAGACAGACAAACAGACAGACAGTCAAGGCAGTGTAATAAATAATTTTCAAGTGTTTTTTTGATTTTTTTGTTTTGTTTTTAACACAATAAATTTCGAAATAAATTGAAAGAAATAAAAAAAAATATGGACAAACAATGGAGATGAGACTATTTAAGCGGATAAAATACTTAGAATTTACACTGGAGCTGGATCAGTGAAATTGCAGATGAAATCGACAACACCCAGAGCAGTGGTGGTCGTCTCAGCAAGCAGGCAATTAACGAATACTCTGCGTGTAGAGCGATCGGAAAAGCCAGGAACGATGGAGCTGACGTAGCAGCTAGTGAAGTAATTTACATGAGGTAAATTTGAAGAATACAAGGCCATACGGGTCCATATATTGAGCAGACTAAGAGCTTGTTAAGTCTGGTTGACAGTAAACTAAGTGCGTCGAAACTATGTATTCTGGCTGCGGCATATTACAACGAAAATATGAATGAACTGTGAATCGTACAATACAATCACAAAAGCAGTATGAATCTGCAATCAATGAGGGAGCCGCAGATTTGGAAAATCAAAAATTCAATACAATTCGTTAGAGGAGAACTAACGCCGATTACGCATCAATTCTGCGTTATACTAGGGCGTATGATTGTTACAATTTCCAAGTTAAACAATTGCGTACATAAAGTATACGCCTTCGTAAACAAAAAATATTTAAAAAATACGCAGAATTCAGTACCAAATACACTACAACGCACCTGCGTCTCTTCAAACCAACGAGTTAACATTATTTTGATCATTACAATGCTTTTGTCAGGATTACGGCCTATTTTCTTATATTTCTTCTGTGAAATTACAGATTTTAAGTCAAAATTTATGGCCGAAAAATATTTTTCAAGTATTTTATCAAATATTTAAGCAAGTTTGATCGAAAACCGTTTTGTTATCTAAAGGCGACCTTTAAGAAAATTTCTTTTAAAAGAAATATTACATGTTTGCACAAACTGTTTGCACAAACGATTGCATAAAATGGGAAAATGCCGTTATAAAATTAAAACTCTCCATTATTTTGTCAGATGTTTGTGAAAGCCAATAATTTTACCAAGAGAATCCCTTAAGTCTTCTTAATTTGAAGAGTTGCACAAACGGCTTGTCAAACATTATATTTTCTTGTTTGTGTTTACATTCAAACTCACGAATTTTAATCTTTAACTAGGTTCAGCCAAACTTAGTAAACATTTAATATAAATTATGCCATGGATTTGTGCAAATAATTTGCACAAACATTTGTGCAAACATAATGGATTTTAAAAAATATTCGAAAATTTCTTTTCAAACACACAGAAGTAATGCCGAAAAACCCTAATAGCCCTACCAGTGCTAAAAGAGGGTTAAAAAAATTCAACAAAACTACACCAAACAGCAATAAGAACAACAATAACAACAACAACAACACATTTAACACAAGACACAAAGTAAACAATAATAGCCTATCAGAGTGTAATAAAATGCACTGCATTGCACATGTTTTCGTTTTCTCTTGCCTCTTTACGCTGTTTACCCTCCAGCACATACTGGCAGCAGTTATTGATGTTTTGCAATAAAGAAACTCACCTACACGATGACTACTCTCAGGGCTAAACATTAAAAGAGTCTAAGAAATTCAGTAAAAAGAGGGGGAGTGTGCATGAAAATGCAAAACTAAGCAATTTCATGTTAGTCGTTACGTTTGTGTGTGTGTTTGTGTAAGTTATGTTTTTCTTTTGTTTTGTTTTAAACAACTAGGAAAGGTAGAGAGAGAGAGAGAGTGAGGAATAGGGAGAGGTGGCTCAAGTTTTGTAGTTATTATGAAGTCATACTAACTACTACGTACATACATTGTATATAAATACCTATAACTCTCTCTCTCTCTCTCTCTGTCTGTTTATTTTAGTGCTTGGCTCATAAGAGTTTTGTTTGTCGTAGTTGTGTGTATTCGTGTTGCAACACGTAGAGTTGTTGTTTTTATTTTTCTTTTCCTTTTTTTTTTTTGTTTAATTGGGGGAAGCCGTTTCGTTTAGTCTGTATTTTGCTTTGTTTTTGTTGTTGTCACTGTTGCTTGCTTTAGTTCGTGGTTATGATTTTCTGCCTAAAAAAATATCCCAACAAACGTGTGTGCTTGTGTGCAGCACAAATGTCTGTTATTGTTGGTGTACAACAGAGTTTACGGTAGGATTGCATAGCTTTTAAGCACAGAGTATGTACACGCATGCATACATACAAATATGGATGTTGAGTAGTTTATAATTTGCAGCTGTTTGTGAATTTTTTTTTTTAATTTTGAATTTTGTTTTTGGTAATTTTATATGTGTGTGGCTGTGTAAGTGTGTTTTTAATGAAACATTTTTCAAAACCGGTATGGAAAACTGAAATGAACGTGGGTACCCCTTCTGCATTATACACTTATACGGACGCCACTGCAGCGTATGCATACCTAAGTATGTATGTATGTATGTATGTATATAAAGATAGAACGTGACCACTAGGAAGAATTTGGGAAGAATGGTAAGGAAAGTACTTGAATTTGTGGTCAAATATTCATCAAACATATTACAGTTAAAGTGTGTTGGGGGGGTGAAAAAACTAAATAAAAAATTGGTCGGTCATGTTATGTTAAAAAAATTCAAATTTTAAAAACTTGTTGAATGTCTGCAGAACGAACGATGAAATTAAATTCATCGTTGTTGATAAAGTTGGCAGCATCGTCGTTTTGTTTCAAATGATCGTTAAATAAAAAATAAATAATTTTTAATTAAAATAAATGTTTTATTTGTTTGTATACAACAACTGTGATTGAATGATGAATGCTCGTTTGAGCCGTGTGTGGTGTGTTTTTTTCTTTTACTAAAATTTTTTAAAAAATATTGTGACACTTGCTTGTTATGAATTTTTAAATTTCATTTCGAACGCTTTACAAATTAGCAATTTACGTACGTTATCAACACTAAAATAAATTCAAAAAATACTCTCATTTTGTTTTCTCCCCCCCCTCCCCCGCCTTTTTATGTAATAAAAAAGGAATTCCTTGCTCTTAATAACATTACTTGGTGCTCTTATGTGCGATGTGTACAGAACAGAGCATTTCAAAGAGTTTCAAAAAATTTACTCTTAAATTTGAAAAATTCGTCAATCCGTTCGCGTCGCACAGTGGCAAATCAAACAAAATAAACGAAATTCTTTGAAAGAAATAAAACAACAACAACAACAACGTTTTGTAATATTTTTAAGTTTTTGTTGTTGTTATTATTGCCGTTGTTTTTTTTCTGTACAAAAAATTGAAAACAAACAAAAACAAAATGACGCAGTTTTCAGAGATTTTACGTCAAAAAAAAGTGTAGAGTCTGTTATTACATTTAAATGAGAGAGTAATTAATTGAGTGAGAGAGAGCGAGAGAGACAATGAGAAAGAGGGAATTCCCTTGCTAAATACAAACACATACTTTCAAACATACTATTCTATACAGTTTGTACATACATATGTACATACGTTTTTACATTTAACTTTATATGCATGTCTGTATGTATGTGTGCATGTCTGTATGTAAGCGTTTGTAAGTATAAATATTTGTAATGTTTTTATTAAATAATTTTATATTTTCAATTTGATTTGTAACGTCATTTTTTGTTCGTTTCGTTTCGCCCGTTTTTTTTTTATTGCTTTAAATCTTTTTGTTGTTATTGTTGCTGTTGGTATTGTGTACTGGGGTTTTATTCAAGTGTTTTTGTTGGTCATTATCATTTTTGTGTATGTGTGTGTGTGTGTGTGTGCGTGTCTTTCTATAATCTGGTTACGTAGTTAAACGAGCATGAAAAATATTTTCGTATGCCTTGTGCTTTCTGTCTGCACTCCCTTCCCGTTTGCTGTGTGTATGTGTGCTGTGTTTTATTTGTTGTGTTTTTTGCTGTTTTTTTTCTAGCAATTTATTTACAATAATATTGAGTGAGTAACAACAGATTGATACAGAGCGTGTGTGTGTGTGTGTGTGTGTTTGGGACAGGGGTGTGGAGTGCGTGCAAAAACGTGGATCCCATTTCATTTTGATTTAAATTTCTTTATTTTTTTTTTATTATTCTTGTTGTTGGCATTTCTGTTGCTGTGCTTTGTTTTTGGGTTGCTGATTGTGGTATTTTTAACACATTTTTTTATTTGGTATTTCGCTTCATTTATTATAAGAGCGACTGAGAGAGTGAAAGAGAGAGAGAGAGAGAGAGAGAGAGATTGTTTTGATGATTTATTTTCAGACAGAATGGGGGTCAAAAGTTTTCCCTTAATATTAAACAAAAATCGGTTAATTTTAATTGATTTTAAAAGTTGATTTGTGTGTTATCAACAACAAATTAAATGGAACTTCTGCGGTTTATCGATGAAAAATCTTTGATTTTCAGTCGTTTTTTTACAGAGTACTCTTCGTTTCTTTTTTTTATTAACAAAAGTGCTTTACAGACATCGGCTCCATTCAGATAATTTTTTAAATTCCTTTGAAAAAAAATTGTAGATCAATTTATTCGGCATAGCTAACTAAGCAGGTAAAACTGGTCTACCGGGGCAAGGCTTAGGATTTAAGGATTAACCTCTGTAACGTTGCCTGGAAACAGTGTCTCACACACCGGGAATATGGATTGAATTAAGGAAAGCTTTCTGGGTTATTTGGAAAGAATATATTATTTGAACAGCCAGGCTCTAATTTGCAACTTTAGAACTTCCGTTCGTTGGCAGAATAAATAAGGTAGCATAGCGTTTCCCCAGCATACACTTGAAAAGCTTTTGTCTGTTGGTGTTCTTTGGATCTTTCAGTTGTTAATTACTCTGATTGATTTGATATGAAATCTTACATTTCAGGCATGCCGATGTGCGTGTTTATTTATTAATCATCCATTTTATTACATTCCAAATTCAAATCCAAATTTAATGGCATACATACATACGTTGTTAGTCAGCCGTCGATTATCATCGAAAATGTTGAAACAAAGAAAGTTTTTTTCGATTTAAATTGTGTTTGATGATAAGATTGAAATTCTATTTTCAAAATCGTACGTCGTTTTATTAGTTGTCACGAGTCAATAATCGCACAAAACAATTCGTTGAACATTTAAATTTAAAAAACCCATTTAACACGCTCGACAAAAACGCTTATCATTATCACAACAAAGAAAACAAAAACTTTAGAAAATAAAATAAAAAAGAAGGAATATTTTAACACTCAATTATTTGTTATTGTTTGTTGTTATTCACTTTCAACCAGATATTGTGACGCTGTTTGGCAGTAATTTTGTGAAATTGGCTGGCGTTTGTTTTATGAAATTTTATCGGCCTTATCTGCTGGCTGCTATCTTAACTTGGCTTTTGTACATATGTATATTGAATGTGTGTGCGAAACGATAATAAAAAAAATAATTTTTAAAATAAATTCAGTTCAAGTTCAAGATTATTTTTGTTTTAAATTTATTTTCTTTTCTACGTTTTTTTTTTGTTGGATTTTAAGCGTTTAGTTCCCTTACGGTCTTTTTTTGACTTTCTTTCTTTAACAGATGAATATATTTAACCGTTTTTATTTGCCGTAGTTGAGTAGGTAGTATGTTGGCTTATTAAACGTGAGGCCGTGGTTCAAACCCTGGCATCTCGAACAAAAACGAAATTAAAAACAATATTTGTTCTTCGACTTCGACTCTCAGTTTTTGAAAAAATCTAGCGTTTGTCAGTCATGGATAAAATTAACGCACAGTGGTGTACTGGTTCATTCATGGCGTTCGGATGGTAGAGAACTACAATGAAAAAGCCTTGTTATCGATTAGTGTGGCCAATTGGAGAAGGCGAGCACCAAACATATGTATAGGATATGTTAAGGTAGGCCGAAATCATATAAATGGGTTGCTAATGACCAATTAACTATATTAGGATAATTTTTTAATGATTCTAATAGCTTATTAAATAGGCCTTCAATCAAAAATAAAAAGAAAATGTGTTTCCTCATGTCCTTAACTCGTATTATAAGGAATTACAATGAAATTCTAAACATAATTATTCTCTTTCCATATGTACATACATACATACATATGTGCATTGTATATTGACAGTTAAAAAATTGAAAAAAAAATTGAATTTCCATTTTGAATGACTTGATGATGTGAATTCATGAATAATATTTGTGGTGTGCATATGTTATTTTCTTTTTTTTTTTAATATTTTTTAAGGTGTGATGGAAAAAATTCTGTTTTTTATAGTCTACGATCGTGGGAGAGAGAATATTTCCATTTAAGCCCACAATTTATTCGAGACTAAACAACGCTCTACGTTGTAATAAAACCATCGTGGGATTATTGAAGTAAAAAAAAAAGCAAAAATTAAAGCAAAACAATTTTGATCATTTGTTAAGTAATATTGGAAAACAAAGTTACATTGTTTTTCCTTGAATAATTCAATTGAATATCAATTGAAAGTATTCATTTATATGCCTTGAAATCTCTTGAAATTTCTTGAAATCTCTTTCTAGTAAAACTCAACATAAAAATTTAATAAATTTCTCTTTCTCTTTACTTGAAATTTCCCGACAAATAAAGTCTCTTCAAAAAACCAAAACTTTACAATTTAGAATCTCCCTTTTCCGCTCCTGAAAAAAAAACCCAGAAATTTTTTAATTTCTTCTCCTTGGCATCACACAAAAAAAGTTAAAAATTCTTGGCGAACATTTTAAATTTTATTTACACGTGCATGCGTATCAACGCCTGATAATTGCACAATGCTTTCACGGTTTTTTTCTTCCTCAGAGGCTCTAGCAAGTCTGTGTATTAGTTTGACTGTCTGTCTGTCTGTCTGTCTGTTTGTCTTCCCCATAATTTTCGGGATTGCTGTGTTATTAAGACAAAGTGAACCAGAAATAAAAACAAAAAAGCGGAAAGGAAAAAAAGCGAAATTCCATGCATAAAAATATAAACAACACTATGGGCTACAAAAAGCAAAAAACCAGAAAATAATTTTTCACACACTTAAAGAGAACACAGTCTCATCTATTTCTCTTGCCCGCATGCAATGCCTGATCAGTTCATTAGCTTTTCAGTTCCTGGCATACCCTGGTAAACATATGATGTGATGCCGGTGCATCTCTGACATCACATTCAGTGCTTTGTGGCACTCAATTATTATTTTTTAAATTTATTAAATTTCTATATAATCAACCCATAGTGCAAGCGTTCAAATAACTTTTCTTTTCTTATCTGCAAATTAAATAAAAAAAAATTGTTGAACCCTTTTAGTTTACCAAGCCATAGTGATGCCCTTAAAGATCTCATAAGAATAATAATAAAATCTGTGTATGTATGTACATACATATGTGTGTGTGTATTTTTTAAAGAAGAAAAAAAAAACAAACAGTAAAATATTGTTGGGCCACATGCAGCAACAAAATGCGGCCATTGGCTTTTCGCAAACACTATTCTTCTTCTTCTTCTTGAGTTATAAACATCAGTACCACAAAACAAAACAAACAAATGAAAAAAAAAAGAATAAAGTCTTGTTGTACTCACTCGCACAATATGTTGCTACGCTATGCGTCGTTGAACAACAAGTAGATGTGAGACAGACATTGCAATTGTGTGCGTTGGTTTGTTTGTTGTGCCTGTTGCAACAAACAGACTTCAGAAGCGTGGATTTGTGTGTGTGTGTGTGTTTGTATACAAGGAAACAAATAATAACAATAATTACGTATGCAGAGCCCTACTACATGACGACAGTGATGATGTTATGCCTCCATTCTGTTGGTCTTCACGAATTGCGTTGCGTTTCGTTTCGTTTCGTTGAGGACAAGATTTTGCTTCAAAACATTGCGTCTAAAGCAGAAGAAAAGAAGAGAAATTCGTAGAAAATGTGTTTTTAAACAAAAGAAGTAACAACGACAACAACATCGGCAACATTTTGACGTCTGGATGTCTGGCGACGGCGGCGTTTTCAAAGCGAATTAAAAAGCTTGTATTTTTTCTTGTTCTGGAATGTTTTTTGTTCACTTTTTGCCAGTTTTTAATTCTTTTTTCTTTTAAATTTGAAATCGTCAGTGTCTGTCATACAGATTTTAAACATTTACCGGCCACTTTTCCTTCTCTTTAACGTTATAAATTGAATGTTACAAACAAAGTCGGGGAAGATATTGATGCTTTATTATTATTTTTTTGTTAATAACATAGTGGGGGAGCGGGAGAGGGGTGTCTATCCTATCTATAAAATAATAAAAATTTCTTATTGTTTCTGTTAAAAGAAAAAAAAACGAGGGAGTGGTGTAAAAATAAGACATCCTTTTTTTTCTTTCGAATGTATTCTATGAAATCAAAAATAATTTATTTCGTGTGTTCAAATTTTCATTTTTTCTTTCTGCGTTAAAGTTAAAAATAAAATAAAACAACAAGAATAAGCATTTTGTGACGTACTTTAATACTGAAAAAAAAGAAGAAAAACTCATAAATCCTGTCACAACAGTAAGAACAACAACAACGATAACAATGAAGAATTATCAGGAACACATGCGGCAAGTTTACGGTTTTAAGTCTATTTTTATACCTACAAATAGCAGTAAAGCAAGAGAAAAAGAAACAGATTGACAGAGCGAAAGTGAAGGAAGAAAATGACAGAAACATATAACAGTTAATTGTTAGGATGCCCTACGAAGTGAAGTGCTCTTTTGAGAAGCTCTCTTAGTCGAACACTGTGTGATTTGTATGACAACTTAGGAAATATTCTCGTATCTCGATTTGTATATAAAAAAATTATGCTTCATGGCGTAACATTCATTGTGCGTGTATTTAAATGAAATCAGCGAAGAAATATTTTTTCATATTTGAACCACGATCTCACGTCTACAAAGCCAACACGTTTTGTGTCATTAATTTCCATTTTCGTGTAGAATAGTGGGAATAAAAAAAGAAAGTAACGATGATGAATCAAACTTGATGTGTGTGAACTCTGTCTAAGGATATGATTTTCGAAGTTTATCTGACACTCAATTTCTTATATCGCACTACTAACGGTAACACTTACTATGGCGTAGAGTGTAAACAGAATACTCATCTACGATTTACAAAATGTTACAAAGTAATAAAGAGAGAGAGAGAGAAAGAGTGAGAAGAGGGCATTAGGAAAACTTTTGTTGATTCTATAAATATTTAAGGCTTAAAGTAACTCAAGGACCAACCAACACACGAACACAATACACACAAGACACACGTATGAGAGGCCCACGTTCACAAAGCAGAGAGAGAGAGAGAGGCAGAGCTAGAGAGCGTAAGAGTGTGAATGAGAGTGTGTTTTTGGGTAAGGATATAACAGTTAAGAATTTATGAAGATAACCGAAATAAAATCGTATACAACAGCAGCAGCAACAGCAACAATAACAATAACCATGACAATAAACAACAGTTAGACCTTCGTTTTACTATAAAAAGAAAAGGAAAAAAAACAAAAACAATAACAAAATCCCTTAAAAGCAATATTTTCTCAAAAATCAAAAAAACAACAAATAATCTTCAACTCCCTGCTCTCAGTAAACAAGCATAAGGTGAAGTAGAAACTGTAAACGTGTAATAGTGTAAGTGTGTGTGTCTATAGAACTGTCGGTCGTGTGGTTTGATTGTGTTTTTATTATTCTGCCTTTATTTGTTTTGTGAAAGTGCCTATACGAAAGTGAGAGAGAGAGAGAGAGCAATTGAGTGAGTTCAGGAAAAAGGGTTTCTTCGTTTTACTAAATAAATCGTATTTAACACACTGCTACACTTGTGTCCGTATGTAAGTGCTGTGTTGCTTAAGGACATCTCTGCTCAGTAGTAATTTAATTTAATTTAATTTTAATAATTAATAATTAATGTGCTATACTTGCGTTATTATTATTGTTTAAAATGTTTGTTATAAAGAAGAAAATAAGAAAATTATTAATTTTAAGAAAAATAAATTTTAAAACATTTACAAACAAATTTCTAAAGTGAAATCACTCATACTGTACTGCAATATTACTACACACACACACAATAATTTTTCTTTCTTGTCCTAAGCGACGTCAGTGTTGAACTCTTTCAGCAGAGGTTATCAAATTATCGTTCAAGTGTTTCAATACAAAAAAAAAAAAAAAAAATGGAAAGAAAAATTGTTTCTTTAAATAATAACGTACGATTCGACATAAGAGTAGTTTTTATTTAAAAAATTATTGTGGTCCAATTAATTTTTTTTATTTGTTAGTATTTTTTCTTTTAACAGAAATATGTACGCTTATTTGTTATCAAATTTATTTATTATAACATTAAAACAAGAAAAATAAAAAAATAATCTACTACTAAAAAAAATTTTCTAATTTGATTTTTTTTAATTTGATTTTTTACTTATTTTACTTTTACAAATAAATTGAAAAATGTTGAATTAAATAGCTTTAGAACGTGCGTAATAATTTATTTTTGGCAAAAAAAATTTAATGCCATTGATTTTTATTTCTTTTCATAAAAATGGCAATCGAAACACACCCCCTTTCATAAAAATTAAACAAAAAACATGTACTTATGTATGTTCTATTGATTATTTAGTATGTGGAGGAAAGGAAATTGGGCCATTAACTTTTATTTGGTTTTTGGGTATTTTTTATCGTTTATTTATGACTTCCAAAAATATAAAAATCCGCACACTTTTTTAATTAAAATCAAACCAAAAAAACAAAAACAAAAACCCATGAAAAAGTAAAATTGGTTAAAAAAGGCAACAGCAATTTACTCCTCTAATCAACAGCTGTTGACGTGTCCAATCTTTTTATATTGTATCAGACCCCTTATCGGAATATTTACTTCAGCAATTAAATATAAATCAATCAATATTCTTTTTTTATTTCTCTAAAATTATATTTCGATATTCATTGAAAATAAGTGTTTAATGCATTTCTTTTCACTTTCCCATTTTTCAAATAAAATTTTCTACACTTTGGTAACTCTTAAGCAAAGTGTAATAAAAGGTCTTCACAAAACTCTCTTTGCTCTACATTACTTTGCATTGCAACAGGAACAATATACCCAGCACACTAAAACAATGTTTACATTCGTATAAAAACAATAAACAATACCATACAGTGTGTACTTGTCCTTCTTGTCTTTTGTTAGGAATTCACTTTTACATTTACTATTGCCTCACACATACGAAATATAACGAACGAGTTGTATTTTAAGTTCGTTATTGTTAAGGCTTTATTGTGCGTTTCCTTGTGCTCTTTTAAATGCTATACAATTGTTGCAGCGCTGTTGTTCTGTTTGATTTGAAAGAGGAGGAGGTAAATGAGTACATAAACTTGTATGAGAGTTTTTATGAGAGTGCTATAAAATTGCGTGTGTATGGATGTGAATGACTGGATGTCTGCTTAATAATTGTTGCCATTACGTATACGCAGCAATGGCTGGGTTGGTTGCCTGACTGACTATTTATTATACGCACACATACATACATATGCCTGTAAGTATTATTGTTGTTTGTTTGTATATAATATGCCCCCATTAAAGCAAATATTTGAAACACTTCTTTTATACACAAACAAACATTCACATACAATGTGTGTCGAAAAACAAAACAAAAAATATAGAAAAAATGAAACCGGTATGACGTGTTTAATAATGCTTTTGGGTGTTATATCCACATGTTTTTCATTGTGATTGTTGTTGTTTTTGTTTTGCAAAAATATTTGTTGTTATTTTCTTTATTTCTTTTTTTTTTTTGTTTTTTCTTTCAATAACCATATGGTGAGCTTATATTATCGTCTGCCATAATATGTTTACTTTAGTTCTAAATCTCCCCCTGTCTCTCTTTTTTTCTCGCACTCTTCTATTATCCGTCTTAAGTAAATGAGAGCATATTAATGTTTTTATGCAAATGTTGGAGGCTCGGGTGGCATACTGACTGACTACTAGATTGTGTTGGTATGTATGTGTGTTTAATTTTTTGCGCGTTTCTTGTTTTCTGTATACTTTTTATATGAAACACTTGCACGACTTTGTGTCGCCACTTTTATTGATAAAAAAACAAAATTGGTTTTATTTGTTGCTTTTGTTATGGTTAAGCTTTAATATTTTGTTTTTCTTCTTGATTTTTTTAATAGAGAGTTCAATTCAATTATGGCGAGGCTCTCTCTCTCTCTCTGTCTCTCGTGTATTTGATATTAATAATGGGGTTTTTATGATTTATTTGCTGAGATATGTTGTTATTGTTATTGTCTGATGAAATTTTGAGTTGAATACTCTGTTGCTGTACTAATATCAACAGGCTGGCTGTTATTGTTGCCTCAAATGAGGAATTTTGAATGAAATATTGTTGCGTTTACAATATTTGTATCGCTTAGTTTAGCTTTCTTTAAAATTTTTCAAAAAGTCACTTTTATTTCGTGAAAATTAATTTCAATTAATTTAAAATCAATTAAAATAAAAGAATGTTTCATTAAGAATTCTATTTTTAATATTTTTTTTTAATAATAATCTGGCATCATCTACTAAGATGCGTCGTGAACTGTTTAGTTAGTACGAATTGTAGAGACGCTTTCCAAAGTAACGGTACTTCGCTATGTTTATTTTATCGTCAGTTTAATAATTATTTTACGACAAAATATCGTTGTTCATTTAGAAAATCGTCGTTAAACAGTTTTAATAGGATTCTGTCGGAGAGAACCATTTGCTTTTATCCATTATTTAATGGATAATGCCGTTATTTTCTTGCGTTGGCCCTAAACCTTTCCAATTCAACTGCTTCTCAAACAAAAAATTCACAAAAACAGTTAAACGCTCCTTAAAAACATAGAAAAATGACAAATTAAATGCGATCTAAAAAAATGTGCTCCCATTAATCTTAGTTTTATTTCTTATTAGTTGTTCTCCGGCCTTACAAACAAAAAGCAATAACAAAAACATCCTTAATTCCTGGCAATTGATGTCGCATATAGCACATACATACATACGTAAATGTGCTGCCTGTTTTCCAATAATAAACGTCAGCAGCTAATTTCTATGTGTACGTGAATGTAATTGTGTGTGTGTGTGTTATTTTTGATTTTTCTGTTCAAATGCCATCCTCTTTCCTTCTTTATTTGCTTTTCCGTTATTGTTAAGGCATTTAGACTACGGTATGGCAGGGCATGTTATGGCACGGCATAGAAGACCGTATTGTTTTTGTTTCTAAGCAACCTTTTTAAATAAAAATAACGACAACGTCATTCTGCCTAAATTTTTCTCTGCTGTGTAACAACTCCCTCTCTAAGCATTAAGTAACACCAACACCAACATCAACAAAACAAAAGTTTTTATTTATAAAAACACTCTCGTCATTGCTGTGTTGCTTCGTATTATCTCGTATTATCTTACGACTGTTGTTTGTTTGTGTGTTTTTTTTTTCTACTTTCTACATTTACTTTTGATCCTTATACTGTTGTTGTTTTTGTTGTCGGCCTTTGTTAAACTTGATACTGTTCATGCTTAGGCAGACCAAAGCAATACAGCAACAGTTTTTATATTTTATAACATTGAAGAGTGGAATAGAGGAAGAGAAAGAGAGAGTCTAGTAGTTGTTATTAAGAACACAATGAAAACTACAGCGTTTCAACTTTAATTTAAATTAAAACTGTAGCAGATTTTTTTCTTTTTTTCTATATTTATTAATTGTTATTCCCTTTTCGTATTGTTCCTTATTGTTTTAAATTATCTTTTTGAATAAGAAAAGTTTCTAAACTCTCTTGCTTACCCGTTGGCAAGGAATGAATTTAACAGGAAGTAGTAAAAGACACAAAAAATTGAGAAAGAAAACAACGAATATTTTCTAACATTGTATTAGAAGGGGTTTATGGATGTAATTCGAAATTTAATTAAATCAAAAGATTTGTTTGCTTTTTTATATTTCTTTTCATTTCTTGAAATTAATGCAGGGCTGTCAGAAAGGATTTCCCAATTTTCTCATTTTTTTAGCTACTTTTAATGGCACTTTGACCTCAACCAATGTCGAATTTAATTATCTCACACGGAGGAGGACACTAAACAGAGTTCTCTCTAAACGATCGCTTTTGTTTAGTATACCTAGATATGAATTCTTATGAAACCTAAATCTAAGCGTTAATCTTCATTCAAATATTTTCTACAAACTGGAGATGGTACTGGTGTGGGTGGGAAAAAACACGTAAACGAGAACCCAATGGAAATTCGTTTTCTAAGCATTCAAAGGAATTAATTAAAAATTTTATGAGAGAGAGAGAGAGAGGGAGAGGGAAAAATTTGATTAAATTACAAAGAAATTTCATAAAATTGCTTGCTAGCACACGCACATACAATACAAATGCAAATAAAAAGCTTCTAAAGAAGATTAATTTATACAAAAGCAACGAGGATTTCCCAAGCTGTTAAGAAAATTTCTGTTTTATATTCCTTACCACCACCAACCCACACAAATTAAAATATAAAAACATTTGAGACACTGTGTGCGTGTGTGTGTTATACCACTCTAACAAGTAACTATGGTAACAAGTACTCTCTTTAAAGGTCTCCCTCTACTTCCCACTTTCTCTCTCTCCCTCTCTCTTTCTCTTCTTACACATAGGCGTACATACTTACGGTATGTATGTATATATGTATATGCATTCGAACATAATCGGACTCAAAGTTATACTTGGAAATTTTAAGAGCAATAAGGCCACAAGGAGTAATATTCGTAAACACACGCTCTCACACTGTTTTACGGCGCACATACACATACACAGAGTATATTTAAGACAACATTAATGAGAGCATAAAATTAAGTATAAAATACGAAAACAAAAACAAAAACGAATAAAAAGGAAGAACGACAACATGACTACCCTTCTCCTCATTCACTCTCATCATTTCTTTTCAAGAAGGCAATAAAAACAAAACAAAACAAAAACCCAGAGAGTTAAAACATTTTTCATTATGGAGAGTATTTCTGCTTTAAGCTGTAAAATCAAAGGAAGAAAAACAGAAAAAAAAACTGGAAAAAGACTCTGTGATGTTGAATCAAGTTGCTCAAGAGCATGAACACAAACGGCATGCTTACCCTACCCTACACCGCATGCCACAAAACCTCGACTATTTAGTATCAATTTACAAAGCAAGGGCAGCAACACCTTTGAGTGTAAACATGTACGAGAGAGAGAGAGAGTAGGTGTACGTACTTGCCAATTGAAATGTAATGGTAGTAGTGTATCTAGTAGTCGTGTTGAACTGCTGCCATTTTCCCCTTTTTTATCTATTTTTTCAACATTAAAACGAAACTTGAAGAGATTCTTTGCCTAGCAAAGGAACAAAACAGAGCAGAAAGAAAGTTATACCAACATTACCACATACACATACACGTGCACACACATCCACTCACAGGCGGCAAAAAAAAGTTGTTGTACGTGGTAATGCATTGCACATAAAAAAATGTTGAAAAGAAAAACAACAGAATTGTTGTTGTTGTAGTTGGTTTTTGTAAATGAATACAATTGACTCACAATAACAAAAACCACAACAAAGAAAAAGAAAAGTAGAAAACTAATGCATGCACTTTGGGTTCTTTTAAACGCTTTCATTTTCTCTTTCTCTTTCCTTCTCTCTTGAGAATGTTTTTGTGCACGTTTGTTGTTGTTGATAAACACACTCTCAAAGCTGTTTACAAACAAATAAATTTTCACAGAGCACCGACAGTGGTTGTGAAAACATCAAAATTGCAAAAACACATTTTCAACTTTTATTTCAAATCAAATTTTCCTTATCAATAAAAATGTAAACGATGACTGATGACTTAAAAATTAACTGAAAATTCTTTTTTTTTTATGAAATTTAAGTTATTTTAAGAAATAAAACCACTGTGCGCTTATTAATACTCACACACTTACACACATTCACTTCCTTAATAGACAATCTGATTAAGAAAGAACAAAAAATAAATCCTTCTCTCTCACCGCTTTGTGAATACTATGTTCGGTTTTCTTCTCTCAACATACAAAAACATACTTTTGTTTCTGTGTATGTGTGTGTATGTTTCTTTTTATCTCTCGGCTTTGCTGTTACAATTTATGCCCTTTTCTTTTAGGTTTTTTTTTTGTATTTATTTGTTATTGTTTTGTGGTTGTCATCTATTCTCTAACATAGTCATCAGTCGGTTGCCCATTGTAAGCAGAGCAGCCGAGCTAGAACAAGTACAAGAATAACAAGAAGAAAAAGAAGAAAAATTGAATGATTCAGTGTTTTCAAGTCAAGTCGTGTCAAGGCATTCGAGCTCTTTTGAATGCACAGCACCATCAGCGTCTATTTGTCGCTGTGCGTTTGTGTTTGTGCTTATGTTTGACTGTCTATTTGTTGTCTTCGTAAATTGTTGGTTTGGCTCGACTTGTTGGTTGGATAGTGAAGTGAGTGGTGTTGCTGGTGGGTTGATAAATGTTACAAAAAATATTCCAACAACAGCAATCGTAGCAGCAACAGTAGCAGCAGCAAAGACATTTGTTGAGTTTTACCATTCATTGCCTTCCTTGCCTCTTCTCTAAGCACTCACTCAGCAGGGTATTGTTTTCATAACAGAGTTTCATGAGAGGCTTGTTGCTGCCTGCTGAACTACAAATGCTGAAGACTTGTTAACTTTCTGTTATTATATGTATGTATGTACGTATGCATGTATGGATGTGTATATGAATTTGTAATTTTCATTTGTAAATTTCATCTAAAATACATATGTATGTATGTATGTATACATACTGCTGCTGCCTATACCAACTATTTGGTGTTGTTCGTTGATAATGCTTGTTTTTGTTGTTATTGTACAAAACAATAAAACACTTTAAGTGGGGGTTTTCTAAACACAAAGTGGAAAACACCAACAGCACATGGTGGTTTGTTTACATGCATACAGTCGTCATATGCGGAGATCTCTATACATGTCGTGTACATGTACGTGCCTAATAAACCATTGGCATGTATGTATGTATGTATGTATGTACAACGTATGGTTAATGCATAAACAGATTTATGGATGGGTTCGTGCAAATTTAAGCATGTGTGAGTGGGTGTTCGTTTTTTTCTCTCTTTTTAGAACATTTTGTGTTACTCCCTTTGTAAAACTTTTTAAAGTGCGTATATATGTGTGTGTGGTTGCACGTGCTTGCCTTTTGTATATGCACGTTGTTGTTGATGTTGTTGTTGACTTTTTACATACTTTTAGTTCTTAAAACTCTTCATTTCGAAATTTGTAGTTGGCGTTGCTGTTGTTGTTGTTAAAAAACAAAATCTTGTAACATTTTCAAAGTTTTGTTAAAAGAATACAAAAAAAAATGTTTTTTTTTTCTTTAAAAACCTGAAAAACTTGAAAAACTCATTCAAAACATTTCGTTTCACAAACTCCTTGGAAAACATAAACATGAAGCTGCTGATGCTGTAAAAATGTTGTGTTTTTTTTTGTTTCTCCCAAAGAAAGTTTTTCTTTTGAATGTTTTCCCTTTATATGTCTGTAGATGAGTGTGCGAATGTGTGTGTGCTTGTGCAGGTGTATTATTTTAGTTGAGTTGTAAGTTCAAATTATAATAACAAAAAAACAACAACAAGAAATAAAAACATACATATTTACATACAAAAACAATATTTTAAATCCTTCTTACCAAAAGCAAAACAAAACAGAACTCAAAAGGAAATGTATGTGTGTGTGTGTGTGTGTGTGTGTGTGGGTGTGTGTATGCAAAAGAGAAAAAGAGAGAAGGCTAGTGAGAGTGGGATAGAGAAAGAACAATGGAAATATTTTATACAAAGTTACATAGAACCCCCATTTTTGGTTTAAATACAAAAACAATAATACTCTGACACACATTTATACTCACATACACATACACATACAAATACACAAAGATAAACGTACACCCTCCTCAGCTTTTCTGAAAATAATTTAACACAACCAACTGAATGAATGAATGAAAATAAGCCATAAATTCTCGTTATTTTCATATTTCATTTTTACCATCTACCCTCTCCCCTCCCCTTCCCTAACAACGCTCTTTATGATGCTCTTTGCAACAAATAACATGTCAGGAGAAAGAAAAAAAAAAGAAAATCAACAAAAACAACAACAACAGCAATACAGCCATACAACTTGTGTACAAAAGTTTTTCTCTGTTGTTATTTTGTTAAAATGCAAGTGTGTGTGTGTTGGGTGTTTGACTAAATAAAAACTGTGGTAAACAAGGATAACGGTAAAAGCAGGGAGAGAGTAAGTAATAAGAGAAAACAAAAAACATAAAATATTTCAATTTCTTTCTTTCCTTTGCGTATTGTTGAGTTGGTTTTGTGTTTGTGTTTGTGTGTTTGTATGCATTTCTACAGAGAAAGATTTAAAAACAATAAAGACAGCAAAACAACCTATTACCTCTCTCTCTCTCTCTCTGTGTGTCTTCGCCAGTACCTGCTCAACGCTTTAATATTTAAAGGACTTGAGAGATCATGAAAAAGAGATAAAAATGAAAAAAAAACAAAAATAGCAAAGGAGTGGAGAGAGCGAGCAAGTGAGTGAGTGAGTAAGACAGGGAATGTAAAGGAATTTTAGATGAGTGTAAGTGAGTGGTGGCTGGCTTAAGTAAGGCAAACAGTTCAGTTGAACACAGTGAAAACAAAAAGTAATGAAATGGAGAATAACGATGACATTGTTTTTGTTTTTGCTTTGATTTCATTTTCATTTTTTTTAGCACATTAGAGGCGAAAGTATGTGGGTGTGTGTGTGATGATGTTAAAACTGTTTACATTTACACAAAGACGGTAAGAAACAGTGAAATCAGGGTAGACAATTATTCATTAAAATAAAAACAAAATATTTGTTTGAAAAATTACGTTTCAAAACTGAAAGATGAACTTTGTTGTTTGATTAAATTTAATTTCGTTTTAAGCAATATTTTTGAAATCGAAACATGTATGATAACTTTTATTGTATACTGTGTGTACGCCTTAACACTGGGAATCTTAAAAAAATGCATAACCAATCTTTAAATTAAATTCAATTTTGAATTCTAAACTTTGACCTTAATTTGTTGACTTTATTTTATTGTATTCATTCTAAATTAATTTTCATTCGTAACGTAACGGTTGTTAATAAATACCACGAATGGTATTTAAGTCGCTTCAATGGCGTTGCATTGTTTTATTTTCATAGAAACAAATTTAAAAAAAATCTCTCTTTCCTCTTACATGGATGGACTGTCTGTCATTCACTCACACACATACTGTCATAAACTTTTGCTTAAAACAACAACAAAAATAGGACATAACTATTTAATGGCAAAAAAGGGGAGGGTCAGAGAGCGAGAGACAAAAAATATTCTTTAACAATGAATGTCTGTGTGTGTGTGTGTGTGTTTCAATGGTTAATTTTTTCTCTTTCCTCCTTAAGTTAAAGGCTGGCTTGGTATTGGTGAGGTAGACGACATTAAAAGAAGAGCGAAATGAATTTCGCATACAATAAGAACAAAAGCTACAAAGAAAAAGAAAACAAAAACAAAAAATAATAAAAAAAAAATGGGTTCATGACGCCAAGAATTGCAAGTTCTATGGCATTAATATGGTGGTTGTAGTTGCTGTTGCTGTAGCTGTTGTAACGGAGAACAAGACAAAACAAAAACAAATCAAAAGTTCATTTAACATCATGGTGAGAGGGAAATGGAGAGAGAGAGAGAGAGAGGCAGCAAAGTTGAGTTTGCAATCTACATTTCTAAGGAGGCGGAAAAGTGAGAGGCAAAAGTAAAACACAGAGGATTTAACGGTATTTATCATTTTTGTTTATTTTTCATAAAGTTAACTCCTCTGTGTATGTGGGTTGTGGGTGTTGATGATGATGATGATGATGACGATTTTACTCTTCAACTTTGTGTTGTTGCTACATTTTGTTTTCGTCTATTTTTTTTTGTTTCTTCTTTTTTTGTAAAAAAAGCGAATTCAGGTTGGGTTAAAAAAAATAATAAAAAATGTTTACGAGTGTAAAAGTGTTTTTTCTTCTTCTTACGTTTATTTATGTATGCGAGTATACACGTGTGTTTGTGTATAAGGCAAAACGAAAAGCAAAATTTATAGAATTTCCTCTTTCACTTTGTTTTTCTGTACAAAACAAAACGAACATCAACAGCAGTGCTGGCACAAGTGTTGTTTACAAGGGTATAAGCATTAAATACAAATACATACACACGTACACATATAACATAAAATGTACATACATATACATATATCTTCGTATGTACCTATGTATGTATGTATGTGTGTATACTTTTTATGAGTTTAATAAAAAAACGTTGTATGGCTTACAAAAAAAAAAAAAAAAAAAACAGAAAAACAAAGAAAGAGCAGAGCATGATGGCAGATTATTTATTTACATGAACACGAGTACAGGCACACACACATTTACCATACACATTCACAGTTGGTTTGTTTAAGTTGTTGTTGTTGTTTTTAGTTGCTTAAAATGCACGTTCAAATATTACGTAAGGGAATCCCCAACATTTTTTTGTTGTTGTTTGTGTTTGTTTTTTTTTTTATTTTTGGTATGGAACATAAACATACACACACATACACATGGCATGGCTTAGTGAATATAACATTGAAAGCAGCAGCAGCAACAACAAACAAAAAATTATAAATTTATTGCTTTTGTATGAGCAATGTAAACAGGTTCGAGTGGGTGAGTTGGGTGAGTTAGTTGGGTGGGTGTATGATGTGTGCTCAAACAACAACAACAATAGCTGTAGTTTACAACAGTTTTTCTTTCTCTTTCTTTTCAAATGCAAATAGATATGCAATCCAGAATGCAAAATAAAGTTACCGAGTCTTCCTAAATCTCGACTTTATCGATGCTCTCTCTAAAATGTAATTTCAACTGCATTTGGGCACAAGATTTAGTTGAGTTATACTGTGTTTATGTGGTTCAAAACGGATGAGCATCAATTTTCTACTTGAAGTATTGGTATGATCGGATTGGTATGATCAAGTTCATAAAGTCAGTATGTTGCTGCACTAGAATTCAAACGAACCTATCAACCGTTAAGGGTTCAAAAATACTGTCAATAAATTAAAAAGTAATCTTCCTAGCAACCGCTCTTCAGTCGTAGCGGAATATGAAATGAAACGGAAGACATAATTTTCATGCGTGAGTTCCTATTAAGCAAAGCTAGTGCTTCTTTGAATACTGCTCAGTACAAAGATTAAAAAGAAGAAAACTCTTCCATATCGTAGTAGACTTAGTAGTTGATCTGCTCAAAACTTTTTTATTCCATAAGCTTTAATTAACCTCCGCTTTAAGCGTGTCAAATGTGACATCCATCATATGTACCTCAGGCAAGAGTCAAAGTAGAACGCCTTGTTATCGCATTTAGAGATGACCAGGAGTCCTTAATAAGGACTTATATAGCTCAGAATACTCTCTATAAGGATAAGAATATACGCAGCCTGTGCTTAGCAAGACTATAGTTAGTTTAATGTTCATTCCAAAAGATACCCTGTCCAATTTTGAGCAAAATCAAACAGTTTGAACGGATTTCACACTCTCTATCGGCGCATTATTTGTTTTGGTATCCGCAAAGCCATAACGTTGGCAAAGCTATAACAGTTTAACTCAAAAATACGAACCCAAGAACCCAAGTTAAAGTTTTCTTTTCACTACCAGGAGAGAATTTATTTTCTTCATTTTTTAATTCGTAATACAGTTTAAATATCCTACAGGAGGATGTCTCAATAGAGTACGTCACAAATAATAAGAATTTCTTAAAAATGTGGAAAATAAATTCAATTTTTTACTTACTTCCTCTGCTGCTACCCTTGCGTCTGGCCATTTTGTGTTGAGTATTTCCGTTTGTTGTTGATGTTGCTATATTTTTTAGCTTTTTGCTTTTTTTCCTTATTCTTCCTTATAATTTCGCTTAAAAAACAAACGCCAGCAAAAGAGAAAGTTTTGTTTTGTTATCGATAACTTAATTGCTTCTTGTTGGCTGATTGCTCTCTTAATTTCATTTCATTTCGTCTAAACGAGTAGAGAGAGAGTGAAGCCTTTAAGATGACGACACCACACACTCTGTGGCAGCGTAGTACTACGCAACAGACGTACCCACATAGAGTAAAAACTTGTTTGATTTTCTTATCAATAATCCTTGATGGTTTTTTCTCCGTGTTATGGGTTCTCTCTCTGTGTGTGTGTGTGTGTTTTTTTTGTTGGAATTTTTTCTTGTTCTCTGGTTTATGATGACGAACGAGCGAGCAAGTCATTTAAATTTGTTGTTTGAATGGTTTTGATAAGGATTTTCGTTTCTCTTAAAGTGTTGTTGGTAATACTCCATCATGGTTTATTTGTTTTTCTTAAAATGTTTGTAAATATTTTTGTTTGTAATTTCGTTTTGAATTTTTTTTTGATTACATTTTTATAGACGATAAGTTAGTTAGTGGTGGTTTAAAATAAAAATCTGTTGATATGTGTTTGATTTCAGTTTTGTTTTTTTATTTTCCTTCAATAAATGCTAAAAAATTTCTTTTCTTTTCATTATTTTGTTTTGTTTTGTGTTTTTTTTTTATCACATTTTCTGTTTTTATTTATTTTTTTTATTTTTTATTATTAAATATGCAAATTTCCAAAGTTAAACCCACTCTTTGTGGCTTCTCTTGTATTTCTTTTTAGGCTCTTTAAGTAAATTTCAAGCAGAACGACATTACATTTCCATTACATTACATTGGTCTTACATTGTTACAGTAAATAATGGGCGCTCTCTATACAATTATGAACTCTCTTCTCTTTCATTACTCTTTATGTTTTGTTTTGTTTTAATATCCAAGACTCCTACTCACTCTCTCTTTCTCTCTGTCTCTTGATTTGTATAACAAAGTCTACTTTTGTTGTATTTCCATAGTGTTTGTTGGGAAAACTAACCACAAAGGCATTTCCGTTAGTAAATTCTCTCTGTTCTCCCCTTTTTATATCGCTTTGAAAACAAACAGAACACAAACAAACCACATTATTGCTCTGCTCCAAAATAGAAAGCCTTTGTATATTTTTACAATAACTTTTCGTAAAAAAATTGTTTTTGTGTGTGTGTTGTTCTTTGTTTTTGTATTTGTCACAGGGATATCCCCAAATATAAAAATCAAAAAGAAGAAATGAAATATGCTTACTTAACGAGCAAGCTCTACTGTTGTTACACACACATTTTCCTATTGGTACCAACCAACAAACAGGTCTTCGTTTTATTGTTGCTCTTGCTGTTGTTCTCTTAATGCAAAACAAGGTTTACTTCTTTTCCCATACTTTGTTCGGTAGCCTCTCGCACTCTGCTACATGCCTGCCATTCCTTTACTTTTTGTGTGTTTTTTGTTGTTTTTTTTTATTTTTTTTTTATTCGTTCATTCTCGTGTTTTTATTTCAATTTCAAATTTTACTGCTCACAGGCTGAAGATAACAACAGAGAGGGCGAGAGGATTTTTGGTTTTAAGTGACCTGAGGATTTGTGGTTGAAGGGTGTTTGTGTGTGCGTAAGTGTGTGTTTAGAATTTTCTTTTTGAGGTTACCATCATTCATTCCATTTAGTTTACAATAAAGGATTCTTTTGACTCATTTTGTTTGTTTGTTTGTTGTTTTGTAAGAGTTTACGTGTGTGTGTGTGTTTGTGTTTTGCTTTTTAGTATGCAAAAGGAAGGGAGGCGGGGGCTGACTTTTAAATAAATTCTCATTTAAAACTCACTTCTTAGGTGATGTTAATAAAACTTTCTTTTAAATTTTTCAATTTTTATTAATAATTATCAATCAATTTATCAAAATAATATAAAAAATTTAATTTTTTTTTCTGATTGACTTCAAAAT
Organism: Sarcophaga subvicina; assembly: GCA_936449025.2. Taxonomy (NCBI): domain Eukaryota; kingdom Metazoa; phylum Arthropoda; class Insecta; order Diptera; family Sarcophagidae; genus Sarcophaga; species Sarcophaga subvicina. The sequence goes on from OW388084.2 coordinate 2,035,356, forward strand.
AATTTGCAACCGCCCAAATATATTACTTTTCTTCTCTTTTATTTTTTGTTATAATTTTCTTTTAATTACTTTTCTTTTTATTCTTCTTCTTCTTTTCTTTTTTCAATAGAAATTTTCTTTTGTATTTTTTTTTCTTTTCTTAAGAAAAAAAAAAACACTTTCTCACCAACAAATACTACCACTTTTACTCTTTTTTCTCATGTATTTTCTTCTTTGATTTTTCTTATAATTTTTTCTTCATTAAATAAAAACAAATTCATTAAACATTTAAATCTTTTTTATAAAAAAACACGTTATTTTATTTCGTTAATATTTTATCCGCACGTACGTCCAACTCAAGCAACGACTAGCGACGAACAAACCAGTGTGTTTGGCAATTTACAAACGTTTAGTGAGTGAGTGTAGTTTAGTGGCGCTCTTAAATTGTTTTCAAAAGAAAATGTATGTGTGTGTGCATGTGTTCGTAAATAAAGAACTCTTTCGTTTGAATATTATTGAAGTAGGCTCTTAAGAAAATTTAACACACACACACTTTCATTTTAAAAGAGACAGTAAGATGCATCTCTTAAATTTATTATGATATGCTACCAGCGATGCCAACTTAGCACTTTTTACGCTATTTTTAGCTCTTTTTGAATGCACGCTGCGCGTTTTGTTTTCTATTTAGCCCTTTTTTAAAAAAAGAGCTGGAATGGCCCTTTTTGGTTTAGTTTTTAGCACTTTTAGCACTTTTTGCAAAAAAGGACACATTTTTCTTTCGTAAAGGAAAAATCTCTTGAAACATCATTATTAAAAGACATATATAACGACGAGAAAAATTTTATATATATTACGTTTTTGGCATCAGTTTTAGCTAATGTACAAAAACTTAATCTGGCCTTCGAGGCCCAGTTTGCTGCCCACACAAAACTTTTTAGTGATTTGTATCGTTTATTGCAGAGCTTGACTAATAGAATAATTATTCCAACAGACGATTTTGATTACATGAATGGCGAAATAAACCCAAAAGTAGACGAAAATTGTTACCTTGGTTACAGCTTTGAGAAAGCTTGTGCAGAGTCTAACATATCAAGAAAAACTTGATAAAATTTACGAAGAATTTAATTTATGAAATAAGGACAAAATTACCATCAAGATTTCAAATTTTGGAAAAAAATTTCTGCATTTAGTGTAACAAATATTTTCTCTAGTAATATAGAAGATACAAAAGTTGTTATTAAAGAGTTTATAAACAACTATAAAGAAATTGAGGAACTTAAAAATTGTATACAGAATTTCAAACTATATAAGGGGAAAAATCTGGATAGAACTGATAGTTTTTGGATCGAAGTAAACCAATTTAAAAACTCAACAAACGAAAATCCATTTGGAAAACTTTCATCTCTTGTGTTAAGACTTCTGACACTGCCCTTCTCAAATGCAGAAGTAGAACGCACATTTAGCGTTATGAATTTTTTTAAAAATAAAATAAGGAACAGAATGTCGTTAAATACATCTAATTGCTTAATTCATATAAAGTATGGTTAAAAACGAAAAAAATGCTGCTGTTTGGACTATCAAATACCAGAAAATGTTTGTCTAAAAATTAATTCTAATGAAACCTATAAAAAGTCAAAATACTTTATCAAAACTGTTTTGTGGGTCGATGAGGAAGAAGACAATACAATTTTGTACGAAAACGATGAATCAAATGTTTGCTTTTAATGATATTTTTTATATTTATGAACACTATTTAATATACTATTATAATAGAATTAATTTAAATCCAAAGGACAAATAAAATTAATTTAATAAACGTTACATTTTAATTTAGCCCTTTTTAGCTCTTTTTACTTGTTGCCCTGGCGCTTTTTGCGTCTACAAAGTTGGCATCGCTGTATGCTACTTAAGAGAATGTTGGTGGTGTGTGGTTGGTTGAAAAAAAAAAGAAAATTTACTACCACGACTACACCACGTTCATAATTCACACATGCTTATTTCGTATCCGATTTGTATAAATGAAAATTAAGGAAGAACTCCTGTTACGTTCAAGGAAAATGTGCCTGGTTTGTGCCTGAAATGAATGTGGTGGTGTGTGTGTTCTAAAGAATAGGCGCGATTGGGCCTGTACGACACCGTAATTGTCATCCCTGCGGTTCATTTATTTATTAGTGCGAGAATATTTTTAATGTGAGATGGGAATTTTGAAGGCTTTATGGTGAATGGTGAATTTTTATGAGGAGTTTCGTGAATTATGGTGAATATCTTCTGTGTGGGCAATAAAATTGAAATTCACCATCATTACCGTTACCAACGTGTCGTTTTTACCGTATTATCAGTGGTGAAGTGTGGGGTTTGTTTCTGGAATAAATGATTTTCACACCAACTAGCAGAGTCATTGGATTAAAAAATCCACAAAAATTTCGTATATGAATTATAGCGGATGGGTGGATATCTAAAGTGCACTTGTGTTTGTCTCTACTCAATTTGAAAATTAATATCCAAGCCATCACCGCTTTTGCGAAATACATTAATACATTAACCTTATGAGAGATTTTAAGTGATGAACGTTATTTTGAATGCACTTCTGTAAATATACTATAATGAGGTTGCTTACAAAGCAAACACATTGGATTCTAATTACTAAATAGGCCTTCTATACAAAAAGTAAACAAATATTAAATTATAGAAGAAAATCTTTTTATTTTTTTTGTTTAAACTTTCCATACATTTCCCAGTTACTAAGCCTTTAAAGGTGAAGTTTTCATAAGAAATCATTTTGTTACGACACAGGATTTCATCTGTTGTTGTTGCTGTTTACTTACAATTTTATTTTCTCAGTTTCATACTCCAAATAAATAGGCCTCTTTTATATACTTTTTTATTACATTTCCCTTCCTTTTCATTTCATTTTAGTTTGTTTTCTTTGTAGATAGCTTTAGGGGGCCTGTTGTTTAATTAAAAAATAAAAACAAACAGAAATGAAAAGACTCAACACGGCTGCTCTCTTTCTTAACAAACCAGAGAGAGAGAGAGAGAGAGAGGGAGAGACTGAGAGGAGGATAAAAGCATATTTGGTTTTTCAAATATTTTTTACAGCCTTTCTGTCATATTTCCATTGTTATTTTCTTTTGTTTTCTTTTCTTTTTTTTATAGGCGATAAATTGTTGGCAAAAAATATTTGTTGTTGCCGTCCTGTTATTGTTGTTCTCCTTCGGTTTCGTAGCATTTGTTTAAGCCATTTTGTTTTGCTTTTTCTTTTTTACTCTTTTTTTTTTGCTTCAATTTGTTGACTGTCAAAGCCAACTAATTTGTCTTCTTTTGGGCCACTTTTTTGTTTTGTTTTGTTCGTTAATAAAATTGCTTTCGCAAATGACGACAGGTTGCTTTTATTTGTTTGTTCTCGGGACCTATGTACCTACATTAGTATCGGAGATACATTTTTGTTAAATAAGCTGCTTGGAAGGCAACTTGAAAATCATTTGACGAATATTTTTTTAACAGATTTTCATGAGTGTGTTTATCAATGAGCGATTGAGTTGCCACAAGTTCTTAATATTTAAAGCATACTTTAAGGTGTTACATATTTTTTAATAACTCGTATCATTGCAAGTGATTTGGCAACATTCTACGTAAAATAATTATTCCAGTATGACTCCAATTGGATTGGTAGTCTAATCTAGTTTTTTATTTGTTTTATTTTGGCGCTACCGCGCTGCTTACCTGAGGCGGCAATTACAAAGTTGACGCATCTCAAATGCTGCGTCTAATGTGTTTTACAGCTCATTGTCAATAAGCTTCTCTATGAAGAACTTTATATTGAAAGGAGTGTGAAAAATCTTTTCCATTGAAAAGATGTATTTATTTCCTGCTGCAAAATGAGGGCAAGCCTGTGTTATTAATTTGAAGAATTTATTGCAGGATATGCCCCTAAGTCGACTTGTATTGGTTGCCAAAATTTCCACCTGATTTATTAGATTTTTTCATGGTCATTTTCGTTTTTCTATGATTTTTTTCAATCGTTCATCTTATGGATGATTTTTTACGGTCGTTTTTGTAGCCAATTGTTGCAATTTTTCTTTAAGCCTTTTTTTTAATTTTTCTAACGATTGGCAAGCAAATTGCAACAAAAAGTTTGTCTGCAAATCAAATGTTGTCTAGCTTTCTGCACTTTTTTTCATCTCTTTTTTATGTGCTTTTATGATGAAAAAATGAAGAAAAAATTTGGAGAATAAGAGACGGGCTCTGGTTAAAGTTAAATATATGCCAACAAAAAAACAAAAAAAAATCATTCCAAGTAGACTCTATTAAATTGAAACGTAAATTTTATGGCATTATGGTGACGTATTTAAACAGTTCAGCTCAGGTTAAATACAGTCATTGCTGCTACTAAACATACATACAAGTTTTATGGAATTCAAGCCAATTGGAGAGGGCAGTCAGGGAATTAATTTTGGCATCTGTGAGTACTAAAGTAGCTTTTGAATAAATAAAGAGTTTTTTTTTATATTTTTTCTTTTTTTTTCTTAATAGGAAAGGTGGTGCGAAATATGTGAAAGGAAAGATTATTAAGATTGTCAAGGATATCTTGATGCTGGCGTTTTAGTGGATTTAAGAATTTATAATTGAAACAGAAGTCGCCGTGTTTAGTTAGTTTAGGCTTATTATACGTGAGGCCTCGGTTCAAACTCCAGGTCAGCCATCTCCAACTAAACGAAAACGCCGCTCTCAGCAGATTTCTGGTAAAAGCACTGAGAGTAGAAAAAATTGCCATGAAAAGTTTCTCAAACATCTGTAGTTCGGAGTCGACTTTAATTGTAGGTCGTGTTTAAAAATTAACGTACACAACATAAGTGGTGTGAAAAACTAGGTCGTATTCCTGACTAAAGGGTTGTAATGTTCAATTATGTATGTATGTATGTATGTATGTATGTACAATTGAAACAAATGATTTATTTTAATTTTCCCAGGAACTTAGGCTTTCAAATTTAGTTTAGCACAGTTCTCGAAAACCATTAAATTCTAGCTCCATTAGCGGCGTAGAAAGCATACTCGCTCACACCTGGCAAGCTGATTTGCCTGTTCATTGGCACGAATATCCACATGTCTTGAGATGCAGCAGAGGGTGATCCTTTTCCTTTGACCTAGCTGGCTCAGCTGAACTAACCTCACAATAATTGATTGCCCGGATGGAGGCCTAATATCCTCCTACCATATTTCACTCTGGCATCGAATATCCTCCCTTCTGTTTAAGTTTTTTTTTTTCATTTCATTGAGAATAACAAAATCCATGATGGTGTGCTAGTTACGTGTCTTGCAATTTTTTTGAAGCTTAATTTTAATTCACTTTATTTATTTGGTTTTATCTAATTACAGTCAGTATGTTTTTTTAAATAGCATGTGATACCTTTTTAGAATAGAATATGAATGTGCTAATTATATGACCACCACTGTATTTCGAACTTATTTTAAAATTTTTTTTCAGTAGTTTCGTTGGAAGGAAATTGAAAAATTTTTAGAAACAATACAACTAAAAATCAAATGTTCTAAAAAATATGCTGGCAACAGGGATTAACAATGTCTGGCTTTAATAAAAGCTTCTAAAATATTTTTATTCTGATTTTAGTTTTTCTCGTCTTCATATTACAATAAAATTGAATTCATTTTATGGTCATCCTCTTTAGACTCTTGTCGACTATCCATAAATACATACATACATATGTATGTATATGTACACATACCTATATTTTATCCTAGGATTACAATATTTCCTTAAGAAAGGTTTTCTATTTCTTTGCTCTTGTCAAAAAAACTAAAAAAAAGAGAAAAAAATCTACAAGAAAAGCGAATTATTTTAATGCGTTTTGGTAGTAGATTCGATTTGATTTATCTTTTGCAGACGAACATTAAATGGCCAATAATAATAAGAAAATCTCAACCATCTTCGGAAAATAAACAAACGGACAGACGCACATGTAGACAGACAACAATCGAAGGATCAAAGAATCGAATCGTTGGTTAAGAGTGTGTGGTATTAAATTGGATAGACAAGCTTTATGTGGCATTATTTATTTAAGCAGACATACACAACAGAGATCAGCAATGAATCGTTTTTTTGCTACTCATAAGTACTCATGAAATTTTGAATATAAGTGAGTCGGGTCAACAATATTGAAATTAAACTATGTACTCTGATTCATTCGTACTCACTACAACGTTGATTTATATGTACAGGTAGCAATGAGTAGGCGTACAACGTTGACATCAAACTCATACCATTCGAAATATGTTTGATTCATAAGCATACTCATTTAGATTCGTAACTTTAGAAAAATATGTGAAAGAAATATGAAAGAGGCAAATTCATTGAAATGTCTAAAGCCCATCTGTGTAGCTTCAGGTCAAATCAACCAACAAGGTTACTTATGAACTTACTTAATTGGTCATTATAACTCTTAGACGAGAGACTACAGTTCAAATCTTGGCTCGGACACCTCAAATAAAACTAGAAATGGAGAAAATGGTTCTTCGGCAACTTCTGCTCTCAGCGAATTTCTGGAAAAGACTCTGAGAGTCAAATAAAATTGCCATGACAAGTTTCTCTATTTTTCGGAGTCCACTTTAAACTGTAGGTTCCATCTTCTCTGGATAGATTTTGACACACCCAACAGAAGTGGTGTAGGAGACTAGACTGTCATCCTGACTGAAGAGTGTTGCAATGGCCAATTAAGTTAATAAGTAAGCTACAGATTAGAGAGAGAGAGCTTCTGTAAAAGTTTAGGCATCTTATAGTCGTTTTCTATTAAAATTTTTCAAATAAATTCAAACTCTTATGATATCATTCGTAAATCTATCACTTTCTAAGCAAATTGCTTAAGAAAATTCATTAAATTCACTACAATTTAATAAAAAAAAAAAAAAAACAAAACAAACACAAAAAATGTATAGTTTTTGTTGCGTATCCCTGCTGATGCAGATTGATGGGTCCATTAACTTTCTGTACGATGCTAATGTTTTCATTTATTGACTTCGAATGGAAAAAAACCGAATTGTTGAACTCATAAAAATTATAATTTATTGCTGATTGTTGATGTTAATGGGGTTTTTTTTTTGTGGGGGGATAAACAAATTCAATTTCAAATAACATGATGATGGGCAGCAAATTGGAAAGTGTTTTAATTGTTTTCATATGTTATTCTTTTCATGAAATAAAAGTTAAATTCTTTTTCTTTAATATAAAAATAATTCATAATTGTATTGTATTATCTATCGATTGCTTTATTTTCTTTCAATCGAAAACTGCCACCACTACCATCCAGTGCATGGCTGCTCTTTTTAATTTTTGCAGCGCGTCGATTTTAGTTTGTGTGTGTTTTTTTTGATCCAAATTTCTCTTACGCAGTTGTCTAGAATTTCGAAATTGAATTCATTATCATTCATTACTGTTCATTGTTGAGTTAGAAGCGGAAATCATCATTAACTTGCACTAGGCCTAAGATTTTGCGGCGCGTCAACAAGCGTCAATGCTGTTGCTGCCCTTAGACTAATTTCTATGTTTCTGTATGTGCTCGCGACAATGAGAGAATTAGCGCTTGCAGTGATAGGACTTGTGCTGGCAATACAACAATACAATAACATAACATAACCTTCAATTACAGCCTAGTTTCTCACACCACCCATGTTGTGTGTATTAATTTTACCCAAAAGTAGTGGGACCTACAACGATAGATTTTTTGAAAAACTTTTCAAGGCAATTTTTATTGAACTTTCAGAGCCTATTGCCCGAAAGTTTGCTGAGAGGAAGTTGTCGAAGGAAATATTTTTTTATATTTCGTTTTGTTTTGCTTTGATGTGTCTGAGCCAGGAGTCTAATAAGCTAACACACTACTAACTAGACTATGAGGACTTCTGATAACGAATTACCAAGATCCTGCAAAATAATCTTGCTAGGGAAACTTTTATTCAGGTTCTTTCGAAAAAAATTAAGTTTAAGGAAGTGCCCCTTAAATCCAATGAGAAAATTTTGGTCACATGATAACTGAGTAGCCCCACCCATTAGCATACGTGTGTAGAGATTTCTTTTATAATGTTTTTGCAATAATTTCACATTTTTGTTACCCAGTGTTGTTACTGCATTTGAACAATTTATCGCGGAATATTCAAAACACTTGAAACACAGAAACACTTGTTGCACGTACAATATTGTTATGGCCAACGTTTTTTATTTTTATTTGAACATCTGGACCAAATACTTACAATAAACACGCTAACAAGAGAAGGCATGTGGGGAATGCCAAATTGTTGCTTCATTCATAAAAATATTTTCGTAATTACGGACATGCGCAACGCGGAAATTGAGTGAATTTGCTGGAGAGCAATAACTTCGTGCCTCGCGTCGTATCGTAACGTATCTGTGTCGTTAAGCGGATTTTTTTCTTTTTTTTTTTTGGCTAAAATTGTAGCAAAAATTTCAGTCTTAATTAAAAAACGTGCGGAATTGGTTAAAAGCGTAACCGGGTTACGGTGTTAAATACAAAATGAATTCTATTTCAAAGCATACGTAAATAATCTTACTTTCTCCAAACAACTTTAAATAAAAAATTTAAAAAAAAAAATTTCAAAATTATAAAAAAATTATTTTTTTGTTTAATTTAAAAAAACAAAAACAATAAAAATAGAATTAAATAGTTCTTTTTTTAATTAAATTAAATTCAATTTAAATTTAAATTAAAGAAATACATAAAAACAGCAAAATTGCATATGAAGTGCTGAATATTCCTGCAGTTTTTTTATTTGTTTATAAAAAAAACCGAAAATAATTGAATAAATTAAAATTCAATTAAAACATTAAGGTATTGAAACTGTTTACAAAATATTGTTTACAATTTAATTTTTAAGTGTTTAAAAAAACGATTTTTTTTAAATTTATTACCATGAGATACATACATAAGATTTTGCCGGTAAATTTTAAGAAAATTGGAAAATATTTTAAAACGTAAACACACAGTAGCCGGTTGAGAATTTTAATTAAATCTTGAAATTATAATTTATAAAATACAACAACAACAATAATAAAAAACTAAATTCAATAAAATGAGTCATTTCGTTGGGTTTTTGTTTTAATTAAATTAATTAAAATAAAATTTATTCCAACAACTTACTTATTTAATTGGCCATTAACAACCCGATTAACGGATTTAGGCCTGCCGGCACCTCTGCTAATTGCGCTCCTATGTCAGTTGGTCAAGCCAATCGATGACAGGGCTTTCTCGATTTTGTCCTTCTATCGCAAACAATATCGTCCTCTTCCGCAGATCCCCGCCGGACCATCCACCTCCATTCGAATGACATGGCCAAACTAGCGCAGCCGCTGGATGTTAATACGCTGCAGAAGGTCTATGTCGTTGCGGAGCTCATACAGCTCACTGTTGGATCGGATGTGGAAATCATCGCCAACTCTCACTGGAGCGAAGATCTTAATAGGGTCCTTGTCTCTGTGCCATAAAAAAGCACGGGGAGGATGAGCACCTTATAGAGCATTAGTTTTAGTTTCAAACAAACAACCCGTTACAGATATACGAGTATGTATGTATATGAATATAAGTTCGAAATTTAAAACACAAAATTGCATCAGAGTTATGTAATGTTAAAGTTAACGGAACAATGTTAAGTGTTGCAGTGTGTTGCATATACATATCCGGTTTAGATCCATTTCTAAAGTCCTCTATGTTATGGAGATGGTGAAATTGTTTTCCAAACACCGAGTGGAAAGTAAACAGTCCACCACAAAAACTGACAGATCCACCGACAATCATAACTCTTAAGATCATGATATTAGCAATGTCTAAGCAATGGCTAGCACAGCAGAAAAACTTCCAGCATATGAGGCGCTCTAGCACAATCGTAACCATTTGTTTAAATGATCTCAGCTCTTTCCAAGGTCTATATATTAAAGAAAACAGTGTTGACCAAACAACAGCGTCCCAAAAAGTGTACCTGGGGTTGAGTACTAACTTATGTAAACATTCCTAGTATTAGAAGCTTAGTGTAAGTGGGTAGGTAGATAGGTTTGGGGACTAGTGCGGCTATAGTAGGCAATATTTTCACTCGGATATCATGGGAACCATTCTAGAAAAAAATATGAGGAAAAAGGTAAAGCAGGATAGTCGCCGTGGTCTAGTAGGTAGTGTGTTGGCTTATTAGACGAAAAGCCAGGGTTCGAGCCCCAGGCCAGACGTCAAAACGAAATATGAAAAAATATTTCTTCGGCGACTTCCTCTCATCAGATTTCTGTCAAAAACGCTGAGAGTAAATAAAATTGCCATGAAAATTAAAGAATTTCGCCTACACTTAGTTGCTACACCCTTTTGTCCCACTGTACTTCTACCCTTAGTCATTTTTAATTGTTTTCCTGCATCTGCAAAATTGAATTTTATTCGTAAAATTCATTTCAAAACGATTCTGATGATGATTACTTTGTAAAAATATTTTCCAAATTGGCATTTAAAATTATTTGTTGTTGTTGCTGTTGCTGTTTAAAATAAAACAACAACAACAATTTCATATAAATTTCTTATAAATTAAAACAAACAAACAAAACGTCTTGTTAAACAAATTGAACCCCAAAAAAAAAAGGAATTTTTTTTTGAAAGCAAAACCATTTGTTGCCAACCTCAGCATCAGCATCAGTTGATTGGCGAATAATTTATGAAAAAAAAATAATTTTTTTTTTAATAAATATTCTACGCTGGTTTATATCAATTAGTTTTGATCGCAGTGTAAATATGATAAAAATTTAAAAAAAAATAAATTAAAATGAAAATATGAAATGAAAGGAATTTTTCCTAATAAAACCAAAGAAAAAAAAATAAATTTTTAATTGAAAAAAGAATGAAAATTTAATTGTCACAACTAAATTATAATTGTTGCAACAAATTTGTTTTTATTTCAGTTTGTGCAACATAAACCATAACCGCAAATATAATACATGGGAGTTTCGTGGAATAGCCGCTAAAGAAAACAGGTGAGTAAGAAAACCACGAGAATAATAAACAAATGCCGGTAAAATAATCGAAATCACACACACACATATATATAGAAACACTATATAATAATAATTATTAAAATAGGAACAATGAGTCAGTGTTTGTTTGTGTTCTTGGAACAACTAAATCCTGTAATCGTTAGGTCCAGTGCAGGCAAGCTCCTTTTCATCTTCATGCTCTCACTAGCGTGTGGGATATTATCACTCGAACGACCAAAACGAATAGGATTTGAGCATGGTAGCCGTTATTTATTGTGATTGGAAAGATAATTTCAAAAATTTTTCTGCCGTACCCGAGTATATAACAACAACTTGCTCAGGAAAAGAAGGCAGATTATGGAGATTTGCAGAGAAACAATTTATTCGAGACTGAAAGGAAAAGTTTCATTATTTTCTTGTATTTTACTTACTTGAGTTACTTAGTTGGTTATTAACAATCTGATTAGCGGATTTTGGCCAGTTGGTCATAGAATTTTCTGAATGAATGGTCCTTCCAACGCAGAATAGGTCGGCCTCTACGCCGACTAACGTCATGTCGCCAATTAGCGGATTTTGTCCTGCTTTAATTCATCCTTCCAGGCATTTCAGCTTCCTACAAACTTTGGCCAGTTGGTGACATCAATCTATGACCGAACTTTGGTCCTTCCAACGCAGACTAGGCCGGCCTCTACACAATGGCCAATATCGCCAATTAGTGGATTTTGGCCTGCTTTAATTTATCCTTCCACGAGTTTAAGCTTCTTGCGAGCTTTGGCCAGATGGTGACACCAATCTATGACCGAACTTTGGTCCTTCCAACGCAGAGAAGGTCGTCTTCTACGCCAACTTACGTCATGTCGCCAATTAGCGGATTTTGTTCTGCTTTAATTCATCCTTCTAGGCGCTTCTGCTTCTTGCAAGCTTTGGCCAGTTGGTAACACCAATCTATGACAGAAGTTTGGTCCTTCCAACCCAGTCTAGTTCGGCTTCTACGCAAAATACCCCCCAAATACCTCGCATCTAATACCCGTTCCACTCGAGGATCCTCTTATATCCGAATGACATAGACGAGCTAGCGTAACCGCTGGTTGTTAATGCGCTGCATAACGTCCATGTTGTTGAGTATAACGTCGTTGTGCCTAGAATAAAATATTCTTTTTGTTTACAAAACTTTTTACCCTGCAAGCCTGTAAGCTCGTAAAAGTTCATGGCCAACTGTGTGTATCTTTATGACTGGTGTTAGGCTTCTACCGTAGCCTTTGGTCTGTTACACGAACGCAATCTTATTTACATTCACCTTGTAATTGGCCAGTAAGTGGCTTCACAGTAACTAATAATTTCCATATCTCGGAGATATTACAATTCTGGAGAAATATGTGCCGTTTTTTCTTTAAATTTTGAAATTTTTTCTTTTGAATTTCCGTGTTTGTATTGAAACTTTTTCTGGTTTTCTAGGGGACTTAAAAAAGTAAAAAAAAAAATGTCGAAAATATTCTCATTACATCTGCTTTAAGTGATAACAGGAAATAAGGAAAATATTTCCTTGACATTCCTCATTACATTTCTGGTTAAGTGAGGCGTGAGGCATTAATTTATTCTCGCTGGCCATTCTCACTTAGGCTAACGTTATTAAATGGCAACCGGAAACGAATTCTTAACATTTTTGCTGTTTACATGGCAGCAGCATTGCTGTTATGTTTCCACTTTAAACGGTTTCTTAATAATTTTCCAATTATTGTGCTTCTTTTTGGTTTTTAATATTCCATGAGATTGTTTTCAATTTTTCCGTTTAAATGGAAACCAAAAAATAAACAAAACAGGAGGAAAAAAATATTTTCTTTTTTTTATTTAAAATGTTTTTGTTCCATTTTCATTATTTACATTTCGATGTGTGTGTTTGTGTGTGGGTGTGGGTGTGGGTGTGTATGTGTTGTAATATTTGTTTGTATTTGTTTTCTGTTTTCATCCTGTAATTACTTATGTGCCCACTAAGCAATGCGGCCATAACAATAGAGCCTCACAATAGCCGAACAATGAATGAACAATTGTTCCCCATTCAGATCACTTTATTGACCTGACCCTCAGTTGAAAATTGGAATTTTTTTTGTCTGTAAAGAAAGAAATGAATGAATGAATGTTTTAATAAATTGTAGAGGTAGGCAACCACAGGTGCTTTGTTTATTTTAAACAATTTATTGCATGCGTTAAATGAAAACATTATTAATATTTGACCGTTGAATGAGTGTTAAGTGTAAATTACTAAATACTTGAAGTATTCGAGTTCATTAATTATTGACAAAGGAGAGTGTAAATAATGTTTTATTCTTTGTTCTTTCACTCTTTGGTAGGGTAACAACCAGGGTCAAACGCGACATTAATAATCTCATCATAAAATAATTGAAAACGTATTTTTGGCCATTTAAAGTTATAAGCCTTGGACATGTTAATGTGCCGTTTTTTCCATTCAATTATTTCATTTGACCTTTCTTGTGTTTGTTTAGAAATAAATTCTCTTTTTTTTTTGTAACTTACCCAACCCTATTTTGATTTACCATACCAACATACCCTACCTATAGCATTGCGGGTTTGGTTTGTGAAACCTGAATGGTTGTCATTGTATTTATTTATCATGGATCTGCCGTTACGTTACGTAACAAAAATGATGTTAGTCTGGAGATGAAGCGTAGGATCACTTTTGCCAACAGGTGCTAGAATAGTCTCACTTATGCTTATGCACTTATCCATGTATGACAGTTCATCCAGATCCTCCATGTAGTAGACACCCAGGTGCCTCTTTCTCCTCCGACAAAGTGTCGGGCTTGTGCACAGTAGGTAAAGAATGGTCTCATCCTTCTCCTCATCTCCACAGCTTCTGCAGAAATCATTTGCAAGGTGTCCAAGACCAATACGTAATAATCCTCATAACAGTGCTGAGCTTACTTCTTTGGATTTCAAGCAGAGCCGCCGCTCGCCTTCTCTCCAGCCTTGGTCAGATTTTCTGCGCCGTTCTGTCCATGCCCGAGGCTGCCCGTATACTGTTGACATGGTCCAAGTACGTACCCAAAGGGATCCCTAATGCAGAGAATTCATCAGAGAGTTCGATAGTCGTGCCCCTTCTGGAGCGTTTCTTAAAAATCTGTCGTTCGGAATCGACTTTAAACTGTAGGTCCCACCACTCATGTATAAAAATTAACGTACACAACATTAGTTGTGTGAGAAGCTGGGTTGTAATGACTGAAGAGTTGCAGTCACCAATTATGTATGCATAATACGTAGGATTGGTGATGTGTAGAGGTGCTAGAATGCTGTGACCATATGATCAATTGTCCTGTGCTCTCGAGCTATATACGATAACCCTATAATGGTTCTCCCGATCTTGTCGTTTGGTGTTAGTAAGAATGCACTCCCTACTCCCTGGTAGTTGATACACTATTTCCTTCTGAAATCCATTAATACCGCATAGGTCTCAAGTTTGTGTTCTGATGATTCATCCACCTGATTACAGAAGCTTTGATTCGATGCTTATCTTGAACAAGTACTTCTTTAGTCTACAGTGTCCTGCAGTTACGTTTGAATGGTTTTTTCTTTTTGGTTTGAGAAGACTTTCCCTGTCTCTCGATCTTTTTTTTACCGTGAATACTTTTCCGTCTATACCTTCCAACTACACAAAAAAGGTTCTGGCCCTATCAACATCGTAGCAGCTTTCTTCCCTCTTCGCCAGTTCATCTGTCTGCCTGTTCAGTGCCATGAATTGCATCTGCGTACATAGAATCTAGTTTGAGGTTGACTCTATTTGCCTTGCCTAGCTGATTCAGCTTGCGGAGCGTATTCTCTTGTTAACCCAATATGAGCCGAGTAATCGAATGGCAGCCTTTCTGTCAAATACTATCGCCTGTCGTTTAATGGCGTAGACTCTCGCCTTGGGTATGTGTTAGGGTTCTTTGTAATTATAATAATAAAGTAGAGCTTCCTGTAGTCGTAATTGATAACGTATGCTATTCTAATTCGAATGTATTTTATATTGTTGTTGTTGTTATTGTTATACTAAGAAAATAAACAAATCAAAATAGAAAAAAACAAATAAATAAAGTCCAAATAGATGAATATATTCCATAATAATAACGAAGAAGAAGAAGAAGAAGACGTGACAATACTACAATGAAATTGAATCCTTGATAGTGAAACTTGATATATTTACCACACAATCAAAATACGACAAAAAAATTAAAAAGAAAACAAAAAATACCATTCATTAGAAGAGATTTATTGAAAACATGCTAAGGATTGGTCTTCTTCTTCTTCTTCTCCATAACTGACCTTTTTAGTATGCAAGGGTCTGGAAATGTATTGAAATTGATGAAGAGATTATGACGCCATAACAACTGCGGGAGGCCATTAACAGCAGTTTGTTAATTTTGAGGAAGGTTTGGGTTCGAACAAAAACAATATTTTGAAAATAACTAAAGAATCCATTAACGGATATTATTTTTAGCATGTTGACACATAAAAAAACCAAAAAAACAAGGAAAAAACTTCTACATTTCTTAACATTAAAATTGTGTAACAATAACACAAAATAGTTGTGCAGGACTTTATTTAATTTTGAAATTAAACAAAGAAAACTAAAAAAAAACATTTTTAAAAAATTATTTAAAAAAAAAATTCAGAAAAGAACGTGAAAAATTGTTGGTAACATCAATCAAGCAACGATTTTAAAATGTATGAAACCAGCAAGATTCCATCAAAAATAAGGAAATTCCAATTCTGAAGAAATGTTCTTGTGCCATACTATTCTGGACGCTCTCCATCTGTAAAGAATACCTCCCATGTTGTCTCCCAATCCTATTGCCCTGACAAACTCCAGTGTCTTGTACGGTGTCAATATGGAACACATCAAAGTGTTTCCTTTCGGTATACATTTACACTGCACAGTCCCCATGCTCCTCATCACAGAATCTTCCAATTCTGAACAAGTGTTCTTTGTATCTCCAATGCTCTATCAAAAGGCCCATTACTACTCTCAGCCTGTTCCCGGATAGTCTGTGGTAGATGTTAGATTGCCTCAAAATCATTTGGTTAAAGAACTATGTCTGTCTATCTCCATCTTGCCATTCACCAAGTAGATCCGTAAAAATATCTCTTCTCATGCTACAGAAAGCTTCTGGTCCTATTAGTAACGTCACCTTGCAAACATATCAAACTGATATCCGATTTCTTGAGTTGCATATATCATTTGTCCAGCTAGTCCCAAACTATTTTCTCCTTACCGTATGTAAATTTATTTGCTGTACTGTACTCTCAATTGTTCAAATTTATTTGTTTTGGTTAAAAAAAAAGAAAAATTGAAAGGAAAAGGAAAAACGAAAACGTTTACAATACTTTTTTTTTAATAACTTAATTTAAATAAATTGCTGTTGCTGTTGTGGCTAAAAGAATAGAAACATTTTTTTGTGGTTATTTATTAACACAAGGCTACCAGAAAAGAAAGAAAAAAATGAAAGAAAAAATAAATTTTTTAATAAATTGATTGCCCATTAATATTGTCGGTGCTGGTGGTGGTGGTGATATGAAGAGAAAGGAACTCTTCTCCCCTATTTTCGCCTTTTTTTTATTCATACAAGTAACGAAAGAAAAGTTTACTTTTGTTTTTATTGCTGTTCCCAGGAAAATTTAAAGAAAATGAAAATATTTTTTTGGGAAATGCATCCGTACCGAATTAATTATTATTGGTGAACTCATCTAATTTTTCTCCAATAGATGTTTCCGTTGAAGTTTTTCCTTCTCCTTTATTTCATATTTTGTTATTTTTATCCTTTAACTTGTAATTTAGAGGGGGGTTGGTTTCTGGTTAAAAAAAAAATGTAAATTCCATTCATAAGAGTTCATGAATTTTTTATTTTTTAATTTTTTTTTTTTAATTAATTAATTAGAATACAATTACAAATTATATTATAACTATTACGAGAGCAGCCTTACATAGCTCTTATGCTCGGTGTAGTGTAACAACTGTGTAGTGTAACAACTATGACTCTGTGGTGGGAGTCGAATGATGAAATTTTATTTTCTTTGTGGTACTTTAAAGATTTTTTTGATTTAAAAGGATTTGTGAATAAAAATATATTTTTTTTTGGTTTTAATCCTTCCTTTTTAGGAATTTATAATTTTGGAAAGATTTTTTATAGGTTCTTGTTTTTATAGTAAATTTTGAGGAGGAAGTTTTTGTCCACAATTGTTTTTTTTATTAATAATTCTCACTTTCGTCTATCTATTGTGAGTATCCTATATACATACAATGTCAGACAAACAATTACGAATATTCAACAGTAGTTCCTGGTGGGAAATAAAACACGTCGGCATTTGAAGTGTAGCACACTACCAGCTAAGCCATCGGGTTTTGTGAAAGCGAAATGATTTTTTTCATAATGAATTTTAACAATTAAAACCAAAACGAAATGAAACGAAAGCGGCTAATGATGAAGGAAGAAAAACTTTTGTGTTGTTAAATCAAGTTCTCGGAATACATTAACGGTGAATATAATTTAGAAAGGAAAAAAAAAACCTGATGATAAAATGCCAAACTACAAAGTTTTGCTGCCATTCTATATACATATATACTGTATATGTATACTGTACATGGCTGTTATTAGGTGTGCTGTTGATATTATTGTTTATTTATTCAAAAGTTTTTCTAAAAATTTTATCTGCAAAAGAGATACAAAAAGGAATTGCGATGCCCTGGAGTTACAAAATATTTTCAATTTAAACACCAAATAACAAAAGTTAAAGCAAAGTTAATATTATGCTTTACTTTTTTATTTATTCTTATTTATTTATTTATTTGTTTAATTCAATTTGAATTAAATTAAAATAACATAAAAATTTAAAAAAAGGTTTTTCTTTTTTACGAGACCGTAAAATACATTTTTTTTGTGGAACTATCTTCCTATTTATTAACAGTACTCAGTTAAAAACTGAGTTAAACTGTTATGTTCTGATCTCGTAAGATCTAGTGTAGTTATCCCTAAAATACAAAGAGTATCTGTGGTACAGTGAGTTAGTACTTCTGTAATCGGTACGCGCCGCCCGATAAGGCAGTCTAGTGCAAGCCACCGTTGATACGCTCCAGCGTGAACGTGTTAAACTAGGTGTTGATGATTGAAAGTTTCTTGGCACTCATGCTATAAACACAATAAACGCAACGCAGCACTTTTGCAATGTCAGCTTAAAGAAAAAGACAACAGCAGTAAAGCATAAGCAAAACAAATAAAAAATAAGGAGTTCAATAATTCTTTTTTAATGGAGCCACTAAAATATATTTACGTGTTTTTAACACTCATATTGTATGTATTGCGTTTTTAAAACCTCTTTTTTATTGTATTGACAGCACTGATTTTCTCATTGCCAGCACACATACTCTCAGCAGTGGCAGTAACTAAATCTCTCATTGCTGCGAATAAAAATAGAAATTAGCCTAATGCGAAGCAGCAGCTTTGTCGTTTGTTGTCGTGTTGCCTCTAAATTCTATTTTTGAGAGTTTGTTGTGTTTGCTGCGCGTGCTGCGTCCATTGTGTTTGCATATGAATTCAATTGCAATTGCAAAATGAATGCAGAATTTTAAATTAAAATTGAAAAAAAAAAATAGAATTTTTTTCCTATAGTTTTATTGATTGAGTCTTTCTTTACTGATGTAATGAAAGAAAGTTAGAAATTCAAAGGAAAGAGAAAAAAGAGTAAAACATGCACTCTGTCTAAAAGAGTAAACATCAACCAGAAAAACAACAAGAAGCCTGGGTATTAAATTTTCTTGGCTAATTGAACATGAGAAAATGTTGTATTTTCTCTACTCATACTTGAGAGTATTATTGCCCATTACAAGGCCTAACTACCACAATGCAAATTAATGTAAGCTCATGTGTAATTGTGTGTGTGCGAGGGAGAGAGAGAGAGAGGGAATATACAAGTGTAGGACTATTTCTTGCAGGTTATTTAATTAAATTTTATCACATAAATACCAACAACATCAACAACAATAATAATGATTTGAAAGAATTTTGCAAAAGTAATAACACGCTCCTAAAAGGCTCACACACACACACCCATTCTATTAACTTATCAAGTTTTCAACACTCTTACTGTCGTCGTCTAATCCTTTTTGCTTTGTCTCTCTCTGTCTCTCTCTCTCTGCCTTATACAGCTTTAAGTGTGACATGGTTTGTTTAGATTTTTTTGTTGTTGCTTTGGTTTGAAGAGAAACTGAAAACATCGAATTTCAAATAAAAGGCAGTGACTACTTGAAGAGTATGAACGAACAACACTATGACTTGTCATCATATTTCAATTGAGAGGACATTAACAAGGGCAAGTATTATGTGTTGTATGGAAAATTAAAAACAAAATTCGAAAAGCGAAAATAACGTGGTGGTTTCTTATTATTGGTTTCGCATGAGAGCAAGCAGGAGTGGTGGCAAGGGGTGCAGGGGTTTGGTTTTTTATTTTGAGTTCAAAGAAAAATCTATGTGACCTTGGTTTGTGCTTTCAATTTCCTTATTTTCTTTCTTGTTTAATTGTATTGCCGGCAACTGTGGTTTTTTATGTTTTTCGTTTTGTACAGTGCACAGTAAGAGCGTTACTCACCACATGCTTTTAAAATTAACAAAAAGGAAAAAAATAGAAGAAGAAGAAAAACGCAAATAAATATGAAATCTAAGAGATGCCTATGCGGTACTCAAAGTTATCGTAATAATTTTAATAACATTTCACAAACAGATTTATTTTTTAAATTTGTTTCCCCAATAAATTGCATTTTTACACACTAGCACCCTACCCTACTCTCTACTTGAAGTAAGTAAGCCGAGATAACCTCGTTTAATTTATTATAAAAGCCCTTAAAAGTCAGTAGCTTAAGATGGAATTGAGTTCATTCAGAGTTTTTCATTGTTCTTGGCAATCTGTTGATTGTAAAACAGTAACTCCTGCCGGCTAAAAATCCCAAATCTTAAGCAAATTATTAAGTGAGTACTCCTCCAGAATTTAATGAAAATCTTTCTGTAACTGCCTCCATCTCCATTTTCGTAAATTTGATCCAAAACACGATATCAACAATAAATTTCTGCGCAGTTAATTTAAAAGTTAGCATATAAAATAGAATTTTACTCATAAGACGTTAACTTTTGTT
Source organism: Sarcophaga subvicina (assembly GCA_936449025.2). NCBI lineage: Eukaryota > Metazoa > Arthropoda > Insecta > Diptera > Sarcophagidae > Sarcophaga > Sarcophaga subvicina. Next base: position 2,055,533 of record OW388084.2, read on the forward strand.
TTCATAAAATCTGCATATCTGAAAATCATTTGGAGAGGTAGGGTATCCTACAGTGTAACATAAACGATTGAAGCTTTTTTTGTAAAATATTGTGCAAGAGACGGAAAACGAAATAAAAATGATTGTAAAACATTTTGAAATCATAAAATGTCAAATCTAACTGTTAACCTAAGTATGAGCCATTTCACACTAAAGAGTGAAGTAGAAGGAAAAGGAAATTCCACATTTACTTGAGTATATAATTTAAAAGTACTTGATTTCAGGAGTTTATTGTAAAATATTGGCACAATAAATAATTGCAGGCCTTTTATGTTTCTTTTTTTTTTGATCAAAAGCGGAATGCCCCATATAGAAAAACCAAAGAAAAACATGAGACTGTTTTTTCGCTGTAATGAAAACTTTTAATTTTATGACCCAATTTTCTTTTTTAACTTTTTCTTATATGTTGTTGTTGTTGCTGTTGTTGTATTTTATTATTGTTAATACTGCCACAGCCATTGCCATTGTAATTGCTGGCGCTGTTACTCATCTCCTGCTGTTGCTTGATGTTCATTTGTCCTGTAACGCTGTCATTCGTTCATTCATTCTTCTATTTCGGCGTGCAACAACTTTAAACATAAAAACCTTCTGTGCTATCATAACATGGCTAAATGACTTTTTATGCCGCAATACACGCTATCTGTACATACATTTGAAGAAAAAAAAATACCAAATAAAAGTAGAAATAAAAGTTTAAATTCTACTTCTAGACCCACTAGTAAACACAAGAAAATCGTAAAAGTAATGAAATAAAACGCGAATTGCGAATAGCAATTGAAATTTGTTTGCAAAAGTAAAGAAAGAAGAAAAGAAAGAATGAAAGAAAAGAGCAACAATCACATCATTTTTTGCTTCACTGTGGGGCATGTCAGTCATAAACTGGAGGGAAAAAGTTTTAATAGCATCGTTATAATCATCATCATCATCAACAACCATTAATAATAATGGGGGGAAATAAAAGTTTAAAGTCAAGGGAGGGCATTGCAATGCACTCGTTGCGTAAAGAATATTAAAAAAACGTTATTTTTTTAACTTTTCGCTTCTTCGTTTACTTGTTTTGGATTTTAATCAAATTTTTATGGATTTTAATTCCAATTTCTTTTGGGTCACTTTAAGGGATTTCGAACACATTTTTGGGAATTTAATTATTTCAGTTACACAACTACGGTCTTAATGGCAATATCTAAGGGAGGCATGATGACAAGGATGACACTTGCAATTTTGCTTCCAATGGCTGAAATCAAAGCAAATGTGGGTGATGTATACTTCCCTTGTGCGAGTCTGCTTTGCTCAGTTGTTTACTATCTCATCTCATCATTGCCAATACATTCACCTTCATCCTGATGTTGACTTGCATTTCTTGTGTGTGTTCATTTTAAATAGAATTTCTGCCACAAAATCTCATTGAATTCTGTGTTATCCTACAGAATAATATTTTCATTGCCACGGCATACTTGTTATCCATTTTACCGCAATTCATCTAATTGCCCTTCACACATTTCATATTACATTTCATTTATGGTGTGTTTTTCGTAATTAAATTCTTGGGTATTTAGTTGTGATGATGAATTTAAAATGTAGGCAGACATGTATGCATGTACGTGTATGTATGTATGGAAAGAACTGACATTCAGTTTCATTTAATATTTGAGTATTATACCCTACCTCCAACCACATTGCTTTGTTGAATGCTTCGTATAGACTTTAATTAAGAGTATTAGAAAGGGCGTAGGGGGGTGTGGTTGTGTGGTAACTTTGGCATTTCGGGTTATTGAGTTGCTTGTCCAAATACTAAAATGTTTAGCTAAACAGTGCAGTTTGGAAACTTACAAAAATTATATTTCAGAAATTGTTTGTCGTTTTTTTGAGTTTTTAAAACTTCTAATATTTTTTTAAATTTAGTTTATTTATGCTGAAATCAAATTGAGTATTATTTTGTTTTAATTTTTTATTATTTGATGTATGAAGTATAAAGGCTCAGTTAGCCGACCGTAACGGAATGTAACTGCAACAATAAGAAACAGCTGATGTATAAAGCAATACGAATGGTTATAGAAATGTAATGCAACGAATTAACAGCTGATAACAGCTGAATTAAAGAAAATGAAAATGCCATATTAAATGCGATAAAAGTTGTGCACTAAAGAAGTTTTTAAAATTAAAATCTAAAGTCGTTAAAAATTTAAGAAACTCAAACCTACCTATACACATATCTTCTAAATCCATATCTTTATTTTTAGTTTTCGTAATATTTATGACATTCAATATTCGTTTTTTGGTTTGTTTACTTAAAAACATATGACACGTTTTTACGTTATATAATTACACTTACATTTTTACGTTAAGTAGACGTTACTGTTACACTCCGTTATAGTCGGCTAACTGAGCCTTAAGTTAATATTTGTTGCCATTTTTGGGAACGTGCCTTTGGTGTCAGATTCTAAGGAATAAGCTTGTTACACACCAGATGATGGTGCACAGAGTATTTCTTTTATTTTTATTTATACTGTTCCCTCCTTTGCTTTCTTGCCAATCACTTTGCAGTTTTTGTACTCTCTGGCCTGTCTATTTAACAGCCAAATATTTGAAATTTCCTTTTAAAATACTTTTGCCTTATGGGCCCTCTTCTTAAGAGTACTTTCTAGTTTCCCATTTTTCCGTTTCCGTTTCCGTTTCCATTTCCATTTTAATTTATGTTTGTTTTGTAAAACATATTGAATATTAAAAGGGGTATTAAAAATTTTCTCCGTTTTTTTTCCAAACCTATTATTTTTATTTATTTGCATATTAAAAGCATTTATTTCAACACCCCCTTCTTTATTGTTCGTAAATATATGTATATTTTGAAGCTTTTTTATGTTTCAATGTTTTCTTATGATTTTATTTAAATATTTAAATAAATTTTTTGATTTTATTTTTCTATCCTTTTGCTTGGGGATGCGTAATCATACCAATTTAGTTTTTATTTTTAAGCAATAAATGCTTGTAGTTTTGAAATGTATTTTAAGGAAATTCTTCCATACAAGTTTTTGTTTATTTTATCTCAGAGGAAAATAAAATTACCATGAAATTTTTTTTTCCAAAAATCTGTTGTTTGGAGTCGACTTTAAACTGTAGGCCCCATAAAAAGAATTTTTTTTTTGGTTTTTTTTCAATTTTATTTTAGGGATTGTTTTATACTGCTTATAAGTATTTCATTTTGTTTAATTTTTAGTTGTGTGCTTTTATTCCGAAATATATTTTCTTAATATTGAATTGTTATTGAGAATAATATTTGTTATTGAGTATTAATAAGTCGCAACGCGTGCCGTGCATATACGACAGTCACTTGGTATATCATATCGGCTGACGGCATATAAATACGGCAGTTACTTATTGGGCCACAAAGACTAATGCCGCATATACATGGCAATCATTTATTTGTTCACGGTTCGCTTGCATTCTCGTGAACGATGCCACAGTATGTATGATCACTTGCGCCGTCATTAAAAATTGCACAGTATGGCTAAGGTGCACCTTCGCGAAGTGGTTAATTTATAGCTTGGCCGTGTTGCTCAATTTATTAATAAATAATCTAAAATAAGTTCAATTTACTATTTTATTATAGAAAAATTCCCATCCAATTTATAAAATATTTGCGGCAGAAATTTTCCACAATCGCAAGCTACTCTTTTTTATACTTGTTTTTGTGTTCAAATAATACGCCTACTTTCATTGAAAAATATAAATTATTCATGAGCACAACGGCATACATACATAGGTCTACCTTACTATGAGACATTTTTAATTTATATTTTTAACTCAAAGGAAATATAGAGTGTCAATCACTTTGTGAAAATCCTAAAAATTTATCAGAGTAAAAGTTTTTTTTTCTTTCTTTGTAAAGAAACTTTAATGAATTTTTTATTGATAACATATTTTTAGGTGTTCGGATATGTGTTTATCAAAAGGGTATGCCATAGGGCGTTTTTAAATTAGAGGGTATTGAGCTCTAGAGGCTGGCAGATAAGAATTATTTTCAAACAAACTATGTTTTTCTATCTTATCTTTCCAAAAAAATCAAATTTTTTTGTGTAGTGTAGGATGCTTTTGGCCCTAAAATGTGTACCGCATTCACTTTGAGTTGTTATTGTCATCACAATAAATTTATTTAAACATCTCTTGATGGTTTGGCTTTCAATAGCAACTTCTCATGCAATATCACCAGCAAACCCACCAGTATTGTTGCGATACTCCTCCATGTGTAAACAACCACCAAAAACACTTGAGGAAATTCTTTTATTTTGTAACACAATTTTATTCAAGTGGCACTTGTTGGGGTGGCATCAGCATAAATATTGCGTTTGTCATGGTACTCGTTGTATTTAATACGATTTTTATTTGTGGCGGTACTTGTGCGACCCATTTTGATCCTAATCAGAATTCCAACACAATCTAATAAACAAAGTTAACATGTGCGTGCCAATAAAAATGAAATGAAAGTCTTTAGTTTTTTCTTCCATTTTTTCATCTTTAAATTTTAAAATTTATCAGCACAAAAGAAGTGAATGAAACATGTTTCAAAACTCTTTCATGTTTTTTTCTTTCTCAATTCTTGACATAAGCAAGTGTTAAACGGAACGATAAGGAGGAGATGATTTCAAATTTAATATACGTATGTATGTGTTAAAAGTTAAATAACTTTTATTTGTTTTATTTTGTTTTAATTAAATAAAAGGAGAATTTAAAAAAAATTTGACGCCTTGGAAATTTAAAAAGAGAAACAATAAAAGAATTTGTATCAGAGATCAGCAATGCGTACTCAAAAAGATGAGTAGAATCGAATCATACTCAGAATTTCTGATACTCATACGCATTCATACATAATTGGCCATTACAAGCCTTCAGTCAGGATTACGGCCTAGCTTCTCACAACATTTAATTTGTGCGGGACTAACAGTTTAAAGTCGACCCCGAACGACAGATTTTTGAGAAACTTTTCATGACAATTTTATTTACTCAGAGAATTTTTGCCAGGAATCTGCTGAGAGGAAGTCGCCGAAAAAATATTATAACAAAACAACTGGCATTTTGGTGTTCCCTTCTTTCCTATCATTTTATCTCGAATGTGCGTAAAATTTTAATTTAAATGTTTCATGAAAGTCTTGAAAAGCCTAAAAATATGCTTCAATTTTTGTTCTTTTTTAAGCCTTTGCATATGCTTTGATTTTTTTGCATCGTCTTAAATTGCGCACATGCCTTTCGCGGAAATATCATAATATTGTGCTAAATAAATAAAAAGAAAGTGCGGGAGAGGTAAGGGATATATATAGACAGACAGAGAATGAGGGAAAGAGAACATATTGGTAGAATCATTTCGTTAATCGACCCATCCATCATCTATTTATCTACAATATATAAACTGTAATCTACTGGCATCCTAATTTCCTTTCCAATTTGTCACATTCATGTAGATTTGAATATGGATTGATTCCATTCTGGATCTCTTTGATGAGACGTTGATAATGGATTTTTTTACAACACCTTATACCATATCATCCATGTGTTTATTTATTTTGTGTTTGTTGCTGTTCGAGAATAATGAAAATTTTTCAATGTGCACTTAAGTATACCACGAGAAGAGTTTTACTGTCATTTATTTGATTTTAAATATTTTTCTTCTTCTTCAGAATCCATAAACAAATAAATAACAAGAGAGTTTAAGTTTGAAGCATACTTTAGGGGGTTATTTAAAAGTTAATACATGTGCATACTTATATGAGCGTGTGTGTGTTCTTATTGAATAGATTTCAAGGTTATCAACTCAAATCATAACCAGTGACTGGAATTTATTATAAAATAATGAAAATAATGGCATCCACATCAAAAAAAAAAGACCCTTCATCAGGACGTTTTTCCTTTAACGAAAACTAAAATATTGCGAAATGTTTAAAGCATCACAGGAGGGGAGTAAATAAATCGATTTATTTTTCAATGTGAAGAGAATACAAAACAGGATATGTTAAGCAGATTATTGCTTTTTAGTATTACCTTAAAATATGCTACAGAATTTTCTTTCATTTATTTGCACACATGCCCATAAACATGAGAGCGAGAGAGTGAGTGAGTGAATGATTGAAGGCATGAATGAATGAATCAACGAATGACACAATTAAAAACAACGTACTCAATCAACTGAAATGGCATCCAGCTACACAGAAAACAATGATGCAGAAATATTTCAATGTGAACTTTTTCCAAAAAAAAGCAAAAAAAAAAACAAAAACAAAACCCGAGAATATATAAATATTTGACGTTCAATGTCAGCTAAGAATGTGAAAAGACATGGCGGAGGGACGGGCGGTTGTAAAAGTTCTGGAAAATTCGAATGTCAGTAAATGTATCACAGTTTAAGGGGAAACAAAAATTCTTACGGGTTTAAATAAATACGAATATCGATGGAATGTGCATTGCAAACGAATATTGTGATTAAAGAGCAAGTATTTCTTAAAATGCAAAAAAAAAACAAGATTCTCAATTACGATTTTACGAACATTATTGTCAGTATAATTTACAGAAAGTTGTTCAAAACCAGGGGCACGAGTTGGTAAAAGAGAGTTAAGAGGAATTACTCTGCTTAACAACATATACAAGATACAGGTAAACTTTATACAGTGAAGGCTTTCTAGTAAGATAGAGAAAAATCTACGAGGCAAAGTGCAGGTTTCCGGTCAAACAGGAGCTGCGTAGACTAAGCCAAAACTCTACGCATTATAGTAGAATAATCTCTTTAATGGCGTACTCTCCTGTTCTTAGATTTCAAGAAAGCCTTCCGTACCATCAGATGTACTGTCATATTGAAAGCATTGAGAAGAAAAGAAGTATCCCAAAAGATAATACGTTCATCAGAGCTATGTATGTATGAGGATCCAGAACACTCAGTTTTTTACAACGCCACTATAAGTCAACTATTTCACATAAATGATGGAGTAAAAGGACACTGGCATCTTGATTGTCGCCCTTACTCCTTAAATTGAACTCCACTTTTCTGTTAGTGAATGCTTCATTACCTGTTCGTTTTATTTACTTTCCATTTACTTACTGCGTTTCAGCATTCAAGGGTTCTCTATTATTTTAGTTTCCTGCACCTTTAGAAGCTTAATACAATAAAATCTTGTTTGGTTATGTGTGTGTGTACGTGTTGCTTTTTTTTAATAGTCAAATTTCCTCTTCCCTTTTACAATTATTTTTGCCTTGTGGGCATTTCCCAAAAGATTCTCTTTTCCATTTATATTTTCATTTAATGACGTGTGTTTTGGAAACCATAACAAAATGGGGAAATTTCAAAAAAAAAAAAAAACGACAATAACAACAATTATATTTATTTACATACTAAAAGGATTTTTTTTCCTTTTCTAAATCCATTGCCTGTAAATTAATTCACTATCGTAGGTAAACAAACTGTTTAAAATGGTTTACGTATAAATGCTTTGAAGTAAACATGTATTATTTCTGTTTTTTTCTTGTTTGTTTTGTAATTGTTGTTGTCTTTTTTTCCAAAGAGAGAGAGAAAGAGAAAATTTCCTTTGCGAGAGTATTTTGCACGTTTCACACACACATTGTACGTACATATGTATGTATGCACGTCATTAACTACTAAATAAAATTGGCTTAAAAAAAGGAAAGTTTATTTACATTGAAATGAATTGGGTGAGTAAGGGGTGAAAGAGAGAGAGAGGGAATATTTTATTTGGCATCTATGTGGCCTTTTCATAAATATTTTAGTTTGCTTTCTACTTGGTTTATGCTATTTTGGCACGATGCTGCACATCGACCGTAAATAGAATTTTAATTGTTAAATATGCTAAAAATTTCTTTTTATGAAATGCTAACATTGTAAATAAATACATACAGTATGATTTTTAGGGGGGTACGTATAATTATCTGTGTGACTGTATGTATTGCAATAAGTCTGTATCAGCATTAAAAATACTTTGAAGAAAAATCCCCCCTAGCGTTGTACATTATATTGTAGATTTCGTACATCATATTTAAATGGATAAAATGTAGAATTTATTTCAAGGTATTTAGGTTGCTTATGAAAATTATGATTTAAATATTTAAATGAGGCTGATAAATGATTTGCTTGCCGTTCATGTTAGTTTTGAAAATTATACGATGTTTTCTTTTTGTTTGTTTTGAATTCCATTTTATTACTCGCAATGACCCGAACACAAACAGCTAAGCATGTGTGTTTACTTATCTTTGCTTCGCATACCCAACGATTTACATGCGAGAGTAAATAATTCAGGATATTTTCTTAAACAAACATCAGCATTAAACCACTGCAAGGAACTGAAGGAGGCGAAGAGGAATAGAAAAATTTTTTTAAAAATGTTGTTTTTATTTCTTTTCTTTGCGTTTTGAGAAAATCTTTATAACTGTTAACAGGCAGAGAGGTTTGTTTGTATTACAATAATACATATATAAGTATGTATGTTCACAATGTAAATATGATTACAATACAAGATAAATATCCACACCGTAAATATTTATGTAAATATGTATGTATTTATGTTTGAATGCAAGTAAATAAACAAATAACTATAATTTAATAAATGTGCGCAAATACATACATATATACATACATATATTCGTGGAAAGTGTTTTTCTTTTAAATAAATTTTCTTTTAAATAAACTTTACCTCTGCTCGCAATATTGTTCTTTCTGAAATACAGGGTTAGCCATTTTACGGTTTCAAAAATAAGATAGATCAATACTCTATGACCATTTTAAAACACCCTCTATTAAACATAAAGGATAACTCCATAATTTAATTTAAACTTTCTAAGAGGAATAACTCTTGTTCAGGGGGACTATTGTTACTTAACGTACTGTAACGTACTGTACTGTTGCCTGTATGCAGCAAACAATGTCTAAAGGAAATATTTTGTTTTTTTTTCAAAAGAATGACAGCTAGAAGAGTAAGAGGGGGGAGGGGTAAAGAGAGAAAGCAAAATAAATATTTTTTAACAGGAAGCGAGTAAATAATAATAAGTCGAATTGAAAACAGCTGAAGTAATAGTTGAATGAAAAGTATACAATTTCAACTTAATTTTCCTTGTTTTTCTCAATGGACTGCATGAAATCTTCGTTAGGAACTTAATTATTCTTTTCTTTTATTCATGTATATGGTACTGCTTCAGAGATAACATCATTCTCATATTGCATTGCATTATATTTCAACTAAAACAAAGACAAAGAACTTTCAACATTTTCCTCATGAATCATTTGATTTGCAACATCTCATAGCTGATTTCGGAAATTATTGGCCAAAAGGAAAGGGCAAACGGTTAATGAGGTGACGGCAATTTATGCAGATTTGTGAAAATGTAATGTTTTCTAAAATTGTGTTGATGTAAGAACAGAAAAGTTCAAAAGAAAAGAAATAAAAAAATGCAAATTTTCTGCCAATTAAAAATTAAAATTAAATTAAAAAATATTTTTTTTTTTAAGTTTTAATAATTTAAGAAACGATTTTTTTCATAAAATAAAGTTACGATATTCAAAAAGAAAAATTAAATAAAAATATTGTGTCTATAGCACAGCTTAGACCATTACAGATTAATAATACTACTATTGGGACAGTACATATATAATGTTAAGAATCTAGGAGTTTTCTTTAACAATAGCCTTAACTGGTCCAAACATGAAAATGCTATTTGTGGTAAATCGCTTGCCATGTTGCGAAGTGTTTGGCTAACGTAATATTTTACTCCGTTTATTATTCCTATGCTGCTCGCAAAAACATATCTCATCACCACTTTACTGTATGGATGTGAACTATTTTCTAGTTGTGACTCAGTAAGTAGAAACAAACTCAAAATTATTTAAAACAATATAGCCAGATATGTTTATGGTCGTATCTATAAAACATTTTTGAAAATTTGTACTCTGATATACACCTACATAAAATCATCTGTATTGGGACCCCCATTATTTGTTCAATAGATTAGTTGTCTGAAAGACTCTTTTACCACCAATGCAATTGGTCTCTAGAATGAACTTCCGAACAACATACAGCCACTATGCAATGCTAAGCATTTCAAGGCTGCAATAATTACATTTTTTAATGAACAATAATGTGTAAATGTAATTAATTAGCCTATATATAGCAGTACTATTAAATAAAATGATATCTTGTTGTACTGTATTTACGCTTGAGTAAATAAATAAATAAATAAATAATAAAATTATTGGATACAATTATTATTATTTCCAATTTACATCTCATTCCAATTATGTATTCATGTTTGATTATATCGCGCATTTCCCTTTTTGGTATAATTATGCAAATTACGCAAATAACGTGTAAATGATCAAAATCAGAGAGAGAGAGAGAGAGAGAGAGAGAGAGAGAGTAAGATAATAATTAAATTCGTAACGAAGAACTCCGCCAATTAATTGAAAAATACAAGGCAAATTAAGTATAATTTCTTAGAAATGTCCACACTGGCTTATTATTATTTACGATTTTCCTTTTCATTTTGCTTTCTCTCCCTCTCTCTCTCTTTGTCTCTCCAAAAAGCAAAAATTTCCTTTTAATATTTTTTTATTTAAATCTTTATTGTATTGTTTATTACCTGCTGCTTCTTTCTTTAATAAATAATGGCCACCTTAAAAACAGTCATCTTGTACATACTAAAGGAAATATATTTGTAAGCAGGTTTTTTTTTATTTAAAAAAATACATTTGTTATCGAAAATATTTTATATAAAGAAACTTGTTATCGAAAATTTGTTATCGCATTTTTTTTATATAAAGTTTGTTATCATAATAAGGGTTCTTTTATTTGAAAGTTATCACAATTGATAAAGGAGTTTAAGATTACTTATTTACTTGGATAGTTTTCTATTTAGCAAGAGCTGCAGTCTATCTATCAGTCAATAGTCAGTTGGCCTCTGTCGATTCCCAATGTCAAGTCAAACTACACTTGCATCAGAATTCCATTGTAATATAAAAATGCATTTTTCTTCGAAAATTCGCTGTTGTTGTTGTACATAAAATAAATGCGTTGTGCCACGTGCATACCTGTTGTGCTTGTCCATGCAAGAATTTTATTCAAAGGAACTCAACATTGCAATGCATTTGCGCTGCATTGCCTTGCATTTGCATTACAATTGAAACGTATTTTAATAATTTTCGTTGTATTATTAATTTGCATTGCATCGAAACGAAAGGAAACGAACGGAAAGGAAAAATGTGAAAAATATTTTTAAACATGCGATGGTATTGTGGGTTGAAAGGGAATTAAAAAGGTGGCTTATGAATTCTGTAATGAAGAAATTTCGTAAAATTGGTTGTAATATATTGGTGCAGTACAAATATTTTCCATCGTTAACTTGGTGCTACATTCTCTGGCAGCATATCAATTGCGTGCCAATGTAACTTCTTGTGTTTTGAAACCAACAACGAATCAGGCGAATGTTCCATTTTCGAACACCCTAAGAGCGTACATCATTCTAAACAATAGGCGATAAAAGGCAGATATTTTTGCAATCCCTCCCAATCGATGGGAGCGTTTCAAACTATATCATCCAGAACAGTGTTAAGTAGTACTACTAAGACAATACACACTGCACATTGGTATGAAGAACACGACAAAGCTAGGGCAAGGCTAACAATTTTTGGTGGGGATTTCTTTGCATGCGAGAGTGTTATGTGTTTTGTACAACTTTTTCTTTTTTTTAAGAATAACATTCAGAGGATGGCCCCTACTCAGGCAGAGAGTGCATTGTGTTGGAATTAGGAAAATAGGTTATGGGAAGGAGTACAGAGGGCGTAGTGTCCGCAGAGTCCTAAAGAAATACTAAAGAACGAATTCTGTCTGTAATGCAGTGTGCGATCCGCTGGCCAATCTACCACAAACGGATGTGCGCTGTGTAAGAGACGAGCGTTACGTAAGATTATACGATTTCGGGAATAAGTCCTTTATCTCAATAGTAGAGCAAAGTCCGTTGTAGCATTGATAGAACTGTGAAACATAAGCCACATTGCGACAATTCTCCAATGATTAAATAGAGTTGGATACCCTACCGCCATTAATGAGAATCTTCAGTTTCTACTGCTATCGAGAAGTCTTTGAAGCTTGAGTCTGAGGCATCTACCCATACATGAGAGTTGTATTCCATTCTCGGTCGGATACAAATGGTAATGAGGGTCGTAATGAGATGAAGTACTTTTTGCACCGTCGTAGACATTTGAAAAATGTGCTGGGTTCCTGTGAACAACACACTGAATTTTCATGCCCAGAACATCAATATTTACTATACCAACTTTCTTAAAGTTAATGAGTTGCGGTATGGCGTAGTTCGAAATTCTGCAGAATTTTTCACAATTATTTGTATTTTTAGTGATGTGGCGTAAACAGGATTTTGATATTCATGCGATATGTCAATTTATTTGAAATATTCAACATTTTCTTTTAAATTTAAACATTTGTATCATTCATCATTCGTAAAATAAAAGGAAAAAATAAAAAGAAAAAAAAAAAGGAAAGTGAATACGATTACTTGGCACTTCGTGTGGCAAGATTGTGTAATTCTTTCACACTTAAATATGTTTGCTTAACATCTCAGCAAATTAAACAATATTTTATGCAAATGAAAAACAAAAACAAAAGCAAAAACAAATAAACAAATTAAAAAATAATAAATCTACAAACCAGACATCCGCACATACGTACTTACAATATGTGTATAGGAATGTGAATCATTCTGGGTAACTTTTGTAAATTTTTTTCAATTTTTTGTTCACTTCGAATGATTTAAAAGTCATACAAATGATCTCAAAAATGTATTTCATAAGGTTTAGAATCTTCTTAAATCTTTCTAAAGTGGACTTAATTACTCACATTATGAATCAAATCTTGGGTCACAGTTTATATCGTATGATTGACAGATTGGAAGATGTAGACGATTCTTCTAAGTCACCTTTGTTAAGAATTGGAAATCTTATTAAAATATTTGAAATTTCATTCAAATCATACAGAACTACTTGGACTTATTTAATCCCTACATAGCTTTTAATCGAGTCGAATTCTGTAACTCTCCAGATGACTTTTAGAGATTACATGACTATTGTTACGTTTTTACCTTTTTAAAAAGGTTTAAAATATGAGCTCGTAGATTGTAAATAAAATAAAAATAAATCTGTGTTTAGTTTTAATTAAAATTCTTCATTATTTGCACAATTCTGTGTGCCACTGTTCACAACTTTATGTAAACAACAACAATTGCTTTGTTTGTTATTCCTCTGTTTACACCTTTTGCATAAACAATAACAATTACTAGACAATTGTTCGACTGATCTTTGTAACGGAGATCTTTAAACCACGATTACTCTCTTTAAACACACCGCGTCTTCACACAAGACTGACTGAACTCTTAATCACTCACTCGCCTGCTTTGCCTTGTCTTTTATATGTCAGAGTAAATAGTCTGATGAATATTTTGGAAGGCGAATGTTCGTGGCTTCGCCTTCTCGAGATCTCTATATCTCTCATTATTGTTGTTTGTGTATTTTGTTTACGTTTATTATTGTAGTGTTGTTGGTATATTTTTGTTTACTTGTTTACCATTTTTTATGCTGGCCTTTGTTGTTGTATTAAGCAGGACGATAATTTGTAAACAAGCTCATTGTTTTGTTTTTGTAGCTATTTTAATGTTAAATGATGTAAAAGCACTAGTATCTAGATTTTTCCATTTTCATAAAAATATGGTAGTTCTGTAAAGGTTTTTGGCGTTGGCTTTCTGTGATCGTTTTGAAATAATTAAAACTGAAAAAGTAAACTTTATTCATGACTCACAAAATTTTTGTTTCACAATGCGGAGTATCTATTATCTGTTCTATGGCGATTCCTTAAAATTCATCGTACATATGATAAAACGAAAAATAATTTTTTTTTGTTTGTTTATTTTCTTTAATAACCAATTACTCATGAGAATATTCTGTAACATATTACAGTCTGCACACAATTACAAAAATGTATTCTTAAATGCATAGACAGACACATGGACACATGGACAGATGGACAGATGGATGGATAGTATAATTTGAGATAGATTTGAGGAAATTTATCGATTATTTGTTTATAAAGTTTGTTGCATTTATCATGTCAAATATGACATAAGCATACAGAATATTAGGATAGCAAACTGATGAAGAAGTTGACAAGCATTTATTGAGTGAAGTTAACGAGAAGGAAAACGAATCATTTTCTTCTTCACCTGATTTTTATTGACGTTATAGTGTATGTTTGCAAACAAAATAGTTTGACATACAGACATGCAGCTGTCAGGGTTTTCGATTACTTGGCATCGAGGAAATCTTTTTGCAGAACAGGTTATTCATTCTGCCTGTCGCCTTCAATGTTGGTTTTAATTTTCCTTTTCATATTGCTTCTGCTTCTGTTTAAAGAGTAACTCTTTCGTATTTATTTCATTCCTCACTGTTGTTTATTGTATGCGGATTATGTGTAAGTATCAGAGATCAGCAATGAGTATTCAAAAAGATGAGTAGAATCGAATCATACTCATAATTTCGAGTCACTCGAATCATTTATAAGTATTTTTCAGAAGCTTATGAATCCAACATATTTCGAATGGTATGAGTTTGATGTCAACGTTGTATGCATACCCATTGCAACCTGTACTTACAAATCAATGTTGTAGTGAGTATGAATGAATCAGAGTACATAGCTAAATTTCAATATTGTTGACTCACTTATATTAAAAATTTCATGATTGCTTATGAGTAGCGAAAAAACGATACATTTTGCTGATCTCTGGTAAGTATACACATTGCATAGGGACTATCTGACGTATGAGAAATTTTAATACACAGAACATCATATCACGTATACGCTCGTTCATGGAATAAACCGGATGAAGTCTTTGATATCTCACACATAATTTGTACCACCACATTTTATATCAAATAATCCGTGGTAGAATGAAAGTTCTTTTCAATCTTTTCTTTTCAAAATATTTTCCTATTTTGCCATTGGCATTTAATTTTATAATCATGCTGGGAAAATATTACTACTCAGTAACACTTTAGCAATACTAAATAATGCTTTATTAATAATTGCCCCCCTCTTTAGAATTAAAATTAATTCGTTGCAACAACTATTCTATCAGGAATTTCCTGCAACAAATTGTGTTGATGCCATCCAAAATGGCATCTTAAGAAGAAAATTCATTTTCTCCATTCAAGGTGCTGCATACTAACAAGCAACAACAATTGAGTTGATTTCCACATTTAATTACGTCACACGCAATGTGAAAGAGTTTCTTTTTCTTTCTTTTTTTTCTGTTTGTTTGCTACAAATCATCATGAGTTCGAATTGAAAATGAAAGTTTTGTAAGAAAGAATAAACATTACATCAGGCAATTGCAATTTTAATTGGTTTCTGTGGAAAATTGCATGCCAAACCGTTATAGAGTAGCGCTTAGGCATTTACAACAAAAGAAAAAAAAAACACAAGCAAAAAAGACAGAGCAGCGAGCAGAGCAAACACACAACCTTCTTCTAGAAAGGTATTTTAGGGTTCGTACGTGATTCATTCATTGTGCTCGTGTATATGTTGAGTTTTAGAGAGACGAAATCAACAACATCATACATGTTGTTAAGTAAGAATATGATGAGTACTTCAAACTTTGAATATGATTGGAGGATCCATGTTATTAAAATAAGTATGAATGCGTATATACGTATCAGAAATTATGAGTAAGATTCGATTCTACTCATCTTTTTAAATACTCATTAATGATCTCTGATACTGAGCTAATGAAGGAATTTTTTTTATTTATAAAGATGGAAGCAAAAAAATTTTGTTTCACAGTTTTTACACACGGTGTAGACGCCACCCACAGAAACAGAGAAAAAAAAAGCCAAGAGAATCTAGCTGGTTTCGCGTTTTATTATTTTTTCGCCAACAATTAACACGTTCTTTGGAAAATTTGCTTTTAACGAACAAATCTGGAAAAATTACGGCCTTATTTTTTACGGGTTGGGAATTAATTTAATTTTCTTATTATTTCTACATTCGTTTCATTTTACCATTTAAAGTTTTTATGAACGGCTATAAACTTAATCTTAAGGCAACAAAATGTTGATACAGATTCACCTAAAGCAACATACTCTAGACAAAAATAATTGCTAGGATTGCTAACTTCTTTAATTAAGGCCATAAACACTATTCGGAAAAGTTTCGACTTTTTAAGTATTTAAGTTGAGTTTTTTTTTTTTAAATAAAGTTTAGGGGTGTCATAAAAACATAAAAGCTTTCATAGAAATAAGAAAAATATTTTTATTGTAAAAAGCAAAAACACAAACAAAAACAATTTTAAACTTATACGAGAGTAGAATTGAATGCCATTGGCAAGGTAGCTGTTGAAACTGTGAAATAGAAAATTGAGTTTTCATATTTCCATTTTACTTTTAAATTGGAGTTTTTTTTAATTTTTACTACATTTTATTCGATTACTTTTCATTTAATTCAAAACTCTCACAATTTTGATAAAAAGAGTATACAAATAATGTTAACATACATATGTACATGCATACTTTTACTAGGTAGCAAATGCAAATCAATATCATGTGCTATGCTGTTGAGGCTTAAATTGCTTTTCAAAAATCGTAAATTTTTACTTGAAAATTCATTTCTAATGCCTTGCTTTAATTCGTCTTTAAAATTTAAAGGAAATAAAATTGAACTTTTTAAACTAAACCGGCATTTAATAAATATTTAAAATGATAACTGAAAACAAAAATGAATAAATTGCTGATGCAACGCCTTTAAGTTTGAAGTCTCTTTGCATTGAAAATTTTATAAACGAGGTTTCAACTTTTATTCGGCACCTCTCCGATAACATTTTTGTCTAGTATTTATGCAGTTCATTAAAAATGTTTGTGTTAAAACACTTACTTACTTAATTGGCCATTAACAACCCGATTAACGGATTTCGGCATGCCGTAGTACATCCTTCTAGGCATCTCTGCGCCTTGTGCGCCTACGCCAATTGGTCACACCAATCGATGACAGCGCTTCCTCGATTTGGTCCTTCCAACGCAAACAAGATCATCCTCTTCGTCGGCTTCTGCAGATCCCCGCGTTAAATACCCGTCTCGCCGCAGCATCCTCCTCCATTCGAACGACATGGCCGAGCCAGCGCAGCAGTTAGATGTTTATACTCTACACAAAGTCTATGTCGTTGAGGAGCTCATACAGCTCACTGTTGGATCGGATGCGGAAATCATCGCCAACACGTACTGGACCGAAGATCTTACGCAGTACTTTTCTCTCGAATACTCTCAAGGTTGCTGCATCAGTGCTTAATAGGGTCCATGCCTCTGCGCCATAAAGAAGCACGGGGAGGATAAGCGTCTTGTAGAGTATTAGTATTGCCTTACAAGAGAGGTCTATGCTACTCAATTGCCTATTGAGACCATAGTAGCACTTGTTGGCAAAAGGGATCCTGCTCTTGATCTTCAGACCGTGTTAAAACACCTGCATCATATTCCACAAGTGTGCTGCAATGTTAAATTAAAGTTTACTTTGGAAATTGATTCCTTATTTCAATATAAATTGTTTTTGTTTTACCAATGTTTTATTTGGTTTTAATAGCAATGCAGTTGTCATATCCATCTTAGTTTTCATATGTGAAAAGGCAGTGGTGGATAGAGTGATACATCAGCTTATTCAACATTCGGTGTTACCATATATTTTTCCTTTTTCATCACCATGTACATTATAACCCTTCAGTCAGGACAACGACGTAGTTTCTCACACCACCTATATTGTGTATTAATTTTACCCCTGAGTGGCTGCACCTACAGACCAATACCATGCGAAATGCTATTTTTAAGTGGTTTCCGTGTTTTCCACATTTCACCATTAATTAAATTTTCAGTTGATATACATATGTATGTATATATGTGAACAGTATGTGATTCATGGTCGCATAATATCTGTCGTAAGAGGGCAGATTATGACATGGAAAGTTTTCTTTCTTTCGTTATTTAACTTGTGAAGTGTTTTTATCTTAAAAATATCAAAAAAATTTAATTTGTATTTACAAAACAATTCAAACAAATACAAAAAGAGGCCTACAAAGTCCAAAATAAAAAAAATAAATTGTTTCTCTTTCTGTTTAAACAAAACAATTAAAAAAAATATTTCAAGATTTTATTGTAAACAAAAGAAAATCACGTACATTTCGATAAAAAATAATTCGTGCGTATGCTATTACTGCCTAACTATACAATAAAATTTGTAAAATTGTACACAATTGTTAAACAAATTAGCTCCACTATTTCATTTTTCAAGAACTCAACCTTCAATTATTGTGCTGGCCTAGACCGCACTCCGCGCGTATTTACAAACAGAATTCAATTCAATAAAGTACCGAAAGAACAAATACAACACAAAGTAATTTAATTTATTTTTTATTTGTCTTTCTTCTTTTATTTATTTTATTAAATCTTTATTTATTGTTATTAAAGATTTAAATATTGAAAATTATTCAGATTGCTATGGACACCAGCAGCAAAATTTATTTGTTGCCGAAACGATACTCATAGCAATTATACTGAAGATTGTGACGATGCTTTTGGGTGTGCATATTTCGTCGTACTTTAGTATGTAGTATATTGGCCTATTAGGCTTCAGGCCGCGGTTCAAACCATATTAAGAATATTTCATTTTTATTTCTGTTTTAATTTCCATTAAAATTTCTTTTTTTTTTCCTCTTGTTCCAAAAAAAAAAAAATAACTTAACAAAGGGAAAAGAAAAATTAAAGAAATCATTGGAAAATTTATTATCATTGCAAAAAAAAAGAAATAAAAATAAAAAAATATAATTGACTGGTCGCAAACTGTTACTCCCATATTTGATTGCTCCTAAAATATGCAATGTCTACAGAAATTATAAAGGTCAACTGCTATATACATAAATGGGTCAATTTATGCCATAAATTTCACAAAGTTTTATGACCATGTGAATACAGAATAAATATCACATGCAATAAATCAAATGCTGCCAAAAAAAAAGAAAATTTGATTTATTTCACAGTAATTTAATCTTTATAAACCCTGAGAAATGTAGAAGGACATCATTTAAAACAGAAGGTGGTTCTAAATTTTTAAATACATTGCCCTATAACCATGCGACATACATACATATCGTCTGGTTTACATTATTCACTTGATTGATTTCATGGTCAAGCAGTCAGTGAATGCTGATTGAGATTGTTTTACAAATAATTTCTTTAACGAGACAAGATTGCTCGGCTCTGTTCTAGCCATGATTTCTTCGACAATGACGGAAAAGTTGACTGAAAGTCTGGTGGTTAAATATGTAAATATGGTTTTAAAATCGTCGTAGTCTAGTAGGTAATGGCCGTGGTTCAAACCCTAGCCCAGACATTCCGACCTCAGAACTCAATATGAAAAAATATTTGTCAGGCAACTTCCTCACAGAAGTCTTCTGGCAAAAACTCTGAAAATAAATAAAAATTGCTATGAAAAGTTTCTCAAAAATCTGTAGTTTGTAGTCGATTTTAAAGTGTAAATGCCGCCACTCATTGATAAAAATAACACACACAACATGGGTGATGAGAAAAGCTAGGTTGTAATCCCAAATGAAAAGTTGCTTTGACCAATTGATTAAGTAAGTAGTTAACGGTTTTGATACTGAATGTAGCAGCTAATCATGTGCAGTTTTGGTTTTCCTGATGCTAAAATATTTTTGATGATTGTACATACTGAATGCCATCGTTCGAGAATATGCTGAACAAATCGTATTTTATTTTGCAACACCTTTATTGATGAGCCTGTGTTAAATTCATTCGTCAATAAACTATCATAAGAGTAGCATAACACCACGAAGGAATCTATTTTACATTGAATGTGCGCATTAATTAATTGACCTGCCAATTAAGTTTGATTTGTGGGCATCAGTCGGCATAAACGAATGTGTTCGTTTAGCATAAGCACATAACACAGTCTAACTACCACATTTAGTCAGGATTTTGTGAAAAGACGTCAGTGTCGGGCTTTAAATGAATTCAACAATTCAATGAGGGGGTTAAATGCTTAAATTGGTTAAGTTTTGGATTTTGTAGTTTTTTTTATTTCGTATTGTTGTTATTGCCTGTGGCAATACAAAATCACAGCTTGATTTTATGAGTTTCTTAATTGGAAATGTTTTCGTTGTTTTGGAATTTGATTGCATACGACGGTGGTGGCTGTACTCGTATAAGCTGACTTAAAGACATGAATTATTTTTCCAAAATTTCTAGAGAAAAATAAAGAAATTCCATAAAATTCTCTAAAAAAAGCATACCAAGAAGAGATTTCTTAATATTTTATGTTTTCAAAGTGGACAAAACACACTATACCACCAAAAAAATAGCAAAAAAAAAGTGAACAATTGATTTCTATTTCATAGAATTTATATCAAAATATTTGATTTGTAATTTAATTCGAAATAGAAGTTTTCAATCGAATTAATTTCAGTTCTTAACTGTTTGGTGGGTTAAAACGAAATTAATTTTAAATGTTTGAAATACAATGGGAATACCAGAAATTGTTACAACTTTTGTTTGCGATTTGTTAAATCGTATTTGATAATATTTCCAAGAATATTTGATCCCATGATAATGCGATATAATTTTGAGAATCAAAGAATTAATTAAACAACCAACCACTTTCCAAATTATATTCAAATTAAAGTTTTGTTTTCTGGAAATTATATTTTACATAATAGCCAATGAAGCAGTATGCAATAAGATATTGTTACGTTTTTACCTTTTAAACACGTTTAAAATATGAGCTCGTAGATTGCAAATTAAATAAAAATAAATTCATGTTCAGTTTTAATTAAAATTATTTATTATTCGCAGAATTCTGTGTGCCACTGTTCACAACTTTATGTAAACAACAACTATTGTTATTGCTCTGTTTACACTTTTTGCATAAACAATAACAATTACTAGACAATTATTCGACAGATCTTTGTAACGGAGATCTTTAAACCACGATTATTCTCTTCAAACACACCGCGTCTTCACATAAGACTGGCTGAACTTTTTCTCACTCACTCGCCTGCATTGCCTTGCCTTTTATATGGCAGAGTAAACAGTGTGATGAATGTTCTTGAAGGTTTTGCCTTCTCGAAATCTCTATAAATGTAAACATCGTTGTTTACATTTATTCTTGTAGTGTTGTTGGTGTATTTTTGTTCATTTGCTTACCATTTTCTTATGCTGGCGTTTGTTGTTATATTAAGAAGTACGATAATTTGTAAACAGGTTTGTTTACTGCATTGTTTTGTTTTTGTAGCTTTTGTTTATAATTTTAATGTTAAGCAATGTAAAAGCAAAACACCAGTATGTAGATACCACTAATTGGAACACCCTTTGACCTGAGGTTACCGTCATTACGGGTTGCAAAACCAATAACAAAATCTATCCATGGCATGATTGTACATATTGTGGTTGCTATTTGTCGTATTTGTTTTCATTTTTTTTTCCTCTTTATTGCGAAAGAGTTTTTCAAACTTTTTTTAAAACTTTATGGAAACTTTTCCTATTATGCAAGAAAATAAATGAGTTAAGCAGATAAGAGGGTAAAACTAATTCAGTAAATAAAACTTTTGTAAACTGAACAGACGAAAAAGATAAAAATTTGTGGAAAATACAACAAAAAAATTGAAACAAGTGCAATAGAAATTTGCATAGAAATGTTGCATGTTGCAACAGAATGAGGTCAGTATTTGAACTTTAATATTTCTACTGCACACAAAATGAAATTTGGAATCTTGTTTTCATTTTTGCAGTCACTGACTTCATTATCGCCGCTGAGGGATTGAATTCCTTTATGAGCACTTTATTAGACCTTGATGATGATGACAGTTGATTACTTGCGAGGCCTTAAGACAGCCTTTAAATGAGTAAAAAAGGAAACTTATTAAAGAAATACAGGTTCGGTTGGCCTAATTTAATGGCTGTCATAAACCCCTCGCAAATAAATCTTCGCCAGTAGTCAACTGGTTTTGCTGGAATAAATCAAACCAGCTGTCGTACATCAAGGTTTCCTTTCGATGTGTGTTTTCCTTCTATGCTATCAAATTGTTTAAGTAAATAATCTCATAAATCTTTGAATTATTTTCTTTATTTAATATGGTGTTGCTTAACTTTTGTGTTAATTCTTAATTTTATGAGCTTTAAACAACGTTGCACTGCTTTCATATGAAACTGAAATAAATCTGAAGATTTTGGAGCCAACAACACAACAAAGGGACAGTTTCAGTAAGAAAAAACAAAAGAATGAAAGTCAACGTCTTTGTTAACTTAACAACCGTTTTTATAGCCTCCGTTGTCAGCATAGTAACTCCTTGGTTTTGTTGGGAAGAAACAAAGAACCGAGAATGGAATTTTTTTGGTCAAAATTAAACGATATTTTTATTGCAGATAAAAAAGAAAAAAATGCACATAAGAAAAGTAGTTTGGCGCTATAAATAAAGATTTAAACAGCATTAAGCAGCCACAAGAAAAGAAAAAAGAAATGAAATAAAATAAAAGCAAATAGACCACAAATGTAAATCAAATAAAAGCAATAACAAGTTAAACAAGCTTAAAAAGAGAAATGAAAATTAAATCAGAACAACTTGAAAAGATTAAATTTTCATGAAAAATTGTTTTTTTTTACAACAAGAAAATAAATAAATCTGTTGCCAGACAAAGAAGTTACGAGTTTTATTCAACACTTTATTGTATTCATTTCGGTATTGCAAGTTTAACTCAATGTATTTAAGTTCCCCCCCAAAAAAAAAGATCATTACGAATATTGGGAAATTGTAGGTAGACATGAGAGATCAACAATGAATCGCGTTTTTGCTACTCATAAGCACTCATGAAATTTTGAATATAAGTGAGTCGGGTCAGCAATATTGAAATTTAACTATGTACTCTGATTCATTCATACGCACTACAATGTTGATTTATAAGTACAGGTTGCAGTGAGTATGCGTACAATTGACATCAAACTCATACCATTCGAAATATGTTGGATTCATAAGCCTACTCATTTAGATTCATAACTCATGATGAGTACTTCAAACTTTGATATTAAAATAAGTATGAATGCGTATAAGTATCAGAAATTATGAGTATGATTCGATTCTACTCATCTTTTTGACTACTCTTTGCTGATCTCTGGTGCATATACCATCCAGCAGCAGTGAATTTGCGAATTATTACAGAAATCGTACCACAGTGATTAAGATCGTTAACGTACAGCTAGGTATGTACGACATGTTTGCCGTATTAGAAACATTTGATAAAATTCTATCGTCTAATTGTTAATAAAAATAATTTGAATAATTTTTCAAAATCCTTTACAATGACATGTGATTAATTATTCACTAGAAAAAGTGTCTAAAATAAGTAAAATAAACAAAAATCTTTCTTTCTTATTTGTTTCTAAACACGCTCTTGATACTGACATTTACATTTAAAGCGGCTACATGCTCTTCTAAAGGACAATAATGCATTTCTTTAGCTTGTAAACACTGTGCTGTACATAACCATGTATTTATAAGTCATTGCCTGAGTCCGATTATTTTATATTTGGGAGTATTTGTGTTTGTAAATAAGTTTGATTTTGTATTTTCATAGCCTAACATAAACATAGTTTTGACTTACAATGCTATACATTTACTATGGCAATCATAATCCCTGCATCTACTCTGCTTTACAATTTATTTTCGTTTCTCCCGTTTTCATTTTAATTCTGTTTTTGCTTTTATAAGTTCAAAATCTCTCTGTTGGAAAATGTAAACAACAATTGAAACAAAATTATTCTTTTGATATTCAACCAACCAACCAACCAACCAACCAACCGTTCATTCATTCAGTCATTCAGTCATTCACTTAGTCATTCATTCATATCTGAGTGTAATCACATTAATGCGAATTATTATAAACAACAAGTTGTTGTTGTTGTTGTTGTTGTTGAACATATTGTGGACAATTATTGCTATTCCTGCAACAAACAAAAGCAGTAGTAAAACAGTAGCAAAGCAGTGGCAACAAGTCATAATAAACGGTAAACACATTTTTATTTTATCATCGTAAAATCCGTTGAATAAATTCCATTACTCTTGCAATTTCAATTTTATCATCTCGTGGTTTATAGTCAAATCTAATGTACATACATATCTTGTGAATGATGCTCAATGCAGTTGAGTCCAAGCATCATTGCATAGAATTGTTTACTAATTTAATTCGTTGTTTTATTAAATATGAAAACAATTTTCATAGTGAAATCCCTGTTAATTATTATCCATTTTATATTTTCATTTCTTTGAAAATGAATGGATGTCACCATTATAAACAAAATTTTTTATTTTTGTTTTTCAAATGTTTTAAGAGAAATACAGTTGGAGCTCAATTATCGCAATTTTAAAAGAATACAGTCTGAACAATTGCCTAAATCGATAATTGTTTTTTATATTATTTATTACACTTCAAATTAACAAAATAAAAATCTCATTGTTAATAGAACGGCTTTCATCCGGGTGCTTGCAATAAGCGAAGCTTGCATTAATCGAGCTCATACTGTACTCTCCTCATTCATGTTTATATTACCATAAACCAACCGAATAACTTTAATTGTTTTTTGGTTACGAATATTCTCAAAACAGAAATAAAATTATTTCATTAACAATTTTATATTCTTTGAAGTTTTCTTTTTTTTCAAGATTATGACAGTAAAAATAAACATAAAATGGAAATTTTATAATAAATAAAAGTGCTTTTATTTTTATTTTCCGATACTATTACATTGAATAAAAAAAAGAAAGAAAAGTCAAGTAGAATAAATAATACGAAAGCATTTTAATTGAAATCATAATAAAACATTGTGATGAAAAATTTTATGAATTTAATAAAACGGAGTCACCAGTACAGATTCATTTAATGCAACTGAAAGTTGAGCGATCTTAACGAATGAGATTTTATTGCGGTCGATACCGTAGTCGAGTCGGTAGTGCGCTGGCTTATTAGACGTGTCGGCGTGGTTCAACCCACAGTCTAGACACCTCGAATATTTGTTACGGTCATGAAAAGCTTCTTAAAAAATTAGTATTTCGATGTCTTCTTTAAACTGTTGGTTGCTCCACTTATTGGTTGTAATAATCAATTAAAGTAGAATAGAATAGAATCGATCTTTTAAGGCCCATTTTTGTGTGGCATCCATAATTACAACTCCTTGTTGGTATCTATTAGCAACCACGAGCGAATTCTATTAAGTCTTCTTCTTATGTGCCCAAGTGCTGGGATCTCCTCTTCTTCCTTCTTGTTACAGCTTCTGCACAAGTCGTTATGAGGTATTGTCAGTCGCCTGACAAATGCACGCAGATGCCAGTGTCACATTACACCTGCTATGAAATTCCTACCATGGAATCTGATCAGATTTAATGCAAATTTTGTCCTGCAGATATTCATATTGTGTCCGATCTATCTGATCTGTTTTTATTATTCATTATAAATTCCATCCTTCCTTTGGAAATTAATAAAGTTAGAGCGAGGCCATTTGTTTGTTGTTCTGTAGAGGAATGCTAATCACATGTATGAGTTCAGTTGAATTTTCCATGCCAGGGTAACTGCCACATTTCCTCTAGAGACATCCGATGTTTCTTATATGTAACTATGCTTATATTACTATAAAATATATATGCTGATGCCGGACTCTCACCAGGATAATCTTTATAGCCATTATTCCAGCCTCAATAGTCCTACAGTATGTTTTTGTCCACTGACTTTATTTTTTTGGATTTCTATTGTTTCTTTTCCTAGGAACGTGAAAGACAATATATTCGCAAGGGTAAACAAACAAATTAAAAAAAAAATAACAATAATAACAATTCTATTATATACGTTATAAAGTGCCGCTCAAATTGAATGCATTTTCCTATGAAAAACATTTTTTTTCCTTTTTTCAAGTCTTTGTTATAAAAAGTTGGCAAAAAAAGTTTTTGGTACTGCTTACTGATCCTGTGTGTGAGTTGTTTGGTGTGATGATGGCATATTGAAAAGTTTTATTGAAAAGACTTACAACAAAAAACGGTACGACGCAGTACACTGTCAGCAATTTGTAGGAATAATGAGTTTGTGGCATAGTAGACTGTGTTTTAGTTTCAAGTCTGAAGTGAAAATGTCAATTCTCACCTACTAAAACCAGTATCATACGTCAGAGAGCGGCCATACGATATAAAACTACAGGGCTCACGTCTAGTAAGTCAACCTACTCTAGCTACTAGACTTAGGCGACTACGACCATCTGGAATATAACACAGAAAGATTAACCTATGCTTCTGTGTAAAGAACAAATGTAGATAGTAAGAGTAGAGATAACATATGTATAAAGGAACAGTTTTTGGAAAATCATTGACGAGGAAGAATTTTTTATTTGAAATTGTATTTTTTGTCTAAATATGATCGTTTTGTAATGTAAAAAATTTGCTTGTTGCGAAAATCGGGATATTGCAATAATTGGAGGCTGCGTTAATCTCTCATTCATGTATGTCGTTGGACAACATAAATTGAGCACATTGTATAATGATCTTAGAAAACTGATAGACTTGTATGTACAAGTTTTCGATAAATCTGGAACCGAACAGCAAAAATGTTGTAATTTTATCATTCCATCATAAGGATAGACTGACTGGATTACAATTTCCATGATCATCTAGCGCAAATGGTCATACTGTTATTTCTTGTTGGTCTGGACCAGCAATGAATCAGCAATGAGTATTCAAAAAGATGAGTAGAATCGAATCATACTCATAATTTATGATTCTCATACGCATTCATACTTATTTTAATATCATGGAAGCTCCTCTACTCATATTTAAAGTTAGAAGTACTCATCATACTCTTCATACTTAACAACACGTATGATGTTGTTGACTTCTCTATAACTCAACATATACACGAATCACAAAATAAGTACGAATCATTTATAAGTATTATTCTAAAGTTATGAATCTATATGAGTATGTATTTCGATTGGTATGAGTTTGATGTCAACGTTGTATGCATACTCGTTGCAACCTGTACTTATAAATCAACGTTGTAGTGAATATGAATGAATCAGAGTCGTAGTATATTGTTCACTCACTTATATTTCATGAGTGCTTATGAGTAGCGAAAAAACGATACATATGTATGTAGCTGAGATCTCTGATTAGAATATGGTATGTTATTGTCTATTTATGAATATTTGTATGATACACTACATGATGGTATTTAGCATGACATTGCTTGTTCCTTTTCTTTGAGACTAAGGCTGGAAAAGTTTTTCCATGTTTCCTGTTTGTTTGCAAAGACAATGATGCTTCATTATGTTGGAATAATAAACATTTCTTGAAAATTGAAAAATAATAATTTTCAGTTTTAAATTTTTCATTTCATAATTTCTTGTTCATTTCATTGCAGCTGCAGCCTTCCATCACGTCCGATAAATTCCGGCAACAGCAGCTGTTAAGGGTAAGTTGAGCATGTAATTAAAATGCAATTTAATTACGACAGTTTTTCACCTTCATTTGAAAGGCAATTATTGGAATGAATATTTCATTAAATTTCTGACATGTTCTGTGAATATAACATTGAATTCCTTTCCTTTTTTTAACAATTATAGAATGTAAGAAAACAGAAAGAAAAAATATTTTTTTTTATATTTCACACATGGTTTTTAAGTATGAAATGAAATTAAAATTAAAAAAAAACAGAAAACAAAAGAAAATCAAGTGTAGAAAATGTGATTAATTGTTGCGTAATTAAATTCAATGAAAATCATTTTCAATCATTTCCAAAATGTTGCAAAATTTATTTCGTTTTATTTTTGTTTTGTTTAAAATGATTAAAATTCTCTCAATTCTATTGAGACGTTAATTAAGATATTTCAAAGGCATTTAATTGCTTCTTTTTTTAAAGGCTAAGTTACTGTTGTGTTGTTGTTGTTGGGTTTTTCTTTTCTTTAACATTTGAATTTAATTATCGAAAATTATTGTTTATTAACTTAAATTAAATTCATTGGAAAAATCTTTCTTGTTTCTTGTTTTTTTGGTGTTTTTCTTTTTGTTCTTCTTCTTAATGGCCCATAAAATATTCAAAAGTGAAATACAAGAAGATTTTCTTTTTATTGCTGCAGTCAGAGTCAATAAATAAATTTTATAACATTTTCTATTAAAGGCTTCAAGAATTAATACAAACTAAATACATACCTTAACTGCTGCTTTAAAAGATTATTTATTGAAATTTTATTACCGGCTACTATGGCTGTTTTAATGTTTGAAAATCTAAAGAAAATCAAAAATGTTAATGAACCCTCCTCAAAACAGATACACTTTTAACACATTACGTTGGCATGCGAAAGGCAAACACCATTAAAAAAAGAATTCAAATGTTAAATATTAAACACAACCCTACTCAAAACTTAGATTTCATTTAACGGAAGGAAAATTTTCCTTAAATCCTAACACACTTCTTAGATACAAAACCAAAAAAGAACCTGGCATGTCTATGCCACTGGAAAATATCACGACCACCAACATGTGATTAAAAGTCAATCATTTGTTAAGGACGCTCATCAATGATAAACCGAAAAGGCTTCCGGTCCTTGTTAACCGAAGGGACAGCTAAAAGACATTCTTCTTTTAACAGTGGATTTTCGTTTTATTAACTCAGCTGTATTGTTTAAAAACAGTAAGCTTTGCTTTGTTAGGGTAACCAGTACTCTTGATAATATTGTCAAACCGGCTTAGTGATTAACGATTTTCGATTACACCTCTACCTCGCATAATAGTTGGCCAACAAGAGAACACTTGTATGAAAAACCAGAAGAGAGAGAGAGAGAGAGCAGTTGCTTATTTTAATTTCAGGGCTGAAAAATATTTTGTTTGTTGAACCATCCTAATATGTTGACGTATGTACATCAACATATGTATGATCAGCAATGAGTATTCAAAAAGATGAGTACGTATTCATACTTATTTTGATATCATGGAATCTCCTCTACTCATATTTAAAGTTAGAAGTATGAGTCGCGTACGAACACTAAAATACTTACTAAAAGAAGGTTGGGTGTTTGCTCTGCTTGCTGATCTGTAATTTTTGCTTTTGTGAGTCTTTTTTTCTTTTATTGTAAATGCAACAATAACTAAGACTGTAAATTTTGATAAATGATTCGAGTCTATCTAAATGAGTAGGCTTCTGAATCCAACATATTTCGAATGGTATGAGTTTGATGTCAACGCATACTCATTGCAATCTGTACATATAAATCAACGTTGTAGTGAGTACGAATGAATCAGAGTACATAGTTAAATTTTAATATTGTTGACTCGACTCACTTATATTCAAAATTTCATGAATGCTTATGAGTAGCGAAAAAACGATTCATTGCTGATCTCTGGTACGTACATACATACATGGTACACATATATGTATTGTAGTTCACAGTAAATTGTGCATATCCTGTGACATTTACAAACGGTAAAACAAACGCTTACCGGTTATCCTTTTTCAAATGTTTAATGATGTGTTTCTGAAGTGTTGGAAACACGATGGATTTGTTCTTTACACCCCTGTGGTTCAAAGCTGTGCTATTTTCGTATTTGCATGGGAACTTTATTGCATGGCATTGTGAATAAATGCAATTGCAATGCAAGGGAATTTATCGTTCGATTACAACATGGAATGAATTTGTTCATAATGTGGGGTTAATAATCCGTGCCTGAATGTCTGGGTAACTGTACTGCATTTCAATTGTTAAACGTTTGCGTTTGGGTTTAAAAACGAAAAAGAAAGCTTGATTCTTAAGAATTTCAAGACATGATTTTTTTTTCTTCTTTTCAGTGTTAAATTAAAATTTCTTGTGGCAAACCAATAACCAAAAGTTAAAGAGCATTAGCATGGTTTTGAATTGGTATTCAATAGTCCTTAATGCGGTTTACAGACAAAAGCCTTATTTGAATAAGAACTTCTAAGCAAATCTACATAAAAAAAGAAAAGAAAAAATTCCCATAAATAAGCATGCAAATGCTTATGGCGGTCAATCCATAAAGACCTTGACTTTGAATTTTTGTTTTAATTTTGTTTTTTTTTTGGTAGAATTTAAATTTTTTGCTCTTTTTATGCCAAAGTTATTTATTTGCTGGAGAAAGCAACGAACAAAATTTGCATACATTAAATTTAAATGAGCATTTCTTACAAGAGTAGATAAGTATATAGGGGATACATGTAGGGGGATACTTTCCCTTAATTGGGATTTGAAAAACAAAAATTATAAAAAATAAAATTAATCTTGTATTTAATTACGAAACTTATAAAGTAAGCAAGTCACTCTTTGCTTTAAAATTCAAAAATTTTTCAATTTTTTTTTGCAATTTTCCGCAATTCTTTAGCAGAATAAATTTAAAAAAATGTTGTTTTTTTCATGTCCATAGATAAAAGCATTAAAAATAATGTGAAAAAATATTTTTCCACATCTGATGTGTTGTGATAATAGCACAATATTTGTTATCCTGACTGCAAACTGTTTGTGCTGCGTTTCGCATATGACAACGACTTATGGAAGTCTATCGTTAGCACAGTATGTGTGTAAATAAATTTGTAATATTTTCATAAAAGAAGAAGACAAGTATTTTATTTGCATAATGTTTTTAGTTTTTTTTTCTCGTCATTTCATTTCGTTTTCTTTTTTTGTAACATACATATGTATATGTATGTTAATAAAATGTAACCGACTTGTTGTCATGACGACCGACATGTTAATATCACCAAATGAAATGAAAGAAAAAAAAAACAAATAAAATCCATACAGTATGTGGTCAATTTTTTTCACATTATTTTTTCATACTTTAATCTCTTTGAGCATAAAACAAATGTAAACATAAAGCAGATATAAAAGAAAAGCAATTCTTTTTCTTTTGTATTCATATTTAAGTGTAAAGATTTTAATTTAAATTATATTTTATCAAGAATACAAACAAAATTGAAAAAGTTCAGCAAATCTTTATATGAGCGGATTTCGAAAGATGTTTGTATGCCACAGTTTTGAAAAATTCAGTACTTTTGTACTTTTTTCGGTACTTTTTCATTTCAAAAATACCGAGTACCCCCGCGACGCTTTTAGTACCTTTTTTATTATTTACATATTTTATATCTTCTGCTTTTCAACTACTTTCCATAATCTTAGAAAGTACGCAAAAAATTGCAATTGAATGAATCCGGCTGCAAGTTGGCATACCCGAAAAAACTAACTTTTGTATCCAGATTTGATTGCCATGTCATAATATCTTCCCTTGAGGAAATATAGCTTTCAGTGATTTAAAATGCCCTTTGGTTGAGCAAAAAGCAACTCATTTACCATCTGCCTATAATCCTTAATCAGTTAAGGAGAACCAGTTAAGGATATTACACTGAAATCACTTACTACGAAGCAATTACGAAACGTATTTTACAAGCTCCGACATTTTTTTTAAATTCTTTATTAATTTCTAAGACTTCGAACGTAATTTGCTGTCAACAATAGATTAAAATGTCAATTGCAATGCCTTCCGCTTTAAGTGTCTGGAAAATCGAAAGTAAAACGAAATAACTCTTAATGGAGCACTTTAAACGTTTAAGGTGCCAATGAATTTTAAAAGAAATTCTTTCTTTCTTTAAATAACTTAAAAAATTATAAAATTCTTCGAATTTAGTTACAGTAGCTCTGAAGCCCTTAAGGAAATATTTTGGAAATTTTCATGCAAAGCATTTGAACACATTAGAAAATGTACCAAAAAATATTGAAACAGAAAATTTGTATCAAACATTTGCTTGACTACAATACAAGGCAAAAACAAAAACAAATTTCTTCTTAAGCAAATTTCTATGAATGCGTAGGTTTTTGTTTTTTTGCTCTTTACTTTTGGTTTTGTTTGTATGAGTTGCAGTTCAAAAAATGATAAACGATGTACATACGATGTATGAACGAATATTCTGCACCTAAAAGTATTCCTGGCTTACAACCCATTGTCGTTCATAAGTTTTTTTGGTTTACTATGCTTAAAGTTTGACTTTAATGTGTGAAGCAAATGTAAGCAAGCATCGGAAAATATTTTTGTGTGACACAGTTAAAGTGGGTGGGTTGGCCATATGATATGCCTTATGCGGAAGGGTTGCTGTTAGAGAAGAAGGAAGAGTTGAATTTGAAAAACGACTTAAATGTTGGCATCAATCATATGGAGATCGTATGTAGTATGGCTGGAGTGTATTCAAAGGATAATTTATCTTTTGGGAAATATTAATGCGCCACTTAATATGCTGGGAAAACATAACAGAAGAAGACACACGAAAAAAAGGCAAAAAAAAAAATAAAACAAAAAACACTGGCATGTTTGATTCATAGAGTCCTTGTAGAAATAAAGAACTTTACACAAATTTAAATTCCTTTAGAGAAAGCTTACTAGCCACAGTAAAGGGAAATGGATGCCAAATACTCAATCAACTTGAACAAACAAACTTGGATTTGTCCCCAATGCTTACCCTTTTCATTAATTCAGACATTCACTTCACAATTGTTTCAAGGCATTCTATTGCATTCACAAAATGGAAAAATCTTCTGAAAGCAGTAATTAGCTCTGAATATATCACTTTAGGACCAAAACCTTAGGCTTAAAATGTCAACACAATTTTGCAATGCAATTTGCCTTACAAAGTTTACTTGCTTTCCCACTTAATTTGATGAAAGGCTTTTACTTTCATTTTCTCTATGGACTAATCCTGTATTTCTATTGTCATTCAGGGATATTTATCCAGACTACATAAACAGTTTGTATAGAATTAGAAAAGTAATGCAGTTTTGTTTAAAATGAAATGAAATTAAATTAAATTTTCATAATTTTCAATATGAAATTCCTTATGACAACTTAATGCTGCACTTTGATCATATTTTAATTGGTTTGAGTTTGTTTTGTGCTTTAATTAAAGATTCCTTTTAATTTTTTTAGCACTTTGAATAGATTATGAATCCTTAAGAAGACTACAAACCAGTTCTCACTTGGCAAGTGGAAAAAAATAATTGAATTTTTATCTGCCATCTCAGCCATGACCATGTCCAATATGAAGTGTTTAAACTGCTCTCAAAAGTCTGTCATATTTATTACAGTATTAGCAGACAAGAACTTCAACACCAGATGGTTTTCATTTCATATTATAAGACTTTAAGAACATTCAATGAAAAATAATTCATTCGTTTATACGTTAATTCATTCATTTTAATAGAAAAGAAAAAAATATTACATAAATAAACCTTAAATAATAATGATAAAAAGTAATTACAGTTCGCGTTATACATAATTATCAGACTTTACTACATATATATGCACATATATAACAGGGCATTTATTCAATTCCATTAATGCATGCAGAATATTTCTTGTGAATATCGCTTGTGTATACAGAATAATTGTGTTTTTTCTACTTTTTAAATATTTAATTGCACGTTAATATCGATATTGAAAGCAGGATCAAATTTAAAGAAAAATTAAATTTTTAATCGGCTTTATATGTAGATTACCTCTAAATATATGTATAAACAAAAGATATATACGAAGAATTTCTTTTAACAGTTCAGAATTTGCATATAAAGACAGAAAGCGGTATAGAAAGTTACAAAATGGAAGAGACATTATATAGCCATTGTTGAAATCTGATGGAATGTTTCATGTGCGGCACGCGTATACTTGTTTATTGGAAAATAATTACCGTTGCGTATACGCCATGATGCCATTCATATCATTCGCATACAGTGGTGCTTGCACATCAGAGATCAGCAATGAGTATTCAAAAAGAATAATAGAATAGAGAATAGAATCGAATCATACTCATAATTCCTGATACTTATACTCATACATACTTATTTTAATATCATGGAACCTCTATTCATATTCAAAGTTTGAAGTACTCATCACATTCTTACTTAACAACATGTATGATGTTGTTGATTTCGTATCTCCATAACTCAACATATACACGAATCACAAAATAAGTATGAATCGCGTATGAACACTAAAATACTTACTAGAAGAAGGTGGTGTGTTTGCTCTGCTTGCTGATCTGTCTTTTTTGCTTACGATGGTCTTTTTTCTTTTATTGTAAATGCAACGAGTTAGAGTGCAAATGGTATGAGTTTGATATCAACGTTCTACACATACTCATTGTCCATAGAAATCAACGTTGTAGTGAGTATGAATGAATCAGAGTACATAGTTAAATTTCAATATTGTTGACTCACTTATATTCAAAATTTCATGAGTGCTAATGAGTAGCGAAAAAACTATTTATTGCTGATCCCTGTACACACCACACTCTGTGCACACCCCCTACCTTACAATCTGAAAACCGCAGTGTTTTAAATATGATTTTATTATTTATTGCAGTAAAAATATTTCATGAAAATTGTTATTAATAAACCACAAAGACCACAGCTTTAAGGCACTGGCTAATGAAATTTTATAAAAATAAATGCATTTTAGTGAGAAAATACAAAAGTATTCGAAGAATTTGTGTGAATTCTTCAATTTTTGTTGTAATGCAATAGCATTAGGAAAATTTATTTTGGAATTAGTATAGTTTCCTATAGGAAATGTTTAAATCCCAGATTGGATATTGATTTGTAGTATCATGACGGGCTTAACTTCTGGCATCTTAGCATTTAAGGATTCGCCAACTAATCTAATATAATTTGTCTCCATATTTAGTTTAAAGTTTCGAATCTGCAACCAAGTGTTTATCTTTGGCAAGTAATTTTGTTGATTAAAAAAAGTAACTCCACAAAGAAGGTTATGAAAATTGTTTATCAATTGCGACTTGAACTTTGTTTTTAAGGACGGATTGCCTTAAAAAAGAAGCAAATGAAAATATATCTCTAAAGAAACTCTATTAAAAAGAAAACTCGAACTTAAAGAAGCATCTTTATAAAGAGTTCTTTTGTAAACATCGTTAATTATTATTGCAATAATATTTCAATTTTCAGTTAAAATAATTACAATTAAAATTAATTTTGTTTCTATGAACAGCAATTTTTTAAACATCAAGGCATCAAGCAACTGTTTTTCTGATACTCATACCCTATCATCATAGAGAGTTTCAGACTTTAAAATCGTCAAAGGAAAAATAATCTCATATGAAATGTTTTTTTTTAATCTTCTCTCCTTTGCTACAAGGCTTTTATTCCACCACAATGTGTCTAAAACTCCGTTAAGAATGTCGAAAATTGCGTTACGCTTTCATTCATATCTTTTTGATGTTCAGCCAATACAAATTCGTTTGTATTAAGGCAAGGAAATATTAGGTCGTATAAAAAGTATACATGATTGATAGCAATTTATCGGATACAGTGAGTTGATATGTCGAAGTTACCCTTGTGAACTAGAAGAAATTTAGAGAGAAAATTTCAATGTGTTCCATTATAATAGAGCCACGCTTTTGGGAGTGCAGTTTTGTTGTAACCAGAGATCAGTAATGAATAGTTTGATCGCTATTCATAAGCACTCATGAAAATTTGAAAGTGAGTCAACAATATTGAAATTTAACTACTCATACCAACTACAATGTTGATTTATAAGTACAGGTTGCAATGAGTATACGTACAACGTTGACATCAAACTCATACCATTCGAAATATGTTGGATTCAGAAGCCTACTCATTTAAATTCATAGCTTTAGAAAAATACTTATAAATGATTCGAGTGATTCGAATAGACCGCGCAAAACCGTTGTTGATGGTAAAAAGTAAAAGCTCATTGGATAAGCTTTCCGATGAAAGACAACAGAACTTCGCAGTAGTAAAATTTTTCATGTTTTTGATAAAAATTGATTTTCCACTGATTTTTCATTTATTTTTTTAGGGTTTTAGTTAAAAAATGAACAGAACAAGATCTTTTTCTCTAACCTAACCTTTCGTAATATTTTTTTGTTGTCTTCTCCTTCCTCTTCTCCATTTTCTTGTTGTTGAGTTGCCACAGAATCTTTGATAAGCAACGGTGGCATGAATTTTAAGGAGAGAAAAAAAAACGATGTTTTCTTTGTAATCTTCTTAAAATAAATGTACAACAACAACAACAAATTGTTGTTATTGTATGTATTTGTTCCATGTTATTTATGTTTCTTTGTTTTTATTATTAATGATTTATTTTAATATTATTGCTGTTGTTGTTGTTGCTGCTTGATATTATTTAATTCTGTCATTATAATTTTAAGCCTGCCACCGAAAGAAGGCAGTCATTAACTTCAGCAACGATGATGCAAATGAAAATGTTAAAATCGAAATTAATTTAACCCCAGAGGGAAGAGCTACCATATAAACCATTAGCAGAGATTTCATAAAAACTCCTGTAATGTTTCTTCAGGAGACAATTAGGTTGGTAAGAATTTACGCGTGGGAATTCCTGACTTACTACGAAGAAAATTCCTTTGATCTACTTTTTGGGACAACAGAAAGTTAAAGCTGACTATACGAGCTTAGCTGTAACTGGTTGTAGGCCTTATTTACCATTCGGATCAAACATTTATTTGTTTTTTGTTTTGTTGTCCTTTTTCTATGACTTACAGAATACAGCCATCGGCTATATTACATAAGAAATGTTTCTTAGACCTTTTTCTGCTGCAGCTTTATGTTAAGGGGTGTTCGATGCTTTTTAGATTTTTAGCAATTAAAGTTATGTTTACCTAAGGATTAGGCTCGACAATTTTAATTTTCAAAGCGTTTACATCTGCGCTATAAATAATTTCAAAAATTTTGTGTAGAAATGCCACCCTAATGCTCATATATTTCTGTTTGTTCATGTATACTTTGAAAATACGCTTTAACCCTTTCATGCCCGATGTAAATTTTTGTTCATAAATTCCGTAATTTTTAATTTTTTTAAAAGATTTTTTTTGCAAACATGCTTGGTTAAAAACGTGTAAAACCAGAATACGTACGACTGTGAATTTAATATCACTTCATATTTAGGTCAATGACTAACAAACACATGTCCTTAAAAAATTTTAGCTCTGGCTCAAAAAATTCGGGCATGAAAGGGTTAAGAAGATACTCATGTTAAAGCCATGCATGTGGAAATTACATGCAGAAAAATTTAAAAAGACTGTATGTATGTGTCACACACAATGAACCCATTTACGCTTTTACGCATCACTTGGAAAAGCAAAAATTTTATAAAATTTCTGCTTATGAATGAAGCCAATGGTAGTACTAGGATGGTACATGATTGGTTGGTTATATATGAAAAGCTTGATTAAGTTCAACGATGCCAGATTGAAAAAAAAATTTTAAATTTTTATATGAATTGTTTACAAGTTTTTTTTACACGAGATATAAGGCAGGCAAATGCATGGCATTGACATTGGCAAAGAGTAAGTAATTGAGTTGGAAAAGGAAAACACTGGTCTCTGTTTTCATGGAATGGCCAGTCAGGATATCAACGGCGTACAGTTGAAAAGAGTGACAAAAACAAAAATAACTGTCATTAGCATATTTTACAAATTTATATTCCTTTTCTGCTACTGTCAGCATACAGTTGGAAAATAGTAACACAATAAAGGATGCCGATAGCAAATGTTACGTCTAATTTAGTTGTGTCCTTTTTTAATATACAAAATTCAAGAGCAACAACAAAAAGCAGCCTATTATTTCTATTAGAGTATCTATGCAACATGCTGTAGCCATATATTTAATAACAAGACATCGATTTTCTATTTTATTATTTCGATTGTTGTGGAATTTATAGGAAAACAAAGGAATAAAATAAACAGACAGACAGAAAAAAAGAAAATAAAATTGTAAATTTATTAACACTTCAGATGTGGGTTTATTGACAGGCTTAAGGCTTTCCAATAACAAGTTGCCTCTTAACTAACAGGCTTAATGACTCTGATTTAAACAAAAAATCAGTTTATTTTCTGTCATAATTTAGTAACTCTCTCTCAATATGTTTAAGATTGATTTGATTGATATGCTGCTAGCATAACGAAAAGAAAAACCATGCACAGCAACTCAATTAGTTGGAATTGTTGTTTTTCTGTGTAATTGATATCCTTACGGCCTGCTTGTCTGTTTGCCTATCTGTCTGTCTATCAGTTCCTATGGTCTAAAAGCAAGCTTCAAATGAACCAGCCACTCAATGTAATTGTATGCTAAGGTATTAAGTCTAGAATTAATACGATTCCTAAGGACGACAGCATTAATGAATGAACAAATAACCTGAGGATTTTATGTGTCTGTGAATATATTGCACTCATGGAGAAAAGAACAAATAATTCGTGCATGAATTGTTCAAAAGAGTAATTGAAATAAACGTCTTACGAAAACCATACATACATACATACATACATACAGTGAGTGTTGATGTGTAAGTACAACAAGTGTAACCAAACAGCTTTAAAGCTTAGAAGCATTTTATATGTGGGTAACATGTTGATACTCTTACTTTGCGAACATATGTTTGCTGCATAAAAGCCTGTACTCGTGTCGATATCTTTAATTATTTCTTACTGTCTTCAAGACAAAAATTGTTTGATTTGCTTGTTGACATTTGCCACATTTGCCAGAAACTTTGTATGAAAAAATAAAATCAAAACACTTTTCATATTGACAGTGGTATACGAAAATTAAATCTCCTTAAAAGTAAACCAAAACAAGCCAAATATGCTTCAGTATACATATCTATAAGTGACTCTTGAAAATGTTGAAAAATTCCGATACTGGTAATGAAGAAACGGCAAACCGTATTTAAAGAATTTGCTGCCACAAGTTTTTATTAATGATTTGCCCTTTTTGTTTTAAATTTTCATTACACAAAATACATAATTTATATTTTAATTAATGTACCATAATTAAAGAACCCTTAAGGCAATTTGTTATGCGTTGAGTAAATTAATTAATTGATTTCGTAAGTAAACTTGAAGTATTTTAGTCACGTTCTACGAACAATTGTTTATTCTGTGGCAGATAAACTTGTGGATTTTCTAAGTTGTTTAGATAATTGGGAATTACTTTGTAGAGAATATTTTAAAATTGAATATTGAATGCATAAATGATTTCTGTTGAAAGGTGTTGTTATGCTTTCACTTACAATTGTAAGAATGTCAAGGAAGAGAACCTCTCTTATAAAGATATCGATATCGACATTCGTTGGTGGGTCAATAAGTCCTCAATCAAAAAAAAAAAAAAAAAAAAAAACCACAACTTACGATACAGATTGCTTTTTCATATTTATATGGATCACAATCCGTGGAGTAGTAGGGTAAATGACTTGCAATTCGTAGTCTTTTGGCCTTATTAGTGGCAAGTTTCCCTTTTTCTTCTTCAATTTAAAAAAAACCGTAGCTTAGACACATCGATTGCTTACCAAACGTGATCCTGATTATGTGACATCCAAATTAAGCCCCGAGGCACAAAAAGCAATCACCATTGATCCAAATCGACATCAAAGCGATGCATATACAGTACAAGTTATTGCTTAATTTTTATTGGGATCAGAAGGGTGGCCTGCTATTGTAAAGTGTTGAAATCGATACAGAAATTAAAAGGGGATCAGCAGCACTTACAATTGATTGATTGATTTTACGAGAGAACTAATTAATATCGTCGATATTTTTTGGATTCAGTTCTTTTATTACATCAAACCTAATTACAAGCAAAATTATTGAAGCAGAAATCAATTTTTTCTCTGCTACTCAACAGTGTATACATGTTATACAAATTTTATCAAAATACAAAATCGGTTTGTTTTGTCGTTTTGAATTAAATGTCGAAATTTACAACGAGCATTGAAAATAATTGCCTCAAGTATCTCCTTAATATACATATGCTCCCTTCTAATGATGCAGCACTTCAAACTCAAACGTAAATCTTTTGATTTAATAAAAATGGAAATTAATACATGCTCATAAATTAATATTCGGGTTTATGTACAAAAACAAATCAAATGGAAATTTTATTACGATTAAAATATAAGAAAAAAATATTTATTTCGGTCTTAAAGTATGCTTCAGTTTTTCTATTTTGTTGACAGCCTTACGTTATGCTACCACTTGTTATGTTTGTTTGATTATTTGTTATTGTATGTGACAACTTAGACTTGATTTGTGATAACAATTAAGTTCTTTCAAAAATATATTCTCTATTAAGGTTGTACGCTTTCTTGTTGCACTAATCTTTATAGTAGAAAGCTCGGTCAAAGATGTCAGTTGATATGAGAACTCAAAAGGCTGCGTCATTTTATGGCAAGACAGTCGCTTCCTCCTCTTCAGACTCACAGGTTCTGCAGAAGTTATTTGACGGAATACCAAGTCTTTCAGCATGCCTAGCAAAGTAACAAATCGATGGTCATGCGATTTAAAGACAAAAGTGAGTGGGTCCTGCTATTGTCCATACATGAGTCTAGCAATATCGCAACTACCGTCCTGCTGCCAACGAGATTGAGTGGATAATTTTCAAATTACTTGAGGCAATCGGAATACTTATGAGCTTTAACATATCGGCGATTGCGAGCTCCGTACCGACGCTGGCCAGCTTATCAGTGATACAATTTCCAACGATTTCCTCATTTCTCGGAACACATGTAAGATTTACTTTTGAATGATTCAAAATCCTGGCATTTATCGACAAGGACGGATGATATTTAAACTATGTTCGTTTGGAATATAATAGCAGTCCGGCTGTCAGAGTAAAACAAGAAATTTTCAGGGAAAAAACTCTCGGTATCTGCTTAAGTAAAACATCCAAACGGTTGAATATGTTTTGGTTGAATCAGCGCCAAAATAATTTACTAACAAAATCATGACTCTACAATGAAAAGAGTCCAATTAATTTCGAGATTTTCTAAAGCTTTATTAATTAAAATGTAACATTTCGAAAAATTAATTAATATTTCAGAAGAAGAAATATTTCCCAACAAAGAATGTCAATAATTGAACATGAAATGTTTGAAACCATAAATCATTGTATTTATTTGACTTATTATGGTAAGGATGTATGTCCTTTTCAAATGAAATATAAAAGAAAAAAAATAGAAACAATAATTAAAAAACGTACTTTAAAAAGACTTGCTAAATCGAATGTCTGTCGCATTAAAGGCTTTGTGGAAGGCTTACCACCCGTTAGTTGATAGATACATGGCATCTGTGTATGCAGATATTTTCTTTATATTTCGTTTTGATCGAGATGTCTGACCTGAACTGTAGCCTCATGTCTAATAAGCCTACACACTATCTACTAGGCTACAACGACTTGTACATTTAAGTTTTAATATTACGCCATACGTCTGCAGTTACTTCTTAATACTAACGTAGAAAAATAGCAATAGTGTCCTGCCTGGCAGTAAATGAGGGCAAAACAAAGTATATGTTATCGACAAGTAGGGATATACGGCGTATTGGATCTCAGATTACGGCCGATAACGATACTTTCGATATAGTCAAGGAATTTACATATCTTGGCCCCGCCGTTACCACCAAAAATGATGTCAGTCTGGAGATGAAGCGCAGGATCACTCTTGCCAACAGGTGCTACTATGGTCTCAATAGGCAATTGAGTAGCAGAGAGCTCTCTCGTACGACAAAACTAATATTCTACAAGACGCTCACCCTTCCCGTGCTTCTTTATGGCACAGAGGCATAGAAACTATTAAGCACTTGAGAGTATTCAAGAGAAAAGTTCTACGTAAGATCTTCGGTTCAGTACGAGTTGGTGATGATTTCCGCATCGGATCAAACATTGAGCTTTCCGAGCTTCTCAACAACATAGACGTTGTGTAGCGTATTAACATCCAGCGGCTGCGCTGGCTCGGCCATGTCGTTCGAATGGAGGAGAATGCTCCGGCAAGACGGTTGTTTGATGCGGAGGTTTACGGAAGTCGGCGAAGAGGACGTTAGAAGGACCAGATCGAGAAAGCCCTGTCATAGATTGGTGTGACCAATTGGCATAGGCGCATAAGAAACAGAGGCGGCTGGAAGGATGTGTTAAGGCAGGCCGAAATCCGTTAATCGGGTTGTTAATGGCCAGTTAAAGAAGAAAGAAGAAAGTGTACTAACATTTGTCAATAGAAACGTGTTAACAATTTCAAGCTCTCAACCACCAACGCACCCATCTCTCACTTAATAAAAGAATAAGTAGTGGAAACAAAGATTATTATACAACGCATCATATTAAATTTGATAGTTTATCTACGTTAATATCTTTTGCAAGCCATTTAATTTGCAGTCCCCAGCCACATGCGCTTATCGACGACCATCAAATTGTATTTGTATGTAAGTCATGGAAATACATAGAAGAAGAAATTAATATGTACATAAGATGATAGCAAATATTCAACATATAATAATTCACTTGTCGTCTTCTATTATAAAAAAACCATACAATAGAAATTATTTTCATTGTTTTCTTTTAATTTTTGTTTCTCTTGTTATTTTATGTATTTGTCCTGCAGGAATATTTTATGAATACAATACAAGTCTCAACAATGACTCCAGAGTAAATAGCAAAAATATTGTTTGTTAACAATCGTGTCTTTACTGTGTGGTCAATTGTTGTGCCAAAAAAACAAAAAAGAAAACAAATAAGTACAGCTAGAAAAACAAAAACAACATTGTTGTACAACAATTTATTGGTAATAAAAATAATAATAACATCGAAAAAAAAATTGTACAATATTACTTATTAATAAATGGTAAGAGTAGACTAAGTAGACAGAGAGAGAGAACGCGGAGCGGAGATTTTTTTTATTAATGTTTAAATATGAACCGAAGGGAATAATAACGCCATCATTTATACAGTACTTAAGGGCAACATTCTACACGAAATAATAAATTTATTTTAAATGTTCTTGTATGTATTATCGATAACATGCATTATTCTGTTGAGAAAAATAAAAATGGAAATTAAATTCGTGTTCTATACTTTACTCAAATTTAAATGTTTTCAAATGAACAGAATTGTTACGAATTTTATGGTAAGACTTTAGGCGAGCAAAGTTTTCAATAACTACCATCATGAAGTTATTGATTTTAGCTGCCATAATCAGAATTAGGAGAGAATAACTTTTTGCATAAAATTTTTAATAAATTAATAGGAAGCCGATGGCCAATTTCAATGTGTTATCTATCATATGAAGTTGTCGTAGTCTAGTAGGTAGTGTGTTGGCTTATTAGACGTAAAGCCTGGATTCAAGCTCCAGACCAGACGTCAAAACGAAATATGGAAAAATAGTTCTTCGGCGACTTCCTCTCAGCAGATTTCTGTCACAAACTCTGAGAGTAAATAAAATTGCCATGAAAAGTTTCCCAAAAATCTGTCGTTCGGAGACGACTTAAAACTGTAGGTCCCGCCACTTATGTATAAAATTAATGCACACAACATAAGTGGTGTGAGAATCTTGGTCGTAATCTTGACTGAAGAGTTGTAATTACCAATTATGTTATGTACGAAGGCCATTTTAAAGTTTTATGATATGTTAGATATTGTGTTAAGGCTAATGAGTATTCAGGAATATTGCTTTCAAGAGGACAAAGCCATTTCTCTCGCCCAATTGTGGCAGCGAGAGACGTGTATCAATATCAGCCAATACGTGTTGATATAAGGGAAAAATGAATACATTTGATTAACGTATAGTAAGGCTTTCCAACTAAATTAAAAACTATCAATGATACTTTCTATTAAAACCCACTCTGCCTTGTTAATAAAACAAAACCTATTTATTTATATTTAAACTAAAATTTTTGGTAAACTTTCTTCGGCAAAATATGTATTCATTCGCATGAAAGATTTTTTTTCAAGTTCGTAAACATTTCTACTTCATTTGGTACACTTTATTCCCTGTAAATAATTTCTTTTTCTTCTTTTTTTTGTAAAAAGTTCTCAAAAGAGTAACAACAAGCAGCTGCTTAAATTCTCACAATGGATTTTTGTTATTTAATTCACTTAATATTCTTATCATTGATAGTTTGTTTAAAATTTAAAAGAAAACGAAGGGGAAAAACTCTTCTTACGTTAACGCAGGACAACAGAAAGGTTTACGAAACTTTCATAAACACCAATTGCGTGTTATACGAGTATTTTGCTACTATTGAAGTGAAGTTGCCCTCTCTCTACTGGTTCTCACCAACTAAATTCCATGAATTTCAGTATTTACGTAACAATGTAAACAATCTTCGTTGTTTTCTTTTTTATTCAAAACATATAAAACGAAACTTTCGTTCATACGAAAGCAAATTTGAAGATTTTTTTTGCTTGTTTACAGCAGCAGGCTTATTTATAAATTTTTCGAAGAATTCAAATCGTAGTTTTCATCTATGCAAAGTTCTCTTCCTATTGTAAGAAGGATTTCATTTTTTTTAAATAAAATTTCTTGTTAATGTACACTCTTGCTGTATAGTTTTTGATGTGAACAAAGGAAAAAGATGAAATGATAATTGCGGATGAAAATGTGAATAAATTCCAAGAGTTTATTTTAAAATTGAATAAGAATGTCTGTTTGTAGTCATTTTCAACAAATTGTTATTATTTCTATGTAAAGCATTTGAATAGAGAACCGTAGTTTGCAATTACTCAAGTAAGTAGATTCCATCTGGTAGGATTCTGCTGCTTTTATTCCATTATGGGTTAATTAGAATGAATTCACTTGAAAATTCGAAAATTTCCAGTATCAAAAATTAATATTTTTTAATCTTTAAAAAATGTTTGAGATGTTAAGCAAGAA
The DNA here is from genome assembly GCA_936449025.2 of Sarcophaga subvicina. Lineage (NCBI taxonomy): Eukaryota > Metazoa > Arthropoda > Insecta > Diptera > Sarcophagidae > Sarcophaga > Sarcophaga subvicina. The sequence continues at coordinate 2,100,425 of OW388084.2, forward strand.
TGGAAAAATATCATCCATGATTTCCTCTTCTGTGTACTTACTTTCTTACTTACTTACTTAATTTGCTATTAACAACCCGATTAACGGATTTCGGATTGCCTTAACACATCCTTCCAGGCGCCTCTGCTCTGTTTGAGACCTTAAGCGAGAATGGAAAAATATCATCCATGATTTCCTCTTCTGTGTACTTACTTTCTTACTTACTTACTTAATTTGCTATTAACAACCCGATTAACGGATTTCGGATTGCCTTAACACATCCTTCCAGGCGCCTCTGCTTCTGGCGCGATGACAGAGCTTGCTCGATTTGGTCCTTCCAACGTCCTTCTTCTTGGCAGGCTTCCGCAGATCCCCGCGTCAAATACCCGTCTCGCCGGAGCGTCCTCCTCCATACGAACGACATAGCCGAGCCAGCGCAGCCGCTGGATGTTAATACGCTGCACAACGTCTATGTCGTTGAGAAGCTCATACATCTCACTGTTGGATCGGATGCGGAAATCATCACCAACTCGTACTGAACTGAAGATCTTAAGTAGGACTTTTCTTTCGAATACTCTCAAGGTTGCTGCATCAGTGCTTAATATGGTCCATGCCTCTGTGCCATTAAGAAGCAAGGGGAGGATGAGTGTCTTGTAGAATATTAGTTTTGTCGTATGAGAGAGGTCTCTGCTACTCAATTGTCTAATGAGGCCATAGTAGCACCTTTTGGCAAGAGCGATCCTGCGCTTTATCTCCAGACTGACATAATTTTTGGTGGTAACAGCAGAGCTAAGATAAATAAATTCCTTGACTATATCGAAAGTATAGTTATCGGCCGTAGTCTGAAGTCCAATACGCCGCACGTCACTTCGTTTTGCTCTCAGTTACTGCCAGGCTCATCTTAGTAGACTCCCGTGCAATAGTACTGAAGGCAGCAGTAACATCTCGCTTGGTACGCCCTATGACGTCAATGTCGTCAGCGTACGCAAGCAACTGGACGCTTTTCTTCCTATGTTATCCTACTTTATTGTTGTGTTTTAATTTTTCTTCGGTTACTCGTTACTTAATTTACTGTAATTAGCCCTAAAGCAGTAAAAATTATGGAAATTTTTCAATCCTTTGTGCCTGTGGAAAAATGCCTGCCGACTTAGTTTTTATAACTGTGATTACATTGTAAATATTTAACGACGGACATAAAAATGAATTCATTTAATATCTCCATTTCATTATTTATTGTATTAATTAGTATATCGATTATTTGCCTCTTTTCTTGTTTGTTTACAATAATAAAACTCCATAATGAATATAATATTTCGGAAATTAAAATATTGCCCTGCCATGCGTATTTATCAGTAATCTTTTCATTAAGGCCACTGTGATTAGCAAATAAATTCTAATAACATTGTAAATAATATGCAAAAAATAAACAAAAAATAACAAAAAAGTAAAAAAACTAAGCCTTTAACGGAAATATTAAATGATAATAATTATTGTAATAAAATTTTATTAATTTCCCCACAAAATTAGCTGCATTTAAAGTAATTACTTCTAATTTCAATTGAATTATTACTTTTTTCTAGTGATAGAAAATATGTAGTTTTGTTTACTTTTATGACACGCGAGGCAAATTTGATTTTTCCAACCAAACGCACACACACACACTCACATTCACACATAACAGTGATGAGCATTAAGGTTTATGCGAAATGACATTTTTGACGCAACTTTCCAAAAGTAATTCGAAATACATTTTCATAAGCATTTACAATGTAACCACGTACTAAATGAATACAGACGGTGAAACAATGTAACGAAAATTTCGAAAATTCGTTCACAATAGCGTTCTAATTAAATTGTTAAACCAACGTTTTTTTATCTTTAAATGGAAAATATGTTCGAGTGTAAACAATTCCATGGAATCTGCGGAATTTTAATGCCACCCTTATCTAATGCTCATTAAACGTTTATTAAATGCTCATTAAAGTGTTGGTAAATTCAATGTAATCCCTTGCATGGTAACTAAAGTACTACAATCGCAAAAGGAATTCTTTCTAATATGCCCGCCCGTACTTTCACAGAATTATTACGCATATAAATGAAAAACAAATTTTATTTCGACTATTTTCTAAACTAAAATTTTTGTGTATTTAATTAAAATGAAATAAATTTAACGATAATGACGTCATTACAAAAATAGAAAAAAAAATAAACCAAAAAAAGCTTGGCGTTGATATTAATTATGCAAATAAGAATAAAATTCGAAGAGCAAAATAAAAACAAAATACCTGTGAGGAGACAGCTTTCATGGCGTGTGATGGTGAAGTTACATACATATATTACAACTCAATACAATTTGTTTTTAATTAAACGAGATTAGTACACTTAAAAGGTGTGATATTGCGATACCCATGGCGTCATACATATTTAAATCACATTTAACTTCCGTATTGTTAGTGAATGGAAAACGTAAAGAAATATGTACATATGTAGTGTACACATGTATGTAAAAGAGGGCCGCCTTATTCAATTTTATGATACATTTTCAAAAGTTAAAATTTTTCACACAATGTTCAAGGAATACATTACACAGGAAGGAGTCTATACATTACAACAATCAGTTGTAACAATCAGGAAAGCAAAATTTCAAAAGAAACGAAGACAATATGTAAAGTCACTGCAACTGCAAACAGTAACTTGAATGGAAAATGCAAACATTTCTCAATTGGCATAATGATATCGATTTTCGCCACCTATAAGGAGAGCGACGGTTGTCGATGATGCTGATGACATGCAAAGGCATTGTGAACTAATCACTGGAAATTCAAAAATTTTTCAACGTTGTGTCTCTTTCTTTCAGGAATCGTAGGCATACTGTTGAAGCATAAAGTAACACAGAGATAGACATCAGCGTCATTCTGCTTAGTTTTGTTTGCATTTATCATTTGCATTCTGGACAAAGAATTTGAAACTTTCTTTGCCTTCGTGCAAAGATTAGATAAACACTGAAGAGTTCTCCTTTTTTTTTCCTCTCTCAGATTCAGTTTTGTTAACTCCAGCTAAAATTTAATCACAGAAATAACTTACAGTTACACTTCTTCTAGGTACAAAGATTCCATTTTCTGAATTATTAAACCAAACACACTGTCATACATAACGATGCGTAATAGTATTCGTAAAATATAACATTAAGGAATTCGTTACACAGGATCTGTAATACAGGAATCATCTCGAGTATCGGTTCCTGACTAATCGAATGAGGTAGTCAGGCATATTGCACAACCATTCCGAATATCATTATTTCTGCCGCATTTGTAACAGACTAAATTGAATTAAAAGTCTGTCCAACGTTGGAAATCTTTGGGCTTCTGTTAAGTACATAACATAATTGGTCATTACAACCCTTTTTTCAGGATTACGACCTAGTTTCTCACGCCAATTATGTTGTGTGCGTTAATTTTTATATATGAGCGGAGGCGGGACTTACAGTTTAAAGTCGAGAAACTTTATGTTTTTCATATTTCGTTTAGTTAGAGATGCCTGACCTGGGGTTTGAACCGTGGCCTCACGTCTAATAAGCCAACACACTATCTACTAGACCACGGCGACTTCTGTTGAGTACCTTAGTTTATTTTATGCTTACTTTTACTTTGAGGTCGCCGTAGTCTAGTAGGTAGTGTGTTGGCTTATTAGAGGTAAGGCCACGGTTCAAACCCCAGGTCAGACATCAAAACGAAACCTGAAAATAATATTTCTTCGGCGACTTCCTCTCAGCAGATTTCTGGCAAAAACTCTGAGAGTAAATAAAATTGCCATGAAAAGTTTCTTAAAAATCTGTCGTTCGGAGTCGACTTTAAACTGTAGGCCCCACCACTCATGTATAAAATTAACACACACAACATGAGTGGTGTGAGAAGCTAGGCCGTAATCCTGACTGAGGGGTTGTTATGGCCAATTATGTATGCATCTATGTTACTTTTATCGCTCTTAGAAGCAATCTTGTTTTTTCTCATTATCTCTCTTGAATTCTTAAACCAAAATGCTCTACTATCAATTGATTATGAATTCTGTAAAACCTTTAAGAGAATCAAAACGCAAAATTTTATAAATTTACAAATCAATGAATGTATCGTATACGTTACAAACGTAATGATAAAACTAAAATACCCATCATTATAGAGCGGTGATTACCTTAGCGATGGCAAATATAAAAATAAATCATATTATTAGTACAACGGTGCCGTTTGATAACAAAAAAAAGAAAAAATCACAAAAATACCGGCACAACACCACCACGACCAATGAACTTTGATAAATCCAAACACAACAAAAATAAAAAATAAAAATAGAAACAGAAACAGAAGCAGAAAAACGTACACCAAGAATTTATTTAAATTCAAAAATAACTTTTTAAAACCTCACTACGATTTTACGTAATGAAATTGTTTTCAAATGAAACTCAAGTATCTCCGGCTCTATTTTTATGGGTTTTGTGTCTCTATACACACCACACACTATAATGGGGTGATGAAGTGGAAGATTTACGGATTTATAAATATTGGTTTCTACTTATTGTCATTGTAACCATAACAACAACTAATTAAACTTTGAGGGTTACGAGGGCGGCAGTAGTGTGATAAAAAGCTCTCGCTCTCAAGCCAAAATTAAAATCAAACTACTGTTCACATTCTACTCTGAGGAGAGCTTGTTTCTTCATTTACAACTGCCAAATAAAGACTATTTGTCTTAGACTAGTTATCTTCCTCTGAACAGACATAAGGCGGCTATTACACTAGCGAACTTCACCTGCAAACACAAACCCTATGTCGTTGGATTTTATTGGCTAAATTCAAAGAAGAAACAATGAATTTACCTCCAACATATGTTCCAGTAAGAAGAATTTTTCCAGATGGCTTCTAAAGAATGTTTTAAAAAGGTTTGCCAACAATTAAAAGGTAGATCATGCAGTTGATAGCAACATTAAGAAGGCAGATGGTCAGTTAACATTACAAAAATGGTATCTACAGGTTTAGAGGTCCGAGTAATTTTCTGCATGAACTCGTATGTATGTATTTTAACAATATTAACTATATTAAGTACAGTTTTATGTATGTATGTACATATGTAGGTATGTATATTGGCATTAAATTAAATAAAATAAATATTATGCAGATAGTGGAAAGATAAATATAAATACTTGTTCTATTTATTCTCTTCACCTAATCCTTTAGATTTAATTGGTTTTTTTTATTAAAAAAAATTAGCATTTATAAAATAACAATAATAATAAAAACAACATTGTAGAAAATAATTTCAAATATTTTAATTTCTTTCTTTTTGGTTTTTTTTTTCTTGTTTTTTAATTTTTCTTTTAAAGGCCTTTGATTTGTTTGTTTCTTTCATTCGATTGAAAGATAAAAATTCAATGCAAATTAACTATCAGCAGCCGGTTTAATTTATTGTTTAGGTGAAAAAAAATCAAATTATGTCAGTTATTTTTTAAATATAAATAAATAATTAACACTTTAATACACTGAGAAAAAAAAACGATGCCTCAAAAAATCTATTGGGGTCCATGAATCGGCTTGAAAAGAAGCGGAATCTGAAAAGAGTTCCTATGACAGTATATAGGGAGCATGGTGAAGCACAGTAATTTCTGATCATACAGTCAGTGGACCCTAATCATACAGGATAAGGAATCAACCTTCTCCTAATGGAGGCTTCCTGATCGAAAACTTAAAAAGGATAGCAGAACTTGTAAGACACTAAATAAACGATGATGGAACGAAAATAATCCTGTATTCACCCTAGTGGCTAATACAACACTTCTCACATGCGAGACTTACATGTCTTGACATGGAGTCTGCAAATAAGATGCGTTGCTGTAAGCAGGTTTCACTGTAGGTTAGAGGATGTGTACTTGTCAATTAAGACAAATACAGTACCCGGAAGTCGAATTGAATGGGTTTTACTGTAACGTTATTTTCATTGTGTTCTTACAACAAGGAATTAGTCAAGGCACTGTACTTTATTCCTTTTCTGATTTCAAAAATCGTAACTGAAGCATGAAATGAAAAATAAGTACGTCTGCGTTTCATAAATATGAAAATTATATGTTTTCTTAGCTTTGACAGTTCGTCTCTGTTTTAGCTGCATTATGGTCCAGAATATGTAGTTTTCTGTGCTATATTTTCTCTCACTTTATTGAAATATTGGCATTTATGCATAAATATTTTCGAAACGTAAAAGAAAATAAAAGAATTTCTTCAAATGTTATGCACAAAAACAAAACATCAGAGAGATCTCCCTGCCGGTTTTGATTTATAAACAACTATTTTGGTATTTCGATTGTGTTATCATTTACTATAACTAGTTGAAACTATCAAATTTGTTAAATTATTACTGTCTACTAATAGTAGCGAGTTTTAGTTTTTCTACTAAAATATTTATGTTACACATAAAGAGATTCAATCTTTAAATATATACTTGCATATTTTAATTAAATGGTCTGATCTGATCTGAATCCGAATCCGGGACTATTATAAATTGTATTGCGTTAAAAAATATTCAACCATTAAAACTGTCAATAAAGGCTACTTGTTGAAATGAAGGCAATTAATTGCATTAAACCGGTCGGTCAATAAATTCAAAAACCAAAAATTTACCAATTTGCCGAATTTCTAATTGAAAAGATTAATCGTATACAGTTTGGCAAATAATTGAAATTTAAATTTAAATTAAAAACAAAAAGCAATTTTTATTTATTTGTTTTTGTTTTTGTTTTTGTTTTTTTATAATAATTAAATAAGGAAGGCAGTTTGAGAATTTATGTGTGAACAGTTACTTCAAAATAATTTAAATTTTTGAAACGATAATTCTGAAATCGATAACGTAATTAATTATCGCAAAATTTTTTACCGCAAAATCCAATTTTCAAATCTCACAAGGAAACGAAAATTATTGCATCATTTCTGTCAGCTTGTACGTCTCTCTGTCTTTTGGTATTTTAAGTTGTATTATTTTCATTTAAATTTACACTTTCGTTCAAGGCTAATTGACTTGTGTACAGGCACTTTCTCATTACAGACTTCTAGGTTTGCTCATACTAGCAGTAAATGTTAGATTAATCTCTTCGAAATCGTTGCCTAATTATTATAGAAATGCCTTTATTGAGATATCTAAACTGCAAATTGACTCCCAGCTTATGGGAGTAATTACTCTGCTTTACTGAATACGAATTACTATACTTCCCTATTGCCGATGTGAGCACATAGTTTTTGCCTCCAAACACAGATTGAACAGACGTAAAATGAATGAAAGTTCATTTCTTATTGTTTTTGGAGGTGCTTACTGGTTCTGTAGAATGAGTAGAGAATCCATGTCTGCGTCTGAGGATCTTCGAGAGAGACTTCTCAAACGCATTTTGAATCTTTAAGGATTCTAAACTGGCGTCTGAGTAAAAATGAAAGGATATTCGAAAACCCTATTCATTTTACAACAACTTGGAATGTTTACAATTTTTTTAGTTAAATAAAAAAGAGAAGGAAAAAAAATTAATTTAAATTGTTTTAGGTTATAGGAAAAAATCTTATTGTGAATTATTTGGCGCCATATGGGTGGTAAAAGTAAAGGATGAGAAAAAAATTTCCTTGTTATTGGTTAACATTCAATTAACAATTGCACACACATGCATAGATTATTATTAATCGTTAATCTTGCATTGAATTTAAACTATTTCTTGTTTGTGTATGTGTGTGTGTGTGTGTTTTTTTTTTTTTCTTAATTTTAGTGTTTGTGTCAAAGCATATGATTAAGAAAACGATTTAAATAATGGTGTGAGATATTTTGATGTGACAACAAATCCAATAACAATGATAATAATGAGATGAAATAGACGTCACGTTTCATCTTTAGCGCAAACTTGTTTCAAAACACCACAAATTGCTTGACGCCGTCTACTACTATTAAAGTATGGAATTCCCAAGCTCATAAACAATTTTTCGATATTCAAAAAAGAAAGATTTCTTTATGCAAACACATTAACAACAGCAACAACAAGATCAATGAAAACATATGAATTTTTTTTTATTTTTATTTTGTATATTTCTGTTATTGTTTTCAAAGCCATTTAATAAAAACAAGAGAAGAAGCAGGAAAAAAGAAGCGAAAGATTCCAAATACCAAAATTCTTCATCTACCGCTATGGTTGTTGTTAATTTTTCCTTTTCAAGTTCAATTTCAAGTTTTTTTTTGTTTTTTTCGCTACTTTCGTAGATGTTTAATAGATTCTTAAAAGAATTTCTAATTTCTTGTTAATCTGCCCCTAATGTTCTGAATATAAATACCAGCGTTATGTTGTCCAAATGTATTACTCCCACTTCGGCCATCAAAACAAATAGAAGACTTAAGCAAGTCCACACCCAATTTAAAAAATAAAGAGAAAAAATATTTAAAAAAATCTTCCTCTTAAAGTTTAGCTTCGTGTTTAACTTCCATAAAAATGTCGAAATTCATTGTATTTGCTGTTCTCTTGGTAGTCGTTGTCTGCTTGGCCGCCAATGCCAGTGCCCAACCTCAACATTTGACCGCCAATGCTATAATTAGCAGAATAATTGGTAAGTTTTTCAACAATGCTGTGGCCTTGGAATAGGCTTTAAACATAAAACATGGAGAAAAAAAAATTGACATTTATTGGCCTTTGGCCATAATGTCTGAAATTTTATTTCCCTCAGTTTTCGTTTGCTCTCCAATTTAAATTCGGTTTCTGACCATTGTTGGAGGCTATAAATATCCTTATTTTATGGTTTTTAATTTGTGGTTTGTTTGTGTTTGTTTTTCTTTTTTCATTTCTTTACGTCTTTAGGCGCATATGAAGCTAGAATAAAAGGACCCTCAGTTATTTATCCTGAACAGCGTGCACATGTTCTAGATGGCGATCATCTCGTTTTACATTTTTAAGTTTATTCCGTTTAATGTTTAAAATAAGTTTACGTTCTTTTTTTGTTTATTGACCTGGTTATGTTATGGAAAATAAAATATTTAATAAAAAAAAAAATATTTGAAAAAAAAATGTGTTAAAAATTAATTAAAAATCCAATAATTAATCTATAATTGGTGAGGACGTATAATGAAATTTTCATGTAGTCGTACGGACTCAATGGGAAAAATAATCACTAGATGTGTTCGCTTATTATTCCTGAATGTCAATAAAATGTTCATAGTTTTACTAGAGGGCGGCCTATTATAAGCACTTGGTATTAAATTATTAACTTCGGGCGGATTAGAGGTATTTTAATATACTTATGTACGGTAAGAATATATTTTCGCCACATAAGCCCCTATATTAAGAACCTATACAAATAGGGCGTTGTATTGAAACTAGGATAATACATTGCTGGGGCAGAGGAACAGGGTGTAGATGATCTGTTTATATTACAAATAGAAAACAGAATGCGTCAGTTTGTAACTTGGCTCTAATGAACATAATGATAATGATAATGAAAAGAAATCAAACCACATTCCCGCACATAGGAATTGCTATCTGCTGTTCGGTATAATATAGAATGGAATCAGTAATGCACACTATGCATCGATGTTTTAAAAGCAAACAATTCTATTGTTCTTATTCATCAACATCGATAAAACATTAATGCTTTGTGTACGACTCATTGAAATTAAAAACTTAACACAAATACTTATGCTCATGCAATATGTCATGCATAATCGGCCTATAAATGGAATAAAAAGTGTTGTAAAACGGTTTATTAAAACAGCTCAGGTGGAGTGAAACGATATACAGTGACTAGCTTGTGGTAATGACAACCTGTCCAATAAGATTGCTTTAAACCGAGGAGCAGAGCCATTATAAGAGCATCGTGACCCGGCAAATCGAATGGCTGACAGTTCCCTTCTTAACTGTCCCCTAGACTTACTTAATTGGTCATTACAGCCAGTATTACGGTCTAGTTTTTCACATCACCCATACTGTGTGTGTTAATTTTATCCATGAGTGGTGGGACCTACAATTTAAATTCAACTTCGAACCTCAGATTTTTGAGAAATTTTTCACGGCAATATCGTATCACGCTAAGAGTTTTTGCCTATGAAATATTTTTCATATTTCGTTTTGTTCGAAATGTCTGGGCTGGGGTTTGAAACAAGAACTTACGTCTCATAAGCCAACACAGAACCTACTAGACTACGATTACCTTAAAATTCTATTCTATTCATTCAATGAGAATGAAAAATAAGAGTCTACATTCTGTTGTCAGAGAGGGACGAAAGTTTACATCATCGAGAGATGTGCTCTATTCAACATATAGAGCTAGTACAGAGGATAGTACATAGCAATACTAACTGACAGTTAGACAACCTTCAGCTAAGAATGGAAAACTAAATCTGCTAGACCGGACCTAACCCCAGGTCATGTGAGGTGAAATATGTATACATACATAGCAATAGCATTTATTTACCATCCATGATACATTTTCCTTGTTTTATGTGTTTCTTAACGTTTCTGTAATTTCTTTATTTTTTATTTTTTGGAACATAAATTATGGTTTTAATATATTAATCGTTTAAAATACAATCTGTGCCCATATTATTATAAACAAATCTGTGACGCAAATTAAAAATTATGAACCATAACTTGCCTAAAGAGACCAATTTATATGCTGCATCATATTAACATCTTAATATCTGACCGAATAGAACAACATCTGCCAGTTTATATGGTACAAAAATTATAAAGAAATTTTTCAAATTATTGTTTTATCATTTCTTATTTAAATTAATTGATAATTTAAATAAATTTAAACAAAATAAATAAAAATTTTAATTATTTAAATGTCATTGAATTTTATCTCTTATTTACTAATTGAATTGCTTCATGTATTTCACAAATCGTTAAGACAAGTTGTTTAATAGCTTGTAAAGCCCTGAATTAAATTTTCTTTTATTCATAGTCTAGAGAATACTAGAGTTTTTCCAGCCAATTAATTCTGTCATAAGTTTTCCACTTCTCATGCTTCTACTTTGTTTTTATAAAATTTTTCGTTCTTATTTGCTATTTTTTCTTTTTTTCTTTACAGTTTTCCAAGAGTTTGGGGTTTGGCAACTGGTAAGTGTGAATTTCTGCTTTAATGTTGTAAGAGTTGAAAAACTTTTTTTAAAATCTTCCTGAATGTTAAGAATATATTTTATTATAAAGAAAGTATTTTAACCAGGTTTTAAATGTTTTTCCAAAACATAATAATATTTTTTTCTAAGATTTCGAAAATAAAAAACTTCCTGTTTTTTGTTCGCTTATGCCATTGTGTATGATATTAAATCTCTTAAGGATTTTATTTTCTTGGAAAAACTGTATTCGTTTACAAAGAGATTTAATAGTCAAAAGACTTTAAAACTTGAAAAAAAAATCAACTTCTATCGATTTGCTTTACAATATGGTATCATCATAGAAAAGGCAAAAATTATGCATAAAATTTTCAACAGATGACTATTAATATGTAAATGCCGCGTTGCCTCCAATGTAACTAAGGCAACAAAGCTTATAAATCCCCATACAATACACTGAAAATAATTGCAGCAGATAGGTAATGATAACCTTGTTTATACTTTTGTTTTCCCTTAATTTTTCTCAGTGTATTCTTGCATTGCCGTCGTTTGCTTTGTGTCTGTAACTACTCGATATGGAAAATTTTATATGCCTTGAGTGGTATGTAAACTTCTTAAAGCGTACATTTAATGACCTTGAAAACGGTTTTATATCCTCTTTCTTTCACTATAAATCAGCGACAAAATCTTTAACAAGCATCTGTAACAAAAAATCTGTAATAGACGAAGGCTGCAGTAATGCTGGAAAATTAAAATCCAATAGGAAGACATTTTCGCGCAATTTGATAGCTTTTGTAGCTCATACAACATATGTATGTACATATGCTCAGACGAAATTAAAACCAAGTGTATACCATGCAGTAGTACCATTTTGCATATTACGGCACACAAAAAAAAATTAAAAATGTAGAAAATGCAAAAGGTTAACCAATTGTATGTATACTTTAAAGCAAGTTTCCAAGGAAATAAATCACTTAAAGATCCTGTGCATATAAGTGAAAGCCGAAGTCAACAAAATGATATGGAGTATATGATGGTTACAGAAGAACCTTTTAACTAAGACTCCGGAGCTTCAAAAATTATGCATCAATCGTTTTCCTGACGGTGCACAACTACTCTCCTATCAACGAAATGAAGCTATTAGGGTCCGAACGGGCAGGAAGGCCTCTGAGAGAAAGGATAACTCCAACGAACAAATATTTCAAGCTCAAACAATACCGCCCCATATCCCGTCTCATATTACAACCCTGGATAATTTCACCAACCCCATTCTTTCTAGTCAAGAGCAAATTAAAGATTCTAGAACCTGCAGTAGAACCTTCCAGGCCAACCATACTTCTAGTTATTTCATTCTAAACAGAATATATCCCTGTAAATCATGCTTATGCCATCAACCACACGACAATCTCACGGAATCTGTATGTATATCACCGTATCTGCATAGTCCTAGTTTACGTTAGCTCATTGCCATTCATTCGCAGTTGTTTTACGTTTGCTTTGTCGTATGTGATCCACTTTTCATAACCATTAACAATTCGCTTTAGAAACTTTTCATTTTTCGTGAAATTCAACACTGATTAGCAGATCGAATTGAACTTTTTCTTTGTCTACAGCTCTATGCAATGTTTAGTACCGGGATAATTGAAACAATGCCTACATTGTCGACAATTAGCCTTCCAAAAATGGTGCATCTTTGACACGATAACCAATTGGTGGGGTGGATAACTGACTGCCAGTAGTCTAGTAGGTAGGTTAGACATCTCGAATGAAACGAAATATGAAAAAATACGCTTCGTCGACTTCCACTCGTCTGTTTTCTGGCAAAACCTCTGAGAGTGGGTAAAATTGCCATGAAAAGGCTCACAAAAAAATGTAGCTCGCACCACTCATGAATTGACTTACACAACGTAGGCGGTGTAAGAAATTAGGTCGTTATCCGTGTGATCATTCTTCTTAAAGCTTATCTATTAAAGACGTAGTGGTATAGCATTGAATTCTTTCACTGATGTAATCACTTTGCAGTGCTTTCGTGAAGCTCTTCAATTTAGGGAGCAAAAATATGTCTCAGGCAATGAATTTCCATGAATATATTGATAAAATAGGGACAATATAAAACCTTTGAACTAATATTCTACATTGTTGGATATTTCTTCATATTAACTCTAAGATAGAAAGTTAATCGAACTTGTATTTGTATTTTTAGGTTTGACTCTTTAGATAGTCCTTCATTGTACTTGGATTTTAATGTCGCTTTTATAGCTCTCTGTCTTTCCGTTATGCTAGTTATGAGCTTAGCTTCAACCCAAATTAATGTTTCAAAAGTGTTGCCATAACAATTCTTCTCCTCATAAAATCATACAAAATATGTTGGATTTAATTTCTTTGAAATATGTACTTTCGAAGGATGAAATCAATCCACATTTATATCTCATGCTTATGTTCTGATTTTATCTTATTGTTGTAATTTTATTTCAAAACATTTCCGCAAAACGTTTCCCTTAAAAGTTGGTAGAGTAACCAACCACGTACACAAACGTTAATTTGCCGGATATATACGTAAGAAATGATAATAAAATGCTCGTTAACAATCATTAAAGGCAGGCTAAACAACACATTATTTTTAATGTTTGTGCAACAATATGGCCAAAATATGTACATAAGTTTGTAAATGGCAAATGTTGGCAAATGGAAAACAGCAATAACACAAACGTGTAATCGTTTGTAATGGCTATGGCCTTATATTTGGAAAGAAAGGAAAAAGAAGAAAGGATTAAATGGTGTATAAAAATCTATAATTTTTGATAAAATAAATTTCATATCATCATTTGATTCATTGGTGACATCCTGCTGATACGTTAAGTGAATATGATTTCTATGATTATTTCTTTCTAATTCATTGGTTCACTGTATAAAATTAACATTTTTTTGCATTGGAATTCGAAAAAGGTATTCAAACTTTGCCGTTTCGTTTAAGTGTCACTTCTCATCTACAGTCAATCGTGTTCATGTTAACATGTGTTAAATTACATCCTACTCTTACACTTGTTGTCGTTTTCGTTGTCTTTATGGCTTTGGGATAAAAGTTTGTTACTTGGTTACAAAAGTTCTTACAATCATTCATTCCCAAAAGCATACACGAGCATATTTACTATAAAAAAAGTGTTTCTCCACCACTTTAACTGTATATTTGACTGATTTTTGTTCATAATCAAGTATAAAGAAACATCATTATGGCTTAAGGCCATTGGTAAGAAATTAAAAAGGGTTTTGTATGAAACACAAAATGGATTTTATTGTAGGCCATAGCGCGATAAATTCAGTCTTAAATGGAAGTGTTTGTTATACAAAAAGTAAACCTATAGCCGTTGGTTTCAGAATTATCGACAGAGACGTATAAAGCAAGTAAGCGTGTTTCACCAATTTGCTCTTCAAATTCAAATGTTCAAAATGAGCAATTTAAACTGTTTAGTTAGTTACGCTACTAGGAAGCACTCGTACGTTGTTACTTTGCTGTCAAAGTCTAATTCTATGTGGCTTGTCCTTTGTAGGTAAAACAGTTCTTTGAATTAAAATAAATTAAAACTATTTCTAATACAATTGAAGTTGGCTTTATATGGCTTATGGCTTTGCAATTTTTGTAATTCTGATTGTGTCTATAAAGCCACCCAGACCCACGCTTAAAGGCCACAACTTGTGGTTTCAATTGTTACAATGCCAGTCAATGCGCCAGTTACAGCAGTATTACAGTAGCATTATCGCAACACACTTTTTACTACTTAATGCCTTTTTATAATGGTAGTGAATTGGTAAAAAGAAATTAAAATTTATAACACAATTTAATTAACACGATTTAATTAATTTAAAAAAGGACTTTAAAAAAATAATTTACCGTGTGCAAAGTAACGTAAAAAAATCAAAATATGGTTTTATATGCGTATGTTTTGTACACATATATGGCCAATACGAATATTCAGTTAAAAGTAGTATACCACATACGCCAGTATACCTATAACGAAATCAACCGCTGTCTTGTAAACAACACAACTATAGCCATCTCTTTTTGGTTGGCAGCAAATACAGCTACTAGCATTTTTCTATATCAACCAAGCAATGCTATCTCTCTCTTACACACCGAAATAAAGCAAGTGGAACCAAATTCATACTGAAAGCAGCCGACGAGCATTCACAATAGTAGACGTCATTTACGGCAAATATCGTAGACTGTATAGATATGGTTGTTTTTGTGTTTCGTATTTTAGTGGTAAACGAAAAAAAGGTGTACAGAAGAAATTGCTAGTATGAATGAAAAAAATAATGCGAAAAATATTTTGTAAATAAAGTGAGAAAACGTTAAAAGAAATTTCACAAGAAAGTGAAAACAGAAATGAAAAGAATAAATATACAATGGCATAAAAATTGTGGGCAAAAAATAGTTCAACAAATAAAAACTGCTGTCTTGTGTTTCTAAGGAGGGGAGGAAATAGTGAAAAACGGACGACGCTGTTCATTAAATAAAAACAAAAATAAAAAATACCTAGAGAAGAAAGAATCAAATAAAAGTTTCTAGTAAGAATTTTTCGGCAAGAAGAAAATTAATTAAAAACAAAATAAACAAATTATGTTGTTTGTATCTCAAGCGAATCGTCATTAAAAAAAAGTAAATAAACAACAGTATTAGGAAGCCCCCCTCCAAAGAAAACAACAAAAAAAAAACAATTTTGGCAGGCAGAATGGCAATAAAATGAGAAAATAAGAAAAAACCATTAATAGACGTTGCTTGGCTTAGCCTAGTAGTAATTGCGAACTACTAATCAGCTCAATTTCGCTTGGCCTGTGGGTCGAAAATGCATTCACGGGCCGCAGTGATGCAAAGAAACACATTGCATTAGATGAAAAAAACAAAGGCTGTTCGGAGCCTGGTATTCGGACAAGTGATGTCAGATAAAGATTAGTGATCAACTACAATCATGTTGCCCCAAACTTCTTCTATTACACAATCATTAACATATTTCCCCTATCTTCTTTCTACCTAGACAAATCTGTAAAGTAAATACTGCCGGGCGTTCACACTTGCCTGTGGCCGTCAAAGTTTATTTCACTCCATTCTTAAGCTTGCGTAACAATTAGTGAAATGCAATTGTAAGCTAAAAATAAAAAAATATTCAATTTCAAAATAAAAATTCGAGATTTTATCACTAACTGGCATTTAGTTAGATTCTATGAATAGGTTTCACTCTTGGGTCTAAGATATGATCACATTGTAAAAATGAAACTAACGCTAATGAAACAAATACAGACTGTCTACTTCAGAGGTAATTATCAGTTTATAACATTATTTAGCCGATTGCTGGGGGGTTACTATGTATTTCCAATCTAAAGAAAATATATTCGAATCTTGCAGTGTAGAGCATTGCATTTCGAAACGGAGTACATAATAATCTCTCACTTTTGCCGAACTTACATCTCTTCGATAACATGCACAAAGTGAAATTTATTCACACTCGGAAGGGAATCAGTTTCTACTTGGACAACTCGGAGATATTTAGCAACTGAATTAGTTTTAGGAATTGCAAGACTTTATCTCTGTTTGCACTTGAAAGCAAAAATTTAATAATTTAGGCTGCATTTGCCATTAAGTCCGTAAATTTTTACTAACGCTTGGTGTTGCCATTTACAACATATTTCCAAGTTTCAGTATTATTCCTAATTTCCATTGAAACTGTCTTGTTTTGCTCCTCTTTCCTTACATTCTCCAACACGATTTAAATGAATTTTTATAGCATTTTGTTAACTTTATAAAGTAAACAATGCAATACAAACCACATGTACATGTAAATTATTTTCCTTACTTCCAATTTAATAAAAGGTTAAAGGTCATCATTAATAATCTGCCCAAATCGTTAAATAAAATATTAAACTAAAGCCATAATTATTAAAAAAAAATCAAAATAATATCATGGACGGTGAATTCAATTTATCGAACACTATCGGTATCGGTTTAAATATCGGTGAACAATTATTATTACCAGTCGCTAACGGTGAAGACGATGTTTTACAACAACATCATCATCATCATCAACTGCAATCGGAGCATGATAGTTATACAGCGACACTTCATGTCGACAATCAACATCAAAATGTGGAATTGACGCCCACAGATCCAAATATAAACAATAATCCCGCAAGTGTTAGTTGCATGGAGAATTTTTATCCAGAGGTAAGCAATTAAAAATATTGTTGGAAATTTCAAGAGAATTGTACAAAATGAGAAATTTACAGAAATTTGTGAATTCCAAACTGAGCTCTTGTGGAAGCTCCGCGTAACACAATTAGAGCCAATGAGAAGTAATGTCCTGTAAACAAGCAAATCAGCATATTTCATTTTAGTAATGGGAAATTCTGTAAATTTCTTAAGCCTTGTAATGTTTCTCCTCGTAGATATCGCAATACGATTTAATTGAATTACCTTGTAATTGCAGAGCGCAGTCCTCGAGGATTTAAATGCGAAATTGACGGAAACCTCAAACATATTGCAGTATACACCAGTGGAGAAACCCACGGAGTTGCTGTCAGCATTGGAACAACAATCTGCCGAAAAATTAAATAAAACGGAGTTTCACAATCCACCGGAAGAAGAAAATGTACCAACGCAGCCCGTCCCACAGCCGAAACCGCCTGCACTGGTAGTCGAGCAGAAAGATAAAGCAAATGATGAAGAAGAACAAGTAGTGGAACGACAAGAGCAAGCGGAGCAAGACAACGAAGTTGAAGATGAAGTAGAGCCCGAAGAAGACGCGGAGGTAGACGAAGAAGAAGAAGTGGAGGAGGTCGAAGAAGATGATGAAGCAGAAGATGAAGAAGAAGAGGAGGAAGAAGAAATTATACCAGACGAAGTCATAGTGCCAGAGGATACCATACCTAAAGAAAAATTAGCGGAAGTTGAAAAGCACAGCGAAAATAAAGACGAAACCAATAACGAAAATGAAGATGCCGAAAACGATGAGGAAAATGATGTTCAAGAAATTGGAAGTGAATCTGAAGAACCCATCAGTTCGAGGCGTGCTAAAGAACGCAAAGAAGAAGAAGTTGATGAAAATCAATGTCGTGTCTGCTGTACAAAAGAGAATCTTGTCAGTATTTTTAAAAAAGTCGATAATCAGACCGTAGCCGATATGCTAATGAGCATCTGCCCTACAGTGTCCATAGTCATAAAAGATTTCCTACCCCAATATATATGCAATGCCTGCTACGATAATGTGGTTATAGCCGTACAGCTGAAAAATCAATGTGAAACCACCGAAAAAGAGTTGAGGAAAAAGCTTTCGCGACATAAAAACAAAATACGTAGACCAGCTGGTTATGTGGTTATCGATGCACCTCTTGATTCCGATCCACCCACAGACGAAGAACCGGCCAATGATGAGGAATTTAAAGTATCTGACATAGCAAGTGCCACGCCCACTGAAGATTCTGAGTCTTCCGATAGTGATAGTAAAAAGAAAAAGCCACGTGGCCGTAAGAGGCGCAGATCGGCAGTGATTACTCCCACAGACGGCAAACGATTAAAAAATAAAAGCCGTTCCGATAATCAGTCCTCAGATGATGATGACGACGACGGTGACCCCATTAAACATAAGCGCAAACGATCTGACAACTCATCACCCGAAAATTTCGCCTGCGATGATTGTAGTCAAACTTTTTCACGCAAACAGTCTTTGGTTATGCACCGAAGGCAGCATACCTATGAAAAAGGAGAACCCATTACTTGTGAAGTCTGTGGAAAAAAATTCAAAATCAAAGGCGCCTACCGCACCCACTTGGAGAAGCATAGGGAGGAGAGGAAGAGTGTCAAAAAGTGTGCTCAGTGTTGCAAACGTTTCAGCAGCAGTTCTGAACTAAAACGCCATATAGTCGAAATGCACAAAGAAAAAGAAGTTTGGTTGGCCTGCAAGAAATGCGGTCGAAGTTTCGCCTCCGCAGGACGCTTGGAACGTCATAAACAAGCCGGTTGTCCGGCCATGGAAACGAGTAAAAGTCGCAAATCTGAAACAAATTCCTTTACAGTGGGCACTGATCTTTTCAAGGCCGTAGCACCACTGCAGACAACTTACTGGAGTGACAGTTTCTCCGATTAATTTAATAACCAGTGCTGCAAGAGTCATGCATCATGGTGGTAAACACTATTTTGGCGACAACTAATGTAGTAGTAAGGATTGTTTTACAGTGCGCCTACTTTAAGTTAAATTTAAGGACACAGTATTAGCTTCGGCTACTAGATAAAGCTTATTAAGTGAAAAGTAAAGATCAGATAAGAAAATATATATTTAAATACCATATAAGATTTTCCTAATAAAATATAAATCATTAAAAAGAAAATGTGTGACATTTCAAATCTGTTGTTGTTTTCCTTAGAATAGTTTTTTTTTCTAATTTTATTTAAAAAAATTTATTTGACATTGTTGTGGTCAACTATACAATAGCAAAAACTAGTTCTTTGGAAGTACAATGAACTCTCCGAAAGGCGGACAAGGCATTTGCTTTTTTCTTTTCAATAGTTGAATATTCAAAGAAATTCATCCACTATCGGTGGATGTCTGTGAGGGTAGACTTTATTGTTATGCCATATTCTATTTAATGGCGACAATAATATTTCTCAGAAAATCCTTACTCATTTTCTAATTCGGCTTCTGTTGTTTTTCTTTGCCTTGTTTTCTATTGTACGGGTACGAGGATAATAGGGCAGCCATTCTTAATTGAAGAGGAACTGAAACCCTTCACTACGATAATATTCAAATTAAAGCAAAGTCGCGATAGCAAGTTATTTAAAATTGACAATTGTACGATTTTACATATTTGTCAATAGATCCTAACTTAGCCGGGTTCACTGTTCCTTTTTATTCATATACTCTTTTAGGTCTTTTATATAAGCTTTGAAATATTTTCAGAAAAGGACTCAGAATAATCGATAAATTCAAAATCGTTTTTAAATCTTGGCAGTAATCAATTCATGGTTTTTGGTTCAAGTTTTTCATTAAAAATATAATATGCACCACAATGGCTAATGAATGAAGTCCATAATAAGGCTTGGTACTTACTTTAATTGTATCGACGCTTTTAAATTTCTTTCAAACATGTTCTTTTCATTTAAGCCTGACACATTGAAATTATTTTAAAACATTGGCTCTGCATGTTGAAGAATGGTTGTCTTATTTTAAAATTCATAGTGGATCTGCACAGCCATAATTGCTTCTACATTTCACTTGTTGTTGCTGCGGGTATATGAAGAAAACAACATTGCTTTTACTTCCTTCAGTGTTATTATTCAAGTGTTTACCTCATGAACTAAAGGTAGCATTAGTCGTGAGTATCGTGATGGATTAAAACTGCAACAACGCGCAACGAAGCAATGGAGCAACTTGAGATGAATGTATGAAACGCATCTCGTCCTAATGACTGTGTTTGTCATTTGCTGGCGTTAATGTTGTTCTTCATAGACAAGCAATAGCAATAGGAACAGCAGCTGCTGCTGATAAAGAAAAATTGTTTTTGACATCGTTTTCTTAGGTAACTACCTGACAGCCATAAGGAACTGATGACAAGTTGAATGGGACTGAATGCTAAAATGGTTGGTGGAATTGAGCACGTAATTCTTGGCATTTACAAATTGCCATGCAACCATCTTAGGCTTTTCAAAGGATATTCATTTTTATTGAATACATTTGTGTTGATTTACAACGGCAAATACGATTTCCGTTCATTCATTATCTACTATTTTGCCGCGCTCACTTCTTCTTACTCGCTCTTAGAGAATTAATAAAGTTTGTGAAAATACGGTTGTGTAAATACTCGGAAGACTAAGAATAGAGATTCTTTGGCCCATTTGTCCTAGCTAGTTAAGACAGATACTAAATTGCTTGTATCGAAAGGTGAATTTAAAAAGAGGTACATATGTGTACGCACTATGTCAACTTGAATTTCGAATTAATTCGAACTCGATTGAGTTTTATTACTTACTGACGTAGCTACTATTGCTGGCTCTATTTTTACAGGCTTCTTCGGGCATAATGACCGCCTAATGCTTAGGCATTTATACCTTTTTATATGGAAATCTCAATAAAATCTTTTTACTGATCGAAGTGGCAAGTCCAGAATCCCTAGTATCCAAGCCAGCCTCCACTGTTAATCATTAAATAATTACGAATATTTTTGTATTACAAACAGTTGGTTTTACTGCCTTATTCAAATCGTGTAGAGTGTACTTGCCTTTAATAGAATTGAGTATAAATTTGTTTAATACCTGGTGTTAACTCACGCACAACTTTAGGGTGAATCAATATAATTTCACTTGCCCCACACTGAAAATGTACAAGAATTTAAATTGTTTTTTAAGGTACCCTTAATGAGTCTATAAATCTTTTCAATGGAAGTCATTTTGTTGTCTCCTTGTATTATAAATTATATTAAAAGAACAAAGATTCTAAACAAACTTCACTTTATGTTTTTAAAGCGTTTAAAGAATTGTTTAAAAATGAAAAGAGTGTTTCAGAAATTAAATCCAAGCAAATTCTAAGCCGGGACAGCTAGGTATACCATTTGAAAAAAAGTAACATGTCCGAAATAAATAGGAGTAAACAACAATAGCATCCGTACAAGTCAAATGTTTGTACTATATGCATGTATATGTATATGTGTATGTATGTGTGTATATAAAAAATTAACGGTTTATAGAAAATCTAACGATAAATGCATATTAAATTTATTTATGATGGAATTGATGTGTAGTATTTCATTTACTGGCAGCATTCACTTCTATAGAGCTCGAGTGTTTTCCTGACACGACAGCGGGTATGAAGTGGAAGTAAATATTGTTTTTTTTTTATAATTAATTTTATCACATAAAATCTTAATATTGTATTAAAGCATAATTATTAAAGGACTTTTTCTATGGCTACAGTTTTTTATATTTTGTAGTGCAGGAAACCAATAACAACAGCTTCTTGCTCTATTACCAGTCCATGTAGAAAAATCTCTAATAGAAAATTACAATTTGAAAAAAGGAAGTGTGAATTATTGCATTTTAAATACATGAGTTTAAATACTCCCACCACCAATATTCCACCTTTAGCAATTTTCATGACGGTGCGACTGACCATGCGGTGTCATTGTTTTCGAGAATGCAAACGAACCGTAAAGAAATAAATGGCTGCCGTGTATATGTATGTGACATCAGCCTCTAGATGTCGGCGATACACAAAATAGCTCCTGATTCCAAAATTAAATCAATTATGCAACCTGTTTTTTTCAAGGACATGAAAAAGAAGACTTGCTCTTGCCATTTATTAAGATTATTATTTAATTTAGCTTTGTTGGATAGTGAATAGGTTATTTCATATAAAATTAAAATTTCAATCTTCTGAAAGTGTATGTTACACTTGTGGCCATATACCAATACAGCTATAAGAGTTTCGTTGATTTAAAATGTTGTCTTTAAAAGTCTTTGGGAATTTCATAAGCCCAACTGAAATTTAATATTCATAAATTAGAAGGAAGTAACAAATAAATTTGAATTACAGCGTACGTATCTTCAAATTTCATTTAACGTTACCTTTTCTTTTTTAATTTGTTTTAAAAAAATAACACAAAATTAAAAATTAAAAAAATAAGCAGAAAATAAACAAAAGTTTACTTTGGAAAAACTTTTCTGCAAAAGAAAATCAATAAGAAGAGAAACCGTAAGATTTTTATTCTTTTAATGCACGTCCGTTCATTTATCATTTTTCGTCTTTCGTTCTTGCCAAGTGAATGTACTTGTAATGGGATTATATGTGTAGGAGTATGTATATGTGAGAGGATTTCGTTTCATTTAATAACACTCAACCCCCTGCCCCTATTTTACAGAAATTTTACATTAAAATTCAAAAAGAGTTTTGAAAAGTTTTTATTCATTTTTTTCTTATTTTTCTTTCTTTGTTTTGGATTTAATATACACCAGAGTGCCAAAAAATTTTCTTAAACTTTCTTATTAAAATTTTAACCAGAATGCATATATTGTGGGAGATTTTATGGATACAATGGAAAAAAACGATGTAGAAATTTAAGAAAACACTGTTCCATTTGTTGGCCTGCCTGCATATCTAGGAAACTGTTATTTCGTTGCTTCAAATATCCTTAACAATGTGGCGGTTGCCATAATAATTTTAATTATTTATTTATTTATTTAGTGTATATTGTAAATTAAATAATTTTTGTTAATTTACTTTATTCATTTCTAAATAAAAACCAATTAAAATTTCTAAAAAAAAAATGTATTTGCAATTCGTTATTTGCTTAGGAATAATAATCATTTTTTGAGGATGAATAAACATTATGAAGGACACTTATAGTCTTTGAAGAGTTATTTTGTAAACAAACAAAAAAAAACCACACAACTGCACATACATACATATAAATGTATGTATGTATATTATATGTATGTATGAGTTCGTAAGCAGAAGTTTTTGCTTAAGTGCTTAATGACACGTGTAGTGTTTTTTGACAGTTTGTAATTATTTCGTTTATTTTAAACTAATAATTAAAATAAAACACATATACATACATACATTCATACATGTAAACATTTAGAAACATACACCATTACTTACACGCATGTAACTGTCGGGAAGCGAAGTTTTAACAAAGGCCTTTTGGAAGGCCTTGTGTTATAAGCGAAACTTCATGGTGTTATGAGGGAGAGAGAGAGAGAGAGGCTGAAATTTCGATATTAATTACGCGGGATTAACAACTACTCGAGTATTTTTACACAAGGTGTGTGTCTTTAATAACTTGATGGTAAACTTATAATCCCTACAACATCAGCATAATTTTCAGAAATATTTATGTTGACATGCAGACAAAGACCTGCCAAAATCATCGAAAAAAATGTAAAATTTTGATATGTATTGGAGGCATGTCTCGGAGTAACTTTGTTGGCAGCAGGATTCATCGAAAAAGAATACAATTGGGTCTAACGATTTCTCTCAACACACACACAAATTACGGCAGTTCAGACTATCTCGCTAAGGTATATCGAATCGAATTCCATTTCGGTTCTTCCATGTCTATTTGGAGCCCTTCTGAGTTCGTTATAATGCTTAGGTGCAAAAATAGTTCACGTTCTGTATGGTGTAATCGCAGTCTCTATGTTTTTTCGCTGTTTACTAATTAATTCTGCACATAGTCGTAGGAGCCTAGCTGTACGAAGCGCGTACCAGTGAGATTGCTTCATGACGGTCGTTTGTTTTTCTAGTATTTTTCGGTGTTTTACTCTTCTTCTTTTAAATACTTAAAGCGTAGAACAAAGGCCAGCAGATTTAGATGTTTAGAACTTAGACCGCGTTATATGTGTATAAAAAATTTTTTAATGTTTTTTGGAAAATAGTCCGCCTACAGGGTATATCAAAAAACTAGCATGTTATGCTTACCGTCTCTGAGAAATAAACATAGATTATCTGTAACCAGAGACAGATTGTAAGCATGTGTCTCTCTATTGACACATACTATATAAAAGTGTAAGTGAGTATATGTGTATAGTAAGTGCAAGTATTATTTATTTCTAAATACATATACATACATATTTGTACATAAACACATATTACTAGTATGTAGTAGAGTGGCATTCACAAAAGTTTGTGGTGGGATTGGAAGAATGTGAGAGGATATCATTTAATCGTTACTATCATTCTATTTCTTAATGACATGTTCGTAAAGCAACACTCATTAAAACTGCTCAAGAGGTTGGTGATTTCCTCTGTGCGACGTTAAACTGAGAACAGTAGTGTACTTCGAAGAACACTATAAAAAAAAAAACATATAAAATAGCGCAGTCACTGGGGATGTGTTTGTATGCGCGTGTCGTTACACTAGTTTAAGTAAGTGGCTTTAATTGTAAGATATTTTTTCTATTTATTATTCCTTCTTTTCTTTCATTTTTTTTTGTTTCCTTGCCACCACTTAAAAAAGCAGTTTACTAAACTAGATTAAAATAAGTTGAAAAGAAAATTAATAAAGGAAAGAAAGTTTTAAAGAAATTCTCACTTAAAAGTTAAGACAGTCTAAAGCAATATGTTTCATTTTAAAGCTGATAATCGGACCGAGGGGAAAGGTTAGATTGGATGAATTAGTAATAAAGAAAAATTTTTGAATTTAGTTTTATTGAGTTTAACAACTTTAAGGTGAATTTGAAAAGAATTTCCGAAGAATATTTTTCATTACATTATAGCATAATAGGTCTTCAATCGTATACAAATAATTTTTTTTGTTTTGTTTCTTTATTTTTGAATTTATTCCAAATTTTTTAAACGTATTTTTATACCCATTAAATAAACCTAAAAACAAATACAGTAATTGTAATTGTTTTAAAATGAACGCGTTTTACCAATCAATGGCTTTTGATTTGCAAGCACTTTCACAATTTCCTTCGCCAAGGACTTCCACAAAAATCTCTGTAACCCAGTCTGCGTTTTTCATTGTATTTTTTCTGGCTGCAGGAATTCTATTCAACAGTTATATTCAAAGTGCTGCGGTACACAGTTCACAGCATTTTCGTCGCCTACACTCTCAGCTCATGCAGATGGCAAAAACGTCTTTCGAAAGGTCTTTCTATTAAATAAATCCTCCTCCTTCGTTCGCGTTTGAACTGTATGGTGAATACAGTGTTGTATTCATCTTTCGAGATGAGCATCTATTCAATATTCTTTTTCTTTCTTTGCGATGAAAGCCTTATGGCAGATCCTAAATAAACAAAATTATTGACTACTTTAACACGGCATTTAACTACTGATATCATCTCTACCTTTAAAATAAAAAATAAATATCGGAACAGAACCGAAAAAATCCCAAGAAGATTTGTTCATTCCTTACACTTACATTCCTTACACTTACTTACGACTTACAAATGTAATCACCCATAGAATATGCATTTTCTTTGAAGTATAAATTAAAATACGAATTTCACATTATCGAACAAACAAAATTTTTATTTGTCCATGCGTAAGAGAAACTAATTAAAAACAATTTTTACATCGAATGCCAATATAATTTTGTCCTCCACTGTAGGTGCTGCATAGTGACAGCCTATACTCATTAAAAACACATTTTCCTATACAGTGGCTGCGTAAATGATGTGCCTTAGTAATGATGCAAAGAATGATAGGCTGGTAGAATGGAATGCGAATAAAGCGGTGCATGTGAAATTAGGGGAGCATGTGAAATTAGAGGTGCATGTGCATAAACGGGTGCATGAGCTATAAGGGGAGCAGCATGATACACAGGAGCTGGTGCCACAATCGAATGCGATACTAATGGGGCATGATAACCAAGGCCCAAGTGCAAGCCACGTTTAGCTTTAGCAGAGGACTCCTCTTCCACAGGGGCAGCCTGGCAAAGAGCAACAGCGACTAGTAGAAGGAGCTGAAATGGAAGAAAGGAATTGAAAAATAAAATTATTTTCTCTATTTGATTTGAATGATAAAAATTTTGACACACATAGCCACAGAAATAGTCAAAGTTTTTCACGATTAGCAGTTCAGTAATTCATTAAATTTTCGTTTTATGGCACAATTTAAGTTTCCTTTTAAAGAGAATACATCCCAATCTACGCTAAAAACTTTTGACATTTTCGTGTCTTTTCATTTAAATCATTACAAAACAAAAGGATTTTTTGTTTTTTTCATAATTTTTTTTTTGTTATATCATGTCACATTTCTTAAGATACACCCTGAATTTTCTGTCATTCTTAATTTCTTTTACTTGGATATGCTGGTTGCTTTTGCTATTTAATGTCATTTATTTCGCCATGTTTATCAATGTATCTGTCCATGCTAAAGTTAATTAAAAATACATCATGTATTTAAATACGTTGCGCTTTCCCCTCAATATTCCCAGGATAATTAAAATAATGAAATTCTCGTCATTTATTATCCACTGAAAAGTAAAGTGTATTCAATTATAAAAACCATTTTTATGAGGAGAGAAGAGAGAAGAGTTACTTACTGTCAAGGACATTACATTTCAACTTTAACCATGAAATTTTTCAAATGATATACGAAGACTTGACGTGGCTCGTTTTTAGTTCACACAATTAATCCTTCATTTTGAGCATGTACGTATGCACGTAAGTATATCTTTACAGTGAATAAGTAAATCAATTCTTGGTAATTTAATACTTAATTGGTTGGTTATGGTCTTTAGATATAATAGAGAGGACACACTTAAGTTTTTAATTTAATTAAGAAATCATAAATATGGGATAAAAGCAAAACTATTACCAGTTCTAAGAATTTCCAGAACGAGATTCGTTATTGTTTTTACAGTCGTAGGAGTCAAAAGTGTTCGGTAGGATTGGGAATGCTGACGAAAAGAGTCTAGAAAAACTTGTATAAAAAAAAACATATCCAGTTCTCTCTTTCATATTGGTAATCAGTGCATCAGCTAGTGGTATTGCTAAGGTCATAAGCGTAGGCATTCAATGCTAATTTTGATAAGAACATGTTTACATAAACATCGCTAAGTATCCATTTAATGATGACAATAATAATTACGATGAGAATTAATAATTCGATCAGAATAATCGTGGCATAATGATTACACAAGTCTTAATTAAGAATTTTTCTATTGGAACAGCCTAAAAGATCTAAAAAGAAACCAAAATCCTACCCGTACTTTATTCCTAAATTATTTAATTAAACCCCATAAAGGATACAATTTAATAAAAAGTCAAAGTTGTCCTAACGATAATTATATTACCTTATCGTAGTGTATCTAATACCATAAGCAATAAAAAAGAAAACGGATCGGTAATATGGAGATTCATTACTCATTGTTATCAGTGGACAAAAAAGAAATACCAGTATCCTCAGCTGTTATATCCACCAGATATGGTTCTCATGAGATATTTCTATAGAATCCATAGAATCGAATATCGAATGCGCTCAGAAGTGAGTCAGAAGTGTTGCAAGCATAGCTCAAGGCTAATCGATCGGCGGTTATCAGAATTTAGACGACGATTGTTTGGAACATTTAATATTAAAAGGGAGGATAACAAAACGAAACAATAAAAGTTTCTTCAGGAAAATAAAAACTCACTTCAGTTTGAGAAAAAAAAAGATTTTTAAAAAGCATTATTTTCTGTTTTTCTCGCAACCCCTTTAGATTGTACAGGAAAGAAAATTAATTGTTTCTTTTATAACAAACTTTAGCACAAGTTTGTTTCTTTTTTTAATTGCTTAAGGCTAAACAAAATTTTGGTTGGGCTAAGGCCTAAGGCTGTAGGCAATTTTATTTGATTTTCTTTGCGTTTTTGCGTATTTGTCATTTCACTTTTAACGTTATTGTATGTACATTTTTTTTGTTGGCACATAAACAGGACTAACTAAGCTTTATTAGTTTTTAATTTTTATTTTTATTTGTTTTTTTTTTGTATATTCTTGTACACTTACAGCTAATTTCATTGTAAGAAGGCTGTCTTTGATATTAATATTAAATGAAGGATTATTTTAAGTGCCTCTAATTGCACACACTTTAACTAGTAAATGCGAATTGTAAACTATTGCAAAACCAATAACATGCAACAATATTTATACTTAAGCCAGTCAAAATAAGTCAAAACGCTGCAACATTTACGCAAAATATACATGAAATAGGCACGTATGTATACATACATATAACACAACACTGCAACATTTGGAAATATTTAAAGAAAAACAAAACAAACAAAAAAAATTGAAAATAAAAAGAATAATTGCCAATTGGCTAACGACATGCAGCAGCAGCAGCAAGTAGTCAAACATTTAAACGCAATCCGATTCCGACATTAAGATTCGTTACGGACTCAATCAAATTGGCTGGAGCAACAGATAAAATAGAGACACATTCAAACCGAATTTAGCGAAACAAAATCAAAAATTATGTTTCTTTTTATGCTATTACACCACACGCAATACGAGTAAAGTAAACACATTAAGTTTTCAATTTCCAAATAGGCCTTCGAAGTGAAATTTTGTTGAAATAAATAATGACACAAAATAATATTTCGATTCAAAACTTCTTACTCAATACATAGGCCCGTAATATCAAATGAACGCAAAACTTTTATTGCTTTAAGGATCGTATATAGGAAAAACTTTAAAACATGCTTTTATTTAATGAATTGATCTCTAAACGATTGAGAACAACTTTCTTTCAAATGCTTACTGGCATCCTGTTATATACTTTTAACAACACGATTAAACAATTGTTGCTTCTCCTAAGCATATTATCGCTTATGAGTAATGAGGCAAAAACGCAGACCTAATGAGAAATTTTCATATAGTCGATCCCGTTCTGGTCTATTGCCTTGCATAAGGCCCCATTTAGGCCAGCATTTATGCCCATTAAGATACGATAATTAATATTCAACCCGTAATCCAACCTTTTGTTTTGACAAATAATTTCTATTTTCACTCATAGACAATTTCATATAAAACCTTAAATTTCGTGCCTTATTCAACCACATTACAGTATGTTTGGTAGAATTAAATTTGAGAGAAAAAACTCAATCGATTTAAGATAAAAAAAAAACTATTCATACGAATTGTATGCAACATTATAAATAATATTTTGGAAGGAGAAACAAAAAAATAAGCAGCATAAAATTAATTTTTAAGACAAATAATGCCCACCACCTTTCAATGGCTGAATGTTTTTCAATAACCGTCTGTAATGAGCCTGAACACATAAATACGTACGCTATGGTATGATGGAGTGGAGGCAATAAAAAGCTCAACTGGTTCAAGAAAAGTTTTTTAAAATTGTATTCTGTTTACATTAAAAAATAAAAAAAAATTCAATTCCTTCCTTGTCTTCAAAGCAACAAAACAAATTCACGTGTAAATTTTAATGTGTTTTTATTGGCCGTTTTTTAGCCAATAATTTTAATAAGATTTTGGTTAAAATATTTTATTGCCAAGACAAGACAAGTTAGAATTTATCATTATCATTAAATCAAAGTCATTTACAAAAGAAATATGTACATACTAGTCCACGGCATTATTGAATTAGTGGCAACAAGTAGCATTGTGCTGCAATAATCGATATCGTTTCATCGTCTATTTTTTTCTATTTTTTTCCCTATTGTTTGCCTGCTGCTGACGCAGTGTTTAGGTTTTATTTAGAATGTTATTTTTAATAATTAATTGCAACGATTAATTTAAACAATTGTGAAATTTATTTATTAATTTATATGAAATTTATATTACTTATGATGATGGCCTGAATATGCCAAAAAAACGAAAAACGAGCAATAAAAATAATTAATTGGACAATGATCCACACAAAAAAGTAAAGATTCTTATGTGGCAAGTACAATTGATTTTGACTCAAGTCCATGGAATATGTATGAAAATACTTCCATTATAGCCAATTTTGTTTTTTCTTTGTTTACAGCATTTATACGAATAAATATACAAAAATGTGTATTAATATAATTATGAAATTCAAAAATTTTATATCTACGAGGTTTGTTCTAAGAGGATACGTTATTTTGATATATTTTATATGTATTTATTAGATTTACAGCCGTACTTGTCACAGGCTGATCGTTTTAGATTTTCTCTCGATTGACATGACGATACGAGAAAGGGCAAGAGAATATGTTTTATGAGACTAGTGCAGTATCACTCCAGTTGAAGTTTCCGCTTTTAATAGTGTGGTAACCTAAGTACGAAATTTTCCGCTTCATTCTTCGTTTATATTTTTTTTATTGTATCAACCTCAACAAAAGGATACAATATTTGTGAATCGGAAAATCTGTATTCGTATCGTAATATTGGATAATTACTGATAGTCGGATAACTTTCAAAATCTTGAAGAAGTGCAAGCTTCACATTTAACATTGACTATAAATTACGTCCAATGTCTATTCATATTGGGAGTCTGTTTTATTTGACGTTATTTGTCTTTTATTGTCTGTGTAAAAGTCAATTACCATAAAATGACTAGAAATTAAAAAAAATAAATAAATAAATAGGACAGAATGAATCAATTTGACAGTCCAACAATCATTCACCCCTTTGCTGAATGCCTTAAATATTGCACAAGGACATTCCTTTTTCATTTATTATTATTTTATTTGTATTTTTGCTCGTTTTTTGTTTTTATTTTTGATTTATTATTATTTTATTTGTAGTTTTTCTCGCTTTTTTTGCCTTCCAACTCATATTTTCATTTTCATTTGATCGATTCTATCTAAGTACAATTATATGCTTAAATGAAGTTTTTCTTGTTGTTTTTCGACTTTGATTTGCTATTTTAATTACTTGAGGGATACAATTACTAAAACAAAATCATGGTCATCAGGTCGAACAAATTAATGGCAATCAAAATGAAGTTTATTGGCCGGCCATCAGTCAGCACATTAATGTCGTAGAGTCTTACTAATTAAAACTAAATTAAATAATTCAAAACAGTAACACCAACAACAACAACAACAACAAATGTTAATCAAACATAATAAATTATTTATTTTATTTACATACATACATACGTACAAACATACGTGCCATACGAATGTATACCAAACTCAATTCGTAATGCAAATTAGAAAGCAAATGCATCAAATCAGTTAAAAAATCACTTGTCTGTCTGTTAAAGTGTGAATAAATTCTGTCAAACAAATAATTTTGCAGTCACATGACTACTGTGCAGTTAATGTGTATAGAAGAAAAAGGCCCAGTTAATATTATTATTTGTTGTTGTTATTACTAATTAATACCTTGTACTAAATCAAGTTGTTGGAGTTAAAACGCCAACAACAATAATGATTTCGAAAGCTATCCGTCATACTATGTGTCATACTGGCCAAATCTAAGTCTTCGAATGAGAGACCAGCATCCTTGCATGCCAATGCGAATCAGTGCTATTTTGCTGAAAAAACCTACACTTGGAATCTCTGCTTGTGACTTGGTTTTATTAAAATCTGAGACAGATTGAAGTGCAAATCATGGTTTTCATGGCTTATACAACTCAATGCTGAGGTTAGATTTCCTTTGCATGTGTTACTCATACAGACAGGATAAATGATTGACTTTTCTTATTATACAGAAGGAAAAGATGATGTACAAAATGGTTGTAAGGTGTAGTAAAAATAAACCCATTAATATGACAAGAAGTCTGTCATAGAGACGCTCTACTGTTAAACAAGAACTAAAACAGCTTATGTTTACAAGTTTCTCTGGGGACGACTTCTAAAGACAATTCTCCTATTGTACAAAGCCGAAGAGCATATAGATGTTCTTCAGAAATGGAATTATGAAGCTTCTCAATAATAGAAAATAAGAAAAAAAGATTTTACAAAAAACCTGCGGTTGCTTTTTATATAACCCAATACATAGTGTGTAAATTTTAACACAATTCGAAAAGAATTTGTTTTTTGATTCATCAACAATACGTGACTTGTCTATTCTGATTCGACTTAATGGAAATCATTAAGAAAAATTCATATTCAAATATTTATTATTAAGTACGAATGCATATATAATATGAGCAAATATAGAATATTTATTTATATTCTCATCAAAATTTAGATTTTCAAATAGAAATTCTAATGATAAAATGTGTTTTATTATTTAAAATTTAATTGAAAATGCAGACTAAAGAGAACTTGAGAGAAGCCATTGATTTTATTTTCGTAAATTTTTTAAATATTGTACAATACACATAAATACATACATAAATACGTATGTATGTATGTATATTGTATTAACAAGTTACTTCGATAACAATTATTCAAATATGAAATATGATTTGTAACTGTCATACACAATTATATGTTTTTCAAACAAGATTTAAATGTTGCATATGCCGCATACTCTAGTGAAAGATAGAAGTTGGGTCCAGAAGCAGCAGCTATGTGCTGCGTGGCCAGATTGTAGATAAAATTTGGACTTTAAAAAATGCAAATACAAACAAATAAATTTATTACTGCCACAGTGTTATTATTGTAGTTGCCAAATGCTATTGAATAAATAAAAGAATTGTCTCCAAGTTTTTTCGATTTTTTCTACAATAGTTGAACACTTTAAAGAAAAATTTATTGTCACTCACAAGCAAGTTTATTGGTAACTTGCTGGTATTGTAAGAATAAAAGTGAACAGCATAAATTGCGAATTTCATATTAAAGAGCTTATTTACGATCGGTTTACAATCTAAATTTAATAATTTTGAGAATATAATAGACAAAATGCCATCCCTAGTTATTGTTCAATTTTACTACTTCAATGACTTTTTTTTTGAAAAGTGATTTTGATTTAATAAACCGTTTTCTTCTCTCTATAATTTTTTTTTCTTTGGAAAATTATTGTAAATTGGCATTCTTTACCATACAAACACACACTCACACATGGTGTTTGGATTCAGGCATGAATATCGTACATACTGTACATACATAAATACGTACATATTGTATTTGCCCACATGAAAAATATTGTCTGTCATAAATTTCTGTTTCAGACCATGTCAAGTCAGTCAGTCAGTGAGTCAATCAATCAGCATGTATTTGTATTAATTTTGTTTCTGATTTATTTTTTATTAAAATATTTTGACTGATTTTTTTAAGCTAAATATTGTTGATTGTAACGCGTCAAATGCGAATATTTTTAGATTAAATCTACACATGGACCATTCCATACGGCATATGGTTTTAAATAAATGCTGAAAAATAATAATTTATTGTTAATAAAATATGGGAAAGGTGGCAGTACATATATGTGACAGATTCCTTTCACTGACGTTTATTATTCGAATGAAATTGAACAACAGACAGCAAACAACATTCTGTTGCTAAAAAAATGAAATTTTTATTAAAAGACATAAACTTACACTTGATGTTCGCGTACAATAGAATTCAGTACAATTTCTGATATCCTCACATAATTTTGATGTTTTATGCTTTCAAAAGTCTAATCGCCATTATAGATTAAGCGCATGACGCGTCATGACGGTAACTCAAATAACAACCAAATGTGGTTGCCATAAAAATGTCTTCCTTTCCATCACAAAAGTAGAAGTGCTAAGTAATCCATAACTATACAGTGATACTTCCCATACTACAGCCGTTTAGGTTAAGAAATCAAAGTACCATTGTATATGCAGTTCAACATAAAAATCTATTTCTTAGTGAACATAAGATCTCATGTATTAAGACTTTGTTTTCTATTTCTCTTTATAAGGCATATGCTGATAATGAAATATTTCTTTTCTTTTGCAGAATTTTACGGAATACCACAAACCTCTGCTTGGCACAGCTCGAAAATGACTTACGATCCCCTAATATACGCCAATATAGACTACCAGCCAACTTTAAAAATGGATAATATGAGTTTGACGACAGCTTTGGCGACTACGGCATCAACAATTACCACCACCGATCCAACATCGACGACCATGATGTCTCTGCTAAAGTCAAATAAGAATTCGACAATTTTCGCAATGTCAAATAAGAATGTGTCTTTAGATATCACGGCAAATGATTTCCGAATGTTTGTTCAATTCATGCATATCTACGAAACGACACATGAATGTGGTACCTACTGTAAAGGTGAATTCTTTAAAATGTTACAGGCCTACACAAACATACATGGATATGTGGCTTTAATGGTAAGTATTAAGGGGAATACATTTTTAATTAAAACAATAATAAAAAGATCTTCTTTTGCTATTATTTTGTAATATTTTTGTTTCTACTATAATGCTATTAAATTTCACTAACACTTGTCATTTCATTTATTGAAATAAAATCAAGTAAAAAAAGAAAGTAAAATAAAGATAAATTCATCTGTTTTATCCTGTTATTAATCATAATAAAATACCTGCTTTATTATCTGTATTTGCAAGGCTTTTAAAGATACCCAACCACTGTTAATCACCTCAGGCTCTGGTATATGTAAATATCTTTCGAACCAGTAAAGAAATAAAGAACAAGAATTGTTTAATTACATTCAACAACAGATGTTTCTTTTTTATTCTAACATAAGGGTTTTTAAACAAAACAAAAATATGTTCTTTTATTAATAAAATATTTCTCCAAGTGTAGCTATTTATATGTACACAGACATAAAATCCTATTTTAAGCCATACAAATAATAGAAATGCTCGCGTAAACAATGTAAAGCCATTTGGGGGGAACTGTATCGTAGAATATAAAGCGTGGAAGTAAGGAAGAAAAGGGATTTTTTTGTATTCATAGAGAACGGTTTCCATTAACGACAAGCATATTTAACGTGTTCAGGAATATTAATTCATTGTCTACGACAGAAGACTTCATGGAATTACCAGAGAGAACAACGCAATTATTTTAATTATTTTTCCTAAGGGCGTAACAGTAAAAATCAAAAATGATAAATGAATTTGCAAAACAAACAGGGATTTAACGATTACTTAATATTGTCATAGTTTTTGCAATACATTCAGACCGACTCCAAAGCCAAAACCTTCTTAATTAATTGGCATTTTATGGTATGGTGAATGAGTATGAAATTACATGAATTAAGTTAAAAGTTGTAAAGGTCTTTAATAAAAATGTAATATGATGACATAAACCCTATAAAGGTTATATCCAAAGAGAGCATTTGTTTCACAAAACCTATTAATTGTACATTTTTTGCACTTTTTTATTAGGAGGCATATTATAAATTTAATGAATAAACGTTCATACACACAAATTCATATGAATGATGTGTAAGGTATAGTAAAAAGTAATCTTAGTAATGTATACTTTACATTGTATATTTTGAACCAAGTCAGGTGGCGTTAAAACGTTAATTTTTATTTTGTTTTTATCGATTATCTCAGAAATACTGGATTGTTAGACGAAAGTCTTTGGTTGTGAACACAGGAAGAGAGTTCTCCTCAAAGTACTAACAAAACATTACTGTTTAATATTGTTTATGAAAAATAACTTTGATACTTAAGTTTTCATATGCTTATAAAGCATCGAATGGCTAAAAATAAGTATTATACATACGTTGTTCCAAATATAATTACACTTTAACGCCCAAATACAATATTACGCTTGGAGCAATATACTTGATGTTCAATCTTCATATTCTATTCTTTATTATTATTCAGCATTATTAACCTTTGATTAATTTTTCCTTATAATAAATTTGATGTATAAACATAATAAACGAAAATCAATTTCCTTCCTACAGGTTTGTATTTTTGGCACTGTGGCGAATATCCTAAATGTTATGGTTCTGACGAAAAAGGATATGGCCAAAGCGCCCATAAATAAAATACTTAAATGGCTGGCTGTAGCAGATATGCTGATTATGATAGAATATATTCCATTTGTATCGTATCAATATATTTACATGAATGCACGTAAGTAGCTGATGTTAAACATTATTTTCATTCATTAGCTTTAAAGATATTTTAATTTTCTGTTTTTTTTTTATTTATTATTAACAAAATCTCTATAACATACATATACATACTACGTATTATAAACGAAACATTTTTGACAGTATAATTGCATTTAAATAAACTTATTTCAAAAATTGTTTTAACAAAAAACCCAACGTTACATATGTAGCAACAGGGGACAGTGACAGGGAAGGCTAAAACTCTCCATATGCCATAAATACTAGCCAAGTAACCTTGTCAACCAACTAAAATCTACTGGCTTATTGGCGTATCAGTAATGAAAAATCTGAAAATCATTAAACAAAAGTAATTGCCAAACTTACACATTGTATGTGTGCTTCAAGTGGCATTACATACACAGACATTCACGTGGATATATTTTTGAATTTAAATTTTTTTCTTCTATTAGAAAATATGGAAAATTTTGAGAACATTAAACATCATAAATCGTTTCATTTTATGTTCAAAAATAAATTTTATGCAAATTTGTCTAAGTGTCTAAACATAAACATAAACATAAACAATATAAATTATTAAAAATTATTTAATTAATTGGCAGCAGGCCTATCACATCTAATGTTCGATCTAATATTTCATTCATTTAAATTATAATGAAAAATTATTTTTCATTTATCAGTTATCGAAAGCACTTGCAACTTATTAAATGTATGTATGTATATGTACATACGTGTGTAAATAATAAAAATCAATTAAAAAAAATGCAAAAGATTTAAAAGATTAAGAAAACCATCAGTTGGCGTGAGAAAAAATGCATGGCTATGGAAAGGACATTTTTGAACATATGAATTACTCCTACTCTGTGCTTGGTACAAGTATATCAGATAGCCTCATATTTACAACAAATACAGCAATACAAAAATCAAAGAAATGTTCTTGTTGAAAGTTGGTCGCTGAAATGTAAAAATCAAACAAATTTGAAGAGAACAATAAGAAAAGACAAAAAACCAAATAGACCACCAGTTAGCTAACTGAGTAATTCGGCAATTCGCAGCCATATAAATGTATAGA
The DNA here is from genome assembly GCA_936449025.2 of Sarcophaga subvicina. NCBI lineage: Eukaryota > Metazoa > Arthropoda > Insecta > Diptera > Sarcophagidae > Sarcophaga > Sarcophaga subvicina. The sequence continues at coordinate 2,137,979 of OW388084.2, forward strand.
ATGGGCATTTAAATGGCGGATATCAAGCTTTGTTTTCATGTAAGTTTATGGATACCATTAAACTTTTTGCAAAATCACAAATACTTGTTAAGCTTTTTTAAAGCGACAAAGCACTTCGCTCTTGCCACTTTCAGTCATATGTACATATGTACATACATATATAAAGTTTAGCACCATTCCATTGATTATTTGACTATTATACGCATATATTCATATATGTACATACATATATGCTCAGTGCAAATGCGGTTACATTGAAAATCAATTGTTCAGGAAGAAATTCAGAAAATATAGATGACAAAAGTCTCACAGACCTACTCTTTTAATTTACGTACCTCTTCATTTATTATTAATTATTATTTCGATGTTTGATTTACGTAAAAAAAAAAATAATCTTCACTGGAAGTATTTACATTCCTTTTTAGCATTTTTAAGAAAATTCAAGTGTTTAAATATTAAATTTGAATTACCAAGAAATATTTTTCGAACCTTAAAGTCTACCGACTTTATTATATCAATGTCATGACTTTTGGTTCATATTTTTTTCTATTCTGTTTTATTTCTCTCTTTCGCTTTTCACCTGCTACTAACAAAATTCATTGAACTCTTAATACATTCATTCACTAGAAAGCTATCCATTCAATTACAACAAACGTACATACTAACATACGTACATACAATACACACATATGTGCATACAATATTTGTAAAAAATGGATTCAATTGATTTGATTTCATTTCATTCAAATCAAATTTCTAATCAAATTTATGTATATCAAATAATTTAATCACACAAATAAATTTCTATTTTATTTAATTTCATTTACGTTTTAATTTTTTTTTCTCTTTTTTCTTCTTTTCTTCTTTTCTTCAATTTCTGATTCTTTTTTTTGCAGATGAAAAGGATTTCAGTTATGGCTGGGCTGTCTACATATTATTCCATATGCATTTCACCCAAATCATGCATACAATTTCAATAGGACTGACCGTAACTTTGGCCATATGGCGTTATGTGGCCATAAGGTAATAAGACTATTAGAGACTTAGCATGGCAGTAATTGAGTGTGTTATTTATGGTTCTACATCTATGTACGTATTTATAAAATGTCATTGCATGCACATACATACACAGGTATACATTCATACATACATACATAGGTCTATCATAATGAGTAATAATTGCGTGTCTGGTTTTCTTTTTTTGGTTTAGTCATAATTTTTGAAAGACCATTACAATTACTACTAACGATGATAAGATAAGCATGTAGGTTTTTAATTACAAACAGGTTATCGATTACAATAAGATTATTTGAAATCATCAGATTATTTGAAATCGGTATTGAGAACATAAACGGATTAACTCTCACATGACACCATCTATTTTTATTTTACTTTGTTTAAAGTCGCCGTAGTCTAGTCGGTATTGTGTTGGCTCATTAAACGTAAAGCCACGGTTCATATCCCATGTCAGGCATCAAAACGAAAATATGAAAAAAATATTTATTCGGCGACTTCCTCTTAGCAGATTTCTGGCAAAAACTCTGAGAGAAAACTGTAGGTCCCGCCACTCATGTATAAAATTAACACACACAACATGAGTGGTAAAAGAAACTAGGTCCATAATCCTGACTGAAGGATTGTAATGACCAATTATGTTATGTTATGTATGTATGTTTGCTAGAAAATAAAGTTGAAAATTCTATAGAAAATAATAGCATCTGGTCTTATTCAAAAAAAATAAAAATCCTGTAAATATTGAAAATCTTATTTTTTGTAGAGTAGATCCAATTGCACTGCAATGGAAACTCAAGCTACCGAAGACCTGGTTGGCATCGCACAACTTGCAAAAGTAACACAATCCTACGACATTTTTTTATATCTTTATGTACATGCATATTTGAATTTCAACAACAATATGTTTTTCAATTTGGGAATTAACCAACATAACACCGCCGTAATTTCATAGCCTTGTTTTTTGTTTCTTTCAATATATTTTGTTGACGTGTGTATATATAATTATATAAGTCGTCTAATTTCTCTATTATTATTTTTACAGACATCCTCATGGACGTTTTTCGGCCTTCCTGCTGTCTCACTGTAAGGAATCCATAATGTTTTCCTTTATAATTGCACCCATCCTTTGCTTTCCGACTCTGTTTGTTTTTAAAGTGCGTAAAGCATTGGTGAAGGACAGTGTGGTGCTACTGTATCATGTTGATGCTGATAAGGAAACACGTTTGTACAGGTAAGTAAACAAATGGTAGCTATCAAGCATTACTCAGAATTAAAAAGGATGTTACATTAGACTTGTAGTTCAACAAATTGTTGTTTTCCTCAACTGAAACGCAAAAGGGGTAAATGGCATTCAAAAATATTTTGTTTTTTGGTGAATAAAATTTTTGATTTGAAAAAATGAAAAAGTTTTGCAAGTGGTGGTTTAATTTTGCGTTTGAATATTTATTTTTTAAATACTTAATATTCATCAAGTTTTCTCAACAATTGAAGTAAATTTTAGCGAATATCTTCAGTGGAATTTTCTTCTTAGTACGGTATATAGCTCCCGAATATGTTGGAAATGTTGGAAATTCCGGCGTTTTTTTTTTTAATTTTGGGCTTTAGTCGTTTGTCAGTACAGTTTGATTATCAAACGAACTAATGCTTAAGAATCGCCTGGCAACTGTGTTCTACATGCATAAGGATGCCTTACAAACGCTTGTGCATTGACTGTTAAGTGAAAGTAGCCCTGATATAATAATAGTGAAATACAGGCGTATTCAATAGCGTCGACTTAACTTAAAATTCCTTTATTTTTAACATTAAAAAAAGGGGATAACGCTTCTCTTTTTACATTTTCATCTTTATTTCTGCTATTAAGTTATTAAATTTCGTTCCAAATTTTTAAATTTCTGTTAAGAACTCCATCTGTCAGAGTTTCCCCTAAAACAAGCGTCAAGAAACAAGAAACGTTTGTTATACTCCGTGAAAGAATGACTGAGCTAGTGCAAATAAATTTAATGAAAAAGTAGATTTTCTCTACGTATAACTGTATAATTCTTTAAAGCAAAACAAATAGTTTTCATTCATATTCTTTGCTTTCCACAGAATAAACTTCTGGATACATTCGGTTTTAATAAAACTACTACCCTGCTGTATATTGACCATTATCAGTTTCATACTGATAAAAGTGTTATTCGAAGCATCGAAACGTAAACAAGTATTAAAGGAGTACAGTAATCCCAATAAGCACACCGAGCCACAGCCAAGGTAAGTTACATACATAATTCGTTAATTTATTTATTGTTTGCTATATGTTGACTGTTTTATTGAAGAGAAAAACAAATATTTCTTTGATAACATTTTTTTTAATGAGTTTATTATGAACGCGTTCTTGTAATAGCTGTGCGGTAACATACATACATACATTTAAACTTTTGATTGCAGACCGCCCAAATGTGATCGACGTACTGACCGTACTACCATGCTACTGGTAGCAGTGCTTTTGCTATTTCTTGTTACCGAATTTCCTCAAGGTATTTTGGGCTTATTGTCGGGCGTTATGCAAAAATGTTTCTTCAAAGCCTGCTATCCACCCTTTGGCGAATTAATGGATCTTTTGGCTTTAATAAATGCAGCCATCGATTTCGTTTTATATGGTCTGATGTCGAAACAGTTTCGTACAACATTTAAATCACTTTTTATTAAGAATCGATTTGGCAGCATAGAAATGACACGGGTCACACGCTTGACCACCACATGTGTCTGATTAAATAAAGAAACATTAATTTCAGCGTTGCCATCAGTATTCCAAAAAGTTTGCACTTAATTGAGCAAATGCTGTACATATTGTATAATATATGTATATGTACATATATGACAAAGTGTGATATAATTTAAAAAAAATAATAATGAAACAGTCACATTAATTAGTATTACATTATAATTAAAATAAATTTTTTAAGAATGCATAAAATATTAAAAAAAATCTCAAAAAACATGTCCATAATTTAAAAGCAAGTTTTTTACAATTAAAATGTTTTTTTAAGCCACAGCCTAGACTAAAAATAATAAAAATCCAAAAAGTATAATAATTAATTTTACATTAAATTTCTTTCGATAGAGAAAGCTTTGGCCTAGATAGTTGTCATGTAGAAATTTCTTCGTCGATTGTCCTTAATGGCCCAACACGTTAACTGATTTCATAATAAAACCGAAAACAAATGAATTGAAATGAGACAGATGCCTTCGTCCACATTATTCAGAAATGCATCGTTTTAACATTTTTGTTTTAAAGCAAATACGATAGTCTCGCTCTTAGTCAGCAGCCACGTATCGGCCGGACTCCACATAGGATATCATTCTACTCGAGTTCTCGTAATGGATCCAATTCTAATCTAGATGCAAAAATGCCGCGCATTCGATGCAAAACATCGTCTTCCAACGTCTTTTTGTTAATATTATGGCCTGAAAACAATTTTCCAATGATTTTGCATGTTCTTTTCCAGTTTGGCACAACTGTTATGAAGTGCTGCTACAAAATCTTTTGATAGTTCTTGTCCGCCACGCCAAATTTATTTTAAGTAAATCGCACAAACCATAGCTCGCTTGCTAGAATTGATGGATCCAGAATAAGCTTCAGTTAATAACTATACTGCGGTTGTCTACACATTGAAAACGCAGAACAGAACTCAATACCGAAATTTTCAAACAAAAAAAACACATTTGAATTACGTTACATGGCTATTGTAAGTGACATTTAATCTCACGTTTAATCTCAGACGTTTCTACTCTAAATCTCACATTAACCTTGAATTATTAGGCGTGAAACATTTGAAAAAAAATACGCCATCTCTTGTCAAGGTCACACTGATAGGTTCTACGGCTAGCATTTCTTTCGAAAACTATTTTCAAAAACTGTAAAAATAAACGAAAAGAAATAAAATTAAAATTTATGAAAAATAAACTTAAAAGATAGCACATAGGGCAGTTTAAATAAGATAAGAATTATAAATGAATTAAAATTTAAACAAATAAGAATTTTTAATGAAATAAATTAAAGTAAAATTATTAAAAATATTATGAAATAAGTCATGAAACTAAGTGCCAGCCTATAAATAAGAAATTAAATATTAATAATAAAATTAAAGTTATTAAGTTATAATATACAATATATTAAGCATTTACAATTTATCATTTATTTTCGTAAAAATTAAAATTAAATTTAAAAAAAAAATAATAATAAATTAAATAAAAAAGAATTGGCATTTGTTAAATAAGAGAAAGAGTTATTTTAAGAGCCCCAAAATAACTTTTTAACTTTATATAATATTTTCAAAAACCAAAAAGAACAACAACAACAACAAAATTATTTAATATTTGCCAAAATAATAACGACATTAACTTACCAAAAAAAAAAAAAGAATCTAGTGATTAAGCCATTAAAATATTTGCTTGTAATTTAAATATGTATTAAAAATTCTTTATACAATTTTTAATACTTCTACAGTAACTTAACAAAAAATTGAATTAAAAAACATTAAATTGTTAAACAAATTAATTTTTGTTCAATAGCTGTTAAGCACTGTTTGTAGTTATTAAATAACAATTAACAAAAAGAAAAAACAAACAAACTCTAAAGTATTAAACAATAAGAGAATAACATTTAATTCATTTATTTATATACGAATATTGTATAAAATTGTCTTGTTGTATTAAATTCATTCTAAATAAAACTTTGTAAACCACACAGAAGAGAGAATCCAAAAAACAAAATCATTTAAACATACCTACGTCATACTCCCTGGATGAAAAATTTTAAAAATAAAATGATTTCAAATTGAAAATTAAACCAAAGAAACCAAATACAAAAAGAACAAAAAATTTCAAGTAATTGTCAAAACATATTTCTTCATGCTTCGAAGCATTTGCAATGAAAATTTGTGGTTTTTTTAAACAAACATTCCAAAGGAAACAAGCGGTTTTCAATTTTACGCTACGGTACTGTACTTAAGCTCTTTCCCCCTCTAAACATTACATATCCATATTCTACCAGAACCTCTTTAGTATTAGATAAAGCAGGAAATGTTATGAAGTGAAACTTGGGGAATGTAATACTGTAAGCAGTATTGCAACATTGGATTTGGATTGGATATCACAAACAACAAAGAAGTAAAAAAAGTCTGTAATTGTTCTTTCTACTTTTTTAATCAAACTGATGCATTACACGGATATCAGTGGGGACTTTTTATTGCCCGGATAGCGACTTATACTGACAAAAGTCCGCTTTCTACACAAAACTGAAGACAAATTCTGAGCCTTTTTTCAAACATGTTTTCATTTTTATATCTGCAAGGAACTCTTCTTAAATTTTGAAGGAGTCTTCTATTCTTCTTTTTTTCTAATATATTGGGTAAGTGAAGTCTATAATTCAAATGCGTAATTGCAACAAAAACAAACGACTGCACATGCATATTTAATGTTTACGAAAAGCAACACGTGCCATCAGATAATTTTACAGTATTCCCAACAAAATACAACTTTTATAAAACAATTTATCATCAAATCAATTCTCTTTCTTTTCCATTTTTTTTTAAACTGTTGTATTAAGTCCTTGCAATAAAGTTTTTTTCTATTTTCATCTTTTTTCATATTTTTTTTCTTATTTTCACTTTAAAAAAAATGCCCTTAAAGTGCTTTAAAAATGTAAAAGTCAAAAAACAAAAAATCTGATTTGTTTTTTCTCTCATAACATCTGTCAATTTAATGTTTGTCTAATTACTAGAGCGTAAACAAAATTTGTTTATAACAAATTGCACAAATTGCCTTATGCTAGACAAAAAGGAAATTTAAAAAAAAAAAATTTTAAACAGTTTTGTCAGCGGCAAAAAGTTCTCCATTTGTTGCCACAAATAACAGAAAAAAAGTTTTACAGAAAATGAGAGAGAGGGAGAGATACAAACAACTGACACAATTGGAGGCAAATTAGATTTAAAAATCTATGAATTCTTATTAAAAATTGACAAATAGAACTGAAATTCTAAAAAATATGCAAATTAAATTAAATGAAATGTTTTTGATAAATTTATAAACATTTGAAAAACGATTACCAATGGACTGAAATTAATATTGTTGTCAGAGAAACGAATATTTTATTTTACATTAAAAATGTTTTAAAGTTTACAATTTATGAGCATCGGTTTTTATATTTAAATAGTAAAACATGCATAAAACACGCCTATTAACTTAACACTTGATCTGTCTACAAGGACGTATAAGATATGCTGTTATGCCTAGCCATCCTAAAGATCTACAGATGTCTACATGAATTACTTCTAGCTGATCAAAAATGTTTGACCACTTTTCAGTTTTTCTGAAGCACTTCAGACTTTCTTCTTTGTGAAGTTTCGTTTTATTCGTTATATATTCAAAAGATTTCTTGAGCAATGTCGATTGTAGTACAAAAAATTTGGTATTTATTTAAATACACACTGCATCGTACTAACTTTATATATCCTATAGTTCCTATGAAACAAGTGATCCTTAAACTTTCCAACTTTCTCATCATTGCAAATTTTCTCAAAAATAGAAAACTGATATTTTCATTTCGACATCCTGGCCACATTGTTTTTAGTAGTGAAAAAAAGTAAAATGTACGGTATACCATATCCTAACTTTGTTGTTAAAATGAGCCTTATAGGCTCTAAATATTATTAAGCTAATGGCAAGCTTGTCTTACACGCAATACTTCTGTAATGGGGATATTGACATATCTCATCATGGATATTTGCCGTAATTTATTGAACGAATGAATTTTTTATGCAGTTGAACAGTAGTTTATTGCCTGGTTTACAGGTTAACGCATATTTGGAATTGCTGTCAAAAATTTTCTGTATTCGTATCGCCATCTTTTAAAGCCGCCAATCTTTTAAAGCTGCTTAAATTCCAAATCCATTTTATAAAATCACAATTTAAGACAAATCGTTTGGACATAACAATAAGACCAACAACTGCAACAACTATATACAACAATTATGTTATAATATTCGAAAACATTTATCTATTCAAGCACAAATTGATTCTCAAACCAAAGCCAAGACATACTGAATGTTTTAATCTATTGAGAAATGAAGAAATGAATAAAAAATTCAGACGAAAAAAATCTCCATCATTTGTCATAGTGTGGCTTAAAACAATACAGAGGAGACAGCATGAGTGTGTATGCCTGTGTCTATCCAAAAAAAAAAAAGTTCTCTTAGACAGAATTAAATGCGAACGAGTAGTATGTAGTTTGTAAACAAATCCATTTAAAGGAAAATTGTTTCTTAAGTATTTTACAACAGCTAAACAGGCAGTAGACACAACTTAAACAGCAATTCATTAAATATTTTGATCACGTCATACACTAGTCAGTCACACTTACTCAATCACATGCTCACTCACTTTATATTGCCGTCTTGCGGGTACAGATATGTAGTCTCATACGTTGGCAGATTGGTGTGAATTTGAATCGAAAAATTGTTTTTCTTGAGCATTTCTTCATATGGATGGTTGAATTGAATTGAATTTTTAATGAATCAATTGAATTGTTTGATGTTCGATTGATTACAAATTAATTTCATCGAATTAATGGCATACGTGAAGCAAATGTATGGAAAACAATACAACAACAAACGCTTCAAATTTCTGTGTTTTGAACCGAAAAAATTTTAAACGTTTGTTTTTCTCGCGCTAAACCTAAGAGATTCAAAGACAAGGTACATGATCTATTAATAACGGGTGAGGCACAACTCATATCATAATATGAATTTGTAATTGATTTTCATCTTAAAGACCAGATGGAGAATTAGTTTTACTTTTTGTTTATAAGAAGCGTCTGAAATTATTAGGAGAGCTCCATGCAGTATATTTTTAATTGCTTTAGAATGCTGGCTTAATAATTTGGTAAAAATCTTTATTAAACTGAATAAAATAAAAAATTTATAACATACTGAAGTTAATTTTATTCGGTTTCAACTGCTTGTATATCAAGCGTCGCAAGAGAAGCTACTACGTAGTAAATATTGTGCTCGTGCAAGGCTCTGCACCATTTTTTTCAAACTTTAATTGGAGAAAACAAAATAAATAATGTAAACAGAGGCATTTTTTTTTTGTTTTTGCTAAAAGTGTCATTGTTTATGGGCGTATTCATCAGTGTATTCATCTATAGGGGATCACTGTATCATGTATTAGATTGCAAAATAAGAGAAATAAAATAAAGGAAGAGCGAAAACAAATATTTTGACTGTTAAAAATAATATACTAAACAATATTCTTAATGCATAAACAAATACATGTTTTTGTTGTTTCTGTTTCTAATATGTAATAAAGCCGATTTTCTTTATTTAAAATCAGTTTTCAATTTATTGCGATGACGTACAAGTTCGATGAAAAATTAAAATGAAATCGATACTTCTACTCACACAATAATGATGGATTTTAAAAGCCGTGCGTATGGTGGCTTGCAGGCAAATAAACAATTTGAAGGATTAATAACAGGCATAAAATAAGTGTTTAGACATATTTCTGTTCGTTATTCTTTGTTTGTATGTATATGACAACAGGAAATTTGAGAACATTTCGTAATGCTGGTGAAGTGATTTTCAAATCAATTTATTTTTTCATTTTTTTATTGATGGAGGGGGCTCTTGAAACGGAATGTGATTGAATTAACCTCCTCTATTCGATGTCTGCATTAGGAATTCTTAGCCCTAAAAGATGGAAAATTAAATTTTATTGAATTATTGCGAGTAAAGAAAGTAATTACACGATTTTTTCAAATAAGGCAGCATGTGTTCTCCCCAACAGTACAAAAAAACATACCACAAAACAAACGGTACATTTAATAAACGTTTATTTTCCTTGTTCCGTCTTACAATTGGTAATATATCCTGGTTGGTATCTCTCAGCCATCCAGAGTGTTTTATGGGGATGTGAATTTGAGTCAGATTTAAATTTAAAATGCAATATTCTGAGAGTTAACGGGACAAAACTGATTTATTTTTCCTAAATTGGATCAGCTTCATTGATATTGAGTACATTTGATTTACACAAATTATATAAGAAAATATGCTGACATGCTAATTCAAATTTATTCGTTCTCTTTAAAGGGAAGAAGTGAATGACAGCATATCGACCGACAATCTTTAAAAGCTTGACTCATTTTATATAACTTTGTAGAAGTAATTGCTAAGAAGACTCTTCATAATGTGCTATTCACTCAAAATAACCGTTACAAGGAACGGTTTTAAAACACTACAGCGTATGAAAAACCAATTCTTTGCTTAACTTGCAATATTTTGTTTTGGTAATTTCTTATAGTCATGGCAACAAGAACTCAAAGCAATATATTCAATAGCAACCAACAAACGTTTTAGACAGAGACTGATAAGGAAGAATTTAAAATAAATTAAAATTTAAAAGAAAAAGGTTTATTGTATGTACTACGTCAAGCATAAATAAAATTGAAAAAATATCAAAATTTATGTAAAAAGTATTTAAAAAAAAAATAAAAAAAGGATCCCAAAAAATAAAATAAAAATAAAATCCATTCATTTGGTAATTAAATGGCTTTAAGTGCAGAAAATGATTGTTCAATAAATTTGCCAAGTTTGGAAGTGGTTAAGAGAAGTAAATTATTACCATGATACCCTTCTTACGCACTGTTAATTTTAATTCGTTTCTTTACACAAACCCTGCTAATTTAATTGGTTACAACCCTTTTCTCATCACCTTGATTCCATCCAAAAGCACCCATGATGTCAGCAGGAACAAACGTTGACTGGCTGTTACACATTTATTTTGCTCGACGTGATTTCGAACGTTGCAAAAAATTAATCGAACATGAATTGTTTTCTCATTTAAATCCAGAGTATTTGTATTTTGTAAAGGTAAGGACATCGAAATATTAAAAATTTAAGAGGGGTATACAAACTGTGTTCAACCGACGTTTATAATTGTATTTCAATTGATTTGTCTCAACAGGGCTTAATAGAGCGTGAGGAGGGTAACAACATTGAAGCTCTACGAAATTTACAAAATGCTTTGGATTTGAATTCACAAAATATTGAAATTTATAAGGAAATTGGTAAGACATTGTAAGTATTAATGAAACTACAATAAATGCATTTAAAACTTCTTGTAAAAACGTGGGTGGTATGAAAAGTATGGCCAACTAAAAAATGTATGATAGGTGATCACATACAGAGAGAGTATCTTAGTGACTAGAGCAGAGTAAAATAAAGAATGTATTCGGTGCAGTCTAAGAAACCGGACTTATCGGACTGTCCATAACGAACAAGACGGAGTCTTCCAATAAGAATTTAATACAAACTTCCGCTTTTATAGTTTTGTTAGAAAATAGAGAAACGACCATTTTACTTTATATGTATTCGCTACTGATAATTATTGCAACTTCGCTCATTAGCGTTGTAAGTTTGTTACCGATTAAAAAATAAATTTTCAATATTCGTTAACAGATTTATGATGGGTCGTTATAATCAGTCTTTAAGCATATTCCGCGAAGCCGAAGAACTTTCAACACGTTTGGATCATGAAATTTTCCATTTCATTGGTGAATTGTTATTACGCTCAGCAGCTTCGCGTAATCAACTGCAAATGGCACAAAAAGAAGAATTAGAAGCGAAAACATATTTTCAAAAAGCCGTGCAAACCGGCAAAAAACTGGAAAGTTTTCAGCGTTTAGCGGAAATTCATCGCAAGGCTAAGGAATATCACAAAGCCATTGAAGTGTTGGAAAGCTGTTTACTGTGAGTGATTAGCTATCGCATTAACAGTTTATTAGTGAGATATTATAACTTAATTATAAAATTATGTTTTGATTTTAGCCTATCACCTGAAAACACAGAGGTTTTAACCGAAATCGGTGTGTTGTATTTGAAACTGAATGAAACTCAAAAGGCTTTTGATCGTTTATTGGAGGTCATACAGTTTGATAAGAATTGTTTACGTGGTCTAATGGCTTTTGGGGCAATATTACAGGTAAAAATTATATTTTTTATTGATGAGACGTAAAGTAATGCTATAGCTTTTTAATCCTTGCATTGTAAGGAAAGGTTTGAAAAGTATTTTTATGATAACTAGTTTTACTCTCAAAGCTATGTTGGAATACTGCTAAAAGTTGGTTTCGACAGCCACCATTTTGTTTTTTTTTTAAATAATTCTTTTTTCAGCCTCTCACAGTTGTTTAAACTTTTAGGCTAAGTCAATATACTAAAGACTAGGCTAAGAAGACTAAAATTTAGCTGAAAGGCTAGAATCAAAAGCAGTTGAGAACATAACAAAATATAAAGACTGTTACAAGTGCTTATAATATCGCTTTAACTTTTAACAAAATTAAACTTAATCACGCCGTTTGATATATTCTTGTAGATATATCGGTGTACAATAGCAGTTTCACAAACTATTTCTTTTAATTTCGCTTTTGGTTTCACTCAACTTTTCTAATCTTGTTTTCTGATTTTTATAGTCTCGCAATGATGTTGATGGTGCCCTGGGAAAATATAAAGAAATTGCAGCCTTAAAGCCAGACATTGCCGAGTTATGGAATAACATTGGATTGTGTTTTTTCAAGAAACAAAAGTTAATTGTGGTGAGTAATATTGCTATTAAATCTTTGTTTCATTACACAGCAGTAATGAGTACAAAAATAATGTCGTTTTTAGGCTATTTCATCATTGAGGAAAGCCATTTGGTTATCGCCTTTAAATTATAATGCTCTTTACAATTTAAGTTTGATTTATATAACAGGTATGTACATACATACATATGTATGTGTGGAATTATAAACGTGTTCGTTTGCAATTGTTTATTAAAAAATATAAATTCTTAAGCAGCATTTTGTTAACCCATAAACGGTATTTTAAAAACAAAACGGATGTGGTCAAAATTAAATATTTAAGTTCGTAATTTTCTTTAGCATTTTTTACTGAAAGCCCTAAAAATATTTTCATTAATTTCATTTGGACAATTGTGACCCAGGCCTACAGCACAAGTGTTAACAATAATAGTATGAAATCCAATTACGTTATTGAACTGCAGTGGAAATTAATTTAATTTGTAAATTGCCATAAAATTAATGGAATTATACGTACAGTGAGTGGATAACAATAACAGTGGACGGTCAGATATGTGTTACAAATTTTAATATTTTTTCCCCCTTTTCTGTCAAGTGGGAGTTTGTGTAACCATTTGCGTTAAAATCAATGGAGCAATACCGTCAACAAATTTTAATTAAAACATTTCCTTATGCAAAGTATGGCAGATATCAATGCTTAGTAACAAATATATTCCGGAACTTGTAAAAATGTTTTTAAATTTCTGTTATTGATAAACACAACAAAACAGAACAGACCAGAACACTTTGTTGTTTCATTACAATTTTATTTGTACCACCATCTGGTCATCCCATTTGCATGAGTTCGTTTTGAACGATGAGTCCTCATAATAACAAAAAAAACAATGAAAGAAATGAAAAATTATGTAAATTGTAAGAACAATCCCAGCAACAGAGGAAAATGTGATTCTTAATGTTCTTGTTTCTTATGCACACAAAACAAGTCAAATGGGAGAATCGAAAATGTTTTCTTTTTTTTTTTGTTTATTGCTTTAGTAAGTGAATCTTTCATTTCATACAATAAAAGTGACATCAAAACAATACGAGTGACAGATTCACATATTTAGAAATCATGGATTCAGCTTTATGTATGCGCAAGTAAATCCATTTGAACCTGCATATACTTATATAACAGGGCTTTGTTTTAGCAGGCCTTTGAAACTATTGCTTTGATGAGTATGTTGGGAAAATAATATTTACCACTGGCGTTTTTAAATAATCTTCGTTTTAATTCTTTGCATTTAATTTCTCCTTTTTACTCAAATTCACTCTCTTTTTTAAAGGAAACCCTTTGATAAGCAAGCCTTTGGGTATATTGTACTGGTGTCAGTATATTCTAACCATTTTTAGAAATACTTTTGATTCTACTCTTCAGACACCTTTTTACTGTTCCAGGCAGTAGTATAGGCTAACACGCTTAGATGTGAGTAAGGTTTTCGTTGTAAAATGTAATGCGGCTACCATTGGTTTGCAGTAATAATCAGAGTTTCGTAAAACAGACCTTTCTGTGACCTATTTTCACAAACAGAACATATGTAACTTCCAGGTCATAATTCTTATTATCGTTACGACCTTGTGAAGGAAACATTAGCTCCTGATTAAACTTAATGCTCTCTATTCGGACCTGACTTTGCAAGGCTCTTCCATTGAGACGAGTTACCACAAAGTAGAAATAATAGACAATTATTTTTATTTCCAAATTAAACAGTAAATTCTGTTTAATCCTTTTTCTTCCTGTTTTTAGAGCAGACATACAGTAAGCCAACGATAAATCGATAATTATGTTTGGAAAAAAAATTGGCGAAACTGCACATATTTAGAGCATATTTGTCGATTTGTGGACTTTAATTGGAGCTCCAATAAATTTTCAGTCACTTTTACATGCTCGTAGGCAGAGCATAACATTCTTGTATTCTATGAGATTAAAAATCGTTAACTAAGCATAACCATTATGTGTTGTAGGCCCATTCCAGGGCCTACATTTAACTATTACAGTTCCATGTATTCAACAACATTAAAAAAAAAGTTAAAACAGAATAAAAAAAACGCACTAAAGTCGGAATTATGGATGGCATTTAAAATGACAAGAAAGTTTTGTGTTGTCGTAAAGATGGCTTTGTTTATACATTTCCGCTCCATTTGCTTTAACTTCCGACAGAATACATTTATTAAATGTGTGGTAATAATGCTTACAAATACACAGATATGGAACCTATATAATGGTTATAAGAATGAAGAATGCATTCATTTTTTCTTTTTTTTCATAAAATAAAACTTTTTTCATTAGCTAAATATGTCAGAATAAATCATTTGAAATAGACATTTAAACCAGATATGCGAAATTAAAGTTGAAAAAATGTACTGTGTTGTAAGAAATTGTCCAAATTTTGCTTTCGTTCTCATGAGAATATTAAGTAATGGCATTAACAACTTAAGCTTTGTTAATAACTTTCTAAAACAGTGAAAATTAAATTTAACTTTGACTCAAGAAGGGGTAATAACTGTTGACATATGATGGAAATACAAAATTCATTCAATAGAAATGGAAAAGCTACAATGAAGTTCGATTGAGATAGAGACTAAAATCATTTGGCGAAATTCAGTGGCTCCTAGCATGAACAGCTATTGTCCGAATATATTTTTTGTCCGATAGGTCTGCTAAGTATCATAATAATGTCCGTCTAATAATTCTTTTTAATATTTAAGAAGCTTTAGTAGCCCTCTTTTTTCACAGAATTCATTATGCTCGACAAGATCAGAATGTAAATTATTTCAAAGTTATTTGTTTTTAACCTCGGAAGTAAATTCAATCTGCAAAGAAATAGATACATTCAGATCCATGTTTCACTATATGCAAATATGTTTCCCTAATATCACTCTAATGTCCGCATTCCAAAGTAAGTTCATATCTTCTGGGGGATCGACGAGACTAAACATTAAAACTTTTTGTACTAAGCGCCTTTATATCGAAATTGGGATATTCGTTCTTCACCCAAAAAAATTCTACGGACACCGCCGAGCACTACAAGTTTTTCATCCGGTGACCGATCCAACTGTCTCTAAGTGACTCAGACCATATATAAACTTTTAAGACAAATTCATCTTATTTATGTAGTGTACATATTGCAAAGATATTTCAGGTTTTTTTTTTTGGAGAAATTCAACAGGTTGACTTAGATTCTCAGGATGACTTAGATTCTCAAATGCAGTACAGTCAATGCTTTAAATCTTTAAAGACAAGATAGGAAAGCATTTTTCAAATGCTATTTTTTTAATATCACAAAATTAAGAAATTAACAGAGTTTATTGATACTTTAGAGAATGACGAAAGCTTGGTCAAATTTCTTTGTAAATTTTGTTTATTAAACACAATTGAAATTAAAGATTAAATCACCGTATTCTTTAAAAATTAATACTTACCAGACTATTACTGTAAACAAATTAAAAAAGCAGAAAATGTGAAACTCCTTAGCAGAGTAAATAAAAATCATAAATAATAAATAATTGCAAATGTAAGGTATAAAGAGAAGAGAAACCTTAGTATTAAGATTGTCTTTCGTTATACATTTTCTTTTATTTTAAGCCCAACAATATGCCAGTGCCTTTCATACGTTAGCAGCCGCCATAAATCTACGAAAGGATAATGCCGAATGCTACATGTTACTTGGCAGTAAGTATTTGTGGGAAGTTCTTTAATTGAAATATATTTTTATCGAGATTAATTGAAATGTTATAGAATACTTACATACATACGTACGTACATATGTACGTTCATATGGTATTTTGGTATAAAAGTATAGGAAAACTCAATTACCGAGCTTTATAATGTAGAACATGTACAATGGTATTAAATATTAGGGTCGTTCGAAATGAAGAAGATAAATTATAAAGAAAACATTTTATAAAATTCGATTAGAGTCGAAATTTAGTGCGATTAAATTTGCTTTCTAAATCATTTACTTTAAAAGCTTTCCTGGAATTTTAATTCTCTTTCTGAACCACCCTAATGTGTGTACCATGTTCATGAAAGTACAACATAAAATATAACCTTGATACCTACACTTGTACTTGGGTAGCCATGTGAATGTGGCTTTAAATATCTTATGCTTTTGTCTATGTGTACTTTATTATTCATTTTTATTCTTATTATTATCCTATTCTCTACTAAAGTCTGTTTTGTCTGAATATCTATTGTTTTTCTTTTTTTTTTGTTTTTTTCTTTTCACGTACTCTTTTGCTTTTATTATACTTTTAACTTTTAAAATAAACAAAAAAAATTAAATTACACACATGCGTTTACATAATATTTTCTGACTAACAATACTGCAGTTTGTTTACGCAAACTGGAGGATTTCGATAATGCCTTCACAGCTTTCGAACGTGCCAGCCGCATATCAGCTGCTCAATTGGAAGTCTCTGCCGAGAACACAACCATGACACCAACGTCAGTGAACACAAATAATAACAGCAGGAAGACTTCAATGTATAATCCTTTGATTCATCTGAATTTTGCCTTATTCTGCTATGAGACTGGACGCTTGGCTTTGGCTAATGAGCAATACAATCGTTTTGTAGCCTCTGCCCAGGATTTAATGTTGTTGCCAACTGAAGTAAGTTTGTCGCAATTAAGAGATTCGCAATGGATTTATTCGGTCGGCCAATGGCATTGACATTGATAGTGAAAATTAAAATAAAAAAAAAATAAAATTATATTGACACTGGCCCTGAGAATGCCTTGTTATTGAGAAAATAACGAACAATTGCTTGGGAGGTAATTAAAGTGAAAACTGTAAGAGTTTTTTTTACTTTTTTCATTTTAGAAAATTAGTTAAAAGTGCACCTTTTTCATGTTAAAACCTGACAAAAGAAAAAAAAGCAAAAAATATTTTATTGTATTAAATTATAAGAAAAATGAACAAAAATTGGTTTTTAATTAAATTTTATTCATTTTTTTCTTTTAGTTAACAAAGTTATAAGAGTAATTTTAAAACTCTTCAATAAAACCTTAAAAAAATGAAAAATTTTAATCAATTTTCCCAACCATAAATTAACCATGAATTTCCGCTGAAAAATAAACGTGAAACATTTTTCTCAATAATCCAAAAGTACTTCAGGTTTATTTCTTAAAAAAAGAACAGAAAAACCAAAAGCCAAACAAATTTAAAATTGAAAGGAAGATTGAAACTTAAATTCTTGAAGGGGAATTCTACCTACATTCCATTACTCCCGCAAAATATGGCCTTGAAAATTTGGATCACGCTTTCACATTAGAAAACTGTGCAGATACCGAAGCTAATGAAAGCCAGGCAAACAATTTGATGCGTACGTTCAAACTTAGTATTTACAATAGATTTTTAATCATTCATCAAAGGTATACGTCGTGGCCTGGCATGATTTCTCAGATATCGTGCTGTTAACAGAAAATAATGTATGGGATATACATATACAATCCTTTCAAACACTTAACATAATCTTGTTTGTTATCAATTGTTTTGTTTATTTTTTGATTGTTAATACAGATAGCTCATAGGACATCCCTTTTTAAATAATTTCTTGTTCTGCTAGTTGCGAAACTTCATCCAGTTTTTGGTAACTGGTTTACCAGAGCGAAAATCAGCTTTGTGAACGAAATTTACGTAAGGGAATCAAACAAACCGTAGTCGCCATAGTCTAGTAGGTAGCGTTTTGGCTTATTAGACGTGAGGCCAGGGTTCAAACCCCATATCACACACACATAACAAAACGAAATATGAAAAATTATTTCTTTGGCGACTTCCTGTCAGCTGATTACTGGCAAAAACTATGAGAGTAAATAATAATATATTTTGCAGCCTTTTATCCCTATTTTGAATCATTTTCAAATCAAAAGAACTTTTCTACACGAGCAACAACTAAAAATTTAACCACTTTTCATACACTTGTCTCTTGAAACAATGAAATTAGTGACATGGGCCATATAGGCAGCAACGCTATCTACTTCTTATATAACCCAATGATGTTTTTAACATTTACTGCAAAATGCGAAAACCTATTTCACCTAATTTGCAGTATTCATATTTGTATAGTTGCTGTGATTATATTCTAGGCAGAATTTTTACAATTTCATCACAGTACATCATAATCGATTTCAATCACATTTAGATTTGCATCCATTCAACGCCTATGTACAACCTGCTGCTATAGGAAAGGTACCCAAACATGTCATTAGTCTTTCTTTTGAAATTATTTTAAAAATTTAGATCCACCAGCACTAATAACAAACACAATATTCTTCTTTGGCACATGACAACGAACTGCTGCTGTCTGGTTCGTTTGGCAACAATTTATTGGAGCCTTGTTGTGACATCAGTAGTCCTGCTCATTGTATAATTTTATAAATTTGTTATTTTTTTTGTACAACAATGTTACTGTGTTTGTGTGTGGAATATTTAATTGTCCATTATATTATTACACGTTAATTCTTAATGTTTTTGAAAACTGGTAGGATGATATTGGCATATTTTTATGTCACGACAATTATTGTCGCCGGTAATTAAAATTAAATCAGATTTATGGAAATTGTTCCTACGCTAGTGAGTAGAGCGAAATATTTTTATTACCAAAAATATGTACATTTTTAATATTCATTTAAACGCATGACTGCCTTTGGTTGCATATTTTAACTTAAATTTTAATTGTATTTGACATTAAATTTAACTTAGAAAAGAAATGCAATGCTACCTACTATTATTGGCCAAGTTTGAAATTAAAAAGTTCTTATTATTCGATAAATAGTTCTGGTATAACAAATATACTTTTTATAAAATTAAGAAGTAATGCAAAACCGATCGTACCTATTGGATTATTGGATTATTCAAGACTTATTGTGAACTAATCTTCTATATTAAATGTAAAAAAGTGTTAACCATGAAATACATCACTTTTTTTAAGAAATTTCCATACTTTCTTTCAGCTCGATAAATAGTCCAGATATTCAAGGATAACCAATGATATCTGCAAAAATAACTTTTTACAATAATTTTGAATATTTCGCATAACTTTTCTTGTATTTATTAAAGTTTAAAAAACTTTTTCCTTTTTTCTTTAGTCCTTCTTCAATTTTTTTCTTTCTTTTTTTTTCTTTTCCTTCCTTCACAGTATAAATTTCAAGCAACGAAATTGAAATCTTTATTGAAAATCTCCTCGAGTCATATATTGAGTTGTGAATCTCCAACGTCCAATAATGCTGCTAGTGGTGGTGCTGATGCCACTGACAATAACGATAATGTTGGAGTCAGTGCTGTTGAAGCCAATACAATTTACCGTCATGCAAATGACAACAATGATGACGATGAAATAAAACAATTCGTAAAGAATGGCAGCGATGACATTGACAGAGACAAGGACTTCATTCAAGCGACTACAGACAACAATAAATGAAGCGACTAAAGTTTAAAAACAAAATACCGAACTTCGGTATTTAAAGCGAGTGTCAGACGATGGTCAACTGCAGAACTAAAAAGAAAATTTAATGAATTTATTCAAATCGCAAAAAAAGAAGAATTAATTAATAAAAAAAATGTCAAATACACCATATACACATGGAAATTGTACAAAAAAGAATTCGAATTTACCTATCACGGTGACATCGAACGAACGGTGCCCTTTAGAAAAACTAGTAGAGAAATATTATAAAATGTAATTTTGTTCGTATTCTACCTACAGAATAGGTTTCTTTTTCCAATATAAGCATAATTCAGAGATTAAGTAAGGCCTATCTTTAGATTATATCCACTTTAAAAAGACGGGCCATATGAGGATATTTTTGTTTATTGAAAAAGAAAAAATTCGAATGTGTGTTACAAACGAAAGAATAAAAATTAAAAAAAATAACTTGTGGTAGCGGCCTTAGATAAATTTCAATAAATGTCGATTGAGTTGATAAACAAAATTAATATGGTAGATAAGGTTAATTTCTAAAATGCATGCACAAATGTTCCTATGCTCCTTATAGGAACAACAGGAACTTATATATATATATATATATATATATATATATATATATATGCACAAATGTTAGTCATTTTTAATGATTGTTACTCTTGGCCGCATTTCCAAAGGACTCTTTATTTATACAAAAAAAAAGAGGTATGTACTTATTATTTAACATGAAACAGAGCACGAATTTAGATTTAAATTTAAAAACTATAAATTTCATAATGTTTTCATTTTTACTGGCAATAAATAAAATAGTGCAAACAAATATAATGGCATTGAGAATATTGTGAATATTGTGCATTGTAATCGTCCGAATGTCGCTCTTGGTTTATTGAGCCTGTTAATTACATTCTAATGTTAGCAGAAGCTATCTACGTTTTTGACTGGTTGGCCTTATAATATGATGTTGTCAATGCTTGCGATGTTAATTCTCCCGGCTTTGCTTTTTTCGATATGTATTTATCTCAAGTCCTAGACCTGTAAAGACAACTGCATCTTGACACGACATCAAACAATATTACGTTAAGAAAGTAAAAACCTGTCAAAGTAGTTTTCTAATGCCAAATAGCCTGTTCCAATACAATTCTTACAACGTGATAAACTGATTACTAAAGTCTTCTATTTAATAATAATGGATATCTGTTTGCGCCAATAACAAATAAATAAATCAATACAAAATACAAAAATTTTGTATACATTTCAGAATTTTATCGAATTTGTTTTAAAATTTTGCATAATTTTTTTATCAAAATTTCATAATGATTAATAATAATTGCATATTGGCATCTAGACTATATTTTTAGCATTAATTCATATGCGATATGTGCATAAGTATACCGAAAAATAGCTTTTTGTTCTCAAGAGATATCTTCAACAAAGTTATAGAATGTTCTCTTATATGAAGAGAAAATGAAGTATTGTCTTAATGCGACTCGTAATCTCACATAAATAAATTTATTTAACCCTTATAACGTTCTCCTGGTACATATTTACTAAGGCAGAGAAATACTTAATGCTGAAATGCTTATTAACGGTATCGATAACTATGATTATTATGAAAATAAATCTTCATAAAACAAAATTGGTACAAATTTGTTCAATTCATCATAATTTTAATAAAATATGCTTTCAATTTTGAATGCCCAGCTTAAGGGTTAAATATTTTAAAGCTTTCAGTCAGTGAGTGGCATCAGATACAAAGAAAGTGAAATTAACAACGAAATTAGTTGTGTTTTTGCCACCCATTTAAGTAGAGGGGTACGAACGAAATTTATTCATTAGCAAACAAAGAGAGATCATGTTGTTGTTGTTGTTGAAAACCCGATCTTTGCTCATTAATTATGAGCCATTCGCAAAACTAAAACAAAAACAACAGGTATGTAAGCTTTTCTAAACAAATTAAACAAAAAGACAATATTAAAACAAAAAATAAATTTATATTGAAAGTTACGTTTATTAGCAAATGCAGCTGCTAAAATTTCAATCTCTGGAGCAGAGGAACCAGATTTCCAAAAAAAATGGTCGCAGGCTAAACCATTCGATTCAATACCCTACGAGAGCAGAATGGCCATGTTAATGAAATTTTTACCGGGTGGAAAATATGCTAAACTGGATGCCAGTCAATTAATGTTGGCCTTTAAACGTGATTTCGGCGATATATGTTTGTTAAAGGGTATGTTGGGTAAAAAAGATTTCGTTTGTACCCATAACCCAGAAGATTTTGAACAAGTTTTACGTAATGAAGGCTTATGGCCTATAAGGCCGGGTATGGAGGTTTTAGAATATTATCGAAGTGTTTTAAAGAAAGATTTCTATCAAGGAACCGAGGGATTGCTATCAACGTAAGTAAACTCTGATTTTAATGCTAAACTTATTGAAATTTGTACATCTTATGTCGTAGCCACGGAGAGAAATGGGGTAATTTCCGTTCAGTTGTTAATCCGATTTTGATGCAACCCAAGAATGTACGTTTATACATGACCAAAATGTCCCAAATCAACAAGGAACTCATGGCACGGTAAAATGTGTAAATTATTTATGAGAGATCTAATTCGTAGGTTACAAATGCATTGAAATTCAATTCATAAATCTCTCAATTATTCATTATTTATTCTATAAATGCCTCGAAATCAATTTTTCAAAAATTATTTCATTTTCCAACTCCACAGAATAAGAGAACTGCGCAATCCCCAGACTTTGGAAGTTCCTGATACCTTTGAAGAGGAATTAAATCGATGGGCTTTGGAATCTGTTTCTGTAGTGGCTCTCGACAAACAGCTGGGTTTGCTCACCGACAAGCGTAATGATCCCACAGCGAGAAAACTGTTCCAGAGTTTAAACGATTTCTTTGCTTTGGGCTATGAAATCGAATTCAAGCCATCCGTATGGCGCTATTATCAGAGCAAAACCTTTAAAAAACTTATTAGTGCTCTAGACACTTTACAAAGTATAACTACCAATTACGTACAAGAAGCTTTGAAAAGCATAGAGCAACAAAAACGCCAGGGCCTGCCTGATAAACCCGAAAGTGAGAAAAGTGTTTTGGAGAAATTGGTAAAAATCGATAGTAAAATAGCACAAGTTATGGCCATTGATATGTTAATGGCGGGAGTGGATACGGTATGTTTCTTTTCGAAAGTTATTTAAAAATTTTTTTTATTTTTTTTATTTCGTTTTTAGACCACCACTACCTTTACTGGACTCTTATTGTGTTTGGCTAAAAATCCTGCAAAGCAAGCAAAATTACGAGAGGAAATTTTACGCATATTGCCTACGAAAGACTCCGAATTCATGGAGGATGCTTTGAAAAATATTCCCTATTTGAGAGCCTGTATAAAAGAGTCTCAACGTTTTTATCCTTTGGGAGCGGGTAATGTTAGAGTCAATCAAAAAGATGTTGTGCTTAGTGGCTACAGAGTACCAGCTGGCACACAAGTCTTAATGATAAGCATTTCTTTCAATATGGACGAAACCCACTATCCCAGAGCCAAAGAATATTTACCCGAACGTTGGCTTAGGCCAGAACAGTGTGATGACGTCGTTCTGAAAGGATTGAAACCCAGTAATCCATTTGTATTTTTACCTTTCGGTTTTGGCCCTCGTAGCTGTATAGGAAGACGTATTGTAGAAATGGAACTGGAATTGGGCATAGCACGTTTAGTGCGCAACTTCCACATAGAGTTCAACTATTCCACCGAAAATGCCTTTAAAGCTTTACAAATTAACGTGCCGAATATACCGTTGAAATTTAAATTTACGGAAGTTGAAAACTGAAGGAAGCATTCTAACGATTTTTATTAGTATTTAAGTAAATATTTACAAAATTCATTTGACAAGAAGAGTATATGTATGGTATGTATATATACAGTATAATAAATAACAGAATGCAACCGTAACTTTGCGAGAAAACGCTATCACAAAAATGAACAGTTCTACTAAAATGTTTAAAAGTTTATAATTTTATATATGTCGCAGCAAATAAAAGGTTTTTGAACACGCTATATTCTCTTCTTCTTCTTTCGTTTCTATTACATGCTAGAACCTTATTTTTCGAAACTTTGGATAATAATGTGTTCATTATACGCGTGGTAGTAAAAATGTAGCAGTTAACAAACATGCGTTTAATTTTCGCCGTTAGACTTTTATCTTACGGCGCCACTATTAATTTCCATAAATTGCGGCGTTGTCAAGCCGTCAAATATTTTGTGCCTGTCAGTTGACTTCGTTTATTTACTCACCGAAATGCGGAAGATGTAACTTTTTCGTTTGTTTTCTTTTTTGCGGCCAAATAAAAAATGTATAAATTTTAAATAAAATACAGTTGAGTAACAGTAAAAAAACAAATTAGAGGAAATTTATTATAAATGAATAAAAACAAAGTGTTAATAAATATTTTATGTAAATACATAAAATAAAATACATTCTTAAAACAAAGAATATAAAAAACAAACATTTCTTCTATTACTTCTCTCCACCAAAATAATAATAAAACAACAAAAAAAACAGCTGGTGAGACTGTCTGGAGCGAACAAGAACTTCTTACTTCATCAACAAAAAAATATTAAAAGAAAATAAATACATAAATTCATTCTAAAGGTAAAGGTAAATAATTAAATTAATTGTAGATATTTTGCTCTTAAACTAGGTTGTTTTTATAGAACTGGTTCACATTAATTGAACAAATTCAACGCCTTTTTAGTGGTGTTGGCTGGCTACTGCTACTTATTGTCGCCAAAAGTGTTTGGGAGTTTCATAAAGAAACTTTTTTAATTATTTTAGTTGTTGATAAACGAGAAACTTTTTTGCAATTTATCATAATCATAAATAACAACCATTTTCAATATAATTTTTGAAGGCTTTGTCTGTATTAAAATTTAAGACGACAAACAAATATGATTATCGGTCAGTGTAATTAATGGGAATGAATAATTTGTAGGGGAAGAGGAAAGGAAGACCGATAGAATTGTTTGTTTATGATTTCTATTGTGTAGTGGTCTATAAATACAACGTTTGAAACTTTGGCAGTCAGTCAATCCAAATTACTTCTGCTAAAGTTGTATGCCTGTGATGGACGAAGAGACTAATTTTCATCTCATGTGCCAGTGCCCCGATCTTGGCATGAAAATGATTAGGTTTTTGACTTTTTATTTCTTCTTCCTTTAACTGGTGTCGTGCTGGTTTCCCAGTGAATCACTCAAAGTGCCGAATGTGTCAAGGTGGAATAGGGAATATTTTAGAACTTCTAGACTCTTTACTATACTGAGCCATTCTTAATGCCGTTATAGGATTTCACTTTGAGCATTGCGTTCTAAAGGCAAGGACAAGTGTGTGGGATACAGCCATCTTTGTCCTCTGCAGATTATATTGTAATGGCGGGTTGCCTGAGAACATCGAGCATAGCTATTGTCTGGAATCCTTGGTGTTAAGCCAAGTATCTTAAGCAGTTAATGTCTATCTAGTATTGTAGCCTATAAAGATTAATTTTGAAAACTAGCTGAGGGGTATGACTTTCAATATGTATTGTTTCTAATTTAGATTAAATGCTTTTATCATGGGCTTCTGTGCAATACTAAAACTTTTTTAAAATCCGGAAAACGAAATTCCTTCATTTATAAGTCCAATTGTCGCCAGTTTTGGGAAATTAAATACGCCTTTAATATGTCGAACAAAGAAGAATTTAATAATAAAAAATACTACAGTTATTGGTAGGCGCCTGTCTCCAAAGGGTGAATTTATTTATTTAATTAAACCTAATACATTTTTATCAAACTTGAAAAAAAGATTATGAGAAAATAATTAATGCACACATTGATAAAGTATTTTATTTATATTTTTATAGATATGTATCTGTACTTAATATTATTTTCTTTTACGCTGCTCAGAAAAACCGATTATGTCTGTTGTTAAGGTATATTTCGGTAACATTGTCTTATTTCATACAATTAAGCAGATATTTGTAGTACATTAAATACTTTTGCATATGTATGTACGTAAAAATGTATTTAGCTATGGCTTATATTCAAATATGACGTAAAGAATTTATATTAAATTACTAAAATTACAAAAAAGAAAAATTATCCATCTATTCATTTTATACAAGAGCCAAGTTAATTTTTTTCTTTGTAAAAATGTTGTGTAGCAAGAAACAATAATTTTTGCAGGAACTATTCATTCAATCAATACAGCGTCAAGATGTCTAAATGATTTAAAACAAACTATAATTTGCCAAAGAAATCTAACAACAGACCAAATAGAACCAAATAAAAATCAATATTTTATATTTATAAACACTTGTAGCCAACTACTGTTGGGTAAAATACATTTAGCACTTAAATAACATACTTGAATATTCAAGAGTATCTCGTTATTTTCATTTCAGATTTATGAATATCCCAGCATCTCAGCAGTTGGAACATTATTCTCAAAGGTGAGGAAAATTTTTACATCAAACAACCTGCGTCATCAGATAGTAGAAAAGAATTTACATATATGTTCAATTAAGAGAGTATATGCTTAAGAAGGAAAACAATAATAATATGTAATAGAAAATGAAGTCCAAAAGTTATGCAAAAAAGATTAAATAAACACAGGTTATTATATAAACAAACATTCTCACTACACACGCAAATTCCAGACAGAATTTTTAGAATATTTTTTCGGACTACAAACAAAACTACCACAGCAATAATATGCTAACTAGAACCCAAAAGTTAATGCTGGGTGTAACAATACTCATACTAGTCGATGTCATCTGGGTTTCTTCCAGTGAACTAACAAAGGTTTGTTGTATTTTACCATTTTCTGTATTTTCATTTATAGTGTAATTTGATATTATTCAATGAATATTATTTTCTATTTGCAGTTTCTATATGAAGATGAAAATTTTAAAAAGCCTTTCTTTTGTACATACTTTAAAACCTCAATGTTTACCATATACTTGGTTATAATTGGTTTAATTGCGCCCTGGAAGGAATCATGTGAAAGGCAAAATGGAAATTATTCGGTAAGTCATGTTCACTAGCATATAAATACCTGGTTAATGAACATTGTTAATAATAATGTACTTTCAGATTATGGATCAAAATGTCGAAGATGATAATTACTACTCCCACCAAGCTTCTTTGGTACGTATTTGATATTGATGTGTTATTAAAGAAAATTAATAAATTTATGTTAATTTTTAGAGCGATCCCACATTTGTACCCATACGTTCAGCGGCTAGCTGTAATGCTAGCGGTACCATTTCGGGTACTGAAAGTGATGACTCAAGTATACGTTCCGTACGGTTTAGCAAAATGGCTGAAGTACGCGAAATGTCTGCTCATGAAGCTACTGAGGCCCTAATGGCCCGTTTATCATATGCTGCTAGCATGCGTATACGAAGACAAAAATCCCACAATAAAACTGCTAAAACTGCTTTACTTTTTTGTGTTCTGGTAAACGATTGAACTGTTTTTAGGCTGAATTTATATTAATCTAATCATTTTGTTTCTGTATTTAAGTGGTTTTTAGCAAATTATTTATTTCAAGTGTCATTGGAAATGACCGAAACAGCTGTTGTAACCTTATTGAGTTCGTCATCTTCATTATTTACTTTGGCCTTAGCCGCCTTCTTTCCCTCGGCATCAGGCGATAAATTTTCCATAACCAAAACAATTGCAGTAGCCATGAATATTGGAGGTGTGGTAAGTGCTGCGAAATTTAAAAACAAAATACATAAATTCAGATAGTCAGTATAGTTTTTGAGAATATGCAATCCATGGATTGGCGTTGTTGAATAACTTCTATGATAAAAACGCTAGTTTCTCATCATTGGTAAACAAGCTGAAACAATCATTTTTAATGTGCTTAGGTCTGCAATATAATACGCCATGATTTAATAATAATTAAATCTAATGTCTTGTACTGCAATTAATGATAGACCATAATTTTTTTTTTGTTATTACTTTTAGGTAACAATAACCATTTCGGATATACACGATACAAATTTTTCTCGTGGTGCTTTGCTGGCATTATTTAGTGCATTCTTTTATGCTGCTTATTTAGTTTTTGTAAAAAGAAAAAGTGACACGGAAGAAAAAATCGATATACCTCTGTTTTTTGGTAAGAATCTTTTAGAGTTAATTAAAAAAGATTTGGTGATCATAGATTGATTGTATATTTAGGTTTTGTTGGTTTATGGAATTTACTTCTGATGTGGCCAATATTTTTCATATTAAATTTTACAAAAATAGAAAAATTTGAATTACCAAATCAAAATCAATTTGCAATACTATTTTTAAATGGCTTAATTGGTACTGTAGTCTCAGAAGCATTATGGTTGTGGTGAGTTAAAAAAATAGTAAAAACAAGAACTAATTTCATATTAAAATAATTTATTTAAACAGGGGCTGTTTTCTAACATCATCTCTGATTGGCACCATAGCGATATCTTTGCAAATTCCCATGTCGATATTATTCGATGTATTCTTAAAAAAGAAACCATATTCGCCGCTTTTTTATATCGGTTCATTGCCAACATTTTTGGCATTAATTTTACTGGCATTACTGATGCGCAACGATGATACAGATCCATTAATGCGTTTATTTAAAATCATCTATAGAAAGTTGTGTACTTGTAAAAAACCCAGCATTGTCAGGTAATATTGTATTTTATTAAAATAAGACTTGAAATAAATAAATATATATATATTTTTAATATTTTATATGTATCCACAGAATTAATGATGAAGAACAGCAAGAATCGCTTATTGGTAGTAATGACTGATCGTCCTAACAGCGTGTTAACTCTTGTAGTATTCCTTAGTTTACCAAAATAACTTAAATCACAAAAACAATATGCCTCGAAGTTTGCTCATTACAAAAAAAAAAAATAACAAAATCAACCTGCAGATTTGAATTTAATGCTCCCAATTCTCGTATAATATATTTATTTTTATTCAAACGAATATTCGTAATTGTTAAGTTTTTAGTAGCACAAATTTTTTATATTTTTAAATTTTTTTATTTCTTTATATGAGAATCTAAACTTATCCTTTTTATGTTTTAATTTTTTTTTATGTTTTATTAAACTTTCAAATCACTTGTAGATCTCTATTTTTTTTCTATAATATTTGTGTCTCAATAATTGTATAAATTTGTAATATAGCTTTTTAGCATTTGTAACAAACAATATATGTACTAGTATTTAAAAAGCGAAATATATTTTATGTATATTTTAATATTAATATGAAACTATTGTTAATTCTAATATTATTTATAAGCTCATTTCTATTTCATTTACCATTATTAAATGCATACATTTCTTTTTACATCTACAATCAATCTACTCAATAATATATAGAAATAGTTGTGAGTAAAAACCTAGAAGAAAAGAAATATACATACTTTAATAATTAAAGTATAATTAAATACAAAAGATATGTAAAACTGTGTTAGTAAATATCACGAAGTTAATAATCGCCAAATAAACAAACAACAAATTTGCAATATAAGACGAAAACTCAATATTTGTGGGCAAGAAAATAGAGAACAGTTACAGCTGGGCAAAGAACTTAACTTGGTTAAGACAATTTTTTTCAGGCCTTCAGATTATTAACTCAAATAAGAAAATATTCGTAAGATAAAACAGATTAACTACATTAACACCAGAGTGCCATAAAAAGACCACGAGTTCTGAATTACTAAAATAAAAAGGGAAGATTTAGAATATTTACGCTTACGATCGGAGCCATTTTAAACTCGTCCTATTATTTTATATAAACATATTAACAATAAGCATATAAACCAATAGGTTTATAATTTTCTAATTGAAAAAGAGTAATAGGTCAGTTCTTGTTTAATTTAAGTTCAGATTTTAATATGAAATTTAAAAAGACATTAAGGTTATATCATAACCTTATTAATAAATAGTTTCTCTATCATCAAGTTTTCGTAATGCGTATTTAAAATAATAATATTATTATGTATTTCGATTGGAAAGAAAAATTATCGCAACGCAAGACTACAACGTAAAATTCGTCTGATTTTTCTTTCGAATCAAAATTCATGAGAACGACTTGTACTCACATAAGCAGATGAAGTCATTTTTATTTCAAATAAACCAAGAATTTTGGTCTATATGGTATCTAGTCTAAAATATTTTGAATAAAAAATATGGAATAAAATATTAATAATTTTCCATTTAAATTAGTTTTTTTATAAATTAAAAAAACGTTTTTTGTTTTCTTCGCGGGACAACTTTTTTCAATAATTTTTTTTTTCGCTTTTTGGGTTAAAGTGGACACCATAAAAATATGGCAGCATGATTTATTTACTGATTGTGCGCATTTAGTTCTTGGGGGAGAATTATACGTTTGTTTATCACAGATTCTTTCGAAGCAATTACGTGTCAGTACTCCATAGTTTCCCCCTAACAAAAACATAAACTAGCTGTGCTACTCTAACACATTGTCTTAAATACAAACGGGAGCTGAAACATTACCAACAAAGAGGAAAAAAAGAAAACTACTGTTAAATTAGTAGTGAGATTACACTCCACACACTTTGAACGAACATTCGTTTGTTGGCTGTCAGAGAGTAAACAACGGGACGTTGGAGAATAGTGCTGTTTGATTTTTAAAAAGAGGAGTTTAAACAAAAAGATGAAATTTTTATTAGCTTTATGCCTGGTGGCATTAGCCAGTGGCATTGTTAATGCAGATGAAAGTAAAGGACCTAAGGTCACAGAGAAGGTATGTACATTTGACACATTTGCGACATTAAATTAGCTTCTCTAATTGGGCTTTGATGATAAATTAAAAATAAATTCATTAAATCAAGGAATTATATAGTATGTATGTTTATGAATACATATTATACATCTATCTGTACATATCATATGCAAAATTATTGTATACACACATATACACAAACATTTTAACTAAATTGTTTTGTTTTCTTTGTTGTTGATGATGATGGCTTACGTAGGTTTTCTTTGACATCACCATTGGCGGTGAACCGGCCGGTCGCATTGAAATTGGTTTATTTGGCAAAACTGTTCCCAAAACTGTTGAAAACTTCAAACAATTGGCTGAAAAACCTAAAGGAGAAGGGTAAGTTCAATTTAAATTATTCATATATTTTTTCTCGTTAATTTTTTATTTAAATTTGAAAAAAAATTTAATTCAAAAGATAAGGCATCAATATACATAAGTAAATGATTCTGTAGGTATATAATATTTTAAGGTTAGAATAAAAAGAGCTATTTTAACCTCTGTAATCTATAGATTTTTTTCTATGACTTATTCATACATACATATGTATGTACAAATGTATGTATACTTGTCAGCACACATTTTGTAGGTACTCTAAGTAATCAGTGGGTTTCAAAATTTGGATTGTTGAACTTACAAAAGTAGGTCAACAGTGTTAGTTAAAAAGAAAAACAAACTGCAAAGCAAAAATGACAGATAAAATGAGTATCTTCTTAATGATTATACTTTTCACTTGTAATTCTATTGGAAGTTTACTTTGTATAGATCGCATAAATTTGCATTAATTAACCCAAGTGCTTATCTTTTAGTTTTATAGAAATTTAGAAATTTGTTATTATTTGTTTAATAGATTTTTCATTTATCGTTCAAATTGTTTTATTTCAAAATTCCAAAATTTAATACCTATAACAGTTGCAGTAAAAACAAAAGAAATGATATGATTGTAGTAATATTAGAACATCAAAAATAGTTTCGAATTGATTTAAACTTAAAGGAAACGTATTGAGAAACTGGATGGTAATCCTGACTGAAGGGTTGTAATGACCAATTATGTATGTATGTAAACGGATTTGATTGATACACGAAATATGATCTTTACAAACTTTAATTCAATTTGACAAAAAAAGGATTCATTCACTTTTTAAATTCGTATTAGGAAAATAAAAGATAAAATAAATTAAATGAAATATACCATCATGTCATACCACATACCTATAAGTAATAATAAATAGCTGCAGATAAAACAAAACTCATTTTTCTGCATGCCATATCAAATACTATATAACTGGCTTAGTAAATTAGGTTCGGTGTAGCATTTTTGCTTTAAGAAATAAACTAATAATATAAACCACGTCTATATAAGTACATTAAACAAATGCATGTATGTATGTATATGTCTATATAAGAAAAAATACGCAATTTCACATTGTCACTACTTAAATCAGTTGTATTTGGTTCATTAACACCATCTATTAGCAGATAATTTACAATTTAATTTATTAAAAACATAAGACCCGTTGGGTGGGGTACCACAGGAATAATATTTTAAACTAAAAAAAAACCTTTGACTATTTTGTGTGATTGTTCGACTCAGTGTTGTTTAAGCAAACATCCAACCGAGCTTCTTTAAAGAGAAAATATGGGCAAAAATCTTAGCCTGGTGATGAAAACAAGAATAGCGTTAATAGTCCAATTGCATGTAGTTACAGTTTTCAAAACAGAGAAGAATTTCCATCTGCGGACGGTAGAAAAATTGACCCTTTTTTTAACTTAATTGGAACTGATAATAAATAGTTGATAACGTACGACAAGTTCAAGCGCAAACAATCGTTATGAAGTTGAGACTTTAGAAGTCTTAGTTGGTTGTTTCTTAGTACGAAATCGTTCCATATAAAGTGCTTCCCTTAGTTGAAGAATGAAAGCTTGTGTTTAATTACTGCCTTCGGCTAAAATCTTATAAATCCAATAGAGATGAAATTTTCAATGCGATTTCTTTTTGCTAAACCTTATATATTTTTATTTATTTATTTTTTTTTTTTTTTGAAAAGAAAGTTTTTTTCTTTTGTGCATAAATCAATACAAATATTTTGTTTTCTTTTGTTTTATTAATATGTAAATTATCATTTCTGAGTTTTGCGATATAAATTTGATAACTTCTGCAGACTTATTATATTTTCCATTAAGTAAACATAGTGTGTTGTCTTATATAAAAGTGGAAAGAAATTAAAAATATTTTAAGCCATTAATCATTATTTCATTAACTAAAATATAAACTTGAAAGAAATGTTGTGGATATTTAAAAACTTAACAATTTAATATGATGCAATATAACATGTTTAGCTTTGATATTGTGTTGTTTACATATATGCAAATAGATTGATCTGCTCTCTATTGTAGAAAATAGAAAGCATTTGATTTCAAAAAATTAATTTGGTGTGTCAACAAAAACATTTTTATTCATTTATTTATGAAATTTTTGTTTTATTAATTTTTTTCAGCTATGCTGGCAGCAAATTCCATCGTGTTATTAAAGATTTCATGATCCAAGGTGGTGATTTCACACGCGGTGATGGCACTGGTGGCCGTTCTATCTATGGTGAACGTTTCGAAGATGAAAACTTCAAGCTTAAGCATTATGGCGCCGGTTGGTTGTCCATGGCAAATGCTGGCAAGGATACCAACGGTTCTCAGTTCTTTATTACCACCAAACCTACTTCCTGGTTAGATGGTCGCCATGTTGTCTTCGGTAAAATATTGTCTGGCATGGATGTTGTGCGTAAAATTGAAAAGGTTAGCACCGATGGCCGTGATCGTCCCACTAAGGATGTTGTCATTGCCAACAGTGGATCCTTGCCAGTGCCTGAACCATTTTCTGTAGCTAAAGCTGATGCTACTGAATAAGTTATACAAAAATAGTGCTGGTGCTATATTTTATAAACAAACAAACTAAAACAGTAAATAAATATGTAATAAGTTATTCTTTGTAAGAATTTTTCAATTTAAAATCTGTTTAAATTATAATGAAAATAAAAGCAAATTACTATAGAAAAAAGAGAAAATTACTAAATATAAAAATGATTTATAGTAAGTTGATGATAAACATGTTATTGCATTTACATTCTCATTAATTATATTAAGAAGGGTGGGTCTATCCCTTTTTTCTATAGCGTTCACTTAGAACTTAAGAAATTTTAATGTAAATGAGAAAAAAAAAGTAAAATAAAATAAAATCGAAATTTAACTCTCAACTAAAGTACATATTTTGTGTTTCTATTGCTTAAGAAGTCATTGAAGCTGCAAAGGGTATTATAAGCTAGATATTGAACTTGATTATTGCATTGCATTGTATCTTTACAGCACAATGGACCTTTAGTTTTTGCACATGTACATACGAAGTATTAAGACATCCTCCCCATCTCTTATTCCTCTTAATAGGAAACTGGTTTTATTTGCTTTATTTTTGTCTTTTATTTATTTATTCATTCTACCTTATTTGCAAATTTTGTTAACATCTGCTATTATTTTCTTTTTTTAAGCTCAAGTTGTTTTCCTCTGCTTTTTGTTTTTGGGGTTTTATGTTCAAGTTTCCTTTCTTATTATGTGGCTGACTGATAATTTTTTTGTGTATTCGACAAAATAATACTAATAAATCGTGATTTGCTTATTAATATAACATGAATATGAAAAAAATGAAAAATATTCTTTTAATATTCAATTAAAGCGCGACAAATATTTACAAAAATTATTTAAAGATTATCCGGAGGAATAATAATAATATCTTCTAGACATGTTTTTGAAATTAATATTAATACCCTTCCAACAAGAAGTGAACGCATAGGAAACAAGCCTACATCCAGTTTTAAGAGTACCGATGCTTTTAAATATCAATTTCTTTCGTTAAATTCGAAATAGAACAAATACTATATTGATGAAAATCACACAAGCAAAATACAGTTAGGATTGATGATGATGATAATGTTCTGTCATCGTGGCTATTCCCCATAAACCATGTCCTTAAAATAATATAATGTGATGGATTGATTGTACGACTTTTAAGGCTGCCTCTATGTTAGGCCTACCTTCCTCTGTAATCGATAGGTGTGGCTAACTGGTGAAAGCCCACAAGAAGAAGAGATGCCTGGAAGGATGTGTTAAAGCGGGTCGAAATCCGATAAATTAGTTGTTAATGGCCAATTAAGTAAGTAAGTCTATATTAAGGCAGGTCAATAGTGGATATTTCTAATACTCAGACTGTCATAGTCAAATCAAAAATATTTTTCTTTTTTATTGTATTTTTGTATAAACAGTTCTTCTACACAATTCTTTGATTACAAAGATTCAGCAGTTTTTAAGAAAGACGAAAAATGAGAGCAGTTTCGTAAAGAAATATTGCTATAAATCCGCACAAACATACATACACACATACGTAATTATATAAAATATGTGGATGCATGTACATCATACATACATACGTATTGGCTCTCATTTCCACATAAACCTCGCGATAAAGTGTATGGCTTGCTCAATGAGCAACTAAAACAATTGCTATTTAATGAATGGAATGAACGAATGAATATAAAAAGAACAACAAATCAAAGATGGATGGACTTCACAGCTACTGGAAATATTTGAATGAAATTAGTATAAAATGCGAAATCATAAGCTTAACAAGTGAAAATACATCCGACAACTTAGTACTCGTATACATAGTTCCAAAAACAAAACAAATAAACAAAAAAAGACACATCTCTTATTAAAAACATAAAACAACAATTCCTTAAAATAAAAGAAGAAGAAAAAAGAACCCGGAAAACAGATGTGATCTTTAAAACTTAAAGACTTTCCATGAAATTCTGAAAGAAATTTTTTTGAAAGAAAAAAGAAAAGTTCACTGCCTACCCCCTCCCACATAGGAACAGATCAACATAAAAAATGCAACAGCAATTAAATACGGTACTTTATTAAACTTTATATACTTACATACATACATACATTTAAAGAGAACGAGTATTGAAAAAGATAATTAAATTCAAATTAGAAAAAAGTCTTTAAAGTCATAACAAATCATGGCCATTTTCTTTTTTCTTTAAGTTTTAATGATAAGAACTTGTATATTTTTAATAATAAAAGAAAACAACAATAACAACAAGAACAGTGAAACAAATACAAAAAGAAATGAACAGTGTTCTGGAATGATGTGTTCCAATCAATTTGTTTATGTTCCGGTGACAAGCGTTTTATGGATTTTTTTCTTTCAATTTTATATTTCTCACGCCCTTAGAACTTTTGGAAAATTCGAACTGAAATTTGGAAAATAGAAATTCGATTGAATAGAAAACATAGTTATAAAATAGGCCTTTAATAGCAAAAAATAAAAAATGTTCAAAAAATTAAGTGACAAAACTGTCCCCATGATCCATCCATTGCAAATAGTAGGCCTTCAACTCAAATTACCTTTATTTTCTGGATGGTTGAGGATGTTTTTCAAAGAAAAACTCATTACGAGAATCCAAATCTTTGGCTGGTAAAAGAAGAATTCAAGGTTCGGTTACTTGATACAGGAGACCATGCACCATGCGTTAGACTTCGGATCAGGGACCACGTAGTTTCAGCGACATTTTTATTAATCCAACTGTAATAAATTGAACCTACATTTTTATAAATATGCAGGTCTCAAATTGAAAATATAGAAAATATTTATCTTGCTAAGTTAAAATTATTT
Organism: Sarcophaga subvicina; assembly: GCA_936449025.2. Taxonomy (NCBI): domain Eukaryota; kingdom Metazoa; phylum Arthropoda; class Insecta; order Diptera; family Sarcophagidae; genus Sarcophaga; species Sarcophaga subvicina. The sequence goes on from OW388084.2 coordinate 2,174,598, forward strand.
TTTTCCAATATTTAATTCTTTATCTTCTTTTAGATTTTTAACAGAGCTATTGCACAATGTTTAGTACTATTAATCAGCTTTGTATGCCTATCAAACGGTGCCAAAATACTTGCCATATTTCCTCATGCCAGTGAAAGTCACTTTGTTGCCATGCGCACATTTCTAATGGAAATGGCTAAAAGAGAACATCATAACATTACCCTATATAGTAGCCATCGTTTAGATCAACGCCTAGATAACCTTAAAGAATACATTATAGAGCCAGAGTTTCAGTTTTGGAAAGAAGGCAAGTATAACTCAAAACACATATATATTTAAGATTTCAAAATCAATTCTTGGCTTTTTTTCTTTATAATTTTTTAGTACAAAAGCAAGCAGGTGCTAAAGATCCCCAAGACCTTTCATCGTTAAGCGATGAAAAATTAAACAAATATTTGGCCAAAGCTGGCTTCTCTTTTATGGATTACTTTTTAGCCAACCAGCAAATGCAAAATTTATTAAATATTTCGCCAGATGATTTCGACTATGATCTAATTATTGTGGACCTATTCTATACTGAGGCCTTATTGGCTTTGGGCTATTATTTTACTTGTCCAATTGTAGGTGTATTAAATACTGATTTTGCCAATTATATGCAACAAGTGCAGGAGATAATGGTACCTGCTGCCTGTTTGCCTTATAATTTAGAAAATTATGATCAAAATCTGGGATACTGGCAAAGATTGAGTAACATTGAATTGTGTTTAGCACGAAGGAATAGTTTTATTTACGATCATTATGCGAATCAGGAAAAGATTATAAAAAAATATTTTAAACAACCCAGGGGTAAGACAGTTGAAGTATTTTTAAATAAATTTGTAAATAATTCATGTACATATGTATCTATCGTTTCTTTCAGGCTCTATACCGTCTATAGTGGAACTTCAATCGAATTTAGCTTTGTTGTTGGTCAATAATTATTATCCTTTGGCTACTCCTAGGCCCTTAATTCCCAATGTAGTACCTGTAGGTGGTTTACATATAAGGGCTCCCAAAGAGTTGCCTTGGCACATTAGACGTTTTCTGGATGAGTCGCCTTCAGGTGTAATTTACCTGAACTTGGGTGACCAGAAATTGTGCAATGATATACCAAAAGATAAACTTGATGTTCTATTCCATGTCTTCAGCCAAAGAAAAGAACGTGTTTTATGGACTTGCCATGATATTCAAAAATTGGAGGGTCAACCCAAAAATATGATGATCCAACATTTAGTGCCACAAACCGACATATTGGCCCATCCGCATATAAGATTGTTCATAACAAATGGCGATATCATGAGCTTACAGGAAGGCATCGTACGTCATGTGCCACTTCTGGTTATGCCTCTATTTAAAAATGAATTGTCGAATTCCTTGCAAGTCGAAAAGTTACAAATTGGCTTACGTTTAGACTACACGAATCTAACGGAAACTTCATTAAATTGGGCTTTGGACACTATACTGCATAAGGAGTTTTATGTACTTAATATAAGAGACGTTTCAAAAATATATCGTGATCGCCCCATGGGAGGTTTGGCAAGTGCAATTTTTTGGCTTGACTATATACAACGCTATGGCAATGGGCCTCTAAAGACTCAAGGCATTGGTATTCCTATAGACCAACTACATTTATCGGATTTAAGACTTAATAGCTATATATGGACCATAACAATTTTAGGTTTATTGACAGGCGTTTACTTTTTGGTTATGTTTTTATGGAAGAAACAACAAAATCAGAAAATGTTTTCAAAGTTGAATTAAAATTTGAGAAAAAAAATAAAGCAATGAAAAGTACTTCTTTAAATTATATTGGATTTTATTTCGAAATATCCAAAACTGTTTTCATGGTTTTTATATTAAATTTCAAAATGAGCGTTTTAAATAACGGACATGCTTTTCAAAATGTGGCAGCCTTTTATTTGCTTATTGGCAACGCGATTTAAAAGAACTGCTATTTGAACTTCGTTTGACAGCAGTGCTGCCAAATTGAAATTTTGAAATAGTATTAACCTAAAACTGAAAGAGTACATTTAAATAATTTGAATAACACAATGGCAACACTAATCGAGATTGACAAACATGAACGGCACTTTGGTGAGTTTCGATTTTATTCACCACACCGGATAAATTCACTACATTTTGTAAAAACTCACCACCCTAGAAACTCACCACAACTACAAAATTCACCAGACTTCAAAAAAAAAAAATTATAAACAAAATTAAATTTTTTTCCTCCTCTTTTCTTCGTCCTTTGACTTCTTTCTCCAAACCACAGCAAGCAGCGAGCAACAAACAAACCACACAACAACAACATCCACAAACACACATACGCCATTATGTTTATTGAATGAACCGTGGCCTTTGGGCGGATCTAATAATGCTACTAACTACCTATTAGACAGACAGACGACATTGTACATACAAACAAACGGGACTTAATTTTTACTTAATAAACCCGCAAATGGAATTATTATAATATACATATGTATATTATGAAGAACATTTATTTTTTTGAACAAACAAAAACGAATTTGATGAAAAAAGTACTGAAAGCTTAGGAGGGTAATGCGGTATTTTTGAAATAAAAAGTACTGAAAAAAAATACAAAAGTACTGAATTTTTCAACACTGTTTGACAACAAAACAGCTGACAAGTTCCATTGCTTCTCTCTGTCTCTTGTTCTTCTTCTTAGTTTTGAGGTACAAAAAACACGATATTTTTTTGTGAAACATAATAATATAATTTGTATTATTCATTTTCAATTAGGAAATATTACAAAATTTATACATTACCTTCAAGATGGCCATGTCACCAGGAGTTAAAGAACGTCTAGAGGTTGTTTACGATATTGCCAAGACCACATTCCATTGGGGTTTTTTACCCGTGGTCTTGTATTTGGGTAAGACATTTGATACGCATTGTTGGTTATCATCACTTGCCTGCTTATTTGCATGTTTGTTATGTATTCTTCATTTAATGTTTTATAAATAATCCATTTATTTTTATATATATTTTTTTCTTTTGAAATCTAAAGGTTTTAAAAAAGGTGCTGAACCCGGTATGCCACCATTGTCCTTGATGAGTCTGCTGTGGCAATAAAATATATTAATTTTTTAATAGTGAACCATTAGATTTAGTCCAACAACAATAGAATGGAAATTTGACTCAAGCTAGTTGTTACAGCTAAAATCCTTGGAGAAGGTATAGCATTTGTTAATAAATTTAATAAATATTCTTAAATTATTACAAAACAATCGTCAATCAATTATTGCAATGTTGCTGGACAGATGAAAAGGGGTTTGATTTTTCTCAAAAATGGGGTAATAAACTGGGTATTTCCATTTTCGGGGTTGAGAATTTAAAAATCCGAATAAAATATGAAAGCAATCTGGCAACACCGAAATTTTGTTTGTCCAAAAACCACACCAATTTATAATTCTCACATTCTTTTTCCGTCTTTGATATGCTTAAATAAAAGTTAAATCCCATAGTCTTTAAAGGTTGTTTGAGGAGTTTGAGAAGAGTGAAGTGTCTAAAGTGTGTGTGTGTGTGTGAGAGTGTGTTTGTTGGAAGTTTGTTGCTTTGTGTTGTTTGTCTATCGCGGTGTTGTTTCTGGTTTCTTCTGCTATGAGCCTTGGTCCCTCTCCCCCCTCCCTTTCCTCTCCCCCCCTCCCTTGGCCTTCGCTGGAAAAAAGGGACATGTCTATGTTTCTCTCTCTCCATAGGGAAGAAGATTGTGTTGTTGGTGAAGACGAGGAAGAAGAAAAGGAAGAAAGAAAAGAGGAATAAAATAAGTTAGTAGTTAGTGTTGATTAGTTTAGAGAAGAGACGAGACAAAAGAAACAAGACAAGACACAAAGTTAAGAAGATGTGGTGTGGTGGAGAAGAGAAAAAAGGATAGTAGATAAGAGAGAATATTTGAAAGAGGAGGACGCGGGGGAGTGTGATGTGAGAGAGAAGAGAGAGCTGGATAAAAGGAGAGAAGAAGAAATAATTAGCAAATAAAAAATACACTTCCGCTCCCCCCCCCCGGCATCACGAGAAAAGATCACTAATTTTTTTGCTGCTTCTTCTTTTTAATATGATGAAAATCTCCGATGTGGGAAAAAATAATGGATGGATACCGATATTTTGGCCTATCATAAACGATTTACGTTTAGAATAAGTGAATTTTACCTCGATTAGCGGGATTATTGCATTTAAATCTATCTCATATTGGAATATGAATTATAAAGGTGTTCTAGGCCGTATTTAGTTATCGCTGATACAAAAAGAATACAGAATTTCTATATACATATTTATAAATCAACTTTTAAGCCACCAACAACTCAAATATATTAACCTTTCGAGAGATTTGTAAGCGCGCTATGTAATACGCCGAATTAAATGTGCATTCCTGTCAAATTAAGGGGATTAAATGAAGTTAAATATGGCATCTGCCACTATGTATGTAGTAGCATCTTTTGTCATATAGATGCCTCTGTGTGCAATTGATGACTTTTAACAAATAGCTTTTGCCAATTCTATTTAGATCCATAGGTCTGTATTGCTCGGTGGTCTATAGGACTATAATAGTTACAGCATTAAAAGATTCATCTTTTAGTTTTAATTTTCTTCTTGTATTACGCATTAAAAAAATAAAACAAACGCAATTAATTAGTTCAAAAAGCTTTGAAACTTACATTGTATATTCGAGAAATTTGTTTTTTTTTTATCGGATACTATTGTTTTTAGTTTCTAAATAATATTTCTGTTTAGACTACAATAATAACAGTTAACCAATTTTGCATTATGAATGGACTTAAAAAGAATTTTCTTAACAATACTATTTATGTCTATTTATATGTATGTATGTGTGTTGGTTGTTACATATGTATGTAGTAAATATAAAAAAAGACAATAAAACATAAATTTTAGGGTGATAAAACTTGTTTTCGATTAGATGTGGGTGATGGAGATTTTTGTGTTCTTCTAGCCTCGGTACAAACAGTTTGCTGTTGAGCCAAACGATCGGTTACCTCGCGTACACGATCGCTTAACCGGAACGTAGTAGACGCCACGGTCTTGCGTACTGGTATCGGCGAGTTGGGTAAGGAAGCTGACTGCTGAGTTTGAATGCTGGATGAGGACGAAGATATGGAGCTTGCTATAATAATGAAAAATATAGAACACATCATAATTTATTAGTATTGAACTATGTAGTTATAATAAAAAAAGGAAAATAGATTAATTACTTTTGTTAAGATAAGCTTCAGTAAAAACTTTTTGTTTTAATTTCATAACATCCATGCAGTCCTTGCTTTTAGCAAACGCTGAAGCTGTTGAAGTACTCACTTGACTCTGTATATTTGAGAATTTATTTTTAAGCATGCTTACTTTGCCCGGTTGTTCAAACAGAAGCGATTTACTAGTTGTTCTCACTTGTTTATCCTTTTGTAAACTGTTTTCCAAAGATCTTTTGCGCATTTGTATAGTGTTGGTAAAATCAGAACGCATAATTGGTGAGGTGGACGGATTAATTTCCTTATTAAGTACATCAAGCTCCTCTACTACAGGTATTGCTTTTTCCTCAGTTTTAACAACTTCCAAGTTTTTCAACTCGTTTTGATTGTTTCGATTAAGTTGCGCATATTTTTCACTTGGTACGACTAATTCTAATTTAACTTCCTCGATGTTACTGTCAGCTTGGTGGGCAATTTCTTCCAATTTGAGTTTAAGTAAATCATGTGGCACTGTCACCGATAAATCCTCACTGTGGTCTACATTATCTTTGCCAGTCGTACATTGGCATTGCATTGTACCCGATGCGCTACAATTTGAACATTCACTGTAACCAGAATCGCTTCTTTCACTGCACTGAGATTTATGCAGAACTTTTGGATTTCTACGTTTTATTTCTGTATTACTCGGTAATTCTATGCTAAAATCGTCATCCTCTTCGTGTAATGAACCCATTTGTACAGCTATATTTGGATTAAACACTGCATTACCGGATATGGATGGACGGGGACTGTTGGGTACAGAACTCACAACTGAGGCTGTTGAATTACGTCGCGATGCAGACAATGTAGCCATGCGACCTAAAGCTCTTATAGCATTACCAGTTTTCTAAGATTTACAATTGGTTAGCAAGCAAATAAACATACAAACATATATATAACAAGGACAAAAAGAAATGAAAACGAAACAATTTAAAATTTTAAATAGATTTACTTAAGTCAGAGATGAATTCATTAAAGAATATACATATCTCTGCATAAGATTTCTTTCATTCAACAAAAAATTAGTAGCGAATAAGAAAAGCAAACAGAACAGTAATAGCTAACTGTAACAGTAACTGAGTGAAATTTATCTTTATTACTTACTTGCCATTTGCGTCGTATGATAAACTTCTTAAGCTTATCGGTGCATATTTTTTTATTACCCAAGTTTTCATCGTGATGGCCTTGTTTTAGCCAGGGAGATTCTAAACACTGTTCCGCTGTCCAACGATCTTCTTTACGATGAACTAATAAATTCGATATGAAATCTTTAGCCTGTTGTGATACACAATCAAACGCGTCATCGTCGAAATCATAATCAGCTCGAGTAATATTCGAAAAAGTTTCAACGTCACTGTCACCCATGAATGGTGAGAGGCCGGATAAACTATTAGATAAGATAGCATAGATATCAATTGCAAATAGATGATTTAAATGCGTTCACAAAACTTACAGAACATAACAGATAACACCAACACTCCACATGTCAGATTGAAAACCTATGGGTTCATAGCTAATAATTTCTGGTGGTATAAATTCGGGTGTGCCAAATAAAACTCTAACTGGAGAGCCGGTATTTAGACGTTGAGCCAAACCAAAATCAATAATTTTGATTTGGTGGCAGGTTCGAGTCTTACACATAATATTTTCTGGTTTCAGATCCAAATGTACTATTGACTGGCTGTGCATATACGCCACACCTTCACACACTTGACGTACAAATAAGATGCAATCACGTTCGGTTAAGGTAAAATCATCGGCTACAACTCGTTCAAATAGTTCACCACCCGTAATGCTACGTTAAAAGTTTTCTTTTTTAAATACACAAAACAAACAAACAAAAATAAATAAATAATATTACTTACTATTCCATAACCATTACGATTTCACGAGCACTTTCGAATGAGGCAGCCAACTGTAGAAGTTTGGGATGTTTCAATGACCTCATTATAGAGATCTCTTCTTGGACTTTAATACGATCTCGAGATTTAATGCATTTAATTATTTTAGCTGCACATATACGTTTGGATTCTTCTTTTTCTTGCACTTTATAGACTACACCAAAACGGCCTTTACCCAATTCTTCCAACACTTCAAAGCGATCTTTAAACTCACCTCCAGACTTTATAGAAATCGGTTTTTGGTAATCTAAAGACAAATTTTTTGATAATAAAAAAGAAAAAATTATTTCGTATTTAATTTAATGCTATTCGAAACATAAATTATTAGGTGTATTAAAAAGTAATCCTTTGGTATTTGAACAAATGTCTTTAGATACGAATTTTTCACCAACATAACAAATTTATTCAGGTCATAACGAGAATGCACAAAAAATCTCTCAACCAACATATCAACTTGGAACACAAGTATATTGGAAAATAAAAAAACTGAGACGATTTATTCCCTGCCAGTTCCATGGAACCCACAATTAAAATCTTCCTGATCGCCAATTCTGTAAATTTTTGCTTACATGGTGGTCGAAAACTAAAATTTTTCTTATCTTATCGATATTTTCGATTGTTGGTTTTCCGAAAAAGAAAGAACAACAACAAAACTGGCAAAGAGCTTTTTTAGGCGAGATGAACCTAGAGTGTTCCAATTACACTTATACTGTACGATCTACAGATTGAATAATTTTCTATTGGAATAATAAAAATTTCATTTTACCACACCTTAAAAAGACTTAAAAAGACTTTACCTTCATTTAAGTCCTCAATTTCTTCGTTGATATGCACATGATCGCTGGGCAAACCTGGTTCACTACGGCCATGAACATTCTCAGCCCTAACACGAAATCTGTAAGTACATGAAGGCTTTAGATTCTTTACAGTATAGGCCAATGAATCCACAACAGAGGCCAGTTCCAACCAAGGAGCTTCATCGTCATTATCCTTTGCCGATAACAATTCTTGCATTTCAATACTTCAATAGAAAATGTTTATTTATTGTTTAGTTTATGATTCTAATTGAAATAATGTTACGTATGTACTTACATAAAGCCGGTTATCATGCAACCACCATCATATGGCGGACCACACCAGGCTATGGCAACACGATCGGGACCTTGTGATATACTTGGCTTACCACTCGGCGGCTCTGGTGGTCCCTCCACAGCCACGGATGCTACGGCTACATCAGTGCCAAATTCATTCATTACTTCAACGGTATATTTACCACTATCATCGGTCACTATATCTGAGATCTGTAGGACGGATTTACGTGAGGATGTATTTATAATAATATTCGATGTCTCAACAATCGGACGGCTCTAAAATTAGACCAAAAGAAAAATGATTAATTTTGAAATTCGTTTTTCGTCAAGAAACAAAAAAAATTTGTATCTTTCTTAAAATTTACTTGCAAAGACAAATGTTTTTCAATGAGCAAAATAAAACAACAATGTGTGTTTTTTGTAATTTGTGGTTAAAAAAAACAATACAACGACAACAACTATAACAAAAACTATTACGTTGCTTCACCGCAACCTCTGATCGTGACACGATGTTACGTTCCACATATTCAACGAATTGGAAGTATACGCTTTTCAAACGTTTTGCATCAATATGATGTGGTACAACAATAAATAATCATTCTATTATTTTTATCATGAATATTTAGCAAATAAAAAAAAAAGAAGAAACAATTTAACAATTTAATTCACATATTATAATATTGTTGTTATTGATTATTTTCATTTATGCTTTCAATACCATAAAAGGCATACAAAGAAGAAAGCTTCAAATCTTCAATGAACGAGCATGCATATGTATATACATAGATATGTATATTTGTATGTATATATATAGTATATCCAATTATGTTAATAATCGGGCATTTAAAAAAAAAGATTTTTGTTATGCCTGACTGATTCTTAGTGGGCGATGGAGATGGCCCATTAAACAATATGTTATAGAAATTAAAACCATATTTAGGAGTAATTGTTATTATTAAACACATTCCCTAGGTTAACTCAAAGACACTAGCTGTATGTAGTTGCAGCTTAAATATTAAATAAATAACTGCATGCAGAGCGGCTTAAAGTGTACACGAGGTGAGCGCAAAAAATGAAACGTCTTGTTCAGCTACTCAAGAAATTCACAGGCGATATTCTAGGGTGCCATTTGGTTTAAAAATCAAAGTTTAATATTTTTTTCCTTTTTTTATATTTTTGAAGTAATCGTATTAAAACGCTCTTATAAAAATCAGTAACAAACTTTGAAAACCTATTTTCAGAAGTTTCGGTTTATAAGTTATAAGGTTTCATACTCACATACTCTCCATTTCAGTAAGAGAATAAACTTGACTTGCTTCTCTCAAATCAAATTGTGTGTCTTACCATACGATTGAGTTTCAGAAAATTCTTGATAGAATCCTATTCTATCTTCTGTTGTCAAAGGCCATTACATCTGCTGAAGAAGGAGATGTATACTCATAAGTAGGGCCTTATGTTTGGCAATTTCAGAACTTTAAAAAAATTAATTAGCCCGTCATTGCTTACGTTTGTTAAAAAATGCCTTAAAGAAGACTTTTTAACTTCTTACTGCCGGGAACATACATACATGCATTCAATAATTAGAACGCGATAAAATGTGTTAATTAAAGAAAAATAAAAAAGAGAGTCAGTATTAAGCAACTGTCCATAACGAATTTGAAGTGACCTTATTTTTCTTAAAATTCTTTATTGAATCAGTTGTATGCATTTAAATGTAATCCAAATATTTATCTACTGAAAGAATATAATTCCTAAATAAAATTTGAACAGATTTTAATTGTTAATCTATCACTTAACTTTTGATTTAATTACGAATGAAATTGGCATTAAATTACGGCATTTGCAAAAAAAAAAAAAAAACAAAATAACAAAACAATAAAATAACAATTAATTCTTTTAATTTAATACAATCAGTGCTGCTTCATTATTATTCCCACCTTATGTTTTACATGTTAAATGACATATTTGTGCACCAGGTACGTGAATGTAGGCCCTTGATTTGTTATGAAGAAATGAATAAAATATTTCCATGTTCAGTTTAAATTGTGATGCTGTCTGTTATCGTTCCGATACCGACCGACAGCCATAAAAGGCAATACTAGCGAGTAATATTTAATTAGACTATTTATACATACTCACATACCCAGGCACACAAACACACGAACACACATACATACATATGTATACATACATAAACTAACTGTTAAAGATTGACGTCAAAAATGTTGTTAAATTAATAAAATTAAATGACAAGTTTCTTCCTTACCAACCAACCAACTAACTGCCAATAATTTCAATATTATTTTGCTTTTAAAATAAATTGAAAACTTACCGCTTTAAACCAACTGACTTGAGGTTTGGGTACTCCTTCATATATAACGATTAAACGTACACAGCCCCCTATTAAAGCGGTGCAATCACTGGGCCTTTCCAATATATAGGCCGGTTGTCGTGAACGTTCTTTTCTTCTATGACAATCTATTGTTAAATCTTCCGAACAAATTGGGGATGCCAATGGTTTAGGCGTCGTTCTGGGTATCAAAGCTAATGAGGTATAGGATTTTAATGATGTATAGGGTTTTCCTGGATGTGTTACAACCAATTGTACTTCACCACTGTTGGCCAAGGTAACATCGTTTATATGTAAAATGCGTATACCATCTGTAGTTGACGATTCCAACTGGAATTAAATTTTATAAAAACACACTTTATTAACAATGAAAACATTTACTTGAGACTAAATTAAATATTATTTTGATGTTTATTTTTATTCTGAATTTTTGTTTTTATTTTTTTTTTATAAAAATTAAAAAAATTTTCACACAGCTGCTTATGAGTGCACATGTATGTATGTTTATATAAATTATTTAAAGTTTTATTGATACATACTCGCCTATATATGTATGGATGTATGTACGATATAAAATGAAGTTAAAATACGTATGTAAAAAACAAAATGATATTTTGCAAATATTTAGTTATTAAATAAATAAATTAATTTTTGCACGTCTATTAAATGTAAACGGTTTGATGGATGATATATTGTAACGTGTGAGCGACGAAAAATAGAACACTGAACCGTTGTAAAATTGGCGCACAACTAACTATTGACGAAAACTTGCAAATATAATTAAAAAAAAAAAAGAAAACTCAACAACACTTTTATTATTTTGTCTTTATTCGTCAAGAAAATAAATAACAGCTACAGTAATGATTCGTTTAACAGCATTAAGCATATAGCAGAAAGAAATGCATACATTGCGTAGCGTAAAATATATCGCCTTTCCCCAAAAATACACCATTACGTTCAACGTTATTTTGAAGGCACCGATTTTTACAAACGTCTACTGAAGAGAATCGTAATGGAAACATTTCCTCTACTTTTGGTCAAAGACAGCCATTTTTCGAATCAACTTTCAGACGCCCAGATAGCTGACAGTATAAATCCGAATTACGAGTCACAGTACAACGCGTCCTTCATTGCTTTAAAAATACGTATGACTATTTTGTTGCGATTGAGCAACGATGCGCTATTAACAATGGTTCTACTTAGAAATCTAGACAATACTTTAGGACTGATTTGTGTTCTATAATTTTTCATTTTATTGTTTAGATACGGTCAAACTATGCAAGTGTTTCTTCGAAAGAAAAAACGGAATCAACTATGAATGAATCAAATGAATGTTGTTCCTTTAGTTATGTTTTATTTTCGGCAAAATTTGCACAATCTGATTGGCCGTACTTTAACTGTCATTTTTATTTTATTCCATTTACTACGTTAACCAATACACCGGTGTAGTATAATAACAAAAATATTTTCATTTCTCTATTATTTTTCCTTTTTCTTGGCTCGTATAACAATTTAACTGTTGCTCTCAATTTTGGAATAAAGAGAACATAAGAAAGCTATTGTTTTGATCACTCATTATAATTCAATTTACTTTTATATGAGCGAACGAACAACATCTTGTGAGCAGTAGTTCTAAATTTCATAATATTTAACACTTCTTATAAGAATAATTAATTTTTATTGTTATTTTTTGTTTTTGTTTTTTTTTATTCCTTTTATTGTTATAAACTTTGACTATCTTGCAATGGGGTCGATCAGACGGCTGGTTAATTTTTGTTTTTTTCTGGTTCTATTTTTATCGTAATATTTTATAATAAATTTGATATAAAATAACTGATAACATCACATCACAGGCATTGTTACTACAATATTTTGTGATTTATTGTTGTTATTTAAATTTGTCTTGAACTTTTAGCACTTGTGTTAATTTTTGTTTTTGTTTTTTTTCATACTTTAACCATTTTTGTGTGTTTAGAGCAAAATAATTTCACTATCAATCGATTGCTGATGCATATCTGAACCGAACTCAACGCTAAAGCCAGTAAAACCGTCTTATTATGGTTTATTTTGAATACTAACTGGCGCTAAAAATTTAGCTAAAAATTTTGGTTTCAACAATTAGCAGATACACTTACCCTACTTTATCTATGTATGCTTATATGTTTATAAATACATACGTATGCACATATGTATGTATGCGGTAATATTATTGTGCATATATGTATGTATGTATGTATGTATGCACATACGTATATTTATTCGGTATTGATCTTGACAACCACAATATTCAAAAATTTTCGCTTACACATACATACACATACATAATACATACATCCAATTCAATAAATATTGTTTAAAATTAAAAATTCTCATTCATTTCTTTAAAGTACTGTGTACGAAGTACATATTTTTCTCTTCAATGGTTAAGTGACATACGCATTGTTAACGTTAATGGCAATTACGTGATTTCGTCAAACAGATGATTCACAAAAACTGGGCTGGCAGTTAGGTTTGTAAATTCGTTTGTATTAAATAAAATCTAAGTGTAAGTATAACAAGGAATTCTGCTGTTTTTACAAGTAATTACTGAACCTGTGTTTTTGGTTTTCTTTTATAACTTTTTATAATTTTTAAAGTTATTCAGTAATGTATTTGCCCAAGAAACGTTCGTTCCCTTTTAAGAAATCATGGCTGCCAGATACGGACTTACGTGGGTGTCAGTTACGGAGTTAAAGTTAACCAAGCTGCCAAAGCTCCTTTCTTCATCCTGCTGGAAAACAATTCCAATCTATAATTCATTTGTGTGCGCATGAATTAAACGCATGAGAAATACATCATCTATTGGAAAATAAATGGATTTCTATTCACTACACCTTATCATATTAAAAAATATTAAAATATAAGTATGAGTACTTAGTTTTTTAATAAGTTACAGCGAAATAGTTAAAATATAAAGGTAATACGTTAATTTTGTACAGAAATTAAGGAATTTGTATTTATGATAAGAGTTTTCGATTAAACCCCAAGATCTTTTTCTATCATTTCGAATAGTTTATTAGCGCCAAATAAGGTCGCAGTAAACCATACATTTTATTGCTTGCTTAATTAAAACGCACAATCATCATACTTTCCCGTGCGAGAGAGAGAGAGAGAGAAAAATATAAAAAAAAACGTGCAACTTAAAAAAAGAAACGAAAACTTACCGTAAATTCATATGAATCATCATTTTCATCTTCTTTGATTTTACGACCGCACACATACCATTGCGCTTGAGCATCTGAGGGATAAACACGGGCACAGAACGTTGCTTTGCCTCCACCATCTGACACAACCAGCGGTAGTGGAGTCTTCATTATAGCCAAACCACTGTCATCGGTGTATTCGGCGTTACGCCCAATATTTAAATTAGTAAAAGTGGAACACTGCAAGCCATCGATTGTGGTTACTGTACACATGTAACAACCAGAATCCAAATCGAATGCATCGTGAATACGTAAGCAGAGAAATCCATTACCATGATCAATGTAACTTAACAGGTGGTGATGAAGAGAAATTAAATAAAAATATAAAAATTTAAAATACAATTTGAAAATGAAAGTGTTTTTGGAGTAAGTAAGAAATTTTTTAATCAGAAACTGAATAACACAAAAAAAAACTATTCGAAGAAAACTATTTTTCTTATCAAACAAACTCTTTACGATTAATGAAGGTTTATTGCAGTGACCAGCAATCCGTATATAAGTATTCTGGTTATATTGTTCTGGTACATTGCCAGTAAGTACCTATTCGATTGGAACATTTGTTGGTAACGATGCTTCTTTTATATGCATGTAACCAAATACACACTTTCATGCATTGTTTAGAACTACAGAACGGTTCCTGAGTGGAATGCCTACTGTTGAGCATTATTTTTTTAACTGTTCTCTCACACGTGCATCTAGCTGAAATCACGTTCTTAGGCACAAGTTAGTACGTGATATATAGAATAAGACCTTTTTATTGTCCATCCTATCTAACCTAGCCAAACCTGAATATAAAACTAAATTGCATTGTCTTTAAGTTTAAAAGGCTTTCTTCCTTCCAACAGCGTTTTATAATTGTATTGTAATACTTACTTAAAATCATCAGATTCTTTGATAAGTTCAGCATTGCGACTCCATAGATAAGTATAGGGCATATTTGTTTCCAGCTTAAAACATAAATCGATAGTTTCACCTTCCCAGTGATCAATAGAATTAGGTAAGGCCTTTACAATTTCACAGACAGTCTTTGGCGGATGATGTTCTAATTCTTCAGCCGTTAAAAACTTAACCACTGTTGAGGTGACAATAGGTTCGTGATCATGACCTTCGATTAGGCAGGTGTAAATGCCCTCATCTTCTTTGGTAACAGAATCTACAAACAAAAATGCTTCCTCTTGTAAGAGATCTATATGGACTCGTTCGTTTTCTTCTAATTCGAAGCCATTATGGTAGAATTTACATGAAGGCACAGAAGAACCCCTAAAACCAGCCGCTAAGGCCATACGGCCACCAATGGCCGTTGAGGGACCCATTATACGTCTATGGATAAAGGCATTGCGTTTCGACGATGAAGCACGAACGCTTCTACCCGAAGGAGACTTTGAATAACGTGAACTACCAATAACATCTAGTCTAGCGGTGGCTTCAATACGACCATAATCGTTTTCTAAAGTGATGCGATACAGGCCAGCATCTTCGAATGTGACTTCTTCGATTTCCAAATAACGCAAATCGTTCACTTCCTTAATGCCAATACGTGTAGTGGGCGTGACAATTAAACCGTCCTTATCCCAGGTGGACCAAGGCATAGGATGTCCAGTAATGGCACATTGGAAACGTACACTGTCTCCTTCTTCCACCACACGGCTATTGGGAATGGCTAAAAATTTCGGTGCAGAAACGGCATGACTTCCATCGGCTACACCACGACCACTGCGGTGTTCGCTTATGTCAATTATGGAATTACGATAAGATAATCTACGTGCCGGTGAGAAACTCCTATTAGGTGTCGATCGCGGAGTTGATAAAGGCGTCGATGTGGCTGACAATAAGCCTGTAGGCCTTGAAAGCTGACGGTTCAACATATTTTCCTTCTCTTCGGGTACATCAACAATTATACAGGCCGATGACAAAGTGCGCCCAATATTGTTCTTGGCCACACACGTATATTCGCCTTCATCCTCGGGATAAATTCGGGGTATACTAAGTATGGCTTTGATTCCATCATAAGTCATCTCGAAGTCTTTACCGCTGGGCAGCACACGACCATCTTTTTCCCATATAATTACGGGTTCTGGTAAACCCTCAACATGGGCTTCTAAGGTAATGGCATCACCGTCACAGCAGCGTAAATTATGCAAATGACGTATAAAACGCGGCAAAGTTTCGACATTTCTTAAAAACACATAAAGAATGAATAAAGTAAACATTTGGCACTTCAAATAAAACATATCACTACTACAACTTACCCATAGCGTATCGCTCCTTTTTCCATTGATTCCTGTTTGAGAATATCTGGAATTATAAAATAACATCAGTGTTGAAAAATTCAGTACTATATATTTTTCAGTACTTTTTCATTTCAAAAATACCGCAGTACCCCCCCCATCAAGCTTTCAGTACTTTTTTCATCAAATTCGTTTTTTTTTGTTCGTTCAAAAAATAAATATATTTTAATAAAATATTCGCACATTCTTTTTCCGTTTCCGGGTTTATTAAGTAAAAATTACGCCCCGTTTGTTTACTGCACTATGGTGGTCTGTCTCTCAAATAGGTAGTTTTAGTTAGAGTTACTAGTTACAGAGTTTATTTGATAGACTCCAAAGCCCACTGTTCAAACCCCAGGTTAGACAAAACGAAAACAAAACATAAATTTGTTGTTTGTTAGAAAGAAAAGGTGGGGATGGTGGGAAGGAGTTTGTTTGTAGTAGGGGTAGGTAGTAAGTGAGGTAAGAGAGAGTTGTTTGTTATTCGGTGAGTCGCCCAAACCCAACCAAAAAACTCGCATCATTCGTTTGAAAACAAAAAACATTGGATGGAAAAAGAAAAATTTTTTTATTAATTTTTCTTTTGAGTGGAATTCACCACTTGTGGTGAGTTTTTTACAAAATGTGGTGAATTTTATCCGCTGTGGTGAATAAAATCGAAATTCACCAAAATGCCGTTATTCGAAATAGGTACTGTGCTAATATAAATACATATACTATATACTGCGACTCGGACGGTGCATGTCTAGAATAAGTAATTTTCACGCATGTTAGTGGAGACATTCACCGATATGTCTGGTTACTGCATTAAAACAATGTTGCCATATGTGTCTGTTTTTATTCTATTTAAAATTCTAAAAAATTTTACAAAAAATAAAAATTTTATTTAAAATAATTTTTTGAATAATTTTTCATTCTTTTATGTTCTATTCCCAAAATCCTTTTTTGCAAATAGGAAATTCTTGTATTATTGTGGTTAGTTAGTTTTTTCCTATATATTTTATTTGATCAATCTCCCTCTTTCAGTACTATTTTAAAATTTCAATTTTGCAACACTGTTTATGCGTATACTTTTAATTAACGATACAGTTATGGATATGTGTTAAACCAGTAATTTCAACACGCACCGTACTAAAAATTTTAACCTGGCAGCATTCTTTTAATAATTTGTCAGAATGAACTGTTTTTGTTATTAAAGACAAAAACCGTCTTTTTGGGCCCATTTATGTATTTTCGATTGGGCAGCACTTTCGATACAATATTATACAACCATCGTAATGCTGTGTACTTTATTAAAGAACTCTGAATTTTAATAATAAAAAGCCTTTTTGTGATATTTTATTAAAAGAAAATTAGTTTTTCAATAAGAAAATTATAAATAATATATTTAACTATAATGCAAGTCGATTTAGAACCCGGATTTCATAAAGCGGATATCAATAGCATACCCACAATACAAAACGAAACTATATTTTCATTTATTGCCAAAGTGACGGCCACAAATCCTAATCTGTCACAAACAAGGTAAATATGTATGTATACATACATACGTATAGTAAAAGAAAAACATAAAATAAATCTCAATTATTTATAAAATGAATTATTGTAATAGGCAGTCACAAGGTTTAGACCTTCGGGTAGACTTCATACAAGTCCGGCGAGTGGCCGAAATTACAGATGTTAAAGCATTGATCTTTCCAGCCGCTGCGGCATTATCTCTGACAAATGAGCCTCAAACGCGCGTTAGTCTTAAAGTGGATACAAAAAGAGAAGATATTTTGGAAGCATCATGCAGTCAGTGTACCGGAAAAGGTAAATGAAATAAAAGTCACATGGTCAATTGATGACATTAAGGGCGTACGCCAATGGCAATTTGCGACCAATGGCAATTTGCGACCAATGGCAATTTGAAACTAAAAATTTTGGTCTTAAAACAAGACAACTTTTAAAAAGTGAGTGGAAAACGATGGACTTGCTACGCATAAAGTGTACATATATAGAAATTGAAAGTCGATAAATTATTTTGTGAGACCGGCATCTGTGGCCTAAAGTTTTCGAATAGTCTTTTCGTTTGTCAATAGACTTTTATCTGTTCCACCCTAAAAAATGTAACTTGCATATACACAACGAACGAACGAACGCTTCAAAATCATGCATTTTTATATATGCGACGACAGTTGCTCTTTTGGCTTTCCAAACAATGATGACTTTGGCCACATATATGTATTATAATCTATTTACTGAAGCTTGTTCACTTGTCAAAGGAAATTTTCAAGTGTAAGAAAAAAGTATAACCAGGATCTATAAATTAGAAAAATGAACTGATACATTAATCCCCTTATGTCTCTATGAATTCGGTAGACTATGTACAAGGTGATGCAATCTTTCGCTATAGTCTGGTTTGAGTCTAATGATTGACATTTTGTGATATTTTGTTCAAAACCGTGACGAAAAAAAGTTTTACATGAAATTGTATAATAAGAAATAGTTTCTTTCAAATTAATAGTCTCTTAATTTTGTATTCGTAAATAACGGTTATTTCTTTTTTAGAATCTTGTTGTCATATCCTGACACTGATATTTTGGCTGCACGGCAAAACAAATACGGAGACTCCAGTGGTTCATGATTTTTGGGGTCATGAAATTGACTCCTTAATCGATGAAGGTCGCCCAGAACCTATGCGCATTAGAGATTTTTTCGCCTGCGATGAATTAAGAATAGAAGGAGACTTGGAGCTAGCTGCTATGACTGACGTGGAAGGAGCTGCGTTTTTAGAACATATTTTAGACGAAATGGAATCTACCGGTCTTAGAGATTCAGCTTTGTACCGACATTGTCGAGGGGTACTAGATGAATTCGAGCCCTTGTACATACACCATATAATGTTGGATGCAACAAATAATGGTGTTAAGGACGCGACGACCTTTATTCAATATATGGAAGATCAAGCCAAACAGGGTCTATTTGATCGCTTAACTGAAGTTTCGAAAACAAATTATAAAAGCATTCTTTGGTTGGAAACACAATATATGCGTTTACGTTGTTCTCTGATACATCGTATTGCTTCCCGCAAAGATGCAATTGAGGATGAACAAATTTTGGATTCGCTGTTTTGTAAAAATCGTGACAACAATATAGAAGAGAAACAGCAGCTCAAACAACATAAGCGCTTTATACTTAAGCAAACAGAGAAATTAGAGAATAAAACCTATCACGAATGTGGACTTTTATTAAACGAAAATTATCCTTACATATGTGCAGCACCCGACGGCATCACAGACGATCACATTGTCGAAATTAAAGCGCCGAAGACTGATGAAGAATTCGAGAAATATTTAGAGGGACGGGAAACGATTGCACCGAAATATATGGCCCAGATACAAATTCAAATGTTTATGGCAAATGTTACTAAGGCTTTATACTGTGTACTAAGCCCTACCTTCGATACCAATGGTGCCTTACACTATGTTTGGGTACAAGCAGATATGGAATTTGTAGCTAGTCTACTAGGCGCAGCAGAAGACTTTTGGAAGGAAGTGGTTTTTCCTCGTTTATCAAAGACGTATTTTGGCCATTCGTAATAATTTGAGATCGTTAAAAAAATATTTACAAATTGATTTGTAGTTATATAACACATAATTAGTAATAATTAAAAATAAAGAAAACTTTTGTTAAATTTATTAAAAGTTGTTCTTACCTTTGGCAAAGATTTGCAAAGAGATTACAGCCTTTGTTTCGCCATGACAATTTGAAGCAATTATTGAATATGTACCAGTATAATCGAGTTTAGCATAGGGTATTTCCAAACGATATTCGGGACCTTCTCCAATGCGCCGGAAATGTGGAGCGTCTCTGTAATACTCAGGCTGAAAATAAATTATATAAGTATTACAGATAATTAAATTTGTTATTTGGTTTTTCTGCTATAAATACAATGTTTAAGTAAGAAGTTCTTATTAAAGTGAGTGGGGTGTTCTATTTAAAGTTATAAATCCGGTTTAAATATTAATTTATTTAATTTTTTTTTTAAAGTCGATTTACTTGCTACTACACTAAAAGCAATAAAAAACTTCTTCAAAATAATGTCTACTTATTGAAAGCTTAATCCCGAAAAGGTGTTTATCAGTGTTAACGAGAAAGTTGGAAACAGGATAGTATATAAAACATATCATACGCCCGTTTTAAATTGTTAAGGAATCAGTATTTTGACTATCAGAAAAAGTTTTAGATACACTTTTTCTATCTTAAATCATCGATGTATTCTTGCGATATATTCAAATTTAAACTCCTTTAGTTGATTAGAGAATTTCGAAATAATTTCAATTAATATTTTTAATTAAAACAAAATATTAAAAATAAATTTTATCTCAAATCGAACCATAATAGAAATTTGCATACAAAAAATATTTTTAATTTATCGCATGTACGTACCTACCATATAAAAAACTCAACTTGGAAATATTCTACTTTTAATACTGAGAAAAATGTTTATCTTACAACATTTTATTGCACATTTCAAAATTAATTAAATAAATAATTAGACATGTAGATACCTATACTTGTAACATATACTATCAATGTCATTGCGAATATAAAAGGAATATTGAAAATAAAATCATAAAAAAAAACTAAAGTAAACACGCACATACATATGTATGTATTTATATATGTATATACAATATAAAATAAAAACAGTTAGTTTTTCGTTGTTTTTGGATTTTGTTAATCTTTCAAAACAAATTGTTATTTCCTTTAGTTTTTTTTTATTTATTTACTTCTGCAGAAACATGTCTGTAAGTATGTATGTATGTATGCACGTGTGTATTCCAAGTCGATAGTTAGGAGGTATCCGCTGTAATAAGTATATTATTCGTAAAATATATTATATGTTGCACTTGTTCATATTGAATTGATCTTATATGGCATTAAACATAACTTTAAAAATAAAACTGTAATAAAATCATATTTAATGAATCATTTATAGCAATTTGCAACAATAACTCACATCAACGTTCGCAACGTTTACAATTTCAATGGGTGATTGTCCTTATAATGTGTCAAAAACAATATATTTTTAAATTGAAATCACTACAGATTTCTTTTAAAAATGTTTTATACTCAAATGTGTATTTTTACGTGTATAACTTTTATGCATATGTGATGCAAGTAATATATAATTGCTGAGGGATTTGTATTTTAGTTCATTAACAATTTGATAAACGAACTTTTGTTACATGCATACATAGATCTATTAGCAAGGAAAATCTAAGAAAATTGAAATATTAGATGTAGTAAACGGGGAAATTAGTTTACTTTCCAATAGATGAATAGCGTAAGTCGATTTTGATAATTTTAATATCAATTAATTGCCTAATGTAGGTGCCCTAAATCGAATTATATACACAGATGAAAGGGAAAAACATTTAAGAAAAAAATAAGGATTGCAAGATTGATAGACTGATAAATAAATTGAAGTTAGGGACAAGGCTGAATTTGGAATATTGCAAATATAACGTGTTATCAACCACAGCTGAACAGACGTTAATACAGGGAAAATAGATAACTGTAATACTATCAGCAAGCTGACCATCGTTCAATGTAATACCATATGGCAGACTCCGTGGTCTGTGGCATTGATAATGAAAGTGGCTTTGGTCATTAAGAATCCAACATACATTTATATGCTATACTATCAACAATTCGACCCTCTAATCGGCCACAAGTGGTCAGTTTTCGCCAACAACCGACTTAGATAGGGCCTTGTCTGACATTTCAGGAGCTTGATGGTAAGGTTTTTTATTCATTTAAGCTGTGCTTAACAAGTGATTATCATTTATTTCAAACTGTGGTCAATAATATAAAATTCACAAAACTTCCACAGGCCTAATGTTTCCGTAAAAGATAGTGAAAAAACATATTTTTTTTAATTCCAATAAGGTATTAAATCAAATGCAACATATTCCAGCTGAATGAAATCTTCTGCAGTAGGTTAAATAAAGCTTTTAATTTCCCCAAAAATATAAGTTTAATTATTTTATTCATTCCTTTTAGCATTATTTTGCTATGTAAACATGTTTTGTTAAAAAATGCTCAAATCATTTATTCAAATTGGAGTCGATTATTCAATTCTAGTTCTATTGAAAGTGAAAGTTTTAGTTCCAGATAATATAACCGTGTGTTATGTTAACGTAACGTAAACAATATAATTGCTGCCTGCCTGCTTTTAGTTTATTTTTTTTTTAATTTTATAAATTCCAATATTTAATATGGTGAAAATACGTCACTTTATCGTAAACCATTATGGAAGTACATAGTAGTTCTTATGGATTATATTACCTTTTTGGTTTAACAATGCATGTAAATCTTATTTGTTTTATAATTGTATACTTGAATTATTTTCTTTATATCATTTGCTTTCAATTGTAAAACACTTTGTACGTATACGTATATAATATATACTATAAGTACACATATATATTTCTTATTTTTTTTTTTGTTTCTTAAAAATATAATTATTTTCAATTTTTTTCCGATATTTTTTGCAACACGCACAACTATTTACAATAATTTTTGTTCTGAGTTCACTCCCGTTTACCGTTATAGTTTAAAATAAACTAAAATTCTTGAATTAATTCTCAAAGTTTTTATGAATTTGCTAACGCCTTATTATCATTTCACACATGCAAAGATCGTTATAAATTAGCCCACTTAAGGTATTTTGATTTGTTTTTGTCTTTTTTTTCTATGAAAAATACTGTTATTATTTTCTTTTTCTGATTTTACTCTGTTTTTTAATAACAAAAATTGTAACGTTGCTGTCTATACACTTTGAACTTGACTTTGAAATGATTTGTTTTTATATTTTATAAGTAATCGTTCAGTATTTCTTTCCTTTTTTAATGTCGCATGTACCACTCATGTAAACGTTTTCATACAACTGAATATTATTTGTTCCACAAAACTGAACATGACTGTTGGCTGGCTGGCAGTGCGCAATTGCATAGTTTTGTTAAAAGTACTGGGCACATTTCTAAAGTTGTGTGGAGGACAGAAAAGGCCAATAGATTGTTGCATGGTGGGCTTGATATTGTATTATTTTAAGATCTATCATGTGATATGCTTACTAATATGTAATCTGCTACCTACTTTGTTAACTATATTTTTGATATCTCAAAAAAAAAAAATATCCTGAGTATGATCAAATTATTTGGCGTAAGGAACGTTATTTTTATTTTTCTTAACATTAACTTTTCGTAAAAACACGTCTAATTTTTATTAAAAAGTCTTTAAAAATTTTTGTAAATCCAAACTAATGTTGGTATGCCTGTATTGGTTATCTATATATGCTTCATGCTATTAAAACTCTATGGTTATTACTTCAATAATATATGTATGTATACATATTTCTTAACTCGTAGGTAACACACGAAATACTAGCACTTATTTAAGCGTCCATTTTTTCAAACAATATTTTGATTGGAATATATTTTCCAATTTTTTTCCTTCCGTTTCCTTCTGTCTCTAACAAATTTCGTTTCGTTTCTTTACGTTCAATACAAAATATCCAAAATGTGCCAAAAGACATATTTCCCAATTCTTACTACACACCTCATATTCAACTTCTATTCATGTTTATTTCTTTTTTATTCACTAGAATTGAATGCTATTAAAAAAGCTCTCTATACGGCTCAGAAACAAAATGATTTTATTTTTCATTTATGTATTTAAGCGTGCCTCACATTGGACGCTCATAGCCTGTACTTGCGTATACTTCTACTATAAAGGCTTTGCAATATGCCACATTGTCACATAATAAATCGTTTAAAATGATTCATAGTTTTTTCATATTCGTTGCATCTGAAAAAAATCTTAAAAACAAAAAACACAAAAGCATAGCTACGTATGTATGTACTCGTATGTATAAGTACATTAAGCTCTCATTGTTAAAATATGAAAATCTTAATATTTGAAAAAAAAATAATAATTTATCGGATATAATACTATTCGCAAACACACCTAATTGCAAAGCGATCATCATAATAATCATTCATTCTTTCAGGCGTATTCCAACTTTCTGTTGCTTTGCCACGCCTCTAAAATTACAAGACAAAAAATAAAGTTATACTTACATTTAAAAAGTCTCTAAGCCAAACTACTTCAGGCTTGGGATCGCCCACCACTTCACAAAAAATTATGACAGTATCGCCCTCAAAAGCCTCGCTGGAGCGAGGCTTGACAACAAACAAAGGTTCTTTCGAGTAACTGAAATAAAATAAAAGAAAACAAACGTTAATATTAATTTGAAATCGATTTTCAAATTGCAATACAGATTTGAAGGCCATTAAAATTAGTACTTACGGCAAATCGTTTGTTTTTATTGCTGGCACAGTTTTGATTATTGCTGAACTCCCATCATCGTCCTCTAGAGACTCTACGCATACACGGCACATACTTTCCTGTTTTCCCACAGCATTTGAAGCAACGCAAGTGTAAATACCAGCATCTCGAACATTTGCTTCCGATATAATCAATTCCACAAAGCCATTGGCATTTAAGGAAGCAGTCAAACGTCGACTGGGGCGTAATTTGACACCATTACGATGCCAGGAAACACCCACCGCTGGATATGCCTCTACCTTGGCCGATAAACGTATCTCTTGTCCTTCTTGCACAATATAAACGGGATCCAGAGGCATATAGAACTCAGGTGATATATACGCTCTAATGCCTTTGTCGACAATCAAGGAGCAATGACATGATACCGAACCTAATTCGTTTTTAGCGGTACAGGTGTAAATACCACTATCATTTAAGGTAGCACTGGATAGCTCCAAAGTATAGAACTGATTATCATCACTGATAAAACAACGCCTATTGGATTCTAAAAGTTCATCGTCTTTATACCATGATAACTCGGGCTGAGGATGACCTACTACTTGCACAGTTAAACGCACAGGATAGGTAACTTGCACTCGTCTGTCCCTTAAACGCATTGTAAACATAGGCAAGGTATCACCCGAGCTGGCTATGTCATCATTGCGCACGATTTCCTTCAGACGATGATCGGCTTCATATAGTTTAGGATCGTTTATAACTTGCAGACGGGCAAATGTTGAAACTCTGCCCTTAGAATTGGTAGCCTCACAAGTATAACGTCCCGCATCCGCTTCCAAAACTTCTTTTATGATAAGAGTACAAGTGGAACCAATTTTTCTCGTTTTAATACGTTCGTTGTCCAAATTATTGCCAATACGTAAACCATCCTTATACCATACTACCTCGGGTCGGGGACTGCCTCTTAAAACGGCTTCCAATATGAACTCTTTATTAAGCAAAGCCTTAACTTGACCCGGCAGTATTGTGGTAAATTCAGGTAGGCATTCTGCACCACCAACTTGCAACGGTGCTGACGTTTGTACCGAAGGTCCCCAGCCATAACGATTTTTGGGCGTTACACGGAAATGATATTCAACGTTTGATTTGAGATTAAAAGCATCAAATGAATTAATGGGTGTATAACCCAGTTCTTTCCACATGGCACCACCATCATGTCCCACCACCCATACATCCACTCTGTAGGCAATAACAGGCGCCGAGTTATTACTGGCTGGTTTGCCCCAAGACAAACTGATGTGTGTTGGACCCGAATCGATTAATAAAGGTTCTGTTGATATGGCAGCCGGTGGATCTAATAAAAGAAATTTCTTTTAAATTTAAATTTATGGGCATTGTTTAGCGTTATTTTACACCATTTCAAATAAAAATTTGCGAATATTTGAAACCTAAATTAAAAGTAAGTAAGAGTTTGATCTAAATCGAGTAAAAAAAAAAAACAAAATTACTTTTTTAAATGAGGCCACTATTCACTATTATTAACATTAAATATTCTATAAGTGGTTGCCAATTTTATTCGCAATTTAAAAATTTTCAATCAAAACTAAAAGAGAAAAATTTGTCGATTTTCCCTGTGTAAATATAATAAAATGGGACATTGAATAGGATACGAAGTTCAATTAAAAAAATAATCAGAAATAGTATAGGAAATGGTGTAATAGAAAATTTCATCTAAAGTGGTTATTTAATTGTAGGAAAATTTTCTTAATTTTATTTGGAAATGGTGTAATAAATCAAGTGAATGTTTCTAATAATAATTAATAATAAAAAAACTAGCTTTAATTATTTTTAAACGCTCTTCAAAATAATGGATATAGTAGATCTATAGGACTTCCTAACAGGATATGTACTTATACACATTTTTTCCAATTAGCATTTCTCCCACTCTCTGGGCCATATTTTAATGGATACACTTCATTTAGTGGTGGACTGGAAGCATTTGATCACCATTATTCCTTCTTGACCTCCTTCCTTTTGACATCATCTACATTCAATCGATCGACTTTATCATTATCATCAGTTTAGCTCCATAAATGGTTCGATTAAGTTTTATTTGCGCAGTGAACTTCAATTCAAACTTCGATCCGTTATATTTTTTTATGTTAATTCATGTGTCGCCCAATCATCTACCTTTCTTGTGTGTGCAGCTTTATTCAAATGGTTAATAATTGTTTCCTGATGAATACCTAGTTTCCTAGCAACCCAGGTATGTGATGGGGGTCTCGAAATTTATTTCTAGGTTTCTCAATCACATAGAGCAGAGGACGCAAGCATTCATAAATGACAGTAAAATATTCAACTCTATTGATTCATTAAAGGTCGTTCAATGAAATAAGGGGACAATTACATGAAAGTCATCTAGTTTGACGTAGGAGTGGATGGCATAGGACATTCCAGAGAAATGTTTTTTATTCTTTCCCCGTCCACAAACTTATTATTGTAAGTGACTGAGGCACATACAATCCGTTGTACGTTGTATTTTTCTTTTTCAACTGACAGAAAAGTTTTCATGTTTTCTTATGCGCTTTATTTGATTCGATACTTCTCCGTTAAGGCAACCCATAAAGTTGGGTAACTTTTAAAGTATATTGCGTACGTTGGTAACGATCAGCTGGTTTGTTTTACTTTTTTTTTGTGCCAAGGCAAATCCAGTGTTCGCCATAGAGGTCATTGTATCAACATGCATACGTTATTATCTTGCAGTCAATTGACGAATTCTATGTGCCTCGTCGTTAAAGGCTCCACCATAAGTGTAGCTCACATAATATATATCAATAAAGAAAAAAAAAAAGAAAAGAAGGAAAACGATCGAATGGCTTCGTAAATAAAACTCTTTGTAATTTTTTTTTCTTTTCCCCGGAGAAACATTTTATTTTTATTATTTTAATTAAATATGGTCGTATGTGTGTTTGTGTCATTTTGTATGAATTATATTAACTGAGTGTATAGTTGTATCTGCGTATGTGTATGTGTTTTAAACATAAATGTAAACCTGGATTAGAGTGATGTAATCCATTTTGGAAACAGACAAAATTTAATTACAAAATAAAATTAAATTAAAAACAAACAAAAAATAGAATTGAATTGAAATGACAAAATTTCAAATCACGTTTATAATACAATCGTGAGTGAGCTAGAAAATTAAGCAGATAAATACTAAATTTCAGACAATGGAACAATAATTAAATATGTATGTAAGTATGTAAATACAATAGTCTATTTGTATTGAACTTTAATTTCGCAATATAATCCAGGGTTGAACCTGTACTTTTATTTTTTTTTTCTTTTTTCTTTTTTTTTTTTTGCTAAAGATGCATTTAAATTTGGGAAAATATTTGTTATCATTTATAATTCTGTAACTATCTGCAATAAGAAGAAAAATATTTCATGATATTTAAATAAAAAGCATCATTATTTGTAGAAATGGACAGAAAACGAATAAACGAACAAACGCCGACACTTTTGGACACTTAAACATTATTGCATTAACAGTATTTCTAAACAAACAACGAAACAATAACCATAATATGTAAGGTATAGTAAAAAGTAATCCATTATTATTCCTATTGACTGTTAAAACTTCTTCGAACATTTATCAATTACTTGGAAAAAAAAACACCATATTTTCCTCAAGAAATATGAAGCTAGCAGAAATGCAGCAGGAAATGTAAATAGTGCTTTGTGTTTTGGTTTCGTCAATAGCATTTTTCTAATTTCGATGTCGAAATTGTACAGAAGTTGTACAATTATTACACCGTTACACCGTTCCGTAAAAGAGGTTTTTGGCAGCCACAAAATAGGGCTGCGCATTAAATGAAGGAAAAATTTCTTCATTTCTAGACAGGTAATGAAAAACTGATTGTAACCTTAAAGGGACATAAACGTTTGACGTAAGTCTGGCGGATGTAAATATAAATACGAAAACTTCGGCAGCCAGTTATCAAAATCATCTCATTTCAGCCAGCTCGTTATTAAAATTAATTGGAATTCTTAAGGAATTACCATATACTGCAATATGCTACATTTTAGTAAAACTCTTTATTCGCACTTATATTAGCAAAAATAAAAAAAATTTCAGAAGAAAGGTACCATTGAGGTGATTACCTTCAGTTAATAACACAATTGCAATTGAATTGTATCAGAAGAATCTTATGTATTCTGAACTAAGCAGCAACTGACGACTATTTCAGTTAGAGATTAGTGGAGACTACATAGTGAGGTCCCTCCCTAGATGACAAAGTATAATCTCTTGCAGTTTGCAATACCATTGAGGGAGATTTCAACAATTTTTTTGATGTCAATACGCCACACTTGAAAGCTTGTGAAAATTCTTGTCTTAATCAAGGACGAGGATTTATACTTCAGGGGCATAATAATATTTAAGCTGAATGTGATCATTCAATTTTATGCAAAAATAATGGTTTTCTCTTTACTACATTTCATATTTGCTAACAAAGATCAAAACAATACCTACAAAACATATCGTAAATTCTATTCGATCACAAAAATATTAGAAATTTAAATTGAAGATTTTTACTTCATAAAACAAAACGTTGATAGTCAGATTTAAACAAACAAAAAAATAAATAAATAAATAAAACAGTTACGCTACTCACCTCTGAAATATGAAACATCGGGAAAACTTTCCAATGGTAGACCCCAACGCGGAGCCGATGGTGTTGCAGAACGTGCTCTAGGCATTACCTAAGTACATATGAGAAGGTTGAAAATTTTGCACATTTTACAGTCTACAGCTTACAACAAAAACTCAAAAACTCAATTAAAAATTAAAATTTTTTTTGTTAAAAATTAATTTTAAATTAAAAACAATTTAATATAAAATAAGATAAGATTTGTTTGTTGATTTGTTTGTGTTTTCTTTTTTTTCAGTTTAAATTTTAATCGTATATTGGCAAGTACATGCTAAACTTTTAAGTAACTGAAGCGTAGCTTATTATTCTTTTAATTTAGGAGTTTTGACCTAAAAAAGGCAAAATTAAAAAAGAAAAAAATATAAAATAGTTTTAAAAGCAAACAAAAAAGTTTGGCAACAAGCAGAGGACATCAAGTCTATGGACTTCACGAAAACGCAGATAGATTTGAAACACACTTAAATTAAAACAAGATAGACTTCACAGATGAAACAAATTTCATTTGGAAACAAAATATGTTACCTCAACAGTTACGAATATTCGGTCGGTGCCATTGTTGTTGCGTGCTACCACAAAGTAAGTGCCGGAATCAGATATTTGCGATTTTTGTACAGTGAATCTGGTGTAGTCGTCGGAGACTTCTTTGCTAACACGATCAGATTTTGTTATATCTTTTGTGCCCTTCAAGAATGTCACTGCGAAGAGCGAATAAAATAAAATACATAGAATCAGTCATTCAAATATAAATCCATTGATTACGATCACTTACATCTTGGCTTGGGATCGCCAGCAATTCTGAATGAAATAGAAAAGGGATCCCCCACAGCTATTTTCATTTCTGTATCGGGTCTGGAGAGGAACAACGGTGGTCGTTCGTCCTTAGATACACCAACAGCAACATCAACATTTGCATGTGATTCGATGCGTCCATAGGCATTTTGGGCTCGACAAACGTAGGTGCCTTCATTTTCGGGCTGGGCATTTACTATAGTCAGAGTATAGACGCCATGTTCGTAGAATGTTTTAACATTTGGTTGACCAGTCAAGGGTTGGCGATCGCGCAACCAATGCACTTCAATAGGTGAGTTAGTTTGCATGAATTCAGCAGAAATGGCGATGGTGCCTCCACCGCAAACAGTTTGGTTGCCCAAAGGTGTAACTAAATGTGGCTTATTAGGATCACGATGGAAGAAGCCAAGCGTCTTCTCTAAAGTAAAGCGTTCACGACCCTTAAAGTCGACTTGATGGGTAATTTTGTTTTCGGCCACCTCATTACGGGCCACACAAGCGTACAGGCCAGAGTCCTTTTCGGTGGGATTAAGTACAATCAATTTCGAATAGCCATCGTCTTGGTCAATTTGCACATGACGTTCGCCTGGCATTATCATATCCGTACCTTTTAGCCACTGTATTTCGGGGCGTGGTTTACCACGTACGCGGCATTCCAAAACCAACTGATTTTCATTCAGAGAATATGTGTCTACGCAAAGGCAAAAACAAACAAAAATTCAATTAAAATCTTTACAACTTTTTCCAAAACATTCACATCAAATACAGAAATACAGAAAATCAAAATAATAAAATAACACTGGACAAATATCAAAAAACAATATGAACAGTATGTATGTATGTACATATGTATATGACATAAATGATATGATTTTAATGTCCTGTGGAAAAAATTCGTTAAGAGTAAAAATTATGTGTGTGTTCTTAAACGTTTATAAATACCTCGTATGGACTGAACAAATGTGCTAGGCTGTAGAGCGTCTTCGTAGTGTTTGTATATGCGCAATTGACTGTGGCTTAAAGTTTCGCCGTAATCGTTACATGCTCGACAGGTGTAATGACCGCTATCGCCTACTTGAGCTGAGAAAATATCCAGCATAGCCTCACCATTATGGAATATAGTCTGGTAGCGACTATCTTTTGGCAACGGTTGATTATCCTTAAGCCATTCGATGCTAGTAGAGCCATCGTAAACCACACTGCAGGTCAGACGCACATTCGAGTCTTCGGGTACAGTGCGATCATGTAAAAGTGTACTAAACAGAGGCTTCCTCTGTGTCAGTAAATGGCTTTTACTTATCGATGTTGCCAACTCAATATTTTTATTTTCTTTTTTACCACTTTCTATTGTTGCCTCATATGGAGTGGAGTCTTCATTTGCATGACCATAACCATTGACATCGGTCACTGCAGCGGCAGTCATAAGTTTCTTTAGATCGCTTGTTTTTATGATTTTCGTTATCGCTTCAATGCGTTCATTTGTCTCCGCAAAGCAAGAAAACGATCCACAATCCGAAGGTATAGGATTGCGTATAATAAGTTTACGCACTCCACCAATCTCTTCAATAGCACGGTAACGATTATTGGCTATTGTATGGTCATCGTGTATCCACGTTACTGCCGGACGACCGTGTACCTTACAGGATAATACTATTTCACAGCGGGCAGCATCGAAAGTAGCTAAAATAAATATATTCTATAATCGTGTTTTATTTTGGGCAATTGCATTTCAGCAGCACTAATGGTTAGAAAAGCTGTGTCTCTCGTCGGACATTGTATCGTCTGATTTCCAACGTACCGCAGACGACATTTGATTAAGCACATAGAGCATGGGTTTTATTATAGCATTTCTTACCTGTCACAGGACTTGAGAAACTAGTGGGCAGTTCTGCAGTAGAGCTGTCGTAAACAGTAACATTGCATTCACATTCCGTGGAGTTGCGGCTGTTACGAACCACGCACTTATATTCGCCTGTATCATCTGGCCGAGCATCGTGAATTTCTAAACTTAAAGCTCCATTGATGTTGTAGATCTTGTGACGTGAGCCTTTTGTAACGCGTTCATCGCCTCTTAGCCAATAAACATCTTCTATTAAACCGGTTACATAGCAAATCAACTGGGCCTTTGTGCCCGATGCAATCACCATGGGCTTCATGGGTGTCTCGACCATAAGCTTAAACTTGGCATCTCTTGAGCGCTGCTTTTGCTCATGTCTCTCCACGCTATCGATTTCATCTCTTTCTTTGCTTACTATTGGCTGTTCATCCTTGTCGTGATACAACTTGGATGCTCTTCTTTCAGTGATTTTCTTCATATAATCGGAGATGTCTAGAAATTTGCTAATCTTCATCTGGCCACTTTCGCTTTCAGCATAGCAGGTGTATAGACCCGTATCGTTTTTCTCAGGATTTTCAATAATTAGCTGCCATACTCCGTCGCCTAATTCGATGCATTTGTATTTATTGCTCTCCTCCGGCAATAGGGAGTTGTCTTTTTGCCAGTGAACTTTTGGTTTGGGATTTCCCGAAATTTTGCACTCCAATGTGATATGATTTTCATGAGCATGATATGCATCTAAAGAATGATTGAAACGAATAGAAAACAAACGTACAAACATAAGATGTGACATTACAAACATCTGTGTGTGATATGGCCCTCTAACAAAATGCGTGTCTGTATGTAAGTAAAAGCGCATAAAATGGAAACTTAAGAATGGAGATTAATAAACATACCTGAGTTGACAAGAACACATACATAGTACGGCACTTCGATCTTAGGATTTAAACAAAAAATTTAAAACTACCTTTTATGCCGACCGTAAATGTTGGTGCTACCAATTCCTCTTTGCCTGTACTATAGACAAATAGAGTGCAAGTGGACACAATTTCATTTTCAGAACCTTTTACGCGCAGAGTGTATTGACCACTCTGTTCTTCGGTAACACCAATTAAATTTAACCAAGCAATACCGTCCTGCATGGACAATTTACTTTTGGGTCCAAATGCAATTAGATTGTCATTGTGGAACCATTTGGCTGTGGGGTCGGGACCATCAATACTAACCATCCACTTAACATTGCTGCCCTCCTTGACGGTGCGATTCGACAAGAAGTTTCTGAAGTATATACGCTTCTTTAGATCTGGTGGTGGCGGTACTTCACGGCGCCTGCCACCTTCTTCATCATCTTCTTGTTTCTTCTTGCGTTTCTTTTCCTTTTCCTCTTCGGTTTCAGTTTCGGAAGGTGGCAATGCAGGAGGACGGTCTCTGGTTGGTGAGACAGGCCGCCTGCGTCGTGGTTGAACAGTTACCATATGCACAATTTCAGCTTTACCTTCACGATTTTCAGCTTGGCACACGTACTTGCCACTATCGGCTTGTGTGGGATCCATGATGAACAACTCTAGGGTGCCATCATCATGTTCAACTTGTTGATACTTTTCACTGGGTTCGATCTTAACGCCATCCTTTACCCAGGTAATAGTAGGTGTTGGCAGACCACGTACATGAGTATCCAATTGAACTTCATTAATTTTACCGTGGTAAGTATCCTTTATGTTGCGTGTAAACGTTGGTGGAACATCACCAGTACCAGGATCGGAATAAACTTCGAGTCTACAGAAGGTAGAAGCTTCACCAGTTTCATCTCTAGCCCAACATTTGTATTCACCAGAATCCTCTAAAGTGGCCGAACCGATTTCTAAAGTACATAAGCCTTCCACATATCGCCCTCTAATCTTTTGACTATTTTGTATTTGTTCATCATTCTTAAACCATTTAACTTGTGGCTCCTTGGCTTCTAAGAAGCAGGATATTTTCACTTTAGATCCTTCTGCCACAACACGATCTCTAACAGCAGTCGCAAAGTGGATGCCAATGACCTTTTCGCGTTTCTTAAGACTGCTTGTTTCTGAGCCAGTATCGGTAGCATTGGCCGATGCCGATACAGAAGAAGCCTCTGCTTCTTCATCATCTTTCTTCGGCTTTCGAACACGTCGTTTTCCTTTGCTACCCTCCTCGGACTCTACGTCCCCACCCTCGGGCTTGGCAGCTTCTTTTGGTTTCTCGGGCTCTACCTGTTTGGGCTTCAGTAGGGTTTTGTCAGCATGAAACACGCCATGAATATTGTCGGCAATGTGATGTTCCTTTCCTCTAAACAATACACTGTGAACTGTTTCCGCCTTGCCAGCTGAACTTTCTGCTCTGACCATATATTTGCCATTGTCTTTCTCACTTGGACTATCGATAACTAATTCACAGGCACCATCTGCGTGCTGGAAAATGTGGAAGCGGCCACCATTTTCAATTTCTACATTATCTCTGAGCCATTGAACTTGAGGCATTGGCACTCCACGAATGCCAGTCTCCAAAATCAATTCATTCAAAGTCAAATGATAAGATTCTATTGAAAATAATTTTAAAACAAAATTAATTAAACGTGTTACATAACAACTGCATCTTGTTTTTTTTTTAATTCGATTGCACTTAAGTGTTGTTGCACAATTGAATTAAAAATAATTGAAAAGTTTTCAAAAGTTTCAGTTTCTCTTTCTATTTTTATTTCTCTCTCACACACTTTTCCTTTTGTTTTCTTCTCAAAGCAACGAAATTCACTTACCTTTAATGGGACGCACGAAGACGGGTGCGACATCGGTGGAAACGCTTGGAGAATACACGTGCAATTGACACGATGCGGTAATTTTGCAATGTTCATTTTGAGCCGTCAACATGTAAGTTCCGGAATCCTCTTCTTGGCAGTTTAAGAACTCTAGACATGCCATTCCCTCGCGACTCATATTACGTAGGCGAGGACCGAATTGAACACTCTGATCATTTCGTGTCCATTTCATTGCAGGATTGGGACCACTGACAACGGCCTGTAGCTTTACTTTAGCACCAACAGCTACGTAACGATTCGATAGGTAGGTTGTGAAATAAAGCTGCTGCTTCGGAGAGATATCTGGTAAACGACTGCGACGTTCATACGTAACATCGCCTTCATCGTCCTTCTTCTTGGATTTTGGAGGTCTGCCAGCCTTGTCACCGCCAGCAGCTCCCTTTTTGCTACCAGCATCCGAGTCACTCATACCACCGCCGGATAAGACACTAGACCGTCTGGACTGATGAACATCAACAACAACGGAATGCGATGTTTCTTGTGAGCCTAATTTATTTTGTGCAACGCAAGTATATTTGCCACTATCATTCGATGTGGGCTTGTTAATGATTAGTTCACAAATGCCATCCAAATGTTCAATTTGCACAATGCGATCATCGAGAACAACGGGTATCTGGTCTTTTATCCAAGTAATCACTGGTCGTGGGTTGCCGCGTATCTTTGTGTCGAGAATCAAATCGTTTTGAGAAGCGTGATAAACATCTATTGAGAAAATATGT
Organism: Sarcophaga subvicina; assembly: GCA_936449025.2. Taxonomy (NCBI): domain Eukaryota; kingdom Metazoa; phylum Arthropoda; class Insecta; order Diptera; family Sarcophagidae; genus Sarcophaga; species Sarcophaga subvicina. The sequence goes on from OW388084.2 coordinate 2,209,958, forward strand.
GAGATAATCAAATCAAAAAGTGATCCGAATACGTCGTGCTATTTTTAGCATACAAACACATCCAAACACCTTAACGTTCACGTTAACAAATCGAAACTAATCCAAATCGAATACAACAGAATCCAATCAAAACGAAACGAAACGATACAACAGCACGGACACAATTGTAAACATTTTTTTGTTGTTGCTTTCTTTTTTTGGCATTTTTTACATAAAAAAGATCAAAGAATTGTTACGTTTTGTTTTCGAACGAACAGATCGGTCAATCGAACGATCGATTCGAACGACCAACCGATCGTTTGACTTCAATTAGCCAATTTTAATGTTGAACCTTAGTTGTGCATATGCTTGTAATATTTGCATATGCAAACACCCATCCACACATACATATATATGTACATATACACTGAAAAGTGAACACTGAAACATAGAAGTAATACCTCTTAGTGGTAGTGCGAAAATGGGTTCATGCTCGTCGCCTTCGGTTTGTGCCGAATACACCTTGAAATAGCAAGACGTCTCTATTTCACTGTGTTCATTTTTGGCAACACACTTGTAAACACCAGAATGTTCGGGAGTGACTTTTATTAGTTCTATTATTGCCTTATCGCCTTCAGTGTGATTTTTGATATTTTCACCGTACTTCACCCACTGGTCATCTTTCATCCAGCGACACGCAGGATCTGGACCAATTATGGTAACCATCAGTTTGACTGTTGTGCCCTCCAGAGCCATGCGATCGCGTAATTGTGTGGCAAATTTCAATTTTTGTTTGGCTGGCACCAGAGGCTCAGGCGATGCTCTATGTGCTTTCGGTGTTATATCACCTGATGCTTTAGCCCGCTTTTTGTCTGATTCCTCCTTTGATTTGAGGGCTTCTTCCATTGCCTTTTTAGCGGTTTGTTCTTTATCCTTTTGCATGCGATCTCTGGCATGGAATAAACCGCGTACATGAAAGTGTAAATTCTTAGCCACCTCCACGGTATGGCTTATTTGGGCTTCTCCACTGGAGTTTATAGCCTTACAGGTATAAATACCGTTATCCCTGCTATTCGGTTTATAAATCAAAAGTTTATAAACACCATGGGCTTCTTCAAGCTTTGTAAACTTGACATTAGGCTTAATTTCAAATGCTCCTCTCCACCAGCTAACAACGGGCCTGGGAACACCATGCAAGTGCACTTCAATTGTTAACTCGTCATCACGCAAGTGATAATATTCTGAAAGTATTTTTTTTGAATTATTACTAGAAAATTTATATCAAAACATTTCTTGCGGTATCCCGGCTATAAGTACCTTTAACTAATCTGAATGATGGGGGTGCTGGTTCATCTTTGAAAATTTCGTAAATTGTAACATAACACGAAGATGTTACTTCGTCATTCATATTCGCAATAACACATGAGTATTCACCGGAATCCAAAATTGTCGTGTTTACTACTTCTAAAGCTAAAATATTGTTGTTATTAATAATACGATGGGTGGCATCTCTTTCCAATTGACGGCCGTCCTTGAACCATTTTACCGAAAGTTCCGGGCCTCCAACAGCACAGGCCAACCTTACATTATTGCCGGCTTCGACGGTGCGATCGGATAGGAAAACGACAAAGTGAGGTAGTCTCCTTTGATCGCGCAAACGTTGCCATTCTTCATCACGTTGCTTTTCACTTTTGCGTACAGCCAAGCTATATTTCCGCATTTGCTGCATGAATTCTTCACCTTCTTCTTCCGCAATTTTCTTCCAGCGTTCTTCATCATCTGGATCGGGGCGAGTAAAGCCTTCGGAAGCACTGCTGCTGCGTCTAGTATCGGTTGGTAATTCACCTACTTCGTCCATCTCTTCATCTTCGTTTTCCTCATCGTATCGGGACGATTCGTCATATCTCGATTCATCATAGCGAGAACTTGCGTCTTCCGCTTCTGTTCCTTCATCACCTTCTCCCTCTTCTTCCTCTTCACCAGCTTCTTCCGCAGCTTCAGCGGCCTCAGCCTCCTCTTGCGCCCGTCGCTCAGCCTCCTCGCGTTCACGTGCTTCCTGCTCGGCCTTCAAACGTTTCTGACGTTCCTCATAAGTTTCGACAGGTTTCTTAGCAGCGGCTTTAGCTGCTTCCTCCTCGGCAGCTTTCGCAGCTGCTTTGGCTTGTTCTTCCATCTGTAAAGCTAATTTGCTTTTCTTTGGTGGGGGCTTAGGAGCAGGTCCAGATGGCTGCTGTTGTTGCTTTTCTTCAAACATTTTCTTACTAGCCTTTTGACCGCCACCCATTTCAAGTTTCAAGGACAACTTGGGGCTTGGAGACTTTTCCTTTTTCTCTTTCTTTTTGGGGGCTGCTTTCTTTTTGCCCTTTTTGACGGGTTCATCAAACTCATCCAAATCAACACTTTCTTCACGGTCCTCTTGAGATGAGCCTCTTTCACCACCTCCTTCGCCACCATCCTCAGATGTTACTGAAGGACTTCCATCCTTTTCAGCTGACCTGCGGGCAGCACGTCCTTTTTTACCACCCTTTGGCTTTTTCTTAGGCTTTACTACCTCCTCTATGATCTCCTCTTCTTCCTCATATTCTTCGTATTCTTCGACTACGTATATAACCTCAACATTAGACACATCCATTACAGCCGCACGATCGATTACAGACAGATCAGAGGTTATGTAACGCACAGGTTTCTGAGCTTCTAAAGGCTCTGATATATCCATGACCAGGGCACGATCAAAAACCGCTGTATTGCATGTTAACAGAGTCTTCAAGTCCCGACCCAACTCAAAGGGTGTTTTCTCCTTCTCTTCACGTTTCAAAAATGGTGTTATACTACGCCATGTTGAAGGAGTCGCACTACGTCTAGTCATATACAATGTAAACGGAGTCTGAGATCGACCGCGTATTGGGGTCGCACTACGACCGCGCAAACTTCCCGGAGTGGGAGACTTTAATTTACGTTTCTTTTGTGCTGGTACCTGCAGTGTATCCTGGGCAGGTGCTGCCTCTGGCTCTTCCGAGCCGCGGGCATCAGCCGCCGTAGTTTCACCTTCAGTCTCACCCATTGTTGTTAAAAGACACTCTTTAAATAAAGGATTTCGAGGTCACACAACTAATTATTACAATAAATATGTCGGAAAGTTATTTTCTTTTTTATTTTTTCAAAATTTCGATTTTTTATAACGTTTTCGTAAATTTTTTTTTTATTTTTGTTCAATAAATTCGTTAAAATTTGAAATTAATTTATATTTTCTTAAGGACGTGATCGGCGATCGGTCCGTTCGTAGCGACGTATAGGATGCGACTGTTCCGAACGAACTGAAACAACCGTACGTTTCGAAAATCAAATTTCAAATGATGCGCGAAACGGTTGATCAATCGTTGATCTAATTGCATTAGATGCCAAGAATCTATAATTAATTTATTGTCATGGACTCGGCAACGATTTATCAAACTTTATTTTATTTTATTTTTTCAATTATTTTTTTTTGTTTTGTTTTAATTTTATTTTATTTTTTTTTTTACGCGAAGGTAAATTGTAAATTTTATTTACAATTTGAATGAATGTTGCAACATCATATACAACAAACATGAACAACACAATAACAACGCAAGGTGCATGCGAAAAGATTTCTTTATTGTTTTTGTTTTTCACTTAAAGAAATTTCCCAATTAAACTTGACCTTAAAAAATATTTTGGAATGCAATACTTAACGAAAACCTCACCTGTTATGTACGAGTATGTATCTGAACAGATCAGATCATATCAGATCAGACTAGACGTGAAATACATCTACATTGGCAGATGACTTCATTGTTCTTAGTAAATAAAATTACTTTTTTTTATTATTATTTTTGTTTTTGAGGTTAATAATCGAATATCGAATAATTTTATTATTAAAAAGGGTGTGCCAATAAATAAAATATTCGAATAAATATTTTTCGCAAAAAAGCAAAAAAAAAAAAAAAATAAAAATAAAAAGAAACAAATACGAATAAATAAATGAAAAAAAAAACTAAATTAAAAATCAAAAGGTTTCTTGCTGGCAAAAATAGCGTGGTGGTTAGTAATTTCCTATTTATCTTAAAATAATTAAATCAAACTATTAATATAATACCATTCACATGAGTACGTACACCACTCACAGGTACCCTAAGGTGCGCAAGCATACTTATGTACATATATTATTGTATCGAATATTGAATGAGAGTGTTAATGCAAAATTTTGTATTCAAAAAGTGTGTAGAAGCAATTATCGTGAAAATTTAATTGTTGGTAGGGCATTATCAGTGTAGATAGAAATTAAATTTGAGATACAAACTAAAATAAACAATCGATTAACATACCTCTGATATTACGAGTGAATATTGGCGGAGTGCCAAATTTATTGGTGGGTACATCGTATAATGTCACGAGGCAACTAGTTTCCACTTCACCATTTCTGTTGGCGGCTACACATCTGTATACAGCTGCATCGTGTGAATCGGCTGATTTGATTTCTAGACAAGCTAAGCCATCATTTTGGGTAATTTTATATTTGGAACTGTTTTCAATGGCAGTGTTTTCTTTGTACCAGCGTATCGATAGGTCATTGCCAGATATACCACAAGTTAGTTTGATGTCACTTCCAACTGACGAATTGCGATTTGTGAGTTTTATGTCAACACTGGGCATACGTTTGGCAGTACGTTGTTCCCTAAGATCCTTGTATTCGTTTGGTTTCTTTTGCTTTTCTTCACTGTCTTCTGGTTTCCTCATTTCAATATCTAATTTATTTTCTTCTTTCTCAAACTTCTTTACTTCTACAGACTCAAGCTCATATACTTCAGATTCTTCTTTAGTTTTTATTGCCGATTCTTGTTTAACCTTCTTAATATCAACGTTTAGCCTCTTCTCTTCTAATTTATCAGCCTTAACTTCAGAAACTTCGGTGTCTTTAGTGACTTTAATTTTTTCTTCTTTAGGTGTCATAAAATCGGCTTCTAGTTCCTTTTCTTCTAATTTTTCAGATTTAACTTCAGACACTTCGAGTTTTTCCTTAGATTTCTTTGTAGACTTTTCTTTGGATTTCTTCGACTCAATTTCCAGTTTCTTCTCTTCTAATTTATCAGCCTTAACTTCTGATATTTCGGCTGTCGCTTTAGTTACTTTAATATCTTCTTCCTTAGCTTTCCTCGAGTCAACCTCCAGTTTATTTTCTTCTAATTTCTCAGTTTTAACTTCGGATATTTCCGCTGACTCTTTAGTTACTTTAATTTCTTCTTCAATCTTTTCGGCCTTAAGTTCAGATATTTCTGCTTTCTCTTTAGCTTTCTTTATAGATTTCTCTTTGGCTTTCTTCGACCCAATTTCCAGTTCCTTTTCTTCTAATTTCTCAACCTTTACTTCAGATACTTCGCCTGTCGCTTTAGTTACTTTAATATCTTCTTTCTTAACTTTTCTCGATTCAACTTCCAACTGTTTTTCTTCTAATTTCTCAGCCTTTACTTCGGATATTTCGGCTGACTCTTTAGTTACTTTAATATCTTCTTCTTTGGGTTTCTTAGTGTCTTCTTTCACTTTATTTTCTACAATTTTTTCGGCCTTAATTTCAGATATTTCTGCTTTCTCTTTAGCTTTCTTTATAGATTCCTCTTTGAGCTTCTTCGAGTCAACTTCCAGTTTCTTTTCTTCTAATTTCTCAGTCTTAACTTCTGATACCTCGGCTGTCGCTTTAGTTACTTTAATATCTTCTTCTTTGGGTTTCTTAGAGTCTGCTTTCACGTCCTTTTCTTCAATTTCAGATACTTCGGCTGTCTCTTTGACTACTTCAACTTCCTTTTTGTCTTTATTTGAGTCTACTTCCTGTTTATTTTCTTCAATCTTTTCGGGCTTAACTTCATCAACTTTGGTTTTGTGTTCCGATGGTTTAACCTTTTCTAATTTCGTTTCTTCAACATCCTCTTTGGCCATATCCGTAATTTCAGATCTTTCCGTAATCTTATTAACAACTTTTGTTATCGATTCGCATAAGTCCAGCATATTTTGGTACAATTTGAGAGATGAAATGTTTTGATTTGAACTTTCTATGGCATCGTATTGCTTTAAGGTTGTAGTCTTAATATTTTCCAAATCAGATTTCATGTCGTGGGCTTTTATTTCAAGCATATCATCAGATAAAACAAAAATATCCATTAAATTCTTTTGTAGCTCTATCATAAGCTGTGATGTCTTTGGAATTTCCTTAAAACTTCTAAGGTCTTGGCCAACTTTTTTAATATTTTTAAGTTTAACGTTAATTCCAGTAAACTTTTCTTTACATTGCTCAACTTCAATTGCATCAATTTTTGTCGTTAACAAATCGATCTTTTGCTGAACTTTGCTAAAGAACTCTTCATTAACAGACTGTATTAGATTGGTATTGTTTTCCAAAATAAAATCAATAACTTTTTCAATTTGATCTCGTATGCTGTCATCATAGGTGTGCACGATATATTCTTTCAACTTGAATACGCATTTTCGCTTCTCTTCCTCACTTGTGGATCTCAATGACTGTTTTAAGTCATTTTTCAGATCGTGTAACTCGCTAGCATCGCCAATATTTGCTAAAGCAGTTTCAACCGATTTGTGTAGTGCTTGGAGTTCTTCGTGTTTCTTCTCTTTTTCTTTTTCAGCTTTAACTTCAGACACTTGAGCTTTGTCCTTCTGTGCTTTTATTTCCTTTTCTTTGGCTTTCTTTGTCTCAACTTCCAATTGTTTTTCTTCTAATTTTTCAGCTTTGACTTCGGACACTTCAGCCTTTTCCTTTTGTGCTTTTATTTCCTTTTCTTCGGCTTTCTTTGTCTCACCTTCCAATTGCTTTTCTTCCAATTTTTCGGCTTTGACTTCAGAGACTTGGGTCTTGTCCTTCTGTGGTTTCACTTCCTTTTCTTCAGCTTTCTTTGTCCCAACTTCCAATTGTTTTTCTTCTAATTTTTCAGCTTTAACTTCAGACACTTCAGCTCTTTCCTTCTGGGCTTGTATTTCCTTTTCTTCGGCTTTCTTTGCCTCAACCTCCAATTGCTTTTCTTCCAATTTTTCAGCTTTAACTTCAGACACTTCAGCTCTGTCCTTCTGTGCTTTCACTTCGTTTACTTCGCCTTTCTTTGTCTCAACTTCCAGTTGTTTTTCTTCCAATTTTTCAGCTTTAACTTCAGACACTTCAGCTCTGTCCTTCTGGGCTTGTATTTCCTTTTCTTCGGCTTTCTTTGCCTCAACCTCCAATTGCTTTTCATCCAATTTTTCAGCTTTAACTTCAGACACTTCAGCTCTGTCCTTCTGTGCTTTCACTTCGTTTTCTTCGGCTTTCTTTGTCTCAACTTCCAGTTGTTTTTCTTCCAATTTTTCAGCTTTAACTTCAGAGACTTCAGCTTTGTCCTTCTGTGCTTTCACTTCCTTTTCTTCGGCTTTCTTTGTCTCAACTTCCAGTTGTTTTTCTTCTAATTTTTGAGCTTTGACTTCGGATACTTCAGCTTTGTCCTTCAGGGCTTTTATTTCCTTTTCTTCGGCTTTCTTTGCCTCAACCTTCAATTGTTTTTCTTCCAATTTTTCAGCTTTAACTTCAGACACTTCAGCTTTGTCCTTCTGTGCTTTCAATTCCTTTTCTTCGGCTTTCTTTGCCTCAACCTCCAATTGTTTTTCTTCTAATTTTTGAGCTTTTACTTCAGACACTTCAGCTTTGTCCTTCTGGGCTTTTATTTCCTTTTCTTCGGCTTTCTTTGCCTCAACCTCCAATTGTTTTTCTTCCAATTTTTCAGCTTTAACTTCAGACACTTCAGCTTTGTCCTTCTGTGCTTTCACTTCATTTTCTTTGGCTTTCTTTGTCTCAACTTCCAATTGCTTTTCTTCCAATTTTTCAGCTTTAACTTCAGACACTTCAGCTTTGTCCTTCTGTGCTTTCACTTCCTTTTCTTCGGCTTTCTTTGTGTCAACTTCCAGTTGTTTTTCTTCTAATTTTTGAGCTTTTACTTCAGACACTTCAGCTCTGTCCTTCTGGGCTTTTATTTCCTTTTCTTCGGCTTTCTTTGCCTCAACCTTCAATTGTTTTTCTTCCAATTTTTCAGCTTTAACTTCAGACACTTCAGCTTTGTCCTTCTGTGCTTTCAATTCCTTTTCTTCGGCTTTCTTTGCCTCAACCTCCAATTGTTTTTCTTCTAATTTTTGAGCTTTTACTTCAGACACTTCAGCTTTGTCCTTCTGGGCTTTTATTTCCTTTTCTTCGGCTTTCTTTGCCTCAACCTCCAATTGCTTTTCATCCAATTTTTCAGCTTTAACTTCAGACACTTCAGCTCTGTCCTTCTGTGCTTTCACTTCGTTTTCTTCGGCTTTCTTTGTCTCAACTTCCAGTTGTTTTTCTTCCAATTTTTCAGCTTTAACTTCAGAGACTTCAGCTTTGTCCTTCTGTGCTTTCACTTCCTTTTCTTCGGCTTTCTTTGCCTCAACTTCCAGTTGTTTTTCTTCTAATTTTTGAGCTTTGACTTCGGATACTTCAGCTTTGTCCTTCAGGGCTTTTATTTCCTTTTCTTCGGCTTTCTTTGCCTCAACCTTCAATTGTTTTTCTTCCAATTTTTCAGCTTTAACTTCAGACACTTCAGCTTTGTCCTTCTGTGCTTTCAATTCCTTTTCTTCGGCTTTCTTTGCCTCAACCTCCAATTGTTTTTCTTCTAATTTTTGAGCTTTTACTTCAGACACTTCAGCTTTGTCCTTCTGGGCTTTTATTTCCTTTTCTTCGGCTTTCTTTGCCTCAACCTCCAATTGTTTTTCTTCCAATTTTTCAGCTTTAACTTCAGACACTTCAGCTTTGTCCTTCTGTTCTTTCACTTCATTTTCTTTGGCTTTCTTTGTCTCAACTTCCAATTGCTTTTCTTCCAATTTTTCAGCTTTAACTTCAGACACTTCAGCTTTGTCCTTCTGTGCTTTCACTTCCTTTTCTTCGGCTTTCTTTGTGTCAACTTCCAGTTGTTTTTCTTCTAATTTTTGAGCTTTTACTTCAGACACTTCAGCTTTGTCCTTCTGGGCTTTCACTTCCTTTTCTTCGGCTTTCTTTGCCTCAACCTCCAATTGTTTTTCTTCTAATTTTTGAGCTTTAACTTCAGACACTTCAGCTTTGTCCTTCTGTGCTTTCACTTCCTTTTCTTCGGCTTTCTTTGTCTCAACTTCCAGTTGTTTTTCTTCTAATTTTTGAGCTTTTACTTCAGACACTTCAGCTTTGTCCTTCTGTGCTTTTACTTCCTTTTCTTCGGCTTTCTTTGTGTCAACTTCCAGTTGTTTTTCTTCTAATTTTTGAGCTTTTACTTCAGACACTTCAGCTTTGTCCTTCTGGGCTTTCACTTCCTTTTCTTCGGCTTTCTTTGCCTCAACCTCCAATTGTTTTTCTTCTAATTTTTGAGCTTTTACTTCAGACACTTCAGTTTTTTCCTTCTGGGCTTTTAGTTCCTTTTCTTCGGCTTTCTTTGTCTCAACTTCCAGTTGTTTTTCTTCTAATTTTTGAGCTTTGACTTCGGATACTTCAGCTTTGTCCTTCAGGGCTTTTATTTCCTTTTCTTCGGCTTTCTTTGTCTCAACCTCCAATTGTTTTTCTTCCAATTTTTCAGGTTTAACTTCAGACACTTCAGCTTTGTCCTTCTGTGCTTTCACTTCCTTTTCTTCGGCTTTCTTTGTCTCAACTTCCAATTGCTTTTCTTCCAATTTTTCAGCTTTAACTTCAGACACTTCAGCTTTGTCCTTCTGTGCTTTCACTTCCTTTTCTTCGCCTTTCTTTGTCTCAACTTCCAGTTGTTTTTCTTCCAATTTTTCGGCTTTGACTTCAGACACTTCAGCTTTGTCCTTCTGTGCTTTCACTTCCTTTTCTTCAGCTTTCTTTGTCTCAACTTCCAGTTGTTTTTCTTCTAATTTTTCAGTTTTAACTTCAGACACTTCAGCTTTGTCCTTCTGGGCTTTTATTTCCTTTTCTTCGGCTTTCTTTGTCTCAACCTCCAATTGTTTTTCTTCCAATTTTTCAGCTTTAACTTCAGACACTTCAGCTTTGTCCTTCTGTGCTTTCACTTCCCTTTCTTCGGCTTTCTTTGTCTCAACTTCCAATTGCTTTTCTTCCAATTTTTCAGCTTTAACTTCAGACACTTCAGCTTTGTCCTTCTGTGCTTTCACTTCCTTTTCTTCGGCTTTCTTTGTCTCAACTTCCAGTTGTTTTTCTTCCAATTTTTCGGCTTTGACTTCAGACACTTCAGCTTTGTCCTTCTGTGCTTTCACTTCCTTTTCTTCGGCTTTCTTTGTCTCAACTTCCAGTTGTTTTTCTTCTAATTTTTCAGTTTTAACTTCAGACACTTCAGCTTTGTCCTTCTGGGCTTTTATTTCCTTTTCTTCGGCTTTCTTTGCCTCAACCTCCAATTGTTTTTCTTCTAATTTTTGAGCTTTGACTTCGGATACTTCAGCTTTGTCCTTCAGGGCTTTTATTTCCTTTTCTTCGGCTTTCTTTGTCTCAACCTCCAATTGTTTTTCTTCCAATTTTTCGGCTTTGACTTCAGACACTTCAGCTTTGTCCTTCTGTGCTTTCACTTCCTTTTCTTCGGCTTTCTTTGTGTCAACTTCCAGTTGTTTTTCTTCTAATTTTTGAGCTTTTACTTCAGACACTTCAGCTTTGTCCTTCTGGGCTTTTATTTCCTTTTCTTCTGCTTTCTTTGCCTCAACCTCCAATTGTTTTTCTTCCAATTTTTCAGCTTTAACTTCAGACACTTTAGCTTTGTCCTTCTGTGCTTTCACTTCCTTTTCTTCGGCTTTCTTTGTCTCAACTTCCAGTTGTTTTTCTTCTAATTTTTGAGCTTTTACTTCAGACACTTCAGCTTTGTCCTTCTGGGCTTTTATTTCATTTTCTTCGGCTTTCTTTGCCTCAAACTCCAATTGTTTTTCTTCTAATTTTTCAGCTTTAACTTCAGACACTTCAGCTTTGCCCTTCTGTGCTTTCACTTCCTTTTCTTCGGCTTTCTTTGTCTCAACTTCCAGTTGTTTTTCTTCTAATTTTTGAGCTTTGACTTCGGATACTTCAGCATTGTCCTTCTGTGCTTTCACTTCCTTTTCTTCTGCTTTCTTTGTCTCAACTTTCAGTTGTTTTTCTTCTAATTTTTGAGCTTTGACTTCGGATACTTCAGCTTTGTCCTTCAGGGCTTTTATTTCCTTTTCTTCGGCTTTCTTTGCCTCAACCTCCAATTGTTTTTCTTCCAATTTTTCAGCTTTAACTTCAGACACTTCAGCTTTGTCCTTCTGTGCTTTCACTTCCTTTTCTTCGGCTTTCTTTGTCTCAACTTGCGGTTGTTTTTCTTCTAAATTTTGAGCTTTTACTTCAGACACTTCAGCTTTGTCCTTCTGGGCTTTCATTTCCTTTTCTTCGACTTTCTTTGCCTCAACCTCCAATTGTTTTTCTTCCAATTTTTCAGCTTTGACTTCAGAGACTTGAGCTTTGCCCTTCTGTGCTTTCAATTCTTTTTCGTCCGCTTTCTTAGCTTCAACTTCCAATTGCTTTTCTTCCAGTTTTTCAGGTTTAATTTCAGATACTTCAGCTTTGTCTATGGAAGTTTCAATAGATTTTTCTTCAGATTTTTTAACTACAGTCATCACTTCCGATTGTTCAATAGGTTCAAGCGTTGTGGCTGATTCTTTTGCTATATCGACAATTTGCGTTAAAGACTCGCATAAATCCAACATATTTTGGTATATATTTAAGGATTTAATATTTCTGTGGGCATTTTCAATCGAATCGTATTGCTTCAAGGCTAAGTTTTTAATACTCTCTATACTCGTGTCCATATGGGGGGTATTCGCATCAATCATATCATCGAATAGAACGAAAATATCCATCAGATTTTTTTGCAATTCGATCATATGCACTGAAGACTTGTCGATATCTTTGACGTTTTCAAGTTGTTTAGCCACACTTTGAAGATTTGACAGTTTTGTGGATAGACCAGAGAACTTTTGTTGCCATGTTTTGGAAGGTAGCATATCAAGTTTTGTAATTAAATTTGTTGCACTTTGATCAACCTTTCCAACAAACTCAGCATTAATAGCCCCTATTAAATCGTTATTATTTTCCAGTATGGAGTCAATAACATTTTCGATTTCCTCGTATACTCCGCCGTCATAAGTGTGCACAATGTGTTCCCTTAGCTTAAATATGCATTTAAGCTTCTTTTCTTTGGTGTCAGCTTCTAGGGAGGTTTTTAAATCTTCCTTAAGGTTTTGCAGTTCAGCGACTGAACCAATTTTTTCTAAAGCATTTTCCACAGTCTCTTGAACAGTTTGTTGCTGTAGTTTATATTCCGTAGCAATAATTTGCACAAGATCGTCAAACATTGCTGGCATATTTTCCAATTCTTGTAAAATTTCCAAAGCATCATTAATTTTATTCGCTTTAAGATTGTTCGCCAATTGTGTTAATTTCTTAGAATTCACTTCATTGGGTTTAAACTTAAAGACCTCATCAGAGGACTCATTTAATTGCAAAACAGCATTCTTAAGTTTTTCAAAACCATCTGTAGAGGGCTTTAGAGATTCTGGGTTGTTTTGATAGATCGTGTGTACTTCCGCGTTAATTTGTTTTAAACTTAAAGCCAGCTTTTGTAAAACATTCGATTTAGTGGGTACAGCATTAAGAAATTCTTCAACTTTTTCTATGTTTGGTTTAATCGCTTGTATCGAATCATATAAAATGGACTTGCGTAGCTTTTCACTGCCATTCAAAATTTGTATAAAAGCCTTATTTAGATTTTGGAAAATATTGGCCACATCTGCATCAGGTTGATCAATACGGACTGCATAATTTACGAGTTCTTTTGTTTTAAAAATAGGCAGGAATAAACGATCTTCAATAGTATTGGGGGAAACGGATTCAATAGCTGCTTGCAATTCCTTAAGATTTTCCACAACGGATTTCGCAAATTCTAAAGTGCTGGGTTTTAAACTTTTTTCGGTTATAATTGTTTCAATAAATTCCCGTGAATCATTTATGATTTGCAACATATCGACTTCGTAAGTTGAGAATTGTTTTTGTTGTTCTGATTTATCAGCTTTTTTAGCTGCAATAGAATCGATCTTTTGAATATCTAGTTCAGTAATATCCATGTTCTTAACGGCTTCCATTTTTATTTCAAGTTCTTTTAATAGCCCCGTTAACGTATCGATTATTTCATCTTGTTCCACAACAGAACTGTCTTGGGTTTGTAATTTACTTTCAACTTGAACCAAAATATTCTTTAATTTTTCCACTGTGATTTCATTTTGTTGCATGAATAATTGCATCAAAGAATTATTCTGAACAAGACCTTCATGGATTTCGGTTAGGAATAGTTGAGCCGCATTGACATTATCCAAAAGTATTTTTAATTGCTGCTGAGCACTTGTACTACGCTCATTGTCTGCGTTAAGCATTATCGTGATTTCCCTCAATTCGGGAGTTAGGTAATCAATCTCTTGCAGTAGTTCAATGACTCTCAAGTTGCCCTCGTTATTTTCAATAAAATCGTAAATGGCTACAAAAATATTTTGTGCTTTAAGTAGCAAGGGCGACATTTCACTGGGTACCTTTTCGCTGATATCATTAAGTGCTCTGAAGGCGGTCATAACCTGCGTCTGCAGTTGCACCATAATACTGGCAGACGTTTCCACATCTGTCTTGTTTAGCTTGCTTATTACGTCTACGGTTTCCATAAGATTTCTAAGTGGCTCTATTAGATTATCGAATTGGGCTTGGCTATGGCCTTGTAAACTTGCTACGATGAATTCGGATAAAGCCAAAACAATTTTCTCTTTCATTTCTAAAGCCAATTGCAATTCCAAAGAAGGCATGGCTTGCAACAAATCTTCAAAAGTTTTCTCTATGTCTTCCAAGCCCACATCTACATCTGTGGCTTCATAGGTGTGTACCAAGCATTCTTTGAGCCTGAACATAGTTTTGGCCACTTTATTTTCTTTTGCAATCAAATCTTCTGTCTTTTCACCCGATTTCAATAGATTGCTCTCCATATTCTGTAAATCTTTTTTCAATTCTTCCATTATATCTTCTAAACTGGAAACATCCAAAGTTTGAAGATTTTTGGTTGTGTTCAGACACTGTTCGATTTGTTTAATGCCTCCTTTCACACAATCTTTCAAGTCGAATGTTTTTACTTCCACTAAGTGTGATTTAGCCTGCTCTGTAGATTTCATTTCAGATGCCGTTTGCAGTTCAGCTTGAGACTTTATATTGGAAATGTCAAAAGTGGAAATATCCTCTAGATTTTCAAATACTTGAGCATCGCAATTTTCACAATATTTTAAAAGATTAAAAAGTACCTTTGATTTTTCTTTAGCAGCTTTCAATTGTGGACACTCTTCTAACGAACCATAAACCTGTTCCGGGCTCATGTTTAGGAGAGCTTCTTTGATGCTTAACAAAGGTTTTGCCCAGGTTTTTAGTAACTCCACATTTGATTGTTCGCTTAGGTCGGACATTTGGGAGAGCAAAACATTTTCTTCTGTACATACAATGGCTTTCTCCAACTCTCTCAGTGGTTGTACAATTTCCTTAAGATGTGAAAACGTTTGTGTATCAGCCAATGATTCTAAAGCTTCTAAGGCTTGATGTTCCTGTACTGTCAAAACGTAAGATTTTAAACTTTGCAGCATTTTTGCTGATGTCATGCTGACTTGGGAAAGTGTGTTCATGGTTCGCACTTGTTCTAATTCCTGAGTATAAAATATTTTAACACCCTCGACCAACTCCTTCAGAGGTTGAGCCAAAGTTTTTAATTCGGAAATTTCATCTCCACTGAAGTCCTTAACATTGTAGTTGTCGATATATTCCTGGATTTGAAGAGCGCAATTCTCGAAACTGCAAACAGCCTCGGCCATTGTGCGTAGATCGGTACATTCCGATGCAGAGTCAACTACATCTAAAACATGAGGCTGTAGAGTTTGTTCCAAACAGTGTTTTATGTCTTCCATTTTGTGTACAGCAGCATTAATGTGATCAACTGTTTCGATCCTCAATGAACCCATATCGTAATCATTGCAATGAGCCAATACAGTTGCAATACTATTTTTCAATTGACCCAAAAGTTCTTCTACTTGCACCTTTTTATCCTCAAATGATTTCAAAGGACCGGTAGTTAAGGGGCTAATAGAATCGCGTGGTAACGATTCTGCTGCCGATTTTAAAGCCGATACTTCCTCCAAAGTAGACATTTCTTCTGATGTTCCCTCAGCTACAAGTTTGGGCAACAGATTCTCCAAGTTCACCAGCGCTTTGTTAAATAATTCTATTACAGTCTCATATGATTTAGTTAATATTAAGGTGCTCTCAACTTCCATTTGATCGATGGTGGCCTTTAATTCCTCAAAATCGTTGCGACATCGGATGTAGAAAGCCTTATTGAAGTCCTTTTTATTTTTAATGGTTTTTAAGCTCTCTAAGGAAGTATTTAAGCATTTCATGGCTTTAATAGAGTTGCGTATAGCATCCAATAAAGACTTAAGGGACGTCTTATCTGTTTCTTCAATTCCCTTTTCATTAAGCTCCATAATTATCTGTTCGAAATGCTTGGATAGGTCGGCCATATAATCTCTGAGTTTGTCATCAAAATATGGCGAATTTTGTAAATTTGCTAGCAATACGCACAAGTTCTTTATGCACTTAACGTTTTCCTCCAATTCGATTTTCATTTCCATTTCTTGTCTCATGGTCAAAAACAGATGATTGTCCTTTAGTGCTTGCTCTTCATCCAAAGCAATTTCTTTTTGTATATTCTTTAATTCATTCTCTTCAATATTAATTTCAATTGTTTTTATTAGATTGGCAATCTGTTCTAGAGTTTCTTTAACATCGGAGTTTTGCTGTGAGGCCGATAGCTGTAAAATGCCTTGACTTATTTTTACTCTATCATTCAAACTATGTAAGGGATCTGCTAAGTCCGTTAGAGAACCTGTTATAGATTTTTGTTCAATCTGCCTCATGCAATAATTTAATTCGTCAATAGGCTTCTTTATATTCTCCAAAATATTGAAATGGTATTTATCTATGTCTTTATCGATAACTTGACTAATCAGAGAAGAAATCTCTTCTTTTAGTTTGAGCAGACTGGTAGATACGTTCTCGGGCAAACGAGAGATGACATGGTCTATGTTTGTTTCTAAATGCAAAACCGCTTGAGCCAATGATTGTAAAAGTTTCTTAAGATCGTCTGTGTCCATAAACTGATCATCAGTGATTTGGCCCGTCAATATGTCCTGACTCAATTGAGCCAAACCATTTTGGATTTCTTGCAATGGCGGTACCATCGATTCCACTGTGGTAACTGTCAGTTTTCCAGCTTCTATATTATGCGATGGTTGTCGTTCGATAATTTCCAAACCTTTATTCAACTCAAACAAGGGTGGTGAAACAATGTCCAGTATGGCCATATCGATCTTTTGTTCAACACTACTACTGCCTGTTGCAGCACCAATTTTACTTTCAATTTGTTTAACCACTAACTGCAGATCGTTAATAGGCTCCACCAAATTCAATATAATTTTTTCATGAACCTTTTTATAAATCTCTTCATCCGTTTCCTCCAAAGTCAATTCATTTTCAACCTTTTCTAAGGACTGTTGAATATTAAGAACGGGCTCGAAAATTAATTTTACCGATTCTGCAAGTTTTGGCAAATTGACCTCAGCTATTTTCGCGAAGGGCAAAGGCTCGGGTACATCTTGCAATTTGGCCACGGTTTCGGTAAAATGCTTTGTAGCCTCGATTTCTTGGGCTTCCTGTAGTAAGGCTTGCGATTTTATAGTACCTTTGGTTATTTCTAAACCCTGTTTAATATCATCAACGGTCATTACTAAATGAGACTTCAGTGGATCATTTTCAAAAAGTGTTGAAATATTTTTCATTTCATCCAAGGCTTTCATCATGTGATCTGCTATGCTATCTATGATGCAAACACTGGTTCTTTGTATTAAAGTTGTACCCGTTTCATCAATTTCCACGCACTTTTCAATGACTTGTAAAGCAATGTGAAGATTGCGTACATCATCCTTCATGGTTTCGAATAAAACATCCAGAGGTGTTTCTCCCGAGTACACTTTTAATTTACTCTGAATTTGATTGAGTGGCTCTATGACATTCTTTATAATGCCAATACTTTGATCAGCTGAAGCTGGTGTCATCAACAGGACAGACTGGTTAATTACTTCACTTTCGACTGCATTCAAGTGACCGTCCAATACTTTCAAGAGTTTGGCCAGCGGTAATAAAGCTTTTATGTTCTTTTCAATATCAGCTTCATTTGTGACAATCTTCAGCGGTTTATCGGTTGTTACTTTTAGCCCATCCCCCGCTGCCCCTGAAATATCTTGAAGTTGAGCTTCATTCTCAGTTGTTTTTGAGGATTCACTGTCGGTCTGCTTTTTGCCTCTTTTACGGGCAGGAGCCTGTATAGATTCAGCTAGTGATTGATTATCTAAAGAATCAATTTTCGACATTTGAGCACTGGCAAATGTTTGCAATTCTGATGTGTTTTCCTCTGCACTTGCATCTGATGCTTTAGATAAACTATAGAATTCGTCTGTTTCCGTTGGTTTCGATTTTTTCCGCTTTCTAATGGGAGCCGTCAGTGAAAGCTCTTCTTCCATTTTATCAAATGAATCTCTAGCATAGTCTTCTGTTTGTTTATCAAATATCTCTTCCTCGTTTATAGATGAGCCATGTATAGTTATTTCGTTTATTGATATATCATCCATGCCAGCTTCCGTACGTAAATCTTCCTCATGCGAGAAGTATTCCGGGGAAATATCAATTACTACTGCTTCCATAAGTAATTTTCCAGATTGTGACGTTTCTTTAACAAATCTTAGAGGCGGTAATTCAACTACGTTGTGTTCGGTAACGTGTTCCGAAATTTGATCGGCATACATTTCGACAATTTTTAAGGCTTCCTCCTCAGTCAAGTCGGGAGTCTCATATAACGACACTGATACCTCTTTGCCATCAAATGAAAATGAAACATCACCCTTGTCCGTAATTGTTATATCTCCTTGAGGTGTTTCATACAGTTGAGAAGTATGTTCCTCCTGGATAGTAGAAAGCGAAAAGTTTCTCTGCAACTCACGTTGTTGTTGTGTTTCTTGTTTCGAATAGTCATCTTCAAAGCCCAACAAAGCAGCTGAGCTAGCCACGATTCCCATGCAGTTACGCGCCTCGCAGGTATAAGTCCCCAAACAGCATGTGCCATCTTGCCCAGATATAATCTTATGTATATCGCCTGGTTTTAGTTCAACACCATCTTTATACCATTTCAATATTGGCTGAGGAACGCCTATAACTTTGCACTCCAAATTTACGGCGCCCTCTTCAGTCAACACTGCCCGCAAACATTCCAAAAATCGAGGTTTCTTAAAATGCCTTGGAATTTGTAATTTTAAAAAGCACGAAGTTACTGTAGTGCCAAAATCATTTACAGCTACACATTTCCATTCCGCTTGATCTATAAACTCCACACATCTTATATCCAAATGCCAATTGTCTTCCTCACCGCGATAGTGATTATAGCGTTCAGTGTTTTCTATAGGCAATTCATCACGGAACCATGATAATAACGGATCCGGCGTAGCCTGAACTTTGACAGTAAATTGAAAGGGTTCATTTATTTTAGTTTCTTGCGATTTCAGACCCTGTAAGAATTTCGGAGGTTGTGATGTTGTTGCAGCAAAAGTAAGACGTTCTTCGTCGTTTAGTTGACTCTGTATATCCTCTACTGTTAAAACTGCAATGCTGCTGGTCTCGCCCATGCAATTCTTTGCTACACAACAATAAGTGCCCAGAGAATTTGTGCCAGTCAATTGATATACATCGCCCGGTTTCAGTTCTTGACCATCTTTGAACCATTTCAGCTGTGGTGTAGGAAAACCAACAACTTTACACTCAAAGGAAACTAAACCTTCATCAGTTAAAACAGCTCGAAGACTTTCCATAAAACGAGGCTTACGGTAATTCTTAGGAACTTGAATAATAAATAAATACAATTAATTTCCTTCGATTACTGAAGCACTCCTCGTATGAATCCAATGAAAATCGGTACCAACTTACTACAGTTAAGTAGCAAAAATAAGATTTTACTTTGACCCATATAAAGACAATATTATTGACTTGTTATTGACCAAAAAAAATAAAATAAAACGATTGTCGTTGGATTCAATTTGATTTGTGATTTGTATAAAACATAAGTTCTACTGATTTTCATTAAATTCGAAGAGCTTATTAACAATATTTCATTGTATAAATTTCTTGTTTCCATTGTATAAATTTTATCACACTTACTTTCCATATCTACCGTACATGATGAAATTCCCACACATCCTTCTTCGTTTGTAACGACACATTTCCATTCGCCATCATCACAAGCTTCAGAAGGTTTAACTTCAATCATATATACACCCAAACCATCTTCAATATATTTATAACGATCGCCCGTATCAACACGACCATTTTTATTGTACCATACTACACTTTGAGGCCATGGTGGTACAGCCACTGAAATTCGAAAATTAAAATTGGGTGAAAAGAGTGAATAAAATAAATAAATAAAATTACACTCAATTGTCTAATTAATATATGTATGTATGTATGCATACATACTATGTATATACAAATAATTGAGTATACATACATATGTAACACATGCTGAGAGTATACTTATTCGATTTGTTTTGATTTTTAAATTCGCAAACATTCTCTCATTTGTTTACATATTTTTTACGGTTTCTATTCGTTCGATATGTATGTGTACATAGTTGACCTGCCTCACTATGCTCGGTATTCCCAACATTCAATTCAGTTCAAGTTTGTTTACACTGAATACCGGCAATTCTTTTACTTCTCAGCCACAATGACGCGAGATTTTCTTTTTGCCGATGGTTGGCTCATGGCCAAAAATGTCAGAACCACAACAAATTAAATGAAATCAACACATTCTGTACTCACTCACCTTGGCATCCGAGTATAATTGTATCACCAATGCGAACATTCGCGTTCTTCAATTCGTTCGTAAAAATCGGCGGGGGAGCTGTATTTGTCGCACTAAAGAAAAGAGTAAAGAAGAGTGTTATTAGAGAGCACATCCATCTCGAGAGAAATTTATAATGCAACAAGATTTACCTATCAGCTGGTTTTAGTGAACCCTCTCTACTGCCGCGTCCCACCACGTGCAGTTTTGAACTCGAATATGATTTACCCACACAATTAACAGCCTCACAAGTGTAGGTGCCCAGCGAAGTGGGATCGTCAGCATTAGCCGTGAGAGCAAATACATCACCGGCCTTTATCTCTTTGGAATCTTTGAACCAACGTAATTGCGGTGTAGGTACACCTACTACTTTGCATTCCAGCGATACCGTACCCTGTTGGTTAAGTATCGCTCTCAATTCTTCAATAAACTCGGGAGCCTTGTAGGCCTTTGGTACAATTACGCTTAAATGCGATATACAAGAATTCCGGCCACTAAAGTTCTCTGCCATGACCATCCACTGACCGCCATCTTCCAATATCACAGGACTTATTTCCAGATAGTAAAAAGTTCCCTCATGCACCTGTTTAATACGATCATTTTCGCATATTCGACGATCATTACGGAACCATGTAAGCTACAATAAAAAAAAACAACTTATTTTTCAATACCTTATACTACATACTCGCACAATACTACGCCTTATATATGTATTTATTTCTGCGTCACTTACCTTTACATCTGTTGAACTACGTATCTCTGCTATGAGTCTGGTGCTCGAACCCACTCTGACTTGTAAATCAACTAAGCGCCTTAAAAATATCGGCGGATCATCGCCCGTAGATCTGTCTTCAACTATTAGTTGTACATCTTTTCGTATGACATCGTTGCCTTTTGTTCTAGCAAAAAGCGTATAGTGACCGGCATCTTCACGTTGAACATGCTCAACGGCCAATTGAACCGCATTACTTGTCTTTGTAATGCGAAACCGATCCGAATTATATATGGGTATTTCGCCACGACTCCTGTAAAAAACAATAACACCACATTGTTATAAATTTATTTACGAAAATAATGTTATGATTATATGGTCCCTACATTTGAACTTCTTCTTCGCAACCATTCAGTAAATAATACCGAAAACCATATAAAATTTTAAATTTGATCCTGACAAATTCTTCTAATCTAACGAAATATTCGACTTGACAATATTACACATGCTCATACATATATAAAACTTCTACACGCACATATTGAATACGCAAATAGAGAGATACGACAGTTAGATGGATTTCTTTTTTCACAGATAGAAAGATAAGTAGATTGATGTACATACATATGTCTATGCATATAAGGTAAGGGAAAAGACAATGTTACCGAGTAAATAAATACTAAAAACCATTCCCCACAGTAAATACAAACTTGACTTCGAATAATGTTCAATGTTCTATAAAAGAATAGGTATATAGGTGCGCGGTCGAATATTTTTATTTTAAAAAATCGAAGAGTTGGACGATATAACAAGAAAATTCAAGAAATTTTACTTTTACCACCAGTGTGACAGTATTTGTTTGAAAGAATTATCTACAATAACAAATAAAACACTCGGATCTTTACTTTGTTCCACGTCTTACGTTTTAGAACGATAACATTGAGAATTCAATAAAAATTATTTTTTGAGAAATTTTATTGGGAAATCAATGAAAGCTCTTCTTTTTCCTTTTCATTTTGCTGTGCGCTTATATATTTTGTCTTTAAACTAGTAAATTAGAAATTAGTAAAGGGCCTTTTTCTGTAAGATGAATGGTTTAAGAAGAATCGTTGTAAGGGTTGTAATGACCAATTAAGTAAGAAAGTAAATTTGCTATTGCTTTTCTATACAAAGTAAATATTTCTTTCAATAGCATATAATATTTAGTTGATATATTAAAATTTGAAAGACACATTTGAAAACATAGAGAATGACTATCATATACTTTAGTATAATAACATATGTATGTACATACGTATATAAAAACATATGTATATGTATAATAAAACATAAAAAAATCCTTTTACCTTTTTCGATATATTGAAGAGGACGTGGAGAGTGTGCCATGATAATTTTTATAATCGGTGCATTTACAACACTTTGAACAACCGTTGCCCATTGTGTTAGATTCTTATATTATTTTTCGTATTATTATAATAATTATTTAATAAATTAACAAATGTTCGCTTAATTATTAATATATGTATTTAATTAAGAAATATGTATGTACATATGTATAGTTATAGTGAATTTTCATTTGGCTTAAGTATGTATTTGGAATGAAAAGTGTTCTTTCATATCGTTAAAACATCATACACATAACAAGTGCTTGGCATATTATGCATTAATTCTTTTTATTATTTTCAATTTTAATATTTCAATATCCTTCTACGAAAGATATCTGCGGGCATACCATATTTCGTATTTTATTTATGCTTACAATACATCAAATCTTTACAATACAATAAGATAAACAGCATTCACCCATCATTTATCATGTTATAGAGCTGATTCAATAATAATGTCAAGTGTTTATGCTCAAAATTAGTCATATTGTTACAATAATATGTATAAGAAAATAAAAAATAAAGAAATTATTGCCTGTTTTATAAAACAAATGATTGAATTTTTTGCCAAAATTGATTTAACATACTTAAGTAGTATAATTTTTATGTTTAACTTTTATTCTAATACTACGAGTAAGTGTTGCTAAATTGTTAGAAACAATAGTCTTTATTTCATTTATCTCATACAAAGATACACTGAATCAACACGCCATATAATGCATATTCCCATTCATATCAAATACTATATGCGTTATAACAATCAATTTTTACAAGAGGTTGTTTTAGGTTAGGTTTCCATTCCTTCTATATTTATATTCCTGCAATCTTAAATCTAATTGTTGACAATAGTTTCTCACTTGTAGATTTATTCCCTAACAAGATGAGGTTACGGCACACAATTAAGCGATGTGAAGAGCAACCTTTTCATTGATCATAGACGTTTGGACCACCAAGAGGTTATTTTGGTGGAACGCAATTCTGCACTTTTTTGCAAAGGTGATCGCATAGGAAAAATGGCGATCCGCCAGATGATCTAACTTAACAACTTAATGAGTTTCGGTACAGTAGAGCAACTAGTAACTCATTCCCCGTCAATCCCAGCGGAACACACAACAATGACCTATAATGGCTTGGTTACCATTTACTCTATTCGTCCACAACAGTTTTATGCAAATCATGATTTTTGATGACTACTTATTATTCGTATCTGAATCAGCAGCGGTTCGCAAATACAAATTCAGTACAGGAGCTTTGTTATTCCAATATCGAAATTCATAAAAGAATCTTACTGCAGAAAACTCTCCATAAAAATGTTATCCGGACAAATATTTTGTTTGAACAACATGGTTGTATCCGTCTCGTCAATGAAATTGTTAACCAACAATTCTTAGCGAATTACCTTTCCCGTTAAATAGATTAACAAAGAAATGTCTTTCCCGTTTCATTTCTAAATAGTTACAGATATTGGACAACCAAAGCAAAGGATTATCAAAAAAAAAAAAAAAAATACTGTAACATTTTGTTTATTTATTTAAATATTCATTCATTTCATTCATTCTATTTTCATATTCTCTAAATGTTGTTGGCATATTAAATTTATAAACATACTGCTTGCTATGTAACTAAAATTGAACCTCGATTATTCGGACCACTATTAAGTGATAAGTTGCTCGCTTTTTTATGTCTCTTTCATCCATTAATACATCATTTTCATGTACCTATTCACAAACTAAGGTGTTTGACCTTAAATTGAACTCAATAGAAGAAAAGGAGCGTGCTCTTGTAGTCTGTTATAATTCAAAAAAACATGCAGAAAACATATCTTACATTAAACATGCAATGTTTCAAATAGAAACGAATTTAGTCTATGAAGTGGAAGTGAATCTACTAAAGAAGAAAGATTTAAAATACACTCAGTATGGTTGTTGGAGTCTATACTGGACTTTGCACTATGTACACTCATGTGAGGCACATTGGCCTTGGACACAAGAACAATTAAACTGTAGAGATGTGCAAAAGGAGGAAACTGTTATTCACCTATTGGGTACATGCCCACCACAATGTATCACTAATAGACATTAATAGTATAAGTCATCAGAAACTGCGAATGGTTCCGTGACTATCTCAACCTCTATCTAACTACCTATCAGTTTTACTTATATGGTATTTATATAAACTATAATGGTAACAGCCGTTATGACTGTGATGTATTAGCCTTCAAAAATATTGAAAAACCGAGTATATATTCCGTGTGACTGCAACAATTCAATAATTTCAAGGGGAGAGCCTTGGAAGTGTCTTAGCTCCACAAAATACTCGAGTTGCGTATGATACCTTAAATTACATATGTTTGGTTAATTACAGGCGTTACTCAATTTACAGTCTTCTAATAAACAACTGTTCCAGCAGCATGTCTCGAGACTCTAATTAAATGGAATCGGTCAATTGCCGGGTCAACGTATAGGCCATTGGTCTATAGTCAGTCATGTGTTATATACAAACATATACACATATATGTACATATTTTTTACATGCACTTTTCTAATATATTGAATTTATTTTGAGTTAGCCAAATCATCGAGGTTCAACTGTATTTAAAATAGAAAAACAATTATTTTTGCAAAGCCACTAAAACTTTCCGAAGGATGTAATTGTGTTGTACGAATTTCCATGAACTGAGATAAAATAATTGTTTATATTGAAGATACATTTTATTGTTTAATTTAAAACTTTAATGTAAACAATTTGAATTTATTTATCATAGTATTATAGTTTTTTTTTTTATTATATTCTATTTGACTACTTGTTTCTGTGAAAAAAATTGGCTTATAAAACAGACATTCGTTAAAAATGTAGGTTTTTTTTAATATTTTTTGTATAATAAACATAAATAAAAATGCCAAAACGAAAGGTATTTTTTAAGTAAAATTTAAATTTGTTTCTGTTATTTTTAATTTTTCAGTTTTTCTTTTTTATTTGTCATTTAATTTTGTTGTTTATTTTTTTTTTTTTTGCAATTCGGTTATTTTTAAAATGCTTTTCATCTCATATGAAAAACAAGAGATTTTCCACGCATATGCATGGTTTTATTTATATTTCGGTTGTTTTATTTTTTTATTTCTAATTTTTTGTTTTTATTATGTAGACTTTGCTAATAATTTGTTGTTCTCTTTAATTTTTTTCTTTTTTTTATGTATTCAAACGTTAGAATTTCCTTTCGATTTAATATTATACGAAACCGAAGCAGTGACGATATTGTCGTTCTTCTAATTTTTGTGATTTTTTTCTGTGTTTTTTTAAGAAATTGTTCATTTTCAAATTTAGACAAAATTTTTATTATGTAACAAAAAAGAATTAAACTTTACACATTTCGTATTCATAAAACAATACAATGTAAAAATTATTATTATTTTGCTTTTTAATTTAATTTTCTTCTTTTTTATTTCAATTAGATTTGACAGGCATTGTAATGGTGAATTCGAATACATATTTCTTTGCTGTTTTGGTTTTTACTTATTATTTGCCTATTATTTCAACACAAATTTTATAGTTTTTATTTATTTATTTTTTTTTTATATATATACACATACTTATTTATTTTCTTTTGTTTTGTATAAACAATCATCAATTTACACTATATAAATTTCATTGGATTAATAACAGATGATTATTATTTCAAATTTAATTTTATTTTTATAAATTTTTTTTATTTTTATTTATTTGTTTAAATTTAAATAAATTTCTTTGTTATTATTTCAATCAAACACTTTTAATTTTTCTGTAGAATTTCTAAATATTTTATATTCGATTATATTTCGTTTGCTGACTGCTATTATTTCAATTTATTAACAAAAAATTTCGAAATCATTTCACATAAAAAAGCACCAAAAAAATTCTATAATTTCTAATAATTTATTTCAAATTTTTTTTGTGGTTGGACAACGGTTAGTTCTTGTTAAGGCGATCGTCAAAGTTAAACTGTCGTTAGATTTTCTCAATCTTCTTAAGCACCCACAAATTTTTAACAAACCATTCATTCATTCATTCATTTATTCTCTTGGCGCAGCTAATTTTTTGAAAAATTTTATGCGCATTTTACAAAATATTCTCAATATTTGAGTATAGAAAAAAAGAAAATACAATATATTCATTTCATTAAATAGCCAGCACAACAGTTTAGAATACTGTGTCCATATGGTGTCCCCTGTATTTTAATGAAATCATCTTTAGAGGGCTATGAGTTATTCTTAATACACTTGCAGATGCCGATGCCCAAATGAGACTAAAGAATTTTCTATAATTTGGAAATATTTTTACCAAAAATTACATGAAATATTTCCAAATTGTCTGAATTGTTTAGTTTTCGTGGGATTTAAAACGCATGAAAAAAAATGTTTAAATTAAAATATTCTAAATACATACATACATACATGTTTCATTACTATTTGTATTTCCTTTGGCATTAATCTTTGGTATTTTGTTATCTTTTATGAACTATATTGATGCATCAGTTATATTCCATGCTCGAGGAAACTAATTTGAAAAACGACAATAATTAAATAAATTCTAGTCGTGTCTGACCGTATAAACAAGTAGAAGTAGAATAAATATTCATACACTGAATTTACTAAATTTATATACTATTTAGGCATATGAGATTATCATTTTCAAAATGCTGATAAATATTTATAACAGTATTTCTTTTTTATTATAATTGATCCATAATATCAAAATTTAAAAAACATTTCGTAGTACCAATGCGGCAAACGGCTCAACTAGGTTTACCGAAAGTAAATTATATTTGATAGAAAGTAAGCTTTCAAGCATGAGACATAAGTCTGTATATAATTAGTACGATCATAATACTTATAATCATCAGCATTTCTATGCACTCCGATTAGGCTTTTTAAGAACATGTTGCTATGTGATCGATGATATTCCGACGATATTCCTCTTCCCTTCCAAAGGTATAATATACAATTTGCCGACTTGCGAATCGCGTTATTAATATACTCTTACCGTCTATGATGACGTAGAGTAGAATTTCATATTTTTCATATAAAGTTTAAATTATGCTTCGCAACAATCTAATATTTGTATTAATTTTCCGTTCAGAAATCGGTTAATTTTCTTTCCGACTTGACGTGTAAAATGTGTGTTATTTTGACTCAATATATTTTTGGCATAGTTTCAACTCATAAATTCATCTGTATAGTTTTGCTTTTGTAATATTTTCATTTTTCAACAAGAGAAATGTTCAAATTTCCTTTCTTTCTATACCAAAAAGCAAAACAAAAAGAACAACGACCAATTAAATAATTGTATACTCCGTCATCAATCTTAATTTAAATTTAAGGTCTTTTATTTTGATGGCGTATGCTGAAAACTTTTTTGAATTTTTGGGACTACACCGAGGATCAGTAATTAAAATTTGTCTCGCATACAGAAAATGCAAGTCATAAAAATTGTTGACGCACATAAGTATATAGTAGTAGACGTTGATAAAATAATGAATCTATCTTAAAATTTTGCCCATAGATAGGTGATAATCTAAATTATAAACATGCGTGTACAATACGAATACGGGTATGGTACATTGGTGTTGATATTGTCAAAGTAGTTAAATCAACGTCTTGGTTATTCTTAAGAGTACTTACCATTCAAAGTCTAAAGGTAATATATCAGCTTCATTTTCATCGGCATCGATTTTGACAAAAAATGTCGCTCGTTCGTTTGGCATACATCGTATTAGCGAACTTGAATTTTCGCTAAAGGTTATTTTCGGAGGTTTGTGATTTCTTTGTCCTTCGTCAACCCCGTGAGGAACAATATGAAAATCTATAATGAAAATAATTTTAAAATGTTGTAGACAAAAATTATAATTGAGCATTCCATAGAGAGTACAATAAAATTAAATTCATAATTAATACATTATAATATAATAATATAATATTGCAAAAGACCATCTGACTGATGATTTATGAAGCATATTATACCAGAATCTATTTCCTGAAAAAGTTATACTTAATTTATTTCTTTCACCTCAGACTTAGAGGGATTTCGACAAAATTATTAATATATTCACCTATGAAGCCAAGGTGGTTGCATACAATCAAGTTCTAAATCTGTATACTATCTAATCTACGCTAATTTTTAATTATTTTTAAGATAAATACGCTTTCTATTTCTTTTATTATCTGAATGCAAAACACGAAATACATAAATTATGTTGAACTCTGTATATTTTGAACACAATTTAAATTTGATTGAATGCTGTGTCTGCGACTTTTTAAAAATAGCTCTTCTATTTCGTCTGTCAAAACCATCTAGACAAAATTACGTACAAAAATTAATTTAAACATACATTAATTTACAGAAATGTATGTAAATACATATAATTGCTTTTTTAGATACCAATAAACCGGATATCAAAATTCGTTTCATTGTTAATTTAGGATGGAACAGAATACGACATCAACTTCAAATGCTGTAATTTATTTATTTTAATTTATTACACAAACAACAACAATTATATATATTATATAATTATTTATTATATATATTTATTTATTATACGATAGTTATTCTCTCCAAAAACAGGGGTTTGCATACAAAATACATCGAATTTCATGAAAATATGGTAACATCGTTGGGTGTTTATGGGGGATTAATTTGAGAGAGTGAGCGTTTTTATCGCTGTCAAAATAAAATAGAATCTATCATACAACCGCTTTCAATGATAGCCTTAAACGTCAATTAGGAACTCTAAAACCTTACAACAGTTTAATAAGGAGGCAAAATCTCAAAATGTTATTCATAAATCAACATTAGCGCCACAATACAACATTAGCACCATAAACGTTAACGTTGGTCTATGTATGTACTTAAATTGATGTTTGTATTGTTTGTTGTGAGAAAAAGCAATCTTAACATACAAATTTTCCTGCTAAAAGTAGAAAAATATAATGAATGTGATAAACTTAATTGCTACAATCGGTAAGTTTATTAAAAATACATTTTATAACACATTGAAATCAAATTTAATACAATTCAGATACTATTGCCCAATTGACAAGACTTCCGAAAACATTTCATGAGAGAACTGATCCATTTCTTATGCCGGATGATCAATTTAAAGCAAGGTATCGCTTTAATAAAAGAAGCGTTGAAAAAATCACTAAAATGATTAAAGCCGACATTGAGCTAAATAGCCGGGGATATGGAACTTCAGCCCAGTTGCAGGTGTTGGTGGCTTTACATTGTTGGGGCCAAAGAAAGGTAAATATAAAATGTAATTATAATAATATTGTGCCCTTAAAAAAGTTGTTAGATTCAAGATGCTGCAGCAGATCTTCATGGCTTATCTCAGCCAACAGTATGCAGAATTTGCGCTAGAGTTGCACAAGCATTAACACGCTTGGCAAAAACGAAAATTCAAATGCCTCAGTCAACCATGGAGGAACAAACAGTAATGAGGGACTTTATTATACTTAAAAACTTCCCTGGAGTTATTGGCGCCATTGATGAAACTCACATAAAAATCAAAAGAACCGGAGGCGAGGAGGATTTGTCCAAATACTACCTTAATTGCAATGGATACTATCCTCTTAACGTTCAGGTAATCTTTTGATAAAAATTATTTCTAAATGTAACCGAGCAATATATTTCGGGTATAAATTTTAAGGTGGTTTGTGACGCTAAACTTATTATAAGAGATGTGGAAGCTAGATGGAAAGATAGTACTGAGGACTGTCGAATTTTTAACCAATCAACCATAAAACAACGTTTTGAAAACCATGAATTCATTGGTCGAATATTAGGTGACTCGGGATATAAATTGCGGCCATATTTATTTACTCCATTGTTACGGCCACAAAACGATAAGGAAAACAAATATAACATTGCCCATATGGCCACTAGAAAGCCAGTTGAAGATTGTTTAACGATTTGGAGGAAGCGATTTCGGAGTTTACTAGATGGATTGAGAGTTAATCTGGACAACGCAAAAACCTTAATCATTGCCTTAGCCGTCCTCCATAATATTGCTATCGAAGAGAATGATACAGTTCCAGGTAAGAAGTGCTCAACTTGTGTTTACTGCGATCATTTAAATTTTCTTTTTTTAACTCAATCGAGTTGTAATTTTAAAAAGTAATATATTTCATAGTTTTAATTTTGTTTTTTACATTTTTTTATGATTTCGTATTTTATTTTGTCTGTATATATTATAAAAAATATACGTAATTCCATCGTCTCATAGGAAAATTTTATACAACTTATAGCGCTTTTCTTAACCACTATCTGTACAAAATTTCAGATGATGATCATGGATTGGAAAAGATGGAAGAGAAAATAGAAGAAAATAAAGTTTATAATTTTAATTACGATGTCGAAAATGATAAAGAAGATGAAAAAGCTGCAGTTGTTTTGAAAACTTTTATACAAGAACATTTTTTAAATTAATTAAAGTAATAAAAAAAAGTATCTGAAGTATTTGTAACTTTATATTAACTTTTTAT
Source organism: Sarcophaga subvicina (assembly GCA_936449025.2). Lineage (NCBI taxonomy): Eukaryota > Metazoa > Arthropoda > Insecta > Diptera > Sarcophagidae > Sarcophaga > Sarcophaga subvicina. Next base: position 2,240,580 of record OW388084.2, read on the forward strand.
ACGCTGTTTGAATTTCTGCATCTCTTATTCAAGTTACAAAGATGTGTATGTATGTACGTATATACATACAAGTTCATACAAACATATATATAAAAATAAAAATACATATGATTCAAAAGAAAAATAATAATTATACGTACTATTTCAAATCTTTTCTAAAAACAATTTCTTCTTTTTCAATATCTCGTATTCTAAATCGAGATTTCTTCCCCTTTTGCGTTCGTTTTCCATTTGTATTTGGTGGAGTTCCTCGATATTTTTCATTTGTATATCAGAAAGCATTTTTATTTTGCTTGCGGCAACATTTTGACTTGCAACAGGTTGCTTCTAAATTCCAATGTATAAATAACCAAAAGAAAAGTATATAATTTATAAATAGAAGCCCAAAGACGATTTCACTTTATGCAGTGGAAAAACAAGTCACTTGACAAAAATAGATTCAACTTACTTTTCTTTTCTGAATCTCTTTTGCTTCTCGATTTGTTTGTATTTCCGTCTCTGAAATCGAACTTATTTCCTCTAACGTTGTATGCATTTCTTCAGGGGTTAAATGTTCTGATAAATTTGTGGTCTAAAATATCCATTGATAATAAATAAAATTAACTGGCAAAATCAACAATATTGTTCAATTCTTATTGCAACATACATACATTGTCCTCTACCATTGCACCATTTTCTTCAAGTTTATCACAACTTGAGTGTTCCAGTGTGTGGAAGACCTAAAATCTTATTTAATTAACCGCAAAATTGCATATTTTTCAATTTTATTTCAACTCACATTGGGTTTAAACTCGATTTCATTGTCACCAACAATTATTTCATAGTCTGCTGGGATGTCTATTTTGGGTAATCTGATCTCTGACTGAGCAATCTTATTTCTATACGCAAAATGTTTTTTTCTTGCAACTATTTTTGTAAAGGTCCACTGTGCTCTGAGTTGAGTGACATTTCTCTTAGCGCCCTGGCACAACGCATTAAAGCTGAAATGATATCGTGGTTATAAGAGCATATTTAAGGAAGTATTGGATCCAACCTTTTTTCTATATCTTCCCAGGCTCGCTTTTTTTTAAGGTTCGTGGGTGTGTCGTTATTTTTGTCTTCTATTGCAGAAATTCTTTTCTTCACCAATTCCTTCAGCAAGAGCTGTTGTGCAAATATAGGAAAGAATGCTCATACAATTTATTCTCTTAATCCGTAACACAATAATTAATGCAAACCTTATCTTCCTGCGACCAATTGCTAGACCTTTTTCTCTTAGTTGCCATATTTATTAATTTATTAACATATTTTTAAATATTTTTGAATTTCAGTTCAAATAGCTGCACGTCTTACTTGCACTTTTAATAGAATCTTTTATCAAAATAAACGAATAAACAATGTAGTGATGTATAATTCACTATAACGTAGTTGGTACCTCAGTACTCAGTGCGGGTAATTGAATACTTTGTTAACGTTTACGACAAATTTGACACACACGCATACACATTAATTAAAACTCTCCCATTTTTTGATACAAAAATTTCAAAGAAAAACATCAACACTTGTTTTGAATATAAGCACACATATTTATCCATTGAATATTAATTGGATAACACATAAACCTGTAAACCGGTTAATCATTTAAAATTAATGGTAGAACACATTTTATTTTATCAGCGATTTTCTTACACTTTTAATTAAATAACCACATCACGCGGGTAATGTTAACGTACTGAAAATTGTCGTTACTCGTGTAAACAATACAAAGAGAGAATTGCCGTATGTTTATAGGAACTTAAGAAATTTGGCAGTTGATAACGGACATCTTGTTGTTAGTTGTCATTTATTCAGTCTAGTTTGTCAAACCGGTCAAACCATCATGGACGATCATAAACAACGACCATTCTGTTCGCTGAATGGGTACGTGAACAAATAAAATTTTCGCATTTGGGACGATACTAATCCATCACTGCTTAGAATTGATTTTTGGGATGGCAGTAACATCAGACATGTAGTTTCAACAAGACGGCGCTACGTGCCTTACATCCATGCCACATTGGATATTCTGCACGAGCGATTTGAGAGAATTATGTTGTGGCGGTCGAACGATTTGACCCCGTTAAACTTTTTCTTGTGTGGTTTTCTTAAGCCGATGGTGTATGCGAATAAGCCTCATATTGTGTTGGTTCCCAAAGCTAACATAATACATGCAATTGGTCAGGTTCAGCCTGATTTATGTGGCAAATCGGGAATATAGAATTAAAATAAATATTTTCATATGAAAATATTATTAATTACCTATAAACAATCGTTAAATTACAAATGATTTAAAGATTATTTTAAAAATTATATCTGCGTATGCAGCCCTTGTGCTGACCAGCTTCTTCCTGGTTTGGAGAAACTTGGTCAGTACAGGGACTGCGTTCACCTATAGCGTCACAGCGGGGCGCTATGCGTGCTCAAGTGAGCTTTTGGTATCAAAGCTACCATTCTGACCTAATCTAACCTATATCTGCCTTAAAAATGTACAAAAAGTTCATTCATCTTAAATAAAAACAAAAAATTAAAACAAAAATTGTTCTGACGACAGTGTTTAGTTTTGAATATATACGTACATATATAGTGTCGTGTAAACTATAAATACACATTTATACACATGTATTTATACATACATAAATGCTTGTACTCGTGAAAATACATTTAAAAAATTATATATATAAGCCCATAAACATTTTTGGGACTACAATGTAGTTCAAAAGAGGAATGAACTTTTATGCTAAAAATACCGAATAAAAAATTTCTTTTCAATAAAGTACAAGATCTTTTTCAAAAAATAATAAAATAATAATGTGTTGTTATAAACAAATATACATACATACATATATGCATAAAGGATATTATAGTTTGAAATGTAAACAATAATAGCCGGTGTGTTATCATAAATAATATTGTATATAGAATACATATATATAAATATAAATATATACATATATGTATATGCTAAAATCGGTACACATTTTTAGGAAATATTTAAAAAAAATAATAATCTGTCTGTGTAAAGAAATACTTTAGTGGCAGACTAGGTGACTCATCATCCCAAAATCTATACGATAAAGGGCAGAAACTTTCATTTGGGTCTGATTAAAATTCAGTATTATTGAAAATTACCAATTTAAATACGTAATACTATATAATAATAATATTTTTTTTTGTGTTTACCATATTAACAGACGTTCGTTTGAAATCAATCGTCTTACAGAAACGAGAGATAAAAACGAGCATAAATGTCCAGGTATAGACATGATGAAGTGGTACCTTTTTAAATCGTTTCTAGGTATTTTTGGATTGGTTTGAATATTAAAGAAAAAAAATATAATCTTTATTTAGTTTTAATTCAAAATGCCAGAAATAAGAAGAGCTAATAAAATTTATTATGTAGAGCACTTCACAAATAAATGATACTTATGTATCTATTTATTTAGGAATGCGATAGATGCTTTACATTCTACATACTTAATTTGTAAATTCAGATTTCCATTACGTTCATATCCCCTCTTTACGTTATAATCAATTAATGTTATGATAATGTCACATTATCTTAAGGATAGTATTGATAATTGTTGTGCACTCTCTTAATTCAGTCTGAATTCTTTAAACACTTGCACAATACTTAATGTGTTAGTCTTGTTGACATTATGAAATTAAGATATTCAGATCTATGTACACTTCAGTCTAGAACATTTTCTCAAGGTTAAACAATTTTAACTTTTATTTTAACTATCTATCGCATATAAACTTACAAATATCTCTCTGCTGAAGGTATTTTTCGTGAAAGGAACTCGATGTTTAGCTTCACGTGTTTTGACTATGTGTGAAGGAATCAGTCAGTCAGTTATAAAAATTATTAAAATATTAATAAAAAAATATTTCCAATATTTACAAAGCTATGAAATTAGTTAATTTCGAACAAAATAAATCTAATATGGCTTATTACTAAACAGATACTTTATAAAAATAAAATGTACTTGAACTAACCTGCTGCATTTTCAGTTATTGTTGATTCAGCTTTTTCTGCATTATTTACCATTGCATTGGCAGTAGAGGGTGATATTAAAGGGATTTCATTCGAATTCTCCATAGGTAACAATTTGCATACAAATATAACACAACATTAACAAACTTAACAAAAAAAAAAAACACTTTCGAACACTCTTCCTTTTTGTCGATTTAAAATATTTTCATTTATTTATTTATTTATTTTTATTTTGATGTCGTTTAAATTAAGTATAAATTGTGTAAGTATTTCTAAAATTTTTCACAAACGAATAAGACACACTTGATTTTAATTTAAAAAAATTAGGTACACTGTACGAACGTAGATTGCATTTAGAGAAAGAAATAATTTTCATTTAATAAATTCTTATTTTATACATACAGTTGTATGAATATGAATATGTATGTCTGTATGTTTTATATGTATTTATTTTCGAATATTTTAGAACACTTTAAAACATTTATTTGTATGCATGTATGTGTGTGTTTATCTACATCAATATATTTAGATTTTGAAAGAGCAACAAAATTAGGATGATAATATAATTCACCGTTTCCATTAAAAAATTTTAAAATTTAAAAAAAAAAAATTATAAGCATATGGCTTAATTGAGCTTATAAGAATTTATGAACAGCCCTTACGTATGAACAAAACAAATTTGTCAGATAAGACACTAACTGTGCATAACTGGAATATATGTATATCATTGCATACTGAAATCTATTCAAATTTCGTAGTTTAAAACAATAATACGCTTTGGAATTCACAGAGCCTGTAATAGATTTAAACCTATTTATACAATTATATTTTCGACATTTCTATAAAGATTTACATATACATACATACATATATAATATTTTCTGATACAACATGCCTCAACAGGCAATTTTATTATTTTTTAATTTTTTTTTCTTAAGGAGTCGAGAATTATTAGGTTTTGACAAGTGGCAATGGTGTTAGCGGTACGTCTATTACATTCATTTCGAACTCGCACACATAAAATTTCATATTTAAGGAACACACGCCAATAGAAACACTGACTAATTTTCACTCACATGACCACAACATACACACTTACTTTAGCTCACGAATACCGACTAAGGTTCTATATTTTTTTTTTCCTTTATTTATTTTGAATTTTCAAATTTTTTGCGGTCGTGAATATATATTTTTGGTTGGATTATAATAAGATTTTTCTTTTCCAATTTTTTCATTAGGACAGTTTTCTTTTTTTTTGTTTTTTTCTTTGGTAATTCAAAAAATTGCACTTTTCATATTATTTCATATTATTACGAAACCATTTTTAATTTCGATAAAAAGAAGTTTACGATGTACGACAAAATAAAAACGGTTCTTTAATAAATTAGCTTACAAAAATTGTTATCAAAATTGCGTTATGAATCACTTTAAGCCGATACAAATTATATATCATAAATATACACATATTTCAGTTGGACGTTTACCATTAAAATATTTATCTTTTAATTTTCCTATATATATATATATATGTATGTATATACATAAATATATGTATGAATGAAAATATATTTTTTAAAACTTATTTTTAGTTATTCGTTAAATTTTCGTACGCGCTCATCCAGCCAATAGTACCTGGATCTTCGATAGTTTTCCTCAGACTGACTGAATGGTTTTATGCTCGTTCTTTTTGGCCGGTGGAAATAACGCGAGCATTTTTCTTTTTGCCGTCACATAGCCCCACAATTCTCCTCCTTAAAAACTTTCTTTTTATATTAATTCTTCGTGTATTCGGTCAAAATATTTTTATTTTTTTTTAGATCTTATGTGTATAAATTGTGAGCATTTTAAAAATACATTTAATTTTTTTTTTTTTTGTTAAGAGTGGTGATCTTCAGCAAGTGTTCGTTTATTTTTAAGACAAATAATGAGTTGCATGTTTGTCCCAATAGTTAAAAAAGGTTTCTTTTAGCGCCTATTCATTGCGTCTGCTTCTTTAGGACTTTGGTTGGTTCCGTATTATAAGAGTGTGAACTACATAACAATGAATTTATGTCCAATCAGTTAAATTCACTACGTTTTGACGGTAATACTTAATAGTATAGCGTTGAGAAAAGCATATTTTTCATAATATTGTACATATAAAAATACTTTTAAGATATTTATGTGTACAATTCCATATCTATTTTATGCTGTAAACAGAACGAATCGAAAAAATATTTATTTGGATATTATTTTAAATTACTTAAAATTTTTATTTTATTCAAGATTTCAATCTTTTACTCGTTTGTCGTATATTTTTTTTGTTTTTATTGCAATAATTTATTTATAAAAAATTAATTTATAATTATACTTATGGAAAGTTCAAAACTCTACAATCGGTTAATATAGGTTTTTTTAGATCTCTTTTTTACACTGAGTATGATCAAATAAATATTTCATTAATTAATCTTAATGTCGATATTGAATTTATGTAAATAGTAAGTACATTGTTTTTTAAACAATTGTTTTAAATTATAAAAAATATAATAATAATAATTTATCTCATTTTAAATGAGAACTCTATGACCGGCATATTGTTTTAACGAGTTTGCGCATTAAAACCAAAGAAATGGAAACACATACAATATATTTTGTTTTTATTTCTTTTTTACATCGATCGTAAACATTAAATTGTTTATTTGTATTATTAAAAAATTATTTAGCCCATTAGGAGAAAGAGGAAATAGAAGGAACCTATACACAAACACATACAATCACGCATAGATACATAATTATACTATACTAAATAAACCCTCATTTGTTCAATATACAATTAATACATACATACATAATGTTTTAATATTTATTATAATAATATAAGTTGGTAGACATTTTTTTATTTATGAAATAAATTAAACAGCTGGTATCTATTTGGCTGTTATAAATGAAATATACAATCTCTTTTGTGGCAGAAAATTAAAGGTGTTTTAAAAAAAGACAAATTATTTTGACCATCAATCATTCGGTCATTTAAAAATAAATACATACATACATATATTTGTATGTTATTTTCACAACGGAATTTTTTTTATAACAGCTAATAATGAATTTTATTGCACGTTGAACTAGTAGACTAATTTATAAATAAATAATATAAAAATAAAGAGGAGTGTTAAAAAACTAAAACCTCGAATTATTGGATTTACGATTGTATACTATTATTATCTACAGTTCAACTTAGTCTAAAAGTGTTTTAAGGCACTTTTCTAAACTGAATAAAAATGAGAATTAAATCTAGATTTCCCCGATGGTTTGGTGAATGGTGAAAACCAGGCCAATGAAAAACGTCCAAATACCGATTGTATTGATTTAAGACGAGATTTTTTGGCCCACCTGGCCTCTTCTTTTTTTAATTGTTCAATGCCCTATGAAGAACAAGAAATATATAGAAACAAGCGTATATTTATGTTTGTTTTTTTTTATTAAAATTTAACTTACCGTTTGATCATTAAGTATAGCGGTAAGTTGAGTAGCCAACATTATAATGGTAAATATGGCAAACATTAATGCTTCGAATGTAAGAAACAATAAGAGAAATATTGTGGCAGGCGGTGAATAAGGCGAACATTGACGCCATTCATTGCGTACGCATTCGGCAAAAGATGTTAAAACCAAAAATATGGCATGTACCGATATAGATGCTATATAAAACTAAACAAGACAAGAACAATACATATATTTTTTTAAAAGGAAGTTACTTTTATTTAAAAGTTTTGAGGGCATTTTTTAATTTAATAAAAATAAAAAATATTTAAATATGGAAATACCGATTCCAGCATCACCTGCACTTATTAATGACCAAATTCTATGCAAAGAATTGCCTAAAGATTTCGATAGAAGATGTTAATTATCTTATTCTGATAAGATAATTTTGATAGGGACTTAAGCATATTTATATTTAAAGTACTTACTGTAAAGAGTACAAAATATTTTTGATTATTCTCGCCTACACAGTTATTGACCCATGGACAATGATGATCCATTTTACGTATACAACGCTGGCAAACAGAACAGTGATGAGCTCTTTCAGGTTTTATACTACAACACTTGGGACATTTAAATATCATTTGACCCTCCCGGTATCCCATTTGCTCTATCATTTCTTTGGTAGCATTACCACGCGGAACTGCACCCTAAAACGAATAATAGCAGGCAATCAATCAACGCAAAATACTCTTATCATTGTGACCTCATCTATTCTATTACAACCACTTACCGGGTCTGATAACATAGTGCGTATGTGTGATGCGAAGGCTAAAAATGCTAATATTTGAAAAATGATTGTATTCACTGTACTAAACACTGGGTGTGGACTGGGCAGTAGAATGACTCGCATAACGACAAATTCAGCAAAAAGTATCAGGAGCCAAGTGAGAACAGCACAAAAAATACCGCAAATATCCTTTACGCACCAGGCGCGTCCAGCACAGCAACGATTGTGGGGATCTCCATTTGACATACCATGCATTGGGGCATACATGACACCCTTTTTTCTATTGGATATAAATTTAATTATTTATTTTTCTAATTTACAGCACTTTTAGTAATTTGTTCCACTAAATTAATGAAATTTCACTACGAATCAAAACAACTTCATGTCCATTCAACAGCTGTTTTATGATTAACTCAAGAGGGTTGCATTCTTCCAAGTGCTGCCATATTTGCATTAAGGGAAAACACCATCTAAAGAAAGTTATCACCGTCTTTTGCGCTAAAATAGAAATTAATGATAATTGTAGACATTATGGTTATCGTACTTAACAAATGAAAGCCAAATATTGGTTCAAGAAAAATCTTTTTAAGCTATATACACATAAATAGATATTGTAAATTGTTAAGTAGTGTTATGCTAATTTGTTAATGTTTGCGAATAGAGGCCTATATTAGGATTTATAAGTGTTTTCAACAAAAAAGAAAGCTGTTATTTTCTTTAGACCAACCGTTTATATAAAATTAAATTGATATTCCATCAAACGATCTAATAAAGCTTTTTAAAGTTTTGTTTTTCTTTTTTTTAATTTCCAATAAAATAAAAAATATTTATTATTTTACATAATTTCTTAAGTCTAAAAACAGATTTTATTTTTAATATTAACTTTAAATGAAATAATTTTCTTCTCACGCTTTTTTCAAAAGACTAAGCTGGGGTTAGTTTAGCTGTTGGCTCTATCAAAGCTATTAAACCAGCTACTGAAGAAATTGCTCCTAAAATACCAATTGTTCGAGGTGTTAGTTTAGTGTAACCCAAAGCAGTCAAAGGTATGAAGAAATCACAAACATTCTTAACTGTATCAACGAACACGTCTTTGTGGCCCAAGACTAAAACATACGATTGCAGAGCCAGACGGGAGAAGTCTTTAGGGGAATTAAGGCGTACAGGAACTGAACGTGAAATGCCACTCTTAGCACTCGCTTTGTGTAAATCCATTAAACGAAATATTTCGTAGATATCACGACACAGATTCATAATTATGGACAAAAGCCAATATTTGTTCGCATATTTTCCCCATTTCTTGGCATCAATACTTTTAAATAGACCGGTTCGTGCCAACCATAAGAAGTGATCGGCAAATAGAAATAATGCCTGTGACAGTTTACCCATTGTTAGGGTAACACGTATGGCTAGATCCGGATAGTGGATTGTACGTAGGCTTGCATAAAATACGTCTAAACATTTCCCAAAACGTAGCACTGTAAACTCAAACAGTTTTTATTAAAAACGTATAAATCCCAATGAAACCCAAATATACTCACGTTTACGGAATGTACTTAAAATATATTCTAAGGATTTAAAATCTTCCACCATGCCAGGTCGCATGTCAGCCGACTCTAACGAATCCCATAAAGCTCGTGATGCATATTGTATCAAACTATATCAGTCGTTGACAAATAATGCATAATGTGCACATAAAAATGTATGAGAAAATATTATATTTACAAGTATGCATATCTATTTACATACCGGGCTATTTTGTCCCTTCCTGCTGCTTGACTGTTGAGTTTCACCCATTTGTCCATATCCATCGCTACTACTTATTATTTACCAATTTCGACTTGTTAATTATTAATACTTTAAATCACCTTTACTTTAAACGTTTTAGCTAATATTATTTCTGAGGTAATAACTATTCTAAAATGCCGAAGGTACAAGGTACAAAACGATAAACAAATAATAAAAATAATTTTTAATGCAACCAAAATCAAAACGAAAACATTACAAAGATAGTAATGGTGCTGCCATATTGTTAACAATAAAACTTGACAGCTGAGAGAAAAGTATTACAGGCAACAATTACTTGAGGAATTTTCTAACTTCGTATTGGGAATATAAAAAGAAATGAAGACAAAGGAAACAAAATTTTCTATAATACATTGAGCATACCACCAAAGGTGGTTCTGCGTAGGAATTGTCATAATATCAGAGAAGAAGAGTGATAGTCTTTTAATTTTCCACGACATCTTTGAATAGGAATTTTCTTGAAAGCGTGACGCTAATGGCGCTATTACTGACAATGCGAGGCTTAAGCGTTACAGACCATTTTTTATTTCATTGTTTTGCTGTTCTAACAATAAATTATTTATTGTTTCAATCAGAATTCAAATTGTTTTAATTTTCCGTTAAATTTTCTTCAAAGATGCCATATTTTTGAAATATAACATGTCCGTTATTGAATTTTCAACTTGGCATTTACTTTCGTGTATTTTTTGACATGACGTGTCAACATGCATTCGTAAACAGACGTCAAATTGAGAAACCCTTGGCAGGTGAAATAGAAAGTGGAATTCGTGTGAATTTTTAATAAACAAAGTTGGAATTTTTTTTAAATTTGAATAAGATTATTGAAGATGGCGGTAGGTGATTAGATTTTTAAATATTATAAAATGATTTCAAATGAATGTTTTCTAACAGCCTCAACAAAAAGGTAAACAAGGCACCAAGGGAGCTAAACAAATTCTTGAAGAAAACAAGGGTACTTTAAGTTTTTATCGTAACATGGCTTTGGGAAGTGCAGCAGCCTCACTTTTAGTCAATTTCATCTTCTTCGAAATAGGCAAGGTGACGGTGGTAAGTAGACTTATGGTTTAGTTTAAATTTTGTTTTGTTTAATTCAATTTTATTGTTTTTCTTTTTTAAGATAATGAGCATTTTGGCCTTGTTAACCTTGGGAGCATCGTACCAGTTTATGGTTTTTATGTCAAGACCAAAATTTTCTGAAACAGGCGCTTTGATTGATTCAGGAAATGATTTGAATATGGAGGGCGGCATTGCAGAGTAAGTAAACGGTTGACTTTCCAACAATGGTGGGTCGATAAAATAATCAGTCATTACTAATGCAATGATTGCTGGATTTTCGACCTTTTTGTGTTTGGAAAACCTTGCTACAATAAAAGTCGTTGAATATTAATTTATTAATTGTATTTACAGAAATGTCAAGGACCTTATTATCTTAACTTCTGGCACTATGCTTTTAGTCTTAATATCCAATTACTTTTGGTATTTGCTTTTACTGGCTCCATTTAGAGCTTTATGGATGTTATGGGGTAGCGTTATTAAACCCTGGTTGGATCAAAGAAATGCCCAAGAGGAACCCGAAGTAAACGAAAAGAAACAACGTAAATTGGAGCGTAAAATGCGTCGCATGAGATGAAAAATTAGCTTAGCTTTAAGTTTGGTTTAGTTTAAAAAATTATACTATTGTTTAAGTGAACACCATACTCCCGGTGATTTAAAGTTAATGAAATTAGTCTGAAGGTCTTTGTATAAACAATTTTCTAATTTCCTGTTAAACTTAAGAAAGATATCATCTAAGTCATTAGCAAGCTATAATGGCAAAGGTTTTTTGTTTTAATTTTTTATGTTAAAAAATTTATATTTTTTCAGAGATTTTATTTTTTAAAACCTTAATTAACAAAGATTCTGTATTACGCATTAAAATACAGAGTAGAAAAGAATCAAGCAAGTATCGTTTTACTTAAGGGAACTTTTCTGGATCTAGGCCAGACTTTTTCATTTCGACAGCCACCGAAAATAAGTAATCATAACACTCGGCCCTACAATATAAAGAAATTATTTCTAATTCAAAAGAAAAGCTTGTAAAATAATGCTCACATAGTCTTGGCTTTTTCCCAAGTGGCACCCCAAACATAAACGCCATGACGTCTCACCAAAATAGCTGTACATCCTGGATATTTCATCATGGCAGCATACATTGAATCGGCCAAATCCCTTTCAAACGGTGTATTTTCAATTATGGGAACTACTAATTTTTCGTCATAACGCAAGTAACGTTTCATATCATCATCAAATACACCCTTAATCATTTCCAAATGGGTACAACGGAATTCATCCCCTGGCCATAGTAGAGTAGCCATGACAGCATGTTGGGAATGAGTATGTATTACAGCGCCAGCATTACGGTGGCGATAGGCCAACATAAATAGTGGAGTACATTGGCTTTTTGATAAACTGAATAGACCAATAAATTATTATACTTCATTATGGAAATCTGAAAAACTTACTGCTTGTAATCTGGCGGCAATTGTAAGTCTTTTCCTTCTTCATCCTGAACAAATAAGTCCTCGGGTAAAATACGTTCCTTTTGTACACCACTGGGGGCAATATAAATTTCATTGCTAAAAATATATTTTTTAAATATGTATACACATATATATATATAAAGAAACATGGTTTTAACATTTGATAAACATTAACAGCTTAAGAATTTTCTAAAGAAATTTATAAAATGATTTCCTGTTTTTATATTCCTTACTGCTATAACTTCAACTGTGTATTTTTGTAAGAGATGGCATCCCTACGGATATCTACTGAACAGTGAATATCAGTCTTATTTTAAGCAGTTTATTTATGCTATAAAAACATAAAACTAATATTAACTTACTTTAACTTAATGGAAATGCCACCACCAGTACCCGTCACCCAACCCAAATGATAAAATTGCTGACACAATGCCGGTATCAGTTTACGAGGATGTTCCTTTATATTTAATTTCCAAAATTGATTAAATAATTATTAGACTTAAAGACAATTTTATATTTACCAAAGCCAAATTATCATAAATCGAAGACATCTTAGGAATAATTAAGTTTTCACTTCGCGAACTATTACTGATAAGAATGGGAGATAACTTAATAATTACACCAATTTTAAGGGAAGAATAAACAAGTCATTTACAGCAACAACAATAACAACAATGAAAGCAATACTAACAAAAAAGTCATATGTTTTCATTCTTAACAAAAAAGTACGGTAACATTTCCAATCAGAGTTCGGATTGCTATAGTATTCTATAGGTTTGAATATTTAAAATACTGGGAAAGGAAAATAAGTTATACCGTGCGTTTAAAAATAATATGTAACTGTAATAATAACAGAAATAAATAAAGCCTTATTTGCAAAGAATCAGTATTGAAAGGAAAGCGATAGTTAACCATTAACAAAATATTTGAAAGGTTAAGACTGATCTAATTGGAATGAGTATCTAAAAAAAGTTGACCATACCTATTGGAAGCATATTTCCCATTATCGTGGCGCGTAAAAATCAAAATTTCGCTATATTATAATATAGATGTATTAGGTATTGTGAAATAATTAATTCCTTATTCGATGACAATGGCAACAATCTCCCTAAGAACTATTGCATACCAATGTATCGCTAAACATTTTATGGATCGAGTATGGACAGCAACTGAACTACATTGGTGTTGCCAACTGGCAACCATAAATTTATAGTTGCTGGAAGAATTAAGTTTTACAATTTAAATTCCATAGTGTTAATTGTCAGCTGCCATCTATAATAGCAATTTATGCCATTTTTAGCAACTGATAACTCAACTGGAGCTCAATTGCTATCCATAACCGAGCCATTCATTTCAAATGTTATTATTACACCCCAATGAACAGTCGGACATTCTTTTATTTTTAATACATAATATTTCTATTATTATTACAACATTTCCATTACAACTGTTTGTATTATTAATTTTATTCATCCAAATATTGTATATAGTTTTACAAATATGGTACTGTATGCATGATAAGATAAATATAAAGTCATAAAACATTCAACTTTGTGCATGTTTAACTAATTTTAATTTTGCAAGACAACAATTTTGCTAATAATGTATTTTAATTTTGAGTGCACTTTTTAAAAATAAATACAACGTTTTTCTTTTTTGTTTGTTTTGAATTTCATTAACTTTTTATACTAACATTATGTTTTTAATTAATATAATTATAATTATTTGTGATACACACTCAAATTGTGTACAATGGAATTGTTTTCTTTTCTTTTAATTCTTTTATGATGATAAATTAACAATTTTTTTAAGTATCGAATGAAAAAAGAAAATTTAATTATTAAATTAAAGAAAAAATATACATAAATGCCATTGTAAGTATAAAAATAAAAAAGCGAAATTATACGTAACATAGAAAATGAGTTTCAAAGAGCAAGTAGGGAATGAAAACTAGCTGAGTATGACAAAAAGAAGAGGTTTTGTTAAGTAATACCAATGAGCAAAACATTAAAAAAACACAATATTATATTATTTTGGCTTGTGATGTTTTCAATTTTTATATATAAGAAAATAAAATAAAATAAAATAAAGAGAATGGGAGAGGGAGAGTAATATGCGATACTTTACAGGACCAAGGAAATTAACTGTAAATATTTAATTAAATTGTTCTGGCATAACATAGGAAATATCGTCCCAAGGATGGCGATAAAGACCCTGTTTTAAGCGTTTTTGATCCATATAGTGACCAATGAAACCTATGCTACGACCCAAAACGAATAGGGAATTAATGGCGCCAATATTAATATATTCCTGAGCCTCCTCACTATAAATAAATAAAAAAAAAGAAACATGAATATGGAAATATTGTTTTAGTTTAGTGAAGTGATTTAATTTAAATAATACCTGGTAAATGAACCACAATTGCGTAGCATATCAACAAAGGAAGTGGCAATGACACCATCTACATTCAAAATCAAATTCGGTTTTTTACTTGTAGTTATCTTTTCGACTTCTAAAGCGTATTTGAGCAAAGGACATGAAGGGAAATTATCCAAGACAAATTCCTTAATAATTTTTACACGTACATCTGGATTATTGATTGACTTGACACGATGGCCAATGCCCATAATCAATTGACCATTCTTACGCATTTGATTAACAAATTCCATAGGATGTAAATTGGAATCATAAGCTTCAGAAAACTGACGAGCGGCGCCATCTAAGGCACCACCAAAACGATCGCCCTAGAAAAATTAATACAAAAAAATAATTTATTGTAGAACTATGAATTCTTTTGATTTGTAAATAACTTATTAATCGAATTTAGACTTACAATGGTCAATAAGCCGCTTACTACCGATGAGACCAAATCTTTACCAGCTCGAGCACAAACTATGGTGTTGTGAGCACCCGATACAGCAGGACCGTGATCGGCTGTAACCATTAGACACATTTCGAAGAATTTGCATACATAGGGTGGCAAACAGCGCTGGAACCACAATAACGAAATTACACCGCCAATACCAACATCTTTGTTGAGTACTTCACTGATGGGCATACCGGCATAAATCAATTCTTGACCTCTTTCATCGCAAATTGACGTCATGAATGAAGCAGGCTTACGTATAAGACCTAATTCACGGGCCCAAGCATAATCCATCGGTACGGTGGGTGGTGGCACTTCTTCACGCGGCTCAATACGACCCGTTTTAACCAATTCAGCATAAACTTGTTGCACTAAATCGCCCAATGAATCAAATGAATCTGGTACATAGGCACCAGCATCACGGAGTGCCTTATTCTTGGCTGTAGCTGTTTCCCGGTCAGAATTGGCGCATGAACCGGCATGCCCAAATTGTACTTCAGAGGTGAACATACTGGCACAGGTACCTATACACCAAGCTACCAAAGGTTTCGTGATACGACCATCCTTGAGAGCAGCACAAACTTCATATTCTTCAGTGCCACCAACTTCACCCAAAAGAACAATAAGTTTAGCTTCGGGATCAGCTTGATACCGTAAAATGTGATCCATAAAAGTTGTACCAGGATATCGATCACCACCAATGGCTATGCCCTCCAAAACACCATCAGTAGCCTTTGAAATGATGTTGTTCAATTCGTTGGACATGCCACCTGATCTTGAGACATAAGCGACACTACCTGGTCTATACAATTTCGAATGTAATATATTATCCAGCATACCACCAGTGTTACCGATTTTAAAACAACCTGGCTTAACACCACCAACTGTAGCTGGACCAATAATGGCTACACCCTTTTTATTGGCAGCCAAAATCATTTTGCGTGTCATATTTTCGGGAATACCTTCAGCAATAATGGCTACAGTGCGTATTTGAGGATACTCTAGAACTTCTATAGTGGATTCATAGGCCGAACGTAAAGATGCAAAATTAACCATGACATCGACATCCTTATGTTTATTTATGGCATCGGACATTTTCTTGTAGACAGGAATGAGAATTTCTTTGTGACCCCAGTAGAATTTTTGCTTATGATCACCGGTAAATGGATACACCATTGCTACAACAGAGGGTTCTTCCCGGCTGTAAAATATTTAAAGAAAATTTATTTGACTGCCAGGGCATATAAAGACAATAAAAACGAACATAGATAACGTATGATAAAACCAAAACCCCTTGTAGTGGTGATGGTTTATTTAAATTTTTAGATCCAGTAAAATAACAATAACGAGAAATAAATTTCAATTTACTTTAGAGGGGGGCAGTTATCATGGGTAAATATTTAAAATCATATTCTTATAATTGACGTGATTACTTACGTGCAAATGAAATCAAAGTCCAACATTGATTGCACAGCTCTCTGTTGCATGCCCCAAACGATTGCCTTAGTTTTCTTGGTAAAGAATTTACGAGTTGTTGCATTAATCACACTATCAACAGCATCGTTGGTTTTAGCTCCATCTGCTGAGATAGGTGGTAGTTTAATCGATTGTTGTGGTGAGCCTAAACCTTTTTTTGTTTTGTTTTTGAGTTTTGGAAAATTTTGTTTGTTGTGATTTGTTTGGTGATTTAACCACACAAATGTATGCAGATTTTAATTTAGATTTTTGTTTGGTTTTTGTAATTTTGCAGGCAGTAGGAGACGAGACAACAAATCGATACACATTACGGAGGAGACATGGGTGGATATATGGTAACAAATCAATCAATCAATCAGTCAATAACGAGATAGGAACGGACATTAACGGTATATGAGGAGATACCAAATTATTTTCAAATAAATACAAGACAACAAAATACACAAAAACGAGCACACGGTTTAAAGTACATGGAAATACAGGTAAATGGATGATGATAGACGGACATTGGTGAGTGGTGTTTATTTGGTTGTGGTGATATTTGTTGTTCATGTCGTTTAAAGAGAGCAAAACACAAAACATATGACAATTACAGTTGTTTCATACAATTTTTGTTTGTTTTTGTGATGGTTAAGAAGTAATATTAGTTTTAAAGAGACATAAAGGGATTAGCACAGGATAATGGATAATTAAAATCAATTACATATAACGAAAGGATAGATAGTTTTTTTTTCATTTAAAATAAAACATACGAAATAGACGAAAGAGATTGAAATAAATGTTTAATTCTATTGTCATATGAGAGTATATTTTGAAAATGTAAACAAATATACAAGAAATAATAAATAAATTATAAAAATAATAATCATAAAAAATAGAGAAAAGATTTTATACTATAAACAGAATAGTTTATTTGTATACTTTTAGTTGAGCTCAGTAATAATTTTTTATCATATTGAACAATCATAAATCATAACTTATCATTTTAACTAAAAAATGCCAAATGTGAGAATAAAATTACAACATTAATACTTTAACTTTAATGATACCAGCCTAAAGTATATTTTGTAAGCAGTCCCATTGAACTCCTTCCAAACTTACTCTAGGCAGGTTAAACTATTGTATAAAGCCTTTTCCCCACGAAATAAAAAATGTTTAAAAAAATTATTCATGTGCCACACTTACCGTTACCATTATTACTAGTATCGCCAGTTAATGTTCTCAGTTCGGGTTGAGCATTTTGTCCGCCGGGCAATAAAAAGTTGGCTGTTGAGAATTCGGCACTTGTTGTTTGTGGAATGGGTCGTTTCCCTAAAGCCATGCCACAAATAGCTGTCATATGAGTTTCTGGCCCAAATACATGTAAGGGAATGCCTAGGGAGCTGCCAAATTCGCGCATCTTGCGTAAACCCTCTTGATAATTGGGTCCAGCACGACGCACAAAAATGGAAACATTATGTTCAACCAATTTGGGTTGGAATTCCCTTAGGGCGGTAATAATGCCACGGAAAGTGGCCGCTACATTTGTAAAGTTAGCAATGCCACCACCGGTAATTAAAATTTTCCCATCTGGATGTTTAGGCGATGAAGTCATAAGATTCAAAATGGTTTTGGCATATTCATACGTTTGTTGTTCGGAAGGAGCGCCACTGTATTCACCATAATTGGCTAATTCGGATGCACCACCCAAATCGCAAATAGTATCAGAATATATAACACTAGCACCACCACCAGCAACCATAGTCCAAATTCTACCATTTCTATTAAGTATAGTTAACTACAATAACAAGAAAGTGTAAATAATAAACATTTAAAAGTAATAAAAAATAAATTAGTTCTTGATTTTTACTTTCAGAGAAGCACCGCTCTTAGCATCTAAATCAGCTATATAGGCTTCTTCGGGATAAGCATCGCGTCCAAATGGTGGTGGGTAATCAATATCACCCCATTTAGGACGGCATACAAAGTCAGCGGTTGAGTCCAGCTTCGCCGCTAAGTCCAAAATGTACATATTGTCATCGGTTACCACCAAAGGATTTATTTCCAAATAAGTGAAATATAAATCCGAAAAAGTCTTATACAAAGCTAAAATAAACTTTGCAATACGCTCCTTTTTCCCAGCCGGTACTTCACTTAATAGTTTAGCATTAATGCCATCTAAAGTGACATCACTATTTACGGGTATATCCAATTTTAATGCTTTGGCATCGACATCGCCAATATCAACACCACCTTGATGATAAAACAATATTGTGTCAGCAGATCGATGAGAATAAATGCAAACATACATTTCTTCAGCCTACAAAAAAATAAAGGTGTTCACAATACAATTTAATGCATACAGATTTAACATCAAGTTACGTTTTTATAACTTACATCTGTGTGGGGGACAAAAGGTTCGATAATAAAGTTTCTTAGTTTACCAACTGCATTGCCAATGGTTTGATCTTTATTCATACGTTCGCCAATCCATTGTTTAACCTCTTGGAAATTTTTGTTTACACCAATCAAACCCAATTTGCCGCGTCTTTTAATAAGTTGATCAGGTTTTACAACTAAAGGCTGCAACAAACAAAACGGAAAGAATTTATAGAAAAAAAAAACAAAAAACAAAATAAGAAAACGTGTTTAGAGTACGGTACATAAAACCTATGTTATAAAGTTAAACAAAATAAGTAAAATCAAAGCGTCCGTAATTTAAATTGCATATTAAAAAAAAAAAAAAGAAAACAAGAGTGCAATTACCCAATCACTACAAAAATAGATTTAAAACTGGATGAGAATAAATAATCTCAATGGATTTTTGTTGGATTTAATCAATTATACACATCACCTGATTTAACAGTGAGCGTAAATGTAATAAGTAAAATTATTCTCTCCTATACAATCAATATTTGCCCTTTTCTCAACTTTTATTTACATTACAATGCATGAAGATCAAGATCGCCAGTTTTGGAAAGCAAACTATTGAACTTATTTTTTCTAAAGTTTTTTGAGAAACATTGTGTCATCATCAAGGTGAACGCATGACAATTGTATAAAATTTCGTAAAAGAGATTAACTGGTATGGTATGAATGTGTTGTTTTGCATTATAGCACACCTAACGTAAAGTTCTTATTTTGCTGCCCAGCATAATGTTTCATTATAGCTTACAATATTTCTTAAAGGGTTCAAACGTGAAGATAAGTCGATAACATGATATATGTACATACATACATACATATAATACAATACAGTGCAATACAATACAATTTTATTTAGAAATTTGATAGTAAAATATGTACGCGACTCTTAATTGTTGTGGAAAACAATACTTTTTTATATTTGTTTCTAGGGTGGAGTATTTATTAAGTACGTACATAACATGATGCTTATCGACAACGAACAATATACACAGAGATACAAGTTATAAAAGAATTAAGTATAAGCACTCATAGTCTTCGTGTTAACTGGGTGGTCTATTTGTGCATATTGTTGGCAAAAAAAAAAGTTGTTTTATTCCAACAATAAACCATAAATCTTATGAATAAAAACGAAATACTTAAGCAGAACGTAAGTCAATAAAAATGATTATAATAGAAAGCAAACAATATGTACATATTTTATATATTGATATGGTGTGGCGTGGTATGGCGTGTCATAGAGTTTAACACACAATAGCTATTAATATATGGCCATACATAAACAAATATAAACGCAGCTAGTTAGCTCAGCGGTCATTATTGTATTTAAAACAATATTTCCAGATGTTGCTTACGAACCGGCAAAAATTCACATTGATTTTCTTCTTTTAACGATGTATGTAGTTGTGCTTTTAAGTTAGAAAATCTCTAATTAAACGACTAACAGTAATAGCAATGACCGCCAGGTGACATACATACATACATATATAAATATATTTAGTTAGCAAGAGATAAGAGAGCTAAACAAAATGTTAAAACTTTTATTAACAGAAATTAAAATTTGAAATTAAATTTGTTTTAAAACTCTTTTGGAAAAGTTTGAAAGGGTTCATATCAGAGAACTGCATGAGTTGATTCACTTTCACTGTCCATTCACATGTCATTTGCTTTTGCTATGTTGTTTAACATCAATATTTTTTAATGATATTGCTTGCACTGTTGACTATCTAACAACTGAATGTAGTATACTCACTTTTGTTTTTTATGTACTGTTAGCATAAATATATAAAAACTTTTTACTGTTGTTTGATTGTTTTGTATAGAAATCAAATAACTCACAAAAGCATATGAAATTTTGAGTTGACTCAGTATTAAACTTTAAACGAAAAATTGAAAAACAATTTGAAAGTTTTTAAAAAATTCAATACAATGAGTTCCGAACTGTTAAGAAATATTGAAAATGGTGTTTACCGTATAAATAAGAACACAAATAGTAGAAGCACGGCTTGTTTCCTGTATCCACCAACCAATTCTTACCCAAATGATATCAATTTAGAAGAAGTAAAAGCGTTTTGTATTTCCGAAATTCCAAGTCCAATTCATTATTTAACGTTTGATGAACCACCACAAGAATTCCAATTATTTTTCTCAACATTTATTCAAGCAAACCTATCCGCTACGGAAAGTATATCCGATGAAGAAAATCGTTACAGTTATTTAAGAATGAATATTGATATGAACTTTGATGTGTTGCAATGGTGGCAAAACCACACTTCAGAATACCCTCGTTTACACAAACTTGTCCAAAAAATTTTGTGTACTCCCGCAAGCAGTGCGGCTTCCGAACGCGTATTTTCGGCCGCAGGTAACATAATCACCAAAAAGCGTAATCGCATTGATCCACAAACTGTAAATAATTTACTTTTCCTGAATTCAGTATATAAGTATGAGTAATGCAATTATTTATTTATTATATTTACAAAATGTACATAATATGTATGTACTAAATAATTACTTAGTCTACTTTACTTGGTGAAACTCAGACACGAATTAGAATATTTTTTTACGTTTTTTATACATAGATATAACCTATGTAACTTTTTCTTTTTCCGAAATATGAATAATAAAATAAAAATTCAAATATATTTTGTATTATTTAATAATATTTATATTATAGTAAATTATAAAACTCCTCGGTTCACTTGAAATGTTACATAAAACAACATGTGTTAGAAGAGTTTTTTAAAAAGTATTCAAAACACTCATTCTGATTCGTTGCTTTTGTGAATCATATAAATAAACAGAAGTAGCAAGCAATGACAAGCAATTCTTGACAACAGTCTCGTTTATTTGAATCATGTATTAGAATATTTAATTTTTTTACTGTCATGTGCTAGCTCAATATTCATTTTAGAAAATACAAAACTATGCCATTTGATTCACAATCATGCAGATCTCTGGTTCATATATACCTGACACCACCTACGTATTAGCAAAATTTCTCAAAAATTTAAATAAAATAAAAATGTATAAAAAAAAGTGTTTGTTTCAAAAATCTATTTCATTGTTTAAATATCAATACAATGTTATTGATAAAAACTCTTTGGAAATAATAAACACATTTTTTTTATTAAGATTACCATAGAACTGATATAACTAACGTCTAAGCTGTAAATCAGTGTTCACGGTTATTTTCTTATCACCGGGCATGAGTAAGAATATCTATTTATGAGGTAATTAAATTGATATAAAATTTTGTTAAAAAAATACAAAATGCATGCTAGTTGAGGACAAAAAGTGAAAACCTTTTTCAGCTTTCGAGAAAATGAAATATTTAAAGTACATTTTTTAAATTATTTATTTGTTGATTAACTTTTATTGATCAAATTTTAAAATATAAATGTTTATGTTCAGGTAGTGAAAAATGTATAAACAAATATTTACTACTCATTATTTTATGTATGCATATACATATAATTGCATAATTAAAATTAATTTGCGAGTCTTTTAATTGACCTAGACATTCCAATTGGAAATGCATACAGAAACGTCATATTCTATATTCAGTGTGATATATTTACTAGGGCTACTGCTTGTGTCATTAACGCAAAATAAAAACTATTCATAATTTCTACAATTTTGTAAAAAATTACAACTGTTATCATGTCATTAAATTTGTCTTCCCATAATTATGATAAATACCTACGATTCAATTATTTAAAAAAACCACTTACCGTTGTTAACAGCCAGGGATGTTTTTCGGTCAACTGCGACCAATCAGTTTTCATATTAACTGTGGCAAAACGACATGATTCCACACCGGCTCCGTTTTGATTTAGATGGCGGTTTAAAATATCTTTGCCAGTAGCTTCGCTAATAGCTTTTGCAGACATTTTTGTTTTTTTATTGTAATTTCTTTTTAAACTTTATAAAAATTCTTAAATAATTGAATTATAACTTAAGGCTGCAATGAAAAAACCAAATATTAAATATTAACACCATTTTTTCACAAATAATAAAAACAAAATCGAATATTAACAAATAAATTAAATAAATGCAACGGTAAAATCTTTTTTTTTTTTTGTTCATTCTAAAATAAACAACAGTAAATATATACAAAATATACTAATAAACAGTCGTATATAGTATATGTATACAGTTGTATATTAAGACCTTATGTACGTTTGTATACAAAATATGATTGAAACCTGTTAAAAAGTCGTATAGCGACAACAATTGTAAGAAGTAAAACTCACTAACACGACTTTAAAAGCTTTTGAAGAGCGCGTATTTTAGTTAGCTGAGACACAAGTTCTTATTTTCTTTTTTTATATTTTTATTTTTTATAAATACTTTTGGAAAAAGCCACAAAACAGACGTACAAAAATGTGCAAAGTTTAAAATTTCTTTTGAATTTTAGTGTTTTCTAAACCAAAGTTCAAACACTGTATGAGCGCGTATAACCAACCAACACAGATCGATCGATGGGTCTTGCTAAACAGTTGACTTCGATCTACACCTTAGACGAGTTAAATGAAAACTAAATGCTATTCTCATCGTAGCAGGCGCATTATGGCGTAGACATTAACAAAAGAGGCAACTTCGACTAAGATCGTTGGATAACATTAACGATGTGCCTGTTCTTTTCAAAACCCGAAGTTTGTTTATTATTACGCTGAGACAGGTTTTTTTATTTAGCTTTGCAATAAGCATTCAAGTGCTATTGTTGTGACAATAAAAGTAGTAAAATATTAAAATTAAAATATTAATTAATCTTTTAAAAAGAGTAGTTTTCATTTGACCAAGAAAAATTAATTGAAGAAAGATGATTGGTAAACTGAAAATAAGAAAGATTTCAAATAGTTAAATTCCTTGGTAATAAAATAATATTTTATGGAGTCTCAATTGATGCGTTTGACTCTTTCAATGTTTTAAATCCAATATATTTAGAAAAATGTAAAATTTCAATTCAATTTCAATTTCAAACAATGCACATCGTATATTAAATAGTAATCCTAACTCTAGATAATTTTCAATGTTTGAATTAATACTTTTTTTTAATGTTAGTCAAACTACATCAGTGCAAATGCCTCTTGAAAAATCACTGAATTTAATGAAGAAAATGCTATTTTTGTTAACATATATTATTAAAGCAAAATGTTATATTTTTAATATAATTATACCGTTATAAAATTCACTCATTCTGGCAACGCTTTCTTTATTACAATATATATTCAATATTTTTTATTACTGTAAATTCCAATTTTTAGTCGTACGATTTTTATTATTTACACATAAACATTCCTAGGACAGGCAGACACGCAGGCAGAGTGAGTGTAATGTATAACCAATTGCATAGAAGAAATTCATGAGAAATATTTTAATACCTTACAAATCTCAATCTCTTCTCTCAATAATCTCTAAGAGATCTCTTTTCCATTGATATACATTTTTATTGAATTTTATAATAACAAGCACAATTAAGAATAAATAATTATAATATTAACAAAAAAAAAAAAAGCGACCATTAATTGAGTGGAAAAGAGCACGCTCCTTCAACGCATTTACAAGCCAATTATTTAGAAACAATAATTAGTAAGTTGGATGAAAAAAAAGAAATAAAACGAGCCAATAGTGTTGACGTTTTCATCGGATGATGTTACTAACTTGTGTTCAATACAATTCGCACATGCATACATTGCTTCAAAACAAACCGGTGAAATTTTTGATTTCTTCAACATTGATGTTATATATATACGGTGTATGATTATATACGAGGCTGCTTTCAAACAACTCTAGCACAAAGTATTATTGAAAATAACGATTTGTTTATTTTTTTGTAACGAAAATATTTGGCTTATTTATTATCATGCGATATTTGTTGTACGCTATAATATTCAGATAATCACAATTGCGGAATACAATTTCTTTAATCGTATGATGCAATATTTTCTAATAATTTGTCTGGAAAAATGAACTACATATAACATTAAAATTAATGCATAGGTACGTACATATGTAAGTAGGTGGTATAAAAAGGAAATTGTTTTATAAAAATTTGTGCAAATAAAGTTGTTATTTTATTGAAATCTTATATTAGTTTGTATACCATTTACCTTTTTTTATATTGTATGACTAAGTAAAATGAAATCAATTTTTTTTATCAATAAATGACTTTGGTAATATGTATTTCAATTGGTGTAAACGCAATTGGACCATGTATGAGGCAAAAAGATTAGTTCTCGTTAGGAAAATTCTTCAATTATCTTTTCCAATCGTAGCTTGAAATATATTAAAAAAGTTCATCATATTCAGTTGTAACTCCAATCCTTACATTAAGAACTGAAAATTATTTATATTGTCTACAGCGGAGCTATTGAGTTTGAAAACAAATTTCAAATGGATCATTTGCGGAGCTCCTGAGTTAAAAGGTTTAATAACTTATAATATAGGGCACTTAAAAGTCGGCCTCAACCGAATATGATTTTCTCAATTGTCCTTTAATAAAGCTTTTGTAATGACGACATCTTTGTCTTGCAAGAGATTATTTCTCAGTGCAAAATTTTAAAACAATTTAAAATGAATACGTTCAAAGTATATGTGTCTCATATAAAATTAAAATCACTCATATGTACACGTCATGGAAGAGAAGTATGCAAACATCAACACACACATGCATACATAACGAACGAAAACAGTTTTAGTTCAAACCAGTGAAAGCCATTGGCATTGTTTTCGTTGGACTACAAATTTGCATAAACTATAGGAATTAAACACAAAATAAGCAAGTATTTTAGGTTATTTCCATTAATTAATTGAACTTGGAAGAGATTTCGATAAATATTTAGCCTGAAAAAATCAATAAATTTATAGACATTTTTCTTCAATATTATGAAATTTGATTAATTAAAGTGCCATTAAAATACGCATTATATACCGCAATATTAAAATTTCATTTAGTTTTAGCATAAAAACATAAAAATGAAGCAAATTTTTTTTTAACAATTCCAGTGGCAATTTTTTTGCACTAAATTCGCACTACATCTTAAAATACTTCTTTATATTAACTTAATAATGCGTTTATTATACTAACTTTTTAATTAATGATTTCCGTTAGTTAAATCCTTCCCAATTTATAATCTGTCGTATTTAATAATTAGAATTACCGCTTGTTCCACTATCCAAGAAAAATAAATTTACAATATCGAACTTCTCTTATTTTTTTTGCAAAATTGTCATAAAAACCGAGCGAATGAAAGTCGAAAAGGGGAGTGCAATGAATAACCGATTACTTTATAAAGTTGCCAGTATAATTTGCATCGAATAAATTACAGTGTTGCCAGAACTTTAGAAAGAAGACAACGTTGTAGTATAAAAAAGGACGTCAACGGTAAGACGTCCCGGAAGTCGATTCCCCCTTCACATAAAGTCAAAAAATTATTGCACAATACGGTGTATATTATTTAACTTTTGAAGTTTTAGATTTCAAATTATACCCATTCAAAAATCATACTACACTTTAATCCGGTGTTTAACGTACAATATTTGCCTTTAAATTTTTAACACTTTCATAAATTTTTAACACACTCGCGAACTAAATTTTATATTAAAATTGAATTTAAATTAAATTGCAGTCTCTATCACAGCTTGAAAGTAAATATTAAACGTAAAACTGATATATAAATATGTAAGTTGAAAATTTCCGTTACTGCTACATTTACTATTACTCTGTTTGTTTCTCCTAAAGGTTTTTGTCTGTGATATTCATCTGCCACTCATTGTAGCCAAATGCAAATCTGTTATTTTTCCTTATTCTTGTTTTGTTCTTTTTTCTTTTGCTGTGCTCCGCAAAAAATCATCTGCTTTTTTCCAATTGTCAAATTGTGTTTTAAGCAAAAACTAGTCAGAAATTTTTTTAAGAATAATTTTCATGCAAGAAAGTTGTAGTCGTTCAATTACTGTATTATTTACTTAATCAAGGAAAGCAAAACAATTAAAACAAAATTCTCTTTAAAGTTTAGATAAAATAATGCGGCTGAATTATAAACTTAGAAATTATTCTCAATAAATAAAAAGGTAAATAACATATAAGAAAAAAAGTGAAAATGTCAAGTGTTATAAAAGTAAAAGTAAAAAAAAAATAAATAAAATAGAAAAATAATATAAAAAGAATAAATAAAAATGCACGCAATTCGATTTAGCAATACTAACCAACTTGTTTTTGCTTTGCTTAAAGATTTGTTAACAATTTGATTAAAATTGGCCCAAAAGCGAGAGCGATACAGTACAATTTTTGTTAGCCGTAGACAAAAATTTTAAAAACAATTTTTATTTAAATTAAAAATAAAAAAATTTCCTTAAAAATTAACCCTCTCCCGTAAGCCCAAAGAATGCTTAGAATATAAATTCTTCTGAGATTTATGAAAAGAACACACCTTTACGGTAAGTTTGTTGCTATTCGTTTAGCAATAGCAACTTGCTTTTATATTCATTGCTTTTGTTATTTTTTCTAAACTTTGTTGTTATAGTACCCTACTACATCATAGGAGACAGCAACGTTTTATGCTAATGTTTGTAACAGTGTTAAAAAATTTATTTCGCAACATCACTGTCAAATTTGTCGGTCTAATAGACGTATGGGTGTCTACCATTAACCGACAAGTCCGTTTGGAAAACATAAAAGCTGTGTACCGGGTATTAATGAAACCTCTTTTTATTAGTACCTACTCCATTAGGATATGACATTGTTTTGATTCATTTCAATTGTTTGTTATTGTGATGTTAATCTCATCTTATTATTTGGGCACCGATATGGTAGGACTAATTGGTGTATAAGATTCAGGCCAGTTACACTGCTTTGTATTATTAAAAAATGGATCAGCAGAATATTTGTGGGTTTTACAGTCTCTTCTATACAAACTATACAAAATACAGTCTTAAATAACATTAAGGAAAGTAATGGTTTACATGTTGCTATAATTTACTGAATATTGAATATTTGTGAAGGATATTTGAATTTATATTGTATTTATTGTACTCCATATATGATTTTAAAGAAGAGGACAACATGTATCTTCTAAAAACGTTATCGTAAGGCTGGTAGAAGTTCCGTTGGTCATCCAAGTTAATGTTCAATAAAACATGTGATGACTACTAGTTATGTTAGGAATTTTCAAATTCGGCAAAATATAATATCATTTTGATTGTTGTGTAGAGTATAATATATTCGGCTTTGATCCATTGTAACCGTTCATTTAATTAGTGGTGAGTTTAATAAAACAGCAACAGTAGTTTGTGAACAGTAAGAAGAAGGTTAATCTCGCTTGAGCTGTACTCTGCTCTACCGTTTTTCAAATCATGTTTTTATCTTGTCTTCTACCTTTACCACTTTTGTATTGAAATGTTCTTGCAAAAGAGCTAAAGGCATCTATATAAATATTAATAATAACAAAATGCTTAAAATCTATAAAAAAAAAAATAAATACGGAAGTTATTTTTGCTGTGTCTGATAATGAAACCAAGTTTTTCTAATTTAATAATTACAATAATTTGATGTTGTTGTACTCGCTATAGATTACGCTACTTAAGAGAGTTACGTTAGAAGAACATCATCCATCACCGTTGTCGAAAACAAAATGTCAGATAATGAGTTGCCATCTGGTGTAGTTACTGATCCTCAGAACTCAGCTTCTACAACTGATTCAACAGATCGGACGACAGATGCGGGCGATGCTACCACTGTTATACAGCAACCTCAATTATTACCTCAAAATGAAGTAACAATATCACAGCAGGCATCGCAAATTCAAGAACCTCCATCTACTTCGAGAGCAACAACAGTGAGCACTGAACAGCAGGGTGAAGTTTTACAACAAGATCCATTAGCAGCAGCTTCATCTTCTCAGCAACAGCAAGATGCTGTTGTCACAACAGTTAATCAACAGCCTGAAGTAGGGCAACCAACACCACCAACAGCAGCCTCTGCTCAAGAACAAGACCAAGCTGCTGCACCCCCACCTCCACCTGTACGTGAAGTTGGTGGTGTTCCAGTAGATGTTAATCGAATCGCCAATGTTATAAGTGTCAGTTATTTGGCTGCTAATGGTCTCAATAACCAACGTAATCGTCTCGGAGGTGGTGGTGGCGTTAATGTCGGTGCTCCAGGGCAAGTGCGTTAAAAATTCTTTTATAATGATCTGAAATATTTATCTTTTAATACTTCACTTTTTCTTTCAGAATAATATTATGAATATGCGTAATCGCCTATTTCATGCCATTTATTTTAAAGTGGCTTTAATCTATGCGCAAATGTTTCCCAAGTAAGTTCGAAATCATAATCTACATAAATCTACCAAAATATCTTTTAAGTTTTAAAAATGCAAACGCTCTTTTAAATTTTTATTATGTTTAAAGTGAAAATGTTTATTTTTTTTATCATATAATAAGTGTATTAACTACAGGTATAGTTAAAGTTTTTTTATATTAACTAAATAAATGATCTGACAGAGATATAAACATTATTGGTAGGGGTTTAAAGCTCAAAATTTAGTTCTTTTCTTATATCAAGCTTTAGAAAACTATGCCTATTAGGTGCGTCAGTTGTTTTAATTGTCAAAACTTTTAATGGGTAATGATAATAATATTTAATGTAGTAACAGTGGAGTATGTAATATTGCCTCACGTTTTCTGCATTTTCTTATGTCCGTTTTTATTAACTTTTTTCTTCTAATTCTTGTTAGAATTAGGAATTGTTGCACATTTTTGTTTTAAGAACGGAGCATAGTTTTTTGTTCTTTTACCTCATGAAAACAAATTTAATGGGCAGCCAATTGAAGCTACTCATGTTTACGATGAATGTTTAGCATTTGGAAAAGCGTAAGAGAAAGATTAAAATTGCTTTCATAGGGATGACAATTATTAAAGTATTCGTTTACTAGTCTAAGGAACTGTTTAGTACTGATAATTATCTCCGTATTGTGAAATTATATATGATTCCATAATTACAGAGGTTATTACGTTTGCTAATCCAAAATTTCTTTTTATTTTGCTAAATGAAATATTCCATCTTAAAAATATTTATTTACCATTTCAAATGACCAGATATTAAAGTATATTTAATATAAAAGAATTGACTAGACTAGCCGACTGATTTATTAGCAAACAGCGTAAATAATAGCATAAAATTAGAAAATTGTATTATCAAATGTAGATTTCCTTCAGGGCGTGATATACATACAGCATATATGGCTTTTGAAAGGTGATAAAAAGAAAGAGATAAGTAACTGACGAGTTAAACAGATTAAAATAAAATTATAAACCAATCAAAAGTACTTAAAAATAAGCAAATCGATTTTAGTTTTATATTGAAAGCCTGAACAATAGCATAAAAGACTAGTTGGCACCTTTTGAATTGCTTCTTATCTTCCAAACAAATTTTGATCTGAAAGAAATAACAATGTTTAAAAATATAATTCTTCCTTTAGACCCTTTCAACGTACTTTGGAGTATTTTTTCTTAATAAAAGCATTGCTTTTCTTTTCGGCATTGGTTTATATTCACATGTCATTTATTAAGAATCCAGCAACATGTTTACAACATGTTCAAGACTGGCCCAGGGATGGCGTTTTAAGGTAATTAGATTTTGTTATTACTAATCTTTACAACTAATACAATGTGCATTTATATGACTTTTGATTTTACAGAGTTGAAGTTATTCCAAATTTGGATAAACGCTTAGAGATGTATGAAATAAATCAAGCCCATGAGATATCAATGCGTAAACTGTATAACGACTAGTAAGTTATAATTAATTAACCATTAAAGAAGATAACATTCTTTTATGTAAAACAAAAATGTATCCAATTTTATTTGATTTGTAATAATTTTGCTTCATTTCTTTTCTAAAATTCTAACAATAAATAACAGCTTTTATGGCATTGGACCAAAAACTAGAAATCAATTATATCATCATAAATATGCTACGAATGAAACTTTTACATACTATTTGCAACACGAAGCTACTTATGGCGAATACTTAAA
The DNA here is from genome assembly GCA_936449025.2 of Sarcophaga subvicina. Taxonomy (NCBI): domain Eukaryota; kingdom Metazoa; phylum Arthropoda; class Insecta; order Diptera; family Sarcophagidae; genus Sarcophaga; species Sarcophaga subvicina. Next base: position 2,271,953 of record OW388084.2, read on the forward strand.
AAATAAGCAAAAAATTTTTGAAAAAAATGATATTAACGAAATTGACGATGGTAAGTGCTATGCATTCTTTTACTGATGCAAATTATAATTTCTGGTATTTTTCTTTTATTCCGTGCATAGATGAACAATATATTGTAGAATATTCTTTAGAATATGGCCACTTACGCTTATCACCCGCTACACGTAAACGTTTACAAATACCCGTTCGTGTGGTACAACTGGATCCTTTGAATAACAAATGTTTTGGCGATAAATTTAGTAAATTTCTTTTAAAGGAATTATTGGGGTATGCTTTCACTTACTTAAAAAAAAAGGAATACAAAAAAAAAAGCTTTTTGATGTTTAATTATTTGCTTTGCAGCTATGATGACTTGTTAATGGCATCGGTACGTGTTATAGCGGAACAAGAAGAAAATAAGGGTTATTTACGCAATGTTATAACCGGCGAACATTATCGTTTCGTTTCAACTTGGTGGACTGCATGGAGTTCATATCCCACAGCATTTTTTGTTATGTTATTATTTGTAAGTGTATTTTTTTTCATTACAAGCTAATGTAAATTTTTAGAAATTTTTTCCTTTATTTTGTTTGTTTTTTTTTTTTAATTTTTTAATTTTTTTAATAGACCTTTTCCATTTCAATGTTATTACGGTTTTCCCATCACCAAATATTTGTTTTTATAGGTAAGTGATTTTAGCTTTAAAATGTTGTATTTATTTTTGTTTATCTACCTTCATATACATAGGATCTTACAAGTTCGAGTTTCTTTTCCAAATGAAAATAACATAAACATTTCTATAGCTTACGAATGTATCGTTTACACATTTCAATGTAATTGTGGCCAAAGCTTGGCTTAGGCTTCGTCGGTTGTTTCTGTTTTAATCGAATAAACACGATGTTTGTCAAATGTTCACAATGACCAAATTAAAAATTAAGAAATACAAGGAATTATTTTCGAAGGCGTTGTGTTTTTAATATATTGAATGACTTTTTATATGTGGACAACCGCGACGAATGTGCAATGGTATATTTATGTACTATGTATTGTATTGAAACTGTCGATTCGCATTAAACTGAATAATATTTTATGAAATCTGTTTTTTTGTAGTTCCACCAGTTTAATAGTGGATTCTGTTTATTGCTAATTATTGTTCTCGCTTGGCTTCGAAAGTTGAACTTGAAAGATCTAGTATTTAAGTTTACTTTCTTGTTATATAATCTGTATAGGAAATTTTTAAATTTATTTGTGTGTGCGTTATTTATTTTATTTTAATTTTCATTAAATCTAGTGGATCTGTTGCAAATGCTGGAGTTTAATGTTACCGCTCGTTTTCCCATTGCTCCTTTATTAATTGTCATTTTAGCTTTAGTGGGTAAGAACATCGTCAAATATAATTTTTGTCTTCTACTATTCCTTTCTAAATGCAATTTCTTTTGTTTTATTATTAATTATAGGCATGGAAGCTATTATGTCTGAATTTTTCAATGATACTACCACTGCATTTTATATAATTTTAATTGTATGGGTTGCTGACCAATATGATGCCATTTGCTGTCATACAAGTATAACTAAACGACATTGGCTAAGGTAAGAAAATTAAAAATTAAAAATAAAAAATAGAATATGATCAGTAAAAAAATTTCTAAAAAAAAAAAATACTGAAATGAGAATTTAAAATACAGCCTTTAAGTTTAGTGTATATGAACTTTTTTCCCTTCATTTCCCCCTTTTTCATTTCTCTAATTGTAACAACGATAATGTGGTTACATAGAAATTCCATTTAAGTTAGGCAAACAAAGTACAAAATTATGCAAATTAAAGACCACTTTATGCTTAAGGGTCATGAAATCGTCTTCTCTTCATTAGTGCCCAAATTATGTACATCAACTACTTTATTAAATTTTTGGGGCTTTTTATCGCTTATAACAATAGCATAAATATAAATGTATGTATGTACATTCTAATAAGGTTAAATATATTAAATATAATCAATAAAAAAGAAAAAAACGAATAAATAAAAGACCGTTCGACCAAAAATACTTACCATTAATTAGTATGTTATTAATTCAGCATAACGTTTTATATTGATTTTAACTAAAAACAAAAAACAAATTAAATGTTTTAATCGTCCTTTATATTTATATTTTAGTTGTTATAAAAAAAAATAAACCATTAACAGTCTTAATGAAAAAATATTCATAAACAAATCAATTGACATTGGCTACAATATAGGCCTGTATGCGGAACGAAGCCAGCATTAGAGTTAAACCAGTTACTGATGAATTGGAAATGCCAGTTCGTTTCAAAAAAATACCTTTTGTTTAGTGTACCATTTGTCTGTATAGCATTCAAAGAGAGAGAAAGAAAGACAGCTATCGTACTAGTAAACACTCGTGTGATGAGGATGACTTATCTGAATGGTGTCGAATATAAGGACGTGACTATAGTTTGCAACCTTTGCTATTATACTACGTTTTCTAGGACCAGAGAGGATTTTCCCGGTATAAACAAATTTGGTCGACATTTTCGCTGGAAACCTATCTGTCTTTTGATTTTTATTTGTTTTGCTTTTGTACGAATTTGAATTTTTGTCTGCTAATTTCTAGCAATTTTAATTGAATTGTATTTCCTAAATATATTAAGAATGCCAAGCAAGAATATTTCAAAATTAATTTGCATGGGGAATTTATAATTCTAAATGAAAATGCTTTCCTTGGTGTTTTTGTTTTTTTACTTTACCTTGTGCGAACAACACCTACTCCACAATTGCAAAACCATCAAGTATTTTTATTGTATTTAATTTTCTACCTTAAAAAATTTATATTGGAATAATTTGTAGAGAACTCTTTCATTTTTCTTTTGTTGTTTTGTTTTGTGCTTAACCAAAGGCACTTTTCCTACTCGTTTTTCTAATGCAGCTTTACCAAGCGTTTGTATTTATGTTTTAACTTTTTTTCTTTCTCACATTTTCCTCTGTTAACGTTAAAAGTGGAAAGAGCATTTAGCTGAGGCTGCAAGAGGAGTTTTGGGTCACAGTATATTTCTTAAATTACTCTTTATGTCGTTAACCAGACGAATTGAGGCAAAACAAATTCTAGGCTTCGATTTTTTTTCTTCTACTACTTTTACAAAAATTAACTTTGGTTTGGATTCATTGGTTATGAAAGCTTTATCCTTAAGGCCTTCCAGAAGGCTCACATTACACAATTTGTAATTTTTCGAAGTGGCAAATTGTAATAGTTGGAGAAAATCGATGGAAAATAAACAACTAAAAACAAGTGGTGTTGGAATTAATAGTTACAGAAACAAAAAAAAAAGGAAATCCACACCATATACATATGTATGTATGTACATATGTATGTATGTATATGCAATAGGTGTTGTAAGCAATATTGTAAGAGTGGAGTAAATGTAGTAGAAAAGAAAAGTCAGAAAGTAATAAAAGATATTGAAACAATATTTAGAAATAAGGAAATATAAAGAAAGGATATTGAAGCACTACACAATTACCGGACTACAGGTTTCATTTACAAACTCCTGATTATGAAATAAATTAATTATGAAAAGTGGATTCAATCTAGTTCATAATTTAAAATTAAGGGCAACATTTATGTCAAGCTAAAGAGACCAGGCTTTTCTATATTTAAAATCCATATTCAAAGTTGTTTTCTCTTCTTTGTTGTTGTAATTTTCCACTTTATTTTTGCTGGCCTTAACTACCCTACTGGTCATTATGTAGAAGTATTTTTTTATTTTTTTTTTTTGTTTTCGTAAGGATACTTCAATACTCGTAACAACATCATCATTTAAGTCAACATTGGATACAAGACAAACATACATATATACGTACAAATACAATTCGCAAACACCCTTACTACTTTTATAAACACATCAATGCCAAAGTAAGTGGATTGTCATGGCTGAATGAAAATGAGTAGTGATGTGGTAGAGTAGAGTAGACTGTTGCTCTACATTTTCTCCATAAAACAAACGTAAGAACCCAGCCATTAGTAAACATTTAAATAAGCACTTCTATAAACAAAATTGAACAACAAATACATTATATTCATGCACTGACATAACAAAACACAAAACAATGAAAACAATAACGATTAGAACAACAAAAACAACAATAATTTAAATTGATTATAAAAGATGGAATATAGAACCAGTACCAACCAACCTAACAATCAACTAACAAACGTTTATATTAAATTCACCAAAATAAATGTCTATATGAGTTCAACAGAGCTTTGAAAGAATAAAAACTTTATTGTAATTACATATTTGACTTGACAATTTGTCAACACATAGGCCAACACATAGAATCCTTTTTCTACGACCTGACGTGAGGCCTGTATGAATTGTGCGATGGCTAGTTGCCATACAGCTAATAAATAGAGTTCATTGATAACTCTCACAAACTCATGACATGATCTAACGTTAACGTACTGTACATAGGCCAGATTTTTAAGGTTGGTTCTACCCAAAAGCCTTTCACTAGTTCACCATACCGCATACTTTTTTCAAGATCCTTATAGCTGTCTAAGAATTCGACTCGGCAATACTTTAGCTAGTGTGCAGTTATTTAAAACGCAAATACTTTGGTGTGAAAGACACTGTATTTGTCCATCAATCCGAAGCATATTACCTTGTTTATTCACTTCTAATAAAATCTGACACTGAATTCTACATGTGATTGGCATAGATCCGTCCATTAACTGTAATTCAAGGTAAAGTCTACCATGATAAATAGATTTCCTATGCTTCCTCAGATTCGGTTGAATTCTGTAATTTTTGGTGTGGTATTTATTATTAAATTCTGCTTTTCGGATCCTAAACCAAGTGCTTCATGTTTAAAGGTAGCTCTCTCGTCTAGGGTGCTTGCAGGATGAACTTAACCATGACGAGAATCAAAAAAAGATGAATATTCCCGTAAATAGACTCTCAGTCTACCTGTAATGTTTAGACGCAAAGGCGAGTTTGTTTTTACACAGTAAATTATTTAGTCAGTAGTGAGTATTATCAGAAATGCTACGATAAGAAGCGTAGCTAATGCAGAGAAAAAGTGTTAAAATTAAATAAAATCACCACAGTATTGATTTCAATGAAATATTTCTTTTAATTGCTTGTGAAAGCTATTGCCTACAGAATATTTATCTTTATTGACAGAAAAATACAAATGCTCTTGTAAATATACAAACAAACATGCTCGTATTGTATCACTCTGGCATTTCAAATTTCCGTTTATACACACTTATTTGGCGACATTAATGATTACGCACGTTGAAGTACTTTAATCGAGAACCCTTTAAAATACCAACTACAATACATATTGTCATTGTCATCATGCTCTAACGCTCCCAATATTTGTCGCTTTTGCTTGTTTCTATTCGCGGCTTCACAAACTGTGTCAGTGGTTTGTGGTTTGACAGAAGCCTCATCCTTTCTTCTTCTACCTACTAAATATGTGTTGGGAGGGCTTTGATGTTCAATTATCAAAAAGAATAATAAAATTGCTTTAATTGTTTATTAAGGCTGGGCAAAAAAGAAAAAAAAAGAAAAGACCCGTGCGTACATTTAACGAAAATGTTTGCAATTAGGACGCATTAATTTTTATTATAAAAACAAAAGAAGTACTTGAACACTTTGTTTTTCACAAAATTTATCTTGTAGTATTGGGTATAATATAAAGATCTCTGTTATTAACTATTAACCCCTGGACCTGCTATAGAAGAGCAGCTTATGGTTAAGGATTCACGCAAAATATTCAACACAAAACTAATGTGTTTGGGCCAACAATTCTATATTGACCACTCTTTGAACCAGCTGCTCTATCTTTGATTACAACCGTCAAAATTATCCTTCAGTGATAGGTCGATTTGTTTGCGGAAATTTAATGCATAAGAATCTTATGAAAACAAACATGGAACCAGCCTTAGTCAAGTGGTTTCAAAGGATTTCGGTGTAATTTTCTGCTTTTTGGTATTCAATACAGATCTTACAAGGAGCTTGCAATCTACGATTTTAATTTTTACAGAACCACAATATTACTTTCAACAAATTGTTGTAGTAGCGCAACATATCAGTAGTAGCGCAAGCTTTACTGAAATTGTTTTGCCTGCAATATTGAAATTTAGGTTTGATTTTCAATTCAGTAATAAACGTGAGTTCTTTTCTGCTTCAATACTAAGTTTTTTTTTTTAACTTTAAGTTGGAATTTTTATGTTTTAAACTTTGTGTTTTGAAAATGTTTGCTTCGGAATCAAAATTCTCAGTAGACCGTCAGTGATTTCAGTTTAGTTGTGTAGTTTATTCATCTTTCCTTAGCCTCCTCTCTTTGTAACGTAACTTCCTTTTCTCTTCCCATTCTCTCCCTGTCTCTCCTTCTCTCTGAAACATTTGGTTTAGTTTTGTGTCTACCATCTCCAATGATTATGTTCTTGACGTTCGGTGTTGTATTATTTTTTCAAAATTTTTGGTTTCCAAATATTATTCATTGTCATTAAATATTCATTTGGTTTTTGATTGGCTGTTTAATAGCGATAAATACTTTCCTCTCCCCTCAAACGATATAAAATATCACAGAGAGAAATCTATTTACAATTCTCCAGTCAATTCTCCAAAGGATAATATTTTATTCTACAGCCACTTATTAAAGTGTCTTGTTAATTTCGGTTAAGTGCCTAACGACAAGAGGCAGAGGAGAAAGAGACAAATAAATCAATTTAATTTATTAAAAATTTTATAAAACAAGAAAAAGAAAAAGATTTTCTTTTATTTCAAACTAAAATGTTTTATTGGAAATTGCCAGGCTTACGACAAAGCTATTAAAGCGGATTTTTATAAAAAAATTCTATGATTTCAATTTATTAAAGCACAAAATCAAACTAAAGTATATCACTACCTAGTGCCATATATTGGATGAATATGATAAATAATATAAAATAATCATTCTAATTCAGGTATTACTGGAAACAGTAAGACCATAGTTCTAGCTCTATGCCCTTCAGTAGAAATTTTAATTTTTAATTATGATTTTTATTAGAATATAAAATAATAAAGTTCTGAATAGATAGTATTGCTTCAAGAGTGAATACTTTTTTAATTTTGTTTGCGACTGGCACTCTCTTCTAAAACATTAAAGACTTAATTTAATCTCTGCTGCCTGTACTGTACGCAGTATTTTGATAATTAATTAGTATTATTAAGCAGAAAATTACCAAAATTCAAGCCAACCATACTATGTACTTGTTTTTAGTGATACTGATATGAACTAATAACCACACTAATAACACTTACAGAATTTTGGCCAAATTGGAAATTACATTGTTGAATAGTGGAGGTGGTGGTGATATTGGTGTTGGCATTAGCTTTGGCGGTAGGATGGGTATAAGATGGTCGTATGAGAGTACTATTATTTAAAGACAATCATGCATTGTAGTCGCATTATAAGGATTTTAATCACTTGTGCACATTGCTTATACAACGCATTCAATGGAAACGAATTTGAATCGAGGCGTGATGAAATAAATTAAAACGATCTCATGAATGTCTTATAAGAGATAAAGTTTTGCATTGAATTGCATTGAATTTGAATTAATGAGTTTGAAAATTAATTGTCTGACATGTAAATTCACCTACACTTACTCGTGTAATTATTGCCATGTGTGTACCTCTGTATGTTTGGAAGGGTAAATGCCATATACATACATACATATATATGTATATACATATACACACAGAGGTGTAGGTAGAAGTGGCTGTCCCCTCGATGGAGTTATGAGCGGACACACATAGGGGGGTGTACTATCTTTAAAATAAAAGAAAAACAAAGTGTCTGTTGTATATAGAGATGTGATAGCCACGAAATATCCAACTCTAGTGTATATGTATAACTTGTGACTTACTTGTATACACTTGCGACTTAAGGAATCCTCACAAGAAAAAGTCTAACGGGATCAAGTCGCCGATAACATTACAAGCCTAATATCCACAAGATGGATTAGTCTCAAGTGGATTAATATCGTTCCTTATGCGACAATTTTATTTGTTTTCGTACTTATATAATCAGAAATGGGCCTCTTCGCTGAACATGTGTAGATGAAAATTACTGTTAGAGCCCTTTCAGCGAACACACGTAGTCTTCTATGGTCTTCTATAATGATTTGACAAAACAGACAGACTAAATAACAACTTATTTGACAAATGTAGCTTCAACAAGATGGCTGTCAAACTTCGGAAGTCCTTGTTTTACATAAGTCTATGAAAGTACGAGGCTAGTGTTCTTCAATTTTGTTTGTACGTAGCCATATATATCTGTGAAGGATAGGAGTGGTGTGCTTCTTATGCTACTTAGTCACATAATTGATTCCAAGTTCCAAGTTCTTTTGAAATCTATTAGACTTATCATGATATATTTGGAATACCTTTGATATCCTATGTTTGCAATTCTTAAATAGTGTGGAAATGGCCAATATTTTTAAGGTAACTGATAAGGTTACATTTGCAATACATTTCAGATTATGAAGGTAGTGATCTCCGCATAATCGCATTGACAATATTGCTTTGTTGCCAAATTTTTTCCACAAACTCATCTCCAGCAGATGTCAATTTTTAATAGATCCATTCATACATACATAATAGGTCATTGCAACCCTTCAGTCAGGATTACGGCCTAGTTTCTCATACCGCTTTTGTTGTGTGTGTTAAATTTTTACATGAGTGGCATTTTAAAGTCGACTCCGAACGACAGATTTTCGAGAAACTTTTCATGGCAATTTTATTTACTCTCAGAGTTTTGGCCAGAAATCTGCTGAGAGGAAGTCGCCGAAGAAATACTTTTTGTATTTTATTTTGATGTATGGCCTGGGGTTTGAACGTCTAATAAGCCAACACGCCACCTACTAGACTACGGCGAATTAGATCCATTCACTCAGATTAAGAATCGATTCAACCTAACGATAACTCCGTCAAATGAGTGTCCCACAACGATTACCAAAGTTAGGCTTTTTATTACCATGATGATCTCCTATTGCCTCTTTATTCGAAAACTATTAATCTGCCTTGTTTTAGCGTATATTTCTGCTTGGAAATTAGAGCAATAATATGATTGGTGAATATCAAAGGCCATAATAAGAGAGATGTAAACCTTGGAATATCTTTAGAATTGCACTAAACAGTTTACCCACTGCATTAAACTATAGTGAGTTTAGTGAATCACACCGGATTTTTGCTTGTATCCTTTCTACTATCGAATACCAAATCAAAATGGATAATTTCCATTTCTCTGTGAGTGCATTGCATTTTTGAAAAGTGTTCAAACATATGTACATATTTCAAAGAAATTTCGTATTTATCTTTGTATTTTATTTTTTTGTAGTTACTTATTCTTTCTTTCTTTTTCTTTTTTTTTTTGCCTTTTTTACTTGCAATCTGATGAGTGTCTATGTACATATTTGTCTCTGTGTGTGTGTTTTTGTATTTTTGCTTGTCTATTTTATTTAATGCATTTGTCAATCAGTTACATTTCTTTTTAATTCTTTCATTTCTTCTGCCATTTTTGTTTTGTCTATTCCTCTTCAAGATAACATGGTTCTTATTTTCTTATTTTCTGGTTTTTCTTTTTTTTGTTACTTTTCTTGAAGGTAAAAATATGTTGGTTTTTTTTGTTTGCGTAATAAATCTGTGTGTGCCACATACATTCATATATTTATTATCCTTTACTCAAATACACATACAATACTCAGTGACATCCTTATAAACATTTTTCCATCATTTTTTTGTTGTTGCTATTTTTACTCTATGTTTTCTTTATTCATTCAATCCATCTGAAAACACTTGTCAGCAAGATTGTTTTCCGTTGTTGTCGATTGACTTCCCCAGTTGTGTTATAAGCAAGTGATGGACGAATACAGTCAGTTCAGTTCTTTAAAAATATGATTTCTTACAGAGATTTTGGAAATGTGCTGTATTATTGAATGAACCAATTTATTTCAATAATTGCAGTTTACAGTGCACTTACTGTTCTATTATGAACCATTCACTGAGTGTTGATCTTGTTAAAAACAAAAATAATAAGTTTTACTCAAAAGTTCGTTCAGATATGTATATAAAACAGCAAACTGTGCCTTCGATTCATTTTGTCATTCTCGAAAACTTTTCACTCTTTAACCGATCTGTTGTTCATATGCTCATTCATTCATTCATTCAATCGTTCAATCGTTTTCTGCAGCTGTTGTTTTTGATTTTATCGTTTGGTTTTTACGCAACATTAAGTAGCCGAATGAGTTGTAAAAGAAACTGATATGACAGCATTACCAACCAACCAACCCATCAACTAAACACACGCTACATAGGTCTACATATTCGAAAGAAAGTAAAGCAGGGGACTTTTAATAAAAATGAGATTAAGTAACATAGAATGCGATAAACAAGAAAAAAGAAAACTCAGTGAAGAAATGACAAAAAGGTAAAATGTAATTACAAAGTTGGAACTGAAAATGAATATTTTACAGTTTTTTGTTGTCTGTAAACCATTAAGCTCTTCTTTAGCTTAAGCTTTTAACTTAAATAAGATCAAATATTAGAAGACACCTCATAAAGTCGCATTGAGAAAATTACGATTGATAACGACGCTGGCATTGTCTTTAAAGGTCTGTGTTATTACAATTTTTGTTCTACGATCTTACTTTACCTTACCTTACTGTACTTAGACGCAATAGAGATCCCTATGTTTTTAAATAGTACTGCACCGAGGAAGACTGTTTAGCTGGGCAGGTTTTAGTTTTTTTGTTCAATTTGATTTCTGTTAACAGGGTTAACTTCATTCATAGACATGGATATGTGAAAGGATTCGGGCACGGATTTCTATACCTTAGTAGTGGTAAAGGAGTTTGATTTTGTCGTCAATAAACAAGACTAGAGCTTTGAATTCTTGTATATTAATCACTTACCATTGCATTGTATGTTAAGCTCTGTTTTCGTTTAGTAGACTTTATGTGGAACATGAATAATGCTAACATACCTTTATTTGCTATTTTTGTTCCATGGGTATAGCTCTGCTTTTGTACATCATCTATTATAGTTCGCTATTATTTACATAGATTAAGAACTATGCTTACAGTCTTGCTTTTTACTTCAGTTCGATAGGTCAATGTACGGTTATAAACCATATTAGTTCGTGGTCTCTGTTAGAAGCTTACTATTTTCCCCTATATCCCTTTAAAGATTCTTATTTAGAGGTTAGGTCAGTTCATCAACAATTTTTTTACTGACCTTTCCTTTAATACTAGCTTTCCTTTAACTCAAGCCTCAATAGAGTGTATTAAGTGTACCTGATGTTGTCATAAGAAAGAAGATTGCATATTTAAATTAAAAATATGTCTGTAGCGCTCTTACTCGAACTTCAGTTATGTTGCTTAAATCGGTATACAAAAGAAAAGTCAATAAATTATTTAATTTTCATCTCACTTGTATATGTACATGAATACATGGGTTTTCATTGAAGTGGTTTTTGTGGTTTTCACACAATAATTCACTTCAGTTCATACGTTTATTGTTTATAATTTTCCTGTGTATTATGAATTTGCCGTATATTTTATTTTATTTGAAACATTTCATTAAACATAGTGTGGGTGTAAATTTATTGTTCAATTTGTGTAATTTTGCTCGTAAATTTGTGTAAAATATTGTAAAACTGAAGAAAATATTATGATATGAATGGAGTAGAGGTATGGAGTAGGGTATAAATTTCTGTCGAATCGCTTGTAATTATGAATAACATGCTTTGTAAAATTAATATTTATACCATAAAATTAATAAAATATGTATGAGCGAGTGTTGTGTAAAAAGGATTAAGTTTACAAAACTTTTTCCTGTTTTTCCAATACAAACATGAGAATTAAGTTCTCTTATCTAAACTAAACTAATGTGTTATTACTGTATTGTATTGAGAAATATTATTTACAGTTCGATTGGAATTGGTCGTCTTTGTAAGATTACACGCTTTTAAGCAACGAAGCCATATAATCTTTGTCCAGCATCTTTAATGTTCTGGTCGTGAAAAAATCATTTTATATGACCTCCTTAATCCATCAACAAAATTCACATTCACAGAGGTGACCACATTGTACTGTTTTAAATATCAAATCCCTTTGCTTCTTAAGTCCTGATAATATTAATATATTTTGTTTAAAGTGTAGGGTACAATACCTGCACAATTATAACGGTCATAGTTATGTATTCTAACACACATATGTATATTATGTAGTATCGCAGTAGATTTGCTTATTTCTTGAAGACAGCGTGTGTGATCTAGCCGCGCTTGTATATCTGACTTACACTTCGAACAGCAAATCGATAAGAAGATTTTACTTATTGAGGTCCATACAATGGTCTCGAAAATGAGCTAAATTTGAAGATTGCCTTTATTTGTTTCAGTATTTGGCCTAGTCTGCGTTATTGTTATGACAAAGCAGGCTAGTCTTTGAGCGAACATAACTCGAAAAATAGGCCTTTCGGATGCCCCAGCCTTCTCTAGTCGAGAGGCGTAGATTGTAAACACAATTAAGCATCATTACAGAGTCCTGACTTGTTCGCTAAAGACCATCAATTAGATTTAGGACTTAAATCCAATAAATGGGGTTCTAATAGCTAAACTTCTTATGGTATTACGTTTGTGTCATCTTGTATGACTGATTACATGAGTATTACACTTTACAAGCAAAAATATGTGTATTAAACTATAAAATGAGGGAAGAAAATAAACTTCATTCATTGTATTTATGTCAGGGAGAATATTTGTATGTTCATACATGCATACATACCATACATACTTCTTATTACGTTATCATGTTTTTTTTTCGTTTGAAATCAGAAAAATCGTTTAATAATATACTGTCGTCCGCCTCTTTTGCTTTTGGGTAGAGCTTTTCTTCTCCAACATATAAAAGATGATAAAAAAATGGAACAACAGCAAAAAGTTGCGTAAAAACATTCAATGACATATTGCGTGACATATTGACAAACCGAAATACCAAATAAATGTGACAAGGAGAACATTATTGATATTGGGACTGTAACGACTGTAAAGATACCATTACATTGTAAAAATATTCGAAATAAATTTTTTTTTCAAACGAAATAGTACAAGTCGTATGTATTTGAGAGATGAGAAGACTTACTATTACTGTTATATTATCCTCTTCAATAAATTTAAAATACCTCCTGAGTGGGTAGCGGTAACTGATATGAAGAACTGAAAAACGTAAATGTAATTGAGTTGTACTTGTCCATTGTACTCAATGTCAATAATACCTCAAATATGTATGTATATGGTATATCATAACGCAGTATACATATGTAAAGGGAGGAGCCACAGGGTAGATGAATGTGGTCGGATGGGAATATTCTCTTGGTTGGTATATGTTCGTTAGTTTGTTTTTTTCTTTTTTTTTTAAACACGGCGGTAATCTGTGTAACAGCAACATGATAAAGTTGTACGACTAAAAATTTAACAACAGCAACAAGTATCAGATTGTTTCCTTTTTTTTTTATTAAGATTGTTGTTATACTGTGTGAAATATAATGGTTGCTACTCCCAGCCATTATATTTCGTTATTTTTCAAGTCCTTTAAGGCTTTCTTAAAACAAAATATGTTTCGTTTATTTTCACGAATTTCTTAGATTGTTCATTCATAAAGCAAATCGACTATACTTTCGAAAAATAAAAAATTCTTTTCATTGAATTATAAAAGAATTGCTTTACAAAATGCCAAGTGTTCAATAACATCTTTTAAAACTATGGATTTTGGGGAAAGAACACAAGGATAACCAACCATAGAGAGGCCACTCTCGATGCCAAGTCCCTAAAACATTCAAACGAACCGAAGATGGACATAAAGTACCCTAGCGTTTGCTATCACATTTAGACAAATATAGTTTATTTCCTGTGCTCAATTGTCCATATTAAATTCGACTCTTAGTTTTTTTTAATAATAAATTTATTAAATAAATTTATTAAAGTTTTTTTTTTTTGTTTTATACAAAATTCAAAGTCATAATTCTTAGGTAATTTTTAAAGAGGTTTGTGCAAAAGCTTTCATTAAAGTAAACAAAATCTAAAGTAATGGAAATACAAATAAAAAAATGTATATGAAAATTGTTGAACATTATTTGATAACAAATAACATCAATGGTTTAGAGGATATTATGTAAAATATATTAAATTTCTATGGCTGTTTATTTTAAATTATCCCCATAATATATACATATGTAGTATAGTTACATACGGACTTAATATCGTATGTGAATTCAATTGATTTTCAAATGGTTTCCTTTTGTTAATTTTTATTTGATGGCCATTATGAAATTGCTCTCTCAGGCTACCATATGAGTATGAGTATTTCACCCAGGGATTTATGGTGTTGTTGTTGCTTATTTAAAATAATTTACAATGGTTTTGTTGACAGGTTTGATTATTAATAAAATTCAACATATTTTTTTTTTTTGAAAGTAACTTGGTTACTAAACAAAAAATAACGATATGGTCAATAAAGTTATGGCAACGCCATTATGCATTACCAATGGGATATACATACAGTGAGCGCCAAAAGTGAGAAACACCACTGAAATAATTCATTTTCTTAGGATAGCGAGAAAAGTAAATGAGAATAGTCGAATAAATTTCCAAAAATAAAAACGTTTATTTATTACTTATAAAATTTTAAAACAAAACAACAATACATGATAAAGGAACTTTTTTTTATACTTAAGAACAAAACTGTTTTATACTTAAAAACAAAAGTGTTGACTCACTTATGGCGCTCAGTGTATATACATATATACGTATATATAGAAAACAGAAATTTTTAGCTTTATTAAGTAAGAGTTTTATATAAATTTTTTTTGGAAATTTAAACATTATTGATTACATTCAATAATAAAATATTTAATCTATGGATAATTAAACAAAACTAGTGGTGCTTCGTGGGCGCTATTAGGTTTAATAAAATCACAAATAAAATTCAATTTTATAATATTTTTGAAATTAATTTTAATTTAAAAAAAAAACAAACAAAAAATCACTAAATATTCACTTTGTAAGGGGGCACTAAGCTAAATGTTGCAATGACTAAAATCAATAAAACTAAAAATCAATATTAAAACAAAAATTTATGCTAGTTATTGTACTTTCTTTCTCATCTGTGGCATTGGTACTTATAAACCATTGTAAAGGTTCACTTTAAGTGGTGCCATACCCATGGTTCCAATGATTCAAATTATTTTTCCAACAATTTCGCATTGCCTAAAGTTAGGTTCGGTTAGAGGACGTGTACTTGTCAATTAAGACAAGTACAGTGCCCGGAGGTCGAATTGACCCATGGTACAACGTACTAGTTTCTCACTTCTCACTTCTTTCGCAAAACCTAAAGTTATCTACAGAAAACTTATCGTACTTCCATAAATATGCGATTTTAAATGTTTTCCGAGTATGTATGAAGGGTGGTATTTATTCACGCAATTGTTATCTTTCTAGCATAATTTGAATTCATGCCAGTTGTCAAAAATGGTGCTACAGAAGGCAATCAAAATCAATATTTTTTTTTGAGCATCGACAAACATAATGTTGCAATTTGTCAATGCAAATGAAGTACAGGTACCATTCATAATCTACACATAAACTTCAAGCCAAGAGTAGTAGTTTAATTTCATTCTCGAACGAAGAGACTGAATCTGCTTGTAAACTTCAAGCCAAGATCGTTTTTAGGTCGTATACATATATGAGTTCAGATAAGACGAAATATTTCCACACTTGAAAAATGCACTCATTACAGCGAATATCGTATATTTACTCTAATCACAGCAAGATGTAAGCAAAAGCTCTGAAACTCTAAAGTTCATCCTTTCTCTATATATCCTGCTGTCTGGTTAAACGAATTGATAAGCTAAGCTACAGCTAGGACATATCAAGAAAGACAAGAAATACGGTTAGGCATTGAATGAAACCTTCAGGTGGTGCTGTTATTCGTTTTCCAACTACTGTTTACAGTTTTTCTTTTCTGTCCCTCAATTAATTAATAATATAAAGCGTTTAAATTCTTGAAATTGTTTGTTTAACTTCTTCTGTGAATTTACTTTATTTCTCTCTTATTTTTGTTTTCATTCGAATGGACAAATTACCACATTTGTTATTGATATTGATATCGAATGACGTAATATGCTCCTTGTTATTCATTTCGTTTGCTTTCATTTTCCTTTACTATATGTATGTATGTATGTGTACATCATCGCGTTGTCATGACAATTGTTAGGTCCATAATTAAATGAAATATTTTTTTCCAAGGCTTCACCTGAATAACAATCACATAATTGTGACTGATACATACAATATGTACGATATACATACAAACATATGTATGTACAATAGAAATATAATATTTCTTTAGTAAATAATATAAATAAACTAATACAGTGATAATTATTTAAGGTTGACTATTAAATAATATTATTAGTGAGTGTGAACAAAACATAATAATTAAAAATTAATTCGTATTCTTATTTATTTTACTTTTTAATTTCTTCTTCTTTTTAGATTCTTTTTTCTTTACCATTTTGCATTTTATGCTTATCACTATCGCTTCAGTGGACAAAATCGCAGTTTGGCATTAGTTTCGTCGTGGCTTTTTATTCAGGTAAGTTATGTTTTTTTTCTTCTTTTAATCAGTGCCTGAAGAATATGGGAATAATACGTTCAGGGCCTTTATGGATGGCTCATTACTAGAATAGGCTGTTTTGGAGTGTCTTTAATTAAAGAAATAAGATTGACTTTCTATTTTTTTTGTTGGGATAAGCACTCCTCAATACAAAGAGAGTTAAAGCTTTATAAATACATATATGAATACGTTATTTATGCCCGTAGATAGAAGCAGCTACTGTCTGCATATATGTACATATAATATAGAACCGGAAAAATTAAAAAGGAAGAAATATAATTGAAACTTAAACTATTTAGTCTATCATTACAATTCTCGAAAGCTTAAGTCAAGTCAAGCTTAAGTCAATAAATATTCACAGCAATATTGCTTGAATTTCAGAAAATGTGATCTAATAACTTAAGAGGACTTGTTTCCTATTTTTGCGTAACACTCGTCTCTTCTTTAGAGCACATCTGTTCATCTACGTATCTGTACACACATCTGAAATATCGACAACAGACTCGAATCCATACAAGTTATTGTCCAAAAAAGAAGACTTATTCATGCTAAAATCTGTAAAAATCTTATAAATAGCGTGTCCTCAAATGAATTTACAAAGTACCCATGCCTCTGTGCCATATAACAAGACGGGTAGCATAAGAGTGAAAATCTTGTGTTTTTAAATTTTTTTGTTTGTTTTGCTTTGGTCATCAGAATCTCCAATAATTTAATTTTAATTTAATTTTCTATTTTGATTAGATTTTCTAATTGAAATTAAATTAAAAAATAATTTTATTTTTATGAATCTCATTGGGCCAAAGTTCGGTCATATTAAGCTTGAATTAATTGCATTAATTTCGAAAATTTAAAATTAAAAAAGAAAAGAATTTCTGTTGCCATCAGTCCCCTCTCTACCTTATGGTATTTGCCGTTGCCATTCGTTATATTCTTACAATGGAGAGTTGAGAGAGCGACAGAGAGAGAGAGAGAGAGAGAGAGAGAGAACAGTTCGTCGGGTCCTCATTATAATAAATTTGAATTTAATTTTTCGCTTTTCATAAAAATTCACGTGTATCATGGCTTGACATTAAATACGCAAAACACGTGTCAAAGTTTTATTACAAATACATGTAAATGATACTATAACCATAAGTGAACTGTACAATGAATAAATTTAAACCAAAAAAAAAAAATACAGTGGGTAACAAAATTAAAAGTTCAACTCCAATGAATTTTTAAAGAAAATTCATTTTTGTAAGTTTAATAAAAAGGAAATAAATTAGAAACTTTTGTGGGCTTTACAATTTTTGATATCATTTTTGTTGCTTACTGTATGAGCCAGAGTGTTGTTCACTTTTTATTTGTATTAAATATGGAATAAATTTATATTTGTCTACCAATAAATGAGCATACATACGAGTATATCGTACATACGTATGCCTATTGATGGCTATCAAAACTATAATAAAGCCTGAAGGCATGTTACTCTCTGTCACTCTCTTTTAATTTTTTTTTTGGTCATACAATATGTAAAGGAATATACCTTTACCATGTTGTATTATAATTCTTGTAGGATGACTTACAAATAATAATAATTTTATTAAATCAATAGGAATATAAATTACCGGTGACCGCGGTGGATTTTCTGCCTGTACGTGTAAGTCAGACAACCAAAATTTATTGGAAAAGTAATTCATTATGAAATTATTAAAGTCATCAGAGGGTAACTAGAATTTTTCGATTTGTGGACCAATAGATCATGTACCTACACCCCCATATAGAAACTACTTATTAAGAAATGTTTAAGCTCGAAAGAGGGTATCACGTAGATTGTGACACGCTGCAGTATATTGTGTAGATATGAGGCAGCTATAAGGCAATGTAGGTAGGTACACTTTAAAACATCCAAGGTTCCATCGCTAAAATGCTAGACGATATTACCTCGCGAAAAGATCAGATTCCTTGAAACCTCTCTGATATTACCTACCTTTTCTCAAGTAATCTCCAAGCAATCTCCTGTTTTCCGTGCTTCCTTAAATGTTATAACAAATTTATTGAAATTTTTTGCTATATTATCTACCGTTAAGGTGCTGTCGATTATTGATTCCGTATGTATTGGACATGCATTATTCGGATCGAGAGCATCTTTGTGAGGTGTTATGCCCAAAACATCTTTTTAATTACTTTTTATTCCTGCGCATAATTCATTCGGACATCAGGGTTTTTTTTAATGTTTAAGTTGGACACTATTTTTTGCAGACATATCAATGGGCATAAGGCTCTACTCCTTAAATGAGCAGTCTCATTCACCGTTGACTGTATTTTTTTTTGGGGGTTACCTTTAAACAATTTAATTTAAAAATAATTCAAAATTTGTTCCCCTCACTGCAAATGTGATGATAAAAGCGGTTCTCTAACGTTTCCCTTCTAAGCCAACAACAACAATAAAGAATGTTGTAAATATTTTTATATGTGGCCATTTTTATTAAATTTTTCTCTCGGTTTTCTTCTCTCTCGTTTGTTTGTTTTTTTATTGGATTTTTTAGCACTCAATGCTGTACTTCTTCCATCACTATGAATTACCCGTAATTATGCAGCAGGCTCAAGTTCTTATTTTAACACATAATCAAAATGATGGCAATGATGGTGGCGGAGGCGGTGGTGTTGGTGCAGTAGTTGGTGGTGTTGGCATAATACAACAACAACCACAACAACAGCAACAAGCACAACAACAACAACAGCAACAACAGCAAGGTCAACAACATGGCACGTATGTGGCAAATCGTATATTTCGTTTGGTACCATTGCCACAGCAACAACAGCCGCAGCAACAGCAGGCGAATGGTGATGGTGGTGGTGGCAATGTTGGCTTTTTAGGACAACTACGGGTGGTTGGACAGTTGAATGGTATGCAAGTGCAACCGCAACAGTTGCCATTTGTAGGTGGCTTATTAAATCACTATGCTGGACAAAATGTTGGCGGCGCTTTGGGTATGATAAGACGTGCCTTATTTGCTAGAGGTTGGCGTCAACCAGTACGTGTGCGCATACATACAGTTAGAAACTTACAGCGTATTAATTTGGGTTCCATACAAATTAATCCCGAAAATCTGGCACGTGCTTCACCAACATCCACAACTACTGAAACTGAGGTCACCAGCAGTACAACCACCACAAGTAGTTCCACAAACACTACTAATAGCAGCGCAAGTACATTAACAACCAACGCAGATACAATTCTAACAACTGTTATGTCCTCTTCATCATCTTCACCATCTTCATCGAGTTGTACATCAGACGTAACAGAATCTGTAACAGCATCACCTGCATCTTCTTCTACTATTGCCGCCTCTATGACAAGCAGCAATTTCACTTCAAATGCAACAGGTAACTTGTGGCATTTTTTTTAGATGGTTTTTAAATATTTTATTGTTGAGCTGATCGCTTTCTCTTTTCTCTTGCAGATGTTCATCCCTTATAAATAAACAAATAAATAGAAGAAGAAAAGAAAAAAAAAACAAGAAAAAAAAGCAAAACAAAACATAAATACAGAACGAAAGTATAGTAAAATACTTGTACAATACAAATATTTAATAATAATAATAAAAAAAAAACATGCTGTATTTGGTGTTGCTTACACTCTATAATACTTTACATTTATTTCCTCGCCGCTCTCCTAACTCTCCCTCTCTCACTCTCTCCCTCTATCTTCCACCACGACGGCATTTCTAAATACTTTCGGAAAACAGAAAAACAAAAGTAAAGTGAGTGTGAGTGTTGGCGTGAGAAAATGAATGATGTTGATGCCTGCCTTTAACAGGGCCTTTGTGATAAATAATTATTTAAATTATGATTTTCCTTATTACTATTACTCTCTCTTAAGTACGGCAGTCTGTATAAGATTTGTTTATAATAAAAATTATTTTAAATAATTTAGAATGACGACGATGCAGACATCTGAATAATTCAAAGAATTTTCAGATATTTCTGTACAGCGAAGAGACTTTTTTTAAACTAATTGGAATATTAATAAAGAAAAGTTATTAAATCTTAAAAATAAGAGTTTTTTTATTTTAAAGAAAGGGAAGAGATTCTTTTAAATTAAAATGCTTAAATCGAAAGACACTGCACTTCACCTGAATAGATGCAGTGCATTGATCTTGCTGCTCTAAAGATAACTCATGGCGAAGATTATGTTGTACTTTTTCTTAAATGTTTAACAATTGAGAAAAATACCATAAACAAAGAAGGATCGAAAAAGTTGTGTTAGACTCCATGTGTGCTTCTTTTTATAATTATAAAGAAAAATTTTAATTATTATTGTACCCCTATTCATAGGAGGTGAAGTATATTTTCTATATTTAAAAGTATAAAACTATATAATGATTCTCTGATTGGCAACAATTTACATGCGAGAGTATGTATGTATATATTTTTAAAATAATAACTTCCACGGATATGAGATCTTTACCTAATTGGGTTAAATAAAAACAAAAATGGAAAAAGAAAAAAATAAAATGTAATAACAATAACAAAATCAATCATAATCCAAATTAATAACAACTGAACTGAAATAATCGAAACAATATGTTCAAATAATAATTAATAATAATAATAATAATAATAAATATAGTTTTTCAAACATACCTATATTTAGAATATACATACATACATACATATACCCCATATCTAAATATACATTTGTGTACGCTTACGTAGTAAATGTTGTATAACACTCAGACGGCATTCGCCAAAAAAAAACCGCATATAAAGCACGCTGATAATATTATTTCTTTATTTTTGGGTATATAAGTTGTTGTGAATTGAATACCTTGGTTAGGTTTAGAATACTATTCACAGCATTGCTAGCTATTATCAGTCTTCTGGTTCTGCCTCTTCCATTCACTCTGTCATCGTTGATCACAATGCTGTCATAACGAATATATTGAACTCGTCGTCAACCTTACTTCAGTTCTCCGTGGACTTTCACTTTTCCCAAAACCTTTACGTATTAATAGATCAGATATATATGTATGTCGTGCAGAAATGGTTCGCTTGGTTTGGTTCTGTCCATATAATAAAATGTAACCAAATGTGAATGCGTTAAATTATTATCGGATCATTAAAATTTTGTTTAAACAGTGTTACAACAACAAAAATAGAAAAATATATAATAAATAAAATAAAAAAAAATTATATTATTTACCATGACGACGAACTAAATAATCAACCTGCACTTTGTAATCTGTCTAGGAGGGTAGCATGATGTGAAGGGACTACTGTCAAGACAGGTGCTGCTTGTGATAGAGTTGTGGAATATTAAAATTATACACAAATAAAATATAGAAATAAAACCAGCCTGTTAATGTTGATTAAACAAAAAAATATATGAAAATATTTTTATAACTGTAATAATATTCAATTGTTATCTACTTTTTATGATTCATAGTGGAGGTAAAAAAGTGAAGGTTTTGTAAAGTTAAAGTGTATGGTAAACTGCCATCTTGTAGAATATTTATATTCAAACGGTCCGCTTAGTAAAATTCAATGTAATTTCCGTAAGTTTCCCTGAAGTCGTGACGTATAAATACGTCATAATGTTTGTTAATTATTAGCAAGGGACTACTGATCCGTCATCTACATCCAAGGGTACACATGAAACAGTCAGAAGCTCCTGATTATCTGGACAAGGGAACAAAATGCGACGTTTGTGGGATTTTAGTCATTTCTTTTATTTGTTCAAAGGTTTTTTATTTTCAAGCGCATAGGTATTATTGCTGAGATAACTTATTAGATTATCCAAAGTGGCATGTACTGTCAATGTCTTGTCTTACATACTTTTATATAAAGTTGGAAAGCAACTCTTAAGAAGGCCGATCCTGTACATATCTTATGTCAGACAGATTAGCTTGTGCTCTGCAATGAAGCTAGGAACTCTACTATTTGCACTTTACCTTTTTTTTGGGCGAAAATGAACAAATTCACGGTTTTATTTGTTCAAAATGGTAAAAGAGTTGAAATCTCTAATCGCTGCGACATTATTTATAAATGTATGCTCCTTTTTCGTCGATTTTATAAGACTTTACATCACTGCCGCTTCCGTTTTATGACGTAAATTTATAACTCCGAAATGGAACAGTAGTTGGTGAATCTGATTTCACAAGTTTTCACAAAAAATTCCATGCAGTGCCATACTTTTTTCCGAAAATAGAATCTGAAATTCAGTCGTTGCTTCAAGGCAAGAGTGTCAAGTACTTTCTACGCTCGAAGAAATACCTAATAGAGTTTAAAGGATGAATGGAAGTTTTATTATTCTGTGACCAGTTTTTTATGTTGAACAGAGAAGTCAGAGAAGTGAATTAGTGAATCTGGCAAGATACAAAGAATTTCAAGACATGTTTCAAGTCGTGCTCTTCACGTGATGTCTGAGACATAAAAATAACATTCGGGGAAATGCTTTGAAGCAAATATGAATTGTTTATGCTTAAATAGGTACATAGGACTCTTATAAAGGAACAAGTCTAAATTTTCTTAATTTTAAATGTGTAAAATAATAATGTTTTCCTAAGTTTATAAAACAAAATTCTATTGTTTCCTACTCCTTGATCTCGGAAATAGTATTTATGTAGGCAAGTCTTGTTTAAGAAAAACTTATATTGACTATAAAGCAAACGATGATTATCATATTACGGCGGTAGTCAAGTTAAATTCCTTTGAGCCATTATTAAAGGATTCTTTATGAAATATTTTTTCATTTGCTTTCTTTACATTTCATTTGCCATTGTTTTGGCATTCACAAATCAGACACACAAATAATAAATTCCACTAAATTAAGTTTCAAATACTGGCAGCAGCAGCTATAGCATCCCCATCAGCGGCTGAGGTAGTTTTAAGGAGGCATCAAGGGCTGTAATAACAATAATAATAAAAATAATAACAGTAAACAAAAGGAGAAGGAGAAGAAGAAGAAGAAGAAAAAAGAAACAAAATACAAAAAGCAAAACAAATTGCTGCTAAAGTGTTAACTTCACAAGAGGTATTCAAAACCCATCCATTCACTCTTCACTTATTCACTCGTTATTGTAGCCCTTTTACGTACGCCATTCAGCAAAAGTACTCTGATGATGATGACACGCACTACGCAACGAAGGATTTTATTCAACTTTTTTTTTTTTTTAATTTTTGCAGGTTATTTTTCCTCTCCTTCTCCCTCTTCCCAATGGATTATAAGAAGTTGGCATATTTTAACATGATTAAATTCAACAATGAAGCGCATACTGTATAAAAGGATGGATGAAGAAAAAAATTATAGAAGGACAAGTTCGACTACATAATACCTTATAACGTAGTGTACTGTGGCAAGGCTAGTTTGCCCCAAAATTTGTGGTTCTGTATCGATTTCATCACAGGCAAAATAGAAAGAAAACGTAGCTATATGAACGGTAAATGAAACTTTCATCTACAATATACTCGTACAGTCAGATAGAAGATTTTAATAATTTTGACTATATTATCGCTCTCAATGATATATGTATCTCAACTACCTATGGCTATGTAGGGTAAAATATATTGAAATTTAAACCGGTTCAGGGTGAGTAAATAAACACTCAAATGTGTACTGTAAAACTATTGGCATAGAGGCCATGGAAATTATTAAGGGCTCCATTTGAACAATTATTTTCGTAAATCTTTTAAGTCAAATGGTAAAATGTTTGCAATTTTAGCTGGTTTGTAACCGAATACTCAAAGATTACCTAAGCAGTCTAATCATTCCGTTACCGTTTTGTTTTCTAAGCGGAAATTTACGGCATTAAGAAATGGGATATTTTCAGTAAGTTTTCTGGATTTCACTTTATCAGAGCAGCGACTAGGTTAGTGGAGTGTGGCATTCAACTCAAAACTCAACTGATCACAGGTGTTCAATACAAATGATTCGTCAAATTTCTTCAAAACACTATCGCTTCAGCTCCCTTCTAGGGAATGGTAATAAGAAGGAGTGAATAGAATGAAAGATTAGCTGATATATACACATGATCTTAAGAAACTTAGGTTACTGATTATGGCGAATTGTTTCCTTTGGTTTATGTTTTTTATACAATGTGGATTAATATTTTTCCATTCCTTCAAATGTTTACATATGTAACGAGTATAAGTTAAGTTACAGACTTATGGACTTGTTTCTCAAACGTAAAGCTTTAACAATTTTCTTGAACCTTCGGTAAATCGATTGATAACTCTTTGTTTTTATATTGGCAATGAAATAAGTTCATAGATAATATCCTAAAGTAAATAAAATTTGCATTATTTTCTAAAATACATATATTTTATATAAATAGATATAAGATTTTCGATTTAGCAAGTAAATAAGGCCTTTATTACGTTATAGCCTGCATGGTAAGCAAATACGTTACGTTTTAATGAATTTAAATCTTTTAACCTGATTGTTTCCTTTCGGGCTTAACCCTTTAGGCTGAATAACAAATTAAATTGATTGTTAAATCATTTGGAAAAAAAAAGAAAGAAAATATAAAATATATTCAAGTGAAATGAAATACAAATTATTACACGGGGTTAATAAAAGTTTATTAAAATTACTGTGAACATTTAATTAAATCACTTGACTTAACTGAAAGACAGGCACATACATATTTGAATATTTTAAAAGAAATAAAATTCCTTAACATTGATGATGTTTAACTGTAATTGGGCTTGATTTGATGAATTTGAATGAATTGAATTAGATATGCCATAGACCTGTGGCTGCATTTAAACTGAAACGTTTAAAATTGTTTATCAAACGACATTCAAGCTGCATTATTATCGGAGTTATAAATTTTGTTTTTCTTAAAACAATTGTGTTAATATGACATATAAAATTGAGATTAAAATTACTTTTGATTCCCCAACACCCAAATTCTGTAATAGTTGTCATGTCGTTTAACAAATCATGGCAGCAATATTCCAGCAATGAACTCAACCATCCAACCAATAGACCAGACCGTTAGACCGTTAGTTTTATGTTATCGATAATAAAAAGCGTTAAAAATTAAATAAGAATTTTTCATCGTCAGGGTGAAAATCTATTTTAAATACTTGAATGTCTCCTTTTTTTTTAGTGGAGTGAGTGTTGCTTTTAAGGGTGGTTGGTTGATGTGTCATACCGCTAACCCTAACGGTTGTAGTCGGTCGTATTTATTATCCTTTAATTATGCATTATGTATGAGCAGATTTTTGATTTTGATATCAGACTCTTTCTGAAAGTTATTGGTAAGCGAATGCGTGTGGCTATGTACATACATATGTATCGTATATATGCATGTATGTGCGTGTTATTTTGTGAAAATATTTTGAAGAAAAATTTATAAACGAGTTGATTGTTAATATGTTTACTGTTGTTTTTAATTTAAAAAATTTGCATAAAAATTTCCGCCACATTTACGAAACGTCAGTTTGAATTAAAACGAATACAAACACTTGTGCAGGCAATTGAATTTAAATTTTTTTGCTTTCCAATGGTTTGATTAAAAAAGAAAATAAATTCAAAATTTAAAAATTCAAAACAAAACAAAAAAAAAATTATAGAGGACAGCATAGAGGAGCATAGAGGAGCATATTTGAGGCTTATTTACGGACGTAAAGGCATTGAAAAGTATTAAAAATTCGAAACTGTTTGTTATTGACTTCTCGAATCTATTTATCAAAAAATTTTTGCTCCATTTAGGTATCAACGAAAATATAATTTATTTTCGCAAAATATTTTAAAAGTATAAAAATGAGCTTATTTTTGTTATTAGAAATCCGATTAACTGATCTATAAAAATTAAACAAGCTGCCAAAATAATTTGAGATCGTACATCACCCACTATCATTCCTTATCAATCTTCATTGGTTTGTTGTTGAGTGATATCCCAAGAGAATCATTGTAACATATTAACAACTAGACGGAGACGTTTTTAAAATAGAAATACTAGTCGGTTAAATCTTGTTTGAATACATTCCAGCTAGAGGTGTTGATTTGTATGCCCACGTTATGACAAGAATGTATATCAGTAAACAAAGATCGGTCACCGTAATTTACTGTTCATCTGTCTAACCATACGTAGACACATAATTGGTCTTTATGTCAGTCGAGATTACAACCTAGCTTCTCACACCACTTATGTTGTGTGTGCTGAATTTTATGCATGAGTACCGGGACCTACAGTTTAAAGTCGATTCCGAACGCCAGATTTTTGATAAACTTTTCATGACAATTTTTGTTTTACTCTCAGAGTTTTTGCCAGAAATTTGCTGAGAGGAAGTCGCCGAAGAAATATTTTTTCATATTTTCGTTTGGTGTCTGACCTGGAGTTTGAACGGTGGATTTTTGTCTAATAATAAGTCAACACAATACCTACTAGACTACGGCGACTTTACTACAGCCACTTATTTAGTAGCTTATTTCGTTTACTTTTACTGTGTAAAGCTTCCGTAAAAGTGATGATATGACACCATTCTGATAACTAACAGTTGTAATCGTTTTCCTAATTGCTCAATCTGTAGCATTTGAGTTTATATATGTGCCTACTATTTCTCACATTCTGCTCCTATACACATGTTATGAAACGTATCCAGTTTTCGTTTTAGAAAAAATTTAAGAATAATGACTCCTCTATAGTTCCAAATTCGTTATGTAGAGAATTCATTACAAAATAATTAAAATGACTTAATGCTTTAATTAATCAAGTGATTTATTTACGTTTTACAAATTGTCTACTTAAAATCATAATCTAAAAAAGAAAAAAATTAATGCACGAATTAATCGTTCGATACCAAAAACGTTCAGCGATTAAGTTCATTAAAAACAAAATAGGCTCGTCGAGTATAAAAGATTTAATTTGAATGCATTAATTAAAGTACTTAAAGACGCCGTTTCAACGGCAATCAAGTGATTAAAAGTAATACGCCGGTTTTTTCTTTCTTTAATTTCATCTCAGAGCTTCTATATGAAAACAATAATAAAACGTGTGCCTGTGCGTGTGTGCGTGTGTAAGAGAGAGGTATGCGTATGATTAATTTGATACTCCTTTGACAACCTACTCTCACACACGCAGAAGAAATAAAAAGAGACATGAGTACACAAAAGGAACAATTTCCGGAAATTAAAACAATACCTGTGTGTGTGTGTAAGTATAGCGTATGTGTATACGTGGTTGTGTTTTTCAAAAATTCAATGATTATGATTAACTTGTTGTTGTGCTTTTATTGTTGTTGTATCTGGTGAAGAAAAGCGAAAATTTCTCATTGTTGGCTACTTAGAAATTTGAAGGTGCGTTAAAACTGAAAAAATTTATTCAGAAGACGAATGCAATGCTGATATTAGTTTTATATTGGAAATATATAAAACTACACACATCGCATTGTCGAATTTTTAAGGAATTAGGCAACTTCTTCGGCTTCTATCAGATCTTTTTGTTGTACAATGTTTAATATAATATTCTTAACGTTTAATAAACGTTTTAAATTTGCACCTAAAAGTGTATTCGACTCTAAAAAAGCCGACTTTTCTTACAGCTGAAGGAGACATAAAGTAATAAAAATGAAAAGAATTAGAAAATGAAGAAAAAAAAAGTAAGTCAGTGAGACAGAAACCATTTGTCCAGATAGCCGATGTAATGTTCTAAAAGGTCGTCAGTATGATTAAATTTGGTCTATGAGACTGAATACAACAGGAATATTCGAGAGTTTTCTCAAGAGTTATTGCAGTCAGTTGGCTGCATTCTACATTAAAGGAGTAGATAGTAGTATATGAGGATGTATAATATCGTCCAGACTGTAGTATTTTCTATTCGTAAGACCGCGAACGGGTTAAGATATTATCGAACAGGACGACTATACGATTGCGTGAGAGTTTTCTCATGTCCATTCTAGTTTAGTCATGTCGATATCGTGGAAAATATACTCATTGATAAACTAGCAAAGTCTGTTAATAGAATTGGATGCTGGCTGTAGGCTGTAGTTGTCTCACTATAGTGGTAGGTGCAACGGCTTTGGAATAGGTGTTGACTTCTACATTCGCAAAGAGATGGGAGAATAACTTTTTGACGAGCGTAAGGATGTAGTGTCGTCAGTGAGTAATTGGCTGCTAATGAGCTGGCGAATATGAAAAACAGATTGGATCTTTTGGTTCAGTTGGTTTATTTATTTCACTTAGAATGTACATAAGTTAGGTGGTTCAATTTGTTTGAGTTATTGTCCGTCATAGTCTGAGTCTAAAAAGAGGTTGGTGCTTTATGTTATCATACGGTCCATTGTCTTAAGACGTCTTCATGTGTTCTTAAGTATTATTACACAGTTTGAGTGCAATTGATATTTATTGCTCAATGATGTAACAAGTAACCCATTAGCTCTTGGGCTCGGTTAACAAGTCCATTACACTAGAATGTAATCGAACAAAATGGAAAAAATATCATTTCAGACCATCAGACCACTCCGAAAGGGGGCTAGGGATTAGAGGCATGGTATATTATTTGTTTTCTATTATTTATGATTAAAGTGTTGCTAAAAAGTAGTCGAAATCTGCAGTAAAAACGCTAATTGGGCATTACTGCTGTTAAGTTCCTTAAGACATGATGAATATGCCGCTTAATAAGAGGAGATGAGGCAGAAAATGAACAAGAAGAGCAGAAAGAAAAAGAATATGAACAATAAGATTGACAGACATGTTTTTATGATGTGTCAATTTCATTCCTATTCGCTTACCTCTCTCTATCTTTCAGTTTCTTACTTATTGTAATAGTTGTTGTTGTTGCTCTTTATTATTATTATTTCCTGTGTTGCTTTAGCAATAAACATCAATCTGTTATATAAACTTGGATTATTAATGATTGTATTTTTTTTACCATTTTTTTTGCTACTTTTTACCTCAAAACTCTCCATACCCACTGCCATCAACCTGGGGCGCAACATTCTATAATACAGTGTAATAGACTTGAAGTAGGCAAAAAAACCCAAACAACAACAATAAATTGTTGTTGTTGTTATAATATTATTATTGTTTTATTTGTATACATTTATTTGCGTGGATGTCTACAAGATGTTGTAACAAATTAGAGGCATGAACTTCCGCCAACAACCAACGGCTTTAGCAAAAAAAAAAAAAACACAAAAAAAAATTGTGACAGTTAAAGAAATGGAAACACTTGGAAACACTCAAACGTAAAATCAGGATATACAACAGGAGTGGGAAACGAATAAAAATAATAATCTTGAGTTCGCCTGCCTTCCTTACTCCATACAAAGGTTACAACAATGATAACAATGATGATGACGATACGGCTGAACATAAAGTTTTTCTTACAAACGGATGCCATGGCCACCAACAATAGTTGGCTGTTCGGTGGCACGTTGAAAGGAAATTATGAAAAATAATAGTGTTTTTTAAAGGTCCTGCTAATAGCAATGAAAATATGGCTAATCAACAGCGAAAACATCAGAGAAGAGGCAGGCAGATGTCTTTATTACAATGCTATTCGAAAGATGGCAAAAGATAATAGTCTGATAAAGACAGTGATTATGATGAAAACAAAGGTCTGTTAAGAAAGCCAATGACCAAATTAACATTATGCAAACAACAACTGCCAAGTTATCAACAATCGATAGCGCTCAAAAAAACAAAGAAAAAAAATACAAAGATTCAACAGCAATAACAATTTAAAATTGAAAGAAAACCTGAAATGATTGATGACGAAATAACAAACAAAACGTAGTAATCGCAGCCGAATCATCATCAACATCGAGCGTCTCTTTTTGAAAGGCTTTACAGTCTGTCGACAAGCATGTTATTCCTCTTCTTTTTCTCAAACAGCACCATCACTATTATCCTTGGGCTCCATTCATGTTTGTTACTTAAATAAATGCCTCTAGTACAACAACAATGGCTACAGCAAATAATGCTAGAGGCATGAGCATCACTAAAACTGGCGCTAATGTTGGGTCAGAAGGAATGATTGGCAGAGAGAGGTGGTAGAATTTTGTATTGGCCATAACAAACATAATCACAATGAATGCAATTGCCATGTCAACGGCCAACACCACCACCTACAATAACAACGAAGATTCAAACATCAATAGCAACAACAGATTTAATGACTTTTGTTGTCTAGTCGTCTGCCACATAACCCAACTGACAAGAATCTTGCAAAAATACACATTTTTTAAATGAAACATCAAAGGCATATGCTTGGAAGGATTGCTTGTTTCTTACTTTCTTTTTTATTAAATAAATGGGAATTTACTTCCATTTAGTTAAGTTTTCAAACGACTTTGAATAAAAAGTCTTTGCATATGATCATGCAAGGCCAATAGTTGAAAATGTTGCTTAAATATGCGCTTTTTCGATAGCCGTGAGACTAAATATAGATAAATAAGGCTGAATAATAAAAGAGATTCGATGTAGGGGTGCCGCACGAGTTAGCACTGAAAACTTCATATAACGAAGATCGTTCTGCGATTTTCAATGACTTATTTCCGGTGACTTGTGATGTAAACTAGATTGATTTGCTTTGGCTACGTCCAAAATCTTTACTGTGAACCAACACTGTCGACAATTACACCGTCTGAAACATTTGTGAATTTAGAATTTGTTATGACGAGGCTTTATGATGGGAGATTTATGATAGCACTGCCTTCAATACAGTCGTAACAAAATAAAAAAGAAATTCTTTTTATTAGTTCTGAACACTGGATTTCTACTACAAACTACTGGATGTCCTTTGCTAGGTTTTATATCGCATATTTGGATTGTACCTTGTTTTATGCTTGACTTATGGTCATGTGGGTAATTTCTTCGCTGTTGTTATTGCTTAAAAGTTTTCATTTTTGTTGGATTTATTTTATTTTCACATTTTGTGTTTCTATATAATATTTTTGTATGATTTCCATTTTTATTTTTATTTATTTTCCTTTTATTTTAATCGCAGGGATTATGCACTTGATTTTTACGTAAATATATTCTTTTGAAGCCATCTACAACATATATACTCGCGAATACTTACAAACTGAATTTCTATTTTTATTAAAAGGGAATATGATTTTATAATTTGTTGTAAGTGGCTTCCTAGATGAAAATGGATAGTTTGGTGTTTAGTTCCAAGTAGCATAAATATCGTATCTAATAATATGAATATTAAAATAAAATACTGGGTATTTGACTTGGTCCGGAGAAAAGTTTAAATATGCTTCAAGCTCTTGAAAGAAAAATCGAAAATGTTAAAGACAACATGCAGTCTGGTCACCCCTGTGTAGTACGTTCAATAATTTTATGGTATTATGGTAGTAGGTGGAGATTCAAAGTAATATCCTCAGAAGCCTTGTGATGCTTCGATCGGAATTTACAGATTCTTTACACTGCTTTCTTCTATTAACCGAATGTTATACATCTGAATAGTAGTCGCCGTGGTCTAGTAGGTAGTATGTTGACTTATTAGACGAAAAGCCAGGGTTCGAGCACCAGGCCAGACATCAAAATAAAGTACAAAAAGTATTTCTTCGGCGACTTCTTCTCAGCAGATTTCTGGCGAAAACTCTGAGAGTAAATAAAAAAATTGCCATGAAAAGTTTTGCAAAAATCTGTCTTTCGGAGTCGACTTTAAACTGTAGGTCCCGCCACTCATGTATAAAATTAACACACACAACATAAGTGGTGTGAGGAACTAGGTCGTAATCCTGACTGAAGGGTTGTAATGACCAATTATTTATGTATGTATGTATACATCTGAATTTCTAAATACCATTGTGAAAACATTACAAAAATTAAGCTTAGTTTTCTTAATTAACGGATTTGACATTTTGAGAATAGGTCGTGTTACAAAACAAAATGATTCTTGTACTAAAGGGAGACAAAGTTTTTAACAGTTTCATAGATAGTTCTATAGGATTTATGGTAATAAATAAGTAGATTAGCTTCTGAAAACCCAATATATCTTAGTTCCCGTTTATAGAACACCTACCATCGTGATTAATTGTCAAATGGAGATGCATTATACATCATAGAGAAAATTCTTTATAAAACTGATGTCGATTTCTTGTTTCGATCTTAGAATCTCAAAGGAATTCACATCTAATGTCCGTACATTACTTACTTATTTACTTAATTGGCCATAACAACCCGTTTAACGGATTTCGGCGTTCCGCAACACATCTTTCCTGGCGCCTCTGCTTCGTGTGCGCCTACGCCAGTTGGTCACATCAATCGATGACAGGGCTTCCTCGATTTGGTCCTTCCAATGGATGCAAGATCGTCCTCCTCGCCGACTTCCGCAAATCCCCGCATCAAATACCCGTCTCGCCGGAGCATCCTCCTTCGAACGACATGGCCGAGCCAGCGCAGCCGCTGGATATTAATACGCTGTACAACGTCCATGCCGTTGAGGAGCTCATACAGCTCACTGTTGTATCGGATACGGAAATCATCGCCAACTCGCACTGGACCGAAGATCTTGCGTAGTACTTTTCTATCGAACACTCTCAAGGCCGCTGCATCTGCACTTAATAGGGTCCATGCCTCTGCGCCATAAAGAAGCACGGGTAGGATGAGTGTCTTGTAAAGTGATAGTTTTGTCGCTCGAGAGAGGTCTCTGCTACTCATTTGCCTATTGAGACCATAGTAGCACCTATTGGCAAGAGTGATCCTGCGCTTGATCTCCAGACTGACATCATTTCTGGTGGCGCGTCTCTACTTGTGATAACATATACTTTGTTTTGCCCTCATTTACTGCCAGACCTATCTTACTATATTACTGTATTACTTGCGTATGTATATTACTGTCTATATCTCTCATCCCACAAGCTATCGGCCTAATTCTGACAACACGCACTAGCTGAACAGGAGAAAACAAACATCGTACGTGACCGAAGCTAGTCGATCAATCGAAAACGAACACCATTCAGAATTTTTAAATCAAAAAAAAAATTGTTCACATTTCAATTGACATTAATTGGTTGAGTTAAGTTTTTTATATGTTTTTCTGTTTACCTTGACGACTTTGTATGTATGTATGTAAGTGCCATTAAGATTATTCCGCCTAGACGAATACCATGTAGCATATGTACCACAAAAGCTTTTGGTTGGTTGGCAATTAAAAGATTTGGAATTTGTTTCGTTTTGTTTTCTGTTAATTTTAAAGTTCCTATGCAGTTTGCTTGTGTACAATGATGACACTCTAAAATAAAAATTTTCAACAAAAAAATAAAGGAAAAATTAAAAAGATAAAATAGAATACGATAAACATAAACGTGTGCTACTGTAGCGTGGTAGTGTTAGGTTGAGACACGTATACAGTGCTTAAAAAAAATTAAATGAATTGCATGGTTTTTGTTAGGACGTGTACCGTACGTTCATACACCACAGAGTTTTTTTAAAATTTAAAAATCTTTTTTATTTTTTTTTTGTTTTATTCGAATGAAATTTAAAAACCTTTTACTTGTTTTCTTCGTAAGGTTTTTTGTTTGTTTCTGTTTTAAATTTGCCGTTTGATAGATTACTTTTGATATTTATAATAACAGGTATTCCCCAATGAAAAATATTACATTAAAAAACACACACATACACACACCAAAACAAAAAACATTATACCAAAAAGGGGAGCGTAAACGACTGAGAGAGAGCAAAAAAGTGATAAAGATGTCTACATGGAAACCAACTTATTTTTTAATGTCAAAGAAAACAAACCAAAAAAAAAATTAGAGAAAAAATATGATAAATTTAAGTAAAAAACATTTCATTTCATGCTAAAAATATTATAGAATGAGTTGCTATACAAATTTATTTCCATTGGCTTAAAAAAAAAATTGTTTAAAAAAATTAATTCAAATTGTTCTGTTTGACATACTCCAACTCATCAATTGGTATTCTACATTAAAACCAAAATTTAAATTTTCCCAGTTAAAAAATATTCGACCATTTTGAAGCTTCGTAGCATAGCATAACTATTACAAAAATTCAAAATTCCCACCATACAAGTAGGAAAAATCCCTCGAAAGTGAAGATTAAAATTTGAGTTAACGAAAATGCACGATCAAAATTGTTTGAATCTTTTTATAAATAAAATCAGGTTTTAAATCTGAACATCTATTTTAACAGTGTGCAACAAAAGTTCAAAAGTTTCCTGCCCAACAATTGATATGCTTTTAATGCCTCACAGTTTCCGAGAATGTGTTCTGATGATTCATCCTCATCACCCGAAAATCTACATGCTGAGCTCGATACGATATCCATTTGGAACAAATGTACTTTGATTTACAGTGGTGTCCTGTCTAAAGAAATGAAAAATATCAAAGAAACAAAAATATGAAAAAAATAACAAGAAAATTCCTTAAACACGCCATTTTTTTTATAAATATCTCTTAAAGTGAAATACAGAGAGCACTGAAATGATTTTTTTTTATTTTTTAACAGTTGTTGTTGCAGCTCCTCATGTTCTTGCTGTTGTATTGTTTTTATAAACCAAGAAAAACACGTTTTTTTGTAATGTTTCCTGCGGCTTATTTGTTTATAGGCAGGAAACCTAAATAAACTGGAAGTCCTGAAAGACTCCATATGCCTAAGGCATAGAAATACAAAACAGAACCCAACAAACATTTTGGCATCAAATAAAAATTTATTTGAAAGCATATGAAATTTCGTTTTCGCGTCTTATAAGCCAACACACTACCTATTAGACTACGGCGACTTCATAGCCTGTTGCATGATTCAAATCTCTTCATATTGTAGTTTCTCGTCTCATTTGGTTTAAGAAGAGCCTTAGACTCTTTTCATCTTGCCTTTCGTTGAGTATACCTTTCCAAATATTTGCCGCCACTTTGGAATATTACATTCTGGTACCTAATATTCCCGCTCCTGCCCCTGATCCGTTTCTTAGCAGATCTGTATATCACAAAATGGTACCTCTTTTAAAAGAGCATGTAGCTCCTAGATTGCTTCATTCCTTTTTATTACTAAATCTAATATCATAGAGTCTATTGGTTCTATCCAGGAGATTCCAGGGGATAGAGCATGGAAACAGTGCTTGTATAGCTGATGGACTTGCCGATTTTCATTATTTTCATTTTGTCGTTCGAAAGTAAGTTTGCAAAGTTGTTTACTGGGTTGTTAACATCCGTTGGTTTATTGATTTATTAACTCAAACAATTCCATCTTTTGAATTTTCGCCAATTTAACGGTATTTTCTCCTTATTACTAAAGGGCTTTATAACAACAATTCTTTGTGTATAGACAATCACAGTCACCCATTTACATTTCCATTAACATGTATGTAAGTGTGTATACATTTATGCATAAGTGTATATACATATATGTATGTAAGTATGTTAAATGAGTGCCGTTAACTTTATTATTAGTTGGTTGTGGTGCGTAGTATAAGAAGCTAGGTTTTAATCCTGACTAAAGGACTTTAATGACCGATTAAATGGTGTTAATGTCGTTGTTACTCCAACAAGATCTGTGCTGGCAAAACCTGTAGATCTACATGAAGCTGAAAAACGGATCTTTGATTTGATGACCAAAGTATTTAAAATCTAATTGGAAAACAGAGAAATTATTGATTAGCCTGATTAGCCTGATACCTAAAATCTCTAGCGACTAGAGAGGAAAACATCATACGTATTCACATGAATACTACACTCATTTTTTAATACTGTTGCTTAATTTTTTCTAATAATTCAGTTTACAGTGGCTGGAGATGAGGTTCTCATGCCATCTAAATCATCGAGTAAGCCTACTCAACATTAGGGCTACTATAGGACTTTTATATTTTATACAAACATCCTTATCCTGCCGATATCACTGAGACGAGTTAAGCCTGGTATAGTATCGTACCCAAAATTTTTACATCTTGGGTTTACGTAAGCTGGGCTATCACAATCCAGTAAACCTCTGAAGGTCAGACTGATATCAAAAGTTTGGGAGTATGCTTCAAAAAATATGAATATCCCAAGCCTTACGTCGTTTATATGATGTCTAATTTTTGCAAAAAGTTTGTGTGGTATTTCCATTCTGTAGATCTTTATGTCACCCGGGTCAATTATACAAAAATTTTATACAGAACGCACCAATATATGTCTTCATTTTTTGTATCAGATACCTTACCAGTAATTGCCTGAAAAAACCGAATACAAATTATATTAAGTTTCGGTATGAAGCAAAAGAAAAAAACAAAAACAAAATAATTCTTTTTTATTTGTGAATTATGAATTCTAAATTTTATTTTTTATTTATAAACATGTATGTATTGTATTGTATGTATGTATGTGTATTATTATTATTATTATATAAAAAAATATTTGATATATTTTCAATCATTCATTACATTTTATCATATGATTCATTTACCTGTCAATTTTTATTTTTTATTTTCACTGAGAATGACAGTTTGCGAACATATAAAAATCAATGAATATATATGTATGTTTGTCTGTGTGTGTATGTGTATGAGTATGTGAGCTTGATACTAACTAGTGTATTATAAGTGTTTTATGGCATTCAGTAATAATGTAGGGGTAAAGAATAATTTAAAATCGATGTCAGTGTCATTCAAATAATACAGATTATGATTGGAAATATATATCACGACATTTTACAATTCAAGGCCTATGCATTTGGAAATTAATTCATAATTTGAAATGTGGTAAAATGTAAAAAGTCGAACGAGAATTTTTACTTTTTTATTTCAAAAAGTTTTTTTTTCTCATAAATGGGACCATGAAATCCATTATATGGACGCAGGCCCAAGGAATGTTTCGATCAGGTTAACACTGAATAGATACAGATAATCTAAAACATATGCTGCCAACTCAATGCGTACAGGGATTAAATTGACAGATTTCAATGGAATAAACCTTAGGGAGACGGCAGGCATCTATGTAAGTGGTTGTAGTCTGTGATAATGTAGTGTAATTGATTGTATTATCGCATCTACTATAAGGAAAACACTTCAGTCAGGATTACGACGACCTGGGTTTTCACACCGATTATGTTGTGTGTATTAATTGTATCCATAAGTGGCTGTAGGTCCCAGTTTAATGTCTACTCCGGACGACAGCTTTTTGAGAAACTCTTAATGGCAATTTCGTTTTTGTCAGAAAAGTGCTAAGAGAAATTCGCTGAAGAACACAAGCCTTCATATTTCGTTTTGTACGAGATATCTAAGCTGTGGTTTGAACCACGGGTACCTTTTTTATATCACTTTATTTTTTAATTATTTATTTGGTTTTTTTTTTGTTAAAAATTACTTCTTTAGGCTTTTATTTACCCAAAATCGTTGCTCTAAAGTAATTTTTAACAAAAAAAAAATCTTTTATTTATTAATTTAAGAGTTCTTACCTTTAGGGAATTGACGTTTGATTACAATTTTTTTTTCGGATGATGAAACTCTGTTAACTACGTGTATTCTCAAGCAATAACAATAACAAATACATGTTAGTAACTTAAGAATACGCGTGGCCATTAAAGTTCCTTTAAATTTTTCATTGTAATCCATACTCATACATTTGATTCTTTCTTTACATATGATTTAATTTGATTTGATTTTTATTTACAGTTTTCAAATCCACTTTTCCCATTCCTTTCACAATTTTAGTTTCTAAATTCTAAGAATTTAAAGATTTATCCTCAGGAAATATTTTAATGCGAACGGAATTTTTTTACAACATTTTAAGCTCGTCGTGGCTGGAATAGAATTTTATTATCAAGATTCACTGAAACACTTACATTTTTAAACGTTTGTTTATGTATATACATATGTACGTACGTACTCACTTATTTTATACCTTCACTGAGTATAACTTACCCATTGTAGCTGGTCCATCGTAGTAGTAAAATTGCTTAATTACATTAAGAAATCAAATAGCAGAGTAAGCAACAGCAACAGCAACAACTAAGGCAAGAACAACAGCAAATATAGTAGGATAACATTAAGCATTAAAATTGCATCCAATTAATTAACATTTAAATTGTAATTGAGTAATTTAACACAATTTCTGGCCTTCTTGTTGTTTCTCTGAGTGTTGTTTTAAACGATTTTAATTGCTTCAACTTTAATTATTTGTTTAACTGTTGATTTCTTTAATAAACGCTACGATTTCATTTTAACACTTTAGTTTTCCAAAAAGAAAAATATAAATATTTGAAATAAAAAAAAAATATAAAAAATATATAAAAAGTATTATGATCTGCTTATTTATATTGCCTTTATACGAAATACTTGAAATTTATGAATACATTAGAATTGTGTTAGACGGGTAGTCCGGTTGTCAGTACGTGCATAATTAGTGCCGCCAACTTGCATTGTATAATGAAAACGTTCTTCTTTAAGAGTTGCCTTAAGTCTGACTGCATTAGGGGAATATATTGTCACTCAACAGCATTATTATGTCATATTTTTATACTTCAGTTTAATTTGGATTTGGTTTCATTACCATAATACTGGTTAAGTTACATTAACTTGAGGAAATTTAATTGTGATTGCATTGGATTACAAGCTATGGTCCTTGTACGGCATAACGGTACTTTGTAAAGCGGAAGATACGAAACAACTTAGCCATACTTATTACAAAAGTATGGGAATTACTTTTTATAGAGACAAGTACTAAATTAAGCTCGTACTAAAGTAATGAAAGTAATTTTGTTTTTATTTGTTTTAAATTCAAATTTGTATACTTTTTCTTTTTTTTGATGTCTAGAAAAAAAGAGTTACAATTTAAGATTTTGTTTAAATTTTTATCCTCAATTCACTGCAGTCAGGCATATGTGAGAGTGTGTAACACATTGAAAATCGTCCACCCGCATCCAATTTTTCTATACGTGAACGTACACTGCTATACAAGGAATATGCCATGCATGTATTCATTACATAGACAGCCAAATGGACACACAGACAAAACACGCAGTGAATCTTTATCTTTCTTTCTCTCTCTCTCTCTGCCTCTCTCGTCTTTCGCTGTCATACTCTTTGAACTCTGCATACAAAATCCCCCGTGTTGTGGAAGATTCCCATGGAAATCGTGGGGTGTTGAGGTAGTCACGATTTTGTCCTTGCATGGTTTATTGTCGTCTCATTTTACTCAACGTATGGTAATAATGAAATAAAGCCAAATGGAGCTGTAGATAACATAGTGTTTTAAAGGTGGTGGATTGGGAGGGGTGTTGTGGGTAAGACGAGTCTATTACCATTACCGGTTGGTGCTGGGTCTAGGGGTGAAAGGAAGTCGGAGACAAATTTCGCTACATTCGTGTTGGTTTAATTAATTAAATTATATTAAGCTAAGCATTGCTTTTATTATGCGCCATTAAATTATTTCTAATCGTTTGTTAAGGTTAATCCTTAGCCAACACACTGTTAAATAAGCACAAGGAAATGGATGAGCAGAAGCAGAAGCAAAAGCAGCAGCAGCAGCATTAGGTTTTGGATAAAATTAAGTCGTGCAATGAAGAAACAGCATGTCAGCGGGGTAAGAAAAACAAGTAATAAGAGACTCAAATCACCCAGGTAGAGCAGGCAAAGAGGGAAACAGACATTATAAAAATACAACAAAAAGGGCATGAAATAACATAGAGATTGTGTTATTTAAAGCCAAGAATATAGAGGGGAAAGAAAAACAATAAAAAAATATCTCTTAAACACCGCTATACAAACACATTGACAGTAATTGAAAAACATTAAAAATGATTCTGATTCCTCAGCTTTAAATAACACCGTTTCTATGTTTTGTTTCGTTGTGTTGTGTTGTTGTGCGCTGTGTACGTGTTTGTCTATGCAATTAGAAAATAAATCCAAAGTTATTTCCTTCTTAAACCCAAACCACTCATACATACACGTACATATGTATGTACGTGTGCACATAGTACGCTCCCCTGCAATTATTTACAGCCAGTGTGGAGTCAGCAGCTAAATTTTTGTATTTTATTTCACACAGTTGGACAAGTCTGGAAAGTAAAGTAGAATAAAGAAAACAAAATAAATATGTATATATACATACGTACATACATATATATAAATTAACACAAGAGAGTAATAACAAATTAAGCTTAAATTCATCTTAAGATTTATTAGCGTTGGATGTATATGCTTTTCGAGATATAAAACCCATCAAAAGATCATGATTTTCTATGAAAATTTGTTTTTAATTTTTATTTGATTTCATAACTGTTTAATATTTAAAATAAATTCCTATTTTATTTATTTTTAATTGCTCATCTCGAGATGATCCTTCCGGTGGATCAATATGTATCATATTTTTTAAGAAATCATTTTTAATGTTATTTATAGTACCATTTTTTGTGAGAGCACACGTAGCGCTAAGTTTGACAATAACAAGTACTTTTATGACGTAGTGTAGTATTTGAAGAAAATTAATTGAAATATAAATAATTACATAATTTTTATTATTTGGGAGTGTATTATGTGTGGGTGCAACCATTCTACTTTAGATTTTAAGAGGCCAAATTCCTTGCAATATAAATTATTGTTCTCCTTCCGCCTTCAGCGGCTGCAATACTGCAGACAAAGAGGCTTCAACACCAAAATATCTGCTATTAATATGCTTCTAATGCTGTTTTATCGAGTCAATTAATGGAATATTCGAAAGCTTTCGCCTAGTAAGGCAAGTTTATAGGCCATCTGTTGAAAGGATCACATCAATATGTTGTTTTTTTAAATATTGTTCCTTTAATATGCCATATCACTGACGTGATATTGCCGGATATATTATTAAACACTTTCTCTTACAGTGACTGATTAAAATAAACGGCAATATTTCACACACAGTTTTTTTTCTTTTTTTTTTGCATTTTATTTTATTACAAATTTAATTGAAATAGTGACAGTATGTGTATGTATGTATGTAGTTCGCTGCATGGCTGTCATTATTTAAACTAATAAATTTTCACACCTTTTAGCCTGGCC
The DNA here is from genome assembly GCA_936449025.2 of Sarcophaga subvicina. NCBI lineage: Eukaryota > Metazoa > Arthropoda > Insecta > Diptera > Sarcophagidae > Sarcophaga > Sarcophaga subvicina. The sequence continues at coordinate 2,313,589 of OW388084.2, forward strand.
AAAAGGGTTCACTAACCGGATTTTGCAGTTGCAATTGCAGTTTATTACACAGACATTTTAATTAAATTTTAAAAATAAAAACTACTGAAACGTTTTATTTCTCCTCTTACTTTTTTGCTGTTGTTTTCAATATGCATGCAAACAGCTAACACATGCATATATATACGTATGCATATGCATATGCACACATAAATATAACTGTATATGCATATAATTCATTCGCACTGTTTGTACATGTCATTTTTAAAATGAAATATCCGTCATGTTTCTCTTTTCTCTCTTTTTCTTTTGATTCTTTCTTTTCTCTCTGTTTTTTTCTATGTATATATGTCAAACATCTATATATGCATATATACATATACATACATACGCCTGAACATATTTTTAGTTGTACATTTATTCAATGCTTTTGGCTGTACTACTCGGTTGCATGTATTCAAAAATATTTTTGTCACCATATCTAATTATGGTTTCCTTTTTCCGTCACTGTCTATGTGTGTGTGTAGGAATGTATGTATGTGTACATATTACACATCCGGTTTTATAGTCAAATTATTATTGGTTGTTTCATTTTTTTCTGCTCAATTTTTCACAGACCACTTTTTTTTGATGATATTGGCTGGCAATGGTAATGGTGTTGAATGCCGATATCAATTTGAAGATTCGAATGTGTAGGCAAAATGGTGACAAATTGTTGGATCATTAAAAAGTATTTCATACAGAGAGTTATGAAATGTAAATGAAATTTTTAATAATATTTTGTCCACATAATGTATTGCATATTAAATTTTGCTTTCATTAAAGTTAAGTAGAAGTTTTATGCTCTGCTCAAGGAGAAAAAAGGCAAGAAATTTTTTTCTAGGAAATCTTTTAATAATGACCAGCTGATGACAATTTTAGTCTTTAATATTTACTGGGTGCTACTTTAGCCTGTTAGGAAATCTACCACTTGTTTCCACCAAATGCTCTACTTTGTATGGCCTTCTAGAATATTTAGAATTTTTACTATTCATTGCTAGTTTAAATCAAGTCCACGCTTGACAACGGCCACTTTCAAAAGCTTTACTGTACAACCCTGCATTCAAGAAGTCTATTCGTATGCACGGGAGTATATAATCTTAAAATCTTCAATCTTCGATGATCAAGCGGCAAATGGAATGCCGCATACAGTCGTCGTAATCTAGTAGTTATTGTGTTTGTATGGTTTATTAGATGTAAGGCCACGGTTCAAACTCCAGGTCAGACATCAAAACGAAATATGAAAAGATATTCCTTCGGCGTCTTCCTCTCAGCAGTTTTCTTGCGAAAATTCTGAGAGTAAATAAAATTGCCATGAAACGTTTCTCAAAAATCTGTCGTTCGGAGTCGACTTTAAACTGTAGGTCGCGCCACTAATGTATAAAGCTAACGCACACAACATAAGTGGTGTGAGAAAGAAGCTAGGTTGTAATCCTGACTAAAGGGTTTTAATGACTAATTACGTAAAAAAAAATATGTAAATGGAATGCCGCATAATAAGAAATATTTCTGGACCTTATTTATCCCTTAGTTCCTCTAGTTATCTAGTTTTTATCATTATGGTGGCCTCCAACTTTCGATTTGTACATATCAAATATGTAGATGAGACATATTTAAGATGCTTTTTATGTTGTCTAGCAGGCTTAAACTGGATGAATGTTACTATTCTTTCATTATTAAAATTGAAGCTTTATGAGCATGAGGCTTACGGTTTAAAATGTCATTAAGAAGCCCCATATTTTATAGCCTTTAATGGTGAAGGTGTTTTGCACAAACAGTCCAAAAAGAAAAAAACAAAAACAAAAACAGGCTTTAAAAGAACTTTATACGTACATATAACCCTAAGATAAAACATCCGTTGTAATTATGGCTCTTTATTATTGCTTTATTAGTTAGTTTTTAGTTACATACAGTCAAACATCCTGTACTTTAAGCTCCCTCTCTCTTTCTTTCTTACGCACATTCATTTGCCATTTTTTTGTTGCCCCTGTATCTCATAGACATTTCAGTAGATATTTCCGGTTTATTAACTGTTTGTGTTAGTTGTAGTTGTAGCTGTAGCTGTTGTTGTACGGTTCTTGTTCTTGAAAAAATATGATGCTGTGCACAAACTACTCTTGAAACTCTTGTTGTTCTACCATGTACCACCACCAGAGAGAGAGACAAACAAACTTTAATGATGACAATCATAAACAATATGAACACAAAGTGAGTGAAGTATTGTGTGCATGTGTGTGTGTGAGTAAGTGTGTGTAAGTGTATTGTAGATAGGAGACTTAGAAGGGTTTGCAAACTAAAGATGAATGATATCAACGTGAGCAAATAAAGGGTATAATTTGTTAAAAAAAAAGAAAACGAAAAAAAAACGAAAAAGAAAGAGAAGGGAAGAAGAGAAAAATTAAAATGAACAAGCAAAGCAAAGAAGTTAAAAAGAAATGCTGAAAAGAAGTTATAAAACTTGAAACTTTATCTTCTTCGTCTTCTACTTTCTTTTTTCTTGTGCTATTTTTTGTTTTTATTTTTTATTTTTCTTGTGTGTTGAGTGGTAAGAGCAGTAATGTTGGGTGCTGGTGGTGCTAAAAAGTCTGCTTATTTTCTTAAGGCTTAAATAAATGAATTGAAATGCTTGATGACAACGAAATGGTCCGTTGAGTGGATGAATGAATGAATGAACGAATGAATGAATGAATGACTGAATGATTGAGAGAAATGAAATGAAATTGAATAAATACTTGAAAATGAAATAATGCATGAGATGAGTATTGCTACCTTGTTGACTTAAGGTATGCAAAACATAAGAAATGAACAAAATGACATCAAATGAAATGAAATGAAAAAAAAGACGTGTAAAAAAGCACAACCAGCATCACCAGCAGGAGTTCAGTTTTAATTTTGTTGATTGCTTTCACTTGGATTACTTTCGTTTCTTCCACTGCCATTTCTTCTCTTTTTTTTCTTACCCCGAGATAAATGTTTTACCAAGAAATTTTACCAAACCTAATGACAGAAATTGCAAATGCTGCAAACATTCATTCATTCATTCATTCATTTACTCATTATGATAAAGACATTTCTTCACAGTTTGTTATGGAAGATTGGCTTAAAAAAAAGGAAAAGGGAGTGCCTTTAGATTAGGGTACGCATGAGAGTATACAGGCTTTGAGGGACCCATTAATTTTAATTAAAAATGTCAATAATGTTAAAATATCGTTTTGTTTTCTTTCGTTTTTATTTTTCACAATAAAGGCTTTATACTAGAAAAATCACTTCGAATGTCTTTTTAAGTTCGTAAATAATTAAAAAAATTACAAAAAAGGTACATGTCTTGAAAAAAAACAAATCAAAATCGAATCATTTTTATAAGAAATTAACTTTAAAAAGTACAAGAAGTTATTGTTTTTGTCATATTTTTGATTAACGCTCGTTTAGTTGTTTTCGTTTTATTTTTTTTATTAACGCTGTCAAAAATACCCATGTTTTTTGTCATTCTCGTTATCCTTGTTATTCTTTTAATATTGTTTTTGCGAATGGTCAATAGACGTCGAAATTTTTATTTGGGAAACAAATATAGTGGCTGTATTCGATATAAACACGACCAAAGAGGCCTTAAGAATAAAATGAACAAAATTATTGGGTTATTTTCTTTTAAACATTACAGGGCTTACTACATGTAGCATCCGGCAATTGTTATCATCCTCCCCTACCAGACTTAATGCAGGCTTAATGAATTTTTAAGACATTTCGATATTATTTTGACTGTAGCTTAGTGCAGCCCTTGCGCTGACCAACTTCTTCCTTTTCCTTGATTTTGGTGGAACTTGGTTAGTACAGGGACTGCGTTCACCCGTGGCATCACAACGGGCCGCTATGCGTGCTCAAGTGAGCTTTGTGATAACAGAGCTACCACTCCGACCTAACCTAACCTTAGTGACTTCGGGCCTATCACTGTAATGAGTGTACAGAGCATAGACAAACCACAGCCGTTGAGTTCATTCAAAATTTCGTGAAATTATTACTGGAGTTTCGTTTTCAATACGTCTTGGTTTGTTCAATCATTGCAAATCCATATATTTTTGGGTTCTCTATAGTTTAGGAATTGGATACAGTACAGTCGCTCAGAGGTTAATGGCAGTAACGCTCAGAGAAGTTTAATTCTGGCTTAACTTCGACCATGGAAATGCTGGTTTGTCTACGTGGTTCATGATCCGGCGGTTTCAGTAGCTCCAAAATGCTGGACGCAGTAGGTTGTGGAATATTAAGGATTTTGACGTTTCGTATAGAGTGCCTGACCACTGCAGCCTTGTATAGGCGCAATTGTTGACCATATTAAAAGCTGCGTAATTATTGCGCGATGGGATTTCCTCTGAAAATGTTTAAATTTACTCAGACAACCAGGCTGTGATCAAGTGAATGCTGGAGATTTCTAAGGAAAATGTAACTCTTATATGGATTCCAGGATATGGTGATTTCATTAGAAATTTCATTTTTGTTGAATTGTCGAGGGCTGGTACAGAGCTCATAGCCTGCGACGTGTTATAGAACATAGGCATTTCGATTGCATTAGGTAAACTGTGTATAATCCGGCAGGTCTGTGGAAATTGCTAAGCATGGCTATCTATGGCGCCGTATTGTGCATTTCGTTTGCCACTGTCCTACTCATTTGTCGTCGTTGATTAAACTCAAACCCAAATAAGAATGAATGCGAAAACAAGATTTATTTTGTAGTCAGTATGGTTTATTACCTCGAACATTAGATTTCCGTTTTGGACGTTGATTTAAAGTATCCTTGCCTTATCTTATTTCGAAACAAAGTTCATTGACACCCAGTTAAGTTGTCATAATACCGACATAACATCGATTATAAGATGAAATAAAAACTAAGCTGAGTAAGACAATATAATAGTAGGCTTACTGTAACTTTGTAAGGAAGTAATAACATGTTATTGTACAAATAATATACGATAGTTTGTAAAACGATGTTACGAAGTAATTGAAAAACAGACCTTGTCTGTAATTTTTCGTTCTCAAATGGCTGTTGTTGTTTTTGATGTTTCGAAGTGAGTTTAAATTATTAAAGAATTTCATAAAATCTCCTGGTAACTTTAAACCAGGACTTCGTTCATGTCTTTATACAATGACATGTTCAAATACATTGAAAAGACATTATAATTGTCTTGTTGTTTAATATTTTTTTTTATTTTATTTTATTTTTGTATTCTTTTTTCGTACATCTTTTTATGTTCTGAGCCCCAACAGCAGTTATTATTTCAGCAGATGGAAAAAGCGAGAAGACAAATAAATCGCTCATAATACCGAATTCTACAACACCATCACGAACAATAGTATTTATTTTTCGTGACAGAAATCATTTATCGACATGACAAGTGACAATACAATACAATACAATACAACGAACGCAACGCCACAATACACAATAGCAAGTAGCAACCAGCCAGCCATCCAGCCAGCCCATTGCCATTATTTCACAAGGAAACGGAAAACATACACATCCATATAGAAACACAGGCATAACATGAGAAAGCTATAAACCAAGAGATAGAAAGAGTGAGATAGAGAGAAAGAGTCTTACATACCCAAGAAGCATTAGCCTTGGACATCCATCCTGTAGCAATAAATTACGATACAAAATTTGTTGCCTAAAGCCATTAGAAAGTAGAATGACAGCAGGCGTTAGACATACTATCGCATGAATTTGTTATTGTTGCCGTTGTTGTTGTTGCCTGTATTGTTTCATACCAGTCATCCCGTCCCATCCCATCCCATCCATTCCATCCATCCATCTATCACCAGGACTAAAATTATTGCAAAACGTCTTAATTGAACAATTGTTCTGCGAGTGTGTGTGTATGCGTGTGTGTTTCCCAGTCGCCCTCTACAAGGAAATTAAAAAAGGAATCAAAATTGAGTAGAGTTGCAGGGATCAATTGAAAAAGAAAAAAAAATGTGAAGAAAATGGCAAAATGAAAACAAATTTAATTATTTTATAAATAAATAAGAGATAAATAAACACATTTATGTATGTATGGTTATACTTTTTATATTTTATTTTTCAATTTCACAATTGTTTTACTTTTCCTACACTTAAGGTTATTTTTTATTTGCTTCAAAAAAAAATAATTATTGACAGTGCAACAATAAAAAACAAAATAACTCCTGACGTTTGGTCATTTGTATTGCAAACGCCACTAAATTTCAAATGATTCTCTTGTATAAAGGAGCAAATACAAGGCATGCTAATGAAAAATGTGAGGTTAAATCGAAGATAGTAAGGGACGGACTGGAGGAGTTGACTCAGTAAGGTAGAGTAAATAGGATTACCAACTATTGGGGCCCTCAGATCATTGGGTATTCGCGGCAATGAGTAAGCATAAGAGCTTGCGAGAAGCAGAACTTATACGCCACTAATGGGGCCGAATACTTTCTACGGAATGGGGGCATATATTTGAATATTTAAATATAAAACATAGAATGGATGGTCGAATAATTTCGTTTCATTTTTTTGTCTGTATGTTCATAAATTCTATGTAATTTAAGGCCACTTTTAATTATTAATCAATTTACCATATAATTTACCATAAAAATTAGAATTTCATTTCATTTTAATTTTTTTTTGTATCATTTTGTAAAAATTACAAAAATGTACTTCTTTGTGACATTAAATGAATACAAAAAAGTTATACACTGCGTATACGGAATTGAAATCACGTTACTAAAAAAAACTGAAGTTTATTACTCATACGCACAGTGTACAATAGAAAGATTTTTTTTAAATTTTAAATTTGTTCCTCTCACTGATTAGACAATACATATGCGTTTAATTTGAGAGAAGATCAAAAAGTCTGTAACATTTTGAATTTTCACTTCTTATTGAAAAGGCAATACTGCTACTGCCTCTGTCAGTCGATGTCTGTCAACATTTGAGCCAAAATTTGGCATTCATTGACAATAAAAAAATTGAATTCCGCCCTATTTCAAGCATTTAATCCCGGATTTAAAGGATTTTTGAGGTCGTCGTAGTCTAGTAAGTAGTGTGATGGCTTATCAAAACGAAAATATGAAAAAATATTCTTCGGTGACTTCCTTTCAGCAGATTTCTGGCAAAAACTCTGAATGTAAAATAAAATTGCCATGAAAAGTTTCTCAAAAATCTGTCGTTCGGTGTCGACTTTAAACTGTAGGCCCCGTCACTCATGTATAAAATTAACGTACACTACATAAGTAGTGTGAGAAACTAGGACCATATTCCTGACACAAGGTCAGGTAATTGGTCATTATAATCCTGTAGTCAGGTTTGCAACCTAGCTTCTCATGCCATTCATATTGCGTGTGTTTACTCTGAACGACAGACGACAATTTCGTATTACTCTCAGAGAAGACTGATGAGACGAAGTCGCCGAAACAAATATTTTTTGTTTCATATTTCGTTTTGTTCGAAATGTCTGTGCTGAGATTTGGACCACGGCTTTACGTCTATCTACTAGACTATGGCGACTTTATCTTTGTTTTTTACATTTCATCTTTTCTGAAGATTGATATCTGGTGTCCATAGGCTCTTGTTGAATTTAGTGAACTTTATCGATCAATAACAACCATGATCGTTAGGTTTGCAATACCGACGACATTCAGTGTCTTTCAAAAGTTTTTTTGTTTAATTTTTTCTCGAATTTAAATTTAAAAAGAAATAAAAAAAGAAACCCAATAAAAATAAAAACTATTTTCAAGAATTTAACACAGTGGCATTAGTGACAGTTTATGTGTCCCTTTTTAATAACGAAATCCTGTCCCTGCATGAAATGAATTTTAAATGAAACATGAAAAGGAAAAACAAAACAACAAAAAAGAATTCAAATCACAAACATCTGTATGAAGTGGATTCATATACATACGTGCAGTAGAATGTATTAGAATGAGAACAGAGAAACAAAAAAAAAGGAGGAAAAAGAAAAAATCTTACGAGTATAGAGAGACAGACACAATAGAATTGTCCGTAAATTTTTACACACCATCACATGGAAATGTTAACAATAAAAGTAACAGGATACAATAATAATACATCACGATACAATACAGTACAGTAAATTCCTCTTTTGCAGTAAATTCTTTGAAACAGGATTTTATGGAATTAAACAGTGATTATTTTCCATATATTGACAAGCTTCTAAAGCATATTCTCGGGTTTCTAATTATTTGCACACGTAAACAAAAAGATTAAAAGGATTTTTTTCTTTCAAGAATGCAATACCGAAACCAAAGAAAAATGAAAGTTTTCTATAATTATGAATGCAATTTCGAATTTAATAAAATATTCTCTTGATTAGATGGTAGTAAACTTTATTTTTTCCCTTAAGTGATAAGTATCAAAAAGCCTGACAATCTTGGTTTATGCCGTTGAAGGATGTCTTCGTTATTATACCCCATTTTATGGATGTGTATCAGAGATCAGCAATGAGTATTCAAAAAGATGAGTATAATTGAATCATACGCATTCATACTTATTTTGATATCATGGAACCTCTACTCATATTCAAAGTTTGAAGTACTCATCATATTCACACTTAACAACACGTACATGATGTTATTGATTTCGACACTCCATAACTCAACATATTGTCAAGACGCACAAAATAAGTATGAATCGCGTACGAACACTAAAATACTTAGTAGAAGGCTGTGTGTTTGCTCTGCTTGCCGCTCTGTCTTTTTGCTTAGGTGTCTTTTTGTTTGTTGTAAATTTAACAACAACTAAGACATAAGGTTATAAATCTAAGAGAGTAGGCTTATGAATCAAATATATTTCGAATTGTATGAGTTTGATGTCAATGTTGTACGCATATTGATTGCAACCTGTACTTTTAAATCAATGTTGCAGTGACTATGAATTAATCAGAGCATTAAATTTTAATATTGTCGACTTACTTACATATATTTAAACTTTCATGTGTGCTTATGAGTAGCAAAAAAACGATTTATTGCTGATCTCTGGTGTGTGTATATAGATACAAGGAGAAGAACCGATTGAGGAGAAGAATCACATGATCTAGGAACGAATGTAATATTTTTGTTATAAGAGAACAAATATCTCGTCTTAACAAATATCACGCGTTGAAAGGGACTAAGGCATTCCAGAAATGCTTCTGTCCGTTTCTCGAGAATGTTCAATTGCTTGAGGTACATATCCTTTTAACACTTTGATTTTTGCGCTGCAGTTTGCCGTATTGTAGTCTACATATGTTATTGGCAGAATTATTGTTAGTATTCCTCCTATGTATTCCTCCTAATAATTGTCTTACTCAAGAAAGTTTCAAACGAAAATAACTTTGGAATTTCAAGCGTAATGAAGTTTTATAAACTTTAGTCAATCATATAAAATGATTAACAATTTCACATTTTAGCTATACTGAACGACTTTTCGACTGTTTTACACGGAATGTTTTTAATTGCCTTAAAAAGTAACAAAGAAAAGTTGTCAGAGGCTTTTAATTTCTTTGCATATACAAGATAAACTTTCTATAATTTATTAGCAGACATAATGTGAAAGAGTATAATGGCATAGAGTTTAATAACTTCTTTTTTTTTTGTTATTATCCTTTGTGTCATTGTCTCATTGTTGGTCTCAAAATAGAAAAAATTACAATTCAATTAATGAATCATTTTCTCAATATGTAATTAAAACCAAACTTGACCATTTGATTATATTGTATTTGACATAATTATTAAATATTTTCCTGTTATCGCTCAACAATAATCGTAATTTTGAAACTAAAGACAACATCTCTATACGCCTTCCATTCCCTCAACACTCAATGGCTCATTGTTGTCCAATGCTAATAATGTATGTACATATGTATGTAAAGATAGAGATAGAGAAGTCCAATAAGTGATAAAAGTTCATGTAGATTCGATTAGAATGGCTAAAACAATATACACACACACAGACAATAAGGTGTATTTTCTCGATTAACAGACATAGCATGTGTGAGTGATATATTGTATGTGTGTGTCTGTGTTTGTGTTTGTGTGTAATTGTATGCATTTCTATTGATAATATTAAAATGTATTATAGTCTATTGTTAAATTAATTATACGACATTAAAACATGCAATATTTAGTCAGAACGACAAACAACGAACTCACTAACAAGCCCTTAGTGAGAGCAAGAGGTCAAAGCAAGAGCGAAATACTTTACAGTGGACGAGAGCAAATGAGGGAGGGCAAGAGGGAGAGAGAGTGAGAGTGAGTAATAATATAAACAGGAAGTATGTGTTTAATATAAGGAGTGCTTACTTCTGCTATACACAATTATAAATGTGTTTATTTACCTTTCCACTCCCCTTGCTTTTTGCTTTGCCTGTCTCTCTCTCTCTCTCTCTCTCCCTTCCTAATGCGGGTGTGTTAACATATACATGTATATGGATGTGTATGTATGTGTGGGTGGATATTTGTATTGTATATGGCAGGAGTGGTATAAGAGAGCATATAATTTGTAATATTTGTGGTTGTTGGTTTTATGAAATACTATCCATCTTTATACGTTTGCATAGGTACAATGTGTATGTGTGTGTGTGTGTATATCTTTTTATGTATGTATGAATGTGTGTAAGTATTTATATTTGCTTGTTATAAAATACGTTATTTTTAAAATAAATACAGTACATATATATGTACATATGTATGTATGTAATTTTTTTGTTTTGTTTTTTATTTTTTTGTTTTTTTCAATATTAAATAGATTATTTTGTTATACATTATTCATGTTTATGATGGGTATTTTTATTTGTACAAGTGTTTGTGAGCGTATATATTTGTTTATCTAGGTATCTATTTCTCTCTGTTTACAACATTTGAAATTATATTATAAAAATATGGAAAAACAATAACAACAACAACAACAACGGCAAAAAAATTTAATAATAATTATAAATAATCATAAAAAGAGAAACCGTAAACTAAAGCCTTAAGGGCTTTTATTTAGGAAATATTATACCCTGTAATTTACTCAAAACAAAATGTATCGTATAACAAAAAACCATTAAATGTTAAAACAAATCAATATTTAACAAAAACAAAGAAAAAAAACAAGAACAAACAAAAAAATTAATATTTTTATTTAATGTTCGTTTGTCATATTATTTACGTTTTTTGTTTTAATGATTTTTGTATTGATATACGACATTAATGATGATAACATTGATAAAGTTAATACAAAAGTGTGGTAACTAACTTCCACGTCACTTGTTTGACGACTTTGAGTTACTTGGTATACATCAGAGATCAGTAATGAGTATTAAAAAAGATGAGTAGAATCGAATCATACTCATAATTTCTGATACTTATACGTATTCATACTTATTTTAATATCATGGAACCTCTACTCATTGAAGTACTCATCATATTCGTATTTACCAACACGTATGTTTTTATTAATTTCGATTCTCCATAACTCAACATATAATTACACGAAGTATAAAATAAAAAATTCTGAATTTTTCTTTTAATTACACTGTATAGGAGAGTTAAAATTGAAAACTAGTTGACGTGGTTTTGAATTTCCAAGTAAACCAAATATAAAGTGCTGAAAAATAATTCTATTCGAAGAATATGTTCCGCAGTAGGATTGTAAGAAGCTATTCTAGTTTGCCCAAGTTTTTTTAAAACCTCTTTTGTAGGTTGGGAATATAAAAGAGTGAAATGATGACAAACAATAAAAAAAGAACTCAAATGCAGAGTTTTATCCTTTTCGGTTACATATCTTGTGGGAATCCGCATTTTTATTATCAAATTCATATTTTTTCTTTTGGGGTTTTATTTTTACAAGTCTGTGAGTGAATTTTGATTGACATTGACAAGGGTTTTTTTATAACTTAATTTCTGTTTTTGTTTTTTATTTTGTTTAAATTTTATTTATGTATTTATAAATATAACCATATTATGAATTTTTATGTCATTTTGTATATGTCTGAGAATGAAAAGTTTATTTTTTTATTAAGATTTCTTAGTAATCAGTAACCGAATATAAGAAAAATAAATCCAAGTTCCATTTAATCAACTTATTTTTGGGTTTGTTTGGTTTAAAAAATATTTTGTCGTTCAGAGTCGATGTTAAACTGTAGGTCCCGCCACTCACCACTCAAATATAAAATGAACACCACTTATGTTGGTGTGAGAAGCTAGGCCGTAATCCTGACGCTTCTTCAGAGATAGTGTGTCATCTTTGGCGTGAGACTTCATTTAGAACCCATGACTCTCCTATATATGGATCAGCACCTGTTAGCATTTACTGCCCTATCTTCCAGATGCATCGAACCATGTTTCCATTTCAATTTCCTATTCAGAATAATACCCAAGTATTTCATATCGTTTGATATTCTTATCTTTGGTTGTCTTCTTGACAGCGTTTCCTTTTAACTGAAATCAATTTGGAGAAAAATTACTAACATTTATCGAATTTTAATTTTGAATATGGTGACAGCCACTAAGTAAATTTATGAAGACGTCAGGTCATTTTAAAGGGATTAACACTGCTCGAGTTTCGTCTACAGTTCCATATTAATATCTAAAACGGTCGTATTCTTCTCTTTTTTTTAAATTAAAATCTCGTATATTTTTTCATTATTTCCTTATACATACTATACATATGTAAGTGCAGTACGTATGATTGATATTCATTTGCATCAAACATTACTCATACGCCCCATTTAATATTAATTTCGAAGTAAATTTTACAAAAGCACGTTGAGATGTTTATTGATGTGAATAAATTTAAATATTTTCTAATATTTTAAATTAAATACCAAGAATTTATTCATGATTTTTCTTAACTTTTTGTTCTAACACTTTGGAATATTCAATCAAAGTGTTGAAAGTTAATTGAACACACTCGTATATTACTTGAGGAGATTTTGATTATGAAATTAAAATCTAAAATTTAATATTTAACACACGCACACACACAAACGCAAACATGGCAATAATAATGACTCATATTTTGCGAAACACACGAGGGAAAGGATTATCGATGTTTATGGGACTTAAATGGAAGAATTTCTGTTTTGACTTCATATGACTGGTAAAATGGTCGAGGAAATGGTGTGGGACGTACATGAAATGATCAACACTACATGTGATGCTGCTAGGAGTGCTACATGTAGGTTATGTTCCCGCTGTTAATGATGGAATAACGAAATTCGGGTCATACGGTCGGCATGCTTTGGGGCCTGAAGAATGTCTCAGCGTTAAAGAGGGAGACCAACATGAGATGTCTACCTGGATACTCAATATCGAATATTTACTGCATCGCCTACAGCCATGAAAAGTAGCAAGAGACTGTCCTTTCAGCCGATATGCCAGGAGGCAGATATCAATCCTTATCCTCCTACTTGCAGAATAGTCCACAAGAAAATCGGAGCTCGGGAACAGCTTAGACTAGATTTTCCAATATTGCTACTGGAGATTATTGGCATATTATTATCAAAGGGTCAGTCGTACACTATTATAAGTAGGGAGTCAGAGGTGGCTCATACGAAGTTACCTGTGGCTTGCGCTAAACTAGGGAAGAGGAAAACACCGGGTCCACATGGAATTCCAAACAAGGCACTAAGACTACTAAGCGGCCAAGGGCGAATAGAAAGCTAATTGGTTTCAGGAAAGTGTCTAATGAAGATGTACTGGTATTGGTAAAAACAATACCTATAGATATGAGATGAAATGGATATACTTCCGCTGTCTAGGGATCCCGGAACAAATTGCAACTATAAAAGCGGCAGTCACGATGGGAGAACTGTTTAAAATGGAGATTGACAATATATTTAATCCCTAATATAACCCCTTGGTTGGAGAATAAACATTGCGAGATGAACTTTACCCTGACACAGTCCCTAACTGGTGTTGGATGCTTCAGAAAACACCTGCACTGATTGGGCGCATAGGCGGAGCATATTCTAATATGTTGCCTCAGATTTAAATGACTCTGTGAAATGAGTTTAGGGCCAACGCAGCTTATAGGGAAGATGTTAAATTCTGGAATTATTTGGAACAAATACAGTCAGCATATGACTGAAGTTATTCTAGAATGTGAGGATACTTTCAAGCTGTCCAGCCCTCCGCAAAGTAATAGCCTACAGCACCAGCCGAACAGAAGTGTCTTTTGAAGATTCCCACCTCCGGCTCAAGACAAAAAAGCCCAAAATATGAGTATTTTTAAAACGTACAGATGTTATTTTGAATACATATGTATGTACATATGTGCAATTTGAATACTGGAAATCATTTTCATTATTTTAAACATGATGAAGCATTGTATGCTTCAGTTTAATTCTGCCAGTTATCATAGTTTATTTGCATTTGAAAAAATCATTCATTAACTCTTAAGTTATATACAAACATATGTACACATAAGTACATATGTGTACATATGTATGTGTTCATATAAAGGAGCAGACGAGATTTGGCAACAAACATTTTCTGTCTGTAATTTGAAATTTAATTGTAGGCCAGCATAACATTGCAGCCACAAAAAATCAAAGTATGAAAAAAGAATATGAGAAAGAGACAAATATAAAGAAGAACTGAATGTGTTTATGCTGAACGAGAGAGATGTAGCGTGATTATGTTACAATTTTTCCATTATGGTCGCGCCCATGTCGATTCCAAACCACAGATTTTTGAGCAACTTTTCATGGCAATTTTATTTACTCTCAGAGTTATTACGAGATAGATATCTGCTGAGAGGAAGTCGCCGAAGTAACTTAGGAAATACACTGGCCCCTTAAAAGAGCTCATAATTTCTTTTATTTGTTTTATTTCTATAAAAAATTCTGATTTTTTTCTTGATTATTTCATTTCTTTCAATTTATTAAAAGAAAGAAACATTTTTAATAAAATAAAAAAATAGACTTCGTCCACTAAACTTTCTTAGCATTCCCAGTTTAAAAATTTATAATACAACAGGTATCTGGGGATTTCCTTGTTGTTGTTATTTTTATTTTGGTTTCTTTGTTGCCCAAATATTTCAGTCAGTTTTTCTTTTGAAAAAAATTGTTTCCATCCTTAGTTAAGGGGATCATAATACTACAAAGAAATAAGGAATCTTAAGTTGAAATGAAAATTAATAAATAAATAAAAGCCCATAACCAGGCACTTAAGCACACGTACACTTAGGCACATGCATACATATGTGTTTTTAAAGGAAAATATGTACGACATCAAATGGCACATATACACGTGCATATATACATATGTGTGTGTTATGAAAGCATACAACTTGAGTTTAATGACAAATTTGTTTAAAGGCATACAAAAAAAAAAAACAAGAAAGCAACAGGACTGCTATGCAAAGACAAGAGAGAGAGAGAGGGAGAGCGAGTGAATTGCTTGGACCTTATGTTCTATACATTCATACTGTATATACTACATATATGTACATATGTGTATAAATACATTCATATGAATATATTTTCGTTTTTACTCTCCTATAAATATTCGTATTTATGATGCATGGAGTGTAAATGTACGTATGTATTTAGGAGAGTGTTTATAAGTATTCAATATAAATAGCCATTAAAAAAAAATTGAAAAAAATCCATGAAAAAAATAAGAATTTTTTTACATAAAATTTGTAAAAAGGAAGTGTTTTAGTACTTATAAGTATGTATGCATGTACATATATTTCCTTTCATGTTTCCCATCATCTCAGAAAGAGATTTGTTTCGTTTTTATGCTTCTTCCCCTTTAAAGTTTCCAATGTGAATATTTTTGCAATAAAGCCCCTTATGAATGAAGCCTTGTTGGCTGGGTGTTCGAAAGTAAGGCAAAAGAAAAATGCTGCTGATTTGATTATTGAGTCAACTTTTCAAAGAAAACAAAGACGATCCTAGAAGTTAATGGGTTTTCTGGAAAAAAAGTTGGTTGCGCTTCCCTTTAAATGAAAATAATTTAATGAAAAATTACTCACATTTGTCGTATTTAAATTTTGAATATAGTGACAAGCACTAAGTTAATTTATGAAGACGACAGGCAATTTCAAAAGGAATTAACACTGCTCCAGTTCCATCTCCAGCTCCGTCTCCAGTTCCATATTAATATCTAAAACGGTCATATTCTCTTTTTTTTCGTAAATTTTTTCATTATTTCCTCATATTTAAATGCAGTACGTATGATTGATATTCATTTGCATCAAACATTACTCATACGCTCTATTGATATTAACTTTAAAGTTAATTTAATCACATTTTCAAAGAAAACAAAGACGATCCTAGGAATTAATGGGTTTTTTGAAAAAAAAAAAGAAGTTACATAAGGTAAGGTATATTCAAAAGATTAGTGCCATAGGGTCGCCGTAGTCTAGTAGGTAGTGTGTTGGCTTAGACGTAAGGTCCGGATTCAAACTCCAGGTCAGACATAAAAACGAAAATATGAAAAAAAAAAATATTTCTTCGGTTACTTCCTCTCAACAAAATTTCTGACAAAAACTCTGAGAGCAAATTAAATTGCCATGGCAAGTTTCTCAAAAATATATCGTTCGGAGTCAACGTTAAACTGTAGGTCCCACCATTCATGTATAACATTAACTCACACAACATGAGTGGTGTGAGAAGCTAGGCCGTAATCCTGACCGAAGAGTTGTAATGCCCAATTATGTATATATGTATGTGTGCATAGGGTCACCATGTCAGAATTATAAGCTATAAAACGCAAGCAGTAAATCGGCAATGAAAACTTCGAACTGGATGTATTGGCAAATGAGTTGACTTTGTTGTTGCCTTCGATTTGCAATTGTTCGTGATTCTAAATGGAGGTTAACTTTGAATGTCTTGTTATCTCCTCTTTAGACACTCGGCATTCTTGGAGTATGTTTGATGTAGTGTATACACTCTCATCACACGGTATGCTTTGATACCGCAATTTTAATAGCTACAATAGTCGGGTAGTTCAAGAGACAATCTAAGATTCAGTTGCTCTAAAAAGATTCCACAACCGACTTTGTTTTGCTGGAGTATAAATTATTTTATAATTCATGTGTTGCGGTAAATATGCTACGTTTTGTCGCAAAAGAAAAAAAAAACACGTGTATTTTGTGTGGTGTTCTTATGATGGAACAAAATTTCTCATCCTCTCACTAGCTATAACTGAGTGCTTTTAGACAATTGCTTCTTTATAAAATGGTAATTGGACAAAAACATTTTAACATTTCCTTTTTTTACCAGACTTAATACGTAAAGAATAATTACGAGTCAAGTCCTCAGTTGGCCTTTGGCCGTTTTTCGTGACACCTCTCGTTATTTATGCTATTTTCTTCTATTTTTCTTTTCTTTCGACATGTTATTGGCATTATTGTTTTATGCTTTTCATTTATTTATTCATTTTTTTTAATATTAAGGATTACTTATTACAGAAACAGCAACAACAAGAACAACAACAACAACTGAAAAGAATGGAGTAGAAAACATTAACACCAACTACATAAATTGTCACTTTACAGTGAATTTAAAAGTTTCTTTTTTTCTCTCTTTTTTTTTAATATTTTAAAACATATTTTAATGGACAGATTGTAGCATTAAAAGGACTCGAAAAAAAAGAAAATTAAGAAGAAAAAAAGAAAGGCAATGGATGATGGAAGGACTTAAAAAAAAATAACAATTTAATAACGCCATTTTATAAAATATTTATTTAAATGTGTGTGTGTGTGTGTGTGTGTGTGTGTATGAGAGCGTGAAACGGATATACGATATAAATATACAAAGAAAATATGTCAGCGGTAAAGGAAAATTATTTTCAATTTAAGTACCATTTCGATAGACATACATAAGTGGTTATTAGCATGATGAGCGAAGGGAGGACGGTGTGTGAGTTTTTCCAATAATAAACGTTTTTGATATGTTTACTGCCAGCAACCAAACCAATAGCAATAAAAAAGAGAAAAATATTTTAAATAATTTATGAACTTAAAGTGTTGTGTGTCGTAAGGATATTTCGTTGGAATATTAAAAGAAAAGAAGAAGAATTTATAATCGGTCAAGCATTGGATCACATATACACTGTAAATATTAATTCGAAATATATTCAAATTAGTCACCATATGTGTATATCGACTGATATTCTGACTGACAAACTGACTCACTAGGCCTCGCCACTAATGTATAAGATTAACACATACAACATGAGTGGTGTGAGAAGCTAGACCGTATGTATGTATGTATGCCTTGTATGGTACATTAATAGGCGTGCAATTAGAAGCCGATAAATTTATTAAATAGACCTTTAATCTGAAATTTTCTTACTTTATATTGGCATATGCCTCTTAATTTAAGTAATTTTTTCAACAAAAATTATTTGTTTATTACATACACGTACACTGCATCTGCATTTGTGTTTCCTACATCAATATCCAGAATTATTCCCTTTTATTAGAATTCGAAAATTCTTTTTTTTCTCGTACCGTTTTAGGGCAAAACGTGCTTCATTTTAATTCAAGTTTTTTGTTTTGTTTTGTTTTTAGTCGTCCGAAAACACTTTGCATTTCAAAGGATTATATTGAAACTTTAACAGCAAATAGTTTGCAAACAGGCCTGTTAGGGCTGCTTAATGATTATTTTGTCATGGGGTGCGGCATAATACTTTCAGTAAAATTTTTTCGTGATAGTTTTTATGTTTTCTTGTTTGTTAATTAATTCTGAAGTGTGTATGTGTAATAAAAAAATGGAATTGGTTTTTGGTTTCCCCATAACAAATTTATAGTTTAGCTACAAATCAAATCGTATTCAATTATTCACTTCACCTGCGAACTGAACTAGAAAACCTAACAAAACAAAAAAAAAAAAAAAAAACTACTGTCCTATGCCATTTGACAGTGTTTTTTTAAGCTGAGTTTGATAACAAAACAGATTCACATTTCTTTTAGCCGGTATTTGTTTAGAGAGCGAGAGAGATGTTATTAATCCTCTCAATATTTGTACAGGATTTATGTGCAAAAGTGTTAAAGCAATAATGGACACAATAAATGGATTTGAACTTTTATTTTATTTGTTTTTTTTGTTTTGTTTGTTTTTTTAGGCGTTTTCTCCAACTTTACATTGTTGCAATTTTTTATGCTGCCATGCATATGAAATGCATTTTGAATTTATGAACTACAAAACAAAAAGGAATCAATTTTTTTGTTTGTTTGTTTGAAAACCTTTACAGTTTACCTTTTTTAAACAAAACTTACAAAAAAAAGATAGTTGAACATCATCACAGTGATAATAACGATGATGATGACATTTTATTAGACAAAAACTAATTCAACAGGAGATGATTTGTTTAAATAACGAATTCTATTGGATTAAATAAATATTGATTTTAAGTCTCAATCAAATATTAATAATAAAAATATTAAAAAACGAATAAAAAAAAAAAAAAAAAGAAAAAATTTATAATATTTACATTGTAAAACATTACAATACTCGTAGGCAATATTGTTTCGTTTAAATAAAATTTTTATAATTTAATCAGAACTGGTCGAAACTCATAAAACATAAAAAATCAAACGAAATAAAAATAGTTTTATTTACATACATATTAATTTTAATGCTAATATGATTACAATGTATGAAAAACAAAAAAGAAAATAAACGAAATTAATACAAAAAAAAAACCGAATAAAATTGATTAAATTAAGAGGAAATTTTAAATTAAATCAAATATGTTTAAAAATATAAACAAAAAAATATTTTGTATTTTGTAGAATTAATTTGCCGCCAAAGAATATGAAAAAAACTGATTATTTTTCTCTGTTATAAGTGTCTAGAAAAAATAAAAAAAGATTAATAAATTTAATTTAATAAATTTGTTATACATTAAAATGTTATATTTGTTATAAATTAAAACCAGGAAAGCTAATCCTTTTTTTTTAATAATTTGAGGCATATTTAACGAGTTAAAACACATACATACCAGAGATCAGCTATGTGTGTTCTAATCATACACATAATTTCAATTACTTGTACGTATTCATACTTATTTTAATATCATGGAACCTCTACTCAAGTTCAAAGTTTGAAATACTCAGCATATTCACATGAGCAAAAACACATATGTACATATCAGAGATCAGCTATGAGTATTTAAAAAGTTGAGTAGAATTGAATAATACTCATAATTTCTGATTCGCATTCGTACTTATTTTAATATCATGGAAACTCTACTCATATTCAAAGTTTGAAATACTCATCATATTCATACTTAACAACACGTACATGATGTTATTGATTTCGACTCTCCATAACTCAACATATATGTACATGAACCCCAAAATAAGTACAGCCGCCCAAAACAACTACGGCCAAAGATAATTTGAATAGAATCCACACCAGAGATCAGCAATGAATCGTTTTTTTGCTGCTCATAAGCACTCATGAAATTTTGAATATATGTGAGTCCACAATATTGAAATTTTACCACACTCTGATTCGTTCATACTCATTACAACGTCTATAAGTACAGGTTACAATGAATATGCGTACAACGTTGACATCAAACTCATACCATTCGAAATATGTTTGATTCATAAGCCTACTCACTTAGATTTATAACTTTAGAAAAATACTTATAAAACATATAAATAATTCAAGTGACTCCAATCATTCATCAAAATTTACTGTCTTAGTTGTTGTTACATTTACAATAAAAGAAAAAAGACACATAAGCAAAAAAGACAGAGCAGCAAGCAGAGCAAACACACAATCTTCTAGTGAGTACTTTAGTGTTTGTACGCGATTCATACTTATTTTGTGTTTCGTGTTATGTTGAGTTATGGAGAGTCGAAATCAATAACATCATACGTGTCGTTAAGCATGAATATGATGAGCAAACTTCAAACTTTGAATATGAGTAGAGGTTCAATGATATTAAAATAAGTATGAATGCGTATAAGTATTAAAAATTATGAGTATGATTCGATTCTACTCATCTTTTTGAATGCTCATTGCTGATCTCTGGACTACACTTACTTTTAGTCCCTGCACTCACTCATTCATTTATTCTTGCATTAGAGGACTTCATTTTAACCATTTTAACCAATTTAAAAGGGGCAATAAACAAAAACAATGTCTTTAATTATTGCCAAAAACTGGTCATCAATTATTGGAAATTTCAATTACAATTATTAAGTGTGATATATAGAGAGATGGAGAGAGGGCAGAGATTGTGAGAGTGTGAGCGAATGTTGTCATTAACAACCAGCCACAAAACAATTTGTGTATTCAAGAGCATATCCTTGTCTTGTCTTGTCTTGTCTTCATTTTGAGGTTGGTTTTTATTTTTTCTTATTTTTTTAAGTCAGTGTGAGGTATGTGTGTGTATAAAGTGGTTTTCTTAACATGTTATTATTGTCTTACACTTGATTATTATTGAGTTTAATTATTTAAAATAAAATTTTCTTTTCATAAATTAGTTTCGAGTAACGTCAAGTTTACATATTTCAAATTAAATAAAGTCTCTTTGAATTTGCAAAACACCTTTGCCTCACTACCTCTCCCTCCTCCTTTGTCTCTCCTTCTTTCTTTATAATTAAGTGTATGTCCATTCGAACGAAACTATTAAATTTTATTTTTTTTTCTAATTATTTTCAGTTTTATTAAGAAATCAAATGCATCAACCACAAAACCAATCATAATTTTAAATTGAATGCTTGGAGACCAAATAAGCAAAAGAAAAAAAAAATAACACAGAAATCGAAAGGAATATTTAATAAATTTAATTGCATTTTCTTTCGATTCAATTAAAACAAATTCTTTTTCGTTTTTCTAATTTATTAGAAAAACATTTTAAAAGGAAAAAACAACTTTCAGTCAATAAAAATGAAATAAAAAACAAACAATTAAAAATCTCTCAACTGTTAAACAACAAAATAAATATCTACGCCTCCATTTATAATGTGTTATGGAGAAAAGCAAGTATTTTCTAAAAAAATCTCTTTTTTGCACGAAATTATGCTTATTTCAGCGACTGGAGGCTTATTGTACCATGCAAATGAAACACACCGGATAATATTTTATATTTGTTTCATTATTTATTCATGTATGTGTGGTCCAGTTGGTAGCATGTTGGCTGCCAGTTCAAACTGCAGCTCTTATATCATATCGCCCTCTCAACGGTAGGCTCTGCCACTTATAACTGATGTTAGAAACTAAGTCGAAATTTAATGGTGCATGATACACACATTTGCAAAGCTGTTTTAGGTAGGCTGCGCTGGATTTAAAATCGTTTCATATGGTAAAGCGTACAGCAGCCATGGGAGAAAAGTCAAGCGTGAGATTTACCACGAAAGGCTGACAATACCCTCCCTAACTGTCCTGTCTACCAGTAAATTCTATGATTTTGGGAGATAGAAATTCACCTTCTGAGAGTAGGACAAGACAGATAATAGGATTGTTCGGTAACAGAGTGAAATAATCTGAAAGAAAGTTTACGCCATCGAAAGATCTGCTCAGCGACTTGAGTATTTAAGGACAAGGACAGGGATAACGGGGAAAAATATAATCTAAGCATTCAGATCCAATGGTTGGCTCGAGGAGATTGGATTAGGAAATCGAATTAGCTAGGCAAGGTGGGATTCCAGTATAACTTTTAAGCCGGTGATGAGATCAGAATGTTTCTAAAGAGTAGAAAGAAACGTTCTAGAAGAGTACAAATACATACATAATTTGGTCATTACAACCCTTCAGTCAGGATTACGGCCTAGCTTCTCACACCGCTAATGTTGTGTGCGTTAATTTTATGCAAGAGTGGTGGGACCTCAAGTTTAACGTCGACTCCGAACGACAGATTTTTGAGAAACTTTTCATGGGAATTTTTGTTTTACTCTCAGTGTTTTTGCCAGAAATCTGCTGAGAGGAAGTCACCGAAGAAATATTTTATTCATATTTTCGTTTTAATGTCTGATCTTGGATTTGAACCATGGCCTTAGGTTCTAATAAGCCGACACACTACCTACCAGACTACGGCGACTACAAGAGAAGAGTACACACGTCGAGATAATTTAAACTTTTTTGCATAATTACAATGGAAAGTACAAGTAACCTAAGGATAGTAACAATCATTGCATCGAGTATGGCAGATACAAGCTCAATCTGTAGATTCCATGATGAGAAAGAATCAACAAAACACCTACTTGTGCGGTGTTAATGCATTTCAGAAAATAACTTTTCAAGAAAAACATTTCAGGTATATCAGGTTGAGTACCCTGCCTGTCTAGTGAGTAAATTGCGGTCCCACCACTGAGTAACAGAGACTCTGATCTGTTACACTACAACGTGTATATGGTGTCGTAATAATTACATAGTATTTGTGGTTCTATTTCAATTATTTCAAATAATTAAATAAATATTCCGTAAATTGAAATTGTCAATTAATATTATTCCAATAAATTCCCCCTCGTTTGATAACCATGATAAACAAAAATAAACTCTTTTTTAAAATTGATTTTGGGATTTCAATTTCCTCAAAATTTTTCATTTCAAATTATGGTCAACAAATTGTGTTTTTGTCTTCAATACGAACGAAGTATTTTTAAAATA
This sequence comes from Sarcophaga subvicina, assembly GCA_936449025.2. NCBI lineage: Eukaryota > Metazoa > Arthropoda > Insecta > Diptera > Sarcophagidae > Sarcophaga > Sarcophaga subvicina. The sequence goes on from OW388084.2 coordinate 2,337,177, forward strand.
TTTACTTCCCAAGAATTTTTGCTTTGGTACTGTCACACTAGACTTTATTATTATTTTTTACCCTCAGGAAACTAATCATTCCACTTGTTGCAACCAGTAGTTTCCGGTGTACACAGGACATTGGCATGGAGAAGAGAAATACAGACACGGTACAAACACAAATAAAAAATAAAATAAAAATAAAAGTAAAGGGAAGGAAAGAAAAGAGGAGGTGCAACAAAGCATGCAAAACATGCAAAAGACATGAAATTTTTCTTTACTTTTGCAATGGTTTTCAAAAACCATAATAAATAAAGGAAATGTTAAACAGAAAAACCAGAAGAAACAATCAAATGGAATAGAAAATGATGATGTTTTTATTTGTAAAAATAAAATATTTCTATGGGCCAATAGACATCCTAGAATATTACATTAAATTGGACATTCGTCATCTGAATATATATGTATGTACGTATAGAAAAAACGGACATTAAAAATGAATTTAAATAAATTGTGAAAAACACAAAAAGTAAATTAAATAAAATTATTGCAGAAAAAGAAAGAAATGTTATAGATTCAGTAAAACAAAAAAAATATTCATAATATGTACGAGGGAGGAGTGACTTTAAAAAAAAATATTTACTAAAGAGTAACTAAACTGAACTGAATTGAACTGAGCTGAACTGAGCTGAACTGAACTGAACTGACACAATAGTTTATAATTATGAATCAATTTAATTATCGAAACTGTTCAGCAGCATCATTTTAATTGTCTGTTTAATTTAATTTTATTAGTTTGAATTGTTGTTTTTGTTGTTGTTTTATTTTTGTATATTACAGACACATATATGTATGTACATACATATATACATACATATATATATATACATACATATATATATACATACATATATATTTAAGAATTTTATAAATTGTTTGTATTGTTTTTTTAATATTTTCACTGTTGTTGTTGTATTTTTTATGCGTTATTTAATATGTGGTTGGTCAATGAGGAGTCCTGCTCCACCGCTGGACTCAGTTGGCTTTTAATGGCTAGAAGGCGCACCAAACAGTTACTTGGTCTTGGAAGGCACGCGGAAAGAATGCAGTTCCCATTTATCGACTTCTGCTGTGGGTGCATATCCGCTGATCAAGAGGAGACTGGTATCCATTTTCTTTGTCAATGCCCATCTCTTGCGAGGTGCAGATATAGGTTATTTGGCTCTCGAATCCTTTTCATGGCAATTATATTTTGCTCTCAGAGTTTTTGCCAGAAATCTGCTGAGAGCAAGTAGTCGAAGAAATATTTGTTCTCATATTTCGTTTTGATGTCTGACTTGGGGCTTGGACCGAGGCCTTACGTCTAATAAGCCAATACACTACCTACCAGACTACGGGACAAAACTCGAGATGTCAGAGCTCAGGTTTAAACTCACGAGTTCCCGCTCTGAGCTTATGCGGAGATTATAGCTTCTAATTTCCAAGTAGTTTGAAATTGGCAAAATATTCGATGTATATCATTCTGAATAGCAATGGATGATTTACTGTTTTTTATAGGAGGGAAAGATATGCGGCCAAGATTCCAAATATCTGGCCAGCAAAGTTCAAAGACGGTACACTAACAACTAAGAGAAAAACTAATAAGAGAGCTGCTATCGTATATTTTTTGTACGATTATTGATTTAAGCTCGGGAAGTAATTCAGAATTGTTTTAAAGACTGTTTTAAAGATTTGAGTACTCCTACTCATAACATTTGAGGAAGTGATAGAATCTTCAATCGAGTTCGCTTTTTAGTACAGTTTTAGACTGATTCAACAGTTGTTGTTGTTGAGCTATGATTTGTTGTACAATTCCATTTAAAGTCATATGTTAAATGGAAATCCTCTTTAAAAGCATCATCATATGCTTCATGCATGTTTCGTTAGAAGCAATTTAAAACTGATTTTTCATTATTGCCTGCCTTTAAACGGAAGAAAAAAAGCCTGGAATTTCATTCCATTTCTATTCTTGATATTCTGAGCACGATTAAAAATGCTTAAAAAAAATGCTGGAAAAAGTGAAAAAAATATATATGCGCACCCCAGAATATGCGAGTATGTATATGTATGCCCGTGTACATGAGCACTATGCTGTTAATTGCCTATTGTTGTTGCTTTTGCTATCGCTGTGGAAAAATGCTGTAAAACCAAAGAAAAAAAACCGGACTAAGCGGGTTACAATCGAATGCAAAAGTAGTGAACCAAAAAACAGAGAACGAGAACAAACTAAAAAAAAAACACAGAGGAGAGGATTGAAGCAATGCAATGCAATGCAAAAAGTCAAATCTCCTTTACAAAGTGTTCGACAGCAATAATAGCCATGGCATGAATGTACGGCCTGATGATGATGGTCTTATATCCTGTGGAGTCAGACTTTGCAACAGGCTGCCTAATATTAAGCCATTTTTGTTGTTACTATTGTTGTTGTTGTGGTTGTTGTTATTTGTGTTTTGTGGCGCCGTGTTTTAAAACAAATATAACATGGTTGCCTGGTTGGTTGCATTGCTGCAAATTTATAAGGCATTACTTCTTCTTTTTTTTTTTTGTTGTATCTTTGAAATCTCACCAACAATAACAACAGCGACAATGGCAACAGGACGCAACAGCAACAGCAGTAATAATAAAACGCTGAATATTTACTTAAGTTATGGCAACAAATACCAACAACAACAACAATTGAAATGCAACGAATACAGCGAGCAATGGCAACAGTTTCTGGTTTTTTTCAGCAAAATCCAGTAAAAAACGGAAAATAAAATTCTTCTCCAGTCACTTGATGTTGTTGGCTGTTGTCACTCTTATTTTTTTCTTGTTGTTATTGTTGTTGTTGTTTTAACTTTGCTTATATCTTGCAATAACAACAACAACAACAACAACAGCATAAGCTAAAAATGAAAACAATATGCCAATATGTCGTAATAGAATGCCAAGAAAACGGAAATGTTGCATAAATAAGCACGAGAGTAGGAGTAACAGCAGCGGAGGCAGTAAAAAGACATGCAACAGGACATACAAATAAAAGAGAAAAACATTTACCAGCAGCAGCTATTTTTCTTTGTAAATTTTTTTTCTCTACTTTTTCTTTTTATTTCCATGAGGTTTACTATACACACACGACTACATACACAGGCGAACTAAACGAAGTCCATTCTATAAAAGGAAAATAAGGTGCCGCCTTTTTAAAAATGGGGTTTAATACACATACTCGTCTAATATACAGCGTGAGTCATCGATATTTATCGTTAATTGCTCTTTTTTATTTTGACTTTGTATTTCGACAAGATCGTATGTGATCTACGCATAGGTCAGGCGAGAGAAAAATAGAGAGAGAGAGAGACAGCAAAGCGTATCAGCAAATTGAGAGAAAAGTCACAAGTATTCAGCAGGATTCAAACACACTACTTGAATCATATCATGAAACCCTTTAACTATATTACTAGACCTTTCAAAATAAGTTTGAGTTCCTATCATAAGTGTTTTTCAACATTTTTTCCATTTTCGAGCATCGATTCGAATATCAGCTTTCGAATATCAGCTTTCTTAATAAATAGAAAATCTCGTTCGTATATCTGAACTATTTTTAACGTTTCTACTAATTCAAATAACTTTTTCAATCACACATTTGTGCATTTGATATCGAATGTTAATAAAAACGGAAATATAAAACAAAAATATATTTTTCCGCGACCTGCTCTTAGCAGTCCTCCGGCAAAAGCTCGGAGAGCAAATAGATGTCATGAAAAAGCTTCTCAAATCTGTCTTTCAAAGTTGGCTTTAAACCCATCACTGATGGATGGTGTGAGAAACTTGGTCGTTATCCAGACTTAAGGGTCGAGAAACAATTACTTTAGGTTCAAGCGCGTAATGTTCTACTGCGTAGATATTAACACTGTCTTAGAATTCGAATATTGGGTACGATTAACAGGTAGTCCATGAGAAACAGAAGGGTGAGAAAGCATAGATTTCCGAGGTACAAGCCAATTGATTTTGCTACTGGGTATTGAATGGTTTAAATGTCAAAAAATGAACCATAATAAAGACAACAATGGCTAACAAACAGCATTTGAATATTGGAATAGAAATTGTCTTTTATATGAAAAATGTCAAGTGACATGCCAGCTGTCTCAAGGGCTTTGTTAAGAGGTTTTCGTGCATTATTCTATAGTTCGAAGTCCCAATTCCGGGTTGGAAAAAAAGCTCTACACAAGTTAAAGAGCTGATTCTTTCATCAGAATACAATACAAATTACAGGTTGTAAATACTAAGCGGTACGATTTAAATGTATTCCCAGTCATTGTGATTGGAAATGTTGAAGCGAATATTCTGGCTAATAGAGCCAGAGTATTACATACCAGGAGCTTTGAGAAAGTGGTCGGAAACGTCACATCAACTATTGTAGAATAATGAAACAGGAGGAAGAATTGTAAACGTACTTTAGGGCGAATCTAATAAGTAGATAACTACGATTATTTTAAAACTAAATAAGAAAACTAAAATACTGTAGTAGAGTATTTGCGAGGCACTTCGCCTTACGTGTACACTTGAGATGTATTGACGTGGTAGAAAATAATAAATGCGGGGCATGCGGAACCAGTTTTTGTGTCATTGGCGAGCTTTTGTTTCTGGATGCCCACTACAGCAGACATACTTAACTCATCTCAGAAGAATAGACTGGAAGAAGATAATTAAGTTTTTACAAGATACAGACTTCCTACAGAAAGTAAGGTGGCAAGCCTATATGATGGTTTAGGTGTATGCCTACGTATCTGTCTACCTAGCTTCATGGATAATTGAAGCTTATCAAGCCGCTCATGTATCATAGACAGTGAACTGTGTGTAAGCTAATCACAAATTATTATATTCTTTAAATTGTTTAAGGCTACGCAAGTAGGCTTCCATATTATCTTTTGATTGTTTCTCAAATTGGGTAGTTTTTCCATATTTTTGATTCCAGTTGGAAAGACTTGAAGACCTTTACTTACTACTCCCTGCTTTCCACTTTTTTTTTAATATTTGTGGTAAATAGCAGTACAGTAAAGTGTACTAAACAGTACTCAAAAGCAGAAAATACAAGAAAAGAGACTGTATTTAAGGCTTTTTCTATAACATTATAACAAAACTTCAAAATTTTCATGCCTCAAGGAAATAGAATTTTACAAACGATTTGATTGAATTGTATTTTCTTACTTACTTGTTTTGTCATTACAACTCTTTAGTCGGGATTACGACTTAGCTTCTTACATCACCCATGATGTGTGGCAGAACCTTTAGAAACTTTTCATGGCAATTTTAAATTGCAATTTTAAATGCACTCCGCATTGGGGTTTGAAGCACGGCTTCTTGTATAATAAATCAACATACTACCTCCAAGGCTATGACAATTTCAACTGTGTGTTTGATTGGTATACAATAAAAAAAATTTACCAAGTAAAGTTTAGCATTTTATTCAACCTGCATTGTGCCAATAACAATATTCAAACATAAACTTCATGTTTAATCGCTAACCTTTAATCAAAACAAACAAAATAAAGAAAAACTAAAATAAACTGTCTCCAGAAGTTGTCCAAATTATTCTCGGGCTTAAACTACAGTTTTAAACTTGTTTTAACTCACTTTTGGTATTAAAATGTTAAAACAACTTCTCATAATAGTTAAAGAGAGTCATCATGCGAAAGTTTTTTGCCATGGGAAATGGTGAACCTAAAAGCCATGTAAGTGGTATGTTGAAATGTTGAATACTTTTTTGTAACTCCATTGCTTTTTATCCGCATTTTAGGATATAATTTCATATTTGAAGTAGAACGTAATGCTGTAGTGACAATGATTTTTAATGGCAAATGTCTGAAGGAAAAATACTCAAAATAATGAAAACTATTCAAAGTGTTGTAACGTACATATGTATGTATATTTAATATGAACTTTTGTTAGGAATCGGAAATAAAATAAAACAACAATAAAATAGAAAAATTTCATGCAACTTATTCAAAATATTTAGAAATGAATTGAGTTTGTTAATTGTAACAGTTGACACTCAGCAAATATACTTACTGGGACCCAACTTGACTTTCCGATAAAATATTGAGTGGAATAAATTAATCGCTTAATTACCAGCATAGAGAAATGATTCCATATGTTATGAGTTTTCTTTGAAAACATCGAAAACACAAATCAGGCACCTAAGAGTTTAAATAGACTTATAGCCTTGATATTTTACTATAGCCGTAGATTATATTTAAATAATATTCATATGCTACAGCCTTTACGCCGATTGTTGAAAATGCAATTAAAATAATATAATAATCGAGAGGAGACTGTGTTAGTAAACATTGTTGCGATTGCTAAAGAGCTCATCATTCCAGGGAGAACAATTTGGATTCAATTGAATATATTGGTCATGATTGAATAGCAATGAGTCGTTGAAAAGAGTTTACATGCTAAGATTAATGGAAAAAAATATATTGGAAGGGCATCAGCCTTTGTTAAACTCTCTGTAAATAGTTTAATTAACAATCAGAAGCAAGGAAATGTCCACAAGAGCTCAGACCAAAAAGAGAGAAATTTTGTCTTAACAAAAGGACACATTCATGTTAATTATGATTCCATATGGAAGGACGAGAAACCAAACTTTGTCTTCAGTACTCGAAACGTAATACGGTTTTTCAAGCGAAGGTACGATCAGGAAAAATACGAGACTAGTCTAGTGATAAATAGGCAAATATGACATACACTGGTAGTCAAAAGACAATTAAAGCTATAACATCAAGGCAAGAAGGGTCTAGGATTGTGCTGAAATGTAATAAGTTGATCACTCCAGGCATGGAACGGTACGCATTACATGGGTGCCTCAATTATCAAGGAGTGATCGGTAATAGCAAATCGAATGTTCTGGCTAATAGGGCCAGAGTACTACATACCATAAGCTTGAATAATCCAATGTCTTTCAGTGCTTTGAAGATGAAGCTAAGAAAGTCGGCGAAAACGTCACATCGACTCTTGTGGAACAATGATATCGAAGGAAGGATTACAAAGGTACTTGGGGGCGATCAGGATAAAATGTAATCCCTCAGTATTTGAGGATTGAATATGCATGACTTTAGGACACAAATGAGTGTACTTCTGGGACACTACGTCTTAATTGAACATCTGCACCGTATTGGCGTGGTTGATTTCTCGAAACTATGGAATGCTTTTTATGTATTATAACCAGCCTTCTTGACCTAGAGATTCTAATATTTTAGGGTTGCCGCAATTCGCAGAGAAGTGAACTTGAAGAAGTTAAGCAAGTCTATATAAGCTACAGATTTCTCTTAAAGGTGAGTGCACAACAAGTCTACTGGGAACTTAGACATATGTATGCCGATAAGCATTAGATACCCTTGGTTGGTCTCATTTCCGGCCACTTTATAGGCAGGCATTATGAAAATATTTCTTCCCTGTGATATCGTTTGCATACTTGAAGTTTTCTCAATTAAAACATTTCAATGTCTTAACACAAGTCATTTTCAAACGTTGTGTCTTAGCATATGTTTAGTTTAACATTCCCGGGCAATTTATGAAATCCGTCTGAAGCACGTATTAAAATATATGCATGTGTTAATGGGCGAAAAGCTTTTCAAATCTATAACTTAAGATTTTCAATCGTTTGCTTATGCATTGAGTTCATTAAAGTATAATTTAATAATTGTTCATAAGGCAACAATACCCAAATGAGCTAAATTAACAGTTAATTATTTAATAATTTGATGGAGTCGGTTGTGGTGGTGGCGATGGCGGTGGTGTTACATTGTAAGTGTGTGAGTATATACGATGACTATTGATTTTTGTGGTTGTTTTGCTGATACACTCTCTTCTTTTTTTTGTTTGTTATTCTGCTCTGACTGTGATACACTCACTGTAAGAGCAAATATTAATGCAGCTCCCTAATACAAATGTTCTTTGTCTACGAAATGTACATACACATACATATGTTTGTGTACGTGTGTGTTAGTGTTTGAATGTGTAAGCAAGTGTTTAGATGTGTTGTTGTGTATAAAGGGGATTTACTAAAGGGATTTTATGTGTTTTTGCTATTGTTGTTCGTACGTTTGCATGTTTGTTTGTTTTATATTATTGTACGAGAGTGTTTATTGACAATAACTGTGAGAGAAAACCAACAATTGTTATCAAAAACAAAAAAAAAAAATAAAAAACAAGAAAAATAAAAGTGAAAAAATAGAAGAAGAAGAGATTGTTAAAGCGTTAAGAGTGGTTATTGCATATGAGAATAATATTTATTTCATTATTATTTGATTGTGCGTTAGTTTGTTTACACAAACCAAACTAAGTGTACGTGTTTCCTTACAATCACACACACATATACATATGTATATATATACATACATCTACTTATATGACGACTATATTTAGAATATACATACATACATATAAAGACGTAACATTTTTCTAACATAATTTTAAATCCTTTACTACATATTTAAAATTTTTTTTAATTTGTTTTATTTTCGAATTGTAAATGTTGTTGTAAAATTAGTATTGTAAACAAACCATATGTTTTCTATATAATAACTGTATTTTATATTGTTGTTGTATAGTTGTAGAGTCTAAAGTATACAATTTAAACTTACCATATGTTACAAATTATTTTAATTAATTTTTATATTTTTGCCACTCGTAATAAATTTTATATGCATTACGTTGTATTTGCCACATTCGCTATTAAAAATATTTTTTCATTTTATTGTCGCTGTAGTTATTGTTGTTTACCACCATATGTTATAAAAAATTGTTAATCAGCACAATAACAAAATTGTGGTTATGGTTGTAATTTTATACTGTATTGTTGTCATGTTTAGTATTTTTTGTTTTTTTTTTTAATTTTCGTGAATTTAATTATTTTCAGGATTTTTACAATTGTTTTTTTAATTTAATTTTTACTAATATTATTTCTATTTGATTCTATTAATTATATTTTTATATTCCTTAATTCTTTTGCAATTTTTCTTTTACATTTTCATGCTTTATTTTTGTCTATTCGTTCCTTGGTTTACTTGTTTGTTTTTTTTCGTTGTCTCGAGCCTATGCTTTTCAGATGTTGTTCACTTGTTGAGCTGTTGCTTTCAACTGATAAAGTCGTTCATAATTTATCAGACTCCAGGTCTTGAGGTCGCCAATATTAAAATTTTCAAAAACAAAAAAAAAATGCGTGTAATTGCTACAACGACAACAACAAAGACAAAAGCAAGTCCTTTAGAGTTTGTTTTTGCAGCAGTCATTGTCATAATTTTTCTACTCGTTTTTCTTCTGGCACACATCGTATTCAACGATAATGTGGTCGTTGTTTTTGTGTACCGAGTGTCGTTTGTACACAGTGTGATTGTGTGTTCAGCTTGTGTTTACTCGTTTTACTTGTTGTTACGAGGCTCTCAACACAACACTTGCCAAAGGAAAATGTACAAGAATACAACACGCATACACATACACACACATACATAGATTGTATACTCTCACAGAGAACACTCACCGACACTCATCTTTGCCATTCACATCCGTTGGTTAATGCTTTCACGAGCAACAGGCAAATGCCAATCGTTTTATGTTTGTATATGTAAAACAACAAGGACAACAACAACAACAGCAACAATAACAATAACATGCAATATCTTCAAACTATATTCTCTTTCCTTAATATTCAAGTTTTTGATTTTCCAACAGTTTTCTTCGATGGTACAGAACGAGAATTCCTCCCTACCCTTGCCATTAAAAATGAAATGTGCCACGTTGAAATTACAATAACAACTACAAGAAAATAAGAGCACAAAAAAAGGAAAAAAACTAATTTTCTGCTCTTTTATAACCAACGGCTGTTTTTTAACTCAATATATGAGTTTTTGTTTTTGTTTGTATTGCTACATGCGTCTGTACTACAAAATGTGCGTATATGTATGTATATGTGTTACAAAGAAGCATTCCTCCACCTCTCCTGCCTTTAGGCAACAAATTTTTGTATATTATTTTAAAACAAACAAACACATTTACACACATAGACAAACACATACATTGGTATTAAAAACCCTGTTGCTCTCCGGTACAATATTGCTAGCAAAACAAAAAAGAAAAAGAATGAAAAACAGCACAAAAATAGAAACACACACTCACTTAACGTGCCTGCTCTATGCTCTTCTCTATAACCCACTAAATTTATAGGGGAGTTCAAAGGAAATGTTTAGCTAGAGAGAGTGAAAGAGCGAAAAAGAGAGAGAGAAGAAAAATACTAAAACAGTGTGGGTGAGTGTAGTGGGCAAGAGGAATAAAAACAAAAAATAGAAATGCAAAAACAAAATATGAAACCTTAAAATTTTATTGAGTCTCAGTAATGGTTTGTATACCAGCAGCGTTTCAATGGTAACCTGGGTGCGGTAACAGAGGCGTAGAACAATAGTAGGTAGCTATGTTGAGGGGACAATATACAAAAGTGTTATGTTGACAATAAGTTTCAGAGACAAATTAAAATAAATTAACCCTTCTATGATTTACATTGAGAACTTATAAAGGGCATTGAAATGCATTGAAAACGAAATCAGAAACTGTCTTTTGCGCACCTCAGGATAATCCACTTTAATTATAAAGAAATTTTTACTATTTGCGTTTAACACCCTCGGTATACTGCTAATAAACACACATAAGTATTTTTCAGTTAAATTGTAAGTCGTGGATGCTCTAGTTTTAATGAGAAGCAAGCTACTTCAACATGCGAGAGCTAAGATTTTATTCATGCTACTTCAGGGTAATACACATGCGTAGACACAAAACGAGTATTGGAAATTTGATTGAAATTTGAATTGTTTTTTAATTTCTTCAATAAAACCATTGCCTTCTGCGTAAATTGTTTGTATCCCCCTTTTAGGAACTACGATCGCTGTGTAAAGTAATTAATTCACAGTATTTGGTGCTGTTAACACAACATAACAATTAAAACATGATTACTCTCACTACCACCAACTCAACTCAGCACTCAAATATTTTTGCTCTACTCAATTTTCCTTTCGAAGTACTCCATACAGTCCAGAAATCTCTTTGGTTTCCCCTCTTTTTGTGTGTACGCTGTGTGGAAAATTTCTTTCTAAAAGCACTCTCAGAGATAAAATTAGTGGAGGAAGTTAAATTCCACATTAGATGTGCTTGAAGAAGAATTCGAATTGCCAACCACATGTTGCTTTTCATTATTTATTGCATATGTATGGGTGAGAAGAGAGATATTATAAATTGGTTTGTGTGTGTGTGTGTGTATACATGTGTAAGCATATGTGTTTTGAATTTTATTTCAAATTATTATCAAGATAATCTCTTATAAGTATTAGACAGGTTTTGTTTTTGTTGGGGTGTCAATTGTATAATAATGATGACAACATAACATAAAAAAATGATAAAAAAATAAATAAAAAAGAAAAACAAACACAATATTTTTAGGAGATAATATTAATACGGGGTGAGTAATAGCGATGAGAACTCATTAAAAATAAAAATATGTTTGCATGTCTCGTAATCATTTGAATGTTTTTTTTTTCCTAACCACAGTTGCAAGCAACTAAGCAACTGCATTTAGTTTTAGCGGAAACGTTTAGAGAAGTAGTAGGAATTTTATTTCTAATACATGCATGCCAAGTATGTCTTCTTTCTAAAATCTTGAAACCTCAAAATGAAAACAAAACAAACAAAAACTATCCACTTTGGGAACCACTGACGTATGAGGTGTAAATATAATAAAGTCGCCGTAGTCTAGTAGGTTGTGTGTTGGCTTATTAGATGTAAGGTCACTGTTCAAACCCCAGATCAGACTTCAAAGCGAAAATATGAAAACAAATATTTCTTCGGCGAATTTCTCTCAGCAGATTTCTGGCAAAAACTCTGAGAGTAGAAAAACATTGCCATGAAAAGTTTCTCAAAACCTGTCGTTCGAAATCGACTTTAAACTGTAGGTGCCGCCACTCATGTATAAAATTAACGCACACAACATAAGTGATATGATAAGATAGGTCATAATCCAGACTGCAGGGTTGTAATGACCAATTATGTATTTATGTAGGTTTTGGACACTATAATTAATTTTTTCGCATTCAAATAAGACGTCTGATCAGCGAGATGGTCACTCAATAATTCTACAGATCCAATAGAATTAGAACGCGATCAATAAGTTGTTTTGAATATTTGAAGCAATTTCCGAGATCCTAATAGTAATATAGTCCATGTGAAACAGGAAGAGGATCACACCGCAAAGCACTGCGTATGAAATCTCTGCAAAAATCCACCATAAAATGCCGCGTTCTCACTTCCCATAAAAAAAAGAAAATAAAAAAAGAAAGGACAATTCCAAATGAGTTTAAAAAATCCCTACGTATTTTTCCTGTTACCAAACTAAAGCGATCGACAATAGGATTGAGTTGCTCAGATGGATTATTTGGTGTGGATTGAAGCCGCTTAATTTTATAAATTCAAAAATCATTATGAACACTATTTTAATCAGAATTTGAACCAGAATTACTCAGCTTTTTAACTACTCCACTGTCCCATCTCTACATTTAGAAAGTATCTGTAACCAGCACTTAATTATGTGGATCATAAATTCTCTACTCAGGTTGCGCTTCTGCATAATTGACTCAAATGACATGGTATTATTGAGAGATTATACTCGTACACTCAAAGAGAAATTTTCTTGTAATTATAGGTTTTCAACTGCACTTGCGCTTTCGCATACGATAGCAACAAGCGGCATGAAAATTCTATGAAAAATATATTTTTAAAAGAAAGATGAGAGAGAGAGAGAGTGAGAGTGACCAGCATTTTTGCAGAAATGTTTCGGAGCAGAGAAAACAAAAAGAAAAATAGAACTCAAATAAAAAGAACAAGAATTTCAAAGCATGAAAAAAAAATTTAAAACTAAAGCAACAACAACAACAATAACAATAACAGAAAGTGACAATAACGGAGCATGAAATAACAACGTGTTGCTTCACAACGTCCTATAAAAGCAATAAAAGAGCGCATGGAGTAAGAAAACAAAAAAAAATGTACACATAAGAGAAATTTGTAGAAGAGAAGAAACATATGTACATATGTATGCACGCACACATACCCACATAAAACAAATATACAACAAAGGAAGTGTATAAGGAAAAGTGACGCCTAAAAGTGTGCAAAGGCATACAGTTTAAATTAATGAAACGAAGAGTAAAAAACCAAAAATGAAAATGAAAAACAAAGCAAAAGAGATTTCTCAATGAGAACATATTTTTCCATTTGCAATAAGGACGACAGATTGCTGTTTTCAAAGGGGTGATTGGGTATAAGAAACTCATAAAGATGGGATTTCTTAAAGGTACGTACTATTTACAATAAATTGACAAACAAAAGTATACAAAATAAATTGTATTTTTTTTCTTTTTTTGGTTTCTAATACTTCTATATATGTACATACGTATACATTTAAATGCAGTTTATTAATATATTTCGATTTATATCTTTAATTGTTATCGGTTTTCATTTATGATTCTACTCTATGAGGTTATGGTATTAATAAGCCTCTCTCCTACCTATTCACTTTCACATTTGCTGATGGCAAAAAAAAAAAAACTGGTGTATGGTTTTAAAAATGAGGCGATATAGCAAATTTAGTACTTTGTTGTGAAACATTGGTACAATATGAATTTATTTCTTTATCAATTAGAATATAACTACAAATAATATTATAATTATTCTGAACTGAATAACTTAGACTTTAGGCTTGGTGTAACAGGCCAGAGCATCGGAATCGAAACCACAACCCTCGCTCTAATAGTCTAACACATTATATGAAATTATTCATACCATTTACTGTATGAGTTTTTCTCATTTTTATGATGAACAATTCACGCCAAAAGATTAACCATGAACTCCATACAATTTAAAAATTAATTGCAACTCAAAATGCCATCAATGGCATATTGCGTTGAGCCCGTTACAACACACTTTTAATTTGTCTTTTTATGCCAATTTTATGCTAGAATCCTGTATGCGTGGGTAGATGTGTGCTTGTGTGTGTGTGTGAATGTGTTTTTATTAGTCTAACAGTCAGCATGAGAATACTCTTACATTTGTTATTGTTGTTGTCGTTGGTGTTTGCCTTAGTAGTGCTGTAAACATACGGTCGGTGTTATGGAGTTGGTTTTCCATTTTATTTTTTTGTCGTTTTATTTGCATTTTATTTTTGTCCCCGTATAGGATCTAATTTCTAAAGACCAACAACAAACGTAACATTCTAAGCAGTCAACGAAGATTAAAGAGAGTGTTACCGAACATTGAGGCATTTGAGGGTAAGAGATGTTTAACAGTTTCAATTCAAAACAGCAACAACTACTACAAAGAAAGTACTTTTTTGTTTTCCTTTTTCTTTTTTTCTTTCTTTTCTTTCTTTTCTTTTAAGTCCTGAAAAGTGGGTCGCTTACATTTTATTCGTTTTTTTGTATCCTCTTCTGTTGCTTTGTTTCTTCTGAGTATTCGTTTTTATGTAAGATTTCCTAGAATTGAAATTTATTTGTTTGTAACAACAACAATAACAACAAACTTGTGCAAACACAAACGCATACACATACACACACAGTTCTTTATGAAAATACATTCGCAAATTGTTGTTGTTGTAATGGTGGTGAGAGCGTATTTCTTTATAAACTTTCTAAACAGAATCATAGAGGGAAGACAGAGAGTTGATATTATTTTGCACAGTGTGTAGCATTGCTGCAGTGAGTGTCACACGCAAGACAATTAAAAGAAAATTATTTATGGACTCTCAGTTCTGGGTGGGTCAATAAATTGTGTAATTTTAGGTCAAATATTAGGACAAAAAAAAAACAACAAAAGATATGACAATTTATTGGTAAAATGGTATGCATATACAATAGAAGGGTGAAATAACACCCTTAAAGAGTTGTTAAAATGGCGGAAATAAATTTATTCATTTATTTATTAATTAGAATTCAATTAAAAATTATATTATAATAATTACAAGCTGAATAAGCATAAACCGTATGCTTAGTGTAGTGTAACAGAACCGAGTCTTTGGTGGGAATGGAATCCACGACCCTCATCCTAATAGCCTAGCACACTACCCACTAGACTGGCTGCAATAAATCATAAAGCTTTATTGCGAGTGATCAACTTTTCTGGGTCCAGTTTGAATCGTATTGAATCATATTGTTTATAGGGGTCAAGATAAAATATCTTATCATATCACTTAAGATTAAGGTAGTCAAAGCTGTTTGACTATCTGAATATCATATCAAATGTAATACCTTAGCCAGCTTACAGTCTTATTGATAAAGCATATTCTCTTATTAAATTTGTGGATAATTTTCTCCGGCTCTATGTAATTTACCAACTGGTGGCATTATGTATTTAGACGAAGAGTCTGTCTTGAATAGACACACAAGTACGGCAGTGAACATAATTTTTAAAATAAAAATCTTTAACTACAGTTTTCGTTTAACATAGCATAACATAGCATTGAAGCACCCATTTTGCTGTGTTAATAATATGACAGAGAAATTGCCGCTTTTGGCCCACTGTCTTACTACAGTAATTTTCATGTCATCTTTACAGCTTCAGCACTAAAAGAGAGTGTATGTGCATATATGTATGTATGTGTATGTAGTTCTATATGTCGTACAACGATAATGATGCTGTTAATGATGTTTAAAATGAAATCACAGCGACTTAGTGAAATAAAGCTCAAAAGCCAAATAACACAAGCCAGTCAGTCACTCAGCTACCAAAAAAAAAAACAAAAAAAAAAACAAAGAAGGAAAAGAAAAACCACATATACACACAAAACTGGCTATGAAAAGGGAAAATACTGACTGGAAAAAAACAACAAAACAAAAAACAAAAAAATAATTGACTCAATCACAGTCTCTGTGAGTAACGGTGGCTGGCTGCATAGGAAAAATGGATGAATAGATGAATGTATGGATGGATGAATGGATGAATGTATTCGATGGCTGTGATATGTGTATGATAGCAAACAGATGCTTTGTGTTTATATTGTGTTATAATGAAAAAACAAACTCTAACACATACATACAAACATCAAACCATAATCGTATAGTAGCAGCAGCAGAATTTTGTTTGTCGTAGACAAACTTAAAGAGCAATAACAAAAAACATACTCAAACACTTGAATCGCATATATTCGCATGCATGCATGTATGTATGTACGTTCTAGAGACGATTGTAAATACTTTCACGCACACATCTAAGGTAATACAGTCTACGTACGTATATTATTTTTTTTTTCTTAATTTTTTATGGAAAATTTATGCTAGAAATTTAAACATACAATACAGTATGCATGGCATTTTTTAATTTTTCCAATATTTTTAATATTTTACAAAATTTTGTTTTACCTTCTTGGCATCCAAGTGTTTGCAGTCAGAAAATAATTTCTAAAAATCGTTAAATCATTAGAAACTGTGCCACCATATTGGCTGTTGAATGAATTTAATGGCCTTCTCAATGCATATGTTTTTATGCATGAAGAGTAAGGAGAATATATCCACATTTCTTTTTCCATTTTGATTTTTAACTGAGGATAATTCAAAAATTTGTTTAGTTACGGCTTTCTAATGGTTTGGAAATTACCAATAGGTTTTCAATGGAGGACAAAGTTTGTTAGTCTAGAGTTTATGTCTTAATAGAGAACTTTAATCAGCTCTATTCCATATAAAATTATATTTTCCTAGACTTGGAGCAATTTCTGATTAAGTAATTGGATGGGCACTAGAGACCAGCAATGAGTATTCAAAAAGATGAGTAGAATCGAATCATACTCATAGCTTCTTCATACTTATTTTAATATCATGGAACCTCTACTCATATTCAAAGTTTAAAGTACTCATCATATTCATATTTAACAACACGTATGATGTTATTGATTTCGACTCTCCATATGTCAACATATACAATATGAATCGCAAAATAAGTATGATTCGTTCACGAACATTAAAATACTCATTAGAAGGTTGTGTTTTTGCTTGTGCTTATGAGTAGCGAAAAAACGATTCATTGCTGATCCCTGGTGTGGATTCTATCCAAATATCCGCAGCCATAGTTGTTTTGGGCGACTGTACGGCTCTGAGAGGATGTTATCAGCTTATCAAGTGTGCTGTAAAAACATCGGATTTATCGTTTAAATTAGAAGGCAGAGATACAATTATGTCTGCGCCTCCATTTAAATAAACTAGAAACTGCTGTGTTATGAAAGCCTTATCAAAGCTGAAGACAAACCGGATCTTCGGTGCAATGTTAAAGTTCTTTTCGATGCCTAATTTCATGAACTAACCAAGACCACAATCAAGCTTACTGGCAACATGCTATGCTTTAGCAATAAAATTAGCATATTTCATGACTTTAAATCTTAGCATGTTTTTGTGTGAACGATTGTGATTCATTTCTTGAAATAAAAGTCCAATTGTAACGATATAATGGGTGTTTAGTTTCATGCCTATCTGCTGTTTGCTTATAAAATATTTGAATTTGATTTGTTCTCCATATTTTAGTTTCTTCCTTAATGCCAATTCAGTAATGATCCTTTCAAGTTTCGTATAACAATTATTTTCTATGGTATTTTTTCTGTATGTACGACGAAATATATTAGAATTCTATGACAGGATAATGTTCAACTCCTTGGGGAACTTAAAAATTTTATTCGTTTAAAATTGAGTTGAGAGCACAATTATTAACTCGTTGTAGGAATCAAAATGAATCTTCTACTGGATATTCACACAACATGAAAGAGAGAGAGAGAATTGTGAATAAAAATTTTGATTTTAAAACATTAGAGACGAGGAAATTTAATATTCACAATGCGAATAAATAGAGGCACAACGAGAACATAACAGAAGCTGATTAAATTTCAAATTCAAAATTAGATTTGTGAGTTAGAAGCATAAATTCAAGGCGACAGTGATATAAACTTGAAAAAAGAAAAACTTAAAAAAAAGAAATGAAAAGTTTTTTAAAATATTTTTTTAATTACGTTTGATAGCTTTGAATTGCTTTATAAAACTTAACATATGTAGTTTTTTCTCTTTATCCGTCCTATAATCGTGATTCACATTAACACTTCATAAGATTCGCATACCACACATATGTGTGGCAACATCTAAAGTGTGGAAAATGATCTTTGGTTCCCATAAATAAACTAAAATTGCCTGGTAAAGTTTCGAAGGAAAAAGAAAACGAATATGAAGTTGAGCATACATTTTCGTTTTAATCTTTTTTTTTTTGCTCCTAAGGACAAAATTTATTTAGAACGAAGGAAAAGAAACGAATGAAAAAAAAAACAACACTGAGGGGAATTCAAATGCATAAAGAATTCCTGATACTTTCAAGACGCAAAAGATGAGTACAAACAGTTGAACTATTCAACTTGAAACTATTAATACGACAACAACAACAACAACAACTGTAGTTACAACTACTTGAAATCAAATAAAATTTCTACTATTACTACCACATTATAAGTAAAGCATGGTATCTACATGATTACAGTGTATAATAAAGGCGATGCGACGTAATGTGGTACTTTTTAAAATATATAAAGACTTTTGGCTAAGGCTTTAAGAGTAACGAACTGCCATGAGAAAGATTTTCAAATCTTTCAGTCGAAATCGACATTAAACTGTTGTTTCTGGCACTTATCCGTAGTTCCTAAATGCTAAGTAACGTCCTAAGAAATAATTTCCATTTTAATCTCTTACTTGCTTAACTTGTTTGATTATTACAACCCTTAAGTCACGATTACGACCTAGCTTCTCACACTGCTTATGTTGAGTGTGTTAATATTTATGCACAAGTGGCGGCACCTACAGTTTACTCTTTGGGGCACTTTTCATCGCAAGTTTTTATTCTATTCTGAGAGTTTTTACCAGGTGATTGCTGAGAGGAAATCGCTGAAAGAAATATTTTTTTATAATTCGTTCAGTTAGAGATGTCTAAGCCAGGGGTTGGACCGTGATCTCACGTGTAATAAGCCAACACACTACTTACTAGACTACAAGTTTTCCTTATGTGCGCCACACTCTAAATGTTTGCTCTTCTATGAGCGACCTGTTGACGTCCATTGGCGTATTTCGTCTACGATTAATCGCTCTACTGACATCGTCAGGTGATTTTCTGAATTGCTGAATGGATTGATTGCTGTTGTGTTATGTGCCATATCGTTCAGTGTGAAGAGAGACGGCTGTTTGATGCGGGAATCAGCGAAAGTAGGAGCAGAGGACAGCCTGCTGTACGTTGGAAGAACCAACTTAAGAAAGCCCTGTCATCGATTAGTGTGACTAACTGGCGAAGACGTGCAATAAGCAAAGGCGCCTGGCATAATATGTTAAAGCAGGTCGTAATCCCTTGATCGGTTTGTTAATAGCCCATGAAGTAAATAAGTAAGTAAGAAGACATGGATCAACTTTAGACTCTTAGATTTTCCTTTTATAGATGATCTATATTAGTCGCCGTAGTCTAATAGATAGTGTGTTGGCTTATTAGGAGTGAGCCCACGGTTCAAACCCCAGATCAGACATCAATATGAATCAATATATATGAAAAAAAAAAATATTTCTTTGGCGACAAAAACTCTGAGAGTAAATAATATTGTCATGAAAAGTTTCTCAGAAATCTGTCGTTCGGAGTCTACTTTAAACTCTAGGTCCCGTCATTCATGTATAAAAATTAACAAACACAACATGATTGGTGTGAGAAACTAGATCGTAATCCTGGCTGAAGGTCTGTAATGACCAATTATGTATGTATGTATGTATGTATGTATGCAGATGGTCTATGATCTTTAAAGAGTTTGAAACATTTAACCGAAACAAAAAGATTATGTTTATAATTTTTATAACACACTGTATGCGTACAGAAATTGTGTCTTTTGATGCCAGTGCTTGATACTTGTGCTTGTGCAACCAAAGCTTTACCACACATTTAAGTGTCTCATATATTTCGTACTCCATTTCTCTCTCTCTCTCCTTCTACGTTTGTGTTGTTGCTTACACTCCTAACTAACAGTAAAATAAGAAGAAAGTAAGGAATAACAGGCCAAAGAAGGAATCGATTAAATTTTTTTTTATTTTTTTTAAGTTGAAAAAGAAATTGTAGGACAAAAAAACAAAGAAAAAAAGAAGGAAAAGTGATACACTTGTGTAATAAAATCACTGAAGAAATTGAACTTTATACATGTACATACCAACATACATACATATGTATGTATGTACGTATATATTGAGACTTACTATGCTCTTGCAAAACCATAATCTTGAAATGAAGAGCTTTCACACACAAACGAACATGCAATCGATATGAAGTTGTAGTTTCTCTCTCTCTTACTCGCACTCTCACTCTCACTCTCTCTCTTTTTTCTCTATTTCAATGCCAGAAGAATATAGAATGTCTCTGTGTCTCTATGCATTCCCTTGCCCTCCGTTAGTTATGTTGTATTATATAAATATATGTGTTTGTGTGTATGTGTGTGTTTGTGCGTGTGAATAAAATTCCAATACACTTGTTGAATTAAATATCTGCATTTAATGTCGTATGAGTAACTTTGAACATTTATTTTTATTGTATTGTTGTGCACGAACATGTCTGTCTGTCAGAGACTTCTGCTGAAGTACAATTTCTATTTTCAAAACACCACAATGAAGTGAACAGAAAGAGAGGAAGAACATAAAGGAGAGTAAAAACAGCATATAAAACATGATGTGAAAACAGGAGATGTTGCTGCTGTATTGGCTAGCTGGCTGGTGAATCATTTCAAATATGTGATGACACTTGTTTTTTATATGATTGTCAACCAAATGAGCAATTTTCATAAGGAATTTATAAAGACAATTCAAAGCTCTTGTAAACAATAAAAATACAAACTTAAATGACTTGGATTGTGGGAATTAAAGGAAGCTTAACAATAAATTTCTCGTTATTATTTTTTTGTTTTTATTTTTTAATTCAAACCATTTAATAACATCAAAGGCTTCCACCTTCAACTCTTTCGTTTATATTCCGAAAAAAAATATAAGAAGCATTTTTTTAAATTAGTTTAAAAGTATGGAACAGATTCTGATTTCTGTGAAGGAAGTTATAATCGCCTTCTTTTATACTTCGGCTTTCGCTTAGATCGTAAATAAGAATTGAACGAAAAGGACAGATGTTCGGAAAAGATTTTCAAACAATTAAAGTCAGTTTACTGAACCTCTTGTTTAGCCTAGCCATCGCTAATAGAGAAGGCTTATTACTTCACTGGTCAGTATAAACCTTTAGTCAATACTACGACCTAGCTTCTCGCACGCTTCTCCCAATAAAGAAGCCTGGCTATAATGAGCGTTAAGCTGAATGAACTTTAAAAATATTTGAATTTAAAACTTTAGTTCGCGAAACCTAAAACAAATTTTACAAAAAATAATCACGAAGGTAATCAATTATTTTAAATTTGCCTCAAAAGCTTTTTCACCGACTAGGTTTACGTATTTTGTTGTTAATTTTTTTCTTACCAAAAAAAATTAGAGTAAAAACGTAGAATAAGTTGTTGAACTCACAGACTAAGACGCGATGCGTAATTATAGACATTAAAAAGAAGTAATAAATACAACAGTTAAGAACTTAAATATAGCACAGTTTATAATGGACTAGTCATATCTGAAGCCTGCGGAAGAATTAAATTATTTCAATTTGTGCTATATTTTCCAACTTGACTGTCTTGTTAATTTTGTTGTTGTTGTTGTTGTTGTTGTTGTTTTTTTTATTATATTTTCTGTGAATCAATCCAAATGATGTTCATATAAAAATGTTATTTTCCACATATTTTTTTGTCTTTTTTTCTTTGCTTTGCTTTGTTTTTTTTTTGCCTGCATATTTGCCTGTGTGTTCATATTTTCCTTTTGATTTTGTTCTCCATTTTTCCCATACAGAATATATGAACTTGTATGTGTGTATGTGTGTGTACGCTTATTATGAAGTATTACTTTAAATGAAGTGATGGAAAATGTTTCATAATGGTGTAGTGATATGTTGTCATGGTGCTTGAATGCCTGGATGGATGGATGAATGAATGGTTGGATGGTTGGATGGTTGGGTAACTGGTTGATTCCCATGAATGCCATGTCCGTCTGTAATTTGTTTTTCTTTTTCATACTTAAACTCTACGATGCTTTTCCACTCATCACTTTATATTTAAAAAGAAAAAAAGAAAAAGAGAAAAATAAGTTTTTGTTTTATATTTCATAAATGCAACAACAACGAAAAAAAAAATAAAAATAAAATAAAATAAAATAAAGTAGAAACACGCTACTAAATGTTGTATAAACAAGTCAAGTTTATGGCTGAAAAACAAGCGAAAAACATAAACGTTATAATGGGGCAAAAGAAAATAACAAAAAAACACAACAAAAACGAAGAGAAAAACATGAAAATAAACATAAGCCACTAACATAACTGCCACACATTACACACACACACACACAAACTCTAGTTGTTATTAAAACTATTGCAACTTCTGCTCCAACCGCCATTGCCGCAAACGGTATAGTTGCTGCTGTCTCTAAAGCTGTTGTCCGTTGTTGTGCTGTTGTTGTGCAACATTTTATGCATACTTACACATTCGTGCACGAGCTCGTACAAACATTTTTAACTCATTGCACTTACACTTACATTTACACTTACACCTACACCTACACTGCCTGTGTTAGCAATACAGTTGTATCGTGTTGATGCGTTTTGCAAGCACTTGTTGCTCATTTTCACAACGGATTTCTTGGTGCCTTAAGGAGGCAACTATTCTTTCTTTACCCTTCTATAACTCTTTCAATTGCTTTTTATTGCAGCAATTCCTTAGAATATAGAATACCACTGTTTCCGTTTTTCTTTTCCCTTTTCTCATTACAGAGTAATAATGTGAGTGAAGAGTTGGCTTAAAATGTTAAAATTTTCTCACTGTAATAAAAATAAACAAAAAAATTTACAATTTTTATGAGTGTTTTTGGAGATTCAGAGTTTTTCGTTGTTCTCCAAGTTTATGGATTGATACATCAGTGAAAATATTACAGCATTTTAGTAGAACTTTACTTTAAGTACGGATTTCAATTGCTTATAGCGCGATCGTTATGGCTCGTTAAAGGCTTATTTGCAATGTTGAGTAATCAAGATTGTTGAGTTACCAGGCCTGTCAAATAAAGCCTTCAACTAATATTATAATTCCTTTAATTTTTTATTGTTTGTCTTTATATTTTTGTAATTCTTTAGGTAGCTTCATAATTCCGGATCAAATGCTCAAAATATGGATTCAACTCCGGGATTCAATACTGTATAATTATTGATCACCTTGCCTGCTATATAATCGCTTTGATAAACGATTGAACATCAACTCGTAACGGATATTCCACTTACAAAATTATAAAATACTCAACTATCTTGCTTACTTATTTAATTTGCTATTCGCAACTCGTGTTGCTTACACTGGGTAACACAATGGCTCATATGGACCACCGTGTGAACTTGCGTGTGAACAGCAAGCTACGCTCTAAGCTAACCTAACCTAAAATATTTATTTCGCGACGTCCCCTCAACCGATTTCTGATAAAAACTCTGAGAATAAATAAAAAGAATAAGCCGTGAAAAAGCGTCGACCTTAAACTGGATTAAAAGAACGCACACAACATGTGTGGTGTAAGAAACTGGGTCGTAATCTTAAGTAAGCAAGTAAGCAGGATTGGCGTGAATGGATACCAAAGATAAAAAGATTTGATGACTTATTGTTGTTTGTCATTTTCAAAAAATAAGAACCTTGAGAATGGAAAGACTGTGAGTGGACAATTTTTATTCGTATGGTTTTTTAGATTTCATAGTAAATTTAGGAATTCTTTTTGTTTTTGGGAATTTGAATATTTTTGATTGGATGATTTTTGTGGGCCCTATTGCAACCATGTTTCTATCGTATACGAAGACAGTGATAAAACATAACGAACGATAAAGTGTCATTTAATAAGTGCCAACACTTTAGTGCCATAAGCGTTGTGTTTTTGCGTTTCTTCTTTTAAGTTGTTGTAATCGTTGTTGCCATATGCTTATACAAACATAAATCATACATACATATACAATTTATTTATTTATTATAAAAAAAAATATCTACTAACACTGCCACAACGACTACTTTAACTTACTAATCTTTCTTGCTTTCGCATCTTAACAGTTGCAATGTTATGTTGTTGCTGCCATTTTCATTTCTGTTTTGTTTTTGTTGTTTTGTTCTTGTTGTTTTTCTATTTCATAAGTTTTAGATTTTTAATGACTTTTTTTTATTTGATTCCGCATCAAATTCGTAACGCAAGTCGGTCTATTTACCAGACACTAGAATCTCATGAGGCATACACTGAGATGCCGATGCTGATGCTGATGTTGATGTTGATGGTAATGGTGGCCAGAGTGGTTGATTTTAATGGTTGGGGCTATGCAAAGTTAAACTGAATTATGAATAATTTTGAATTCCTTTCTTGGTTTTTCTTCTTCTACTTCTTCTTCTTTCTTTTTAACAGTTGCTACTGTGCTAGTTGTTATTGTTACTGTTGTTGTTGTAGTTATTTAAGTCGTTATTATTACGTTATGTTGCTTTTACAAAAGTTTTCTTTCAAGTCCTTACGAGTTCAACTATGTATGTGTGTATGAGTGTGTGTGTTTATTTGAAAAGAAAACTGTTTTATATACAAGTGCGTGTGTGTGTGTGAGAGCGAGTGTATGTGTGTGTATGTATGCATAGAAACTTAGTAACGGGGACATGCGGTTATAATAACGTAATAATGATTATCATCTTTTGAACTCTAGTGTTTCCAGTTAATTTATATTCATAAACCAAATTGGTGTACAATTACTAAATCAACAACAGCAGTGAATAGATGAGCACACACACACACACACCGCGAAAAGAGAGAAGAGACAACATAAAGGCACAATACAAAGCATAACACAACCATGAGCTCAGGCTCAGTTGATCTGAAAGCATAACGTTAAAGCACAAAAGCCAGTCAGTCATTTAGCCAGACGGCAGGCAGGCAGGCAACTGGCAACTGGCAACATTCAATACGCAACAGCCAAGTCCAGTCTGTGCCCACCCAACACACAGTCAACGTTCAAATTAACAAACAAACAAGCGACGAGCGAACAAACAAGCGTCGTACACAAGGACTGAGTCAAATGAGGGTAAAATGTATGAGAATTGTTAGCGAAACATAAAGGACTCGTTCTCGTTGTTTGATTATCATTCCACAGCCATCAGTTGTAAAAGCACTTTGTTTTGTGTGTGTCACACTTACGTAGAAAGTGATTCTTTTATGGCTACAGCCAAATAATTTTTATGATAAACTCCTCTAAATTATTTGAACAATCTATCAATATACTAGGCATTCCATATCATGTCATGTGTTCAATCACCTAAAAAGAGTGAATTATGAAAGCTAAGTTTGTCTAGTTAAGTTGTTACACTTTTCGAGTATCGGCCGATCTTGTGATAATTGAGAGAATCCAATGCTTTGGCAAACTCTATCAATATTTATGGTCAACAGATCACCAATTCCTTCAAAATAATTCAAGGATTGTTTACGTATTGTTTACCAAAGCAGCCAAAGCGTGTTGATTTCAAAGATCTGCGGCAAGTTGATTATAGTGGCCACTGTTTTATTGATCGCAGTTTACGTATGCCAAATTACGGTAGATGACTATGCTTTCCATGCTGTCAGTGAATTTATTTATCTTGTCTCCATAGTTACCAAGAAAAATGACTTTAGTCTGGAGATCAAGCATAGGATCACTCTAGCCCACAGGTGTTGCTATGGTCTCAATAGGCAATTGAGTAGCAGCGACCTTGAGAGTATTTGACAGAAAAGTTCGATGTAACATCATGGGTCCAGTGATCCATAATGAGCTCTATGAGCTCCTCAACGACATGGATGTTGTGCAGCACAAGATTCAGCTGCTGTGCTGGCTCGAATGGCCCATGTTATTCTGACAGAAGAGGCAGGAGACCGAAATCCGATGAACGGGTTATTAATGGCCAATTAAGCAAGTAAGCAGGAAACTTAGTTTAAACGACGGAAGAAAGTGCGGCACTAGAAAACTTTGGTTAGTTGTTTAAGCTCTTTAATGCTCTTCAGTCAGTCCTTTTGTTTCCATTTTGTTTCGTATTCCTGCTCTGTGTTTTTTTCTTGTTTATTTCGCTAAACCTCATCTAGAGCTCTAAAAGAGACACCCGTTTTATTATGTGCTCTCTCATTATGGCTTTATTTGTAATACTCATTGGTGTTATTGAAGTTGTTGTTGTTGTTGTTTTATATTTGGATAACATTTGGCGGCGGATGGCGTGGCATTATTTTCCACTGATTATGTGTGTCTATTGATATAAAGGCTTTAGCGGTGATATGCCTGGTCTGTTCAATATTCTAAACATACTGGGTGACACCGTTTCAATCACTCATTTTTCCCATTTCTCATCGCCCCCGAATTTGGCCTTTGAAAAGCAAAATCCACCCCCAGTTTTTGTATCGCTTTGTAGCATTTTATGGCCCATTGAGGTAACGTGGTAAAAATTTGTGAGTGAACGAGTGGTTGTATGAGTGTGTGTGTGTATGATTATGTCTCTGTTTTATCACCATGTGTGTCTGTCTGTCTGTCTGTCTGTCTGTCTATTAATTTTATTTATTCCGATAAGTCTTATCTTTCTTACTGTTTTTTTGTTTTGTTTTTTTTTTTCATTTTCAATTTGTTCATAGTGTTGCTGGCGCTGTTCGTAAAATGTTTTATTTGGGTTTCACTTTACAATCATTTAATTTGAGCTGCTCCATAGGTGTTCCATAAATGAAAAAAGCAAACCCAAATTGACAAACAATTAAACGGAATAAGAAATGGTAACAACAACAAGAAAAAAACAAGCGACAGTTGAAAAATGGAAAAATTCCGTGGGTTAACAAACAAACAAACGAACAAAAAAGAGGAAAATCGATATGTTTTCACGTTTATGTTGGTTTTTCATTTTGGGTTTTTTCTGGGTTTTTGTTAATAAAACTTTATCAGCTTAATTGTTGGCCTTACTTTTAAAGGCTTTTCGAATTGCCGTTAATTGTTGAATTGCTTAGGCCATCTATTATTAAAATGCCTGGCAAATCAATTAAAGATGTTGCCAAACTTGCGGTTTTCTTTAAAGTATTGGTAGCCAATGTTGGTAGCCATGGTTTAAATAAGATGGATGGCTATTTATTATGATAAATTAGTATTTAGGAATACATGTGTTTGATTATTGAATTGCTTAACCGCTTGCAACAATTTGTGGCTTTACGCTTTATGATTATGATTCGCTATTAATAGGCCTATGCAATATGAAATTATTATTCACATAAAAAATGTTTGGTTAGGAAACACCCACGCCAGTGTTACAATATTTATTAAACCAACACATGGCTTTTACTATTTCGCTTGACTAACTGTTGTCCCAGAGAGCGAGTTAAAAATGTAGACAACAATGTAGAGCATCGCTATGAAGAAAGCTTTCTAAACTAACGGTTAAAGTGTCAATGGATTGAAGGATTTCTTTAAAACACACTTTAGATTAGGTTATGTTAGCGGGTAACTTGCCGTTTACAGGCAAGTTCACTCGGTGGCCCCTATGACCCAATTGATCCGAGCTTCGGATGAAACCAACATAACAATTTAGACAGACGGTAGGCAGACTGGCAACTGGCAACTGGCAACTGGCAACATTCAATACGCAACAGTCAAGCCAAACAGCCAAACAGTCAAGTCCAGTGTGCCCACCCAACACAGTCAACGTGCAAATTAACAAACAAACAAGCGACGAGCGAACATACAAGGACTGAGTCAAATGAGGGTAAAATGTATGAGAATTGATAGTGAAACATAAAGTACTCGTCCTCGCCCATTGTTTGATTATCATTCCACAGCCATCAGTTGTAAAAGCACTTTGTTTTGTGTGTGTCACATGTCACACTTACGTAGAAAGTGATTCTTTTATGGCTGTAGCCAAATAATAGCCCGCTGTTCACAGGCAAATTCACTCGGTGGCCCCTATAACCCATTGTGTTATCCCCTTGCCATGATCGGAGCTTCGCATGAAACCGGCCATTTCCCTTTCTGGCACGTTTGCCACCATGCTTATTCCTTCAAACGTTCTGGCGCCAAAGAACCGATGACTTTTATTTTGAAAGATGCAGGGCACTCACATAAAAGGTGTTGTATCAATTTGTGTGCGAACCGTTCTCCTGTCGAAGTCAGACATTCCTTAGCTTTTTGCTCTGCACTGCTGGGCATAGCAGATTCGAAATTCTATGCTGTTTTTGCCAATTTAAAAAATTATCGTCTCTTCCTCAGCCATCTCTGATTCCTTTCGTGCCAGTTCATCCGCCTTTTCATTTTCTTCTCTGTGCCACAGTGTTCCAGAAAGCTTTCTTTACTTTTGTACCTACTGCCAGGTTTTTAGAATTGCCTCCCCAATGAGGTCAGATGTAAACTAGGGAGCTGCCCTATGTGGGGAATACACTTCTGGGTTTTGGAGAGGAGGTAGAAGGGTGGATGATAAAGGGAAACGAATGGAGGGGGACAGCCAGCCTGACACGGTTGAAGCCACCGAATATGACTAAATTTCTTGGCCAAGGCACACCCATCAGCATGGCCAAGTCAGATCACTTTTAACTAAGCCTTTGCACCGCGACAAGATGACTACCACGTGAGGATAATCACACTTTAAATAATTTTATTTACGTTAAGGTTCACGTTATTAAAGAGCGACTGGCGAAAGAAGCGTTTTATTCATATCAGGGCACTTAATTACAATTTAAGGCTTTCTGCCCTACCACCTGCTTATAAAGCTGACACTTTCGAATTTCCTCGAAAGTCAGTTACCGTTACATTGTTGTTCATCACACATTTGCCTTCAAAAAAAAAAACAAAAAAAACAAAGACGTCTTAATAAAGAATGGGGTGCCCTTGGATATTTTGTGGCCCCATAAACTAAAAACACAGATGAACGTGGTGCGACGCGTTTTCTTTCTATTGAGAAAATTATATTCCACGAATCAATAAATACAACCAAACATCAGTGAACACACGACATACATACATATAAATGGATACTGGATTGATTATAAAAACATGGATGGATGAATGAATGGTTGGATGGATGACTGGATGTATGGATTGTTGAATGCTGCGTTGCTTGGGTGTGCGGTGGTGTATTATTTCTAATTATGTCGCATGCTGTTGTTTCTGCTCATGTTCATGTTGTTCAAGACAAGGGACAGGGACAGAGAATACACATGTAATTGTTGTTTTTGTTATTATTTTTTTTTTTATTCTTGCAGTGGCTGTTGTTGTTGTTGGCTATTATTATTGTTGTCACCATACAATTGAGTAACTATGGAACTCTTTATAGGCAGACATGTGAGTTGTTGTTCTTTTCCTTCTTTTGTTGTTGTTGTTAAACAAATGTGATCCCTGCTGTTATGGCAGCATGTGAATGTAGAAATATTGGCGCCTTATAGTATGGCACCATAGATGTCAAAGTATATTGTGTGTACATGTATATGTATATGTACATAGTATGGGCGTATACCTATGTGTGTGCATTGCATTATAACTGTTAAAACTTAACATATGGTTGTCATTGTATATTTTTTCCGTTTCTTTAATTTTGATTTTGTCCATCAAAATTACGAGTCACAGTCACCGTTACAGCCATAGCCACAATCACATCGACATCCAGCATCATCATATTCGTCTTAAACTTTCTCATCCACACCCCTTAATGTTGTTTATTTAAGTTTGAATTTTATTTTCGTTTTCATTCGGAATTTATTACAAAATTTTATTGCCTCAATCCCTATAGGCTTCCTGCACATTTAAAAAATGTAAAATTTTTATGAAATCTCTGTACCCAAGATGTTTTTCTTTTTCGTTTAATGCGAGGCTTCTACAGAGGA
The DNA here is from genome assembly GCA_936449025.2 of Sarcophaga subvicina. Taxonomy (NCBI): domain Eukaryota; kingdom Metazoa; phylum Arthropoda; class Insecta; order Diptera; family Sarcophagidae; genus Sarcophaga; species Sarcophaga subvicina. The sequence continues at coordinate 2,367,245 of OW388084.2, forward strand.
GTAACAAACTTCACTTAAGAAAAAAATTGGAATAATGAACACTCTTGCAAAGAGACCAGGTATATCTGGCCCTAAGTGGTTATTGGTATGCAGGAACCTCATAGAAGTTAAAAGGGGACACTGAGCTCTACGTGTACATGCTAGAAGACGGGGAATACTTCATAATAATTACCGGGGTACTACATATCTCTTTTGTAGAGGCCTCAGATTAAAAAAAAAATGGTAGACTATTTCAGGCACTTGGTCCATAATTCCGACTGAAGGGCTGTAATGATCAATTATGTATTTGATAAACCATTTTGCAAGCTTGTCGCCTTTATTGTTATCTTCCATAGCCTCGTGCTTGGGAACCCATATCAGGATATGTCTCTCTATCTCCTCTATAGACACTCAATAGTTTTGTTCAATCTTAATGTGGTGTACATATTCTCTTGGGTTCTAATGACAGCTTTACTGCCATCATGCGATGTATTCTGATACCGGATTCGCATGACGGCAGTCTTTGTGGTAGTACAATATCGGGGTAGACAATCAAAGATTCAGTTGTTATGAAAAGATTTCACATTCGATTTTATCGCTGTCATCAGCCATACTGCGATCGTAGCTGATAAGCCATATGCAAGCCATACATTTCCTAGGTTTTGGAATATTAACTCTTGAAGTCGCCGTAGTCTAGTAGATAGTGTTTTGGCCTCGTTTCAAACAGCAGGTCTGACTGACATCAAAAAGAAATCAAAAAGAATATTTCTTTGTCGCCATTGCCATGAAAAAATCTGTCTTTCGGAATTGACTTTAAACTGTAGGTCCCTCCGTTGAAGGATAAAATTAACACACATACAACATAAGTGGTGGTGTGTGTAGCTACATAGGTCGTAATCCTGACTGAGAGATGAACTCTATTTTAGTACACCCGCTATGATGAATGAAACTCTTTTGGGTTAAAATATATTGAACTCCGTTGGCCCATTATTTACATTTTTTTTCAAATGTTTGTATCTCTGTAAATAGTAGTTTAATCGTAAAGAGAAGAAGAATACTTTATAAATACTATTCAGAATCTTAGGTGATGGTGATACTACACTTTAACATACAAGAATATCAATTATTTTATCCATTTTCCCATTTTCTCTCTTTTTTGTTTTTGGTTAATATGAGTCTTAAGCAGGACTTAAGATCGCAAAAGGTATAACAGAAGTATTAGTACCCAGAGCAATAAACAGTTTTCGGATATTTTAAAGGATTTGTTTCGTATAAAAGCTTACACTTATCACCGCCGCCATCACTCATATGGTAACTGTTCACTCATTATGATTTAAAATGTTTTTTTTTCTGTTTGCCAGTACTTTTGTTGTTGTTGTTGGCTTTGGTTTTTAACTGCCTGATGAAAATCTTTTAAGTCAGCTACACATTTGGCGCCAGTCTACATCATGCCATTACAATATGCTTAAATGTATGCGAGTGTGGGCGTGGGTGTGTGTGTATATATTTACTAAAAACTGTCAGTAGCTTTAAAATATAAAAACAGCTGTTGTTGTTTCCCATTTCAAAATTTTTTTTCTCTTCTGATTTTCTTTATCGTTTTTACCATCAGTTTTAGCCTTTTTTTTGTTTGTTTGGGCGTTCAACAAGGAAGCTGGCTTGTTGTGTTGGTAGACTGAATAGCTATAGTAACTGACTGACTGGCTGACTGACTGAGTGACTGGGTGAGTCGATTTGACTTGACTTTACTTGACTTGATGTTGTTAATAAACTAAAGCTCTCTCTCTGTTCATATAAATTTTCAAGCAGAGTGTCTGCATGGCTACAAAATCATCATCATCATCATCCAAACATCCTCTCCACTTACTCACCTACTCTGCTCTTGAAGCATAGACTCGATTAAATATACATAGAAAGAGAAATAGGCAGAGAGATGGTGGGAGTAAGATGAAGAGAGTGACAAAAGCACAATAACATCAATATGGATAAAAAAAAACAACGAAAAAAAAGGAAACACAAAAACAAAACATTAAAGATAATGAAATCAAGAGCAGAGGAGGGGTGGTGTGGGGTTGCGTAGTAGGTAAAGAAAATTATATAAATATATGCAGAGGGTTTCTTAAATCAACCCCCTCCTGTATGATCCCTGCAGCATATGATGAGTTTATAAAGATGTTGCGATTAATAATAAACAAACGTAGCGACAGTGTTTTGAGGAGTGAAAAATATTCAATAAATTTATAAAAGTCTGCAGTAGTTAGTTAACTACAGAGAAATATTGTATATGAACTCCAATTGTATTATGAACACATAATACATATACATACATACATACGCTTGTATATTTGAGCACTAAAATTAAATGGTTTTATTAAAAAGGAAACAATTCTTCATTTACAAAAGAACTAAAGTCAGTATTTCAAATTAAGTGGACAACATAATATCCAATATAGTCGCCGTAGTCTAGTAGGTAGTGTGTTGGCTTATTAGACGTAAAGCCAGGGTTCGAGCTCCAGGCCAGACATCAAAACGAAATACAAAAAGTATTTCTTCGGCGACTTCCTCTCAGCAGATATCTGGCAAAAACTCTCAGAGTTGAATAAAATTGCCATGAAAAGTTTCTCAAAAATATGTCGTTGGGAGTCGACTTTAAACTGTAGATCCCGCCACTCATGTATAAAATTTAAAACACACAATAAAAGTGGTGTGAGAAACTAGGTCGTAATACTACATACATGTTTGGCTGAGACAACACTTCAGAAACAATTCCAGATGATCTCTCTCTCGCCCTCACTCTTACTCACTCTCTCTCCATCTTGTAGTCAACCGTTATATTTATAAACCGAAAAGACTGTTTATTAGACGTAAGGCCTCGGTTCAAACCGTATATGTATGTATATTCACAAGTGTATGTATGTATCTTCTTAGTTGGTGGATTTATTTGGGGCGTATGATGATTGTATGAATGAATTAAAATTAATCATACGTTTATTGGTTGCCATACTTTCTAATACATTGAAGGAATCAGTTTTAATTAAAAATTTTAATCGATTAATGCAAATATTAAAATATTTTCTCTTTCTCTATTATGAGCGCTTTTCATTTCATTTAAACATTTTTGTTACGAAAAGTCGTCTTTTAAACTAAAATGAGGAATAAAACCTGAAACATATTTGCATGTAAAGTATAGATTTGAATTGTTTTCCTACTGTTTCCGTGGATTTAAAATTATAAACTATTGACAGATCAAATATAACCTAGTTCGGGTTAAAACTACTCATCTTAGGAACATTGTCACAAAATTTCTACGAAATCGGTCAAGCAGGTTTTGCTACATTGTGATTGCCAGGTCGAAAAAAGTGATTTCGAGAAAATGCATTTAAAAATTTCGTTCCAGGTACTCTTTATACTCTATACGTTGTACTATTTTTGCATTTTTCCTTCTTTCTGAATCGTTTGAAGGAAAAGAAATCGTCTACCTAAATTCTATGACTCTAAATTAAATAAAACCGTGAGGAAAAAATAATCGAGTTTTTGATAATTAGAAAGTATATCAACCCCTTAATAATAACAATATTGTTTGCGTTAAGACACTGTGTTCCTATTTCCCTTTTTTTATTCTGAAAGCGTTTATTTCATTACTTTGATGCTGTTGTTTGTTCTCTTGTGTTTTTTTATTTTCTTGGAGTTTTTTTTCGTTTTTTTTTTCATTTACTTTTAGCCCATGATGGTGAGGCATCATTGCCACTGTTTTGAATTGAAACCATATTGTTATTTCCTAAGTTGTTCTTGTTGTTTTTTATTGTTATTGTTGTAATTGTCGCTTCTTTAGCCTGCGTGTTCTTAATTTATCTTTGAGTGTTTTATGTTCTTAAGTTTTAAATTTTCACCTCATTTTCCTTATCCTCTCCCAAACGTTTCTTTTTTGTTCTTGTTCTTGTTTTTTTTCTATGTTTTCTTATGTGTACTCTACATTTATTTAGCAGATATTGGTACAGATACGAGTTAATTTTTAACTTATAATATAAAAAAAGGATGTGAAATCCTATAGCATTTAAAGAATTGCAGCAATCTTGCGATTGTTTCGCTGTATTACGGGTGATCTGTTGCATTGCCATCAGACCTGGATCAGGATGCGTTATATTGTTCAAATTTTCAAATTTTTTCGGGAATAATAATAACCTATGAATACGTTTCATACGCCGTAGTCTGGTAGGTAGTGTGTCGGCTTATTAAACATGAGACTTCGGTTCAAACCCTAGGTCTGGCTTCTCCAACTAATATTAAAAAATATTTCTTCGGCGACTTCCTCTCAGCAGATGTCTGGCAAAAACTCTGAGAGTAAAATAAAATTGCCATGAAATTACCAAAAATCTGTCGTTCGGAGTCGACTTTAAACTGTAGGTCCCTCTACTCATGTATCAAATTAACACAGACAACATAGGTGGTGTGAGAAATTAGCTCGTAATCCTGACTGAAGGGTTATAATGACCAATTACGTAAGTATGTAGGTTTCATACGATCCTCAATATTATTTCCATCTCTCCTAATGACCTTTCATTCCTTAGTTCCAATAGGCCCAGCATTTTGCAGACTTACATTGTCTGCTCATTAGACAATCAGGCATTATTTGAATAGGTTTTGTTACACAATTTCAATGTCAGTAGGATTCAAAGAAGTCTGTTGACTGGGTATCACGCAGAGCCTTGCTTTCAATCAGTATTAAGAAAATACTTCAATGAAGTATTACAAGCATTTTTAGTTGGGGATTCAGCCTGCTTAATTCAATTGCTATCATTCCTGTAATCATTCCGAAGAAAGGACTCCATTAACAAATTAAGCTCATATTCAGCTTCAGCTACAGCGTTGTAACATCCTGCGCATTTCACTTATATTCACTCTTTCGTAGGAATTTTTTTACTCTTCCTTTCTACTTGAAAATTTGTTTACACAAGTGCTCCTCACCATTTGTAGTTTGGTGAGGAGAGGGGGTATTACCTCAATTTCATTAATTTTGTTTTCTTTTTTGTCGGTTTATTTTTTTCCTTGTGTTTTTTTGTGTTGTTTTTGTTGCCGATTTCTTATTTATTTAAGAGTGTTTTACACGTTTGCAATATCTTCCAAATTTATCCTGATGCCCGGGAGGTAAACTTGTCTAGCACGTTGTTTGTAAATGAATGCGTGAAGTCAGTGAAACGGAAACATAGAGAGAGAGAGAGAGGGAGAGGGATAGAAAGAGTACAAGACGAGTGAGTATGTGGCACACAGATATACTTAAATTATAACCAAATAAGTGAAAACAAGCAAAACCAATACTTAAAATCAACTGCGATGTACGAAAAATGGTAAACAGCAACAACACAGGCAGACAGACAGACACACACATAAAAAGCTAGAGAAAGTTCAATTACAAACACTTTGTACGTTGATGAGCGTATGCAAAAGAGAGACGCATGGAGCATGTTTGAATGCGTGAATGTGTGTTTGAAAACACAACGTAAACACAGTAAAGAGCATAAAAGAACGAACTAGTAATTGTTTTTTTCAATATTTGAACTTGATATTGTTACATACGTACTGTTTTCACTCTGCACTGTATCGGTAACGATAAACTTATATGTGAATACATATTCGTACTCCCATATACATATGAACATATGTATGTATGTACTTAGATTTCCTTATTTATAAAATATTTGTTTACATTAAATTATTATTACTTTAGATTTTCAGTAGAGCGCTTTAGGGATTTCCGGTTACTGATTTTTTCGATTTAAAACGAGGTCAAAGAAATCCTTTAGGAATAATCTTCAATTTCTATTTACCTTGTATTCTTGTTTTCATTTTTTTTTGCTTATGCTTAACTTTGTAACTTTTCTGTTTGTGACTGAAGCTTCTCTACACACATGGTTTTAAACATTCTAAAATTTTTGAATTGAATAAAATTGAATTTTTGCATTTTTTTCCAAATTTCGTTTCATTGTTTAATAAGCCAATACACTACCTATTAGACCATGGTGACTTCAGATACGAAGTTTATTAAATAAAAATAAAAAACTCATTCTTAATTCCATCAATGAGCTGCAATACCCTCATTATGGCTTTTTTACCATTAAGCCTATGGATTGAGTGATATTTACTGTTTCGAGGCTTGTCAACTGACGGATATCTTTATCAAATTACATGTCTCTAGTTTCTGCTGATGTTTAGAATCGTCTTGTTCACAAGGACGTCTAATTCTAACTATTAATATCGTTCCACTAGCTCTGTGCTGGTTCAAAGAGATTTGGACAGCATTCTAGTGTCCGCATAAAATATGCTTTACGTATACGAGAGATTGCACGAATACTTTCTGCTTATTTCCCTTTATGGCCTTAAAACAGAGGGGATTGCACATACTGACTACGTGAGATTTGTCAGATCAGTTCGTAATCTATCTGGCTGACGAAACATAAACCAGGCAGTTGAATTTTTTTTAATTTTGTCTACATCTATACGCCATCATATTAATCAGTAATACATGGGGATGGCCCTATAAAGTATATTGTATTGGAAACTGGCGGTAAGTGGTATGTTTATTTGTTTATTCCTTTAGAATTTTGTTTTAACTGAATGCTTTTACAACACCTCTCGTTCTTTTCATTCATTTATTCCTATATTGACTGTAATATTGACAATCTAAACAGAAAGATTGTTTTTTTTAAATGGTTTTCAATACGGATGATGGCCATAACAATATTGAAAAACGATTGTTGTACGTAACATTTATGTTAAGATTTTAAAAACATCCTGGGGAAATATTTATTTATTCGCGCGTTAGGGAAATAAAATCAAATTAAACTTGCAACAGCGAGAGAGAGAGAGAGAGAGTGAACAAAAGAATACCAACATTTTATAGAGCATTTCATATAAAATTTTATTTAAACAGATTGACAGGGGTTAAGTGAATGATTTTTATTCCAAAACAATATATTTATTAATAATGATAATAAATAATAATGAAAAAAAAAATCCAATTTTAATTATTATTGAGAGCGTATAAGCAATATTTAACTACCCAGCAATTTATTACTCATACGTACTGTGTATATGCGTATTATTTTAATTAAATTGATTTGATCAACTATTGTGTAATAATTGATTGGGTTTAATTAAGCAACCACAATAATAATAACAAATTTTTAATTAAACAAACTAAATTATTATATTAGATTACAAGTATTTGCTCATAGATATCAGTTACAAATAATTCTCAAACAACCATGTAAAGCTCCGGGTGATCTTTTTATTATTTTCATTCCATTCGATTAATTTTCATTAACAACACGAAATAAACGAAATAAGAGAAATAAAAGAAATAAGTGTGTAACGCCACGTTGTGAAACAAAAAATATTTCAAAGAAGTAAAAAAATCCTTGAAAAATCGTGTAATTTTATCAGATGATACGATGCTAGAACGAGTTTACCATTGTTGTCCCTTGGTTAAAAGAATACAAACGAATCTGGATACATACAATTGAATCGAGAAAAACGCTAAACTGTTTCAGATCTTCATAAACAAAGTGCATAAAAGGCAAGAATTTTTGTTCTTTTCTGATCGCTAAATATGTAAAACATTATGAGGGCATCGATGCCACTAAATTCTGTATTCTCCTGCAAAAACAGTCAGTTCCGTGAACGATGTTCTCACAGCCACATGTTTTTCTAACAATTTCTATTTGTCTTTTAAGAGTTGAATTTTGTTTCAGAAGTTTTTATGAACATTAACTTGTGCTGTTTCATAGATTAGTTGCTTATGTTGCTTATGTTGTTGGACTGTTACATTTTAAATCCATGATTGAACCCACTTAAGCTAAAATATTCGAATCTGCTGTACCGTTTTCTATTATTTTCCATTTGAAAACAAGATTTTAATTTCGATCTTTTGCATTTTACTCTCGATTAACAAAACCGTTACGAATTCATTTATTTTTTGTTTTGTTTGTTTGTTTGTTTGTTTATTTGTTTTGCTTTTAACTTATAGTTTTGTATTGTTATTGTTGTTGTTTGTTATTGTTTTGCTTTGTCGTTATTATTACTATTGTTGTTGTAGTTGTTCCGACAAAAATATTATTATTACAGCTCAATTATATCACACACTCATTCTCTTGCATGGTCTCTCCCTACCATTCTCTCCCTATCGCTCTCTCTCTCTCTCTCTCTCTCTCTCTCTCTATCTCACTGAGTTGTATGGTTGACTTTTGTTATTATTCCTACAATAGGAAATTGCAAATTATTATATAAAATCTAACGACAACAACAGAAACAATAAGAAGCAAAAAAACAAATAAAAAAAACTGTTGCCACCAACAACCATTTAATACCAAAGCAACAGTAGAACAAAAGGGCCATTTATTGTATATGAAAAGAATTCGCTTTCCATTGGGCTGGTTACACACGGCAACACTTTGTTTTATAAATATAAGGTGGGTAGTTTTGCTTTTTTGTTCTTTCTCTCTCTCTCTTTCTCTCTGTTTTACAGAATACTTTGAAAATTTTTCCTTTTTTTTCGGAGAAATAAATTCCTTGCTGTGTTACCAAATAACTGACTTTATTGTGAATTGTAAAGCAGGACAAAAAAAAAAAAACTAGAATGAAATTCGGAATGGTTTTGTAAAGGATGTAATAAAAAATATTTGTGCATAACATATGTAATAATAACATACATACATATATATGTATAAATAAAACACAATAAAAAAGAAACAATTATTTCGATTTAAATATTCTGTGTTTAAAATAAAATCCATCTTCACATAGATAATTCAGTTTGTTTCGTGTGACTAGTAATTCAGAGTCCTCGTCAGATGATTGTTGGCAAATAAAGTGTCATCAATTTTACTCCCAACTTAAATAAACCAATGTCGCACAAATTCTAATAGAAAAATAAAAACATTTTCGAAAATCTTAACTAAAATTTGAGGTTATGATGAGTTCCTCAACTGTCAAATCTAAGAGCATGGATTGCTTGGAATTATGTTGCCGAGACTATTACTCACTTAGCTAACTCTACACCATCTAAGCAGATCTAACTGTATTTCCGCAGTTGGTACTCGTTATTGGCGTTATCTGCTCCAAAAGCCAGATATCTAGATGGGTTTTTTGGGGGTAATTAAAGTCCTTAATTTTAGAAATTCGAAGGCTATAGTGAATGTTTTACCTGGTTACTGTTCTACTTTGTATTCGAGAACTTTAGCCATCTTCTTACCTCATCAGTAACATACATAATTGGTGACTACAACCCAGTAGTCAGGCTTACAATCTAGCTTCTCACATCACTCATGTTGTGTGTGTTCATTTTATCTACGAGTAGCAAGAGCTACTGTCTAATGTCGAAAACGAGATACTTTTCATGGCAATTTCATATTACTGCCAGAGTGTTTAACACAAGAAAATATATTTTTACATTTCATTAAGTTGGTTATCTGAGAGCCGTGCATTGAACCACGGTCTCTCTTTTAATAAGCTAACACAATACCTACCAGACTACGGCGACTACTCCTCACCTTTTATCAACTTTAATTTCATCTTTCGTTATTGAATTTTGCAATTTTGTACGTATTTTTATATAACGCAGTGTAATACATATTTCTATGATTTTAAGAAGTCTCTATAATCACAATAAGGACTAAATAAAAATACAAAATATACTACAGGATTGAATTTATTGTATATGACACATCATTGGCAAACTACAGCGGCATACTCACATCCTTACGTTGTTATTTTGTAAGAAAAACAGATCGATACAATATTCAATATCACATACATACATACATACATACGTATGCTCTTACGCAAAGTGTATTTTGTGTGTGTGTGCGTGTGTGTGTGTGTGTATAAAATAAAAATCAAAAAATATTAAGTAAGTAATGAGAGAAGGGAGTAAAAAAAAACCGTCAACTTGATGCCTTGTCAACTCTGCTATTTAAACGGTTTTTTCTTCTTCTTTTTATTTTCCTCCTTTCTTTCTTTCATCATTTTCTTGACATCACCGTTTTTATTTCTTTATTTTTGTTGTTGTTGTTGTTGTTGTTTTTTATTGGTTTTTATTGGAGTGCGGCTGACATAACCACACACATGCCTATACACACATGTGATACACATACCCAGACACTTTATTATGATGTTTACATCAATAATAATAATCACAATAGTAAATAATAACAATAACGAACGATAATAATAATAACGAATAATAATAAGAAAACCAACATATCCTTTATACATCCTTAACCTCATTATGTCTTCGATAAACAAACTCTTACGGCAACCAACCGCAATGCCCCCAAATACAGTGAGTGCAAATAGAAAAACAACACCTAGGATGTTTAGTTGAGTAAATTTACAAAATTTAAGTGAATTTTTTTGCGTTTTCAGTAGTGAAAGGAGCAAAAATTTTAAAATGTTTGTATGTCATAACTATGTGAATCGTTTTTGGAGACACTGTCACTTTTAAGGCGAACGAATATACATATATAGCTACTAACAATATGAAAAAATAGACGTTTTTATTATCGTCTTTCATCGTTCCTACTACTATTGATTGCATTGTACACTAACTTATCCATACGAGTGAAAGTTATTGCTTCGCGAGATGGTTCTATTACTCGTCCTTTCTGGCATGAACTATATATTACCGTATGAAGTTGCGCGGTTTTACTGATTTGCACACTGACATATAACGTAAAAGGATCTTGTTCCTTCAAAGACAATGGCATTACATTAATTGCATATGAGTTTACTCATTTCCTTACTGGTGTATTCCAAAGTACTGTTTTGTTTCGCCTTCTTGGTGCACAAAAACATCTCGACAGGTATAGAATTAGGTATTCAAGAAAAATGTTTAATGTTTCCCCCGCTCCCTTTTGCTCTTTTCATATTTTATTTTCCTCTGAAGTACTTGGATTTGGTAATAATCGTTGAGCCCGAACATATCGACGCCTCCGTTCTAAGTCGAAGTCGTTCATTCTAAGTCGAAAAAGTGTCTTTTGAGTTATTAGCTCTCAAAGTTTTCACGCGACATACGACCATATGTGTATTCTAAAGAGATTTTTCCCTATAACTTCGGAACGGATCGGCACATCTTGACCAAATTTTGACAGTATTTAAGTTCGAGAACGCAAGAACGTTCTAAGTGTACTTAGAACGTTATAGAATGGAGGTGTCGATATATGCTAGTGGTTGAGTAACCAACCAAATAATATACGAATGGTAGTGTTTATAGACCATATGTAAAGTAAACAGATGATGAAGACAGCGCTAACATACTTAGTAAACGTTGGCCTAATGGTTTTTAAAGTTCCATTACATACCCATAATGCACACAGTAAGATTGCTTTTAATACTTTTGGCAGAAACAAATCATTGTGGGCAATGTATTTACAAGTTCTGTTATCTTTTTTTTTTTTAAATTATAGTCCTTGTAACTCTTCAAATTTCGGCAATTGCTTACTTAATTGAAGCTTTTGAAGAAAGTTTAATTCACTGTCTACTGAGGGGACATCGACGAAAGAAATATATTTTTTTATTTCGTCAAGTTCAAGCTGTCTGATCCAAAATTTGAACCACGGCTTATTAGACGGCCTCTCGTCTATTAAGCCAACACACTACATATTAGGCTATGGCGACTTCAAGGATGTGTTACTTAGGAGACAATAAACAAATTTGATTCTTCTGGATACGATCTGTAACAGTTGTAGACTATTAGTAGTCATACGTTAGTCATTCTGGGCCTATATTTAAAGACATCAGAGTGAAAAATGTTACCATCATTTGTCGACAACAATTTCTGGCAACTTAAAGGCAAATTATACACAAGATATGTAGGAGTCTGTTTTCCAATGAGATTAAAAAAGATGTTCGTTGAATGGCATTTACATATTACGCTCTAGCATTTTATTTTGTTTTATTTTTTATTTTTTCATTTTTATTTTTCTTTTTTTAAGAACTTAAGCTCTTTAATAAGTTTTTGTTTTTTCTTTTTGACGCAAAGCCATGAGCTGTTACCGTATTTGTTTAATCTCAATTACAAATGTTTTGTTTTTCACTTTTTTTTTTGATCTATTCCCATCTCTTATTTGTTGCTGTTGTTATAATTTTTTTTCTTTTGTAGTGTTAATAAGTCCCTAATTAAAATGACTGTTGTAGCTCATTCCGTTTGTTGCCACTTAAAAACAGATAATTATGGCAACTGATAACGGAAAAAAAACAACAAAAACGAAAACACAGAAGAAAACAGAGAAATGAAAATGAAATAAAACAACAAATAAAGCAATACACCGTACTACTGCTGGCTACCAAATGGCAGAAGAAAAACAACTAAAAAAAATATGTGGGGGGGGAGTTACAAGAGCAACAACAACAGTAGAAATAATGACAATAACGTCAACGTCATTTCATGAGAATCAATAAATGCTGCAATGTTTTCACTAGAATGGATGGAATGGAAAATAACAACAGGATTTACGAGTACAAAAATGAAAATTTTCGTTTTTTCTCATCTCATAAGGTGTTCGTCTTCTTCAAAATTCTTCTGCTGTTCGTACTAAGGAGCTCATTATTGGTTTCGGAGCCTTTCAACGTTTTCAAGCAAACAAACCAACAAACACGGGAATAAAAATAAAGAAAAAAGAAAATTTGTTAAGATCCGATGCAAATATGTATACAGCGAGAACAGCATTGGCTTCATTAAATCGGATTAAATTAATGCTAGAAACATACACACACACACACAAATACACATGCACATTGCGAATGGAAAATGGAAAGGGGAATGGGAAATATTGCCACCCGATTATTGAAAAGAATTAAATGATATGAAAATTCATAACGTAAACGTAAACAGCTTAAAAAAAAGAACTCAGTTTTAAATTCGACTTACAACTGTTGTTTCCAGGCATTTTAAAAGGTTTTTTGAAAAAAGAAAAAATAAAAACGGATTCCTTTTATCAGTTTTTGTTTTTTACCGCTTAATTAATTAAAGGATTATGGGGAAGTCAGGTAAAGTTTTCTTTTTAAAGATGCCTTCAGTGAGCAAATTAATTAATTAGTTTGAAACATTAATTTTCATCAGCTTAGGAAAATATTTTATAATTTAATGGACCACTACCTATGTAACTATCCATAATAAGTGTAGGTGTGCCATTGAAAATGTTCGATTTATTTCACTTCAAAATAATGATGAGGCCCATTGATATTGCCACCTTAAGAGTATTTAAGCCGCATACTCCTCTAATTTGCACAAAGTGCTTTTAGTATGGGTCATTCCACTGTGAATCTAATGATTTTACTTTTCAATTTATTTTCTAGACATTGATATCAATAGAAATAGCCTAGTGTAGGCCACACAATGTAATCCTTAAGGCGGAGAAAACTAAAAGCGATAGAATCAGAGACAATAAAAACCGCAACACTGTAAAGATAGTGTCCAATAGGGACAAAACAAGAAGGGCAAAAAAGAACAGTATGATGGAGCAATATGACTCAAATTCCCACAAAGTATGGAATTAACCACAAAAAGCAAAAACTGATTGCAAAAGCACAGACATTGGTGTAGTGCTTGTCATATCTTTTTAGGAATGAGCTGATAACGCTAAAGTGAAAAGAAAGTCCGACACAAGGCTGGCATTTGTATTGTCTCAACAACATTGGTCTATTATGCATCACCATACCAATTACAAACTTATTGAAAGTCCGGATCAGCTCCTTCAATGAATTTATCATTAAGTCCTGTTTACCCAGCATATAATAAAGTTGGTAGCCAAGTGTTTTACAGCAGAATCTATAGGTACTGGTGCTATCGGAATCTTTCTTCTGTAACTTTCTGTGCACATAGCAAGCATAATGACGTGTAACGGGCCCCGAAAGTATTCTCAAGCTTTTTTTTATCTCATTTCAGAGCAAAATCTGCAACAAATCCTAGCAAAGAATCTGGGAAACGAATTGGAATGAAAAGCTTATCAAAAATCTGTGTAAGGCTCGCCACCCATGGACAAAAATTAACACCCACAACCATAGCTGCCAGATTTGACGATTATTGACGATTTGACGATTTATGCACTTATTTTGACGATTTTTATAAATTAAAATTTTATTGCATATTCTTTACTTTAGTACATTAAAAGCCACTTTAAGATTTGCATTTACTTTGCAGTTGTTACTAATCAAATTTTCCATCAACACATTCAGCAGGTGTTTGAATCCTTCTTTGTTCACCCTGTAATATTCCTGGAATCTAGAATATAGCCTAGAATTGCATAGAATCGAAAAATCATCCAGGTTAATTCCAAATTTATGGAGTATACTTTCTTTTTAATTGTATTTGAAATATATTACTCATACGCGTCATATTACTACACGTACTGGAATAGTTACCCTGACAAGTATGCAATAAAAAAATTTCGTATTTTTGTCATTTTTGAAATTAATGGAATTAAATATAACTCATACGTCACATATGTATGTTCTTTGCATTATGAATTTTACATACATACATATTTAATATGAGCATAATGTGAATAAAAATAATAGGTTGGCGATTTAAATGGCGGTTTAAATTTAAAAATGTAATAAAAAACAAAAATACTTTGAAATTTTGATAAATTTATTGTTTTGCTGTGAACTACAACTGCTCCGGTTGGAAATGGACTTTTATTTCATTTATATGGCTGCCGCGGTTGGCCGCACAATCATAGCTCCCAGATTTATGCGCTTATTTTGGCGATTTTTAAAAATTAAAAATTTACATCATATTCTTTACATTAAAAGTACATTAAAAGTCACTTTTAAGCTTTGTATTTACTTTGCAATTGTTACTATTGGAAATTTATGTTAGTTAGTTTAAAACAAGGAGTAAAGTATTGTATTTTTAAGTTACTTTCAAATACCTGTGATGATTTTTCTGTATTTTATTCCTTTTTAACACCTTAAAAGCTGAAAAATTACAATTCCTAAATAACCTAATAAAATAATAATAAATTATGGACATTAGGCTTGTATATTTTTATACTATAAGTAACAGGATAGACCTCTGCAGAAATTGAGTTCCACATACGAATAGTCCGACTAAAAACCATATTTTTACTGTAATGCAGTGTGCGATGATCCACTGGCCAATCGACCAATGGAATATACGATTTTCGGGAAAAATTTCCCTTATGCAACGATGCTCCAATGATTCTATGGAGTTGGATACACTACCGGCATTAACGAGATGCTATGGCCTCTCGTGTACACGGTCGAGAAACCGCAAATTAGACGTTGAGGCACTAACCCATACATGAGAGTTATATTCCATTCTCTGTCAGTTAAAAACGGTGTAAATGGTAACATCAGATGATAAAGAACTTAAAAAGGAACTGAAAAATGTATCAGCATTACACTGATTTTTCATGCTCAGAACATCAAAAGCTTCTGACTCCCTAATACCTACATACATACATCGCCCATAGATCTAGATGAAGTAATATTATTGCTGCGCTTATGTGTCATTAAATAACGCTGAGATAGATTGTTTAAACCTTAAACAATTTTTTCCTGAAAATGATATAAAATTTCTCCATTTTTTTGTAAAAAAAAAATATTAAATGAAGATGAGGGACGCTAGCTTTTAATTTCCAATAAATTCTTTGTTAAATGTTTTATTTTTGAACTCAGATATGTAGATACATTGACTTCATATGTTTTACTACAATAGAAATAATTTTGGTTTTTAAAAATTTTTAATTTATTTATTTATATTTCCCTGACGATTTTTTGACGATTTTTTCTCAAATATTTGACGATTTGGTGCCTCATTTATCTGGCAGCTATGCCCACAACATGACTAAAGGGTTGTAATGATCAACTAAATAAGTAACTAAGACTCTGAACACATGTTTCTGAATGGCCAGATTGTTGAGCGAGTTATGATATATTACCAATGTCTTGCCTGTAAATGCGTAACTTCTAAGAGCCTCTAGGGCTGATTGACTTCTTTTTGGAAGATACTCTCATTATTTCCTGTATTGCGTTGATTTCTGCTTGTAGTTTTTGAGGTACTTATCTAACGAAATGAACGTTTTGGACCCCAAAAATTCAGCTCATATTCCCTACATTATGCTGCCATCTATTCGTATATCAATTTTGTAAGTAATTGCGTAGATTTTTTTATTTTCTTATCGAAAATATCACCCTGTATCTCCTAACGAATTAAGCATATTATCTACGTGCAGTAGACACTTCTTATGATTAATTTCGAGCTTTTTCAAAGGATTATAAAATGAACTTGGAACTCTCATCTATTGTTTGTTGCTTCAAAGTGTTTTTTGTAGGTTTTCACGTAAGAATGCATATGAATGAGCATAAGAGAGTGCTGATTAAGGGCATTTGAATTATTTTATTTGATTTTGATTCAAGGGAATATTGTGTGCAATATTCTTTGTTAGTGTTTCTATTTTTTCATTTGCATTTGTTTAGGTAAACTTGTAAATGCAGGCTGCATTATTAATTATCGCATCGCATTAAAAGAAAATTCAAGCATAATCTCCATTAAGATGTAAAACTGACTAAAGAACACAAAAGTAACTTTAATGCTAACAAACATGCAATTATCTTTATGAAGATGGAGAACGACTTACGAAATATTGAAAATGTTACGTACAAAAGTAACATTTGAAATTAATTCTTTAAAGATTGAGAAAATTTATATTCTGTAGTAAACAATTGTGGAAAGTTTTTTTTTTAATTTATGTACTGTTTACGTATTAATTTAAATGATTTGGCAGCACTCTGTAGTTTAACTGTGCTAAACTATTTTGTATTCTTTGGCTCATTCGTTTGTATGGTTGTTTGATTACATGTTTGACACTGTCATTGTCATTGTTGTTGTGTGCGGCATTAGAATTTCTTTAATTGTTAACCACCCCTCTCTCCTCTTTATTCCAGCCGTAATTCTCATTTATTTGTTTGAGTTCGTATCCTCTTATTTGAATAGTTTGTTGGAAATGTTGTGTGCCACAATTTGTTTTGCTCATGTATAATATAAACTATACCTGATATTATATTTATTGTGTTCTGCTGCTGTTGTTGTTGTTATAATCCATGTTATCTCCATTTTACTATACATAGGTAGACAAGTATTGTCCTGCTCATTTTTATTTATTTGTTTGCCCGGCATGTGATAAATTAAGATTTATACGTTTTTGAGACGTTTTTGTAAAGGACAGACAGACAGACAGACACTTTACATATCGATACTCATTGTAATGACACTCCTACCATTGGTATGACACTTCCACTCCCTCGCATGATAATATTGGCATTTCTATGCTATTTATTGCTATTGAAAGAAACAAACAAAAAAATCGAAAAAAAGAAAAAAATGAAAGCAATTTTGAAAATCGATTTTAATTTGAGAAATTTAATTTCACATTTTATTTGTTTATTTCCGACATGATTGTGTTGTGTTGTTTTTATTGGTTTTGCTGGAACAATTGTTTCTTTACTTTTATTTTTCTTTTTTTTTCTTTCTCTTGATTTTCTTATTCTCCTGCTTTTTGGATTTTTGCAATATTATTACAACATTATTACCGTTGTACGCTATGTATGTACATATGTCTGTCGTCTCCTGTCTTAAGATAAATATTCCTTCGAATATGTGTTTATTATGGTATAATATTGTGTGTGTATGTGTCATTACCTAAATATTAAATTGATTTCAAGACTAAAACATAAACAAATACACACAGAAATATTGATGAAAACAAAAGTCCAACACAAATACCAGGGCAAATAAGTTCGATTGAAATCGAAACATATCACAGTAGATGGACATGCAAGTGTAAAATCGATGTCACACAATGTACAGGAAGTACCATATTGCAACAGATAATGTTGAAAACTCTTATGATTAACATCGAATATTTAATTTATTAAAATTAAGAGAACAATACAATTTAAATTCTTTTAAAGAAAAGGAAATTTGGATCTTTTTTATATGTTTGTGTAGAATACCAGAAATGGTAACATTAGTAGGTACAAAAAAAGTACCGAAAATTTTATTTTAAACTTCGGTACTTCTTTTTGACACTCGCGATTAAATGAACTTGTTTTTCAGAGAAGAAAACGTTTTTTACACTTAAAAGAATGTGTAAAATAGAGGTCTAGGTCAGAAAGAAGTAAAGGAAGGATAAGAAACGGTCCATATGTACTATAAAAAATGAAGTTACAGAAACAAATACTGGTTGTCCAAAAGTGAAGAAAGAAAAGAAAGTGTGAAAAGGGCAAGAGAGAAGTAAACACAATAAACTCACAAGCTGACGAATGAGTTATAATTGACAATTTCTATATGATACAAACACTTGAAAGCTACGATATACGTATACATAATTTTGTACCTTTTTTCCCATCTCTATTGCACAGTCAAATACCAAAGAAGTACTTCAGATGCCTTGCAGTTAATTGTTTGTAAAGCTTTTCTTGTAACGCTATTAGTTTAAAAGATTAAGTGCAATAGATTACCCGTTTTATTTCCCTTTTTCTATCTTCTTGAACTAGGAAATCATTCTTACAAAATGAAGAAGAAAAATTTACTCTGAAGGGAACCTATGCCGTTTTTGTCTTACTTTGTTCGGGCTATGCATAGGGCCATAAAACGGTCAATCAGTCACTAATGAATCTTTTGTATGGAGTCGCTTAAGTTTCTTTGTTGTTATATTTTTAAACACAAATCCCTCGGATATATTTCCAAGGGGAGTTTTTAATTGTCATTTCAAAACAATTAGATAATCTGCCGTAACGTTTAATTTATTTTGTGACCCCCGGTAAATGTTTGTTTGTTTGTCCGTCTGTCTGTTTGTCTGTCCATCTTAATTTATAACCACTATTGCGCAAAGGTCTTACGAACAAACAAACTAAAGAAGAACTGCCCACACACACACACACCCATAAATAAAATACTTGTATGTATATTGTGTATGAACAAGGACGAAAGAGCGATGCAAACGATTTTTAAATGTTTCAAATTAACGTTGAGTATTGTAACCGTTTTTATATTCAAAGTGGTTTAAATGGACTCAAATCAATAGGGAATACGACTGAGAGCCAACGCCATTACCAAACGGGTCACTAACTGTTGCAGCACAACACAACACAACAAAGGGAATACGTAATAGAAAAAATAAATGTGTAATGAAGAGAGAAAATAATTCAATGGCGTAGGCAGTATAAAGAATGGGGGGGGGAAATATCTGAAATCCTAGCATTTGTAAGAGACATGCATTACTAGTTGATTGAAATTAAGTTTTAGTTTATAGGCTTACAAGATGTAGAAGAGGGAATCATTGTTACAAAAATAAAAGAAAATATTTTCAAATACTTCTTGTTTTAGGCCATGTTCAATTGGCGTCACATTTAGCAATTAGTTCGCATTTGTAAAGCAATCCAGCTGGAAGTACATTTGGACTGACATTCTTTTTTCGCAGTGGTATTAATAACTGAGCAAACCACAAAGAATGTAGTTTGGCATAGGCCTGGGCAGCATATCTTCCGCCCACGATTTGAATATATTAGGTTGCTGTAGAAGTTTTAGCCAACAAAACGATTGAAATTTTATGGTCGCCGATAGGTAGATTGTAATTCAGGAACTCAGATAGTTGTCTAGTTATGAATTAAAACATACCTTGACTCTTTGGAATTCAAGCAAAGACTGTTTGCACCTTGAACTTCTGGAAACAAAATTAACATGCTAGCCTCTATACAAAGTTTTGCAACCAAAAATACCTTTTGTTCTCCCCCTTCTTAAAAATATTTTAAAATATGTCTCTGACAGAGTTTCCCATATTTACACTGTATAACAGACACAATAACAAACAGAATAAAATAAATAAATAAATAAAGAAAACCGAAATAAAAATGTGAAAAGTGTACAGACGAATGAAAATACTTGTAAAACAATTTGTTTTTGTATATTAAATTAATGGGGAGACAATTTAGCTTTTTATCACTTTTCATATTCCCAAAATAAACACACATACACGCACACAACACAATATAATACAATATTATTTACCTTTTTATGTCATATGCATGTTTTTTATATATTTTACTACAAATAAAATAGGGTATTCACTTTCATTTGACGCTCACTGTACATATGTAGAGCACAGGTATATTGCATTAGTATTTGATGTGTGTTTATGTCCCCATTTTTTTGTATTTTTTTTATTTTGTTTTCCTTTATTTTTAATTTTTTTTCTTCCTAATAAAACACAATCAAATTTGCATATCCTTGAACATATTTAAAAGAGGATTATTTTTATTTTCTTTATAATTTTTTAATTTTTTTTCTTTTCAAATGACAAAAACAGTGTAAAAAATTTATGCAAAATCTATGCCTCTTCACTTTCTGAGGGCCATGTGATAGTTGGTCCTGATCTCCCAATCTGTCAGCTCTACGGCCTCATCAATGGATGGGTCAGGGGGGAAGAGCAGAGGCGTTGGGGTAATGAATCGGGTTGTTAAGTTTCTAGGTGTTTATCAGTGTAAGAACAGGTTGGCTGCTGGGCTTGGATAAGACCAACTTAAGGTTGGTTATTTGGTTTATTACAGGGCACTGCGAGATTAGATCGCTTACAAGGATCTGAAACAGATCCCAGCCGAACTGTTGTAGGCTATGTTGCGATGAGGAGGTGCTCGGAACTACCGAACACCTCTGTAACTGTCCAGCCCTTAGTAGGTTGAGGTTGAAGACCCTTGGCAGGGGCTTCTTTGAGGGTTTGAATGTTGTGTAGAGAGCCGATATAAAGTCTCTCCTTAGATTCATTATTAGTTTGAGTTGGTTGAGAAGTGCTAGGGCTTCAATAGTGCAGTCGTGCTCTCGTGTAATTTTTGTTAGTCTGTGTTATTCACTGCTCCCTTATTCTCCCTTTCCTATATCTTCTCCTTTGTTCCTATCTCCCCTATTATCCTCACTCCTTTAGGACGTTGTGCAATGGGTCGACTGGATCTCCGGGTACTGTACCTGTCTTAAACCTAAAGCTATGCCTCTTTATGGAACTTTTGATATGAAATTCAAATCAATAGAAATATTGAAAGAGTTTCGTCAGTTGAAGTGGAATAGTTTAATAGGTTTTGGTTAAGGGAGAAAGGAGGAACATTTCAGATGAATGGAATGTGTTAATTAATCTCATAATCAATTGATCATAAGCATGCATACATATGTATATGCTTTGTAGTATAGACTAGTGCTAGCACTGAAGTGGAAGAAAAAATCCATTCCGCTTATTCTATGGACTGGACAGCTAACGATGATTTGTTCAATAGTCTCCAATTCCCTCTCGTTACAACTTACTTAACTTAGTTGGTTATTACAACCCTTTAGTCAGGATTACGACCTAGTTTCTTACACCACTTATGTTGTGTTTTTTAATTTTATACATGAGTGGGGGGACCTACAGTTTAAAGTCGACTCCGAACTACAGATTTTTGAGAAACATTTCATGGCAATTTTATTTACTCTCAGAGTTTTTGCCAGAAATCTGCTGAGAGGAAGTCACCGAAGAAATATTTTTTGTATTTCGTTTTGATGTCTGACCTAATCAAAGATGATATGAGAAAAATTCACACCGTCATAAGGCTCTCGGTTTGGTTGAGAGATATCAATTAAGAGCTTAATTACATGACGAAAGTGGTAATATTTGTATTACAACGGCTCCTTACAGGACCCAAGGTTAATCGGATTAATCTAACTTAACCTCAACATATTTGCTAATAAACGTATTGATGAACAGGAATTTCTGCGAAATCCATAGAAATTATTGCAACAAAATCCTTCAATACCAGGAAACTCGCCTCCAGATGTTTTTTACAGCATCGACTTGCATTAGGTTCTGTTGAATCAAATTTTATTTGTAATTTTCAACACAAGCGAGAATAATTTTTTTTTTTTCAAATTATTGCGTAAACAATATGACAAAAAAAAAATAATGAAACAAATGAAGCCATACAACAATACCTTTTTTAATTACTATTGTTCTGAGTTATCCACGAGTTTCTTGTTTTTTTTTTTCCCAAAATAATGCAACAATAATGAGGCAGAGAGACATAATCATCTTCATTGTCGTGAGTGAGTGTGTATTGTTAGTGGACAGTATTAATGAAACAATATATGTATAAATAAATACATATAATTGGATATATAGACATACATACATACCTATATACATATATTACAGATACATGTGTGTGTGTGTGAATGTACATACATATGTACGTAATTATATAGACATTTTACCCTTTTTCCAATAATCACAGATCGAACAGAAGCCATATCTGTATTTAATGAAGCAACAAGCTGTCTATCATATTTCAATTTCAATACAATTGACAACAACATCAGCATCATCATCATTACATACAGGGTGTCACATTGGTTACATTTGAGTCCGTATTCTGCAAAATGTATTTTTAATTTTTTCTAGAATATACTTTTACTTGAATTTCAATCAATTTCTTCTGTATTTTCGGTTCAAAAAATTGTTGCTTTAAACTCATTAATAGAACATAGAAAATGTATATTTTGTCAGTGAATAAACTTTTAAATTGTAATGTTAATAAATTTCTCTTATAACAGAAACAAATTCATAAGTTGTTTAGAGTTTTCAAGCTTCTTAGTTGTTATTATGAAAGTTATAGAAAATAGTTCACTTCCTTCATATGAAGTTTCTCTAATTATGTTATTAACATTCAACATATCATACCATACAAATGTATGTACATATGTATGAGTGTTAGTCAAAAATGTATTATCTATTTTTTTTTCATTAGGGTTGCGCATATTAGTAGAACCATTGAACCATATACCATTTCAAGGTTATAAAAATCTTTTTTAGTTTTATTTTTTATAGAAATTAAGTCATCATTAAAAAATCCTTTTAACAAATTATTAAATGCAATACAAATTCACAATATTTATCATCTGAAGGGCTATTTATTCAGTCCTCCATTACGATTTACAGCTCAAGAAAATAAATCCCTAATATTGTCAACAAATGACCTGGAGAAATGGCAGTGAGCAGCAATGAGTATTAAAAAAGATGAGTAGAATCGAATCATACTCATAATTTCTGATACTTATACGCATTCATACTTATTTTAATATCATGGAACCTCTACTCATATTTAAAGTTTGAAGTACTCATCATATTCATACTTAACAACACGTACTTAATGTTATTGATTTCGACTCTCCATAACTCAACATATACACGAATTACAAAATAAGTATGAAACGCGTACGAACACTAAAATAGTTTTTGTATTTTATTTTGATGTCTGGTCTGGGGCTCGAACTCTGGCTTTACGTCTAATAAGCCAACACAACTAGACCACGGTGACTTCATAAGGTGGAAATAATTTGTGGAAGTCATATGCTTCCAAGAGAGCTAATAGAAAAAAGTTGTTGAATGAGGTATTCCAAAGATCCTTAATAAACCATGGGTTAGGTTCGGTTGGAACGGTTAATATCATAAATAACTTGTAAGTACAATCGATGGCTTAAGACCTGTCTTGCTCTGAATTCCGCTCCACATCTAGATGGTGCACAAATATGAATTCAATCGAGGGATTACTGTCTGTGCTATGTTTTGTAGTGCAACTTCTCCTACAAGTAATGTTTATATGCTGTTTTTATTGTTGCCGCTGCTGTTGATAATAAGCAATTAAAATTATTATTGTTTTTATTTTTTTTTTTGTAATCCAATCATTTGCTAATTAAAAAAGTTATTCCCATAAACATCAACTTCAACTTCAACTTCAATTGTGTATGGAAGTAGGGACTGTAGCAAGTGTTAACAACAGAAATAAATATTTTCATGTATTAAAAACGGAAATTTCAAATTCAATCAAATGAAAGTTAGACTTGAAAAAAATGAAAATAAAAATAAAAATACTTACCTGATTTTATTTGTTTTTAAAGTTAGTTGTTTGAGTAAAAGTTGCATTGGAACAATACCTCAACATACTGAAAAGAGTACAATTAACAAATGTTGAACTCAAAGTATATTTTATAGAATTCCTGTATATTTTTTATATTTTCCAGCAATGTCAATGCATGTAAAAACATCTGTGTTGTACTCGTAATACAGCTATAATGGCCTTAACAAATTGTAGTACGCCCTCCTGCCAATCAAAGAATTTTATTTTATCTGCGATTGTGTTTCATTTTCAATCATTTTATTTTATTCATAATAAAACAATTCTTTCTTGTTGAATAGTCGAAAAAACAAAGTTTTTCTTTATTTTTCCTTTAAACGGTGCCATAGTAACTAACTGATGATGATGATGGCATACTCATGCATTGATTCATTCATTGCCTTTGATTATTTGTAAAGAATAACATATTTTTTGTTCATTCAACAAAAAAAAACATGAATGATGAAATGAAAATAAAACAAAAGATAACATTTTACGTTTGTGGTTAAATTATTATTATCAGCGTTTAACAAAAACCGAATCAAAGCAAAAGGTTAGAAAAGTTCCCTTTTTGTTTTTTGTAAATTTTAAAAAACTCTTTAATGTTTAAATAAACTCAATAGATTTCATTAGAAAAATATCATCGCAACATCGCAAATAATCCTTAGTTAATGCAAAAGATTGCTTTTCAAATACAGTGGTGGTTTTAGGCAAAAGGCTAGAAACAAATACTGTTCGCAGTTAGGTGGGTAGTTAGGTTGGAGTGATGGCTTTGATATCAAAAGCTCACTTGATGAACCTAGTCTCTGTACAGACCAAATCCCTCCAAACCAGGGAAGAAAAAGAAGTTGATCAGCGCAAAGGCTGCACATTTAAAGAACGACTACCACACGCTGGAAAACCAGCCCGAAAGTTTGATAAACGAAGCTATATCCTTGACATCAATGGATGATAGCTCCGTCAAGCTGACAAGGATTGACGAGCCAAATAACCTATATCTACTCCTCGCAAGAGATAAAGAAAGTGGATATTAGTCTCCTCTTCCTCAGCGGAGCTGCACTCAACGCAGAAGTCGTTAGATGGGAGCTGCATTCTTTCTGCGTGTCTTCGCATTACACAATGACCTGTAAGTTTGGTGATGACGTTACGACCTAGTCCAAGTATCTGGTTGATGCACCTTCTATCCATCGAAGGCAAAGCGAGCCTAGCGATGGAGCAGGACTCCTTATTGATCCAGGATAGGTTGGCGTCTCGAAAGAATTACCCCCCACCCCCCGCTATGTCCAGCTTGACCGAGGTAAGTGGCATCCCAAGGTCAATTGAAGATGATTCCGAAAATAGTGCACCAGCCGTCGGCTCTGCAGCTTCCCCGGAATATTATTGTGCGCGGGGATCCAGATAAGTGTGGCACTGAAGCGCCCAGAATGAAGGTCGAGACAGCGGCGATATTTCAGTTTGATCCTGGAGTTATTCACAACATTCGACAGAGATCTTATGGCAGCCAGACTATCAGAAAAGATTGAGATGCGGGTGAAAGGAACATCGTTGACGGGGATCCATTGAGCAGCCCTATAGATGGCGATTACTTCCGCCTAGAACACGATACAATAATCCGGCAGTCGGAGCGAAATGTTCCGGTCCAGTTTCCCAATAGACTCCGCTATCAACCCCGCTATCGAGTTTAGAGCCATTGGAGTTCCGAGTGGGGACGATCATGTTTCTTCGCTGTTAAAATTAAAAGTTTTGAAAGATTTTAAAATTGGACATCCTTAAAAAAGAAATTTCTATAAAATAGAGTTAAAATATGGTTTCAGTTGCAAATGTTTTGACCACCACTGTATGTTTTTATATTACGTTGGAAAGCCATCCACTTTCAAGGGCAAACAAATAATCTCACATTGTTTTCACTAAATAAAGAAAAGGGAAGATGGGCCAAACAAATATGGTACTTTATGGATATACAGAAGACATGATTTGCAATCAATACACAATGGGTCCTAGATTATTAGACAACCGAAAATTATCAACTTTTATATGTAGCCATAGCCTCAGGATATTAACGAAACTCGTGAAGAATAATAGATAAAGATAACAGTAAATGGAACAAAGTTATAACAACCTAACTACGCTAATTAGACTATCCGATCCGAACCAGAGATCAACATTGAATCGTTTTTTTCGCTACAATATTGAAATTTGACTATGTACTCTGATCCATTCGTACCCACTATAACGTTGATTTATAAGTACATGTTGCAATGAGTATGCGTACAACGTTGACATCAAACTCATACCATTCGAAATATGTTTGATTCATAAGCCTACTGATTTAGGTTCGAGTGACTCGAATCATTCAAAAAAATTTACTGCCTTAGTTGTTGCTGCATTTGGAAAAAAAAAAGAAAAAAGACACATAAGCAAAAAAGACAGAGCAGCAGGCAGAGCAAACACACAACCTTTTAGTGAGTATTTTAGTGTTCGTACGCGAATCATACTTATTTTGTGATTCGTGTATATGTTGAGTTATGGAGAGTCGAAATCAATAACATCATGTACGTGTTGTTAATTATGAATATAATGAGTACTTCAAACTTTGAATATTAGTAGAGGTTCCATGAAATTATGAGCCTGATTCTATTCTACTCTTCTTTTTGAATACTTATTGCTGATCTCTGATCAGAAGACATCGAAATTGAGCGATTAAGATAGCGAAGAGACGAGAGATAGAAAACTGATTAAATTCAAAATAAAAACAATCGAATAAAATATATCTTTGGCATTTTTTTTTTATTATTTTTTTGTAATATTCATAATGTTTTATTATTATTATTATTGTTATTATTGTTGTTATGTATTCATTATTTTTAAAAAAATATTTGTAAATGAATAATAAATCTTAAAACAAACAAAAAAAATTGTTCTTTACTTATTTATTTATTTATAGTATATAAAAATATGATTAACTATGATTGTTTATTGTTTATTCATGTAGTGTGTAGTGTAGTTTAAGGAAGAAAATAAAATCATTTCGTAAAATTTATTTAATAAAAGAAATTAAAAAGTTATTATTGAATGAAAACAAAACAGAATGTTAATAAATGGCTTGAGGCAAAAAAAAAACAAACAAAAATTAAAACAGAACAATAAATTGTATGTATGCATTATGTATGTATGTTTATAAATATATAATAAGAATAATAAAATCATTAAATGCAAACTTGATATGACTTGAGGGATTAAATTATTTAAAAAAATAAAATTAAATTAATAAAGAGAGTTAGAAATGAATTCTTTCTTTTTCTCTAATCTCCAATAAAAAATAATTACAAAAATGGAAACAAAGCAGTATGATTGATGATCATTTAATAGTTAAGAAATTAATTTGTGAAAATTTGTGTTTTCAATTAAATTTGAACTCCAAGAAAAATAAACTACTTCTAGTAGCTTGCTTTACTTCATCTTTCTTTTTCTCTTTTTTTTGTGTAAAAAATAATTTGTAATTTAAATAAAATTTCAAGTTTCTTAATGTCTATAATCAAAATAAAATATACAATTATAAAGTATTTAAAAAAAAATGGGTATTTAGAAAAGTATGTTTTGAAAAATTTTATAAATTTTACTGCAATTTAAATTCATTGCATAGTTTTATACTTTTCTTGTGTTTAACATAAAAAAAAATTCTTAAATAACTAATGCCAATCAATACTTTTAAGTTTTCTTTGTTTAGTTGAAATAATTATTTTCTTATGATTTCTTGCTAAGTAAATGATTTAATAAGATGGAGGGGTTTTTATTTTCGTTTTCAATTTCTTTCAATAAAAATGATTTTTTCTTTGTATTGTTTTTGTTTTTGTTTTTGTTTTTACTTTTTAATATATAATTACTAAAGTCTAAACTTGAAGATTTATGGTTCCAGTTTTCATTATATTATTTCAATATATCATTCTCAATTTCATATACAAACTACGCTTAAATTATTGTAATATAAAATGTATAATTTATTAATTAATAATTATATTTTTTACTTTTCATTTCTAGTTTAGTAAACATAATTCATTAAAAGACTTTAATTAATATTTCGAATCAGCACTTGTTTAACTTTATGTAAGGAAAGTTAAATAAAAAACAAAACAAAAAATAAAATTTAAATAAAAGAATTTAATTCTCTAAAGTTCTTGTAGTATTTTTATATTCTATCATAAATTCAATTGCTGAATTAAGTATCTATTATATAGTATTTTATGCTTAAATTAACGATTTTTAGAACTTCTAAAATCAATTTTAAATCATTTTTTCCTAAATTCAGTACACGGAAGTTCTAATTCAAAGTGCCGCTATGCAGTTCTAAGTAACAATAAAAACATGCATGCCTATCTGTTACTGTAGAAAACGGAAAAAAATGTGTAACAATCTTAACTTAGAGGCAATATTGAATGAATCACTGAAATAGCTGGTAGTGCTGCCATGCAAAACTAACATCACAGACATCAAACAAAATTAGCTGCCGTAATCTTATAACTCTAAAGAGAGAGTTATTGAATTTTATAATAGCGATCGCATATATATTCGGTGTGATTGTAGTGAAAGCAATATGAGAAATTCATTTCTAATAATAAGATAATTTAGATAAAGATAAATTAGATACAATACGCATAATAACAGCCACGATAAAAAGCAGTTCTCCGTTTTGTCAAATTATACAATCTTTTACTTTTTAATGTTATCATATCTACATAGAGGCCTTTAATTTCTCTCTTTTCATTCAAATTTTTAAAAGCGACGATGGCCTTCAGGGATATGAAACTAAAAGGCTTTCTGCAACAATAACTGCCTTAAACTTTAAAACAACCTGGTTATCATGCAAAGTTAAAGAAAATGGAGAACAAAAATTGCGTTTTCGGAAAGCCTTTATTTTGCTCATAAATTTTCATTTGCTTGTTGAAATATATGCAAGAATTTAGGGCGAAAGTAGCAAATTTTTCTATAACAAAACAAAGCAAAAAATCGTTAATTTAAGAATAAATCCTTATATTGTTCACAAAACTGTTTAAGTTTTCTTAGCTTAATTGTTTACAAATTTCTCTTTTTTTTTTTCTATTTTTTGTTTTTGTTCGCAATACAAAATTCTTTTAAAATAGAATATAGTGTGTTTTGTAATCATACGTACATATGTACGTATGTATATAATAAGAGATTTTTGTTTTTTTCTTTTCTAATAACAAATATGTTTGGTGGTTGTGGTATAAATTGTTAAATTTGTTTTTATGATTGTTTTTTAATTACAAAACCTTACGAGTTTATATTTTGTGAGTTTGTTTAATTGTTAAACAAATTGTTCCTTCACATTAACATGATATTTATAAAGAAAACGAAAATCAATTTCGAAAAATAAAAACGGCTTACTAAAGCCCTTTTTGTGTGAGTTTTGTGTTTTTTGGTTTATTTTTTATCAATTCGATTTAGGGTTAGAGGTAAACCCTCTGATTTCTTATTTCTTTTAAATCATAACAAAGTAAAATTTTAAACAATATGTATGTATGTATGTAGTGAGTTTGTTTTTTGTTTTTGTTTTACTAAATAAACTTAAATTTTAACTTAAATTATTATTATACAAATTTCTAATTTTACCAAAAGTAAACATTTTTCAATTTAGTTTCACAATTTTTTCTTTCTCCGTTTTTTTTGTAAAAAAAATTCAATACAAATTACAAAATAAAATCAATTTATTTTTCTTTTCAAATTAGTTTCCTTTTCTTCTTTTCTTAGTACAAAAAAAAATAAAGTTATCCTTTTCATTTCGTTTTTGTTTTAAATTCAAATTTCATATAAAACTTAAGTAGTTAAAGTAGTAGTAGTTTAAAGGTTTGGTGTTTAAATTATAAAACTTTTCATTATCATTTTCATTATGCTTTTCAAATACATAGTTTGTAAGTAAATATTTATATAAAGTTAAATGTATATGAATATATATATGAATATAGTACAAAATGATGATACATCTTCAGTATCAACATAATTTTTGCTCATTATCTGCATTATCATTATTATTATTATTGTTGTTAGAAATTTTGTTTTGTTTTTTGTTTTTTATATTTAATATTGTATTTATTATTATAATAAGTATTAAAGTTTTTAAATTTAATTTTATTTTCTTTGTTTGACACTTAATTCCATATAAATATAATAAATTTTTTTATTTTATTTTGTTTCTTATTTATTTTCCATGTATTTTTTTATTGTATATTAATTATTAAGTATTTATTGTATTCAATTTTCTTTTTAAATTTACTTAAATTTGTGTAGTTTTGTTTGTGTGGTGAGAGTGTGAGTTTTGTGTTTTAAATTGTTTTCCTTTTTTCTCTTTTTTTCCACAAATTTAAGGTGATACATATGGTGGGGGTTTACGATATGATGGCGTGGCCGGTGATTTCCCTCTTGCTTCGCGACCACCTACTACAACTGCGGGTGGTGGTACATATTCATCGACATCATTATCACCTAAAATTAAACTTGATTACTTTAATGATTTTAAAACCAACTAACTACTGTAAAAGATATTAATTGGATGTGGGTTAGATAGTAGGTTGTAACATTTCTACTTACCATTCATGTTTGATGTATTATATGAGGGTGGTAATAATGGTGGTTTCTCATCTTTTAAAATAATAGGACTCTTATTACCAATTTCTGGCTTTTCATCCAGTTCATCTTGGAAAATGACGGGTATACCTTTGGTACGGAAAGATTTGCGTTCCTCTTCGTCGCCTATGAAATAGAAAAACAAATTCAGTCGATTTTATACATTTGCAAGAATCTCTTGAAGTGAAATTTACCCAATTCCATTTTACCGCTCTTACGCCTTCTACGATGAAGACAACAGGCAATTATTGAGGCGATCAAAATCATCGAAACAATAATAATGGCTGGTAAAATGATGGTATATAAATAATCTTCAGAAAAGGTTGATTTCAACATGGGCTCCTCCGCTTTATTGGGTATAAATTCACGATGAGTAACATCCGTTTGGGCTGTAATATAACAAAAAAAGGAAAATAAAACATTATTTATTTATTTCACTTGCACTTCCAGCAAACAAATCACATACCATTACATGTGGGCGCAGATATTACAAGTACTTTGGTTACATTCAACTCAGGACCCAAGGTTTTCTTAACACGCTCTCTAACCGTGTCCTCGTGCAGATAGACATTTCGCAAAATTTCCATTTCCTCCTCTGGACAGCGATTATGTGATTTAAATAGTGTAGTATTATAAATATTAACAACTGTGCCATCGTAATCATGATGAGGATTTATCGATCTGATTTGTATATTTTGCGTAGAGGCATCACCAAATAGAGCGGCAACACGTTCAACAAATTTACGCTGCAGATCGGCATTGAAAAGTTCATGTCGAATGGCCAAATAGAATTTAACATAAACACTAAAGTCTTTTTTGGGTGCATGGTTAACTTGCACCACCAAAGCATCAGTGGCCGTCAAACCGCCAGAATCTTCAGCCACGAGGAAATATTCTTCGATGCCAGTGTCGCTAATTTTGGGCACACCATAGAATTCCTCATTTTTCGAGTCAAACTGCAACCAATGTCCCGGATCGATATCTTTGTGATCTTTGTTTTTCAAACTCAACGTCAATTGATTATCATTGGGATCGAAGAACGTATCACTGGGTACTTTGTATACCAAAAGATGACCCATGGTGGCAACAACACGATCAACTTGATTACGTGGTACGGGAGGTGCATTCTTAATATTTAAAGTGGGTGTCTTTGGTTTGGCAGCAGCAGTCTTTTGACAAGGACCAATCAATTGACCAGTCAATTGCTTAATGCCCAATGTAGGCTGTACCAAATCTGTAAGACGGCTGACATCTAAACGCTTAACCAAATTGGTTAACTCGCGTTCGGGACATTCGCTAGTCGGCAATGTCTCATTGAAATACACCATAGTGGCAGTATTAGGATCCTGGGGATTTGAACGTATCTCTCGAACTACAATAGAATTGGTGTCCGCATCACCAAGAGTTTCGGCAATAGCTAAAATTAAAGAAAAAAAAACAAAAAACATCAAAAAATTAATGAAGCTGGGAATTTAGGAATGTAGATTAATGTGAGTGAAACTAACCTTTAATTAAATTCAATTGCCAGTCTATGTAGTGCATATTCTTTTCATTGATTTTAACAGAAATATTGATTTCATGATTTACTGTACGGACACCACGATGCTGTTGCACAGAAATTTCCAAAGTTTCCGTAACCGATTCATTGCCCGAATCAGTAGCTGTTAAACGATATTGCCATTTGGATACAGAATCATCTAAAGGTCTGTAAGAGCAAAATATTTTCTGATAATTAATCTCATACACAAATTTGTTTTATTTCTTAGTTATCACTTGGTTTAATTGTAAGCCTAAAAGATCATTATAGTACAGGAAATATATACTAATGGTCTAAACCGCATGCAGTCTTCTAATATTTGGAGGTAGTTACTATTTCAGAGATAAAAGGAAAAGCCTGTGATATAGAATGATAAATATAACAGTGGGATTATGTCGACATTATTCCTTTACAGAATATTATAAAAAATAGTTTTGAATGCCTTGTTCTACGCAATTGTACGCTGTTTGCAATAACTATACGATATGTGGAGTCAACTTCGCTATTACCAAACATAGCAAATGTACTAAGGAAGTTGACTAGTTTTCTTGACATAAACCCATTCAAAAAATAGTATTTTATTCTGACTAAGATTCATACAAACCACACATGTATGGTGATGAGAGGGTCAGAGGTTATTATGCAATGGAAGGAAATTTAAATAGACAGGATCTATCCCTGTAGAAATAGAGGAGTTAGAATGCTCGAACTTTTAATGTGATTGAGCCATATAAGGCACACAGTTAGCTTAGTAATTTACTGTAATTTAGTAACTTCTTAGACAGTCAGTGATAAGTTTTATTATTTAGCGGATGAAAAACAAGATTATTGATGTGTGATCCTTGGTTAGATCGCAACATATTAGTCGGAGTTACCATCAGGCAGACAGAATGGCTAAACCTAAACTCTAAATTAGAATCCTGAAATGGCTAAACGAATTTATACTTACAAGCCATAAATTTCCTTAGTTTCAGCATTAAATTGCAACCATGAATTGGATTTTAATTCCCTGCCATCCATATCAGTCAACTCCAAACGTAAATTAGACAAATCCTCATTGTCATAGAAAGTATCATCAGGCACCAAAAGTGTAAATGATTTGCCCGAAGTAACAGCCAATTTCTGCAGGCGGGACTTAATCATGGGTGGAGAATTTTCTATCTTAGGCTCAACGTAATCTGGCAATGCTGTAGTAGAACTTATAACTTCAGGCGTAGGAGATAAAGTAGTTGTCGTGGTGGTAACAGGAACCATAACTGAAGACTCTTCCGGAGTTTGAGCAGTGGTAGACAACTGCAATAATAAGAAAAAAAATAATTAAAGATTGAATAGCAATGGAAGAGAAACACTCACCGCCTTGTTGCTAATGTCTTGAGTATTTTCAGGCTCAATAGTCGTTTCATCCTGTTGTTTGGTTTTTTATATTTTATGGGGAGTATTTTTTAGAAGGAGGGAAGAATGTAAAGAAAAAAATTAATAAAATTCTTTTATAAATTTTTTTATTGCATATCACAAAGAAAATCATGCTTAAGAATATATTGTATAATTGATTGGTAATCGTATTAAGGCAAAATAAATAAATTGCTAAAAATAATACGTTTTCTTTGGATTTTAAAAATACTTTAAATAATAAATTTTAAAATTAAGAAAAAAAGCTTATAGAATATATCTTAGAGGGTATAAAAGCATGCCACCTTTTTTGTTTAATGGATTGTGAATAAGCCACTAGAGTTTATACATAAAAAACATGTACAAATATTACAATTTCTTTTTTTTTTTTGGGGTTAGAACGTGTGTAGAGTGCAAAAAAAGATTTAAAAAAAAATTAAAAACACAACAAAATTCAAAATTAGAAGAAAAAAATATATACTTGGAAAACAAAAAGAAAAATTCGTAGATAAAATCCTCTTTTCATTTTTTTTATTTTCTTTTCTTTTCTTTTCTAAAAATAAAATTTATTTTTAAGTATTAAAAATAATAGAATTTCATATTTCATCTTATTAGCAACCATGCTGCTGCTGCGCATGCGTTTTTCATTCAATTCATGGCAGAATTTTTTGAGGTTTTAATGTTATTTTCTTAAGGTTTTCATTTTTTTTTTATTTAAAATATGTATCTTTTTGGACACATTGAAAAAGGTGCCAATTTTTTTTGTTTTTTTTAATTCATTTTATTTGATATTTCAAAGAGGAAAATTTCACCTTTTTGCCATTAATAATATTGAGTTCAAAAACATTTTCTATGGCCACACCATCATTATCTTCCCAAGCTGTAGAAAGTGTGGTCAATGAGTTAGGAGTTAACGATGTTGTTGATGATGTTAGATTAGGTGCCATGGTGGTCGTTAGTAAATCTATGAATGGTATTACGGTAGTTGTCGTTGTTGTTGTTGTTGCCAACATATCAATTCCATTAATGAATGTTGTTGTCGTTGGCAATGTGGTTAATAATGATGTTGTTGCATTTGTTTTCTCATTTTCATTTATAACCACATCCATATTAATATAATACTGATGATAATGATTAACATGATGTTTGTGTAGTTGCTGTTGTTCTGTTGTAAACTCTGGCATTGCCATTATGGTTGTCAAAGGGTTCATTATCAGCTCATTATCTACTTCTTGATCATCCTCATCAATATCATCAATAACATCATCTCTATGCTTAGCAGTTGATGTATGTGATGA
This sequence comes from Sarcophaga subvicina, assembly GCA_936449025.2. Lineage (NCBI taxonomy): Eukaryota > Metazoa > Arthropoda > Insecta > Diptera > Sarcophagidae > Sarcophaga > Sarcophaga subvicina. The sequence goes on from OW388084.2 coordinate 2,402,078, forward strand.
CAAAAATTCATTCTATTTTCGTTATCGTTTTTTTATTATCATTTTTGTTATTCATTTTAAATTGTAGATTTTGTAGTTGTAGGCAATTTCAATTCATATTATTTTTGGTGGAATTATTATGTTTTAAGAAAAATGTATGAGTATTTCGATTTACAGAATTAAAATAAAATAAAAAACAATTTAATTAGCGAAGAACCAAAAACAAAGTGTTTGGCATAGAAATAAAAAAAAATATGCGATAATATTTAAACGCTATGGATTAAAGGTAGGCTTTTAGAAAAGGAGTAAAAGGTGTGTAGCAAGGTGATCAAAAATTAAACGGAGTTTAACATCAACTAAAAAATAAATTGTTTTTAAGAACTGAATTTGAAAGAATATACATATTAACTACATATTATACTGCTATAGTGTATGTCAAAATTAAGTTTGTAAAATTGTATACGAAATTCTTTTTATTAAAACATAACTACAGTGTCTTTCAATTCTTGTGAAATATATCGTTCGAATGCATTAAACAACCGTTTTATTGGGACAAAATATATACTTTATAAGACGATCGGCTTAACAGCCCTAATTTAATAAACGGGTTTAAGAACGCTAAAATATAAACCACATTGCAATTAAGCCTTAATAATTCAACAGAGTAGGAACTGAAAAGTTTAGTTTGTCCTTTTGGTTCTGTCGAGAAAATGACCGGAAGGCCTTCAATTAGACTATGAATTAAACACGCACTCACGAGGTACATATATATTCCATTTTTGAAAGGTGTAAATGGTAAGTATTTCATGAAACATTTTTACATTCAAGGCATTTGAACGTTTCTATCTATTTGGAAAGGATATTACGTTAAATTCCAATACAATATATGAACGAAAGGTGCTGCTGTTAGCTACCATAAACTTAAGAGAAGGAAACGATAAAGGAAAGTTATTAGAAAAGGTAAAACAAAAATCGCAGTTAAAACAGAGTTTCATTTCATCAAGAATTTATCCTGGAATTCACAAATCCAGATGTCTTGGAAATGTCTACACATCATTGTATATAATATTTAACTCCACTTTTTATATAACTTTGGAAACTGCAGATTGTATTCTTATTGCATTACAAACAGAATACATAAACCAGTATGGTAAGAGGAATCAAATGAAAAAATAGCCTATAGAAGTGACGAGTATTTCTATACTATTCGGTCCAGAACACCAGAAAATTTATTTATTTTTATTTCACTTACTGAAATGCCTTTAAGTTTAATTTAATTTAATCCAGAAACAATACATAACGCATAAGCAATTTAATTTAATTGCTTTCGTAATAAGCGATCTATTTAGGCAGGCATAAGCAATTGCGAAAATGCTTTATTTATTGCATTTCTATTAGGCATAAAAATAGTTGGTTATACGGCCATTACATACATATATGTATGTACATATATACATATGTATGTATGTATATTTTATATAAAATATTTTTTATATCAAAAAAGTAAAAAAAACTAAAAATATTTTAATTGTTATGTGTTATTGTGTCTCAAATAAAAAAAAATAAAAAATAATTCATCCTAAGAGATGTTGTTTGTTTAATATTTTAAAATGTAAAAAAAACGGTTATAATTCGAATACCGTGAAACTGTTATAAATCAGAAAAAAATTTCAATTTTATAAACACTCTAAACACCAATGAATAGGGAAAAAAACAAACAACTGGAGAAAAAAATAGGACACTCAATAAAACAAATTAAGATAGGCACTTGGTTATTTGTTATACGTTTAAAAACGGTTATAATTATTTAACAAAATAAATGTATATGTATTTATAAATATATATGTATTTATAAAAGACAATAACTAATGAGTGAGAAAGAAAATATACATGGAAGAATTTTTATAATTCAAAAAAAAAAACCAAAACAATACAAATTAGGATAGAGGAAAACAGAGAAGACAAATTCAACTCATTTTTTTAGAAATAAAACACAAACATGTAATAGGCAAAAAACAAGAAGAAGAAGAAATTGATCTTTAAAGTTGAAACAAAGAGAAATTACAAAATGAAGAAGAAGAAAACAATAACTCGTTATAATGGGCGATTTTTTTTTTGTTATTTTGGCCACACTTGTTTTCTAGGAAATTTTTGTTTTTTTTTTTGTTTTTTTTTTTTTATATTTTAAACAAGACACACATTACCTTAATCAAATTGGTGGACGAGACGGTGGAAGAGGACGTAGACGAAGACGAAGACAAGGTTGACGATGATGGAGACGAGGCCGCCATTAACGTAGTGGTAGTATCGGTTTGAATGGACGACGACGACGACGACGATGATGATGATGAATGTGAATTGGTGTTAAGGGGTGATGAATTTGTGATTTCAGTCAATAGAGTGGAAGACGTTACCGTATGGTATTGAGGCGATTGCTGTTGTGGTGAACTATTACTACTTTGTGACGAAAAGTGATCATGAGATGAATTTGGTGAGTGGTGATTTGAATCTATTTGTAGTAAATGTTGATTGTCTTTTTGTTGATGTTGTTGGTGATGATTATGATGATTAAAGCTTAAAGGTGTTGTGCTGTCTGTTATGTAATCAAAATTGTCTTGTTTGTTATTTACCCCAGCTGCTGGTGTAGCTGGTGAATTTTGTTCTTGCCTAAATATATTTGTACCAACTGAAACTGTGGAGGATGGTGTCAACGAATCTAAAACTTCGGCCATATTAAAATCATTATTATTGTTGTTGCTGTTATTGCTTATTGGCAAGTTATCTTCTTCATTAATTTGATTGGGATTTTCGTCAACTTCTAAAGGATTTAAAGGCTGTAAGACTTCAGCTAATAAATCATCATCTGGTTGTTCAACTTCTATTTCGGGTATATCATCCAAATTTTTTGTATTCTCTATAGTCTTGGTGATGACCGATTCTAATTGGGCAACACTTTCAACAATTTCCTCATCAATGGCACCCTTTTTATTTAGAATTAACAAATTCGAGTCTGATTTGTCTACATTTTCCAAATTGTCAACTTCTTCAACGCCATTGTCAGCTTCGTTAAGTGTATCGGTTTGTTTTAAGGCGGTTATATCATCGTTATGAGTTTTTTTCTCATCATTATCGACAATGGTATTCAAATTGTTGTTGTTGTTGTTTTTGTTGTCGTTATTTTTCAAAATCTCTACATGATTAACCTCCAACATATTGTTGGTTATGTCCGACTGTATTTTTTTATTTTCAAATCGTTTATTTTTTTGTTGTTGTTGTTTTTGAATTTTTATTTGAAAATAATTTTCGTTATTTACATTATGATTTACGAAATACATATGTATGTTTTATGATGTTGTATTTGGTTATGGAAAATAAATAAAATGTACATAGAGAACAAGTGATATATAAAATGTGCAATTATTATGGTTAATTATAATATAATGTATTATATGTATGTAATGTTATGATTATGATAATACATATTTTTATTTGTTAAATAATAATTAAAAAAAAAAAATTATTAAACAGAAAATAAATAAATAAACCAAACATAAATAAAAATTAAAATATAAATATAAACAAATACACAGTTAAGGAAACCAATAATTGTTGTTATTAATATGTTAAATTTTAAATATTTTTTTTAGATTTAGGTTAGCAAAAGTAAAGAGTAAAATATGTTAAAATATTTTCAAAAGAAACAAACGAGAGAGACAAAGAATGAAAGAAAAGAAAGAATTCAATTAATACACAATTATTTAATAATTTTGTTTAAATCAATATCGTTTTTTTTTAAATAGTATGTATGTATATAACCAGTGCAAATTGTTAAAAAAAAATGGATTAGAAAATTTTCTTTCAAGAAAACAAAACCAATTAAATGTATTTTTTTTATTAGAAATAACCAACATAAATACGTTAGACAATCTTTTATTTTTTTTTTAATTTTTGTTAATATTTTCGTTTTTAAATTAAACCCATTAACATTTAGATTTGTTTCCATTTTAATAAATTTAAAAATATAACAATTAATTGAATTGAATCGAGGGGAAAACTTACCGTTTCATCACCATGATGATGGCGATGTGCATGACTGCTTGTGCTGGTGGTGGTTGCTACATCATTTTCTTCTCTGAAATTTTGAAATTTTGAAATTAAATTCAAATATTATTCAAAAAAAAGAAAAGTCAAATAAAACTCACGGATAATCTTGATCATAATCATAGTCTTCATCTTCTTCATCGTCACCACCGGAACCTTCGATTTGCCGACGATTACGCACTGATCGGGTTTTGTACTGTTTTGTCCAAATCACCCACCAACCGAATTTCTCACCAGTTATATTGTCTAAAGCACCATTTTTATATTGCTCAGCAATTTGTTTGGTAATCGGTTCAGTTACCGTAAAGTAGGTAGAACCACAACCGATCTGAAACAAAAGGAATGTATACGTAAATGCCATGCCTACAATAGCGATACTTTCAATCGTAAATTTTAAAAAATTCTAACCTAAAAGAAGCAAAGAGAAATGATATATTTCTGCCTATCTATCAACGATTTCACTTGATGCACAATAATAAAATGCCACAAAATTGTATACTTCTAGTCTGTTATAAAACCAAAATATTGGAACTTTTAAATTTAATTTAAAAACAGGGTTAGGTAAGCTTAGGTTAGATAGATCGCAGGCGATCTAGAAAATGCAGTCCATGGGAAATGTGAACATTTATCTCTAACAGCATACATATGTATTATTTTGTATACAATTTTGTTATAATAGAAAGAAGACCACAGTGGTAGGTCCCTTTTACTAATCCTTACATATAAAACTCTTTTCTTAAGGCAGACTTTGATTACAATAATCAAAAGCAGATTACACAGAGAAGTAAGAGGATTTTTTATTTTTATTAAAACAAAATTTATAACATTTTATGAAAATTTCATAAGGTTTTCCAATTTAAAACAAATATTAACTTTAAATTTAATTGAATAATAACAGTGAAACAGATGAATGTATTGATATGAAATAAAAATTTCCTGCCTTCAATAAGATCTATTATAACAACTTCCGCTTAACGGTTTAACGTCATAGAAAACGTTTGCAAACTTTAAATGAACATAAAAAAACCCAACCCACATACTTTTGTTTGATTAATAACTTCCCTTTTGGTTCAAATTTGCACCACTTAAACTCAATATCCGTTCTAAACTATGGCTGATGGTTGATGGCTTTTAAAGAGGATAATAAAGGTGGTCGTTCGTAACATAAGCGTGTGGCTATAAAATTTTATGTATTATTTTTGCCTCTTTTTATATTTATATTGTATTTTATTTTATATTGTACTATACTTACTATAAAATTAACACGTCCCAATTTACGATTATTATTATGGCACTTATTGTTTCCTTTTTTCAAGGCGACTTTTTGCATTTCAAACAATTCATGTTTTGTAACACTTTCCATGGTTATAAATTCCTGTGAATTAAATAAGAGGCATAGAGTGTGCGTGAGAGAGAGAAAGAAAATGAAAAACATCTGGTTGTATAGCAAAACAAAACAAAAAAAGGTCAGACCACTTACCTTTGGTATGGCAAAGAATTTCGATAATTTTTCCAATACTTTGGCCTTGCGACTGTCATTGAAATCGTGCCAATTGTAGCTTTTCAATACAAGTGATAGAACAATTTCATTGTCACCATAACGACAATGTGACAATTCCACAGCATAGGGGTCCTGTTCCTCATGATTAAGATGTTGATGTTGATGATGATGAGGCTGCGACTGCGATTTTGAATACGTCTGCTGCTGCTTTAAATGATGATGATGTTTATGATGCGGTTGTTGTTCTTGATGTATTGTACTGCTCTGTTGATGAGTATCAATTAATATGGGCTCATCCTTGGGTTCAATTATGGGGACCTAAATGCAGAAAACAAGAAAAACGAGAGGGAGGAATAATAATTTAGAAACATTTGTTGAATGCATTGAAAAATAGAAAAACAAACGAAAATAAAATAAAATAAAATAAAAGAAGTGAATACATGATTAATGTTTTCCGTTTCAATTTCCCTATTTTTGGCCGTTTAATTGTTTAAATAATGAATTTCATATTTAATGATACATAAAGTGTGCCTCTCTCTCACTGCCTTCTATTTTCCTAACACGCATGCATATATTTTTAGAAAATCAAATGAAAAATGCCATTTAAATCATGCTTTAATGTTTTCATTTTTTGAAAAAACTACCCCTTTTTTCTCTTTGTTTAGTTTTCTCCTCTGTTGTGTTTTGTTTCAAAGACTCTCTATGAAATGATTAATAGTTTTCAAGTGCTGACTTGAATAAAAAATATGGAGAAAAAAATTTGTATTTTTATCTTGGTAACAGAACCTCATAATTCATCCATAACTTGGCACTCATATGGAACATGGAATATGTAGCATGACATTTGCATAATAATGATTTCGTAATGGAATTCTAAACTGTTATCAAAATGAAAACCTATGCGACGAGTCTCTTTATGAATAAAATCACCTGCATAATAGAGTTTTTGTTTTTCAATAATGTAAAGGAATTGAAAATATATCAAATGTTGTATAAACTATAAAGGTATGCTCAGGTTATGCAAATATTTGTCGCAAAATGGTAATTATTTGAAACATATTTCAATAAAACTTTCTTCTTAAATAACAAGAATTTTATTCGTCAAATGTGTATATAGTCCAAGAGTTACTTTTAATTTTATTATCATACGTAACAATATCTGTTGCTCACCAAGTAATCCTTGTACACCAGAAGTTTTTTAAAAGGTTTTGATTTTTTCGATTTACACGTTTTTATTTACTTTAGAGCCATGGAATTAAAATAAAAATATTATTTTCGCTCAAAAGATGAAAAAAAAGCGTAAAGTATTACAACGTGTCCAGGTGCTAGCAACTTAAACGCGTCTTTCTTTAGGAAAAACTATTTGACCGATTTCGTTTCAATTTTTCTTCAATTCAATTTTAGCCCAAACTGGAATATTTTTGATGCGCCAATAATTATTAACTTTATTAAACAATTAAGGTAGAAAAAAGTAGGTGAAACAAAATTCAAGATGTCCTACTTTAGACTATAGTCAGTAATATAATTTATAAGAATCCATAGCTATTTTTGCTTTCAGACATTCCTAACTCCTCAAATCATAGTCGCCAGATCGGGAAATGAGCTTCTTCAGTCTGCCATACTACCGTCGGACTTCACGATAATTGAAAAAATAATGTATAAACAATCAAATAATCTCTTTAACATAAAAACAGATTCATTTGTTTAAAAAAATTTACCTTAAAAAAGTCATTCAAATTTTATTCCGTCACATTTGAAAATATATCTGTGAATCTAAATCAATTCACTCCTTTAAGTGACAGGCCATTACTTGACACACAAAATGCAAAACAAACACATACTCAGAGAACCAATAAATTAAATCCTTGATTTATGGAGACACAACAGAAATAAATTCCCTTCATGTGTTATAAATTCTACAAAAATTTATGCATAATTAATGCATGTGTATGTGTATGTGTATGTGTGTGTTTGTGTTTACTTTTGAAACAGAAATTGCACAAATTAAGCAAATACATGCTAAAATGCATACTTAAATTGCCCGTATAAATACGAATACTGTGTGGGATTAATAAATGTCAAGGGCAAGCGGACGACACTATAAAATATTTACAATGTACTCTCTGTACTCAAAGCTGGCAAAGGGTGAATTTTAGTTTCTGAATTAGAGACGAACAAACGCGTGAAGGAAACACAACTATTTCTGGAAGTCTTCTGTTTAATTTTTCTCCCTTCTATTGCTAATAAGATACATGCAAAATTAACATCCGAATGACTTGCCACAGACGTCTATAGTCTAATAGGACAGAAGTAGATCTGTACTCATATATTTTTCAATTACAAAATCGTAATAATAAGAGAAATTTATGTCGTTTTGTTTCTACAAAGGTCGTCCTTGTTTCCATAAAGACGTTGATCAGTTCTAAACGCACCTTTGAGGCAGAAATAAACTTGCATATCCAGTATGAAAGTTCGGTCAAATATATCTGAACATAACAGAGCACTGACACATGAGGTGAAAGACTGTCTCTTCCACTTCATTAGACCCACTGCATCTGCGGAAATCATTCGCCGATGTCAGTCAAGACAAGTACAGTACCCGGAGGTCAGATTGACCCATTGTACAACATCGTAAAGGAGGGAAGGATAGTATAGGGGATAGGATGGAGGGAGGGTATATGGGATAGGTGGGAGTGGGAAGCGGAGGAATCACACAGACCAGACACAACAAAAGGGTGGGAGAGCGCGACTATACCGATGAAGTCCTAGCACCTCTCAACCAGGCTAAGCCACTAATGAATCTGTGGAGAGCCTTGATGTCGGCTCTCGACACTGAATTCAAGCTCCCAAAGAAGGGTCCTCAATCTCAATCTACCAAGGGCTGGGCCGCTACAGAGGAGGTATTCGATAGTCTCCAACTCCTCCTCATCGCAACACGCCCTGCAATAGTCCGGCTGGGATCTGTTCCAGATCCCCGTCAGCTACCTAATCTCGCAGTGCCCCGTGATAAAACCGACAAACAACCTTAAGCTGGCCTTATCCAAGCCCAGCAACCAACATGTTCTCTTACTGTCTACAGCAGGCCATAGACACCTAGAAACAAAACAACCTGATCCGTTCCCCCAACGCGTAATTTAAGGCGGAAGTTTTCGGTTCTCTTTCTGTCAATACGTGACCAGCAGAGTCTAGTAATATTGCACGTACCCTCCTGTCGCCAACGAAATTGAGCCTCCTAGTAAAACGAGTGAAAAATATCCAAATAAATTGAGGCAATGAAATTCCTATGCCCTATCACATGAGGGAGATTGTGAACTCTGTCAGCACCTAGCCAGCACAGCAGCAATGTAATGTCCTAGAACTCATATAAGAGTTACATTTGAATCCGATCCGAAATTTTTCTCGGCACTCATGGACAAGGATAGACGTTGAAACTACGTTCGCTATGGACATTAATGGCAGCCTGGCTGTCCGAGTAAATCAAAAGATTCTGAGGGAAAATCGCGCCACTCAACAAGCATTCTATTGATTTCAAAATTGCCACGACCTTTGCTTGGAAAACACTTGCTCATGTTATCTCTTCTGTTAGGAGACAGACAACGAAAAGACCAGATGACTTACTGTTACTGTAATGTTAGCAAAAAAAAGTTTATTTTAAGGGTGTATGTGGGTATGGCATGGTATGACCACAAACTTTTAGGAATACACTTGGTATTGTTATTACTTGAGGTCAATGCTTCGTTTGCTGGAAATTTTAACAAATCTGGGACAAAGTTAAACGTTATGGATGGCCTCGAAGAACTAATATTTTGTAAAAAAAAAAACTTCCGCCTAAAAAACTTTTTTGGCTACAAAACAATATTTAAGGGTCTCGCCTTAATGACGATGGCAGCTAAAAATGTGTTTCTAATTATTTTGTAAGCCCGGTATGGTCTTCTATGGGTGCAATTTTGTTTAGAGCGTATATGGCACAAGGCATACATAAATTCATACATACATACATAGGTATGTATCTATGTTCATAGGTTAAGTGGGGTAATGTTAAGGTCTTTTATTTAAAATTTATGTTTTTGTTTTTGCTTTTGGTTTTTATTTTTATATTTTTTTTATTCTTTCTTTTAACATTTTATGGTGAGTAATTTAAATAATTTTTTTCTCTTTGTTTTGTTGGTGGCTTCTATTTAATTAGCCTTGATTAGGTCTTGGACATTATTAACCTTTTCGTTTGTGATAATTTAATTAAATTAACAACGTTTAGAAGAATTTCAAATTTCAAATTCAAATTGTAATTGTAGTTGTGGTTGTAATTGTGATATTTGTAATGAAAATAACCTTGATAATGAATAATTTAAAAACGACAATTGTTTTTATTGTTTGCCTTGTATGAATGGCTTTACAAGAAACCCCACACCTAATTGGTTGCAATGTTTAGTAAAGACCCTGCCTTAAAAGGTTTCAAAGGAAATGCTAGACTTGCTGGTAAAATAATAATTCGATTTTCTATTTGAATTTTTAACGTTAAATATTTAAAGCAACATCATTATTAGCAATTGTTATCATCGTCATCATCATTATCAAATTTATAGTTACGACGAGTTAATAATAGTTTATCTGCTGCCGTATTGAATATCAATTACTAACAAGACTATTTCGTATTGTAGGCCTGGAAAGGTAATTGAAAAAAATTGCCAATTGACCAATTTAATATTGAAATTTCTTTATGAATTATTTAAGGTAAAAACAAAAAACAAAAACAGAAACAGAAAAAACAAATTAACAATTGCTGGCAACGTTACGAGTATAACTTAGTAAAATTGATGATTAGCGAATACCATATTTGGCCATGACATCCGTGTATCAGGTGGTCTCTCTAGAAACTATAAAACTGCATGGATTTTTCTAGCAATAAAAATTCGCCTTTGGTATAAACCTATTTCGAAGTTTTGTAAAGCATACATATGTAAAAATAATTATTTTTTCGGTAAAATAGGAAATTAGACAAGTTTTTTGATACTTAGAGGCGCCTCATTAACTTGTGTTTTGAATGTCCATTATTTCACGGAGAGAGAGAGAAAAAAAATACAGAAAAAGAAAAATATTTTGTTTGTCTTGGCTGTCATTATTTAAAATTTAAATTAGAATATTTCAAATTTATGATTGGCATAATGCCTAATTTGTAAAATATATTTTAGTATACGAACTTACGTACATACATACATACAAAGTATTGTTAATGGAAATGCCATCAATTTTTTTTGTTCTTTCGTTATTTCTTTCTAACATTTGAATTCGTAATGTTGGCTAGATTTTTAGCAAATATTATTTTCATATCAATTAAACCGTTAGGAAATGTTTGATATTAAAATTTTTGTATGAGTGTATTTAAAATTAGGTAAGGGTAAAAGCAATATCCGCTTAGCAACCGAAGAATACATACTCTTGCTTAGGAACTGAAATTTTTTAAAGCAATCAAATGGGTTCTTCTAGTAAATATGGGTTTATACATAATTTAGTATAGTTTCTCACACCACTATTGTTGTGTGCGTTAATTTTATATACGAGTGTCGGAACCTACAGTTTAATGTCGACTCCGAACGACAGATTTTTTGAGAAACTTTTCATGGCAATTTTATTTCACTCTCAGAGTTTATGCCAGAAATCTACTGAGAGGCAGTGGCCGAAAGAAATATTTTTTCATATTTCGTTTAGTTAGAGATGCCTGACCTGGAGTTTAAACCGAGGCCTCATGTTTAATAAGCCTACTAAACTACGGCGAATTCTCACGCTATGATAAACAAAATCCTTTTACAAGAATCCATGTTAGTAGCTGGCGGCTATGTTAGTAGCCGGCTAACTTTTCCCGCACTTTCATAGATGCAGTCTCATGCTAAGGAGCAGAATAAATCAAAAAAATCTACTTTTCTGGGAAAAGAGTCTACCAACCTATCAAGGTGTGGTAATACATGCATGTTACTCACGCTACTTTATTCTAGATATGCCTGGTCACCTAACTAAACAACCATTTCTCGGGAATATTCTTTATCAAATATTATACGTGTTAATAGTGTGAATGAATGAAATATCAGTGTCTTTAATTAATTTAAATTGTAATTTTAGAAAATTTCCTTTTCTCATGTTAATTTATTGAAATAGAATATGTATGTATGTACGTACATATATATATGCATTTAAACAAAATAATTAAAATGAATAAAAAACAATTAGAAAAGCGTGAAACAAAGCAATTGAATTCAATTAAAAAAAATTCTTATATTTCTTATGGGTATTGTTTACTAAACCAAAATATTAAATAAAAACAAAAAAACATTTTTTTTAATTGATCAGCAGCAGTAATATGCAGAAATAAATTCACATCTAATGGAAGGCGCACTGGACACACACTGTTCATTCGACAGATGGAACACAAGACGGACAGAAGAATAGCATTTTAATTGTTTGAGTGAAAAAAAAAACAAAAAAAACATGGAAAAAATCACGTTCCTTATGTGCATAAAAAAATTTCTTGATCATTAACATCGTCGTCATCTTTATGACGATCACTGACGATGACTGAAGTCATAAAGAAACAAAGAAGACCAGCATGCAACAGCCATAACAACTAAACATCAGCAGAAGCAGCAGCAGCTTTAACATGTATTTCAAAGACAACAACAGCACAGCAATTGTGTCTGGTCTGTGCTCTTACATTTCACTTCGTATGACTTCGAAAAGGCAAAAACAATGACTCAAAACAAAAAGCCGGCAAAACATAGTAGAGTTGAATGAGATTGTTGTTGTTATTGTTGTTGTTGTTAAAACTGGCAAAATAAAAACAAGAGTTCATCTGCTTCCAGCACAATGAACTGAATTGAATGAGAAATCAATGAATGATCAGAGATTGATAAGATTTTCATTTTCATTCTTTTCTTTGTTTTAAATTAAAAAAAATCACTGGAAAAAATAGAGGGGAAATTGACAAGAAGAGCCAACATAACAGTGACAGACAAACAAACAAACAAAAAATATCAGATTACAACAGCATAAAGGGGCAGTACAAATGGAAAATCCAAACAAAATCAAACAAATGAACTTAACCTCCCATATAATTGCATGTTAATATCCTTAAATTCTTTAGAGAACTAAACAAGGTAATGCCATGGTCTAGTAGGTAGTGTGTCGGCTTATTACAAGTAAGGCCTCGGTTCAAACCCCAGATCTAGCATTCCAACTAAACGAAATATAAAAAAGTATTTCTTAGGCGACTTCCTCTCAGCAGAAACTCTGAGAATAAAATGAAATTGCCACGAAAAGTTTCTCAAAAAATCTGTCGTTCGGAGTCAACTTTAAACTGTAGGTCCCGCCACTCATGCATAAAAATTAACACACACAACGTAAGTGGTGTGAGAAACTATGTCGCAATCCTGACTAAAGCGTTGTAATGACCAATTATGTAGGATATGTGTTAGCCAAAGCAGAAGAGTTCTTTAAAAAGAGTACTTTTTAAAAAAGTACCTTTGAAACTTAAGCCTCATTTGGGGAGTGTCCAGTAAGTACGCTCATTAGTGTGCTCAGATACGCTTTTTTAGTTCTGAAATAATCATGGTTATCCCCAAATGAGAATTGCCCTGGAGTATCTTTGTAATTCTTCCTAATGTATCATTATTTCACAATAGTCGATATGACGTTTCCGCACACTTTCGCAGTCTGGCCTTTAATGCCGTGAAAGGCATTGTGTTATCCAAGCTAATGGGCAAGCTAATCACTCCATTATGACTCAAAAAGTACGTACAGTTCGATGTCTGTTCATAACTGTCAATCGCCTTTTTACATCCCAGATCAGTCTTTAATCCATATTCCTGACGATTTAATAAAAAAAAGTCCACTTTACCTACAAAAAAAGGAGTTCAATTTGATATGAAACAAGATTTTATCTTTGCCGGCAATAGGAGGTAGAAATTTGTGAAATGGATAACGATTCCTTGTTAACCTTAAGAGTTAGTATTGTGAAGACAATCTAATAAACTTTTTCTTCCTTTTCACAATTTGGTAGAGCAACAAAAACAATAACAATAAAAAAACTAAATGAATATTATTGTTTACGGAAATGCCACAACAACAAAACGAACAGATTTTTCTCTTCAACCAGCCTCCGAAATGATCTGTCGTAGCCCCATAAGATCTCAAGAAGATGATCAAATCTACCGACTAAAGTGATACGAAACGTATAAATGACTTCTTGGTACTGATGCAGGCTGCATGTATGCCTCCTAAATGCATGCGTGCATCATTGTGTGGCTGCCACTAAGCAGCAGAAAGTTTTGCCTCATGTGAGAGTATCTCATATAATTTGTGTGCATGTGTGATGCATTTTATAAGAAAACTCTACTCTAGTACAAGGTGCATACACGTTTACATACAAACGCTTGCAAATTGCCAACAAATCTTTGTGATTCTCTTCGACTTTTCTTAGATTCTGCTGCATGAAGTCTAGGAACACCCCTTTTTTAATTTCTTTGTTGTTGTTTTCTTTTTCTATTGACTAGAAAAATTCAAACGCAAAACCAAGAAAACCAAGAACAAAAATTTCTTATTCTTCATCATGTTGCATGAATATGATTGATGATGCATGCTGCTGAGTTAATTCTTTTTCTTTCCTTTTTCTTCTCATGGTTTGTTTTTTCAAAATAAATTCTTTTCATAGATTATTTATGTTAGTTGTTTTTGTTTTTGTTTTTAATGAAATAATAAAACTATGTAATCCACATTCCTGGGGTATGGGTCAGAGAAGACAACAATAGCGAAAACCATAGAGAAATGATTATTGTTTTACAACAACTAAATGGCATAAAATAGAGCATCAGAAACACCATTGACTTATTCTCTTAAAGCTAATTAACCCTTAGAAGGGACAGGAAGCAGGCTACATTGTAAAAAAAAACTCTTGAAGTATGTATGTATGTACACAGTCCCACAAAAGTATACATACGCTTAGCAAATTTCAAAATGTTTTGAATAAAGGGTTGTACAATAAATTTTGTAGGGAAGTCCATTTGTAAAGGTACTTTTTGACAAGTACTTTTTATAAACATTCCATAAGCAATTAAAGATTCCACAAGAAATTCATATTTTTAAAATAATTGTACAACAACAACAACAATAACAATGATAAGCATAACAGAGTTAAAATGAAACGTAACTCTTTTAAAGAAAGACAAATGAACACTTTCAGAAGTAAAAGTTAGAATCGTATGCTTTAAGAGGGAATTGATTAAAAAAAAACACAAAAACAAATCCATTCATAAATATCCACCTAAAGGTAAAAAATCATTCATCAAAATTCAATAAGAAAAGTGTCAGAAAAGTTCAGAAAAATTTCTTTCTTATGACACGCAAAGAATATTAATGACGTTATGGGTGTACAGCCCAAAAGGGCCGCATTAAATTTGTACTACTCATGGGAATTACAAGTGAAAGTTTAATGTTTTTAAAGAGTTTATAATAAAAAAACAGAAAAAGAAAAAAATACTCGCTATTGTGTTTACCAGAAAATGAAATATTCGACAAGTACGTGTATTACGGATTTTTTTCGATAAAAGCGAAACACTCACGGTGTGGTTAGCGCCAGGCTTATAAAAATTATTAAGCCCGACCATGATTTATGCACACTGTTTCAGTTGACTTGAAACTAAGCCTTGGACAAGAAGCCGTGAAATAAATGAAGACAAGTGAAGACCTATGCGAAGAAGAATTCCTTCATAATGCTATGCTGGAGATGCAGTGGAACTGTAGAAAAGGAATTTGTTAACAAATAAATTTGAACACTTTTCCCTTCCAATTTACAATTTGAAATGTTAAATAAGCACTTTGTTTGCAGTGCCACAAAAGACTAGGGTGGGTGTACGAAACATAATTCTTTAAAAAAAAATAATTTTGGCCAGAAAGAAAAACACGTAAATTTTTTTTAATCTGATAATGACTTATCATTTATAAAATTAAAATTAAAAAAAAAATTCAAGAACTTACCTGTGAATCATTGAAATTAAAATCTTTCTCAGCACTGCTTACAATTGTTTGATGAAGCACCAATAGAAGACTCATTAGCACGATAGGATATGTGCAGCACACGCGATATTTGTGTTGATGTTGATGATGATGCCTCGTCGCCATTTTCGTATTCGAATGTGTTAAAAATTTTGGCAACATCTTGAAGACGTTTTGAAAACAAAACAAAATTTTTTCGCTTTCGCTCTTTATATCACTTTTATTATCTGTTTTTATTTTTTAAAACGATTTTTAGCTTATGTTTGTATATGTAAGAGTCAGTTAGTCGTTCGTTCGTTTAAAATATTAAAAATAAATTCTGGTAAAATTATCAACAAAAAAGAAAATAAAAGAAAAATTTAAAAACAAACTGAGAGTATAACGTTGAGAAAAAGTCTGTGAATTTATGTTGTAAGAAGATGTTGCTTATGATGATCAAATATTCGAAATTCCAAAAGTTACTTCATCTGTAAATAGAGGCAAGAGACAAGAAGAAAAAAAGAAAAAATAATCGTTTAGACAAATGACATAAAACTATGACAGATAGACATACAAACAGACAGACACAGTCAGATAGAAAACAAGTTAATTTAGTAAAAACGTAAAAAATAAAACGAAAAATATTTTTCTTCTATTCTTCGTCTGTTTTTGATTATGCAGCATAATTCATTACATTACAGCAAAAATAATAAAAAAAACTGCTTGAAATTAAAATAAAAAGGTAAACAAAATAATTCTTTTTGTTTTTTTTTTTTTTTGTTTATGACGTCTTTTAATTAGATTTTTGGTTAATGATAAGAATTTTAAAAAATATAACAATAACAATAACAACAAGAAGTAAAACCAAAGCAACCAAATGTTACGTGAGCTGATATTTAATATTTTGGGGGAAAAAGACAAACCTTTTCTATCCCTGAGTCTCTTATCTAAAGAAAGTTTAAAGACGGTTGCGTAGAAACGGTTTCATTAAACAAAAGTTTTTTTTTTCCTCTTTTTTGTTGTTAAATATATGTATTTCGATAAATTCTTTTATATTTAAAAGAATCTTATCAAAACTATTCGTTATTTTAACAATATGGGTCAATGTTTATTAAAAGAAAACAATTATTCAAAAAAAAACCCTCAAAAAATTCCAATAAAATGACGAAAGCAAGGGAATCTAATTATAAATTATTGTACAATTGTTTAAAATTTTAAAACGATACAAGGGAGGTTAAGTTATGAAGTATTTTTACCTAAGTTTGTTTTACTTTCATGGTATTTTATTTAAATTCCATGATATGCTCCTTAACTTAATTACTTACACGACACATTTTTCCAGTTGACTAGAGAGATCAGCAATGAATCATTTTTCGCTACTCATAAGCACCCGTGAAATTTTGAATATATGTAAGTGAGTCAACAAAATTGAAATTTAACTACAATCTGATTCATTCGTACCAAAGATCAGCCATGAGTATTAAAAAGATGAGTAGAATCGAATCATACTCATAATTTCTGATACTTATACGCATTCATACTTATTTTAATATCATCATGGAACTTCTATTCATATTCAAAGTTTGAAGTACTGATCATATTCATACTTAACAACACGTACATGATGTCGAATCACAAAATAAGTATGAATCGCGTACGAACACTAAAATACTCACTAGAAGGTTGTGTGTTTGCTAGTATGAATGTGTATAATGTCACAAATTATGAGTATGATTCGATTCTACTCATCTTTTTGAATATTCATTGCTGACCTCTACTACATTGCTACTGTAAATATTGTCCGATAAAGCATTCCCTAAATAAAAATTAAAGTGCAGTCTAAATTCATCCGATAAAGCCGATGATATTTCCTGGAATGCCCAAGACCATATTTAAAGGCAAATAGTCGCCAGGATTCAAATGTAAAACTATTGGCAGTGGCGCCACACAGTTATTGCAAAAATAAAAATTTAAAAAGAAAACTCTGGGAGTAAAATAAAAAATTTGCCTTCAAAAGTTTATCAAAAATCTAAAGCCTGGAGTCGAAATTAAACTGCTGGTCTCGCCACTCATTATTAAAAATAACACACAAAACATAGGTGGTGTTAGAAACTAGGTCATTATCTTGACTAAAGGGTTGCCATGACTTCAAATAAGGGTTCTGGAAAACATTCTGTATTAGACTAATAAGCAACGCTTGGATCCATGCAACTGTAGCGTTTGGTAGAAATGTAGACAGAAACAGATTTCAAAAAGTTTTGAAATTTTATTTACCAAATATTTGCAAAAAAAAAAAATCAAAAATTTAAATACTTGACATTGTTTTAAAGAAACAAAAACACTTAATTCATGATTATTTTGTAATAAAAAAGAAACAATAAATGTTAATGCAAGTGGTTATGCATGAAACTCGCTGATTTAACATTCGAAAGCGTGTTAAATTACATCCACTACGGCACTTTAAGAGTTTTTCCATAAACAGATGATGAACTAGGTATTATCAACTTTTTCATTCATTTATTCATTTAGTTTTTAATAAAATTTTAATTAAATTTTATTTTTCAATTTATCTTAACAATTTTCACTTTAACGACGTGTTATTTTATATTCTTTTTCCTTCTTTTTTGTTTTCTTTTTTGATTTTAATAATTACAGATGATTGTTTTAAAACATATTATTTTAACAATTGTTTTATTTATTTTCCATTTAATATTTTTTCCCATTATTGTCTACTGGCGTTATTGTGCAAAATGGAAATTTAAAGTTTAAAAAACAGAAAAAATTAATACGAGTATAAATATGTACATATTTTCAGCCGTTATTGAATTTATGACAACAGCAAGGAAATTGTCCATTTAATTACGAAAACATTGGCATTGTGTGTGTTTAAATTTTAATTGTTTATGAAATTAAAACGAAAACAAAAACATTCTACAGAATTCATTAGCATTTAAGCTTGATTTCGATCACTTCCACTTCAATTATATCTCAATAAAGTTTTATGCTTCACAATTTCTGAGCACATATCGACCAAAAGTTTACGCCGATCTAAATCTCAATTGCTATGCTATGACCTTGACTGTGCCCAACAACATTTGGACAAAAAAGGTTTGTAAAAATTAATTTTCATACTGAAATATTCTGGGCTTTCATTAAAATTTTGTAATCATCTATTCCACTTTAACACTTTCGTGCATATAATGCACACACATTGTTGGTTTATAGTGTAAATACATTTATTGCTACTATGGGTTGACCACATTTTTGAAACTTTCTGTTAACATATGGAAGTTTCACCCTAAAAACTACGTATTTCTGAAGATCAAGTACGAATCAAGCATATATCGGATATACATACAGGCTGTCTTCCAAAATGTATCAATACAAAGTTTGTATGCAGTTCTACTACTGCATATAAACTATGTAGATATGCAAAGTAACCAAACAATGCATCAACTATAAATCCGATGCCTGATTGCTTTTTGACTGCGTTAAAAATACACATTGACGGCGTTTTGAAATAGAATACATTGTATATATATTGTACAGTGGCATTATGAAACACGATACTTTGTTCAAACACAAAGCAACTAACATTTTGGAAGGCAGCCACATACATATAATAACAGCATTCTGTCTGGTTCAAAACAAATGGTAGTTGAATGGGAAAAAGCCTGGATTATCTGGCGTTTGAAACATAATCTCCAAACTACTATTTTCTTAATAGTTCTTAAGTTATCTTTCACCATTTAAGCGATCGTTTTGGTAAATATAAAAGCTCCATGTCTGATAGCTTGTCTTCATGTCCTATACATACACAATTGAACGTTACAACCCTTCAGTCAGGACTACTACCTAGTTTCTAACACCATTTGTGTTTTGGGTGGGGGAATCTACAGTTTAAAGTCGACACCGAACGAAAGTTTTACAAAAACTTTTCACGGCATCAATTTGTTGCAACAGATCCGTTTCTCATAGAAATGAATGATTCTATTAAAAAAAACTGAAGTACAACCAGGATTTTGAAACTGAAAGCTAGTTTTTTAATGTATCTTCTTAAATTTAATAACAATCCCCATGAAAACAATCTTCCTACCACCATCACCACTTTTGAAACACACAACCCATCTGCCACATGTTAGAAAAGTATCAATGGAGCATATTCAAATTACAGAAGTAGCAAAATAATAAAAATTCCTCAAAAGTTTGACGTTCTCGATACCTGTTGTGTATCGCACAATTTCTAAACATCCAATATTGTTTAATTAAACTTTAAATAATTGTTTTCAAACCGATAATAAAATCTTTATTTTAATTTTCAATATTACGTTTGTATTGTTAATGAATTACGAATATATTTATTAAAAATTTTTCTTTTTTTTTAATTTTCAACAATTTCATATGATCATTATTTGATTTTGTTTGTTATTTTATTTTCGCACACTTTTTGTTTTACAACAACTTAAATAAAAATATTCTTTATTTCATCATTTTTCATTTTTTTCTTTCATCAAATTATTTTTATTGAAATAGGAATTTTTTATTTTCTTTTTTACAATTCTTTTGAATTGAATTTTTTTATTATCAATAAATTCTATTTAGTTTTTTAATAACTTTTATATGCGATGTTAATAACACTTTTTAATTGCGTTAATATTTAATATTTTATTTTATAATTATAATAATAAATTTAATTTCAAAATCTTTTAAATTAAATTTCATTTTATGCAAAATAATGAAATATTATAACTTTTTATATATTTTTTCAAGTTATTATTACATTTACATTTTTTGCACTACTTTAAAATTTTTTCAATTTTAATTAATTGAGTTTTTAAAATATATTTTTTTTTATTTAATTTAAAATTTCAATTTTTCACATTTTTTATTTTTTATTACAATATACATATGTACATGTATTTTAACAAATTACCACAATCGTTGAAACTCCGCTGGATATTGTTTAGATTTATCCAAATTTCTTGTATTTTAAATCACAGCACTTTCGTGCTTTTGTTGCCACTTAAATAAGCGGAAATGATTGAATTTAAAACGTTTCTTTTCATCCAAATAGGTTTTATTGGTTAATATTACACTTCTATTTATTTATTTTATTTTATTATTATTTTTCTTGTGTTTTTTTATAAGAATTCCTTGTTCGTTTCTCCCGTTTCCATTTGAAAAGACCAAAAAAGAAAAAAAAGAATTAAAAACCGAAACCAGCACGTGCTGAACGAACGCGTCGACAGTGTGTGTTCAATTAAAGTCTTGTACAAATAATAAAAATTTTTGATAAAAATTGTATTAAAAATAAAAATTAAAAACATACACACACACTAACAACAACATCAACGACACCACAATGCTAACAATAACAACAACAAAAACACACACCCTTAATTGACGCTGAAGAAGAAGAGTAGCAACAGCAACATGAAAATTATTGAAAACCAAAGAAGTATGAATCACAAGCATACACGAAGCATGAAAAATTTAAATACGAAAAAATACGAAAATACCAAACAATGTTCGTCACGATGATCAATTGAATCTGTTTTTGTTGTTGTTGTATTGAAATTTAAGAAAAGGGGTTTCACGTTTATGGATAAAAACCATAAAATATTTCATTTTCTTTTTTGTTGTTGTTTTATTATTAAACAAAAGCGCCACTATAAATATTAAATTTATTTATTTATTTTTTCTTCTTCATTATTGCCGTTGCCATTGTACTACATGTTGTTATTGTTGTTTAATTATAAATTATACTAACAACAGTAATCAAGCAATAACGATCACTACACTAAAAAAAAAGGAAGAACAAATAAAAAATCAAAACGAAACGAAATCGTTCAATGAACTCTTTAATTCACAACCCAATTTATAAACAGAAAATCAAATACTATCTCACATACACTTACACATAGACGCACATATAAACAGGAGAAACATTGAAGGAAAATTCAAAAGAAATCATACAGTTTTTCCAATAGAGACGACACATACACACACACACACACTCTTGCTCCCTCTCTCTCTCTCTCTCTTTGTTTTAAACGTTCGGTACTTCACAATGTAATTTGTTTACAATATCTCTTCATTACGAGCACTCTGTGCAAAACAACAACTATTATTACGACTTCGTCTACGACTACATTAACTTTGAGAGGGCCCGGCCGGTAGGCAGCCTGACTGACTGACTGATTGGCTGGCTGGCTGGCTGGCTAGAAATTGTAAACAAATTTTAGCCACAAGAAAACACAACACATACGAACGAATAAAAGCCGAAAACAATTATGGCATGACTTTTTTTTATTATTTCTAAAGAAAGAAAAAATCGAAAATTTGCCTCCGTTAGTTGTCTTTTTGAATAATTGAACGACGACTGTTGATTACGAACATGAGAAATGAACTGAAATTTTTAATTTCGACTAACAGGGAGTCAGTTAGACGCTGCACTAGTTTTTAACTACAAAGAAGACAAAAATAAAACAGAACATAAGAACAAAAATAACGCAAATGATTTAAAAGAAAAAGATCAGCAAAGAATCGCCACAAAAAAACCAACAAAAAAAATTCATTTTTTTTCTGAAATCTCAGCATATTTTTTTTTATTGTAAAACAAATGGGGGAAAAACTTGTAAATTTTTTCTCGCTCCGTTTAGTTTTTTTGTGGATTTTGTAAAGATCATCATTTTTTTAAGGTTTTTAGAAAATAAATCGAAATTAGCACTCATTTAGCACTGACA
Source organism: Sarcophaga subvicina (assembly GCA_936449025.2). NCBI lineage: Eukaryota > Metazoa > Arthropoda > Insecta > Diptera > Sarcophagidae > Sarcophaga > Sarcophaga subvicina. The sequence goes on from OW388084.2 coordinate 2,424,422, forward strand.
CGAAGAGGGTTTTCACTACAAGATTTTGACTTTTGAATTGTTTTATACACTCAGACAAAAATTGTTTGTAAAACATACAATATAATCGTTTGCTACGATAATATAATGTTCAGCTCGATAGCAATTATACAAATGACACTCTCTATTCCTTGTTATTGTTTTGGTTGTATAAAGTAACATACATACATATGACAATAGTGGTACTACTAAGCCGCCTTCATTTTAAGCAATGCTTGGAACCTATTGAAAAATATTGTAAATTTGCTGAAAATAATAATACTTTTTAGGCTTCCATAGATATAATCTTAAATGAAATGCTCATTTAGTAGAGATTTAAACGTCGAATTTCACGGACATGTTATTTTTGTTTCCATAAAAGTTGAAAAATTATTTTAAACTTTAAGATAAGTAATACTGAAAGAAAAAAAATATGAAAAACACCTTTTATCACAAATAAAATTTATGAAAAAAAATGCCAATTCATCTCAACTGACTGACCCTTTTCATTTTCTAATAAAACATTAATCATTCAAACACACTGCACGTGCCATAACAGTGTCCGTCAAAGAGAAAAGAAAAACACGCAGGCCCTAGAAAACAATGATGACGCTTATGGACACAGCTGGCCTTGTTATTACTAAATAGTTCCACTCTCTACACAGAAGGGATATTTTCATTTTTGATTATTTTTTTTACGCTTTTTGGCATTACAGAAGGCAACTAAAGGAGACTGATGGAACTCATAAAATATTAAAACACCTTTTAGGTGAAGGTCATTAAATATCATAGAAAAATTTACAAAATATTTAAATATTTATTTACGGTTATGGCCAGCAGTCAATACAGGGTATTTAATTTGTATATTTCAGCCACTGGCCATCAGGTAGCCAAGCCATCTAGCCATCCAGCCAGACATTGAAACGTATTGACACAATGTTTTAATAATAGGGGCACAGATAATCATCAAAATGATTAGAGGATTAAAAACAATGTTCACAATGAAAAGTAATTAAGATTATTAGGTTTCTGTTTCTTAAATCATCAGCTGTTAGCTCGAATATAGCCAATCAGTATGACAAAGTTTTTTTATTTTTCTTTCGCTTTCTTATTAATTTATTTTACAAAAAGGTCAACTTTTACTATTTCATCATTAAATTTGTATATAATTTGCTCTCCCTTTAAAGGCAATTAAATGCCGTCAAGATCTAAAGGAATATTTCTTAGCCAGCTAACTAATCAACCAACCAACCAACCAACCTATCAACATACCACCACACCTGGTTCTGACAGTTTTATGCAATTTTAAACGTGTGCATAAAAGAAGAAAAAATAAATATTTTTATGTGACTAACTTAACGTCTGACTGACTGCCTGCCTGCTTTAATAAACCACTATATATGTACACAGTATATGTATGTATTTTGTTGCAAATTTTCTGCAATGAAATGCCACACACTGCTGGCAATGGTTTTGTGTAATGGCAGCACCATTATTAAAGGAATTCCCTTCCTTGAAATTTACATTTCCTTTATACTCTCCCTCTATCTTTACCTTTACCGCTCCTTTACTTTTTTGCTTTTTGGGTTCCCATATAAAAATTTCTCATCCTTGTGTCTGCATTACCGATACCATTTGGCAAAAGAAATCTTTTTAGGGGAATGACTTTTTCGATTTCAGAACAAAAAATTCCAATAATTACAACAAAATTTATTTGGGGAGACAAAGAGAACCGTAAGAAGAGCATGAACTGAACTTAAATATGATTGCGTGTGGCCGTTTTTCTTTACAAGAAAAAATTCTTCTTTCTCAAAGAATTTCAACAACAAATGCAATGCAATGCGCTCTCATCGTTCGTTTGTGTTGCATGCTCATACAAAAACAAAAACAAAAACGTATTTGTAAACAATTGAAATGCAGCAGAACAAAAAAAAACAAAAAATGTCTGTAGAATGAAAACAAACTATAAAATAAACAAATATTGGTAAAATAAAAACGAATAAAAAGAAAACAAACGAATGAAGAAAAAATTTATACACTCGGAAAAATCGCTCACTCACTCACACTGCATAAAGGAAAAGTTCTTCTTTGCATTTCCGCAGCCATCAGCCAACAACGCATATTTCATCTCAGGGTACACCTTATAATGACTTCTGCAGAAGCTGAAAACACGAGTCATTGTCATGCCATTGTTCGGCGCTTGGAAGCCTGACAAGTAGAATTCTTGGACATCCAAAATTTATTGACAGAACATGTCTACCCAAAGGCGATTTGAGAAAACTTAACATCTTCGTAAGACTCTCGAAATGGTTGAGAGTTACTAAGCAGGAGCTATAATTATATTGCAAACTAAGTAACACCATTGTTACAAGGGGATCTCACCGTACCCAATAAGCCGGGCCTAAGCCTCATAAAACCCTTATGTTTCTCACACCACTTATGTATGTTGTGTGCGTTAATTTTATACATGAGTGGCGGGACCTACAGTTTAAAGTCGACTTCGAACAACAGATTTTTTGAGAAACTTTTCATGGCAATTTTTTATTTACGCTCAGAGTTTTTGCCAGAAGACTGCTGTAAAGAAAGTTGCCAAAGATGTATTTTTCTTTTCATATTTCGATTTGATGTCTGACTTGCGGTTTGAACCGTGGCCATACATTCTAATAAGTCAACACACAACCTACTATACTACGGCGACTTCAGTAAACCAACACAATCTACTAGAATATGGCAACTACAGAGGCAGAGATTAGGAAAGCTGTACTCAATGAAAGTCAAAATAAAGAGAATCAAAAAGTCTACTTAAACCGCAATGAATTTGAAACAATGCAAACTCCTGTTGGAAAATTGAAATAAGAAAAGTATTAAGTAATGCATTGTACACTGGGTCAATTCGACCTCCGGGTACTGACAAGTAAACGTCCTCTAACCCAAGTAATGCATTAGACTATCCAAGAATAACTGGAGGTTAGATAACGAATTTTTAGCAGGACACTGTAGACTCAAAGTCCATGTAGATTCTGTAATGATGAGATGAGCCAACACACTACCTACTAGAATACGTCGACTACGGGGTCATAGATTTGGTAAAGGTATACTCAATGAAAGGAAAAATGAAGAGCTCTACTTAAACCACAATGAATTTGGGATAATGGAAGCTTCTGTTGGAAGATTAAAATAAGAAAATGGTTGAGTAATGCATTAAACTATCCAAGAATAACTGGAAGTTAGAAAACGAACTTTTAGCAGGACACTGAAGACTTAAAGACTATGTGATGATGAGCTGAGACCTTAAAGTATCCCAGAAAAAAAAAACACCAAAAAAGATAAAACAAAAGTGAAAATGATTTGATTTACGGCCACAAAATTTGTCATCTTTTTTTTAACTGAAGATTTCCCTTTTCAAAATGTTGGAAAAGGAAAATCAAGATTGAAAATTGAAAAGGGTCATGCCATGAAATCATTTCTCTTTTGATGCTTTCTTGCTAATATCTCCAAACGGAAAGAGCGAGCATTACGATTCTAATTGTATAAGCAGCATAGGCCATGTCTTTAGTAAATTATAACAAAAAAAAGGAAGGAGAAGGAGAAAGAAAAGTATAAATAATCGCTAGGCGTGTCAATTGACAATATGATGTGTGATCGTTTTCATACGCGTCTTAACGATGAACAACAAAGAAAAGAATTAGAAAAGAACGAGAGAATCAACCAACCAACCAACCAATTAATTAGTCGTGGGAAACCAAAATACATAGGAAAACATTACCCCGAAGACAGACAGACGGACAAAATATTAACAAAATTGGGAATTATTTTTTGGATTGGCAAACACATACACACACACACACACTGTATTTGTAAGCAACATACTCTGAAATTGAAATAGAGCTGCCGAGATAAAATATCACTTAAGACTGACTGTATTGATTTAACAACAAGAATTGAAAGGCAAAAAAATTAATCCAATTTGGGGTGGCAAAAAATACAACCAAAAAAAATAAAAAAAAAGTGCCACGAAATGATCTCATGGGAGGGAAGTAGAAAAAAAAAACAAAATCGTATGATTTTTATAGAAACTTTTAATTTAAAAACGAGTGTCATCATCATCATCATCATCAGCCTGTGTACAGATGATAGCCTATGGATATGACAGTGTGGAGTGTTTATTCATAGCCATTGTATCTGGGCTCAGCGTATTGTTTGATAAACAAATTTTATTTGATTTTTCCATTCCATTCATCAAATCAAAGTGGTGACAACGACGAACCACCAAATGTTTGCTTTAAATAAATATTGATTTTAAAATATACGTTCTTTTCTTGTTTTTTTTTTTCTGTTTTGTTTAATTATTTCTACCATATTTGGTATTCTTAAAAATATTGTGTATTAATCTTCAGATGTTTTTCGTTACGGATTTCATATTTTAGTGTTAATTTTTTCGAAACTTCAGCGCACCAGTATTGTTGACACTTCATTATGTTCTTAGGCACTTGGGCACTTAGGCCCGAATGAAATCATGAGATCTGTTCTGTCATTCTTTCTTTTTTTTTTTGGTTGTTTGTTTGTTTGTATCATCATTTGATTTATTGAATCAAAAAATTTATTTTCATTTGCAAATTTGTATCGAAGCTGATCTGGTAGAATGGCCTCAAGGCTTAATCAACTTTAATCTTAATGGTGGCAGTAAACAGACCTGCCTGACCCCTAGAGAGATTCAAAATGGTTTAAAGCGGGAGAAAACTCCCCTTTATATAATACAGTACTTAGAAAACTGTCTTTACTGCCATATAAATACTTGATTTAGCCTCATGCTCAGACTAAAATAATGGAAACGAATTTTTTTTTGATTTCACTGCTTCTTATACTACCATCTCGAAGTAGCCCAGTTCAGGCCAAAAAACAGTTGGTTATCATGCGGCCATAGCACTCTGAATTGCCTGTAATGATTCGTTTAAGATAATTTTCGAAAAAAATATGGCTCCATATGACACCTCCAGACCTAACAGTTATTTGGCAGATGCTGTGGCTTTCCAACAATTACTTTCGCTTTCTGCGGGATAGAAAAATGAGTTGTACATTGCGATGATGCACAGTCTTGACTACATCTGTAATGCTTACAATCACTTGAAATTTTGTAATCGTAGTCTTGCAAATTTCTTGCACTGTAGTTGGATTGTGACAATCCTTAGCACCTTGTATTGCTCCAAAAGTATCCGCAATTGAATCATAAGATTTGTTTTGTAAATTTTAATTATTTTTACCAATTATTCGGGTATTAAAATACTTTATATTCATAAATTGAAAGCCTCCTAAAAGGAAGACATTTAAAGTCTTGCTAGGTTAGGTTAGGTTAGAGGACGTGTACTTGTCAATTAGGACAAGTACAGTACCCGGAGGTCGAATTGACCCATTGTACAACGTCCTTGTTTCTCACACCACTTATGTTGTGTGTGTTAATTTTATACATGAGTGGTGGGACCTACAGTTTAAAGTCGACTCCGAACGACAGATTTTAGAGAAACTTTTTTCATGGCAATTTTATTTACTCTCAGAGTTGTTGCCAGAAATCTGCTGAGAGGAAGTCGCCGAAGAAATACTTTTTGTATTTTGTCTTGATGTCTGGCCTGGGGCTCGAACCCTGGCTTTACGTCTAATAAACCAACACACTACCTACTAGACTACGGCGACTTCAAAGTCTTGCTAGATCGGCGATTTTGAAAGCACTAAACAGAACACCCGATGGGAGTTGCCAGAGAGGAAAAGTGTTTGCTATGCAACATCTTTTATAGGACAACAGGGTTTTAGATCGTGCTGTTTAGATCTTAAATTATGCGAATCTAATTCTATAATAAATGCAGGCATGACACAACTGATCGCCAGCCTCAATTTTAATCACCACAATGAATCCCCACTATTTGCAATTAAACATCTGCAACGTTTTTAAATTATTTGATTAATTCTTGTAAAAAAAAAAACAAAAAAAATAAACTTTATGCGTCATTGATTGCTAAACAAAAGAAACAAAAAATAAGTATTTTCAATGATTAATTTTTATGAATAAAAAAAACAGAAGAAAAAATAGAAAAAAAAATTCCAATAAATTTGTCAACCCCATTACGAATTTCTAACAGGAAATGTTTCTTTGTTTCTGTGTTTAATGAGAATCATTAACTTCGGAAGGCAGTCATAATGTCAGCTTTAGTTTACAATAAAATGAAGAAAATGATGTCATTGATTCAATAAATTTTAAGAAATTAATCATAAAGAAACTATTTTTTTTAATTTTAAATTTATATGTGTGTGTGTGTGCTTTTCTGCAACATGAAATTGTTAAAAGTTTTTGCAAATATTCATTCATTACTGTTTTCTTTTTGGTAACACAAATACCGTTAGAAGATCGTGCATAAACTTAAAAATTTTAAAGAGAAACTCTTTTTTTTTGGTACTTTTCTAAATTAAGAATAAAAATTCTAAACAAGTCAGTTGGGCCGTTGCTGCTATAGAGCAGCAACAGACCCTAGAAAGGTAGAAAGATTGTCTTCGATACTCGCTTAATACAATGCTCGTACAATTTTTAATGTAGGAAGGCTTTTACTGGTAAGAAGAAACAAATTTTTCTTTCTCCATAGTTATGGTTGTGAAGGAAAACAGTCCAAGAATAAATACTACATAGGTTAGATTATGAAGTCGCCGTAGTCTAGTAGGTAGTGTGTTGGCTCATTTCATCATTACAGAATCTACATGGACTTTGAGTCTACAGTGTCCTGCTAAAAGTTCGTTTTCTAAACTCCAGTTATTCTTGGATAGTCTAATGCATTACTTAGATTAGAGGACGTGTACTTGTCAGTGCCCGGAAGTCGAATTGACTCATTGTACAATGCATTACTCAACCATTTTCTTATTTTAATCTTCCAACAGAAGCTTCCATTATCCCAAATTCATTGTGGTTTAAGTAGAGTTTTTGACTCTCTTCATTTTTCCTTTCATTGAGTATACCTTTACCAAATCTATGACCCCGTAGTCGACGTATTCTAGTAGGTAGTGTGTTGGGTTATTATTATTGTGAGGTCAACCGTGGTTCAACACCTGGCTCAGACATCTTAAACAAAAAGAAATATGAATAAAAAATATTGCTTCGGCGACTATCTCTCAGCAGATTTCTGCCAAAAGCTCTGAGAGTAAATAAAATTGCCATGAAAAGCTTCTCAAAAATCTGTCGTTCGGAGTCGACTTTAAACTGTAGGTCCCGCCACTCAGGTATAAAATTAACACACACAACATAAGTGGTGGTGTGAGAAGCTAGTTCGTAATCGTGACTGAAGTGCTGTAATGACCAATTATGTCTTCTGGGCATCGATCGAACTAAATTTTATGTATCCTCTGGAGATATTTCTTTCCCAAATACATGGTGTACAAATAGTTATGTCCCTAACTGTATGTGTTGACTTATTAGATGTAAGGTCAACCATGGTTCAACACCTGGCTAACGCATCGCAAGCAAATCGAATTATGAAAGGAAAATTATTTCTTCGGCGACTTCCTTTCTGCTGTTTTCTGGCAAAAGCTTTGAGGGTTTAATACTTTAATAAATACTTGCCATGAAAAGTTTCTCAAAATATCTCTCATTCGGTGTCGACTTTAAACTGGGACCTACAGCCACTTATGGATGGAAGTTACACAAACAACATGGGTATTGCAAGAAGCTTGGTCCTAATCCTGAGCTTAACTTGGATTGTAATAACCAAATAAGTAAGTAAGTAAGTATATATCTTAGGCTACCACTTCAACCTCTTTAACCCGTAGCGTCACAACGGGTCGCTATGCGTGCTCAAGTGTGCTTTTGGCCTCAAGGCTATCACTTCAAGAAGATATCTCCCACCACTGCTCAAAAATGTTCTGGCCCCATTAGCAACGTGGAAGCTTTCCTTCCTGCTAAGAGTTCCCATATTACCTGGGGCCCAGCAGAGTGTAACCCTAGTTTTAATGCCCAAAATTTTACGCTAAACGGATTGTCATGACTGCAACGGGGATGTTTGGTGCAGGAAGCACCAGCTGGTGAATTTATAGGTGAACAATGGAAATCTATAAATCATCAATAATTCAACGGAGTAACTAAACTTGTTGCCCTGTCCATAAGTACATATGTATGTGTAAATGTACTTTCAATAAATAAATTAACAAAAACAAAAACAATAATAGTGTCATGTGTATAGGTTGCTATTGTTGTCCATTTGATGAATTGAAAGCTAAATTTTCATATTTTAGGTGAAATTATGTTAAATTTATTAATAAATTACGCCCAAATATGATTAGAAATTTTTGAAAGGCAAAAAAAAAAAGATTTTTTTTAATTATTAATTAGATTCTAATAAAGTCATAAATAATATAAAATAAAATGAAATTAAATTTTATTTTTAAATAATTTTTTTTCTTCTTTATTTATTTATGTAAATTGTTATAACAAATATGTGAGTAATATTGTTGAAATTCATTTTAAACAAAGAATTTTTATGTATTTTTAACGTTTATTACTCGAACGTGATGTGATGATTGAATGAATGCCTGTGCGTTTGTGGCACTACATTTAAGGGGCTGTTGCTACAAAACTTTAAATCAAACAATAGACCATGAGTGTAGTGTAATGCCACATACCTAGCTATTGAGGTATTGCTACAATAGATAGAAGTATTATAACAACAACAACAATAACAATAACATACAATGAATGAATGAATATATCTTAATAATTAATCAAATGCATGTAAAGTGATTATATTTTCGAAATACAACTTAAACATGCGAGAAATCACAATAAAAACAAACGCACCTTAAAAATAAAAAAAAATAAAAATAAAATAAAAAATATAAGCGTATAAGTGTAACTATAGATTGTTGTTGTGTATTAAACAATTTAAATTATAAATTAAATTTAGAAAAAAAAATCGAAAAGAAAATCAAAACTTAACGAAACGGGGACAAATTTCCCAAGATATCCGTCTGTCAACACGCGCTCACACACAATACAACATTCCACTATACTTTCTGGCAGTCAGTTAGTCAGTCATTTAACGATAATCATCAACAATATTTTGATTTTGATTTCAAAACTAAACAAAACAACAACAAAAGCAAAAAAGAAAACAAAAAACAAGAATCGAAATAATCGTTTGGAAATCATTAGACAAACTGAAGAAGAAATAGCAATCAAAGACTGTGTCTCAAGAAATCGTTTAGAGACACATGCCCCATACCCCATGCCGCACATGCTGCATGCCAAAATAATTATAATCACGTATGAATACTGGTTGCTTACATACATACTGAGTATGTACATGCATACATATGTATGCATGAGTATCTAAACAAGCCGGGCACCATTCAAATCCAATTCCACTTAAGCTGAACTCTATTATTGTTTTGCGATTAAAGAAAAACGCGTTTTCTTTTTCGTTTTTTTTTTTTCTTTTTAATGAATAAGTTTTTAAGCACAGACTTGCATACATAAATTATAATGAAATTGAAGAAGAATTTTCGTTTTTTATTTCATATTTCTCTTCTCTATTAATTGAAGCATAATTTTAATGCAAAGTGTGGATCTGTTTACTTCGCTTTAATTCAACAGAAAATTTAAGGAATTTGACCGATTTATGGCATGATTATGCCAGAATTTTTTTTAAATAAAAATTCTTTGAACAGCAATTAAAAAATTTAAAAAAAAAATGCAACAATGGAAGGAATTTTTAAATAAATCTACATACACATGCATACATGACATACGAACACTTTTCCTTAATTTTAGTTTTAATTTCGCTTTCAATAGGATTTTATTTCTTAAGAAATCTGTTCTTGTCTTCCTTATCAAGTAACAGGTGTGGAGTATTATTGGCACATCTTTCCAATAGCCTCTGCGCGCTTTCACTAATTGGTCACACCAATCGATGACAGGACTTCCTCGTTTTAGTACTTCCAACGCAGACAAACAAGATATTCCTCTACGATGACTAACGCTAATATGCTGCATCAAATACCCGTCTAGCCAAAGATTCCCCAGCCATCCGAGCGACTTGGCCGATCCAGGGCATCCGCTCAATGTTAATACACTGCACAAGGTCCATGACTATGCACATTCGCCTTCTGCAGAACGCTCTCCATGACAAAGTTGAAGAGGTCTTATAATATGGGAACGCCTTGTATTAGACCTCGCATGGAGCATACCACCAGGTGAACCAAACTGATTGCATTGCTTTATAAATAAATGCCTACGGATAAACCAACACATCTTCTGAAACTGTCGAACATCAAACTGAGGAGCAGAGCCAATTATCAGTAAATTGAAGACTAAGGTTGACAGCAAATGGTAAAACCAGGAAGATTATTAAATGGTACCCGCAGGGTAGTGGGTAGGCAGAGTGACCTGTACAAACGGCAACTAGTTAATGAGCTGCCAAATGCCTGGCTGAACTAAAATGTATTTAAGAAATGCACTGAAGACTGAAACTGTTAAAGGATGCTAGTCATGGAGAAGTCGTTGTAGTCTAGTAGGTAGTGTTGTGTTATTAGAAGTGAGGCTACCCAGTCCTGACCTCTCGAACATAACAAAATACGAAACAAAACAAAAATATTTCTTCGGCGTCCTCTTCTCAGCAGTCTTCTGGTAAAAACTCTCAGAATAGAATAAAATTGCCATGAAAAGTTTCTCCAGGCTGTAGGTGCTGCCACTTATGGATGAAATTAACACCCACAACATGAGTGGTATGAAAAGGTAGGTCGTAAACCTGACTAAAGTGTTGTAATGACCAATTAAGAAAGTAAGACAGGCAGGAATATAAAAGAATTGAATCGAAAGGACTAAAAAGCTATATATGTTGTCGGGCTGCAATACGAAACTTTATTTGTATGGGAAAAAGAGACTCGTTTCTTCTTTTTATATCGCATTAAATAATAGGCCGTGTAATTGAAAATATAAACAAATTATAATTTTTAATGACCTTAGAAATATTTCCTTCCATTATTTTTCGCATGATTTTTAATGTCTTCTTTTCTTTCCCAGAGAGAGAAAACAAAAAATATTCGAATCTATTCGATTTTATTTTATTTTTAGTTTGTCCTCAATTAGTTGATTAACACTCGTATAAGCTATTAATTTGTTTACAACAGCAACAACAATAAACAATAGAAACAATAAAAAAAAAAAGAAAATGCTTTTGCTGTGTTGCAAGTAATATCTCCGCTATTGACAACAATAATGTCAGCCAAATAGCTGGCTACTGGGTTTTGTTTAGAATTTCATCAGTTGGTTGGTTGGTTGGTTGGTTGGTGGTGGTATTGTCATGCTGATTATTTTTTATTTTGATTGTTGTTGCTGTTGGTGTTGCTACTGTACTAGTATTGTTTTCGTTGTTGCCATATGTCATTGTCATTAATTAAGTTTTCAATTTGAAATTCTTTTATTTCAATATAAAATTTCTTCGTATCGCATCGCCTCGCCTCGCCTTGCTAAGCTAAGCTAAACCAAGCCAAACCAAGCTATTATTAGAAACGAATAAGTGAGTGAGTGAGTGAAGGAGTGAATGTGGCATTTAGTGGGTTTTATCGTCTACAGAATTATTATGTCATACTTACACACTGTAAAACAGAAATTAAATTTTCTCCCTCCCCCTTTTTTTTGTCATGTAATTTTCCTATATTTTCATAGAATTTTTTCATTGAAATTAATACGTTTTGTAACACTTGACTTAATGCTGCCGCAGCCTACTATGACGCTTACGGCTGCTTATGCTGCACCGTCATCATTATCATCAGCATTCAGTGGTGGTGGCGGCATTGTAAAATTCATCATCGACATCGTAAACATCATGGTTAAATAATTATGCTTGTATTTTGTTGTTGTTACAACATTTTGTAACGGTAATTAATTTAAGTTTTTATCAACGAACTAAAAACCAAAAACCCTGACTAACTAACTAACTGACTGACAGGCTGAGCCGGAGAGTCGATTTGTCCCCTTGAATTTTAAGTGAACAATTCAAGTTTATTGTTGCTGTTGCAACAACAACATTTGTGTCACATACAACTTTATGCGTCCGGCCCAGGCTATGTATGTTATGTAAAAAGCATGGAAATTAAGTTGAACTAAATACACTTTATTTGTGGTCTTCCTCCATTCCACTCCCCCCTTACCCTTACAATTTTTCTTTTCTCATATCAGCAGCAGCATCCGTAATTAACCCACATTTTCTTTTATTTTTCGGGTTCTTTTCTGTTCAGCCACACAACACAACAAAAGCTCTTGTTTTCCTGCATTTCTTTTTTTTTGTATTCATTGATGTTGTAGTTGTTGTTGTTTTGTAATTAAAATGAAAATGTTTGTTTTCCGATTTGTATGGCAGTTGCATGCATACATTAACGAGTGCAACGAGTGTGTGGCATGAGTAAAACCACCACTTTGTAAGAGCAGCTCCAGCGTAAAATTTGTACACAAAAAAGATTAAAAATCCCCCATAAACATCCAAATAATCAACAGTTACAATAAGGAATGCAATGCAGAGACGTTAATACCGAAAGAAAATAAGTCGTCAATTAATTATCATGAATTCATATGAATTTCTTCGTGAATTATGGTGAAAAATCTAGTGGAAGAACTCTATTCAAATCAATAAATTTCCCAGTAAGTTGAACTGAAGTCGCCGTAGTCTAGTAGGTAGTGTTGTTGTTGGCTTATTACACGCAAGGCCACGGTTGACACCCTAGGTCAGACATCAAAGCAAAGGTATAGAAAAAATATTTCTTCGGAAACTTCCTCTTAGCAGTCTTCTGGCAAATATTTTGATAGGAAAAGTTTCTCAAAAAAAAACTGTTGTTCGGAATCGTATTTAAACTGTAGTTCCGGCCACTCATGTATAAAATTAACACCCACTACATGGGTTATCCGTGAATAGTGGGACGTACAGTTTAAAGTCGACTTTTGAAAAACTTTTCATGGCAATTTCACTTTACTCTTGGAGCTTTTGCCAAAAGACTGCTGGGAGAAAGTTGCCGAAAGAAATATTTTTTTCAGATTTTGTTATGCTCGAGAAGTCTGGGCTGTGAATTGAACCATGGCTACCTATTAGCCTGATTTTGTAGACATTAAAAACAGTCTTAAAGAAACTTCTGAATAAACTGGAAACAGTTGTTGGTTAATTTGACAAACAGTATATAACAAAAGTAGGCCAACGTTAAAATTGTTTTGAACAAATTTTTTATGACTTTTTAATGTAATTTCCACTCTAGAGTTTTGACCTTAAAGGCGCCTATTTTTTTGTTTTGTTTTTTTTTTGTTTTTTTTTTTTTGGGTGTCTTAATGGTACTTTTAACCAAAAATGTACAAAAAAATTTAAGTGTTTAAAAATTTGTCATGCTTAGTCATGGTCGAATTGTTAATTGAGTCTATTAAATTCTAATCAATTAAATTATGCTTTAAAATTTATTTTTTTTTGTTTTTTTTGGTTGTTGAGAAATTGAAAAAATAACGAAATAATAGCAACTCTTTGTGTAGCCCCACACACATGCAGTCATTTTTTTTTTTGCTCTTCTTCTTCTTTTTCTAATTTGAATGTATTATACAATATCACACAATCATAATGACTACAATTAAATTTTTAAAACCCCTATTCTTTTAGGCAATAATGATAAAAGAAGAAAATATTTTGAAAAAGCAGCAAACGATTGACCACATGAATGAGGAGCAACAACTCTTACGCACTAAAAAAAAGCAATAAAAACAACATCGTTTTGAAATTTAGAAGACCTTTGGAGGAGAAAAAAATTGCTCTTGATATTAACCAACCAACCAAGCAAGCATCCAACAATTCATTCATTTGTCTGGCCATACGAGTGCATACCTGCAGTGTATCATCATATCCATATCCATGCCTTAGCTATCTAACGAACCAACCAACCAGCCAACCAACCAACCAACCAGCCATCGAACCCTCCCTCCATCCATCTATTCATCTGTCTATTGTTAAATTCATAAAAAAAAGAGGAAGAAGAAGAAGAAGGAAAATATAAAAGAAATTAACGAACGTAGAGTACGACGCTGTGTAGGCGTTTTGTATTTCAAACATGTTCCAGTTGTTGTACCTTTTTTGCTCTCTTCTTCTTTTCTTCTCATATCGGTTTACGAATTGAGCAGTTACAATGACATTCAAACAGGGCAGAGGTATTATTCGTTTTTTTTCGTTTTTTTTTTGTTCTTCTTAACAGTCCATAAAGTTTATCACACCTTGAAGAAACAAGCTTGGAACGGATAAACCCAAGACAGAGAGAACAACAAAATCGAAAACGACAACAACAACAACACTAAAAACAAAGTGACTCAAAATAAACCAAAGTGAAGTGCATTATTACAGGGCAAAAGCATGACCATTTTCAAGTTATTACTGCAATATACGACTGCTACGAAAGCTGCTGGGGTCTTGCGATTCAACAGCAACAACAACGAAAAAAGCTACAAAATGTTCGTACTTCTCTGCATCTGGTTTTATTGCATCTTTAAAACGAATGCAAACTGGTTAATGGCAGATTTTTTGAAAAATAAAAACGAAAAACCGACCAAAAAATTTTTGAATCATAAAAAATTTCTGTGACTCTTATATTGAATGTTTTGCAAAGCATGCAAATACTGAGAGATAGAGAGAGGGGGGCCCATGTGGTGGGACATGGGTAAAATTACGAGTGAAGTAGTTGCAAGAAAAATTTGCTTAAAGTCTAACAACAGATTTAAAGAATTGCAGTATTTTTGTTTTTATACAGGGCTTGGCCCACAAACTATGGATTATTGGAGAATTGGAAAATTGATAGTTCAGTCTTGGTTCAGTTAAAAGAGTTAAAACAGTTAAACGCTGATATTGTCAGCTATTTCTGGTATAATTCCTATGTATTATTAAGAGTACCAGATCGCCTACTGATTTATAGACTATTTATGATGGTGCGGTCTGAATCGAATTGCTTGCTTCGAAGATCTGCTGCATGTTGTATTGCTCATGTTTTCTGTGTTAATTTTACTTATGGGTGGCAGAACCTACAGTTTAATGTCGACTCCGAACGACAAATTTTTGAGAAAGTTTTCATGGCAATTTTTGTTTTATTCTCAGAGCTTTTATTCAGAAAAGAAAGAAAATTTTTTTTCATATTACGTTTTGTCAACCCCTGGAAGACAGAACCACGGCCTTTCGTCCATTAAACTGACACATTACCTACTAGACTATGGCTACTACTTCATTACTTAGTAAAAAAGCATAGGAATGCCAGCACATTTGATTGTAATTTCTTGGTAAGAATATCGATGTACTCAACAGTTGACAGCATAGCAAAATAATCCAATTGCCGCTCCATAGACCAGACAGTAGGTATGCTCACTCCCTGTAAACGGTTTCCCGTTGCGCTCCATTAAATGGAATTGCGTTTATTTAGGCTGTTTGAGGCATTTAAAACTCGTCGCTATTTTTTTGATCACACCCTGTAGAATTTCTTCTTTTATTAAAATGTTGCACACACAAAAAATAATAAATTTGCATACGAGTACATTGTTAAGCCAATGCACTGACACACATCCATACCCTAACACATACCATAGAGAATAATCGATGGAAGTGTGTATTTGTGTCTCCATACAAGAGTATTTTAAATTGATTTGTTCGTCAGAAATTGTACGAACGTATTCCATTTGATAAAGAATTTGCGCTTGTGCAAATGTTTTATGAACATTTTTATGTTTGGTTTTATTTCTTTTTTTTGGTTTTTAGATAGATTTTTTTTTGGTTTTATTATGGTAATAAATACACCATTTCCTTTGTAAATATTTTATGTTTGTTTAACGGTATATTAGATATCGAAATTAATGTAGTTTCAACGAATAAAATTCAAAAGAAGGTACATATGTATTTAAAATATTACTTTTCATTGGTGCAAACATTGGTGCCAGGATAGTATGTATATAGGGAAACGATGATATTTTAGTTGCAACATAAAGAAGAGCTGAAAACACTTGTTTACTCTTAATGTTCGTGAAACATTTGTATTGTGATTAACAATAAGTAAAGTTCTCTCTACAGAAATGAGAAAGCTTTGCTCTTAAATCAATCATACGGCAGTTTAATCAATCATATCCTTTGAATAGTACAAAGAAACATGACTAGCGGTTTTACAATCATAGAAATGCGATGAAATTGAATAATTTTTGAAAAGCATTAATACGTGTAATACATATGGGCTTAAAACCAAAGATGGATTATGCACCATTATACATACATTAACTTTAAAGCCTGGTTTAAGGACACACAAGTTTATGCTGAGTGTTTAATGGGTTCTTACAACCTGGCCATACGATTAATTCAGAGCTCTACAGCTTCCAACTCAACGAATTAATTCTGACTGGCCACTGTGACAATGCTAGACTACACACATCTCTTTGGGAAATTTTGATGCAATCTGTGCCTAAAATTGCCTCCAAAAATAAAGTTACTTTTTTGTTGGTGCTTTATTCTTGTTGTTGTTATAAATTAAAATAAACAAACAAGAACACTTTGCATCATAAGTATTTACAAAGCAAAAAAAGAGAAGTAGGGAGAGAGAGAAGAGAGAGATTTTTGTCATGGCATTTATGAAAGGCATATTTTGACAAAAATTTTGTGACTAAAAACCGAAATTTGTTATAAAAACAAAATTAACACACATCAGCAATAACTAAATATTTACACACACACATGCACTCTTAAAATATCGACAAAAATAAATTACATGCACTGCACATGTATGTGTGTGAGTGTTTGTAAGCATGTAAATAATATTGCATTGCAGGCACAACATTCATAAACATGCAAAACATGTTGTTGGTTTTATTTTCAAAATAACAACAGTGTATACAAAATACTTACACACTTATCATATACACACACAGTTACTCAGGCATTAAAGTCATTAAAAATTAAAAAAAAAACAAAAATATTAAAAAGAATAAAAGAAAAACAAAAAAAGAAAGAAGACGGTCATATAATAATGATGTTGAGTATGAATATACGATCATCATTATCATCATTTACATACATCATCATTATAATGATGATGTGAGAGTCACTTTCAATGGTGCGGCTTATTAGTCATTCCATACAGCAAACGCACCCAATACTTAAAGAAATACAACGAAAACTACAAACAACCACAGGCACTCACACACTTTACACAAATAAAAATGAACTCTACTCTACACATGCTAAATGACACTCGTAAAACAAGTAAAAACAAATAGAAAAATTAAATGAATAACAATAATAACAACACAATAACAACAATACAAGAGCAGAGCAAAAATACTACAAAATACACGCAAATACATATACATACACATGAACGTCTTTTATCTTCTGCTATAAAGGCTTTTTATGAAAGCATATAAAAACAATAACAAAATTTAAGAATTATAAACTCTCCTATGCCTGCCTGCAAATGCATGCATATTTTAACACTCATATGAATACAAAACAAAACGCATACATTTTGGTTCGTAGTACGAGTACTTTTAAAATGGTGAGTGCAAGCAAGAGTATTGTATTGTAGGAGAGTTTAAGCAATTTTTGTTTTGTTTTTGGTGCCATATTTTGTTGTATTTTTAGCGTTGGTGGTTGGTTTTCTTTAACACACATTAATATTTGTTAGTTTCTATAGTACTGCTGTTAATGTGTTTTTGGGTTTGTGTGTGCGTGCATCAGTGTGTATGTAAAAACTAATAGCGGCATCTGTTATTGTTGTTTGTAGCATTAGACAACTTCGTTGTAACATAATATCTGCTACCCAACGATCACGTAGCTAAGAAATATGTTGGCACTCCAACGCCACCAACACCACACTTCTGCTGCTGCTGCTGCTGCCGCTACTACGATTAACTTTAACACGAAAAAATTCCTCATGTTCTTGTTGCTTGATTTTCTCAATGTTTAACACAAAAAAAAATGAAAAAAAGGAAAAAAAAAACATCGAGGAATGAACAAAAATTGACTTGAAATTCAGCGAAGCATGTCTTCCGTCGTCGTTAGGGCAAAACGTTAGCAATTTTTGTTGTGCGATAGAAAATTGAACTTTTTTTATGGATTTACATACACTTGCATACAAATTTAAAATAAAATAATACACACACACGCACACATGATACAACACCATTTCCTAACATTTCTGAAGGCTGTTAAATAAAAGCCATGAAAAAATAAGTAAAATTTTTAACACTTCTTCTTCTTTTTTATAAATAAAATTCAAATTCACTAAGCCTTTGTAAATAAGCCTCCAATTACAAAAAAATAAAAGAAATTATTAAATATGGAGAATAAATTTACCCTCAATGACAAACTTAAACGAAATTTATTGATAAGGTATGATACTGCATGGTAAGCAGTGGCAATACAACTGTGAACAACTATCACACTCGAGTGAATTTCTAAGGGTCTATAACGGTGTGTTTAATTTAAAAATTATGAAAAAAACATGCTATGTGGGATTTACTGTTGATATGTTCTTACTTCTGCAAGCCTTACACTTGGAAGACATGCTGTAAAATGCAAAGGTAGAGTGAACCCTAAAGTTTGCCTCATAAACTCCTCAAACTTAAATTGACTTAATTGATCATTATAACTCTTTAGTCAGGATTACAACCTAGCTTCTCACACCACTCAAGTTGTATGTGCTAACTTTTATACATGAGTGGTGAGACCTAAAGTTTAAAGTCGATTCCACAAGACAGTGGGACGCTTTTCATGGCAAGTATTTATTTAGAAATAGATACGCCACAATATAAGATTTTGAATATCGATTATCAATTGATTGCCTTCTTTCTATGAGAGCGGCTATCGGGATATGAGTAAAAGCTACGAGTATACGTATGAATTTGTAGGTGCGACAGACAACAGCGAATGCAGCATACGAAGAGATACCAACGGAGGTATCATGGGTATACTTTCTATGTTATAACCCAGCTTTTTGTTCCATGCGATTTCAAATTTTATGGATGCAACTCTATCGGACATTACTTATCTAAGAGGATTTAATTGCAACAGTTTGGATCAAGAGTATGTCAATAAACGCTTGATGCTTGATCATCGTATCAACCTGCCTACACCGCATATACACATGAATTGGATTTCGAATTGAATCTCAAGGAACAGCAAATTTATTCAAATTCTCATACATACCCTGATAAGGAAGCTTTTTTCTTGTTTTTGTTTTGTATTTCTCATTAATTTACCTGAAAATAAAAAGGAAAATTGGAAAGTTAAAAATAAAAGAACAATTTATGCTTTTTTTAATAGTAAAACTTTTCATTGTATGTGTGGGTAATTATTTATTTTTTAATTGATTTTCTTTATAAACGATTTGTGATTTCCTTTAAAAAAAATTTACTCCCCTTTTTATGCTTCTTTTACTCTTTTGAATATAACTTGGAATTTCCAATTAATAAGTCTTGAGCCGCCCTTGCCCCCCCTTACTTTATTAATATTTTTTTAATTATTTTCAACGAACTTATTTGCCTTCTTCTTGGCAGCCATAATTCTGTTTACTGTTGTCCCCCTTTTGTTAGTAAATCTCGGGGGTAATAGAAAACGATGAAAAGAAAGGAATAAAAATATACTCCCTTATGAGGTAAAAGTTTTCAATAAAATTAAAATGGTTTTGGCCAAATTACTTTGACATCCCCAAGCCTCCCAAGGCTACTGAGAGAAACCGAGAAGCGAGCTTGCCAAGCTTTCTTCTGTAACCAACTCAACGATAAGACGAAACAGCAACGACAACAATTATTTGCAAGAAATTTGAACAAG
Organism: Sarcophaga subvicina; assembly: GCA_936449025.2. Classification (NCBI taxonomy): domain Eukaryota; kingdom Metazoa; phylum Arthropoda; class Insecta; order Diptera; family Sarcophagidae; genus Sarcophaga; species Sarcophaga subvicina. The sequence continues at coordinate 2,444,263 of OW388084.2, forward strand.
ACTTCCGGAAACATAAAAACAAGAAAAAAAAACGCAGGAAATATTAACAATGAAGTCGTCTCTAATAAATTTTGAGAAAGAAGACGAAAAACAACAAGTCGGCATAAATGGTTAGAGGGAGAGAGAGAGAGTGAAAGAGTTGGATGGGCGGATGGTGTTAATGGTTAGGAACATTCTACAGTGTTAAGCAGGAGGCAGGAGCAGCATTGTGTATATTTTTAATTGTGCTTCAAAGACTATGGCTGAGTTTCTCTGTACTTTACTCATCATTATCATCAAATGACTGTCATCATAATTCTTATCACTCTCTTCTAAACTCATCATCTTATTTTATTGCAGATGAATAATAATTACATTTCCAAACCCATCTCCCCTCCTTACTCTTACTGTTACTGGTACAGCCTCGCTTTTTCATTTGGATGGTGTTGCATGAGCCTTAAATGGTAAAACTTTTTATATGCGATGATCATGATGATGACGATGCTGATGATGATGATGATGATGAACATGAAAGGCACAACTTTAACTATTTCATTGCAAAACAAATTATTTTTCCGTTAACGTACTTGTTGTTTGTATAAGCATATCGACTAGTGCCTGCTTGCCTGCACACGCTGCTTGCCAGCCTTAACGTCTATTTGGTTGGGCATTAAAGTGTGTCATGGCTGTTGAGGAAAAGTTGAGGCATCATCACTGAAAAAGTTGATGTTTTAAGGACTTTCTTTATCCGCTTTTCTGTCACAAACACATTAAAAAATTGACAATTTTATTATCAACTGCATTTAGCAGCCAAAAAGGAAATTAACAATTTATAACGAGACTCGGGTAAACAGTTTAAAAATGTTGTCACAATAATTAAATGGAAATGGAAATGGAAAGTTTCCAAATTCTTCTATGCTTGTATGTATGCTGTGCTGTAGGGTGATTGGTTGGTTGTGTAGGGTGGTGCCATACAAAATAAAATAAAATCAAATAAAAAGTTTTAACAAAAACTGTAAACAATTAGAAATAAATTGAATTTTTTTTCTTCTTCTTAATTTAAATTAATCAAAATGAAATGGTTTTTCGTCAATGATTTGCATTTTCTATAGAAAGATTGAATTTAATTTTATTTCTTTTATTTTAATCATAGAATAGGAATATGAAACCATTGAGTCCTTATGAAAATTAAACAGGGTTCTCTGGCACTAAATGGTTCTGATGCAATTGTATCAGGCCATCGATTGTGTCAAACGAACATGTTTATTTCATAGGTTCGATCAATCAGTTCTAACAGGGGATCAGAGATCAGCAATGAGTATTCAAAAAGATAAGTAGTATCGAATCATACTCATAATTTATGATACTTATACGCAATCATACTTATTTTAGTATCATCGAATCTGTACTCATATTCAAAGTTTGAAGTACTCATCATATTCATACTTAACAACACGTATGATGTTGTTGATTACGACTCTCCATAGCTCAACATTTACAGGAATCACAAAATAAGTATGAATCGCCTACGAACACTAAAATACTCACTAGAAGGTTATGTGTTTGTTCTGCCTGCTGCTCTGTCTTTTCTGCTTATGTTGTAAATGCAACAATACTTATAATTTTGTTGTAAAATATAAGTAATTTTCTAAAGTTATGAATCTAAATGAGTAAGCTTATGAATCGAACATATTTCGAATGGTATGAGTTTGATGTCAACGTTGTACGCATACTCACTGCAACATGTTCTTATAAATCAACGTTGTGGTGAGTATGAATGAATCAGAGTACATAGTTAAATTTCAATATTGTTGACTCACTTATATTCAAAATTTCATGATTGCTTATGAGTAGCGAAAAAACGATTCATTCATCAAGCATTTCATAGAGGGAAGTATCCCGAGTCCGAGCAATCCTTCTAGTAGAGAGTTCATTGAAAGCTGATAGTGTGAGTTCAAAAACCTCCATCTCCTTATGACAAGAGGCGGGCACTGACAGTGACACATGAAGTGAAAGACAGTATCTTTCTCCTCCTCAGACACACAGCATATGCAGGAGTTATTTGGCGGAATGCAAAGTCTTTTGTCATGCCTACCATAAGGATAAAGGACCATTGTGCGATGAAGAGCCATGCAAGGACAGAGGTCCTGTTCATGCCCATACTGAACCAACAGTGTCTAGCAATATTGCATGCGTTCCTCCTACCGCCAACGAGATTGAGCTTTGCCGTAAAACGAGTGAACAATATCCGAAGTAACTGAGGCAATCGGAATACCTATGCCCTGTAACATGTTGGAGATTGCAAGCTCAATACAATACAATTTCCAATAATATCCCTAGATTCCAGAACTCATATAAGTGTTACCTGTGTTTGCAAACGATCCGAAATTCCTCTGAGAAAAACTAGTAGATATTGCATTGGCTTAAGAGACCAAACCGAAATATTTCTTTCGGTGACTTGCTCTCAGCAGTTTTTTGGCACAAAACACTGAGAGTAACATGAAATTGGCAAGTAAATTAACAAAAATAAAGCAATCTGTCGGTCGGAGGCGACTTTAAACGGTAGGTACCTTTAGTCATGCATAAAATTAACACACGGAACATTAGTGGTGGTGTGAGAAGCTATGTTTTAATCCTGCCTAAAGGGTTGTAATGATGAATTAGGTAAGTAAGTAAGTAAATATGAGTGCCATATTGAGTTATTACTCCAAAGCTTGTAGGCTAATGTAGTCACTGGATTTGTCTTCCAACGATTATTAATTGTTTCCAAACCTTTAAGATCATAAATATCTACATATCTGGAAAATAATAAAGGTAAACTAAAATCGATGACATTAAATCCCCGCAATTCCCAAAAAAAGTTTTAAAATCTCCAAAAATCGTATTGAAACGAATTATTTTTCTTTCAACTAAATTAAGAGATATTTTTCGATTACTTTTCAATATTTTTCAACATTTTATTTTTATATTTAAAGGGTTTTCATTTTCTTTACATTGCCTTAAACTAAAAAACAAGAAACTCTCGTTCATAATATAAAAGAAAAAATTCATGTTTGTTTTCCTTTTCAAAAAAAAAACAATGAAAAGTTATGCATCAAATCATAACAAAGTTTTTGACAAAAAATAGTTGAACAAATAAATTGTTTTACCCTGCAAAAGTATGCAAATATTTGCATTTATTATTACTTTTTGTAATAATTTCATTGCTTTTTGCTCTCCTCTTTTTCTTTGTGCCCCCCACCATCTGATATTAACAAAGTTTTGTGGTTGCCATGAATGAATGAATCGAACAAACGATGGAAGGCAGAAAAGTTGAAATGAGGAACTCAATTTCAATTTCATATTCAATAAGTTTATGGGTTCATAACACACACAAAGAGAAAAAAGTTGAATTTACTTGATTAACCCAGTTTATTGACTTGCCATGCCACGTATACACAACACAGAAGGGAAATTCATAACCCATCTACCATTTATACTCGCCCGCCTGCCCGCCAGCATTTTTCTTTTATTGATTAAGATTTCCCAGAAAATTAGTATAACTTTGGATAAGTATTAGTAGAGATTGATTTTCCAATTTAGTTGCAAGCTTTAGAAAATATTTTTTTTTCTTATGCTTACAATTCAATTAAATTCACACCACAAAGTATGATTGACTCACCGAATCGCTTATACGGCAGGAGAAGTATTTCAAACATTTTATAGTTTCGGCCATAAAAGCGAAATTGGAAACAATTTTTGTGGTTATTTTATGGAAAGAAAAACTGCATTGGAAAACTAATTTATTTTAATGGAAAATCAAAATCGAAAAAGAAAACAAACGTATGAATTTGAGTTATTTAAACAGTGTAGAGCAAAAAACACTGCAACCCACCATATAAACAAAGCTAATGCCCTAAACGAATGTGACAGAACGCTACAAAAGATTGATAAATACAACAGAATATCATCAATTAATATTTCTCTTATATTTTCAATCTCGCATTAATACATTTAGTCGGAAATTCTACGTATCAGAGATCAGCAATGAATCGTTTTTTCCCTTCTCATAAGCACTCATGAAATTTTGAATATAAATGAGTTAAAAATATTGAACTTTAACTACTCAGACTCACAACGTTGATTTATAAGTACAGGTTGCAATGGGTATGCGTACAACCTTGACATCAAACTCATACCATTCTAAATATGTTTGATTCATAAGCCTACTTATTTAGATTCATAACTTTAGAAAAATACTTATAAATGATTCGAGTGACTCGAATAATTCATCAAAATTTACAGTCTTGGTTGTTGTTGCATTTCGCAAAAAAAGAAAAAGGACCATAAGCAAAAAGGACTGACCTTCTAGTGAGTATTTTAGTGTTCGTACGCGTTTCATACCTATTTTGTGCTTCGTGTATATGTTGAGTGATGGAAAGTCGAAATCAGCAACATCATAAGTGTTGTTAAGTATGAATATGATGAGTACTTCAAACTTTGAATATGAGTAGAGGAGGTTTCATGATATTAAAATAAGTATGAATGCGTGCGATTCAATTCTATTCATCTTTTTGAATACTCATTGCTGACCTCTGGTTAGTGTCACCACGATGGCACATCGCACGGTGCTGTAAACAAGGGTGTATACAATTCGTCTGCTAATGCTTCCACGTACAATGATGCAACCTAATGATAAGCAAATATAACGAATATCATGAGTTTATTTTAGGTTGGAGTCCGAAGACTATCACTCACTTATGAAAATGGTAAAGAGTGCAATGTCACATCGAGCTTGTATTTGGGTATACACCACAACCATCACATTGAAATTAGCCTCCGGTTAGTTGATTCTGCTACCATTTGAACACCCAAATGGTTCGAAATTGATTACATGCATACATACATACATACATAACTGGCCATTACAATCCTTCAGTCAGGATTATGACCTAGTTTCTGACACCACTTATGTTGTGTGTGTTAATTTTATACATGAGTGGCGGGACCTACAGTTTAAAGTCGACTCCGAACAACAGATTTTTTTGAGAAACTTTTCCATGGCAATTTTATTTTACTCTCAGAGTTTTCGCCAGAAATCTGCCGAAGAAATATTTTTTTTGCATATTTTATTTTGATGTCTGTCCTGGGGTTTGAACCGTGGCCCTCATGTCTAATAAGCCAATGGCGAATTCTCTGAGTTTTAGTCTCAGATAAAAAAAATTAAAAATTCATAAATTTGCTAAAAACTACTTTGAATTGATGACTCGATCTGATTAACATTACCAAATAGATTCGGTTGCGTTAATTGTTAAATTATTTCTTAAAATGATTAACGGCTAATTTAAAGAATTATTTATAGATTGCATGTGTCATTAGTGGTATTTTCACTTTGAAAACTCTTCTTTTAATGAATCATTCATTCGATTTGATTAATTTTATTTAAATTTCATGCAAATTAATAATGAATAATAAAAATCTATTTTACGACCGTGTGTGTTGTCATATGATTTCAACAATAACTGTTAAGTTTTTTCATTTATTTATTTATTATTATTGTTATTATTTTAATATTTATAAAAAATAACAAAAAAAAAACAACAAAAAATTCAAAGAAAATAATATGATTCGTAAACAAAAAAAGTTTTTTAATTTTTTTTTGCATTAAAATAAATAAAAAAAACCATACGAGTGTGTAAAACATATGTATGTATGTACGCAAAAAAACGAAAGCAGTGTGATAAGAATTTAAAGCAGATACAAAAATTAATAATATTTTATGGGAAATTAAATAAATTTACTCTGATACGCGTCTTGTTATTGTACTACAATTCATGTGAATGTGAATCAATATTTAATAAAAAAAAAGATTTAAATGCTTGACTCTGTTTATTAACGATACTCGTATTCCCAGAATAATGTTAAGCAAATAGGCCAGCGCAATGTAAATGCCAAAGGAAATGCCTATTGATTGAGATGACGATGACACTTTTTTCAAAAGGTGATTTTGCTTTATAATCTGAATCATCATATAAATAGGAACTTTGGATCATCATTTAATACTCTACACTACAACTGCGTATACCTACATATCAGAGATCTGCAATGAGTATTCAAAAAGATGAGTAGAATCGAATCATACTCATAATTTCTGATACTTAATGCACATTCATACTTATTTCAATATCATGGAACCTCTACTCATATTCAAAGTTTGAATTACTCATTATATTCAAACTTAACAACACGTATGATGTTATTGATTACGACTCTCCATAACTCAACATATTGTCAAGAAGCGCACAATAAATATGATTTGCATACGAACATTAAAATACTCACTAAAAGTGAATCTGAGTAGGCTTATGAATCCAACATATTTCGAATGGTATGAGTTTGATGTCAACGTTGTACGCATACTCATTGCAACGTGTACTTACAAATCAACGTTGTAGTGAGTACGAATGAATCAGAGTACATAGTTCAATTTCAATATTAATGACTCACTTATATTCAAAATTTCATGAGTACTTCTGAGTAGAGAAAAAACGATTCATTGCTGATCTCTGCTGTGTGTACCCTTACATATGAACAGTGTGCTAGGGCGGTACAAAAACTATATTCAAAATTAACAAAGAAAATGTAGTAAATTTGGGAACAAATTTTTTTTCTTCAATAATAAGCAAATCATGCGTGATCGCTGTAGTCCAGAAAAGAATTTGTTGACTTCGTACACAAGAGCTCCGAGTTCAAATAACAGCTCTGTCATATTGAAAAAGAAAATGCCCTTTTCTCAGCAGACTTCTAGCAAATGTTGTAAAGGTAACCAAAAGAAAATCTCAATTTTTTTCTGTATTTCATAAGAATTCTTGAACACTTTCGTGGCACACTCCGGATATTTATAGAGCCAATCATAGAGCAAATATGATTCCTCTTGCCTCTGTTAAACTATCAATTAGGCAAACGACGCCAAGGATACTGAGAGAGCTTGTTTTACTTTTAGACTCATCTGGCCTAATCTAGTAGGACTAGACTAGTTCTATGTAACCTTACGGACATATCTCTCATTGCGTTATAGTTTAGTTATTCGACTGTCCCGAAGAGGGAGTTAAGATTGCCTGCTTTATATCCGAATGTTAGTCTCTAGCTATACGCAGACTTCTCTCATTTGTGGTAACCTTTCTCGATAATCCAACAAAATCAGAGCTACTGGTAATCTCATTGTTCTTTGGATTGATTAAACTTTCAGTTTGATTTTCAGCTTTATTTTAAGACATAGACTTCCCGAGACTGGTAAAACTGAAGCATCGTTTCACGGGAGCTACCACAAAGAATCGCTTTTAATGCTCAAGTGCATAAGATATCAACAAAGCTGCGCCACGCCCTTCTATTCTATTCTATTCGAACAAAGGAACAGTCTGTAATAGAAAATAACAGAGCTCGGCCTTAGTATGGGTAAAAAGCTCTTAATTTTCACTTGAAGGAATTTTTTGTTAAAGCCCTCAAATATATTTCCATTTTTATTTTTGTATTCAAAAGAATAAAAACTAAGAAAAATTTTTTTTCGAAGCCATTATAAAACACCTGTTAGCCTTAAAGCCAAATAAAAATATGCCAAAATCATAGTCTTTTTGCTGATGATGATTCTTATCAAAAAAAAGCATTCTTTTCATGGGGGGTTCTAGAAGAGAAGAAAAGACAAAAAAAAACTGATTTTCAACCTTGACCAACTTTTTTTTACAGCATTTGGCAGAAAATTTAAAACAAAACGCCGTAGTAATGGATAATAAAAAATTCTTTATTAAATACTAAAAAAAAGACATGAATTTACATTTTAAAAGTAACAACAAAACAACAACAAATTTGCAGTAAAACTTACTCTATGAAAAATAAGCACAAAAAACTCATAAATTAAGCGAAATATTTTACTGGGGGCTTACTATTCCATAGCATTCGATGCATATTTTATTTATAGGCGCCAAATTATAAACAAAAGTAAAGTAATAAACAAAAAACAAACAAAGAAAAATTAAAATAAAATATGCCGTGAATAGTTTTGTTTTGTTTTTTTTTTTTTAAATGAAAACAAAATGAAAAATCCCCCGTTCATCCGGTTTAAAATGGTGAAAAATTTAATTTAAAAATATAAAACTTAATCGCAATAAAAAACAAAATAAATATTCAAACGGATACAATTAAACAAATATTGTGAGTGACTGTCAATCATTTTATGTTGCACAATAAAAAAAAAATTAAAACAAATGCCTCCAAATAAAGACCCGCTTAATGACTGAATAGTACAAAGCGTAGAATATTTGCATACAGCATTCGGAATACTTCTTTCTTTTTTTTTTTTGCTCCAATTACAACAGCATATGAAGTCAAACATAACAAATATTTAAATAAGTTTCTGTTTTTTATTCAATTCTTTATCATACAAAGCATCACACACTAAAAAATATTGCATGTGTTACAGTTTTCTAAAACTGTGGTTCTAGAACTTACCAACGCTAGAGTTTTTATTGCCGAATGTAATATGGGACTGTCAAAGTAAGCTGAATCAGCTAGACAGGCAAATAAGGTCATCCATTGAAATGAGCAGACAGTTAAGCTTACATGGAGAGTAGCTTTCATGCCGTTGAGAGGACAAAAGCCTTTCTCTGAGATGGGGGAGATATATTTGGAAAGGTATACTCAGACAAAGAGAAGATAATCTAAACTTTGGTAGATTAAATGCAATGAGTACCGATTTGAGTCATTTATCAGACTTTTCTTGGGTAGGCTGAAAATTAAAAGCCGTCTTCTAATCGACCACTGAAGACTCAAATAATATTTAATCAGAATGGGGATCCTCTCAAGCATAATATGTCTATTAAGTGAGGAGCAGTATGAGTCATATATACTGAGTGCCAAAAGTGAGTAAACACCACTGAAATAATTCATTTTCTTAGGATAGCGAGAAAAGTAAATGAGAATAGTCGAATAAATTTCCAAAAATAAAGACGTTTATTTATTACTTATAAAATGTTAAAACAAAAACAACAATTTATGATAAAGGACCTTTTTTTTACAAAACTGTTTTATACTTAAGAACAAAAGTGTTGACTCAGTTATGGCGCTCACTGTATATATGGAACCTGTGCGGCGTTAATTTTTCTCTGAAAAAAACACCCGGATTCGTATTAAGTGCCCGGCAAAGAGTTATCCTTAACGATATTGAACAACATCTTAAAGCTTGTCCAGGCAAAAGGCTTGGAAGAGACATTAAAGGTGTACTCTTTATACATTGAAGGCGGTAGCAAATTGGTACTCATATTATTTTGTTGATGTCCAGTGTACACAAATTCAACTTGACGTAGCAGACCAGAATCTCTGTTGACAATCGATTGGTATTAAGTTCGTAGCAAGTGGTGGCCGAAGTCACCATAGTCTAGTAGATAGAGTGTTGACTTTTTTGATGTGAGGCCGTGGTTCAAACTCCAGCCCAGACATCTCGAACAAAACGAAATTAGAAAAAAAAACATTTCTTTCTCAGATTTCTGGCAAAAAAACTCTGAGATTGAAATAAAATTTCTATGTAAAGTTTCTCAGAAAGTTTAAGGCAATCAAATCCCTTTCAAAAATGGTAAGTGAAATGTGATTTACTCTTCCGATTACCAAGTATTTACTACTTATAGAATAATTCACTTTAACACAAGGCTATTGAACCTGGTCTTGAAATAAATTGTTTTTGAAATCTTTATCTTTTCGGATAAAAACAGAAACAGAAAACAGAAGAAAACAGAAGAAACAAAATCAATAGTTTTGCTGTTTGAACAATTAGTTTTTCATTGTGTGTGTGTTGCAACATGTAATTGATGACAATCCAACAACAATTTGTTTTCATGTGTGAAATATTTATTGAAATTGTAAGGCGGAGGTATTGAAATTCAAAACTTGTTAAAATACTTAACAATTCTTATGTTCAATACAAATCGGTTGGTTGTGACGACGATTGATGGTCAGTCATACTTGTACGTCGTGTATATTCTGTTACTTAAATATCCCCCTGATATACATACAAACGTACATACAGCATACCAGTGTAAATCGTTTTTTTGCAATTCAAAATAATCGTATTAAAAATAAAACAACAGCAAATGCAACTGAATTTACAAGAACAACAACAACAACAACAATAACAACAAAATAAAGAAGAATAAAATCTGATATTGTACGGATATAATCGAAATGAATCGTATTGCAGCCGAACTGAACTGAGCAGAGCAGAGCATGTTGTACACCTTGTATAGCAAGAAGCATTTGTTTTCGGATGATTGTATTGAATTGTTGTTGTTGTCATTGTCATTATTGTCACTGTTCGTATCGTTTTACAAGCGAGAAAAGTTTTTTGTTTTCTTTTTGTTTTTGTTTTTGAAAATGTTATTCCATGCGCATAATATTGGATTTATTGCATGGACAGACCAGAGCTGGATACCAATAACACATCCCCGTTTACAGCAGGTGGCAAATAAAAAACCGAAGCGGACTCTGTTTATATCATAAATAAATAGTGAAAGATAATGAAAAAATTTAAAAAAAAAATATTGTGTGATAAATTCTGATGTGTTTACTCTCTTCGGACAGAGATGGATAACCTTGGAAAAACACACAGTTATAGGGGAAACTTTTCAACTCATGATCATGATCATGATAGAAACAACACTTTGAATATTTTTTCGAAATTGGATTGAAGGCTCTGCTTGACAGGTATGCATGCATAAGAAGAGGTCTGATTCTCTTCTTTCCTTAAATCGCATTATTGTGGTTCTTACAGGCCACTGCCACTGCCATATAAGAAAGCGTCGCAATGCTTGTTACGTGGTGAGATTTTCTTTGAAAAAAAGTACTATTCGTATTACAGTGGAACGTTATAGGATCCAAATAAGCAATGCTATGCAGGTCACCTGACCTCGTATTATAATCGTCTAGCAATAAACTTTAAAATTTAAAACGTATTGAACCCATTATGATGTTTAATGGAATTCTATTGAAAGTTTTTTAAATTTTAATTGATTTTAATTGCATACGAAAAGCATAAAAATTTGTGGCAAAATTTTTGTGGTTCCTCCATAAAAAAAAATAAATCAAAATCAAATAAAAAAAAACGAAAAAAATTGAATAAAAATAAATCAAATGAAAAATCCAATCAAATCATAAAAGCAACAGAAAACTAAAAACAAAAACGAATTTCACTCATGTGAAAGAAACAATAAAAACCACAAATATTTCTAATCAAACAAATGATTAATTTTAAACAAAAAAATTGAAAAAGAAAAACAAATTCAAACCAAATAAACCGCATTTCACACTCTATTTTTATAAGAATATTTTGAAAAAAATTGAAAAATCGAACAAACAATACAAAAATAAATGGATTTAAGTCATTTCACCTTAAAAAAGGAAAGAAAAGTCAACCAAACAAAAGCTTTGAACAGAGGTTTGAAAACAAAAAATTTAAAGAAAACCCACAAAATATTTTGATGGCACAAGAAACTACTCGTTACCACATTGTAAAGGAAAATTAAAAAAAAAGATTTTTGTAAGCTAAAGAAAACAGAAAATAATTGAATTGAACGTCTTTTGTAATCACACCGTTCCCTGATTGATATTGGTTTCACAAGGGCCCTTTGGAGATTGAGGCCTAAAGGCTTAATATGAATGACACTCTCACATCTGACCTACGATCAATCTCTGAATGGGGTCGTATGAATAGGGTTGATTATAACGAGCGAGCGAAAGACACAATGCGCTGTTTATTGACACCCCATCGTAGTACTAATATTGCTTCATCAGAATGATATTCGCTGGAACCAGCACATTTTTCAAAGCATTCAAGTGCCTTAATTTCTTAACAGAGTGCATGAAATATTTCACTTCAGCTGATCTCATTACCATTTACACCCCTTATGTCCGACCGAGGAGGGAATATAACTCTTATGTAAGGATCGGTGGCTCAAATTTAATTTCGAGTTTTCTCGACCGCGTGCGGGAAGAGGGCGAATGTGAACAGTAGGGTATCCAGCTCTATTGTGTTATTGGAAAATCGTCACAATGTGGCTTGTATGTTCCATCGCTATTGCAACGAATTCTGCTGCAGCGAGATAAAGGAATTTGTTCCCACAAATCGTACATTCTTATGTAACACCCGTCTCTCTCGCACAGCACATCCATTTGTGGTCGATTGGCCAGTGGATTGCACACTGCATTGCAGACAAAATTCGTGCTTTAGGTGGACTATCCATTTGTGGAACTCCCTTCCTGCAGAGGTCGATCCTGCCACTTATAATGCAAAAAGATTCAAAGCTAATGTCCGGAAACACTGTTCTCTCTCTCTCTCTCTCTGTCCTGCTTGCCATAACCTAGTATGGAGTTTAAGATATTCTGATCTATTAATCGATGATAGCACCGACACAATTGGGGTTTGTATTTCACAGTCATCATATATTTCTACGAAGGCTTTGCAGAGAATTTTTCTTTAGGTTTACTTTGCTTTCTAGTCAAACAATTCTCCGGCAAATAAATTCAATTCAAGTCCTTCTTTTTCTAACTTTCAATATATTTTTCTTGGTAGTAACACTACGTACTGCTTGAGTAGAGGGGAGTGGAAGGGAGGAGACATCTTTCTAGTTTTGTTGCAGGCAAAAGTATGTATGAGCGGAGATGTAAGGCAAGCAGGCAGGGAAGATGTATAACATTTACTTGCAATTTTATAATGCCCAGCAAAAGTGGAAATAAAAAAAATCCCCTTAAAAATCTTAAATCGAATAAAAAATTCGTTTCAATTTGTTCTCTGGTTTCCTTTACAATCAGAAAATTTATGTAAATTTCAATTCATTTGTATTCTTTTTGCATTTCTGATGAGTTTTCGAGCTTTTTTTGTTATTGTTTTGTCTTTGATTTCTTGAATTCCTCTTTTTCACGAGCATGCATGCAAGAACAACAAGAATGAATGGAAACCAAGAAAAAATCAAATAATTTTGATGGTATTTAAAAGCGTTTGAAATCCGACAGGCAGTTGAATTAAATTCAAGTGAAAATGAAGTGTAAAAACGACAAAACCTTAAACATTACATTACACAGGTATTACATACGACATGGAGCAGACAAACAGACAGACGTACAGTGTGATGGAAGACTACTTTATGTTACCCAAACATTTTGCGTTACTTTGTAGACCTGTTTCATTCATTTTTTTTGTATTTCATTTGGAATATGTGAGGAATTTTTTTCGGTATTTTTTTCTCTGTAAACCAAGCGTTTGTCTGTCTGTCTGTCTTCCTGTCTGTCTGTATGTCTGTCTGTCTGTCTGTCTACTCATGCTCCATAAATAAGCCCTTTTCGTTAACATAATTTTTGGTTTTTTTTTGGGGGGGAGGAGGTTTGTTATTGTTTTTCTTATTTTTTGTTCTTTTTTTTTTGTTCTTTGGTATGAAATATTTTAAATTCAACAAAAACAATTCGAAATAAATAAACGAAGAAGTATTTGTTAAAGTATTTACGACTTTGTTTTACGGCATTATAAACGGAGATAAGAGATAATAAAATAGCATGAGTTACCCGGTAAAAAGAAAGTAAGAAGAAGACATATGAGTAGAAACAAAAATGTTATCTAAACAAGTAGAACTTCCATTCCAACTACCATTTAATTTAAGGTTTTTATACACGTAACCACAACATACACGGCCATTAAGATATTTAATTTAAACATGCGAGTCATTTTCACACTGCATTGTAGAGCCGAAATATATGTAGTAAACGTCAACAACAACAATAAAAGTTACAGCAAATAGTAATTGAACTGGAGATCAAATGCCCTCTTGCCAATGAAATTTACAATTCTCGCAGCTCTCCAGATTACATACTTAATTGGTCATTTACAACCCTTTAGTCAAAATTACGACCTGGTCTCTCACACCACCATGTTGTGTGTTCTCAGAAGATTTCTGGTAAAAGCTCTGGGAGTAAATAAAATTGTCAAGAAAAGTTTCTCAAAAAAATTTGTCGTTCGGAGTCGACTTTAAACTGTACGTCACACACACAACATCAGTCGTGTGAGAAGCTGGGTTGTAATGACCAATTATGTATGTATGTATGTATGTACGTATGCATAAACATGTACCAAATGTCCATATTGAAAAGGAAAAAAATTATTTTTATTGAATACACAAGAAAAAGCAAAAAAAAATGTCATACAAAATCTGTAACTGGATATATAGTGCAGCCATAAACCATGAATTCTTTATTTTTTGTCGATTTTATAAATAATTTTTTTGTTTTTGTTACAGTAAAACCCTGATAAAGATAAAAACAATATTTTATTACAATATTTCATTTTTTTCATATTTTTTTTATTTATTTCTTCTCATATTCATATCAACAACAACGATGATGATGACGACGATGTCGGCGAAAAAATAAACAAGACTGGCCAAGCTAGGCCAGAGCAAGTTGTATACATATGTTTGGTACGAGGAAATACCATTCATCTGTCTGTACATGTTTGACTGACTGATGATTGTCAGCATTTTTTTTCGTACGTTCGTTCCTTTCGATTCATTCATTTCGATTTTGTTAGTCTTTCTTCTTTTTGGCTATGAAATGAGAAATGAGATGCTATGACAGGCAGCAATACAATATTATTTTATTTCCATGTCGTTGTCGTAGCATAAAATTTATGCGTTAATTCAACATTTCATCACACAAAGTAATTGACCCACATTCAGTCATTTGGATACCCTATACCAGCTATATATGTAGGTGGGTGGAGTGAGTATATTATGTTTAGAGTTCGGTTTGCTACGCCTTTACTTCCAATTAAAGCGGCCTGGAAATGGATAACATCTTAACAACATTCGTTTTGCTTTTCTCGCATACAAACTATCTTATAAGAGACGTAAAAATGAAAGCTAAGCTAAGATAAGCCAACGACTTTACACTTCCTCTGTCATGCCATTCACATTTTCCGAAAAATCCACACTTTTTTATCAAAACGAGGTGCCTTAAAGCCAAAGAAATCTCGGAAAAATTTCGAATAATTTAACGATAAAATTTTCCATTGACTTTAGAAACTTAGGGATGTTGTCGGAAATTGCATTGTTGATGAACTGGCCCGTAGTTGGTAAAGAGCAAACCTAGTTCAACAAGTTACAGGGCATAGGTCTATCGATTCTTCAGTTAAACTGCCATATAAGAAAGCGTGGCAATGCTTGTTGACGGACATCCAAACAACGATTAACTGCCTAACGAATATCTACAACGTCCTTCACCATGAATGCCGAAGATTTCTCAGAGGAATTTCGGATCATTCAAAGATAACTTTTATATGGGTTCCGGCACATAAGGTGGAAATTCCATTGCTAATGAGCTGGCTAGAGCCTCGTTATTCCGATTGACTCAGTTTCGAGGAGACTCAATTTCGTTGGCGGCAGAATGCTACGTGCAAAATTGCTAGACACTACTGAACAGGTAAGGACAGGAAGAAGACCGAATAACTTCTGTCCTTAAATCGCATGGACAGTCATGGTAGTCATTCCAACGAATGAATTCTGCAGGAGCTGGGGGTCGCACGAGGAGAAAGAGACTGCCTTACACCTTATGTGTCAGTGAGCTGCTCTTGCCATAAAGAGACGGAAGTTTTTGGATTCTCATTGTGTGACATCCTTGAGCGAGCTCTCTGATATAAAGATTGCTGCAATAGCAAGATTCGTGATGTTTCCTCTAGAGAATGTCTGATCCCCGGGTAGAATTGATTGTGGTACCACAGTGGGCCTAAATGCGGGCATAAGGGGGAGTCCACCACCTTATCTAACTTTATATCCTACTCCGGCCGAAGTTGTATCTTAGTCTCAAGAAAAGTTTGTCTAACCAATTCCAGACTCTGTTTCCCACTTTGGTTTTGTACCGAGCGTTGGTAACTAGCCTCGGCCTTTCGCCAATTTCTGCAACTACCAACCTGTAGTGTAGGGTGTATTACCATATTGGGACATTTCATACTCAAATTTCTTGTACAAAATGAAGTGGAGTAGCATTGGAAGTCGCCCGTCAACCATTTCATTTGAAAACAAAAATACATTTATGTTACACGCACACACAAATAAATTAAAAATATTAATAATAATAAGAAGAAGAAGAAGAAGACAAATATTTCCATGTCATAAATATGAAGTTGAGTGTAAAAATACAAATTTACATGGACTTTAATGAGATGACGAGAATGAGAAAATTTTTAAGAGATTATGGACACCGGAAAGTATGGAATAATAAAAGGAAAATTTGTTTATTGGACGGAAAAACTTAAATCATATTTTTAATTTAAAAACCGCTTTCAAGACACTTTGAGGATATGATAATTGGTTTTCAAATAGGAAGTCAACCGAAAGAGCCAACTCTACTCGTATTGTAGTCTATAGGCCTTCATTAAAAGATTATAAGAGGCCACTAGATTTGGTAAGCTTCGGATGTGTGAAAACACAACATCTTTATGAATTAATTGTATGACCACGCGAATGTTTCAATGCTTGGAAGCAGGAGTATATTTATGAATACGATGGCTAAACTAGGCATACGTATGCCAAGAAAGACGGTTGAATTTCATTAGGGTTGAATTTCATTAGGGATTCGGATTGTGGCCCAAGTCCTTTCATACTGATACATACAAATCGCCAACAAAAGTCGATTTCAGTCTTCCTTCCGCCGTGTAAAAATTACTGCAGCAATCCTGGATGCCTCCAGAGGCAATTTTGAGGATGAAGCTGTTTAATTGAGCCCAGGTATGGGAATGCGCTACAACTTAGACGGTATAATTGAAGAATTTTAAGTTTTACTCAACGTACATATTATTAAGTGTTCTTATGCAAATTGAAGGTTCGGTAGTAGTTGAATGTTGGCTAGAAGTAACTGTCCACTGGCCAGTTAACTACATACGTCCCAATCGATATAACCTTGTGTCTATAATTAGCTGTCACGGTCTCAAGGCCGGTTATTCATAGAGTAGAACGGCTACTGATGCAGCTGTGGATATGGGAATGAAAGAGAATGCATATCTCTAGCGTTGCCCATTTAAAACCTCTAAAATAGCTCACATTTTCATGTTTTAAGTAGAATGGGCACTTGTAAGCATATGCCCCGTCTTTTTTCTTTTCCTTTAGCTTTGTATTTGAGGTTATTGGACTAGGTATCTGGCAATTATTCTGAACCCTATTCTTTCTAGAGAGGATAAATATAGCGATCATAGCCTGTTTGCCTCTCCAAAAGGGCCATGGGCAAGACTTAGAGGATCCGACATCACCTACTGGTTCTATCAGGTCGCAGTGAAACCAACCTTGCTTCACTGTGCTCATGTTTGGTGATGGACGATGTGAAAACGATGTGAAACCAATGTCAATTGGCTTTCCTCTGACCTACAAGATTCCAAACAAGTTTAGTTTTTCAAACGTAAAAAGGCTTCCTTACACTTTCTCGCTCTCTCTCTTTTCAGTGGCTATAAATCAGAGGTCGGCGCAAAGAGTACATGATTAAAATGTGACTGTAGTTGTCAGAAGCATGTGTATAACCCAGAGGAAAATTGTTAGTAATATTTACAAGTGCACTTATTAATCTAATAATATGTGTACGTAGTGGAAAATATAAACAATATGTACAGCGCCAAATCTCTAAAGACTGCGTATTTAACTTGACAAATATTCTTCCAAAAATCGAGGTAATTTCTCATTGTTATTAGTGAATGTCATTGAATATTAGTGATTCCTACTGTAATATTTCTTTGAGTGTATAATTGAAACTTGAAAAAAGTGACATAAATCTTCTTCTTCAGAAGCTGACTGAATGCATTTTTACTCTCTTTTATACGAACTTGGTTCATGTTCGTGTTCTGTGTGTGTAAAAAACCGAAGATGTTCGGCCCCCGGGGGCTATTGGTGCCAACTTCTGCTATAAATTCTTACCAAGAAGATGGAAATGCCGGTTAATTACTCTAAACAGTGGTCTAACTGTGGTTTTATTACATGGCAAAGGGCCTGGGATCCGTCCTGTTCTCGCATGAGAAGGTGTGGAAAAGTTTTTTTTCGTTTTTAAAAAAATTTTATTTGTTCGCCTTTTTTCTCAATTTTACGAATCCCAATTTTAAATGGTTTTTTGCGGCCTTTAAAAATAAAATTTTTTTAGTGAATATTCGCAAGACTACAAAACACAAAACAGATACATAAATTAAGACATAAAAACTGACACACACCCACACCCATACGAAGTATTATTGTGTAATAAAGTAATAAAAACAGAGGCGGCCTATTAATACCAACTGATGACCACAACCCTTTAAAAAAAAAGAATACAAAGAATACATAGAACAATTAATTTTTATAAGTATTGAATGCATTTTTATTTAATTTTTTAATTGTCAATTCAGCATACGAGTACATACATGCATACGTATGTACATATGTGTTGTGGCAAGTTGTTATTCTTTTTTTTTTATTACATTTTGTAGGTCAAACATCGGTAGTTAATTTACGACTTTTTCTGCTGAGTGTACACGGTGTATACACGGTACATTCATTTAAACAAAAACACCAAAAAAAAAACCATTTCCAAGCCAATTTACTTTGTTATTGTAAATTTTCATTGAAACAAAAAATGTCTTTCTTTTTTTTTCCTATTTCTGGTTTAAAAGCAACATGAATGAGAATAATTTTAAAGGGGACACACCCAGTTTTTGTGAGTAAAGCTTTAATTTTTCGATTAAAATCTTGAGCATTAACAAATAACCCAAAAAAAAAAGAATTGATCCCATTGTGTATAAAAGCACTCCCTCAAATGTTTTTCCAAATAAATTTCCAAAAATCAATCAGTTTTTTAGAATTTCTAAAGTAAAAATCAAAAAAATTAGGAAACATTTTCAAAGCCTAATAGGCCTTAAATTTTAATTAAATTGGAAAGGAAATTAAAAGAAAAATGAAAAACAAAATTAAAGCGTCAATTAAAATGTATGGCTCAATTAAGTAGAGCTTTCAAAGGGGGCAGAGCTTTAACCGCTTGCTGCAATAGTAAGATTTGTTTTAGACTCGAGCCTTTTTCCTCTAGGGAATGTCTGATGCCCGGCTAGAATTGATTGTGCTATCACAATGGGCCAAAATACTTGTCTAAAGTAGAACGTCTTCGTTTAAAGCGGTTCACCACCTTACCAAATCTACGTATAAAACAACCTAAAATTGACACAAGACATTCTTAAGACTACATCCACAGTGAAATAGAAATCACCATAAAAAATATTCTACAATTCTGGCCGCCTTAGTTCTTCATGCTTAGAAGATTCCACCTCACCAAAGCAGATATTTCCGTGCGTTCAAATGATGCAGCTAGCTACAGTACAATACAATACAATTGTATTCCTTAATCACTACAGGCTGTTGCAACAAATATGGCATATATTCGTGCCTTCTATATCCACCTTTTTTCACCAATACAGCTTCGGCAAAGTTATTGTGAGAAAGTTCGTTCTCAAATATCTGCAAGCCGTTGTTTTATGTTCTGTTCGGAGGTTTCAATGTCTGCTATTTCCTGTCTAGTCCATAATAATTTTAGGTTTCTATTGTTGATTAAAAAAAACCTTTTCAAACCCCTGATATACATCACATTTTCGTTCTTTTGTGAAGCAAATTTAGTGTTTTTAACGTAAAAAAACTTTCTTCCACTCTCTCTCTCTCTCTCTCTCTCTCCGTTTCTCACTTTCGCTTTTCGGTGGCTATAAATTCCTGTCAACTTTTTTCAAGATTTTTTCCCATAATTTTAACATACATACATACATAATTGGCCATTACAACCCTTCAGTCAGGATTACGGCCTAGCTTCTCACACCACTCATGTTGTGTGCGTTAATTTTATACGTGAGTGGCGGGACCTACAGTTTAACGTCGACTCCGAACGACAGAATTTTGAGAAACTTTTTCATGGCAGTTTATTTTACTCTCAGAGTTTTTGCCAGAAATCTGCTGAGAGGAAGTCGCCGAAGAAATATTTTTTTTTTCATATTTCATTTTTTTGATGTCTGACCTGGGATACGAACCCGGGCTTTACGAATAGTAAGCCAACACACTACCTACTACACCACGGCGACTACCTAATTTTAACAACCGAAAGCAAAAAAAAACAGGCTTTAATTACCAAATGCCGCCCAAGACTTAAATGGTTAATTACTCTGCACAGCATAGAAACGAAACGAAACTCTTATTATACCCTACACCAGCCTAGGGAATATTGAGTTTTTCTATCGCGCTTGCAACACCAAAATCCTCTTCAACTGCATGAAGACTGCTCCATTAGCCTTCTGTTTCAATTCAAATCCTTAATAATCCATTCGTAACCAAAATCTTAAAAATATTGTAGGGCACTATATAAGTATGCCAGACCGTTTAAAAAAATCTCTTTTCTTGTGGGTCTTTTTATGTTCCTAGTACTTATAAGTCATAATTAAGGACCAGCAGCAGTACTAGTATAAACAACGCAACAAAATACCAAGAAAAAGACACACACGAAACAAAAGTAAATTATTTCTAAAGTCAACACATACGCAAATAAAAATAAACAAACAAAAAATACATAAACAACAACAACAACATTATTAAATAAATAAAACAGAATAAAATAAAAAGAAATGCATTCATATTCACAAATAAAAATGCCAACAACAATGTTTTATTCCCTTTTTAATTAAAGAACTGCTACTCTGGTTTACAAACACTCATGCACGCATACATAAACACATACATACATATATCTGCATATGTGTGTGTATGAATGTTTGAAAATATTTATGTATGTTGTAATGATGCAACTTTAGTATGCATTAAAACAAGTACTTGTACACTCTTTCTCTCTTTCTCTCCTTCCTTAGCTAGTTGTTGTGTATACACACAACACTTGTAACGTATAAGACGATAATTTAACAAGAAGCATATCCATGATTATATTGCACTACTTTAACAAATATTATGATTATTGTTGTTGTTAATTACATATGGGGATTGAATGTAAAATAAGGGAAGGTTAACCTATTCAAATAAATGGCAAAGAAAAATTAATACAATAAATTAATTACAAAAACAAAAACAAACTTAAAAATTCAAACACAAGCATTGAAATACAATTACTTAATTATTTTATATAATTATTATATATAATTTTAGCTATACTTCCCTCTTCTTTCAAATATGGAGTGAGAAAGCAAAAAAAAACCCACACACACAACAGGCATCACAACACAGAAAATGTAAAAAGAAAAATTCCTGTACATACGTATACAAAAATAAAATTGGGGACAAGAGGATGCTTAAGAGGTTATTTAAGCATATTAAAGCAACAAAAACAATAATAACATACTCACAAGAATCTCGCATACATACATACATACATACATATGTATATAAAAATTCATACACAAAAGTCTAAAGAAAACCACAACATGTTTAACAACACTTTCATTAAAGCAACAGAACAGAGTGGTTATTTAGTTTTTAAAATTAACGGCCATTTTAAATGGCAACAAATAACCCCACTATACCACCACTTATAAAACTAAAACTTTCTAAGGCACACGTACACACACACACACACACAGACGCCTCCAATTATAATATTAAACAGGGTGATAATCTTCTACTCCTTTGCCAAGATTCTCACACTATGTATGTTATTATAACTGTTTGTATTCTCTTCCTGGTCAATAGCTGGGTGGTTATTTTATTAATTTTATTCATTACGGAGAAATTTAATTTGTCTTTAAGTGTTGTTTATGTATGTATGTACGGACCACTTTACAGAAATAGAGCAAGAGAGGGAAAGAGGCATTACAATAAGTATTGTAAAGTGTAAGAATATAAGTGATATGGATGGTAGAGAAACTGAGCACAATTAAATTGATTTGTTTGATACAGAATTTCTTAACAGAGAGACAGAGAGAGAGAGAGAGAGAGACGTGTACGAGTATATGTGTGTACGGCATATAACATTGCATAATAATTAGAAGCAATTATAAACTTATGCGATTAAAACTGGCTTATTAAAGATGATAATAATTATGGAAGATTTAAGAGAATCGAAGAGATTAACAAAACAAAAGAACAAAAAAAGAAAATAATCAGATTTTAAAGTCTTAATTAAATTAATTGACTGATTTCGTTTGTTTAACGAATGAACACAGTGAAACCATTAAAACTATTTCAATGACTTTACTTTTCTAGATTTTTAAGTAATATTAAGAAGAAGAAAAAGAGGAACTGAAATTGAAAATTAAATTAAACAGTGTTGTTTCTATTTGTAAAATTCCTCTCAATAATAAATCAAACATTAATGATAAAATTCTCTCTAAAGAATCTCATTTTATTTATTGTTGGATTTAATAAGGCTTCCTATCCGTTCCCCTGCCGGATTTGTGAAACTACCACGGTTTTAAACGTTATGTGAACATGTTGGCGTTGTCTTCCGTAAATTACAAAAAACAAAAAACATTGGCAATGACAGGCTAATGATGGAAAACACATGAAGACTTTCAGTATATACAACAACACCAACACCAACAACAACAAGAAGAACATTAAACACAACAATGGCAAGAAATATTGTCAGTATTTACAGCAGCTTTTACATTCAAAACAAATCACAACTGTTTTCCAAAATTCTCCAAATGCAAGAGAGGCAAATGAGATGAAAAAACTACACAGAGGCAGGTTATAATTATATACACAAAAAGCGAAACAACAACAACACTAGCAACAGCAACAACATTGTAAAACTTTATATTTTTGTTTTTTGTTTTTGTTTTTAAATATAAAATATAGTATATTTATGTTGTATTACAAAAATATATAGAAGAAGAAGAAGAAAAAAACAAAACAAAAATAAGATGAAAAATTAGGTCAGTGGCGTCAACAGCAGCTTTTTGTGTATTGTTGGTAAATGACGGCACCTTGGTTTACTTTAGAGAACAGAGAAAGACAGAAAAAAGCAACAACAATAAAAGATGTTCAAAAAAAATGAGAGTATTTAGCAGCAGCAGCAGCCTTATTTGTTGTTGTTATAATTCTAACTGCAAGCCAAGTTTAATATACTCGTAAATGGCCATGTATAATTACAGTTAAGTTTAAAAGGCCAACAATTTAAGAGAGTAAGTGAAACATGAACTGCTGCTGTGTTTATTAACATGACATTTTTCATATTCTAGAGTAAACAACACTCATCACTCAACGTACTCACATACACACACATACACACCCACACCCTCACACACACAAATGCAAACACATGCTTTGTTTGCCTTTCCTTTCCTTTCCTTTCCTTTTGAAGTCACATTAGTTACACTTGATTGTAATGAGCAGGGAATTTCTGTCAAAGAAAAACCTGTTTTTTTTCCTTGTATGTATCTTTTTGCTCCTTTCTCCTTTTTTTTTTTTTTTTTGTTGCTTCATCAACTAGGGAGAGTATTTATAAAAAGGGAGGCATGAAAAAGAGCTTTCTTTGCTCTTCAAAAAAAAAAAGAAGAAGAAGAAGGAAAAAAATGATAATAAATGTTCATTTTATGTATGAGCAAAAGAGCATGCATGTGCACGTTTGGTTTGAGATAGACAATAAACATTTGGCGTAAATAATGTGTCTGTGGCTGTGACTGTAAGCTGTAACTGTAAACGGCTAGAGGGTAATGTTAACAAAGTGATGTCATCGTCATCAACTTCAATGAACTGGAACATTTAGCGCAAAAATTGTACACCAAAATAAACAATAAATAACTAAAAGTAGGCCAAGGGAAATGGGTGGAGCAGATATGTACGAAAAAAGAATTAAAAGTGCTAAAAATGAGAAAAATAAAACATGTTTTCTGGATTTGAATAATGTATGCACATAAATACTCTCACTTTCTCTCGTTTGTTATTTCCTTTATCAATAATTTACGAAATATAAACGAAATAATCAAGACAAATTATCGACAAAAAAAATATTCAATAAAATGTCAATAACAGCAGAATTAGAGCATATGCATGGAATACATACACATTCAAGTAAACATAATACATACATACATACATATATATGATGTGGGGAGAAATGTAATGATAGTGAGAGTAAAAGAGCTGAAACACATATTGAACAGTTTTAAATGCATTGCATTATTACATGAAATAAAAAATTTCAAAGAGAATATTTATTTGAGCGTGCAATACGGCACGCTTTGTTATGCTGTTGTTTTGTTTGATCTACAAATGTTTGTTGTTCTTTTATGTTTCATCATAACCATTGTACGACAAGTACTTACTAATCGTATGGGAGTTATGTACATACAATGTATGTTGTTCTTATTGTTCCAGTGTCATTTACATATGCAACTCGTATATGTTAATTCAAAATTGAGTTTAAAAGAGTTTTTAACATATCTTTAACATAAAATGCATAATACCGTTAAATATTACCAACCAAAGCCAACAATAACAAAAAAATAGCATAACTTCAAAGCAACATAAAGAGCTTTACAGCAAAGAAAAAAAGAGAAACAAGTGAGAAAAACTCGATCTACTGGTCTTTTGTTGAAAGCAAACTTCACTTATACTTTCAAACAAGCATACATATTTACATACTTACATGCACACAAACATCCATCTGCACAGAATAGAAAATTCATTCTTTTTTTTATGAAAACATGGGGGCCGCTTAAAAGGTGGAGAAAGAGGCGCAAAGCCGTTGGCATTTTTGTAAACATGTGTTTAAGCTTTGTATGCATATGCATGTTTAATGATGATTGGGTCTCGATTTGCTTTTTTTTATATGTAATTGTAAAGAGTTTGTTATTGTTGTTGTTGTTGTTGGTTGTTTTGTTTCTTTCTCAATGAATGAGAATGAATGAGTTTAACAGATGCGTTAACAAATGACAGCTTCAAATATATTTTTTTTTTCATTTTTTGTCCCATTATGCGTTAGACTTTGTTATCATTTATGCCTGTTGTTGATGTTGTTTTCATTGCTTTCCACAACAAAAATTTCATTACTTTGGCACGCACACATGTGTTTCTGATTGTTATGAAATGGAAAGAAACAAAATAAAACCAAAAATAAAAACCACATGCACTGTGAGAAAATTGGTGTTTAATTGGAGTAAAAAAATTAATGAAAAAAAATGATAGAAACAAATAAATAAACAAATTGCAATAATAAATACATATGTATGTATGTGGAGTTAAATATTAAACAAATTTAGCCTGAAATTTAAATTTCTGAAACATATGCACAGTCTTTTTGCCACTCTACTACATTAGAAAAATATGGAAGCAATTTTCTCTTCGGTACGTATTTGTATCGACAAATATTGTTCCAAAAATGGATATCATTTCTCATTGTTATTAGTGAATCTCATTGAATATTAGTGAATACTACTGTAATATTTCTTTGGGTGTATAATGGAAACCTGAAAAAAGCAACATAAACTCTCTTCTTTAGAAGCTGACAAGCTACTGAATGCATTTTTACTTTCTTTTTTACGAACTTGGTTGATGTTCGTGACCTATGTGTGTAAAAAACCCAAGATGTGCGGCCCCTGAGAGCTAAGGGTGCCGATTTCTGCAGTAAATGCTTGCTCGTTGGTACATCATATTTATTTTTAAATTTTCTGCCATATTTTTTAACAAAAAAACCAAACAACTGTACAATTTTTTCTATTTTTTTTAATTAGAATATTCGTAGAATTTTAAATAAATAAAAATAAGAAATAGACAAACAATACAACTATTGTTACATACATATAAACATAAACATATGTACCATACATATGTATGTACATTCATGTTTGCAAGTACATATGTATGTTTTGCAAAATTCCACATGTTGAACCAATTAAACATGAAAAATAAAAAATAAAAAACAAAACTTAGTCTTCTAAAGCCATATATTTCAGTGGCTGGGAGGCAGGCAGGCAGGCCTTTCATTGACTACTGCCGGACGATACCGAGATGATCACAATAATTTTTCATCATCGTCATCATCTTTCTCTTCATCGTTGTTTATGTTTTCCAAAGAATTTTTTAGGCTACTGTTTCATATTCTCTGGATAAATAAATTCACTTGAATTCCACGAAAAAAAAATATTTTATTTCGTATGGTTTTCTATTTTTTTATTTTTGGTTTCTTTTTTTTCTCTCTTATTTCCAAGTTGTTTTTCTATTTAGAGTTGCTTTGTTGTAGTAGCATATGGTGGCAAAAACAAAATGTGCTAATTGAGGGAAATTGAAAATGTTTTGTTTTTTATTTTATTTTTCATTTCATTCAGCCGCCATATTTTTATGCCACAATAACAATAAAAAAAAAGAAAAAAAAATATACGAAAGCAGGATGTAAAAAACATTTTATGAAAAGGAAATTTACAAAATATTTCAGAATTAAATGCACCAGCCAAAGCCAAGCATTTTATATTGTTAATGCGGTTAATTTCAATGGCATTTTGACAAAAGGTGGTGGTGTTACTACAAGGAAATGTTCTGCTGTTATGGATGACAAAACGAAAGTTTGGAACTCAGTGAATAAAGTTCAGTGGTGAGGAATACATAGAATACATCAATCCAATACATTTACGCAGAAAGCATTGTTTTTCAAGCAATCGGCAGATTGCAATATTTAAACCTAAAACCTGATACAGTAGACCAGAGGTCAGCAATTAATATTCCAAAATATGAGTAGAATCGAATCATACTCATAATTTCTGATACTTATACGCATTCATACAAATACAAAGTGGTTTAGAGCATCAGTAAATTGTCTACTTCTGATGTAATTCTGATTTTCAATGAATATCCCTGTTTAAAATTATTTTTTTTGTTTTTGATTGGTTTTTTCTTACCATTCGTTATTAATACGTCAAATTGAAACAAAATAGAAAACTTCTCTTTGAACCACAATATGTACCTGGAAAGAGAAAAAATAAGTTTATTTAATAAAAACAATTCGTATAAACAATTACGTTTTGAAATTAGAAATTTTATGATAAAAATATTATGATGATATCACATTTATAATTATTATATGAAATGCTTACAAAAATTCTCATTGAAAAACCACCGGAAAAAATTTTGAAAATATTTTGCACACCGAAATACCATATTTAATGCAGCCCCAGCCGCCACACAACAGCAATTTTAGTTTAATAATAAATTTTTAAAATTCATGCCATTTGGTGGTAATAATCAAATATAATCAAATAAAATTAATTAAAATAAACAAAACAAAAAAAAATATTGAAAGGCACGAACAAATTTCACACACTTCCTCTTAGACAAAGACTGGAAAACCTCAAAACAAAAATTATTAGAAAATATTTCATTCCCAAACAACAACAGAAAACCAAAAAAAAAGAAAATTTTAAGATTTTTTAAATAACAAAACAAATTAAAAACAAAATCACACGATAAATATCAGATTCAGGCAGACACTAGGCGCAGGCACTAGGCGCAGTCACCATTCCAATTCAAATTCAAATTATCCAAACAAATAATGATGGATGGATGGGGACGGATGGTTGGTTGAATGTATTAATACCTGCAGCTGAATTGAAATTATTTGAAAAAAAAGTATCGAATTACTAAAGAATTTTAACGAAAGGGATGTTATTCATGTCATGCGTAACACCCAGAAGTTCTCAAGAAAAAAAAAACTCGATTTTAATCAATAAAATCCGAATTTCAATTTGAACATCTGTTTACAGTTTAAACACCGTAAAAATGTAATGCAAGACAGAGGAGAATGACAACAGAATCTTATAAAGTCCACGGTTGAAATGGCTGGTAATATGACCCTTTAGCGACAGAGCACCGGCGGGACATTTGTCAACTTTTCAAGGCGTCGCGACTGTCCATACATCATAGTCGCCGTTTGCGAAAATGCAAGTGAATAAATCAATGACTGCCGTTGTATTTGCGGCATCAGTCTCTGTGGACCAATAGGCAACTGCCGTATTTATATGATGTCAGCCGCCGTGATGCACCAACTGACTGACGTATGTACCAGAGATCAGCAATGAATCGTTTTCTCGCTACTCATAAGCACTCATGAAATTTAGAATATATGTAAGTGAGTCAACAATATTGAAATTTAACTATGTACTCTGATTCATTCATACTCACCACAGGTTGCAGTGAGTATCCGTACAACGTTGATATCAAACTCATACCATTCGAAATATGTTTGATTCATAAGTCCACTCATTTAGATTCATAACTTTAGGAAAATACTTATTAATAATTCGAGTGGTTCCTATCATTCAACAAAATTTACTATCTTAGTTGTTGTTGCATTTACAACAAAAGCAAAAAGACACATAAGCAAAAAAGGCAGAGCAGCAAGCAGAGCGAACACACAACATTCTAGTGAGTATTTTAGTGTTCGTAGGCGATTCATAATTATTTTTGATGCGCGTAAATGTTGAGTTGTGAAGAGTCGAAATCAACAACATCATGTACGTGTTGTTAAGTATGAATATGATGAGTACTTCAAACTTTGAATATGAGAAGATGTTCCATGATGATATGAATGCGCATAAGTATCAGAAATTATGAGTATGATTCGATTCTACTCAACTTTTTGAATACTCATTGCTGATCTCTGGTATGTACACAGTACCCATCGTTACGTTAGTTTAACCAAACATAGTGCTACCATAAGTTAGCAGACTATTCGTCGTTGATTATTCGGCCATTTTCAATTTGATGATGACGATGATAATGCTTCGCCATTTTCTAGCTCGGTAGTAAACGGTCTCAGGTCATAACAATCCTTTAGTCAGTATTGCAGTCTATCTGCTCTCCCCACCCACGTTGTGTGTGTTAATTTTATCAATGAGTGCCAGAAATTGATTTAAGCGCATATTTTTTAAACAAATTTATGACACCCCATCAAAGTGCTTGACTTAACGGTGATCTTAATAAATACGGTTATAATTTTCAAAAGATTTAATCGCTTTAAAAAAAAAGAAACCGTTTTTTATAATTTAATTTTAATGAGTGTGTGCGTTTGCCATAAAGTGGAATTAGCTTGAATTTAATAACAAAACAAATGTTTAATAAATTAAGTTTTAATTAAGTATACAAAGAAGTTTTTCAATAAACCACCAACCAATTCAATACTATGGTATGCCACCAGTTTATATGTATTTTGACAGAATTTTTGTGATCAATAAGGCTTAAATTCTTTTTCTTTTTTTTTTCTTTTCTGAAGTCATATAATATCAATGAGACAGCAGTTTTAATATTAATTTTAAGCGGAAATATTTATAAATATTGACGTTTTCTTCTTAAAGAAAACGAAAGAAAATAGAAAAGTTGATAACCATAAAGTGTATACTTTAGGCCATAAGCCAAATTATTAAAAAAAAAATTAAAAAAATATTGAAGATATTTAAGCCGTTTGAGATACGTATATCCCCTTCTTGTATCATTTTTCTGTTTTCATTTCTTTGTTAAATTAAAGAAAATTCAAGTTGTCCAATAATTGCATACGTCAATTCTTATTTCAAATGTTTTCATTTTCGTCATCATCATCATCAACGTGATCTTTACAACGATAACAGTTAACAATCAATGAAATCGTTGTGGTCATCGCCATCAGCAGTACTTCAAAAATATTTCTTTTATTTCTCCTCTAGAATATTAAAATTCATTAGGATTAGAAGAATAGAAACGACTCAGGAGAATAACACAGATTTTCACACCTCCTTAGGGTTGAAGTGCCAAGTTAAAAGCCATGAAAGAATTCAAAATCATTAGCCATGACAGTCTACTATTAAAGCTTAAGTATTTGAACTTAAAAATTAAAAAACAAACAACGAAAATATAAAGAGGTTTTAATGATTGCCATAATGATTCAAAATATTTAAAGTATGACAAACACTTTATAAAACCAAATAAATAGAGACGTTAAAACACTAAAAAAAAGGTTTAATAAAGGGGAAAACAAACGATTTAAACCTCCATTTAAACCTTCATTTAACGGCTAGTCAGAGAACGTAGGCGAATTAGTTATAAAAGAAAAATTAATCTGCTGTTTAGAGATTCAATAGAAAGCCTTTAGGCTAATTTCATTCCTCTTCGAATGTTCGTAATAGACGACTATCACGGAAACGACTTTAAACTGTAGGTCCCACCACTCATGTATAAAATTAATTAATTAATTAATGGTTGTAATGAACAATTTTGTATGTTTCACAGGTCAGCAATTCAAGAAGATGAGTAGAATCGAATCATACTCATAATTTCTCATACTTATACGCATTCATACTTATTTTAATATCATCGAACCTCTACTCATATTCAAACTTTGAAGTACTCATCATATTCATACTTAACTGATTTCGACTCTCCATAACTCAACATATACACGAAGCACAAAATAAGTACGAATCGTGTACGAACACTAAAATACTCATTAGAGGGTTGTGTGTTTGATCTGCTTGCTGCTCTGTCTTTTTTGCTTACATGTCTTTCTTCTTTTTTTGTAAATGCAACAACAACGAAGACTGTAAATTTTGTTGAATGACTCGAGTCACTGGAATCATTTATAGGTTAGGTTAGGTCTGAGTGGTATCTCTGATTTCACAAAGCTCACTTGAGCACGCATAGCGGCCCGTTGTGATGTCACGGGTGAACGCAGTCTCTGTACTGATCAAGTTCCACCAAAATCAGGGAAGAGGAAGAAGTTGCGCAGCACAAGGACTGCACTGGAATCATTTATAAGTATTATAAGCCTTTTTCTAAAGTTATGAATCTAAATGAGTGGGCTTATGAATCAAACATATTTCGAATGGTATGAGTTTGATGTCAACGTTGTACGCTTCCTTATTGCAACCTGTATTTATAAATCAACGTTGTAGTGAGTATGAATGAATCAGAGTACATAGTTCAATTTCAATATTGTTGACTCTGGTATGTATGCAATCGTTTGACTTGTTTCGACATGTCTGATCTGGTGTTTGAACCTTGGCTTGACGTTTGAAATGTCTTATCGTATTTAACTTACGAAAAGACTTTTTTCTATTGAAAGAGGAAGAAATGTTGCAGCTGCAAAAACATAGACTCTCTCTTTTTCCATTTATTATATGAAATTTAAAAGTTCAATTGCTTAAACGCTCTTAGAAACACAGCTGTAAAGTTAATCCTACAAAAAATAAACAAAATATTATTTTTTTAACAAAAAACAGAAGAGGAAAAATGAAATTTAAAAAGAAAAAGAAAAAATCTTTTTCTAAACACAAGTAGCAGTTTGTAGTTATAGGAACGCACATGCATACATATGTACATATGTTTACAAACGTGATGGCACAAAAGGTGCACCCTATTACTGAAAATGATACCGAGAGAGTGGAAAAATATTATTTTTTCTTTTTAATTTAATTTTATAGAAAAAAACTGCTGCAACCTGATATGGCTGATTAACTAAAGACAACAAAAACGATATGAAAATTATAAAAAAAAAACGAAACAACAACAATTTCGGTTTACTTTTTTTAATATTTTGTTGAAGTTTTTTTTCTCTTTTTTTTAATTAAAATAACAATCAGTTACAGTTGTGAGTGTTTTTTTGTTTTTGTTTTTGTTTTTGTTTTTGTTCTGAACTGGGGCTAACTTTTTTTGTCGATAGGGCTATTGGTCTTAATTCACCAACAACCCATGGCATGATTCTTGCCAGTCAGCCAGTACACTCGATATGTTTTCATTTCGGAGTCATTTTCCTCTTTTTTTTTTGTTCAAATTTTTTGTTAACGTTTGAAACAAACAAAAAAAATACCATTTGGTTGGTTGGTTATTGACCCGTTGTTGTAACCAAAACTTTTTGTAAAACGCAAAACGAAAAACACAAACAAAAAACATTTTTTTTCTTCTTCGTACATATACCAGGTCTTTCAATTGCCTTAGTGCCTTCTATGCCTTGGAAGTTAGAGGGAGTAGGAGCGAGAGATAGAGAAGGGAAGATAGCTAGGAGTGAGCAAAAAGATCTCATGTTTAATTTATCAAATTTCATGGCAAAAATATTGTTTTTTTTTTCCTTCTCTAAACTTTCAACGAATTTTTTCCTCCTCTATTTTTGTGTGTCTATCTGTCTGTCTGTTTAATAATTTTCCATAGAAAAGTTCAGCAACAAATTGAAACTGAAATTGAAAATGAAATCGAGTTGTCACAAGTTCTATTTGAATTTTAAATTCAGTTTTTATTTTCTGTTTGATAAAGTGGCCCGTTTTTTTGTTTTTTTTGGTTGATGGCGTTTTTGTTTTAAGCCATTTATCAATTTGATGGATATTATTGTCTACCAACATTTATTTGGTCAGTAAATCAAATATTGATTTAAAACATTTGAAATTCATATCGTTCGAGTTGTTATATACTCTCATAAAATAAACATAAACTAACAGTTGGTATTCAAGTAATAAAATCTTAATGAAGTCATATTAAATAAATCCAATTATTTCATAATGTACATATGTACGTATTTATCACATAGTGTATGTTCTTTCTTGTTCTTTTTTAGTTCAAATCTCTATTCTAATGGAAAACAATAACATTTCAAATCGTATCAGTCCAGTACCATAGTGAGACTTTTATAATAACGACTATCAATTTCGCTCCTCAATGGCAGCACTGTAAGGAACAAAATGAGTAAACGGCTCCTTAGTTATGCTTCATTGGCTTCCATTTAGATGACTCGCTAGACACCTTGCAGCACTTGTGGCAATACGACTTAATGCTCCATCACGCTGGCACATTACTTCCCCGTAACACTCGTCTATTCTATCCAAGGATCCCTAGATTCTAAGTGAAATTGATTATACCCAGACTTGATGAGAGATTTCATACTAGAATTCTAAGCAGCTAAGACATCCTGTGACATGTTCAAATCTGTGGATTATCGACCTTAAGGTACGCCGTAGAATTTTCTACAAAAGACTTAAGGGATTACCCTTCTCCACTCTGGCTACTGTAGTAGGGACGAGGTAATGGCCATAATTGGTGCTACGAAATTAATTCTAAGTAACTTACTTACCTAATGGGTCAGTAGAACCCTTTAGTCACAACCTAGCTTCTCACATCACCCATGTTGTGTGTGTTCATTTTACACATAAGTGGCGGGACCTACAGTTTAAAATCAACTCCAAACGACAGACTTTTTTGGAGCAACTTTTCAAAGCAATTTTATTTTACTCTCATACTCCCACGAGACTACGGTAACTTCCTTTAGGTCTATGAGGTTAGAATATTTCGCGGTTCGCTTAATCATCTCTTGCGACAGAGTTATGTGTAATATGGATTCCAGGCGAATTAATTGAAAAAACTAACAAATTGTAATCGGGACTCGGAATTCCTAAGGTTATTAAGATCGGCTTTCTTTAAAGGACCACTTTACAGGCTAAATTGCCAGTTTAGGTTCTGTGAGCAGGCCGCACGAGGCCCTTTCTTATTTAAAATTCATTTTCTTCGCTCTTTAATTCCATTGCAAAACGAGGACAACGAATATAACCATTACACTACTTCTGTGTGAGTGTGAGTGCGTATTTAAAAAAACCATGTAAAACAGAGGTCGGCACCAATAGTCCCCGGTGGCCGAACATCTTCGGTTTTTTACACACATAGAACACGAACATCAAACAATTTCGTATAAAAGAGAGTAAAAATTCATTCAGTTGCTTGTCAGCTTCTGAAGGAAAAGCTTTATGTCACTTTTTTTCAAGTTTCAATTATACACCCAAAGAAATATTACAGTAGGATTCACTAATATTCAATGAGATTCACTAATAACAATGAGAAATGAGCTCCATTTTTGGAAGAATATTTGTCAAGTTAAATACGCTGCCTTTAGGGATTTGGCGACGTACATTTTTTCTATATTTTTCACATACATATTACTAACAATTTCCTCTGGGTTATACACATGCTTCTCACAGCTACAGTCACATTTTATTCATGTTCTCTTTGTACCGACCGCTTATGTAAAAGAAAAGTGTTGCTAATTATACGGGTTTAATAATTCTTAAACGATTTCTGTTACTCATTCATTCATTCATTCATTTATTCATGAATTTGGCTGGCCTTGTTCGTTTTTGTTTTTTTCTACAACTATTTGATGAGGGGGCTTTCATTTTGTGTATCATAAAGCTTTTCATATGGAAAACAGACCAAAAAAAAATAAATTCAAATAAAAAAGAAAATGGTTATGTATTGTTAAGGAAACCCTTTTTTTCGTTTTTGTTATAATTAAAATTGTTCTGCTGCTTCTTCTTTTCAATTTTATCATTTTTGTTATAAATTTTAAACAAAAGAAATAGAAAAAGTAACCCAAACAATTACATGCGTTCGGTACTCTTTTCGAAATGCTAATGCTAATGATGGGGGCTGAGCTGATTCTGTTGTTTGTGGCCATTAGACAAGACCTTAGAAAAAATGTTGTGTTCCTGCATATCATTGTTAAAGTGACGCAGAGTCATATTTTTTGTGTAATTCTTTTTTGGGCCTTATTATTAAATTAATTTATTAAATAGAATTAATAATGTAATCTTAAGTAATAATTCCCAAATGTTTTCTTTTTTTTTTTATTAAATTCCTTAAGAATTTGTCATAAAACCAGAAGAAGGGGTGTTAAGTCAGACATAATTTGTAAATTTTTTTTTTGTTTTAAATGTGTTTAAAGTATTTAAAAAATAAACCCCATTTGTTTGTTATTATTGTAACAAATAAGAGGAATTATTAAAATTCTAAAAAGCCACACCAAGTCAAAAGTGTCGTGTAACTGACAAAATATTAAAATGCCAATAATTGTGGTTTTTTTTTAATTACAAAAAAGCTTTTTTAATTTACAAAAGTATTGTCTTTCAAACTTCTTAAACTAAACCTTGGGCCTTTCACAAATTGCTGTAAACTTAGACGACCAAATATTTATTCATTAAGTGTCGTTCGTATGGGTTAAGGTCGGTCTTGCTTTCTTTTCTAATATCTAATTTCTTTTATAATTTCAAATATCAAGCAAGGCTTTTAAACAAATAAAAATAAAAAATAAACAATTTTGTTTTGAATAGTCCTACGTTTTTTTGAAAAGATTGATGGCCTTTCCTTTTCATTGAAGCACCACCACCTTATCTTTTGTCTTTAGATGGGTTACAAAGAAAATTGTGAAAAACGTTCAATTTGTCCTTAAAAGTGAAAGAAATCTAAAAGAAATTAAAAGAAAAACGTAGCAAAACAAATTCAACTGGCCTTTATAAAAAGTTTTACAGTAAATTGTAATTGAAAATAACTTGTCTTCTGGACTGAATGGTATAAGAAAAATTATGGCGGGACTTACAGTTTAAAGTCGACACCGAACGACAGATTTTTGAGAAACTTTTCAAGGCAATTTTATTTACTCTGGGAGATTTCGTCAGAAGCCGCCGAAGAAATATTCTTTCATATTTTCATTTTGATGTGTGACCTGGGTTTTGAACCGTCGCCTTACGTCTAATAAGCCAACGCACTAACTACTAGACTACGGCGACTTCAAATAAAAACAATTCATCATAAAAATGACAGAAGCAGTTCGAACGCAGAAGAAATTCTATCTGCGAGAAAGGTTAAGCCCTTGAGCTTAACTTGATGAATCCGTGAACTATCTTACGGATGATAGAGATCGTTTTAGTTGAACATATTCAATAGCATCAGTCACCTAAGCAAGGTTTCTACAATGATCAGGTCCCGAATTAAATGCCGGCCAAAAGGCTTCCAACGATGTGTTCTTGTGGTTCGTTCAGTTTATCTTAGAATTTGCAAAACTGACCAGAAGCGATTCCTAGCCTCAGGCAATTTTTGAATGATCTGATGGCAAGACGGAAACCTTTTTCTGTTGCAATTACCTAACAAAAGTATCGATTGTTTCAAATAATACGTTTTAAGCTCTTCTCCTTACATTTCACAGAACGCTTCAGGGCCCATAAGCAGTATGACATTAGCTTCCGCCCTAATAAGTCAGTTGACCATTTTTTATCTGATTTCTCAGACGATTTCGGTTGCAATAGAGATTGTCCCAGTATTTAACTCTTTTATAATCTGATAGTTATCTTGGATCAACCTTATATCCACTAAATGCTCTTGCGGCAGACTGACTATCGGTCAGTAATTGTAATGTTTCTTAATCTGTAGCTTCTACCAAATATTCAATTGTATTTAGGGCCGCAATACCTTTATTCTTCAAGTTATCTGATCTCTTTGTTTGGCCGAAGTATAACCTTTTTTAAATCTTTTTTTAATGTCTCTTAATGAAATTAAGAAAAATTCTCTGGAGCAAGAAAATGCTTTCAATTTTAATTTGATTGTCGTCTTTCGCCAGTTCTGACAATTAATTTCAATTCAATTAATAAATCAATCACCATAAAAACGATAATTAAACGTTTAAATATTCACTCGACTGTATGACAATCAGTCTAACTGATGGTTTACAGCCACACAGCCATACAATCATACATACTGTATGTACACAATACATCATAAATTTTTCTTTTTTTTTTGCATGACCAATGGCTGGCTGATAAAGATGTCATACCGTCTTTCCGTAGACCGCAGGAATTACAAAAAAAAAAAGAATCAGTAGGCACAGTGTTGTGCATGATGAAAAAATTTGTTTAAAAATTTTAATTTTACTACACATAATTGCTTGCAGTTCTTTATTTATTGCGTAAGAAACACTGTTTTATGTTGTTGTTGTTGTTGTTTTTATTTTTATTTGTAATTGATGAAAACTCTTACCACCAACGGCGGCTTTGTTTTTGTGGTCGTGTAATTACGATTTTATTTTTATTATTATTCCGCTTTGTTGTTGTTGTTTTTCTACTTTAGAAATTACTTCCAATTAAACTTTCGTTCAAATAAATAATCTTAATAAAATGGGTTAAAATACTTATTTGAAGCACTTGAATATTTTTTTTTCTGTGTCGGATTCCATTAATAACGCTTCACCCTGCTTACTTATGGTCTTTGTGAGTGAAATGTAGCAACAAAATCTATTATTCATTTACTTTTAATTAATTGATCATCATTATCATCATTATCATCATCATTATTATTATTATCAATGTCATAATGATTAAAAATTGACATCACCATAGTCATCGCCACTGCCACTACTGATGCTCTTCTGCTACTTACAGCAACAATAGCCATATAATATTGGTTTTAGGATGTCAATAAATTGATCTCTTTAATGCCATTTTAAAGAGGCATAAGTTGTATGAGTCATAAACAGAAAAAGTCTTACGATTTCTTTTCCAAAATGCTTGTAATTCAGCGGCTACATATGGTTACTTGAAGAATTTAATTTTCGAACATTTAGGCAGGTTCTTTTTACAAAAATTTTTATATTTAATTATTTACGATCAAAATAGGTTCGACCTTATGCTTGGTGTAGTATAACAGACTAGAGTCTCTGGTGGGAATCGAACCCACAACCCTCACGCTAATAGCCTTGCACACTACCCACCCACTAGACTACCAGGGCATCCAATTTTTTTTTATTATTAAATTATGTTTTATTTCAAATATTCTGGGTCAAATATGTATGTTTACGTCAGAATTTATTTGTGTAAAAGGAAACATGACTTTGAAACAAATCTGTGCCTGTATACACATTAACAATACAGAAATTATTTCTTTCTTTTCTTCTGTCAGTTAAAACAAAAACAAACTTGTAATAAAACTTAATTAATCATTTAAGACAGAGTTACTCAAACATTTTGTACACAAATTATTGTAATTTCATGTTCATTATGTCGGAAGAAAACCAAAACTTTTAAGAATCTCTGCATAATGGCGTTAAGCCATCCAATGAAGTTTCTGTATGTGTTCTCGAAATATTACAAAACCGAAAACTTTATTTGTTTTTAGTGTTTTGTTTGTTGTTTGCTGTTGTTGTTGTTGTTGTTATTATTTATAACTTTATCTGAGACAGTGAAAAACAATCTTTAATGAAATATTTATTTTGTTTTTCATTTTTCTTCTTAAAGAAAATCAAATAAATGAACAACAACAAAATATACACAAACATACACAAACACACAAACTTTATTTATTTATTTACTTTTGATGTCTTGAACAAATAAAATCAGGAAAATTTTAAACAGCATCAGAGAGCAGCAATAACATCACTTCCGTTATATCATCACTTGTATACGCACAGTGTTGAAGCAGCGATGATGTAAAAGACAGCCAGTACAACAACAATTTGTTGTTTTTCCCATCAAAACCGAAAACAAAAAAAAGACTAAAGCATCTCCTTTATTTGTTATCGAAAATCTAACATCTCTATAATATCCGGTAATCGTTGTTAAAATCAAAGCATTCACAATATATATTACATATACAGATATACAAACACACACATGCATGGCTGTATAAGCATATTACAGTTACTGACTTAACAACACTATAATATTAGACTCACACACACAGGCATACACTCAGAAAGGGAATTTGAAGCACAAGTTAGAATTGATTGTACTTGCATGCATGTAGGCATGTACAGTGGTGGTCTTATAATTAGCACACTCGTCTATACGACACTTATCCAGTAACAAAGATTAAATATTTCTCCAAAACTTTTCTAAGGACGATTAAATATTCTGTTGAGTATACTTGTATCTCAAAATCGTTCCGTGAATTGGATACGAATCAGACCATTACCATAATTATGTAAATTAATATTTTAAGAAATAAAATATTCAAAGCAAACTTTTTGGTGGATCGTGGTGCTAAATGTAATACCACCATTGTATATATGTTTGTGTGCTGTACTACAGTTATAATCTTACTATTATTATAGACTCAAACGCTCATGCTGTTTGTTTATTTTGTGTAAAACGTTACAAATGCATACATACATACTTGCTGGCACACACATAAAGATAAGAAACGTTATACAAATGACAGTTGCACATTGGCTTTACTCTCTATTCGTGTATAACATGTATAGCAAACAAAACAACAACAAAATAAAAGGAAAGAAAAACTATTTGAGACATCAAATTTCCTTTTTCTACAACACAACAAAGGGATCCACCAACAGAGAGGAATAATAACGACAGTACCAATAAGAATTTGTGTGTAGCCTTGTAATGTTTTATTTTTAAATATCAACTGTCATAAACAGTGTTGGTAATTGTTAAAAATGAGGTTAAAGTACATTTCTCTTGTAGAACAAGATGCTTGTTTCGAAGTCACTCAAATATCGTATACAAATCTTACATACATATTTTTTTATAGAATAAATGAAAAAATTTAATTTTTCTCATATAAACATTGACGTTGGTTATGCTTTTTATGAAGTTTTTAGCCTGAATTCATTTGGATGCCATAGAATTTTCTATAAAAATATGGAATAAAATTACTTGAAGTGTCCAAATATCTGAACACAATGCAATTTAAATGCAAATTTAATCACACTCTTATTATTCTTATTTTAGCAAATACATACAACCAAAACAAAAGCAAAAACAAATTTGTGCACAGAATTCAATAAGAGAACTGGAAACTGTAAAACATTGTACTCCACACACAGAAACACACACACACACGCTGTGTACCCGGGCAAAATCTCTTAATCGCCATTCACTTGCAGGCAAATCATTTATGCTCGTAGAAGAGTCATGAATCAAAAAATTTGGATAAGAAACAACAACAGCAATACAACAACTTTTACTGTATTTCAATTTTTTTTCTTTTTTGGTTATTGTTGTTGCTAAAGGCTTTAAATAAATACGTGTATGTACACAATTTCACTCTCTATTCTCCAGTTTGTTTATACGATATAAATACGAATGAAGGAACATACATATACATGTGTATGGTGCATGTGCACATACATACATAAATATAAATGAGTGTGTAAATAAGTAAGAAAATCACAGGCTAGAAAACAACACACTGATACTGATGCTGAATGCAAAACAGTTGTTTTAGGTTTTTGGCTTTATTTTATTATTATATTTTTAAATATCTCTGACACTCTCGGAACAACAACAACAACAAAATTAGAGACGTCCAAGTATTTGTATAGCTTTCTGATTTACTAACAACACATACACATACACACAATTGGTAAAAAAAAAAATAAAATATTCTCTTCTTTTTTGTGTATATTTTTAGGGTATAGTTTTGATAGTATTGGTTTGTTTGTACATGCATATTTCATATAACACTGGGTAGTATAGTGTTTTTTAAACAGCTAGCTAAACGAAAATAACTTTATTTAATTTATTTTTTGTTTTATTTATAATTTTCAAAATAAACTGAAACTGATTTTATTATTTTATTTTTGTTTTTTTTTTTTTTTTGTAACTTTCCATATGATGGAACTGTTGTGGACACTGTAGTCTCCATTTGAGTGTTTATGTCTACGGTTCCTTTTTCATCTCGTTCTCACTGTCCCCTTCTATCCCTCTCTTTCTCTCACTCTATGTGCTTATAACGGAATCATGTCAAAAACAACTTGTGTAATTTGAATAAATACAGGATAGAACGGTGAAAAAACCAAAAAGATTTACATTTTTAAAGAGAAATTTGTTCTATTCAATTTTTTTTTGCAGTTTTAAATTTAAAATAGATTTGAAATGAAGTTTTAACTTGATTTTTTCTTATTTTTT
This sequence comes from Sarcophaga subvicina, assembly GCA_936449025.2. NCBI lineage: Eukaryota > Metazoa > Arthropoda > Insecta > Diptera > Sarcophagidae > Sarcophaga > Sarcophaga subvicina. The sequence continues at coordinate 2,484,926 of OW388084.2, forward strand.
CTTTTCAAAAGAACAAGATTTCAAGGGAAAAAAGTGATCAATAATAACGATAATAACTGTAATGATATAACATTAAGGGAGTATCCACATAGACGCGATTCTAGAAGTAGCCGTACAAAAAAAAATTCAATGACTTCAAATTGCACGAAGTGAAATTACTCTATCTGGTAACTTCCCATGCAATAAAGACCAAATCGATCGTGTTGTGTGCTTTGTGGCACTGCCTTGATGGAACCACATACCGTTTCGTTCATAGTCTTCAATAGCAGCATAAAAAAATTGATTATCAAACGGCCATAGTGCCTTGCATTGCTAGCAACGGTTCTCCCATGGTCATTTACGAAAGAATGCGGCTTAATTTTATCCCCAGAGCTAAATGCACTCCAATCAGTTAAATTTTCCGAATACAATGGCTTTACCACATAATCATCGTATAAGAATAGAATTCATTGCCTTTAGTATTGAAAGCTTGTGGTCCCAGCACAACTGCATCAACATAACTGCATAGTATATTTGTCATTCGGTTTTAATTGTTGCGTGAGTTTGGCTTTGTATGCATGGAGATGAAATTCAAATACAAAATATGCCATAATTAGCTGCAAGTTGGGCTCAATTCGGCTTATCTTTTATATTTCTACGCGTTCTTCATTAATAAAGTACAACATCAGTAAATGGCGAACCAATTATTTAATAAATCCATCCTTGACAAATCAGCAGTTTTAAAACCACTGAATGGATCACCGAATCCATTATTTTTATATGAAATTTAAAGAATTATTAAGAATAACATAATTTTAAATATTTTTAAACAAGTAAGCAAAATTGTAATTAATTCTGCTTAAAAAGTCTACCGAATTTCTTATTGGCCATTGGCAACCATACACATGGTTCTCGTATCTTTTTTTTTAGAATGTAAAAAATGACTAGAAATAAAAAAAAGCAAACAAACACTGTGTTTTGTTTTACAATTTATTTTTATTCATTTATAAAATTAAAAAATCCCTCAAGTATTTGTACAACAAACGGAAATAAAAAATAGTTTCACTTTCAATCGTGTCGTTTTTTTATTTTTTTTTTTTTGTAAATAAAATTACAAAATCTTTTGAAAAGCAATTCGTTTTTCATTTCGCTCCACTTCAAAATGAGCAATTATTTTAAGAGTAGAGTGTAAGTATGTAAGTGTGTGCTTTTGTTGTTCTAATAATTACTGTATTTTTTTCGTTTTTTTTCTTAAGTGTATACAAAAATGGGGCTCTGCCCTCTCTTAAATGCTCTCTCACTCCCTTTCTATCATTATCTATAATTATTACTCAAGTGTTTGTTGTTGTTATTACAACATTTTTGTTTTGTTTTTGATTCTTTTTTTGTTTACATCATTTGAATTGCTGTCTAAATGCAAAGTAACTGTAATGAGTTTAAAAGATGCTCTTAAAAACAAAAACGACAAAAAAATGATTTCTAATCTTACACACACGCACACATACACTGTTAAGTAAACGTAAAAGAATGCCTTTATAATTTCACTTCTTGAGAGAAGTACAATTAAAATAATCGTCCTCCTCATTATTTATATTGAGACAACACGCACACATACACATACACGTGTTCTCTTTCATATAATGGTGGGCCTCACATCCATGCATAACGTAGTATGCATATAGACAGACTCGTGTCACTTGACTTTTTCACTTTGCCTTGACTTGTTCCTCTTTTTTTTTTGTTGTTGCAAGTACAACAAATTTGTCTCTAATTTCTCTAAAATCAGTACAGAAAAAAGCATAGAAAAAGCACAGGAATTTAGTGAAAAACTAATGACAGCCGAAAGAGAGAAAAAAAAAGAAATTATGGAGTAAATTTTGTTTTTCAAGTAGAGGTCATGTGTCACTTAGGATAGAGAAAAATGACAAGAATTTAATGCTCTTCTAAATATATTATGAGTACCGTTATGTACAAACACTTGTAATATGAAGTCAAAAAGAGAAAAGGGAACATGTTTTTAATTTTCTTTATTACAATTACATAATTTCCTATAAATTAGGACGGGTCAAAATAAATTTAATTTATTCCCTTACTACTTTTCAGTTTTATTAAAAAATTTCACAAAAACTTCTTCCTAAAACACTCTATTATGAGTAATAACATTAATTTGTTGATTTTAAAGCCTCAAAAAAGGTACTTGAAGGGAAGTAGAAATGCTTTCTTAAACCAACAAAACCCAATAAAAAGCATAGTAATTTCGTAAAATAAAAATAAAAATGCAAAAAGTCGCATTTTAGACAGACTGGAAAATAGAATAGCAATTTACATGGCAGTATTTCATAAAAAGTCTGCTAACTCATCTACATATGTATGTATGTATGTATATTTGGAACAAATAAAACATTATTACCAAATGGAAAATGTTTTTCCATCATTTTCTTTTCAAATTGACAGATGTTGCAACAATCTAGACACGGTCTATACTTTACTTTTTCCCCTTGCTCCCATATACATACATATTTATTGGGCATTAAAATAGACACGAATATTGCATTATTTCATGCACAACAAATAGGAAAGAACGGAAAAAATGAAACAAAAATCAAAAGAAAAAAGAAATCAAAAAGACACATACATTTTTTCTTATTCAAGAAATAAAAAAAATAAAATAAATCGCCCCAATGGCAATAGATTATGTTTTTAAAAACAACATCGTTTTTTAGCTAAATTTATAGTTTTTGTTTTCGGGAGAAATAGCTGGGATATCCAACCTTTTTAGTCTGTTACAAGTATGATTTGCCGCCAACAGCAGCATTCATCATGCGAATGGATAGGCAAGAAAGTGTTGCTGTTGATGTCAAAATCAAACAAAAATCGGAGAAAAACTAAAATTGTATTTAAAAAATGAAAAGAAAACGATTTACAGAGTGTCACACTTCCATTTGGAAATACAATTAATTGCAAAGATACAACTTGACTTTCTATATTTATATAATTTTAAAAGATTTCTTATACTGATCCTGCATGTCATTATAGAAAGCAAAAAAATTCGATTGTTTTCCATGCCAAACCTCTAACCAACCTCTCATCTAAGACTTTTAAAACAATGCACATATATAGAATTGGATTCAAACTGTTGTTTCTTTAACACTTTAAAAGGAAATCCATTAAAAAATGTCGTAACATAGATGTCCAACAGACGCCTAGAAAAATTAAACGACTAAGTTCAAATAGTAGCGTTGGTGTCATTAGAATACAACGACTTAGAAGGTCCTAGCAAAGCGTACCGAGGAACTGATACAGTGAGCTCAGAGTGTTATGTAACGATATTAGAGAATTTATTGATGCTTCCTAACTATAATCAAGGGATACGATTTCAGCAATGACTTACACGTCCGATGCATATCTGATGGAAAAGGAAATATAATTTGGCCTCCACAAAATCCTGTTTCGAAATTGAAAGTTTATGCCAATAAATTAACTTCCCTGGAGACCTTAAAAAATCAATATCCATTCTGAAAGGGCAACTATCACCGACAATTTTTTTCTTGACTACATTTAATCACAGGCGCGTGAAATTTAATCGATATTCGATTAAAATTAGTTTCTTTGTAAATGATAAAGAACGACAAGACACCCTGTATTTGCAAGATGAACCATACTTACTCAAAAAAACTACAGTGAATCATAAAAATCTGTCCAAAAAGCTACCCAAAAAAGAAGAAGAGAGAAAAAAATTAAAATTGGAGAGGCTGACAGGCACTTGAATGGCCAGCCAATAATGCAAAACAAAAACAACATAAATAATCATTATGAAGATAATGAGAAACAGCCCATAATGATCATCATCTTATTGAAGAGGATGAAGAGGAATTTAAAGTGTTTATTTTTTTTATCAAATACAACAACAACAACAAAAAACGAAAATAATAAAAATAAAAAATTGTTTCACAATCCCAAAAAAAATAACAAAAAATTTACATTTTGGATTTGTATGTGTATAAGTATGTGAATGTGTTTATAATTTATTGATAAATGTGCCTTCTCCTCCCTTCACTACTTCAAAGAGAAGGGTAAGTAAGTATAAAGAGTTTTAAGGATTAAAATTCTTTATTCACTTAAAACGACAGAAAAAACAAAAAACAGAGTTGGGGGGACAAAGAACTTTAATGTTCAACAGAAAAAAAACCAAACGGGAAAAACAAACAACAAATAAACGATACAAGAGAACAACACCAACAACAACAACAAAAATACAAAACAACAGCAACTGTTGTAGTTGTTATTTAATGTCATTGTTGTTGCTATTGCTGTTTACGAAACGTGCAACATGACAATAAACATATTGCCAATGTTTATATTTTTTTTCTCTTTTTTTGTTTTTCATTTTTTACAGCAATAAGGGCTTTACACTCTCTCTCATGCACACACACACATACTCACTAACTCACATACAAACACATTAACAATAACAGTACGGGCAAAAAAAAAAGAAAATAAAACAATAAACAAAAGCAACAGACAGATTTTATGCTCGTTCAGGTTTCTTTTGCCTGCCCCTCTTGCTCTGCTCCAAAAACGTTTTACAATGCCAACGTCCTGCCTGCTTTTGTTAATTTTGAAAGAGCTGCAGAGCGACATATTGTCCCATCTTTTCTCTTGTTGTTCTCTTCTCTTCCTTTTTATATATTTTCTTTTTGTTCTGATAGAAGAGTTAAAGCAACCAATGAGTAGTAGCCATTGCTGATGGAGTTCTTTTTTTTTCCGCCAAATTTAAATTTTTGCCATTATCAACACAATAAACCATGTGAGCGCAAGAAAGAAGTTGGAATCTGACCAAAAAAAAAAAGAATTAAATTTCGCGCACAGAAGCATGTGAATAAAAACTACAACAACTACACAAAGACTTTAAAAGAATACAAAAACAGCAAAAAAATATTTTAAAAAATTCGCTGAACGCTACCATAAAGTAAAAGATGCATAAAAATTATGACCGTAAAGCGAAGAGTAGCGAAAACAAAATTAAAAGCAAAAAAATATATCAAAGGGACCAAAAATAAGAGCAACAAAAAAGGAGAAGAAGAAGAAGAAATTAAAACATAAATTAAAAAGTAAAAAAAAATGAAAACAATAACAGGAATGGGTGTGTATTGAAGAGCACACGGAACATGCGAACAGTCAAAGAAGAAAAAAGTGTTATTAAAAAGGGTTAAAATGGATTCACGTTGTCAAAGCTTAAGAAAACAAATAAAATATGCACGTAAAGAACGGCAAACAATACCATCAAGAGGGTTAAGACTAGAATTAGAGTTAGACGACATGCAGTCTAATCAAAACTAACGAAAAAACACTGTCCTTAAATTCAAAAGAATATTTGGTTAGTAGGCTGGTTGGTTTACATAGCGAGTAATGAGATACCGATTTGAGTGTTTACCACCGCACTCGAATCAATTTCATCAAATCAAGATACCTTAAGAGATCCCCTTGTAAAATACAGGATATCATGTAGATGTTGTGTAAGAACTTCTCTCATAGATTGGCTTGTAACCATTGGACAATCTCCAAAGAAGCAATCAGTTGGCTCTTGTTGTTCCACATAATCACCATTAAACTATAACTTTATCTACCGTTATTGGTCTCTTTTCGGTTAGCTTCCGTTAAATACAACCACGAGTTTTGACACAACCCCTATTCTGTGACTTTTGAGCGTGTAGTAAAGCACCTGATGTCTTATTCGGACCGGAAAAGTCTTAAATCCCCATAGGAAACAAGACCCCACTACCAGAAGTTTACCCCTTCCCAAGCAATAGTCAAGAATATTTTTTTTAATCAAAGCCACAAGGTTTAGAATGGTCCTGAATGGAATAGTCCTAAAATACGAATAAGCATCATCCGAAAAAAGACGCTGAACTCTCGTTCCAAGGGAAAATTCAGCAGGCTGTCTGTGTAGGCATTACAAAGTAGCGATCTTTACTTAAAAGACCCTCAAGCTATTCGGATGATTGAAATTGATTGAGGTTAACCAAGACTGCAGATTTTATTCCTTAAAAATAATACAGTTCTGGCGATAACGTCATAAAATTTTTTCATGTGTTGGCAGATAGAGTTTGACTGGCGTAAACTTTCGATTTGTAATAACTGTAGGGGAAAAGGTCAATGCTACTTGTAGGTCAATTTAAAACACCTTTTATGAGAATAAATTCTGGATGAAATTGAACAATATTCCCTGAAAAAAATATAAATTGAACGTGTTTGTGAAGTTGTTACGTTGATATGTTCCCTGAATTATTACCACACAACAGTGGCCAACTTCTACTACGGCCATCAGCCCTCGATTGCAAAGTCGTATCAGTTAAAAAGTATGAGACTGAAGTTTTTTTTATTCTTTTTATGAAGTTTTTGTCATGGATACTGTAACGCAGTATTTTTAATTGTTTGTACAACAAGCGATAACCCCTGCAAATACATTAAAACATCGCATAGCAAAGAGTAAACTTTTATCCTTAATTAGTATATGTATTCGTAACTACTACACCTAGAAGCTTATTTGCATACAGAATTGCATAAGAATGTAACATAAACTGTATTATGAACCCAACCCACACAACTTTAGGCATAATCTTTCGGTGCTTTTTCACATGTATTAAATCGTGTTCATGTCATTCAATGATAGTTGACAACACTATTCAGGAGAAGACGTTAAATGTTATTGTTTTAAAATTCTTACATGCATTGTGTTATTACTTATGCATGTGTGTTATTTTACTGCTGTATGTGTGTGTATGTGGTTTTATTTCTGTTGAAGTCATTTTCATTCTATGAGTCATCATTCCAAACATGATTTCTTCTCACTGTAGATTGTCTTTCTTTTTTTTTTTTTGTTTTCTTTATGTTACTGGTGGTATTTGTTTCATTTATTTATTTTCTTATTTTGCTGTATTTATTGTTATTGTTGTTATTGTTATAAACGATTTATATCTTTAAAACGTTTGTTGTTTTTTTAATGCGTTTTTTGTTTTTTTTTCATTTCTTTTTACGCCATCTCTTCTTTAAATGCAGTTGCATTTGCTGTTGCATCTTCATACACTTTATACTTTTGCATATAAAATGCTCAACACGTACTTTCGTTGTTTGCTCCTTTCTCTCTCTATCTCTTTAACTGTTTTAAGCTGGTGCCGTTTTCTATGTAATAAGAACATTAGTATAGTAATAGTATTCTTATGCATTTTCAACTTTAATTTCCTTTTCTTTTTGTTGTAATTGTTGTTCTCTGTATTATTCTTTTATTTTACTAAAGAAAAAATACGAAAATTTTCTAAAGCAACAACAACTACTGACTGCTCAAAACTCCTTTTTATATGATTCTCTAAAGATTCGAAATATTCCTTAAGAAGCTTCTTTTTATTCGAAGAGAAATTTTTCAGGGATAGCATGCTGAATAGGAGAAGATGGAGAGAGTGAGTGAATAGCATAGAGGGTTGGTTGTTTGAGTGGGTTAATAATGTTTCTTGCGTTTTAAAATGGTTTCTTAAACATTTTTTATTTTTTTTTTAATCCAATTGTAAAAATTGTTCATAGTCTAAGGGAAACAGACAGAAATAGGGAGATAGGTAAGTAGGAGAAATAATAAATCGAGTCATAAATTTAGCAGGTCACTTGTGCCACTTTATCATTTAATAAGAAAAAGTACTTTTTTAAGGTGGCTGTAAAGTGGTTAAAAGTAGTAAAATTTGAATGCAGAGTCTAATGGGGCTTTAGAAAAAAAAAGAAACTAAAAACGAACGCAATTTAGGGAGACAAAGCAGCGAAACATAAAAAATATTTTTATTATTTAAAGAGATGTTGGTTTAGGAAATTCTTCCATGGTACTAAAGTAATAAAAGTAAGTACGTATCAGCTTAATGTATGTACTTTTGACTGGTTTCCCTGGAAATTAAGAAGAGACCAGATTCTCAGTTCCATAATCGTTATAAAACTGTAAAGAATGGGAATAATAAATTTTCTATTGAGCAGGACCTTTTAAACTTTTTTCATCGGTTCAAAGTAAAGTATAAAAAAAGTAATAAATTTTCTCAATTCACAATGATTCTGCCAGTCCTGAGCCATTACATGATAAATTTTGAATAAAAGTTTGCCTCTTAACCCTCTAAATGTTTAGTAAATGCAATAATTAAAGGTAAATAACTATGAACAATGTCGACAGCTCCTTAATTACATTGCAAAAAAAAATTGCGGACCAAATCGTTTCCGAAATTCCCCATACAATACCTAGATCTAAACAATCCAGCCATTATGTCTGTAAATGATAAAAATTCTAAAGAAGTGATGATGAAGAAAAGTTATATCACCATTAAACATGACTCTCGACTGATTTTCGGCAATTATTTTTGAATATTTTGTATTCATAACTGAATAACTAGGAACTGTTGAAGATGATCCTGATTTATTCAAAAAGATCATAACCAACACAATAGAAAAGTCCAGAATAGGTCAGTTTCACATAAGAATTGCATTTTCAATAACATTTACAAGTTCATGCTGACTGTTCTCTTGAATTATTATCGTTAGTTAACCCATTGCTATACGATCAAAGTTTGCTTATTTCATTCCGCTAATAACCTCCCTCTATTGACTGTCAAAGTAGAGCTTTTTCCTTATAAATAAATGGTTTAAGTGTTCAAGTGTTTGCAAACTTTTATCATTGAGTGTTGAAAGCAACGGACAGACTTACACAGTGATCTGCAGCTAAAGGAGAAGACCGGTTTAACAACGTTTACAGATTTTATTATCTTTTTTATTATTTTCTCGTATTGTCTTTAAGCCGGCTGGTTATAAAGTTCAGTTTAATGGTGTTGCTACCAGACATCATTTTATAAAAAAAATTTACACAAGTTTTTCTTTTATTTAAATTTTGAGGTTAAAGTTTAAAGTCTTTTTCTATATTTTATTTACTAATTAAAAAGAAGAATAAAAAACAACAACAAAAATATATTTTAAAATCAATTTAATATTGTTGTTGTCGTTGAAAAAGAATAAGAAAATTAAACAAAATTTTCCCCATCAAGATGAATATTTTATTTGTCATTGATTAGAAAATGTTAAACAGTATTTAACAGGGAGTACCGCTCCACAAAAACTTATCAAAAAAACCCGCATAATTTATATTTTTTCCATTCTCTTTTACAAGAAAACAAATTAGAGGCTGTTGTGAAAAGCCGGGTGGCTTTATAACGACTTAAAGAGTTGATGTGTTTTAATACAACCCACGTGGTGTGTCACAGGCTTAAAAAATGAAAGTGTTATACGATATTTCTTTTATTTTTCTTTTTTTGTAGAAAGATTTAGATTTTAGAAATTATTTGTTAATAATTTATTTAAAGTTTTTATAATGAAGACAACGATGTAATTCGTAGCTTATATGTTTGTTTTCTAATATAAAATTAAGGGGTTAGGGCATTTTTGCATGAAGTGCGGCGATGGTACGACAGCCAAAAGAAGATCTTCTCAAAGTCTGGCGAACACGATTTGAGCAGTTAGGAAATGCCTGAAAGCAAACTGGGATATTTAAAAAAATAACAGAATGGCGGCGTTTTGAAATTATTTTTCTGTTTATGCCTATTCTTTCTACCTTAATTGTTTAATAAAATTAACATTTATTGACGGACCAAAAATATCCTATATCGGAATCGTTCCTATCTTACGAATAATGTCCCAAAATTTCGGCGATCAAGTAGTTTTAACTGAATGGTGGTCGCCAAAGTAAAAGTATTTTTTTCGCATCGTTTGAGGGAAAATTTAATTTTTTAAATTCGAAAGTCACTACAAAGAAAAAGTTTTTTCTTTCACTACGTATTCGAACCGGAATTGCTTGGATTTGTCATCAATTCTTTATGGGCTTCAGCCACACTATGCGGTTAGTGTAGATACAATATTTAAGTGTAATTATTTTAGAAAATCATTTTTCAAATTTTACATTCGCTTGGAACGCAGATGAGTTTTGTTTTTGTTTTCGTTTTCGTTTTTTTTTAATTATTACACAAACAAAACAAATGTATTTTGTTGCATAAATAAACAAATTTATTTATTTACACGCATATAGTCTATGTACATATGTTATTGTGTGTATTTAACAAAAATAAAAAAAATTTGACCCAGTGTGTTGAACAAAACTGTATCGATTGCATTATCATTTCATTGGATTAGAAATAACCTCCTCTTGACCTGTAATGAAATAGTCATTAAATAAGCAACTCAAACGTTCCCTGAAGCCTCAAGTCATAATCACATTTTAAAAAATTTCAAATAAAAACAAAATCGTATTCCAAAAAAAAAAATTACAAATTAATCTTTAGCTTGTACGATTTCAATGTGATTTGAAATGTGAATTACAAAAGTGTAATAAAAATCAAATCGAATCAAAAATAAAAATTATTTCAATACCAGTTTGACTGGAACCACCCTCATGGCTGTCATAAATTCACATGAAAAAAGGAGAGAATTCAGGTATTTTTTAGCGTGGGTTGCTTGTTAGAAAAGTTCTGAAAATATTGGTTTATTTATGAGCTGTGGTAAGAAGAGAAATTAAAACATTTTTTGTTTTGGTTTTTTGAGGCATTTTTTAACCTGTACATATGGAACCAAGTATTTAAAGTAAAACTAAATAGGTACTAGAAAGTATAAAAATTCGATAAAGTTTGCTTGGTATACAATTTTTAAAACAATACTGTCAGCTAAGTTTGGATTCGATTGATCAGCTGTTTGAATCTTTCGTAACCACTGTAGTATCTCTGGGTACAAAATTAAGTTCAACGTATAGGATTCAAGCGAAAAATACTTCAAGAACCGTATATCCATCTACGTTTTGCTACAGAATTGCAACAAAATTGAGCAAATTATGAAGCAAGTGGTGACTTTGCTAGGCATTAATAAAAATTAATGAAATATTCTTTAAAATATTCATTTAAACACCGCACCCACAAAATTTACTTATAAACGAAATTATTCACATACATATATACATATGTACTCTCTGTTGTCCTCTCTTGCTCTCTCTCTCTCTCTCGCTCTTTATAAGTACTAAAATGAGAAATTTGCAAATAACAGTAACAATCCTTAAACTCATTGAGGTGTAAGTAATTTGAAAAGGTTGTCATGTGTATTATTTATCAAAAGCAACAGCAACTACAATAATAAGGCAAGTGAGTAAAAAGAACACACATACACAAGAGAAAATTTAATAATTTTGTTTTTATATTGTAGATGCAATAGTCTGTCAAAGGAAAGTAAAAAAAAGCACATAAAAAGATGACAGGAAAATGAGCAAAAGGAAGACATCATCATTAACAACGACTTGATTATTGTCAACTTCGTTGTCAGCATTGTCGACAACGTGAACGTGAACGTTAACGTTAACGTCAACGTCATTGATGAAATCTTAAGCGGTAGACAAAAGGTACACATAGTTTCCTTACATTCACATACACAAGCACAAGTACTTGTACTTGTGTAAACAAGAAAATGTACATAAATTTACCGGCAGTTGTGTAAAAACTATAAAGAAGCGAAGGAACGAAGGAGCGAACTAAGAAACTACATACACACACAAAACAAATCGAGAAAAAAAATTGCAACAAAAGCAATTAAGATTTTAAATGCGTATGGCACACGTAGAGAGAGAGAGCAAAAACAAACAAACAAAAAAAGAATATGTTTTAAACGCCAACAACAAAAACACATGCTCATACATAAATCATGGCCGAGTAAAACAGATTGAGAGTTAAAGGACTGCAGCGGAGTAGAGTAAAGGATGTAAACAGACAGATGAAACAACCGATAGACGTACAAATATTTGCATTGTCCGCTGTTGTGCTGGCTGCGGGTTGAATAAATTCATAAACCATAATAAAAGGCCAATAACAACAACAACAACAACGCAGCTACAGACTATTCTATAAACCTTATATCAGGCACACAAATCCATATGTATGTAGGTAAAGGAGAGAATGTGTATGTGTGAAATTCAGATTTATTGAATTCTCTTCACACAAAACGGACCTAAAACTGCACACAATTTGCAGAAATTGCCAACCATAGTGCTTCACATTCGTGGGGGTTCTAATTGCTAATGGAAATCAAATGTTTGTCACTTGCATAAATAGCTCGAGGTGACATAAAAGTAAAAAAATAGTTCCAGGCTTTAAGGAAACTGATTCTCTTTCATATTTCAAATACTCGGTAAACAAGCCTTTATATGCTTGTGAAAGTTTATTTGACAGCTTTAAATGCCTATAACTCCGTAAATAGTGATTTAATATCAAAATTAAACAAATTCGCATTACACATTAAAATATGACGTCAGATAATGTTATCTTTCTCTATCAATAGCGTGATCATAATGGGGCAACTGTGCTAACAAGCGAATGGCAACATTGTTACAAGCCCGTTCAATAATTTCTGTTTTCACATCAAAGAATAAAAACAAACAAAAAAATTTTCTCAACTACACTCTAGCCATAGTGTTGATGGTTGGTTGCAACACATTGAATGAAATAAATACCCATACTCTGGATATCCAGTAATAGAAGAAGAAGAAGGAGAGCAAGGGTAGAAATAATAAAAAAAGAGTCGCAAAAATGTTAAACAAATAATAAAACGCCCACCATAAATGAATTTGTTTTTATTGCAAAAATATAACAGCAACAGCAGAAGCAACAATAACAAAAAATAAAAAATAAAACACCAAAAAAGCAATAATAAACGAGTAACAAAATTTAACACGGACCCACTCGCCGTCATAGACATTAAAAACAGACACTGAAATATATTCCCAACAGAATGGAACGAATATTATATACGACCAACCAACCAACCAACCATCCATCTATTCATCCATTAAAGAGTAGAGATCCATTGAATAGAATTTTTATCATTAAATTGCCATCATCATACTGGTTGGTTTGCTGGTCTCTTTGGTTCGTCAGTTGGTTAGTCGTCATATCTTCATTGGATACTTAATGCCAGCCAAACAAGCCAAGCGTTCGTGTGCAGTAGTAGTGAGTGGTGATAGGGACTAGTTTTCAGAGTGTTTTCATGCAAGCGGTTATTCGATTATTAAAATGTGGTACTTTTTCAGGTATGTGAAGTTAGCTACAAAAGTTATGTGTACTTTTTTTACAGTGAATGTTATGTTAACAGAGACTGTTATGTTAACATAATTGAAAAAGTAAAGAAAGTAAATCCTACAAAATCTCAAAAATACAGATAAATTGTTGAGAAAATGGGAGGCAGACGAAGCTAATAAGAAAAAATTCGACAAAAATTGGATAAAAAATGGAATTGTGTGTGTGTGTGTGTGTGGATGGATAGATATGGTATCAAGAATTTCAAAACAAGTTTCCTTACGGACTCTCAGCCGATTACTAGGAAAAACTCTGAGCGCAAATAAAACTGCCACTAAAAGTTTTTCAAAAATCTGTCGTTCGGAGTCGACTTTAGACTGTAAGTACCGCCACTAATGGATAAGATTAACACATACAACATTAGTGGTGAGAGAAGCTAAGTCGTAATCCTGACTGAAGGGTTGTAAAAACCAATTATGTATGTATGCATGTATGTATGTTAATATAACATTCACAGCAAAAATATAGGAATATAACTTTCGTAGCCAACTTCTAACACGTACTTTTCTGTTGTTGTTGTTGTTATTTTTATTGTTGTAACTTTATTTGTTTAATTAAAGAATAAGGGCTTCTTAATGGCTTTTTTAAATCAATAAATTTAAATGAAAAAAAGGGCAAGAACTCTTAATGTGAGATTTTAGAGTGTAGATTGAGATTGGTATAAGAAAGTATCAGGTCTCACATTTGGCACTTGGCATTATTATTCATTGCAGTAAATGTCACTGCATTGTCATGAATTGTTTTGTCAATTAGAAACGCTTAAAAATATTTAAAACTTGGAAAATAAAAGTGGTGTTCGAAACATGACCATTTTTCGGAATTTATAAAATTATAAAAACATTTAAAGAGACTGAAAGTGCTACACATGTGGTTAGGCCTATGCGGCATCGCAATGAATGGACAGGGAAATATATCACTTGTGTTAGAGAAAGTGTGGCAAATAATCCTACCCTCGAAACTGAATGTACACATTTTGTGGTATATAGGGAAAATCTTACATTATGCTAGTCAGTCTAAAATCACCTAATACAAAACATGAGGAGGATATACGCATGATACATTCAAAACTGAAAATCCAGGTTGAATCTATCATTCTCCTTTAGTTATAAATAGGTCGGGAAACTTTAAATATCCACGGATCGAATCTGATATCAATTTCCCATGGCAGATCCCATGTCAATATCAAAACCAGAACAAACTTAATTTAGGTGGTATTTATGCCGCTCATACCAGCCGCTCAACTGGTTCAGTGCAGTTTCCAAACCAGTCACTCTGATGACTCTGCAACAACAATCGATTAAAATTTTAAGTTCTAGACACTACTAGCGTCGCCAGTAGTAGATCAAGTGTACGTACAGGAGAAGCAACAATGACAACAACAACAAGTCATACATTTTAATGAAATAAAACGCGTCACTTTCAAGTACAATAAATGGCATTTAACAGAAGGACAGACTGGCAGACAGACAGACAGTTGCTACGAAAACTAAAAAGAGAAAAGCGCTTGTAGAGTAAAAGAATGAAAAAAAGACGACAACCTCAGTTACTGATGTCAAAAGCAACCAACAATGACGATGGCAACCAAAAGTCCAATATCTACGTTCATTATGTATGAGGATGATGAAAACGATGAAGATGATGATGAAGACTATGATGAGATACATATGTCAGTACATGCATAAATAGTTATGTACGCATGTACATATGTATGTACTGTATATAGTAAATATATAACCAGGATACATTCTCTGATGCACACAAGTAGTCATAAGATATTCCCTTTATCATGGTTAGATGGCCATAACGTTTCATACAGAAAAAGAAGAGTTGAGTCTAGAAAGTCTTTTTTTTTTTGTTTTCTATTTAAAGTGAAATGTTAAAAGAACAGTTTAAAGTATTTTCCATTACGCCAACAGTCGTTCATAGAGAGACTTTACTGTATCCACAGGATACTGCATGGCTCCAGAGTATTTCAAAAATTGCGTAGTAGTAGTAAAATGTTGAACAAAAAAAATAACAAAAAAATTATAGCAGTAGCAGTAGATGTGTATTCGTTGCCAGTTTAACATACATACATATAGTTAGACAGACAGATGGACAGACAGAGAAGCAGAGTGACGGGTATACGGATACATTAACAACAAAATCAAAATGTTACATTTACAATAACCATTTTTATGTGTTTTATGCTATTGTTGTACGAGTGAGTGAGTGAATGAGTTTTTGTTCCTTTTTTTTGGCCTGTTCTCCACCATTCATTTCACATGAATTATAAATGATATGAAATGATGGCTGAATAAATGGATGCTTTGATAGAATTATACTAAAACAACAACAACAACAACCATTCATCCATCTGTACATTCATCCATCCATTCATTCCTGTGCATGCCTGCCTGCCTGCCTGCCTGCTATCCATACTGGTGCAAGGAAGAGTGAAAAATTCTTCAAAGTGGTTGAAATGGAAAAATCAAAATAAAAGCCAAAACGAAAGAGTTTCCAAAATTTAATTTTGTTAAAATCTCTCTCTGCATTTTGTTGTTGTCCTAAGAGCATTTATATTTGTGTTTCGTTTTATACACAGGATAGCGTCAAAAGATTTATTTGAAAAGCCAATACAATCCGAACAGAAAAAAAACACATAAAAAGTTTCCAAAAAATAGAAAAAAAATATTCGTATAAAATTTAAAACCTTTTTGATGTTCGATTTGAGCACATGTTTAAAGTGAAGCAGAGTGGCC
Source organism: Sarcophaga subvicina (assembly GCA_936449025.2). Lineage (NCBI taxonomy): Eukaryota > Metazoa > Arthropoda > Insecta > Diptera > Sarcophagidae > Sarcophaga > Sarcophaga subvicina. Next base: position 2,500,824 of record OW388084.2, read on the forward strand.
AGATGGTGAAGCATAACATTTTATCAGAGGATGAAGTACATGCATACGCCTATTGTGCCACCATTGCAGCAACAGTCTTTTGATTACCTCAGGAAGCTCTGATAATGGCATTGCAGACATAAATTCTTACGAAAAAAGCATTAAACCTTCATTGGACATCCTTATACCGATATGGTCTTCTACAGAAATCTCCAAAAGAATCATAATCATTCTCTCAATGACAATAAATGATACGACACAACTCGGTAGTCAACACTCGCTTCAAGACTTCATAATTCAAAGTCTACAAAGGATTATGAGAACAGTTTGCAAATTTCAACATCTTAAAGGAAAGGACACACGCAAAATAACGACCGAAGATGTATTGTAAGAATCAACTAGGCAGTCTCATTAGAATCCAGCCTTACTACTCGAGTTGAGACGCCAGATTGAAAATGAATTGGCTATTCTGGGAAGACGAAGGGATATCACCTTTTACAGCTTTTCTGCGATAAGGAAAGTAAAAGGGTGCTCATACTGATACTGTAATAGCTAATCACATTCGAAAATTATCGAAAATATTTTGATAAAAATGAAAATCGTCGAGTCCGTGCACTATGTAAGCACTGTGGCCAAACCAAGATAGTATTATTGAACTTTTGGTGGGATTTCCTGGAAGTGCTATATTATGAACTGCTATCCTTTACGACTTAACATTTAATTCGAGCCCATTATGTCAACAATTAGACTTTCCAAATGAACTGGAATTAACTTCTGTAAAAATAAGTAAAATTTAATTCCATCATCGATTGTCGCAGTTATTGAAAGAAACATAATGAAATTATTTCCAAATTAGCAAAGTTACCAAGCAAAACGATGCATATTAGAGGTGAAAAGCCTCATTTTATTAAAATATAATTTTTTCCTCTTGGATTCATATTTCAAATGTGACGGCTGGCCCCTATCATGAACGCACTCTTAACAAGATTTTAAAAAAATTTATTGAAATGTACTAAAAACAAGCACAACACCAAATTTGAATTAAAATTAAAACTATTTCTTCTTGTTTACATACCCATCCACACGTATATATGTATGTATGCACATACATATGTATTTATAACCGTACATAGGATAAAACCCCAAAAATGTTTTATTTTGATTTCAAAAATAATGAATTTTGGTCACCTTAAAATGTGTGTGATTTTATCTCGCTTGATAAACTAAATAGCAAGCGGGTGCTATTATTTATTTGTCTACTTTACGTACACCACCAACATTTGTTTTAATGGATGGGTGGGAGTGTGTAGGTGTGTTTGTGTATGTATGCACATATTGGCGTAGCTGCATAAATTCTCTCAACACGTTCACATAAATGAGCGAGAATGAGTGAACGATGAGTGGTGTGTACGAAGGGAACATTACAAACATTTCTGAACTTCCGTGTTGTTAAAATTAAATTTGCACACACAACTCATAAAAACAACCACAACAACAACAGCTGTAACATGGACAACTAAAGCAGCAGCAGCAGTGCCATTCTACATACAACACACACTACATACAACACAACGATAGAGAACTAAACAACAATAAAGCATACACACAGGCATTTCGATTATTTCTATTTCAACAATTCCTTACTACAAAAAAAACAACAACAGCAACTTAGTGTAATGTAATATGCATGGCAAAATGGAGTACAAGGTGTGTGTGTATATATATATATTTCCGCGTGTGTGGTTGTGTTGAGTGAGTATTTATCCTTGCTTGAGTGTGTTGTATGCGAGTATTTCAGAGAGCGTGCGGGTAATAACGAAAAAAAAAAACAAAAACAAATAGGTATACAATGCACACATAAGTATACAAAAATGTTTTAGTAAATACCGGGGAGTACGACGTGCTACTACTACAACAAAAAGATTAAAATAATGAAAGAGAACAAACGAACATCAGACAGAAGAAGTAAAACATGCGGCGCACGCAAAAATCAATAATTTTCGTTTACTGTTTAAATTTTTTTTTTTGCATTTCTTTCCTTCTTTTTAATGCTAAGCAAAATATAGATTTTTTTCTTTGTTTTAGTTTCGATTTCAATACTTAATTATGATAAACTTGACTTTTTAATTGTTTATTTAGCAAAATTTTTTCTTTGTTTAACTTGTGCATATTTTAGTTTAATTTTTTTAACACTTTACAACACTGTTAGAGTATCGTTCTGTTGTCTATTTTTTCGTAATACACCTTTACTATTTTGTTGTTATTGTTATATTTATTCGCTTTTATATGTTTTGTTTTATTTTCTTTACTCTCAATCTGTCACTTATTTTAAAACATGCAGACTCTGTCTGTCTGCTTTATTCTTTCTACTTCTCTCTATTTCTCATCATCATTATCATGTTTTTTTTTGTATTGTTTATAGATGTTTCATACATTTTTTTTTTGGCGATTTTCCTTTACTTACCTTTTTTCCGTGTAATTTGTGAAAGATGTGCAAAAGTGTTTGTGTGTTGGCTGTTTTTTGTTTGTTGGTTTGGTTTTGGTTTTCGTTTTTACTCCATTCACTATAAGGCGGGGGGATATCAAAGAGTACAACAAGAAGGAAATGTAAAAAAGAAGCGCTGCTTTTTTTTAATGAGTGTTTCGTCGTAGTCTTAAAAAATAATGCTCCAACTTTTCTTGGAAGTCATTAAAATAAAATTCATTTATTTCAGCACATTTAACTGCAAAATCAGCCGCTGAAAGATAGAAAGAGAGTCTCTTTCAGCATTATTTTTAGCCTTTTTTGTAAGAAATTCTTAAATTTTCTTTTGGCCAACAAAAAGTATAAATTTTTATTTTAGCCGTTTTCACATTTCTTTTATTGTTTTCTTTAACTTCTCTTACTTAGTTAGCACACAATGAAACACTTCTCTACCGATTTGCAATTTATTAAAGAAAATTTCTTTTTTTTAGATTTTTATTTCAAATGAAATATTTTCTTCCCTTTATAAATTTTGTTTTCACTTCAGGAATTTTTTTAACATTTCTTTTCTCAACAAATGAAGAAAACTCACTAATTTTCTTCTTCTTCTTTTCTTTTTGCTTCCTTATTTTTTGTTTGCCTGTGTGTCTCTCGTATTAAAAAATTGTAAAAAAAATAAAAAAATCACTCGTCGTAATAAACTACGCGTACTTGGGAGACAAACGTAGTTGTTGGAGCACGCACAACTCGCAATTGAATAGCGAAGTAATCGAGTTGGAAAGTAAATGCAGGCACAGCCAGCCAGCACTAATAAAACCAAACAAGTCGTCAAACAGCCAGACAGATAACTACCACAATATTAAGCTGCTACTAAATGAGAGGAAAATGTTTATAAATTTAGTAAGAGAGAGGGAGAGAGAGAACAAATACGTTTAAAGACAGAGAGATTAAAAGAATAAACAATAGAACAGTGTTGCCCTTTTTAGATCCTATGTTTAAACCAAATTTGGTAACATCTTGCGTAGTAAGAAAAGATAGATTGATAGAGATAGGATGGTTACTAGTTCAGGTATTTTTCTCTTATTATAGTTAAAAACTACTCAAAAAAGACATAATATTAATAAAGAACATATTTTCTGACATTAAATAATTTTTAACCAACGGTTTTAAATTTGATCGAATAATAATAATTATAATTATTTGTTGTTATCATTTTGAACTTCAAAAACAACACTTCGGGTGTTCATTAATTTACAAAAAGATATACATTTCCATATATTCTTATTTTCTTTTTTAGGCTAAAAAACTAAAAAGTAGTAGGTGTTGCATGGCAACACTAAAGAGAAAGAATGTGGCGGAACCTAAAATGCTGGCGGTCTGTCCTGTCATTTTGTATTTCATTATTCTGCCTGAATTTTTTTTCTGAAACGTTTTTTCTTTTTATTTATGAAATAAAAGCTCTGTTTGAGAACATTTTTATTTGTTATTTAATCACCCTTTTTCAGTTTAACAATCCTCGTTTGTTTATTTTATAAGGAAAAAATCTTTTTGTTGCGGCTCCTCACCAACCAGCTGTTCTTCCTTATGACTCCTTTTATTTTCGTTAAACAAACACATGTTTGTTAAAATATTTATTCGTGTGTATGTGTGTGTGTGAGTGCATTTTTAGTAGTGAGCGACTCTTAGTTGAGAGAGAAAAAATGAAATCTTTCTATTTGTAAATCACCCTGTCTTGGGTTTAACAACACAACATGGATGAGGTCTTTAGGGCACTTTTTTATGTTGAGGTTTTTGCTAATTTTCTATTAATTTTTTGGTACATCTTCCATTTTTTTTTGGACTCTTTTTTATTCTGGCATACTTTTAGTACATCGTTTTGTTTGTTGGTACTTTTCAACAATGGCGAGGTGTATTATTTTCAGTTCATTTTTAGAGTTGGAAGAATTGCCAACTCTTTTATAAGGCAATTCAATCAGCTGTCTATAGGTAATAAAGGGGAATAGTTTTTGTAGTTCAATTTGCATGTTTGTGATACGATTACGCAGTAAAAGTGGAATTAATTGTTTATTTTCTTTATTAAAATACTTCATTTCAAATTGAAATTTATTTAAATAATGTTCGCCAACATACTACAAAAGTGAGACATTAATTTCCGTTTTAAAACACGTAACTTTTCATACATAAAATCAATGGATTTATTTTTCTTATTTTACAGAACTTGTGCAACAATTGCCACTTGTGGCCAAATGATGTTCACCAGGGAAGCTCATGTCTTTAACAGAGCAATATTGAAATGTAAAGTTCGATGCCATTTTCCCAAACCACGTGAAGTAAAGCGTATTAATGTGCACGGCTGGGATGCTCGTATGGCAACGGAAGGCGGTCGTAGAGTTCTAATGAGGCGCATATTGAAAGGACGTTATGCATTGTCTCATTAATTAATATTATTATCTTATTATACCTCTTCTGTAATCTAATAAATCAATTGTTTTATTGTAATTGTTTCGAAATCGTTATGTTCACTTTGGATACAATCTACCATCATTGCGGCAGCATTTGCCGAGTAACTGGCACACAGATACAAAGCCCATGGGATAATAATGAACTAAGAGATTAGTCAACTATCAACCTACAACAAAAGCAAAGACATTAAGATTCAGATTAAAGGGATCTTCTCTAAAGGCGCTGACGCGATTATTCTATGAAATGTGCTGATCTTTGTATTTGAACTCAGCAGATAGTGACTAAAATCACATATTTAAGTTGGTATGGTACCCTTGAGTGGGATATTTATGAATAACGTTTACAACGTGCTCTCTCAGATCATCAAATGGAATCTTAGTTAAGGCCTGAGTATTAAAGAAGTATCCTAATCTACTACAGCTTAAATCGAATAATTTATATCACAAATGATACTTTCGCCTTCGCGTAATTTCTGATTTTTTGAACATACAAAATAATAATTTATTCTTCAATTATCGACATATGTTAACAAAACAAAAACTTAAAATTAACAGTAAAATAAAAAGGAACTTAATCTAATGACTTGTGTTTACCCGTAAGGAAACGACGAGGCCGATGATAGATCTGTTTTATAGCTTTAGAAGCATTGGCCGCAATGGTATTGTAAACAAATGGGGCAGTGTTTTTAACACGTGGACCCTGGTTAGTAAATATAGAAGTGGGCAAGGGCATTTCACCCAAAGCCAAACAGTCTACATCCTTCAAAAGGTCAATAGATACAGCGGGCAGTAGATATACCTGGCGTACATGAAAATCAATAGCTCTTACCACGCCTACAAGAATAAAATAAAAATAAATAATTAAATCTGAATATAATCGATAATAAAATAAATTAAATCGCACCTAAACCCAAGCATCTTAATGGTTTGTTGTCTTCTTCATGATGACATAAATAGATTAGATTGGCTTCTGTAGCTTTGGACAGCTCTTCAGCAGTAACCAACGGAGTATTATCCAGAAGATTAAATATTTTCACTTCATCTAACGAAGCGCTTTAAAAACATATTAAAATTTATTATTTACATGAGTTTTGAAAATTTCAGATGTAATTTACCTTATAGGCTTACAGTCAGTTAACCATTCAGCATGTCCTTGTAAAGCTTGACTAAGACGTGTTAATAGCATGGCGAAACGTAAATCCTTGGCACTCATTTCCCATTCCTTTTGGTAGCGAGACTCTTGCTGAACAGCCGATTGCCAGGCATGTAAACGATAGTCTTTAAATTCTACTGGGTTAGTTGTATTCTCGTGCTGTTCTTCTGTTACAAACATATTTCTAGGAATTGATCTTAAAACGTGGGGAAACAAAACATAATCAAAATTATTGATTTCTTTAGCGCTTTGTAGTTGTACTACATCAGTCAAATTATTTTCAAGTTCTTTGACTATAACCGAAATGAGCTCTACGCCAAAGCCTTTATTATAACCCATGGTATTTATCAGCCAGGGCAATTGTTTATATTTTTCCTGATCTATGCAGTGTTTAATTAGACTGCGCACAGCTTCGATATATTTATGGGCACACAAAGCGATATTTGTATGACCTACAGCATAAGCAATATCTGGTTGTAGGTTTAGCATAAAGCCCGGTCCCAATAAAGGCTGTCGGATTACAGTGCATGAAACTGTTTGAGGTATAAACACTTCCGGCTGTCCAATATCCAAGTCTATTAACAATATTTCCTGAGGCATGTGACGATTTATCAAGTATCGTAGCAAAGTGGACTTGCCTACACCTTTACCACCAGTTACCATAACACGTGACTGAGAAGTTATATTTAATTGTTGCCACTGTTGGGGTATACGCAAACATTTTTGTTCTCGGTTTGAAGTATTAATCATGCAACGTAATAGATATTCTGTATTATATAATGGTCGGTCGACATTAATGTTATTAAGATTGGGAAAGACATTTTCGTTCATGAATTTCTTAAATTGTTGAACAACTTTTTTGCGTGTTTCATTACGCTTGAGCAAGACAACAGCATCATGTTCACTATTATACGATTCGGAAATAGTCTTCAAATCGGCTAAAGCAAAATTGGTTTCATAGCTTCTTAGTTTTGCTTCTAAATCGAACTCGGTACCCGATTTAGTTCTAGTCGCAGGTTTTATTTCTATAACACTGCAGCCTCTAGGTGAAAATAATTCAACTTCTTGATTCCTGCTAAGGCAGTGGCCATATACTTCAACATTACCTGCTAATAGTGTAAGGCGTAACGTGCCGTAAATATAGAAAGGATCTTTAAGAAGCACCAATACCCAGTTGGAATCTAAAGCATTGAAAAATCTGGTATTGTAATTCGTCAGACTTTGTGCTGTAGAAGACTTTACACGTTGCGTTTGCTGTTTTTGAGGCGCAGTTTCTTCTATCTCAGTCTCTGTAACTTCCTCTGTTTCTCTTTCAGTGGCTTCTTCAATAGCTTCGGGCGATATTTCTATTCCAGTGGGTTCAGTTTCCTGTTCTTGTTCTTTTTTGTCTATTACGGTGGTACTTAAAATATTACTTGCAGTGTTCAAATCAACATTTTTAAACAACTTCACAGATGGTAATTGTTTGATACTATCACTAAAACTTTCTTCAATACTCTCTGCAGTCTTTTTCACTTTCTTATCTACATATTTACAATTTGTAGCATCAATGATATCCACTTGATGTTTGCGAGTCCAAATGTTTTCATCAATTTCATTAGCGCTATCACTGTCATCACCACGATTCAAGTATTTGTCATTAATGTCTTCTGACAGCAAAGAATCGGCATCGTCTGAGTTTAGCTCCATATATTCACTGCCCAAACTTACATCATCAACTTCATCATCATATTCTTCATATTCCATCATTGATTCATTATCGTCTTCACAGCTTTCCTCATCGATGTCCTCATTTGCATCATCCTCATCCTCATCTTCATCTGGGTTGTATAGCTGAAAACCTTCATCATCGACAATAGGTACAAGTTTAGGACAATCTTCGGCATTATTTGAATCGTTCTCTGTGTTTGCTGAAGTAGTTGGTGAGTTATTTGTTTGGAATGGTAATGCATTTATAGTTATTTCCTTATATTTTAATTTTATTAATTCCTCCTTATGGTAAGCTTTGGGTTGTGTTATAACTTTAACGGTTTCTTGTTCCTGCAGCTCGACAATTTGTGCTTCTTCGGTATCACTGTTAAATGAAACGTTATCTTCGGCTTTTATGTCACGCTTGGTCGCAGTTCCTAAACGAATTGATATTAAATGGGGATTAGAGATAGACTGTTTCTGCAATTTCTAAAGTTCTTATAAGAATTCAATACGCAAAATCCATTGGGCTTACCTCTGTGGATAATTAAATCCTCTGGCACATGTCTCGGCAGATTGTAATCATCATCATGTTCATCATTATTGTAATCATATGACATATCATTGTCATCGTAATCATAACTGGAGGAATACTCGTCTTCTTCACTATCCATACTATAATCGTAAGAGTACTCGTCCTCTTCATAATCATCTTCATCAAAATCTGAATAATGCTCTTCTTCGTCCTCCTCCTCCTCCTCTTCTTCCTCACACTCATCTCCATCGTCATAGTAATTTGCATAATCATTATCACTACTGCTAAAATCTTCGCTGCTATCACTGTAGGGTAACTTATGTTCACTAAGCTTCATTTCCTTACTATGCACTTTGCGAAAATCTTGGGCTTCTTCACCAGCATTTAGGTTAAACCAATACTCAGATTCTTTGTCACGATGAGAAGTATCGGAATTAGAATCGGAATCAGAATCAAAATCACCGCCACTTACAAAGCCGTTCATATTTTCAATATCAAATTCATTTTCTTCGTCAGTTGAGGAATCGTAGTTCAAAGATTTATCCTTTTTGCAGCGGGCCACAGTGTTTTTAATATTTAATTTGGATTTTTTATTACTTACTGGTTGCTTCCTTAAGGTTTCAACAGATGCTTTACGTTTTTTATTCTTGTTTTTCTTTTGATTTTTATTAGCTTTGGACGACGCACTACTTCCAATTGGAATTTCAGTTTTATTTTGCTTTTTCAGAGGTTCCTCGATTTTCGTATTTTGTAAAGGCGCTACATTTTTCTGTTTTTTAATTGGTTTCGGCTTTTGCGTGTTTTTATTGGCATTCGAATTTGTCTTTACCTTCGTTGGGGAAGATGATTTAAGAACACCATTCAGTTGGGTTTTGTTTGAATGCGAACGATTGTTTATTTCGAGTGGCTTTTGCTGTAGCTTAGATTTGGAACTACTATTTGCGGAAGTTCCTTGTTGAGAATTTTTATTTTTGGAATTGGGTTTTTTGGTGACTTTTTCTTTGATGTTCTCTGGACTGTCTATAGCCGGCTCCTGATTGTGCTTTTGTTGTTGTTGCGAAAGTACTTTCTTTTTTTCGGATTTTACATATATGGGAGATTGCTGGGATTTGGACATGTTCTTCTGTTGGGTGTTCTTTGTTGTTTTTGTGTCCTGTCTCACATGCTGATCTGTCTGGAATCTTCCGTTTTCAACGGTGTTTCCTTTTTTACTAGTCTTGTCTTTCATTTGATCTTGAAATAATGTTTGCAATCTTTTCTTTAATTTTTCTTTTTCTATAGGTGAGGTTTTCTCCTGTGTTTTATTCATTTTTTGCATAAAATAATATCAAAACAATGACAATAAATTACTAGATTTTATTTAAAACGTTAAATATTAGCCATAAAGAAGAACGTGCACGATTCGAAATGATAAACAAATGGGCAGCACATGTGTGGAGAGTTGCCCATAATCCCGACAGAAATTAACAACTCAGGTTTTCAGAACCTATACGAAAGCTTACTGTTTCTGAACTACACCAGAGTTGTATTTCAGACATAATTAAATAAATTTCAATATAAAAATATTGGAATATAAACAATATTATTTATAAATAAAAATCATAAAATACGAAACATTATTTTTAAAAGTGTTAAACTGTTATCACTATTCAATAATATTTGTTTCTATCTCAGTTTACCACCTGAAAGCATCTCTGTTTTTGTCTCATTTTGCTTAATACACACATTTTTTTTATATAGCTGGCAGTGCTATTGTACATACGCCATTTTCTTTTTTTTCTTCGTACAACATCGGATGTCAAGGCGTTGTCATCATAATTTTTCAGTAGACTTTTGCATGAATAGAAGAAAATCTTGAAATTTTTATTTATTTAAAGAAGAAAAAAGAGAAAAGTGAATTTAAAACGTATTGAAAAATAAAATAAAAATAATATACTGGTATTTCCATAGTTTATAAAAAAAGCACGAATTTGTTGTAACTTTTAAAGCAGATTTCTATTTCTTCGTTTTTACGAAAGAAAATCAAACAAATAAAAAATGTAGGTACCCAACCAACGACATGGAATTATGAAGTTTTTTTTCTATTTTTTGCGAAAAGAGGATATTAATCAAAAGAAAAAACAGATATTTAAAATAACAATCTAGAAAATATAATAATTTTGATATGAGAGTGTCGTTAAGAAGAATATTTGCTTAAAAAATTCTTAAGAAGAAAACGTTAAAATATGATGATGAATTGTATGTGTATAGATGTGTGTAGATTGGAGTACAATTGTGTGTGAGTGTTTGTGCATGAGTACATATATGTGTTTAATAAGAAAAAAGCAACAACAATTGGAGAAGGAAAAAAGTTGAATGATTAAGGTGGAATACGGTTTTTTTTATTTTATTTTCTTTACACATTCTCATAAGGGTTGTGGGGAGTGAAAAAGGAAAGGCAATATTATACACAGGGTGTTGCCTACTAAATTAAAATACGTCTTTCGAAAATTTTCTTTCCCTTCTGGAGTGATGAATCTTATTACAATATAATTAAAAAAATTTGTGAAATTTGTTAAAAACGTTTTAAAATGCAGTGTATTAGTTAATGATTTAATTACAAGAATTAAAATATAGACACCAAAGCGTAAAACAAAATTAAAAAAGAACAAGAGAAAAAAGAAAATACACAAGAATACAAAATAAAAGAAACGATATTTTTGTTTCAATACAATTTATGATGATACATACGATGATCGTGTGTTGTATTTATTATTGAATTGAATTGGTTGCTTGATTCGTTTTAATTTTTTAGTACTTAAATGGATAAATAGATGGCTGGTTGGACGGTCGTGCCTAGAGTGTGTTAAAAGAAATATTCATTTATAATTAGAAAAATCACAAAGACCATTTTAAACGAACAAAACAAAAAAAAAATATATTGAAATCGCCTAGTAATGCGTCAACTTCTTACAGAGAAATACACACTTTTCGTTAAATGAAATAAAGAGACACAATAAGTTTAAATTATCACAAATTGTAAAAAAAAAATTAAATTGTTGACTACAAAGGCAACAGCAGTGAATATTTCGAATGAAATTGTAAACAAAAATTCTGGGTTCTCTCTAATACTCCAAGTGAGAGCAAACTCAGACGTTAAAGGAGTAGCAAAAGGAGCCAATATAATTATAACAGTTAAAACTCTCTCAAAAATCTTGGCCAATCACACACACTCACACATAAATGATATAATTATTAGATATACTGCAATATAAAACAAAATAAAAGAAAGTACAAGTGCAAGTGCAACAAACAACCAAACGACTGCTGCAATTAAACTAAACATTTGAATTAAAAAAAATAAGATTAAAAGAAAGAAAAATGTCTTGTTTCTCATCATGTTTCTCTTCGAAAGCTGTTTTTGGAGGTTTTATTTTTTATAATTTATCTTTTTTAAAACAATTTTAATAATGATATTAATTTAAATAATATTTTATATTTCCAGAATCAATGACGACAATTCGCAAAAAATTGGTAATTGTTGGCGATGGTGCCTGCGGTAAGACTTGCTTATTGATTGTCTTTAGCAAAGATCAGTTTCCTGAAGTTTATGTGCCCACTGTTTTTGAGAACTATGTAGCCGATATTGAAGTTGATGGTAAACAGGTAACGTATTTTCTCTTCTTCTTTTTGATATATTTAATCTATTGTATATTGTTTTTTTTTGCTTCTTTTTTTTCTATTTTTGTTGTGTTTATCATCATTTAGGTGACTTAATTTAAGAAGATTATTGTTGTATAATATAGAGACATGATTTCTGCATGCATACACACACACTTATACCATTAAACCTATATATGTACATACAAATGCTGGTATATGTGTTAGTATTTATATACGGGTATTGGCTTTTCTTTTAATTAAAACTGGGTTACACTTTTAACTCTTGAACGGTTAATATTTGTTGAATCAATTAGCACTTTCGTCTTTTTGCTCTAACAATTGTACTTTTAAAGTTTTAATTCTAAAAAACATACGTATACACCAATAGTCAATAGTTTTGTAAAAAAAAAATGGGCTTCAGGTTTGAATTTTTGTCGAAATGTTGGAAAATTATTTTTTATATTTGCCCCACATTTTTTTATTTACTTTATTTTTTATTGTTTTAACTTCCAACGGCTAGTATTCTATTGTATATAATTCTTGGGAGTTTCATTTTATTTTTTGGTTGAAACGTATTAAATTCGTTCCACGTCTTTGTTCCGAGTTCTACTCGGTAGTAATGCATACATGACGGACGCATCGCGTCCTACCAAATGGCTTGTACACAGATATCAATTGGTAGCAATATGTTCATGTCCAATCCAGATCCATTGCCTGTTTTTATTGCAGAGATATTTCGTGACTAGATCATTAAAAAAAATTTGCAATTATTTGCTAACTCACGTTTAAAGTTTCATCACAAGTACATTTGTTATTAGCCAGATCTAACATCTGTACAGGAGCGCTATAAGCTATAAACTGTAACAATCAACATACGTCTATTGAGGTGAATCAATACCCATCTAAAAAGACCTCAAAAAAGCAATGATAAAGCTCTCGTCATAGATATTAGAGGAAATATAATTTTATTTCAAGTATTTTAAAACCCCTTTGCTTACTTACATTACATGATTTATTGAGTAGGTTTCTCCAAAAAAGTATTTTTTATACATGTTCTAAGTCCTAATATGATTAGCGATCTTAAAACGAACACATGAGAATCGTTCGCTTTTATATAAGTGAAACGAATTGATTTCATAATAATAAATAAATCAAAGATTCATTATACGAATTCCAAACAAATATAAAAACTCTGTATTGATTTTATTGTTTCTGCTTTTTTTGTTGGTAAACATTCGAATAGAATTTAAGAAAATTAAAGAATAAAATTTAGAGAAAAGTAAACAATAAATTGATAGATATTTTTGTACTAATACCTATGCATGTTCGCAGTAAAATTCATACCAAATTGACACACACAAGAGACATTTTGACGAAAGAACACCATCAAAAATAAAAATTAAAGACCGAATATGAGTGAGAGGAAGAGAAAAAGAGAACCAGTTAGAGGGTGAGGGAGAGAGAGAGAGAAGTCGATTATATCTAGATATCGTCATCAAAAATCATTCATCCCATATGAAAGCACTTTAATACAAATAAACATGCAAAGTACAAAGAAAATAAAACGAAATAATAATTAAAAGCAAAAAATCACAAATCTACCACAACACAAAAAATGCGCAGACAACTTTATTCGAATGCGGTTGTTTAACTAGACATTAAAATTGAAAATTTCTATATTATGCATCGAAATCACCACTACTCACTATTTGTCAGAGAAGCTAAGATATTTTTGCGAAAGATTCTTATTCTATCTTTCAATATATGTATTTAGAAGAGAGCACAGCTCACCAAGGTGGTGTAATGCCCTTAGAGGCATTTAATTAAACTATAAACTATTTATTTTTCTTTTTTTATTGTTAAAAATAAAGTTATTAAAGAAAATTTTTGGAAATTACTTCCCGTGACATGTTCTTATGCTTTCATTTCATTCTTATTTGTATTATTAATGGCATTGAGTCATTACAAAATTCTGCTAACTTTATCAAAAACCAAACAAACCGCAAAAACAAAAACAACAACAACAAAAAAATAATAAAAAGCAGAAATAAATCCCCTTTTTGATTCTCCCCAGTTGCAATATAAAAAAAAACAAACAGCTGGTTGGCTGATATCTTTTTCTCTTCTTGTAGTTATTAAACACTAGATAAAGGGTCTAGCCTCAATTAAAAAAAAAAAAAAAAAATAGCGAGAGTAAAAGCAATACAACACTTTGGCTTATTATAAGGGTTATTGGCATTTCAAGTTATAACATTTGTTTTAAAAATAACATTATATTTTTACGTTACCACAAGCATTCATTATTTGTAGTGAGTAATTTTTATTTACATTTTATAAGTTATGTTTTATATTTTTATAAGCGAATGAATACATACATACATATATCACTACAATTGTTTTATAGTTTGTAATATTACCGCAGGAATTCTTTATTTATAAGCGGATTACAATTGTTTTATAATTTGAAATAATATTACCCACTGATCCAAGCCATACCTTTATATCGTTCTGTTTTTGTATAGCGACAGGCAGTCATTTGTTTTAGCCTCTATTTCCATTTATATTACTTAGTGCTCTTCTATTCACCGTTTCAACGACAGATGCAGCGGGGCCTATGCAACTAGACGTAAATAGTAGATTCGAGTTGAATTTGATGGTAAATGAGATATTCTATTCACAATAAAATTCGCATTACGTAAGTGAGGTTTGCACAGATTGTTTGAACGTACTATCTGCTATTTATCTGGCTTTAAACTGGCCAAACTGAGATTCATTGACGTTAAAACGACTTGCGGATCCGAGAGTACTTCCAAACGTTTCGGGCATTATTGAGTTTTATTGTTGAGCGGCCTAGTAACATACAGAGCTCTAAATTAGATGGTTGACTAACTGTATAAGTTTAATAGTTTTAGTCAAAAGTATTATGTGCTTTAAGTTTTTTATTTTTACCCCACAGTAACGACTTCCACCAATGAGGTATAGTTATGTCATTCTTAAAATAAAAAGATAAGATACTCATGATAAAATTCGATATCGAGAATACGGAATCCTTACTAACCACACTATCTGTCTGTGTATGTTATATTTTATCTCAAATTTTTAAGATGTTTAAGCAACTTTAGATTTCTTCACGCCTTAGTGATGATTAATTTACACATTGTTTTCGTTCTAATTTGTTTTAGATTAAAATAATCATGATAACTTTTAATATTAAATAACTTTTAATAAAAATGAAAGAAAAAACCTACATAATCCATGTTAGAATGTCGTCAATTTAATATTTTAATACAAAGAGAGAGAAGAGAGAGAGAGAGGGAATATGTTTAATATTATCATTTGATTTGATATGCAATATAATAATACATGATGATGCCTAATGTAGTATGTATGTTTGTGGCTGTTTAAATAAGTATGCTATGAAGTCATAGTTTTAAGTCGCGCACTATCGTTTACAATTATTTACCTATAAACAGTATAGGTAAGCAGTTGCTTTTGCTTTCGTCATTGTTCTTAACCATCCAGTCTGCTACCACAGCACGATGATTAATAATTATGGTATTTCCTCTTTAATTGCCAATATTCCAGAAAATAAAAATGAAAACAAAACAAATTGTTTTGTTTAATACTCTTGATTTTATTTTTGTTCGTATACATGTACACGTATGTATGTATGTATACATTTCTATATGGCATAGATATTGCAATTTCATATTAATTATCATTATACTAAATAAACCTTCCTTCCTTCCTTCCTTCTACCTAAGTATTGATTTTTATTATTTTTGTTATCATATAATATTTATTTGCTTTGTTGTTTGTTGTTGGTTATAAGTGAATATATAAATTAATTTTGTGTGTTGTTTTAATACAATAATATTACATTGTTGCTATTTGTTATTGTCTTTTGATTAACTGAACACATCCATTTTTTAATTGTGCAGGTTGAGTTGGCCTTATGGGATACAGCTGGTCAAGAAGATTACGACAGACTTCGACCACTCAGTTATCCAGACACAGATGTTATTTTAATGTGTTTCTCAGTAGATTCGCCAGATTCTTTAGAAAATATTCCTGAGAAATGGACACCAGAGGTAATTTCAAGTTTCTCTTTCGTAAGCCATGGATTTCCATTTTTATATTTCCTTTTGCTTTTCCGTCCCTCTTCGTCTAGGTCAAGCACTTTTGTCCAAATGTACCCATTATTTTGGTGGGTAACAAAAGGGATTTGAGAAATGATCCTAACACTATTCGGGTATGTGTATGCAAACTTAATTTAAATTCTCTTTAATGCTAATGAATGTCGTTGGTTTTTGTTTTAAAGGATCTTTCAAAAATGAAGCAGGAACCAGTCAAGCCACAAGAGGGCCGTGCTATGGCTGAAAAAATTAATGCCTTTGCCTATTTGGAATGTTCGGCCAAGTCTAAGGAGGGTGTTAGAGAAGTCTTTGAAATGGCCACTAAAGCTGCATTGCAAGTTAAAAAGAGGAAGAGGACCAAATGTAATTTGCTCTAAAAGAGTTCAACTTTTTTTTTTTCAACTATACAACAAACAACAACAAAACCAACTACCAACAACAGAAATTTACTTCTACAAACAAGAAAGTATGAAAAAAAAGAAACAACCAGCAACAACAAAAATTTATACACACAACAAAATAATTAAACAGCAGCACACACGGAAATTATAAAAATGAAAACAAAAAGAAAGAAAACCATCTCTCATCTTCAAAAAGAATATTTTTTTAAACTATTTAATTTAAAAAGAAAAAAAACAACGTGTTACCATTTTTTGTTTTTCTTTTTTTTTTAATTCCTACCGTTTCTTACGTCTTATTCTCGTAAATAATTTTATGATTCCAAAATTTAAAATAGATTTTCTGCTTTTATTTTAAACAAACGTTTAATTTTAATTTTTACAAATCAAAAAGTAAAAGGGAAGTTTTAAAGAAAATTTTTAAATATTTTTTATTTATAATTTATAAATATAAAGGTAAAACAATACACGCTAACCCCCAATATAATTATTTTTATTATTATCCAAAAACGATAAAATCAGAGATTTCTTTAAAAGCCCAACAATTAAGAAATATACCAACAAAACATTTACATACATACATATTCATACATAAATATAAACATGAAAAAAAAGAAGAAAAACGGCATTCACATATAGTATATACATACACCTATAAGAATAGCTATTGCTTTTATTTGGTTCTTTTTTGTTTAATTTGTTTTCTTTTTTTTTTTTTCACTAAATAAAAATTATGTCAACTATATAAACTAAAGGAAACAAGTGGAAGTTTGAAATCTTTTATCGATAATAATAATAATAATAAAAATAAAAATTTATTTTGTTTTTATTAACCACCTATTTTATATCTGAAATATATAAAAAATATTACTTGTTTTCCTCCTCTCTTTTTACACTCATTCATAAATGTATTTACAAAAATATTATTTAAACAAATAATACAATAAAAGTGAAAAGAAAAATACGTGTCTAAAATCCTATAAACAACGTTTCTCCATGAAAAATTAAATTAAATTAAACAAAAACAAAAAAGAAGAAAAAACTACAAAAATAACTGATATTTTTTTAAAACATTAAATATAAATATAAACCGCCAATATATTATAAAAACAAAACAACTACAACAATTACCACAAATAATGCATTCATATTTTTTTCTTATTAAAGTAAAAAATAAAAAAATAAAAAACTTAAAAAGTAAAAAAATATTTAAAAAAAAATCACAAAGTAAATTTTTTTTCTTTAAAAAACAACAAAAATAAATAAAAATCTTTGTATAAAACAAAAAAACATATAAATAATTAAAAACTTAACACCTCAAGAAAGAAGAAAAGAAAAGCAAACAAACACTACAAATTAAAAGGAAAAACACACAATTTAACTTAAATGAAGAAAATATTAAAAGCTTTTTTATATAAATTTTATAATTATTAAAACATTTTTATTATTGTGCTGTTTTTGTTTTTTTTTACTTTTTAGGTTTATGATAACGTACATATTATATTATATATTTTCTTTGTGTGTCTTGTCAACATTTCTAGTTTTATTTTATTACTTTGTTCGTCTCTTTAGTTTAGATTTGATTTGTTTGAAACAATATTAAAAACAAAAACAAGAGAAAACATAAACTAAATTCGATATAAATATCACTCTTACTTTATTTTGAGCGAAAAATTTCTTTGTCATCATCAGTGTAATAAAGTTGGTGTTCGTTTTTATTTTAATTTAAAACAAACAAAAGAAAAAAATCTTAAAAAAAACATTTTTTTTGTATATTATGCTAAATGCATAATATTCCTTACAATAAAAACAAAAATATTTTACTAATACATACATATTATATAATAAAAAAAAACAAAAACAAAATATGAAAAAAACGATAAAAAAAATCAAATAAAAAATAAAAAAAACTAAAAACATTAGCGTATTTTAAATTTGACCTGAACTTTCAATAAACGAGAGGTAAAATCGTAAAAAGCGATAATAAAAATCGTTACCCGCATACATGTAGTCTACAATCCCCAAGACAGAGTCCCTAAGCCGTACTTGACTTTGCTAACTAACCGACCTAAAACCAACAAGGCATAGGAATTGATACATTCGTGAATATATATTATTAAAGGTTCGATAAGGCACGTTAATTCAACTTCAGTTGCGTTGCCAAAAATGGTATTACAAACGGCAACTGACAATCAACATTTTACGTAACAAAATTTTTTTTCGGCGACTACAAATACTTAGTTGCCAGTGGGCAACGCAACTGGCACTCAGTTGCCGTTCATAATCGGTGCACAGATTTTAAACTAAGTTCATAGAGCTCCTTTACTATAATATGTACTTCTTTAAGCATGATTTTATTACATTGCAACGTAATTCGTTCTGGAAGATGGTTTCCGGATAATTTATCTCGTCAAAGAACTATACAACGACGCTTGGTGCTTGGTGGATTTATTAGTCATGAGTTGGAGTACTTTACATAGTGAGTGTGAACTTGAAAGATTATGCTGGTTACGTTTGTCTTCCATGGCATCGTTCACTGGTGCCAGCTAAAGCTGATGGAAATCTTTGTCATCAGCGTACTTCTATATGTGAATTCTGTGTGAAACAGTGAAATATATTGAATTGGAAATTTTATCGCAGCCGTTTTTCGTTTGTGAATGTTTGTTTAGATGATACAGTTCGACAATCCATCGTACATAAGCCCTAAGGTTCCATAACACCCATCTCGCTTAGAGAGAGGTACTTAGCACGAGTGGATTCCAATGAATAAGAACGTTGGATCTATTAAAAGGATAGTATTCAGTCGAAAGTCTTGATCTACCAGCATAAAAGCAATCAAGTTCCACCAGGAACTGGTTCCGCAAGAGTCAGTCTAGGTCCTGATAACAAGCGTAGCTAAACTCATCAACTTTACCAAGACAATTTGACTTAAGACCCTTCGATAGTTTTATTACTCTCTCTCACACGGGAGTCTTAGACATGACCGCTTGGTTGTTTACGTTATTGCCCAAATGAATCGATTTTGTCTGTTGTTTTTAGCTAAATTTTATTTTCAATATTATTGTTGTTATTGATTTTGTTTTATTTTTCTTTAACATTTTACATTCAATACAATTTAAGTTTTTTTTTATTTTGCTTTTTTTTGTAAGGATTTACGTTTTTTTTGTAATTTATTGTATCTTAATGGGATTTCTAACATAAAAACTTTTAATTTTTTAAGATTTTTTTTTCTTGATTTTTTTGATTATAAATTGTATGCATTTTAAATTTCATTAGTAATTATTTTAAATTGAATTTTTTATTTCATATATTTATAATAAACAATATTTACTAGTTTATTAATAAATTCTAATAATTATTGCATAAATTGTTACTCGTGTGTTTTATTTTTATTTTTATTTTCATTTTAAATTTTTTTCAATAGATTGTGAATTTGTTTCAACAGTTTAAAAACAAAAAAATTAACAAGATCAGCATTAACAGTGTGTTTTGTTTTTTTGTTCTTTTAATTTTAAACAATAAAATCAAATAATAAAATAAATAACTAAAGGATCTTTTGTTACGTTCAATAAAGGAACTTTTTACTTGAAATAGAATACATTGTTATAGTTTTTGTGCCTTAAAAAATAATTGAAATGAAAGACATGAAGTCCTTCGTTTTTATCCCTTAATTAATAGGGATAACAAATAGAAATTTTCTTAGGAGTTATGCTGCCTTTACGATTGAGGTTTTTAATATTGAAGACTTAAATGTTGGAAAATGGGCGTTAGGCCGAATGGCCCAAGATAAGATAAATGTGGTCAGAAAGGCATTTGCAACTAAGCTATGCCTTTATTCATCGACTACAGCTATGAAGGTTGTAGGTAATTGTTCTGAACCCTTTGTGATCGGTAAGTTTTTCTGTTTTGGCTGCGCTCGCTTAATTGTCTAGTTCATGGTGAACAACATTAAATTCGGGGCCTATTATAAACAACAACCGAACTTCAATTGAGTTTCCAGCTGGCAACTTGAAATTTATTGATGCCCTAAACAAATTGATAACTCTCTAGGTTGGTTATCAATTGCCTTTTATAATGTCGTTTTTATTAACTGGCAATGAATACAACTGAATTTCATTCAGTTGCCATCGAGAATTTATAGGCTTAATTAGCACTAAAGTGAAATTGTGTATCAAATGATAATTGGCAGCTTTTCATCTTCGCTACAAAAAAAAAAAACTTCTTTTGAACCACCTAGTTGACTATCTTTCATTAAAGTGGAAGTTTGCCTCATATCCTAGTGAGTAATTCTTCTCTTCCTGACAGTTCTTAATTTAAAGGTATTTAGCTTTATAGATTCCATTTCAATTTTTTCTGATTGTAATTGTGGTTTTTACAATAGTTTCTCGTATTTTTGATCATTTTATTCTTTTATTTTTAATGGCATAAATTTATTGTTTTTCTTTGTTTTTATTTTTAGTGTTTAAAATTGATTTATAGAAATCTAACTATTTGTTTTTAATAGATTTATTTCATTAACAATGTCTGTTTAAATAAATCATTGTGTTGTTTTTAGGAAAAAAAATTCTTTTGATATTCAGGACGTTTTAGTTCTCATTTTTTGAGTATTATTATGAGTTATTATTAAATAATATTAATGTTGCATTAAGTGTTATTAAAAAATAATATAACAAAACATAATATAAGGTTAACTAACACATTGAAACTGTTTCCATCCCCCTATTTCTCTCCCTGCTATGAAGTAGGTTTATATAGGGCTCAATACCGGCAGTATATACATATATCCAGATGATTGAGAAGGAATATATTCGTAGTGTCTTGAGATAAGCAGCATTTTTGAACCGAAACTATGACAGGATGTGTCAGATCATCTGATAAAGCGAGAGGCAAATTTGCCCCTAATTGATGCTTAACAACTGTGGGAAAAGTCAATTTGATGTTTGCTAGGATTATTGTGTATGTTAGGCTAAACTGTTTCTAGTCCCTAACAGCGGAATCTCTGATAGACTGCTTAACAAAATCAAAATCTTTGTGATTGTTCTATACTCAGCAGAAAGAGGCTTCTACTAAAGTTGTGTGTGAATTGCTTAAAAGCTTTATAATGGGACATTGGTGGAATAGGCTTTGAACAACAGATTTGTTTATGGTCTCTTTGGCTTCGAGTCTTGAATAATAAAATCGAATATCGCTCTTTCGACAATTGTTTTACCTTTGAAATACACAATGATGCCTCTTAGGTAACTACGTTCTACAACAAGACCGAAAATTAATACAAAAGAAACTGAGTCGGAGGGTTTTTGGAGCTTTTAGGGATTCTTACACGACATTCCTTGATTAAAATATTCCATATATGTGAGAGGTGTTGTTGCTACGAGTTGCCAAGGCCTGAATTAGACCGTATTTCTTTCATTTCGAAAGGTGATAGGGCGTTAGCAAGATGTTTAATTGAAGGAGCTCTCATATAAAACTGTAGACTAGTGTGATTATTGGATCCTCGTACAATAACATAATAATGTAGAGGGGAATCGAACGATCTTCTTCTACTGTATTGTAATGTCCGGAACTTGAAAAAGATTTTGCGGAATGAAGACATTCTTGCTAAGGAAGCCGTGGCATAGTGAGTATTTTGTTGGTTTCACTTTATATTTTCCAAAAACGAAGTGTCTTCATTACATGGGGAGGGAAAAGGGAGGAAGAATATGTTGCTAAATATTTGTGTGAATGTGTGTGTGTGTTTGTTTGTTTTTAAAATTATTTATAAAATAAATAACAAAAGTTATGCTTAAACAACTAAATAAATTATAACAGCATATTCCTACACACATACATATGTATGTATCTACATATGTATGTATAGAATAATAAGTATCTATTTTTTAAATAAAATAAATTATTGTAATTTGTCTTTAGCAATATAAACAGCAGATTAGTAATTAAAATAATTCGATAAGTACATATTTATAATTTTTTTGTTGTTTTTGGACTTTTTATAACAAATTGTTATATTTCATTTGTTGCTGTTGTTTGTTTATTCATTTCATTTGCTAAATTTAATACACTATTTATTATAATTATTTTTTTTATATTAATTTTCTTACTTTTCTTATTCGTTATGTTGTAGATTGAAAATTATTAGGTTTTTGTTTTTTTTTTAATAATTTTTTTAATTAATATCAACTTCTTTAAATAAATTCTTTATCATTTTTTATGCATGTTTTAATAACATTTTGGTTTTTTGTTTTTGTAAAATAAATACCATATTAACTACTCAACATTGTTTCTTAATTATTATTTTTGTTTTCTTTAATAATAAATATTAATGAGACAAAAAAGTATGTATGCATGGTTTAGTTGTATGGAACATATAAATTTCATGTTTTAGGTGTCACAAACATATCTTAAAAATCTAAGTTTTCTTTTTTTCAATGTAATTTTCTTTGTTTTTTTTTTTACTTTGTGTTTACAAATAACACGATTTAAATAATTTACCAAAACAGTTAACAAACAATTTTTGGTAAATTATTTCAAATTATGTTAAAAGAAACACCATTTTTATAGCTAAAACAAAAGTGATAGTTTAGTTTGATTTTTTTTTTGGTTTTTTTGTCTAATTTTTATAACATTTTTCCTATTTTAACTTCCTCTAGTATTTTACTTTCGTCTCGAAATTAATTCCTTTTTTAACTTCTTAAATGAAATTAAAATAAATAAAAAAATTTTAATTGTTCTTCATAGCAATAGAAGAACAACAAATTCAAGTTCAAAATCAGTTTGTCCAAATAAAGGAGAAATTAAAATTAAAAACGAAATTAATTTAAATTACGTCTGCGTCGAAAAACTAAAGCAAATATAGAACGTATACGCCACCAGCGACTACGTCGTCGCGAATGTAATTTCTCTGAACTGGTGCCATTGCCCAAAGCTTTTTGTTTTTCTTTGCGGCGTATTTCACGTACCAAAGCGTAGAACGCTTCATCAATATACAAACGTAGAGCAGCTGAGGTTTCAAAAAATGGACAGCCAAATTGATTGGCTAAATTGCGACCCTCTTCGGTGGTTACCTCCAAAAATAAGAAAACAAAATCATTTTATTTCACTTTACAAAAACAAAAAACATTTATATATCGCTGCTTACCTTTCTCAGTGATTCCAAATCACTTTTATTGGCTATTAATACCACGGGTATATCTTCGGTTAATCGGACTCTTTGTATTAATTTGCGATATTCGGAAGCCTCTTCGTAACTGTGGCGATCGATAACTGAGTAGCATATTATGAAACCCTCACCACATCTCATGTATTGATCTCTCATGGCGGTAAATTCCACCTGCCCGGCCGTATCTAGTATATCCAGTAAGGCTGCTTCGCCATCTATTACGGCCTGTTGCTGATATGAGTCCTCTACAATAAAATCGATAAATGATAAATAAGAACATACATACATTAATACATACATTAAAGAGTTACAACGCTTAATAGGTACACAAAAAAAATATAACTATTGACCCATAGCACAATGCCTAGCTAGTTTTGCCATACTGGAAAGATTGAAATTTACCCTAGGCTAGTCTGAAGAAAAGATATGCTTATTTTAGTAACGACTCATCTTGAGCGATGCTGAGACCCAAAGAGGCTGAAAGCCACTGTATAATTGGCCTGAAAGCCAGAATGCGGACTAAATCCTTTCAATAATAGTCTTTAGCGAATCATCGAATATACATATTTCCTCGCTATTCTTTGCAAGCTTGCGAAATTCTGAGTATCGGGCATAAAAAGAGAGGACAATTTGACGTACAATCTGGCCGTTTACGCAATAGAGGCACATGTCGCAAAATACTCACATGTGGGCAAAGGATTTACACAATATTAGTTATCGATTGCCAAGGGTCTGCAGATGGTATAATCTTCATGGCTAAATGAATATTTCAAGAGATTATTGGCGATATTGTTCATAGAGATTGTAAGGTGATGGCGAATGTCAGCGGGTCTGATGACAAACTCGGGCAAGGCTACAATCGTGCCATTTTCGAAAAGCGGAAAACTTGCTTGATGGCACAATATTATTCGACTCTTGGGTGAGATAACACTACAGGAAAATGATGATAAAATATCTGGGAAAATCACACAATAGTATATTGGCATGGACTGCGAAAGCTCTGTTGGACTTAAGTCCTTCGCGCATAGTAGTAAAGACCAAAGTTTTTGAGACTATGGGTTAGACCAATCATTTTGTGGTGTACAAATGGGTCAAGAGCTCATCTTAGGACAAGAGAGGGAGTTTTCCGTCCATTGAGGAAACTCGTAGGTATTTTCCAAGCGTAAGCCTATGCCATCGAAAGATAGCACAGAAGACAGAAGATACAAAGGACGGTAATAACACATCCGACAGACAGATCGCCATTCGAGCGCTTAGCTCTTATGGGGTTATATTGAAGACAGTATAGGAATTCGCTGGAGAAGCTAAATCATTCATTATAAATTCTGTTTGTTAGTTTGCTAGCTGTTTGCATTTTCTCATCTTTTTCCTATAACATTGGGGATTCACGCATTTATTTATAAATAATTGAGAATTTTCTCTTGAAGGAAAATCTTCTCTTTATGTTAAGAACATTTTATACTCCTATTTAGCGTACTCTATAAAATTTTTCTTTTAGTAACAATTTCTATATCTTAAATGATTAAAAACTAAATATGTAAATAAATTAATTAAATTGTTTGCATACATACATACATACGTGAATACATAGTATGTATGTACATAGTATGTATATTATTTGACTTACCAATTGTGGGATCATGATAATCCAAAAAGTTATGGCTGACAAATTGTAGTGTAACAGCTGTTTTTTGTTTTGTACACAAACAAACCCATGCACACCCATTCACGCGCAAAAAATAAAATTCACCGAAAATAAAAGCGAAACGTCAATAAACCATACAAAAAAAAAGAGAAGATTGTTAGAAGTGTGTACATATATGGCCCAGATAGCAGCCATATTAGCGGCAGTCGTAGCCAGCCATAATCATCATCATCATCGACAACATCATCATCATCATCATTAACAACGTTAACGCCGACATTGTTTAAAAGATATCAAAACAAAAACAAAGAAATTGAAGTTGAGCAAAAAAATTAGACCAAGAAAGAGAAAAAGAGAATGAAAATGATAACGAAAATTTATTGATTTTTCACTGAATCACAAAAAAAAAAAAAACAAAAAAGAACAAAAAAACAAAACATAAAAAAATTAAATGAAATCAAAAATAATTAAAAAATAAAAACAAAATGACAATAAAAATAAAAACATTTGTGAGTATTTACCCGATTTGCCAACACCGCCGTCACCTAGAATGACAATCTTGTAGACACGCAAACCGCCACGCATATTCAGGGGAGGAACATTTGGTGGTTTCATGGCCAATTGGCCATTTTCTTTACGTCCTGCTGCACCAATACCTGCACCTGTACCTCCTATACCCACATTAGTGATGGTAGCATTATTTTCCTTATCGCTGGCCAATTTAAATTTCGATGATTTCTTAAGGGCTGCACAACCAATTGAGGACATATCACCAGCCATTTAGCTGGTTGCCCCAAATGCAACAAGAGTTAGACAGAGACTCTTGCACAGGCAAACTGACCTTGAACTACAGAAGACGGTTAACATAAACTAAAGAAAGATCTGATGAAACAAAAGGAATTCAGGAGCCGAAGTTATGGTTCTCAGTGTGTCTCTTTTAAGAGATTTCGTTTCAATTTCTAAATTTATTAAAAATAAACGAACGAACGTTTATTTAACGTCCAACCAACCGACCGACCAACCGACTAACCGTTATTTTAAGAATTTTTAATATTTTTCTGTTCTATAGGCGAGTGGTAACGTGAGTGAGAGTGTAGGCGAGACTAAGAGCGCTTTTTGGATGAGTAAGAGAGCAAGCGTGAAAAAGAGCGAGAGTGACAGAATGTGTGTGGGGGGACGTATTCAATTGTTGTTTATTTTTTCCTCGTTTTCGATTGTATATTGTTGTGTGTATATTTTTTTCGCTATTTTTCCGATTTAGTTTTTTTTATATCGAAGACCGAAAAAAAGAGAACAATTAAAAAAATAAGAAATTTTAACAAATATTTGTTGGTTGTTTAATTTTTAACGCTTTATTTTATAATTTTATTTCTATTGAACTGTCTAAAGGGCACGTGTTTGTTGGTATTAAACATTTTACTTGTTTTTTTTTTTTTTTTTAATTAATTTCTTTTCTTATAAGTACTATGTACGTAGATATAGTATAGGTATATATAGTATTTAATTAATAATTATTATTTTAATAATATAATATATTATTTTTCTTTTATTTATTATAATATGTTTTGTATGTATACATACATACATATATACGTATAGGTATGTAATATTATTTTATTTTATTTTTTCTAGGAAGTAATAACCGTCAACGAGTTTAAAATAAAATTGTTTTCTTTTTTACATTTTTCACAGAATTTTCTTTTGCAACTGAATGGTTCGACTGTAACACAACGAAGCAAAGCGCAACAACCACCCTTATTTTGTTTAAGTGTCGTTTTCTTTCTACCACAATTTTCTTAATATTTTGCGTATTTCGTTTGGGGGTTTTTTCTATTATTGTTGCATTCATGTTTGTTGTTGTTGTGAAATTGTCTTGTTTATTTATTGTTGTGAAAAACTTAAGGAAAATGACAAGCAAAAATAAACAAAAGAGCTTTCATACTCGGTCTCTGAGAGAAATGGCTGACGAAAGGTTTGTGACTCAACTAAACTAAATGCCACTAGATTGACGGATTTAGAGATAAAGGCCCATTTTGTTAAGTTCTTAAAGAGCTTTCGTTGTATTAGAATGGTTTTGTTCACTCGTAGTGTTGCGCCACAAAAAAAATTGTATTTCCCAACTTTGTAAAAGTAATCGCCAAGAAAGGAAAAAGTAAACAAATTTATTATTATTTATTATTAATTTTTATAATAGAAAGGCAATGGTAACCCTTTGTGAGCCCATCCCGCACCACAATTTATGTATGGCGGGTTTATTTTATCCCAATGGCTCCGCTAATGGAGGTGAAAATTACTTATTCTAGACGCACATCGGTTAATTCACCACTGATAACACAGTGATCTATAATAATACAGTACATATTTTTGATAACGGCACTTTAGTGAATTTCAATTTTGTTCACCACACCACATAAATTCACCACAATGGAAACCCACCACATTTGAAAAGCTCAAATTACTTGAAACTCACCATACTGAATAAATTCACCACATATTCCAAAATCTCACCAATTTATTTTAGGGTTTCCGTCAGTTCGCCC
The DNA here is from genome assembly GCA_936449025.2 of Sarcophaga subvicina. Lineage (NCBI taxonomy): Eukaryota > Metazoa > Arthropoda > Insecta > Diptera > Sarcophagidae > Sarcophaga > Sarcophaga subvicina. Next base: position 2,528,623 of record OW388084.2, read on the forward strand.
GTCAAATCCGACCAAATTCCAACAACACAACACACACACACGCGCAACAACTTAACTTCCCTCCACAAACAAATAACCAAACCCCTCTGTTCTCCTTACACAAGTGGCTAATTTTGACAATTAGAGAAGCAAACTCACCCCGCTTCCTTCATACACACACACCACCATTAATATCTACGCAGGAACGCCTTCTCTGCTCATTACAAAGCGTATACGAAAAAAGAATGTGCGAATTATTTACAAAACGCGATTGTGGTTTAAAATGAAACACGGGAAAGTTCTTTTGATTTAGGTTTTAAAAGCTTTATGTTTCTATTATTGTTGTTTTTTGTGTGACGTCATTGAAGGGTGAGAAACAAAACATTATGCTATCTCTCTCATTTGAAATGAGTATTGGCGGCAGAAAAAAAAATTGCGGGAAACCTCTCATTTTTTGTTTAATTTATAATTTTACCAGGTTTTATTAATTAAAATCAGTAAGTAAACCCATTTTAAATAGCATGAAAGAAAAAACTATTCTTCTCTACTATTTAAAAATAAAATATTTAACGTTAAACATTTTGGTGGATGGATGGTTGACCAATAATATATTATATTTAAGCATAAGTTTCTGTCCCCTGATTGATTTACTGATAAAATACCTCAAGCCGTTTAAATATATAAAATTGAGTCTGTAGGAGCGCCGCTAATCTGCTTACCTCGGTAATAAAGTAAATAAGGGAAAAAAATCGTATTCATTGTTAGGCACTACTGTGTGATAAAGCAATTCAAAAGTTGTTATTTTTTATTAAAAAAAATTTATTAAAAACAATAATTAATAACTCTATTATTAAAAACATCTTGGGCTTAAAATCTATAAATTCAATTTCTTAAAACTCTGTGTTAAATGGGAAATATTTATGATGACTCATGCCCGTGAATGGTATTAATCTGCGACCAGTTTCATAACGATCCATTAGCTTCATATCTTCGGCGGACAATTCGAAATCGAAACAATCAAAATTCTCAGCAATACGTTTTTGCTTGACCGATTTTGGTATTACCACACAACCTAATTGTATTAAATATTTGAGACAAATCTGGGCTGGAGTACGTCCATAGCGTTGGGCCAACTGCTGGGCTGTCTGATCATAGAGAAAGGGTGGCCATTGTTGATCTGGCTTTGGTCTAGCCAAAGGTGCATAGGCTGTAATAACAATTTGCCTGGCGCGGGAAAACTCAATAAGTTTTTTCTGATTCAAGGCAGGATGGCATTCAACTTGATTAACCACTGGCCGTATGCGGCAGTTTTGCAAAATACGTTCTGTTTGATCAGCATTGAAGTTGGACAAACCAATGCCTCTTACCAGACCCAAATCAACTAATTTTTCCATAGCTTTCCAGGTGTCCAAATAGTCCGTATCACTTAATTGACCACTGCCATGGACATTCTCCTCGCCACAATAGACTTGACCCACCGGAAAGTGCATAAGATAAAGGTCAATATAGTCCATATCCAAATTGCTTAAGCTCTTGCGGCAGGCATTCTCCACTAGTTTAGGATCATGGTGTATGCTAGCCAACTTGGTAACGACAAATATATCCGATCTTTTTATTTTTCCTTCCGAAATCTTGGATTTAATAGCTCTACCCACTTCTTGCTCATTCTCATACACGTAGGCAGTGTCAATGTGACGATAACCCAAATCGATGGCATCTTTTACCGCTTGTTCTGCTTCGTATTCATAGGAACGCCATGTACCTAAACCAACCACCGGCATTTCCTGGCCATTGCTTAACTTTATACAGGGTGCTAATTTTGTCATTCTGCTGATAATTGTTTTAATCTTTTTATTTATTTATTTTACAATTAAACGAAAAACACTGTTTCTTCTTTTTATTTTTTAATAGTCTTTCTTGCTAACTCACTATTATGCAGCCAATCTTATCAATCGTTTATTAACAACTGTTTTAAGTTTTTGAAAAGCTTTCGATGTTTTTATAGTGGTTTGTTTACTCTCTGTGGTCAAATCAAGTTTTTCTATAGAGTTGCCAACCTACTTTTTACGTTCAGTTGCTTTAACATCATAGATTATATAATTTTGAAGAAAAAACTTAATTCAACTCATTGGTCATTTCTAGTGCAGTGTGTGTTTGATTTATTTGTAAACATTTTTCCCCCTTTTGTTGATTGCGCTATAAAATAAGTAATCAAAAGGAAACGTTGGCAGCCCCGGTTTCACTATGAGTCATGGCGACTCTTATTAATGCACCAAATAGTTGTGCTCTTTACCTGAAAACAAACAAAAACAAAGTGGAAAGCTTTCATTGTTAAGCTTTAAAAGCTTGGTATTACAAATTTTTTTATTGTTCTTTCGACAAATGAAGAGAGGGGAACAAAACATTGTGCTGTTCTCATTCGATATAAGTATTGGTGGTAGAAAAACATTTGGCGGAGAACCTCTCGTGTTCACTTACCATTTTACGAAAGTTAACATCAAAAATCTAACGCTTGAATTTTATAATTTGAATGAAGAAATATTTTTTATTTAAATATCGTATATTGTTGTTGTTGTTTTTAAAAACAAATCATCGTGTAGAGTTTATTTATTTACTTATTTGTTTAACTTTTAATTTTAATTTAAATATATTCTTTTAAAGATTCTATTGCTATTTAATTATCCTTGTTTTCATTTTCTAGATTTTTGCGAAATTTATTCGTTTCATGGGAAAATATTGTATGCGTTCGAATCGTGTGTTATTGTTGCTGTTGTAGTAGTAATAAATAGTTCATAAAACTGCATAAAACATTAAATTTAAATATTTTGTTTAAAAAAGTTTACTTTTTTTTTAACTTTTTACACTTTAAAAATTCTTTTTTTCCGTGTAATTTCTTACGATTTAATTGGAGTTCATTTTCTTACAGTGAACTGTATTTTTTTAAAGTATTTTTTTAATTAATAAATTTCTTTTTAAAATATTTTTATTTCTGAAATTGGCCTATTTTGAGTTATCGGGAGAATATTATTGTTTTATTATTTTATTTATTTTTTTTCTTTTTTTTTTGCATTTAACTTTTGTTTCTATTTAAAGAGATTGTCCAATCTAATCACATTTAAATTAGTTTTTATTTAAAATTCTATGTATTTGTTAATCAATCAATAAATTAATTTATTTATTTATAATATAAATATTTATGAATTTTATTGTAATTTTTTTACATTTATTTGCTACAGTTTTGGTTTGTTTTAAGTTTAATTTCATTGTTTGTTTTATTTTAGAATATAAGAAATGGAAAAAATTTAAGGTAAAGTGCAATTTATTTTTATTTCTCTTAAACGAATTCAAAATTTATTTTATTTATTTAGCGTTTGGTTATTGAAAATGTTTTTCCATGGACGTTTAAAATTTAAAGTAATTCATTAAAAGGCTTCTTGTTGGTTTTAATTGTTACAAAATACCATTTAAATAAAACAATTAAAGTACATCACGATTTTTTCAATTTAAATTATGTTCTATTAATACCAAGATATTGCTACTTTAAAAGGCGAACTCATCTTCACTTTAAATACGACTGTATAAACTTTCTACCTTGAATGGATAATGGAATGTGAAATCTGCCGCAAGCTGTATGCAATATATTTTGTTTGGTAGAGAATATATACAGGCCACCCTGTATTGCATGTAGCCTTGTAAGTTGGACTACATATATGTATATCCTTAAGGCCAATTTACACGATAAGACTTTACGTACGACAACATTTTTGGGTAAACTCAATACTTTAGCAAGAGCGAATGACATTGAGAGAAAACACGAGTGAATATTTGACAGTTGTGCGGATCCCTTCCGTGTTTTCACAAAATCCTCCTTAGGGAGACATTTTTATATAAATATTGCGTTTTAGTATGCCGAATGTCTCATGTAGTACTTCTTTTGCGATGGTATGCATTAATTTAGATTGTCTTTGGTATTTTTGTTTGGTATTTTATAACAATTTATAGGTATTAAATTTTTTGATTGAGTTTTCTTAAGTGTAGGGAATATAGAGGTTTATAAATTTGTTTTTTTTAATTGTAATTATTGGAAAAACAAAATCAAAATAAAAATTATAAAAAAGTTAGGTATATTGATTGTTGATTATACAAAAATTCGTTTACGTTTAGGAAACCTTTCTTTTTCTATTTTTAATTGCAAAAATATTGTTCTGGTTTGTTTAGATTTCATTATGAAAAAAATAAACAGTTTTAAAAGAGTATTACCGTTATGTTAAAAGAGACATTGTGAAAAAAGATAGACAAATATAAGAGAGACCTGTATATTAAAATTGATTTTTGTTTTTTTTTTCTGTTTAACAAAGCGAATTTAATAAGATGTTATTACAATTACAATAATTACTTCCCATTTCATTTATTCTACATAATAATACAGGAGTTAGTTAAGATGTATACGCAACTCTAGCTTATTAAATTCGCTTTCATTTCGTTAGTTAGAAAAGATAAGAGAGGATTTATTTCGTGTTGTTGTTTTGTTTTTTAATGTATAATAACTTTCTACAGCATACAAAACACATTTACTATCTCATGCTATCTTTTGTTTTTTGTTTTTGTTTTTTATTCAAATATAATAAAATGCAATAATTTTTTATTATTATTTTTTTGTTATTGTTGTGTTATTGTTAACAATTAACAAGGTCCCTCACCAGTTATTTTACTATTTGTATTCTATATATAATTATCCATTAATTATTTATGTATGTATTAATAAATAAGGAATTTTTTTAAAAATTAAAAACAAAAATATTTTAAACCCTTTAATTTTTTTAAACACTAATAAAGTGGCTAATTGGTTATTTTTTTGTTTTCAATTTTTTTTATCCAGCATATCTTAGCTCTTGATTTTTTTTTTTAATTTTTACTTTGAATAAATTTAGGTTTTTAAAAAATATTTCAAACATCAATATTTTAAAATTAGTATACAAAATTTAATACAGATTTATACATACAAATACAAACATACAATTACGTTATATTTTACAAACACATACACATATAACTTATCACAGGGGGGTATATTATTTAGTATAGAAAATATTTTTTTATTTCATTTAATCATTCTACAAAAAGTGGGGATTTTGATTTGATTTTTAACTACAGAAATTGAAATTTTTGGGAAATTTATGAAAAATTATGTTCATTCTCTTTGTAAAACAAAATACAATGATTGTAATTAATAGAATAGGAATCTAAGAATTATTATGCAAGGAAATGTTTTTAAAATTTCTGAAATTAGAATGTTATTATAGAATTTATATATAACGTCTAAAACCTTTGAAATCTTAAACGCTTTGTTTCTTTATTTTTTTTTTAATAAATATGGAGGTTTTTGTTTTTTTTTGTAATTTATATGCGGAGAAAAATACGGACAAATTTATTTTTCTTTTATTTTATTCATAATAAAATTATAAAAAAATAATAATAAAATAAAACAATTAATAAAAAAAGATACAATTACAACTTAATTAAAATTTTTCTTAAATAAACAAATAAAAATAATGAAAATCCACATTTTTTTTTATAAAAATAATTTACAATATTATACAGTCAATACTCGTATATGAAATATAAATAAATGTTCGTTTTTTGTATTACGTTTTGTTTTTGTAAAGACACTAGAAAAATATATAATAGGGCGCTAGTTAATAATTAGAAATTATTTACATTCATTTATTTTTGTTTAATTATTTGTAATTATTTTTGATTTTATTTTAATACATAATAATACTATAAGAAAAATTGCATTAAAGTAAGTAAGTTGCAGTAAAAGTTTTTCTTTATTTTCCCTTTATTTCGTTTCGAGAGCCTCTTTTAAATCTAAAGGTTCAATGAAATAGTTCTCTAAGTTTAGCATATTTTAGGAGTGTTTTTGGAAATTTATTTTATCACATTTAAAATAGAATTAATAATACAATATAATGCTATAATAATAATTTTATTTAATTTCCATTAAATGACTAATTTTTTTGTTTTCAATAAAAATTAAAATTTACAATAAAATTCCCACCATCTCATGCTCTCTTTCTATTCTCTTTAATGTTTAAATGTTTAAGGAATATTTGCTAAAAATTAAAATTAAAAAAATTAAATACAAACAAAAACAATTCAATGTACAATATTACATATTTAAATAAGTGAATCTAAAAGTACTCGTTAAAATGTTCTGTTAACAGTTTTTTTTTTTGGCATTTATTGCCTTCAAACACTTTAAGAATTCATTTAAATTTTACGAGATGGTTCGATTTTTTGCGACATGGCGGTTAATACTCTTTGATTGTCGATAACTCTTAGACAACTTATAAATGAACGTACCTCTCCCTCACTTTTGGGTGAAGGTGGCTCTAGACCTAGCAAGAAATAGAATTTAGTTTTTGTTTAATTCGCCTTTCATTTAATTTTTAATACTTTTTCTTTGTGAAACTTACCTAAACTTCTAGAACGACAAAACCTTAAGGTACGCATAGTTTGTGCCATCATGTGCATTTTTTCGAAATTAACCAGACCATCTAAGCTTGTCTTATTGCCCTCATGGGCAAATGTCATATCCTTGAGCAAAAGCGGCATAAAGGGTATTAAGGGAGGCTGTAATTTGCCTACAAATACACGATAGGCTCGATGGTTGCGACTGGGATCTATAAGAGCCTCAAATTCTTGGTAAAGTTTACGAAATTTCGAAGGTATTTTCTCCCACGTTTGTTGTAGGCGTGACACTGCCATATTTGACAAGCCCATGACAATGGCAAAGAAAGCATTCAAATTTTGATATTCTTTGCAACTGTTAAAATATAAACAAAGTGTTGATTGAAAACCATGTTTCTTTTTTTGTAAATTTTAACTTACTATGCTGCCAATTTGATAAACTTTCGCAGCAAGCCAACACGCTTGCTCATGCTGGCTGTAGATACGATTTCCGTAACTATCCAATATTGCAACTCATTGAAGCGCCTTAAAAACACATCCAAATTGGCTGTAATCTAAAGTAATAAAAAACAAACAGGGTTTTAAAAATAAGTATGTGATATGATATTAAATAAAATAAACTAAATATTTATGGAACTTGGTAACTTGGTAACTGGGCAATACAAATGAAATCATAAAGTAACATTAAATTTTTTTGATAACGAAATAAAATGCAAAAATCAATGCTTAAGCATACGCAATTTAATACAAAAAAAACTACTCTAGGTAACAGTAAAAACAACAACGAAGGTCAGTTTGCAGGTCCAAAATGGGGCTCGCTTTAGATAAAACGGCGAAATATCCTTCGTCGTTTCGTGTACGCGTTCAAAAAGGGTTCAAAATATAATTGGAGTTATCGTCTTGTGTGGAGAGAGTTGTATTATATTTACACACGGACATACATAATTAGCGTAAACAGTAAGGAGATCAGATAAAGTAAAGAATTTCTTGCATCGTCTTAAGAAATTGAGGCACATGAAGGCTTTTTGCGGCACTTGCAAAATATACTTCTGGCTCTCCAATATTTGCACTTACAGTTCAAGCAATATTTTCGAATTTAGCTGCTTAGTTTTTTTTATTACATTTGATTAGGAGAGTGTTTTAATTAGTATAAAGAGGGCGTGGCATAGCAATTTAATGAAAATCTTTTTTAATTTTTTTTGGTTGAAAGGATAACAAAGCAATTTCATTTCCATGGGCGAGGGGGATAACAAATGACACAGGATCATACACAGACATGGAACACAAACACACACGCGCTTATGAAAGATTCAAATTCCATTATTTGTATTGGATTTTTTCTTTTTTTAATTTCCTTCCTTTTTTCTGTTTTCTCCTGATTTTCAGGAAAAATTAAAAAAAAATATTCACGTAACAATCAGCATTAAAACAAACAACATTTAATTTTTAAACAAATAATGTAATTAAATAAACAACAGCAACAAAAATATGTATAATTTTTAAATGTACTTTTCTGTTGTTGTAACAATTACAGAAAATTAAATTTAGAATTGAGTTTGGAAAACGGTTTTAAAATTTACAAACAAAAAAAAAAAAAACAGAGAAAAAAAATTCTGCTAAACGTAGCACATAACTTGGCATGTAATCGCTTTAAAAATGTTATTTTTTGTTTTTGTTTTCGTTTTTATTTCTCCTAATTTAAAACAATAAAAACCATACAATTCAATTCAATTCAATTAAACTAATGTTTTATAATTTTTGCTTTTTTTCTCCATTATTTTTAACATTTTTTTCTTTTGACTTTTGGTGACACAACAAAAACAGTTTTTTTCTTTTGGTAACGAAATATTTCAAGCATTCAATGGTTGTAGTTTTGTTTTGACACATTCATTTCGACTTACCACACGATATCCTGGCTAAAAAAATAAACATTTTTAAATGAGGGGGGAGCGAGGGAATGTGAATTCATTTTAATTTTATTTTGTAAAGTTTTTTTTTGTTTTTTAATAAAAAAAAATATTTAAAAATGTTAATTGCTTGTCTTATAAATATATACTGGTTTTTAAAGGATCAATAAATAATCGAGTTGACTCCGAACGATAGGTTTTTGAGAAACTCTTCATGGCAATTTCTTTTACTCTCAGAGTTTTTGCCAGAAATCTTCATGATTTGTTTCTGTTCGAGATGTCTGAACTAGGGATTGCACCACGATGTTTTGCGGCTAAAAAGTAAGCGAAACTATATAGGTTATCCTATTGTGAAGTGCAACGTAAGAGGATTTTCTAATGGTCCAACAAATGATAGTCAAAAGGAATAAAGTTTAAATTATATTTTGTCTTCGTCGTACCTTTCGGGAAATTTTCGGCCAATGCCTGCTTCGAAAAAATGAACAGGTTTCACTAGAGGTTCCCTACAGCAGCTCATAGTATATTGCACTCTTTTGCCATTCAACGCTTTGGCCACGCTTCGCATACAATTTCTTCCTCTTCGAGTTTTCGTTTGCGTAAATTACAAAATCTTTCAATCAGGCTTTCAACATATCTCAATTCTAACTCATGCGCTATCCAAGTTTTAGGCTTAAGGGTAAACGCTGCTGTCTAGTTGCTAGTGATTTTCCTCCTTCACTTAATTGGTAGCTGTCTACCGTTTCAAAGTCACTTCTCCTGTACCCCACAAACCATGTTCCGTACTGTAAGATCGATCGAACATATTCAACATAAAGCCAGAATTAGCGGACCACTTGCGTTTTTGCAACGATGGCGACGATGTAAGGTCAATCAGGCCAGCGTGTAAAGTTGCAAAGCGTGGTATAGGTACGCTGTCGCGAAAGGGTTAAAGATATTGGAGACATTCAGTACTATACGCTTAAGTTTGTGAAAACCGGATTTTAAAATTAACGCCTTAAATTTTATGATCCTTTAAAAACTAGTATTTTTGATTTTTTTTTTTCAAAAAGTTTTTTAATTCCTTCTGTGATTTATTTTTTTATTCGGTATTAAAAGGTTTTAAATTTCTTTTAATTTCATGTAACCTACTACTACTACTACTAAAATTGTAGTTTCCCCAAATCTAGTGCTTTAAAAAGTGTTACATGATGCATAAACTCACCTTGCCAAAGTGGTAGCGACCGAATGTGTGATACAATAGTTCGTATTCGTGTACAGCCCAAAAGAGATCCCAATCAAATGTGGTTATAAAATAGGCTAATTCTTTGGTACTCAATAATTCCAAATCCATTTCAATGCCTTCCGTTGGCCCCTCCTGCTCGGGTAATGGAGTCTAACAAAAAAAAAAGAGAAAAAAGAAAACAATTTGAAATTGAATGCCAGCAACATTACGTGGAAAAACTCATTAAATTTCAATTGAAAAGCCATTAAAGAAATTGCTTTACATCAAGGGATTATTTACAAGAGTGTGTGTGTGTGTATATGTATGTGAGTGTGCTTGTGTAAACATACCAGCGCATCCAAATGATCCTTAACAGAGACAAATAGGCGTCCATTTAAACTCAGGCCAGTGGGTATGCTGACATCATTATCCTTAAAAACAGAACGTTCACCATTCGATTTAACTTCGACGAGACACAAATCCTCCGGACCGCGATTCAATTGTAGTTTGTCAGCAGCACAGGCTTTAATTATTTCCGCTGTTGTATGCAATGGAAAACGTAACGTACAATACGTATGATCCGCACAGTAAACACGAAAAATTACTACAAAAAAAAAAAAAAAACAAAAGAGGGAAATAAAAGGTCAATAAAAGGTTGTCGCAAGCAATTGCAGGTTTCCTACTTACTGTCATCATCCGGTCTTATGACCGTCTTTGAGGGTGTCATATTGCCGCTAAATAAGCAAATGGGCTGGCCATTCGGTGGCAATTTCCACTTTTGTCCAGCATTTTGATTACGATCATCCTGATAGCGGGCCATTTGCGTTAAAATATTGTGTATAATACTGGTTTCTTCCTGCAGCTCAGGATCGGCCTCAACTTCGGCCGCTAGCTCTTCAATAAAATCACAGACACTGGGCTCATCGAAGGCTGCATGCCGTACAGCCATGACCCATTTTTGCATGAATTGTATGACGCGTTTCTTGAAATTTACAATATATTCCCGATCCTCGGGAGTTTGTGAACCATCTTGGGGGTCACAATGAAAAGTGCACCGATCAGTTAAGGAATACCGTTATATTTTTGTTTTGTTTTGTTTTTTATAAAAAATAATTTGATTTTTAAAGAAAAATACCTGGTCTTTTAAAGGCTTTTAAAAAGTGATTTATCGTTCCATGATAGGCATTTGGGGAAAATAACTTAAAGAATAAATAAATAAACAGAACACATAGGCGAAATATTGTTACAAAAAGAAAAAAATCTAGATACTGGTGTTTTGCTTTTACATCGCTTAACATTAAAATTGTAAACAAACCCTACAAAAACAAAATAATTCAGTAAACAAACCTGTTTACAAATTATCGTGCTGCTTAATAAAACAACAAACACCTAAAAAAAAGCATAAAAAATGGTAAACAAGTAAACAAACCTTTTTAAGCATGGTCACCTTACAATTTTCTTTAAATGCTTATAACTCTTATTACAAAACTAAGGAATTTTTTATGGCTTTAAAAGCTTATATAAGGCTTGTATGTTCTATCTTTTAGACGCTTGGATTTTTTTGTTTGTATTTTCCAAGGATTTCAGGACTTTGATTATTTTATTACGCATTTAATGAATTTATAAAAGATTTCTTTTTTTTGTTTTTATTTGAATTTTAAAAGCCATTAATGCCGTTTGTTATGCCTGCTTTACCCCTTTTTAATAATTTATAAAAAAAAAAGAAAAATAAGAGAAAAAGAAGGCAAATTATGTTGGCTTTTTAGTTGTTGTTCAGTTTATCTAGTCAAGGATGGCGAAAATTTATGAAATCCTAAATTATGCATGAAGGAGAGAGAGAAGGCAAACGGATTAAATATTCTCTGTATGCTTTCCAGCTTTCGGGCTACGACTGTGCAGTGATGCATATAAAGACCATTAAATTGATTAATACGTTGAGTGAGTGTTTTATTAAAGCCAACCAAACACAAAAAAAAATAAAAATATGTGTATGGCCCCAAAAGAAATTGGGGTTAATAAAGACAAACAAAGTTAAGAACCTAAAGTTGTTGCTGCTGTTGTAGCAAGCATAGCTACTGTTGCTGCTGCTGAGGTTTTTAATAAATTCAGAATTCAGAAACCTCAAAAAGGTATTTCCAAGTGAAGAGCATTTTCCTCTTTTTGCTTTCCTTTGCTATGGTTTGCTTTGCCTGTTGTCCTCATAAATTTAACATAAATTGTAAGCACAGACTGACGCACAATTACATACAAGATATGGACGGACAGATACCATACAACTTTTGAGAACGATAAAGCACTCACAGAATGCTGATGTTGATGCTGATGATACTGATGATGCTGATGATGACTGTGTTATCATCATCATGGTAGCCTGAGCTGCAGGTTACCACTTTTGCTACTTCCTCCTACTGTTGCTATTTAAACTTAAAGACCAAGATAAGTTTATCTAAGGGGGGGAAAAAAGTAAAGGAAAGGCAAAAGAGAACGAAAGTAAAAGGAGAAAAATGCAAGAATTTTCTTAATGCTTTGAATTTTAAGAGGCAGCACTCCAGTATCCAGTAGTATGTGAGCAAATTCAAGTGTTTCAATCACGTATGTTTTGGCAACATTTGCTGGATATTTTTGTCTGTCCATTCCATTCTCTTGAAATATTATTGTGGTCTAGGGAATCTCATTGATATCCGGTCTGATGATGGCCGGTATTAAGTTTTCGTTTATTTACACAAATAGTTTCTAGTTTTGCTCTTCTTCTCTTTTGCTTTCTTTTTCTTTTTTGGTTTTGTAAAGTGAACTGTTATTTATATTTCCGTTTCCATTGTGGTCTTTAATTTTCTTTGGCTTTTTGTTAAACAAAAAAAGAAAAATACAACTGCTACACACGTTACACGTTTTGAATATTAAATAAGGGATTTGTAATAGAAGAGTAGATATTTAAATGCTAGGAAAAGTTACCTATTTGATCTTATAAAGATGTGGATTTAAAAGCAGGATTACTTTTAATATGATACTACCATAGGGAGTAATAAAGAATGATGAAATATTACACCATTTCCAGAAAATTAATCAACTGCCTTGTAATTTATTTCTTTTGAAAAGAGATTTTCTAGATCTGCAAATATAACTTGCTGTGCATATGCCAACGCTTCTTTACTGACAGACTGACGAAAGACGGAAGCCAACCTATCCGTCATCCTGCAAGCTATTGAACTTGCTTGTGTTATGCATTAGTAGTTTGACCGTTAGTTTCGTAAGCCATAATGTCTGACCTTAGACCTTTCATACTAAAAAGAAGTAAATCTGTTTGAGTGCCTTGCTAAATAATTTTGAACTAAAAGAGCTGTAGATTTTTCATGTAATTTTTTATAAACTTGTTTTGTGAACTTTGACCTTTAATAATTTTTCATGATTGACGGTCTTGAGGCTTTTTATGATGCGCTAAACAAAACTGCCTTTAGGTGAAAACTATTGAAAGAAAACCGTAAAGTTTTGATTAGCATAACATATGTGACCTTTGACCTTTTGACATTTCTGTAGAAAAGTGATGTAGCTTTATGATTTTATTATGTCTATTGGCACGTTAAGTCTGAAATCATAAATGTTTTACTAAACTTTTGACCTCTTCAATAGGTCTAAAACATATACGTACAAAAAAATTCTTTTTAATTTTTAAAGGAAATGGTGTAGTATACAATTTGTCAAGAGTATGGTTTTGCAATCCATTATTTTAAGATTATATATGCATATTTATAATGCCGTTGAAAATCTAAATCCTAAGCAACTTCAAAGGGTACCTTTTTAAAAGCCCAGTATTTCTTCCATGGTTGTATTTACTAAATGAGAAGAGAAAATTTTGAATGTATTTTTAAAGTTTAGAAAAGGATATTAATTGGCCAACTCGTCCACCAACTGAACAACTGGCATAAAGACAATGTGCGTAAGTAGAAAATCATCTAAAAATGGATCCACACCACTGACTTGTGTGCCCAAGCGAGTTTCTAGTAAATGTTCCAACATTTTTGAAGGTGTACCCGACATGACAGTGTATCTGCAAGTAAAACGTGTATGGTTATGAAAACAGTTTTGAGAGAAAAAACCAAAAAGGAATTAATTTAATTGACAACACTTACTTAAATGCCGAATGTTGTCCTCTTTGTTTAGCAACACGTTCTAAAACTAAAACATCTTTACCATGTTCCTGTAGTCTTAAAGTATTTGCTTCGACATCACGTAAAATACGATTGAAATGCTCCTTATCCACACGCAGCAAATGACAATTGTTTTCCTTTAAAACGATAGTGGCAGCTCTGAAATTGACAAGGAAAAAAGTTTGTATTGAAGTTAATTTTTTTTTTATTAATGAAAGTGGATTAAGTAGGAAATCAATTAAACTTTTTTTTTTTAACGCAGAATTATTTCCGTTTGTTCGTTTTGTTTTTTATTTTTTATTTTGACGCCAATTCAATCAATTTCTCTTTTGAAGCATTGGACGATGAGTTATTCCTTTGGGATTGGTCATGGGCATGTGTAGCAAAGTGACTGTATTTTTCACTGGTTTTTAGTGTTTTGCGACTCTAGTGCAATTCGCAAATTGAAATTTAATCCCTCACAACACAACATTGCCACATAGTTTTTTACAGTTATTGTCTGCTAATTAGTAATGCCAATGAGGTATTTGGAATGCCGTTTGAAATCTGAATGGTAGTGCTGTTCTGAATTTGATTTAACTCTCTGCGAAATAAATAGATCCGAACTACAAAGTCTTTTACACTTTTAGTGTAGCGGTAACTCTTTTCATGCGCATGAATGTAGTTTTATTGTTATCCCCTAAGGAAATATGAGACTCTATAAACTCCAGAAAAATAAAAATACGTTCGTTTCTAACTTTTATTTTGTCCTGACTGCTCCCTGTCTCCCGTTTTCAAGACAGTCACACAATGAGGTCGTAGTCTAGTAGGTAGTGTATTGGCTTATTACACATGAGGCCTCGGTTTGAACCCCATTTCAGACTTCAAAACGAAAATATGCAAAAAAATTTTCATCGGCGACTTTCAGCAGATTTCTGGCAAAAACTGTGAGAGTAAAACTAGAAGTGCCATGAAAAGTTTCTCAAAAATCTGTCGTTCGGAGTCGACTTTAAACTGTAGGTCACTCAACATTAGTGGTGTGAGAAGCTAGGTCTTAATCCTGACTAAAGGGTTGTAATGACCAATTATGTATGCATGTAACACAATATTTAATGGCACTGATTGCCATTTTGAAATCGTATCTGACTAAAGGAAATCTGACAGTGTCTAGCTAACTTAAAAAATTTAAGTAACATTATATTCGCTTAAATATTATGTTGCTTTCGAAGATCAACTCTAAAGTATGTTTGGAAACTTGGAGCAGAGAAACTGATAAATTTTCAAAATATTCAGTTCTATTTAGACGACAACAGCTGCTCGTGATTGCATGCACGAATACTCTGCCATTTACATTCATTATCGAACTAATCCCGTTGTAAAACAAACATAAATTGGTTTAAGCATGTATTTGTTTTGTTTTGTTTTCTTCCATTACCACACATATGTATAGTCCACCCAGGTACATCCTGGTCCCCGTTAGAGTGCAATATCCATTTGTAAAGAGAACTCATTTTAGCTTTGGGACTTTGCTTCATACGCATAGATGCTTAGGCATTCTCTATCGTACTTGATTGTATTTTTTTTGTTTTTTGATTACTTTTTCTCGCCACCTTTAGTGAACCTTTGCATACACCTGTGCGTATGTACATACATATGCGTGTGGAGTATATGGTATAAATTAATGGCATATGTAATCAATTTGTCAGTGTGTAGATGTGCCCATATATGAGGATTTAATCGGAAAATTTTTCAAACGGATTTTTGTTGTTTTTTGAACAGCCTATACACACAATAAAATAAGTTGGTGTACCATAGTTTGTTTGAAAGCGTATAACGATGGAATTTAAATTGTTAACTTAACAGGTTGGTTGAAATTATAGAGATTACCGTTAAATAAAGCGATTTAATTGCCTGTTAGCTAAATAGCTAACCGGTATTACTGGAAGAACACCGAGATCCTCAACGAAGAATGTTCTTTCCGAATCTAAGGCAAACGCTCGTTAAATCAATTAAGTGGTCTTGGTCTGGGTTCTTATTTCTAGGTTCTTATGAAAATATTCAATACAATTTTTTTTTATTTTTACATTCTGAAGTCATTGAAGTAGTTTTCTTAGTGAAGTTTGATTTTCTTGTCCTCTTGATTAGAGAGCTTCTGCAATTGTCACTTAGTCATGTGGTCAATGAGGAAATCTTGGAGCTTCTGGATTTTTTTTATTCCTTTCTTTTATTATTTTACCACCGTCCATTAGTTCCACTGTGACCATTGGTGACCATTAAGGGAAAGGATTCTATTTAGCTACACTACCACGTCTTTCCTGATTTGGCGTTAAAGTTATGCTCATGAGTAGTAGTCGCCGTGGTCTAGTAGGTAGTGTGTTGGCTTATTAGACGAAAAGCCAGGGTTCGAGCCCCAGGCCAGACATCAAAATAAAATACAAAAAGTATTTCTTCGGCGACTTCCTCTCAGCAGATTTCTGGCAAAAACTCTGAGAGTAAAATAAAATTGCCATGAAAAGTTTCTCAAAAATCTGTCGTTCGGAGTCGACTTTAAACTGTAGGTCCCGCCACTCATGTATAAAAATTAACGCACACAACATAAGTGGTGTGAGAAACTAGGTCGTAATCCTGACTGAAGGGTTGTAATGACCAATTATGTATGTATGTATGCATGTTATGCTCATGAGTGAGAGGATTCGTTCTTCAAAGATTTCAAGAGAGAAAAGGAACGCTTTCATCAAATGGCAACTAATTATGGCTTGGAATAAAGTTATCGCTCAACAACAATATCTCCATCATGTCTCAGCCATCATATTTGTGGTTCTGGCCAATTCCCAGATTTTTTTTTTGCTTGTGAAAGGATTACAGGAGTTCAAGTCTATACTGTTGTTGCTTTTATATCTTCTAGATGTAAGGCATCACTTTCCCCTGCCAGTATACTATATAGCATCGAAACGTTGGCGATTTTAAAATAAAAAATAAATTATGTCACATCAGTTTCTGTTCAGCAATTGGAGGCACTCCGTAGGCTCTACCTGGACAGAGTTGAAGTCCTCCTTTATAACCATTCCTATAACAATCTATTTTGTTAGCGACCAATATCTTCTCTCTGCCTCTTTGTTAAGTGTACTTGTAGCACATTATACTGCGGTCCAGTGTTATAGGCTAGTTTTTGCAATTTATTTTGACAATTTTTTTTCGTTTTAATGTCCTGAAAAGTGTTGCATAATTTTGTCATTCTAACCACAGCCGTTGCGGACTATAATTGGTTATAATTTAAATTTATTACGTGTATTGTGTTATTGATTGTTTCCGTAAAATATTTTAAATTAATTCAATTAAAAACTCATTTATGTGAAATTAGATTTGCTAAATTCACTGTAAAATACGGGTTTAACGACCGGAGTTTATCTTAACGGAGAAGAGAGAGCAGTTGCCAGGAAGAAAGAGAAGGCAGCTGCCAGTAGGCAATTTAATGACACGTAATAGAACAAAAAATTGTCAAAATTTGTCTATAACTAGGCCTGAACCATTTCGTGGGCTTACAAAAGAGATTGTTATCTTACTATCATAATTATGACTGCCGGCATCAAGCGATTATTTTATTTTGAACCGATATTAGGCTCTTAATGGTTGGTGTCATTGAGACCAACTGGGGCCATTATTGTGAAAGTGAATTGAAGCATATTCGTGATATCAACTTGCTACTTAAATTGTTGAATACAAAAGTCCTTCGATTAGGGGGATTAATGCCATAAGCTATGCATAATAGATGTTCTTTTAATAATTTTTTGCCTCTCCCAATACTAGTTATTGATAGGGAAGATATAGTGGTCTACTTCTATGTGATTACAGCTTCTGGAAAAGTCTTTATGGCGAGTTCTCAAGCTCTAGGCATGATGCCTGGGTGTCTGACATTTTTCAGATGTATTTTAAAGAGATTAATCCCAAATAATGTCTTTTGAAAGTCCATACGTAGCTAAGTTGTGGTAGCCACCACCAGTGAATCATTAGCGTATCAATATTTTCAAATGTTTTCTTTAACGATTAATTATAACCTTATTCTACTGTAAGCCACTACGCATCACAGCATGCGTATAGCTTTTAGGACAATGATAAAAATTCTATTATGACAGCTGAAGCTGTTAAAATTATAATTAAATTGTTGAAATACCAAAATGTGTTAAAAACGGGAATAAACTCGGGATTTTTATCATTCTCTTCTTCCTCTTCTTCTTTTTTTCTTTATTATTATTTAACACACAGTAAATGTCCCCATACGTTTACTCTATTATTTCAATCCCCATATACCCAGAAGAAGGAAAGGAAAGGAAAGCAAAGAATAAAAAAATTGAGAGTTTTTGTATTTTTTTTTGTTATATTTTAAACTCACCTGGGTGCGTCGTTAATCAAAGCCAGTTTACCAAAGTCATCGCCGCTTTTAAGGGTGGCCACAGTGCCTTTGCCGTGTATAACAACATCCACAGATCCTTTAAGAATTATATACCACGAGCGTCCTTCATCACCTTGACTAAATACTGTGTGTGCGTGTGTATGCGAAAGCGGAGTTGAATTGAGGGTTGATGGTTTATTTGGGAGGTTGGTTGAATGTTTGTTTGTGACACAAATTATACAGATGTCAGTCAGTCAGTTAGGTCGTCATAGCAGTTTGGTTGATGGAATTGAATTTAAAATATTTTTTGTTAAAGAAAAGGGAAGAGAAGAAAAGAAAAAAGACAAGAAGGGAAAATTAAAAGAATTTCAATCAACATTTCATTTCATGTTTTTAAATAATGCAATACAATACAGTGGGCCCTAAAATTTTTGGAATATATTTTTAGAACATAAAGGCCTTGGTTGTGCCGATAATAACAGTGGATCAACTTTATATTTTGAAGGGAAAATCTTTTTCCGTTGTTCCACAGTCTTCTTTTTGATTCAATACAATAGCATCAAGAGTGTAAATATTTTGTATAGAAATTAATTCTCATTTAAATGCTGGTTTTTACCGATTTTTTTTCTCTCTCCTGCCGGTTGTTCTTCTTCTGTTCCTTCTGTTGACAGACTTTATTTAATTCGCTGCAACTTAAATAAAGACTGTAAATTATTTCTTCAACCACTCTATAGGTATTTAATTAATTATGAAAAAAGTTTTCCATCTTTTTATTATTGAAGTGTTGAACAAGAATTTCAAACAGAAAAAAATAGAAAAAAAACTTGGACTCTATTAAGAAAAGTTCAGAAAAGTTTTTTCCTTCTTCTGTTGATTATTAATGAGACCGGTCCGGTCGTCTTATTTATTTTGTCAAGCCACTGTGGAGTGGAAGGAAGGACATTCCTGTCCTGGAGACTTTAAAAGCAGCAGCGAGGGGAGTTTAATTTTGTTGTTTTTAATAATTTAAAGGAATTATTCTTGTTGAATTTATTCGTTAGAATTTTTAGAGTATTTTAATGGTTTTATGATGATGTCAGGCGATGTAATTGAGTGTAAAAAAGTGGTTTTTTTTCTTCATAAGAAACTAATTTGGTTAATTTAATCGTTGCCAATAATTTGAATAATTTTTAAGAATCTGCTTACGCTTTAGTGAAACTAACTTACTTACTGTCTTACATAATTGGTCATTACATACCTTCAGTCAGGGTTGCGACCTAGCTTCCTACAACACTTTTATTCATAACTGACAACATATACAATTTGAAGTCGACTCCGAACGACAGATTTTTGAGAAACGTTTCATGGCAATTAATTTATTTGCTCTCAGAGTTTTTGCTAGAAATCTGGGTTTGAACCACGGACTTACGTTTAATAAGCCAACACAATAGCTACTTATTTACTCTGAGAGTAAATAAAATTTCCATTAAAAGCTTTTCAAGAATCTGCCCTTCGGAGTCGATTTTAAACTATAGGTCCCGCCACTAATGTTTAAAATTAACACACGCCACATGGGTTGGTGAGGTCGTAATTCTGACAAAGGGTTGTAATGGCCAAATAAGTTAAGTAAGCATCCATAGATGTTAGCACGACTATAACACGCAGCTAGTATAGAATGCTATTTTAGGTTATATAAACAGAAGCTGCTACTGACAAAAATTGTTTCTTAAGAATCTCTGCCTTGTTAAATTCATTACAAATTAAGTTTTCATGTTTAATTCAAATTGAGATTTTTTATAAAAATTTTTAACTAAGAATAGTTTGCTCATGTGCCATACAATTTTTCCTATTCCTATAGAATTTAAAATATTCTTTCATTTTTTCCCCACATCATTCGACTTACGTATGGTGCCAGCTTGTGCATGCGATTCAAAAACAATAATCGACGATAATTCACGTTTAATGCTTGTTGAGAGATGTGAAAGGGCTGCAATGTGTAGTAGTTCTTCAAACACCAATTCCAATTCTTCTGGAGTGCGTTCATGTGAACTAAGAAAAAAGAACATTTTTTACAAATAAAATTATGAAACATTATTTTTCTTTCAAAATACATTTTCAAGCAGGCATTACAAGAAAAAGAGAAAATAATATCCAATAATTTTTTTTTTTCCTTTTTTTGCTTTCTTTGTTTATATGAAAAAAATCTTTTACTACCATCTCTGTATAAAAATGTTATAAAATATGTATTAAAAGTATAAACTTTCTGTACCTTTTTTGTTATTATTATTATTATTGTATATTGTTTTCCTCTTCTTCTCCTTATTCTTCTTTTCAAATATTTTCATATTTAATAAAGTTTTATTTTTAAGTACAAGAACAAGTAGGCAATGAAATCTACCTTGAAAACAAACAAAAAATTTTATTTGCTTGTTTTGTACTTACGGTTTACGTAAAATCATACGTAAGGTTGCGTCTGGTCCACGTTGGAATAATGCACTTAAAGCTTCGCGTACATGTTCGTTACTTGAGTTGATATCATCTGTAGAGGGGTGACCGCCAGCGGTACCGTCTTCATCAACACGAAATCGATACAGAAAACATTTATCCTTAAAAGGTTGTTCTTTGTTAACTGCCACCAAAAAAAAAGGGAAAAAGAAAAACAGAAACGGAAACGATAAAGAAACATACGAAAATGAACACATTAAAACAACTTTTTAAAGAAATGTTTGAGTATATGATATGTATGTATGTGAATATTATTAGTACATAGCCCCGGAAACGGAAATAAAAGAACACATAAAAATACCAAAGAAAAAGCATTAAAGACGCATAAAGGAATGATGAACAACGGCTTTAAAATATGCACATAAACTAAGAAAAGTACGCTGATGTTTGAGTGCGTTTCAATAGATCTCCGCATATAAATCCGAAATTAAATTTCCTGTTAAAAATTATTGCCGAAAATGCTCATCAAATATGCTCATAAAAATGTACGGCTATTAAATTGTCATAAAAAAATCAAGAAAAAAATATGAGACAAAATTATTCCGCGATAGGATATACTCTTCAATCTGAATAGTAAGTGAAGGAAATTGGCAGTGTAAGAGAATAAATTTGTTGTCCTTATAACAGTCCTTTGTGATATACTGAATAAATACTGCGCTTGCAAGATTCGGGTGTGCGATTTTGTGGAGAACGGTGGATCATAAGTTCTTCCCTTATAACCCTTATTTTGGATATTTAGAAATCGATACTGAGATCCAGAGATAGTACTGGACACCAAATCTTATCACTAGATTAGTGGCAAAATTGATTGGCCATTGCGTATTTGATAGACAATTCTATGGATATCTGCTGCCACAAGACTACTGGCTTAACAGCCCTGTAATCACAGGGATTTCTCTTAGCCATTTTCTGCTATACATGTTATCTAATCTTACCATAATTGATCATATTTTTTAATCTCTCATTGTAAGTAGGTCTTCAAAACAGAAAAACAAACGAATTTTGTTTTTATGGAAGAATTAATTAAAAAGAAAGAATTGATGGCCAGTTGATAACATTTCTTATTCCCAAAACACCCAATAAATAGGCCTTTTAACGTAAAAACATGAATTCTTTTAATGCAAAAGAATTGTCATTTTGAAAACTACCGCCAGTACTGTACTTGTATTTTAATAGTCAACAATTCATTTTAATTTCTATCGATATGAGGCTTTATTGCTTCCGTTGAATTTATTTTTTTATTTAATTCACATACAATTTTGCGACATAAAAAGAAGAGACAATAAAATAAGACGAAATGAATAAATAAAAAAAGTACTAAAATCGGTAATATTTACGGGACGTTTTTCTATATAAATAGTGCAACACAATACAACACATACAATAAAATGCGAAACATTTTCAACATTGACATACTTATATACTTATGTATATATGTATGTGTATGTGTACATATATAAAGAATAATAAAAAATAAAAATAAGGCAAAAGAAGAAATTGTCGAGATATTTACCATGAGATAAAACGCCTTCCTCGACTAAAGCCTGCCACATGCCAGCCGCTTGGGCTCTGGTGTGAACAATAGGCGATAAATTTACCAGCCAATCCACCAATTCAGTACCGGGAGCACATTTGCGTATAAGTTTGCCAGAAACCTAAAAAAAGGGAAACCAAAAGAAGAGAAATACAACAATAACAAGCAATAATAAGCAAAGAATGTAATAAACGACAACAACAACAGCAATAACGGTAACAAAAACATTATTTAAATTGTAAAAGTTAATCATACTCTTGCACTCATGTTTTGTTTTCTTGGTCTCTCTCCTCTCTCCCTCTCTCCTCTCAATGACAAAGCAGGAATTTTTATTCCTTTTTTGTTGCTTTCACTAGCAACGCTAATACAATCAAAATGTTTCATACACAGCTACACGCCCACATAAAAGCATACACACACAATTTAGCATATCTTTACTCTCACACTCACACAAATGTTGCCATTAATTAAAAGCTTCTTAAATGTTAACAGCTGGCTTTTATTTAACCATATCAGGCCATTTACAATTTACAGTTAAACTTAACTACCAGCTCCATGCATCCAACTTCAAGTCATCTCTCTTTCACTCTCCTTTTTTTGAATGTGTGTGTGTGTATGAGTGTATGTTATTCTTGTTTTATGCTGTAACATCTAGTCATTCATCGATTAACAGGCGTCTGTCTGTCTTCCTGCCTTTTTTTTTCTAAATTTATACCTCTTCTGCTGCAGAAATACCCTCTTACATAATGAAAGCAATGATTAAGTATGAGTATATTAAGGCCGACTAAATGTTGAGCTATGTGAATAAGAATATGTTTTTTGAAATAGGAAATGCGACAGATACTCACAGGATATGTTGAGCAGATTATGTATGCTTTTCCAAAAATTTATTTTTTGTAATCATAGTGAAGTTTTGGCGCAAATTGTTAGTGTAGCTGAGTTAATTTTTGTAACTGTATTGTTTAAATTGTCCAAAATGTGGTGAAGAATCTTTAGACGTTAATATAAAAATTCAGGAGTTGACATCACACTGAAATTTTCTAATTAGTGGAGTCTATTGGATACTAAACCCTACCCTAAATAAGGTTGAAAGATGCCCATTAGCCATAACAGGCTTCGTTCCTTAAAACCTTAACTTTACTAACAAGCGTTACATGTCCGGAGAATATTCATTTCACTTGTAAAAGAACTTAAAGTTGGATTCTAAGTTTCTATGTTAGAAGCCGGATGTTATGGTATGTCATGGTGTAGGGTATTGATATGCTATGTCTTCTGTTTAACAAGCATTATTCTTTTGTTTTTTATTTGCTCTGTTGCTCTTAATTTTTTTATTACAATAGATTTTAACAGCTTTTTTAAGTGTAGTGGTGATATGCTTTACATGTTCTTGAGAGTGAATGTTAAGTTGGAAATATGCCTGTGTGTGTGAGTGTGTGTTTTAATTGTGATATTTTATCACCACACTTAAAACCAATTAAATAATTATTTAATATTCTTATTTTTTACTGCTCTCAAGCAGAAAGAGAGAGAGAGAGAGTGCTGGCATGTGTAAGCAACAGCTGGTTGTTTGCGTTAGTATTTGTGTGTTGCTGTTTTACTTACTTTTCTATCCTTTAAACAACTTGAGCTGTCAGCAACCAATAACGTGCGTAAAGCCCATCCCATACGATTCATAGCAGGACTCGGAGACTAGAATTAAAAAAAATAGAAAAAAACTTGAATTAAAATCAAAAATTATTAGAATTTTTTAAATATATTCAGAGAGGAGGTATTTTGTTACTCCATCGCGCAGTTGTTCACTTTTTGTAACAAACAAGCAAATATTTGAAAGGTAAGATAACATTCTCATTGAAAACACGTCCTTAATTCTTCGTTTACCCAGAAAGTTATGAAGCAAATTGCTCTGGTGGACCGGTCACTAATGGAAGGTGCGTACAAGATGTCAGCAAATGTCATCACAGTTTTGCTAGTAATTTACTAATTAATGAGTTAGTGCAGTGAAATTTTACTAAAAGAATTATCTTTAGGGCATAATACTGTGGGAATACAACAAGTAATTGTGCCTTTTTTAAATCGGAAAGTTTAAGGCATTAAAAAATGGTTTAAGATATTTGTAAAGCATAGGCCCGAAGTTACTTTAAATTTAAAATGATTTCAAAGAGTTAAACAAACAGTGTCTTCTTATTCGATTATCGTTGTAGTGGTATTTTTTTTGTTCCTCTTTGCGGTTTGTAATTGTGTTTGCAACAACAGATTTCACAATACTTTGGCAACAATTTTATACGTTGCAATTATAAAAACAAAGCACAAATGCGGAAACTTTCCTGACAAACATAACTGATGTCACCTTTTGTTTCATATAACTTTGGTTGTCTGACAAACAAACGCCTCCACAGCAAAAATAAAAAATATGTGTGCAGAAGAATGACGGCAGACCATTAAAATTTTACCACCACAAAATATCAACCAACCAATCGACCGACCACCACACCATACGACACAGAGAGTTGTTTTTTTTTATTGTATCAGCAGCCAAACAATACTTGGCTGGCTGTGTTTACAGTTGCAACTCTTTGTCTCTCTGTTGGTGGTGGTGGTGATTGCTCTAAGGGGCCTGAATTGAAAGATAAAAATACAAAAGAATTTACCTCTGTTATGGGTAATGCCGGATTGGGATGATCTGGACTTAGTGGTCGTTTTGTAGGCGATGAATTTGTTTGCTGTTGCTGCTGTACGGCTGATGGACCAAAACCTGTAAACAAATTAAAAATAAATAAAAAATATTTTCGCTTCTTTTTTCTCCCATTTTTAAATAAATTTTTGCAATAAAATTTTCCAAAAATTATTAAATATTCATAATGTTTGTTTTTCATTTCATTTTCATATATTTTTTTACTTCTTTTTTTCCATTATATCCAATATTATTTATAATTTATGCTTTATTGAACTTTAGCATTTATACACTCGTTCGTACATATGTACATACATACAGCTGTAATTAATTAACATTTTTACAACTAAAAATATTTATTTTTATTTCTTTTTCTCAGTGTTGTATAAACGTTTGTATTTGTTTATGGGAATTTTTACATGTTTTGTAATTAAATTACACCAAACAACAGATAAATATTTATTAAAAAAGATTATAATACCGTCTAGTGTCGTACAAGTGATTTGTCATGCATACATATGTACATATATTACACACCTGCTACAGGACACTTACTACATCGGGAAGTAAGACAAAATATGCAATCACTGTTGAAGCCAATTGTTGGAAAATCCGTAAACTTCTCATTGGGATTAATATTCTCATACAGAAGCCCTTCCTTAATATTCGAAAGAATCTTCCATTGACTTCGTAATAATAGATAGGATGTCGGACGTACTAAATGGACTGGACGCAACTGGTTTATTGAACCACCGTTTGCTTCTAGAAGTGTTACGATAGAAAACTTTTGCAATTTGATGTAAAAAAATAAAGTCTCTATCTACCTAGGAAATAATAAAATTTGAACTTCACTCAATACTCAATAATTTAATGGCAATCCTTAAATATATACTTAAATTGCTAGATTAACTGCTGAGCTAGCCAAAATAACTAAGTTTTGATAAATAATATCACGTGCGAATCCTAGGCTTCTTTCATATACTTCCCGCTAAGAAGTTTTAATTGAATACCTGTACATAAAATAAAAGATTCGAAAGGATAATATTACTACTCTATATTTGTGTCTACAACTGTT
This sequence comes from Sarcophaga subvicina, assembly GCA_936449025.2. NCBI lineage: Eukaryota > Metazoa > Arthropoda > Insecta > Diptera > Sarcophagidae > Sarcophaga > Sarcophaga subvicina. Next base: position 2,554,462 of record OW388084.2, read on the forward strand.
TTGCTTTGTCGTAGTCCTCCTCATAAAATAGTACATCCTGTTGTATGTACATTAAAGAGCTTCAAGGCAACAGGCGTGGGCAGCATAAACATGAAATTACACTCAGCATATCGGTAATCGAACCAATTAGCCATGTCTACCAATCATTCCATCCTATTTCGCCTAAACTAAGTGAGAAGGTCTTAATTTAAATCTCTCCACAGTATATAGAAATTAAAGAGGTACAGTCACTACTATTTACGCGAGATTATTATATTTACTGCAGGAGAATAAATAAACCGACTTGAAATCACACTGCTTCTGCACTAAACACGAAAACAGTTGGCTCCTGCCGTCCTTTGAACACAGTTTAAATGGAAACTAATGTTGCCCAGTGTTATTTTACATAATAAATGACGTGTGTATTTATTATTCAATTATTTCTGCCTGAATGACATTTTCAAATAATTTCTGCTTTGTTTCGTTTTGCTTTTGCTGTGCATATTTTAGGGGATTTAACCGTGGTTTATTGTAATCCACCGGCGTATTAAAAATTAAAAATAAGCCTGTTAGTTAAATTTTTAATATTCAATAAAATAAAGCAAAACATACGAAATAAATACAAACTAAATTATAATATTTCTCTCTCTCTCTCTCTGTTGTTTTAATTTAATTTCAAATAATTCAGCCTCCTTGTTATCACTGCTCAACTAATTGAACTGCTAATTACATTTCAGGGTTATTTTATCAAGTGTTTGTAAAGTATATACGAGCGTGCTGTGCAGGGTTGGGAGTTCTTTTCTTCCTCTTTTAATGTCTGAGTATGGCAGAGGCTATGTTGTAATACATAAATTGTTTAGTTATCTTGGTTTTCTTGTTTATTTTTGTTTTTCATTCAATGTCAAGTTTATTTAATTTTATTTCGAATTTAAACAGTTCTGCTGCGGCTGCTGCTGCTGTATTTATTTGTTATTATTATTGAGGAAAGCCAGGGGAATTGGAATGGGGGGGGTTCCTAACAGATAAAATATTATCAGAGTTCATTTACATTTAACATTGAAAATAGGCTTTTGTGGTTTGCCAAATAACAACAACAACAACAACAACACCATTAACTATTGACATGAATTTTGAAATGTTTAATGATTTCCACATGATATTTTAGAAAAACAATTAAAAACACAATCACTCGTAAATAAACAGAAATTCATAAACAAAATGGAAAATATTAGCAGAAGAAAAAAGAAAAACTTTTATTTTAATTTCATTTCATAAGTGTAGATGGATTTAATCGAAAACTCGAAAAGCAATTTAATTTAAAGTAGTTTGTAATTTTTAACAAATTTAAATCATTTCGTTTCGACTACAGGCTCTTTTGGCATAAAGGCATGGAGCTTATATTTTTTAGCAAATAGATGTTCACAAGTTTTTTAAAATAATAAAAATTATTTTAACACTTTAGTTTGTATCAATCATTCATTTCATATTCATTGTTCAAATCATTCTGGTTTTCTTATAAAAAATTAATTTTTTCAGAAAGAAACAAGCATGTCCACCATGAGTGTTTAAGTATTGTGATTGGGCATTAGGTTTAGGATAATAACTTAGTAAATGATAACTATTCATGCATTGCATTGTAAGGGATCTAGAAAAATAGGTTATGGGAAGATTTCAATCTGTTTATATCGTAAGTGAAAGCAAAATTTCGGCAGGAAGAGAAAGGTTAAAGGACACATACTCCAAGCGATGCATTATGCGATCCACTGGTCCTCAATAGACCTGCGAAACTGACATGGACTACGAAATATAAAGAACTTCCAGGAGCAAGTTCCTTTATTTCTCCATGAGCCAAATCCGATGATGTAGTGGTAAAACAGCGAAACCAGAGATCAGCAATGAGCATTCATACAGATGAGTAGAATCGAATCATACTCATAATTTCTGATACTTATACGCACACATTCAAAATTATTTTAATATCATGGAACCTGTACTCATATTCAAAGTTTGAAGTACTCACCATATTCATACTTAACAACACGTATGATGTTGTTGATTTCGACTCTCCATAACTCAACATATACACGAAGCACAAAATAAGTATGACTCGCGTACGAGCACTAAAATACTTACTAGAAGGTTACTCTGCTTGCTTATGTGTCTTTTTCTGTTGTAAATGCCTAACAACTTAGACCGTAAATTTTGTTGAATAGGTCGAGTAACTCGAATCATTTATAAATATTTTCTAAAGTTATGAATCTAAATGAGTAGGCTTACGAATCAAACGAATTTCGAATGATGTGAGTTTGATATCAACGTTGTACGGATACCCATTGAAACCTGTACTTATAAATCAACGTTGTAGTGAGTACGAATGAATCAGAGTACATAGTTAAATTTCAATATTGTTGACTCATTTATATTCAAAATTTCATGAGTGCTTATGAGTAGCGAAAAAAAACGATTCATTGCTGATCTCTGAGCGAAACGCAAGTAGCATGGCAACGTTATTCTGTTATTAATGAGTACCTTCGCCCTTTCCCTTACGCGCTAGAGTAGCCTTAAAATTTCGAGCACCATTTTCTGTCGGATTCGGTGTAATTGAAAAACAATACATACTATACGCTCCTATACATAAAACCTAAATGTACAAAGAATTTGAATTTGTATCAGCATGTGTTCTTCATTTGTGTGCAAGTTTTTTGACCTTAAACTATTTTTTTTTGATTTTAATTTTTAAGCAATTTCGTACTTCAAAAAACAGAAAAAAAACATTACAAGCTAAACTTTAATTACTAGTATGTGAGTTTAGTTTAGTTTTACTCACATCTATTTTTAATTGGTATTTTGTATTTCGTTTACTTACCATTTTTCAATTTACAGCTGGTGATAATATCATTCATTAATTCCTTATTTTTCTAAAAATAAAACCAGAAATTGGAAAAGAAAAAAAAAAAGAAGAAATCGAATAAGTATACGATGAAAAACAATAAATTTTTGTAAAAACAAAACTTTTGTTTTATTCTGTTTTTAAAGATAAAATTAAATTACTATTAAACCATTTCCCAGAGTTATAATAATATATGAGCATATCTTTATATTAATATCGTATGATTTTGAGTTAGAATTCTTTTCCCACTCCGGTTCAAATCTGTTTTCAAGAATGCTTCGTTAGGTAATAAATTTATAGGAATTTTTAATTTTGTAAGGAAATGGTGTAGTATTTTAAATAAATTTTAAGGAATTTTGTTATAATTGAAATTACTTGCAGACACGCCATATGAACCGTAAATAATGAGCAAAAGCAATTGTAAATAACAATAATTACAATACCAAACAAAAATTAAATGCTTTGAAAAACATTAAATAAACGCCAAAAAAAAAACAAGAAAAATCATTTCTGATAAACATAATATATGGTATAGTAAAAAGAAATCCTTTATTTTTATTATTTAGTGGAAGATTTTATTGCTCCATAAAGACAAGATTTTATGGTAGCCTGACTACCCAAGGATAACATTGACTTCCGCCTGTAAGACACTGCGTGAACTGGCAGACTGTATGTGTTTGTGCTATCCAAGCAATTAATAAAAAAAAAAACGAATTTCTACATGCAAATTTAAATTTACCCGCAAAAACGTATGGAGATTGAAGACAATAAGCATCAAGATGAGTCAATGGAAACAGTGGCTAAGCCAGATTTGGTTGCCATAAAGTTTTACTGTCTGTTAGGTGGGACTTATCGCGAACTCTTACTTCGAACCTATTGTATAAATAATAGCACCAACTATAAGCCGGGTGCGACATATAGAGCAGGTGTTATGGTACATTAGTACAAACTTTAGATTAAAAAAATCGATAGTGCTTCGCCTGAAACTACGGAAGTTGGAACATTTTAGTTGAAACATTTTTATACGTTCGACTATCAAATCAAAAAAGAATCATTATTTGGTCTCTGAAATCCATCGAATTGTTAGAAGTGTTAGACAATTTAAATTTTTTAATTTAAAAATAGTTTTTAACACAATAGATATAAACGTTTTCTTTAGTGGTTATTAATAATTAATTATCGATTTTATAAATAAAAAAAAATGCAAAAAAAGAAGACAATAAAGTACAATAGAATTGAATTGAATACATATAAACAGCACGACATACATGATCTCCGGTTTCAAAACACGATATGGGTCGTATCAGTCTTTTTTTTCTTCTCTCAGTGCAACTACTGCCATTGCAGCCAATGCCGTTAACAGGGTCTACTTGTTGCAATTGTTGTTTACCATTAACATGGCCATTGACGTTAGCTTTACTATGGAGATTATAATGCTTTGATGTTGTTGTTGTTGTTCTATTATTTATAGTTAAACCGGAAATAACAGTATCAGTTACATTTTCAGTTACATTTTGAATTTTAAATTCGATTCGTTTTGAATTATTATTTTTACTACTCATATGCACATTGTTATTGTTGTTATCACTCACACTCACACTCACACTCACACTATCATTACGTATGACAACATCACCCCCATTGCCGCCTACATTACCACCATCACTGTCATTGTCACGGTAATTGTAGGTTAAAGTCGAATAAGTTTTTTTCGGTGGTTTTTCTACTATTTTTGCCACATCCTCCTGAGAATGATGTCGTCGTTGGTATTTAAGTAAAACGCAAACATCATCGTATGCAGAAGCCACAATGTGTTGGGACCAACGTTTGTGGGAACAGCGGAAGGTGGCAGTTGATGTTGCTTTTGCCTCTCTACCCCTAGAGGCCATTGTGTTTTTTTTTTCTTTTTTTTTGTTTTGTTTTGTTGTATCGTATCGTATTGTATTGTTATTGGTTTATGTTTTGTTTTTATTTTTAAAAATTAAAATTTTAATTGTTAATTTTTGTTTTTTTTTGTGTAGATTTTTATTTATAAGACATGATTAATACATTTCGCACGCGTTTGTTTATTTCATATTTTTTTTAATGTTTTTATTTTCACTTTTTATTTATTTTGTTTTGAAGAAATTCTTTGGTCATATTGAAAAACAATCACAAATTCGAAAAATAAAAAATGAAAGACAATAAGAGGAGAAAAGAAAAATAAACCCTCTTCATTAAACAGCTGTTTCCATGCTACTATCGGTTTTGGTTTAAAAAAAGAACTCAAAAGCGCCAGCTCTTGACAAAAACAAAACAACAAGTTACTGCTGTTACAGTCAGGTGTTGCTGCTTAAAGCCAGTATAAATTTAAATGTTATAGTAGTAGTAGTACTACCTACATATGTATGTATATATAGCACTTATATTCAGTGTAATACGATATGGGATTGAATATGGTCAAAATATCGTTGGTAAGACTTTAAAAATTTTACAATTTAATTTAAAACAATTGTAGAAATGTAACAAACTAATAACTGTATGAAACACAACTTAGGATAGAATGCCTGGAAAGTAGATTGAGGACCGACTTTTAATGTGAAACAGAAATCTAAAGACTCCTGTGGAATAGAAGAACTTAGGACTTGTAGGGAGGCTTCTGAAGAAAATAAAACTGGAGAAGCAATATTGTTTGGTTCTTACAGAGATAGAGAAGAATTTCAGTTGTTGTTGTTCGATTTAAATCTGGAACAGAAGCTCAGTTTAAAACCGGAATCCAGCTTAAAAAGCGCAACAATCTGGTAAGTGATTTTCGGGTGTTTTTGAAATAACGAAATAAAATTATGCACTCTTGCTGAATCCAACTATAAAGTTGAATTGCTTTTAACTTTCCACATACTATCTTACTTGCTTAGTACAAAACTTTACTTAGGGTTACAATCTACTTTTTCACACCACTTATATTGTGTGGGTGAATTTTATCAATGAGCGGCCAGACCTCCAGTATAAAGTCGACTCCGAACGACAAGTTTTTAAGAAACTTTTTATGACAATTTTTTATTTACACACAAAATTTTTGCTAGAAAACTACTGAGAGGAAGTCGTAGAAGAAAACATATTTTTCAGATTCGTTCGAGATGTTTTGGGCTGGCTACCTACTAGACAACGGCGGTTTAAAAAAAAAATTGGTAATGTAATCTTCTTATAAAATACAAAACAAAAGAAAATTTAAAAATTTCTGTTTTATATACAAGTGCTTTTAGTTTATTGGTCGTTAGTGTAACCTCTGTGTTTTTCGTAAATCGTGTTTATCAGCAAATGAAAAACAAAAAAACACAATAAATATTTAAACATTAGCAACGAGCATGAGAATCTAAAGTTTATTTGTGCTCTCAGCAACAACAAAAAACTGTCTCTCCAACTTCGACTGGAGACATGTTTTTAATACCCTACACACTACCATTTGGGTACTGCATTTGAAAATATTGGTTTTGTTTTATTATCAAAAGCCAGTGAAATTTTTTTCTAATAGAAAACTACGTTTTATTTGTGCTGCTTATTTCTCGAAATTCATTTTCATAAAATTTTTGTAGGGCTATTTAATATTCTCTGTTATTGACACTATTTAACTGTTTTTAATTAGTGTTTATTTAAATAAAATTTGTTTCTTTTTTCAAATTCAAACAAAACAAAACAAAACAAGTGTCTGTGGCTGTTCAGTTAAAATTCTTCTTAAAAGTCTGCTGTTGAGTCCCATTTAATTTGTTGTTATTTTTCTTGTTTTCAAATACTTTCTCTTCTTACTCTCTTCAATGTGTGTGTATGTATGTGTGTGTGTGTGCTTATGGTGCCCTTTCTCTTTCTCTATCTGTTTCTGTTTCTCTTCTTAAGCTTGTTTGTTATTGTTTAATAAATAAAAGTGTGATAAAAATTGTATGTGTTTAATTTAAATGGCTGTGTGATTGTTGTTGTTGTTGTTGTTGTTTTATTAATTATTCACAATACATATTATTAATTTAAATCCATTTGTTGTTATTGCCAGTGGTTTTTGTTTTTGTTTAATTGTTTTCACACAAATTTATTGTAGTAAACTAACATGCACTTTCAAATTGAGGGTTAGAGAGTTTTATTTCTGTCTACTACGTATGATTTGTATTTTGTTTGCTTGCCTCTGCTGGCCTCTCTCTTTCTCTTTCTTTGACGGTATTTTTTCTTCTCAGCAAAAGCGTGCATTAAATACATAAACAATAAATAACTGTAAGTGGTTGCTGTTGTTGTTTTTTTTTTCATACAACTTATCAGCTTCATTATGTTTTTTCGTATTGTTTTTGCTAACACGTCTGTACGTATATACGTATGTACGTATGTTTGCACACATTATGGATTCACTTAAATCATATAGTAACGCCATGGTTTTTTTTCTTTAATTGTGTGGGAACGAAGGAATGTAATGATATTGTATTGTATGGCGGCAGCAATGGCATGTGCGTCAAGAATTATTTTATTTTTTTTGTAAAACATTGATAAGGCTCTGGCCCCCCATATAAAAAATGTGTTGTGATGATAAAGCGTATCTTTAATTGTTTTTGCAAATGAATAATCGATGACTTTTATAAAAGAAATGCACGTTTTAATATTTCAGACACAAAAGAAGTAAACCTGGCAATGCATTGTTTCAAAAGAAAATCAAAGTCCTTTGGGCGAATACTGACTATTGACTCATGCATTCAATAAAATGTGGAATTTTTGGTCAATTTTTGGTCAAAATTACTCTGTGGCAACCAGTGAAGATTGTAGAGAATTTTCGATTCGTTTTCGACAGTCATTCATAATTAATTTCGAAGCTCTACAATATAATGCATTTGAAAATAAAAAAACATGCATCTTATAGACAACAGGTTTTTAATGTCTTTTTCTTTAATTTAAATTTTTTATTTTCACATATAAATTAATTATTAACACAAATCCGGTATCCATTTAATGACCACAGCTATCAATTAATTATATTTTTTTATGTAAAGACGTTTAAATAAAATCAGAAATTTCTGGGGAAATATAATCTCTCTGTTAATAAATGGAAAAAGATACAGGTATCATGAGCCATTTAGTTAGGGTAGTGGGGTAGCTTTGATACCAAAAGCACACTTGAGCACGTATAGCGGCCCGTTGTAGCCATTTAGTTAATAGCAAAAGAAAAAAAACGAAAAAATATACAAAACATATAAATTTTGAGTTTAACTCACCCTAAAATATTTCGAAATTTCTGTTTCAAATTGCCAACTATGATGATATTTGGGGGCCTGAAAAGATTCTGTTTTAAATTTGATACTGATAGACAGCGAGGGGAACTGACACACATGAAACATGCTAATAATTTGAACTTAAAAAAAAAGTTGGACAACTAACCAGACAGGTTGACAGTGTATGGGATTTCAATTTTGAATATTTTGAAGTATTACCGTTGCCAAAAATGGATAAGTAAGGACCCATAAAACTCCATAAATCTGTAAGCAATAATAAAAATATGAAATTTTGAATTTATTTTAAATGAAAACAAAATAAAACATTTCGCACAAATTTAAAATGGGAGCACAGAAATTTTCAAATTGGATGCCAAAGAAATGCCGTACATATTTAATCAGTGAGTGCATGCCTGGGGCAAATAGGATTCCAAACGGAAAAAAATAGGCGGATTTGTGGAACATATGATAAAAAAGAGTCTTTTTATTAATATGGTTTTTATGGACACACACATTTGTTGGCATTTAACATTTTTCATTCAATTCTAGCTGAAAACATGTACGTTTTATGGCCTTAACAGATTATATGGTTCATCCCAATACAAGAAAATTTGATAGCCTTAGAGTTGCAGACACAATCCATGCGGTGGTTTGCTGTCAATTGCTGTTAAACACAAACTAAATGATGCAGCACAAGCTAAATGACTGTGAAAAGGAAAATTCAAAAAGTTATGCACTGGTAAATCCACTTTCATATAACGAAGTCGTTACTCTTTTGTAAAATGCACATTTTATGTGTATTTAAGCCCTTTAAGTGTTATTTATTTTCTTTTGTTTTCTTATAGGCTATAAATAAAACATTAATCATGTATAATTTATTTATATTAAATGTCCACTTTAGTTTATTAATTAAACAAATATTTGCACAATTAATCATAAAAGTAATAGGGATACACTGAGAAAAAAATCAAAGCTTTTCTTGCAATATTGTATGACTCCTAAATATATGCTTCATTTAAGCGTTAAAAATTACAATACGGAGTAATTTGTTAAAAAAATATGTTTTCTAAGTATTTTCTTCACAATTTCTTTGTATTTCATGGTATCAATATTATGTCTATGTATGTGTGTCCCTGTCTCTGGTTTTGTTTATTTGTTTTCAGGTGTAAATATCACACAACTATTATAAGCGAAAACAATAATAACAACAATACAAGTGACCCTCTGTGGTATAGGAAAAAGAGCATACATGGATACACACTCAAGCGATATCAACAAGTTTAAGTATTGAAAACATTTAATAAATAAATTAAATAGTTTGTTATATTTATTGTTATAACAGTAGTAGTAGTAGTAGTAGTAGAGAGGGTGTAACGGCGAGAGAGGGATACTTACATATATAAAAATTCAAAAGTAAAGGGAGAAAAACCAAAAAATTAAAAAAAAAATAATGAAAAGCAGAAACAAACTTAAGCACACTGTTAACATTGTTGATGTGGCCACAAATGTAATGTTAAATATCCCTATACTCACTCTCACTCTCACTCTCACACCACTACTATTACACTACTCTACATACATATATAGCACATGCCCTTACTCTTTCTCTTGTGGTATTTAATCAATACTTGTACACTCTTGATAATTTTGGTGAGCTTTTATGTGAGTGCCTGCCCATGATGTATGGGTTTTGTTAATGTATGTGAAAATATTTATGAGTGCCTGTGGGTATGTATGCGGTTGTTTGCGTGAGTGTGTTCATTTTCAGCATAATTTAATTAATTTTGGAAACTCACTCACACAGACAGAAAGGTCTGCTTTTTGTTTTATTTACTGAGCAAACTTTAAGCCTTCGGTAGCCGTGAGGCTTATTTTAGGTTTTTTCTTATTAAAGTTTTTGCCTTACTTTTATGCCTTGTATTTATTTTTAAAGTTTTTTTTTGCTGCTTTGTGCTCATTATTAAATTAAATTCTTATTAAAAAAAATAATTGTAATGATTATAATGATCTTATGGCTTTAGTTTGATTTAAAAAGCTTTAAAAATTATTTATTTTACAACTTTTTCACCTACTGGCGGGCTGTGAGTGAAAGCAGACAGAAATACATGGAAAAAGATACACAGAATGTGAATGATTTTATCAGTAGTACAGGATAGGAGCAACGCGTTTTCATCTACACTACAGTGGCCTGGAATCCAATATGGAATAGTTTGAGCGCCTGATGTATCAATTTTTCGGTGCATCGCTAACTGCTTTCTCTCCTCTGCAGTCGTTTCTATTGTGAAAAACTTTTAAAATAATAAAGGTAGTGTAAGTGCTATTAAAATATGAATGTAAGTGAGCATTAAAATGATATACCGATCATTTAACCTAATCAAAATGCATATTCGAGCGATTGTCTGAAAGCAAGTGAACTTTGCTATAATGGGACGCGAAAGAACATAGTATCATTACTTCGATTGTATAACAGATATGGTTTTGAATTGGCTGTGCAATTATCTTAGATTTTGAATTGATTCAATGCTACACGTAAAGCGGGATCTTGGGAAGAGAAGTTTTTTTAGGGTTTCCCAAGTCGCCTTCAACCCATTCAAACTCACATCATCTGGAGAATATGTGTATTCTCCGATATAAATAGTATTTAAGGTGAACTATTTTATTCTTTTTTCTATCGAATATTTTTTATCTCGAAAAAGTTAAATATTTTTGTGAAAATCAATTTCATCTTAACAATTGATGGAAGATTAATGAAAATATAAAAAAACAACCAAAATAAGATTAAAACTTATGCAAAATTTAAACAAAGACAAACAGAAAGAGAGAAAAATTTAAAATTTTTTTGACGTCACTTATATTGTCAGAAATTCCCAGATTTCGAAATTGCAACAAAAGATTTTTTAGTTTTTTCTCCAGTTAATATTTGTTTTGTCAGTTTAGTTATGAAAAAAAAAAGAAAAATAAATTTTGTTTTCAAACGGAAATGAAAAATTCTTAAGAATTTTTCTTTTTGAAAATTGGCTTTAAGAAAATAACGCATAGAAGAGAAAAAAAGTTTTTCTCTTTTATAGTCAACGCAACGGGATTTCCTTAAGACTTGAGCAGAGCAACAAGAAAAAAGTTTGTTTTGTAAGTTTTTTTTCCAACAAAGTTTTTAACCCTAAAAAAGAAAGAAAAGAAAGAACAGAAAAAAAACTAAGCACCACAGCGTATGAGTAATGGGAATATAGTTGAACAAATGAAAATGACGTACTTATACGTCATGATGTACTTATTATCCTTAAGAGAATAAGAGAAAGAGAGGGATAGAGAGTAAGTCTGTGTACTTTCTTTTATTTTATCTTTTAATTGATTGTTGTTGTTGCTCTTATTTCACAAGAATTGTTTTTGTTTGGTTTTCTTTTGAAATAATTAATTAACGAATTACAATTGATGAATTAAGCATTTACAGGGCTTCGGAAACTGTGCAAAATTCGCATGGACTGGATTCAATGGCAATCAATTCTTTTTATTAAATATTTATGGACAAAAATAAAAAAGAACAAAAAGTTTAATTTTTATTTTAAAAACTCTGCAAATGAAACATTTTTTAAATTTTGTACGTGTGTTATTTAAATGTTAAATGAATGGGATTTTAAGCAAATTTTGAAAAGATTATTCTGATATGTTGGTAGCATATAAACTTATTCGAATTATTGGCTGTGGTATTAGCTATGATGACCATTTCCGAAATAACTGATTGATTTAACATACTGTAATTTAAAAAGTGCTTCTTGAGATTGTTATTCCCTGAGGATTCTGTGTAATGGTGAAATCATATTCAACATTGAACATATTCCATATAAACTTCGTTGATTAATCAATGTGTTTTTTCTCTGTGCATTTTCTTATAGATTTCTTACTTAAATAGTTAATAGGCTGTTAACAACTCGATTAATTAACATAAGCTGGTAACATCATTCAATGGCAGGGTTTTTCAATTTGGTCTTTTTGTCACAGACAATGCCGTCCTCTACGCCGACTTTCGCTAATCTTCGCTTCAAATACCCGTCTCACCGGAGCATCCTCTTCCACACAAATGCCATGGTCGAGTTAGAACGGCCTCTGAATGTTAATGCGCCGCACAAAGTCCATGTCGTTGAGAAGCTTATATTGCTCAATGTGAAATCCGATTCGGAAGTCACTACCCAAATTGCACTGGACCGAAGATCTTACGTAGGATTTCTCCTTGAAAACGCTCAAGGCTACTACATTGGTGCTTAATAGAACCCATGATACTGAGCCATAAAGAAGTACGGGGAGAATGAGGGACGTGTAGAGTATTAGTTTTATGGCTAATGTTTATCAAGCAAACCTATTAAATTATTGAAGACACAAACTGTGTGTAAAATATACTTTTCTGTGCCATAAATTACAACTTTTTTAAATCTACTCTTTTATTTTGTTTTTTAAAGTGTAAAAAGCTCTTCTTTTCAAAAATATATTTCATCAGACACCCCATTAAATATTTTGCACTGTTCCCGTTTATTAAGCAGCCCAATTAACTTTTCTTTAAAAAAAAAAATTCCCAAAAAAAAGGGAAAATAAATCATCCTGAGAAGTTTATCTAACAAAAACCAAACTTGAACGTTAATAAACACTGCCACACAAGTATACACATACACATACACACATAGATGATATACATTAACAGTTTGAACAAAAAAAGGAAACACAGGGAGAGAGAGAGAGAGTGCGAGAGAGTAAAGCTAATGAACAGGATTTCATTAAAAACTGTTATACTCGTACAGCTGTGATGACAATAAAACCGTACTTAAGTAAGTACATGAAGATATTAAAATAAAAAAAATAAAAAAACATTGTTATAGCCAAAGAGACAACACAAGAGAGAGGGAGAGAGGGAGTAACAAATGTTAAAAATACAATACAGTTAAACAATGTTTAAGCATGTAAATGAGTGTGTTTAAGTTTTGTCTAGAAAGAGACGATACTCGAAACAATTCCTCCAATACAGTGTGTAGAGCATAAAAATGAAAACATAACAAACAAAGAGCGATAAAACAAAAACAACAGCATCAAGAATAATAATAAAATGTAAACACTGACAATGTTTGCAAATTATAAAAACGTGTGTGTATGTGTAAGCGTGTGCATGTGTAAATACTGACGTGCCTTGTAGTTATTTAATTTTTGTTTTTTGATTTTTATTGTGTATGTTTAAGTGTTAGTTAGTTAGTTGGTGAGTGAATAATTTTTTTGTTTCGTACATATTTTGTAGCACTTACCTCCCAAATTAAGCGAAAATCCTGTTGTTCCACACGTAAAAGTTCACAAGTTGTCTTGGTAACCACTGTACTATCACGTGGCAAGTCATGTAATATGGATTCACCAAATGTTGCTCCCACACCCAAATTGCATAGAGTTACCGGTGACTGTAATGAAAAGGAAAACAAACAAAATGAAAAGCAATGAAAAAAAATTGGCTTGTTTAAGATTCCACAGCAAAACACCAAAAAAGCGCAAAAAAACAAAAAGCAAAACATTTTATTGTTGTTTGTATAGCGAATGCTAGAAATTAGAAAAGAAAATATTTCTTCTGAATGCCAGGAAGGCAGTTTACAATCTTTCTGTTCTATTTATTGTTCTCTTAATGGCATGTTTGCGGGAGAATGTAATTTTCGTAAATAGACCTTCGCTTTCTTTATACTTTTTAAGGTTAAATAAACAAGCGGTTGTCTGCTCGCTGTGGTCTGCTTACAGTACCTGTGCAGATTTTTCATTAATTTTGCTTTTTTGCTTTTGTTTTGTTGTTTTTCAGAATATTTTGTTGGCAAAAAAAGAAAAAAAAGACAATAAGAATTTTAAAAGCTTTTTTGTATGTAAATGTCTTGGTTTTAAAGACTAATAATTACGTCTAACGATTATTTTAAAGCACTCTTAAAATTCTTAAGACCTACTTACCTTACCATGGATTTTAATGGCTTCATTAAAATTGCTTAAACGTTTAAGATACTTTCTAACAACTTAAATGCGTTTTTTTAACTTTTTTATTTAATCTAGAATAAATCTATTATCCTACAATGAATTCTTTTATTAAACACGAATCTCTAGATGAAATCAATAATTTCATAAATAATTTGATTATGCGAACATCTTTTCGCATGTAAAGAGAAGAAGAAAATCGTTTTATATATAAAAATTGTATGAAAACAGTTGTAATCTAGTTCGTCAAAGTGTTTAAAACAAAGCTTGTTTCTGTAGACATCTTATTAGTTTATCCTGTACTAAAAATTAACAGCAACAGTCTCTCTACTTTATACGACCATTAATGAGTATTACGTCCTAGGCGCTCACACTACTCATGTTGTGTGTGTTTAAGGTTTAAAGTCAACTCCATACTACAGATTTTTGGGAAACTTTTCGTGGCAATTATATTTACTCTCAGAATTTTTGCCAGAAAACTGAAAGAGTGATCCTATGCTTGATCTCCAGACTGAAGTCATTTTTGCTGGTAACTGTGGAGCCAAGTAAATAAATTCCTTGACTAAAGCGAAAGTATCTGACGTCCAATACGCCGCACGTTTCTACTGGTTGATAACATATACTTCGTTTTGTCCTCGTTTACTGCCAGACCCATCTTAGTCGCAGCAGCAGTAACATTCTTGCTTGGTACGTCCTATGATGTCAATGTCCTCAGCGTACACAAGCAACTGGACGCTTTTTTCATGGTCGTGGAAAGAAACATTTTTTATATTTCATTTTGTTCGAAATGCTTTGGGCTGTGGTTTGAACCATAGCCTCATGTGTAATAAGCCAAGACACTACATGCTAGGCTATGGTGACTTCTGTCCTTAGTAGACTACATATATTAGATATTGTTCGTGGGTCTCCCAGATAGTGAATTCTTTCTTATACAGATGGTATATTTGCATTTTTAAGAAGCTGAGAATAATGGCTAACTGGACTTAAATGTTTCTTATTGAAATTTTAACAGAAATTTTTGCAAATGAAACACGTTTATGAAGTCAGGGGTACTGTACCAGAACATGCAAATACGAAAAGAAATGTAAAGAGATAAAGAAAGGTAAGTGTCCTTAGAATCTTAATTAAGATGCTGATTCTGTAGGGCATTAAATAATGTTGAGCATATCATTACTAGTGTTTCATTATTTGTGGCCAAATTTTTACCACAATGTAGCACAACGTGTTTTTGGTTTTCATTGTCAAGATTTATAGTTCTTGAGGTTTGTTTTTATTATTACGAATAAATTCACACAGAACAGTTTTAACACCGTTTCCTTATAGCGAGTGAATTTGTTTTTTTATGGTCGAAAGAAAAAAAAAATTGCCAGTAAATGAAGTTGCCTTACAAAGTAGCATAAACTTGAAAAGAATGTATGTTTTATGGCATACAAAAACACCAGTTATTAAGACCAAATCATAAAAAAATATGATTACGATGATGATTTTAAAGAAAAATTAAAAGAATAATAAAAAAAAGTTTATGAATTATGGAACTAAAAAAGTCAATAAAAAAATATCTTCTTATATAAGTATGGCCGGCTTCATAAAGGTCTGGTTTATTTTATTTTTATTTTTATTTTAATTTTTAAGACTCTATTCTTTTCTTTTTTTTTTTTTTTTGAAACAACTGTCATGTAATTTCCTTTCCATCAGTTGGCCATAATTAAAGTTCTTCTGCAAGCTGTGGTTGCAAACGATTTTAATGTTTTGCTTGAGTTCCTTTAATTGAAAATCAATAATTCGTTGAATAATTCAATGCCTTGGCCGATAAAACTAACTAGAGAAACACCTGTTGCCTCTTGTGGGTTAGAAAACAGTGGAGTTGAGAAGGAGGAATTACTATCTTGAATGAAGAATATTTTACTGTTTAGAATTTACTGCTTTTTTATTTTTTCTTTAATCATTAAAAACTTACGAAGAAAATTTATAGTCAGAGGGCACCAATTGGCAAAATTCTGAAATATTAGAGACTGTCAGTTTAAATCCAGGGGTAACATAGAGTTTTTTCTCTTTTATTTCTTAATTAAATCTAGTTCCACGTACATTTCCCGCGGTTTTTACTAAAGAATCAATCAATATTCCCGACAAAATTTATCAGATTTCAGAGCAAGCATCTCTCCCGAAAACTATAGAAACCAAAGTGTTTTAGACCAGTCTGAAGTAATTGTCCCTCCATCTTATTAAAAATATCTCCAAAACTGGCGTTGATTTGGATAACTCATACGCTCAGACATTCATCTAATCATGCAGTGTTTAGCAGTTACACCTGTAAGCAACCTGATGAGATTTTTGCCAAGAATTAAAGAAAAGAATTGGCTTCGTCCTACGCTAAAACAGGCTAGAGATGACCAGTGCATTAGAGATATACTACAACACCCGCATGCCTTTCTCTTCTGTATGTGTGTGAGTATTAATGGAAATCTTTTTGGTTTCCTGCCTGACTAGAGCTGCCATATACCCATGTTATTTGATTTGAGTTCTAAGTTTTGGTCAAAAATCCCAATCGGAAAGTTTAATCTATGTAAACTGTGCGGGAGCCAATGAATGGAGTTTTTGTGAGACCATTTATTTGTCTCTCTGTAGAGGAGTGTCTATACCAACTAGAACTTCATTTGAATTTTCCGTGCAAATCACGATCGAGTGACTCGAATTATTCAGCAAAATTTACAGTCTTAGTTGTTGTTGCATTTACAACAAAAGAGACAGAGCAGCAAGCCGAGCAAACGCACAACTTTCTAGTGAGTATTTTAGTGTTCGTAAGCGATTCATATTTAAATTGTGATTCGTGTCGAAAACAACAACATCACACGTGTTGTATGAATATGATGAGTACTTCAAACTTTGAATATGAGTAGAGGTTCCATGATATTAAGATAAGTATGAATGCGTATAAGTATCACAAATTATGAGTATGATTCGATTCTATTCATCTTTTTGAATACTCATTACTGATCTCTGATATACATGCATGTATGTATATGTGACCTAAGCATTGTCTTCCAACCCATTTGCCTTAAAATTTCATTTTTTTTGCATTTATTGTGTGTTGGCAGTTGTTGCTGGTCATTTATTAGATTTTAGAGTGTGTTATTGCCATTATTTCTTAAGAAATGAACGAAAAGAGCAAATAAAAAAAAAAAAACAAAATTTTGTTTTCATTATTTCTGGTTGTTTTACATCATCTGGTCGTAAAAGCAAAACAGAGAAGTCTTAAGTTCATTTCGAAACTGTATTTTATTCTCAGTTATTTTGTTTTGTTTTTCTTTTCTTTCGGTTTTCCTTTTATTTTTGTTTTCTATATCCCTGTTGGCCATAATGACGAATGGTCAGTATGTATGGATGTATACATGTACATATGTATGTACATATACTCTGTATTATACTCATAATATTTTGTTTTGGTACTTTTTGTTATTTTTTCTTTACCCAGGAGGTATTTGTTTGGTTTGTAATGAAATTTTTTTTATGATTCTGTTGCTGCTGCGGCTGTTGTTTCTGTTTTTATTTTTCTTTTTAATTTGTTGTTGTTGTTGCTTTTTTTAAATTTAATTTAATTGCTTCATTTTGTTTTTTTTTTTGTTGCATTTGTAAATTAAATTTTTAAATTATAATTTCCAGTTTAAAAGAAATTTAATTTTTATTTTTGGTATTTTTTTCTTATGTTTCTTAAACATCCGCCAAATGTTGCCAAATGCCTGGCGAGTCACGACAGTTTCTAAAGATTTTCTAGAAAGTGATAAGCTTTGTTAAACAACAACAACAAAAAAACGACTTTTAATATCATAATATATAATTACCACCAGTCTAGTAAAGAAAGGCAATAAATTACGCACTTTGTGTCGTGAATTACTTTTAAGCATGAATTCCTACTTTGGGGCGTTTATCTTAGAATGTCTCTTCATAAATTGGGTCAAACGTGAGTTTATTTCATTCATTCATAGTCCATCAGCAAATGCGTTCGATGTGCCCACCGCTTGGTGGGTTAGAGTTTAAATCTACTTTTGCGTGTTAAAATGCTACCAGAAACGAGGAAAATAAGTGGAAAAAGTGACGTACAATTTGGATAAAAGGGGTGAAATTTTGTGACATGTTTTTAATTCATTAACAAACGCATGGAAAATTTAAATTGATTTCAATTTCGTCTGAAGTTCATTTAAAATTCAGGGTAGAAAAAAAGCCCCTACAGTACCAGGCACTTTGGCACAAAAGGAAACTTAAAATTTTGTTTGGCATCATACATATTTTAGCTGATGTTAGAATTTCATGTGAAGCCGAAAATATTCTGCAAATGATTGTATATTCCTCCTCGCACCATCAATTCGAAATTATTTTAATGGAAACAGGCTGCTGACGAGACGGTAGTCGTTACATTTGAAATGAATTTAAATAAACATTTTTTGTTAAAAAATAATTCAAGAAACTGTGGTTAAAGTTGGTATCATACTGTTACAAAAATGATACTGGTGTTTTGCTTTTACATCGCTTAACATTAAAATTATAAACAAAAATACAACAACAAAACAATGTAAACAAAATACACAAACAACAATAATGAAACAAGGACGTTTACATTTATAGAGATTTCGAGAAGGTGAAGCCATGAACATTCGCTTTCAAGAACATTCATCAGACTGTTTACTCTGCCATATAAAAGGCAAGGCAAAGCAGGCGAGTGAGTGAGTAAAGTTCAGTCAGTCTTGTGTTAAGACGCAATGTGTTTGAAGAGAGTAATCGTGGTTTGAAAACGTCCGTTACAAAGATCTGTCGAACAATTGTCTAGTAATTGTTATTCTTTATACAAAGGCTGTGAATAACAAATAAGGCAATTGTTGTTGTTTACATCAAGTTGTGGACAGTGGCATACAGAATTGTGAGAATAATAAAGAATTTTAATTAAAATTAAACACAAATTTATTTTTATTTTATTTGCAGTTTATAAGCTCATATTTTAAACGTTTTTAAAAGGTAAAAACGTAACAATACGTTTAAAGTTGATGCTCGTATCAATCGTGTAAACGAACTTGAATTCATCTTGTTATCACATATATTGTTTTAGAGACACGAATATCGCATTCACATATGGACAAATCTAAATACAGAAATAAATGTCTTGAACAAGTCTGTTTGTAGACGTACAAATGAATTTTAATTGCCTTAAAACAAATTTGTTTAAAACACTTTTCATTGAATTTCAAAATGCGATAAAATTTCTCTTTAATTGAATTTCTTTACTACCTGTTTACGGCGTGTACTCGTATGTGTGTTTACGTAATTTTCATTTTTGCAAAATTTATTGCAGTTTATTGAGACCAACAACAACAACAATAACAACCAAATATAATAACAACATAATTTCCCCCCCCAAAATTGTATAACAACAGTTTATGTTCATACATAGTAAGTGAGTCTATTACTTGCTGTTGTTGGTTTTCTTTTCCTTTTTTTTTTTTTTTTTTTTTTTTTTTGCAATTTTTAACAATTTTATGCCAATAAATTTTTGCCCCAAAAAACAAACTAAAGAAATTTGTAATTAAAAATGGTTAACATGTGGAAGGGGGAACGGAATAGAGAAAAAGATGCATGCTTGTATACATATGGTATGTATGTATGTATATACAGTATAGGTAGGGTGGTAGTATGATAAGTATATGGTATATGTATGTAATGTAATGAAAATTATTATTTTTATTTTAATATTAACAATTTTTACCTTTGCATAACGTCTAGTCGATTGCTCCACATCATATAAACCGCGACGTGATAACATGTTTTTCTATTTCAAACCAAATAAACAAAATTAACGAACATACAGGCAGACAGACAGAACGTCAGATAGACTGGCACTATTATTACCAGCAACACCACCATACATACATATCTTACAATACATAATAGTCATACAGACTTACGGACTTGTTGTAGTCATGTAGTCAAAGACAAATAAAATGACTGGCTGGCTACTCAAACCTTAAACGACACAAATATTTGTAACAACTACTACGTCTACCTATGACTAACTATAGTCTGACCAGGTGGTTTGGGGGTTTGCTTTTTTATTTCATTTTGATGTCGTTTGTTTAGATGTCGTTTTCATTTTTTTTGTCCATTTACTTATTTTATTTACTCGAGTAAATTTATTCCGGTTGTTTCCTATGCAACCACATGCAATCGTATGCATTGACATGAAGCGTTAAAACAATTACAATCTATTCAACGCTCAACTACCCTGTATGATACCCTACATTAAGGAATGTTTTTACTTACTTAATTAGCCGTTACAACCCTTAATCAGGATTGCAACTTAGCTTCTCACACCATCCATGTTGTGTGTGTTCAATGTATCCATGAGTGGCTAGACCTACAGTTTAAAGTCGACTACGACCGGTAAGCCATAGTTTCTGTACCTTGGTCTACAGAACGACCAAAAGAACGTTACCAATGCGACTTACAGATTGTTTGATTATTTCTAAAAACGGATCTCAAAGTTTTTCTTCTAACAGTATAGGGTATTAAAATTTAAAAAAAGCAAATAAAAAATTGCAAATAAAATGAATACAAAAATACACAAACAGACGAGCATAACACGCTCCATACCGCCGTTCGAAATAGTCAAATACACGATTACATCTACAGAAACATATTCAGTTGGATGACGGTTGTTGGTCACATAAATTACGGTCAATGAACAGAAATAATTTCATTTCTTTTTTATACTTTTTTTGGTTTTATATGAGCTTGTGAGAATGTCTGTGTACATACAATGTATGAATCATGTGAGACATTTCACACTCGTTTCTGCTTTCGTTTAAAACAATCCTAAACATTGTTTAAGAAGCAGAGATTTTTTAGTTTTTTTTGGCAATTTTTTTCTGGGTCTCGTCAAATTTTCATGTTTTGAGTTTGCTCCTTGAGAGGCTTCTTGTATATATTATTGTTATTCGTAAGCTAAACAAAAATCTGCATTTTTTTCCCCATAGAGGATATCATGTGTGTGAAGTATACAGTATATTGACGATTAACTTCAATTCTAGATTTTCGAAGCAAGAAACTACGTAAATTACTTTACGTTGTTCAACGAGTAAAGGAAGGACCACTATGTTCAAAGATCGAGATAATAAAGACACAATGAAGAACTAAATTTTTTTTATTTTCTTCAACGTAGAAAATGACCCACATACCTATTTAAACAATTTTAGTTTAAATCTTTATAGGTTTTGTTTTTCATTTCTATGCTGACATACATAAAAATTTTTAAAACTAGAAATAAATTCTTTCCTTAGTATTTAAATTTTATGCTTTTTTCTGCTTTTTATAAATTTTTATTAAAATTTTTTGAATAACTGTAAATATTGCATAAAAAATAATTAAAAAATAAAATGTAAAATTTTTTCTCTTGGTATTTAATTTGTATGACAAATAGAAAAAAAGAATCAAATAAAATGCCTAAAGCTTCTGCTTTTGAATTGATTTATCGAAGTGCTTTAAATTTATTTCATAATAACGTAGCATGAATATGATTGTACCTGAAGCAATATGGATAAGTTAGTTGCCATAATAATTTTAATCTTTTTTTAATAAAATATTTGATAGAAATATATTTCCATAACTGGATTTGAACCCATTACCTTTAATTGGTAAACCTATGAATAAATGCATTTTGGGTGGTATTTTAAAGGCAACAAAGCAGATTTAACTTCTCATCGATGTATGTGGCAAACACTGACCAAACATTCGTTTATAATTGACACTGTCTTAGAATTTTTTTTAATAACTTGTTTAAGTTAAGCCAAACTAAAGTTAATGTTAGTGCCGTAAGGTTTATTGAGATTTCACTGTGACGTGCTAAGAATTTTCACTTTCGAAAACCTGGCCGTAGAAGACTTTAATTTCAAAATCTTTAAAACTTTTGCAGTTTTGTTTAGTGAAATAGATACAAAAATTAACTAAGTTATGTTTTCTGTTACTGCCGAGCTTTTGGTTAAAATAGTTGCATAATTAAAAATGTGGATGATTTCTCTGTGATGATAATCTCACAGATTATCTCTGTTAGATTATGCCTGCATAATAGGCAGATTCGTCCATTACTGATGTTACTGGCAGCCACCTCATAAGCATGGCATACAAGTGGCCAGTTTAATACCGTCAGTAGCTATTCAATTATTCAATTATAACTCCTGGCTGGCATTACTCAACCAATACGATAGTATTATGAAGATATGAATGCTAAACACGTTGTGTCAATAAATTCTGAAAATGACAGAGAAAATGTTCTGTGATCTCCTTCTAACTGATGCCGTTTCAAAAAGATTTAATAAACGATCTTCACGGAGAATACGTAGATGACATTTCCCTTATCAGAATAGTATCCATCCCATATTTTCGTTCCTTTACCAAACACACCTTATGAAAACTGTTCTTTCGAAATAAGTAAGAAGTAAGTTTTGCATCAGAGATCAGCAAAGAGTATTCAAAAAGAGGAGTAGAATCGAATCATCTCATATCATGGAACCTCTTACTCGTATTCAAAGCTTGAAGTACTCATCATATTCATACTTAACAACATGTATGATGTTGTTGATTTCGAGTCACAAATGAAGTATGAATCGCGTACGTGCACTAAAAAGTTTTGTGTTTGCTCCGCTTGCTGTTCTCTCTGTCACTCAAATCATTTACTTATAAATGATAAGTATTTTTCTAAAGTTATGAATCTAAATGAGTAGTCTTATGAATCAAACATATTTCGAATGGTGTGAGTTTGATGTCAACGCTGTACGCATACTCATTGCAACCTGTACTTATATATCAACGTTGTAGTGAGTACGAATGAATCAGAGTACATAGTTAAATTTCAATATTGTTGACTCACTTATATTCAAAATTTCATGAGCGCTTATGAGTAGCGAAAAAACGATTCATTGCTGACTTCTGCTAATGATCAAGTAAGTTTTGCACACAAAATGGAATAAGAATCGTGCCTTTTGGTAACCTAATCGGATATACAACCTGCAATCTTGAAAAAATAAAAATTGCTGGAGGTAACCGACGGATGAATGTGGAAAATGTGCTGCAGCGTGCAACGTAGTCGACAGTGATCGCCTATAACTTTCGTTTTGGTTATAAATTTAAACCATTTTAACCACAAAAAGTGAAATATAAAAAACGCCAATAACAGGAACATGAAACGTGCTAAATTATATGTTAATTATTATTGTTTTTTTTTTCATTTTTTTCTTTTTTT
The DNA here is from genome assembly GCA_936449025.2 of Sarcophaga subvicina. Classification (NCBI taxonomy): domain Eukaryota; kingdom Metazoa; phylum Arthropoda; class Insecta; order Diptera; family Sarcophagidae; genus Sarcophaga; species Sarcophaga subvicina. The sequence goes on from OW388084.2 coordinate 2,577,809, forward strand.
TTTTTTGCTTATTCACTTGAATATGTAAACGAACTTTAAATGAATGACTCTGTGCTAGTGGTGGTGTCGATGGTAATAGTGTTTGTTGGCGGTAAAGTGGACGTGCTTTTAATCAAGAGTAAAATACTTGACTCTTTAATTATAAGTTTTACGAAAACAAAAAATACTTTTTTTTCTTTTTTTGTTAAAGTATTGTAATCATAATAGTTTAACAACGATTTTTAAATGGCCAAAGAGAAAACAAAAAAAAAAACAAAAAAAATTTCGTCTAGTTTTGTACAGCAATTAGTGGCTCAATTTAATTTCATAAACGTTTAAATTACAAACTAAGTGCTTCCTTTTGTTCTATTGTGTTTTTATTTTATTTTTTTATTTTATATTTTTGTTTGATTAACGCACTTTGTTTATTATTTATTTTATTTGCTTGTGGTCATGTTCTTTTAATTTATTTTAGAATTTCTGTACTTTTGTTTTTTTTTTTTAAAATAATTTTAACACTTTTTTTTCAATGCAATTAGTTTACTTGCAGTGTGCACTGTGATAGATATTCTGTTTAATTTTTATGGCCGCACTTGTTTAAGTTGGTTTTGGTACTAAAACTGTCTTTAGAGTCACTGTTGCATGGCAGCACCAAAAAATTTTTATTTTTTTAATTCACTCGAAAAAAAAGAAGAAGAAAATGAAAAAAATGTAATAAAATATTAAACAACAAACAAACAACAACAAAAACCTAATCAAGTTGGTACAAAAAAAAAAAAAAAAAACAACCGACTTGCAACGAATTTTCCAGTGCTGAAAACTTAAAACACGTCGCCAACGAACGAGTCTTTTACACTCCGTAACAGATGACAATAAAATTAGACATGCAATCTATTATTTAATAGCGATTTTTCTTATAAATTTTTTTTTCTTCTTCTTCTTCTCCTTCTGTAATTTTTAAAGCTACGTTATATTTGATATTTAAAGAAAAAAAACTTTTTTTCTGTAAAACTTTAATGCAAGCTAAGGTTTCAAACAAGTTTGTAGAGCAAACAAAAAAAGTTTGAAAAAAATTATAAAATCCAACAACTGAAAACTTAGAAAACTGAACAAAGAATAGCATACAGTCCTTTTTATACAAGAGAATTGTAATGAAATAGGTATGGTAACACCCGTTAAAGTTTTAAATTTATATTAATACAAGTTCATGTGCTAAAAGAAATAAAAAAAGTTACTTGTATATTAAATAAAATTAATTTGTACTTAATGTAACACCCGTTACAGTTCTAAGCCACATCCACTACATTAATAAGATATATCGAACTTATCTGGCAGTTAATGTCACACCTGTTACAGAGTTAAATCACACCCGTTACAATAGATGAAGTCAACTCAATTTGTAGCTAATATCACACCCGTTACAGTTTTAAGCCACGTCCACTACTTGCTCTTTTACCAAAAATATTGAAATAATCATATGTTTTTGAATTCTCGAACCTATCGAACCTGTTACAAAATTAAAACTTCATTAGGATAATTAAAATAGAACTCAAAACATAACCTCTTGTCATTCAAATAATTTGTTAAACATGTTTTTTTAATTAGTGCTTGCATTATTATTATGTGCATCACACCCGCTACAAATATTAAACACAATTCTATCAGGACGAAACAATTTGTAATTAAATTACATGTTTTATGATTTTTTATTCAAATTTGAATTTAAATTATGACTAATGTCACATCAATTACAGTTCTAAGTCACACCCGTTACATGTGATTTTATCTTCGTCCCTCTTACTCATATGAGTGGTATTGCCTACAGTTTTTCTTTTAGCATTTTTCCTAAAGCACCCCCAAGATTTTCTAATAAAAGTTGTAATGTCACACCTGTTACATTTCTTCAAAAGTGTAGGGTATTTATTAATTTTCATTGACAATCATACCCTGTTGTAATCACATCTTCAGTAAAAGTCATTCATCAAAAGTAAAAGTTGCCAATGAAATTTGTCCGCAATTTGGGGTTTTTTTGAATACAAAATTTACATACAATTGCTACTGAAACTACTCAGTGTATGCAAAAATAATGGAATAATGAAACAAAAAAAGCAAAAAAATAGTTGAACAACTTTATTGGCATTTTAAAGCGTTTAAGTTTCTAATGCTACCTGTTGGTGGGGGATGGCAGAATGCAACTGTTTTTGGGCGAGTTTGTAATGTGATCGATCATTGAGCTGAATGGTCGGTTGGTTTGAAACGTTTTTGAAATTTTAGATTTGTCATGTTATACGAGGGCACTTGTTGTTCATACTCAATGGCCAACAATAAAAATAAAACTCAAAGACTACAACAATAACGACAAATGAATTAAAGAAATAAAATTGTAGCATATGAATAAAGTGTAAAATAACATTGATTTTAAATGAATTCAACTACACTGTTTCCTGTAACACTCATATTAACATGAAATATTTGCAAATGACAGGGAATTTTATTAAATTTTAGATTTGCAGGCCTACTCGACTTGAACCTTATGTCTAATAAGCCAATACACTACCTACTAGATTACGGCCAAACTTAAACTTAAGTGTAAGATTAGCTTGCAATGGATGTTATTCCTAGATTATAGACTAGGCATACACGTTGTTTTCATTTCCAAAGAAGGGAAATCTTCTCGCACAGGCATCAAGGATTTTAAAGGAAAGCAAAGCTATGTACACCATACTACTTACTTAAGTGAAATGCATTGAAAAATAGCTGGAGTATAGAGAATTTTTGAAATCATTAAATATGTGACTTTCATTCTCGCATTATGCCAAATATCTCCTACTACCTCCAATCAGAGTAGAAGAAAGGATGATAGATAGAATAGCCATTCTAATGTATGCAGCATCTGTATAATTCCGAAGCATGGAATTAGAGCAGACAAAGAGTCAGTTATATACAAAGTAGGTATAATGTGTGTGGAGATAAATTCAAATTTAAAAACCAAAGACGCAAACCTTCTCTCTCAATACCATATCACTTCATATGTAACTATGCTGCTGATTATATTAAGAGGCCTTGGAAGCTTCCTTTGCATATAACATGGTACTCATAGATCTAGAGCATTTCCCAAAATCAATTCCTAAACAAGTGGGCTTGTTCAGATGGATACTGTTGAATAACCAACAGTGTCCTGTTAAATGCAAAATTTTGTTCTGTTAACGCCAAATGTGGCGCTGCTAAAATTTATGGATTGCGTCTTGAATTTTCAAATTCGAATTTATCTTCACATATGTACATACATCAAAGTATATAGGCTTATGGCCTATTCTACTACTACCGAATAGTATCTAAAGACGTCACAGACGTTATACGTGAACGGGAATAATTTCAATACAAACATTAACTGAATCAACAAGGGAATTGTATAGAAGACACTGAATGTTCCCCGGAGATAGAGAACTGTCTAGCATATGATGGCAAAGACAATGGATAAAAATTTAAAGGGACAATAGACGTTCACGCAGGAAATTGATTTAGGAAATGGTGTATTTTGGTTTAATGTTGGTAAATTGAGTAGCAACAGTATTATGTGTAGACCACTGTAGAGCGGTATAGTGCAGTTTAATTGTTATTTATTTCATGTTGTTTAGACAAACTTAAGTGTTATTGTTTTTATTATTTTTATTGTAGGTTCTTTGATATGTTTATGCTTTTTCAAAGTGATTGTATTGGCATTGATTCTAGACCAGGGACAGGGAGATGAACGTATGTACATACGTACATAAAGTACATAAAGGGGAAACGAGGCAAATGGTAATGTTGGCCGTCAATGGTCATTTATGGTTTTCAATGATTTTCAGTTAGTTGTTGTTATTTTTGTAACTTCTACTTCTGTTTTTATTTTTTCTTTGCTTTTTTATTGTTTTTGTTTTCATAATGCATGCGCTGCCTTATGGCAGACATGCTGTTGTTCGTATACTGTTGTAGAGTTTCGAGTTGCTCTTGAAGTTAACTGAAGTGTAACACACTACAACCAACAGTGTTAGCTTAGGGTTCCTATAAAAACAGTCAGTCGTGGAACGAGTCAGAGTAAGCACCCCCTCTACATTTTTGTAATGATTTGTTTGGGTTACAGAGGGCTTCAGTATTTTGTTTTCTTCCTTTTGTTCGTCAGCAGGCAAGTACAGGTCGCTAGCATAGAATGACCATCCTTACCATACATACGTTGGAAAAAGAGTGTCGAACGGTGGTGGTGATGGTGGTGGTCGATTGTATTTGGTTAACAAGCATTTAACGATGCGTAGCTTCAACTCTCGTAGACTTTACGTGATAATGTTAACTGGTTGCTTGGTTGGTTTGCTGGTCAGATCGCCAACAATAAGCAATAAAAATAGTATAACCTTTGCTGTGCTATTTCTGTTCATAGTTTGATTGTGTGTTATTATATTTGCCAATGTTACTGGTTCTTTTGTATTTGATTTTTATAGGATTTTATGAGTCAAATAAAAAGAAGACAGTGCAAAAGAAAATTATTGCCTCGATTGCTATTTCACTCTGCTTGCTTTTCACATCTTTAAAATATTAAGAATTCTTATAGGAATCAATTCTAAGAATTAACAGATAACCTCCCAATTTTTTATTGCCTTACTTTTGTTGCTCATTGTAAATATGCAATGTTTAATTTTCTTGAAAATAACTTCAATATACATACATACATATTGCATTTGTTAAGTACTACAATAATCTGACCCAACTTTATTTGCTTGTTTACTTTTGTTGCCCATTGTATATTAAATTTTTAATAAATAACCAACCCTCTTAAACATATGTACATATGTATGTATGCATATCTGTTAAGTACTGTGTAACAAACTCGTTCATTGTGCAACAACTTATGGTACTTTGATGGCAAGTGCATAGGTATTCCACTTTCCACCTGATAAACGTCTAATGTAGTGCGTAAGTTTTTTTTTTTTCTATTATTCGTTGGAGCAATAGAGTGTGAGGTTGAGTACACATGTTAATTTCCTTACAAAATGCTTCACTTCATTGATCAAAGTTTAATTAAAGCATTCGAGCCTGCCGTACAAGGTAATGTTGTATAATTACTCAACGTATGTATTTTCAAATAAGAGTAACAAGGAATTTGGTCATGAGGTGTAAAACAAGTTTGTTTAATTAGGAAACATGTGTTCAAATGGAAATTAATTAAATATTTTAGAAAGAAGTGCAAGAAGAAGAAATATTTTAAAACAATTCATGTTGAATTTGATTTAAACTGCTTAAGGTTTGATTCTAGATATAGTATCAAACGTATACATATTAATAATATAAATATGTATCTAACGGGCTATTATAGAGCCATGCATAAACATCCTCCTTTATCTAATATTCCTCCTTTTTTATGTAATTTTCGGGACTTCACCTAATCGAACGGGACCTATATGAACGAGAGAGAAACTTTTCATGGCAATTCTATTTGCTCTCAGAGTTTTTAGTTATGTGTCTCGGTCTGAGCTCGGTAATACTTTCGAAGGTTATGCAGAATGACGCTGAGCAATTCCTGCAGCTCCGTCGAGGTAGGAATGGACCTTTCCGAACCTTTTGATACCGTGCGATGTTTCATACGACATCTTCAACTTCGTCTGCGGAAGCCGGCTTTTCGAAAAAAGCGTCCAGTTGCTTGCGTACGCTGATGACATTGACATCATAGGACGCACCAAGCGAGTTGTTACTGCTGCTGCTGCTTCTTTATGGTGCAGAGGCATGGACACTATTAAGCGCTGATGCAGCAGCCTTGAGAGTATTCGAAAGAAAAGTTCTACATCCAGCGGCTGAACTCGAATGAGGACGACCTTGTTTGCGTTGGAAGGACCGAATCGAGGAAGCCCTGTCATCGATTGGTGTGACCAAATGAGGTACGCGCGCAAGAAGCAGAGGCTCATGGAAGAATGTGTTAAGGCAGGCTGAAATCTGTTAATCGGGTTGTAATTGGCCAATTTAGTAAGTAAGTAGATAAAGTTCCAGTGGCTTTAAATCCACAACCTTCTGAGGCATAGAAAATTCTAACATTTTTCTACAATTTCTTTAATAACAACAACAATAACAACAACAACAAATAAAACTTCTAATGAAATTTCGACAATTCATGAGAACGTGTTATAAAATCTTACAAATAAAGTTCAAACACATAAGAATACATGTTCGAAATGAAAATAAAAAACCTCAAAAAATCTCATGATGTTACACGTAGAAATAAAAAAAACTCCCACAAGTTTTCTTCATTTGTTGTTGCATTAAATCCATTCATTAATTCATCCATTCATTAAAAGAAACCAAGTCTTTGGAATGAATTTGATCAAGTAACAATTCATAATTATTCTGTGATGAAGAGCAGAAACCCTGTGGAGAGGTGAAAAAGTGTTTGTAGTCTTGAGATTCGCATGTCATAATATGCACAGTGTAACGAATACGATACGTTAATACATTTAGATAATGGCACGATTTACAAGATAAACCGTTATGTACGATTTTTATCTTATCGTGTCAGCTAGACATTAAAGCCACAAAAATGTAGAGAGAGAGAGAGAGAGGTGGAAAAAAATTAAAAATCTTTGACTATATTTTCCTGGCTTTTTATTTATTTTGCTGTTGTTGTTGTTGTTGTTTTTCTTTTCCTCTCTGTATAATTTAATGTAATGATGAGTAATGGAAAAGTTGTAATAGGACAGATATTTGAAAGGCACACCACGTTACACCATTTCCAAACTGAACAACAACTTTATTGGATACAACACTTGTGAAACTGTGGCTTATAATATGAACGTTTTTATAAGTTATATGAGTAGCATGTGAACGGTACAGGTTCTTCTGGGTTGCAGGTTCTTCTCTTCAGAAATTAATGTTAAGAAAGCTTGACTTGGCTGCCTTATAGTCCACATAGAAAAATTTTCTGGCTAGAATTTGTATCCAATGGAATGCATTCCAGGCCATCAGAATAGGAACTTCTGGAAATGGTGCAGTGGTGCACATTAAGTTTAAGGCACTTACAACAAACTTTCGTTGTACTTTTCGTCTTCGGCCTTCTTTTTTTAAATGAAAAATGCTTGGCATGAAAAAATGTTTGTGTTTTTTTTTAGTTGCCATCCTTATTGTTAAGAAACTTAAGAAATTAATAATTAATTTCCTTCTTTTTGATAAAAAATATACAAAAAGAAACAGCAAAACAGAAAGAAATTTATAAAAATAAATTGAGAAAATTTTTCAAATCAAAGTTGCCCTAGAGTTTCTTTAGACGTTTGTTCATAATCAAGCAATTGCATTGCATTGCAGCATAATGAAGTGAAGAGAAGAACAGAAGTATTTTATGGATGTAATTACGAATTTGCAATTAAAATAAAAAATACTTTTCATTTGTATCTTTTACCTTAATAAGGATGTTCTAGTTACTCACCCACATACAAACGCACGCACATACAACATACATATGTACGTTTGTATATGCACACATATTCAGAGAAAATATTGTTTAAATGTGTGGTGTCTGCCTGTGCTAAGTAATTGCTGTTCTACACAGCTTAACGGTTGTACGAATTTTAATGAGAGTTGTACTCGACATCATGCGTGTTTTTCTATTTATTCATTAAAGTAATGAATGCTCTGAAGTAATAATCACCTTTTGAAAGAAGATTTTAATTGCATACGAGTCATTACACAGTGCGACTAACGTCATACTGATCTACATAGAAGGAATTCGGAAATGTAAAACAATATCAAACTGGGACTACAAGACAAGATTAAAAATTAAATTTTTCACATTAATGGCGGACAATGGATAGGCATCTCTAACCATTTCTGGATATTGAAATAATAACGTTTTAAGAAAATTTTTCTAAGACCCAGAGATACTAGTGGTCGGCAAAGTGAAATTGACTGCCTTTAGACACAAAATAATGGCATATATCTGTCCTCTCTAACTCAGGCTGAATATTCTGTGTAGGATATAAGGAAATAAGGAAACTGCCTTTATAAAATGATAGTTTTACACGTTCAACGGTTGTTATTATGCCTTATTCTTGAATATATCTCAGGCAAGTATTTCATTTCTGCAGTATACCATGAAATTTTTTTATTGCAATTCATATTTCGGATCTCTGTCACAATATTCACGTATAGTTTTAATGTGGTAAAGACTAACGATTCGAATTTTCGTTTTTTACTTTGTGTTCCAGTTGAGAATCTACGCCTGGATCTGGCAGCATCTGTTACACAATCTTGTCTTCAACGTAAGGAATTTGCATAGCCTTGCTGATAGTTATGCTGTGGTTAGGTCGTTGAACGCTTTGACCGTAGATAGAATGGCTAGATGGTAAGCAATCCCAGGCTTACGCAGTTAAACGCTTTGAACATAGACAGTAAAAAATATTTGCAAATGCATTCGATTTGTAGGAGCTAGGTTAGGTTCGGTTAGGTTAGAGGACGTGTACTTGTCAATTAGGACAAGTACAGTACCCGGAGGTCGAATTGACCCATTGTACAACGTCATAGTTTCTCACACCACTTATGTTGTGTGTGTTAATTTTATACATGAGTGGTGGGACCTACAGTTTAAAGTCGACTCCGAACGACAGATTTTTATTTATTGAGAAACTTTTCATGGCAATTTTTATTTACTCTCAGAATTTTTGCAGGAAATCTACTGAGAGGAAGTCGCCGAAAAAATATTTTTTGTGTTTTGTCTTTGATGCCTGGCCTGGGGCTCGAACCCAGGCTTTTGCGTCTAATAAGCCAACACACTATTTTGTAGGAGCTAGGTGGCGAGCAAACCCAGGGCACATGCAATGGCACAATTAGGATAAGAAATAGAAAATTATGTAACATATGCTTTAACATCCTTTCAAGGTATCTTGCCATTGTTTGCATCACTATTGCAGCTTGGGGTGCTAAACAGATTTTCTTATTCATGCTTTATTAACCAAATTTCTTGTCTTAAAAAAGAAAATTCTTAAAACTCTTTCACCCAATTTTTGTCAATAACAGTTATTAAACTTGTTTTTATATATGTATGTGGAATGCCTCATATATTGTTGTTTTTGTTTCATATATAAAATAAAATTTACTAAAAAATACCTACGATAGCTTGCTTATAAATTTATAATCTTTCAAGGAATATTTAACAAGAGTTTTTCTTCTTCTTCTTTTTTCTGTTGTTGTTTTTGTTTTTGTTTTTAGTATTGTTGCCTGTATGTGAGTATGTAAATAATTATTATTTATGCAAGATTACTTGTAATTACAGTCTTAAAATATCTTTTTGTTTACACTGTACCCACCCACCTACTCGCTTGCTCACTCTTTGACTCACGTATCCATTCACTTGTTACATTATTCACTCACCCTGTCAGATGTATGTTATATGCACATATGTATTGTACTTGCCAGCATACAGATGTATGCATAAATAAGGTATTCAACGTTCAGTTAAATTTAAAATTTTAATATGCATCTACAGATAGAAACATTGCCATAAATACATACACTATAGTCACTGAGAGATACTTTGTACTTGTACACCACCTACATATGTACATACCTGTAAAGATAAAAAAAGATAAGGAAGTGCTTATTTAAGTTGTATTTTATTACAATCTAAAGTTTTATAAACAATTTTGTATCTTATAATTACGTGTTTAAGCAAAAATTACTTTCTCAATTAAACTCACAGAAACGGTTTTTAACGCATTTGTTTAAGAGCACCAATCAGAGTTTCTTTGTAAAAAAAAAACAAAATTGTATGACAAGTATGCAGTAATATGAGGACATACATAATTGGATTACAACCCAGTTTCTCACACCACTTATGTTGTGTGTGTTAAATTTTATACATGAGTGGCGGGATTTACAGTTTAAAGTCGACTCCGAACGACAGATTTTTTTTTGAGAAACTTTTCATGGCAATTTTTAATTACTCTCAGAGTTTTTGTCAGAAATCTGCTGAGAGGAAGTCGCCGAAGAAATATTTTTTCATATTTCGTTTAGTTGGAGATGTCTGACCTATGGTTTGAACCGAGCCCTCGTTTTAGTTTAATAAGCCAACACACTACCTACTCGACTACAATGACTTCAGGCAAATGAGATCAGGTTATATGAGAACATTGGTTAAAAATGTTTGAAACCTAGTGAGGAGGCTTAAGGCATGTTTTGTTACTTAACTCTGGTGTTTGCAAGAATTCTTCTACTTAGGTCCCAAAGCGCCAGACAATGACAGAGAAGATTTTCTGGGGTCTCCTCCTCTTATTCCCAGTCTCCTAACGCGAGCACCCAAAGGCCAGTGTCCGGATATCACTGCTATTAGGATCCTTAGCTGGAATCTTGTTAGGTTCAATGCAAATTCTGTTCTGCATATTTCCATGTCGTACCAAATCTGTATGGTGTTCTACAAGTGCGTTCATTATCCCTTTTTATCTTTGCCAATGAATGGAGTTTTTGTTACACAATTTCTTTGCCTCTCTGTAGAGGAGTGCCTACCTCATCTAAGAATTCATTTGAATTTTCCGTGGTGCCAGCTTTACCATGTGCGACAGCCTTGTTGTTACTTTCGATGTCTTTGTGTTCAGGAACCCAGACGAATGTAACCGTTGAATGTCTTGCTATCTCCTCCAGAGATACCCGACGCTCTTAGACAATTTTCGATGTAGCTGGCGTACACATTTTCTAGGAGTCTAATCTAGTCAGTCGCTAAATATGAGTATACGATACACCCTGATACCGAATTCACTCACTTGGCAATAATTTTAATGGCTATCTTTCAGCCTGTAAAATACTACGGTGATATGATAGTGATAGGGACGTTCTAATGTTCAGTTGCTCTGAAAACATTCCATGAATGTAAATATTAAGAGTCCATTCCGTGTGAAAACAACAAGTCGTCAATTACGCAATGCACTAAAACGGATGTCTCTTACTGTTTATGTTGTTAGAAATGATTTGCACTCAAGCATAAGTGTTAAATATTTATGTCAGTTGTATACAGATACATACATACATTTCAAGTATTATAACGTATGCACTATATGTACATACATACGTATTGTGTATGTAGAAATGAATATCCTTTCAGGATAATTACTTATTTGGAGCAGAGCATAAGTAGTAATTAAAATTTTCATTTCAAAATGCAATTGAAATATCAAAAAGCATAAGTTGTTGTTGTTGTTGTTGCAATATGTAATTAAAATATTAATTAAGGAATAAAAATATTGCATGGAAAGACTTTATGATTCAATGATTCAATTCAGTGTTAATATGCATGGAATACTTGAAAATTCCATTCATAAAGTGGATATTAAATGCTTTGCCTGCTAAATATTGTATAAACTAGGCAGAGTTAAATCAAATTCATTAATATTTTTAATAGAAAGCTACAGAGTTATTTACCAAGGGGTGGCAAATGGGCATATAATGGGCACGCCATTTGGCCAAAGAAAATCGGTTAATCTTCATTTATTTTTAATTGAAAGCCTATTTGCTTGCTGAATGGTATTCCTTGCTATGGTTTCCTGGTGGTTTTTTGATTATTTGCTTTTATTTCCCTTTTTTAATAAAGAAAAACTCCTGACATTTAACATATCCTGGCATTGATTTCTTAAAGCCGAAAGAGAAGTGAAAGCCAAATGAAGCATACGATTCATTAATAATAATTTCATTAATTTATTCATCTCGTCGTAATTCATTCCTTCATTCATTTATTCGCCTTTCCTTGATTAATTTATATTCTTTATTGTTTTTGTGTGTTTTTTATTTATTTTTTTTTATTTATTACTTCAAGTATAATGAAATCCCATTAATTTGGAAAAATTATGACAGTGATTAAGACCGACAAGACAAGATGTTGGTAATAAACTGATAAACTGGTGACTTATTTCTGCTTATAAACGCTTATTTACCAACATCTGCGTTCCATGCTGGGCGGCAAAAGAAATACAAAAAAGGCAACAAAACTGAAAATATTTTTCTTCTCCATCCCTTTTTTTCTTTCTTTCCCTTCGGTTTTGATTTCTTTTTATACCGGCAGCAATAAAATCATTTAACGCCGGTTTGCATATCAATTTTATGTGACAGGAAAATTCCATTCCATAGTGATATGATTTTTATTTGCCTGCAGTTTTTTTTGTTGTTTTTGTTTTACATTTAGCCTTTAGAGATTTTTCAATTGTTGGCCATAATAGATTGGTTAAATGCCATACAATATTGGAAATGCTTACAATTGTTTGGACGCCATCAACGATTAAATGAAGTTTCAGTTCAGATGCTTCGATTGCCTTATTTAAACAGGGTATATTTCTTTTATTCCGCAGACTAAATCTTAGTAGCAGCAGTAGGGTACGTACAATACTACTAGACTCCTCTAGAATGATACGGATAGGAAAGGTATTGATTGTGTTATTTCCTTAAGTTGTACGACCATGCATCGCACTTTTGCGGTTTCCATAGGCCACTGTCCTATTGGAAGGTATACCGCTAAACTTGACATTCTCTAAAAAGTTTTCTATAGGGGTTTGAATAGCAAGAAGTAACTATATGTCACCTTACGTGGCAGTGCTAGACTATCATTATCTGTCAACTGAATTCTCCAAAAAAAGGGATTGGGAATACCAAGACTATTACAAGATAATCCTAACCCGGTAAGAGGATTATGGAGGCAGATAGAAGTGGCTGATAATCCAAGTGTATGTGAGAAATTAGATCGTAATTCGGTGTGAAGGCTTGTAATGATCAACTAAGCAAGTAACCTAGCACTGTGGCTTTTAATAGCAATTTTGGTAGAATGAATTGAAGTTTCTTTACATTTTTTAATCAGCGAGATCCTATTAAACCAGTTCTGTGCATCTATACATTAATTTTTTAATACATATTTTGCTCCCACAGTAGATTTTTCTCATCTATTTTAAAGCCTATTTCCTGGTACTCATTTTCATAAACAAATTTGTTCGTAGTATTCAACTAGTAGTCAGCATTTTATTTTTTATTTCAATAACCCAATGGCGTAAAGTAAAAAAAGGCTTAAAGCAAGCATTTAAGCAAACATAATGGAGAAGAAAAAATTATTAAAAAAAGTTCAGTGTTACGATACATACAAGTTGAAAAAATATTTGCAGTGGAAAAAGAAAAAACGCCATGCAAACAAATGAAAAAAAGGATTTAAATTGTTCCAGGAAATATCTTCTACCACCATTATGCATTCGATTGTTTTATTTTTTTTATAGTCTTCTACCGGCTATACCTCGACATGCGTTCAGTTTGTGTTGGAGTTTTTTTTTTCCAGTAAATGGGAATTTCATTGACATAAAGGTCCAATGATTTCTGATTCTATGAATTCCCATTTTGTTTAAAATTTTATTAAAAAAAACTCTCTAAAAAATTATTCCTTTTTTGTTAAATCATTTCCATAGAATGCTTCCGAAACGCTGCTTCAGTTGTTTGCCATAAAACACTGAAATGTAGAATTTAATTAAAATAAATGACACAATTAAACTAAAAAAACTAGAATATAATGAAAGTTCTTTTTTTTACTAAAATATTTCCCCTCCTTTATTTACAGAATTCTTCAAAAAGCTTTTTTAAAACAAAACAAAAATAATTTATGCATCCTTCTACTCTAAGGATACATTAAAATAGCAGAGATGATAACAAGCAGCACATACGCTGGGATGATTTTACACAGGCCTTGAGTTTTAATTTTGATTTTTAAGGCCTTTTACCGTAACATAAAAAATGGCGTGATTTACAACAGACAACTTGGCTTTTACACATGGTTTAGGTCCTCAATAACTTACCATACATATATGGCAAATGCTATGGTTAACAGAAGTGTGATTGTATATGTTCCATCGATTTTAGCATGCAAGAAATTATTCTTGCGGTTCAGATGTGGTGATTTTAGTACAGTCGGTCAGCTAAAATAGTTTAAAGATGACGAATGGGTGGCATTACTTCATGAAGATTATTATCAAATAAAGTCAAGCTCAACTATTCTGAAAGTAGTGATTGGAAAATTTTGCATCATATACCTTCGAGTCCTTACTTTGAGTTTTCTAACTGACGTTGAAAACTAATGATAATGCACTTTACCTCAGAAAGCCATGGGTACCTAGGATTTCTCTGAGAAATTTCGAATCATTCAGAGGTAACCCTTATGTGGGTGCTGGCCAGGACCGGTACGGAGCCCCTAATCTCCGATATGTTCCAAGGCATTCAGATTCCAATTGTCTCAGTTAAATGGGCACCAGCGATTCTTACTTGTCAGAATCTTTGTCGACAGACTGGAATTCCGACAAATGACTTCTGCAGGAGATATGGGACTGAGAAGGAGGAAAATTTTGTCTTTCACCACATATGTCAGTACACATACATTACATACATAATTAGTCATTACAACACTTCAGTCAGGATTACGACCTTGCTTCTCACGCCACTTATGTCGAGAGTTTTTGCCAGAAATCTGCTGAGAGGAAGTCGCCGAAGAAATATTTTTTTTCATATTTCCGTTTTTATGTCTGACCTGAGGTTTGAACCGTAGCCTCACGCCTAATAAGCCAACACACTACCTACTAGACTATGGCGACATATGTCAGTATCCTACCATAAAGAGACGAAGGTTTTTGACTTTTCATTTTCTGACGTCTTCGACCGAGATCTCTAATAAAAAAATTGTCGCAATGGCTTTATTTGTTTTGGATTCGATATGGTTTCCTTTAAGAAATGTTTGATACATAGTTAAAATTAATTGTGATATCACAATGGGCCTAAATGCAGGGACCTCTTGCTTTTCCGCCATACCTAACCTAACCTAACCTAATGCTGCCTTTGAATAAATTTACAACGTATTGCCGAAACACTTCTGAACAAATCTCTAAAATGCGAAATCGTAGGCCTTGAGATTTTTTAAAGGTACTTAGCTTTACTTTTGTTTTTCTACACTTTTTTTTTGGGGGCAAATTTTTTCGCAGATTTTTTCCATAAAAAAACTTTTTTTTTGTCTCATTCCGTTTTCATGCATAAAATATTAGAAAAAAAGCACAAACAATTCTGAGATATTTGACGTGCGCTTTTTTAAAAGCCTATTTAACACATTTTAAAACGCCTATTCAAAAATGTTCATGACAAATATTAGTTAAAATTAGGAACTTATTATGATCTACCCACGTACATATATTTATGCCATAATATGAGTAGTTGTCATAGACTACTACTGCTAGTGGCAGTAGTAGTAGTAGTGGTAGTAGTAGGGGGTATTGTACTCTCGAGTCTTACTTGGTTGGATATGATTTTTCATTTGCATTTCTATTTTTTTTATTTTCATTTTTTATTGTTGTTGTTGTTATTGTTGCTGTTGTTGTTGAATATTTGCATATTATTCAACAATCTACTTGCAAAACTGAACTGAACTGGAGATCAACTTTCTTTCTTTCTTTCCTTCAGTCATGCAATAACTGAAAAGGGGGTATAAAACTTCCGTACATACCAACGTATGTATGTAGACTGTACATATGTAGACGTATAGGTAAATTCAATCTATAAATATGTAAATATAAGATACTCGTACTTGTACTCATACTCATACTGATGCTCATATGGGCGTTTTATGAAATTGAAAGGGGAATGGATATGACATGCAATACGTACTTGTAGCGGTATCGCATCGCATTGCATCGCATCTTAATGTATCGTATCACATCGTATGAGTATTTCATCCAATCCAAAATGGTATGCATATTTAAGAGCGGGCTAACAAGGATGTCTAAGAAATAGCAGAGAATGCTTTCCTACTTAGAAAATATATGCATGCACGAGTATATTTCAAATATGCCAGTCATTTAGCAAAAGGTTAAGAATTATTTTAGCACTGTTAAGTTCCATTTGAACTTACATTCATAAGTAGTTTAATGCCATCAGAAATCAAATTTGTCGTTGTGCCTTTAAAGCAACAAATTAAGTTTCATAAGAATTGTTTTCTTTTTTTTTTGTTTTTGCTTTTGTTTTTGTCTTTTGTAGCCTTAAAAAGCATTTTACATGACTGCACTTTTTTTTCGTTTTTTTTGCTGTTTTGTAAGGCATTTGCATATGATAAAAGGTTGCACAGAGTCATTGTACGAGTAGTGCCTGCAATAGTGGTTCAAGGTGGAAACACTTTAGAAGCGTTCAAGAGATTTTTGCTTAAGAGTGCAGCAGCCTTCATATTTTAGGCATGAATTTTTATTTTTATTTTTAATTCTTTTTTTCCTTCCTTTTTTTGGTTTGAATACATTAAACTCAAGCCAATTTACAAAAGATTTTTAAACAACAAAAGCAATTTTATTTAAATAAAAATTTTTTTTTTTTAATTTTCTAAGGTTTACGAGTGATGTTTACAATACCTTTATATTTTTTAATTTAAATAAATTCGTAACTCTTAGAAAATGTCACAGGTTTTTCCATTTCGCAGAGCATTTTGATTGCTCGTATAAAAAAGTTAGCTTCGTCGACTATAACTCCGATCACAAGGTTCACCCGACCCCGACCGTAACAAAAACAGTTTTGGAATCCTTGATCCAATAGCTATCCAGCCAATTAGATCAGAAAAACGCACCTGTTTTAATTTTTATCGAATTTTGCCCAATTTATGGAGGGTATATTTGGTAAAAATACTTAATTTTTCAATTTTATTATCTCCAATAAGCAAATTGTTATTTTCATAAATTTTTGTTCTTTTTTATAAAATTTAAAGGTTTAGCTTCATCTTCCCTTAATTTTTTCTCCAATTTCTCACTATTTTTGCAATTTTAAATCGATTTTCTTTCCTCCCTTATCAAAATTTTTCAATTATGTTAACTTAACAGTGTCTGTTAACATAACATTTACTGTAAAAAAATAATATAATTTTCGTAGGTAACTTCACACACATATGCTATTCTATAACTGCCTATAACTTATAAGAAACCTTTCGCATTGCTCTTAAGGACTGACGTGTGTTTCTTAACCACGAGTCTCCAGAACGTCATTTGCAGGAGATATTTTTTCATAGAAAAAGAGGAGACCATACAGCATTTTATAGGCTACTATATACCAGTAAAGCAATCTGATGAGGCCTTGGAAAAGGTGTCTGTTTTCATTGCAGATTGGAGTTCGAAAAAGCTGCTGCTTGAACATGGCATTCAGCGTATTCGTTTATATTTTGGGGAATAGACGATTATGGTTCATATTCAAGTTCATGTGCTTCATTATTCAATACAAATCAACGTCTAAGATTTAAATGTTAAATATTAAACGGTATTGAATAAAAAAGAGTCTTTAATTTGGCTTAAATTCTAAGCAATAATTCACCTGCAAACATTATTAAGACTCATTAAAATAGCAGAAATTTCCATGTGATCCTTATTCATTATGATTGGAATCAATTTATTAATATTTGACCTACGTAAATAGGCAACTACGTAACTTACTTGTATTGCATGTAACTTTGTAAGACTACTTAATAGGCCCTTATCATTATGTATGTTCATATATTGAACATAATGTGTTGGTTAATATTGAAATTCCTTTAAACACATGTACATACGTAGGTACATATGTACGTTCTACTAACTGAATAACACTCATTGACTTCCTCTTATCGTTGTCGTTATCGTTATCGTTGTTCAGTTCATAAATTAAATTTCATATTTCAGTGGCATTAGTTACCACATCCTCTCTACCTTCTACACATGCTCATGCAGCAGTCAGGCGTAACAAGACGAGTCGAGTTGAGTTAAGTTGAGTAGAGTAAGTCTTAAACAGTCTCAGTCATAGTCATCTTTAATAATATTTACACCCCAAGTACCAAAGATAAATGAATGTGGTAGAGTCTGTGTATAATACAGTACAGGGTGCAGAGAAAAAAAATTCAATAAGAATTTGCATCTGCTTTGGAAAAATTGCTTTAATTTATAAAGAAGAGAATTTTTATGAGAGGCCAATAAAGTTTTCTAGCATTAGGTTGAATTAACAGTTAAACTTTTTTTATATTTTTTTAACCGCCTTGTGGATGGATATAAATCATTTGAATATTGGCTATATCTTCTGCCATATACAGTATACAAGCTTTTCTTATATTGTTTTATTGCTTATTGTTTTATTGTGTGTGAAGATAAACTCAAATTTAAAAACCAAAGACGAAAAACCACGCTTTTAGTAGCGTCACTTCTTGCCTCTAACAGGGTGAACTTTGCAGAGCGTTGTTAACTGTTTAACAGTGGCAATAAGTAGCTTAGTATTCTACTTTGCAAATTATTGCAGACTATTGCCAGAAAATATAATTCTAATTATGGTCATTATTATTTGTGAACAAAGGTGTTAAAATATAAAGGATCGTTTGTGGGGGTGGAGGACTCACAAAATTTTATTTCAAATATTCCAGCGGTTCGAAAGAGGACCATCTGGACTACCATTTGCACATAGTCTGTATGATGTACTATTTCTTATATGTTCCAAAATGGCCACTGATCTTCTAGAGAATTTTCAAGCAACAAATTGAGCCAATTTTCTCAATACCATATCACTTTTTATGTATGTGACTATGTTGCTGATTATATTAAGAGGCCTTGGAACCTTCCTCTGCATACAGTATGGTACTCTTAGACCTAGAGTATTTCCCAAAATTAGTTCCTAAACAAGTGGGCTTGTTCAGATGGATACTGTTAAATAGCTAACAGTGCCCTGTTAAAGGTAAATTTTGTTCTGTTAAGAGGAAATTTTGCTCTGTTAACGCCAGATGTTTAGCCGCTAACGTTTATGGATTGCGTCTTGGATTTTCAAATTCAAATTTATCTTCAAACACATATGTTTTTCTATCATAAAAAAGTTATCATTGTATATTTTATAAAAATATTCGACAAGTAATGGAACAAATGTACGCATTGTTCGAAATGTGTTTGCTGGGGCTTGAACCTTGTCCTTGCGTCTAATAAATCAACATACTACCTAGTAGATGACGGCGACTTCATTTGCACATCGCTAATATAAAAGATAGTGACGTGTCAGCTGTAAGGCCATGTAGCATTTGACAATTGAAAATCATTCTCCAGAGAAATTATATTTTCTGAGTTTAAAGACCATTGAAGTAAATACTCGGCATATAGAATAATAAGACCCACAAAAATTCCGCTGACACTCCAAACTGGCATACCGTATTTTAATTTCTTTTTTCCTTTAATAATCTCGTTTAATTTAATTCACATGAAGTTCCTGGGAGAACAGCTTTTTTATTACACCTATACTATCATATAAACATGTATGCATGCATACATATGGTTGTGTGTGTTGTAAATTCTCTCACTTTTTTCTTATTTTCCGGTTTGCACCTTTTTGAAAAAAATAAAAATTTCTTTTTTTCTCTTCGTAATAATCTTTTATTGTGAAAGAGAGGAGTATGTGGGAGTGTGTGTGTGTGTATGGTGTTCGTGCACAAATATTTATTTGAACTTGTTTACTTTTTATTCTGGTTTTTTTCTTCTTCTTTTATTGTTGCTCTTGTTGTTATTGTAACTACATGTTGAATCATTCTACATTTTCTTTAAATCTCTCTCTCTCACACACACACTAACGGCTTTGTTATATTATGGCTGACTGTTGATGTTTGCCTGCGAATATTTCTTTGTGTTAGTGTGCGTGTGTGTGTATGTGTGTATGAGCATGTTTTGATATAATCATATACTATTTATTTTAGTTTGTAGACATTTTTTTACTCTCCCTCTCTCTCTCTCTCTCATTTCTTTCATTGTATTTTATTGTTATGATTGAGAAATTATGATTATTGCTTCAATCCATTTACATTTTATTGTTATTGCATGTTGTATGTGTGTGTGTGTGTGTTTGAGGATTTAAATCATAATGTTAAGTAGAGTGCTATACTCGTACAAGAGGAAATAAAATGCATATTTTAAAAGGAAATATGATTTGAAATAAAAATATTTTATTTTCATAGAATCAAAAATAACATCACATGGTATTTTAAAATTCGTAGTAAAAATACTAAAAACTATCAGGTATAAAATATATTTATTTTTAATATTCTCTCTCTCGGTACGCTTTCAATTCATTAGTTTAACTCAATTAAAATTTATCACAAAAACAATTTTTTGTTAAATGTATTCTCTCTCCCCTGAAAGTGTCAGAAAAGCATTTCAATAAATACAATTATTTTAATAGTAAAGCCACACCAGTATGGGGATTCAATACTTGGTTAAAATCCATTTTTTTGTTTTCGTTAATATGACATATAATGTGAAAATTTTCTGTGTCTGACATTTATCGCATGATGGTAAATTATAATTGAAAAATCCATTTAAAAGTATCATAAATGGAGGGACAAAAAAAACTGCAACCATAAACCATTGAAATAAAATATTTTATAAAATAAAAAATAACGAAATAAATTATTTAAAGGACTTAATACATGACGATTTAATTCAATGAAAACAAAAAGTAAACGTTTGATAATTTCTTGATTTGAAATATTTTCTTGTTTTGACTTTACAACTTCATAAACCTACGCTAATAGTTTTAGTTTTCGGTTCATTATTGTTGTAAATGTCTTTTTTTTTACTTTTCTTAGTTGAGTTTTCGATTTCCTTATTTCGTGTTGAAAAAAAACATAAAATTGTGGCAATTGGTTTACAAGTTTCGAAAGTGTAAAAAGCATTTGCATGTCATTCGAATATAATCTTTTTTTTATTCGTGTTATTATCTCTTTATAGTTTTCTTTAATTTTTTTGTTTCTCTTTTAGTTTACAAGTAATAACCACTTTTATGGCAAAAATCATGTTACCGTGACAGCAAAACAATTGGGTTTCAGTTGTAATTCATTGTAAACCCAGGATGGAAAAGTCTAGACGTAAACCAGACATAAACTATACGTAGTATAGATTCCGTAGATGGGTCTTGGCGCATGGAAAGTGTTAAATCTTTTAAAATGTTTTTCTTCATTTCGCATGGCCGTATTATCCCCTGCTGCCCATTTGCGGTTCATCATGAAAAATTATTTCATCAGAATAGACTGCTCCTGCGTGTTGTTTTGCTTCCACTAAGAGTTTGATATGTAAAGGCTATCTTTCTATTACCAACTTTCTGAAGAAATACTGCCCTTGGAGCTATTACCGCGTTATTATTTTCACATCTTTACATGAGCAGTAGTTACCTGCTAATCTGATTAGATACTCAGATGTATTTAACTACCTCAACAAAGTAGGCTTTTTTAACACATTTCAAATCAAATTGAATTAAAAATAAAAGTGATGAGGATTGTACATAATGTACAAAAAAATTATGTTTTTTTTATACGATACTTTAACGTTTTTTTCCATTTAAATGGAAGAAAATAAAAATAAATTTTAAAATTGAAATGATAAAAGAAAATATTTTCTTTTAATATGAACGTAGGCTCCAGCATCCTTATCTCTACCACTCACTGGGCCACAATACAAATATTTTTGTTTTATTTTATATTCAAAGTCGTAAAAGGATAAAAATTGGTTCTCAAGAAAAAAAAACCAGTTCTTTTATTGTAAACATCAGGTGCGTATGACATTTGTCATGTATTTATTTGCCAATCAGTCATTTCGAGGGGAAAATACTGATTGACATGCCAATGTCAGTCTTGCTGTAACCTGCCTTGGCGATATGGCGGTAGGTAGAGTATTAAAAAAACAGAGTCTTAAAAGAATGGATTCTTTGTCGTATAAAAGTTTGATAAAATTGTGGTCAGAAGGTTGATTGCTTTATATAAAAATCGTTAAAAAAAACCATAATTACGAGATTCTTTCCCTTGTGAAGATTTTGTGCTTCTATTCTTTTAGATTCCATTTTTATTTAACTACTAAACGAAAAAAAAATCAGTTTAAAACACCTGAAAGTATGCAACGAAAATTGTATGTCATACACACACACAGTTTCACGTTAAGATGTTTACCTTTTGTTATCGTGTTTACTATGGAAGTCACATTTTTCCTGTAAACCCATACAGACACGTATCCTTTTGTTTAACTGCGTGTGTGTTTGTGTTTGGCAGAGAGAGACAGAGAGAGAGAGAGGGAGAGAGAGTATAAACTTGTTATGTTATAAAATGAAAATCATGTTTTGACAAGCAATCGTATTTGTAGTTGCTGTAAATCATTTATTTCTCCAAACAACAAAAAATTCAAAAGTTGTGATCCCAATACCAATACCAAAACAATTGCCGTTCCCTTGACTTAATCTTCTGATTTGCCTGGGTTAAGCTTACAGCAGAGGGTATGTGCGTATGTGTTTGGCATTTATTTTACCAATTTTGCGGCAGAAAGCAGGTGGTTCAGTGGCAGCAGTCATCGTTTAAATAACAAATTTATTAAGAAACGATATTTCTGATGAACTCTGTTGGCTGCCAAAGTTGAATGCTTAACTCTCTGAATGCTCTGATAGCAGAGACGAGCATAAAGAGGCTGAATCAGTGAATGAGTGGTGGAAAATATTTCACTTTTTAAGTTGAAATTTAATAACCTTTTTAATTAAATATTATATTGTGGGTTTCATTTTCATTTTAATTCCCATTCTTTTTATAGATTTTAAAATTATTGTTTAGTTTTGTTTTTGATTTAATTTATGGTTTTTCGAAAAATTCCAAAAACAAGAAAATAATTAAAATGTCAAGCAAATTCAATTACTTTACTCAAGACCTCAAACACAATAACTCTTGTAGTTGTGGTTTTCGAAGGGAGAAGTAGGAATTGTTTAAAATGTCAATTGTTTGGAATCAATCTTTCGTTTTATTGTCTCTTAAGGCTTCATTTAATTTGAATGTTTAGGGCTTAAAGGCTTCCAAAAGATTTTCTTAAATTTTGTATTTATAAGACGATTACTTGCTATTGAATAGCACATGGGCCAGAGCTATTCAATTGCATTCAAGTGTAATTGAAAATGTTGTTAAGACTTTGTAAATGAATTTATGTTACATGGCCGTTTAACATAACACCCAAACAATTATTGAAGACTTACGAGTATTGTTTCCCAAATAGAGAGTGTTTCGTGCTTTAAAGGTTTACAATTTTGCAATTAAATATTTGATTTTAGGAGAACTTTAATATTGTAGCATTAAAGTTTGAATATGGTTATGTTTACTTTGAAAATTTCAATAAAAGTAAGTCGTTAAACACAACCAAGGGCTAATCAAGACATTTAAAGCAAAATAAATGAGACTTCAATCTCAAAACTATCATTCGGAATCGATGCTAAGCTGTTCGTCTCGTCGCTCGTTGTGTGAGAACCTAGATCGCAATCCTGATGAACAAATGTGTATGCTTTCAAAACATCATTTGTTTTTTGTAAAAATTTTAAATAATCCTTAAAGAAAAATAATAAACCATGAAAATTATATATAAACCTTTGGCAGTCTATCCTTTCGACGAACGTTCCTTACAGTTATCACAGCTTTAATCTATGTTTGCGGAGACCAAATCTCTTGCTAAAAATTATCACAAAAAAATGTATTTCCGACTGTAAAATATCATTGAAAATGTGAAATTTTTTTTTAAATTTCTTTGTCTCATTGAACAAGGCAGCATAACAGTACAAGATAAATGGCTGAGAATAGATAATAAACCCCGCTGTGACACAGTAACTGATACGTTATGATAATATTGGATAATGTGATGATAGGTTTATGTGCGTGTGTATGTCTATCACTCGCCTTTTATTTGTTTAGGTGTGAGTAGTAAGTGATGCGATTTAAATTTTGAGACAATAAATGACAGCCATTTTATGGCACATACATACATATGTACGTACATTAGAATACAATACAACGGAGGTGATAAAACGAAAGAAAAGAAACACACACACTCTTTAGTATTATAAATAGAAAGGGGGAGGTGTATACATATATATATA
The DNA here is from genome assembly GCA_936449025.2 of Sarcophaga subvicina. Taxonomy (NCBI): domain Eukaryota; kingdom Metazoa; phylum Arthropoda; class Insecta; order Diptera; family Sarcophagidae; genus Sarcophaga; species Sarcophaga subvicina. Next base: position 2,601,707 of record OW388084.2, read on the forward strand.
GAGTGAGAGAGAGTGTGGTAGAGCAGTATACAACAATAAGTGATATTTATAGACAACATCAAAATTTTTCATTATTTTTATCATCATCATCATCGTAAAAATTGATGATGGCTATCATTACTTACACATACACAATCTCGGCAAAGTCAGAAAACGTCAACGCTGACATACACAATGTGAAAATCACTGTCTGTGATATACAAAAAAAAAAGAAAAAACTACAGCAGCAGACAGTGTGAAAGATTTTGACATATTTTACGTCTCTCTACCTTATATTGTCAGAGGAATGATATAAAGATGTCTACCGATAACTGTATGTGACATTTTTTCTTTTTTTGTCTGCTGCCAATCACCACCTCAGCTCATTATTTTCCAACAACATCGCGTTCATCATCATGGGTTGCAAGAAAGTGCCCGTTTGTTTTCAAGTTTATATCATGTATTTACAGTTACTGTATGTATACACACATACATACATACACATACATGTGCATTAGCATTTGAATATGTACGAATATATTGTTTGTTGTTACAAAAACAATTAATTTGCATTATGGCTGGGCGTAGTGAGTAATGCTAATGTCTGTGACATTGAAAAATACTCGTGCTGGTATTAAAACTCCAAATAAAAGTGGAGTGTTTCCAATCGTTTTGTCACCTTTGTAGGTGCCATTAGTAATTAACGACGATATGTAAAAGTTATCCCGCAGAATATAGATTTTCAAGGTAAATATTTCGCAAAAAATAAATGCTATCAGGCCATAGCAATGTGTTTTAACTCCTTTTTAAAAACAAACTTAATTTTTCCTTTCAATTGTATCCCTTACTCTGGCCATCATTTTGGTTAAATCTTTCTAATCTTATTATATTTTGATCCTTACGAGATAATTGGGCATGACTCAACTCTACGTATCACCCAAGCGACCTAAGCGTGCTAGTAAGCATATTCATGCTGCACTTCGCCGTACGTGTACATCTTAACCGTATTGCAGTGGTGGAAAATGATGAATGTAGGGCATGCAGCGAAAACGATGAAGCAATTCTTGTGCCAAGACTCTGCTTTCGTAAGCTCGAGGTTTCAATATTTCGTTGATAACAAGATACGAAATAAATTTAAATGTCTCACTATTTTACTCAGCATATAATAATAATAATAAAAGTCGCCGTGCTATACAAGGCAGTGTGTTGGCTTATGAAACGTAAGGTTCAAACCCCAGGCCAGACATCAAAACGAAATATGAAAAAATATTTCCTCGGCGACTTCCTCTCAGCAGATTTCTGGCAAAAGCTCTGAGAGCGAATAAAATTGCCATGAAAAGTTTCTCAAACAAAATCTATCATTCAGAATCGACTTCAAACTCCCTCCACTCATATATAAAATTAACACACACAACATAAGTGGTATGAGAATCTAATCCTGGTAATGGCCAATTATGTATATTATGTATAACAATAATTTTTTTCATACATAGGTTTGCATATGTCATAAATTTGTTTATTCAACGTGGGTGTCAAACATTGTTTCGCTTATACAATAGCATTTAATTGGCATGCCATTGATATTTTTTCGCATTAAAATGTTATTTTTTTTTCTGTTTTGTTTTTTTATTGCATATACCGGGTAAATTTTAATTGAAACTTTATTGTTGAACATATAAAAAGCAACACACCAATATGTGTTCATAATCATTTGAATTTGCATTTTAATTCACTTTGTTTCAAAGTTCATTGTACTTTAATATTTCTTTTGTTGTTTTTTTTTAATAATTTTTGTTGAAGCGTTGCTGCCAATCATCATTAACTAAAAACGAATTTTATTTGATTTCCAAATTTTGAACTTGAACTTGATGGTGGGAAGCATGTACTATTTAATGAACAAAATTTTTCATTAAATCATGTGATTTTCTAAGCTATTGGAGTTTAATTAAATTTCATGATTAATTTTGGTGATTATAATATAATTAAAGAAAGTATTAAAATGCATAAGGGAATATTATTGCTTTGATGGTAGTTGAAAGCAATTTGAAAGAGATTTGTTTTCATTTTTATTTTTATTTTTCAAATTAAAAATAATTATATATTAACGACTAATTATTATAACACTTGGAGTGAGAATAACCATGGAAGCGGTGTTATGCACCACACGAAACAACAGGCTAACATACTATCCTGTAAATTCTCAGAGAACTCGGGATATTATTATGTTGTAGATTAAATAAATAAATAAATAATGGATTTAAAGATTATTATTATGGTAAGCCATACTAACTGCCTTAATTAGTCATCACAACCCTTTAGTCACGATTACAACCTAACTTCTTACACCACTCCTGGCGAAGCCTCCCGTCTAATAAGCCAAAACATTAACTACAAAACTACGGCGACTACTGTAAGACTATAAGCCTTAAGAGTACATAATTCAATGCCAATAAATATTTTTAATTGCTCATAATTATTAAAAGAAATGTAAATATGATTTTTTTAAAAAATTTAAAAATGTTTTAACACGTACAAAAAATTTAAAATTTAAATTACATCAACATTTATGTCAACTTTAATTTTCGTTTATATTTTCGTTAATAATTCGTTTTATACTTTTTTTTTGATAATTTAATTAAACGTTAATAGAAAAGCGAATTTCACTTTCATTTTTACTATAATTATTAATTTTTTTCTTTTATTATTTAAATTTAAAATAAAATTTTTTTTGACACATACATACATACGTATTTGCCATAAGCAAGCACATGCTTATGTTTTTAAATATAAAATTAAAAATGAATTTCTAAAAAGGGCAATTAAATCAATTTTCTAATTTAATTGGTAATAAATTTTTATGCGAAATTGAAAACCAAAGAAAGAAAAAAACACATATTAAATCAATTTTAAAATGTTTTCAATCAAAATGCTTCTTTCCATAGCAATTAAAGTTAATATTGCGATAAAAAAGTGAGCGCATTTAATTATTAACACATTAGCAGCAAATTTAAAATAAAAGCAATAAAAAGAAGTGAATAAAAAAATTTTTAAAAGTGATTTATAAACGGAAATTATAAATATTATTGCCATTGCCATAAAATGTTTACATTTTTTTTAATAAAAATTAAAAATAAAACCAAGCCAATCATAAAATATTCATCAGTATGCAGTTATTAAAGTACATGTTTTTGAATAACATTTTAAATAATATCAGATTAGTCTGGTCTTCAAACAAGAGTGTTAATTATTCAATTTTTCCTTTGCAAAGTTTCTCTGCAGAACAATGTCAGACCCACATATAAATTCGGGATGTGGTGTATACACTCTCTGGGGATCTAAAGGCTACTTTACTCGATATACTCCAATAATGGCAATCTACACATATAAAGGGTGTTTTTATAGAGGTATAGAACTTTAAGTTGCAATAAAACAACGATGGATTATTCGATTGACATGAATTTTATTTATCCGAAAGATAATCTTGTGGCATTACATTTTAAATATGATTTCTGATATATGACCGCCACGGTTGGCGCGGATGTAGTCCAATCTGGACGTCCAATTTTCGATGACTTCTTCCAACATTTGTGGCCGTATATTGGCAATAATACGGCGAATGTTGTCTTCCAAATGGCCAAGCGTTTGTGGCTTTACCGCATAGACCAATGACTTTACATAGCCCCACAGAAAGTAGTCTAGCGGTGTTAAATCACAAGATCTTGGAGGCCAATTCACAGGTCCAAAACGTGAAATTAAGCGGTCACCAAACGTGTCTTTCAATAAATCTATTGTGGCACGAGCTGTGTGACATGTTGCGCCGTCTTGTTGAAACCACATCTCCTGGACATCATGGTTATTCAATTCAGGAATGAAAAAGTTAGTAATCATGGCTATACCGATCGCCATTGACTGTAACGTTCTGGCCACCATCGTTTTTGAAAAAGTACTGACCAATGATTTCACCAGCCCATAAAGCGCACCAAACAGTCAGTTTTTCTGGATGTAACGGTGTTTCTACATACACTTGAGGATTACCTTTACTCCAAATGCGGCAGTTTTGTTTGTTGACGTAGCCATTCAACCAGAAGTGCGCTTCATTGCTTTCATTCGCTTATGAAAATCGGGAACAACGGTAATCTCGTTTTGGGCCCATTCGACGAATCTGCACCTTACTTGATGATCGTTTGGCTTCAAATCTTGCACGATTTGGATTTTGTAAGCACGCAAACCAAGATCCAAGACTCATTCGGGTCTTCATTAATGCTACGCTCTACAGCAGCAATAGCTTCTTCTGTACGCACCGTACAGCGTCTCTGGGGATGCGAGTTATCAGTAAGAGTAAACGTGGTGCGAAAACGTTCCATGGTTAATCGAATTAACTGCTCTGATGGACGATTTTGTCGACGATAAAATGGACGTAGTGCGCGATACGTTTTCCGCACAGAACCATTATTTTCGAAATAAAATTGCACTATTTGCAAGCGTTGTTCAGGCGTGAGTCTATTCATGATAAATTGCCAAACCAAACTGAGAATAAACCACTTGACAGCTGTTAAATCGGTCGCCATCTTGAAAAGTAATGCCAACTTAAAGTTATATACCTCTATAAAAAACACCCTATATATATAATTGGTCTTTACAACCATTCAGTCAGGATTACAGCCTAACTTCTCAAACCACTTATGTTGTGTGTGTTAATTTAAACAGTTTAAAGTCGACTACGAACGATAGATTTTTGAGAAACTTTTCTTTCCAATTTTATTTACTCTCAGAGTTCTTCTCAGAAATCTGCTGGGAGGAAGTCACCAAAGAAATATTTTTTCATATTTTCGTTTTGATGTCTGACCTGGCGTTTGAGCCGTGGCCTTACGTCTAATATGCCAACTCACTACCTACTAGACCACGGCGACTTCAATAATGGCAATCCTTATAGTCATTATTTCAGACTGAGTAGTACTATAGTAATCGGCACAATCTTATGTTAAATTGTTTTGAAAAGATTCCACATCAAACTCTATCGTGTGATTTGGATCCGTCAGTAAATACTTGGACGATGTTCTCTAGGAGTACACCTTACATTATCAGAATAAGATAAAAAGATAAGCTATGTTCGAGATTCCATAATTTCGTGTTCTTGTATCGATTGTTGCTTCATCAAATTAATGGAACAATTTGCACATTCTCAATAGCAATGGAAAAAACATAAGAATTCCAGTTTGAATTACTGCATCCTGTAACTTATTTGATCGTTTGCTTACTTCCTCGAATAATTTTCTATGCGAATATTTGAAAAACTGGCTCATGTGTTAGCTCTTTTACGAAACTAGACAACAAATTTCAAAATTTTAGGGTTTTTCTAGGTTGCCTAGTTTCTGAATTATTCTCATAATGAAAAGAATGAAGATTTTTCGTTTGTTTTCTCATTATTAAAAGGCTTTTAATCGGCAAAAGCTTGTAAAACTAATCATACGTAATGGCTTAATTTTATATGATATGAACTGAATTTTTATTTTTAGCTGCTGATTACAATGCATTACAAAAGTTTTATTCGCTTAAATTTGTTTCTTACCAGAAGCGTAAATATAAACAATGATTTCTAAAGAAATTTTATGAATTCATCTGTCATTGTTTTCAACAGATGTTGGATTTTTAAAACTTTTGTGTCTGTTTCGTTTCTTTTAATTCTATTTTTATTGTGAAACATTGAAGGCGATTTTTGAGTCATTCTGTATTGGAAAAACAATATCAAAAGCAAACAAATGTATACTAAGTTGATCAAACAAAAAACTTAAAGCTTTACTTGACTTTTATTTGGTCAAATTTTGTAATAAAATATCAAAAAATGTAATAACAAAATATTCAATTCAATATTGAATATCTAAACTACATATATTCCTAAGGGAACAATTCTATCAGCAAAGAAAACACAAACATGGAATAAATAAAACCGGGCTACAACTTTCTAGTGAGACATGCCAAGAAAACGACACTTAAAGTGCCAATAAAATTTAATATGATTGGTATAGGTGGGGCGGGCATCCATTGAATGTTTTCCCAAATGGTATCTGCAACAGGAGATGCCATCCACACACATTGAGGGGCTTTAGAGAAAAGAGAAAAACAGAAAAAAATACGGAAAAAAAGAAAAGTTCATTGGCTTAGAAATTTTGCAACATAGATTATGGAGACGTTTGGCAAATGCAAATGTAATCCAAGATGAGTAAAAATGTTTACCAACAATCTGTTTGAATGTGTGTATGCAACTCTAGCACAAAACTATTCATTAACACACCTAAATGCTGATAATACTTTAAGTTGTTAAGTGTTAAGTGGTTACAGTGAGGAGTAAAAGTAATTCCGATAAATAATTTTGATATTTTTTTTAATTTTCTCAAGATCTCAAACCACAAAACCACAGGTCTTTTGAAAGAAAATAATGCCTTAATTTTCACTCTACCGACAACCATTTCCATTTAATCACACACACTGTTTGTTAAAGAAAATGCTCTTGCGTTTATTACTTTGTGGTTATTAATCTAGTTTTCAAAGATTCAGGGAAAATAAGCAAAAATATTCAAAACGTTCAATACAACAGCATTTGAAGGTATTTTTTTAACAAGTTATAGTTTCATACATACATACATAATTGGTAATTACAACCCTTCAGTCAGGATTACGACCTAGCTTCTCACACCACTTATGTTGTGTGTGTTAATTTTATACATGAGTGGCGGGACCTACAGTTTAAAGTCGATTCCGAACGACAGATTTTTGAGAAACTTTTCATGGCAATTTTATTTACTCAGAGTTTTTGCCAGAAATCTGCTGAGAGGAAATCGCCGAAAAAATACTTTTTGTATTTTATTTTGATGTCTGGCCTGGGGCTCGAACCCTGGCTTTTCGTCTAATAAGCCAACACACTACCTACTAGACCACGGCGACTTCAAGTTTATAGTTTCATTGTACTTAAACTCCATTTAAATAATACCATAATAATGGTTTATTTAAGAGTATAAATATTTAATTTATAACAATTAAAATATTATTTATTTAGTTGATTTTAAAAGCAGGAAGTATTTTTTATAATGAGATGTATAACAAGGCCATGGAATATATTGAAAATATATTCAAAGTATTAGAGATTCGGGTTTAGTACACTTTAACAACGAGCATACGGTCATAGTCATTCCGCTTGTAATTATTAGACACTTACTTACTGAATTGGTTATTGCAACCCTTCAGTCAGGATTACGTCCTAGCTTCTCACACTCCTTATGTTGTGTGTGTTAATTTTATACGTAAGTGGAGGGACCTTTAGTTTAAAGTCGACCCCGAAAAACAGATTATTTGACAAACTTTTTCACGGCAATTTTATTTACTCAGAGAGTATTTGCCAGAAATTTGTAAGGAGAAATTGCCGAGGAAATATTTTTTATATTTTCGTTTTGATGTCTGACCTGGGGCTTGTACTGTGGTCTCATGTCTAATAAGCGAACACACAACCTATTAGACTACGGCTACTAGATTAGTTATTAACTTTTTTCCAGTATTTTAATTAGCCATGACCTTAAAAATTGCACTCTATATGATAGGATATACAACGGTGGCCTTATAATTAGCACACCCATCTATACCGCGTTTTTCCAGTAACGAACAAAGATAAAATATTTATTTCAAAATGTATTTAAGGAGAATTAAATATTCTATACGGTATACTTAAGCGATTTATAGAATAAAGGGAACTTTAGTAAAAGAAATTAACAATAAATGACACTTTAAATCATAAAACCAAAAAATTCCTTCGATTAAAGATGGACAAAATCATCATTTGGGTTCAAATTTTTTTTAATATTTTGTGCTGACCCTCCTTTGCTTTAATAACCAATTATAAACTACCAGGACGACTTTCAAGAAGTCTCTGAAATCTTGTAACTTGAATGCCATTTCATGCCGCTCGAACCACTTTCCGCAAATCTTAAAGGTTTTTAGTTATTTTGTGTCTCTGGATCGAATCAGAATTAGAAATTGAATTATAATCAGAGCTTTATGCTGGCCATTATATAATATCAACTTCTTACTCGTCATTTAACTACTTTATCCAATCGTGCAGTTCGTTTGACGCCACATATTTTTTACATTATAGTCGAATCGATTGTATTTAGATTCACCTTAAAAACCTTTTCCCCGAATAATGTTTATATTTTAGCGAAAGAGAGACGAGCCGCAAGTACGTATTCTGATACCATAGGTTTCTGTTGCGCTCCTTGCCCACCCAATTCAGTTGGACGCTGATTTATTGAAAATTGAATATATTTTTTTATTAAAAATAAAAGAGAAAACCGTTAAACTTCTTTTATTTATAAGCCGTGTATAACGTTTGTTGAGAATTTTTCTGTTTCAGGAAACCTTTTCCATTTTTTTAATGTTAACCCGTAGTTTGAAGAGAAAAAATTTTCTTTTTTTCCCCTGAATTATTTATTTTGTGGAAATTTATGTTTTTTATTTCATGAAAAAAAAACAAAAAATTAAATAAAAAGAATATGTTTAAAATATGCGCTAAAAAGTGTCTGTGTGTGTATTTATGGATGAATGGATTGCTTTTGTTTATTTACACTTTTTAACGCTTTTTTATAAAGGAAACAAAAAATAAAACTTTTGTGGAAAGAAGAACAACAAATATGACAGCTAAACAAATAAACATTTTTTCTTCTCTTTTATGGTTTGAAAAAGTAAAAAAAAATTCTATTTATAGGTGAGTGACTATTTGCAGTGGCAATATTTATTTTATTTTCTTTTTTTTGTTGTTGTTCGAATGTTTAACATATTTTTGTTCATTGATAAGAAATCAAAAAAAACATTAAATGGTTTTAAAAAAGGTGTATTTACTAATCGGCAATTACATCGATGAATATGAACACTTTAGATACAATGTTGAGGTAGAAGAAATCTCATGCCTTATCGGCATACACCGAAGCCATCGTAAATGTTCTAACCTTATCTCAGATAACACGAACAAAACCAAATATGACGAAGATATATTTTTTTCGGCGACTTCCTCTCTGTAGACTACGGGCAAAAACTCGGAGTATAAATACAAAAATTATTATGAAAAGCTTCTCAATAACCTGTCGTTCGGAGTCGACTTTAAACTGTAAGCCTAGAAGAGAAGCTAAGTCGTAATCCTGACTAAAAGGTTGTAATGACAAATTATGCATGTATGATGTGACATACCTAACAAAATAAAATATCTAGTTTCAAACTAAATATTGAGTTATTCTCAGTTCATGGAGAATATAATATTGGCTAATCGGTGCTGTTATTAATTCTCATTGCGTTTCGAGAATCAATCTCATTGAGTTTCGTTCATCCAGGTACTGTGATGATAAGAATGAATCATCAAAGGAACTTAATTGGAACCTATCTGAAATCAGATGCTGGGCAGGGAACAGTGTTTGTGGACACCAAGCAGCATCCTGAAACTTGCAAAGGCAATAACTTGGAGGAAATAACTTTTTGTACGTTTATACGCGCGCCATCTTCTTCTACGGAGAGCTTGTGGACTTCTACAAAAGTTTATCTTATACCTACATTTCAAAAGAACAATTTGCTACAGCAATAAGGAACATAAGGCAGTCCTGTCTAACGCATTTAAATGCAAGGATAATATCAAAATTATAAGTTCTAGAAAATCATATTTATTCCTTTTTTAATTTTGCAATTTCTTATATATCTTGTCGTATAAAAATATATTCAGTAAATGTATATAGTATGTATGTGCATATGTACATTATAAATATTAGAATACATGTGTTTCATACCTTTTAAAATTTTCTGGATATTTCTTATTGGATTTTTGATATAATTTTAATTAATATTTTCGTTGCACTTAAATACTTCTTTTTTTAATATTTTTCAAAACTTGTTCTTCACTTGTTTTAATTTTTAATAAAATTCCTTTTTAAAAACCATTTTTCTTTTATAGGTAATCTTTATAATATTGCAGCATTGCTTTCATACTTTGTTGACGTTTTTGTTTTAAACTTTTAAAGGTACTCCTTTGTATTTATTTAAATGTTACACTTTATTTTTTTTTTATTTTAATTAATTAAATTATTTTCATACTTCTTTTTTGTCATAAATTTTTCGTATTTTTATTTTAAATCTTTCGTTGGCTTGTTTGTTTTTATTTGTTCTTCTAAATTTGTTCTTCTTCTTCTTTTTGTTGTCTTACAAGTCTTTGAACGCTTAACGCCCGCGCTTTTGGCAAACACTGTTGGTTTGTTCCATCTACTGGTGGCTCTACCAGGTCTGCCTACACATTCATTCGATCGCACTTTGGCTGGCTGTCGCACATTTTATTACCATCATCATGAATAACACAGCGAATTAACACAAAAATATATAAGACACCGGTTCGACTATCTTTCCGAGACGCCAAGGCATACAGAAAAAAAGAAAAACAAATCACACACAAAAGAAATTATTTTGAAAAGAAAGCCCACATGCGCTTTTTGAAAGTTAACACCAAACCAATAACAACAATAACTTTGGCTTCATAAAACTATTAATTTATTGCCGATTTTCTTTTATTTTTCTTTCCTTTTTTTGTTTTTTCTTTATTATAATATTTGTGGCTTTAAAACCGCACATAAACAATGTTATTAATTCTTCTTCTTCTCTCAAAATGAAACGCACATTTTTAAGCGTAAAACAGTCGCGTCGCGTCTTTTTTTGTTTACGTTTTTTGAGTTGAACGGAAACTATAGACTCGCGTTAACCGTGTACGTTGAGCTGCAACGTTCAATTGGTATTAAGAATTGGAAGTAGAAATGAAGACCGAAACAAAAAAATAAACTTTTTAATCGAAACGAGATACAACAGCCACAAACTGTAGCACACACACACACACATGCCCGCTTAGAGCGATATGAAACACCTTTAACATGTCTAATGTAAAGCGAAAAAAAACAACAAAAAAAACTGTTTCTGCTTTTCGATGTTTTTTTTCTTTCCTTCTTTTGTAAACAAAAAATCATTGTAGTACGTACAATACAATAAATACAATGCATGGGTATGTGTTTCAAAATGTAAACAGAGAATAATTTGTTTCGATCTCACTTCCTCTCTATTGTTCACTCTCTCTCTGTCACTTCTTATAATCTCTTTGAACATATGTGTTTATTTGCATTCAAATGTGATGAATGCATTGAATTATTCTTAAATTTATGTTTGTTTTGGTGCGTATGTATGCATAAATGTGTGTGTGTGAGTCGAGATAAAACGGAAATACTTTAGTTTCCCACTTCGCAAATGTTTATTTAGGTGTTATGAAGTGCAGCCAATATTGTTTTGTATTAAAAAATCGCGAATTTTTTTAAAAAATTTTGAATTGAATAAAGAACAGCTTTTTATGCTGGAAAATATGGCAACTACTGTTACAAATTTTGTATAACTGTTTTAAAATAAATTTGAAAAGATTTACATATAACTGATCCGTTTGTTTTTTAAACTGTTCCTCATATCCCCGCACCGTCTTTGGTTTTAATTTTAAGGCACTTAAACCATTCTTAAAAGTTTAAAAATTTGCGTTAATTTAAGCTGAATTAAAATCACTACGTGAGCACACACCTGTACCATACGCTCTCAATACCATTTTACATCAATTCTAAACTTACTTATCAAAACTCTCTCTCTCTCTCTCCTAATTTTGTAAATCTCTCTTGGGTCGCTCTATGAGTGAAATAAAAATTTGCATATTCTGCTTCTTATTGTGATTTTGCTTTTCATTTAGTTTTGTGCCGCTATTTTGTCTGTGAATGTTGAAAAAAAAGTGCTTAAAGTGTTTCTTTATTTATTCTTATATACATATGTAAGTAATCTTTTTTATTTTTCAATTTTATTATTTTATAAACAATTTATAAGATTTCGTTATTTTAAACATCGACGTGATAAATTTGTCGTAATATTTTAAGGCTTTTGTGTTCTGGTTTTTTCTTTTTCATTTTGTTATCTAAGTTATGCGCGCTTGGCTTTTTCTTTTATGCACTCCCGCGTATTACTATATATGTATGTACATATGTACATACATATGCAAACACTTTTCCAAAATATTTAGTATGTATACCACCGCTATGCTTGGAATTATGAAAAATATGAATGGGAGTTTTTGTGTTTCTTGTTGCTTCTAATAAAAAGCATAAATAATTTGCATATGAAAAAGAGAAAGAGAGACAACAAATCACTTATTAAGATGCTTAATCATGTTCACGCCAGAGTTTAATTGTCAAACAAATTTCCTCTCAATTGAGAGAACAAAACAATAAAATGGCATTTGTTTACGTTTGTTTTCAAAAGAGATTAAAACACAATCAGGACGGTTAACTACAATGTAGATATGTATGCTTTAATGTATGTACTATATATGCACAGGCATGATACTGAGGTAAAAGAAGTACGTTTTGTGAATGAAACATTTTTAATATAGTTTTGCTAATTCGAAAAGAAAAAACTCTTGTTATACTTGACGGGTCATTCACTTTTAAACTAAAAAAAACAAAAAAATCAAGAACACAATGAAGCAATTAATCAAACTTCCTACTTTAAAAAGAAATCATTTTTATTTTATTTCGGTATGATGATGTTCATGTTAAAACAACAACAACAACAGCAACAAAAAGCAAACATATTTTAAGAACATGTATGATTAAAGAAGACAAAAAACTAAAAGAAGAAATTAATTAAAAAGAAAAGAAACATGTTTTGAACCCTACACAGCTAGTAGATCAGCTGAAATTAGAAAATAATCTAAGGCATGCGTGCAGCACGTTAGTCGTCGATATCAGTTCTTAGTGTGCGAGTGTGTAGAATATTTCCGTTTACTCAACCCCCTCTGACTCAATAGCAATAAGAAACAATGAAAATGTAAAAAATCGAAAAACAATCAAAACATGTTTTCACTGAATTTCAAATACAAAATCCCAAAAAAAGAAAAAACAAAAACAATAAGAAATACATTCAAGCCAACCACTCAAATTAAACTTCAGATAGATTTCATTGATCTACGTTGACAGACCATCTCACAAGCATGCTTACATATGTACACTCACTAGTGGTATCACGTGACGACTTCAGTAATCATCACGTTATCATTAATTCAACAACACCAACAACATAATCATTATCAATATAATCATTATCATTTGCATTTCCCAAACTCTTGTAGATTTAAAGGTTTAAGTGTGAGAAACTAGGCTGTAATCCCGACTAAAGTAATAATAATAACTAATTAAGTAAGTGAGGAAGTTAGTTTTGCTTTTCATGTGCGTCCTAAAACTCAAAGGTACTTCACCTTAAAACCTGGATCACAAATTATGGTTGCAGTTCGTGTTCAAAATTGTTAAACCGCCTCTTAAATTATTTTCCAGCATTTTTTGTTGTTATTTATCCCGTAATTCGATTCACCATCAAATTGGCATTAATATCTGTTCAATGCTATTTTAGCTATTTCTTGCTTATTATGGATATTCCATTACATCTTATCTGCTTTGAAAAACAATTCTAATGGAATCTATTTAAATGCATGAAAGCAAGCATTTCACCTTCTCCATTACACTTGAATTTTCAAGGAAAAAAATAAACGAAAAAAACTGATTTTCTTTTTTTTTTGTTTCCACAGACCAAATAAGTGGTGGTGATTAATTTATTTGTCAATTTCTTTATGTCCTCATATTTCTCTCCCTCTCTACTGTTTTATTACCATTTGGTTTCTGTTGTTATCGATAACGAGTTTTATCTCTCTTTCAATTTCACAATGAGCCAATGAGGACAACCATAAGATTTATATCCATCATGGCATGGCTTTATGTTGTAAAGTGTTAAGATGGGATTACTTTGGGGTGGTCTGTCCTGGTCGCTCTGTGTTATTTCTAATGAATTTCTTGTAATGAATTTCCATTTTGCTGTTATTGTTGGCGTCAATTCGTATGTTTGTGTATTCACAGTCAATAATGAGGATCTGAAAGGTTTAATTTTGTTTTTCTTTCTTCTGTTTTTTTTTTTTGATATTCTTTCTATGTTTTCCTAGCCCTGACTGGATATTGGGGTTAAAGTTGCCGTTTAATTACTTGATAGTGAAACGTGACATTACGTAACGTAATATTGAAGTAGTGGAACAAGAAAATGTGTTTTCAATCCGATTAAGAATATGGCATTCATTATTAATAGTTTTGCTCACAGGACAGCATGGGATGCTTAAACGTAATGGGTGCTCTTTTGCATGGTATACCAACAATATTTCCCACTCGGGAATATCATCCAACTTGGTCATATTCGAAAGGGATTGGTGCCTCAATGGATAGAAATTCCTTGTCAACCTCTTTAGAGAAGGGTAGCAAATGTATCTTCGAAATACCGTGAAATATAGATCGGTATTTAACCTGGAATTGAAGTCGCTTTAATAGGTAGTGTTTTGGGTTATTAGACATGAGGGCGTGGTCCAACCCCTGGCTCAGACTTCTCAAACAGAAAGGAGATATTTCTTCGGTGACAACCTCTCAGCTTCTTAACATAACAACAAATGAGTTTAACAGGTCACGACTGAAAAAAGATGGTTGCACACGCTGTTCACTAAGAATACTTAAGAAATGTGTTTTCAAAGTAGCGTAAACAAAGGACTAATTTTCGTATGACCAAAGCTGAGGAGCTTTTACAACGTCTCAAGTGATGTTGCCGTTCCGTTCAAAGGGTGCAATGGAATTCTAATGGGGAAGATTGATAATCGACTCAATTTTCATCAGAGATTCTGCTCTGCTACATTAGATCATTTCGCTTGTGATAATTTTTAGTAGTGCCTTAAGAATTTTTAATTAAATTAAAACGTCTGCTCATTTTTGGAGCACACCTCGTATTGTGGATTGACAGCACTTACTTTCTAAAAGTATGTCACCACTGTAATAATTTCGGATCCATAGAAATACAATGTAAGGCATCAATTTTTTTTCTCTCACAGCAATTTAAGACTCAACAATGATGCCCCTCTTCAATAGCCCCTTAACGCTCAAGACCATGCACCAATAGTTTGATTTTTGGTTTTGCATTGTTTTTGTTTTAGTTTTTCATTTTTTCCTTCTTCAATTATGCGAAAAGAAAAAAACTGTATGTACTCGTCTAGAGTCTCAAAACAAGTCAAATTGTGCCCAAAATTTAAATGCCTTAACAATGCATTTTCATTTTCACAATATAGTTGCCGTTGCAAAGCAATTGCTATGTATGTATGTATATGACAATATGGCAACAAAATGTGGCATGCAACACGCAAAAGCCCAATTTTAGCACATTTTGAAATATTTCTACTCGAACATCAGTCACTCACTCTCTGCTTTGGCTTGGAGTATCCAAAATCTATTGAAAACAAATCAGCAACAACAACAACAACAGCAGTATCAACAATAAAAGAAGCAAAGCAAAAACAAATGAATGAATGAGAGAAAGAATGATTAAATGAATGAATCTATTGGCCAATAATAAAGAAAAAAGGCAAAAAAAAAATTGCAAAAGAAAGAAAAGAAAAGAAAAATGAAAAGATGTCAAGAGAAAATTAATTGAAAAATAAGCCACAACAAGATGCTACGGTTCAACAAATATAATCCCATATCTGTCTTCAAATATTGGTTTGGGGTTTTGGGGGGGAGCTTTTTTGCAATGTTTTCACACTTTTTCTTTTTTTTGGTTTGGTTTTGTATCCCAAAAATTTGTTGCACTAAATTATTCATGATGAAATATTTTCAACGTTTTCTTCAGAAAAATGTCTGTTTTGGAAAAAAACCAAAATATTAATTTCCTTTCTTTTTTACAAATGCCATTCAAATAGATTTCAATTCTTGTTTGAGCAAAAATTTATTGAGGCATAGTTCAACATTAAAACTTCACAATTCATTAATTTCTTAAAATTAAGTATTCAAACAAAATGCTTCCAAAGTTTATTTGAATGGTTGAGTTTCGATTTGATTTAGCATAGTTTGAACACAGACCTTTTGAAATCGAAAATAATTCCTTGCCACTTTTGAAAACAAAATGAAAAAACTGAGCCATAAGCTCAATATGCTTAAAAATCTCCAAGGCATACTTTCAAAGCTTCATTCGAGTCTCTATTAATTCGTAAAGCCTTGAGATGTCTCGATCAGCAATTAATCGGTTTTTGGCTACTCATAGGCACTCATGAATTTTTGAATATAAGTAAGTCAACAATATTGAAATTTAAGTATGTATGTACTCTGATTCATTCGTACACGCTACAACGTTGGTTTATAAGTACAGGTTGCAATGAGTATTCGTGCAACGTTGATATCAAACTCATACCATTCGAAATATGTTTGATTCACAAGCCTACTCATTTAGATTAATAACTTTAGATAAATACATATAAGACTTTTAAATGAGTGACTCGAAGCATTCTTCACAATTTACACATCTTAGTTGTTAGGTATTTACGACAAAAGAAAAAGACAGAGCAGCAAGCAGGGCAAACAGACAACCTTATATTTAGTATTTTAGTGTTCGTACGCGATTCGTACTTATTTTATGATTCGTGTATATGTTGAGTTATGGAGATTCGAAATCAGCAACATCATACATGTTGTTAAGTATGAATATGATGAGTACTTAAAACTTTGAATATGAGTACAGGTTCCATGATATTAAAATAAATATGAATGCGTGCGTATAAGTATCAGAAATTATGAGTATGAATCGATTTTACACTTCTTTTTGAATACTCATTGCTGATCTCTGTTGTGAACCTATTTGCTCAGCAATTGCTATTTTCATGAATTTATGTTCTCTTATAATTTTTTTTTTTTGGTTTAAAATCATCAACTTTAACCTCAAGTAAGTGTCAATTTATATTGAGTATTGCTATCACGAGACCAAGAACAACAACAACAATACACACCATATCAATAGAAAAATTGAAACCATTTATTAAATCGCTTATCTTAAGTTGATTTATGCACTTTTCCCCACTGCAAACGCGTGAGAGCTTTTGTTTCTGAATATAGTGGAGATTAACTCAGTGCTTGTGTGTGCATGCGTATATTTTACAGTTTGAAGAATTTATTTAAACAAATTTATTTTTCTCACTTGAAATATTACCGACAGACAGACAGACAGAGAATTCTTACTACTACTTACTACTGCACTGGCAGCATAAATTTTCTATTGGCGTAGCACGTACGTTGCTAATGCTACTGCGTTTTCAATGCTATTTTAAGTCACTTTGAACTCTACTTCCAACAACAGAAACAACGGGTACAACAAGCAGCTAAAAGAACAAAAATAACAACACAATATAACTTATAGATGCTGTACTGAGTCCACACACATCTATGCTTTGTGCTCTTTTACATATGTTTCCAGGTTATTCGTAGGTGGCTACTGGAGCACACTACGTAACAAAAATTCAAGCAAAAGAATTTCATTTCATTTCCTACATTTTTATTCAAATTTTCAAATTTCATTCTTAACTAGTGTGTGGCACTATTTTGCTTATGCTGCACTTTTATTTCTTTTTCTTTTTTTTGTTTGTTAAATTGTAACAAATTTCCTGCAATTTTGTGTCCCTTTTCTGTTCTGTTTTCTGCTTTTTGTTGTCATGTCGTACATCAGAGAAATTGTCGTAAAATAGTCCTGTTTAACTAAAAATCATGTACATTGTATGGCATTGTAATGTACAGTATGGCACATGAATATATTCATACATTCATACATTCATACATTCATACATTCATATTCATGTATAAACGAACAACAGCTTGCATTGCGCTCGTGTACTTGCTATTGTTCCGAACAACAGTTGTTTCATAGTTTCTTTAGCATGGAAAATAAAAAGCTAAAGAGAAAAATACGTACGTTTACAAAATTTAAGCAAAAATAATAGAAAAACTAGAAACTTAAAGGAATTCATTCATTGCAAATTACTCCAGGCATGTAACAGTACTCGTAATATGTTTAAGCTTCTTTAGTTGTTATAAGGAGCGTAATAATAATCAAGTTTTCTCCAGAAAAACAGATGAACAGTTTACTGTGACAGATTGTAGGATAATGGTATTGCCATTTGTTATGTCGTAAAAACAACTTCCTCTATGATAACATATGGTGTTGGTGTAGAAGTAAGAAATCGTATTCATTAAATCCCTATTTTTCTGCAATAATTAAATATGAATTGAATTTTTAAACATCATAAGATTTAATTCTTTTAGAATTCCGTTTTCAAAATTAATTTTCATACAAACTTTTTGTAAAAGAATTTATATCATATTTATAGTATATTTGCATGTAGTATACGAGTAAATTTTGAATATGTAACAACAACAACAACTAGAAAAAACCCATAAGAGCAGGTAGGCACTTTGTTTGGAGGTTAAAACTGCTTCCAGAAAATTATTGACAAGTCAGTTGATTTTTTCTACAAATATTTTTAATTTTAAGAATTTAAAAACTTTAAAAAATTCAGAAACTTATAACCGACACTAATATCACGGTGCGACAGTTAAAATACACCCAACTAATAACATAGTGTAGGCTGCGAGTCAAAAATATTTTTTTTTATTTCTTGAACCCCACAAACTTGGTTTATTTGACAAAAAATTATTTATTACTCAAAGATTTTTTAATCTATTTTCAAAATCTAAAATTTTTGAAGAGGCCACAGATGAGCCTTTAAAATGATATACATACATACATATATTATTCGACTTAATATTTTATGAGATTTGATGAGGTAAACTTGGCAAATGCGAATTATTCACATATTTTTTAAAGTTTGTCTTTGTCCATTCATAACAGCAATTTTTAATAAAAAAAAAAAATACGAAATAAGTGGTGACATTCTTGAAGTGTATCCTCATGTGAAGAGATTGACACTTTGTTTTCTAAGAAAGTTCAAATTTTGTACATCGGTTCAGAAATGTTTGTCTAATCAATAAATTTATGCGTAAAGTCCAAAATAACAGTTTTTGTCAAATAAAACAAGTTTGAAGGATTCAAGAAACAAAAAAAAATATTTTTGAGTTCTACTCAACAAAACTCACAACCTACACTATGTCATTAACTGGGTGTATTTAATTTTTTTTTATTCTGTCGCATAGTGTATTTTTAAAAAATATTTAAAAATTATATTGTGTTCAAAAACAAATATTTTTAAATATTATCTCCTACTTAGCGGTAGCATTTAAACAATAAAGTTTTTAGAAACGTTTTCAAATATTGTTGAATACATTGTTTTCTGCGGTTGAAGGCATTTTAATAAATGAAATATTTTTATTTCACACACAATAAAATATAAAAAAAGTTAATAACTTTTGTAAATATTAAATAAAACTGTAGTTTATTAATTTGACATTTTTTTTGAAATTTTTCTCATTTTGAAAAAATTGAATCGATCGATAAGAAGAGTTGCTTTTGTTGTTATTGTGTAATTAATATTTTCAATGAATTTGTAATTAATTTTATAACACTCAGACAGACATTAATTTCATTGTGTTATACAGTCTATACAGTTACGGATTAATTGCCACACAAAGAGCCCCCAAAAACGGAGGCGAACAAACATTTTTCGATGAAATAAATAAAATTTATTTTAAATTTTAAGTTCAATATTCAGCTGTATTAATTTGAAGTCATAGATTAAAACCCTAAACCTAGTTCCCGAGATGGGTTAATCAGAACTAGTCAGTTAGTATTTTATGACACAAATGCCCGCCATATATGTTCAATTGAGCTTGAACTGCCACTGCCTCCTATTCTATCCCAACCTAAAAAAAATTTATTTTTGATTTGGGGTCGAAAAATAATATGTTGTTTAATAAATTACTGGCCAAATTAACGTTTCGTTTACGTCTTTAATCAATTTTATTTAATTTACTGCTCTTAGATGAATAATGTCCTGTAAAGTGTCAGTCTTTAAGCGTTGGGTTCTCATGGATTTGAAATCTAGGCAATGACATAGAAAACGTTCCATTGTAACCTGTTTACATGACCTGTATTCATTGTTATTCGCCTTGTCTATTCACAACAAATGTCTAGTGCATCTTAAGGACATCTACTAGCATCTTGCTGTATACACTGTTGTCTTCCTCAGGTCCTATCCACATATGTTTTCATTGATTCTTTTTATTTTCAATCTTGCTTTTGCATCTATCTGTTCTGTAATTTTTGCATAGTATTTCGTTTCCTTATTTCTTTCTGTTTCAGAAGATATAATTTGTATTGCGCTTGTTAATGTCTGAATTTGGCAGTGTCAGTCGCTTTATTCCGAATTCAATTTATGTGGGTGACATTTTTCTTTTCGTTTTTTCCGCGTTATTTTTGTAATTTTTATTTGCAACTCAAGTTAAGTTTTTTTTTATTGCTTTCGCCTGAATTCGATTGGTCGTTTGATTAAAATTTATTCAATCAGTCGCACATTCAGTTATTTTTGTTCATTCATTAAATTTTTATCATTCATTAATTCATTAATAATATTTCTTTTCCATTTTTTTCTCATTTTTTAATTTCGAAATTGCAAAAAAACAGAAGAAAAAAGCGTACAGACGAATAATGTCTTACATACAAAAAATTCAATGTACTCACGTAAATTTCGATATAAAATTCCATATTTTTCGTCAATTGTGTTGTGAATTTTAATGTAAATGGACAACAGTACCCTACACTAAGCAATATAGCTTAGCAACTGAATATATGACATCTAAACTGATTATTTTTTAAATGTAAGCACACAAGCAGCAGCACCAACAAACGTTTTAGTTAGCACTAGCATTTGAAGCGTAAAGATACTATTCTGACTAGGGCAGAATCTCTTATCTGCCACAGGTCAGCAATGAATCTTTTTTTCGTCAGGATTACGACCTAGCTTCTCACACCACTTATGTTGTGTGCGTTAATTTTATACAAGAGTGGCGGGACCTACAGTTTAAAGTCGACTCCGTACGACAGATTTTTGAGAAACTTTTCATAGCAATTTTATTTATTCTCAGAGTTTTTGTCAGAAATCTGCTGAGATTCATATTTTCGTTTTGATGTCTGGCCTGGGGTTTAAACCGTGGCCTTACGTCTAAGAAGTCAACACACTACCTACTAGACTATGGCGACTTAAATTGTAACACGTCAAGATATGTAATGTACAGCCCCTGTACTGAGTATATGAATGAATGCTGCTCTCTTTCTTGTCAAACCATTTGTTTAGTCCGGATAACGTTTAGACGCTTTTGTTGTTTATTATCCATTCATACACAAGTTTATTGTGGTTATCAGCAGATCTAAACGTTTGCAAATATTTTAATTTTCGTTGAACACTGTACCCCCTATATTGTAGTAGTGCGAGTGTAGTGGTTGATTTTGAATGGCATTACGGTTGTCATGTTTTCTAAATTCAATTTTATTTGAAATTATTTTATGAGTATGTATGTGTGTGTGTGTGTAAGCGTGAATAAAAATGACTAGAGAAATTTTTGCATGAACAACAACAACAACAACAAAAACAATTAAATGGCGAATAATAAAATAAAATATTGTCAAAAACAACTCAATTTGAATAGTTTTATAGATAGAGAGAGGAAGCCAAAAAGGAAGAGAGACCATATACAGTATAAGCGTGTTATACATGAACTTTGCTCAATAATTTATAATATGTGTGTGTTTGTGTGTGTGTGTTTCAGTAGATTTGTGCATGCCCATGAGATTATAAATTATAGAGTATGTGCGTGTAAATATAACAGTGAAATTGTGTTCTCTTTTTATGAGTGTATATATGTATGTAGATATCAAATGCATTTGTTGTGTTGTTTTGCATTGTTATTAACGATTTGTATGATTTTTATTGTTTTTTTTTCTTCTATTTTGTCATGTACAAAATAATGTCGCTGTTGTGTCTCACATTTTTTACATGAAATTGCTGTGTGAATATGAAATTGACACTTAGAATTGTCAACATGGCAAGGCTGTCTGTCTCACAATTTGACAGCTCATCAAAATTGAATGCAACACTAATTTATTCATAATTTGGTTTGCAAAAATATAAATAAAGCGACTGCGAATACGAACCCACATTTAGCATTGCACAGACAATATTTATTTTTCTTTTTTCTTCATTTTTTTCATTCGTAATAATTCTAGTTCTAAGTCAAGGACAAATTCATACAAAAATGTGCATTTTTCTGTGTAATTGAACTATTATTTAAAAACTTTTCCAAACAATTTTATTTCTTTATTCAGTTTCATTGTCGTGTAATTTAATATTGGATTGCATCGTAAATATGCAGATCTTTTTTTTTTCATTTTTCTTTGATTAGCAAACATTAGTGGAAAACAATATAAATTATTTCAAAGTAGTAGCCACTCTTAGATATGAGGACCGTTTATTTATGGATTCCACGCTAAAACAAACCCTAAAATTTTTTAGGCTAAGGACGACTCAAGCCAATTTGATAATAAACAAATGATAATGTAAAGTGCGGAAATATTTATTAAATAATTTTGTATTTGTGCTTGCCACATGTTACCGGGCATTGTCATAATGCCAATTCGGCTATAATACATATAAATTTTTTCAGTAGCTACTCCATTACGATGACATCAACAATTTATAGTCCACTGTCAGTTTTAAATCATTAACTTTGAATATCTTAAAAAACCTTGTTTTCTTTTATCTTAATTGCTTCAAAATTTTCCAAAGTTTTTTTTTGTAAAATCTTAAACGTTAAAATTTTTGGCCGAAGACTTTCTGAAGAATCTTAAAAAACTTTAAGTAAAACGATATATTGTTGCGTAGATAATTTCCATATTTTTTTGTTTTGTTTTCTTCTGTTTTTTATAATAAATTTCATTCGTAATAGCCAAGTTTTTGTGAAGATAAGCACAGAAGCAATTTATAAAAAGATACTTCAAAGCAAGTGAAATAAGAGCACAACCGAAAAACTTATTAAATATGTATTATTTCCATAAGATTTAGCCGCATCAACTTAAAAAGCCAGCCAAAGTAGAGCCAATACGTACAATACTTTGAAATAATAAGAGCAGCATGAAGATACTGGCACTTTAAACACAGTAGAACTACAACAACAACACCATCATCTATTATAACTACTTGTGCTTTTACTAACCTTTCCATCGGCGTCAGTGCCATGATAACGTACTTCTAAAGAGCCACCTAAAACAGCATACCAGAAGCGTCCTTGTTCGCCAGCACGAAAAACTGCAAAAAATAATAAAAAAAACCGAATAAAAATTCAAAGTAGAATAGATATTAAAGCAAAAAAAAAAACTAGCAAAATAAGAAAAAACCAAACAGAAAATGTTAGCATACATTTAGGCCATAAGCCAAGGAAAAGAAAGAAAACGATTTGCGAATAAGTTCTTTAAAAAAAAAATCAAAACTTTAAAGAGTAACAATTTGCTACTGATGATTGTCTCTCACTCTCTCTCTCTCACTTTCTTTTTTTAACATATTTTGCGAATAATGTTTTTCAAAATTTTCCAAGTCAGCTTTAACAATTTGCCCTCAAAGGCTGAGGAGAATACTCTTCGTTTTCTTTTATTGTATCTTCGAAGAAAATTCATTTGTATTCATACATATTTACTGTCGGTCTGATTGTCTGGTGTATTATACATATTTACTTACGTGTAACGCCTTTCTCAAGATCTTCATAGAAACCGCACATTGCCAATTGCTGCAATGCTGAGCCAGGAAGGCGACACAATGGCTCCACGCGTCGCAGACGGCAGGATATCAATTCAACATCTCTTAGATTGCGGTCACAAGGTCTGCAATAAACAATACGAATGAATGAAATAAATGAGGGAATGAATGATAAAAAGAAAGAACATTAAAACAACATAAGCATTCACAATATCAGATAATTAGTTTTGACAAGAACTTTTTTTGCAATTCAGTTTTTATTTATCTTAATGCACTATGGGTTGGTTCATAGAAAAAATTCTTAAAATTGATGAAAATCTAAAAATTCTTGTTACTGAAGTGTGGATTGATTATATAAAGGAATTCTAAATATATTTCCTGTAACAGTGGAACTAGGTCAAGAAGAAATAATTAATCGTTATTGACACTAAAGCGAATCAGATCAGATATGGAAAACAATTTCTATACATTCGAAACAAAAGCGGTCTAATCTTTTTGGTAATTTAGTGCTAGAAAAACCGGATTCTGTCATTGACTGTTAAGGACTTCACTGAATATACCTTAGATATACTGGACTTACTTATGCTTACACACACATGCATACGTAATTGGTCATTACAACCCTTCAGTCGGGATTACGTCGTATGTAGCTTCTCACACCAATTATGCGTGTTAATTCTATCCATGAGGGAAAATTTTCATGGCCATATTTATTTACTTCCACAGAAGACTGCTGGCGTATTTCGTTTTGATCAAGTTGTCTGATCTGGTGTTTGAACTGTAGCTTCACGTCTAATTATCCAACACACTATGTATTAGACTAGAGCGACTTCGAGTTCGACTAATACTTATACCCGTTCCTTACTATTGTGCAAAGCCAGCCAGCCTGCCAACGTGGTAATAAATAAATGCTTAGTTTGTTAACAGAACTTTCAGGATTCCGATGTAACAAAATGTATTGAATCAGTTGGATCTGCTCTGGTAAATTCGACGGCACAGATTGTTGTATTTTTGCCAATATTATAAATAGGTGGGATTGGTTGT
The DNA here is from genome assembly GCA_936449025.2 of Sarcophaga subvicina. Lineage (NCBI taxonomy): Eukaryota > Metazoa > Arthropoda > Insecta > Diptera > Sarcophagidae > Sarcophaga > Sarcophaga subvicina. The sequence goes on from OW388084.2 coordinate 2,626,419, forward strand.
TGGCCATTATTATCAAAAAGATCTCAATGCTTTCCTGGACGGTGTTATGTTCCAGGTGGAATTGTAAGACACTCTTTTTAGAAGTTATTACTGGTCACTAAATGATCGCACACTGGAATAGCAGCCATATCGAGGAAGAGACATGATTTTTCTAGACTGTATAGTTCTGTACAACCTACACTATTGCTTCGGAAATTAATAAAATCTTATGTGGTGGTGGGTTCTTTGATAGTCGTGGATTTCGAAGACCCAATTATATATACTAGGACTCTCTCTCTTTTCGAAAGATATCGCTACAGACACATCTTTTTTGCATTAAATATTTTTTAAACTTTTAAGTTCTTTAGAACAGGATTTTCTGGAAAGAATTCACATTAAAGTTTATTTATTTCGTTTTTTTATAATTTCTTTCCTTCAACATCTGACTCATAGTGCTTGTGAGAAATATAGTCACAGTAAAGAAGCCAATGACAAATACTTAAGCAAAGAAATTGTTTTCGAGTTTCTTTTTTTTACTTTAAACAGTGGCTATTCCTTTGAGGTTAAGAGCGTTTGGGGCATTCGGAGTGCTGAACTGGGATAAGACAATTTCGTTTAATGTCGTTTCGACAAAATGGATAAAAAAATATGAAAATTACAGAAATAATAAATAAAAGGCAATACAAAGAAATTTTTATGTTTGGAAAACACCAATAAAAACAGTTCATTACATATACATTTTAAAAAAATAATTGTAATTGAAAATGTTTTACACAACGAAGTCTTTATTTTTACACTTTCTATAAAATACAAAAAAAAAATATATGAAACTATTCTGAAAAAGTATTTGAGTGCTTTAATCTAAATTAATACTATAAACAGGAATTCTTTATTCCGACTACTTCAAAATGTATCTCAATATGAACTTACCTTACGAACTAAGTTCATGAGCCAAAATTCTAAGCCTATTATCTCAGAAATAGTTATTTAACTGTAATTTCTTTGTATAAAAAATGAGAAATAATCTTCAATTAAGGGCATAAAGCCCATAGAAAAAACGCCAAGAGGAAATGCTTTTTTAATGTTAATGCGTCACTTCTAAAAGGAAATCCGCCATTTTTTGAGATATTAGTGATGACGCTGTTAAAGGTCATTTGTCCAATCAATTCAGGATATTGAAATAAATATTCTTTTAACTATCTTTATTTGTGTCCGTTTAAATTTCCTGCGGTATAGTCTTTTTACATAGCAGATCAGTTTCCAGTTTCGTTCCTAGAAAAACAACTGAAATGAAATAAAATGTCGTCCGAAAAAAAATATCCCCAGGCCCCAGACAGTTATAGTCACTCCATCCACCTTAGTGTTGTGCTCCATAATCTAGTCTTTTCTTAAAGAAACCTATTTTCATGCAAGTTTGAAATATTTTTGTTTTTAATTTTAAAAATCTCCTCTTATACTTGGATTTTTATTCATAATTATAATTACTGTGGTTACTCAGAAAAATATTTGCGGTTAACTAACAGACAAAATTTCAATATGATATTTTTTTCATTCTTTCTTTATCATGAAATTATGTACGTATGTTGCAGCAGAAAAGTCTTTTCAAAGAAAATGTATTTAAATTACATTTCTTTCTTTTTAAAAATCTTTAAGTTTATGATAAGGACAAATCAGCCCTCAATCCAATTTAAATTTATAATTTATTGGTTTATTCATTTATTTATTGCTATACTGTTTTAAACTTTTCTGATTTTAAAAAATCCTGTTTTATTGTAACCAAAAACAGTTGCAAACATTTATTTGGAATCTATAAAGTTCTAAACAATTTAGTTATGCTTTTCAACAATAAATATTATGATAAGATTAAGAAATATAATGCGGTTTAGTTGGTATTATTTGAAACCGCACAACAGCAACATTTAAATATAGGTAACTACGCCTTAAAGTAGACAACAGCAATAATATTAGCTTAACCTGATAAGCCCCCCCAAAAAAAAAGACCTACAGATTGTTTACGACACATTTTTCTACAACCAGCTAAACATAGATGATGGCACTCTTATTCTCACTTTTCTATACATTTCTCTCTCTCTTTCTGTCACTTAGTCTCTTTCATTTGCTCATTGATTAATTGCACAAAACAAAGTTATTTGTTTGCATTGTAAGACTGGCATGGAGAGAGCAAAATGGACAAGTATAGTTAAGTATGCATGTGTGAGTAATGTAAACCATAAAGAAACACAAAGAATTGCCATTAACTTTTCGTACATGTATGTACATATGTACGTACATAGTATGTGTACGTCTGTGTCTGTTTCTGTATAATTTATTGTTTGTGTTAAAGTCTGTCATTAAATACAAAAGGTGCCTCTTCCACTCTCTCTCTCTTAACTGCCTTTCTTTTTTATTGGCTTTCTTTCGGTTAGAAAAATGTTTCAATGTGTTAAAATACAAGATGCTTTTCTGCACTTGTTGGTGTAGAACATTGGAAATAAAAAAAGAAAAAATACAACAGAGAAACAGAAATGCCAAAAGGGACTAGAAAAATATGATCTCATAAACACTCACTCACATATGGCCACAAGCCGTGGTAATGCTTTAATGTTAAGTAGTCTCAGTCATAGTCATAGAATGTAAACCTTTTTTTGGCAACGCCATCAGCAGCAACAACAAAGAAAATAGAAATTAAATAATGCCCTTAAGTTACAAAAAAGGTTAATTATGACATTTTTTCTATAGGTTTTCTATCTTTTTTTCGTTTCTCTTGTTATAAATTGGCAGGGAAAAATCCTATTTAAAGTCATTATTAATGATTGTTTGCATTTGGACCCGAAGTTATTTATGTTTTAATTATAAAGTTTTGGTAGAAAAACAGTGAAAAGGCAACCAAGCAGGTTTTAATTCCAAGGAAGATGAAAAATTAGTTTGTAAAACAAGATTTAATGAAATTTTTCAACTTTTTATAGAAAATTCGAGAGAAAGATGTGAAATTTTAGCTGCGCTTTAAAGGCTTTTCAAAATGTTATCAAAATAAAGATTTTTAACTTTATTCAGTAATAACTGGTTTCCCAAGAATAGACTCTCGAAAGGCAATATAATATAAACGGCATGATAAGTAATTAAGCAGATTTGTATAACAGTATGTTGCAGGAAATGTACTCCATCTACCGATTTAAAATACATGTGAGAACAACCTGTATATTGCCTTTGCCTACCTGAATGAAATCTAGAACTCATCCAAACCCTTACGAACTAATGTTTTAGAATTTTATTTCACATTTTAATTTATAATCTTTAAAACATAGTTTAAGGGTTAATAAGACCAAAAAAAAAACTTCTATAATGTAACTTTCTTAAACAAATTTCCTTCAGCATTCCACAGCAGTTATGAAGAAATAAATTCTTAAGCCAATAGTGAAAAAAATGCCTTAATGAAGAGTAAAATAGCAAATATTCTTACTTTTTTTTCATAGCATACTTTATGGCAAAATACAAGTACATTTGCATTTAAACGCCAGAAAAGGGCGAAAATGATAAAATTAAATGATGCCATTAAGAAAACAAACGAAGCTCCCTAAAACATGCAATATCCTAATAATGAAAGAAAGAAATAGAATAAAAAAACGGCATGAACTTTAATAGAGTGTTGAAAGTATTACCAGAAAAAATCAAAATAATTGTTAGTCGTAGTAAACTAATAAAAGGCATTCTAAATTGTTGTTTCTCATTCCATTTAAATATGTTTCATTCTCAATTTTTTATACACCTAAAAACACACAACAGTGTCTTAAAATTAAAACCAAAATTGTTTGGCATATCTTAAGGCAAATTATTTCAAGTGTTTGTTTTGTCGTTAAGTGAGTTGCTTTTATTTCTTTCACAATACAGAGAGCATAACATTGAGTGCCGGAGCATATGTGTGGGATTTGTTTCAAAATACAATTTTGTAAAGTATACTTTAAGGCTCTCTATTACATTTATTAAGTGTATTATTGTATCTTTTGTCAGGCATTATCATATTTTTGTTGATGTTAATATATTTATAACACTTACAACATTTATTGTATGAATAAACGTATAGACAATTGGTTACTTCATATTGTATTCATCGAAATCATCCGACTACTTCAGACAGTCACTTTATTTATCGTCTTTCTATTGTAACCAAATTTATACTCCTAATAAGAGGAAATACAAAGAAATCAATAAATAAAAAATTGTCAAATTGAGTCGTTTGATAGCTTTATGATATAATGCTTTTATGATATTTGCTAAGTAATCAAATTATAAACCCCTAAAAATATGGTATGATTTTTTATCAGTATATCTAATTAAAATACAGAATGTCATTTAGGATTGTATACTTATAAATAGAAATAAATTGAATAGAGCATAGTAAATATTTTCCTAAACATATGCAATGAAAAATTTTGTACATTTAAACCATAAACAGATTTTGAAATAAAGTTACTTATGAAAACAAAATAATACATCTATTTTAGTTAAGTTCGCTGAAGAAATCTGCGTAGTAAATATATTTGTAACATATTTGAACAAAGATTTTGAAATAATTGTGTTTAGAAATACGGTAAACATATTTCTTTAACGGAATCTTTAAAAAAAGCCTGCGAAATTGTTAATGTAAGCTTTTAATACAAAATGTTATTGCCTTAAGCAAATATTATTTAACTCAAATGTTTTATGATAACAGTAAAGATCTGCGTAGTAAATACTGTTTGCCTTAAGGTATGCTTTAAAAATTGTTATAGGCTGTTTAAGCTAAATCTTAAAGTCTTAAATAAAGACGGCTAATTATCTTTAATTTAAGTATTCACACACACACACACACTTTACTTTATTTCATTCCATTCCATGTTTGTTTTGCTAGCATACTCTCAGGTTACATTAAAGTCTTTCATCTTTTACCAGCTCTTTTATATATAGCTTCCGTTGATATTCTCTAGTGAAAAAAACAAAAACAGAAACAAATATGCCAACTCACCTTTTGTCCATAGCCGTTATCCATTCCATCGCCATGTTGTTGCCGTTCTTGTTAGTAGCCCGTGTTAAATTTTTGGAAAATAAAAGAAAGAGTTGCACGTCAGACTTTTATTGGGGTTTATTTAAGTGAGCGAACGAACAACTAACGAACGCATGTGTGAGTGAATTTGAGATGTTCTTATTAAAGTATCTCAAACATTAACACGTATTTCGTATTTTACCGTAAAATAAAATGGGAAAAACAAAAGAATGAGAATGAGGTGTAATAAAACTTTTAACACGCATCCAAATACCAGAATACGAATAAAGGGGTATACAGAGTTCCCTGAACGGAAATAATAAATTTATCCGAAGGCTAAAGAAAATATTTCACCAACAAAAATCTTTGCGAAAATCGTGGCACTATTTAAAGGGATTTTATTTTCATTTCTTTCATTCAATTTATGCTTATACTTTATAACTTTAAATTGAGGTCACTTGTAAGAATACCGCTTTGGGTTTTAAGGCTGACATTTATAATGTTGCCAAATTAACATTTAGTATTTTCACTTTTTCATACACTTTTCCTGCTCCGAATTTCCGAATTTTAAGAGCAAATAAAACCAAGCACTTTATGCTTTCCATTCACCTTTAATATTTAACAATTTTTCATTTGAATATATTTTTGTTTTTTTTTTTTTTTTGCTTTATTTTGTTTGTTTTACTTTTTAGTTGTGTTTGTAATTTTTAAATTTCCGCTGTTTGTTGTTTATGAAGACAAGTTGAACGCGTTTTATTCTGCCAAAATGTTGTGAGGCTCTATCTGCATAAACATCATGCTCCTCTACAGCAGTTTCATCTGAAAATTATAAAAAAAAAATGAAAAGGTATGGAAAAAAATTTAAAAACATTTGGAAATTAAATGAAAAACTTAAACAGAAAATGCAATAATGAAATTGCAAAACTATTCTCAATTCACAAACTGTTTGACTATAGCTATGCTGTTTAAGCAGTAAATTGTAAAAGTTTTATTTTTTAAAATTGCAAAATAAAAAACAACCCTCAAGGTATGCTACACAAATTGATTTGCTTTAAAGCCTTTGGTATATGCTTTAGTATTTTGTTTACACATTTTACGTAAACTGAAATCAAACAGGCATAAATTGAAATGTAAAGTGAGAAAAAAAAATTGAAAGCAAAACAAAATAGCAGAAATAATGAAGGACTCTTTCTCTCTCTCTCTCTCTCTGTTATTTCAATTATTTGCTTTCATTTTGCGGTAGGCTCCGGGTGCAGTTTCAGCAAAAAAGTCAGTTTACAACAAAAAAATCATACAGAAAGCAATTAAAATAAATAGAAACTGATTTGAAATTTAATTTTATTTCAAAAATTATGTGTACTTCAATTAAAGTTTAATTTAAAGCAATTTTAGGTTCAAATTTAATATTGGCAAGTTTATATGCGAATCTAATGAAAGTAATAACAATCTACTACCAAACAAATAAACCTAGAGACAGGAACTGTAAGTTGAAAAATTTGTTAATATTTTCGGTACTTAAGCGAAACGATAAAGTTAATCAAGTAATTTAATTTGATTGGATCGGTTTAAGAATATAAGAATTTCTGGGCCTATTCTCCCAGTTGAACAAAAGTAAGTGAAAGTTTTAGAAGGGTCTTCTTCTTTATTTACCAGGGAAGAATTTGTAGTGCAAGGCGGATAAGTTATACGTTAGGAAATATAGTTTTCAGAGTACATTTTGTTATAGTATTGGTAAAACAACCAAACTTATTAAGGTAACGCTTTAATAAATTATTAGAATTGGAAACCGCACATTGTTACAAGCTGAGACCAAGACAGTGTAATGCATCAAATTGGCTTTCCGCTGGCTTTGAAATAAATTTCAATTAAAAAATCCTTAACGTATGCAATAGCAACGGTATTAAGAATGCTTCGCTTTCAAGCCTTCGACTTAAAAGTACATTTAAGCAGAGTAATTAAAATTTAATACTCAAGCGCTCACATGTTCTTTCTTTCTCTCTTGTACTCTCTTCTTTATTGTTATTACTTTTTTTAAATTTTTTTATTTAATAACTGCACAGGCTAGAGAGAAAATTGTGAAAAGCAGAAGAAGTGAAACTATTTTGTGTTACATTTGGCTGCAGTCAAAGGTGCAAAAGCAAAAGAAAATCTACAATATTTATGGCCAAAGCCTGTGGGTCATACAAATTGAGGCCTAATTTAACGCCGTTTTAAGTGTAGTAATAATGTTAACGTAATAAAAAGGACTGCTTTACTGATTGACTGATACCTTAACGTTACAGGCTAAACGCCTGAAATTTGAAACTGTATGTTCCTCAATGTTTAAAAAAGGTTTCGAGAATAAGTGAACAAAAAAAGGCAAAAAATCGAGAATTTAAATATATTATATTTTAGGAATACAAGTAAAACGGAAGGTTAAGTTAGGTTAGGTAAGGTGGCGGACCCCCATAAGGAAAGAGGCCCCATTTAGGCTCACTTAATTTACCTGTTGTACCTAGTAAAACGCGGTCCAAGTGTATTACATAAAAAAAGAACAAACAATTTACGTTTGCGATAAAACTTTGACTGTCGCATTATTGCCAACGTAAGACGCAAAAAAAGTGATCGGAAATATAATGTGACAACTATAATGGGGTCATTTTTTTTACTAGTTTTTATCATTGAAACAAAGAAACATAATAAATGAGGCGACATTTGAAAGAGATTGACAACTTTTTAGTAGCTTTAATAAATTTTTTTATTTACTTTCAAGCCGGAAAAATACATCGAAACAGGTAATACGTTCGGCCTATTTGTTGTATTGGCAGTTTTTTTTATTTTGTTTATTATTTTTAAAAATTAATTTAAAAATTGTCCAAAAATATAGGTTGAAGAAATTTGCCCCTAGCATCGGGGCATTGTCCTTTATAAATAGTTGATAGTCAGTAGAGTAACTACATACAGATAGACAAATGCCGATAATTCTAAAGCTGCTTACTTTATACAGCATTGTATATATGTATATGGTACGCGGAAAAATCGAATATTTAGACATGAAATTAAATATTTTATTTAGATTTGCGAGAACAACAAGCCGCGTAGTGCTGGAGGTAGTGTGTTGGCTTATTAGAAATTAGGACGTGGTTCAAACCACAGCCCAAACATACTTTAATATTTTTTCGACGACTTCGTCTCAGTAGTCTTCTGTCAAAAACTCTGAGAATAAATAAAATTGCCATTAAAGGTTTCTCTCTTGACTTTATGGATAACAATTAACACACACAACATGAGCTATGTGAGAAACCAGGTCGTAATTCTGCCTGAAGAGTTATAATGACTAATTAAATAAGTTAAGTAAGTAAGAATTAAACAATTCAGGTCAAATGTAGAGTTTTTAGTACGATTACTTGATGTCATTACGAAGATAATTCCATTATTATTTTCGTACATCCTGTTAAAGCCATCGTTCCTTAGGCAATCAATATTCACAAGCTTCTATTGATGCGAATTTTTCTGCAGTCCTTAATATTCGCCATATATAGGTGCTGCTGGTAATCACGTGGTGTATATAAGTACAAAAGGATCTCCTATTAACCACTCTGTCTGAGATTTACTCGATTATACATCCTATATTTTTTTAGATAAAATTTAGAGGTGTTTTTCGCAAGCCTTGTAGAATTTAAATATCAAGCTGATGTATAAATAATTATGGTAAAAAGATTTGAAGTTAATTTATATTAAATAGAAGACTTTATTTTAATGATGTTTTAAATTTTGTTTAAAATTAAAAAAAAAACATTCTAGGGAGACTTGTGCTTCAGAATAGAACCCTAAAAGCTAATTCGAACTGAAATTTTTGTTGAAAATATTGTTGTTATTGATTAAAATTAGATTTTCGAAAATTAAATACAACTGTTCCCATATATTATTATTTTTTATTTTTAATTCCAATATCAGTAATCTTACGTTCCAATTATGGTGCTGACAAAATATGATTTCGAGATGTGACTTCTCATATAAAATCACAATTAATTCTTAATATAAAATAAACATTTTTGCTATTACATTCCATTATATATGAACATATTATTATAATTCATTTGCTGATAATTCACTAATTAAACTTTCACTACCTTTTTTATGCTCTTAACAAAGGAATTAATAATTCGTCATTATGTCGTTAAAAATCTCTTTCGCACACTGGTTTTTAATTAAAATTGTTCATAATTTTATTGCTTTTTTATTTTTATCATTTTCATCATTGAATCATAAATTAATGTATTTTTTTATATGCAATTTTACTACCACTTTTATGGTATAATACATATATACAATATTCACTTATATACATATATATATGGATAGAAGGATTTTATATCTTATCTACATATTATATATAATTTTTATTTACTTTCAATTTTCTCTGTTTTCTTTATTTCACTTTGTTCCGTGTTTTTCCACTTAAGCGTACAAATATTCAAATGCAACTGAATCTACAAAAATAGTAAAGTCTACTCTTTGGCGCTGAAATTGTACAATACAAATATACCACCACACTATGGTGAGTTTCTTATATTACTCACTCTAATAAAAAGTAACTGCTTAGAAGTGTGGGTGCGTATGTGTGTGCGTTTTATTATGAAAATAATGGGAAATTTTCTTTCGTGTATTCCTGTACAATTTGAATATTTTTTGTTTGTTTGTTTGTTTGTTTGTATGCTTCGAGTAAAAGTACCCGTAATTGAGTTTAAATTGTTAAAGAAAAAGAAGTTTTGTTTTGTTTTCTCTCTCTCTTTGAAAACTGTTATGTGATGTTATTTTGCTTAAGTAAGTGTATTAGCTTTACTACCACTATTACACATTATTAACATTATCATTTTCATTTAACACGTGTTTGTTTGTATGTTTTTTCTTCTCCTTAAATTGTTTGAAAAGATCTTAAAATGATTACCGAACAGCAGACAAAATCATTTTCATCTTGCAAACAGCAGCAGCCAAGAAAAAGTTTAGTTTTATAGGCCAAGAAAAGGAAAAGGAGAGAAGATGATCAAGAACTTAAAAGAGATGAAAATTTATTTTAATTTTTGAACAATAAAATCAAATTCTTAATTTTAATTCCTATTTCTATCAAATGAAATAAATTCTATTCATGTACTATTCGAGCTCAAATCAAAGCCAAAATATAAAGGAGTCTTCTTTTTAAATCCGGCTATAAATTCATTACGGTTTTGTCTCTTTGGGCTGATATTGTATCGCACAAGAATTTGCCTTTAAATTTATACTTCATAGAGTAGCATGCATACCCTATTCGAATTTAAATTCTAATTTTGTATTCAGGATGTGTTGAAAAGGTTTTTTCAAAGTTAAAAGTTCACAAAACGAAAAAGGAAGAAGAATACTGAGATGAAAAAGAAAAGAAAAACCCAAAACGAAGGGATAAACTTTTCAAGGCATTCAAACAAAAGTTTTGAGCTGCAACCGTTTACAGTCATGGCAACATGTGTTTCCCTTTTGAAATCATTTACATGTTTCATGATTTTTGAGACAAACACTCTCATTTCTTTAATATTTTTCGAAATTCTTTAACTTTCAACAATTCCAATTAACCGGGTGTTACTATTTGTTAAGCCTAAAGGATGTACGATATTTTTTTCGCAGCGTGAACCGCCACTTGTAATACGATTTTGGGGAAACCTTAAATGAATGGCCTAAGTATCCTTTTCTTTTGCCTTTTTTTCTTTTCCTTTTTTTTTATTGGAATATGATATTTTTCTGCTGATAAAATCATATATTTTTTCTTTAATAGTGATTTTAAACTTTATTTTTATTGATTTCGTTTTATATTTGTCCAGCTTAATTCTTCTTTTGAAACAAGTACACAAGGATGCTTGGAAATATTCTAAATCCTTTATGCATAACAATGGGGTTTTTTATTTATTATTATGGCATAATAACCAAAGAAGGTTTTGGTTAAAAATATTAACAAAAAATAGAAAATAGAAAATCTCTAATCTTCTTCCCATTTAAAAAAAAAACTTCAATGGCATGGATTAACCAATGAAATGACCATATGCCTGATAAAGAGCAGAAGCCTCAAAGGTTTTGAACAGCATTTAGACTCTCACATTTGCCCTTTTCAATATACATACATATGTACCCTATACGAAACAAATCTATGAAATATTGAGTCTGCAATATGTTTTAAAATGTTATCGTTATGCTATGTTCAGTTTGAGAAAAGTCTTCTCTCTCTCCATACTTCTCTCATGTGTTGAGTATACCCTTAGAAATTTTTCTATTCGTTCATAGAAAGACTGGATTTATCAAGGTGAATTTTTGTATGACTAGGGTGACGTTATGTGTGTCCTTCCTTGATGATTAAGGTTGCCTAGGCGGTCCCATAAAATTTTCGTGAAAACTTTACATAAGTCTAATGCGGCTGCTTTTTCTGTCATAAAAGTGTATGCACTGTTCCAATTTCCATCATAGAATTAACAGATGCTGTCCAGGATACCGTTAAGGAGGCTACTGTCGCTGTTTGTTAGATCACAATGCCTTAACTTGTCTTCAATTATCCTAAACGTAGTCTTTATAGCGATTGTCCTCACTACCAAATGCAACAGGCTTCATTGTAACAGTTACTCTAGCTCCATTCAAAAACATCAGTCTCTGTGCCATAACAAACCGCAAAAGTCTGCCTTAATTCCCTGTCAGTTCTATTTTTTTTTATAAATTGTAGGGTGTTTGCTTTAAATCCATCATGTTTCTTAATGCATGTGTGCGAATTTAATGCTCATGCTTAAATTCAATTTATTTTTTGAAAAAACAAAAAAAAAAATATGAAGAAGAGGAAACAAAGTAAACTTCACTCTTACGTCCCTAAAATGTATGCTTTATTGATACTCTGGTTATAGTGTCTAAGTTTATTTGGATTCATATCAGTGTCCTTCTCAAAAAAAAAAAAACAAAACAAATACAGAAGAGAAGGGAGAAAGATTTCAAACAAAGAGATTTTGATATTTTATTTTAATATACAATGTTAGGTAAAGGAATAAGTAATTTCCGGTAAAAAAATACACTTTATAAGATTTAAACTCATGTAAAAATCATCGTATATTCAATATATTTAGATTTTTTTTTTTTTTTTTTTGAAATAAAATCGTTTAATTTAGCATGAAATTATAAGGCTTGGTGGAAAGCTAGAATGTTGTTATTGTTTTGAAATAGGCGCTCTTTTGTTCGCCTATTTGTAAATTGGCAAGTTGTAAGAGGCAAGTTGTTAGAACAAAACTGAATCAATGACTCTTGCTGTACACCAATAAAATTACTCAAAATCGATAGGCTCGGTAGTTATCACCACCACATTGAGCCTCTAAAGTCAATGCATAAACTCCACTCCATCGACATACTGGAACTCAAGCGTTTGACGTTGTCCTGATATCAAAAAGTTCCTCTCCATGTTGGAGAAAGTCTATAAAATAGGCCCGAATTAAAAGTTCTGTCTAGGGAATGTAGTAGGTCTTCATTGTACAACCGCATCTCTTTGCTTAAAATACTACTCACCTGAGAGCAAACTGCGTACTTATCCTTACCAATCGGTAAACTGTAATTTTGTTACGATTCAGCAAAACTAAGCAAAAGAAAATTTTGTTCTTAAGGTACCTACACATTGAACTTCTGTATTGCAATCAGTTTTCCGTAAAAATACTTTTTTTAACGCTAGTCTACCCACTGACAGTTATGAAGCATCCTGTAGGGCCAATCTCATATTGTTAAAGACGAATAGAAATTCTATTGTTCTCTCAACCATTATATGTATTACAACATTTAGATTAGAATCACGTCCTGACTTCTCTCACCACCGTACGTACGTTCATTTTTATATGAGTGGCGCGACTTACAGTTTAACGATGAATGCGAACAACAAATCTAAAAAGTTATTTCATGGCATTATGAGTACTTCAGAGAGAGAGAGAGCTGCAGTGGACCCAGCAAATCAACTTTTTAAACAAAATATCGCCATTTCGTTATAATTTTTATAAAATGCGGAAAAAGTTTTTAAATCACGTTTTCCGAAAGAAATCACTTGTTTTTCGTACTCATAACAGCGACTGTAAAACCACAAAAAAAGAAAAAGAACCAACACAGTAAACTGTTTAGTCTTCCACCATTTAAACGAAATATTTTATTTGTAACGAACAGTTTAAGTTGATGTCTACTCCTCCTCCAATGTCTATCTGAATCGTCTGTCCATCAGTGTCTCTTTAACTATGAAATAAAAGTAGTGCCTACGGCTTTTTCTAACATTTTTTTCTTCTCTCTTAGTCATGCTGGGCTGGTGGGAAAGAGGGGGAGAGAGGATATCAAAAAAAATTGTTTAAAAGTAACGGAAACAAGTGTATTCAGGCTTTGATGCCACACACCGAGTAAGTGGAGACAAGGAAATGGAAAATGAAAATAAAAAAGAAGAAGACTACAAGGGAAACACCTACAGGGACTGTTTAATTCAGGAAAGAAAAACGAGAATAAACTGTGTAATACACACTGTATTACAATCTCTAACTAAACAATTTAGACAGTCTTTGTTTTTTTCTTACATTTTATTCAACAACAAAAACAAAACATTGAACACACAAAGAAAAATTTATTTTATGTTATCGATAAACACAATCTGAAATATTTTTCTGTGTGTGTGATCAACATAAAAAGCATTTTTAAAAGAAAGAATTTTACAAAGAATTTTGCGAATAAAAAAATATTTTGGTTTTTTTGAACATTTTTTATACATTTTTGGCTTACCCTGCCACAATATTGATTTGCCTTAAGGAGTTGTTCAAATGATTGTTCATCGATTTTCTTTGAAACGCGCAAAGAAAATCGTTTTCATTTCTTTGAAAGTCACTCAACTTTAAATTTCAGCTTAAAATCGTTTTTCCAATGAGTAAAGCAATGTTGCTCTTAAAGCGTCATTCATTAAAACATGTCATTGCGGTATTTATTTCGTTAAATTTTTTTACAATTTTTGTGTTGATTCGTATTTTATGAAAATTATATTAGTCTGCTGCTGACAATATAATACAAAGAAAACTTTCATTGCTAATGACGTTAATATGCCACTAAAAATAAATGATTTTTCTTTGAAATCCGATATATGTACATAACATAACATAATTGGTCATTACAACCCTTTATTCAGGATTACGACCTAGCTTCGCACACCACTGATGTTGTGTGTATTAATTTTATGCATACATGAGTAGTGGGATTATTTGAGAAACTTTTCATGGCAATTTTATTTACTCTCAGAGTTTTTGCTAGAAATCTGCTGAGAGAAAGTCGCCGAGGAAATATTTTTTTCATATTTTCGTTTTGATGTGTGACCTAGAGTTTGAACCGTGGTCTCACATCTAATAAGCCAACAAACTACCTAATAGATTACTTCGAATTCTGACCTACACGGCAATTATTTCATTAAAATAAAAATTATATTTAAAGAAAATAATTAGAGATTGGAATGGCGTGTATGAATCGTTATTGTGCGAGTTAGTCCTTTTCTTGTCCACACGTGTCCAGCAGAGTCTAACATGTACCTTCCTGGTGCCGACAAGATTAAGCTTCCCTATAAAACAAATGAATAATAACCAATTTACCTGAGGCAATCGGAATACCTATGCCCTGTAACATGTCGGAGTTTGCCAGCTTCGTACCGACGCTGGCTAGCAATGCAATGCATTCATGGACAAGGACGAATGTTAAAATTGCTTGCGTTAAGGACTTAATCGCAGCTTGACTGTCTGAGTAAAGAGATTTTCAGACAAAATCCCATCACACAACATGCATTGCGTAGCTTAGCTTTTCTGCAGTTGTCAAAGCCGGCTATAATGAAAAACATACCAATCAGAAAGAAACACCGACACTCCCGTCCTGTACGTATTTTCAACTCGTTAGTGTAATTTTTCTAGAAACAAGCAAGACGGAAACTAAATTGACATCCATACAGACTTCATCTAAACATTGTTGATAATAAATGGGGCCTGCAAATGCTTTTTAAAGCAAATTCCCATTACGAATCTGTAGTCATAATTGAGTCCGTATGAAAAACTTTACAGTATCACTATGATTTACAATTCGATATTAGTGCTTTTGAGGAATTCCCATATTGCGTATTAAGTTAAAAGAAAATGTATTTTTGAGAACATTTTTTATCTTGAAGATCACCTTTTAATTTAATCCTTTGGTAATTTGTTTTTAAATACTTCAACCTTAATATGTCGAGCTTGAACTTCCATATATTTCTTATAAATCCCTTATAGTTTGATTCGTTGTAAGTATGCAAGCTTTTAAATCTATCGAATAATAAAAATACGATTAACATGGTCTAGCAAAATACAACAGTAAATACAATCTCCATGATTTAAAAAAAATTATTAAACATTTTATTGGATTTTATTTGCAAGAAAAGCAAATAAGATTTTAGCGTGCTTTGAATATTAAAGAATATTAAAATTTCCTTTCAGTTTCATTTAAATTACTGTCTCCATTGTCCAAAAATAGAACAACAAAAAAGGTTTCGTAAAACTGCCAGCAGCTAAAAGACTAAATTATTAAAAAAGGAAGAAAAGCCAATTAAGTTCAATCCGTAACATAATCCATAAATCCTTTGAATGTCTTACATTTAATGTTATATAAATCCTAGAAAAAATTAAAACCAAAAGCAAAACTAATTAAATCAAAAAATAAACAATAAATCATAATTGAATACAAGGTCATCGATGGCAATGGCCAGACAAAAATTTATAAAAAAAAAATAAAACTTTTAGGGGTTTCTGTTTTTTGCCTAAAAAGATGCAACAACAATTTATTAAAGTTATGGATTCTTATCTATTTTTTTTTTTATTAATTTTCTCCTTTTTTGTGTATCCTCCGTGACATAAAAATAAAATTACTGGCCGCCCAGTTAGCTGACCTTGTGAAAGTGAAACCCTACAAACAATGAAAATTTATGAATAAAAATATATAAGCGCCTAAAAATCTGCTGTAAATGATAATTTATTATGTGTGTGTGTGTGTGTTGGTAGTGGTTTCCATTTCAAAATAGTATTTTTTTTGTTATCTTTTGTTTATAACAATAGCAATAAAATATTTCATGTCTCCTTAAGGTTTTTTCTATTGTTGTTCTTGTCGTTATTGTAATCGAATGATTTTATTGTTTTATTTTTTTAACAATACCATAATAATCAAAAATAATTGCTTTCTTCGAACACAAACTTTTCTTTCTTTTTATTTTTAATCCCATAAAAAACACTTCTTAAATTTATTTATTACTACTTCTTTTGAATTTTCAAAAAAAGAATTCTAATAAAATTATCGATTTTTTAAGGCAAAATATTCATGTTTGTCTTTCATTCGAATGCAAAACAAAACGCAGGAAAAAAACATAAATTAAAAAATAATAACAAATGTAGAACAATGTTTGTATAATTCAAAGTAACCCAATTGGCAATAATGTTACGTCTGACGTCAATGCTGTCATTTCAGACATATCCCTGAAGGTTTCAAAACCAACTGCCTCTGTGTGCAATTGTGTGTTGACATCACATTGTTTTTGTTTTTACTCTTAATTTCCCAAACCACACACAACTTAAAGCATTAAATGTTTATGTCAGGTATCTCAAACCAAACACAAGTGGGTGTACACTGTTGGTCTATTGTTGGGTCACCTACCTGTTGGGACCATATAAAGACTGTGGAAATAATAATTTCAAATATTTTTCCTTTAAATACTTCTAAAGGAATTGGAATGGAAAATTAACACTAAAAGAAATTCACTTAAAACCAATATTAATTATGTCCACAACAGTAGAACTACAAGAATAATTTGAAAGAACATTGAAAATTGAAAAATACTTTTTAATACAGTCTATTGCAATAGTTTCCCCTAATGCCTAAATGTATGTAAAGACTTTCAGTTCATCCTAAATTATCTATTCAACTAATAATAAGGAATTTTTACTATAAAATAGATTTCCATTCATATAAAAATTTTGAAAGACCGCTCTATAGTAAATACCTGTGCACTATCGATTGAAAACTTAAACAGTTTCTTTTCAATATTATTCAAATATTTGCCAGTGTATTCATGAAAATGCAAATATTTATGAAATATGCAATAAAATTCCTCAAATATGCAATTAAAATGCATTTATTCTTAATTGTCACAATTGAAATCAATTTTTTCGAATCGATTTTTATTTTCCACATTGTTGCACAGTGAAGCTTAGCTCTTGTTTCAGGAAAAAATGAAAGTGAAAGTAAGAAGAAAAAACAACAACAACAACAAAAGGAAACTTTTAATAAAATTTTTATTTATTTTCCATTTTGAGTATTCTCTTTCTCTCCTGTTGTTTTTGTTGTTTTTCTTTTGCTTTCATCTCTCTACAGATTATATTCTCTTGTTGATAATTTCCAACTGTAAAGAATAGAGAATAAATTACAACCGGAAATGGAAAACTTTTTCCAATAAAACTTCCATTTTTGTTTTGAATTCTTGTTTCTCTCTAATGCTCCCTTCATTGCTGTTGTAGCAACCATTTAGGAAAACAGTTATTGTCACTGTTGTTGTTGTTCATATTGTTGTTCTTGCTGTTGTTGATAGTTTCAAGTCATTAAGATTATCTGAAGAAAAAAAACGGGGTGAATTCAATTTGTTCATGTACTTTTTTCCCCATTTTTTATTTGTGCTGAAAGTTCATGACTTCTTAGTTGTTGCTGTAGTTGTTAGTTGTTGTGTAATTAGACGATACTTTAAGTGTTAAGGGGTTAGCATACTTCCTAAGATGAATTTTTAAGATGAATTTATTTTAACAAATGAATCTTTTTATATGTTAAAGATTTTTTATACATTTTTTTCACTCATCCGTTTGTAACACGGCAGCCTGAAAAGGTTCATCTCAAAATCTGGCTATCATGATTTGAGGAGTTGGCCGTGTCTAAAAGAAATGAATTCTTATAAAATATCTTGGCGCCGCTTTAAATTTTAAGAACACAAATGTAGATATATTGTAATCAGAGTGAACATTTATTTTCAAAAATGGAAAAAATTCGTTACCAATAGCTCGCAATAATCGATTACAGTTAACCGATTACCTGAATATAAAAATCTATGGTATCTTGTAAAAAAATAAAATAATAAAATCATTCAATCGCAATAATAACAACAACAATAAAAACCATTAAACACATGAAATATTTTATTGCTATTGTTATGGACAAAAGCCAAACAAAAAATAAAATTATGATATGTATTGGACACCATTGCTAACACACACACACACACAATAAATTATTATCTATAGCGGCTTTTCAGGCGTTCATACATTTTTATTCATAAGTTTTCAAAATCTGTACATATTGCAATGCTTTGAAATGGATAAGAAATTATAACTTTTATAAAGATTTGTTTTTTATATATTTTCGCCTGGTCATAGCATCTGTATTACCAAATTATAAAAAAAAAATTTTTAAAATAGCGGTTATACAGTTAAAATTTGCTTTAATACAACGGATTGGGATTATGTGGAGGTATTTTTTTTACTTTATGTTGCTGTCGTTCCTATTAAAAGTGGTAGTTTTTTCTAAACTCTACTACACTATCAATTAGTCCTCTTGTATTCTAAAGGCTGATGAGATAACGCAGTGAAAAAATCTTCTGGGTTCTGAATTCGTATGATGTTTTTGCTTTTGAGACATTTATTATGATTGTAATAAACTTTTATTGCACAACAAATAAGTCTTCAGTCGACCTTTATGATTAACGTAATGCCTTCACGAATTTGGACTGTGCTGCCGGTCGGTGATTAACATTGTTTTTTCACTAAATTGCTTTACAGCCTGTTGTTATGCAACACTTTTCACAAATTCTTTAACAAAATTTTGTAAAACGGAATCTTACAATCCTTTTAAATTTTTTTAATCATTTAGCAACAATTTTATGTTCTTTCTTTACAAACCTAACGAATGTCCCACTTATAAATCTCTCTGCGATAAATGTATATCTCGCCAAAGCAATGAAGTGTTAAATGACAAAAGTATAGGAGTGATAAAAGAAAACATTCCTTTCATTTTCCCCTTAGTGTTACAAGTAAAATAAATTCTTTCCTTTAATTTTCTTCAGCTCATTGCTTCAATCCTTCAGACAAAGGAAATCCCAGAAAACAATAGAAAGTTTAAGCGAAAATCGAATGTACATACATAACTAGGAGGGAAAAGAATTCCTATAAAAATAAATGGTTTAATTTTCTAACTTGACTTTCGCTAATGGATAAGGTCACTTAAGCGAAACTAAAATTGAAAGAAAGAGAAGAATGTAACGTTTAAGTAGAGTATAAATTTTAATGATAACGAGTTCAAGAGATAAGAAGAAATTTTTGTGAATCATGGGAAAGTAAATTTTTATTTAAGATTAGTTTCCAGTCATGAAAAATGTAGCAAAACATTTGGAAAATTATACAAATTAAACTAATATTCAATTGCTAATAACATAGAAACTTATCCTAGATATTTTTGTAACTCTTAGAAATTTTTTGGAATATATTTTTTATTTTTGTTAGAAATTAAAATTCTAACTTTTTTACTGTATTTGAAATGAAGTGAATTCAGCTCACTAACAATGAATAATTTTTGTGAAATTCTTATCTTTTTAATTAAGCGGTATTATCATTATTGGATTTCATTACAATGTTAAATCGTCCTTTCCTTCTCATGGTAATTTCAATTTTCATTATTATTTCCCTTTATTGCCAACTGTTCTTGCAGTTGCTTAATTAACTTACTTACAATTCAATGACTTTATATGAACAGGAGTTTGCATTTTCATTCATTTATTTACTTCTGCATAAAATTACAATATTTCGTGAATTATTCATAAAACCTTGAAATTTTCACAAATTTCCAACAGCATACGAACGAGGAAAAATTTTAAAATTAAAAACAGAAATTCTTTAAAGTTGTAACTTTCCATAGGAGAACGAAAATACATGTAAAGTAGGAAACACGTGCAGTAGTTTTCTTGAATTTCATTCGTATTTCTCTTTATACAAACGTATTATTAAATCGTAAAACTTTTCTATGACTGCCTAAACGTATGCCGCACACTAATTTGTTTCGAATTTATTGCTTACAAGTTGAAAATGGATTACCATTTACAAACAAGACTTGTTATCAAAAGTGGTCTGCCAAATAGGCCATAATACATCATAATAAAAATCCAATTTGATAAATTAAATATGAATTTAACTATGCAAGTCTATAATACAGTCATAAAGCATAAATAAAATACTTTCTATTACAATATCGTATTATTTCTATTTTATTTCCTTTATTTGTATTTCCTTGGAAACCGTTTGAGTCTCAGGCAGCGGGTTTCAAATTTTCTTTTATGGCCTGTTGACTGTAGTTGGCTAATGTTTTGGTAATAAGATTATCTTGGGTATTAGTAATGCCACCACCGCTTAAACAGCAATTAGCTGCTGTTAGCAAGACCATTTGGGCCATATTGTGTTTGATAAAACCAACAGTGTTAGTTCGTTATTTTGTTGTTGTTGTTATTGTTTAAGAAATTATGATTAATGAGCTAAAAAAAGAAATTAAATAATATTATAGCGAAAGTACACTTGAATTGGTATCCACAGAGACATTTTGCAAATGTTAAAGTATACTTTCAGGGGTTGACAACAGCTACACAGTTCAATACAAATTAATTGGCATATCTTTAGGAGTCTTATTATTAACAAACGTTTTTAAAAGGCATTTTGCTGATATTCGCCGGAATTTTTAGTATGTTTTCAGGATTGCCAAACAATCTGAAATTAAAGACCTGATATAAAATTTTCAAATTTTTATTACACATTATATATCAAAAGATTCCAAAGAAACGGCCAGGTGTTTGCTTAGGTTCAGAAGGCTTTGTATAGAATGCTGTTCTTCCTATTTATAAAACAGCTCCATAAACTATACTAGATTTTGTGTTAATATCTAAAATACTTGTTGATAGGCCATATACATTCGTCAATAAGTTTATGTAAGTTCTTCAAAAATATATCCAGTAAAGAATATTAAAGAGGAGCCTACATAAAGTAAATTGTAGAAAAGTATGACAAGAACAGAAACTGTTCTGAAACACGTTTTAATAATGTTTATTCTACAAATTTAAATCTTCTTTCAAAATTGTTTAAAACAAAATTGTATGCTTTAGGTAAGACTTACCAATTAAAAACAAATTCACGTACATTTTTTGTCTTTTTATTTATACCTTTAAGGATAATGTTGTCAAAAACACATTTTTTTTGTGAAAGAAATTAAAAATCTAATCTCTTAACCATACATGTCATAGAAATACAGTTCCACTTTGAATATGATTAAAGCATATGTATGGGCGGTTAAACTCAAATACAATTTTAATACTGTAAACAGTCATGTAATTGACAACAAAGTTCATTTTAAATGCTTAACAAAGAAACCCTATTAACATAACTTTACATAAACTTTGCGCGTTTCTAACTTTTATTGTTATTGCAAGTGATTCCTTCATTGTTTTCTCTTTATTTTCTAAACAAAACTCTTTTGTGTCTTTAGGTTTAAAGACCAAGTTTTAATCATCTACAATTACAAGTTTCTGTGTGTGTGTTTTTTTTCATTTGTGTCAACCGCATAAAATCAAAGATCTTAATTATTGTTATCCTCCTCTAGTAGAGCTGGCCCCGAAATACAAAAGGAGGTTAAAAGTTTATTTGTGTCAACATAAATAATCGCTGTTAAATGGTACGGCAGCGAAAATACTTAATAATGATGATGACAATGATTAGCTGAGGAAAACTTTTACAAACTCTACAATAGAACAAGAGGAGGACAAACAAAACAAATCCTACAACGTGGAGTATTTATTTTACATGTTCTTTTGCGATAAAGATGATTATCACATCATCGTTGTAAAAGTAAAAAAAATAACTAAAAAACGTTGAAGATAATAATATCCAAAACAAGTGGTTTTCTTTTCTTTGCCACCTTAAAGTATGCAAGAATAATAATCTGCTATTAAATTGTGTATTACACAATAAAAAACAAAAAATAGACTACAAAGAGGATATGAAAAAATGTTTTCGATAAAGATAAGACATGTTTTAAATATTTAGACACATTTTTAAATGGATCTACTTTTTCATCCTAAAGATATACTTTAACTTGTTAATAGTTATTGGTAAACTCCTAAATATAGAAAATCTGAAATTATAAAGAATAAAAAAATTTCATTCAGTTGTATAAAACTATTCATTTCACATTTTTCTTTATGAACAAATAGAGCATACCGGGCTTATTGAATGTAAGAAATATTTCAAACGTTTATATTCTCGTAAAACTCGTATACTTTACTTACTAAACATGGTTTTTAAGACCTTTTTATAAAATTTGTAGCATATCTCAGGGATATATACGAAATGTTACATACCTTATGAAGTCAATATATCTAAAATGATATGAAACTGTTTTGAAAAAATTACAATCAGCTTTTAGGCGTAGGTTGTCTATAAGAGAATTCCGTTATGACCGAAGTTTCGATATGAAATTTGTTTTTTTTTTCTTTTTTTGTAGTGTGGAAAACAAGTGTATAATAGTTTTTATGGGATAGATTGTGGCAAGAAATGATTGGTAATTGTTGATTGCCGTTCATTTGGGGGTATGCAATAATGATTATTTTTTGAAAGTAGGGCACCACCCACCTGGATTTTTCACCCATGTTCTCTAAGCAATGGCTGAGAGCACACGTTCAAAGGTTAACTGGAGTGAGAAGTAATTTGAATGATCAATGTGCATCCCAGGAAATTCTGAAACTCAGCTAACCTATAGCCTATAGGTTAAAACCTTGCTCTACCATCACACTCGGACGTTATAGGCGTTAAGCGAAACTTTATTAAGCTCTTAAACTGCATAAATATATATAAAAAAATTAAATGTAAAATTTTATTATAAAAAGTATAGCATATCCTATGGAGCATTTTCTATTTTATAATTTTAAAAACTAAAACATACTTTACGATATTCGCTTTAATAAATATACAATATTTATTATAAAATTGTTGTTTCTCCATTCCACTACCACAAACTAATGAAGCTGTAAATCAAATTAATTTTTCTATAGAAAACCAAATCAGCAAATATTCATATTCATGTACACACACGTATTGATTCAATATAATTATTGGCAATATGATGGATGCATAAGTTCTAAATAAATAATGAAAGCAATAGATTGACCGACTGTTCGACTGTTTACCATGAAAACAAAAGCAAATAAAATTCAAACAGAAAACGTAAACAAAGTTCGATTTTTTTTACGTTAGCTTTACATAGCCATGAAATTATATTTTTATGTGGGAGACATATTGTCTTAGTTCGTAGCACATCAGAACTGCTACATTATTAGTATATTTACAAAGATAGGACGTATAAATAAGAAGATTTAATATAAAGACAATCTGATGCTCGAATTCAGAAGTAGATGGGAATAACGATACTCATTTATGTGAACTAGATTGGAGATAATCGTTTAGATTTATGGTTGCCTGCTTGAAAAGTTAGCTTAGGATGTAAAAGTAGACAGTAAGAAACCGCCTGAATAATCTTTTTAGTATTCTGCAGTCACCGTAGTCTAGTAGTGTGCTGGCTTAAGATGTGAGGTCGTAGATCAATCCTTAGCCCAGGCTTCTTGAATAGAACGAAATATAAAAAATATTTTTTCAGCGACATTCTCTCCTTTCTGGCAAAAATTTTGAGTAAATAAAAATTGTCATGAAAATTTTTTCAAAAATCTGTTTTTCGGAGTTGAGTTTAAACAGTAGGTCCCGCCAATCATGAATAAAATTAACACACACAGCATGGGTAGTGTGAGAAGCTAGATTATAATCCTGACTAAACGGTTGCAGTGACCAATTAGGTATGTAATCTTCTATTGTTTTGAAATGTGACAGAAAAATTGACTGATAATTAAATTACAACGGAGGATTAGATGGCAATAATTGAGACTTACTTACAAAACCTTGTGATGTGTTTCTCTGTATGTTAAAATTTTAAAAACTAAATGTTTATACCAATAAACCACAAACAATTGAAACCTTGAAGATAATATTGGGCCCCAATTATGTTAAAATATCCTCAAAAAGACCTGCACTTGCATCTGAAAAATAAATTTGATTTTAAAAGCCCTCGTTAAAGAAAAATTGGAAATTTTTTCTTTCAATTTGTTTATCGGTTTGCTAATACCCAAATGAATGAAAAAACAATTCTTAATTATCCTTTGATTTTCATTATCTGAAGCTATATTTTATCAATAAGACAGGCGACGACTTAATGGCGCTTAAACACAAACTCTGTGGAGTAGACAAATTCAATTCAGTTGTTTAAAAAACCTCCAACTCAATGAGAAAGCCATTTCCGAAATTTATAATGATTTATGTGTAAAATACTGCGTCACATCCTAGAGATGAGTAGTTAGCGATAACGAATTGTAAAAGGGAATCTAAATCTCATGAAAGAAAACATGCGAAACAAAAAACAAAAAAAGGAGAAATATTTTGTAAATATTAGTATTTCAAAAGGTACATACATACATATAGTGTGTGTCATGCATCTTAATAAATCACAGTTTGAAGTCAATGTTGTGGAAAGACAAAATTTATTTATGTGTGCTTCTATGTACGGGTGTGTGTTTGAATAAAAATGTATCATTGTGTCCTTATATCCCTCACAGTTGTAAAATATTAAATCAAGTAGAACAACCTGTGAAATGCAAGACATCTAGACTGAGACTGTCAAACAGACAAACAAAGGTCATATGGTTTATAAAACACTAATACACTAACGTTTGTAACAGGATATAAAACATATTTCAAAAGGATTTGTTTTTGCTCAACTTTTTATTTTCTTTAATTTTTTGTTTTCGTTCAAGAAAAACAATCATTAAGAAAAACACAAAAAAGCACACAAAGAAATACGAATGAATCAAAGAAAAAAAAAGAATCTTAGAAAGAAGAAAAGAAATTCAATGAAAAAAAATTTTCCTTCAGATTGTGTTAAAAAAAACTCATTGAAAGTCAAAACAAAGTCACTTCTAATGTAGAAATTATGAAAGATTTGAAGATAACAACTTAAAAATGTAACATTTGTCGCCCCAATATATGCAATGAATTATAAACATGAAAAGTGAACACATGGACCCCAAAAGTATGCAATGATTTTTATGAATATTTTGATTAAATGATTCGCCTAATTGCACGTGAAATGTAAGTCACTTAAGAATTAATTTAAAAGTGAAAAATTTTAAAGAAAAATGGTGCTGTTGAGGCAGCGCTATTAGCTCTAGGAAGTAATAAAGTAATGGTATGGAATTTAAATTTTTACTCTTCCATAATATCAGGGAGTACTAAATGCACATTGTTAAGGGGTAGCTTATGTTAGGTTAAACTTTGCACTTTATAATAGGAGCAATAGCTCACAAGAAGTGAATAAAACATCAATTTTATTCTTTCATTAGCCTAATTTCTTCTATTATGTACATGCTGTTAAAATATTAACAAACATTCTACTGAAGGATAGCCATAAACATTTGTAGTATACGTATTGGAAATACATCCCTGTAGCCTTAAAGTATGTTATAAATTTATTTCTTTCTTTATTATTTCAAATGTATACTATTAAAATAAATTGTCCTAAATTTGTAACACCTTAAATCAGTGGCTCATTGATTTTGGGGTAATTTAAAAGGTAAATATTTTTTATTACATTCCGAAATCAGTTTTGAAGTGATTTACTAAGCCAGAGCAAGTAATTTGGCTTTGGATTGATTACCTGTGTTCCATGTTACTCTATAGGGAATGGAAGATACAAACGTTTTATCGTATGCAAAGTGACGTTAACTATTACCAAATAACTTCACTTAGTCAGATTTACCATAGTAGCTCTTGTGTAACGTCTTCATGACTTTGAATTTGAATTTGTTTTCTTTTTTATATTCATTTCCCGTGAAATCTTGTTTACTTGGCAAATTGCCTATTGGCACTGCGTAAAGCATTTCGATCAATATGAAGTGCTTTTTTAACCTTTTTTTCCTCACCGTTTAAAACATGTTATTTATTTCACTTACAGTTATAATCACAGAAATTACCATTGATTACAGTTACAAACTCACTATGGCGGTGAATCATGATGTCGTACTACAAAATTCCATCGAATTCTATGCAGTGCGTTGGAAAGAAAGCGGAATAAGTGGGGGGTTGGGTAGATTTAACCGTTAAGGGAGGGCGGTGGATAAATATTGATTATTATCAATAGAATTTTTTTATATTCGTCTGTAGCATCATTAACGATGTAAGATTATCATTAAATTTGTGTCTCGTAGTAAATGACGATAACATTACGTAGGTTTTGCAAAAAGGAAGTGAATGACATCATTTTACTAGAATTACGCATGAACAAATTAGCTGATTAAGAGATAAGATTTCCTATAAACGCAAATACTAAGCAATTTTTTTATGAAATTCTGTCGTACAAAAACAAAACTTCAAAGCAAAAATTGTTTTCTTTAGAAATTAAACACACAAAAATAAAAGTATTTTGATTTATGAAACGAAAGTTTTGGCAAATTGTGAAATATTGGATTATATCGCCTACATTATATTACATTACAACCATTTGGTAAGGATTACGGCCTGGCTTCTCACAGCATGGCAGGAGAAACAGTTTAATGTAGAATCCGAGCGACAGGATTGAGATGTTTGGTCATACCAATTAGTTTACTCTCAGAGAAGTATCAGGTCACCGTGAGATGTCAGAGTTGAGTTCTGAACTCTCGAGCCAGCGCACTACTTACAAGACCACAACGGCTACCGCACACGGATTCCGTTCAAAAAATAATATTAAGTTGTAAGGAACACTGTATTTCCCCCACTGAAATGGGAAGTAGAAGTCAAACCAATATGTTATTGAGAGTCAAAGTATATTTCAGACTTAGATTCCATTCTGGATTTCAGGTCCATAATCAGAATTCCATTTTTTAGTGAAGGTACAAAATCAATTTTAGGTATGCCGTATGCCCTCATAATCACTGCTCCAGCGGATTAATTTCAGTGGACAACTTCACCTTGTTGCTTGCATTTGATAAAATTTCTGTTCAATAATTCAGTCTTCAACTTCCTTAAGGTAGGCAATGATATGTACTTATTTAAAACTCCTTGAGGCAAACATATTTACTTCGACAATCTTGTGGATAAATTTAAAGTAAAATAACTTGCACTATTGAGTTATGTTCTCTTAAGCAACCTGAAGAAAAAATATGTTGCAAAACGGTTAGAAATTTAAACAGAAAACTTAAAGTCTTGAATTTTAATGTGGCATAAAACTAGGCGCAATAATGCCAATGAAATCGTAGCAGAGGAAAATTCTTTTAAATTAAATTACAAACATATCTTAGAAATAACTAATAAAGAAATAAATCATTTTGCTGACTGCATCATAACTTAGCCAATTAAAAGGTTAACAAAATGGTTTTGAAAGAAAGAGAAAAACCGAAAGTAAAATATCAAAAATAGTTTTTATTAGTTTTCTTCAGAAAGTTTCTTCTTAGAACTTTTTTAAATTTGGATCTTTTCTCTCTTTTGCTACTGCAATCACACCTTCTGATGGGTTGCTGAAAAACTTTTCCCGTCTACCAAATCTCATGCAAATTAAGTTTAAAAAGTATTTTTTTTTTGAATTTTTGTTTCTTACTGTCGTTATTTAAAAACTTTATAAAACAAAAAATTTTTTTAACGAATTTTTCACGTTATTGCCGTAAAACAGATTGTTGATCAACTGACAACACTAAGCCAATATAACAATCACGAAAAAATTTATGGACTGTTCTGTGTGAACTAAAAATTGCCTTTATTATTGAGAGTTTAAATGAAAAGAAAAAACATTTTAAATAACATATGAAAGAGTAGACTGCTAAAAATGTTTTAAATATTAAAGTGGCGTCATCGTCACCTTAAAGTATACTACCAAATATAGATTACTAAAGTACATTTTAACATTTTTTTAATATAAAGTATAAAGGGAATCATCTGTTCGCATTCTTATTGCCAAATTTTTTGCTTTGGTATTCAAAAACTCTAATTAAAAATAACATAAACAAGTGTTGTATTCTTTAGCATTATGTTAACAATGTTGTTGCCCTGCCCCTTCAATTTTCACGGTCTTCGGAAAACAAACATTAGAATTTTTAAACTTGTGGTTTTTATAAAATATTTCAACAAATTTTGTAAAGAATTTCTTAGTTAAGTATATTGTAACAAACGGAAGTTGCTATGAAACACACATCCGCCACCTAAAAGTAAGCACTGCTAAAAGGTTTTCATATTTTTTTCTTTATTTTTAGAGGAATATATAATCGAAAGTTTAAATAAAGTTTTAATATGAAAATAACTTAAATATTCATGGATATGATTTGATATGTGTTTGAAAGGAGAAAATATTATATTGCATACCTTTAGGTAAATGTGGAAGAGAATTATTTCTTTTTAATGCCTCTTAAGTGCTATAGTTACTGTAAAATAGTCTAATTCTAAGACTTTATTGGGATTTTAAAAATGTATACAATAATATGATCCATATCTTTAGGTAAATATATGTTAAATAAACATTACACATTAGCTTAATAGTTTTTGAAAAAAAATCTCAATTTGCAGTCACTAGTTTACATAGTTCTTAACATTTTCTTTTCAATTTTTATTTAATTTTTTTTAATTTCCAAAACTTTTTTATGTTTTATTTTGTATTTTATAAATGATTAATTATTTTTTCCCATTTTTTTTGTCTCAAATACACTTCTTTAGCTTTGTTTACACGACCGTTTAAATGAAGAGTTCAAAGAGAACTGTTTGTTATCAGTAAAGAGAAGCACACAGCAAGCATGAGAGTATAACTGGGGTAAGTAAAGTTCATATTCACCACTGTTTCTATAATTCATAACATCCTCTCTTACTCTCTGTATACAACGTATGTACATACGTGTGTATGTTTTCATTGTTATTACTTGTTACTTTTGTATAGTTATGTTACGTTTACCTTTTAATATTCATATACCTTTAATGTTCGTATGTATGTGTGTGTATATTACTGTGTATTACATATATAGAAAAGAAACACACACTCTTATTATTATTCATTTTTTGTTTGTTTATATTTATGTGTCGTTAATGTGCATGCAAAGCAACAATTTAAATATTTTGTATCATTACACGGACATATTATGTGTCACAGTAATATTTTTACTTACAAACATACAAAATGTTTACATATACACTCACATGTGTATGTGTGAAAGCATAATAAGACAATACAAAATAATGGAAAAGTTTTGCACTATGGTGCATTTAACGTGGTGTATGTTTAAAAGTGTGTTTAACATGGCATTTTGTTCTGTTTCTTACAAGTTGTGTGTCCAACTGGTAGTGATGTTAGATTCTAAGATCATCACGAACTAATTATGTTGTCCGCTTTTTGACTTCGTGATTAATTGAAGTACTTTAGAACCCATTGATCCAGATGGTTTATCAATGTGTGATTACCTTGTCTCCTCAGATTTACAATCAACTGATCTCCTGAACTTGCAGAACATGGCAAGCGTGTAGTCATCATGTCTAATGGTATGGCGACTGTATTGCGCAAGTGTAGTAGTGCGAAATAAGAACCCCGCATTTCTGTTCTATGAATCTAATTCTGAATTTTAACTCGAAAATGATGTGGAGTCTGAACATTAAACCAAAGATGTTTAAGAACTCCTACGTAATCTATGTTAGCCAAAGAGCGATAGGCCAAACGTGAGAACTCTTTTATCAGCATATAATACCATATTTGTACACCTTCCTTCTTTTTTTGGCTACAGCTGCTACAGTCCATCAATGCTTAACCAAACGCTGTGGTTTAAAATGACTTTTGCATCAAGAATAAGCTCTCGACTGAGAGACTATAAATAAGCTTAGGTACTATTATCAATTACCGTCGCCGTGGTCAAGTAGGTAGTGTGTTGGCTTACTGGATGTATGTCCACGCTTCAAATCCCAGGTCCGACATCAAAATAAAAATAAGAAAAAAAATATTTCTCCGGCGAAAATTGCCATGAAAAGTTTCTCAAAAAAATCTGTTGTTCGGAGTCGACCTTAAACTGTAGGTCCCGCCACTCATGTATAAAAATTAACACCCACAACACGAGTGGTGTGAGAAACTTGGTTGTAATCCTGACTGAAGGGTTGTAATGACCAATTATGTATGTATGTATGTATGTATGTATTACCAATTATATTGTAAAGGCTTTTCGAATCTTTTCCAATAATCGTCCAATATCAATCCTGAACAATGAATGCTCCACCTGATCAGTATGCACAACGTAACAGTGTTGTTATTCTCCTTTAACTCATGCATTGAGACGATGGACAATCAAAACTAATTAAACTTCTAACATAGAAAAATATATATATTATACCAAGTAATATACTTATATGAGTATTATTTTCTGAAAATGTTCCCAATACTTTAAACATAAACATTTGTCGCCATTACGGAAAGATGTATTCCCCAATACAATCACAACACCTTAGTAAAGCATTAAACCAGTAAAACCACTGCCATGACAGCAACAGGATGAATGTTTATAAACAACAACATTCTGACTTTTCTGGCTGAATTTATGACACATTTCACAACGAACGACACAATAATGTTTTTGTTTTCCATTACTTTGCCCTCTTTTTCAATACAACAGCCCTTCCCCCAAAATGAAAGCAAACAAATAAACAAAAACATGTATGCGAATATCAAGATACAAAGTGAGGCACGTAAATACTCGTTTGTACTCGCAAATATTTATTTATTGTACTTTAATAAGCAACAGATGAAAGCTAGCAGGAGCATGCGCCTCAAAGTATGCCATAGAGAAACCAAGACAATATTCCATTTGTAATATAATGAAAAGAGAAAATTTCCCTTTATTAAGTTGTGTTTTCTAAAAACCAAAAAAATCTAATGAAACTGACTATGGGGTCGAGAGTTAGTCATACAAAGTTTTAGCAACAACAATAACAACCGAAACAATAAAATCTAAAATAAATAACATTAAGCCGTAACGTTTAAGAGAATATCCACTCATCATGATTACAATTCAAAAAGGTGTTTCCAAAGGTAATGCTGCCTAAAAGTCGTAAAATCTTTTCAAATAGAAAAAAGTTTAGCATACATTTAGGTAACACTGAAAGCAACTTAAAGCGCGCCAAAAAACAAGAAGAAAATTTTAATTATTTTATATCAGCTCCTTAAAGTAGGCCGAATATGAAGAAAATCTTTCCAACTTCGGTAGCAAATTGAATGCCTTGACTTGAATTTAAACAGCGAGTTAAGGGTTGATTTCCTTTTTTTTAATCAAATTTCTTTTTTAGTTTTTTTTTTCTTTCTCGAATATGGGGATTACAACGGCCTGTTGAATGTCGTAAAGTCTGTCCTACTGTAATTGTTTTGTATTCTTTTGTCTTGTAAGGGTTACAGGAAAGTATTATTTTTATTTTTGTACTCGTATTTTAGCTTCCTTTTTTTTAAAGACTTTTTATAGCATTTTATGTTTTATTTCTAAAGCAGAGAATTTCTTTTATAAGCTGGAGGGGAGTTGACAATGGGAAAAATGTAGTTTTCCCTTTGTATTCAATTGACAATTTATGTGGGTCATGGGTTTAAAGGTTAAATTGGTTTATGAGCTGTGAGTGTCTGGTGTTATTGGCTAAGTGATGTCCTCTATTTTTAATTATTGACTTTGGTTGTCTATTTACAAAATTATTAAATAAGAAATTTAAAAAGAATTGAAATATTCACAAAAACCTCAAATTTTTTTAATTTCTTTCTTAAAGTTTATAAGAGCAATTGCAGGCCTATTTATAGTGTTGCTTATAGAAATAAATTAATAAATTTAAGTTCCCGTATATAATAGAATTTTAGAAAAAAAAAAACTTAAAACTTCTTTAACATTCATACAATATTCGAGACATACGGATTTTAAAATAAAAATTCTTTATTTTCATTATTTATTTTATAAAACAATAGTTACAATTGAGAAATACCCATGGTAATATCAATTTTAAAAATAAAACACTTTGACTGTAGAAATGACGTCTTTATGATTAAATTTTATAAAATTCGCAACAAAAAATTATATCGGTTTGTTTAAGAGCAAAAGCATGAATACAATCAGTTTTACTTTAGAACCTAAAAATCTCTGAGAGTGAACATTTTAAAATCATTTACGATAAAACCAGAAACACTGCAAAATCTCAGTTCGATTTCAACTCTCTACTAAGCCGGTTCGACATTTAATTGTGCGCTTAATTTCACGTCATAAAACGTAGAAACAAAAACATGACTAAGTCGTCTTACATTTTATTACTCTTCACCCTGCCTTTGGTACACCTACAAAGTAATAATTTAACAGTTTGCAATACGGAATCAATTGCAACAAAAACTATTTTTGAATTTTGGCACGAAGCTACAGATGACTGTGAACTTGACACCAACAATTTATTTGAGATGCGAAAAAAGCTTTTGGAAAACCACAACAATGATAAAATCACCGAACTGCTAAGTAATCATGTCAACTCCTCTCTAATGGAAGTATTGTTTAATCAAATTATGGCCGCAATCTCGACAAATTCATCAATTAGAAGCAAACCTGATTTTCAGAAAATTATAAACAACTTGTACGCAGAAGATAAAACTTTTATCTTGAAAATTTGGCAACAAGCATTGGCTGAATCGATGTTATTCATGGATATACAAAACGTTATAGAGCATATCTTATTAATCGAAGAAAATAATGAATTGAAACTGGATTTATTGGATTACTTGCTGAATAAATATGAAGGCCAACATTCAAATGATCAACGTTTAATGCCCCTCTTAGTGTATGGCATAACGAGCATAGAAAAGGAAATTGCCATTGGAGATAATACCAACACAAAAGTTAATATTAATTTATCAAAAATATTAAAAAAATTACCCGAGCCCCTAATGTTCCTTTATCAACACTGGGCCCATAATATAACGCTATTGAATAAACAATATAACGATTATATTTACGCAGAACGTAGCATTGGTCCTGCAGAGAATAAACGTTATATCTTTACTTTTATGCCCAACCAAAATAAATACAAATCCAAAGGTTATTTCAAAATGCAACTCAATGCTAAAGGCATGCTAGCCATTGGTGCATTTTATGGACCGTCTTATAAGTATATAGCAGCTGAGGATCATTCTGCCTTTATATGTTTGGATAGTCCTGCCGAAGGTTCACAATGGTGGCAGGTGTTGTGGCCTTTGGAAAATAAAGAACTTGTTGCTTTTCAAAACACCGCAACCGAGGAATTGTTATGTGCCACGGGACAATATAATGAAAAATTTGTATTGATATCCATGTTAGCGGCAGATAAGCACAAAAATAATCCGGCTTGCCAGTGGAAGGTGTTTAAGAGAATCAAAAACCGTTCAATGTGATAAATTTTTATATATGATAAGTGTTATTGTAGTCATTGTTACTAAGATAAAACAAAAATAAAATATTTTTGAAAATATGTAAATGATTTGTAGGGTATTTTCAAATATTCTCAATTGATGGTTGGCTGTAAACGTTTGGATAACTCTTGGAAGTGACGTTAGATAAGATAAGATTTTATTAAAAAAAAAAAAAGAAAAACTTCTTCAACAGTTTTGTAATTGCTTGGCCTAGTATTGTTTGGACTTCGCGTCAAAAATATGCACCAGCACCAGTTTTCTTGGTATTTTAAACATCAGTCACTTTTGATTTTGACAGTGTATATAATTTCTACATACTAAGCAATTATACGAGGCTGGATACAAAATGAACTTTGAATGTGTATTTTATCGCATGCTTTCTAATTGAAAATAATCCCATGAACTTAATTTCCATCAACGAATTGCTATTACATCGTGTTAAAAGAGAACCATTTAAGAGTCAAATGGTGACGATTGATGAAGAATTGTTCACACCATTATGTACAAATTGCCCTGAGCATAATGATATGGTGGCCAAATTAGGTTTGACCGTCAGAAGAGTTATGCGTCTGTTTGGTAGAATTGACAGTTACTGTAAGTAATTCTCTATACTGAAAAGACTGAGGAAATCTGAAAGATTTTTATTTATCCATTTATTATTCGTTCTATTGTGACAAATTTTGTACGTAACAATTTACCACAATAAAAGCAATTGCGTGCCAATAAGGGCGGGACGTTCAGAGGCCCAGTACAATTTCTTAAATAAATTCATCGTACAAGAAGGGCACAGCGTTTATTTATAAACAAACAAAAATATTAAAAATATTGTTTCTTATCTCTAAAAAGAGAACAATTGAATGCACGACTTGTAGTTAAACCATCTTATAGAAGAAGAAGAAAATCCAATTATATTGACATATAGTGTGACATCATATGCGACGTAAGGCCTTCGCCTTGATTTATTTTGGTTTTTAACTACATTTTGTTTTGTTTATTTCAGAATAAAAATCTTTAAAGTCTCTCTGAAAATTTTCAAAATTCCTTTCTAATCTCTTCTATTGGATTACATTGCAAAAATTCAGTTTCTTTTTAAATCTCTAACAATCCGGTTCTGTATGTTATAGTGCGCTTAAAATCTTATCAAAATATGAATAAATCACCAGGCATCATATTACTTTTCGCCCTGCCTGTGGTTTATCTACAAACTATAAACCACTGCTACGTTACAACAATTTGTAATACAGAAACAAGTTCAATAAAAACTATTTCAGAATTTTGGCACAAAGCTACAGAAAGCTGTGAACCTGACACCAAGAATTTATTTGAAATGCGAAAAAAGCTTCAGGAAGATAAGAAAAACTATCATTATGACTTATTCAACGAACTGCTAAGTGCCCACATCGACACCACTTTAATGGAATTATTGTTCAAACAAATCATGGCCAAAATATCTACAAAAACATCAAATAATGCCGAATCACACAATCTTGATCAAATTATTAACGATTTGTACACAGAAGATAAAAAGTTTATTTTGAAAGTATGGCAACAAGTTTTAGATGACACTGCAGTATTGATGGATATGCGCAGCATTATACAGCATATTTTATTAAATGAAAAAAACAACAAATTGAAATTGGATTTATTGTATTACTTGATACATAAATATAAAAATCAATATCCAGTTGATCAACGTGTACTGCCTGCGTTAATATATGCAATAATAGATGTGGAAGAGGCAACTCGCAATGACGATTATATTATAAAAGCTAATAAAATTCGGAGGAAAATTCTCAAGAAATAAAAAAATACCTAAACCCCTTGCCACTCTCTATCTATCCGATTATTTGTATGGCGTTTCCCTATTTACTAGATTCCATAGTAAGTACATCATCCTAGATCATAATTTCGGCCTAGCAGAGAACAGACTTTTTAACAATATTTTGTCAAACAGATAAGCACAGAAATAATACGGCTTGCCATTGGCAAGTGAATAAGAAAACCAGAATCGATTCAAATTTATAAATTTAATATAGGTATAATAAGTGTTATTGTACTCATAGTTGCTAAGAAGAAACAAAAATAAATTACTTTTGAAAATAAATTGAAAACAAAAAAGAAATTGTTTATGACTCACTAAATGGGCCTTTAATTGAAGGGTATTTCCAAATATTCTCAATTGATGGGATGGCCTTAGTAAACTGTAAACGTTTGCATAACACTTGGAAAAACTTCTTCAACAGTTTTGTAATTGCTTGGCCTAGTATTGCTCGTAGTTCGCGTCAAAAATATGCACCAGCAAAGAAAGTTTTCGTTATATTATTATAAATAGTGATTGATTTCGGCAAACTGTATGTAATTTGTACAAACTAAGCATTCATACGAAGCTGGATACAAAATTAACTTTGACTGTGTATGTTATCACATGCTTTCTGACTATAAATATTCCCATGGACTTAATTTTCATCTCCGAATTGCTATTAAGTCGTGATAAAAGAGGACCGTTTAAGAGTCAGATGGTGGCTGCTGATGAAATTGCGCTGGGCTTACTGTAACAGTGGTCAAGTCATGTTTGACCGTCAAAAGGGTTATGCGTCTGTTTGGTGAGATTGCCATCTACTGTAAGTAATTCTCTATACTGATAAGCCTGTCTATTTATTATTCGTTCTATTGTGACAAATTTTTTACGTAAAAAATTTACCACAATAACAGCAGTTGCCAATAAGGGCGAGACGTTAAAGGGCCCAGTGCAATTTCTTAAATAATTCATCGAACAAAAAGAGCACAGCGTTTATTTATAAACAAGAAAAATATTAAAAATATTGTTTCTTATCTCTAAAAGAGAACAATTTAATGCACGACTTCTATTGACCCCATCATATAGCAGAAGAAGATAATCTAATTATATTGAAATATACCGTGACGTCATGTGTGACGTAAGGCCTACTCTTGATTCATTTTGGTTTCTAATTGCATTTGGATTTGTTTATTTCCAAGTGAAAGTCTAAAAGTCTCTCTGAAAATTTTTAAAATCTTTTCTAATCTCTTCTATTGAACAATTGATTGTATTGCAAAAACAATTGCAAAAATTCAGTTTGTTTTTAAATCTCTAACAAGCCGGTTCTTTGTACTATAGCGCGTTTAAAATCTTATCAAAATATGAATAAATCACCAGGCATCATATTACTTTTCGCCCTGCCTGTGGTTCATCTACAAACTATAAACCACTGCTACGTTACAACAATTTGTAATACAGAAACAAGTTCAATAAAAACTATTTCAGAATTTTGGCACAAAGCTACAGAAAGCTGTGAACCTGACATCAACGATTTATTTGAAATGCGAAAAAAGATTCAGGAAGATGATGAAAACTATCATTATGACTTATTCAACGAACTGCTAAGTGCCCACATTAACATCTCTTTAATGGAATTATTGTTCAAACAAATCATGGCCAAAATATCTACAAAAACATCAAATAATGCCGAATCACACAATCTTGATCAAATTATTAACGATTTGTACACAGAAGATAGAAAATTTATCCTGAAAGTATGGCAACAAGTTTTAGATGCCACTGTAGTATTCATGGATATGCGCAGCATTATACAGCATATTTTATTAAATGAAAAAAATAACGAATTGAAACTGGACTTATTGTATTACTTGCTACATAAATATGAAAATCAATATCCAGTTGATCAACGTGTAATGCCAGCGTTAGTATATGCAATAATAACTGTGGGAGAGGAAATTTCGAATGGCGATTATAATATGAGAGCTTATGAAACTTTGAAGAAAATCGTAAATACCAAAATACCTAAACCTCTTGCGACGCTCTATCTATCCCAGTCTTTTTATAACGTTACCCTATTGAATAGGCGCCATAACAAATTCATATTCCCAGATGTTGATGGCGGTCCGTCAGATAACAAACGTTTTATTGTTACTTTGGTATCCCAGCTACGATTTAATGTTAAAGGTATTTTCAAAGTAGATATCAATGCTGAAGGTATGGTTGCCTTTAGTGCTTTTTACAAGCCCGCCTATCGGTATATAGTAGCTGAAGATCATTCTGCCCTCATATGTCTGAACTGTCCTGCATCTGCAAACGGCAGCCAATGGTGGCAGGTGTTATGGCCAATGGAGAATAAAGAATCACTTGCATTTCAAAACACAGCAACCGGTGAATTGCTATGTGCTACGGACCCGTATAAGGAAAACTGGGTATTGATATCCACATTAGCGGCGGAAAAGCACAGAAATAGTTCGGCTTGTCATTGGGAGGTGTCTATGAGCATCAAAGGACTGTAAAAAGACTTTCCATTAGAAAAAAGAAACTGAATTTTGGTAACTCTTTACGTAGGAAATACATTGTATGTATCTAATATTTGGTAAATAAGAAATTAAAAACGTTTTCACTTTTTAAATAAAAATTTTTCAATTGTTTGTATTTGTATTGTTTCTTCGAATGATTCACAAAATAGGAACTTAATTAAAATTTAGTCACCTGCCAGTGGCAGGCTGCATTGTCCATGTTATCTTTACCACTTAACAAGGTGACATAGCGTCTGTTTTCATCGTAAGCTGTTGTGGCACACAACAGTTCTAAAGTGTCATCATTGCGAAACATCAAATAGCGTTTAACTGCTGGAGAAAATGTTGCATGTGGCCATATAACATGCCACCATTGACTGGATTTCATACCAGTGCCCAACCAAAAATAAACAGCCTGATGTTCGATATCAGCATACAAATATTTGATAGATGCACCATAACGACTACCGAAAGCCACCAAACCATTGTTATTAAAAGTCACTGTTAAATGACCATCTGAGTCTGTGGTATTCTTATCTTGAGTCCAGGTTAAAGCTAAACGTCTCTCGTTGTCTGGGCCATTATCTCGTGGAGCATATAGATATTCCCAATGACCTTGGTTAAGTAGACCAATTCTTTGGTTTGAAGATTCATAAAACATTCTTAATTCCTCTGGCAAATGATGGTAAAGACGTTCTAA
The DNA here is from genome assembly GCA_936449025.2 of Sarcophaga subvicina. NCBI lineage: Eukaryota > Metazoa > Arthropoda > Insecta > Diptera > Sarcophagidae > Sarcophaga > Sarcophaga subvicina. The sequence goes on from OW388084.2 coordinate 2,665,049, forward strand.
AGCTTGTATGGAGGAAGTGGTTAAAGACTTAAAACTTTTCTCATACAGTTGGTTAATGTGAAATGTTAGCAAAGGCAACACCGAAAACGCTTGTTGGTTATCCAATAAATATCTGTTTAACAAGCAATTTAATGCCATAATTTGTAAATCTTTCTCTCTTAGATCCAATATGTCTTTAATAAGCTGTGCAGGTTCTAGGAACAAATACACTTCGTTGAAAACACGCTCCAAAATGTATTGTACAACTCTCTTATCGATGTCATACAACTCTTTTAAATTCTGCTTCAATTCTGCGCTGCTGGCCCATGAATGCACTATAAAAGCCTCTTCAACTTTAGCGATCATCGTCTTCATAACATTTTTACGTATTTGATGACGCATCAATAGATTACAATGATCTGTTGCATACGTATCCGTATCTGCATTCAACATTAACTTGCCGTACAATTCTATCAAACGTTTCACATCGAGTTCACATTCAGTCTGGGCATCTTGCCAGAATGTTTTCAATGTTGTACTCATTGATGTCTGATGGTTTTCAATGCAAAATCTAAAATCTTCATTAGCAGCCAGTGGTGTCGTCATTGTTTCAGCAGCTGATATTGAATATTTTTGATAAGCGACTTGACTAAGTACGTAGATTGTGAAATAAATAATGAATTGGAAATAAGCTTTTAAGCTCAACATCTTGGTAATGTTGTTTCAATCAGTGTTTAAGTGAGACTGACTGTGTGGAAATGTTTAAAGCAATACTAGTCTCTGTAGGTTTTGTTTTGAGATAGCAAAACCATGCTTTAAAATTCTCTGAGTATTGATAGAAAGAGTTGAAATTTTGTAGAAAGAGAACATCATTACACTGTAAATACATACATATGTATGTATTTTAACTGTTAGTAGATTTATGTTAATGTTTGCAATGGTTCATCACTAACCAATGGTACTTATGCTACTAACGCTACAAATTAATAGCAATGTTTACTATTAAATAAGTTCTGAAAATAATAATCAAAATTTTATTTTTTATTTGTATTATCAAGGGCTTATTAATAATGCTAGAATAAATTAAATTATCATTTTCATATAAATTGTCTCGCACTAATTCAGCGTAGACGCCTCCCTTTATTTGCAGAACAAAAACTTTCGGATTAAATACCGGCTGAGCAACAGTCTGCGAACAAACTCGAATACAATAGTTTTTTAAGACACGAGTTAGGCCAACTTTCACTTGCAACAAACCCAAACGGGCACCAATGCAGTTGTGAGGTCTAACACCAAATGGTACATAAGACATGGGTGTTATGGCTGCCTTATTAGCCGAACTGAAGTGTTCTGGTTTAAATTTGGTGGGTTCGGGCCAATGCTAAAAATCAAAAAAAAGAATTAAGTTTTCTTTGCAAGTATTTTTTTTTTTTTTTTAATATGATGTGTTTACCTTAGGATCATAATGTAAACCTAATACCAATACATAGATTGGAATGCCTGGTGGTATAACGTAATCATTAAAAGGTTTCAATGAATATCCCGCAGTGCTGCCAATAGAAGGTTCATATCTCCGATCTAACATGGGTAAAACTGGATACAGCCTAAGAGTTTCGTCTATAACCATTTGTAAATATTCCATTTTTGTTATGGTTTCATATGTTATTGTGGCCTTATATTTTAAATACGCCTGTAGAATCTCCTGTCTAAATCGCTTTTGCACTTCTTGATTTTTGGCCAATTCTAGTAAAGCGCTTGATATGGTGGAAGCAGAAGTATCAAAACCACCAGTCATTAAAATAGTTGCCTGGGCAGCCAAATCTTCCATACACTTTTCTATATCCTCGCCTTTATCTTGAGCCTCGTTTTTCAGTTGTATGAACAAGTCAATGAGATCATTACGTTTGCCTGCCATACACTCTCTCTCCGCCATAACCGATTTAATGGAAGATCTCATAAATTTTTCTGTCGAATCATAAAACACTTTGGGTTTCAGGATTTTATTGATCTGTTTGTTGGCAAAGAATATTAAAAGAAAATCCCATGCTCTTTTGGTATTGTAAGCAGACAATTTGTGTGTCTCTGCATACATGCGATCCTTTGAATTACCCAAAGCATTTGAAATAAATCCCATTATGGCTGAGGATATAATATCGGTCGAATAACGTCCTGCCAATTCCTTAAGTTCCACTATACAACGTTCTCCCTGCTGGTTCAGATACCACTCTAAATTTTCGCCTATTTGCTGCACCAATGGGAACATATTCTTCAACTTGCCGCTGGTAAAAATAGGCGTCAATTTAGGACGCATTTCACACCAATGGTTGTACTTGGCAAAGAAAATATTAAATGCTCCCAATGGATCATAACTGCCGCAGGTGTGATCAGTGCGATTACGAAAATTATGAAAGTCCTTCACAAATATTCTCTTAATAAGTTCCGGTTCACGTATTAAGAGGCCCGGTTTTAAAAGACTATATATGCCGACTACGGCATCACTTTCGAATCTTCGATCTTCATAAATTGTACGCAAATGAAAGCCGAAAGTTGTTTTCAACAACACGAACTCCTTCCAATCGCCACTAAATATAGACGAACGGGCACTGCGCACACCAGTGGCTTTATCCAGTCCAGTCCAGTAGCTTAAACTGTTTTCACATTGTTTACGTAGTATATAGATATAGAAGTACAATTGTTAGATCGATTATGAACATATTGATTGAAATAATTCAATTGAGTCAGACTGAGTCGTTGGTATGGAATTCATTCATAAAAAACGTTTTAATTGGTTTTAGAAAAACGGAGAAAAGTTCAAAACCCACTGTAAAGAAACAGAAACAAAAACAAAACCAAAATTCAAAACAACAAAAAACTAATATCGTATGTAGCACACGTTTTAAAATAATTTAAATGCAAATGCAAATTCAATTGAATGTGATTTGTTTTTTTTTTTCAATTAAATTTCATAAAAAATGTTGTCTGTGTTTAAAAATGTTAAAATGTTCTTAAAATCTACTCCATGAACGCTGAACCGTTCACGATCATCCATTTTTTATTCTTCAAATTTATAAATGATAAACAATTTCAATGTTTCAATGATTTTTCTAACAGCACTAATATTTTCAAATGAATTTTAATAGTAGGAATATGCCCTGGCATTTGTTTATAGTAGAATAGGCCAAGTAATTATCTTATTCTACCCTGAGTTAGTAAAGAATTTTAAACACTTAGATAACATTTGCGTAGATTTCTAGTTAACTGACCTTGGCTGTATGTAGAATATTGCATACAAGCCTTTAAATTGCATTTTAAATCTTTATCGACTTAACTCTTCTCTTCATTTTTTGTTATTTTTATTGTTTGAAAATACGTGAAGCCAAGTATCGGTGTATATGTGTATGCTTGTGTTTAATTAATGTGTTAATATTTGTTTTACTAATGACTACTTAAGTGTATTTGTGTGTTTATGCATGTAATTTTCCAGAAACGACAACAACAATAATAGCAACTAATTTAAATCCTTGAGGATACACTCTAAACTCATTTACGGTAAAATATAAGCGACAACATTTGTTTTAAAACCAAAAACACAAAACATGTGTTATTCAATTTTCTCATAAATATTTATCGAATTAATTTGCATAAATAAGCGCTGAAAATTACACATACTTCTTTAATAAACACATACGGACACAGGCATACACTTATTTATTTACTCTTTTTGACTCTCTCTCTCTCTCTCTCTCTCTCTCTCTCTTTGCCTAGTAATCTACTGGCTCACAGCTGCAAGTCAATTATAAACATAATTTTATTGGATTTAAATGTCTTTAAAGCTTAAAATATTGTGAAAAGCCATTAAACATTCGATATTTTATGAAATACTTCTCTAACAGCATTAGAAATGTTAATTATTTTTAATAGTTTTATCTGAAATCCTTTGATCAATCCTTTGTAACCATGACAAAAAAGAAACGTTTCAATTCAGTTTGGAACAACTTCTCGTTTTGTTGTAAGTGCCACTCTCCTTCTCTAGCTCTCTTGAATTTCATACGAAATTCAAAAACCAATTCAATATCGTCAATACAAAGAATCAAGTTTAAATTCAATTACTATTACAAATACCACTCATACTATCGACACAGACGCACACATACACATACACACAAGCACACAAAACATTTTAGATTTTCTATGTTGTATTGCCGATTACATTTACTTTCAGCTCTTCTAACAATACTCGTAAGCAAGGAAATATAACTGATGTGTACATGTATTGGTCGCTCATACACTTCAACCAAATAATATTCGTTGTATGCTTTCTAACGCATACAAACACATACATATGGTATGTTGTGTATGCATTCCCTAACGTACACATTGAGTGCAATCAAAAGAGTACGTACGTACGTACATATACAATAGGATACTTAAGATTAAAATTGGTTAACATCAATTTGTTTGCGAGTATACAGAGTTGTAGAAATAAATATTGAAAAAAAAACACATACACACATGCACACATACACATACACACATACATAAACATACCAGAGATCAGTAATGAGTATTCAAAAAGATGAGTAGAACCGAATCATACTCATAATTTCTGATACTTATACGCATTCCTACTTATTTTAATATCATGGAAGATATACTCATATTCAAAGTTTGAAGTACTCATCATATTCATGCTTAACAACCAACACGTATGATGTTGTTGATTTCGACTCTCCATAGCTCAAAATTCACAAGAAACACAAAATAAATATGATTGCGTACGAACACTAAAATACTCATTAAAAGGTTGTGAGTTTGCTCTGCTTGCTGCTTATGTGTCTTTTTTCTTGTTTTGTAAATGCAAAAACAACCAGGACTGTAAATTTCGATGAATGATTCGATTCACTCGATTCATTGCTGACCTCAGAAACACACATACAACATACATATAAATACAAGTAATATGTAGTACCGGAAGACATCCCGCAGGGCTCCCCACTTATGCCACTACTATGGAAAATTATGTACGATGGGGTACTACGACTACCATTACCGAACGGGACCGCAATTATATGTTTTGCAGACGACATTACCATATACTCAGTCACTAAGACTCCCTTACAGTCATAGAGGAGACGACGAACATAGCATTTCAAATAGTTGGAACGTGGTTTGATAAGACTGCATTGGCACTCGCTGGACACAAGACAGATTCCGTCTTGATAAGTGGCCGACAAATATTTGAAAAGATAGGAGTGACCGCTGGGGACACAAAAATAGAATCGAAGAGGATCATATAATACTTGTGATACATAAAAATTATAAAATGCTTGCAATGTACAAAAATATCATTTAAACGTATTAGGCATATAGGCGCGTTTCCATCAAGGAAAAAAGGAAAAAAAAACTAAAATTTATATTTATCGTGGTATATATTTCGTAATCCTTACTATCTATTGTTACTTTTTAAATTTATTATATTTCTTTAAATTACAAATAATTGAAGAAATAAAAACAATTTTTATTTGCTAACAATGCAACAAATTATCGACTAAAAATAAATTTCTTTTGAATAAAAGTAACAAATGAATGCCTGACGACTACCTAAAGATGGATGTATAGCAGTATAGACGGTAGTTTGTAAACTATATTTGAATTTAAAACATTTTCTTTTATTGTTGTTGTTACTGTTATTGCCTCTTGCCACTAGCGAGACTTTCGTATTTCATGTGGCTTAAAAAGAAAAAATCAAACGATGCCGAGAATAACGAACGTTATTGAGGTGTTAACATGCAAATTAGCATTTTAAATGGAAATTGTTACAAATGAAAACACACAACAACTCCAACAATAACAACAATAGCAGCTGTATAGAATAACAGCTGTGTGTGGCAACAACAGCAACAAGAACATAAAAAAAAGAAAGAAAGAAAGAAATTTCAATGAAAAATCGGTTCAAAAATTGAAAATAAAAATTGATTTGTTTTTTCTCTTCATTCATTCAGTCATTCATTCATTATTTATTATGAATTTTATTGAATTCAATTGAATGTCAATAAATATTGTAATACAATGAATATGAATGCAAATGTAAGCCTGTAGGGGATTATTAAAACAGATTTACATAATTTTGTAAAAATTAATTTCGTACACAGTCATACGACAAAATAATGGAAACACTACAATTATACAAAATACTACAAAATACCAAAATACAATGCAAATGAATTTGTAATTAAATTTTCGAAAGAACGCTTTGAATCTTAATGTAAAATTCGTTCATTTTTGGTATTAATGGCCTATTTATTTACTTCGTGAATAGGCTTTTATAACCCTTTGGTTAGGCTTACAACCTGGCTTCTAATACCACCCAATTTGTGTGAGTTAATTTTATCAATTAACGTTGACACCGAACGACAGATTTTTGAGAAAACTTTCATGGCTAAAAGTAAGTCACGGAAAGAATAATTTTTTTTATTTCGCTTTGTTCTAGATGTCAGACGACCTATTTGCCAAGGTTTTTACACGCGTTCATGCATTAAAGGACTCGTAACTATAACATCGTCACCAACCGTATATTTATGTTTATACGTGCATATAAAATTCAAAACAATAAAAATGAATATGAAAGAAAAATCATTTTACGCTTTAATACACGTTGCCTAACTGGCACTGCCTTAGCGTCTCCTGCCTGCATTCCCTATACATTTATGGTTGCTTATAATAAGATTAGAAAATTTACTCGCATACAAATATTCGCCATAAAATTCATCGATTTTTTTCTTTTTGCATTCTGGTTGGATTTTGAATACATTTTATGAAGTTTTTTTCTGCGTCTCGCCGACAACATTAAGAAATCCTGCCACAGTCTTCTTCCCCGCACTTGTAGTATTAAAGAAAATCCAGAAAAGAATTTAAAAAACATAACAACAACAACAACAACAATAACTTAGATTATGACCAACGATAACGATTGTGGACGATACATTTTGTGGAATTTCTTGCTTTGCATGAATATCAAGAATTTCTCGTTTTTATCTCCTGGTTCATTATCGTCTTTGATTACAATGAGGTGTTTGGGCTTTTAGCTTAAATTATACACCTGACTGTTGCCAGTCAACATAAAAACTTATGGCAGTGATAAAAGAAAAACTTGAAGCCCATTAAGCTGGAATCTTTTCAAAGACAACAATTACACTGCGAATAGAGATGACAATAACGATTACGCCCGTATGGCAGTTTTTGCCAACATAAAGTGTTATTCGCAAAGAGATCGTCAAGGAGGAAAACAGGCATTACCTTTCATTGAAATTATACGACAAACCTGTTAAATGTTTTTTTTTTGTAATTTTTTCTTAATTGTAAGCAATTTGAAACAATCTATACAGTATCAAAGCGGAAGGTTTGTCTGTTACGATATTTGTATTGCAGACTTAGTTAATGTAACAAATAGAATGAATCAAAAGTCAATTAAAAGATGATGTTGCGTTCCTTGCAATATAAAGTTTATTTGAATAAATAAAATAAAAAAATTTAAAATTAAAAATAAAAAGAACTGTCTCTCCCACTGTAATATATTGCAGAAGTAATAATTCCCAGAGTAAAACAAACCTTAAAATGAAATAATAAATAAAAACATACTAACTAAATATTCTACTGTTGAAAAGGGAAAAGAAATGGCGAATAACAACAACAAGAGAATTATAATAAAAGGAAACATACCAAAACGGAAGTAGGAAAGAAAGAAAATAAAATTCTATGTCGTTTGGCGTGGCAATAAAGACCAACAAATGCTTCAATTGTAAATGCAAAGCTGAATAGGAAAAACAACTTTTCTTTTCCCAAAGAAAACTAAAGAAATACGCAGACCTGGCAGGAATTTAAGTTGAGATTTGTAAGATATTAAGTAAAGAAATTGTATACAAAATAATTCCATGGCATAAAATCCCTCATTTGCAAAATGTATGAACATAAATATTAGGTGTATAACTATTAAATGTGGGAGTGACAATATATGCTATGTTTCTTACACATGATTTGTGTGTTAAACAACTCAGCTATTTATTTAGCCAGTGAACCCACTGTCTGGTTCTCAGTATTGAATGTTTTCTCGAAAGTGTTAAATAAGGAGGTGATCGCAATTCGCAAGGTTTGCCAGATGCTATGCCCATTGTTGCTACCAAAGGTATATACTTTGAATAAATTCAAAGCAGTTCTATTGTAATAATGAAAATTTGCCTGAAATCCCACATTTTTAAAGTTATATACCCAATATAAACAAAAATTCTATGGCATAGGATTCCTTATTTGCAAAAAAATTAAGAAAGAAAGAAAAAAATATTCTGCAATGAATCAAAACTTTTCTGGCATCGACAAATGGTAAGGGATTTGTGAACATTTGCTTTTTAAATCACCATCATAAACTTATAAAGAAATTGTAGTTCTCTTCTTCATACTCGAAGGGATTTATTTAAGACAAAATAAGGAAAATCATAATCCATAAGGGCTTTCAAAACGCACCACAGGAAAACCTAACAATATTACATTCAATTCTAGTAGTGCACCGTTGCCATGGGCGTTTGGTAAATCTGGAATTCTAGCAATCTTTTCTGGTTGTATACAGGTCGTTCTGGGCTTCTGTTACATTGGGAGTTTCAAACAGTTGCCACCAATGATGTAAGGCCTATAGAACTTTGGTTTTTCCCGACGGCAGATTGATTACATGCTTTACATTTAGGCTTTGGAATATTGACTTTATCTGTGCAGGCTGTGTAAGTTCTGACTTCATGCGGAAAAGAATGGCTTCTTCCAACTACTGAAGCTTTTCCTCAGGTCCAAATGATTTAAATCTATGTCCACAAATGCAAATACAATGCATTATACATATATGTATGTACATGTATGTGGGGATACATTCCTTAAGTTCTTTAATTTACTTTAAGTTCTAATTTTTTTCGTTGTGACTCTTATAGTTTCATTTCTCATGAAGAATTCAATTGTGCTTTTAATTTCACGTGAATATCAACATGCCACCTAAGGACAGCATGGTTACACTTGAACATGTTAATGCAACGCTGTAGTGATGGTGCGTGACTGTTTGGCAACGTAGATGCCAAAGCAACCAACCACATGCTAATGTGTTGTGTGTGTGTTTTGCACTCTTTAACACAAACAAATGCAACATGTTTATCCAGAAAGGAATGTCAGTGTCAACATTCTGACACAGACAGTTACAAAGTGTGTTATTCATGCCACACGTCTACAAGTGGTTTTCAACGGTATGGTTTTTTTTCTTTGTATTTTATTTAAAATAATTTTGTTTCATAACATGTAACGTTTTAAATTTTTTTAAAAAAACCTGTCAAGGTCAAAGGTTATTTAAATAAAATTAAAAATAAAAAATTTTTAAAACTGTCTTGACATTGCGTTCTAGAAGAAGGAACCAATACTTAAGTAGTGATATAAGGGAAGTTATCATCTGAAACAGTTCTGCGGATCTGCCATCAGGTTTTTCTTTTGTAGTTGAGATTCGGTATACACCGCATCGCGAGCTCAGGGGCATTCAATGAGTAGTCATGTCTGACATATGGAATTAAGTTAGATTGCAGTAGACCTCTCCGTGACTTCAAGCTATCTAACTATTTACGTATGTATATTTAAAATTATTGCAGCAATTTTAGAGCGTGTTTTTTCACCTTCTGACACATTTTCTTAGAGATATTTAGATTGCGCAGATAGTGATCAAGCGCAAGAGAAGATAGAAAAGATTTGAAGAACTGAATTAAATATCGAATGGACATTAATAATGACAAAATACTACACACTTAAGATTTGAAATAATTGTTTAAAAATAACGTTTCTAGAATAAATTTTCCTTTGTGCTTGACTGTGAAATAAATTAGGAAACTTCTTACATTTTCAGCTTTAAAGTTTTATTTTCAAAACTTTTCGCTTTTATTTTCAAAAAAGGTTAACTTGCTCCAACTTTAAATGGCAACAAAAAAATAAAACAACAACAACAGAAGGCAAGATTATTCATAAGAAAAAGGTTTTTAAATTTTAATGGCTCATGGTTTAGTGGTCTACTTTGCCCTCAAGAGTCGGAAAATAATGCTTCAAGTAAAATTATAGATAATAACCGTAATTTGAAGCAATTATAATAAAAAAAGTATTTTGTTTTCCTTTGCTTTTTATAAAAGACTAAGATTTTGTATTATAACTGCATATAACGGGTGTTGATATAAGAGATATAAAATAAAAAAAATATTGAAATTATATGAAATTTCTTCACGTAGTAGAAAACTATATATAAACTCGATTTCACCCATAATTCGAAAAGTCTTCTCATACGCCTATGGTGTTATACAGAATGTTTAGAAGTTTATTTGGGGGCAGAAAACTGTCAGTTGTTCTACTAAGCGTATGATTGTTATAAATAAGAAATCTTCAAAATTATTACGTATACGCATCGAGTTTTTGTTTGTTTTCATATTTTTCACAAGAAATGCTTTACACAAATTTATATAAATAAGTTTAATATTTAAATAATTTCGTTAAAAAAAATTTTGTTTGATTGATTTTTTCTTTAAAGGCCTATTTGCCATGTGATATGTTGTGTTATGACGGAGAAAATTTATGTTTAATTCCATAAAACCAAACAAAGATTTTTCTCGTTATACTTCTTTAGAAAATCGATTTACAAAGTATCAAAAAAAAAAATAAAGAAAAACATTTTTAATAAATTCCATTAAAATATGTTTTATTTTGCCCATGAATACATTTCAGAGAATATAAAATTCTTTTATAGTTATTAAAGAAATATCCACCAATTTCTTTGTAGTATTGAAAACTTATTTCTTTTTCTCTTTTTTTATTTTTTTATATTCACTTTTATTTTATTTTAATTCAATGGCATATAATAGTATCATACATTGTACGTATGTACGTACTTACATACGTACATAAGTATACATTTAAGTATGTTGCGACATGTTTAAACAACAAAAAAATACGTTTTTAATTCGTTTCTCTGTATGTGTGACAGTATTTGATATAAACTATATGAGCAGGTAGAATGTCTGTGTTGTTAAGAGTTTTGTTAAGTTTAAAATCGTAGCACACGTTGTGCTTACACAACAACATTTTTGTTGTTCTAAGACACTGTAGTACAGTTGGTATACACACGCACAAAACGGTTGTTCTAAAATTGTTGTCTTTTCTTGTTTTTGTTATTGTTAAGCATTATCTTTAAGCACTCTGATGCTGACATCCTTGACAGTTTATGGTATTTCATGACTCTGTTATATTGTAGAAGAAAAAAATGAATGCGAAAAATAAATTTTACTTACACATACATTTGCTTACAAACATACATAAGTATACAATGCAATACAGCTGCTTAAATAAAAAACCAAAAAGAGCGGCCACTGTGAAAACTATTTTAAGGAATCAACACAGTTTCAATAAATTTTTGTGACAAATTTTTTTTTAATGTTTTAAGTTGCACCGTGTTTTATTTTATTTAAATACCATGCACGTGGACATACGTACATATTTGTTTAATTATACCATACAGCTGGTAACCCTTAAATTCCGCTGCATATTAAAATGTAAACAATCATTCATTTTCATGCACATCACAACAAGGTGTAGTGAAAAACAATTCATTACTTTTTCGCATAGCGTTGTGTCACGATATCCCTATGATATGAACATCATACTGTTCTGTTATTATATTAAGAGATCTACGAAAACCGTAAAACCGTATGCCGTTCTGTTCATTATATCAGAACCAATCGCTTTGGCAGTCGATTCGATTGCCGGAAGCAGTTAACATTCAACATAACAACAACAGTTAAGACATTCATTCAGAAAAAGGTCCACCAGCAAGAGTTTCAATTAGTCTCGAACAATCAGTAAAAATTTAAACGGAGTTGTTAACGACTTTTCCTAACCTCTCTTTCCAGAATGGGCCTTCTAAACTTCCCTGATACTTCATTTTGCGGTATCATGTAGAACATTCTTTTTTTTTTTAATTACTAAACTAATGCGATATACAGACAATATATCTTTTTACTACACTTTGTATATAATTTTTGTATATCTAAGCTTACATGCACTCATGCTCACTAGTATGTATTGCAAATAAGCAAATAAGATACTGACTGCAGGTGTTTTGATTCTCTATTTATCCCTTCATTTCTCTATCGCTCTCTCTCTCTCTCTCTCTCACACGCATACCTTCTCAGTTTTTTAGTAATCTTGGGATATTTGTTACAAGCATACTACTACTACTAATATATGATAAATTGTTGAAGTGACGAAGAATGTAAGAGAGTGTGAGAGAGAGAGTAGAATATAATTTTAATTGCATTTTCTACAAACTGAACGTGTTGGTGTGTATATTTGTTGAGAAACATAAACAAAAAATGTTACTTTTTAATAGGTGGCTGTGTGTTTGCTGTATACGGACACATTGTATGATAAAAGTATGTCTGTTGTCGTTGTTTACATTTTAAGTTTTATTTTAATTAAATTTTTGATGTCCTTTAATAACCGTAGAGAAATTAGTTATTAAAAGTATAACTCAACAAATGAGATACTTGTAGAAAACTAATTAAAACCGATAAAAGAAACTCAAAAATATCAAATAACATCATAATTTAAAAGCGTAAAAACTACAATTTTATTTCATTAAAGAAAAAGAAATTAATTTAAAAAAATTAACATATTTTATATAAGTATTTACGATATTGTTATTTTTTTTTAGAAAAAACAATTAAAGAAACAGTTATTTTTATTTTTTAATTTCTTTCATTTAAAATATTTTTTAAACTAAATTTCATTGTCAACAAACCAGAATTTCTTTATTATCCTCAATTTCCTCTAATTTGTTTTATAAATAAATATTTTGGTTTCAAGTTTCCGTTTAATTACCAGCATCAATGTCAAAAGTTTGTTGAATGAAAATGTCTAAGGGAAGTGTGCAAAAAGAGTAATAACCCACCATTCTGCTATATACATACGTCCCTGTGCGGTTTCGATAATCTAATTTCTGCAAACAGCATTTAGAGAGACACACTCAAACACGCAAACAATTATGTGTTTCATCTAAATTGCAGGGATTATTATTAGCAGTTAAATGGATTTATTTTAAATGATTTTTTTTTATAATTTTTGTTCTGGCAGTTGTTGGTTTATTTCAAGCCACAAAATTAGATTTCATTTTATTGCGAGAATGATATATGGGACCTGTATGTGACATTTAATATATAAAATTGAAATTCATTGTAAATATGATTAATTTCAGGAAATTGTGTATTAAATTTCCAAGTAAGTACTTTATCGAACCGTAGTAAACAATTTATTGAAGATAAACAAATGAACTTAACAACACTGTAAATAATGGGCGTTTCTTCTGTCGTTTTATGGAATAAGTGATCGTAACTGGGAGAATATATGTATATATCAATTAGCAATACGTATAGCATGTCCTTATAAGGATATTTTTAGTTATTGCCAATAAATTTAATAATGAAATGTTATTTGTTTATTCAGTACAGTACATTTGTATATTTAATTAAACCCTCGAATATTTACTTAACAAATGTAAACATATTTACTCCTACATACATGCGTATGTATTTTGGTTACACATTTATACAAATATTTACACAAAACGAAAAGCACACAAATCAACCAACAGCAACTAATTTCACATCCTTGTTTTCCTAACTGCATTATGATTTAAAGTGTTTTGAAACAGAATAATAGAGAGAGAGTAAGGGACAAAAAGTTATTTAAGTACTTAATTTAGAGAAACAGTTTATTTTGTATGCAAATAAGCCCACAGTGAATAACAAAACAAAAATACCAAAAAGTTCTTATCCGTCATAGTAATATAAAAATAAAATCTTAAATTTAATTTTAAACACAACACTGTAAATATTTTAACGTCATTTTAATGTAGTAGAGGCAATGTATTGTATGCTCTGTATATGCATTGTTATTTGTATTTATGCCTGTGAAAGTAAATGAACGAGTGTATAACTTTACAGTTATTTAAATGTACGAGTGTGTATTATTGCATGAGTGTGTGTGTATGTGCTTTGAGAGATTTTGTGTTTTAGGTCCTGGTCTCCACAGAAAACCTCCATTGTGTATATAGTTTTGGTTTGTTAGCAAATGTACAACAACATTTATGTAGTTTGTGGTTTTGTTGTTTTTCTTTTTCACATAAACAATAAAACGTCAACAAATGGTAGTTTTGTGCCACAACATTGAAAATTTGTGACAGCAAATGTACTTCTACATGGGTGTTGTATGGGTTTGTGTGTTTCTTTAGTTAAAACTAAATGTACGGCATTGGTTGATATTTTTTGTTTTTAATTTTGATGTCATTTTAATTTCAATATCTCTCCCTTAGTGGTTGTAATCTCTTTCTCTCTCTCTCTCTCTCTTACTCTTCAGTCGATATAAAGCAATACTAAAAATATTAGTGTGGGTAAGCTGATTTCGCTGTTAATGAACTCATGCAGGCATTATTTTTCTGTAGTAATGCTCTAATCAAACAACAAAATTGTCAAAGAAAAAACAAAAAATAAGCCGCGATAGTCGCTAACAACTATTTTATGGCTCGTTTCATTTACATTGAGAGGTATTTAATTGTTTAGGATATTTCGGATACAAGGTTGTAAGGCTTTAAAATATCAAAACAATTTTTTTGTTTAATAATTTATTAGTTTAAGAAAACTTTAATAAAATATTAAACAAAAGACTTACTCTCAAAATTTGTTCCCGGAATAGCGAATATTTCACTGGTTTCCCAATTTTCCAAAATTTACTCGTGTAAATATTCCTTCTCTTTGCTCTCTTCTCGTCCACAAAGTTTTAATTGTAGTGAAAGATGTTGTTAAACGTCTTAATACAAAAGCCTAATGTTTATCTGCAAATAGGATTTTCATCTTTTGTTTTTACATTTTCTCCTTATTTATTTTAATTTTTTTGTTTAATTATACCGTTAGACTTCTCTTCTTTCGGTTCTTGTGTATGTTTATTTTTCTTTTTAATCACCTTGTTTAGGTTAAAAACTTTTCTTAGGGTAATGTCAGCAAATAAGAAACACGTAAGAAAGCAGGTTACTATGTTTTTAACGCAACAAAAAAATTAATTTAAAGAATTCTACAACAAAGAAAAAAATTAAAAAAAAACAAACAATTAATTAACAGCAGACATAAACGTGTAGAAAATAGAAGAAATGAGTTCAGGACTATTTTTTTAGGGAAAATTGTTTTATTTTTTTTCGGGTAATAATTAGTTTAACATAACATTCGATGATTATGTTTCTTAAGTAAAATCGGAAGTTTCATGCATTAATAACTTATCATACACTATCATTGACAGGATCCTCTTGGAGATTGTTCGCCACGACACCAGTATTTCCCCTTATCCAGATACATAAACACATTTTTTTACATCCAAGTTAAAATTGAAACAATATTTGTTGACTTAGCTTTTTTTCTTATTCGTCTTTGTTGCCATTGTTTTTCAAAACATCCCTACATATAATAGGTGGGTGAAGTTCATTGACCAATTCGATGTAAAAATTAGTGCCAAGCGAACCTGGAGAATAATACTAATTAAAGTTCCTTCCATTCACGGTATGTGAAATAGTTGGCAAGCACACCTGGTCTTGCCCTTAGTCCAGCTTAAAGGATTTTATTGAAAATATCCTGCCTTTCTTATTCCTGAATTCATAAAGTGTATCACTTTCTAATATCTTTGCTTTTATTTGTTTGTAATGTCTTAAATTTAAAGAACCAGTGAAATACTGAAATAAATAGCGAAAAGCTTTTTTCAAGAAATAAAAAATATTGCTGACATAAATTAAGACGAAGAAGAAAATAGGATATCAGTGGAAAAAGGAAAAGAATATTGCACCATATCAACTATAAAATAAACAAAATCTGCATAAATAAATACAAATAAGAATACGAAAGCGAAAGCGAATGAAAAGAAATCAGGCATTAATTCCAAATGGCTGCTTCTAAGACGGCAGTTTGGCGAAGAGGCGGTATGGGTTTAAATATTTGCACAAAAGACTCAAATAAATTCGTTGTCGATGACTTTAAGCTTTAAGAATGTTGGCAAAGTAAAAGTAAATAATTTATTTGTTTATCTACAGATGATTCCGTGTAAAAGAAGAAGAAGAAACCAAATTTGTAATTTTTTCAAAATAATATTTTCCGTTTTACTTATTACTTATAAACAGAAACAGATAAAACAATTTCTTTAACATTTTATTGAAAAAAATTTGTTAATTTATTTTTTTACTTTCAAAAAATTCAATTCGAATTTATTTAATTTCTTTACCCTCTATTTTCTGACTTTCTAAGTTAAACCGTATTCAACAACCATTTACTTCTGCAAGTGCAACTCTGTACTATTTTATAATTCTAAACTACAACCCTGTCTTTAGCAATTTGACAAATTATAACAAAACAATAACAAAATGAGAATAAAATTCTTTTTTTATCTCATAGCACCAGTGTTGCAGAAATGAAATTTTGAAATAGTACTTAACTATAACTGAAAGAGTACCTTTTTGCATCAAATGATAGTTTTACAAAAATATATTTAAACGGGGCTCAATTTTTACTTAATAAACCCATAAGCGGAAAAAGAATGTGCGAATTATTTATTAAAATATATATTTATTTTTTGAACGAACAAAAATGAATTTGATGAAAAAAGTACTGAAAGATTGGCGTGGGTACTGCGGTATTTTTGAAATGAAAAAGTACTAAAAAAAATACAAAAGTACTGAATTTTTCAACACTGCATAACACAGTCTGCTGTGAGTATTATTTTGTGGCTGTGAGAGTTTCTCTATAAACAAGTCGATAAGAGTTTTCCACGGGAAAACAAGATTATTTTCAAAATATTTTCTTTTTATTCGGTATATAATCATAAATTGTAAACGCAGTGACGTTTCAATTTATATTAATAAAACAAGTTTTTGTAATAAATTAGTATCTACGATAAAAGCCCGAGAAAATGTTGGTTAATGAAGCCCGTCTGTTAATGAGCCGCGCTGGTGCTGTGGCCGCACGTCATCAGGTAAAGAAAATTCAATTTTCCACATCTATGTGTCTCGCCGTTCTTCTTCTAGTCGTGAATATATCTTACATAAGCATTTGATAAAGGAATTCATATTCAATTTCACAAAATAATAAAACCGCAAAATTTATAAAAATTACTTCTAAGAAAATTTAAGAATTTGCACTCAAAAAAAAAGTGGTTATGTAAACCCAATTATTATCCATAATACACTGTGAGAGAGAGAATATCATGTGCAAATTATATTGCACCGTTAGAGGGACGGGTTGTTTATTCTCATAAATATATGTAATTGAATAATTTGGATAATGTTAATAAATAATTTGTTTCATATTTAAGTTGCGCGCCGTCAGTTCTGGCAGTCAACAGAACCAGCAGGCTCAGGCCCAAGAGCAAGCTCCTGCACCACAAATTAAAACTTTTCAAATTTATCGCTGGAATCCCGATAATGCTGGTGAGAAGCCGTACATGCAAACTTATGAGCTAAATTTACGTGAATGCGGTCCTATGGTGTTGGATGCCTTGATTAAGATCAAAAATGAAATGGATCCCACTTTGACTTTCCGTCGTTCATGTCGTGAAGGTATTTGTGGCTCCTGTGCCATGAATATTGCTGGTACCAATACCTTGGCTTGCATAAGGTAAAATATGAACTATCTATTCTATAACTTTTCCTACCTTTGTCAATTGATGTCTTCGTTATATGTACTATTAACAGCCTCTCTATTCTAACACTGGATACGCTGTATACAAATTAATTTTTAACAATAACTTCAGATTTAGTACACAAACTAATTCTCTCTCGTAAATGAATTGCACAAAGGAAAAAAATGCTCATTAGAAGCTTAATTCTGTAAGAAAAAATTATCAAAGAAACTCGGAAATAAAACGAACTTTGTTTCTAAACAAATCTCCCCATTTTATTGTATTGAATTTGTGCTCTTTTTTCCCAGCAACTTAAATAATTTTATTTATTGCAAAAAACAAAAACTTAAATTTCCTTTTTTAAAGATAAGAAATCATTTATTGCAATTGATAAGGAATTAATGTATAAGAATTGAAGACAAAACCTACTTTCTTTATCTTTTTCAGCAAAATCGATACCAACACCTCGAAACCTTTGAAAGTGTATCCTTTGCCTCATATGTATGTCGTACGCGATTTGGTGCCCGATATGAATAACTTCTACGAACAGTATAGGTCCATTCAACCCTGGTTGCAACGCAAGTGGGTTTATAAAGTTTAAAACTCAAAAACAAACATATTTTTAATAAATTTTGATTTGAATTTCTCTCTAGAAATGAAGCTGTTGAAAAGAAGGGTAAAGCCCAATACTTGCAATCCCTAGAGGATCGTTCCAAATTGGATGGCTTGTATGAATGCATCTTGTGTGCTTGCTGCTCTACCTCATGCCCTTCGTACTGGTGGAACGCTGATAAGTACTTGGGTCCCGCTGTTCTTATGCAAGCTTATCGTTGGATCATTGATTCACGTGATGAAAATAGCACTGAACGTTTGAGCAAACTGAAGGATCCATTCAGTGTGTACAGATGTCACACCATCATGAATTGCACTCGCACTTGCCCCAAGGGCTTAAATCCAGGTCGTGCTATTGCCGAAATTAAGAAACTATTGTCGGGTATGGCCACGAAGCCAGAACCCAAATTAGATACTGCAGCTTTGCACAAGTAGAAGATTCTCTCAGCAATTTCTGGCTTGAGGCAATTCCTTTTCCAGTTTTCCTTTAAATTCTCTTTGTACTTATAAAGTTTCCTACAACATCAATGATATTGTTTGCTTAGCATTGAAAATTTCTCCACAACTTTGTTCGTTTTTTTTTTTAATCTGCTGTAGTTTGAAACTTAATTTAAAGTTGATGTGTTAACGTTTACATTTTTCCTTATTCTCTAAGTTTTAAATTTATTAATTTATACAATACTTATGTTCGTTCATTTTACGTTTTTGTCCTTTTATTTGTTTTCTTGTTTCGTTAGTTTTTTTTTACGACTTTGACTATATTATACGTGGTTAGTTCGTACCCAAAGTTAATTTTAGTAAGTGAGGTTGCTAGTAGAGATATAAAAATTATTGTAATTAAAGTTATCGTAACGTATTAATAGAGAGACAAACTACAGTTTATAAAAAATAATTAAAGGAATAAAATGCAAATAACTATTTAAAATAAGTTTTTTAGTTTCATTCCAAAAAATGGGAAGTTACTGTACTGGAAATTAATCCTTCATGTATTTTTTTTTCGTAATATATAATATAATCGTAGTATATATATATATATATAGTATATATATATATATATATATATAGTATATATATATATATATATATATATATATATATATAACAAAGTCTGAAGACAACAAATCGTTAAAGTGCGACCACACCAAGATGCATAAAGTAAAGAAAGTTTGGTTATGTTTGATGGGATGGATAGGCTATTTATGAGTTGTCGGACTCAACAGTTAGTCTGTCAGAAGAAGGCTGATTAGAAGGTTCTTATTTATTAATTTTGTAGTTCATATCTGCCTCCAAGTGAATTCCATTCCTTGTAGCCTAAGTCAATAGTTTTGTTGATGACAAATATTCTATTTCAAGGATTAGGGAGTTAATCAAGTTGTTGAACCAACGAAACGATGTAAACTTAATTGATCTATATTGGATTATTCCAACTATGATAAATAAAGTGATGCACAAAAATATTGCATGTAAACATTGTAGTAACCAACTTTATCAAGTAAATGCAGAACCACAATCAGAACGATTTAGTGTTGAGCTACTAAAAAGAATATATAATTACACAAAATGTAAAATGATTAATAGATTTCAAATAATTTAAAATATCTTTCCGTGTATTTACCATAAAAAAAAAAAGTAAAAAAAAAAAATCTGGTTTTAAAATAAGTTTCAATGAAAAAAGTTTTTTAAATGATTACAATCATGCAACTGTCTTTATTTAGGCGGTTTTCTCAACTTACAGCGGCTTATTCACTTTTACTCCAATTACATGCAACCATGCATAATAGCATTGGTAACTCTATTAGCGTTCATTCTGTTTTTATGTCATTCGCATATTTCAAATTGTATTGAACGGACGGTTCGCCGGATGACGCGAGTGATTTTTTTCTTCTATTTTAAAAGAAAAATCATTTGTAAATACTATTAAGCAAAATATTCGCATAAATTATTTAAATAACTATAAATAAACATATAAATGACAACTAAACGTATATAAACGGAATTTATGAAACGTAAAAAAATACACTGAGTGCAAAAAAGAAAAACACAACATATATTTTTATTTTTCTTTAACGGTGAAAAAAAATGTTAGAAAATTAAATGAAAAATAGAAATAGAGATAAATCTAAAATTAGAAAGTTAATTGTTGTTAAAACATTGTCCATTAAATATTTGTGAAAAAAGTAAGTTCTTGATCTGTAATAACTTTAATTGTTAACAATGATTACAATCTTTAAATTAAAAGAGCGTCCAAAAACAGCGATGACCGCATTTTTAGTGCTTCACATGCCTGATTTCCACTCAGTATTCTTATTGTTGTTTGTGTTGTAATTAATAACGTAGACAAAAAGTATGAAAATAAAATAAACAATGTTATAAAGTCGTATAGTTAGAGGCCACCGCGTCTTGTTAGAAATGAACATACGAAAAGCAAAAAAAAATTACGGAAAACTTAAGGAAAACAAGTTTCTATTTCTTTTTCTCCTACATTTTCCTTTTGATCAATATCCTCGCTTTATTGTTTATATTTGTGCTGTTTTACAGCTTTTTGCCGCTTCGATTGTTGTTGTGAATTTTCCTTTCCCTTTTTTCCTGAATATTTGTGTTTTTGTTGCTGTTCATTTTCTGCTGGTTTTTCGTTTATAGAGAGAAAGAGCAAAAATATGGAGAGTTTCCAACATGTGTGTTTTTGGAATGTGTCATCGTATTATAATCGGTGTTTGGGTATGTTTTTCAATAGCGAGTTTTATTGTTTACGAGGGTAGAAATGGGAGGGTGTTGAGAGTAAACGGTATATTTATACAGGAAATAAATGAGATTTATTGTTGAAATAATATTTTCACTTTACAATGAAGAGAACTATTTTTAAACAGGTTTTATAAAATCTTTAAATTTCAAGTCGTTTAATATTTCAGTATAGTTTTATGGGTATTTTAAGTACAGTTGTGGGTCATACCTACATATGTACATATGTACGTACATAACATGTACCCATATTCTTTAATATTCCCTACCCTCAGGCTTGTATACAAAATGTATGAACATGTTCGTGTATTTTTAAATAAATACAATAAAATTATTGAGGCTTTTAAGTTGTTTTTGCTTGATTGTTGTATTAGGTGTAGTAAAATGAAATCTATTTGTATTACCGTAGTTAAAATTCTGACATTTAAGTTTAAAATGCAACCTACAGGCAAGTATAGAGTATAAAGTCTATTCATAACCTTCCAACTAAACCTCTATAGTTTCAGAATTGTTTCGGCCGATGTACACTATTCCTCTCTCATTTACGGCACCTAGTTGTATTGATTGTGTAGGAACGAATTTGTATGTGGTCAATCGTTCATTCTCAACCTCTAAGCACCTCGAAGATGGGACAAAAACGTTTTTGTATACAGTGACTTCAAAAGATTCTAAATGCGTAGCTTCTAGACAATCGAAACAGAGGTTACATGACCGTTATACTCGGATAATTTCATTATTTGATCGACTTATTCTTATCTGTTTTGTTCCAAAATTATTGGAACTTTCTAACTTTGTTTTTTAATTTCAAAAACTTATTCAAGTCGTTTCCTCACAACATCACTTAATTTTCTATTACCATACATACGTACTTATGCTATACTTCTATACAGCTTTGTTACAGGTAAAGATTCATACCTTTGAATAGAGGAATCTTTGAATAGAGGAATTGTTACTGTTACTACTGCTAAGCAGAGTAACATACAGTCTCAAATTTGATCAATTAAAATATCTTAATTGTTTACCAATTCTATTGTTTATAGTTTTCAAATGATTATTCCCAAAGCTGTGTGCTTTTTAAAAAATATATTTTTTTTATTTTACTGCCTAATTAAAAATAAAATAAAAACAAAACAGTATGAGTGTGTTTAAAAATTTCTCTCATTTTAACTGAATTTAACGAAATGTCTACATAAATGCTAAATATAGAAAGCTCACATATTCACAGATATAGTTTTTGTTCTTTACCACTAACAGTGGAATCTTTAAATGTTTACAATTTGGAAATATCTGTAGAAAATGAATTCTCTTAATATTTTTTTAAAGATTGAAAACTTTAATGAAAAATAAACCAGTGAATTTCGAATTGTAGAAGTAGGTATGTAAAATAAGAATAAATTAAATTTCCTATTAGAAATATATGATAGAACAGAATTATGTGGGTCTTTTCTTTCAAGATTTCACTGTTGTTTTACATTCGTTACTCATCGAGTGACTTGATTCATTTTTTTTGTTTAGACAAGAATCCCAATTTGTTCTCATTCCCATGATCCAATTTTTTGTGTTATTTTTACATTGCTTCCCTGTGACTTTATGCGGAAATATTCCACCTCAAAGATCTTTTTTAGTTTGTTTTTATGCCTATTTTTTTAATTTATTGCACACAATTGCATAATAATTAGTGCGTCAATTTTTGGGGCCACAAATGAGTTTCGTAATCAAAGAAATAAGCAGAAAATTCATCAAACATTGATTTGAAAACTATACAATATTTACTATTTGTGATATTTTTCGCTTGCAAAACACAACAAGATGTAAAATATTTAAAAGTTTAATTGAAATAAAATAATTTCAATTTCCTATTTCAGCTGGTATAGTTAAGTACTATGAACTGCACTCTTATTCCAATTTTTTGCTTTTCCACATTTAATGGAGCGGCATATTATTTGGCAGATTCTTAACTCGAATCGGAGGAGTCTGTACGACAACATTACTGCCTATATGGCAGTCATTTCGGATAGTATTTGAAGCATGTTTATTTTATATAGGATACAATGTTGATGTTATTATGAAACTTAATGCATTGTTTGACGTTTGTGTGAGCGCAATCACTTTAATAATACATTGACATCGTACATATCAGTACCTGTTAATATGAATTCAGTTTGATGATATTTCACTTCCATCGCTGATGATTTGTTTCAATATTGATATTTCTGTAAGTAGCCCTGTAGCGGATACTTTTTTTTTGAAAAATCATTTAATTACCTGATCAAGAGTTCTTTGTTGAAACTACAAGAATTATTGTTGATTTTCTCAACTTTTTTAATGTTTTAAACAAAAATTGTTTTTTTTTTCAGTTAAAAGAAGTTCAATCTCTACTATTTTCTCAAAAGAATAAAGTTGTTTATTCTGGGAAATGCACTTCTTTAATTAATACGGTATCATTTATTTAATTTTGCTTGTATTTATCAAATATTCTCAGAGTTTGAGCGGGCAAATAATCGTTGTATTTTAAGTTTAAAAAAGCAATGACATCATATACATATGTATGTATGTATGTATAGAATAAGAAATAATACTCAAAGCATAGCTTTGTGGTCCCTTTTAGCAACCAACTACGCTTTGTGATTCATTTTAGAATTAAAAAAAAAAAATAATAAAAGAATACGTTATTGTTTTCTCTTTTATAGAATTTTTCTTTTTAAATTCACATTCATTCTTATCAATTCTTTTTTTCCTTTTTTTTGTAATTTAACCGGCAAAATTATATGCCACACATATTTTACTGGCTATGAATTTGAGTATATACATACAACCAAACAAACAAGACAATTAAATAAAAATCTTTCATATTTAATGCAAATTTATTATTATTTATACCTCTGTGTATATATTGTATGTACATTTTTTTCTAACTGTTTACAACATCCAATACTTTAAATATTAAAATCTAATTAATTTCTTTAAGGTATTTTGTTTGAATTCATTTAAATTTACATTCCTTTTGAAATTGTGTTGCGGTTAGAAAAAAATATTGCATTAATTAAGTGGTTTTAATTTAGTTTTTCATAATAATTACTAAAGTTATTTTAATTAATTGCCAAGTTTCTTTACACATGCTTTGGTTATTTTTTATATGCATTCCCCTTACTTGTGTATTACAAATGTTCTGAATTAAATACTATACCTATATGGGAGAGTAAACATTAGTTGCAGTTTTTTTTCTATCTTTCTGTCTAGCCATGAGGTAATTTAAACATTTCTTTTATCATTTTATATCAATTGTGGTCTGCTATATTCATTTATCTACATTGGTTTTACACATTTTTTGCATTTTTTTCCTTCTAAACAATACCATGGCGATTGTTATGTTTATATTTTAAACCTTAAAAGTTTGTGGGAATAAGAAAATCACTCGGAATTCAATTTTATTTTACTTGATATCTAGAAGAAGTTTCTAATCGAAAAATGTCAGCATTAATGGCGGAAATGTCATTTTTAGATGACCACCTTACAATGGCTATAGATGGTAAAAGACAAAGTCTAATCTAGCGATGAAAGCATTTTTGGTAAGAGTTCAGGGTCTGTTTTAGTTGGATTTACATTGCAAATTCCTCAAAGTAGCTTAATTTTTGTGTAAAGCATAAGTGCTCCGTTAACAGATTCTTTATAGCAAAATTCCCAATGAAGAGTTCTAGTTTTCTGCCTTATGGAGTGAAACGATTTGTAACTTTCAACATTCTGGTAATTTTATAATGGATGCTAATTATCCTTTAAGCCAAAAGTACTAAATTTTTCAATTTGTGATTCACCCATTAAATTCCTATTATCCCATAATAGGGTTAAAGAATTCTGAAACAGTTTGTTCAACTATTACTTCGATAAGTTAACTTCAAACTTGTCTACCTATACAAATTAAAATGTAAACAAGACACTCCTATTCCATTTTACCCCACCATATTTCTGTCTACAATTTGCTTCTTTTTTTCTAAATACTGTGTGTAGTGTAGTATGTACATGTGATATGTTAGCATATGTGAATATCTGTCCCTGCTAGCAGCCAGTACGTCGTAGTTAAGTCGTCTCTGTTAAGAGAAATACAAAAAAAAAAGAAAGTGAACTTGGTATGTGGATGTTTACATTACGTTTCTGTTTGATTACATTTTAAGACATTTTATTAAAGTTTTTTTTCTTGTCTTTTTCTCTTACAGCTTCAAAGAGTTTCCAGAGTGAGTTTGAGAGATGAGTGAATATACCATTGAGACAAGGCGTCGATCTAGGTCGAAAACACCATTTTTACGCTCCAGTTGCGATCATGAAAATTGTGAACATGTTGGCGATGAACCACATGTACATCATCATAAAAAGAAAATAACATCATCTTTGGCACCAAATGTTAAGTAAGTTTGAGAAAATTTTATTTCATAATTTTTTTATTTTATCAGATTTCAAAAGATTTTAAAATATGCTTGGTTTTATAAATAAAAGAAGAATTGTAAATAGATTTTAAGTATTATTAATTTTGTTGATTGATTCATTGATAACTTTCTAATCTTATCAACACGAAATTAACTTCATAAATATTTAAATAAAATATTCGATAACAAATCTTTACATCTATACATATATCAAAGTATCAGAAGATTGTAATTTGTTTAATATTGAAAGTAAATTTAGTATTTCATAAATTTTTTATTCAATTCAATAACATTTAAAAATTTCATTAAGAAATTAATTTCTAAAACAAAAATTATTTCAATGAAATCGTTTCATATGCAATACAATAACATGCACGATTGTGATCTTAATCTTGATCAAAATTTTCCGAATAAAAAATGAAATATTTTATGTAGAATAATAAACAATCTAAAATTATATTTACAAATAATAAAAATACATAATTTATATGAAATAAAAACACTAACAACAACTACAACAACAACTAAAATATTTTTAACGTATTGCATGACCTTCAATTTTTTGTTTATGTATGTTTTTAATCAACCAAATACATACGCACTCTTCTCAATACAATATTCAACACTAAACAAACTCAAAAAAGCGTCATCTATTATGATCCGATCTAATGTGGCTGTTAAAAAAAATTTGAAAATAAAAAAAAAACAAACAAAATGACGGTCAAAACAAAATTGAATACATATATATTTTGTTATAACGTATAAAAGCGTTAGCGTTTCGTATATGTACGTATAACGTCATCATTTGAAATGCGAAGGCATTATTATTATTTTGTTTTAACGCGAAATAATTTAGACAAGGGAGTGAATAACACTATACAACATTATATACCTATGTACATACAAATATTACAATTCAAACACGTTTTTATTATATTCTACTGAAAATAATAAAAAAAAACTATTAACAAAAAATAAACAAAACAGTTTTAACGCGCCAAATGTTAAATAAAAAAATTCAGTCTTAACAAATACAAGCATACAACAATAATACATTAATTGTTATAAAGTATAAGTAGAATTTAAGCTGTAGTTTTATACATCATTCTCTTCAACACCATTTCCAATAGAAAAAAATTGCCTGACGTAGTTAATTGTTAAAAAGTTAAAATTAATTCCATTATGATTTATCAGTTAAAACACCAATTAGTAGGGGAGTATCCCTACCTACCATACCATAGAAATTCTGATAAAGAAATGCATGGCGTTTCTATAAGAGAACACACGGGTATTGAAGGTAGTCCAGTTGCTAAGGCATAAAATAAGAAACAACAGGTACTCGGTCTCCTACTGTCCTACTGCTTAAAGTGGTGGGACAGGCTTGGCTCCTTTGCTGTGGTGAAAAAATTAACTGAGCACTGGGTAATATTCAAGAGAGCCACCTATTTAGTTCTTGAAGCACAGATGGCCGATATAACATTTATTTGTGAGTTTTTTGGACCCTGTTATATATTCGAGCATAATTGAGTTACGTTCCACAATCCTCTTAGTGACTTACTTATGAGTTAGTTTTGTTAATAAAGTTTTCGATAGTACAGTGGTATCACAGTGTGATCAATTAACTGTAAACCTATTTACCCTAACTTAAAATATGTTCTATCTAAGATTACACACGTATTTTATACGCTTCCTCCCTTTTTATATGCTGTTTGGTTACATAACTTTTTTTAATTTATTACACTATAATGTATTAATGTTTTGTATAATATTCGAAGCACTTTTTACCATATGTATACATATTGTTCGGTACTGTAAAACCTCTATGAATCTATTATAACCAGTTGTCAACTTGAAATGTTGCTTACGTGTCATATTGGATTTACATTTTTAAATTTCATTCTAATAATCAAATCGGAATAGTTATTGATTTATTACAGCCAGTAAACATTAATGTACATTGACTAATATTGGTTTGTTCTAAACAATTGCTTATAAAAACACTCTACTTCTCAAATCAATATTTAATAAGTTGTGAGTTGTTAAAAAAATTTGTTAAATTGTGATGGTGTTTTTGCAATACTTTGGTAACGAATTTTTTTATTTATGTAGATATTAAGAACACCGCAATAGTTATTATAAATTATAAAGTGATGACGTAATTTGTTTGTTTTAAAAATAGATTTTATAGAGTATATAGAGTATAAGACTTGTTCATATCGATAGTATAAAATTGAAATAAGGCCAACTTTGTAATAGATTTTCAAGACAATGAAAAAATAACGATTTTTTATTTGCTCTTCATTACAGAACTATTGTTGAAGAAACTGTTGAAGTCACTTCATCTTCATCCGTGTTGGCGGGCAAAGATTATCCATCAAAAATGACACAAACAAAAATCAAAACATCCGATTATTCAAGTGAAGAAAGTCCGGAAAATAAAGCAAAATCCTCAACACGTACAACAGCATCATCAGCTGCTGTAAGTCAATCACAACAGCAGGAAAGACAAACAATAACAGAGAGTCATACAACAACGGTTGTAACAAAATCTAAGAAAGTGGGTGGCAGTAGTGTGGCTACTTCAACACCCAAAGCCAGTAACTTTGTTACCAGTTTTGCTTCACAATACGTCTCAAGAGGTGAAAGTGCTCGAGCAAGCACTAAAACAGCGACAGCAATAGCAGCCGGCAGTGAACGTACTCTTAAGGAACATACACAAAATGTTTTAAATGCTGAAAAAGAATTGAGCAGCAGTAAAAATAAATCATTAAGTGGCTTTTTGGGTAATTCATTTGGCGATAGAAGTCTCAATTTAGATGCCAGTGATCATATAGCATATTTAGAATATAAAAAAGCTGGTGAATATTGGAAGTAAGTGTTATCTTTTAAATTATTGCTTAAAATGGTACATTTCTAATTAATACTTTCTTTTTTTTTTAAAGAACAACCCCCAAAACAGATTATACATATTCAGAATTGTCACCACACCGCCGTGAATTGG
This sequence comes from Sarcophaga subvicina, assembly GCA_936449025.2. Taxonomy (NCBI): domain Eukaryota; kingdom Metazoa; phylum Arthropoda; class Insecta; order Diptera; family Sarcophagidae; genus Sarcophaga; species Sarcophaga subvicina. Next base: position 2,693,558 of record OW388084.2, read on the forward strand.
CACCTGGCGTAGTGGCCATGCCTAATATGTCCCGCCAATCGCTAGATAACCATCATGAACGTATCAATTATATGATACAACGCAATCCTGCCCAAGAAGAACAAATCAGACGTCGTTATGAATCCTCAAAATATACACAAAGCCGTAAAGCAGCTGAAAGATTAGCTTACGATTCAGGCGATGAAGTTGATTATTCACAATATCAATCCTATCGTAACACAAAAAATGTCTACAACTATTATAATAAACAAGATGAGTCTTGGCTTATGCGTTTCATAACTACGATTGTTACCACCATAACCACCACATGGGCCTCCATAACTGGCGGCAATTCTGCCAATAATGGTGTCGGCAAGTATACATACAGCAGTAGTATGTATCGCACGAAATTAGCAGAAGAAGAAAGAGGTAAAAAGGCCCTTTTATAATTCGCAGAGTATATTTTTGAGTAATTCGTTTATATTTCCAGGATTTTTCGGTTCTATTATTCATGGTATTTCTTCAGCATTTTTGACTATAACAAGGAATCTTTATTTGTTTATATCCTCGGTATTGTGTTTGGATACATGGCTGCTACAATCTTCTAATGCGGACAGTAAAAATAAAAAACGTTTCTTCTTATTTTTGTTAATGCTTCTGCCCTTGTTATTGTTAGCTGGTAAGTAATAATTTAAAATATTTTGTTATGTTATGTTATATTTCAACAAACTAAACTCAGTGAATAAGGAAATAAATTTCACATATTCTTTTAGATTTTCACCATGAGAAGAAATTGGTTTTAAAAGAAAATTTAATTTTTTTTATTTATAATTATATATCAAGGTCTTTTAATATTTAAAAATATAACGTTAACGTAAACATAAATAAAATTTATATGTACGTGTACGTGAATGTGTCATTAAGAAATCTTCATGATGTCGCTTTTCAAAAATTCTCGTGATACGGTGGAGTGAAAAGAAATTCATTACTTAATTTCATTTAAAATATAAAATAAAAGGCACATTTCACATAAAATTATTTACTTCAGACATACACGGTTGACAATAATCACTTGATTAATAATCCGTCTAATGTAACCACCTATTTGAAATCAAATAGATACATATCTTTTTACTACACCTTATATTATTTTGGATGTGCCATTGACAACATTTTTTTATGTAAATATTTGAAAAAAAACATTCACTGAGTTTGTTGATCCCCCTTTAGTTAGACCTTGCCATTATTTATATTTATATGTTGTGTATATGTATATTCATTTGTATAATATTTTTAATATTATTTATTTATTTATATTTTTGCTTTTTTATTTTCTCTTTTTCTCTTGTATTAATACATTTTACAGGCATTTACTATTATCTCCATCCTAATGAACCTTTCCCACCCAAATCTTTTTCCGAATATACCATTAATATGCCCGAATTACCTAAAATCGATATAACCGAATATTTAAATGAAGCTAAATATAATGAATTAAAAGCTCAGACCTTAAATCGATTCGATGATTTACGCGATTGGTCTAATGACTATTTCTTGTACTTGAAAACTGTCACACAAAACTTAGTCGATGAGGGCCGTAAATTATTTCAGCGTGAGGAATATTATGAGCGCGTTTAAAATTCAGATTGAATTGATTGAATAGAAATAATTTTTAGTTAGCTAAGGAATTTCTTTACTTACCTTACCTTTTCTGTTCATAATTTTATATCTACGTAGTATTTAGAAATAAACAATTTATTTTTTTATATTAAATAATTTAATAAGCTCATTAATAAATTAGAGTAAGGCGAAAGTTCCCTTTTTCAAGTGCAAACAAACAAATTCATAAAAAAAAATTATTTTAGTTATTTACTTCTGAAATTGATATTTTTTTATTCTTTCTAGAATTTAAAAGCTTTTTCTTTGAGAAAAGCATCGTATGTTAAACAAATTTATATTTTTTTAATATAAAAAATATTTTTATTTTAGGTATGTGATAGAAATCGACCGATTTAGAAATATAGAAATAGATTGACAGCAATTAATATCAAAACTTAAATAGGTTTCTGGAATATAGTGCAGATAGTACGTATAGTTTTCTGTATAGTTTTTTATATTTCTAAAAAATATTCCAAGTAACAAAAAAAATATATAATATTTTATTAGAATTTGATTTGTATCACATACCAGATTATTCTAATTTGAGTTGTATTTGTATTTTGTTTTTCCTTTTTTAGTTTTATTATTTGTTTTATTCTTATTTATTTTCATATTGTTTTTAATTTATTTTTTTTTCTTGTTAAACATATTTTGTATTTTTGGTTATAATACCAACAGAATAAAATTCTATTTTTCTTTAAAGTTCAAATTTATTTCTTAATTTTGATTAATTTTTACTTTAATCTCGATATCTATAAGTTAAACTTAATTTATAAAACCATAAGCTGTATAATGTAATTGTGGACTAATTCTTTTCGCAATACAATTCTACTTTTTTTAAAGATAGGCTTTGTTTTCGTATTTTCCGAAATATCCATTCTAAAGGGTTACTTCTGGAATGTTCTGTAAAAGAAAGAAAAAAGATAATTATGTATTTGAAATAACAATTTTTTCCTGAAATGAAATCAAAATTAAAAATATATTCGTTTATTAAATCACAGGAGATTATTTGTACATTAAACTCGAACCCTTTTATGACGGTTTGTATGTGCATCATGGCTCCTTAATTTCTTCCAAAAGTGACATTTAGTGTATATATCTTAAATTTAAAAAGAAAACTGGCATTTACAATATAGAAGAAAACTAATGTACCTCCTTTTGAAATTTTTTCTTAAACGTGTATCTTGATTAAGAAATATGGTAATATTTTATTTAGTTTCTTGGTTTAAGAAAATATATTTTCACAAAAACCACTCCAAAATTGATTTGTCGAAACTCAAGCATACCCTTTTTATATTGTAACAGATTTGAAATCTTTATATTTTTTTATTTTCTTTTTATTTTTACGCGTAAGCAGTTAAAAAATAAAACTATTCATGTAATGAAAACATTTACTCAAAAGAAAAATTTCAAAGGGAAGTATAAATCGAAACAGTTTTAAACTTTAAGCTTTTTGGCAAAATTCATGACAACTCTTTCATTATTTATAATTGTAATCTTAATAAAATTAATTCGCCAGATATTTTGTAACCACGCTATGATTTCGATATTAAAAATTTTTTTTTTAAATGCCTCTGTTTTGTATTATGACATGTATTTGTATTATTTAATAGTTTAGTTTACATTTAATAACTTTATATCATTATGGAGAATATAATGTTATAGACGTTCTAACCATAATACGATATAATTTTTGTTTTTTTTATTATTAATTTTTATTCAACTTCTTAAATGTACAAATTTAAAGCATTTTTTTTCATTTCAAATTACTTTTTAATTATTTGGTTATTGTCGATTTTAGTTTAATTCAAACTGCCTTTATTTCCTTCCCTGTTTATTCCCTGTTAACCTAAAAAAAATCCTAAAACCGATCCACTGCAAAATTAAAAACAATGAACAACAAATTGGAGAAGGATAGAGTGTAATAAACCGCTGCAATACCATTACAATACAATTTTAGTTATAAAATGTAGTTTTTTTCTAATTAATAATGTGTGTTAATTCATTTATTTTATCCTACAAGTTGTTAAACAACAGAAAAAGATAATAATTTCAATGTACTGTTTTGTGTTTAGTTTTTTTTTCCTTCATAGAGTTTAATTATAAAAAAAACAAAATATTAATTATAAATAAAATAAAAATTGTTTTGTTAACACTTAACACTACAACACACACACACAAATTTTGTAAGATAAAGAGTTTTTCTTTTCCAAAAAATAAAAAATAAAAAGATTTGAAGGTGAGTAAAACCAAAACGTTAACACTCAACTTGAAGTATTAAAGGGAACGGTTGAAAATTGTTTTTCATATTAAAAATAAAAAAAATACTCTATCCTTCTTCATTTGTTTTTTTTAACCTCAACTATTTTTGCTAAATTACAATGCCACCCTACCTACTTTAATTCGTTACTTTAAAGTTATTTTTTTATACCAAAATTTGTTTTATTTTTAAAGTTTCTGAATTACTATTAACAAATGAAGAAGTTTAATCATTTATTCCCCCTTATCACACATTAAAAATGGATATTTTAGTTATTTTTTAAACGTATTCTTTGTACAAAATTATTGAAGAGTTTTTAGGGGGAATATTTTAGAGTATTTTTTTTTGTTTGTTCTTTTTTAATTAATAATATCTCGCTTTTATTTCGTGTGCGTTTTTATCTAGCTTGGTGGCTTTTGGATGCGCAAGATCGTATTGTTTATAGCCAACATTGGCATTCATTGCTGCCGCTCTCACTTGTAGCCACTTTAAGAAGTTCTCTATATACCAATTTCCATGCTTTGAAAAGCTTGTGGCCTTTATTTTCTGCTACCACGCCTACATCTAGTCAAAATATAGAAAATTTGAAATTATCTTTGTCGAAATCTTTGCCACCTGAAGAATATGACAATATTTTGAATCATATCAACAGTTATATACAGAATTTAGTAGATCTTAAGCTACAAGAACAACAAAAACATCAAATTGAAAAAGTTGCCGAGCTTAATACCAAACAAACTCAGCTTATAGTACAAATAATCAAAGAAAATTTGGATACTTTAGCCCGACAAAAAAGATTCACCGATACATCTACAGTCGCCGCACTCTCCGATAATGATTTGAATGTGATTATACAAAAGGTGTTACTAAAATTGGGGGATTCACCCTTATTTACAACAGCAGAGAAACCCTTGACACTTTCTACCTCCAACATAGAAGAGATAAAGAGTTTAATTGCACAAACCTTAGAAGTTAATCAACATCATCATTATAAATTAATTCTAGAGAACATCGATTTGGATGCTTTAATCAACAAACTTTTAAAGGCTCCCTTATTCTCGAATTCTATAAAAGATGAAATCTCGTTACAGCTTAATAGTAAACTACAGGAAAGCCTCTTAAACTTGCCTTCAATTCATTATTCTTCAGGCGATGATCATTTTAAATTATCACTGGAACAACAGAAGCAAATAATTGATAATCTAAACGAGGACATAGCATTTATAAAACTCTCCTTAAACGATAAGCTCGCGGAAAATCAAGATCTTCACTATTCCATTAAACAATTACAGCAGACCCAAGATGCTCTGTTGCAACGTTTGCATGAATTGGAATTTTCCACAGATCAACGGTTCAATAACCTTTTAAAGGAGATCACTTTGAAACTGAGCACACTCAAGGATGAACAATTCAAATTGCTTAACCAACAGGTGAAGCTGTCGTTAATAGAAATTTTAGGTTTTAAGGAGACAACCAAAGATGGTGCTCAACTCTCGGAATTAGATTTACAGAATTGGGTACGCAACATGTTTGTTGCCAAAGACTATTTAGAATCACGTTTGTCGGAGATCAACAATCGTACAAACGAGAAAATTAAACAAGAAATTGATAAATCGGGCATGTTTTTAATGCGTGACATAAGCGAACGTTTGAAGCAGGAAATTATTGTAAGTGTAGAGCATAAGCAAATGGAAACCCAGTCAGCTTTGAAAAATCAAATACGTGAAGCTCTATCCGAACAAGAAGTGCGCAATATAGTGAAATCGGTTTTAGCCATTTATGATGCCGACAAGACTGGTTTAGTGGATTTTGCTTTGGAATCGGCTGGTGGCCAAATACTCTCCACACGCTGTACGGAAAACTATCAAACCAAAACCGCACAATTATCAGTATTTGGTATACCCTTATGGTATCCCACTAACACGCCCCGAATTGCCATCTCACCCAATGTTCAACCGGGCGAATGTTGGGCTTTTCAAGGTTTTCCAGGATTTTTGGGTAATTTTTTTATTTTCGTTTATTTCTTTTACTTGTTCAAACTTAAGAAATATTCAAATTGATTTTATTGTGTTTAGTTTTGAAATTGAATTCCTTGGTTTATGTTACCGGTTTTACACTGGAACATATACCAAAGGCTTTAGCACCAAATGGACGTATTGATTCGGCTCCCAGGAATTTTACTGTTTGGGTAAGTTTTTCAAGTTGTTAGCTAAAGTGACAAGCACTCAGCAATTAATAAATAATTCAGCGTTGAAAAAAAAAATCCAATATATTTGTCCATCCAGTTGTTATTTGATTTGTTTTAAACTTTCAGGGGCTTGAACATGAAAAGGATCAGGAACCAATTTTATTCGGTGAGTATGAGTATGCAGATAATGATGCTTCGTTGCAGTATTTCCCCGTACAGAACAAGAACATCAATAGACCTTATGAAATCGTGGAATTACGCATTGAATCGAATCATGGCCATTCACTGTACACCTGTCTATATCGTTTTCGAGTACATGGTAAACCACCGGCAGCATAATAATACATTTTTTGCTATGCTGTGCAACAGCTGTGTTTATAACAAACACAGAGTGAGACAGAGAGCGAGCGCGTTACATGAACATTAAAGCATCTTAGCCATAATTTGTAAAATCAACAATTAGTTAAATAAGTATAGAAAGCAGCACAATTCTCTTTTTAAGTAATGTAGGGCTGTATTATCAGTGTCAACTGAACTTCAGTTGCGTTGCTAGTTGCCGAAGTTCGATTGCTGTTCATAGTAGACCCATAAATAATTACATATTTAAACAAATCAAATCAAATGTAAATATTGCTATTGGAAAAACAATTGAAACTAAAGAAACTAGTGTATCTAAAGTGTGCCTTAACCAATATGTTACTAAAAAAAAAAGAAAAGAAAAAAATACTATTTTGTAAATGAAACATAATTCCTCTTAAAATATCAAAATGAATTGAAAGTTTTTATACAAAAGGCGCTTTAGTTTTTTTTTATTTATTATTCTATTTTATAGCAACACTATTTATGAATTAATTACAATAATAATCTGTCAAGTGTTCAATTTAGTTTAGTAAAACATTAAAATTCCTGTCCTATTTATTTGCCACCACTTAATTCTAATAAATAAGTTATCTTATAATATAAGTTTTGTTGTATATAATACTCTCTATAAATGTTAAAAAGATTTAATAAATCTTAAAGAAAGATATTTTTTTTTTAATTTTTGCAAATTTAGGTTTATGCTTCATTTTCCTTATTTCAACTAACTCACCTCCCTAATAAGTTTAAGGTTTTTTAACTCCAATAAATAATAAATAAAACAATTTAGCATTTCCTATACTTACTGGCATAGTTAATATTCGACTAACATATCAAATATGCTAAGCTATGTTTGCGTCGTCCCTGTAACAATAATAACAAAAACATCTTTTTAAATGTTTCCTTAAATGTAATCTTTGGTATCTCTTCCACACATGTAGTACGTGTTTAAATTTCAAATTGTAACGTAACTTAGCGTTTAAGTCTCTTTTTATTAATGTCCTTAGAATTTAGTAAAAAAAAAAATACGTTTTATTTGCTTGTGTGTAATATTTGTTATTTTTTTTATTTTTAAATTGTCTTAATTTATATGTATTTTATTTTTATTACTTAAATAACGTGCAGTGTTTAATGTTAAATAAAGAACAGGTTTTATGTTTTGTTAAAATCTTAAACTGACTGTTTTTAAATATATAGAGGATCTGTAGAGAATCGTACAGTCATCCCACTATGCTGAAAGACGTTTACGAGTTCTATTGCGTACGAGATACTAACTCGTTTGACGTTTACTGTGATGAAATTGTAGACAATTAGGATGTAGTACTACTTGTTCGAGTTATTATAGTTAACCGAACGACCGTATACAGTGTATTGGAATGAACTCTTGGTCTCTATGTATTTGTAAAGCGATTGTGGCTTTCCTACACACTTATCACAAAAGTGCTGGTTGTACGCCATGAGTACACGTTACTCTTAAATTAGTGCAAACGCTGGCAGTATGCATATTTAATATAGCCTTAGCATCAAAATATATGCTAATAGTAAGATATTTCATTAAATTGTTTACATCAGAAGACTGTGGCCACTGTCAATAAGAACATACACTAATTATGGTAAGAATTTATATCTGGCAATGCTAAAACTTTAAATTTTAGCAAAGAAATTATGGCCTACGTTTAGGCGGAATTAGTTAAACGAAAATAGTAAATATTTGAAAAAAGAAAAAAAAAATACAAAGTAAATTTATTTGCTAGAAAAAAAAAATAATGAAAAACAAATTGTTGGGTTTTTTTTTAATAAAAAAAATTTAATTGAAAAATATTGTTCATCTTCAGTTATGGCCAATGGTAATAGGAATTAACCAATCGTATCTTTTATTAATTACATATTTGTACCGTTATCAGATGCAAATATACATACATACATATATCTACATACGTACATATTTTATTTAAAATTCGATGAGAAATTAACATAAATTCATCAACTAATTTATTTATTTATTTATTTTGTTTTATTATTTCATTAGTGTATAATAATGCAGCCATTAACAAATATCTGTTGTTATCAGATATATTTTTCGAGAAAAAAAAGGGAAAAGAAATATAAAAAGAGATGTTGTTTTATGAAACACAATATTTCTTTTAACTTTGATCATATGCCCGCCTACTTTTTCCAAATTACATATTGCCATATACAGGGTATTGTTATTAACAAATTATGTTATAAAAGATAAGATTAAATAAATTACAAAATACAGTGAGGGCCAATAAAAATATCGTAAAAATTATACTACAAATGATTTATTTCAAATATTATACAAATTTTTTTTAAACTTTAAGAAACGCTTCATAACACAAAAATGACGACGTGTTGGAATTTATTAAATAATCGGATTATAGACTGAAAATTTGGAACATTGAGTGAATATTTCTTCACATTATCAATGGATTTTTTTATATTTTTCCTAACATAAAATCTGCACTCTTTTAATGGAGTTTTTAATTTTTTATCCCCTGCGAATTAGAGATTTTAACCTCATATAATCAGTCAGTATTTTGGACCTACGGTAGTGAATATCATGCCATCAGACGTATGTACTTTCGATCATGCAGTGATTTGTACTAACTCCAACTACATATCATGAAAATCAGATCACGAAAACATTGCAATGATGTTGATCCCCTTCTGTTTCTATTTCTTTACAATCTTCATCAAGGAGAAGGCCAATGTCTTAAACAATGATCATCCTCATTGTCATTTGCTCTATGACCAGTTAGTCGCAGCTTTAAAAGGAAAGAATTCAACGAAGATTTCAAACATTAAGTGAATATTTCTTCACATTACTAATGTATCTTTATATATTTGCTAACATATAATCTGTAGTTTTTTAATGGCGTTTTTGGTCTTTTATACCCTATGTATCAGAGTTTTTAACTTCATATAACCAGCCAATGAAATATTTTGGATCTACGTTTGTGAATATCATGCCATCCGACGTACTTTCGATCATGCAGTGAACAAATGCTGCAATAAAGTCCTATCTAGGGCCCCTGCTGTTTCTATTTCTTTACAATCTTCATCAAGGAGAAGGCCAATGTCAAAAACAATGGTCATCGTCATGGTCATTTTACAGCCTTTGCTCTATGACCAGTTAGTCTTAGCTTTAAAAGGAAAGAATTCAACGTTTCAAGATCCATTTTCGAGTCCGTGGTGAAGCCTGACAAAGAATTACCACTGGTTACAGGGACCACAGTAGAGTCGCTTCTAAAGGCTAGTCAGTCAAATATCATCATAGTTGTGTTGACATTTTTTTATTACCAAAAAAAATATTTTTTTTTATATTCTCTTAGAGACTGTGTACAAAATTTGAAATTTCATTTCAAAATTAGTATCCCCCACAGGCGCCTTTTAATATTCGTTTATTCAGGGTTCACTGAGTATTGAAATACTGTGTAAAATTATGCCTGTCTAAATGGCCATAAATTTTTAAAATTGTTTTATTGTAAAACTTGTTGTTGTTGTTGTTTTAGTGTATAATATTTTACTTTATTTTAACATCTTATTATTTTATTGACTGTTAAGATCTCTATCGAAGCGACGTTAATTGGTTTATTATTTCATGGGAGTTGCACTCACTTTGTCAAATAAATTGTTTAAAAAAAAATTAATAATAACAACAACAACAAAAAAAAACAAATATTTCATTATATAAAAACTAAAAGAGAAAAAAAAAACTTGATGCAATACTTTCGCTAATTTATTAATTTTATTAATTAATATGCACCCATTTGTAATACATATATTATCTGCGACATCATAATATTATTGAAACAAAAATAAATTGAAAAAAATAGAAAAAAATATCGAACCAAAAACAATACAAAAAGTAATGGCGCTTGATTATTGGGGGAAAATCTAAATTTTTTTTTAGTTTTATATGGCTGCTACAGTCGGCATACATACATACATACATACATAATTGGTCATTACACCCATTCAGTCAGAATTACGGCTTGGCTTCTCATAGCACTCATGTGGCGAGACGTACAGTTTAAAGTCAACTCCGAACGACAGATTTTTGAGCAACTTTTCATGGCAATTTTACTTAGTCTCAGGGTTTTGGCAAAAATCTGCTGAGAGGAAGTCGCCGAAGTAATATTTTTTCATATTTCGTTTTGATGTCTGACCTGGGGTTTGTACCATGGCCTTACGTCTAGTAAGCCAATACACTATCTACTAGACTACGGCGACTCTACCTCAGCTTAAACATGCATTGTATTATTCGATAACTTTATGTTTCTTCCACAGAAGAAGAAAAAATGGTTAATCCCCCCAGATATGAGAGTTTCAAATCAAGCAAATCATAGTAGATAACACCAATTCTACTTTGCAGGTCATCAATTCGAGTCTGTCAACAGTATACGGCGGATACCGCCACTGAGGGAGGGGCATACGTATACATACGTGTCTACTGAAAGTAAATTGACTATTTTGGTTAAAGGCCACCAGGAGTAAAAGACTGTTTATTTTGAAACACATCAGGTGTATCATAAGATGGGATCTTTGTTAAAACCATACTGAGTTCACTTTACTAGTGTCCGTTTAAAACACTGCAGATATTCTAAAATAGCCGAAGCAGTTCTTTCTGAGTACAAATTCTTCATTCCATCACTATCAAAAGAAGAAAGTGCAAATGCTACGAAAAACTCCAATTGTAATCGACTGAATTACAAACCGAAAACTCTGATTGCTGCACAGGAAGTTAAGTAGTATCGAAGAATAAGAATCAGTTGCGAGTCTTTAAAAAAAACATTATTAAGCTACATAAGCTTAAGCGGTAGGGTATTCACTTATACCTTTATTCCACCTGTTCATGGTCGCCGTTATATGTGTTTTTTTTTTGTTTTTTAAGTATTTTAAGTCGCCTGTTACGTTGGAGTTTTATTTTTTCGGATTATTTTTTGTTTGTTCCTGTTGTATTTTGTTTTTTTGTTTTGTTTTTGAGACATTTGGCCGCTATACTAATTAATTAGTTGATATCAATTAAAAATTCAAAATTCGGGGAAAATCAACAAATTTAGGCGGCATTTCTATTAGAAAAAAAGGAAAGAAAGAAAGAGCAGAAGAAGCAAAAAAAAAACCTCACAATAAAATGGTAATAAAAAATAAATAAAAATATAATACAATCAATAAATACTTTAAATATTGTTTTGAAGACAAATTTACTGAAATAAAAACCGAAATAGACTGTGATAAACTAAAATATGTATATGAATACATCATCACCAAATGGTATCCGAGCATAACGAATACAAGTGTTGTGCGGGCAGCAGACCTATTTAAACGATAAAAAAAATGAAAAACATTTTGGTCAATGAACCTGATTTTAGGAGTGTATGGGATATTTTAGTATGTAATACTCATTTATTTATTATGTAACCATCGATTGACTCTGATGTAATTAGATTGAAACACAATTTCTTGGAATGAAGTTAAACGGGAGACTTAAAGGGAGGCTCAGATTACAATGGTAATCATCGTGATAATGATATTGAATTCGATTTTAACATCTTTGTCCCAAATAAAATGCGAGTCTTGCTTTGAAATTCCAGACAACTTTATAAGATTTGTTTTTTTATTTACTTTTTATTACACACCTGAGTGACGGAACTCTATAGTTTAATGTCGACTTCAAATAAAAATTTTTGAATTTTTTTCATGGCAATTAATTACAGAGATATTGCACGAAAAGTTGTGATTTTTTTATAATTGTTTTTGTTAAGTCAGACTTAAAGTTTACCATCGGATTTCTGTAATGTCGATGAAACACGAAAAAACATACTCGTGAAAGGATCATCTATCCTACCAGACACATGCGAAAATATTTATACTATTGCATGAGTTTAGAGAGGAAATTATGGGCGCAAATTCCAACGGGAGCACAAGAGCAATTAAAAAACTAGGAGATCTTTTTCATTTTTGGGCAAATTTTAATGCAATTCAACACCCAGAAAATTGAAAACCTTATAAAATTGTGCTAGTAGGTTTGTTATAATAAAGCCATAATGGAATTCACTTCAAAGTAGAAACAATTTATACAAAACTTATTAATTTTTTATTACTAAACTTATTATACAATAAAAGAGACTTTTGCCTGTAGTGCCAGACTGAAGTATCATAAAAAATCAATTGAACGCACGTTCCACCTGTCATACCTTGTTATGAATATTGAAATATTTAAACATGGTCTTTCAATTAATTGCGTATGTTCTATTTAATTTGAAATTCATTTAAAGTTTAAAGTGGTTTTTAATTTGTTTTGATTCTTATCTAACAAAGAATCTTATTAAGTGACCTTTTTATAAATGAAATCCGTGTAGAAGTAATTCGGAAATATGATCATATAAATTCATTCAATAATTCATTATTTTAATGAATTTTTTTAAACAATTAAGAAAACGGAATACCAGCATAAGTACTCGTACGTAATCATGATGTTACTAGAGATTATAGCTACAAGTTGGGTAGCCTTAATATGATTGCTAAGGTCTTTCTATATGAGAAATTCCTACAATGGTGGGTTGATGAAAATAACAAAATTAATCATAATATATCCACACTGGAGGAAACTACCAAATGTTGCCAAATTAAGATATAAATATGTAGTAATAATAATAATAATAAAAAAGCAAACAAACATTTTAAGTAGAAATACAGAAATTTAATATGATAACATTCTGTTTTTTTTTTAATTAATTAACTCTTTTAGCCATGGGTAATCTGGCCATTACCATACCATATGATATGTTTGATTGTTTGTATTTTATTATATAAACAGACTAGGTATGTTTACTATATAAACAATAACAATTACCATGATTATTAAATAAATCCACTAAAAACAAAGAAACATAAGATTTAAAAACGTAATTTTTTTTCTTTAGATACGAAGATACATTTTTTAAATCTCAAGACCAGTAGCCAAGCCAAATCATAAAATTGTTTAAATTATGTGTCTGTACGTGTTTCTTGTTTGCTCTATCTCCCTCTCTCTCTATATATATAAATAATTTAAACCATAATAAAATAAGATAAATTAATTTGAAATCGTCAAACTTATTTTAATAGGAATTGTTAAAAAGCCAAAGATTCCAACGATTATAATGGCTTTTTAATTGATGACCACCAAAGTCTTATTCAAATCAGTTTGTCATTCATAAAACGTTTGTTTGTTTTTTTTTTTTTTTGTTTTAGCAGATCTAATTTAGTTCTAAAAAATAATGTCTTTCTAAATGTTTTTAACCAAATTTGATTGGTATCACGGGCCATTGGTAAACAAATCATTAAACGACATCGAACGACATTTTACGATTTCAAATTAAAAATTTGCATTCTGGTCGTTTCCTTTTTGCTATAAATTTTTAATAAAATCTTTATTTTAAAGCATATTCAAATTAAATTGAATTAATTTATTTCAATATTTATCAACGTATTGACGTATGTACATACATATGTATGTCAAATGTTCTGATTTTTTTTTTCAAATAGAATATATGTATGTATGTATGTGTATATATTTTATAATGTATACATATGTATAAAATATAGTAAACAGAAATCTCCTTGAATATAATGAATAATTAGATAGCCAATTATTTTTCCATTCAGCCTCTCCCAGAGAAAAACACACTAAAGTGGAGTGGTAGCCTTAATACCAAAAGCTCACTTGAGTACGCATAGCGGCCCGTTGTGAATACACAGGTGAACGCAGTCTCTGTACTGACCAAGTTCCTTTAAACATTGGGGGAAAAGGAAGTTGGTCAGTGCAAGGACTTCACATTTAAAACACGACTACCCCACGCTAGAAAACCAGCCCGAAAGCTATCTCCTTGACATCAATGGATGATAGCTCCGTCAAGCTGGGAAAGATTGGAGAGCCAAATAACCTATATCTGAACCTCGCAAGAGGTGGGCATTGACAAAGAAAGTGGATAACAGTCTCCTCTTCCTTAGTGGATCTGCACCCACGGCAGAAGTCGTTAGATGGGAGCTGCATTCTTTCCACGTGTCTTCCCATAATACAATGACTTGTAAGCATGGCCACCGTGATCGAGATAACGGTACGACCAAGTCCAAGTAACTGGTTGGTGCGCCTTATATTCATAGAGGGCCATTTGAGCCTAGTGGTGGAGCAGGACGCCTCATTGATTCAGGGTAGGTTGGCCTCTCGAAAGAATTTCTGTGCGATAGCCAGCTTGACCGACGTAAATGGCATCCCCAAGTCGATTGAAGAGGATTCCGGAAGTAGTGCACTAGCCCTGGCGAGTTCGTCGGCTCTTTAGTTTCCCGGAATATTACTGTATGGAGTCGCCGTAGTCTAGTAAGTAGTGTGTTGGCTTAATAGATGAAAAGTCAGGGTTCATATCCCAGGCCAGACATCAAAACAAAATACAAACCGTATTTTTTCGGCGACTTCCTCTCAGCAGATTTCTAGCAAAAACTCTGAGAGTAAATAAAATTGTCATGAAAGGTTTCTCAAAAATCTGTCGTTCGGAGTCGACTTTAAACTGTAGGTCACGCCACTCATGCATAAAATTAACACACACAACATAAGTGGTGTGAGAAGCTAGGACGTAATCCTGACTGAAGGGTTGTAATGGCCAATTATGTATGTATGTATGTATTACTGTGCTCGGGGATCCAGATACGTGTAACACTGAAGCGCCCAGAAAGAAGGTCGACACAGCGGCGACATTCCCTGACGATCCTGGAGTTATTCACAACGTTCGACAGAAATCTTATGGCTGCCTGACTATCGGAAAAGGTCAAGATGCGGGTGAACACCGTTGACGAGGATGCATTGAGCAGCCCGGTAGAAGGCCATTACTTCCGCCTGAAACACCCTACAATAATCCGGCAGTCGTAGGGAAATGTTCAGGTCCAGTTTATCAGAGTAGACTCCGCTATCAACCCCGCTATCGAGTTTAGATTGATAAAAATTTCCTCTCATGCGTTAGTCGTTGCGTCAAAGTCTATTTTGAGACTTCTTGACAGCCTATAGAGAAGAGCTAATGTGTTCACTTTTGACGGCAGGATATTCAACTCTATTGATGAAATTACATTCTTTTCCTACAGTTTTTGAGGAAGAAACAAAATGGAAAATTCCCCTCCCCAAACCTCTAAAGTACTTTTCCTTAGCTATTACAAACAGAGCAATCTAACTGGGATGGTAATTTTCAAAATGTTTAAATACCAATTCCTAGAAGTGACCTTCAACCTTATGAACTTTAATTCAATTTGAAAATGAATATGTTTATCGATATTAACGACTAATACGATGGTTTACTTAAGTAATAAATTTAAATTTTCTGTTCATAAATAATAATAACATACGAATACAAAGCAAAGCCAAAAAGCATTCAAAAGTTAGTCAAAAACTACTAATTAATTATATAAAAGCTATAATAAATAATTTTTATTTTAAATTTTTTATTTTTTTGTTATTTAGAACAAAATATTTAAAACGATGAATTATTAATTCAGCAGTTAGTCAGTAATTCTTATTCTTTTTGTTTTCATATGTACAATATGGGAGGACAACAGTATGGGGGCTGGCTACATATGGGATTTCATGTTTATTAAAGGAGTTACCGGAAGATTTAACAAAATGTTCTATTAGGTATTTATAAAAAAAAAATATGTTCTATTATTTAAAACTATTAAGTTTTTAAGTTTTTATTTGATTTTTTTATTTTTAGTTTCTTTGTTATTTTTTCTTTATTTTTTGTACAAATTTAAGTTACTGATGTGCATAAGTGAGTTGAACTTGTTTAGTTCTGTTCAAATTTATTTAAAATACTACAGCATCAACTCATTAATTTAAATTAGAAACAAAATAGACAAAAAGGGGAAAAAAGAAATAGAACAATAGGTTCAATAATGGGGAACAAAACAAACAAACAAACAAACACAAACAAAAGTTTAACTCTGCTTTAAAATTTATGGCGTGTGAAATTCAATTTGATGATGCGATTTGTCTTAAAAAATAACGGAAAACACAAACATTCATGTTGCTTTTTTAAACAATAACTATTGATTTCAAATAGTTTTAATTATTAGCGATTATTCTGTGGTCTTGAAGCCCCATTACATTAATAATAAGCGCCTAAATACAACAAATGACACTTTCATTATCGGTTTCTAGGCTTGTCCGTGTAAGTATATTTAATTTTACAACAAATTTCCTTTCCACTTTTATATATAAAAAGTGATTTTGATATCATTTTCGAATTAAGCCTGTGGATCTAATTTACATAGCTTTTGCCTTGATATTTACTTACTTAACAATTTCTATTAACAAATAATTTATAAAATCTTTTAATTTGAATGATTCATTAGCTGCCAAATTTAATTGTTTACTACACATACATTTATATTCATAATATAAGCTAATATTTTTAATTTCTTAATTAAAAAATTCCATAAAAATATAAAGTAGAAAAAAAATCATAATTTTTATAACGTCATTAAATTTAATAAAAAAAAAATAATTATTGCTATACTCATCACTCACTACAATCATTACAATTTTAATTTTTTTTAATTATTTTTAAACGTCATTTAGTTGTTTATAACAATAATAAAATATTGTAAAAATATTTTACAAAATAAAAGATCTTCATTTAAAGTGCATAAATTTGTAGAGAATTTTTTTAACATCAAAATGACAGTCTGACAGGCCTAAAGCAACAGTTAAAATCAGTTGGGCGGACAATTTATGTCTGTTAAAGCGATTTAAATGTTAGACATTTTAATGAAAATTATAAAATTTAAAAAAAAAATTAAAAAGAAACTCTCTTATCATAATCTTTTTACATAAAAGAGTTGAATAAATTTCTAAATAATAAAAAAAAAAATAGAAAAAGAGAGAGAAGAGAAGGAAAAGACTCTGTAATTAAACAGTTGAGCGGACATTGAACGCCTCATTTTTGATTATATTTTTGCATGGCCATTAACTTACAATAGACGCAAATTATGAAATAAAAACTAAAAATAAAAAATCAAAAAATTCATCACCAAACGAAGCCATAAATTAAAAATAAATTTTTATAAAAATAATGTGTGTAGAGGGTTTTTCCAAATTCCAAAACGCCTATTTCAGGCCGTGATGAAATTTAAAAAAAAATTGGAATTCAGATATCATCACTCAAGCGAAATTGCTGTTTTTTTATCTTATAACTACGCTTTAATGATGAAAACTTATTTAAAGACTTTCTTATTCAAAATGAACCTTAAATATGTAATAATTTGATAATGTTGATGTGTGTAAAATAAAATAGCATTATTGTATTGTTTTGGGAGATGTCATTGGTAATTTGTATCTGGTATCGTGATAAAGATACTAAAAATACTAAATTCATCAAGAGTTTTGTAATTGCCGGACTCAGTAAAGTCGATGCGGTGAACAATATATCTGTGGTCCCAAGCATTAACAGTCTAAGTGGAAAATGATACTTTCGAGAAAAAAAATTTGTATATACATGTTTCTGAAAAAATGGAGAGAAAGTCCAATAGAGAAATTGTATTGCAAAATTAAAGATACTTATACACGCAAGCTGAAAACGGTAATGGAAGTATGATTTGTTATATTTAAGCGCATATTATAAATGGGACTTCATAATGACTTAGGTTAACGTGTTTTTTATTAATAAATGAAATGAGGATTTCACGTAAATATACGGTTTTGTTAGTAGAATATTATAGCATATACATATAACTCAAATTGACTTAAGTCGACTTAGGCTGTTATTCGTTTAGGCCACAGATATATTTCGATTTTATTGTTTTTTTAAATGTATAAATTCTTTAAATCTATTCTTCTCATGACATTAAATTTCCATTAATTTTTTTACAAAATTTTCATAAGTTGACCCCTAATCTTTACCAGAGATCAGCAATAGATCGTTTTTTTGGCTACTCATAAGCACTCATGAAATTTTGAATATAAGTGAGTCAACAATATTGAAATTTAACTACACTTTGATTCATTCGTATTCACTATAACGTTGATTTATAAGTACAGGTTGCCATGCATGAGTATACGTACAACGTTGACATCAAACTCATACCATTCGAAATATGTTTGATTCATAAGCCAACTCATTTAGATTCATAACTTTAGAAAAATATTTATAATATGTACTTATAAATGATTCGAGTGACTCGAATCGTTCAACAAAATTTACAGTCTTAGTTGTTGTAGCACATACGAAAACCATACACAACCATTTAGTGAGTATTTTAGTGTTCGTATGATTCGTATACTTATTTTGTGATTCCTGCAAATGTTGAGCTATGGAGAGACGAAATCAACAACATCATACATGTTGTTAAGTATGAATATAATGAGTACTTCAAACTTTTATGAGTAGAGGTTCCATGATATTAAAATAAGTATGAATGAGTGCGTATAAGTATCAGAAATTATGAGTATGATTCGATTCTACTCATATTTTGGAATACTCATTGCTGATCTCTGATCTTTAACTCTTTTTAATAAAAAATTTTATCTGGGAAACTAGAGTTTTTATACTTCAGAGAATAGATCTTTATTGGTATTAAGAAGTGAAAGAAAAAAGATACACTTTTCATTTTCACATTCAATTTTCAATAATTTTTTTTACATCACGTTCAATAGGCCTCCAATCATGAAAAAAATAAATAAGCAAAGTTCCATCAGATTAAGAAATCATATAATAAAAATTCCCATCATGAGTACCTAATCATTTCCAAGCCTTGTATGTTACGCCTTGAAATATTACAAATGCATGTAACACTGTAATTAGGCCTTCAATGCCATTTCCATATAAATTTTTATTCTAATTAATATTTTAATTTGTATTTATAATTGATTTTCTATGGCTCATTTTCAAGATTGCGATTATTATCATCAATTTTTTTTTCAAAACAATTACAACAACAATAACAATAGAGGGAGAGAAAATAAATCAAAAGTGTGTGAAGCGGATGTTTATTTGGGTTTTTACTCTATTTTTAATGACACAGCAACAACAACAACAAAATAGTCAAATTTCAGTTTCGATATTTTAATTTGTGGTTTTTTTGTAACAATTCTTAATACTTGGCATTCATCATTAATTTGGTTTTGTGTTACGATGGAGACTGAGCCTCTACATTATATTATATTTGAATGAGTAATAGAATGATTATGATTTTAAGATCTGTAACGAAAATGTGTTAATTGTCTTAGTATAATGGAATGATAAATTAATACCAGTAGTCCATTGTAAATTGTTTCCCTTTCATTTTCGTTGTAACTATTTTGGAAGTACAATAGAATGTAGAAGTATTTAGTATGGCACCTATTTTAGAATCTCCAAAAGACTTTACATTTTATTCGACATGTAGAGTGTTAAGTATTCGTTTTAACTTTTTAGCTAAACATTTGCGGTTTTTTCTGTGAAACTGGTCAGAACAAAACTCAAAGTTTTAATCGTTCAAATCTCGCCAAAAAAAAAAAACATGTGTTTTAAGCTGAGAAAAAAAACGTATTGAATGATGATTTCTATGATAATTAATTAAAGAGAAATTTTGTTGCTATTCCATGTTATACAAGGCAGACTAATAAATTATTGTCTAATAAAAAATATATTTAGAGATCTAATAATTAATAACAAGATGTGTATATTCCCATATACAATAATGAAATATGTTTCATTTCATTTAACATTTCTTTTTTTTTTTTGCAAATTTATTGAATTTAAGTATTGAAAGTAGTTTTCACTTTAAATGCTTGCAGGCAAAAGTTTTTTTTATTTATTCATACAATAAGTTTTGAAAGTGTTTTTGCAAAGGGTTTTCCCGAAATATTTTTATTTAGCCCACGTACAATTTTGTGGTCTCAAGCAATAACAGCCTAAATCTACTTAGGTGAATTTGAGTTATGAATGCAATCATATTCTACTAAGAAAACTTTATGTTTACATGAAATTCCCACTTCATTTATTAATAAAAGACATGTTACCCAAGTCGCAATGAAGCCAAGTCGCATTTCATTTATAATAAGCGCCTAAATATAACAAATAAGAGTGTTTGCGATTAACTCCGGCATAATTGACCCACTTTTCAATTTTCTAGTTCGAATTTGATGCTATTAAGCAGCAATTCGAATTCGGGTGTTCTTTTTTAAAAAGTTCCAAATTTTAAGTTGTTGTGATATTGCAACAATTCTGTTTCATATATGGCAGTCGAACTTATCGATTTTTGTAGTTTGTTACATATTCGACAAAATGCTTTCCCTAGAAAGTATTGCGGATTCGTTACACCATCATGACCACTGTTCCCAATTTCAATCACATGTTATACATATATTTTTAGAAAGATTTTTCCTCAAGGTGATCGAATATTATATTTCAAACAATATTGCGATGCATTCATGATTCTACTAACCTTTCATGCTGTGCATATTTATTTAAAAGTTTTTGAAATTAAATTATTAACGTAAACATTCGAACATCGCTGAAGTTTATGACGCCAATATGAATTAATACTTGGGGACAAAATCAATATAATGTCTCTTAATTTTGTTTTTTTGTTTTTTTTTTTTTTTGTTTTTTGGCACGTCTCAACTGGATGTGACCGCAAACTGCCACCACCGGTAGTTTTTAATGTTTTTTAGTTTTTCAACGTAACCTCATCATAAAATGTTAAAATATTTAAAACAAAAGCTAAAAATTTAAAATTCATAAGGCATATACAATACTGAATGAAAAAAAAAACAACAAGACAAAATAATTATTGAAATTGGCAAGAACTCAGCTCAGAACTCAATAAGAAGGAAAATGTTAATAAAAGAAAAATAATTTTTGGAAAAAAAATAAAAAATACTCGCTAATATAAATGAGTTAAATTTAGTTGTTATTTAACAAAGATGTTGTTGTCTTCATATTTGTTGTAAATTTGTTAATTTATCTTGTACTTCTTGTCAATTTGTCAATAAAATTGAAGTTTTCCTCGCCCTCATGTTGTTTATACAAGATTACCGGCCTTTTAAATTTATTTTCGATTGAAGAAAAAAAAAAAGAAAAACGCTATAAAAATAATTTTTAAAGAACAGAAAATTCTTAAATTTTATTAATGGTTTAAATTAACCAAGTCAAGTACACACAATTGCTAATAAATGTTAAAAAGAATCAACAACCGACATCGATTTTGAATGGCCAAAACAAGAAATTTATTATTATGGGTGTTATTATGGGTTTTAGACATTTGCCACTATTGGAGTTATTAATAAATAATTTAAGTTTTAATTAAAATTTTTAATAAAGGTTTCAAATTGAATATAGGACATGTTATGATTTAATTTAATTTCGCTATGGATTCGTCACATTTACCTAAATTTAAAATTGGTCAATGCTTTTTTTTATTAATTTATTTGTATTATTTATAAATTATTTTTGTTTTATTAATTTAGAGGCTTTATTGTTGTTGTTAGTAATTTGAGAATATTTAAATCAAATTGTTTAATATTCTAGAAATATTTTTTATAAAATATTAAATGTTTTTGCATTGTTATGCTAACATCATCATCATCATTATCACCATCATTATTGTGCTCATCATCATATTAGTTTTTTTTTATTTAAAAAAAAAGTAAAAACTAATAAAAAAAAATAAATAAATTGATAGTGTATCACAAAATACAAAAGCAATATGGTCACCCGGCTAAGGTACGTGAGGATCTTGAAAACTTAAGTATTGTTATACAGTGAGTAATATGTGGTAAGCAAAATGCTTGACCACCTGGATGATTGACAGGGGTGACGTTATAAATTTATTTTAGAGCAGGTTTTATTTGAATAAATTCTTTTTATAGCTCCTTTTTTGTTTAATTTTTTTCTTATTATTATTATTATAATTATTTTATTTTTTACTTATACAAAGATACATACATATGTACATATGTACATGGATGCATCTGTATGTGTATATAAAATATAATAATAATTTAATTGGGTAGTAAACATACCAGTTTCTGTTATTATAGTGATCATTCTATTCTTTCTTTATTTTTAAGTGGTTTTCTCTTTGCATTCATTTATTTATTTTTTTTTTGGGATTTTAACGACATTCCAAAACAAATTGTATCTATTGTCATATATGTATATATATATAATATATTTATATTTATTACATTTTATATTTAGAACTATCATTTTATTTCTAGTTAAACATCATCATTATCGTGAAAAATATTGAAAGGAAATCTTATAAACTTTCTGTTGCTTTGCTTTAAAAACTTAATTTAAATGGAAATTTAAACAATTTTTAAAACGGTGGTATTGAAATATTCAAAGTTTTGAAAGTTGTGAAGACATTAAGTCTATTTCATTGATTTCTATTTTGATATCTATATGGCTCTCAGCTGTTTTTGACCTTGAAAAGCCTATCTATTGATTATTAAAATAGAAACCTCAAGCCTTAAAGTGATACTAGGCATGCGGTGTAGCACGTTTTTAGAAGATATAGACTTCCTATAGAAAGTAAAGTTGTATTCCTACTTTCATCAAAACCAATGTGAATGAATTTAATTATTCATTTAATTAATTTAATTATGAATTTAACAATTCAAATACGAATATTTTAAAAACTTATTGACACAATTGAAATGAATTTTAAAATCGAAACATATTATTCTTTTAAAGCGCGGAGTCTAAAGTGAATCGTTGTTTTGCACTTTTAAACATTTACAAGATATGCATACGCACATAGCACGCGGTGCAACAAAAAAACTTCTTGTTGCTATCTTTTCATTTTAATTCCAACACTACACCTATAATATGTTACAAGTTATTTTTTCCGCAATTCTTTTCTATGATCAAATCGGTCTGTCTGTCTGTCTGTTTAACTCTATTGGACTTGTTGATGGGTTGTTTTTAAAAGTAAAACATGCGTTTTTGTGACTTGTCTTCGCGTGTCTATTTCAATAAATCAACTGTGTGCGGCCATTCAAATGTTCAAATAGTCATCGAACCATCCATTCATCCCCATTCAGCCATTCATTCGTCTGTGTTCGTATCTTAAACTCTTTAATAGTCGTGCAGAAGAGCACGCGTCTTTTTAGCAGAAAGTAAATATTTACTGAAGACTTGCTGCAACATGACAAATGCTTTGTGCTACATTAGTAACAAGTAGTCGCTGTAGCATTACTACATGGTAGTTGCTATTATTGTTGTATTTTTTTTAAACACTTGTCAACATTGCAATGCAACACTTGTTGAAAGAGAATTTGAAAGATTTATATGATGGCGTTCATTTTATCTTGTGATTCTTTTTTTTCTATTTTTTAACTTCGACAAGACCATAATGAAGCATTTAAAATCTCATGTTCATTTCTTTTCGATTTTTTTTGCCAAACTTAAAAGTGTTATTGTTATTGTTATTGTTTTTTTTTGTTTTTCGAAAATATCGATTTTAGTTAATGACTCACTTAGGTAATTTGCTTTGTGCGGTCATCTATTTTAAGTTTAAAGTTTATTGGCATAAAATGATTCAATTCGAAAATATTTTTTCGTTTTAGTTTCATAATGTTGAGAA
Organism: Sarcophaga subvicina; assembly: GCA_936449025.2. Taxonomy (NCBI): domain Eukaryota; kingdom Metazoa; phylum Arthropoda; class Insecta; order Diptera; family Sarcophagidae; genus Sarcophaga; species Sarcophaga subvicina. Next base: position 2,717,620 of record OW388084.2, read on the forward strand.
AACAAAAAATGTGTAGATTTGTAGATTCATTAATAAATTCGTTTTCTATGACTATTGTTTTAAAGAATAAATGACCTTCAAAGTCCAACAATTTGGAACAACAATTAAATTGTATGACTGTGTATGCCATATCCAGTGTCATTTGATGTCATTGGCCTTTAGAATATATTTCATTCGGTTGGGAAATTTTCAAATCCAATTCAATCAATGGAAATATTGATAACAACAAATTCATTTAATTTATATTGTGATTGTGATTTTGAAAAGACGGTCAAACATGTAAGTCCGAATCTATAATTGGAATATTTATAGGACGTTTGTCAATGGTTTCATTTATGTTTTTGGGCATTTCTTCTATTTTCTTTAATAAAGACGAGGACTGTATGGGCGGAGCTCGCCTATTCGTGGCGGACACTATATAAAATGATCGTTAAGGATTTGCTGTCAATGGCCATAGGTGGGTGATCCTTTAAATCGCCTTACAGGTGATGGCTCACAAAATCATAGGGCTAATTTATAGTGGCAAACCAGAACCCAATATGATGGGCTTTTTCTTTGAACCCACCGTTTTTGCAAATGTTGAAAATGTTTACAATAAGACTGAGCTTTGTCTAGTGCCTGATACACATACATACATATGTTTTCTTCTAGGATACATTAACAATAATGAATAATGTCTAACGTATTGTACCTAATTCTGACTAGGTACTGACCTATAGGCACAAAAGGGCTTAATAAACTTAACCGAACATAGAGAGACAGAGAGAAAGAGCACTCTCCTACACTACAAACTTAGATGATTTAATACCTTTAAACCACTGTGAATTTATAAACTACGCCTAAAGGCATTATGTGTTCAATCATACAATGTTCTCACATTTAAATGTAATTTTTATTTCAAATTGTTGCTGTTGTTGCTGTTGCCTAAACTTACAAGAAATTGTCGTTAGAAAAAAAAAACTAAAAAAATTTATAAAATAAAATTGAATGAAACATGCACAAAGTATTTGTTACTGTCCATATTACAATCATTAAAAACAAAACATAGTGACGGAGGGAAAAAAAATTAGAAAATCAGCACTTTAACAACAGGCAGCAGACAGATAATAACAAGGCAACAGCAACAAATCTAACTCAGCACGCAATCTTGTTGCTGATAGTAATCTTGTTGTTCATTGCTGTTGTTGCCTTACGGTTAATTTATAAAAAAAAACTGTCTTCAAAACGCCATCTCATCTGCCATGAAATGTATGAAATGGCATAAAAATGTTGAATAATTTTGTGCGCTACTGTAATTGCATTGCCTGCCATATACTGATAGAAGGAACTCAGTAGGCAAAATTTATTTTTTGTTGCATTTTGTTTACTTGCCACTGTTTTCTGTTGGATGGCATTATGCGTATCTATTTAGCACTTTGTATACTGGTTTATATATGTATGTAGTTGGTTCGATGGCTCTAAAGCTAGCAGTAATGGTACTGAGTGGTATGGCGTTGGTATTTAATATAAAAAAATAAAATAAAAACAACTTTAAAATTTAATCTTTTTAATTCTATTATAATTTTTTTCTTCAATTTTTTTGTTGCATATTGGATTTGATGTTTGGAAATTTCATTTACGTGATGATTATGATGAGTAAAAATTTTATCAGTTTGAAAATCTCAAAAAAAAGAAATAAAAAGAATGAATGAATGATGAATGAATAAATAAAATACCTGGTAACTTAAGTAGTGCGACTTTGAAATGTACCGTGATTTGTAAACTTTTAAAGACATTTTAATGGGGTTAAATAGATATAAACAAGGGCTTCAACAATTCATTTTAAAGTCAATTTTAAAAACGAAAATTTCATAAGAGGATTTTTTAGATCAAAAAAGAAATATTTTTCTTTAGGTAACCACTTACACTATTGAGGGCCATGGTTTGAGGATATAAGACGCAAAGAGATGACATTTAGGACCTCCAAATAACCCACACGCCAATACAAATTTCATATGGGTCATACAGCACATGGGTTTATTACTGATCCCATGTTCCGCAAAGGTATGAACGGACTCCTGGTAGTTCTTGTATTGGAGGACAGCAATGACATCTCGATTGGAAGAATTGATAATGACCACTGACACCCGATCTAATTGAAATGAGAAAAATAGCATCCAGTTTTAAAAATAAGCTGGAAGTACTGTCAGCTCAACTGAAATAAATGTATCAAGAGCTCTTATATTCGAACCATAGCTCTGAAATCTTAAAAAAAATAAATTTGAAAAATTATTCCTTCAGCGACTTCCTATCAGTAGTCTTCTGGCAAAAATTCTGAGAGTGAATAAGAAATTGCCATGAAAAGCTTCTCATATCTGTCGTTCGGAATCGGTGTTAAATTGTAGGTCTCGCCACTCATGGATTAAATTTACACACACAATATGGATGGAGTGAGAGGCGAGGTCGTAATTCTGACTTAAGGGTTGTAATGGCTAATTAAGCAAGGTAGTAGTAGTCAGTAATTCCCGGCTAAAACAATAGCAAATAAGTATTGAAAAAGAGTATCTACTTCTTGGAAAACAAGCAACTCTTTTTCATTTCGTAATTGTTTCCAGTGTATGCTTTAAAGCGAGAACTATGAAAAACATATCTTATCCAGAACGAACTCTCTTCAATTGTTTCATTGTTCATTCATTAACGGAATTTCTAAGCATGATTCTTTCTTTAAGGGTAACTTAAACTTTAAAATCCAATTTAAATACAACTTATTTGATGCACATCATATCACAATGTTTTTAAATAGTTTTTCTCTGTAACGGATTTTTATGGATTCAAAAGGAAATAGTTTTGAATAAAATTGAACTTAAATCGGGTCAAGTTTAAATTGTTTTCATGGTATTTGTAAGCAAGCGAAGCATTTTTATTAAGATGTTTAAATGAACTTTAAATATAATTTAGAGGATTTGATTGCCATCATAAAAAGATTTGAAATGTTGCAATAAATTAACACCAGCTATTATTATGGGCAGTATTAAAATGTTTATTTTTTCTCTTTCATCTTCTACTTGTTTAATGTAAGATTTTTATGATTTCTAGCAATTTAATCTATATTTAAATGTATCTAGAAAATGAAAAATTACAACAACAATGACAATGACAACATTAACTGAAAACAAACAAAAACACAACAACAACAACAACAAAAAGAGAGAAAGAAACCTAAAAATAATTAAAAATATAAACAAGTGGCAAAATAATGTTTACACATGTAGACTACATTTATGGCCAACACTTTTTTGAATTAAATTAAAATGTTGATGGCACGCTATTGCAAACACTTCACTAGTAACAACATCATCATCATCATCTCTCATCTTGGGCAGATGACGATGACCTTGAGAAATTTTAATTTCATTTTCCGTTTCTTAAGCACTATTTACGAAAAACAAACCAACAAAAAAAAACCCAGAATTCAAATTATTTGTTCGAATGTCATTCTATATACACTTGAATAAATAAATGCTATGCGTGTGTTGAATGAGTCCATAAGCACTGAAACTTTGTAACAACAACATTGTCGTCGTCATCGTCATCGTCATCGTCATCGTCATCACCATCAGAAACATGCACTTCCGTGCACAGTCTTGACAAACAAAAAAAAAAAAGAAAGAAAAATTGTAGGCAATATTTATCATCATCTACAGATCAGCAGAGAGCCGTATGTCAACGCACTTGTCACCTTTAGCATTCGAAAAATGTCTCTTTGCCGTTCCATGCTGCGTGTTAAACACACATAAAGTTCGAAAACAAATGTAAACCAATAAAAGCAACATTTAACAAAAAATTTATGTAAAATAAGGGGGAAAAAAAAAGAAAAGAAAATATAATCACACATTAACGGCCTTGTGATACGCTATAGAATATGATGGGATAACGCCATTATGCCTCACTCATCAGAGACGTCAATACGATTAAGAAATTCAAGAGATAAACACAAAACACCCACTGAAAACATTACAATTTTGTGGTTTTGTTTCAATTGATTGTAACGACACTAGAAGCTGGGGGCATAAGTTTTCCACAAAACTGCACGCCAGTAGTCTTGGTTCACCAAAATGTTTCCGAGGAAAGATTCAAGAAGTGTTTGCGATCTTGCAAAGCATCGTTTTCTACGAAAGCAGTATGTGTAGAATCATTGTACGCCCAATACCGCAATATTTCATTCTCCTTATCTTATTGATGATATTTCTTCAAACCCAAAAATAAACTAAAGGGCTGAATGAACTATTTTTGACTTTTTTTCCAATTCCAACACTTTTTTCGCAACAGAAATGGTCCATTGAAACTACGATTGTAAGCAAGCTTTAGGTTCTTGGTAATTAACCCAATGCTTTACATGGTGATACCATTCATCGTATTTCGTTAATTTATCAAAATTGTTGAAAATTAGCAAAACATGGCGAAATAGTTGACATTAAAATTTCCGAAAAGAGTCAACAGAATTGAAATCCTGAATTAAGTCATCCCTTGGAATTATCTCGATTTATAGTATTTTGGCTATTTTAACAGGCATTTTAAAGGCGTTATGAACTAAAATTTAGAATTTAAATGAAAAATCGTTTAAAATGATTTTATGCTCCTCCTCCTCCTCCCTTATTCATATTGTACAATAATATCGTCACTGTCTTTACAACACTTGTTACGTGTACTTGGGCTCAATTAATTTTTAAGTACTTTTTTTAGTGTTTAATTTTATTGCTAAACTTTAAGCACTTGAATTAATGCTTTTAAGTAGACGTACTAAATTTTTTCTTTTGATTTATGGCACACCTTGTGATTTGTGCTTTAAACTGGATGGACAATATTTCAATGACCTTTAATTATTCTTCGTCATCTTCTTCTTCTTTTGTTTCCTCTAACATTGTTTCCATGTTTTTCTTAATTACAAGTTGTTGTTTTCTTTTATTATTCTATCCAGCATACATAGATAGACAGGGTGTCATTATTATGCAAGACAAAGAATAATTCCCATGAGTTTGATGAAAATGTGTTGAATTTTTTTTTTAGATATGAATATAAAAATAATATGTATGGTAAGTGTGGATGTGTGGATGTGTGTCTCGCGTAATTACTTTCAGGAAGTCTCTTTTTATGACTTAAACAAATCGCTGCGGTTTTGCTTTATTAAAGTTTCTAATGAGTTCGAGGCAGAACGCTAACACATACATATTTTAGTTGGCATAATAAAAATTTCAATAACACTATAAAAATTAATTACTGAAATAGGCCTATGTTTCGGAAAATAATATAAGCATTTCAGCAGCATATGAAAAATTATTTGATTACAAACATAGACCGAATTTTGATTACACACTTGTGTGACCTCTCAATATTTGTATGATCATAAGAAATTTTCCAATGCAAATACAAGTATGTACTGCTACAACTTCCCCGTAGCTACATATACTTTAAATTGCTAATGATAAAGGTTTTTGAAAATCAAAATCTTACATTATTGTACTGTGATTAAGTCTTCGTTAAAGAATTCAAACTTGTAATAAAAGTTTTGTAAAAAAGAATACAAAACCACTAACATGCATACATACATACATACCTTTTGAATGTTTTTAATTTAAGGAAAAATTATGTGGCGATCAATCATGCATTATCTTGAAACCGGCAGTTGTTTAAAATTAAAACTATTGATTAATTTCAATAACTTTTAAAGTGAATATGTATGTATATAGTAAATTCCAACTGAACTAAACTGAAATGAGAAAACAAACAAAAAAAAAATAATAAAAATTATTTCTTTTATACATACTCGGTATTTATTAAAATAAGAAAAGAAAATGAATTGAAAAATATGTTTTTGTCATAATTTATAATTATTCTAATTTAATATAATAACTCCAGTAACCAGTATAAAATTTAAATGTGTTTTGTTTCTTTTTTCATTGTATTATAATTCTTTTTTTATTTTTATTTTGTTATCAACGTAAAGTAAGTGAGTGACCCATGTAAATACTTTTACTCACCTATTGAAGGTTACCACCAGGCCAGTAGTAAAATATGCTGTCAAAGAGCTAATGGTTGAGTTTAAGTTTGACGATGTTATTGATGGATGGAAGAGATAATGGTGTTAAAAATAAAAATAAAATCACTCATCTAATATTGGCCAAGTTGTCGCTTCTTTTACTCCTCTTGGCTTTTCATCTTGAGTTTATTTTTTTTAATTTTAATTTTTGTTTAACATAATTTTTCATTAACAATTTGTGTTGAAAAGATTTGATAATAATATTATAAGTATTATAATTATATATAAAGTTTTAAAATTTTCAAGTTCAAAAACAAACATAATTTTAACCTTTTCATGTCAAACCAATCGCGAACAACGACAACGACAACAACAACAATGATAATAAACATCTTCTGCTGCTCTAAAGCATCACAATTGTGATGATAATGAAGTGTGATAAATTAGACAAAACGTTGAAAAGTAAATGGTTTAATAATAAAATAAATTAAAAAAAAAATAAACACTTTTGTTTATTATACTGGCAACTAAAACAGCCAATAGCGTCACATTGCAAGATTGTAAGACAAAAACAAAAACAAACAAAAATAAAAACAAATGAATACCGAAATAATAATAAAATGAACCAATTTTAATTACTATGTTAATTTAAAGATTTTAAATCATGTTTAATCAATTGCGTCTTTAAAAAAAACAAACACACGCTTATGCACACAATTTGAATTAAAAAATTCTTGTGTATTATAGGCCAGTTTTTTCATTTCGATGTTATTTTCGCTACTCTTCAAATTGAAACACTTCTTAATGATCGTCTTGATGATTTGATGGCTGTAGATTTTAGTGACATACTTACGATATGTATTTTGATTTATGGTCGAGCAATAAAATACGTACAATCTATGAAATGACAATCTCCATTAAATCTAATTGTTATCGACAAGGGCAAAGCGTTCAATGTTTGCAGTCTTTTGGAAATCTACAACTGAATTAAATAACCAATCTAGAGAAGTTTTGTGTTTTACTAAACTGTCCGAAATCTGTTTACTAAGAAAAAGAATTGATGTTAGTACTGGATTCAGAGGTATGTATTGAACCTCTGTTATCCAATCAAATCAACGGTTGAATGATAGGGTTGAAAATCAAGATTATGAAGAAGATTTCAATATATTTGATAAATTGAATCAAATATGTATATCAAATAACTGCTTGCATATTGACATCAGTTTCACTATTCTTTCGCTACTACAACGAATTTTGTTCTACCGAGATGAAGAGATTTGTTCCCGAAAATCGTATTTTCATGCGTAACACCCGTCTTTCTCGCAGAGCATATACATTAGTGGTCGGTTGGTTAGTGGATCGCACACTGCATTACAGACAGAATTCGAAATATCTGTATGTTGTACTCCCTTTCTGCAGGGGCGTTTCCTGCCACTTATACTATAAATCTAATATTAACAAACACTACACCCTCTGTCCTCCTTCCCACAACCTATTTTCCTAATTCAAACAATTATTTTTCAGATTACATCGAAATACTGTATAATCTTTTGCCTTTCCCATGTCATTAGAAATTGTGGAGAGATATGGTTTTCCAATTGTAATAAATGGCAAAATCAATGCCTATCATTGCAACATTTCTTTTTATCATATTTTAAGATTACATTCACTTTTACCACCCACTGTAAATTCTTTAACTGGCTTCATAGAAAAATCACTTTATTTCGAAATTCCTTTTCTTTTAATTGCTTACTTTCAAACTTTCTGCAAATAATAATAAAAAAATTAAAAGAAAAGATAAGAATTTATTAGTTCGGGGCTATTACTCGTTGATGATGCTGGTTTAAAAATTAATTACTATTTATTGGTACGTTGGTTGGCTGCTTGTTTAGTTTAATTAAAAAATAAAAGACAAAAATAAAGAAGTGAAAAATGTTTTCAAAGGAATTAACCATTAATGGCCATCTTCTGCATTTGTTTTTTGTTTTTGTTTATTGTCTTTGTTTTTGTGAAGAACTAAACAAGTTGTTTTATTTGGTATTCCCAGTTTAGAGTTACTGGTTACTGTTGCTATCAAAATAAAAACAAATAAATAAAATATATAAATGAGCAATTAATTAAGTCTTGTTTAACTATTTTCTATAATAAATTAAAATCTAAAAGCTGTCTGTCAATTATTATTTCGTATATGTTTTATTAAGTGCCAATAAATTATACACCAAAACAAAAAAAGAAGCCATAGTAGAAGCTTAACGGAATGTTTAATGATGTTTAATAAGATTATTTAAATTCAAATCAAATAAATCAAACAAAATAAAAACAAATATTTGTAATTGTGTTCTTATAGGAATCAATCCCATTAAGCTGAACAAATCTGAAAGCTACAGAACTAATTTGCTTAAATGAATTGCGATTAAAGAAAATACTTGATTTCACTAACTTTCCTTATTTGGCTTTTTCTTTTTAATATCTTCCTCCAAAACAAAAAACAAAAGAACTGCAATTTTTGTTTCTAATTTAGCAAACATATAATCCCACCGGTGACCTTTAACCATTAAACTATCACGTCTTGAGACTTGTTAATAAGCAAAAAAAAAATAAACGAAATTAGAAAGACCCTTTATGACATCGTCAAAGAATAAAATGTTGTGTGTTAAGGAAAATAACACAAACCTGTAAGAGATTTAGTAGAAGTGTTATACTTGACATTTCTTTAAACTCAGCAACCAGTCACACAACCAACAACCCACAACATGAGTTTGAAATCATGAAATCTTAGCTTTTAAGTGGCCTCTGTGGAAATCCAACATCCAACATCAGCAGCAGTATATGGAAATTTACTGTGTATGAGACAAACTGACCATGCCACTTAAAAGTTGTGATACATTGACTGTGCAACGTATACAACAAATACATACAATTTATTTAATTTTTTATTTCTTCTTCTTTTCTAACATACTAAATACGCTTGTGTCCAAATATTATTGCTGGCTGATATGCTGGTAACTGTCATTAATTTAATAAATTTGTCTATTTCAACAAATACGTAAAAAAAACAACAACAAGGTTTCGCCTTCCATTGCCAGAGGTGCATATCATCAGCATCTTTATTACCTTAACCAGCTCTGGTTATAGCCGTAAACGATTTTTTATTAAATCGGTCTGTAGTAGGTATAGATTTAACATGTCGGTTGTATTATCAAGGCGGTAATAGTAAGTAATTGTGCGTAAATTTGCATAAATTTACAAAAACGATAAGCAATGAATTTGTAAAAAATTGTATAAACAATTTACGAATATATCGGCATCTGAAATAAAAATTCAATTAATTTGCAAAAAAAAAGTCGAAAACATTTGAACTTAACAAGGCTTATGTTTTATGATAATTTGTACAATGCAACAAATTTTATATAAACAAACAATTTAAAACAAATTAAAAATATTTGATTGAAGTGCTCCTGAGTGACTTATGAATGTATCGAATTTTATTTCAGAATAAATTTTTATTTTTTCAGAACAAAAGTTTTTATATGAAAAATTTCTAAATGACAACAAAAAAAAACATTAGGATATGCCTTCGAGTCTAGGTTAATGAAAAGAGGTTGTCAAATACAAAAATAATTACAATATTCCCTTTTAAGTCCCCTCCAAAAGTAATGAATGTTTTTATAAAGTAAACTAGACAGTGATTGAATGAAGTCTGTTTCAAAAACGAAAACAATTCGAAAGATTTACTAGTGACGGTGTATTCCTAAGACCTTATTGCCGAAATACCAACCCATTATTTGTATGTATGTAATTAATTTATTTATTTGTTTACCATATTTATGCCAGTAGTCAAAAAGTAAAGAAATATTTCATCAAAATTAAATGAAAATAAAAAAGAAATCGAAAAAATAAAAATGAATTTTAATGCCTAGTCAAGGATATTGATTAGTTGTGAATGAGTTTTTCTTAAGGCGGTATTGGTTTTCAACTTCTGTTTCTGTTACTGTTTCTTTTTTTCCTTTTAATAATTTATTGGGAATTTTATTTTGTTTGTAATACAATATTTATTGTATTTTACTTAAATCGTTCAGATATACATACTTATGTACGTATCTATATGGTTAAACAATATTTATGAGGGTAGTCTGTTAATGATTTTCGGATTTTGGTTTCTTGAGTTTTTTTTTGAGGGGGGGGGGGGTTATTTTAAATTGAATTAAAATTGTATAGAGCCTAAAGAGACTTATTGCTGTTCAGGCGTATTAATGTAACCCTGAATAAAATATTATTGGTTGGTTGCTGGCTGTTGGTTTTTAAACAATCATTTGCAATTAAAGACACAATAATCAAATTTAGTTGGCATATTAATGATTGTTTTCTGCTGTTTTGTATCTTTTTAGCACTCAATTTGCTTTTGTAATCAATTGCCACAATAATTGGTATGAGACACAACGATCAATACAACAAATTAAACTTTAACTTAAATTAACATTAAACAAAAATAAAAAAAAAATGAAAATGAAAATGAAAATAAAAATCAAGTTGTTGAATTTCATTTCAGTTGTTTTTGTTTTTATCACATGACAATGTTTTACGTTATTTTCTGTTGCATTTTCAATATTTTCGTTGACAGTTGACCGTGTGCTCGCTCATCCAGCATAAAATCCATAACAATCCAACAATCAAAATACCAAATCTCAAGCCAGAAAGAGGTTTATGTCTCCATGTGGTATAGACAGAGCTTTGGAATTTTATGTCGACAGCAGCAGTATAGCATAAAATCCACAAAGACAAAAACAGAAATTAAATGCTTAATTTGCTGTGTGTATGAAACTGTATCTCATTACCATATTGAGGAATTAAATGGATTTTAGGAAATAAACAACCACGTGCCATCATCAGTGGTTTAACAAAACAAAAACAAAAAAAAAAACAGATACAATGCATCTTTATTAAAAAAACTTATGCATTAAATATTTTATTTTATTTTGTTGTTGTTTATTTTGATTATTACAACAAATACAACAACTGTTTTTTTTATTGAAATTGAAACCAAACATAACTTATTGCATTCCATCAGAATCTTTAGTAAGTTCATTATCATACACTAAAAGAAATTTTATGCATAAATTATAACAAAGACGTATACGTAAGGAAGTACATTCATGTGTACATAGGAATGTATGTTGGAATAGGAATTTCATGGTCAAATAAAAATTTTCTTTAAAAAAAGGTAAAGAATACATAACTTTTTTGGAAAATTTTACACTTTAATTGCATTTTAGTTAGTAAATTAAGGCTGAGTAAATAGAACTTAAAATATATTTCAAAATGATTATTTCTTTATTTATTAAACACGGGCTTTTCCATAACAGACGACCTATCATTCGAAAACATGGTTTGTGTCTTTAATATCATATTCATCAATCAACATTATTTGCACAATGTACTTTGTTTTACTTCATCAAGTACATTGGAACAGTATATCTGAAGTTCGAATATATTCCACCGCTTTCAATGTTGGAGAAATGGTTTTACTTGATTCACATTCTTGTGAAAATCTAAAAAGAATTTACAAAGTCATTGGGACACAAGCAACAATTTAAATTCAAAGACATGAAGTATCTCACAACTGAAACCCAAAGGAAATTGAATGAAATGTTTCATGAAATGGTTGATGACAACTCAAAGAAATTGTATGTAAATTATGTTTTAAAATGAAAACGCTGTTGGTTAAAAAAAAAACTTCCGCAATTACAATGTTTCTTTTTTTCTTATTTTTTATTTCTTCTCTATTTTTTTCATTCTTTCTAAATTTCAACAAAAATAAAAACCTGAGCTGTTGTAATTGTTTACACTTTATCAAACAATTATGGCATCTAATTTTTGAAAACCATCAATTACAGAAGATTTCAAATAAAAATCTTGTTCTTCTTAATCAAATACCAACAAAAAAAAAAAACATTAATAATTCTCATTCGCCTTGAAGTCAGGAAAAGTTGCGCAATTTTTATGCGGATTAAAGACAACACAATCAGCACAATTTTTTTGGTCAAAAGAATCTTTCATTACAGCCATAACTCTGTTTGCATTTCAAGTGCAGTTATAATCACTTGATATTTACATTATGAGCATATAATTTTCAAAGATTTATTTTAACAACAAAAAAAAAAAGAAAAAATATTTTATTTTATTTTATTTTTAGTTTAGTTTTTCATTAAATTTTCGTAAAAGAGTGGATTTTTCCTTTGATTTTTGTATATAATTTTATACTTGTTTACATATACATTTTATTATTTCTAATATTGTTTATTATAAACATACATATGTATATATAAAAAATCAAATGCTTTTTCAACTTAATTTAATTGAAGCCATCACAATTACCGCTTAGTGGCAAATTGTCGCCTTAAATGTCTCCATAAAATATCGCATTTTATTGTGTCACATACGTACATATGTATGTACATACACGAGATAGTTAATTATCAAATTGTATTTTAAATTGAATAAATATTAAAAAGCTATAAAATTCTTAATATTTCAATAAATATTTAAATATATTTATCATTAATTAATAAAAAATTTATACATATATGTACATATACTTCTACGCATATACATACATTTAAATATATTAATAAGATGTAAACAAATAACGTAGGCTTTATTAGATGGAGTTTTAAAATAATTAAATTTCAATTAATAAATTAAAAACATTTTATTATTTTATTTATTTAATAATATTAAGAATTTGCTAAAAAAAATCTGCATTTAGAGGCCAGGCATTTGGTCTTAAAAAGCTTGAAGTCATTGAAAATGAATGAATGAAATCGAAGGGAATATAAAATTTTTATTTTAGTTTCCTAAACAAGAACAAAAAGTATAGCAAGATCTGCGATTAAAGGCATTTCATTGCCCAATACAAATTTTGTACTTAAGAGGCACATAAACATTACGAAGACACCGTAGTCTGTTAGTGTTTAGACTTATTCGACATGAGACCGTGGTTCAACTAAACCCTAGCTCAGACATCTCGGATAAAAAGAAAAAAATGTATATTTCTTGGGTGACTTCCTCTCAGTAGTCTGCGACTATGTTAAACAGTAATAGTGATAGAACACACCATTACCGAACACCTATTCCAACTTCCATCGTTCTACTTAGTAGTTGCCATGATGCGGTGCGCTATAGACTTTCATAAAATAATGAAAAGAAATTTGATTGGATTCGAATGTGAAGTATTTTACATACAATAGGTTTTTTCCTTACAGATAAATCAATTCACTTCACTGTTTCACTTGTAGGTCTAACACGTTGCACTGCATGAGTAGGAGATATACACTCAGTGCTGGTTGCTCATAAAAACTTAAAATAATTAAAAAACAAAAACTTAAAAGGTTTATAATGAAAATATATGCATGCCTGCATACTCCTCAAATGGAAACTTATATTCATTAATTAACTTTTGTTTAGGCTAAGACTTAAAATAGCCAAAGTATAGATTGCTGTCAAACGAAATTTACGAGAAAAAACAAATTAAATCATAATAATGTCACCCACCATAGTTCTTTTCAGTAAAAACAAAGGAAAACTCTTAATTTATAACGCATATGCTCTTTTAAGCTTTAATTAGAAAACCTTTTCTTTTATTAAAATAATTAAAAATCGAAAAAGAATATAAACAAACCGAGTTATAATACCGGTTATTATCTTTTTTCACTAAACACTATGTAAGCCTTTTTGTTTGTAGCAGCTATTGGCATATGGTGGCGTCAAACATATTCATCCTACCTCTTCTATCTATGCGAGTACCCTATTCATTATGCGTATGTGTGTTGAAATCTTTCACACATTAATTATACGATTTTATGATTGTTTTCAATCAAATTTTGTTTTTTTTTTTTGTTTTATGCAAAATATCAAAGAAATAAAACAGAAAAACAATTTATAATTAATTAATTAATTTGCCATTTGTTTTTATTTTCGTTTTATTGTATTTGTTTTTTTTTCTATTATTTAGAGGAGCGTTGCGCTTTATTTTGTTTGTTCAGCTTAAGAGGATTTAAATTGAGGAAACCGACACCTCCTCAATACGTCTGACCGTTTCGCTTCATATTATTATGATGGCAGAAATTTAATCAGCATTTTTATTATAATTTTATTTAAATAAGAAAATATATTATAAAGCCGAAGAAATATTTGACAAAATAATAATTAATTAATCGATATGCAAAACATATGGGAAAATACACAAAAAAAAACTCAAACAATTTGTAACGCTTATCATTTCAAATGCTACTTTATTAATGCTTATTTTACTTCATCTAGAAAACTTGTTTAAAAAAGCTTCCATTATAAACCGAATGTATTAAAAAGAAAAAATATCAACTTTCGTTTATTCCATATTCTTTTATTTGTTCCGCCAGCCATAATTATACTCCTTTTATCTGAATATAGTGTTAAATAATTCTTGTTTCGGTATAGCATAGAATCTTGTTATTGAGTATAACCCTAACACAGTGAAAGCAACATATTGTTTAGCCTCACAAGATGTATCGCCAGCATCTTTGAATTCTTTGCTCCTTTTAAATATGCGTGCCTCTTTTAACAGCTTACTTCGCTTTAGTCTTGACAGTATTTCTCTGCCATACAATATAGCTGAGACAGGTTTTTGATGCTATTTTTATTATAATAAACTAAACTACATAGTTTAGCCTGTAGACATAATGCTATATCTACTACATAACTGTAAGGACTTAGTGCACCTTAAGTTCTTTCGTAGATTGGTGACGAGCTTGTGTATAAACGCAATTCAAAATAGTAGTCAAAGAACGGAAGTTTGGCCAAGCCTTGCAGATTTGTGCAATTATTCGCCATTCGTCTATTTGTCCGATATGCAAATAAATTTAATTTAAGCAAGAATTCTATCTACATTAACGCTTCATAACATATTGCCATGTAATACCCAACCTTCTATAATATTAAGGCACACACATTTATTGTCATTACTTTTGTGCCACCCAGTATAAAGTATAGTAAGTTATGCTTCATTATTTTACAAAAAATGTTTTGAATGAAAATTGTTTTCAATTAAGATTGTCATTTAAATGAGCATAAAAATATTGTTTATTTATGGTATGTTTATTCTTTATTTATATTTCTAGATTTTATATACAATATGTATGTATTTATTTATGTCGTTTCGCATTATAAACGCAACAATTAATTTATTTTTGGGGTTTAAATATAATTAATTAAGACAGCGTGCTTGTACTCATTAATATGAAATGCAAAGCATTTCCATGCATGTTTAAGTTTATTTTTTTGTGGCATTTCTATAAGTATACGTACATACATATGTATGTATGATTACTATATTTGTATGAGTATTATAATTAATATTTGTTTATGAAATAAATTCTCAAATAGTTCGATCATAGTTAAAAATATTTCTCTCTCTTAATTTTTTTAAAATTTTTTTTTATAAATCTTTAATAATTTATTTTTTTTAATCTGCATATTAAAATGCTAAAGCAAAGAAGAAGGGAGAAAACAAAAAATGTATCCTGTTTTACCGAAAATTAAAATAATATGATGACGTAGATGATTTCGATATTTTTAATTAAATAATGCCTGCATGTTTAATATTAAAGAAAACGTCAGAGAATTTGCATTTAACACAGATTTAAGACGATTTTTTGTTCAATGTTACACATGATTATGGTATGTTGTTGATTGAACCTACACATACTTAGGGATTAACAATCAATGATATTGAATTGGCAGTTGGTTACCTCAATGGTCATAGCACAGCGTGAATCCTACGATATCCCGTTGTAACAGCCGTTGTAATCTCAGAGCGATTCTGAGAGTTTCACTTAAGTGTGAATTTTATTCAAATCGCCTTTGGATAGACACTTGGGTGACACTGCGATCTCGCCTTTTTGAGGTATTTTCAGTCTTTCAGGCATGAGGTCTCTCATGTAAGAATTCAATTGAATTTTTCAATGTGCTAACTTTTGCAAACGCATCGTCTTTGTAGTTGCTTCAATCCATGAGAATAGTCAGCGAATGTCTCGCTATATCTCCTAGTATATCTCCTAGTATTCGGTAATTATGCGTATATCACGACCGTTTTTGATAACGAATTCGCACTACGGCAATATTTATAGTCATTTATAGCGTGTACAAAGGACAATCGATCGTCATAGAGCAATAAAAATGTACAGGAACTTCAGAAGTAAAGCATACCAAAGTTGTGAATGCTGAGCAATCACACAGTGACTATATTACTTAAGTGAAAAAAGGAAGAGCATCAGCGTATACCCTGTATACCCTAACCATACCATATGATTATAAGATAATCTCGAACGGTGTTTCTTTTTGTTCTTTTCTGTTAAACACATATTTTGTTAGAAACAAAACAAGAAATTTTACTTGTTTTTTTTTGTTTTCAAAAACATATTTAATTTGGTTTTAAATTATATAAAAAAAAAATACATACATCTCTAAAGCTTCTTCCATTAATGGCATAAACGTTCGACCACTTTATTTATCGATAAACGATTATTTATATTATTTTTATTTATATTTTTATAATTTGATTTTTATTTTTCTTTTATTTTTTTCATATTTTTTTTCTCTGTTCTCTCTGCTTATAATAAAATAATATTTTTGGTGTTTTAATTTATTTGCAAATGCTGTTGAGAATGTTGTTGAAAATAAATTAAAACTTCATGTTTAAATTGCTGCTGGTACAACTTTAACTACATGCCGCACATACTCGTGCTCGTACAACTTAATTGTTGTAGCTGTAGACTATTGTGGCATGTTACTTATTCTATAAGGAGCCTTTAGTATCAATTTTTTTCTTCTCTTTATTTTTCAAATTCAATTTAAATATTGTAAATTTATATGGCAATTCACATTGAAATGTTTATACAGCTGTTATGGTGTATTTGCAACTAAATTTACTTAAAGAAATAGAAAAATTAACATTTTGTTGCCGTTTATCATACAAATATTTTCAATTCAATACAATTTATTTATATTTTTATTTCGTTTTTTTTTTTTGTTTTTTGTATTAGCTTCGTCTGTGTTAAATGATTATTTTAATGATTATTATAAACAGTTTCCATTTGGTGTTGGATAACAAGAATTTTTAAAATTTCAATTTCAATAATTTAAATTGCCATTAGAAGCTACTGCTGACTGAGATTTTGAAATACGAGCTGTTTTAGAATCTCACAGTAAATTTGATTGTAAAATTCCATTTTAAATATTTAAGGCTGAATGGTTGTTAGTGACGAAAATAAGTTATTAATTTTTTTAAATTAATATCTTAAGGGTTTAGGCGCAAAATAACCGGATAAGCTTACTTAGAACACTGAAAGAAATTTCTGTAAGAAAAATTTCAATAAAAAAAACATTTTTCATCCAATTTTCATATGGATTTGTTCAGCATCATTTGTACTCAGTTTAAATTTGAATATTGCATGTATTCTTCCGCTATCTATTACATTCTGTTAAATAATAGAACATTTATTCTCTGAGATGTTAAGTTTTATTTTCAGTTTTTTTTTTGTTTCTCTAAACGGCTCTAGGGATGATTATAAATGCATCCTGTAGTCTATATATGTAGAATGGATACAGTTAGAACTTTTGATGGTCTATTCTTTGTTGTATTTGAGTTTTCGACGGATATAGGGTCTACTAGACCCTAGCTTAGGTAGAAATCTACTCCAAATTGAAATTTTCAGCGAATTCACTCTTTTTTATAAGCACTAGGTTTACAATAAGTATCCCCAGTCTCCCTTAAAATTTTTGTACCATAAAGTATACAGCGACACAAATTTTATGATTTCGGAAAAAAATGTTTATGACTCAAGATGTCGCTTAAAGTTTCTAATGAAAGCGAGTAATGATACTGGTAACGGAAGTGACGCTAATATTGATTTTTATTTTTATTATTGTTGTTATTAATATAATTTTTCTTTTCTTTTGTTTGCCTAAGATGAGGCATCATTATTAATGGAAAGACCCATTTAGAAACATTCTTTTAAACTATTTTGTGTTTTTTAAATAAGATTTGATGAATTTTGAAAGTAACTTTTTGAAAATTAATTTTTTTTTTAATTTATTCCAGGTTTGTTTATTAATGAAAAATTATTTTAAAATATTGATTATAAAAAAACAATTTAATAATAATAATATAAATTAAAATACATTTGAGGATTAGTTAAGAATCCATGTTTTTCATAAACAAATTCTTTTGTGAATTTCGAAACGAGTTTGGTTTTTTTTTAATAAATATTTTTACTTATTTTTTTCTTATTCATTTACATATAATGCTAATAATTGTATAATAAAAAAATAAATATTTTTTGTATTAAATAAAAAACAAAAGTAAATTTATTCTAGGTTTTAATAAAAGCACGGAAAATAGTTTTAAATTAAAGTTAAAAAAACATATAAAACATAAAAGCAAAGGCTCTCACAAAAGAAATACAATCGAATCGAATGTACGGAATACAGAATCTGAACTGGATTAAGCAAGTTTAATAATAATTTATGCTCAACACTAACACCAACTGGATAATGCCATATCATTAGAATGCCATTCTTAGAACATTATTGAAAGAATTGAAAGAATAAATAAAAAACCAAAGTCTTATAAATTATTTAGCGCCCTATGGGAAATATACACACACAATTAATTAATTAATTAAATAAAAAATCTAATCGATTTATTTACAAATTAAAAAAATTAAAAAATTATAATTTGTTTAATCTATTATTACAACGCCAGAAAATGAAATAAATATACAAAAAAAAAATTGTCTGCCTTTAAATTTTACGTACGACAACTATACATACACGTTACGTTAAGTTGGAGAAAAAAGAAGAGTCTCATTAAACAAACCAGTCCCATAAAAAATTAATAGCAGTTGACAGAAACGTGTCTTTGTTATGGTTTTCAATTTATTTATTTTGTTTCGTTTTTTTTATTTCATTTTTAATATTTTATATCTTCTTTTGATATTTAATGATAAAGAAATAAAGTTATTAAACAGAAGAAGAAAACAAAAAAAAACAAAAGAGCAAACAAATGAAATTAAGCGCCAAATAAATATAATAAAGGGTTGTTATAAACTTGTTGTTGTTGTTGTTATAATAACAAAATACAATATATGTACATATGTATGTATATACTGCATTATTAAAAAAGTACTTTATTTGTCCCCTGAGAGCAAAAGCCTCTTTGGTACAAATTAGTCCTTTGTGGGTTCATTTTGTAATGATAATAATTATATGATACACCACACTATACATATGTACTAAATACATACATACATATGTATGGAACCGAACTAATTTATATTGAGGCTGGTGAGTATTTTTTCGTAATTGGCATGAGCATAAACAGTTTCAGCCAAGACAGGCAGAATAAATTGGAAAATGTATTGGCAATCTGTTGAAAAATGATTGCAATTATTTGCAATGAAAACAGAATAGAAATTTGGAGTCAATTAAGACCGAATGCTTTATATCCTATGCTCACAATAAAGATTACCTTCAAGATTACCACATAGTTTCTCACACCACCAATTTTATGTGTGTCGATTTAATCCACGAGCGCCGGGACCTACAGTTTAAAATCGATTCCGAACTGCAGATTTTTAAGAAACTCTCAAAATTTTTAACAGAAGACTGCTGTGGGGAAGTCGCCGAAAAAACATTTTTTTTATATTTCTTTTTGTTCGAGATATCTGGACTAGGATTTAAACCACGACCTCACGTCTAAAAGCCAACATAGTACCTACTAGACTACGGCGACTTCAATGATACTAAAATACAGTACGATGAATTACAAAGATACACCGGGGCGATCTCGATGAAGAGGAAATCATGAGTATTTTAATACAGAAGAATGTCTTGGGTATATCTTCCAAAGAAATTATTTTCTCAATGACATAAAGGCCAATCAATTTGTATATAGTAGGGTATAAAAACAAGGTTTGTAAGAATTGCGTAAAACTAATTGGAATTGCCCGTTTTTTTTTTGCTCATCCAATATATATATATATATACGAGTATGTACTTTTTTAATAATATGTATCAATAAAAATTACCTACAAAAAGTATTATTATCATCTTTACGACAATGATTCAGATTAAATTACAATATCGTCATACAATTTCAAATTTTACTGGATGGTATTGTTGCGGCATCATTTGCGGTTTAAAGAACTGTTGTAATTATAGCCAAAAACCACTACTTAGCACCATAAAAAAAGTTTTCAAAACGCCTTTATAAAGACGCTTAACATTATACACAATGAAATTTTTATTGGCGAAAAAAACAGAGTTTTTTTTAAATACCGATATTGTGGTAAAATTTGTGCGGTTTTCTTTCTTTCTTTCGTTTTTTTTTCTTTTTTTTTTTGTTAATTTCTTTCCTGTTTTCTTGCATTAATAAATAAATCTAAAAATAAAACTTCAGAAATTGTTAGTCTTTCTTCACTTGTTTTCTGTTATTAATGATGATGATTAAAGATGACCTTGAGAAGAAAAATATGAAATAAAAATGAAATTGTTTGAAAACATTTTCAGTGGGGAATGGAAAGAAAAAATTTTGCAATTTGTTTTTAGCAGTTATTAGAATTACTTCAAGAAGATTTCTAAAACAAAATTGACACCAGACAAAATAAAAATTT
Source organism: Sarcophaga subvicina (assembly GCA_936449025.2). NCBI lineage: Eukaryota > Metazoa > Arthropoda > Insecta > Diptera > Sarcophagidae > Sarcophaga > Sarcophaga subvicina. The sequence continues at coordinate 2,738,344 of OW388084.2, forward strand.
CTTGGAGACAAATATGGAAATTCCTTTAATTTTTTTTTGATTGGCTCTACAACCAGTTAACAGTCACAATCTGCCTAATAAATAATTTTCAAGCACTTCCGCCTTGTCGTTTTTACATCGGAATCTCGAAGTTTATGGTTTTATGTAGGCGTGTTTCGTTGTAATTGTTGTTGATCGTTCCTAGCAGAAGTGATTATTTGCATTCGACCTGTATATCCTAGCCAGAGCAGTCTCTCTTTGTATTACATCCAACACTGTTTCATTGTAATAATTAAAATCATTGGGCTTTTTCAATAAATTTTAAATTTGAAATTTTTGTAATAAATCGTAATGATTAAATTACTTTAAAGCCCGTATTTCAAATGATATTCTTTAGAAATGAAAAACAAAAGCATACAATTTAATGAAAGGGCAACAACCACTACACTCTTAACTGTAGACCAGTAGAGACGCGAGAGCATTGAACGACAAGGTCGTCTCTAAATAACTAGAATAGGCTTCATACATCAAAAATACAGAAGCAAAGAAATATTTTATATACTCGTGTCGTAAGCAAATATTTTTGTCTTAAGGGGTTTTATCTTGTTTTCTTTTTGGATTTGGATTCTTTTGAATAATATTTTCATCATCATCGTAATCATCATCATCATCATTGTATTCTGTGTTTATTAGTAATCGTTTTCATCCTCAGGTTATGTATTCAGTTTTTGTTTTGCTACAGTTACTCAGGCGTATTAGAATTTTACGAGCGTGTTTAGATATGCCAACAACAAAGCGAAATATTTCTTGCCATTAATTTAATTTTGGTTTTCTTTTGCCTCTTCTAAATAATTGTTTGAATTTTATAAAAGAATAAAAATAAAACAAAATTAAAACACTTCAGGTGTTTTATTTTAAACTTCCGTGTCTTGTAAACAAAATACCAAAACAATAACCTGAACGAAAAGGAACAAATTGTAACACTTTAAAAATATTTCAAATCGTGTTTTGTAAACATTAAACGTTGCGACCGGCATATTGTTCTTCTAAGGCAAATTGTTGTAATTAAATATTTGGAAAGCCCATAAACATGTTCACACTTTACAAAACAAACTACATACGGATAATTAATTAATTTATAAATTTATAATCCAATATGTATACATACATATACATATGTATGTATGAATTTATTAACTTTTAAATGTAATGAAAAACGTGAAATGTTCTCAAAAGACTTGATTCCACCATTAACAACACCCAGTCATACATATGTTACAAGACTAGTTACAACAATTTGCCAGAAATACGGGAAATGTATGATAAAAAGGGCATTCTAGTCTATTGCCTGAAAAGGACAAATTGCAGGTATAGAGCTTTGGGGTCTGTAAGATCGCTAGACTTGGCATTGGCCAGTATATGATATCAGGCATTAAGGTTTTTCATACAAGTTGCAGTTGGCAATATGTATACAGATTGATGTTTGGATACAGACAGGCATTGGGCAATTGGAGATTATGTCCGCCGAATATGACTTGATTTTATGACAAACTATCCTAGCTGCGAGCCTGTGAAATGAGAGGATTGTTTTGTTGTCAATTCCAGCCCTTATAACTCACTTCAGTAAGATCTCTGATGATTTGTTTTGTACACGACATCGTCGGGATATCGTGTATTTAACCAGGAGTCCACCTTAAGTATCTCTATCTGTTGAAATGGATGCAAGTTGCATACAACTTTTGGTGCAGTAAGTGCTGTAGTAAACAGACTAAACAATGTCTCATGACACCATTTGATGATTGTAATAGCAATGGCCAATCATAGAACCCATCAATCGATCTTTGATGGCTGGTAGAATGGAAAGAACATTCCTTTACATACTGCAAGGCAATTGTATTTGACCGCCGCTGTAGTCTATTAGGTAGAGTGTTGGCTTATTAGACGTAAGGCCACGGTTCAAGACATCAAAACGAAAATATAAAAAAATATTTCTTCGGCGACTTCCTCTCAGCAGATTTCTGGCAAAAACTCTAAAAATAATTAAAATTGCTAAGGAAAAATTCTCAAAAATCTGTCGTTCGGAGTCGAGTTTAAACTAGAGGTCGTAGTGGCGGGATATATAAAATTAACACACACAACATGAGTGTTGTGAGAAACTAGATCAAAATCCAGACTGAAGGGTTGTAATGACCAATAATGTATGCAGGCAATTGTATTTATTTCTGTACAAATTTATCAACAGAAACTCTGGTTTGTTTGACTATAAACTTTTAAATTTGTGTTTTGCTTTTTGTTTAAATTCAATTGAAATATTTGGAATGCCAATTCTTCAATGTATGCTGACAATTTAGCAGGATATATGCTAACTTATGATGGATAATTAGATTTTGAACGCATATAATTAATCAAATTTATTGAAATACATGAAGTTTATGATTTATATGATATTGTTGTATACACTCAAGAATACTTTCCGATTTAATTAATTTTGGCATATGTTATGTCAAAAAAAAGAGAGAAAAAAGAGACACATGAATCACAACGATGATCAATTAATTACCATTTCAATTTAATTAATTTTTTAAAAAATTTGTTTATAATTGACTAAGAAATCTAATAAATTTGATCATTTTTTTCACTTCATTAACTTCATCACAATCATCGAAACAATAGCCAAACAAACGTTAAACAACGATTGCAAGGTTTTAATTATAAGCGGCAGGGCCAAGCAATTGTTAAATGAACCGAAATTTTAGAAACATATTGTTAACATGGCTTGTTTTAACTACTTTTCTACAATGAAATTGAAACTAATGAAACAAATAATGTTGAAGTTTTGTTGTTTTTTTTTTCTCTTTTTGTTTTCTTCTTTTAGCTTTTTTTTTGTTTATTTGCAAATTCGTATTGAACAATAGCAAACAGTAGTGAAAGAATTAAATGAACGGATGGATGGACGAACAGTGATACATACTATCGGTTAACGATGTAGCCAATTTGATCAATGAATAATTATGACTTGCATACAATATTTTATGAAACGGAATCGAATTTCAAATTTAAATTTAATGCTGAATGTTTGTTTTTATAAAGCAGGGGGTGTGTGATGTCGGTGTTTACAGTGAAAGGAAAAACTTGAGGTCTGTTCAATGCAATTCAATGAGAACACACACAAATTGAAAACAATAGTAACAATGACTTGCTAAATAAATACAAAATTGATTTTTCAGTTTCCAAGCAAAATATCATCACATTTTGCAAAATCTCCATTAAATTTTTTCATTTTTTGCTGTGTAATTATAAATTGGCCTAATTTTCCAATGAAGGAAGGTAAAATTCAGTTTAATTTATTAAAACATTGAAAAAATAAACACTTTCGTTTTTAATCTCTCTAACAAACACAAAAAAAAGAAGAATTATTAACTTTGTGTTGTTAATAACAAATACGGGTTTTAAATCTCGTTAGCAAATTAATTAAAACACTTGGAAATATTTTTTGCCAGTCGCGGAGGATGTTTGTCTAATTAATATTTTTATAATTTATTGTTTGAAATTCAATTTATTTGTTGTTTTTTTTTTTTTGTTCGTTTTGTTTAGGGATTAGCACTCTTTATAGGATTAACAAAAATGTTTCCTATTCACAACCAGCATATGCAAATTTTACCTGTATTTTTGGAGAGCTCTTTTGAATAGTCGTAATATCTAAAAATAAATGCTTTTTGAAATCGTTTGCGTTTCATTAATTTATCAAAAATTCTTTAAAATTTTATTCGTTTTAAATTTTATTAAATTATTTATAAGAGAAATGAATGTAAACCAAAATTTTTTTAATCTAATTCCATAAGACGTTCTTTTAATCCAATATTTTCAATTTAGAACAGCATTATCTTGATCAAAAAAAAAAAAATAAAAACGCATTAACTAATTAAGAAGCACTTTAACTAGACTTATTAGTCATTTAAATTAATTTATTCCCGAATATAAAAAGCTATATTTGTTTACAAAATTTTAATTGAAATTTATAAAAATCATAATTTATATTTTTTTATAGTTCACATTAAAACAATCGCTCCCTCAACCTTGTTTCTGTTGCACATGCAGATTCAAAAATTACTGCTTAATTAATTAATTATTGTTTAAAAACAGTAATTACTGTAATAAAAACAAATTCAGTAACAACAATGTATAACGGGTGAATTTTTCGTGGCATACGACTCCATGAACCTATTGAAACTAATCTTACTTTTTGGGAGCAGTAAATTGGCCGCCAAGTTCATACAATATCACGGCACAGACCTATTTATTGTTGTGATAAGTAAAAAGGTTCTCGCATACAGGTATATGTATATCAGCTATAATTCTAGTCCAGAAAAATAGCAGTAAAGCCACCATTGGTGGGATACCGGCCGAAAAAAAATGGAAAAAGTATGGAGCTCACCAATGAACTACTTATGGTGTAGCCGCGTGCAACTTTTGAAACTAAATGGCAGGCATTTATTTATCGCCACAATTAAATATTGAATTCACTTCAAGACATATGGATTTAAAAGGCAATGAATTATGAAAAGATATACAATAAACTTTCACAGTTCCAGACAGAATATGGTGGTTACACAAATTGTCTATATCTCTTCGGGCACGACATATTACCAAAATGTCCTGAATGCCTAGGAGAACATGAAATTATTGAATGTCAAATGCCGGAGATTTAGTGAACATCGCATGAAAGTGGAATCCCTGATCGATCAGTTCCTGTTGAACGAATTACTATATGAGACACACAGGAGATGGTGGTTATAAAGAAGCCTATATCGCCTCGGACATGACAACTCATGTCCAGGAGATTCATACACAATATCTCTGCAAATAAATAACCCCACACGGACTTGACTCATTTGCAAAGGAAGGATAGAACATATAACCTACTTGAACGTTACACCTACCTAGAATCCATTTGAAGTACCTCATAGAGATCATAACAGGACACTGGGAATTAGGCGTACGAGACCAAAGGTTGAAAATTCTCTGCAACAACATCGGCCGAAACAAAGCAAAAAAAAGAACGAAAAAACGATGGAGATGCTTCTATTCTCCTTAAAAGGACGAAAAGGATTAAAAGAATAGTTGATGAGCAAAACTTTTCGCGATCCCATCAACCAAAACTGATTTATTTGGAGAAAATAATATTTGAGGTTATAATACTTTTCTCGATTCATATACATACGTATCAATTTACAATCAATTAGTGATAAAATAAATACGTAAAGGAAGAGTTTGATTAAGATTCCTAATGGCGGCATTGTTATAATCATTTGAAAAAAAAAAATAATATGCATAAGGAGATCTTACATATTATCGCTTAAATTAATAAAAAAAATTCCTATGTTATGTTAATGACCTATTAAAATAAGTAAAAGCTCGTTTAAAATAATTGAGCATAATTTGACCATTGCCCGTTTACGCAATTGCTCTACTTTTAATGAATAAATGTTGGTTGAACAAAAATCAAAAATCCCATCATCAAATCAATTTTACCAATAACCTTAAATAATTTCAAAGATTATTATTTCTTTCAGTTTTTTTTAATTCATCTTGAATTGCTGGTATAACTAATTAGGTGTGGAGTTTATTAAAGAAAAAATGGAAAAATAAAATACAAAGAAAAAAAGAGATAAAAATTAAATAATTTTTATTTAAAAAAATTGCCGAAGGGCATCGTGTATACATACCAAAAGCGATTTGAAATATGAATTTCATTTGAAAATAAAAAGACAACCAACAGTTACGGTCATAATCTAATCAAATGTGTATCAAGCCTTAATTATTATTAAAGAAAAATTTAACACAATAACAAATTTAATTTCAATGTTAAGGATATTGCAACACCTTTTTTTGTAAAACTTTGTCTCCTTAACCCACAATAATAATGAATATTATTTAAATGAAATTGTTTCTTTTTTCTTTTCTTTGCATTTTAGCGGATGCAATGATAAGTTGGTTTTTTTGGTTCGTTTTACTTTAACGCATTTCTTTTATTTTTTTCGTGTTTTTTCCTGTCTTTTTTTTATAAATAAAACCTCAACATAAATACATGATGCTGGTCACGATTCAGACTTATGGTCAATAATATAAATACTTAATGTACATGAGAAAAATCGGAAACAATAACAACCACAAAAATTAAAATCAGTTCAATAGTAGCCTGAATATGAACGACGCATTTAATGATTTGTGCTTCAAAATATAATGTCTTTAAAACATTAAAATATTTAAATATCTACACAAAAACCCAAGCTTTAATTGTAAGTCACACGTCATTCTTATTTGAGGTTTTAAAATCAATTTTTTATTTCTTTTTGAAATTTGATTTGACTTTTATTTTTATTACCGACAATTTCTCTCAATCGTACATTCATCTTCTATAAATATAACATTTACCGGGATTTTTTAAATGGAAATTTAAATGTGCGGTTTTTGATTGTTGTTTGTTTGTTAAGCAAATTAGAATCTTACCAACGCGGAACCCATAATAACACAAATAAAACTTAGAATAATCCTGATAGTACAACAAGAATGGCACTTGAGTGGAATCCTCAAGGTTGAAGAAGTCCAGGCCGGCCGAGAAACATATGGAGACGTTCGATACTCCATGTGACCAGTTCATAATAGATGAAACCCCATCACATAAGAAATATTACAATGGCACCAGGGATTTTCGTTTAGCATGGTACCCGACAGTGTTGCAGAAAGGGTTGGTGTGGCTATTCAGGATCATATTTATTTTAAATTTTTCTACTGTGTTTTTCCTTGTATACGACCGCCGAAAAAATGCGCATTCACTTCTTATTCACATGCTTAGGTTTTCACGTATAGAATAAGGCTAAATGAGACTCTCTACCCAAAAAAAATGTATATCCATTGCCTTCACAGTAATATGGCGATTAATATCCGCATATTTTATAGACTTAAAGCAGCATAACAGTCATGGTGTATAAAAGTCAGTGTTTCATTTGTTTTCTAATACATTTTTAACGCTTGTGCCACTTTTGATTTCACATTCATTTAATAATTAATTTTTTATTTTTTTAAATTGCCTTTCTATGAAAAAATGTTTTTGCCTTTGGCATACATTCAAAATACATTTTTTGTTTTTCTCTGCATAATCAAAAAAATAATAATAAAAAAAACTGAAGTTTATTAATTAAAGTTTAATTTAGGTGGGGTCACTAATGGTGACTCTATTCTCACTCTCTCTCTCTCGCCCTCACTCTTTTTTTTCATTGCAAAATAAATATTCTTTAAACAGGGTTTGTTGCTTAAGTCTTTTGTTACCGTTGGGATTACATAGCATACTGACTGACAATGGCAATATTTTGTGAATGTAAATAACGTTTCATAGTTTCTACAACAGGGGTAATGACCTACATTTGTTTTCTTTATACAAACAATTAAATGTATTTTATAGCAATTAATTAAAAATAAGTTGTATATTTGATGAGATCCGCTAGTAATTTTAGGAATGGTAACCTGATAGCAAAAATAATGAATAATTAATTATTTGTATCCTTAATATTTAATTATACCTGCTTAATTGTTTATTGTTTAATGTGTGTAATAATTTTATTTAACATGTTTTTTTTCGTATTAATATGCATTATTAGCACACAAAAACCTGTCGTCTTTTTTCAAAGCCGTAAATATTCATTTATTCCGTATCAATTCATTAAAATCCATTTTTAATTAATTTTTAAAACAATTTTAGGTGACAAAAAAAAAATAACGGCAATATTTTAACTAATTTTTATTACAATAATCAATTGACTCAATCAATATAGCACAAACAAAGCAAATAATTTAAAATTTTATTATTATCAGTAATAAAGTTTATAAACGGATAAATAAAGATAAATTGATTATTTGTTTCAATTTTTCAATTTTGGGGACTACCTACATATCTACTTTTGGCTTCCACTGTACTATTTACACTGTACAAATTACATTCCGAAGGCAAGTTGTTTCAGTCATTTAAAATAAAGCATTTGATAAAATTGAATTTCTATAACCAATATGACTCATAAAGATATGAACGTAGAAAAAAATACAATAAAGTTTAGTAAAAAGAAATCCACAATTTTTGATAAACATAATTTCTGTAATATTGGCCATCCAGTGTATAATTTGGCTTTAGACGGTCTAGTTCGGACAGCTTAGATCGTTATTTTGAATTTAATAATAAGAACGCACCTAACTTCATGAAATACACTACAGAACAACGACCGCTATTCAAGTCAACTTACTGATCTATTCTCCCTATTCTTGCCGAAAATTGGCTGATTTTTCTACAGATATCCGGATTGAAATTCGAAATTTTTTTTCAGCCTTTTCGATGCAGTTTTTACCAAATGTTTGAAGGCAATTAACACATTTCGTACATGATATTCGGGCTAAGGAATTTCCACTATTTTATGGATAAACACTAACAATTTTAAATCTGTCAAGCTTGCATTTAAGCCTGCCAGGCTTACATTTTCGTTGTTCATTTTGCTTGATCAAGCAATGGTCAAGCATAATCGAAACAGTTTAGGAAAGCTGATTCTTTGAAAAAGAGAAAAAGAGATTTCTTTGTACTATACCTTATAAATAAATAAATTATTCAAAAGTACATCCATATTAATAACTTATTACAGTATTTAATATTTAATGATCACACAAAATATTTGCATACAGCAAAGCTAACTGTAGGCAATTAAAAAATCCCAGCAAAGTAGGCAACAACAAAAAACAAATCAAAATTTTTCTAAAAATACAAAAAAAACAAATGTAAGTAATTATCTAAAAATATATATTTTTTTGTTTTTTTATATTTAATTAACAGCAAATACTACAGATTCTACAGAGTACGTCAATTGAAATTTAAAACTAAAAATAAAAAAAATTAACGCGCTTTTTTTCATTTCTCACAAGTCAAAGATCATTATAAAATATATAAAGAAACAGCAAAAAAAAAAGAAATAAAAAACAGAATGGACATAAATAAAGCAATGATGATAGTGGGGGATGTGAGACAATCTACGTAATAATGAACACAAATCTAAAGCCATCAAATTGAATCATACTTCGGATTATTAAAATAACTGACGGTTAATAACCAGAAAACTAAAAAGAAGCAGAAGCAAAAGATGAAAAAGACAAAGAATAAGAACATTTATGTCATCATACAGATAGACGCTCATATGAACAAAATAAAACCAATTAATTATTGCAAAAAAAAACCAAATAATTTAGAGGGGGTGGAGAGAGAGAGAGAGAGAGAGGAAAGCTATGGTTTTAATGACAGTATAGTTCTATAATAATTTGTTTTATTTTATTATTATTATGACTATTATTCTGGATTTTTAAAAAACAATTCTAAATTTATGGTTTTATTCTACACTAATAAACATCTAAACAACTGCCATAAACATCAATTTGTATGTGTCACTCCACTAGAAAGAATTGAAAAATAAAAATCATTAAAGAAACGGAACTAAATTTAACACCTCCACTACACCAATGTAGATTCTTTATAAAAAAATGGTTAAGTTTTTTATAATTGTCTCTGTACAGGGGTTTTCCCGATATTTTGTTTATTAAGAAATTAAAAAGATTTAAAGTTACACACAAAAAAAATATTCTATAAAAATAAATTTATTTTGTTTGTAAATCATCATGACAAACAATTGCAACAGACAGTTTTAATCGTTTTATAGTTATTTGCACTGATGACAGCTTTTAGTGACGTCAGTTTAAATTCTTTAAATATTTAAATAATTTCCTAATTGTAATAAAAATTATCGTTATTCTACAATAATTATTCATACAATAATTTTAGATTAAAACTTATTTTCATACGAAGCTGTGCGATTACCGACTTCAATTCAATTAAATTCATTTCTACTACATGTTAAGTAGAAAAGAAATTTATGAATAATACTTCGTATTTATTATGTTCATGGGATACTAATTAATAAACAAAAGACTTAGGAAACAAACGTGAATTTTGTTACAATTTTTAACACAAATTGCTTTTATTGTTTAGCATTTCATTTTCACATGTGATTAATATTGCAGATAATATTTTGATGACAATTTTGTATTGATTATGCAAAAAATTAATTCAAAATAGCACAGTTTTGTACAATACTTCTCTCTCAAAGGTATTCTTGTATCTACAGGCAAAAACCTGAGGCAATCGATTTACACAAACTTTACGATATTTGCAATGAACTTGGCTGTTTATGTATTTCCTGACAATTCCATCGGTTTTGAGTTTAATTTATTATTATTTTATTTGACCCAATACAATTGCTGTCAAGAACAATGAACAATAGGATTACCCCTACATAATTATTAGGGCCATCCCTATAGCACATGATATGGAGTAAATATCCAGACATCCAGGTCGAAAACAATGTTGAAATCATTGTGTGCTATGGCGCATTGTTATTTTCCCACGCTCTACGTGGTCATTAGTGGTACACTCACCACTGCCGTTCCTAATCCGTTTTAGTAATAGATTGTTTCTATAATGTAAATGAAAATATAAATTCAGAACAAGTAGTTTTTTTCGTGTTCGTTAACTTATGTGTGACCCAGACTTTCAGTGACCTGTTCAGCAATTGTAAATAATACTTCAAATAATTTTCACAATTTCAAACAAATACCCTTCGTTTAAACTTTTGCTGCTACTAATTCAAGCAGTCACAAAACTGTCTTAACTTCCTAATGCCAATCGGCAAGAGGTAGCGCACTTACATATGTATATGACATAAAATGCATATTTATAAGCAATATTTTTTAACATGCGATGAGTGTATTTGAACCCATATCTTTTGTGACTTTATTGGACATTACAATTACAATAAATTACAATAAAACAATTCTTTGTAGTTCGCATTTATCAAAGCATTGGAAAGAGAAATTTGAAACATATCATTGTAATCGAAATTATCGTTTGTAAAAATAATCAAAGAAGTCTTCTAATTTTTATCTAGAATCCAATACATTTTTATATCTTTATTTGAAACTACAATAAATTTCTCTTGCAACAATGATTGTATATCGATTTAAATTCATATTTTTATTTAAAACAGGAATTTATTTTTTGTGATCTTTTACCATTTTATACAGAAAAAAAACATTTTTTTTTGGAAATTCTAATGAAACAATCTTTTATTTTTAATATTCTATTATCATGTTTTGTTTTTATATACTACCTTTCAAAATCACATATATTTTTATGCATAGTTTTCTAATTATGTTGTTATTATTTTTATTTTTTAAAATAAACAACAATTTTAAATTTTCCATAAAAATATCCTGAGGGTTTTTATTTTGAAAAATATCACTTTATTTACAAAAATAAAATCAAAATATATGTATATTTCGTTTGTTTGTAATACAATGAATGACTGATTGAATGAATGTAATTGAATGAATTTTAAAATGTTTACTACGACCACCAAACAAAAACTCTGTTATTGTGGGATTTTTCTTGAATGTTTTGCGTCATACACAGTATTTAATAAAGAGCGCATCAATAAACAAAGTAAGAGAGATCGGCACACTTTCATAGAGTTTGTAAAGAGTATTTTTGTTTTAAATTTATACTCATACAAGAGAGACGTTAACAGAGCCGGCTAAAGAGACAAATGTAATAAAAAATGTGGTTTAATCAGCAGTTGACAGAGCAGCTTAAAGAAGACCACAAAGTCAAACAGCAACAATAACATCGAAGGAAACACTTGTTTTGCAGAGAAACACACATAAACCAGCTGAGATCTTGAATGGGGATGTTTATGCTGCTAAGGTGCTTTTGCAAAATACACAACAACAATGACAACAATAACAACTTGGGCTAGGTTGAACAGTAAGACAACAATAAGCCAAAAATAAAATACAATAAAGAAAAGAAGCAAACCAAGAAGAAGAAATCGAAAGAAATAAAGAGAACACACAGAGCAACTGATGAGTATGTGTGTATGTGCGTGTATGTAGCTATTTAGAGATGGATACATTCTGCCAAAAACTGTAAAGATTGACGTTATTGTATAAACGTTAACGAAAGCTTCACCCACCAAAATGCGGCTGCATATAAAAGGCACAATCTTTGCGCAAATAAACACAATCGTAAACAATCAGTGCGCGCGGACGTTGACTTGAGCGTTTATTGTTTTAAGTTTTCGAAACGAAAAAATATTAATTAAAGAAATTTAAATAAATAGGTAAAGGAAATATTTAAATTTAGACAAAACCAAAAAAAAAAAAACAAAAAAACTTTTTCTCCACAAAATAAAAGCAAACTATAAAAAAAAAACTTTAAAAACGTTATAAAATATTTCATAAAAAAGAAATATGAAGAGAAAAATTAAGCTGATATTAAAAATAAAATGAACTGTGCATCTTAAAAGAAACCATCAAGTGTTTAAAAACTGAAATTTAGTTTATTTAATAATCAAGTTGTAATTGCCAAAGGATTAAAAATTATGAATTGTGTAATGAACCAGTGACTTTTAAAAATGTTTCTGTTGAAATATCTTTAAAATCAATGATAACTGCTGCTGACTTTAAATGATATACACAAAAAAAAAGCAAAGCTGTTAAGAAATTCCCATCTCATGGATAAATTGTTAAATATTTCTATTTATTTTGTTGTATTTTTTTTGGTTTTTTTTATTATTTATTTTATTTGAGTGATGCATTTGCTTATACTACAAATAAATTGTTGCTGACCATATTGTTGTTTGCCTGTTTTTACAATAACTGTCAACATTAGTTGGAAATTTACGACTTTTTGTAAAATTCTAAATTTATTATGAACAATGCATTTGTTTTGTTCTCTATTTTTCCCCCTTGCTATTTTTCTTTGCTTAGAATAATGCAATATTTAAAAGGAAATTTATGATGATACTTTAGATTTATTTGAAAACATTCAGTGTAACATGTTTATTTAAAATAAGTTTGTGTCTTAAGTCTTTCATTTGTTTTCGAATATCTCCACAATTATTGAACCAAAGCTTAAAGGTTAATGTGTTGTTAAACAAAAGAAAAATATTAAAAATAGAAAACAATAAAACTTTCGTAGTTGAATGGTCTTAAAGATATCATACTAAACAGAAAGTGTAAAGGAAACATACAAATTCATAAAAGTATTTGAAATTAATGTTTTTTCCATTTAATTTTATAAAAAAAATTAACCTTTTACGTCTTCATTTGTAATGAAGTGTAAATGGTCGTAAAATTCCTACATGAATTTTCATGAATTTTCTTTAAAAGCGTAAAGGTATTGGAATGAAACCCATAACATAAAATAATGTAAAATGTTGCTTTCCACTTAATTTAGAAATTGGCTACAGAAAAAAAATAAATTTTTGTTTTATTCGAGAAGATTAACTGAAATATTTTTTTTGAAGTTTCAAAGCAAGAGATTTAAAAGATTTTATAGATTTTGTTAAATTTATTTATATTTTCTTTTGTGTAGAGTCTTTAAACTTATAAAATAAATTTGATTCAAAGAAAGAAAATATGTTTTCCACAAACAAAAAAAAATCATTGATAGTTTTCAAATTGGCAAAATTGTATGTGTCTTAAGTCTTTCGATTTGTTAAGAACTTTTCAAAATATTATTACCATACACGATTAGAGGAACATTTTCTTTAAATATCTTTAGTCTTTCTATTAAAATATCTCTGAAATAGTATAAAAAAGCAGTGATTTAAATCAGGTCAGATGTTTTGCTGATAAGATGTCATATTCAAATTACGAAAAGTTAATTTGCCTTCTTAATCTAAAAACATAGCAAAGAATTAATTTTAATAAACATAAAATTAAGAAATTCCTTGTTTTTAAAAGTATCATTTATAAGAATTATACATTTCACAAAAATATGAAGTAATACAGTGTCATTGCAAATAGTGTAGCGATAAACAAATTACTGGCAGATTAAAGCGATTAAAAACGTCAAAATGTACAATCAATGATAACTATTTAATTGTGTTGGCTAAAGACAGTTAACAAAACACACACTTCTTTCCCATTGCCATGCAATATTGTCATACATCAGAATGTTATTTTGATGTGTACTTAGATCTAAGAATTGAACACAAAGAAGCATAACCTTTTTGTAAATCTATTTCTCAAGACGTTCATCAGACAATTAGAACTAAAATAGACTAAAATACATACCTAGCTATGTAGGTTGAAGGAGAGGAGACCAACTAAAGGTCTCATGCCTATTGACATGTAATTAAGTTACTTGGACAATCTTCCTTAACTTCTTAACTCCTCTGAGAATATAGTGTCATCCCAAAATATTACGACATTGTGCTTACAAAAGCTGGTCAATAATGCAAGAAGTGCTCCGAGTTTAAAATGGTAACTAACAAGAAACCAAAACTACGTCACTGTAGAGAAGGCATTTAAAGCATTTCTTGGATTTACAAGCAATACTTTGTTAATTTTTTTACAGGACCTTCTTTAGAAAATAACATAAAATAAATTGGAATTCAAAGGCAAATCCCTTCTGTACACCTGATGCCTTGCAAAGAAACTGTGTTATTAACATGTAAAGTTTTCATTTAAATATTCCTTTACAGATTACAGATATAAGATTTATAATCTTTAAATCACTTTGATTAAAGATCTTAAAATCTTGTTTAAAACAGCTTAGAATTTGATTGAAAAAAAAAACAAATTGGAGAAAAATTATTTAAATTTTGATTTGAAACCTGATGATGGGGTTATTAAAATGATTTCGCTATACAATCAAATCTAATAATAAAATGAAACAAAAAAACTTCTCAAAAAAAAAAAATTGTTTTTAAAAAGAAATGATTAAAATACAAAAGAATGCTCTTGGCCATTTTATTAATAAAAAAAACATGCTAAATGACTTAAAGTTTCTTTTTTTTTCTTTTGTCTTTGACTGGATAGATTTGAAAAATATTTGTTTTATATTTGAACATAAATTAAACGAAAACAAGAATCGAGGAAAAAAAATAAAGGCAGAAACTTGTTTTTGTTATAATTAATTTGTAAAACAAAAAAATGTTAAAGAAAAAGTAAAAGAACTAACGAATCTTTAATTTAATATTTAATAAAGCAAAAATATTTAAAAGAAATAGAAAGTACCACATGAGCATAATGCAGACATTTACAGATTTTCTATAAAATTCTCAATTATTAAGGTCAACTGTTAAAGAAAATCAATCAAAAAAAAAAATAGAAAACATTTATTTATTTCATAATTAGGTTGTGGTCAGTCAATGCATGTGGGTTTAGTTTTTGGCCTAATTTTTTATTAATTTTTTTTTTTTGTTTATTTATTTATTATTAATGAAATCCGTTATTATAAAACTATCTTTTTCGTGTGAGTCATGATTGCTTTTATGGAGATTTAATTTTCGTTAGCCAAGTAACTTAATTAATTTTAACGGCTTTCTGTTTTGTGTCTGATGTTATCGTAACAAATACACGCAGCAAAGAAATGATGAATATGACGATATATGGCACACTTGCTATTATAATAAAATTATTGTAAAATTTTATTTAAACACCAAGTTTATGTAACACTAGTATTTTATTTTCTATAATAAAATATAATAAAAAACAAAGCCATAAAGAAATTTACATGATGATTGAAATTGTATTCAAAAATTTAAACAAATTATTAGAGGCGCATAAATATTTAGTTTAAAT
The DNA here is from genome assembly GCA_936449025.2 of Sarcophaga subvicina. Taxonomy (NCBI): domain Eukaryota; kingdom Metazoa; phylum Arthropoda; class Insecta; order Diptera; family Sarcophagidae; genus Sarcophaga; species Sarcophaga subvicina. The sequence goes on from OW388084.2 coordinate 2,754,055, forward strand.
TGCCATACCATAGATATTTATGGAAACTTAAAATGATATTGATAATCAAAAGAATTAAGACGAAAAACCTGAAATGCTATTGTTATAAAGAAAATAAAAAGAAAATCCAAAATGACTTTAAAAATAAACTGAAGATTGTATTTCAAAAGTTTTGTACGTATGTACACCCTTCGGTATTTAAATATATATTATTCTTGATAATTGATCACCATTACCGCATGGAAAGAAAAACTGCTTTAAGCCTGAAACAATTTTTCCATTAAAAAAACTACTTCAACTAAAAACGTTATTAAAAACTAAATTTAGCTCCCAATTTTAGATAGGAATACAAAGGACTACAAGCGTAATATATTGTTTAAGCATTCAACAGTCAAGATTTTACTGAAATTTGCTTGATGATTGCCTTTTTGCAATATTGGAGAAATATATCAGCAAACTCATATTGTTGACCATTACAAGCCAGAATTAATTTAATGGATGGATGGCCAGACACACAGTTTAAAGCCGACTCCAAAACTACAGATTACATGGCAAACAATTATGTTCTAGGAGGGGTAGAAATATTATAGTTTGCTTTAAAACATGATTGCTGTTTTGCACATGCCATAACCAAAGCTTACCTCGAAGGGTTTCGCAATAAATTCTATAAATAAATGTTTTATTTTTAACTTTTAATGACTACTCTTGCTACTAGAATTCCATAAAATTTTATTATAATTTTATACCAAAAACATACATATACTCCATCCCAGTATTCTAGAAAATTTATAAGCATTTAGAATCAAATTAAAATACTTGAATTGCTAAAACTATTTTAGGGAATTTTATGAAAAACAAAAACTGGATATAGGCAAACTGGCTTAGAACATATAATAAAAAAGTTGAAGCCATAATCGTTATAAACTGCTAATATCATAAATCGTTATAGTATATGAAAGAAATCGATAAATATCATGTATACGGTCAATTAATATTTTTCTCTTTTTTTTTTGTTATAACCACGGCATCATTGTTAAATGGTCGCGTGTCATAATCAACGAACATCATAAAAAATCAACCAAAATTTCATAAAAAAAACTGTTTTTAAAAATTTATTTCATTTAATAAACGTTTTTAGTTTTATGAACGCACCAGAAAACAAGTCATACAACATGTTTTTTTCTCTTTTTGTTTGGCTTAAAGCCCAGAATATATACACTGCCTGCCATCCGTTGGCAATTTCAGTTTCTGTATGAAAGTTTTATTCTGTTTTTTATTTAAACACAAACCAAAATAAATGCATTTTTGTTTTTCTTTTCCCTCCAAAAATGGACATTGCAAAATATTTTTAGAAACCAAAGTCTCTTCTTGCAACAATAAGCCAGACAGGCTAGCTTAGCAGTACAGACAGACTTTATATACAAATTATACAACAGCCGGTAAATAAAGAAAGAACTCCATTGACCATTAAACACACATAAATGAAAATAAAAATAAAAATAAAAATTAAAAATTAAATAAAAACTTACCAAAAACAGCTGGAAGAAGTTTTCTTAAGTAAACAAACATTAGCCATCATCGCAAAACTTAAGTAAATTTCGTAAGGAGCATATCTAAAATGAAAAAAATAACATTATTTGGCTTCTTAAGCAATATTATTGTAATAATTTTGTTAAACATATAGAATAATTTTTGTTTTTATTTATTTTCAAAGCGGGTTTTTATGAAGCCTTTAAAAGCTTGGCCAAACTCATCATTTCATGTTATTTAATGATGTTTAGACAACATAATGTGTTAAATTCTTGCCTCAACTTGTTTCGGACGAAAATTCAATTGAAATAATAAAAATAAAAACATAAAATGAAAGAAAATTTCAACAATTCACTTCCTTCTACGTTTGACAAACTATCAACACCCAAAATTTTTAACAAGACACTCATGATTTTAGCAAATTGCCATTAAAAATTAGCAAAAAAAAGACTCTGAAGAGGAATTGATAACGTTGCTCAACTAATTGTCGTAATGTTTGTAGAGAAATATGTTTTAAAAGTATTTGTTTAATCATCTAGTTAAACAGCTCTTTTTGAGCAAAAATATTTTGACAATAAATCAAAAGACCTTTAAATAGAGGTCATAAGAAAATAAATTCGAAATAACACAATTAGAATGTTGAGTAAAAGTCATTGATTAAGCCAAGTAGTAAAATAAATCCCAATGACAAACAATCGAAGAGATTACTATACCATGAAATAGGCAAGAAATTTTATACCAAATTAGTTTAAAAGCTTTAAAACGATAAGCATTTTAAAAACTGTTTATATATTGTATTATTTTAATCCACCAATCAATTGAATTTGAGACAATTTAAATGTAATTTCAATTAACATTACTTCCTCTCTCTCTTACGAACCCAAAAAAAAATTAAGCTGATGGAGACATAAGGAAATAAAAAAAAGTAGTTTTAAAAAAGCACTTTTTCTTGTGTACATATCTACAAAAATAAGAATTACAGGTCAACCAAGAAACATACAAAATCTTTTAGTATAAAAATCTCTGCATATGGATTACATATGGAACTTAAGCTAAGTAAACAATTTTTAGCGCACACATTTCACTCCTTACTTGTCCTCTATCATTAATATAATATTTCAACAGCCATAGCTTTATTCATTAATCAATAGGTTTTTTTAGATAATTTAATGAACTTCCTAACACCTCTTTAATAGGTAGTTTTCAAAAATATACAAAAAAAAAACGCCTTACAACAATTAATTTGCAATAATTACAAATTACAGTGGAAATAAATTATTATAAGCTTATAATTTATCTATGAAATTTCAATTTTTTTTCTGTTGTTGTTGTTTTTGTTCGTAAAGTGCTCCAACATTAGCAACTTGCAACCATTATTGCACAATTTAAATGTTCAGTGCACTTTAAATGTACGGATGTGTATTGCTGCATGGCATACCAAAAAATAATGACTTGATATGTGTTCATACATACAGAATTTCCCATTCATAGTCGTATCGTAGTCAGTCGTATATTACTTGTCACCTTGCAGCAATTATGACATTATCAACTTAATCACATTAAATACTGCTGCTGTGGCTGTTGCTGCTAGCTAGTGATCTAGCTGTTGCTGCTGGTGCTAAAATTAATAATTTGTTTTTGTTGTTGTTTTACTATAACTAAGGCATATACCAAACATACATACATACACTGCTCATAATAGAATTTTACACCATTTTAAATATGTATGTATGTGTATGCATCATTATTAATCATAATATTTTAGTTGCAATTCAATTTTCTAAAGTATTTATTTTTTGTTGGTCGTTTTTTTTTGCAAGAATTCTAAATAAAAAAAATTATTAGAGTTTTACGTAATACGTAGTAATAATAATAATTAGAATTTGTGTAAATACTTTGAGAATATTTAAAGCTTAGATTTCTTGTTGTTGGTCAGCAAAGTAAATATTGTTTTAAATTGAAGTGTTTGTACGTGATTATGACCGGTTGAAAAGTTATTTGACATGGCAGCAGAAGCTGTTAACATATACAGAAACCATATTTTAAAAAAGAGATATCTTTTAATAATCTTCTAAAGAAACAAACTTTGTTAGCACTTGTAATGAAACGCTTATTACATACATACATACATACATACATAATTGGCCATTACAACCCTTCAGTCAGGATTACGACCTAGTTTATCACACCACTTACGTTGTGTGTGTTAATTTTATTTTATACATGAGTGACGGGACCCACAGTTTAAAGTCAACTCCGAACGATAGATTTTTGAGAAACTTTTCATGGGAATTTTATTTACTCTCAGAGATTTTGCCAGAAATCTGCTGAGGGTAAGTCACCGAAAAAATATTTTTTCCTTTTTCATTTTGTTGGTGATGTCTGACCTGGAGTTTGAACCGAGTCCTCATGTCTAATAAGTATAAAGTATTATAGATTTTTTAGATACGAATGCAAATACAAATTTCTATCATTTTTAAATTAAAGCCCTATTTAACGTATTGCAGTATTAACTGGCCATTGGAAAATTGAATAAGCATATCATGTATCTAATATTTCATTTAATCTTTGAAGACAACAAATATTTGCTAAAGTAAGTTAATTTAATGAATTTCATACTGAATTTAAAATTTTTTTCTTATGTACGGATTGAAGCCCTTTTTAATGGTTCGTACTTATAATTCATTCGTCAAAAAGCAATATATTTTAATAGCATTTGTTTTATCAATGAAAGCTTACATATGTTTGCAATTAAATGCTTATTAACGCGTAATAAATTAAAAAGTTTGTGTATCCTACACCCCTTAATGAACATTTTCAGCCAATACATGTGAAATTGTTATAAAAAAAATTTTTTTTTGAGATGAAAAGGTCAGCATGGAAACTATCAGGCAAAACAATATGAATTTTAAAGTTTTGCAACTTTTTTCAATGAGTTAATAAATATTATTTTAAAGGTCATAATGGGTTTAGAAACGGTATTGTGACCTTTTTTCAAAACACTTTCTAGCTAATTAAGTTTTTCGTAGTAAAACTAATTCATATTTAAGCACAAAATCATAATTAAATAAAATCTTTTTCTTTGTATTAAGAAAAACAAAAACAAAAAATAAAAAATAAAACAAATATGGCAATGAAAATAAACAACAAAATAAAGATGACGGTAAATATTTTCAACACTTGAATGAGTTTCTCTACGAATAATTAAAATGCACAACTAAAACAAAAAAAAGATAAAAACGAAAAAAAACACTGTGAAATAAAGTTCGTTTTTTAAGTCTTTTGTTCTTAAAACCTTTAAAATAAAATATTTTATTAACTCTATAAAATCATTTAATTTACTAACTTAACTCATGTTTTTCCTCTTTCTCTCTGTCTTCCTTTCTTTGCCTTCTTTAGTTTACTTTTAGTACAAAATAAACAAACAAAAATTTCAATAAACAAGGATTTAAATTAAGAAGAAGAAAAAAAATATTTAAAAATACAACACAACACAAGTACAACTTTCATAATTATAAGGAAATTATGTCACGTTGTTCGCTTTTAGCATATGGCCTTTTGGTCACCTTACTTTTTGCCGTCACGGCTGTAAACTGTGTACAATATTCCTCCAATATGTTCCTGAATGGTGAATATCAAAATGGTTTAACAAGTCGCCCAGAAGATGCTGACGGTTACAGACAAAGTCCGGCGGCTGCTTTTATATCGCTGATCAGTAAACGAGCCTCACCTTTTATGGGTCAACAATATTTGCCCACATTATTGGAATGTCGGGGACGCGGTCAACAATGTGTGCCTAAAGATTTATGTATTAACGGTTATTTCACTCAACAACTGCCAAAAGTACAGGTGAGTCTAAGAAATTCTTAGTAATTAATTAAAATTGCGAAATTTGATTCTTTTATTTTTTTCTTATTGCTTGACTTCTAAGCATATGAACAGGTTTTATTTAAAAAGAAAGAAAAAAAATATCGCACATGATTAATTGAAAATTAAATAAAATAATTAAGTTGGTAGTATAGATGGCAGTCAGGCAGTAACTGGCCAAAGCCATTATATTGGTTACATAATCAGAATTGAATTTGAATTTTTGGTTTTACCCACTTGTACAACAACAACAATATAACCAATATAAATTATTGTTTTTTAAACGTTTATCAATTCAATTCATTTCAATTTTTATTTTTGTTTTTTGTTTTTTGATAAATTATATTTAAACTTGATATGTTAAAAATATTGAGAGAAAGAAAAAAAACAAATTTCTTATACAGGCTTATCTTCAACACCCATATATTGTGAACAAGTTTAACTTTTATTTTTAATTTCATTTCAATTCTTTGTCTTTTTTTTGTCCTCTTTCTTCTATTTTCTTTTATCGTAAGTTGTATCGTCTTTTTGTTTTTTGCCTATTTTGTTTTGCTTTAAAGTAAAACCGTTAATTTCCGGTTTAACCTTTTTTTTAATATGATTTCCCTTAATTTTTTTTGGCATTTATTACAACCAATCAAAATAAAAGCATTTTATTTTTCATATCAAAAATTTCGTAATATTGTATGTCCATGTCCAAATCTGGGCACATATTAATAACCCGATGCGCTACTTGCTTAAATATCAAACAATACATACCTACAAGAAAGAAAAACAAAACAATAAAAGCATCTCTTTAAACGTCCGTTGTGTTACGCCTGTTTTTGCCGGTTTAGTTGTGGCTGAAAAAGTGTGTCGTTCTCAATAGGTTTTGTCTTAAGCCTGCATACAAAATAAGGCAGTAAATTCATGTTTAATTGCAAAACAGGTTTCTGGAGACAGCCAATAAAAAAAAATCAGTCATTTATGCAAATTTACTTTTTTCTACCATACAAAATAAATACCTTTCCTTAACCCTTTAAAGGATAAAAGCGAAAAGTATTCTTTTAATTAATAAAACTAAGAAATTTTAAAATCAAAATTTATGTAATTAATTAACAATTTATTCCAATTCTAATTAGAAAACACGATCCACGTTTGATTATTTTTTTTTTTTAAATTCATAAAATATTAAGCTCAGCTCAGCTCACCCTTTATGGTTTAATTTGAAACGCTCTTAAGCGACAAATAGGGGCAGTCACATACTGACATGGCAGTCGCAAGTGTTTCATAAATTTTAGGTTAAATTGAAACAGATGCTGGGTTTTTAAATAACAAAATACCTGTACAATAAAAGCAAAAAAAAATTGAAAGAAATATTAAAAACAATTCCTGAAATTTTACTTTTCATTGATTAAGTAAAAAGATTAGTTATTGAACTGCATCAATAACGGAATCAAAATCGATATGTAAAAACGATCTTTAGTTCTCTACCTAAAATTCTCAGGAATAATATACCAGTGCTTAAGCTTTTTGTTGGTCCTCAAAGCCATTCTAACAAGCCATTATGAGTTCGCCTCAGAGCAGTGGACTGTTAGAAGTTACAGAAGTTCGCACTAGAGACAGACTTCCTATAGAAAGTAAGGCAATATTTCTAATAGTGAGATCACAACAAGGCTACATGACGTGTTAAGTGTATGACAATGGACAAGCTCTCCTCTCCTTCAATCTAAATACTCAACCATCTATAAATATTTCTAGGTTAAGCATAGAAAAACCTTAAATATCCTTTTTAAACCTCAAACAACTTTACTCGGTTTTTTATGTTTATCCTCTTGTTAGAACTGTAAACAAGATAAAAATGACTTTCATTTCAAGGTCAACAGATGTGTCACCTAAACATTGAACATTAAACGATATATGGGCCAACAAGACTAGAATTTTAAAATGGTCACGTTTCAAGCCATACTACCTACAATCAATTAAATTAATAATAAAATGCTAAATTTGTATGCAACTGCTGTTGTGTTCAATAAACATACAAATAAAAAAAAAACAACAAACGAAAATTATAACAATATTTATGGTTTTTCAAGTTTAATGAACTTTTAAGAAGAAAAATAAAAATAAAGAAAAAGAAAAAGAACTTAATTAGCATGATTTATTTTAATTAAAAACTAAATAAATATAAAAATATTAATAATAAATGTAATATCAATAACAACTGCTTTAAAATAAGTATTTCAAGTTTCATTATAATCATTAAATACATAACACTGTGAAACAAAAACATTATGCAGCCTTATTCATGGCTGTTATAATTAATCTTAATTCTCACACATTTTATGGTAATAAACTAAATTCATAAAATCTATCTCGATTTTTAAAAACAAAAAACCATAAAAAATAAGAAAAAAAAAACAATTTTTGGTACATAATTTCCTGTTTACCACATACATACGTACCTCTAAACGTTTAAAGAATAAAACCAAAATGAAATCAAAATATTTGTTTTAAAATCAATAACAATATCAATAACTATTATATTGAATGGCAATATAGTTATTAAAAATGACATTGAGATTTAAGATCTTATCTTTCCTTAACACATAATATCATTTAAATCATATATACGTCATTTGGTTAAGAGTGGCATTTTTGTTTTGATAAAAGACAAAAGAATATGTTAAAATAAATACGTTGTTCGGAGGATTTTTTTTTTAAACATTTAAAGAACTTTTGAACAATAGTTTGAAAAAACGTTCATCAATTTTGAGAATAATTAATATTTTTAAATTTAAAAAAGAAAACATTTGGTTTTAAATATATTGACAAAAAGTATTTTTGTATGCCACATACAGATAAGGTGTAGTAAATATATATCCATCCATCTATCTGTCTATGATTTAGATTAATGTTCTTTAGATATGTATATTATGTTCCATTTTATTCAATAGCTTCCTGGTCATTTTAAAAACAAATCTAAAAGATGCTCAAATAGAATCCCAAAGTCCCCGTGGTTTATTATTATTTTCAATTCAATTTCGATTGACTCACATAGGAGCAGATGATAATCGCATAGATTATGAGGCAAATGTCGGAGCCCCAACTCCAACTCCGCAGCTTTAGACTATTTTCTATAAATATTTATGATCTTATGACTAGCTCGGTCATATTGGCCAATAGGCTGAAACTTTTACTTTCTCAGTTATTCAATTTTTTTCCATTATCCCTCTTAGCAGCATATGGCTTCCACAAAGCATTTCCATCATATGCAATTATCTGCTGTTATTTTTGCGTTGTCGCATGTAAGATTGCACTGTCCTAGATTTTAAAGTATCGAACGTTTCTAGGTGTTTAGGTGTTCCTTGGCCGCCCACGGCTTCTTGAGCCTTGTGAATTCCACTCAAATGTCATTCTTGTTATACATACTATCTGTATTGTTTCTCATAATATGTGTCTTAAGTCTTTTGTTTTTTAAGTTTTATTTCAAGTTGTTACAATTTCTTTCAAAATACTAGGTTTTTCACTTTATTGTAAAAACAAGGAAATATATACTACAACTGATAGAATTGACCCATTAACAGTAACACCATAAAGTATTAAGCTATGCAGCTAATTTTTCATTATTAACAGCCAATTAATAACTTAGTTGCTTCCTAGTCTTGGTCTACTAATATTTAGTACCCCCTACTAGTAAATAAATTGCATAAATATTCTTTAGCAAGACATACATTTTACATTGATTAATATCCCACGACCTAAAGTTTCAGTGCTTTTAAGTTACAATGTTGTTGAGGCATGCAGCAGCTTGTTGGTGCTGCAAAACAAAAGAAAATTATTGCCAAAACCAAAATAAATTCATGGTTTGCTACCAATGATGAGGCATTAATGCAAAAACCAAAAAGAAAAAAAATGATACGAATGATTGTGTTTTAAGCCATGTTTCCTAAAGATTTTTTTGTAATTTATTGTGAAATTTAGTCAAGCTTTAAATAAATTCACAAACGAATGCTAATTACTGCTGAAAATATTGTAGGAAAACAAAAACAAAAACAAAAAAAACTTAAAATCAAAATCAAAATTGAAATTGAAATAAAAAAATGCATAATTTTTATCACACAATTAAAATGTGTGAATTTTCAAAATACCAAAACGGCCCACAAACAAACAAAACATGCAAATAAAACTGAGCTGAGTTTGAATATTTGTTTTAAAGGATTTTCACATACATATAAAGCTTATGTACAATATGATATGAAATAAAGCATAGGAAAAGTGTACAAACAAACAAGTATTAAAACAAAATAAATGTTTCGCCACATCTGCCTATAAACTGTTTAAAATTTTTTACATTCCTTTAAGTCTGAATGCGTTTGTATAACAATCTATCAATAATTATTATGACGATATTAAGCCAAGTTAATGATGATGTGTATGAGATGATGTTGTGTTTTTCTTCTTTATTTTTATAATATTTCCCCCCCCCTTTCTGTATGTAAACACGCAGTTAACAACTCATATTAACATGCATTTTAACAGTTGCTGCCTTCTGCTGTTGGCTGTTGGCTGTCTTTTTAAGTGATATCTGTACGTAATATTGTTAACAAAAAATATTTGCATTGCATTTGCTTATTAATCATTAATTTGTTGTATTTAACGGGGAATATTGCAAAGACTTGAGTCACCTTTTTGGACCTCACATTAACAACTTTTTACGCTTAAAGAATTATTACAGATTTCAACATGAGTTTCATAAAGATTTTCAAGATTTTTAAGTAAATTTGCCACAAATCAAAGCAGTTCACGTTTAAAAACAAATTAGAAAATTAAAAGGATTTATTTTAAAACAAAAGACTTAGGCAACGAACTCGTTTAAATATGCACATACTAATGCTTGCATAAAAGCCCACAATATTTATGAAAACAATTTAAACAAAAAAAATAAACTGGATTCTGAAATTTTGTTTTATATTACGGAAGAATATTGATGAGATTTATTAAAAAGAAAAACAAAAACAATAGTTTAAATACACAAACCTGCTTCATTAGAAATAATAGAAAATCTTGTGAAAACTGGTATAAAATTTATAGAAAGGAGTTTAAACATAAACATGATTAATATTTTAAAAATAGGAGTTTCGAAATGACTAAAAATCAAATACATTAAAAACCTAACCTGATTTAAAAAGAAGAATTCTTAACGATATTATTAAAATAACAAAAGATGTGAGTGGAAGATTCTATTAGAAGAAATAGAAATTACTAATTATATAACATTAATGAATTGAGATTAAAAACAAAAAAAAAACTGAAAACTTATCAAATTCAAACGATTTAAGACACAAACATGAATCGAAAGTTTCTTAAACAATAACTTATAAGAGTAATAATTTTGAAAAAGAGAAATTTTAGCAACAAACAATTCAAATTAAATAACAATGGATAAAATATACTAAGTAAACCGCTATAAACTGAGGCACTCGACTTATTCTTAGATCGTAATCTACATTTAACTTAGAAATTGCTATTAGATTCATACACATTCATATAACATTTTTCTGCTGCTCTTCAACAAAGTAAATCCTGCATCTGTTACCCGAAGATTCCATGCAATGAAGTAAACTTCCGACTACGCATTGGCCTACAGTACCTATCTGCAGTGCAAATCTGTTTCTGTTTCGTTTAGGATTTCAATAGCGAAGATTGTCTAAAAAAAAGATTGTGAGCTCGGGAACAAAAATGATATGTTAAGCTCCATAATGTTCAGATTCAGTTCATAGCCATCTCTAGGCTATTTGTCACAGAATTTTTCCTAATGACATTCTGTAAATAATAAATTGAATATAAAAAGAAACAAACAGATGTAAAACACAGACTTGATATGAAAACGTACCGTTGATATTCTAATAGAATTTCCATAACAAATGGAATGTGGCATAAAACACAAAAGATTTCAAAATATTAAACTGAATTGTTTTCAAAAGAAACAAGAATTTGTAATGAAAGGAATTTTAATTATAATTCAAATTGAAAGCGAAATATCAATTCTATAGAAATGAAGGGCTTTTTATTTTGAAAGGAACACAAAATACAATAAAAATTATCAAAACAAAAACTTTTGACAAAAGCTTAAGTATTTTTAAACACAATCAAGAAGAATTTGTAAGGGCATTACATTAAATTCTTTAAATGATAAATTGATGAGGTCGTTTAAACAATCAAGATAGTTAAGCATATAAAATGATATATTAAACCAAACACACATGGAACACATTTCACATAAATCACCTACAAGAGGTGTCTACAGTTACCAACTGAATCCAAAGAAAAGGTGTCAAGCAGTCTGATTTGCATTAAATCTACTTTAATATCCAGTTAAGCTAGAATTCAAAAGTCATCATCTTAGAAGCAAAGAAAAAAACACACAAATACATGTATTTAGATCATAAATTAAAAATAAAATAAGCTTCAAATTCATTTTGTACTGGTTTTATAAAAATTAAAAATTGTACAAATTATAACTGCTTTGGGTAGACACATAAATTTACTCAAGTTATCACTGTAGAACCGATAAAAATGTTAAAATTAATAGAAAACAGATTATTATTCTATAAAATTGAAAAGTTCCCACAAAGTATTGAAGACAGCTGCATTATATTTTAAAAATTTTAATAAAAAGAACATTAATTTTAACTCAAATCAAACAAGTCTTTCACTTTTTCAATTCAAATCTTTCGCCAGACGGATAGAAATGCGCAAAATAATAAAAATAAATACTAAATAATAAATTAGAAAAATAAAACAACAATTGTGTACTTTTATTTTATATTTAAAGCTCACTGTGTCAAAGTCAAGTTTAAAACAACATTGTGGTAATTTTATTACCATTAAACAATAAGACGTGCTTCATAATATTTATTGTGTTTTTTTTATTTTTTTATTTTTGTTTTATTATTTTAATCCCAGTACAACATACCTCGGTATCTAAAATTACTTGTATGTGCTGCTACCATTTTTGGTAGCACAGAAAAATAATTTTGTTTTTATTCAGTTGTTATAAAATAAAAAATAAAAGCAAAAATAAACCTAACACACATAGACAAATTATTGCTAAAACAAACTGAAACTGTCAATAGTTTTTGTTCGTTTAAGCAAATATTTGTAGAGGCGTTTCAGCTCTAAACGCCCACGTTTTATTATTGAAGCATCTTTTTCATGATTAGTGGGGCAAAGTGCTAATGATTTGATAGAGTTTGACAAAAATAGTCAGAATAAAATTGTAGTCAGCAAAAAAAAAACAAAATTCCAACTGACATCATTTTTTAAATAAAATTTATCTGTCTATTGACAGAATTAAATGATCTTTAAAAACTATACAAAAAAATTAAAATTTTATTACAAAATCAGGTTAAGTGCCTATTAAAAAGGTATACATATGTATCTATAGCGGAAGAAATTCGTAAAAAAAAAATAAACGGAAATAGTTTAAAAGTTAATAACTGTAAATATATGCATACATGATGCCTTATATTGTTAGAGAGGTAAACCTGATTTGAAAATATTATTTCAATATAATCATTGATATTTATTAGGAATTTTTAAAAAAGAAATATATTTCAATGAAAATCACAACTTTCAATACGAAAAACTTAATTTAATTCACATTCTTAAAAAGAAACCAGATTTAAATTATTCCAATAAATGCTACAGATTTTTATCTGCTTTAAATATTTTGGAATTTTTAACGTGTGTATTTTTTTCTACTATTATTTGGATCAAACTATTGTAAAAAAATGTACCTCTAAGTGGCCATAAACCTGATTTTAAATAATTCTGAAACTTTTATTAAAACCAGAACTTTATTAAAATTTTATTACAGAGTTTGACGCCAGTTTACATTTTACAACGTTCAAACAAAGTAAATCACTTTTTAGCCAATCTTAAAATAATTAAAAACGATTCTATAGCCTCGTTTATGAATTTTGTTTGACTTCAATTATATGACAACTGGAAAGAATTTATTTTGTTTAAGCGATTAGAGTTTTGAAGGGAATCATTTCATTTCCATGAAGTAAAATCTATTTAGCTTTTGTTGATACTTTAAGCCTTTACGTGTAAGGATGGCAATGAAGGTCGAATTGAATATTATATATTAAACTCTTCTTATACTCTAATCATTTATATCTTTAATATGAGAAAATGCAATATAAACTAACCGGCATAATAAATTTTAATTCTCAATCCAGTTGGAAAAATTTTATATAATTGGCCTTCAGATAGATTTGTTAATTAATTACAAAAGCCCAGAAAGACTTTTTTATTTAAAATTTGATTGATTTTAGATATAACTTTAGAATTACATTTTAAAATTAATTATCAAAATTAATTTATTTTAAATTAAAAAATTATACACTCTATTTAATTACTTCAAAATTTACCAAAGAACAGCCCAATCACACCCACAAAATAACAAAATACTTAAGGCAGTAATTTTATAAAAAAAAAAATTACAAACCCCTTGATCTCCCGCAACATTATTATTAATTGCCACTGTCAATAAATAAATTACTTTATTAATCAATGACAAACGATTTTGAAAAATGATTATTTGAAGTGTAACTAAATTTTGCAAAGATTACAGAAAAACAAACAAAAAAGAAAAAAAAGTTACAATGTTAAACGTGTGTAATGATGGTTCAATCATAACGTTTTAATTTATTTGAAAAATATTTTTTTTATATCTCAGAACATGGGTTAATTAGCAAAATATTCTTTTTTTATCTATTTTTTCTCTTGGGATTTTTATTGAGGTATAAATAATTGAACTTTGGTTTTGCGGTTTAACCATGATTTTTTTTTTCTTTACAACTTCTTTTTTCTTCTATTCGGTTTTGTGATTTTGATTTTATATTGAAACACCATAACGTTTGTATTTTATAGGAAAATTAACAATTTGAAGGTAAATTGTTTATTTTATTGTTAATTCTTGTTGGTTTTTTCACGCTATTTTTTGTTTGTTTGCCTGTATCTCTGTTGCTTTGGCTAGGCATGTTAACAAATTGCTTACAATGAATGCAACAAACTAAAGTATGAACACGAAACAGTTGTTATGAAAAATTTTGAAACAAAACTCCCATGAACAATTAATTGAAAAATCATAAGAAATGGATTGGAAAATATTAGAAAAACTAGGCAGAACTAAGTGTTTAAGAATAAATATCTATAAACTGAACTAAAAGCCCAATGACTTAAGCGTTAGTAATAATTGGCCATTTCGGCTTTCCTTTAATCAGAATTTTATTTTGTGTCCTACCGTTAATTTATGCCTAAAATTCTAAGATGATTTAGAGTTTATTTCCATTTCCATTTGTAAGTTTGTTGTTTTTTTTCTTCTTCATTTTCATTTTCTTGCATTGTATGTATCTCGCAAATGATCATTGTGTGCTGTGTGTGTGTTAAAAGTGATGTTTTTTATATGATACAGTGACATATGCCAAAGTTAAAGTCATTTAAACATTTATCGCTGCCAAAATGGCTAACATTAGTGTGGTTTAACTATAAAATTTTAGATGGGTGTTGCTCATTTAATAAATTGATGTACGTTTTTGGCTGTTCTATTCTATTCTAAGCGTTTGGTGGCATATGTTGTTTATTCTAAGACAGAGAGGTCAAAAAGATCTACGTTGCTGATTTCTGTTGTGCTTTGTTTTTTACAAATGATGCACAGTTAGTTTTGACCATTTTCTATGTTTAGTTGAAGTTGCATGGCATGGCATGGTAATGGTAAGGTAGCAGCAGAAGGTGTTATAAACGAGTCTTTAAGAATTAACAACTAAAGTACTCAAATAACTAATGACAGATCATTTATAAAGAAAATGTAGCTGTATAGAGACACATACACACATACACATGTATGTATAAACATTAATCATAAAATATATTATATACATATATGCATACAAACATACATAGTATGTGTTAGTTAATGTGCGTGTGTGTGTGTGTATTTTTGTATCTGAATGTATGACTTAAAATTAACCTTTTTAACCTGTTTTTAATTAACTTACAAGTATTTGTTAACATTAACTTAAATTTAATAAGTAAATAAACAAATAAATGTTTTATAACAACAACAATAACAACATAAAAAAATAACAGAAAAAGAAGAAGAGTAATAAAACACACATCAAAAAAAAACAGTTTCTTTTCAAGTGGTTATTAATTGTTACACAAATAAAAACCCACAATTTTAAGAAAAATAAATAAAAAGTGTATATACTGCATCATCATAAGTGCGGGAAGCATAATATGTTCGTGGCAAAGTTTGCAACTCCAGCAATCTTAAAGTTCACCTCGATTCACTATCAAAGACCTCAACGTCAATTCCCAAATTAAAGGGAGAACATTGCACAGTTAATAAAAACGAAAACTTTAGACATCTCTCATGCTGTGTGCATTTTACAGAAATTATTTTTTTTTTAATTTGAACCTAATCTGGCCATAGTTTACAAATAAAACTAATTCTTGGGTAACCAAACACTTACCCTAGAAAATATTCTCCTTAAACTTTAAACACTCGTATGTTAGAAATTGTTCAGACTACTAACAGTCGTTGAATATGTCAAAAGATAATATCAAAAGAGTAATAAAATA
Source organism: Sarcophaga subvicina (assembly GCA_936449025.2). NCBI lineage: Eukaryota > Metazoa > Arthropoda > Insecta > Diptera > Sarcophagidae > Sarcophaga > Sarcophaga subvicina. Next base: position 2,770,066 of record OW388084.2, read on the forward strand.
AAGTCTTTGTCATGAAACCTTAATGGATAGATATAATTAGACTATCCAAATATTCTATTATGGTATAAGGTGTCACATAGTAGACTCATAATGACTTTCTTACTTGAGTTTTTCGCTTTTCTTTTTTACAATTTATTTCTCATTAAAAATATGTTTTTTTCTTTGGGGATCGAAAGGTAAGCAAGAAAGAATTGTGTATCTTTGAAAATGTCATAAAATTAAAAACAAAATTGTCTTTAAATTAAGTTTAATCAGTTTGAAATGTTTAAATATTGGTCATGATTGATGAGGTTTTCAAAATAAAATTTTGATTTTTTTTCTTGTGTAATTTTTTTATTACAAGTCATCAATAATTATGTTATTTTAATAATTGAAATAATATATAAGAATACATATGTATATGTATACATTTTGGGGTTTTTATTTTAATTGCAGCATCTAATAAAATGATTTGCAATTTTTTTTCTTGTTGTTATTGTTGTTGTTGATAGCTCATAGCCGTTAATGCAAATTGTTTTATTTTTGTTTGTCTAATTAACAAAATTTTATGTTTTATTACACATTATTTTTATTTTTTTTATTATTATTTGATTTTAGAATTGTGCCCCTGAAGATAATGTATGTTGTACATACAATCCCCCCACACCGCCACCAACACCAGCTCCCACAACACAAAAACCTTTCATAACATGTTCTACCAACATGGCCTGTGTAGCCGCCCGTGATTGTCGTAATGGTGAAATCCTTAGCAATGCTGTTGTTAATTTAGAGGTAAGTTGCAAGTATTATTTTTATTTTATTATTATTATTATTGCTATTACTATTTACAAATACAAATACAAAAGCGAAAAAAACAAAAAAAAACAGAATAAAATTTGCTGGTTTATGTGAATATGTAAATTATTGTGTAAATTAATCATCATAACATCATATATGTATGTACATATGTGCATACATATATTGATTACACATATATACATTTTCATTTACACACATACTTACATACAATGTATGTAAATAAATATGTATTATAAATTTATGTTAAATTCTCATACGATAATATGCTCATATTCGGTTAAGTAATGTTGCAAGTATTTTTCGTAATTTGTTGTACTTGTTGTTAATTCTTAAGTTACATAAACAGCAACAAGCAACAATAACAACAACAACATTACAAAAAAAATAGTGTCACATAACAAAATCAATATTGATATGGTTGCTTATTTACACACACACACACACAACACACATAAACTCTTGCGTATTTATACTCTCGTATAAATGGAGTGTGCAAGATTAAAACAAAAGATTTAAGACACGAACTTTATTGTTTTTTTTTCACGTTACTTTTTATAATAATTAAAAAGGCTTCACTTTGGATGTTATTATTTAGGTTAAAGCATATGACAAACATAAAAAGAAATCAATTACAGCAAAATATAAAATTACACAGTGCAACCAAATTAATTTTTTTTGTTTTTCTGTTAGTACTTATTACCAACAAACAAAAAAATTGGAAACCATATTAAAAAGTAAGGGAAGAAGTTACAGTTTTGTAGGGAAATATAAATTGTACCTAAAGAAGAGAACATTTTTATTTTCTTATCAAAAGTTTTTTGTTCTATTACGTTCCGAATCAGTTGTTTCTGTATGCATTTGTAATAATATTATTAATATTAAAAATCAAATTTAGATTTCTGAGACAAACTTTCATTAAGGATTCTCCAGATTTGAATATATTTTCTAAAGAAGATTTAATTTCAGACGCATCTTTTGGTACCAAAAATTACCAATACTGCCTTCAGAATTATTCTGTGTAAAAATCATAAATATTGTCTACAATTGTTTTCAGTTTTCGTTTTATTTAATTACCTTAAAGAAAATTGTTTAATAAGACCTGCAGATTTTTGATTTCAATCGAAAAATTCTAAAACGCAATTGAGAAAATAAATTTCGTTTCGAAACTTACTGAAGCAGCCAGAGAAACTTAAAAATCTTATTTTCTTTCTTCCTTTTTCATTCCATGTTATTTTCCATTATTATTAAATTATTAAAGTTCACCTTTCAGGATCAGATAAAGCAAAGCCAAAACAAAAACTATAATTACGCCATGACGAAGGAAACAAATCAACACACTGTTTTGTTATCTCTAACACCTTAGCTGGGCCAGATACGAGTAGTACTAGTAGTAGTAGTAGTAGTAAATGCAATACTGAACTCAAAAAAAGGGGGAAAGCAACACGTTTGTAAAAATAATTTCATTTTTTTTACTTCATTTCTTATTTTTTCTCCGTTTCATATGATTATATGATTACAAACAGCCAGAGGAGTTAATGCCCAGTTGCAATCAAACAACAAGCAGGTAGGCTGGCATACATACAACGAGGCAATCGGTAAAGTAAGTTAGTGGAGTAGGCCCTCTTTTTTATGTGTTTTGCTTGTTGTTAATATCTTTAAATGCCGGTTTGTTATGTGTTATAGGCAAAACCATAAGCCTGGTGCCAGTCTCAGCCTTCAACGACCTTGTCGTGCATTTTTCGCATAATTCATGGGCAATGCTCTTATAAGCTCAATAATGTTTATATGTCGCATGTATTTATGTATGTATGTGGTATGTAACAACACATATGAAATCCCAAGCAACCAAACGACCAACAACTGATTGACCAACAACAATATTCAGCCAAACAGCCAACAAATCTAGCCACCAACCGGACACTCGGACAACCAACAACAAACAACATACCTACTGACATTTATACATAATTTAACTAACATTAAGGTATTTTCCTCTTCGCACTCTGGCAAATTAAGGAATTTTTACATTAACATTATTACTGTTGTTGTTCTTGTAGTTGTTGTTATTGTAGTTGTTGTTGATGTTGTTTGTTTGTGCGTATTAAAATAATTTCAGTTGTGGCATGTGGATTTCCATTGTGGCATTTAATGTTTATTTAGTTTAATTTAAAATTTTTCTCTTTTTTCCTTTTTTTCTTTGGTAAGAAAAAAAAAATGCTGTTGATATTAAAGTATGATGGTAGGTGGCTCGTTTTTGAAATATTTCTACTGAAGGTAGTAAAAAAGCAGGGCTTTTATTGAAGGTATTTTGTTTACAAAACTATTATAATTTAATTACGAAATAATTTTTGAATAATGCGAAATACAATATTTAACCTCAGCTCCAATTGTATTGTAAATCATTATCTAAACACTGTGTGAGGAACTTTACATAACAATTAGTTTTTAATATGAATGAAGAAAATCGTTTGCATATTTGTATTTGCGTATCCATGAAAATCATATTAATTTTAATATTCAGTAAGTTGACAGGTTATAATTGCCTCTTTCTCTATTCATAGCATAATAAACGAAATACCCAGCAATTCATATTATGATTTACTTGCAAGGCAATTCTGATTATAGTAAAACTAATAAAAAACTTTATCCACTAATAATCATTGAATAGCCAATCAGGTATAAAGCACAGACCGACGACAAAGATTTTTTTCTAACCCCGAATAAGTTTGTCCTCTGCTATCCTTTCATATAAAGTATTGTTTGATACTAAAGAAGATTATTCGCCTATGGCACCTCTTCAACAACTTAGAAAAACCTGTACAAAACCAACATGCCAAAAATCTACATTAAAGTCTTAACAGCAACACTACAGGGCCTAACTTTCTAACCACAATACTGTAGGGGCTCCGTACTAGCTACATCTTCGTCACTAGACATATTTTGTTACTAAATTCTGGGCGTCCTAGTGGATAACGACAGAGAAATTGTTCTGCCGTTTTCACTTCTTCCTCGGCATTGCAACGTCTGCAGTAATCGTTGTGATGTATTCTCAGAAATCAAAAAATCAATTGCCTCGATTCACAGTCATTTTCAACTCCTTAGTCTTTAAATATCAGTTAATATTCATAGGCAGGCATTCTTTATATAATTCTAAGGAACAGCAAGTTAGTTTAAATGGATAACAGTTCTAAAAACTTCGTGCTTTTTAAGTTTTAGGGCAATAATATAAATTTAAATAAGCTGAATTAAGACCTTTGTAGGATCCGCACATTCAAAATTATGTTACTGTTACGCGAGAAAATTTTAACTTTAAAAAAAAAAACAAAAAACTTAAGAAACGAACACAAATAAATGAGTAAAGCGAATATGAATGAAACAAATTCCAAATAAAATCTCTTAAAGACGAAAAAAGTCAAAATCATTAAAAAAGAATACAAAAGGATTAAGACACAACGTGAAATGATTTTAGAAAATATAAATCGTTATAAAACTATTTCAATAAATTCAACCAATGCCATACTAAATTCCCTTGATTTTTAGATACAATACAGGTTGGCCAATATGAATGAAGAAAAAAAATATTTTTATTTTTTTCGATTTTTAATTTAGTTACGCATAATTATTCAACGATTTTTAAATGCTAATCTCATTCCAATACCCTTAAACAATTAAAAGAAAATCCAACAAAAATTCCTTTTTTTGTTTTTCTTTTTAACTACAAATTTGTATAAAAATGTAATAATTTTACATTCCTTACCATTAAATTGTCCACGTACATGCATAAATACATACATACATATATACATATATTGTATTTAAAAATACAATATATTGCTTTTTGTAGTGCGCCACTCGGATGATATTTTGGCCTGGTGCATAAAAAAATTAAAAAAATAAAAAATAAAACGAAATAATAATGAAAAACGCATATAAAATTGTTTAATTTTCAACCTGTAACCCTTTAACACAATAAGATATATTGCATAATATTGTTTACAACCGTAATATAAACTAAATTTTTACTTTATAACTAGTGCTAGTACTGCTACAGCTTCTGCTGTTGATGATATTTTGCTGTTGTGATGTACATATGTATGTATGTATGTATGTATGTATGTATGTTGGTATGCTGTTGTTGATGTCGTTGATTCTTCCTATGTCTTGCTACAGTATACTAAATGCATTGACAATAAAAGTAACATATACTGTATGTTAAGCCAGTGGCTCATTTCAATACTGGTTGTCTAGTCAGTTTGTTGCATGGAATTTATGGTTCAACTGAAATGTTTATGCTAAACGGCAACACTAACAACAAAAGCTATGATAACAACATCAACAAACAACAAAAAAGCAAAAAAACAAATGACACTTAATAAAAAACAAAGTAAAAACTTTTAGCAACTTGTAAATACATTTTTCCCACTTTTGAAATGATTTTAAGCAAAACCGAAATCGAAAATCCAAAACGAAAACGAAAAAACCACAAAAAAAATTTAAATGAAAAATATAAATAAAATGTAACTTGTTGCTGAGATCTTATTTAGCAACGATACAGTAACAGAACTCATACGCTAAACAACAATACGAATTATTTTTAAATGCGAAAACAAAAAAAAAAAAAACGATTAAGGAAGAAAATTAACATGTTAAGTTATGCCACATTTGACGCCATAATAAACTTCATTGACAATGATATTAAATAGCTGAAATCCATAAGAATTAAACACTTTAGAAGAAACGAATCTCACAGCCTTACAACTTTAGTAATTTCGTGACAGCGATACTTTCTTATAGATTCTGTAGATTTTAAGCGATCTATTATAGATTTATTTTAAGTTTAAAGACAATACATACGTCTTCAGAACTTTAGCAACTTTAGAAAAAACAAATCGTATTGCCTAGCAAAATCAAATATCTTGATAACAATGTATGATTATTTTAAGCAAAATCTAACATGCGTTGGCATTGAAAAACTATAACAGATAAAGCCAATATTTGAATGTCATTACATATAATTTTCTACCTAAGTAAACATTATTGTATTCTAAATGTTGTTCATTAGTCATTCAACGCACAATGCATTACAGGAAAATATTTATTCTATATGTCTTTTCTGTCTCATGTATGCAAATATCTTGCTCTTTCCCTTGCATTCTCCTTCCCATCTCAACAACAATATATTTTTCTAAAAACAATAGAATCTACTAGATATGTAAGTGCGATAATATCCTTACAGATGATCCACTTTATGTACAAATAATTTATCGAAAAGGGGTAGATAGTATGACACCATCTTCCGCAATGCAAATGATAATTCGGTTTATTTGCTGAAAGCCTAGTTGAAGGATTTTAGTTAGTAAACTTCATGAAAGACAATAACAATTTCGGTGTTAAACGGATTTTATTGCCATTTTCCATACATTACTAACGTGTATTATTTTTCGATTTCAAACATCTATGCTAGATAATGTTTATTTTAAATATGAAATTTTCTCAACAAAGAAAAAATCAAAAAAAAAATAAAAATATTTTTATGCAACATATTACCTCCTTTTGGTAATAAATTTTCTATTATTAAAAAACTTTTTAAAAACAGTTTTAAGCTAAAAATTCGTTTTTAATTATTTTTTAAATTTTAAGTTCAACAAATAAAACTGACTACACACAACACCTATGTATGTATGTTGCTTAAGTCTTTTGTTTTCGCTTTTTATAACAACCACTCCCCTTTGTAGGGAAAAAGATTTTTTCATTCATATATTCAATGATAATCAATAATTAATGATTGAAGCTTTTCAACAAAGTTTACTGCTTACCTCTTTAGTTTTGTTTTATTGTTTTATTGTTTTTTTTTTTTTTAGAGGGGTTTTATTCAATAAATTTTCTAATAATAATTTGACCGACCTGACTCCTCCTTCTACCACACCTTATAAAATCAAAAATCAAAAAAAAAAATTTGCCATATTTTTGCATAATTTCTTTTAGTTGTTCGTGAACATTTTTAACGCGTCATGGTCTGTTTAAGACACACATACTCCAAGTTGGGGCATGAAGTGCAGAGGGAAAAAAAAGTTAAAGTTAAATTTCACTTGTTCTACAAAAAGGGCTATAAATACATTGTCTTAAATAAACATGCTATAAACTTAATAACATCTTTGTGCTGATTTTTATATGGCCAACATTAAATTTATTGAGCATAAATGACCGGTTCAGCCAACCGAGTGATTATTTTGTATGCATTTAAACAGCAAACAGAAACCCTTAGGGGTTTACTTTTCTTAAATTAAAACACACTAACACCATCATCATCTGCCATCATCTACTGCCATCCTCCTTAGACTATAACAGAGCAAAGGGAAACAACTTAATAGCGCCGCATTCATGCAGCCATTGGTAACTCATTAATTTTACTTCTTTTTTTCTGTTTTTTTTTTTTTGGTAATGATTTTAATTTTATTGCATTGGCTTTCGGCTGTTTTGTATTGTGTTATATTGTATTGTATTGTATTTGTATTGTATTGTATGTAAATGGTTTCATATTTTGGCATGCAATTTTTCGAGGCACATTCGTTGATAATAAGCCTCTTAAAAATATTATTAATGTTAATGATAATCTCCTGCTATAATTTGTTGCTGTTCAAATTTCAAATTTGTTATAAAAATGAAAAAAGAAAATGAAAAATATCATAATTTCATAAATTATTTATGCTTTAGATTACAAGGTCTAGGTCTTCTGACTGTTTAAGGCTTGGCGGTAAAAATAAAAAAAAATGATATAAGAATTGCATGACAAGAAAAAATTTTAAATAATTTGGAAATCATAACATTAATGTATTTCCTTTCATTGTTTAGCTTTTCACTACTACGAGCATAAAATATATTGTTGTTGTATTGTTCAAGTAAAGCATGATGTCATAAGAAATCTGTTTGAATTTATGTTTTTAGCATTTGAAAATACTCAATGAGCCACAAATTGCATGTTAAAGTCATCAAATTGTACTTATTTAATATTAAAATTCAATTAATTGCGTCTACCTTCTATGCTCTGTAGCAGTACTATTATCTGATACGTACAATATTTCATTCATCCATTCACATATTTTTCAACAAAAAAAACACACTGCAAAACTCTTCAATAGCAAAACTACAATGAGAATGAATGAAGCATAATATTTTTAAATTTGAATTTAAAATGCCACCAACAATATACACATAACCATACCCTGTAACCATACAAAAGAATAGAAAAAAAAACCGAATGACTTCTTGTATTACAATTGAGGTTTATTGTGTTGATTAATGGATCTATTTCTATGCCTTTTATTTTAATTTTTTCTCATTTTTTTTCTCTTATATGAGGAAGAATAGCACAATTGTCTTGCGAACTGAAACTTAAGCTGGTTTTTTTATACAAAAAAAATTAAACTTTAATTGCAACATTAAAATGTTGTTGCTATTCTTTTGTAATTATTAATGTAATCATATTTCATCAAGTTTGTGAATGACATGAAAAATGCACGAAATGACCTGTCATTCTTTGATTTTAGAATGTATGAAAACCCACAGTTTACTATTACACTTTAAAGTTCATTATGACTATGACCCAAAATTATTACTAATGATTTAATAAATGGGATATTCTGTTAAATTAAAAGTGTGTGAACAATTCGTTTCAAATTTAATGAATGTATTATGGTAATAAACAAAAGATTTAAGAAACAAACCTTTAAACATAAGCACACATTTTCTTGACTATAAAACTTGATTAATTATGAATGAATTAAAAATATAATTCAGAATTCGAAAAAGAAAAAGAAACTTACAATAACCTTGTTGTATTTGAAAATACCAATCCTTTTTTAAGTGTTATAATAAGTAAATAACATTAAAGAATTCGAATTAAAAAAATCTAGAAAAATATGAGTTTTCTTTCTATGTAAAGCTTTCTTTAATTCTTTTCTAAGCTTGATTTCTAATCTAATTCGTTATTTTATAACGAAATACTACAAAACAAAAGACTTAAGAAACATACTCGAAATGTACGAAAATGATGTGCATAAAATATAAATTCGCCAACTCACCACGCATTCACTTGTTATTGTTTAGGCAAACTAAGGTAAACAAAACTCTAATAAAAATACATAAATTTTTCAAAAAAATTCATAAATTAATTTCCGGAAGAATCAACATTTAAATCGCATTCACCTTTAAATGCACAAATAAATATAAAAAATATAAAGACTGAAACATAATTTTACGCCTTCTGTCAGTATGTTTGGTCGGCATTAAAATGTTGATATATTTGCATGTAATTGTGATTTATTTGTCACACGTTAAAACATTTAAATTGTCATTATGGTGTTTTAAATATACACACAACGGGGATGTGACAACAACGACGTGCGTTTGCCTTTAACAACAATACAATCAACAACAAGCAGCAGTTAAAGCAGTAGCAGTAGCAAATAATAACCACAATACCAACCATAAACCGTAAATATTCACAACAACAATGTCTACTACCACACTACATATCATTGTCAACATCTTCCATTGTCTTAAACATCAAGACAAGCAGTCAGCTAGCCAGCCAGTTCAGCCGAAAAATAAACAAACAAACAGTAGCATATTTTACTCCTCAAACTATCCAAAGAGAAAAAAATCTGCCTGGTTATTAACACGGAAGAATCACTCACACACACACACACACATACTTACATAAATTTAGGCCAAATACGATATTTAGTAGAATACAATATCTGTATACAATAAAATGCCGTTAAAATATATATTTTTTTATTTTATTGGATGCATCAAGTGTTGCTTTCTTCCCTTTGGTGTAGTTGTTGTATAGTGTCTTATTGTTTAAAAGAAGAAAAAAACAATACAAGAAAACGACAAAAATAACAAATTGTGCGAATCGTACAACACAAGGCCGTTAAATACTATGTTAATACTATAGACAAACAGACAAACTGACAGAACCAGCAAAAAGATGCAACACTCGGAGGAAGAATAGCACACAATAACAAAAATGCTAAATTTATTCTACATAATATCAACTACAGACAAATAAATGCCTGTATGGAAAAACAGGCAGACAGACAGACTGACTGAAAGACAGACATATATTTAAACAGACAGTTGAACATAAAAAGACAAATGTGACAAAACGTTGACTCAAAGTTTAAAATGCATCTCTCTTCTCCCTTTTTTGCCAGCCACTTACTAATAAAGATACAGCCTTATACGTACATACATACATATACATATGTACATGTACATGTTATGTACATATATGTCAGTGATAAAATTATGTTTTCATTGTTACCTTGCTGCAAACATTTCTTTTGTTTACTGACAACGGTAGAGATTCTCGTAGCAGAACGTTCACAACAGAATTTAGTTCTCTTCTCGTGTAAGAATGTAAAGAATCAGAAAATGTGCAAATTTTCAAAAACATAACAAAAATAATCAATATTAGCAAACGCAACACATACATATTTTGAAGAAATTTAAATAAATTGTAAGCAACTGCTTCAAATAATTAACCAAACAACGCTCAGTGGGTAAACAAAAATACTGAAAAAACTTTCAAGAACTCTTCAATGTCAAGTCAACAATCTTCGAGCCGAGTGTGCAATTTTATTTATATTTTGGGTTTTGCTCATTTGATATTTATAGTCTAAGACTGCGACTTCAGAAAGTCGTTCAAGCAATAGTCAAATCTTTCGCGTTTATTGGTCATTCTGGCATCATTTTGCACTTGGTCTTAGGACCGTAGTGTTGTAAAAAGATGTATTTTATCCGCTTAGTGCGGCCCAATTGAATTGTAGCCTATGTAGCATATTTTCAAAATTTAAAATGTTATTGTCTTAATGTTATTCGAAACCCGCAAAATAAGCATTGACCCTCTTGCATCTAAAGGCTGCACTCCCCGTTAAAGTTTTTTTCTGTTGATTGATTTTCTAATTAATTAATCATTAAATACAAAGTTGCTACTTCTTAATGGTTTTAAATTAGTCACACGCCATGAGAGGTAAACTAAGAAAATTAAAAAAAAAATATTCAATCGCTACAGCTTAGTTAGTGCTGCTACTATTAATTAAATTAATTAAAGAATTTGCGAATACATACTTAATAATAAATTATTAAACAAACAAGTTTAAGCAGCGGCAAAAACTTAATTTTTAATTAAAGGTTTTAAAAATAACAACAATTATTTGTTAAACAATAATTGATAAAAGAAAAAAGTTAATAATAATATTTCTGATTTTATCCATAAAATTGTTTTGCAAGTGTTAAATGCCTTCTTCTATAATTTTGTTCTTGGTTTTATTTCTTTTCAGACTAAGAAATGTTATGAACCTAATGTATGCTGTGGAATTCCCTCAACCATGTTAACTCAAGAGGGTTATATTTTGAAGACACCACCTAGTCCATTTACTTATCCTCAGGTAGAACCCAGCAGTCCTACAACCCCCGTTAACAAAGACTATTTGCCACCCAAACCAGTAACACCAGCTGGCAGACCACAACCTCAACCACAACAGCCTCAATATCAACCACAGCCTATACCACAAACTCAACCTCAACCCAGACCACAAACTCAACCACAACTCAGACCACAACCTCCTGCTTATACCAACGAAGTGGCTCCTAAACCTCAACCTGCTCCTCAACTACCTAATGCTGGTCCTCAATACTTGCCACCTTCTCCACAACCTATCAGACCCCAGCCCGCACAACCCTCAAGACCACAATACAGTCCACCAGCACCTCAGCCTACACAACAGCAACCCTCAAGACCACAATACACTCCATCTGCTCCTCAGCCAACACAACAGCAATCCTCAAGACCACAATACACGCCATCTGCACCTCAGCCTACGCAACAACAACCAGCTAGACCTCAATACACACCACCTGCACCACAACCCACTCAACAACAGCCAGCCAGACCCCAATATACACCACCTGCCCCACAACCTACACAACAACAACCGGCCAGACCACAATACACTCCACCAGCCCCACAACCTACACAAGCACAACCAGTCAGACCCGAATATTTACCTCCTGTACCACAACCTTCGCCTCAACAACCCATCAGACAGCCACAACCTCAGCCTCAACAACCCATCAGACAGCCACAACCTCAACCTCAGCCTACTAGACCCAGTTCATTCACCCAACCACCACGCAGAATTCCTTCAACTACACCACCCAAATACTTGCCACCTAATGCACCCACACAACCCAAATACACCGGCGATCGTGAGGTACAGTCTTCAAATCAACAAAAAGAAGTCTACCAGGAAAAACCTATTCGCGGAGAAGATCAATTGTCGCCTCAGATTTTCCCCTCAAAACAGCCCCAATTCCAAGAACAAGCATCTGCCCCAATACATCCAGCTAAATGTGCTTCGGCCTTGGTTTGTACCGCTGAAAACTATTGCAGTGCCATCGGCGTAATCAGTGAGACTCCGGTACAAATAACTCCCTTCCGTGTACCCTTGACAGATTGTATCATTGAAGACAGCGGAGCTCCTGGTAAATGTTGTCGTGATCCCAACTATGTTGACCCCTGGCCAGTAAATTTAGCCGGTGTTTGCGCCACAAGAAATAAGGTAAAATCACAAACAATCAATCAATCAAACAATCCTAAAATTCAATTTCTAAATTTAATTTACAGAATACCAAACCTCAAGGTGTTAAAGATATTGATGCCAACTTTGCTGAAATCCCCTGGCAAGCTATGGTACTCAAAGAATCCTCCAAGTCATTGTTGTGCGGCGGTGCCATTATAGGTGATGGTGTTGTTTTAACCACCGCTTCTTGTGTACAAAGGTAGCTTGTCATAATGCAATCAAACGTTTTATATTTTACTACTTTTTTATACTTTTTAGTGCTTCTGTTAATGATATTCGAGTTAAGGCTGGTGAATGGGAATTGGGCAGCACTAATGAACCTTTGAACTTCCAATTGGTCGGTGTTAAGAATATTGCCGTGCATCCCAGTTACGATCCTAATACCGGCTCCAATGATATGGCCGTATTGCATTTAACAGACCGTTTACAATTCGCTTCACATATACAACCCATTTGCATTAGTGATAAGGATCCTAGTGCTTCGGAAACCTGCATTACCACCGGTTGGGGCAAGCAAGCGTTATCTAGTAAGTATTGTATGGAAAAAAATAAATTCGAGAAAATTTCTTTTATTTGAGAAAAAAAATAATAACAATCGCTAATTTTAGTTCATGAAGAGGGCGCCGTTATGCATGTCACCACCACCAATCCCGTGTCACGCAGCGATTGCGGAGCCGATGCCAGCGGTGTCTGTAGTACCACCAACTTTGATGCATGCGAATTTGATTCAGGCAGTGCCTTAGCCTGTGGTACCGGATCCAGTGTTCTACTTAAGGGTATCTACAGTGTTGAAAATGCTTGCGGTGAGGGACAAGCTGTACGCTTCATTAAACCCGATGTTGCCTGGGTGAATGCTCAATTTTTGCAAAGAAGTAAACCTTTACTTTTAAAAGTGTAATTTTGTATAGAAAATAATCACTCAACTAAATCAGTCTGAAAAAAGTGTTAAGTGCTAAAAAAAAAGGAAAATACCAGAATATAGAACTTAGTTTTTTTCCCTGATTTATTTTCATTTACCCCTTCCCCACAACAACAACACACAAAATCTCACAGCTAAATTATTATAATTTCATAAACACAACCATAAAACGTTTCCTATTTATATCACTCTACAATCTACAACTCTTCTTAAAATTCCCCAAACCATTTCAACTATTTAACATCATTGCAAGGATTTACACGCTCACCCACATCTTTAGAAAAACACAAAACTGCCTTTGGTTTCTTTTTCTATAAAGTTTTACCTGCTTCATATTTAATCTCTCTAATTTTTTCTATTTAGTTTATTTAATTGTTTTTTTTTTTAAGTTAAGGCCGTTTGTTTTCTCCCCGTAACTTGTAATTTCTCGTAATGTTTTAACAATAAAATAATTAAAAAAGATTTAAACTATAAACAAAGATCTTTAAACAAAAATTAGTTTAAAATGTATAAAAAAATTATGAAAAATTTTATTACAATTAAAAAAAAAAACAACTTGAGATTATTGTTTGTTTTTAGTTTAAGCTCTTTTCAATATATTTTGTATGTCTTTTTTAAATAATATTGGACCTCTTTTCTATATGTTTTCTTTTTTAATTTAAATATTGAATAATTGCGCATAATATGTCATCAAAAAGAAAATCATAAAAAATATTCTATAAAATTGTATAAAAAAAGTAAAAAATTCTATAATAAAAAAAGCCTTGTATAATTATTTATGACTTATTGAAAATGTTGTATAAAAGTAAACTGTCTAAATTAAGTTTCTAATTTAATATACATAATTTTTTTTTAATAAAGATTATTTTTAAATAAAAATATTGAAAATAATGCAAATTATTACACTACTGAGGCACATAATTTTAGGAGCTCAGAAAATTCGTATACTTTGATCTATAAGCGGGTGAAGATAAGAAGAGAGAGACGGTAAATTGCATTTGCTATTCACGTTGGTTTTATGAAAAAAATATTGTAAAAAAAATAATGAAACCACTGCAAACATTGCCTATATTTATGATATAGTTTTTGCTCATTAAGTAAGAGATGGAGAGTATTTCAGAGCTTTCGTCAGAAGGGGGTTTCTTAACCCTTAAGAGGAGATCGCCTTGTCTAGTAAGTCAATACACTAATCACTAGACTTCTGCGACCAACAAGTTACTTTAAAATTAAAATAAGATAAAAAACATCAGAGTGATGAATTCTTAGTACCAAAAAACAAAGCTATATAACATTTCTTTTATACGATACCTTTCATTTGAAATGTAAAAAAGCTTTACAGTATTGTTTTAAGAAATATTGCCCTCGTTTGATCCTTAATTATTTTAAATAATACAAAAATTTATTTAGCGTTTATGGCCAAACTTAAAAAAGATCCTTTTTCTAGGAATGTTATAATAGAATCATCTAGATACAATAATAATAACTGAATTTAAATGCCATACCTTTTCTTAGTTGTTTATTTACGGGCTTCATCGTAATGATCAATATACCACTGTACTGAAGTCTTAATGGCTTCATTGAAATCGGTAAATTCAAATTTCGGCAACAAAGAACGTAACTTTTGGTTTGACGCAGTTTTCTTATATTGGCCATCGGCTTTTGTAGTATCACATACTAGTTTGCCTTTAAAGTCAAAAGCTTTAGCTATGGCCTCAGCCACTTCATAAATAGTCACCTCTTGAGCTTCATCCACACTTAAAACTATTGGCTCCACAGAAGTATAATTCCGTAAAACCCATATCATTAACTTGGCCAAATCCAAAGAATATATAAATTGCCTTAAAGGTTTTCCCGAACCATATACAGTAAAAATCTTCTCCGACTCAGGCGTATCCTTATTTTCATTTATCAATTTGTGCATTCTATAAATCATGCCCGGAATTACATGACTGACATCGGGCTTGTAATTGTCATGAGGGCCAAATATATTACAGGGTATAACCGATGTAAACAAGACGCCATATTTATCGTAATAAGCATGATTTTGGACATCAATTAAACGCTTGGCATACGAATAGCCATAATTAGACGGATGCGGAGGACCATTGTGTACCATTGTTTCGTCTATGGGATAACAAGTTTTATCCGGAAATATACAAGTGCTCAAACAAGAAACAACTTTCTCACAGCCATACTCATGGGCAGTTTGTAAGACGTTGTCATTAATTTGTAAATTAATGCGCTGAAATAAAAAGCAGAGAATACTGTTTATCAAGTTGGCATTGTAAAAGGAATTTCCTTACCAGAAAATCTAAGTTGTTGTTCATGTTGTGAAACAAACCACCCACCATGGCTGCTAAGTGTATAACACGAGTGGGCTTGATTTTTTCAAATAATGCTTTGGTAGCCTCCAAGTCACTAAAAGATATAAAAATATAAAAATTCTTCATTGTTTTTTAACATTTTTAAGAGAAACTCACGTCAAGTCGGCATCTTTGGAACTGGCAAAGAACCATTCCTCGTTAGAGGGTTTCTCTTCTTTTATAACAGCTTCTAAAGCTTTTCCCACTAAACCACTGCCTCCAGTTACCAATATCTTCTGCATTTTTCTAGTATTTTACTATTATTATAAAATTTAATATGATTTTGTGCAAAACGTTCTCAATAATTTAAGAGTCCGCAACAAGTTAGTGGACAGCTGATTAGTTATACGTACGTGTTGCCAGCTTAAAAAATTAAATTGTTTATTTTTCTGCAGAGCGGTCATCCACTGTGGTTCCTGTATAAACTAGGCAGTACTGCCATCTTAAAAATATAAAAATAAATTCATTAGGTTCCCAATAAATGTCTTTATTGTATAAAGAGCGAACGGATCACGGTAGATGGCAATTTAACGATTTCCTTACACGAGATTATTTAAGCGAGTGTTGTCAGATTAACCTGTAGATTCCCTAAAATCTTGCTTATGATATAAATAATACACACCCGAGTAACCCACCTACTATAGTTCATATTCCAATTCATTGTAGTTTTTAGCCTGATGACTTCGAGGGGAGATTTACTTATTCTATATACAAACCGCACATTTCAATGGTAATACGGTGCAATTATGTTAGTACCTACATGCCAATAGTGCCGTGCACTTTTTGGAGTGACGGTACGTGTGGTGAATTTCAATTTATTCACCACTGCAAAGAAATTCATGATACTTTCGAAAATTCACAACAAAACTTCGCCATATCGAAACTCATCACAGCCTAAAAATTAACCACGTGATCACGAGGGGGTGGCTGGCAGAGGGGGGTCCCTTTCATCCTTTACATTTTCTTTAACCGCCACAAAGACCGCCCTCTTCAGATCTGTCTATTTCGCGGAGAAGATGGACCACAGACACACACCGCGATGGAACGAAGACGCACATACTATATTTCAGAAACGAACCAGTCACACACACGCTCGTCAAATTGTCCCTAAACATGCGGGTCTTATTTTTATTTATACACACCGGATACGGAAAAAGAATGTGCGAATGAAATATATGTATGTACGTGATTTTTTGAACTAACGAACTTTGCTTTTCGAACCCACCACCTCACACTTCTGAGATTAATAACATTAGTGTGTTTGCTTAATGTTATTATTTATGTTATTATTTTATTTGGTGATATTGTTGCTGTTATTGGCATGTATGTATGTGTATGAAGTTTACATTTGTTTACAGGCTTATGTGAGTGTATGTGAGATGCTTGTGTTTGCAAACGTAAATGACAAGAGCGTATAGTAAAGTAGTATGTGTGCACAACGAATATTGTTGGCTTATATATCGTTTCATTTTTTCTTTTTTGTGTATCCTTTTGTATTCAAGGAATATCTTTCGTTTTATCACCTACACACATGCACAACGAAACTTTTACTTCGTTTTTACCATTTTCCTTGTCTATAAACATTAGAAACTCAACAGGTTCAGGCTCAGTTCTACGAAAGCGCTAAACGTGAACGGTTCAAAATTATTTTGGAAAAATAAAAAATAACTGAACAAACACTCACTGGCTAATTTTATTTTATGAATTAAACTCAAAGTGTCAAGTTCAAGAGTAAATACAAAAATAATATCAAAAAAATGTGTACTGCACACATATGGAATAACAATGAATGAATTATTTTGAAATTGATTAAAAATAAATTTAATACACCCGCACTTTGCTGATTTATTTACACATACTCGTACAATACCTACTATGTATGTGAGCCTGAAATTGAAATCGCATTGAAAACTTTTTATCGAAAACCATTAATCTTGAACAAAATAAAGTTGTAAAATTAAAAAAAAAAACAAAAAAAAAACTCGAGAAAAGTAAAATAAAATAAAAATAAAAATAAATAAATAAGAAATACATGACGATTATTTTAGATGATAATTATTAAGTGTAAGAGGAGATATACAATAAATATACCCTTTGCTAAATTAAAGGCAGGGAGTGTTTAAATACATTAAAAAACAAAATTGTTGGTGTATCGGTAAAGAAGCAATTATAACCTAAACTCTCTCAAAATTAAAAAAAACTGATGGATATTTTATAATAATTATTTTAATCATGATACATATACATATGTATATGTATATTTCAAGACATTTTTTAAGTTATTAATGCAACAGATTACAAAATTCTAAATATTTAAAATAGAATTCATCTTAAAAAAAATTTTAGTTTAATTTGTATAATTTTCTAAAAGAAACTCAAAATATATATTTTTTTAACTTATAAATAAATTTGGCTATAAAAGTGTTAGAATTTTGTTTAAATTGAAAAGGCCTTTTACAGTTATAAAAGTTTATTTAATGTGATATATAATAAAAACAATATTTGAATAAATAAAAAAAAAACAATATTTTTTGCAGGTTATGTAATACATGCATATATACAATTAAAATTAAAATTCCAGAGTAAATACGTCTCTGATTGGACAATTTCATTCCGAATATTATTTTTAGTATTATTACTGTTCGTGAAGAGATGCCCCTAAAACTTTATAGGGATATCCTCCAAGCCTACTCGCCCTAAGAAACTTTAACTATCTGCTCTATAATTCCTTGTCCAGCACTTAATATACTGTCTATGTATGCATTTTCTTCTGGGATGCATATTAATGCCTCACTAATTTCCATTACCACAGAAACTAAAACGATCGATTAAGAACTTAAAATTATTATTGAATAGTATTACACATGACATAGTCAGATCTCCCCATATTTCAACTTCCCAATAAAAGTTTTGAATGCCTCAAACCCAAAGAGTCTTTGCATCTCTTCATCGATTTTATATTTATGTATGTAACAACCCATAAAATATCCCAAGCAATCACTGACTTCTTTTACATTCTACGATTTTTCAATAGTAAAATTGGTTTTATTTTACACATAAACACTTTTTCTAAAAAAACATGCTTATTAATTATCAAATTTTATGATACAAAATTCCAATAGTTTCTCCCATGTCCCATCAATTTATTATAAAATCTCGCACCAAAATAGCAACAAAGTAGCTGTCGTTTGTCAAGTCATTTGTGAAATCAAGCAGTGTGAACGTCAGTTAATGATGTGAACAGTTTACTTTATAGAAAACAAAAATTTTCTAAATCAAAAACATTGAAATCATTTTATTTTAAAGACAAGTTGTAAAGCTTCAGAGATACAAATACAGTAATGCGAACATGTCAAACGCTTATCAAGTATGTATATTTATCGGTGACATCAAAGAATCCTCAACACAAATGGATTGATTTTAATGTTATTCAAATGTATTCTTTCTTTGCTATTCACAAATAAAATTTATTTTAACTTTTCGTATCAATAAGGATAACTACGCCCGGTTGTGATATCCTTAATTTGCTTGACAAACGTTTAAGGTTCAGAAGCTCAATGAGTAAATTGTATGTAGTTTTCTGATTTTCTTGAGTTTTTTGCATCTTCATAAATTAAAAAAAAAATATTAAAAAGTAATTAAAGAATTGGATTAAAAGTTAAATAAGCAAAGCGTTATTCAACAATAAAAAAATTATAATGTGAACTTAGTACAACCTGTATAATGTACAGGTTAATGGGTCAATTCGACCTCTGGGTACTGTACTTGTCTTAATTGACAAGTACACGTCCTCTAACCTAGTACAACCTGTACAAATCTTTTGTATCCGAAATTTGTATATGAAATATGGCAGATGGCAAATTTATTGCATATTTTTCAATAAAATCTAATACAACTTCCCTAATACAAAGGAAATCCTTAAAATAGCACGAAAAAATTTTTTCAGCTGAAGGATTAAAGGCCTTAAATTGTTTTTAGAGGAAAATAAGGAAGAAGAAAAGGAAATTGCAAGAATTATTAGAAAGATTTCGTTAAAGTTTTACACAACTACATACATACATAATTGGTCATTCAGACAGGATTACGACTTCGTTTCTCACAGAATTTTTGGCAATTTTATTTACTCTCGGAGTTTTTGCCAGAAATCTACTGAGAGAAAGTCGCCGAAGAAATACTTTTTGTATTTTATTTTGATGTCTGGCCTGGGCCTCGAACCCTGGCTTTACGTCTAATAAGCTAACACACTGCCTACTAGACTACGGCGACTTTTACACAACTAACTTGTTGCTATTTTAAAAGCAATTTCGCAACATCTCCACCAAAGAAACTCTTGTCAACGTTGACTTTAAACTGCGACAAAAGTAGTCACTAAAGCTGGATTCATTCATGTTATTCGGTAAATATCCGAATTAAGAGACTGGAAGTTGTGGAGTCTCATAGCAGTAGTAGACCGAAATAGGTCGATTCGCATATGGAAATTCAGCCGTGATATATTTTGTGTTAACTTGTGTGGCTACAAGACCTTATCTTGATTTAAATGATTTTCAGAATAATATTTAGCTCCTGGGCAAATGAAATATTGCTTATATGCCGGTCGGACTCTACAATTTCCATTATTTTGTCAATGTTAATATTTTCATACTTCCTAGATCGTTTGAAACCCAAATTAAATGATTAAATAAGATTTCCTATAGGATTTGTATAGTATAGGATTTGTTTCAACAGAAATACTTACAAACTGAGAAAATAAAATCCGCTTAGTGCAAAATCTTATGATTCTATTGTCTCGTGGCACTTTTATATAACATGATATACAGACGATTAAAGCTACGTATTGAACACATAATGGATTACTTTTTACTACTACTATCTTTTTTACCTTAACTGGCACTTTCAATAGTATTCCTCTATTAATATTGTCAGTATTTTATGGCGTTGGTGGAATACCACTTTACAGTAGAAAACCACTTTTCTTTTACATTTTATAGCACTTTATAACAGGTGACAACTGACATAATATATGATTATACAGTGTATTATTATTGTTATTATTGTAAATTATTCAAATTAAGAAAGAATAAAAACAGAAGAAATGAAAATGAATTTCCTTTCGGCATATATAATGGGCAAAATAATACATTAGTTAAATTAAATTATTGTTTCAAGCTTATAGAAATAAGCCAACGTCATAATAAACAATAAATAAAAATAGCTGTAAATCATAAGAGTCCTTATTAATGCCAAGATGATATATTGCACTTAGTGGTGGAAAGCCAACTTTAAAAAATTTTCTGCAGTGGCAGTGATGAAATGGAATTGGATAGAAAGACAATTATTATTTAGTTAACTGGCCATTTCACCTTACTTATTATGCTAATTAAACATGGCAATACTTAAGAGCCAAATCATTACATGAAATGTGACTTGTAAATAAAAAAATCCGTCAGATGAAACAAAACAATATTCAAACGAAATTCAAAACTGAAGGACCTTGCATAAGTTCTTAATGAAATGGAAATTTATAAATTTTTTCATGTCAACCTACATATTTGACTTACTTGAAAAAGACTCTTGGAA
This sequence comes from Sarcophaga subvicina, assembly GCA_936449025.2. Taxonomy (NCBI): domain Eukaryota; kingdom Metazoa; phylum Arthropoda; class Insecta; order Diptera; family Sarcophagidae; genus Sarcophaga; species Sarcophaga subvicina. Next base: position 2,791,374 of record OW388084.2, read on the forward strand.
ACAAATATCCCCACAACCATAGTTCTTCTTGCATATAATCTCTTAATGCTATAAAAATTCACTTTTTGTGCGTTTGATTAGTCTATTTGTTTTATTTAAATCATTTTGTAACATAAACGTCATTATTATTGATGGTATAACATCAAATGTCATAACATGAAATATGATTTATTTTAAATATTTACAACCGTTTTTATATAGATTTTAAAATTGACAACCAAAGACATAACATACTTACTTACTGTCGTATGCCTTTTTGATTACAATATTTTTAAGGCATAAATTTAGCTCATCGTAATTTGACGTTTTAACGCTTTTATTTTATTTTTTTGTTGACACGCGGAATGATTTTATTTGATGTTGTTTGCGAGGACAAAAATGATTACACGTTTTTATTCAAACAAACAACAACAAATGAACAATACTGAATATCTAAAAAAATATCATAATATCATCTCCACATGTTTTTTTTTTGTTGTTCCTTTCACTTCATATATACTTGACGACAATTTGTCAACGCAATTTAATTTTTAATCAATAAGGACAGGCAGAAAAGTTGCAAAAAAGAGAAAATGACTACAAAAACGTAAACAATTCCACACCCATTGGAATTGACCAGCGCAACGCGCGCCATAATCATACAAATATTCTATATATGTATGACTCTTATACAGTGAGACTAATTTTAGTAATACTAAGCAAGATTTCAATGTAAGATATCCATGTGAAGGCAAAAAGGATCTCTTCTCTCATGTATCAATCAAATATTTCGTCATAATTTCTTTCAACGGAATAATTGTTAATCGTTATGGAAAATATTCTACTACCTATCGGTCAAATACGTTCGCGTTTCTTCTTAGAGTTGGCATAAGTGAGACAGTTTTCATGACATGTCAACGTGCGATTTTCTGTGTTTTCATCACAATTGGATCAACGTAGGAAATTTTGAGATCTTTGAAATATATAGAACTTGCTTCTAACTGGTGTCCAGTTTTGAAATGTGCTGAATCAACACTGACTCAAGCAATAATAAAACAGTGAAATCTAGTTTATTAAATCCTTAATCAATTCCTATCCATAAAGGCATATAATCAGAAAACGAAATTTAAAACATCAATCAATGCATTAAAAATTGCCTCACTAGATTTGTTTCCTGAATAACCAATTAATCATAAAAAGTTCATTGAACCATTACAATTTCACAATACAAGTCTATTATAAACAACAATATGCGTCATTTAATGTTTAATACAAATATGACATCGTTATTACGGGCAATTAGATACAAATGCAAAACACATAGAAATCTAGTTTACTCATTACTAAACAAAAAAGTTTAAAAATGCTTCTCGTACATATGTAGCCTGTATGTATAAGGTGTGATGTTTATTAAATTAAAATAAGTTTCCCTTCTTACTCCTTATTTAACTGCAAACGTTAATATGAGTTCACACTGTCTTAATATGTCACCAGCAATGATCATATGAATCGAATAAAAATTAATTTCTTGGCAATAATATTCTCAGTGTATGTACATTTCTTTTACTCTTTACAACTAGTAAGCACCACACACACATACACACTCTCACAGATATTCCTATACCACATATGCTTTTATAATCATTATTATTGTATTGTGTTGTGTTGTCTTGTATTGTATCCTCTCCATCTGAAATGCTAGTTGTTGAATGCTTTGTTTAGTTCGTAAGTGTAGTATGTACGATTAAAGAGCAAATACAACAAACCAATAACATTAGCAATAATACTCTCTCTCACTCTTAACTAAAAACACACATATAAATTCTTTATGCACACACACACACACACAATCACACACTTAGCTAAAATAAAATAAACCTTTATCTGTTGGAGACACATCGTTAGTAGGAACTAGAGATCATACTCATCAATATGTCATTCATTTTATACATTATTTACATACATGCATACACATGTATGTACATACATACATGCCTGTACTCACTGTCATTTATTTACGAGTATTATAACTGTAATCATTGTATGTAAAACGAACAGACCTCATCGTTTAGTTCATGTCAATAAGCAAAGATTACGAGCATTTAATTGATATTGCTCGCTTTTTTATTTCACTTCATTTTGTTTTCATTTTTTTTATTAATGAAATTGTTTTAAGAAAAAAAAATTAATTACAATGACAACTATAACAATAATAATTTGATTAATATTGTGGGTTAAATAAAGGAGTTGTTTGAACCGAATAATAAACACGTTTTCATTTATTATTATCGTGAAAAACAGACTAAGCCTTAAGCTGTTTCATTACATGATTTTAGCCTAAAACCGTAATCAGTGCCATAAAATTTTTGTAGGTTGTTGCACAATCAAATTTGATGGCTGAATTTATTTTTTGTACCCAGTGACAAACGCTTACAAATATATTATATGTTGAAGGCTTTATTTATTGTTCATACAATGGATCCCTTTAACCACTGGGTATTGTACTTGTCCTTATAACAAATACAGGTCCTCAAACTTATCCTAACTTTATGGTCATTAAGGCCACGTACTTAGATCCGATCCTGAACTTGAAGATAGAATGTATCACGAACATCGCCTAGATGTCCTGTATGTCCAAGACTTCAAATGCCAAAAGTACTTGCAATAGAGCAAATGATAGAACATGAATTCTGAATTAGTGACGTAATCTTTGATACAATGGTCCTTTTCTATAATTGAAAACGATTTTCTGCTTTGGTTTTCGCACAGATAAGCAATCTATGCCTATTGAATGAAAACTACTGGTCGTTTGTTAAGTGTGATTTATGAAAGATTAACTTTTGTAGGTTAGTGTTCATTAAAGGCCTAGTCTACACTGCGTTGGTCTATCAGTGAAAGGGTTGTGGGCTCGATTTCCTACAATAAATTTGAAATTGAATAGCAAGTAATTATCACACAATTCTTCTGCATTTTCTGAGATTTCGAAGAAAGTAACAGTATCCAAGTAAATGAGAATTGCGAATGTTTTTTTAAGTAAAAACTCACATACAACGTTCAATGATTTAAAAATTATTATTTTAGAAATTAGCAATGAAGAAAACAACAACGTCTTCATCATCATCGTCAACGGCAAAGCAAAAAGATAAAACCAATAAAGCGAATGAGACCCATAATAAATGCAACAATACAAATGTTAAAATCGCCATTATGAATAATTGCAAGGACATTGTACAAAATGAACTGAAGGCAACAACAACAACTGGTGTAATATTAACAGATCCATCAACAACAACATCGGCACGTAATCACTATCATCATACTCAATATTATCATCATCACCATCATCAGCATCATGTACAATTACCACCAGAGCAATGTCAGCCGAATCATCATCCACACTCGCTATCGCAGCAACAGCTACAGTCCACAAATCAATTGGACAAAATGTCGATCCATTCGATTAGTTCGGAAGATATATCGACAACAGTGGGTGGCAAATGTTGCAGTGCTGCGGCACGTAACCCAGCAATAAAAACTGGACGACGCATACAATTGATGCAGGTCAGTGCAATTATTACGATAAAAACTATGATTTTCTTTTAATTCGGAATGTCTAGGTATCACAACGCAAACGATTTGAAAATATTAAATATTTTAATTGATTAATAAGTAATTTTTTAATTTACTCGGCTTTACTTAGAATGTTTAATTACTTTTTAGATGATAATACTACCGTTTATACCTATATTGGCTTTAATTGTGCAAACATCGGTAATACTGCAGGAAATACTTGACTATAGAGCCGAAGTTGCTGATATTGAAACACAGGTATGATAACCATATTTCGTATAAGTCGTTACCCTAATTTAACTGCTTTATTTTACAATTTGAAAAACAACAAAGGAATTTATAGAAAATATCTGTATTGGCCCTATCAACCAATTGTTTTCTCTTATTCCATGGTATACTGCCATTGCATTTATTCTTTGTTGCCAAGTGTACAAGTTATAAATTTAAATCAATATTTAATAAGAAACCTGATATAAAATATATCACCAACCAACATGTGCTTGCGAAGCCCCATAATGTTATTGACCTCTTTCTTCATCAAGAAGGATACCGAATAAATTCAATAATATTGTGTATTTGATTGTTTTATTAAGTCACTTTAAGCATTAAGGATTACAACAAAAACTCTGTAAAAGTTTAACTAAATTAAATGCAAGTGTTATTGTTTTAAAACTTTTCTTTTTTTCCGTTTTTTTAAGAAAAATAACCAAATTGTTGATTTAATCTTTAACTTTTCCATAATATGTTATATTTCTGTTGTTTATCTTTGTTTTTTCAATTTGAAATTGTAGTTGTTGTTCCTATTGTTTTTGTGCAACACCTCTGATATACTATTTAGTATTGTATGGATAGCCCTGCTGTGTTTTATGGTACAAACGTGTTAAAATTGTTGTCCTTTCTTATGGTGTGCCCCTTGCTTTAAAAATTTCTTCCAAACATTGTTTAAGGAGTGAAAAAAAGAGAAAGTAAAAGAGTGCCGTGTATCAATTGTTATGTGTAAATATTTAAAAACACTTTATAAAGTTTTACACACTTGCTCTACGTATGCATGTATGTACCGAGTGAAGAAAAACTAAAACACACATATAAAGAGACATGGTCAGGTCTAGTGTGGCCCAGCCAGCCATTCTATTATAAAAGAAAATATATTGAGTCTTAAAATAAAAGAAAGCAATAAAAGGAGAATAAAAACACACAAAAAGTGTTGAAGCTTTCTGCTATTGACAACAGAGACGTAAGGACATACGTATGATTGAATTGCTACGGTAAATTTTAATTACCAACTAACAACCATAGTACAATAACGACACTCAACAGACACACACAAATGATGATGGTATGTAACTTTAACTGTAACTGTGTGACAGTAACAATACCAATACCAATACCAATATAATATATCAGCTGATATATTTTATATCACTTCCTTGATACCATGCTTTGAAAGAGCAAGGAGAGAGAAGTGTGAGGAGAGAAAGAAAAAAGATTTAAGCGGGCATAAAAGTGTTGACTACAAATATTGAAAAAGTTGGGAATGTGATATGTGTTGGTGGTGTAGTAAGTGAGAACAGACATAATCAAACATTTGTTGTTGTTGGCTTTTACATATAAAAACAATGTGTGCAACTAAGAAATTAAAATTTAATTTGAAATTAAAATTAAAAAAACTAAAGAAGAACTAGTGACTTTAATTAGCTATTCAGGAACCCGAAGTTGAAACCGATGTGTGTATAGCCCTGCATTGTGTCCATAGAACATAATTTCTCTTCTAGCATCTACCAAGACTAAATGCTTACTTCAGATGGTCTAATTGTTAACAGCATAGAACCAAATTAGAAAATAATTGCCTGCCAATCACTATATCACTTGATGTTGTTGTGAGATGTACGATTTTTATATCCTTTGCTATGCTTACTATTCGCTTTTCTTTATACTTCGCTCAATAAGACAGACCTTTTCAAATTTTTATTGTAATAATCGCATTGCCGTTAAATTCTACTGTTGCCTGCGCTTAAATATCGTATAATTCACAATGTACATATTTAGACCAATAATTTAACTAGCTTGACCGTTGGCTATTATTCAAAACTAGTCACGTGTTTGTTTACCTTTTATTTTAATTTGATTATTGTGTTAAGCGAAGTGACAAACTTGTATATACAATATCTTAAATGGCTACAACCAGCAACAACTATAACAATAATAATAATAATAAAATTCAGGCAGACAGTAACGTAAATATCCACCGGGATAAATTATTATTAGAAATTTATTATTATAATATAAATTAGAAAGATTTTAGAAAAGTACAATAATTTATTACTATTGTATTTTAAGGTTGCAATGGTGGCAGATTTGGGCAAAGTTGTAACACGTTTACAATTGGAACGGTCTGAGGTGGCATTTTATATATTCACAAATGGCAGTAAAGAACGGTAAGTTTTTTCTTTTTTTTTTTGAATTTATATGCAAATGAGTCGATAAATAGATCTTATAAAAAAGAAAATCCTTCAAAGAAATGACCATCATTCTTACACATTGGATTAAGGACATCAGATGCTCCCTATAAGCTATTGAAACCATAAATTCATTTCCTTAATTGCTATAGTCTAATGAATAGAGTGTTAGGTTACAAGACAAGAGCTTCGATTTAAAAGAGTAAAATTGAAAAGGCATTTCTCAGTCGAAAACGGTTAACGTTGAATCGTGTTGTACTGGATCAAACAGCGGTTAATCCAAGATTGAGAGTCAGCAAGGTTTTGTTATATGTTTAATACGATTGACAGAAAATCATCTGGGCTTATAGAAAAGAAAGAAATCGTTCACAATTTCGACCACTTTTGGCCAATAGAAAAAGAATATTTCTTTCCAACGGACTACCATAGTCATTTAAAGGCCGCAGAGCTTTGCGAAAAGTCATTTAGGTTAAACCTTACAGTTCTAATCTGCAAACAATTTATTACCACCCTTTCCCATCTATCTTTTTACAATGGAAAACAAAAGAAAAATATAAACAGATCATAACTTTATAAAATCGGAGCCTAGGTCAACGCAATCACAAAGAAAAAAGCGTATGACATAATGTGACCAAATGTAATATTGTGATGGCATACTAAGTAAATATCAAACAAAAAATGTTCAGTCGATAAAGTTTAATTATTTGATTCAAACTTTGTCTATTTAAATATCCAAAATTCAATTAATTTCCATTTATGTAACAGACTAAAAAATTCTCTTCGTTTTTAAATGTGCCCAGTGAAATTAAATGTAAAATAAAGAGAGAAACTTTTTGTCATTTCTTTAATTTATATCGCAATAAATAGACTTTTATTCGGAATTTTAGCACACGTACACACATTTTTTTCAAATGATTTTAAAATAACTTCTTTTTAATCATATTAAATGAAGCATATTTGCATTAACAGCTCAAATTTGACCCTACGTTTTGCTGTCACCGATCAGGCATTAAATAACATGACCACCTGGAGTGAAGTCAGCGTACCCACATCACCCGATGACGACGATTACGAGGTATTATTAAATCGCACTGAATTTCAAAGTCGTCTTAATGAATTTAGGTAAATCCCTTTCTTTTTGATGCTATCATACCACATCCTAGTTACATACATACTCATGGTGTCATATGCATAACAGATTATTTAAATTGTCATTTAACCAAAGCCATTAACAATTAATAGCGTATACATGGAATATATTGAGCAAAAATTTTAATTAAAATGCAAATTTGTTTTAATTTCTTTTGGGATTGATTTAAAAAAAAAGAGATAGAATACGTACCGAACCAGAGGATAATTCCATTACCAACGTAATGAATTGGTATACATCGGTCAATAAAGCATTGCTACAGCATTTATCGGAACAAATTAAAGAGGCCGACAATAGTGGGGTATGGAGGTGAGCTACATATAATTGAATAAATTTTTCCGTAAGAATTTTAATATTTAAGGTTTCATTTGTCGCAGATATTTAGTGGGCTTTAAAAATCTTTTGAAGAGCATTGAATGCCAAAATATTGCCTCCTCGTTTGGCATTAAGTATTATGGCCGTGGCTATTTGAGTTCTGATGGATTTGTCTCCTACATACGTTATGAGTTTTTGGCACGAGAACTTATCAATTCCACCCTAAATTATGTGCCAAGACTGACTTCAATGTATAAGAATATTACAAAGACAGCCACCTATAAAAAAATGAAAAGAATGTAAATTGATAAGAAATTGTTTTGTGACAAGATTCAGTAGAGGGTAAAATAAATAAATAAATACAACGACAAATACAATAAATATACTGAACCTATACTGAACCTATTGTATTATAATTTGAAAATCTAAACTAAAATCTTATTAAAGTTTTACCCTCTGCTGTAATAGTCTTAAAATGAAATGAAATAAAATGTTAATTAGAATTTATATTCCTAAAAATGTCCTTAGGAGTGCTATAATTTTAAAGAATAAACCCAATGTATCTGATGAACGCAGCGCCATTGAATATTACGATTCCATGCACAATTACACAGACGATCTAAGAATTTTACAAAAAGATTTAAGGCGTAAAATTAAGTGAGTGTTTGTTTGTTTTCACAATAAAATAAAATATAAAAATTAAGAATAAGTACGTAAAACAATTAAATAAAATAAATCTCAATTATCTTAATTATTGTACGTATGTATGTATGTATGTATGTACGTAGGGAATATGTAGATGAACAACTAAGAGATGCTGCTAAGAAAGAGGCTGTGGGTATTGGTATATTGGTGGTGGTATTGTGTGTCTCACCCATTATTATTATATTGGTAAAAAATGCTGCAGCTACAATACAGGTTTGATTTTTTTTTCTTTTTAAATTATAAATTTGAGCCTTACATTAAACGAATGAAGTATTTAATTTTTTATAATTTTAAGATGTATGCTGTTAACTTGGCCCAAAAAGCTAAGGAACTTAAGCGTGAGAAACGTAAAAGTGATTCTCTTCTCTTTCAAATGCTGCCCCCCAGTGTTGCCATGCAGTTGAAACAAACGCAACAGGTACGGTCAATTGCCTTTTATTTAAAAATACATTTTTGCCAAGTCCCTTTCAGAATGTGATTGATTGATAGATTGATTGATTGCTGTGTGTAATAAAACTTAAATAATTAATATTTATTCGAAATATTCTTTAATTATTTATTGGTTCTGTTTCCCCAGGTGCCAGCTGAACTTTATGAATCGGTCACGGTATATTTCAGTGATATTGTGGGCTTTACTGAAATTGCTGCTCGTTGTACCCCTTTGGAGGTGTGTATGATACGATCTGTGTATGTGTTTTATTTTTCCTTTTTTTTATTTTCAAATGCCTGTGTTTATATAGGTCATCATTTCATTTGTAAACATTCCACACGCACACAGATCCACGCACACACACACAAAATAAAACCATCTTTACATTAGAAAATTATCAACACCTTTCAATAAATTTCTCCTTTCTCTCTCTCTTGTTATTTATTCGAATACACCTTCTCGCGCGCACACATACACATTCATTTTCACACACACTGCATATAAATAACACAAAGCGGAAATTAACATTAAATTGATGAGAAAAAAAATCATAGAAAATTAAAGCGCAGAGAAAGAGGGAGAGAGAGATATGGAAAGAGCAACAAATTTTAATAAAAACAAATTATTTTTCTATGTTTGCGTGCGTGCTTCATTTTTACTCATGTACTTATCTGAATCGCGTACTATTTTCCTTCAATGGATGGTGGGTTGGTTGCTTGATTTGTATGGCGTTGTTTCAAATGGATGAATACATCAATGGTTGATGACTGACTGACTTGCTGGTTCGATAAATCGTTGAATGATTGGATTTTGAATTGAAAAGGTGGTTACATTTTTGAATTCGATTTATCGTGTATTCGATGAACGCATCGAATGTTATGATGTTTACAAAGTTGAAACTATTGGCGACTCTTATATGGTTGCATCAGGTTTACCGGTTAAAAACGGTAAGTTCCAAGGACATTTGAAATTTATTGAACACTTGGGTAGAAAACAAAAAACCCGAATATGATACTAAGACAGTTTTTTAATGATTTAAACAACAATTTGTTAGAGGTTCCTCCCACTTTACGAATTTGAAGCGCGTGCAAGGTATTTCAATCGTTATTGTAGCGCGTTTCTCTAGGTTTAATGACGAAAATAGCGCGAAAAAGATTCTGTAATATTAAAAATTTATTTTACTTTTACTTTAAAGAGCTACGTCCTCGTTAAAAGTCGACTACTCCTGTAGTTTGCATGCTCACCTTTATTAGTGATACCAAGTGTTTCTTGACATTTTTTTTTCACCTGGTCGTTCATATTTGGGCGACCAAGATCACCTAGGTCTGTAGAAAATGTTAAAGGTTTTAGTTAGTCACTTTGTTCTCTTATATAAATTGTTAATTTTTTACCTTTCAACAGCTGAAGAATTTAATTTGTATAATCTAAATAGTCGAGATAAAATGTAAATAAACACTAGAGATTAGTTTAGTTGTATGGAGTGGAAAATTTTATGGAATTTATCGTGAAACTTTTTATGAAATTTTTTATTGCATATGTACTCAACATTCTCTTTTTTCCCTTTCTAAGGCAATAAACATATAAGTGAAATTGCAACAATGGCACTTGATTTGCTCGATGCTTCGTCCTTTTTCAAAATACCACGTTCCATAGAAACTCTACAGATACGTTGTGGTGTCCATACTGGACCCGTAGTTGCTGGTATTGTTGGTACAAAAATGCCTCGTTATTGTTTGTTTGGCGACACGGTAAATACAGCATCACGCATGGAATCAACGGGTGAAGCACACAAAATACACATTACCGAAGAAATGAACCAGGCTCTAATGAAAGTGGGTGGTTTTAAAACAGAACATCGTGGTCTAATTGATGTTAAGGTGTGTTGTAGGAGTCACGTAAATTAAAATTAGAAAAAGTAACACATTTTTATTTGTTTGTGTATTCATTGTAGGGCAAAGGTCTAATGAGCACTTACTGGCTGACCTGTAAAGATGGCCCAGTTAAAATACGCGAAGAAATATCATGGTTTGCTGATATGCAACCTGTTTTCCTTGAGAATCTCAAACAGGAACCAGCCTATAAGAGTAGCAAACAGAAAAAATGAAATTCTCTTACATCAGGCACAATCAAATGACAAGTTTAAGCAACAAAACAAAAAATTCCAAAATTAAGATTTTTATGTTGCAATTGAATATGAACTAAAAATAATATATTGAGTTAATCAACTGTATACGTATGTATGAATGTGTTTATTTATTAGTATGGCCAACATATTTAACGCCATCATGAACTAACGCCATCTATCTAATGATTAGTTTATTCACTTGCAAGACTATATAAGCATGTGTGCATGTATTTCTTTTTTTAATAAATATAACTATTTAATACAAACACTCGTAAAACGTATACATACGTATACATACATACACAATATACATATGTGGTAGAAAAAGTATGTACTTACTGTAAGTTGTCACTGTATTGTAATTGACTGCAGCCATATGAGGAGTATAAATTATTTGCTGACAGAAAGAAATGAACGACCTTCAGTTATATATGTACTATATACGTATGATAATGATTATCATAAAAAATATCAGTATATTCAGTATTTACTAAAAAGAAAAATAAAAAAAAGAAAAAGATGAAATGAAACAACTTGTATCACACTTAAAAATGTACAATTGTAAACATACTTACTTACTACATTCTTATACATACATATATGTATATGTATATCCTACATTCCTTCACATTGACTACTACTAATGTTCAAATTAAATTTATTGTCTTTTTTTCGCTTGAAAATAGGAAATCTTTACACAATTTACACAATTGGTTCTGATTAAAATGCACAGAAAACATAGAGATTTCTGTTTAAAATAAACGGATTTGGATACTGAAATTAGTTTACCAAAGCACTCCTAGAAATAAATTGACGGTGCAAGTATTAGTAAATATTGTATTAGAAATTCAATAATTGTAATCAAATAAATTATTTACGTTTAAAGTTTATATTATATACATACATATTATTGCATACATACATATATAGGTGTAAAATAATGTTTAAAAGAGATTATTATATGTGTATTCATTCATATTATAGTTTAAACATTTAATATAAATAAATAAAATAAAAAATTAAAATATAACAAATATTATTTAAAAATATAGAGGAATAAAATAAAGTAATTAATTAAACAAAAAAAATCTAAAAATGTTAATTCAAATAAATTAAATAATAAGTATCTTATTTTTATTTTAAGTTTAAAGTCAATTTCCACAATAGTTCACTACTTTTTCTTATATAATCTCAAATTTATAATTAAAATAATATTTATTGAGAAAACAATCGAAGAAATAACTTTCAGAACTGAGAAAAAAATATATATAATAAATGAAATTATAAATCGAAATTAATATCGAAACAAAAAATAAAAACGAAACCCAAACAAACAAAAAAAATACAATTATTCACAGGAAATATACAAGAAATGTTTACGTATTATATAGCATAAATTAAATTTAGATAAATGCAATGAAAGAAAATAAATAATTAAAAAATTACAAAAAATTAAATAAAAATGTTGAGAACAAAAACCGAATAAAATAAATCTAATTACATATACAGTCAAAGCCCGGTATAACAAATACTCACTTTAACGAATTCGGGGTATAACGAATGAGTAAATTTCTTACATTGACTACCTTATATAACGAATGTTTTATAATTTTCAAGCTCAGTATTACGAACGATTTAAAAAATGGTAAAAACAAAAAGAATGTAACAAAAGAGAACATAAAAAATGTTTGTTAAAGTACCGTTGGTTTTTATTGTATGCAAACACATAGTGCTTTTGAACAAGTGGTCATAAAAATTTGCTAATGAAGGCTTTGCTGATACTGGACAATGCTGCACGTCATCCTCCTGCAGAGGAACTCGTAAAAAATGCAGAAGATGGGAAAATTTGGTCAATGTACATGCCACCAATGGACCAAAACGCCATTCGCTTATTCAAATTACACTACAGAAATAGCCTCCTTTCTGGAGCATTATCTAAATGTTGGAAAAAAATTCTATTTTTGGAAAATTTTGAGTTTGATGATAAGGACGGGGGGATCTCGCCCTAGACTTTTTCAAGGGGATGAAGTTCAGTGGAGTCAGACGTGGAGACAGACTATTAAGTACAATTTTTCCAAATGTAAGCAAATTTAAATCCTTGCCTGAATGTTTTGCAACAATAGTGACTTGAATGACATTATTTTGGATGGAGATGTCGAAAATAAGGAAAATATTGAAATTGTTGACCAATTTTCTAATAAAATAAAAATAAAATAAATCATACTGAAGTAATAAAATGTTTTGCTAAATGTATACAATGGGGTACCCAAAATAATATTAATATTTCAATACAATTAGCACTTCAAGAAATACAGAAAGAATCTCTTCAAATAAGTCTTCAAGTTACTTCTAAACAAGCGTCTATAAATGATTTTTTTCCATCAACTTAAATAATTTTTAACACTTACTCACTTATTGATTATCAGACGTTATTTTAAGGACATATCTACAAATATATTTTTAATAAAATGAGCTAAATGTACCTTTCTTTTTAAAATTTTGTAAAAAAAACTTTGCTATATAACGAATTTTTCACTATAACGAAAGGGCCTGACAATATATCGTTCGTTATACCGAGCTTTGACTGTACATACATATATTTTTTTGCTTATTTTAATTTTTAATTATGACAATTCTTGAGTTTTGCATGTTGAACCTGGAAATAAAATATAATTTCTTTACCTCTGAGTCTGCATTACACCATTTATCTCTGGATATAAAAAATTCCGTCTCCTTCTTTATATATTCACTTATTAGTCACTTCAACACGTTTTTTGTAATATTTTTTTTATTTTTCTTTATCAAATATAATTAAATATTCCCATATATACATATATATTTTTATTTCAATATATATGTACATATATTTCATTTTTTTTTTTGCCTTTACTTAACATACATAATTGAGAAAAAAAATTCTGTTAACAATAATAATATTATATAGACGATATTTGTTTATCTTTTTTTACAAAATGTATACATTATTTAAATTATCATAATTATAATCATCATTATTATCATCTATAACAAATTCGAATGCACTACATTATTGGGGTGTGTTATAAATTCTAAAATATATATATATATATATATATTTATCTATATAATATGTATAGACTTAACTTATAAAGATGAATGAAGAACAATATGTGTATAAAAAATGAATAATAGTTTCTGTTTTTTTTTCTAAATATACATAATAAATGTGAACATAATAAACATAATAAAAAAAATAATCATAATAATAATAATCATAAAGAAAATTATAATAAAAAATAATAATAGTTACAAAATTACAATTATTTATGTGTTATGGTGTGTATTAATTTATTGTTTATGTTTAGGAAATAAAAACAAAAACAAATTGAAAACATTCTCAACCAAATTCACTGGCTTTTTACTTAACTTTTAACTAATCTTTTTTCTTTAATTATTTATTTATTTTTAATATTTTTTTTTCGCTTAAATGTTAAAAATATATGTACAACTTGTCCTGTACATAAAAAATATGTATGTATTGAAAAATATAATTTATTTTTATTATATGGTACGGTAATAATGTAGTGCATTAACTAAACAAAATATATATATTTATATATGTATATAAATTGATTGCAATTATTTATACACTACAATGATTGTGTTTTAATTTAAATATATGTATATTTATATACTTTTTGCTTAACTAAGAGATATTAACTAAAAAAGAAGAAAAATAAATGTTAAAAATTTCAGTGAATTCAATTTTTAATTCATCCATTTTCGACAATTAGGAGCACCACACATACACGGTATTTTGCTACCTTCATCTTCCAAGTCAAATTTATAATCATAAGAAAGCTGTTTATTTAAGACAATATTCTCATCATTAGCAATCCCAAATATTAAATGAATTTTAGTGCAAGCTTACCTCTTCACCACGATTAATTCGTCGCTTAGCAAAGATTATTATTCGTAGTTCTCGGTCGACTTCGACGATTTCTGTTACACAGTTTGGATTGCACGAATGATTTATATAACGGGCCAAGCCACCAGATAATGTTGCATCAACCACACGATCTTCGTCCAAACGAAACATATATATGCCACGATTCTAATTAAAAAAAAAAAAAAAAAAAACCAATAAATTATTTTAATAGAATGAATATATCGATCATATATTCTTACCCTTGCTTCGTATTGTTTTTCACGGATTTCAGAAACTTCTGAACGTATTACTTCACCAATATATTCAATAATCATGGTATGACGTTCCATATCACGTGCAGCATATAGACCGAGACCTTGAATTTTCGATCTGACCGTATTACAGGCAAATGTGAAGAATAATTTATTTTAATTTGCAATTACAAATGTTTTCATATTTTTATACTTACCTGGCCAGATATACATTATTGCGCCACTCTTGTTTCATTTTCTTATATTGTGAACTTTTAGAGTGTACAAACTGCTTGCTGTACGGACATGAGACTTCACCGGCTGCTGTTACCGAAGACAATGTGCCTTGGTGACCTAATGAGTTGACATTGCTGCAAGTTCTTTGCGGATGATGTTTCTTCCAACCCATAAGTTGTCTAAGCTTTGGTTCTGTACGAGCTGCCCCAGAGGGATTTAAGGCTAAGGGTAAATCTAATAAGGGATTACGACCATATTTGAAGCGATAGTTTGTCAAGGTCTCCACTCCGGGTAGACTTTCAATAATGCGTACAATGGAGGGTTCTGTTAGACCAAACAAATCTTCACCGCTAATAAACTCTGGATATAATTTAACCAGATTGTGTGCCTTACGTATTTCGGATACGGGTACTAAGACACGCTGCCACACCGCTTTTGGTGTGATATCACGCAATTCTACATCAGCTTTCATAGGCTCTTGAACAACAATCCGAAACTCTGGACGACCCGATACTTCAGCAATGGAACATATATAACGACAACGCTTATTCGGTCGATGCATAGACCAATAGAAGCGTACCTTTTGTTAAAAAAGAAGAAGAGAAATTGTAAATAAAATATTATTTATGATTAGAAATCATAACAGACAATATATACTTACAATTTTGTAACCAATGGGATAAATGTAATTTGGTGTATGAAATGCTTCCAATTGATGGGGCAAAAGTTGACCGACGTTCAAAAATATCAAACTGCCTACACGCATTAAATTCGTCATTTCCGAATGATGCATTATGGCAGCAACTTGGCGGTTTTCATCTCTTTCTACAAAAACTCTACGGGGCGCTGAAAGCGTCATTAACTCCTTATCCTTGTCATTACGAGAAGCATGTGCATGACAATGCATAGTCTTGTTTTGGTAGAATACACATTGATCTCTAATGGCACATGGCAAATGAAACACAGCTCCACAACGGGTCTTATAACATTTGACAGTAGCACCCAATTGTTGGCAAGTATTGCAACTTTGATTGAGACCGTTCTGTAAAGCTAATTGGAAATTTACTAAACCCCCACTAATAGTTTCATATACTTCCGTGGACCACAGTGCACAATTTAAATGAACCCATTTATCGACATCGTAGTTAAGCAAACGTGAAGGTCCATCCGCCACTCCATCACCTAATTGACTGCACAAAACACATTGTCGTCGATCTTCAATCAGATGGGGGGTACCCGGTTCACCCATATTGCTATGGAGCGTGGTGACCGACATTGTTATATCCATTTTAAACAATAGATCGCGTATTTCCTTCTCCGACATGCGTTTAACAGGGGTGCTAGTTTGAAAGCATTTCGGTGTGAAATGACGAAATGGTATCTTTCTCACTTTTGTCACAGATTCTGACAATGCTAATGCTGATGCTGACGTTTTCTCATCTTTTGGTTTCGATGCAGCAGATGATGTGGCCTTTTCCTTTTGTTCTATCGTATCCAACAAAGATTTCAAACTATTCTTATCACTATCCTTTACTAAAACCCCAGCATCTCCGGTCGTAATTGCCGCTGATCCGGCCATAACAATTGCATTGTCCTTAGAGTCTAATACTGATTTTGATTCCGCCGATGAAGACGATTTCCTTTCAATTGACCAACGGAATTGAACATAACAGGTTTTATTACAAAAGTATCTTGGCTTTGTAGGGTAGACAAGACTATCGTGAAAACGCGTTTTTGTAAAGTCATCATTACTTTTTATACAACGATCCCGAATGGCTTTACCACAATGCCGACACATTTTCACGGACCCATTCAATATATTTTGAATGGATGCATATTTTAAGGCAATTTCACGATCGGCAGGTGTAAGAGATGAACTTTGCTGTTTTTGGTCTGCTTCAGTTGCAACGTCGTTGTTGTTCTCAACGATCTTATAGGGAATTGGTGAAGATAACTGCAAGAGACTGGCTAAATGTTTTAACACATCCAGTAAACGTTCAGCTGACGATGTGGGTAAAGATAAAACTACATTCTGATTATTTAAACTGTTTTTAACGCTAAATTGAAAGAGAAATAAAAATTAAACATAAAATTTTTTCGAAATTAAAAAATCTTGGAATACTTACCCAGTTTTGTTGTCTAATAAATCATCTTCAATGTCTTTGATGAATAAACCATTGGCTGCAGTATCATTTTCCAAAGGTTTAAGAGGACATTTCTTCCGCTTCGTTATCAAAGCCATCGAACTAACAAACGGTATCACAGGCGACATTCGACCCAATTTCTGTTGCGTGCTGCTCATTAAAATAAGACCAGGAAACGTTTCCTGCTGCAACATTTTAAGACGCATCGTTTTCACAGGGTCTATGGGCATTAGTAATTTATTGCTAACAACTTCCGGTGAATCAACAGCTCTTTCTCTGTATGCTTTCACCCAATTGGATAATTTTTCAGGTTCCGTTTTATATGTGAATGATGTAAACTCCTGATCATAATAGTTATTTTGTATGGTAGTCGTATTTGAATCGTCTTTTGTCTTAAGGTCCATAAAACTATTTGAATCGTAAAAAGGCACTTTATTAGGCAAATATGCAGCACCAAATTCACCTTCCAGTTCTTGTTCGAATAAGTTCGAACGATCACTTTGACGACTTTCTTTAACAGGTGATGTAGAATTTGAATTACGCCAACCGTAAATGCTGCAAGCACCATAATTAACATTGAGTTGAGGTTCTAAAACTTGTAAAGGTTGCATTTGGCGCATATGCGATAGCAGATTGTCAATGAAACCGTCATAATCTTCCTCGAGTTTAAGCGCTTTTCGTGAACGTTTTTTGGCACTAGCAGTAGAGTTCGATGTATTGACCAATGAGGGTGAACTCACTGTCGCTGTATCTTTGGTAGTGCCTACTATTTGCTTTCGTTGTTTTTGTTGGTCACGTTTACGTTTCTTGCGTTCGGCGTCTTTATTGGCAGAATTTGGAGCAGTTGTTGGTGCTGATGTGGTGACAGCATTTAAAGCAGTTGTTATTGCTTGATTCGTGTGTGATAAATGTTGTTGTTGTTGTAGTTGCTGATGTTGTTGTTGTTGAATTTGATGTAGCTGTTGCTGCGTCGACTGTTGCAACTGTTGCTGTGATGTATGCATTTGTTGATGCTGTTGTTTGTTACTCATACTCATGTGAACAGACCCCTCATTGGTTGGTGTTGATGGTATAGAATTTGCAGACGTAGTTGCAATAGAACTGCTTAAAGCATTTTGTATTGACGATGATGTTCTAAATGTTTGCTGTTGTTGTTGCTGCTGTTGCGTCTGCATTTGCTGTTTATGCTGCAGATGTTGTTGCTGTTGTTGTTGTTGCAATTGACTTTGTTGCATTTGTTGAAAATGTGGATTTTCATCAACTTCCATTTTAATGACTTGTTTTGTTGGATCATTTTGTTGTGTTTGCTGCTGTAGCTGTTGTTGATGATGCTGTTGTTGTTGTTGTTGTTGTTGTAGCTGCTGCTGCTGATGTTGCTGCTGCTGATGTTGTTGCTGCATTTGTTGCATAAGAATTTGATTCTGTTTTTGCTGTTGCTGCTGATGTTGATGCGTAATTTGCTGCTGTTGCTGCTGTTGCTGCTGTTGCTGCTGTTGCTGCTGTTGCTGCTGTTGCTGCTGTTGCTGCTGTTGATGTGTTATTTGTGGCTGCAGTAAGGACGTTTGTGTAACAGCTGATACCTGACTGTCTATTACTTTAGTTTGATTATTGTTCTCAGTTAATGTTCCTTGCTGCATCGTCCCCACATATTGTTGCTGTTGGCTTTGAGTGACAGTTATACCAACATTACTGACATTCGTGCCTGTATTAGGTGCCAATGGTGCACCTACTTTGTGTTGATTTACATGTGTGTTAATAATAACATTGCCACTGACCCTAAGAATAGAGAATAGAGAAATTGAAAAGTTATGTTTTACGTTATTGGATAATATATTAGAAAATAAAAATAAATATTAAGCAACAGTTGAGAAATCTTTGCTGCAACTTTATGTTAATTTTTATTAAATTCTAAAAAAATTTTCTAATAAATTTTTTTTAATAAAATAAAAACAATTTTACTTACTGTTCTTTGTTCAAAATTGGAATATTTGTTATGTTGGTTGTCCCTGAACTGAAAGATCGGTTAAGAGTTGTTAACTGCTGATTTTGCTGTTGCTGATGATGTTGCTGTTGCTGCTGATGTTGTTGGAATTGTTGTTGTATCTGTTGTTGTTGTTGTTCTGCAGCCGCTTTTTTAACATCTTGAACATATTTGCTTATATTTGTTTGTTTTGTTGTTGGAGGGCCTTGAGTTGTATTTGCTTGTAGAAATTGTTTAAATGATTGCTGGCTACCAACCCCGCTGCTATTGCTATTGCCGCTACCACTTATTTGACCAGTTACCGTTACTACTGATGAAGACGACAAGGTCTCATTTTGCTGCTGCTGTTGATGATGCTGTTGTTGTTGTGGTTGTTGTTGCGGTTGTTGTTGTTGCTGTTGAATTTTCTCGTTTTTCATGAAAACATCGTTGCTTTGTAAGGATTGTTGTAAAGAAAATATTTCAATGTTTTGATTCTGTTCCGTTTGTTGTTGTTGCTGATGCTGTTGTTGTTGCTGATGCTGTTGTTGTTGCTGATGCTGTTGTTGTTGTTGTTCTTTATTTACTGTTGATGTCGGTAGTGATAACGATGGTTTAGAAACAAACGAAGTCTCCTTAGATATTAAAGGAGATGAAGATGATTTTGGTTTATCTAGATGCTGAGCTAAATTGGATTTTGTTGTTGTTATAATTAATGATGATGGGGTATTACTACCACTGATATTACTGATATTGGTATTGTTAGTGGAAGAAACACTTGTATTGGACTGTGTTGGCGGTGTTGGAGCTGGCGATACTCCTCGTTGTTGATTTAACGATTTTATATTGTCATTTAATAATTTCATGGATTGTGATGTATTGGTGGGAGGAGTTTGCGAAACCGATACTGGTGTTGAAGATGATTCACTAGCAGGTACTGGTGGTATAACAGGTCTTGCCAGTTGGGCTTCCAAGGAGCTAACTAAACCCAAGCTAGGGGCACGTACATTGATGACTTTACGAGCTGGCAAAACAGCAGCAGTTGAAGGCGACGTAGATGATGATGTCGAAGATGTGACATTACAACGCGTATTATTGCTTGAATTTTGATTGTTTGGTGTTGTGTTAGAATTTTGCAGCAGTTGTTTCAGTAGAACATTATTACTTTCCTCAGCTTTTTGTGGAGGCTGCTGCTGCTGCTGTTGTTGTTGTTGTTGATCTATATTTGAATTTGTTTGTGCAGTAGTGGTATGAGTACTAGAATTGGTTGCAATATGATTTGTGAAATGAGATGATTGCACTTGATTTAGGGAGAATTTTGTTGCACTTGGCGTTGAAGGAGTTGGTGTTGACATTTGCGTTGCTGTTGCTGTTGCCGTTGCCGTAATTGTATCCAAAGGATGATTTTCTGTAGATGTAGATGTTGTGTTCGAACTATTGCCAGAATCATGTGATTGCTGTTGCTGTTGCTGATGATGGTTTAATAACTGCTGTTGATGTTGTTGTTGTTGCTGCTGCTGCTGCTGCTGTTGTTGTTGTTTTTGTAATTGTTGTATCTGTTGCTTATGTAATAACTGCTGCCTATGATGTAATTGCTGTCTTACATTTTGTATTTGCTGTATATGTATCTGTTGTGTTTGATTTTGTTGTTGTTGTTGTTGCTGTATTTGCATATGAATTTGTTGTTGTGTATGTTGTTGAACATGATTTTGTTGCTGGTTCTGTTGCAGCTGTTGCTGAATTTGTAAATTAATTTGTTGTGTTGGCGGCTGTTGCTGTTGCAGTTTTTGGTGTTGCTGTTGTTGTTGTTGTTGGTCATGTATATCAGATTTCTTTTTTTCATCATCATCCTGCACTGTCTTTGTTTTCGTTATTTGTACAATACTTCCACCACTACTGCTGTATAAGCCTGGCAAAACTTGTATTATTTTACGATTTGTAGTTATATGGGCAGTTTGATGCTGTTGAGGCTGAGGCTGTTGTTGTTGTTGTACATGTACAGTTTTATTGCTAGAATCTATAGAGCCGGTATCCGATGTCGTTCCTACAGTAGAATCAGTTTCACTTTGGGCATTCGTCGCCACTACATTTGTCGGGTTAACCACATTTGGCTGAATATTGAGATTAAGTCGAGTTCCGCCTGTTATTTTGTTATTTCCCGCTGAAGTGGTAACACAAAGAGCGTTCTTAGATCCTGATGTGGTAAATACTTGCTGAGAGGCAGAACTTTTAGCCAACATTAGGGAGATATTACGGGGAAAATTTGTGGTCATTGTATTGCCCCCACCCATTGACGTAGAGACATTTGCAGCACTTACATTGGCAAATTGCGATTTGGTTAGTATAAGTTTTTGTTGGCCACTAACAGCATCAGCCATACTGAGAGAAACTGTTGATACATTTCCCGATGTGGTTACTAACTGAGGTGAATTTTGTCTTACAATACTTATCGTGGGGCATATATTAATTCTTTGCTGTTGTGGTTGCTGCTGCTGCTGCTGTAGAGCAGCATTATTGCTTTGTTCTAAGCTTTCAAGTTGCGTTGTTAGCGTACTACGTAAGTTGGAAGCATTTAAATGCTGTTGCGCCGAAGACGTGTGAACCACCTTAACGCTAGCCGGCAAATATTCTGTGGCTATAATTGAGGACGCATTAGCAGAATCCCCACCTGTATTCGTTTTAACCAATTGTGGCGATTTTTCTATTATTTTTATTGTAGAATCACTCATTATTTTTGCCGCTGATGTAGTCTGTTCGTTTGCAGTGTTGGAATTATTAGTTGAAACCGTGTTAGAGTCTTCAATATTGGCAGTAGACGTGGTTTTTATTATAGCCCCTGTAGGTATTTCTTTAACGAAACTCAATTGCTGTTTCTTTTGTGGAGATGGCAAAATATGATGCTGCTGCTGTAGATTATGTGGATCTGATTTAGTAGATGTAATAGTGACAACACCTGATGTTTGCTGCAGTAATGTCTGTTTATTGGTTTGTACCGCCTGTATTTGTAACGGTATCTTTTTGCTCACCACTTTGGCCTGTACAATTTTCGCTGAAGAAACTGGTTTAATTTGTAGCTGAGAAAATGAAACGTACGTCGGCTGGGATACCTTTTGTCCCCTTTTAATGTTTAAAATTTTACTAAGTTGTGTCTGGGAGGCCTGGTTACCTCCCGTTTGTATAGTATGTATTACGCTTTTTGAACCGTCTACATTACCACCTTGACCAGAATTTCCGCTTCCGGTTTGTATAATTTGAGTTGAACTTAAAGGCTTTAATAAAGGCACTGATATGGTTGTATTGCCTATTGACACTTTGGCCGTAGTTTGTGTAACCTCGGGTAATAATTTCTTCGATGAGACCATTAACGACTGGTTTTTAACAGCCCCTTGGAGACTTTTGAGGTTGACCGAATCTACTTGTTGGACACGACTATACGTAAAAGTATTTTGAGGATTTATGCTGGTATTAGAAGCCGATATAAGAATTTGTTCGGGTTTCTTGTCTGCATTCATTACAGAGATTTTATTCCCACTTTGTCCTTCACTTGTTGTAATCAACTTCAGGTCTATACCCTCACCCAGTGATTTCTTAGCATCCGCCATTCCTATTTGCAAACGTTTGGGGGGAGGTTTAGTACTCATAGCAGTTATATACGAAGTAGCAGAATTCCCACTAGGATCGCCCTCAATATGAATAATGCGTTCCTCTATGCAACCATCACTACTTAGATTTCCGCCACTCCCACTGTCACCTTTATTACCCGATATATGTTTCCGTATGAACATCAATTCGCCATCGCTGCCGGTTGTTGTAAACGTTTTACCACTAGATTCATTGCTTTCTTCACATACCGTCCCCGTAGCTGTTGCATCTTCAACTATTAACGAGTAGCCTGCCGCAGCTGATGATGATGCTGTTGTTGTCGCTATCATCGTTGCACTTGTATCGTTCACTTTTATTCGCGACTTTATCTTTTTACTGTTCAAGTCGGCGGTCGCAGCCGCCATAACACTGTTACTTACTATTAGATGTGTTGCCTGTTGGGTCGCCACAGGATTTCCAGCACCTGCAGAGTTTGCCAAAACACTCCCACTCTTTTCCAATTTCAGCTTTTTACTGTCATCATCGTGGCTTTCATTGGATGTTCGTTTCACAGTTTGTCCTGTTGTTATTTTATATGTGGTAAATTTCTCGAAGTCTGTTGTCGTGGGTTGATGCGACATTCTTAATGATTAGATTTTTTGTATTAAATGTAATAAATCTTTTTGTACAAAATAAATTTGAAAAGAAAATTATAAAAAAATTATAATTTTTTCTCTTTTTTTTCTCCTCAACACAAAATTGTACGCATACTTAGCTTCTTATTAACTTTAATCACTCACTGAAAACCGATAGCTCTAACAGAGTCGTACAACTTTAGTAACAAAGACATCTGGTGTTTGGTAGCTTTAATGAATTTAAATTTCAAATTTGGCAGCACATTTCAGATAAATATAAGATGTTAACCAGTGTTGTAAAATTGAAATTTTGAAATAGTACTGAACTATAAATGAAAGAGTACCTTTTTGCGCATCAAATGTAAGTTTTATAAAAATATATTTATTTATACTTACCGTACGGAATGGAATAGAAAAACTAACTACATGTTCCTCATATACGTAGAAACGTAAGGTTTATTTATTCATCATTCTCATTGCTTATCGTAACTAAAAGCGGAACATACATTTATTTTTTGTATGCAATTTTTAATTTTAATTTTTTTAGAATTTTAAATAGAATGCACAATGGCAACATTGTTTTTTAATGCAGTAAACCAGACATATCGGTGAATGTCTGTACTAACAGATGCAGAAATTACTTATTCTAGACATGCACCATCCAAATCATGTTATACAGTACATGGATTTATGTTAATACAGTACCTATTTCGAATAACGGCATTTTGGTGAATTTCGATTTTATTCACCACACCGGATGAATTCACCACATTTTGTAAAAACTCACCATACTAGAAACTCACCACATCTACATAATTCACCACACCTCAAAAAATAATAAATTATTTTTTTGTTTTGCTTTTTTTCTTTCTTTCCTTCTCCTCCTCCTCACAGCAGCGAGCAAAACAAACACCACAACAACAACATTCCCAATACAGCATCCCAATTATGTTTTTTTTGTTTAACCGGACCCTCTTTCTTTTACCTACTTTTTTTACCTACAACAACACACAAACATATCGCCGTTATGGTTTTTTGTTTTAGTTTTTGTCTGACCTGGGGTTTGAACAGTGGCATTTATTTGGGCGTCAATAACTTGTAAACTACCACCTGTAGACAGACAGACCACAGTAAAACATTAAACAAACGGGGCTTAATTTTTACTTAATAAACCCGGAAACGGAAAAGGAATGTGCGAATTATTTTTTAAAAATATATTTTTTGAACGAAAAATACTAATTTGATGAAAAAAGTACTGAAAAGCTTCTTGGCGTGGATACTGCGGTATTTTTGAAATAAAAAAAGTATTGAAAAAATACATAAGTACTGAATTTTTCAACCCTTATGAGTCTTCAAAAATGCAAAGCGAGAAAAATCATTACCGCTTTAATAAAATTATTAAATTTTACATTTCTTAAGAAACAAAATTCGAATCTAATAGAATTTCAAAATACCTTATGTGTGTGTTAAAATAGCAATAATAAAGATTGATAATGTGTCATCGATATTTTAGGGTTAAAACTGAAATATAACATAAAAATAATGCCAAGTTACAAGATTATAGTTGATTTCTTTCTAGTAGAAAAATTTTGTTTTCTTTTAACAATTGCATTTAACAAAGGAATCTAATCCCGATTGATGAGACTACGAGCAACACAATATAAACAATATGCCTGTGACAAGCAAGGCATATATATTGGAGGAAATAATTGACCTCAAAGTGTGTTGTTTTAAATCTTTGAGGAGAATATAATATATATTATCCAATGGTAGAACTCCAGCTTCCAAACTTTATAATGCAATATATGAGTTGCCTATTCACTTTCTAGATATGTTTAGCGCTAATCCCCTATATAGAGGAGAGAGATCTAAAAAGTTTTTATATGAAGTGCAGTGATTTAGTTCCAATTGTGTGTGCTCTAGGAACTTTCTACTTATGGCTTAACCTCAAGTCATCTACGATAATTTGTTGCGCTGTACTGAATGAAGACCTACACAGTTGGTGCAATATACGCTGGTTGAGACGATTTCCATGTAATTTTAAATGATTCATGAGGAAAATTTAATGAGGTTAATTTTAAAATAGAATTGCATCAACTTCAGATAAGCACTCTACATTCCAAACTGATATATTTCTGTTAACTTTCTCATTAAAATGACAAAGATTATTACATTTTTTGTTCATTTAAAAATTCATTTGTTTTTTTATTTGGTTTCTCTTAATAAACGTTTACTCCGAAAAAAACATTCCTTATTTAAATATACGTTAAAATAAATTACAATTGTTTATATTATTGGTTGGTTGGTTTATGAATTGGTTGTTTGTTTTGTTCTTTATCCAAAGGATTTTTCTTTTTTTCATTTGGTATAACAATTACCATGGAATTAAAATGCTAAACAACAAGAAACTACAAGAATTTAGTCTCCTTTCAGACGTTTTATGAACTCGACTTGCTGCATTTCTTTCCATTCTTTTTTGGGTTTCATACGTTTCAATTGGCCGTCCCACACCAAATCCACCAGACCACCTTGTTTGGCAATGACACTTTTAACACGATTCGCAAAGTCAATAGCTGATTCACCCTGTTGTCTGTACATGGGCGGTAAATACCAAACGTCACAGACTATGGCCCAAGAAGTCATCATCATGTAGAGATACTGAAGCATAGAATATTTCGAGCTATTCCAGAAAGCATCACCAAAGCGGGGATCGTATCTAGAGAAAAGATAGAATAAAAATGAGTGACTGAATACATGACATCGATTATTAAGAGATTGTTATTTACTTAATAGCTACTGGGTAGATAACGCCGCCTACTTCAAAACTGCCTTTCTTAAATTGCATTACGGAAGTATTGTTGATACAAGTTCCTTCAGGAAAGATTAGAATAGGAGGATTGTTAGGATCTGACACATGCTGTTTTAAACGTTCAGCTACTGCATGTCTATCCTTAGCTTCACCTCTTTCGAACCAAATGTGTGGCGACGCTCTGGCTAGGGCTCTTTGTAAAATGCCTAGGAAACCGCCATGGCGTTGACCAATCTATTTATTAGTATTCAAATTAAATTATGCCATTTATCGGAGAATTATTAAATCTTGAATGCCTATCTGATGTTCTACAAATGTCTTAATATAAAAAATATATATTTTTTAATGAAAGCTTTCAAATTAAATAAAAAAAATACAATTTACTTACGTATAAATAAATAAAATATACAAAGTTTTACTATTGGGAGGAAAATTGCGTGAGACTTGCTTAAATAATATAGAAATAGTACTACAGAAATAATAATGAAAACAATTTGAATTATGTATTGCGATAAAGACTGGTTATCTTTTTTCTAAAAGAGTAGAAAAAATCTCTTAAGACATTTTGTAAAACAAAAGATCAGCATAGTTTCCAAATAATTTTCAAAGTCACCAAACATATGTAAAATTTGTTTTCCTAGATTATTTTGCTTGGCACAAAACACATAAAGCCAATTTTAATGGAAATTAATGTTTTCATAAACCCGCATGCATTTTACTTACCAGTGAATAAGTTGTGTCGCACATCAGCACCAGTACATCAATAGGACTGGTGTGATTGGCCACACAAATACCCGTCGTTGGACGATTTTCTTCGTTATGATAATTGATAACAGCCGATATGGCACTGGACAGTACTGAGAAACAATGTCTAAGGATATTATTGACCACATGACGTTTACGTTCACCCTCTGGCATGTAGCCAACCACTGCCGTGCATACAGTAAGCCATACTACCTAATATAATAACGCAATGATGAGGGATAGAGACATGGAATGGAAACACAACAAAAAAAAAAAATGATTCACATAAGATGATGGACATACATACATAACACACAATCAAAAATGAATGAATGAAAAATACATTCATCTGAAACAATGTTGCAAACAAGACTTATAATTTAACAAAACAACATTATCCCAAAAAATACATTGAAAATCCCATGAAATTTAAGAAATCAATCCTTTTACTGTCTCTCAAAATGAGCGATAATAATACCACCTTATAGAAGTAGGGCCAACCATTTGACTCAATTTTTTGAATGAACATTTTTAATAACACTGCACACAAGCCAACAACAATATTTGTTTTCATGTTTGTTCTACACTCTATTGGAATTTATAAAGGATTCTCACCAGCGAAAAAGTACAATCCGTAGATAAAATGGCCACATCTAGTGGTGATGTGTGATTGGCTACACAAAAACCAGTAGACTTCGGCTTGTACTGAGCATTATGGAAATTAATTACTGCCGACAAAGAGCAGACAATCAAACGAAATGTTAATTTAAATACAATATCAGCAAAAAAGTGGCGTATGAATTTAATCGGTACCAAAGCCACTAAACTATTTGAGCATACAGCAAATGCTACCTATTAAATAAAAATTCGAAATTTTAGATTATATGTAATCTACTACTAAACGTTTGCTCTTGTGTTCGCTCCGTTTAATAGATTGTAACAAAGTTAGCGAAATGCTTCATTCCTTCCTTCTTGCTCATATCAAATTTCATACTTACACCTATAAAACAGACGAGTACACGCAACGGCATTAGGATTGTGTAGCGCACTATAAAACCTCCAACCCAGATGAGGGTTATTCTCCAATTAATAAATTCATACTGACGATTTGTGCGCGTTAAAAGGTTCCAACTTTTTAATTGTTCAGCCTCAAAACGTGATGTTACTTCATCCTCAATAATAGCCTCTACACCAGCTTTAATGTAGTCTAAACATCCTTCGAAATGAAAACTTATATTTTCCTGTAAAACAAAAGCAGAAAATGGAAAATAGTTAACATAACTACTACAATATCTTTTATTAAACAATAAGAAAAAAAAGGAAAACATCTACCAAGGAATACCCTAGTCTACACCTTAAACTATTTTTGTTGGAATATTTTAGTTGCCTTTTGTATACCATAAACTATATGTTTTATGTTTTAAATTAAATCCTATTCGATAACATTTGCTTGAATGATGGAAAAGCAGGGTCTCCTTAGGCAATAATGAACATACAAATATGTATGTATGCATATTTGGCATATAGCTAGATGAATCTAATTTAAAAACATTCATCTTCGCTTACATTTGGTAGCCATAGGGTGTAAAAACAATATGCATTCACCATATACATACATACTACGTTGGGTACCTAAAATATATCTAATCTTAAATTGTTTATTGATACCGTTAGCTAAAGTATCGTTTATCTAACATAATTGAATTAATAATACATTTTTATTTCTGTTGTATTATCAAAAATAATAATAATAATAGTAATTAAGTTTATGATAAACGGCAAGTTCACAGGGGTCTTTGTCATGCATAAATTTATATTATATAAAATTATTATTCAATTGGACACAACAAGAATTACTTTTATATTCTGTTTGAATTCTAGGCATATATTATTTTCGAAATCTCGAAAGTTATTGGAAAAATATTAATATTTTAAACCTGGTTTTATCAATTGTTTCAAACAAAATTAAAAATTTAGAAATTAATCCCTAAATACCTTTCGGAGAGGTTATTGTTTAACAAAAGATAAATAAGTAAACAAACATCGATTTGTTGTTATAATATTACATACAACGACCCCAATGAACTTTGAACTGCAGTTTAAAAATTGTAAAACATTAAAAATAAGTCCCTTTAAAAAATTAAAATTTACTTATTACTAATGCGAATATGTATAATGTGGTCAGTATGCATATTTGCCAATTAAAAAATTTTAAACTGTCTTACAAAAGTTTACATGCGCTTGAAACTTTTTAATTTTTAAATTATTAATTCTTCAATTTTTATCTTTTGTATATATTAACGTTCCGTATAATTTTATTTAAAAAAGTAAGGATTTCGAGTTTTAAATTTAAATAATGAAGGAAAGGTATAAGAAAATTTATACTTTAAGGAAAAATAGAAATTTATTAAATCATATGTAAACTTTTGTAAGACGGTGTATATTAATTTGTTAAGTACTCATATAAGAGAGATGTGGTTCACTGTAGAAGTAGTCTCTGTGGCTGAAAACAAAACATTTAAATGCAAACACACATATTTACGTAGACCATAATGGAAGCTAAAAGGTAGCAAAAAAAAAATAAATAAATAAATAAATAAAATAAAATTATTTTTATAAATTTCATTTACGAAGTATTTTTTACTAAATCCAAAATAAAAAACTATTTAGCTTGTTTTTTATGAGTAATTTTAACAATTTTTTATCATTTTAAGTTTATGCGCCATGACTATTGACAAATTTATTAGACTTATTGCAAGTTGTTAGTTGTTTATATGTATGTATGTTCATTTTTTTATACTTCAATATCACTTTAAGATAACACATACACACAAACACATGTCTAAGTAATAATATATTACGGTGTTTTATAAACATTGTTAAAATATATACACAATCGTACATACATAATTATAATTTGACCATTGATCGCCCAACAACGATTGGTGGAACACATGAGATTAAATGTTAATAAACTGTTTATTTTTTGGAGAATTTTTCAATTGTTTTTAAAGTTTGTATTCTTTTTTCGTTTGTTTTTATCTCAACTTAACTTACGAGATAGCAGAATTATTCTCTTATGGTTTAAAATCATGAATATTGTTAGTATAGTAAAACGCAATCTTAAGAATTAATGTCTTTTTTATCGCGATTATTTTTTTTCGTGATATTTCATATTTGGTTCTGTTACCATGAGCAACACGTTTTACCTTCAAAAAAAAAAAAAAAATAATAATAATAATAACCAAAGCAAGGCAATGAACATTTTTGCATTTAAATGCAATCGTATCTGGCAGATATCAACTTCAACGCCATCGACCTTCAATAGAAAATATTTAGGAAAAACTATCTTTGTTAAAAAAAAAATCGTTATCTTTCATTTATAAAAATGTTTTCATTTTAAACACGAAATAATCATAATATTTTAGTGATAATTTAACATGAAGTAAATAAATATGTAGAACAATAACAAATACCAGTCAAAAAATATCAAAATTCGATTTTATATATAAAAACTCGTCCATTAAAGTAAAATTTTGTTTTTGAATTTGTTTGGCAAAATAATGTTTTAAACCTTTATTCAATATAGATATTAAAATTCCTAATAATTGACTTGTTAAAATTTAATTCAGTTAATCATTTTAAAATGTTCTTATCACTAAACAAAAAAATTTTCCTCTGACGTAATGTAACAATACCTTGAGAAACCCACCTTTGGAATTATTGTTTTTGGAAAATGTTTTAAAACTAAAGACAAAAGACTAAAGATTTAATTTGGAAATGGGAATTACAAATTCTAAGGGAATAATGTCAATCATACATAGTAAATGTTACTGAAAGACACCTGTTGAGCAATTTAAGAATAAAAACTTTAAAAGTAACGTAAATCTATTGTTAAATATTTTGGTTGTGAATTAAATACTTTTTAATGAGTTATGTAAATGGTCATGCATAAATACATATTCTCAAACATATTCGTTCAATTAAAATTTCTTATATAGGCAATGCTTCAAACGCCTACACGCAGGGCATTTTATTTATAAATCCATACGCTCTGGTGCAAAGCGATAATTTTCGTTTTTAATTGGAACCTTTCGGAGACCCAATTTTCTTATTGAAACACTTCAATAACTTTATACTGATTACAAGAATTACAAAATAAATTTATTTTTCTTAAGCTGTCATGTACGTAAAGAAATTCAGCTGTAGCTGATTTTCGACGGAGTAAAATCTGTTCGAGAACACTACTGAAGCCGACAATCCAAAATACTGTACTAACAAAAGCGTAAAATTGCTAAAGCAATTATTTGTCCAAATCTAGCCAATTATATGCGTACTAAAATCAAATGTAAACTCTTCCACTTTAATAAAATTTTGCATTCTTAATACTTACATCTTTAATGTTTTCTTTTAATTTATCCTTATTATAGTTCGTATCATTAGTGGTGGGTAGCAAGACATTATCCCTGTCAATTAATGTGTTGCCATTGGCAGATATGACTTTGTCTGTTTCTTCATCCTCTTTAACACTTTCTTCATTATCTTGCGGTTCTACCGTACTAGTTGGACTAGTTGTATCACATGGTGGTTTCATAGCATCTCCGGCAGCTGACAGACACTTTTGTTTTAATTCTTCCAACTCGTCTTTTCTTACAGAACCGTGGCGTTCCTTGTTGGCTGTTTCGATACTGACACGACCATACTTTTACAGAAACAAAACAAAACAGTGTAAATTAATATATTTTATAAAGTTAACAAAAGCAACAATAGGAACAACAAAAACAGATGTATATAACACCCTTTTCTTTTAGCCAAACTGACTAATTTTAAATGTTTTTGTATGGAGTTTTGCAATTTATTTTTTTTTCATCACTTTCAAGAAATTTTGCAATTCGTATGAGAAACGCACATTTGTACATATGTATATCGTAACACTGTCACTGTTAGCTGTTATTTACCTCAAATATCCTTAACAAGAGTTGTACATAGAAACGTCGCACTCCGATTGACTTGTTGATGGCTGACAAGAGTATTAAAAAGACAACAAATAGACCAGAGCTAATCCAAACCGTGTCAATAATCGATATGAAAACCATTTTACAACGATATCTTTTACGTTTTCACTGCCTTTTTTTAATATATTCTATTTTATTTTTGTAAACAATTTTCCTATTGAAATTTTGAGTGGGAATGTCGGACACACACACTACACAGCCCTTCTTCAATAGTTTTAATTTCGTTTTATGGATTTCTTTCTCTTGGATTTGTTTTCACGTAACTGGCAATAAAAAAATTTGGAAACGTATTTGTGGTACGCGTTGGCCGCTTAAATAACTTTAAAGTCTTTCAATCTTGTTAAAAACATCTTTTGCCTTAAAGACGTTCACTGCAAATGCTATTTTTTCTAGTTAAACTGAAGTGTGAGTAAAAAATCACAAACCTTTGAGCTGTTAGTGATCATACAGAAGGGATAACAATGAGCAGTTAGTGACGTGTATACCGACGATAAAACCTGCCGATACGTTAAACAAAAATTCAATGCAGAGTTGTAATTCGAATAGCCAATTGTTGAAAAGAAATATTTTAAACATGTACTTGAAATATATAAAGAAAAGTTAATTAGTCTAGGTTAACATTCTCAAAATTTTACTGCAGAGCTGATAGAAGAATATAATCCTTGGATTTAATCCCTCGGATATAAATCCATATTATTATAAATAATAATAATAATAATATTTCAGAAAGTTTACGTATGTTGTTGTGAGGACAAATTGAAATGAAATTTAGTATACAAGTTTTATAGTAAAAACGTTTTAAAAATAAATAATGATATTTCTAATAGAAAACTGTAAAAGAAACAAAATTATTATTATTAAAATTTAACATTACGAACATAGCTGATAAATCGACGCCTAAAACGCATTAGTGGATTACAGGACACGGAACGATTTAGGGAGACTTAGTGATAATTCTATCACTGTCATACATACATATTCTTTGAATACCAACGACTTTATAAAAAGAAATGATGGCGACATTGTAATTTCTATCAATCTGTATTAAATAGGGTGTCCAGAAAACAATTACAAAACTATTTAATGTTTATAATCGGCTTTTAACTTTCCAACTTGGGTCTGCCGGTAAATTCTTACTCCAGATATGCCTTGACGGAAAAGAAGAGTAAACTATACAAACTCATCGTTGCGAATATCCGGATCCAAGGAAACTAAAAGAAATAATTACTTTGGAGATAAGTTCAATATATCATGCAGTATTAACAATTTCCTATTAGCGTAGAGCTAGGCAATAACTTTATGATAACCAAAGGATAAATTTGGATACATTACTTTGGCCAGGATTGCGACATAGCTTCTCACACCACTTATGGCGTTTATGGTATTTTTATACATGAGTGGCGGGACCTTGATAAACTTTATCATGGCAATTTTATTATAGTCTCTGAGTTCTTGCCAGAAATCTGCTGAGAGGCAGTATTCGAAAAAATTTTTTATCATATATCGTTTTGTTGGAGATGTCTGACCTGGGATTTGAACCGTGGCTTCACTTCTAATAAACCAGCTTACTACCTACTAGATTACGGTAACAGGCTATACAATAGCGTGTTCATATCTAATATAAATAAATATTGCATGAAATATGTTGTAATACCCAATTGTATATTTATCAGGAATTTTTTGAAATAATTGAAAATAATAATGAAGACGACTGGTAACTCTTTATTTGTTTACAAATACAACACTGCAGTGGTAAACAAACATGTGCTTGAATTATATGCTTGAATATGATACATGTTTAAACGGATATATTTTTTTTATAGCAGGGTCTTTTTGTTTCGCCTCTTTTTTGGTTACGACAACCTTAAAATCACATGTGAGTATTTTAAGACAATTTTTTGAGAAAATTACTAAAAAAACAACATAGAATTAAAGGTGAAAATAATGAAAATGCAGAATATAAATAGAATGTTACAAATGTCGAGTGGAAAAATGTGAAAATTGTTAAAGTGCAACGAAAAATCGGGGTAACAAGAGAAGAAAATGTGTGTACGGAAAGAAGCATTTTCAATAGCCGCTATGGAGAGACAACGAAGATAGTTTTTTTTTTGCAAACATGCATGATTCAGTTGTATTTAGTGTGAATGATTGTAATACCGCTTTACATTTCTTTTTTTTTTACTGATGTATAAGAACTATTAAGAAAAAGGTTGTGGTAGCGATTTTACACATTGCAAGTTTTGCCTTGACGTTGGCAACGCAAACCAAAGAAAAAAAATTAAATATTAATTTTTATTAATAATTTGTTTAAACGCTACCCTTTGTTCGTGTAGTAGTGACACACATTGACACAAAAAAGGTAAAGCAGAGAGCAGGAAAAAAATGTATTGGAATGACAGTGAAAAAAAAAGCAAACTTGTTCTTTTTTTTTTTTGCTTTACAAAAAAATAATGAAAAACTGAATTAAAGTATTAAAAACAGTTCTGAAAAAAGTTTATTTGATTTTTTTTGTTGTTGATTATTAAGGGGCTATGACGTTGTCGGTCGGTATGTCTGTCTTGATTTTTTTTCATTCTTTTGTGTTTTAAGCACAATTCTGTATCCGTATTTGTTGTTGTAGTATTAGTATTGGTGGTGCGGTAGTACTTTTGCACTGTTATACGAACGTCGTGTATAAAGAGACAACAACAATTGTATAAAGCGTGTGTGTAAAATATTTCGCGTTGTATATAATGCTACTGTATTGTGAAAGTGTGTGTGCGTGTTTGTTGATTATAAAGAATCGAAAATATGTCGCAAAAAATTTAAAAGAATAAGAAAAGGAAGGAAAGTGGCATAAGAAAATAAAATATAAAATTATAATTCACAAAAAAGACACAAAAACATAAAAGGTTCCTTGTCTTTAACAAATTTTGCGAGAAACTTAAAAATCAGGCGTGGCATTCTTAATTAATAAACTTTTACAATTACTATAATATAAAAAAGAATAAAATGAAAAACTAATAACTTTGTTTTCTTTATTTTTAGATATATTCCTTATCCAGGGTCTTAACTTGATCGGTAATTAAAAAATAAAAAGAAAAAATGGCTGAAATTGATGATCATCATTTCGAAACCGGAGATTCTGGTGCTTCACAAACTTATCCTATGCAATGTTCTGCATTGCGTAAAAATGGTTTTGTTATGCTCAAGGGTAGACCCTGTAAGATTGTCGAAATGTCAACATCCAAAACTGGCAAGCACGGTCACGCCAAAGTTCACATGGTCGGCATTGATATATTCTCAAATAAGAAGTAAGTCTACATACCGAATATATTTTTAAATACATATATTCATTAATTCTAATAGAAATATTAGTATATAAACCGTATTCATATTTAGTCAGTCAGTAGGCCAATTGATGACTCACTTATTTAAAAAAGGCGAAATCCTTTAAGCAGAACAGTGCAGTGTATTGATTTTGTTGTAAAGATATTACCTACTGCGTTAGAGATTCACATTTAAGAACTAAATTATGCTGTATTAAAGAATAAAGGATTCAATAGGAAAATAAAGTTCACTGGTTACATTCAGAAAGCATACAAAATAGATATTAGATCTGCAGAAATGATTACAAGTTACTAGCTAGATCTAAAATTGATTTTTTTTTTTTTTTTTTTGTCATTCGATTACCTTTACAAGTATTATTTGAAAGTAACAAATATGGCACGAATTACTTCCTTGCCAGATGATTAAGCACATCCTTTCAATTGAAAATGTGCTTGATCTAAGAATGAGATATTTTTAAACTGTTCATTCCTATCGTGAATAAATATCTTATGAAGTTCTTTTTGAATATATGTAACTAAAGGTTACAAAAATTAGTTTAAATGATTTCTTTTAGGTACAAATATGAGTTATTTTTATCTACATTTTTGAAATTAATACCATTACGATTCACTCACCTGCTTCGGACAGATATAATCGTTTTTTGTCTGGTGCTTAAGCTAAAAGAAAGGCCTCAACCAAACTTACGGTTTCGTTGATCCAATCGCCTTCTCATGGACGATTGTTT
This sequence comes from Sarcophaga subvicina, assembly GCA_936449025.2. Classification (NCBI taxonomy): domain Eukaryota; kingdom Metazoa; phylum Arthropoda; class Insecta; order Diptera; family Sarcophagidae; genus Sarcophaga; species Sarcophaga subvicina. The sequence continues at coordinate 2,827,442 of OW388084.2, forward strand.
TCTTCTCTTACAGTCAATTGTATAGGTCTATTCACAATTGACAGTTTATTAGACGTGATTTCTTCCCTGCACTGTGAACTTAATTTTGTATCCAGCATTAATCAAATAATTGTATTTTTTTGTACAATAACAGCCAGACTGGCATTTTTCTATTAGTAGATGTAAATTGTATTCCAAAATCCTATCAAGACCAAGACCATTTAAAATAGAAGTCTATAATATGTATGCACATCAGTTTTTACTCAATGAAACTTATGTGACCACTCAATTTTTTTGTATTTTCGATACAAACACAGACATTCCTTTGGAACATAAATTTGCACTGCTTGTTTATCATTAATTTCTTACTGCTTAAAATACAGATCAAATACATAAACATTATACAGAAATAAGTTACTGGACCCAAAATAAATTTAGCTCTTAACTGTATGGTGCCGAAACCATAGAGTTTTTCACATTATTATTAATAATAACATCACATCTAAATTCAATATTTTTTTTACAAAATTATTGTATTGATTTTGTAAATTAATAGTATTATTAAACAACAATTTCCTATCTTTCTTTCTGCTTGTAGATATGAAGATATCTGTCCATCTACTCACAACATGGATGTACCCCATGTTAAGAGAGAAGATTATCAATTGACCGACATCAGTGATGACGGTTACTTGACTTTGATGTCCGACAATGGTGACATCAGAGAGGATCTTAAATTGCCAGAAGGCGATTTGGGTATCTCTTTGAGAAACGATTTCGATAACGGCAAAGAACTTTTGGTAAGTTTTTTACTTTTTCTTGTACATTTTATTTCTTGTAATTTCATTTTTGACTCCCTTTCTTCCCTTCCTTTACAGTGTACAGTCCTCAAGTCTTGCGGCGAAGAATGCGTTATTGCTACTAAGACCAATACTGCTCTCGACAAGTAGAGTGGTGTTATTAGCGTGTCTTAAGATAAAGTTCTTTTTTTACCATTAAAGAAAAAATTAAAAAATAAAATATGTTGTGTTTTTTACCATCTATACAACAACAGCTATATACAATAACACCCAACAAATATAATACATTATTCAAATTAGAAGATTGAAGAGATAGAAAAAGGACTTGTTATAATAATAAAAAAAAAGAAAAACTCTAGTTGCTGCAAATTTCTTTTGCATTTAAATGTAATACAAACAACAAAAAAAACAAAAACAATTTGAAGTATATTTTTAAAATAGTCTGTTTTTTTTTTTTATAAAAAAAAAGAAAAAAGAAAACTTTATAATATAATATGATCATCATATATAATATAAAGCAATGGAGTTGTCTTCTTTAGTTTTTTTCCCAACTACTAGCACACAAACAACAACAACATACACGCTTTAACAAGCCAACTATTATTATAATAATAACAGTCTTTGTTGTCGTCAATATTGTTTCAACTTAATTTTTTTTATTTTAATATATAATATAAATCAATCCTACACAAAAATATACTTCGTATAGAATTTATTTTAATAAAATTAAAAAGCAAGAAAATTTTGATTCTCAATATTTAAATGCAAAATAAAAATCATCATCTAGGCGAATGAAATTGAAATTTAATGATAAGAAAATATGACGTTTGATAAAATGTATAAGGAAAAAATAGAGCGTGTTTCAATCACACACCAGTCCCAAGAACAGTGGAGAGAAATAAAAAATCATCAAATAAAGAAAGAAAAAACCTTAATTAAAAAAGATAAAAAAAACAAAATTTTTGCCAATAAAAATTTTATACTTTAATAAAAAAAAATAAGAAAAACCGAACAATTTTCAACATAACATTTTTATTTTTCTTTCCTATTCATTCATAAATTTCATCCTTTCTAGAGGAATTCTCTAAAACTTCCCAAATTTCTTTAAATTCATTTTATAAATTGTCTACCATATTTGTATTCCTTTGTTCTTTATTTTCTATAAAAAAAAATGTGGCAGCTTATATATGAAAAGAAAAATGCTTTGATATTTTATTAATCTGAATTTAAAAATACTACTGTAATCTTATTAAAAAAAAAAACAAAAAAATCAAAGAACTTTAAATATAGTCTTGTATTAATCATCCACTTAAAAAAGATGCCTAAAAACGAATGAAAGAAACAAACAAAAGAAAATATATTTAAGAAAATCTCAATACGTTTATCAATTGCCTATACTTTATACAGTACACGAGGAGGAAGGGATGTGGACATTTCTAACTTGCAGAAAGATTTCAATTATTAATTATGGTAACTATAGAAGGTATAGACAAATTTCCTCAAGGTTAAATTATATTATAAAGGTCAATGACTTTATGAAACAGCGTGTTATTTTCATGTGTGTGTTTTTGGGGTAAAGCTACTAGGTGATAAGGTGGTTGTTTTTTGAGTAATAAAAATAGCTAGAAAGTTTTATTGTAAAGAAAGTATCTAGTGTAAATGGATTTGTGTGATATTTTTCCCTTTTCCAACACTGTCACAGGCTGCTACACCAGTTGTCACATGAATATAATACTACATAGGGTTGCATTTTAAAGACAATTTTCGCAGGCTCAGTACATATAATAGATAATTAAATTTTAATACAAATCATTGTTTTTAAGACACTATAAATGGCATATTTACATCGCAATGAGAATAAGCTAATGACAACAATGTACTCTAGGCTCTGACGGTAAAAAGTAATTAATGTTATTGATAACAATTAATTAGAAAAACGTTAATTTAAAAAAGTAGTCTTTAAATACACATTTCTAACTAGATGTAATATTATGCGGGCACACATTGCAATTGGTTGTACAACTAATAGCAACGTTATTTGACTTTCATACAACTGACGACCAACATTGTACTACAAAAAGAGTTTATAAGTGAAGTTGGACAATTTATTTATTCGATTTTGTTGTACGACTAATAGCAACGTGAAAGGGCTTCATAACTTTTATTTTAATATTGATAAATAATTCACAATACAAACAAATAATTAAGACTTGTTAACCCTGCACTGAACTTACAGTAATGCTATTGTATTCAGTATTGCCATATAACTGTGCAAATTTTCTACATAATGGCAACGCTTTTCCTAATTGGTTCAGTTGTCACAAATTAAGTTATTTATAAAAAAGTTACTGTTTAATTTGGTGCATTTGATGCTCAAATTAGATAAATAAAGTAAATATAAATAAAATTTTTCATTTCGGAGTGTGTGTAAAAAATAGCGTATAGTTTTGAACGATATTGAATCAATTGGTGTTTAAATAACAACAGGTAAGTCAAACGGAACTTCTAGACGCGCTTTTTGGAAAATGTTGCATTCGTTTGCAAATCAATGGACAACTTTCTTTACCATTAATTTATTTTTAGGACTACAATTATACGTACGTTGTTTAAGAAAACTATGAAAAAAGTCGCACGTATGCGTATATCACCAAATAATTTGAGCGAAAACATGTCTAACAATCAAAATTCCGGTATGCACACCCAACATTCAAATAGCGAACCGCCGGTACGTACAACTGGGCGCATTAAGAAGCCAAAAGCGGTCTTTGATCCTTCTGACAATTATTTGCCACGTTCTCAACGTACACAAAGCACTTCGGTCACACATCAATCACATCACAATTCAACTACTAGTTCAACATTTGAGCGTAGATCCAGTAGTACTAAATCTTCTTCAACCATATCCCCGGTAGGTTCAGCTGAAACCAAGGACGCCTGTGTAGTATGCAAGAAAAAGGAATCTAAAAGGCCGGTATTTGCAAACAAGAATCCATTGATTTCCTGCTCTGAGTGCCAGAGAAAGGTACATAAACTTTGTTTGAAGGTAGAGTTTGAAGATTTTGAGCGTTTGCAAAATCAGTACGTGTGTGATCAATGCAGCAACTGCAGAATTTGCAACACGCATTTCCATAACTGCGAAGACGACATAATAACCTGTTCGAAGTGTGCAAAATCGTTTCATATTCATTGTTTTCCCACGAAAATTATTAAAACGGAAGGCTTACAAAACTGGAAGTGCAACAAGTGTCAAATATACAATCAAATTACTAATGGTACTACATTGCCGGTCAAAAAAATACGAGAAATAATAGGTGGTGGCGAACCATCATCTACTACCAATCTTAATAAAGCCAATGAGAAAGTCTCATCTGCAATAGGCGATGCAAACAATGGTGTAACGTCCTCTACAGTTTCATCTGTACAAAAGAGATCCATAGGAGATGTCATTATCAGAAATGATCACATAAAAACTGAAGATAAAAACGATAAAAACGGCTCAGCAATAACGCCACCTCCAGAAAAACGTACAAAATCTTCGAATCAATCTTCTGATACCGTTAGTGTAGAATCGAGTTCATTGCAGACACCTGTAAAATCATGTTCAACAAATATTTGCTACAGCCCAAATGAAAATTTTGATGATATACCCGATGTCAAGGAGTGGTCCGTCGAGCAGGTTTATGAGTACTTCTTTAAGCATTTTCCCAAAGAAGCCCATGTTTTTAAGGACGAAGAAATCGATGGACGTTCTCTATTGCTACTTAAACGTAGTGATGTTGTTAAGAAACTCCCCATTAAGTTGGGACCATCTTTGCGTATCTATAGCTTAATTTTAAAGATACAGGCTCAACTAAATGATCCCACCTTGGGTTGGAATTGTGGTTTGTGAAAAGAACTCATCTACTGAGTAAATGAAATATTTTCACATTTTTCTGAGTCTTTAACCCAGTTTAACAATAATAATTTTGTTCTCTATCAATTTTACTTTATACTTTTATTTCCAAACCATGAATTTATTGGATAGCGCCTTAAGAACTTTGTCATAATATAATATTATGACTGTAAGTTTACATTATATTTTATTATTTAAGAATTCTTCTTAATGTATAGAAACATTTAATTTCTCCTTCTTCAAATATTGAAAATAAAAAATGTAGAAAAATAAACATTGAATTTTTTACTTGTCAAAATCGTTTATCCTAAACGAATTAAAAAAATTGCTAACTGCACTTGGGTTCCGGGGTCTACATCATTCGATCACTGAACGAACCTGCTCAAATAAAGAAAAGATTCAACATGTAATTGCAAGTAACAAAATAATTTAAAAATTGCTACCTGGACTTTATTTTGAGGTCAACATACTCGTAATTTGATGGAAGGACGACATATTGTTATGAATACTGAAAGTGATTTCATATCCATGAAACATTACTAACTGTGCATTGCTTTCGACGTTAATTGGGGTCTGTGAAAGTATTGACCTATTGTTCTCAATACAGAAAGAGATTCTGTACTCCTATTGGAATAAAAATTCGACTTGGGTGCCCTAATAGTCTAGTAGAGTAGTATGCTAAACTAATAGAGTGGGTGTCGTGGGTTCGATTGCCACCAGATACTCTGGTCTGTTACACATTATCGAGCATAAGGTATACGTTACTCAGTACGTAAATAATTAAATATGCTTTGTAATTCTACTGTAATTAATGAATAAAAATTTTACTTGAAAATCTTGGCTTTAAGGACCGCATAGTTGTACATATGTACATACTTAATCATCATTCATCATTAATTATTTCGAAAGTTAAGTGCTTCATGTTTATGACCGAGCCAATGGTCAAATGAAGCTCATACGTTAAATAATTTTTTGAGATTTATATCAAAAGTGTTTTAGCCGACATTGTGTACAATGGATTTATAATTTAATATTTAACTTTTAAAAAAGATTTTATAAAATTTATTTGTTTTAATGCTACAATAAAATGCAACACTGTATTGAGTTTTGGTCATTGTTTACATTCAACAGCGTTAACCCGTTTAATACAGCTGTCACAATTTTGTGTATTGGTATTTGTTTAACCCTTATCTGCAAGAAGTCAATAAAGGTACCACATTTGTTTAGAAGTTTTCTTAAAGAGATGAGTTTTACAATTGATGATTCCATATTGGCGAATATAAAAACGCAACAGGACAGCGATGATGATGAGACTAGTACAGCAGTAGTTGCTGGCGTAGCTGAACGTTTGGGCGGCGAAGAATTTATGGAAGTTATAGGTGGTTTTGGTGGTGGCAACATAAGCGATGCTAACGTCAGCTATGAAGACCGCATAGAGGATCCTTTGCAAGACGGAGATGATGATGAGAAAGAAATTGATGTTAAAGAATTTCCATGGCTGTGTATGGAGAATGATTTCCTAAAGCCGTATATGTATGTGGAAGAGGAATTGGAAGTTAAAACTGGTAAGAATAAAAGAGCCAAGCTGGAGTTGGAACTAAGAGGGGCCAATGGCCAAGTGTGGAGTAAAGTGCCCTTGGCACCACCCATAGCAGATGATTTGCCCGAGTTTTTGGCTGTAGGTAAAGGTCCAGCCAAGGTAGTAACCAATCCTTTAGAAGCCTGGCATTTGTTAATAGATGTTGCTATGCTTAATATAGTGGTAAAGAGTACCAACGAGGTTATCAAGGCTACAAAAAAGAAGGAGCCGCACCAGAAAAGACTAACCGATCTTACAGAATTGCGAGCCTGGTTAGGCTTAAACTATTTATGTGGTGTTCTACGCAACTCTGTACAGCCCGCACCAGTGGAAGAGCTATGGACCTTGGAGTTAGGTAATGCAATATTTCGTGCAACCATGTCTTATAAGCGCTATGAGTTCTTAAGTCAATGTATACGTTGTGCTGATCAAACACTTTCGAACTCCGGTTCATCCTTAGACGAAATAGCCAATTTTTGGGAAAAATTGGTCATAAACTGTAGATCCTATTATGCTCCTAGTGGTTTCTGTATGATAGACGAGCATATTTTGGATTTAAAGCAATTCGTAAACAATCCTTTTAATCATTGTCTGGGAACAGAACCCAGCTTGAATGGTTTAAGGATAATAACTATGTGCGATGCCAAAACAATGTACATATGCAATGCATTGGTGGCCAATGATACACAGCCACTTGATGAGGAAGTAAATCAATTGGTCAGTGATATTAAGGGAACCAGACGCTGTTTGTGTTTAAATGAACGCTTTACAAATATGTCATTAATGCAAAAACTAAAACAAAGCCAACTGCAAGTGATGGGCGCTCTACCAGCTACTGCTAGAGAGATACCAACTGAATTGTTAGCTTCTGTACAAACGCCTACTGTATGGTATGCTAAAAATGATTGCACTTTGGTTTCAGGTTTAGAGCCTACAGCCAGTCCTACTGGTTATTTGGTAACTAATGGTCTTTCCACTCGCATAAACTCTATAAAACTATATGAGAGCGTATACCTTACCAACCGTAAAGCTTATCAAAATATGAAAAACTTTGGTTCAAACCATGGGCAATGCAAAAATAGCCGTTGGCATATGGAATATTTCTGCTTTATGCTTGATGTGGCCACATTTAATGCATGGACTCTATACCGGCTGTCCGAAAATGGTGATGCTGGTATAGAGCAGCGAGATTTTCAACGCCAGTTGGGCTTGTATTTAACGCAACAACAGCTTAAACAAAGAATACATTATAATATTAAATTGCCTCTAGCGCTAAAAATACAAATTGCCGAAATTCTAGGTGAAAATGTTGACACCATACTTAGTGGAGCAACAAAAAAAGCCACCGACAATGCTAAAGTAGGCTCAATACCGAAGGAGAAGGCTTTAATACCCAGTGGCATTGTATTGCATTCTCGTGAAAATGATACTCGAAGACGATGTCGTGCATGCAGAAGTCGTAATGGTTCCAAAATCAGAACACGTTGCCAACAATGTATGCAGGCCTACTGCATGCGTCACTTGATAACACGTTGTCATACCTGTACTGGTTATGAAGTTGAACATTCCGCCCAAGAAGATGACCAACAACCAAAGGATGAGACAGAGTCTCATTCACAATTAGACGATGACGAACAACAAATGGAAGATGCTGATCTGTAGGGTTCCAATACTTATAAAAGTGCATGTATGATATAAGAATTGAATAAAAAATAATTCTCTTTATAATAAATTTAACTTAATAAATTAATAATTTTGCTTTATTTTTACATAGTTGCTCTAATGGATATTAACAACGCTAAAAAACGCATTACAAATCTGCTTAATAAACCGACAACTTAACAATTTACAACAAAATTGTGCTCGCATATATTAAAATGATTGTTATAAGTATTCATCATCCAGTAATAATAATAGTTACAGCGTTAGACTAGAATAGTACCGACCAAAACACATAAAAATTATTTCCCCTAAAAGAACTACCAACCATTGTACTCTTTGAAATTCATTTAAAAGTAAGTTCCGGTGCCTACGCTTAAAATTTGTATTGAAATTCTGTTTGCGTTTTTTGAGCAGGTTTACGAACAACATTAGCCGTATCCTTATCATCATTTTGATTGAGGAACAAACTGAGGAACTGTTCATTTTGTATTTCATTTAAGGGCATTTCCAACTCACTGCATGATTTGATAATTTCAGCACAGGCTCGTAAGTCTTTGCGATTGTCTGCAAACAAAAAAAAAATAATTGATTTCAATTCTCTTTGATTTCAATAAAAAAAAGTAAAATGATAATTACACTGATAGTTAAATAATAAACCGAGACAATTAGAACAGGCATCACGTTGATTGTATTGTAAAAATACTTCGATCAACCGGTGTACGGCATCCACATTATTGCGCGTTAAGAAAGAGGCACACAAAGAGCTGGATCTGAAGTTTGGAAAGGGAAAAGAATTGTTTTATAAAAATGCTGAAGATTGAATATGACAAAATAAGTCTATTTGGTATGTATTATCTTTTTTTTTAATAAAAGATAGTTTGATAATGAAACCAGTCTGTACAATTTTTTTAATTGCTTCAGTTATTTCCTTGTAGAAACGTATTTCAATAAAAGCTTCATACCTTTTTGCCACCAATTGCTGCAATTCATTGTAATGTTCAAATAGATCTGCCGCCGATTTCTGGTCACAAAACCAATCGCTAATGAAACATTGTTTCCACACACAGGCCACAACGAAAATATCCTTGTGAGTATTATATATGGAACGCGCCACTTCCATGAGTGAAACTAATACCGCTTCACTTTTCTGTGCTAATGTCTCCTCCGCTATGGTGCGAAAAGCAGCTCTCATCATTCGCTTGCCATCGTCAGTGGCTGCACTACTCTCATAGCCTCTATGCAATGTCATTAAAGCAATATCGGCGCCACCACTACGCCATAAAGCCATGGCTTTAAATGGTGCCAGATCAGCATACATTTTCGATAATGGATGACTTTGCTTTTTGCATATCTCTGCAAACGACTCAATTTGTTGGATACGCGATAAACTGGACAAATACTTGAGGCAAGCTATTAAAACCTCATGGGAGGGCAATTGTTGCCATCGTATACACTGTCGTATTAGATATAAAAAGTCTATTTTGTTTTTAATTTCCAAAGTGGACATGAGCAAATTGTCAAGTTGTGCCTGGGATAGAGAACGTATATCTAGCCCCAATTCCGGCGAACGTAAAGCGTGGATATCATTTATGACCGCTTTGGACATGAGGCCTATGCTTTGGGTGAAAGTGGTGCTGCTTGTAGCAGGAGCTGGTTTAGAGGTTTGATTAGCTGTTAAGGACTTGGATTCAGTTTTTTTCATTAACTGATCACGCATCTCTCCCCATTTTTTACTCTTACGCTCCACCAATTCATTGGTAAAACAGTCAATGGCATCAATTTGAGTGGATTTCCTCTGAACACTATTTGCTGTCCGGCCAGTCTGCAAAGCTGGCCATAAAAAAGCTACACAATTCTGAAAACGTTGCAATGCTTTGGGTGATCCAGGCGCGGATACAGCAGCCGTAGTTGCACCGCTACTCGTTAAGCGTGTAAGCATTGCCATTTTCTGTATGTCTTTTTAATGGATTGAAGAAATAAACAACACACACACGCTCACTGCACTCACAGTTTATTGCCTTAACAGTGCATTTTTCTATTGGGAAACTGAATTTTCACTAAGTCTGGACGAAACAAAAGGAAAAATTATCTACTCCTTATCGAATATGTGGTAATCACCACTGCAATCGATTGACAATTTGTAAAATGTCAAAAATAGAAGATGAAAAATAAAACAAAGAACCAAAACAAATCGACAAATAATCAAAACAAACCAAGAGGGAAAGAGATGTGTATATAAGACTTAAAACGAAAAGCTTTTAAAGGGTTGCCAACATCAAAAGCTATTTAAAATATAATTCACATAATTTTAACAGAAAATATTGCTTTCCAAATTGTACCGATGGCAATGCTTCCTTTTTTAATGCGGGCCTATTTCAATTGTATTTTAAGCATTAATAAAATGCAGATGTTTGTAAATCGCTTAACATAGTGATAGTTTTCCTACTTTTGTGATTGAAGATATATGTTTTTGATAAATATTATTACAGGATTATTATTAATCATACATACTTTTAAGTATGCATACTTTTTATTGTCATTCGATACAAATTTTCTTCTGCTTGTCCTGTTTGATTAGCTTGTATGGGTGCGGCACCGCAGTGTCCGTAGTGGCACGTCTTTACCCAAACACCCATTGGTCCTTTCCGACCCATCACAAAAGAAGAAAAAGATTGAGAAAATAAGAAAAGATAAAAAAAGGAGAAATGGGAACAAAATGAAGAAAATAATAGAATAAAAGAAAAGTGAAGTATTCACTAATTATTATGCCTCAGAGCGACATAATGTCCTATAGATAAACATTCTTCTAAGGATATCTAAGTATTATATAGCCAGACCACCCAGCTTATGATTTCTATTAGGCTTTCAGTCCCCCTGATCTATCAGTTTCTCAAAAAATTGTACCCACGTACATACGGACAAGAGCAGTGACATGAAACATGATCTACTGTTTCTTCTGCCTCTTCACATAGTCAAGATGTAACCAGAGATGTCTCTATTCCATTTGCTGATCCTACGTCCAAAGAGGTCGTAGTAATCCCATAATAGGTACCATCTTCAGATTAGAACTGTTTTTGTACCTCTAGAATTATGCTTTGACCATAAAATTCTTGCAATCCTACAGTCCGATTTACATTTCTATGCACGATTGATGAATAAATTCAATTTATTCTCAATAACTCCAAAGGAGAAGCCAGCCGCCTATTGGTGGTTTCAGCTACCTCTTTTCTGTCGTTATTGCTAATGTTTCTATTCAAGTTTACTCTGTATACAGATACTGCTGTCTCCGTAATAGCCAGTGTGATAGGGTTCAACGTTACCTTTATAGTGAGAGTGACTAGTCTTGAAAATCTATTCAGAATGGAGAGATATATCTTCTTATTCTCTATTAAATGAATACTTTAAATATCTGAGTGTGCCTAAGAACCACATTATACATTCAATGTAGGTAATAGATTTGACATAAGGCAGACCAATTTCCTAGCATGTCTCCCTCCTTAGTTTATTCCTTATATGCAGCACTCTCTTTTATATCCTGAAAAGACATCTATCCCTGCTGTTCCTTTTGTGAAAACTTGTAAATTCATTGGTCTTTTCAGTACTTTCAATAAAAATGGAAACAGTATGCATGCGTTGCGGTTGTGTGATAAATCTTTAATCCTTTGAAGTGAAGACCACTCTGCCTGACAGTAGCAATGAAATATCGTTTTTAATTGGTGAGAGGCCTATTTCCGAAATAATCGTAAGATTTTCTTATGAACGTTATAAATGTCGATCAAAACAAGGCCTATATGATGAGCATTTTTTTGTTTTTCTGCTGTTAAATCTTTATGTAAGTGCATCAAAAAGAAAAAAGAAAACTTTTAACAAAAAAAAATATTTATTCACATGCACTTATTTGTTGTCATCATTTATTTTTTTAATATTCTAATTTTGCACCGAGTCATGGTAATTTTTCAATTTCAAAATGTTGACATGCCAAGTAATGCGCTTTAATAAACGAAATGCTTTTTCGTAACGCTTTGCTACGCTTCACGTAACCAACTAAGGGGGGGCTAATGGACAGACAAAACATAGAGACACCGAACGCACAGAACACAGAAGTCAATGAGCTGTCACCGCGTAATAAGTTGAGTGTAAAACATGTTAAAACTAGTACATACACATGTTGCTCTCTACACATATGTATGCTTTTATTAAAATCTTAAAATGCACGTAAAATATTAAAAAAAAATTAAAAATTATTCAGAAACCAAATTGAAATCGTAAACGTAAAACGCGTATACGATGAGACATTCTCATTAGAGTGTTATTTTAATATGAAAAGAAACGATGGAATATATTCAATTTATATACAGTATTACTAATTGAATAAAATAATAGACTGTAAATAGGCCAACAATTTAAAAAATAATCAACATTTTATTTCAGAAATACTTTTTTTCCACTTTAAATGGGCCTACACCAACAAAACAAAAAAAAAAATCCTCAGTCAGGATTACGACCTAGCTTCTTACGCCACTTATGTTGTGTTTGTTAATTTCATACATGAGTGGTGGGACTTACAGTTTAAAGTCGACTCCGAACGACAGATTTTTGAGAAACTTTTCATAGAAATTTTTTTTACTCTCAGAGTTTTTGCCAGAAATCTGCTGAGAGAAAGTCGCCGAAGGAATACTTTTTGTATTTTGTTTTGATGTCTGGCTTGGGGCTCGAACCCTGGCTTTACGTCTAAGAAGCCAACACACTACCTACTAGACTACGGCGACTTCCATTGATTGCTTCCTTTAATACAGCTGCTGGTCAATTGTGCAATTCTTGAAACTCTTCTAGTTGTACTCATTTGCGTGGCATAATACAATAAATAGGATGCTCAGCATCAGCTTTCCATGATCTTTACCATTTTTTATGTTATTTGCACAAAAATTTATGAAGCCGCACCACTGTACAGCGTAGTATTTATTTATATGCTGATACAGATGGTGAATACATTGCTGTAAATCGAAAGCGACGTTTGCTTAAATACTATTTACATTACCTACATATCATCGGTCTAAATTGGAATAAAATCGTTGTATATAGACCGGCGACTTGAAGTTTATTCTGAGGCTCCTCAAGCTTATTTATCCTAACAGATTTGTTTTTTTTTTTGGAACACCGAAACAAGATTACTCTTCATGCATTACTGCATTCATTCTTTAGTCGGTTCTGTCTCTGACTGAAATGAAAAATGCTTATCTTAAAAAGCAAAGTTTTGTCTATGTTGTGAATGAAATGGATGCAAAATCTGCAAAATCATTAATAATACGTTGTTAAAGCAGAAATTTTTTTAAATTTTATTTGCATTCCTTTAAATTCTTTTGATAACATGGTTGGTTGGATTATTCAAATTGCAGTTAATTTTTTTAAACTCTGTCTAAAACCTCGTTATCCTTAAATACAAATTGCTGCTCTCAATCATTTCTTTTTTAGTTGTTGTTGTTGTTATGGAAACTTTTATTAAAATTCCTTTGCATAGGAATATATTCCACTAAGCATTTGCTTTGGTATTTTTTTTTTGCCTCTCCACACAAGCTGCCACTGTTACCGCTGTTTGATGTGCAATGCGATGTTTAGTGCGTTTCCCTTTGTTAGGATAGGAGCAGCAGGTGTAGGGAAAGGCAGCAGTAACAGGAGAATAAAACAAAAGAAATATTTTTTTGTTGCCATTTTATAACAAGCGGTTGTTAATGCTGCCATCTTTGTTGTGGTTATATTGTTATTGTTGTTGTAATGCTATACATATATACATACATATGCACGTATGATGGACGTACGTAGAGCTGGATAAAAATATGCATGTAACGGTTTGCGGACTGACCAACTATCACCATCACCATGAGCCTCAGCCTCATCCTCAGCCTTAACATCATCATCAGCAGCATATCATCAGTATCAACATGAACGATGATGTTGTCGTCATATTAAACAGAAGAATACCAAAAAAAAAAGAAAAAAGAATTCCGTAACACTTTCTGGCTCTGGTTATGATAAAAATTTTCCACTTTAGTTTAGTTTTTCTAAGAGAGAAGAATCTAACAAAAGGCGGGGAGAGAGAGAGAAAAAAAAACGAAAAAAATGACATGAAATAAAATATAAAGAGTGAAATGTCAGATTCTATGCAATGTTTATAATAAAATAGATGTTGTTGTTGTTGTTGTAATTTTTGTTCTTTTCATATAATAACTATTAGAATGTTGTTGTAGTTGCTGTTGAATAAATGCATTCCTTAACAAGTCGTTTGTTTTACCTGCATCAGGAAATTTGCATACCACAAGTCTGCTTATTATCTTATTATATTCAGTATAACAGAATGAAATGAAATGTACTGTTGGCATACATTATTACCCTACACCATCTTTCATAACGGAAAAATATTTTTAATATACAAAGCTAAACTCTATTTGAAATCTCTGCAGGAGCGTGGGTAGGGAAATCTGATATAATTTATATTTTTTAAACATGTTTTTAAAGTTCGTATAATATTGACTTCAAAGTAGTTTGCCAGGCCGTTTGTACTTCCATCCTTTGAACTGTTTCATTCTTAAATTAATCATCATTCTTAGCACGATTAAGGCGATATAAAGACTAAAAAAACTTATAAAAAGTGCTTAATACACTCAAAAAATATGAAAACTATTTGGAAATTAGAAAACTTTGTTTCACATTTAGGGATACATCTTTCAAATTTGGAAACAAAAAATTAAAAAAAAAAATAATTTTTGTCAGATAAATATTAGACTATTGTAGACAATAAAGTTTTGGTATTTAATTATTATTAAACAGGGGCCTATTTAGCCCAAATATGCCTGTTTTTTAATGTAATCTCCAAGGTTTAATTTATGACTTCGTAATCTGTATTCTGAACGGGATTAATTCATTAGAATCAAGAGAGTTCGCTTTAGAAAGGTAAGACTTCTTTGTAACTCAATAATGTTACGTCGCGTAAAGCTTACATATCGTTAATGAATTGCAATAAAATCATGCTAGTGCTGAAGCGTAGCATAACTTAGGACAAGTCTAGACAAGAGCTAGTGCATACCGCAAGAAAAACTAGAATTTACGTTGTTTGTTGGCTTTCTTGTGTGTGCCATGAACACCGGCCATTAATTGGACCGCCTAAGAAAGTCATTCACACGGAATGAAAATGCTTTACCCAACAGGAAAGGAAGCGTGTACCCGTATAAATTGATACTAATTTTACTGAAGCTTAGTTAGCTTGGTATGGAGGTTTAATCTTGTGTTTGTAAAATTTTTATTTGAAACAAGACTGATTAATAAGTCCTTAGAATATCTATTCGTGTGGCTATGTTTCTCGTCAATTTTTTTTTTTTTTTTTTTTTTTTTTTTCATTTATTTTTTTTTTTTATTGAATCTTCATTAATAATGAACTAACAATAATTATTCAAATCTTAAAACTACAAAGAAAATCTTAAAACTAAATGAAAATCTTAAAACCAAAACAAAAATTATATATTTATTTAGCCATTGCCAAATAAAATAAAGTATTCAAAAATAATAATTCAATAATAATAATAATAATAAATAAAATATTCAAAAATAAAATTCAATAATAATAATAATAAATAAAAAAATTCAAAAAGAAAGTATCATGTCCCTCATCTTCGGCCGAGCGCAAGAGTATCCTTTCTCTTCAAACGAATATGGCCAGCGTGACGTAAAATACCACGGACTAACGGGTTTATGTGGCCATCTAGGTTATCTAAATACTTTTCAGCACATCTTGTAATTTCCATTTTAACCAGCGGGACGTCCAGATCTTTGTGAATATTTGAGTTTTTGATATACCAAGGGGCGGCAGTGATCATTCGTAAAATTTTATTTTGGCGCCTCTGAATTTTCTGCACGTTTGAAGCTGAGGCAGTACCCCATAGCTGTACTCCATAACACCAAATGGGTTTTAATATTGATTTGTATATAAGGAGTTTACAATCTAATTTAAGTGATGAATTTCGACCAATTAACCAATTTATTTGAGCAGTTTTCATATTTATTTGTGCCAGTTTTGACTCAATATGCAATTTCCACGTTAAACGACGATCAAGGTGCATACCCAAGTACTTTACATGAGTGCTTTGTGGTATTGTCTGATTATTAATGCATATAGCAGGGCAGGTCTCTCTTCGCAATGTAAAGGTTACGTGGGAGCATTTTTGTTCGTTAACCTTTATCCTCCATTTCTTCAACCATTCTTCCAGTAGGGATACTTGTTCCTGTAAGAACTGCGATGCAATCTGTGGGTTCATATGAACGCTTAAAAATGCAGTGTCGTCAGCAAATGTGGAAGTATGTATGTTTTCACTTATCGGCATGTCAGCTGTAAATATCAGGTATAAAACAGGACCTAGTATGCTACCCTGAGGAACACCGGAGTTAATTTTTTGAGGGGAACTTAAAAAATTACCTTGTTTAATTACAAATTTTCTATCACTTAAATAGCTCTTCAATATTTCATATATATTTTCAGGGAATATTTGCTTCAATTTGAGTACAAGACCTTCATGCCACACCTTATCGAAAGCTTGAGAGACATCAATGAAGAGTGCAGAACAATACTTTTTTTCCTCGAATGCATTTCTTATTACATTAACGAGTCTATGGGTTTGCTGAATGGTACTATGTTTTCTCCTAAACCCAAATTGGTGATTAGGGATACAACCGCATTCATTCAACAAAGGTGCTAGCTTACATATCAGTACCTTCTCAAATAATTTAGATAGGTTAGGCAAGAGACTTATCGGTCTATATGCATCAACCTTGGTATGATCCTTACCTGGCTTCGGTATCATGGTAATGAGTGAAATTTTCCATTGTGTAGGGTAATATCTTAGTCGAATAACAGCATTCATAATGAATAAAATAACTTTTACTGCTATGCTAGGTAAATTCAATAGCATTTTGTTGGTTATTTTGTCAATCCCTGGGGCTTTCCTCGGGTTAAGATTTTTAATGGCATTCACAATATCATGAAGCTTAAACCTAATGGGTCTGGGAGCCTTCGCAACAACAATTGGTAAATTAATTATTTCGGTAGACTTGTTAGGGGTGAAAACAGTTTTCAGGTGATTCACAAATAGCCTACCTTTTTCTGCATCACTTCTTGCCCAGTTACCATTTGAGTCCCGTAAAGGTGGTTTATTAATAATTGGCCTTTTCAGATTCCTGGTTGCACGCCATAATGAATAATTTGTTTGTGGAGTCGCGTCTAGATTTTCCAAATAATTTTTAAAGGATAGAAGCCTTTGTGATTCAAGTACCTTTTGAAGTCGTTTTGTGCACTCATTTAGTTTTCTTTTAAGTTGAGGTGATCTCTGTAGTTGCCACTCTCTACGGAGTCTTCGTTTTTCTAGCACAAGATTTTCGATATCAGCGGAATAAATTCTGTTGTACCTAATTCGTTTTGGGACCTTAACAGCGCTTTGGGTGGCTAACGTAAGGGTTTTTTCAAAATCATATACTGCCTGGTTCAAATCGTCGATAGTCCTTAGAGGAATATTTTCTGAACAGTGAGAGCTTATGTATTTCTTATATTTTAGCCAATTCACTGTAGTCTCTTTTTCCATTAAGTAGCCAGACGGGGACACGTGATTATTCCATAGTGTTATGATTGTAGGCGTATGATCCGAAGACAGATCCAGTGAGGCTTCTACCTCATATACTTCCCTAGAGATGTTCTTAACTACTGCGAAGTCGATTAAATCTGGAATTTTTTGTCTATCCGTTGGCCAATAGGTAGGCTGCCCTGAAGAAATAACATCCAGTTTCAATTTAGAAATTGTGTCGAACAGTTTTCGGCCTTTTGGAGAAGTAAGTCGAGAGCCCCAATAGGAGTGCTTTGCATTATAATCACCGGCTGCAATAAAACGAGGGCCTAGTGATCGAAAGAAATGTTCATATTGACTCTCAGTGATCGAGTATCTAGGTGGACAATATAATGACGTGATAACAAGGTTTTGCTGGAAATCTTCAAGACAAATACTAGCAGCCTGAAGGTATTCTTCACAAAAATCACTCATTTGGTAATGTTTTATTCGAGCCCTTATTAAGACTGCGGAGCCTCCACATGACCTATCACGGGGATCCTTTCGTCAATTTTTTAATTTGTTTTTTATTTTTACATTTTTTACTAACAATTACTATCGAGTGTTACCAATAAGAGTCGAGAATTTTTCAACTTTTATCATAATCGTTATTATTCTTGTTATGGCTTTAACATAAAATCAAAAGAGTAATCGAAAGAAAACAAGAAGAGTAACAAATCCACTTAGATTGTCCTGGTCATACACGCATACACCGGCATGAATATTAGAAGTAACACAGGCTTTTTTTTCTTGTGATCATGAGCCAGTGACATCATTAGCGTTGAGTACGTAAATCTTTAGATTGGTTTGCTGGTTGGTTAGTTGGCTGGCTGGTTGGCTGGTTGTCGTTATCATAAATTTATTGTCATGTTATGCTGCTTGTTAATGTCTTGTTATTGCAACAAAATCCAATAACAACACCAACAACAACTGCATACTACAACGAGACAAGTCTTGTATTAAATCTCTTTTAAGCAACGTGCAACAATATTTTCATTATTCTGTATGCAACACGCCACTTAACGTGGTCCACGTTCAACTTTCTCAACTCTCTTAACTTAAAAAAAAAATGATTCTTTCGGTAAATTTTGTATGCGGTTAAGGTAGGTATTTACCGTTAAGCTTTAGTATTTGTTCGATTTTTCTTTTGTGTTGTTGTAACTGTAGTTGACAGACATATGGCGATTACTGTTGCTACTTACTAACAATATTTACTGTTATTGTTGTTGTTATTATTGCATCGATACTTTAACAGTGTGCTTCATTTATCATGGCTCTCCTCTTTGGTCGTTCCTTATAAATTTTTTTTATTTTTTTCTTCTCAGTTTTAATGGTAATTTTTCTGGATTTACTGGAGTTGAGTTTAATGAAATCCATTTATAATTTTCACTCTAAACACAGTGGTTTTAGTTGTCTCTGCTTTTATTTTATTTTTGCATTCTCCTTTGTTGTTGTATTTTGATGAGGTGCCAGATAAATGGATATTACGAGTATAAAATTGTGTGGTTGCGACATTTTTTCAGTGACTTTTTTCATTTTGAAAATTATTTCGAAAGTTGTAGGAAGGAAGTATTGTGTATTTTCATTAATTAAAAATGCATTTAACCTTTAAGGTCATGTTTTGTGCGTAGCTAGAATTGTTGGCGAAATCTAGCACAGACCCTATAAAAATCATCATGGATTATTGTGCGTCTCACATTTAAAAGGTCACTTCTATTTTCTAAATACATATCTCTTAAAATATAACTCTATTACATACATACATACATAATTGGCCATCACAACCCTTCAGTCAGGATTACGGCCTAGCTTCTCACACCACTCATGTTGTGTGCGTTAATTTTATACGTGAGTGGCGGGACCTACAGTTTAACGTCGACTCCGAACGACAGAATTTTGAGAAACTTTTTCATGGCAGTTTATTTTACTCTCAGAGTTTTTGCCAGAAATCTGCTGAGAGGAAGTCGCCGAAGAAATATTTTTTTTTTTCATATTTCATTTTTGATGTCTGACCTGGGATACGAACCCGGGCTTTACGAATAGTAAGCCAACACACTACCTACTACACCACGGCGACTTCATAACTAATATAACTCTATTATCACAAGCAATGGCAAGAGAGAAGATATGTATATTATCGTAAAGTAAAGTCTCACTCAAGTTTGAACTGTTATTCTCAATTAGAAATCGATTGGACGTAAGACGGTGGGCGTAACGTGTTTAGAGACATACTTGACAACTGTATAGTACTTTTAATAATTATCACTCTGTAATAATGGAGTGGGTTTGCTCAGATTGGAGGGTCTCGCTAACGGATAGTAGGCTCTCACTAACCGATCGATGTTAGATGCGCGAAATCTAGGCGAGGGGATCATTTATCAATATTTGTTGGTTAAGTAGATTAAACTGGCACCATCTCAGTCTAGTTATGTAGAAGATCCATTTAAATTAGTCATCTTGTGCATATAGTAACAATTTGTAGTTATCTACAGTGCTCGCAAATAAATCGCAATTAGGAACGGAGTCCAAATTTTTAGTTGAGGGCGAGCGAACAGTTGATTTAAAAGATTTTTATTATATCCATGTTCTAAGACCAACCAGTACGTGATTTTAGCATTCTATTTCGTGTGAGCGAATATCATCACGATTTTTTAAAAAAGAATAATGATTTAAATGACTATGTGCCCAATTAAAATAAATTTTTTAATTTTTTTAAAAATTATTGTTTGCTGGGTTAATTTATATCCATTGAGTGAGAGCTGTATAGTTAAGCGGACACACACACACTGGTATTTACAACATAACATGTGGTCAATTTTCGTTTGTAAACAAATAGGGAAACTATGTGAGAGACACAAAACTGATGAGAGTATAAGTGCATATGTACATATGTGTGTAAGCTATAGTGAGTTATTGTATGACAGCTTTTCATAACAGAAAAGTAAATTTTTATAAATAACTACAGGTGCATGCAACATAGACAGCCACATATACAAATGCATAAACATATAGTACAAATACATATACAAACGCATGTATCAACTATTTTTTATAAAATAACACACAAACACTTTTCACGCCCGTCTGCTTTACTTTGCTGTCTGTCTCTCTCTCTCTCTCTCTGTGTGGGTGTGTGTGTTTTGTTGTTATTGTTACTTTTGAGTTTGTTTTTTGTTTACAAGAGAGGAAGAGAGACTCATTTAAAATATTCTGTAGGTTTTTTCTTTTCGTTTTTTAAGCAAACGCTTTAGTTGTTGTGTGCGTAGTCTTTTTTCTCTTCTGTTATTTTAGTTGCGTTGTACTTATGTTGTGTGCCATTGTTGTTTGCAATTTTTATTTACTTAACTTTGTTGCTGTTGTCGCTACTGTTACTGTTGTCGACTCTTGATGTTCATATACAACTACTCTTGGGATACAGGGTCAAATGCGTCGAATATCAACATTTAACTCTTTTTTTTACTTTTTTTTTAATATTTTTGAAGAATATTTGTCAAAAGGCAAATGAGAATTCATGGAGACACAGGCATGCCAACTACCTAAAAGGTAGTTGTAGCTGTGATCAACTAAGTAGAATTATTAAATAATGAAGAGTAAGAATTTGTAAAATGTATTCGTAAATTACATGCCGATAAATTACAATTTTTAATAAAATATTATATTCGCGGTAAAAGATACAATTTCATACCTATGAGACGTATGAGTAATATTTAGGGAATGAATTAAAAAAATATTCAGTATACGCACAGAGTACAAGGAGGAGTAAATATTTTAATTTATCTAACGATTGTCTTTGTAGTCGCTGCAGTCTAGTAGGTAGTGCGTCGGCTTATTAGACGTAAGGCCACGGTTCAAATGCCAGGTCAGACATCAAAACGAAAATATGAAAAAAAAAATATTTCTTCGGCGACTGCCTCTCAGCAAAATTTCTGACAAAAACTCTGAGAGTAAATAAAATTGCCATGAAGAGTTTGTCAAAAATCTGTTGTTCGTAGTCGACTTTAAACTGTAGGTCCCGCCACTCATGTATAAAATTAACGCACTTAACGTAAGTGGTGTGAGAAGCTAGGTCGTAATCTTGACTGAAGGGTTGTAATGACCAATTATGTTATGTATGTAACGATTGCCTTTAGTAATCTTTGTATATCTTACTTTATAGAGGTGTGATTTTATTTTAAGCAAAATTCTTTAGAAGCTGTACTGACAAGGAAAAAGTGGAAAGCATAGAAAAACTTTTCTATCATTGTTCGGCGATTGAAAATCTGAGGATTCTTGGGTACTTAAACTAAATTGACAGAACGTGTCTAGCCAAAACGGATTCGATTATAATTCACAGGTTAATAAAACTAATAAATTACAGTTGAATGACATTATATTGGACAACGGCAATCAAGTAAGCTGTGGTTTTTGAGGTGGTTGCCAATTCAATCTAACCTGAGTAGCAACCATAGCAAAAGTTTATACTCTTCGATGTCCATTTCGAAACACTAACTTACCCCATTGATTCATTAGAGCAACTTTGTTCTGCAACTTATGCTCCATTTGCTTATTGCGATTGCAGTGGATAGTCTGCTGTTGATATATTCCATAATAACATGATTAGGTACCCTGGTAGTCTAGCTGGTAGTGTGCTAGACTACTAGCGTGAGGGTCAAGGGTTCGATTTCCAAGTTTGAAGTTATTTTTCTCGTAAATAATTAAATATTATTTGTAATTGTATTCTAATTAACTTGCTTACTTTTATGATTCAAATTCCAATCAATTTAAAAATCTTTCTATATTTTAAATTCTCAACTTTTTATGAATTCTTAAAGATGTTAATAAAAGTTTCCTCAAATCATAAAAATTTCATTGAAGAACATTTCACATTTCATATGAAATTTATTTCAAATTTGTCTTTATCTGCTTTCAAAGCCCAATAACAATAAACTAAAATGTTATAGACAAAGAAAGAGCCTGATGTGGGCTTGATGTTATAAAATGTACATTTTTATACTTATTCGGAAACATTTTCAAATATTTTCCATGCAATCGTTGAAGCATATTTCGCTTAAGTGTACACAATGTCTCGTATGTGATGTTGCTGATGATTTTGTTCGCCTTTATCTCGTTGTAAGGAACAGGCTGCAATGATAGTGAAATGAAAATCAATTTGATATTTTACGCACAATGAAGAGACTGAAGGAAAGTAATAATAAAAACAAAAAACAAAAAAAGAAACAGGAACAGGAACAAAACGGCCAAAAGGGTTAAAAGCGTAAATTTTACATTTTATTGCATCTGGCTAAGATGAGAAATGAAAAACAGAAAAAAAAAACAAAAAAAAAAGGAGAAGGAGAAATAATAAAACTTCCATTGCATTGTGAATAATAAAAAAAAACGTGGAGGGAAATGAAATAAAAATATGAATGAGTTTTACAACAATAACAACTGCGAGTCCAAATGGTACCTTATGGATAAGTCTGTGTCTTGTTCGCTGTTTATCTGTGTATTCAGCATTCAATTTCAATTTTCGAAACACGAACAAGAGGTTAAAGAGCACATATACACTCAAGAAAAAGTTGTTGGTATTTTATGGAAACAAATTTTAAAATTGAAGGCCTATTTAGTTTACTTATATTAGAGTAAAGCTGTCTTGGACTTGGACTTGGATCATCACACACCATCTCTAGTACTACTCTACTTCAACGGATTTTTTTTTTATTTCAAATTGAAGAAGTAAACCTTTTTTTTTTGATAAATAATGCTGCTGTTGCCACAAAATTCGAAGCAAAGGAAAAGAAAGAAAAACCCTTTGTAAGACATCAAATACACAAACCACAAATGAAATTCTATGCACAATAACTTCCTAATATTGTTTGATTACATAAAACAGAATCCTTTTTAAAAAGTTATGAGGATTTTGCGATTACGAATAGTTTTCTTTGAGTGTTTATAATTCAACGCTATATTTCGTGAATTGAGTATTTTGTTTGTTCAAAGTGCAAATTGTTTTTCAGCTGAAATTCCATCTAAAAACGTATGCGGAATACATTCCTTTTTTTGTTTTTTTTTGGTTGGTGGTTAAAAATTGAAAGCATACAGAAGACAGGCCATATAAACTGCTACATACCGACAAACAGACTGTCATAATATGACAAGAGCAGTTTGAAATTCCCCTCTTTTGCGTGCTTCAGCTTGTCTCTTGCAAGTTGTGTGGTGTGTTATTACATGCAACTACTTGTGTTATTATTGGTAGCAAGAGTAGTAGTAATGGTGTTGCTGGTGGATTCACATATATGTAAGTTTGTACACACAAACATATATATATACATACATATGTAGATACGTTTAGTATAACTATTGATATTGCGTGACAATTTAGTAAAAGCACGCACAAGAGGATGAGTTTGTAACAAACCAAACACTAAACGCGTATATCCGTTGTAAGCACACATACAAACGGCTGTAATATTCTCCTTATATGCATGTGTGTACATGCATTTATTTTTCAACAGTTATTCAGCATAAATATGCGTTAAATTAAAATTTATTGAAAAAAAATTTCCCTTTACTGTGACAAGATTTCTTGGCATTTTCTGTTTTATTTTCCTATTCAATATGCATTTTAAAACATCAAGAAAAATATGTTCACTTCAGTTCAGTTTAGTTCAGTTTTCTTTTCATATTTTATCTGTCGAAGTAGTTTTTTGTATTGTAACTGAAATATGTATGTATGCAATACTATGTATTAACATTTATCGTTTATTATTATAGTTGTTGTTGCAGCAATTGCTGTTAAACTGCCATTGATGCAGTTAAAATTGCAGAGATTTTCTTTTGAAATATTTTGAATAGCAAAGAAGTGTAAATATTTTGCATTTTGCCGAGAAAGGGATTTTTTTCCCCAAGAAAATGAATGTCATGGTAAAAAATATTTTCAATAAATTGTAGAGATTTTAGTAAAAAGAAAAAAATTATATGTATGTATGTCCCTTAAAATACAATAAAATATTTGAAGTCTCATATATGACTTAAGTTCTTTCATATATTTGATAAGGTATATAAAATGTCAGTTTAATCGGATAACTCGATCCATCGATGTAATTCGCCTAGGAAATTTTAATTCGGTAGTACGAACTGTTCATCTAAATAGAGTCTTGGACAAAATAACTCAATCATAGGTTAGGTTGAATATTTTTGGCCAAAAATCGATTTTTTCAAAATTAGAAAATTAGTTCAGCTATCCGACTGCCACGGTTGGAAAGGGGTCCCTCTGGACTATCATTGCATATTGTCTGTATGGTGTACTATTTCTTATATCTTCCCAAATGGCCACTGATTTTCTAGAGAATTTTCATATATTTTTGGCCAAAAATTGATTTTTTCTAAATTGAAAATCTCAACTCTCAATATTAGTTCAAATATCCCACTACCACGGTTGGAAAGGGGACCCTCTGATCTTCTAGAGAATTTTTAAGCATAACATTGATATTTTGAAAGCCAATTTTCTCAATACCATATCACTTTATATGGCACTCTTTTGCTGATTATATTAAGCGGCCTTTGAACCTTCCTTTGAGTATAATATGGTACGCATAGACCTAGTATTTGATCTAAAATTGGCTTTTAAACAAATAGGTTTGTTCAGATGGATACTGGTAAATAGCTAACAGTGCTCTGTTAAGGGCAAATTTTGTTCTGTTAAGAGCAAATTTAGCTCTGTTAATACCAAATGTGGCGCTGCTAAAATTTATGGATTGCGTTTTTCAAATTCAAATTTAAATTCGCGCACATTGAAGTAAAGTGATTGAGAAATATCCAATATCCAAATCTTGTTTTATATCAAAATCCCAGTATATTTTTGCACATGCTTTTCATTGCAGTGTTTCTTCTGCAGAGTTTGGAACATTTTTTTGTTAATTAATCAAAAAAAGTCTTGTTCTTAATATTATAAAAAACAATTATCAACCCAAGAAATTTGGTTTTTTTTCCTTTGAGAGTCTATAAAAGTTCATCAGCCGATTATTAGAAGAACAATTTTTTTTTATAAGTAATTGAGAATTAATTTATTTTTATTTTTACTTTTTTGAACAATTTAAATGTCAATTTAAATAAAAATGTAATCAATTTACTTAAACGAAATAAAGACACCAAACAATTGCTTTTAATTTGAAAAAAAAAAAAACAACAACTTGGGGAATAAATTGAACAATTAAAACCGTAATCAAAATCAAACAAATACCAGCTGAATTTATTTGATTTTATCTGTTACTGTCCAAAAAAAACTGAAATAAAAGAATTCTAAGCGAATTATATATACCCTGCAGAACTAAGTCAGGTTTTATTTTTAATGATATAAGAGGTAGGAACCCTTAACAGGTATCTACTAAATACAGGGAAAAGCAATATTACTTTGCCAGATGATCTGACAAGAATTGTTCTGCAAGTCTGACCTTAACAGCTATTTCTGTTATTCCTAATATGGAATAAACACACTCACAAGACACTCCTAACGAGGACTTTTAAAACTTCCGTTAACCTTTATAAGAGATAAATAAGTTATAGCCTGTTGTAGTATTCTGTACATCCAGACTAAATCATCAATAGGTTTACTTGTACTTTGTTTTCCAACAAAAAAATTAATCCCGTATATATATTCGCCTACACACACACACACACACACTGCAATTGTGGCAGTCTGAGTTTGTTTTAAAGTCTGCAACACCACTGGAAGATTCGAGAACGAAGTCAGAGGTAAGAGAAAATTTTTCCAAATTTTTATTTGAAATCCCAAATTGAATTCTCTGTGATTTGAATGCCTCTTGTATTCCCATAACAAAAGCGATTTTTTCTTTTTTATTTAAATTAAACTGTAACAATACCTTGACGGGGGAGACTGCTTTCAGTTGGAAGCAACAAAATAAAACAGAAAAACAGGATGAAGAATAGTTGCCTATTTGCGTGTTTTTTTTTTTACAGAAAAAATAAAAAAACAGAAGAAAATTAAGCCTACAGC
The DNA here is from genome assembly GCA_936449025.2 of Sarcophaga subvicina. NCBI lineage: Eukaryota > Metazoa > Arthropoda > Insecta > Diptera > Sarcophagidae > Sarcophaga > Sarcophaga subvicina. The sequence goes on from OW388084.2 coordinate 2,853,990, forward strand.
CTTATGAACGAACATTGATTTTTGCAAATAGAAATGCGACAATAAAGGCAAAAGAAAACAACAAAAAAATCTGAGCAAAATTGAAAACATTTTTTCCAAAAAGGTATATGAGAGCTTGAGAAAGATATTTTTCTTTTCATGAATTTTTGTTTCTTAAATAATAAAAATGTTGTTGTTGATTTTGTTGTTGTTGTTTTCTTAAAGTACAATTTGCCTATTATTTCGATTCACGTGACATGTTGTCATTGCCATTGCATTTGCTCGGCATTGGAATTGGTACTGGGCTTAGTAGTGCTATGGTGGTGGCATTTTCTTGTAACAAAACCAGTGCTCTTGCTCTTAGTATTGCCGTTGCTGTTGCTATTATTGTCATCGGCCTTATCAAATTCATCTTCTTTCTAACTTCCTTCAGAATGTCAGTTTAATGCAGGCAGACTGTAAGAAAAAAAGAAACAAAAGAAAAAAGAAGGAGACTTTGACTTAGAAATACCAAAAATTGTGTGTCTAGTAATGGCAAAAAAAGAGGAAAAACAGAAACGGAAATATTATTTACGAAAAAATTTAATAATAATACCAAAATAACAACAACAACAACAGGAATAAATACTCTGATGATGTTGTATTACTTTAATATCCCATCTGTACACTATAGCCCATGAGAGTAATTCGTACAGAACAACATTCTGACATTAACAATACAGGGGATGCATGCGATACATATTCAACATGCTCATCTTGGGTTCCATTCATTCATTCATTCATTCATTTCTGTCTTTTCTGTCTTTCATTTCTGGTGGTTTGTTTTTCTTTTTTTTTTATATTTTAGATATTTGTTAAATAAATAGTTACAGTGGTTTAAGCAGAGCAATCAACAATATTTCTTGGAGAACTTATTTTGTGCCATTTCCTCTACGTGTGAAGAAAAGAGTTCACTGTCAATGTTATCTTTACACTGATTGTCAGCTTTTGTAGATCCAAAAGACTTTGTAGAAATCATTTGAGAAAATTGAATGCGTTTTTGTTTTAATGCCGTTAGTAACGGTTAAGTGTGGCCGAACTGTTTTAATTTTGAATTTCTCCTCAAATTTCCTATAGAAGACTGGGTAATCTTATAAATGTTAGCGATATATCAGAGTTCCAAGGCCAAAATCATCAAAATTGACAAAGGAAAGTCAACATAACTCTTTTCACAACTGCCTTAAGATATTTTCTAAGAGTTTTTGCAATCGTATAACTGTTTCTCATGGTCTCATGGATTTCATTGCCCATTTGCATTACTTTTTTATGCACAGCTTTAATGTAAATGCCTTAACAGATTCTAGTTACAAACGGTAGATATTTTTTTGGGGTCTTTATTAAGGAATTGTAGGCATCATTGCTTGTTACAATGAAAGAAAAACGATTTGGGTAACCATAATAATATCCTTTGAAGAATTTGATTGGGTTGTTGCAGTGTTGAATAATTCGGTACTTTTGTACCCTTTTTCGATACTTTTTCATTTAAAAAATACCGCAGTATACCTGCTACGCTTTTAGTTCTTTTTTATTATTATATATTTTATTTCTTGCGCTTTTCAACTATTAATGCATTAGCAACATGTTTAATGTAATGCTAAAGGTAGAATCAGGCTTTAGCCCTGGTTAGGCAAACATCCACAGAACATACGTTCGTTTTTAGAATACGAAACGCATTGAAAACGCTTGCCGAAGCGTTTAACGTAATGCTAAAGGTAGAATAAGACTTTAGCCCTGGTTAGCCAGACATCCACAGAACATACGTTCGTTTTTAGAATAAGAAACACATTGAACACGCTTGCTGAACCGTAACGTAATATCGATAAGCATTTGCATTGCTCTTCATATGCTAAAAACGAACGTATGTTACATTACGATCCATCCACGTTTGACTAAACGGGGGCTTTTACATTCCGAATCAGATGTTTTTGTCTTGTATGTGAGGAACACGAATAAGTCGTTAGTTTTTCTGTTCTGTGCCGTATGTGTATTAAATATAATTAAATAAATAGTCTAGTAGGTAGAAATAAAAATTTCAAACTGTTTGTTATTGACTTTTGTAACCAAAACGTAACCTAAGAGTCTTATTTTTTTGGTCTTCGTAAACTACTGTCATTAAAAAATTGCATTCGTTGCAGTCACTGCTGTTGATGGAATGAGTAATAGCTGAGTGTTTATGTGCCTGCGTGTGTATGTATATGTATTGCTCTCTGTCTAGTAAAATCAGCCATACAACAACAATTATTTACTAGTATTTTGTATTTTGTAATTTGAAAATAAAAAATAAAAAATGAAGAAACGTTAGTGGAGAGTCGTAGTAGAAAAAAAAGGTACTCTTAAATGGAAAAGCACAAGATGATGTCTGACTTTTGTGATGTCAGCCTGTTAGATGGCTGTCTGCACTTACAATGGCTGTTAAGCGTAATGAAAATAGTTGGATGTTGCAAAAAAAAAAAAGAAGAAAACAACAATAACAACAATATCGAATAAAATAAAGAAAACGAGCCAACATATACCATAAACATGATAAGAGAGGCACAAGCTAAGCAAAGAGTATGTTATGGTTGAGCATGTAAAGGTAGTGGTGCTATGATATGGTACAAAAATAATTGTGGTACTTGTAATTTTGCCCCCCCCCTCCTTACAGTGAGTACTTTTTAAACAAACAAAAAACCAAAATGAAGAAGAAATAGAAAATGGAGAAATGTTAGGAAATGTTTAAGAATATTTGTTAAAAAAAATAGAAAATTTTGTTGGAATTTCAATTTAAACGCAATTATATTATTTGTACACCAAAAAAATATTGTATATTCAGTGTGTTATTTATTTTGTAGTAAAAATTGAAAAAAAAAAACAAGAAAAGAGAAAAGAAATTTCTGAAGAAAACAAAACAAATAAAGAAAGAAAAACTTTGGCTACACAAATCCAACAAACAAATAGACAACACGTACGTATGCAGCATACAATTTCTCTCTCTTTTTTTTTTCTTTATTTTTGGTTCTGTCAGTATTTGATTTGTCAGGGTAAACAGAATTTTTTTTGAGTATATTTTCCTAAAATGTAACGACTTTATGTATGAGCGAATTTTAAGAATTTTAAAATAATTATAAAAATTCTTAACAGCCAAGCAAATGTTTTAATTGTCGACAAAAAAGATAAAAAAATATGCTGCAGAAATAAAAAATTGAATTTATTGTCACTAAATCTGCTTTTATTTATAAATTTATTTTTATTGTCGTACTCAAACTTTAAAATAGTTGTCATAGTTAAGTTGAAATATTTGAATCTACACGTCAACTAAACGAACCACAATAATAATATTGTCGTGCCACACTAGTTTTCATAGAGGAAGAGAAGCACTGCTTGGAATTTTAAATGTATTTGCGTTTTTACTTAAATAAATATGACAAGAACATGATGTTTTTGAATGCCTCCGGGCGTATGAGTGATGCTTAATAAACTGTGTATACATATATTAAGTATACGTTTTTATATTCATATATAGTATACATACATACATGTTTGCATACATATCGTATTTGTATGTGGAGACACATAGGCCATGCCAGTTTTTTTTTAATACAATTTTACTTCTGTTTTTTATTTTTATCGATTTTTTCTTAAAATAACATTTTCAATTCAATATCCTTTTTTTATGAATTCGCTTTGCATATAAACATTTTTGTTTCTCAAAATTCAGTTACTACTGCTATTATTTTGTTGAAATCGCTTTTTCTCAAGAGTTTAGAAAAATATTTCAGTATCGGTACATATATCGATACATCGTTAGTGCCTCTATCCATTTTATGGTGTAGATCAGAGATCAGCAATGAGTATTCAAAAAGATGACTAGAATCGAATCATACTCATAACTTTTAATACTTATACGCATTCATACTTATTTTAATATCATGGAACCTCTACTCATATTCAAAGTTTGAATTACTCATCGTATTCATACTTATACATACAACACGTCTGATGTTGTTGAGTTCGACTCTCCATAGCTCAACATATACACGAAGCACAAAATAAATATGAATCGCGTACGAACACTAAACTACTTACTAGAAGGTTGTGTGTTTGCTCTGCTTGCTGCTCCATCTGTTTTGCTTATGTGTATTTTGTCAACTAAGACAGCAAATTTGGATGAATGCTGCGAGTCACTCGAATTATTTATAAGTATTATAAGTATTTTTCTAAAGTTATGAATCTAAATGCGCAGGCTTATGAATCAAACGTGTTTCGAATGGTATGAGTTCGATGTCAACGTTGTACGCATACACACTTGCAACCTGTGCTTATAAATCAACATTGTAGTGAGTACGAATGAATCAGAGTACATAGTTAAATTTCAATATTGTTCACACATTTATATTCAAAATTTCATGAGCTAACCTGCGGTGAAGATAACAGGCAGATAGATGGATTGGTACTCAGAAAGAGGCTTTTGTTATTTTTCCCCTTTACTGGGATTTTCACAACGAAAGCATGGAAATTATTTTTTAATTAAATAAAATTATTTTTCTAATTATCATTGAATGTTTTCTCTTTTGTAATATGTTTGTTATGTTTTTGGCAAATTCTTTAAATTTAAATTGCCTGTGTTATTTGCCTACCCAAAAATTCTTTCCTCAGCAAAATCATTGTTGAGATCTTAATTGGGAGGAAGGTTAGTGTTGGTCCAGCATTAATATTGTGAATGTGTACGAGTGTGTGTTTGTAGATTTGTGTTTTGAAAAATATTTTCTATTGGCTTCAGTTGTGTTTCATTGTTGCAATTAGTTTCTTCATTAGGTACGAGAGTCATTGAAGTATTTTCTGTGGGGTATGCTTGCTTAACCACTGGGCTCCCACCACTCCATAGAAGAAGAAAGGATCGAAAATGCAAACAATCAAATCAACTGATGGCATTTGTATAAACGAGTTTGTACGAGTTTGGTTGTAGTAGCAGGCAACAACAGCAGCAGCATCAATTTCAAAAATAACAAGCAGGGCTTTAAGTAGTGTTTTAGACAATGTTGCAAGAATTTTCGGTGTTGGTGTTGTTGTTTCAGCAGCTAGTTTTGTTGCTGTTTTTTTTTTTTTTTGGAAACAATTGTCGATTGTTATTGCATTTATGAGTGAGGGTGTGTGTGTGTTTGTACGTGTGGCTGAGTGTAAGTGTTTCAAAGATTTCATTTGCAGCTGTTGTTAACAATTTGCTTTCAACGGCAACAATTTGTTTGTTGTTCTTTTTGTTTTTTTTTTTTTTGGAAATTTGAAAATCATTATAAAACAACAAGAACAATAACAAAAACTATACTTTTTACTACAGTGCAATAAAACAACAACCAACAATTGAACATTTATTCATTCATTCATTCATTCTCTCATTCATTTGAGCATAAAGTCAGCTGCTCAAACTCAAACATTCTGTAAAAGTTCTTCATTGCTGTTGTTGTTGTTGTTGTTGCATTTTTTAGTTTGGCAAAAAAGATTTTGTTGATGAGGTTCACAAGGTATTTATGCACTCAATTAGTTGCATTCTAAAGGTTTGGTTTGGTTTTTTCGTAGTTTGTATTTTTTTTTTAAATTGTTTTAGTTTGTGTCAAGATGTATTTCTTTCCAAGCTATGCTTCTTGCTCTAACGGTTTCGTTTATACATTTTCATTTCGTTGAACCTTTTTTTATCTTGGATTGAGTCCAAGAAAATTTTTAAATTTATGAGGTTGATTGGTGTTAAGGTTTTTATATTTCATATTTTTTAAATGTTATTTGTGATGCAAATTGTATTTTTTTTAAAGCATTTTTGAAATGCTAACAGTTCTGTTTTGTACACAAAATAATTGGCTTAATTTCGTTGTAAAAAGAAGAAAAAAATAATTTTTTCAAATTCCTGGAGGTTCAGAAATGAAAAATAAATGAAAATTAAGTAAGTAATTACTATACGTTAAATTTTAGATAAACATTTTTTAATTATAGTTTAAACTGTAAAACACTTAGATTGCTTTGAAAACATAATAAGCATATTCGTCTTTATAGAAATGAAATTTATTAAATTTTTAAAAAGTCTCTAAAAAATACTCTATTATTGTGCCCATTTTGCCGCTTCCATTTAGCAAGAAATTTTATTGATAAAATCCAAAGTTGTTAAATAAACAATATAAGAAGCCTGTAGTTTCTTTTCAGTTTATTCTTGTAACAATTTACAACATCAGTCTGTACCATATTTACCTGGTTTTTCTTATTTACTTAAGGCTTTCTAAATGAAAATGTTCTTGTTGCATTGTTGCTTTGCACTGTCTGTTGCAATATTTATTTACAACAAATTAAATCACATTTTAAGTGCAGACTTAGAGTCTCGATATTTAGATAGACAGATAAACCAATACAACAGGCATTTACAATTACACAGCTAAAGCAAATTATCTTTAGTTTTGATACGAAGTAGTCCGTTGCAGGCCTCTCTTTCTTTTTTTCTTTTTAATTAATAAGGTTCTCCATTTAACAAAACAATACCAACACAAACAGTGGCTTTTAGTGTAGACATTAAATAAAAAATGGAAGACAAAATAGAAAAAAAATGAAGAAAATGTTGCAACATCAAGAACACAGCCAATAACATCATCATCAACAAACAGTCTTAGCATTAGCTGCCACAGTCTTCTCAATAATAAATGCTCTCCCTCACTCTCTGTCTCTCTCTCTCTAGCTCTTCTAATACATTGTGTAATAGTAATTGTTGGAGAATCTGTTTTTTATTTTTCATTTTTTTCTTCCGTTCTGCAACAATGATGGCATGTGGTGTTGTTAAGTTTCTTAATTACTTTTATCAAAATGTGTTTTGTGTACTTCAATTCTCATTACATTTTACAGGACTGACTCTGGCTTTGACTGTGTGTGTGTTTCAAAGCACTATAGCACTCACACTCGTACTCCTCGAGCCAATACATTTGGCTGATTTTTGATTCTCTATACAAATGCTTAATTATGAAGTTTTAGTTGCATTTTAGGTAACATAATGGAATTTTAGGAAAATAACAATTATTTTTATTAAAAAAGTAAAATAAAAAGTACTTGCCTATTAGAAAAAGTACTTTTAAAAAGATACTTTATGTCAAAAAGTCCATAAGTGAACTTGCCTGTGAATGGCAAGCTACCCGCTAACCGAACCTAACCTAAATGGAAGATCCAGAGCGTGTAGTCACCGAAAATTGGGCGTAATTCATTACTTCGTGACTAACAACAAGGCCAGTTAATAAATTTAAATTGTTTGCACTTTTTTTCAGGTGCTTTGTTTACTTACACAATGATGCCCTAGCTTCCCACAGAAGCGGGACCTGCAGTTTAAAGTCGTCTCCGAACGACAGATGTTTGATAAACTTTTCATGACAATTTTATTTACTCTCAGTGTTTTTGCCAGAAATTTGCTGCGAGGAAATCGCCGCTGATATATTTTCTCATATTTTCGATTTGATGTCTGACCTGGGGTTTCAATCGAGGCCTTACATCTATTAAGCCAACACACTACCTATTTGACTACGGCGACTAGTACATTAAATAATTGTAAAGTGAAGAAAAGCATTCTATCCCTTTTTAATCATCTCCTATTGTAGAAAAAATTGCTTCAATTTCGCCGCATTAATGAGTCTCAAAAAAACTTGTTGGTTGAAGGCTTAAGGATTACCGAAGTAACTGCCAGTGCCAGTGTCAGTGTTAGTGCCATTGTCTGGATTGTGTTCTTTTCTCAATTCAAATCATGTGGTGTTGCAATGAGAAAGAAAGTAGAAAGAAGTGTACAGGTATGGTGTGGTATTAGCAATGTTAGTGGCAGATCGTTAGTCGTAAGGAGTTGTTAAAGATTTTTGTTTAATACCACCTGCAATTGAAGGTTTTACTGCTGATAATAATAATAAAAAAAGGAAGAAAGAAAATCAGCTTCCAGACTATAAAGAAATAAGCCTATTGCCTTTCTTTATTCTCTTTTTTAATCGTTTCTTTTTTTAATTACATTAATGGTTTTAGTCCCACAAAGCTGCAGCAATAAAAAGAAAAAATAAAAATGAAAACTTACTAATAAATAGAATACATAAAAATAAAAGAATTGCGAAATGCAAAGATAGAGAGAGAAATTATAATTAAAATGAAATACAACACCATCACTACGATGTATTGCAGGTTTCGTTTCTTTGTATGCGGTATTCTACATGCATTCGACAATTATTTTCGTTTGTTATTAGCAGCCTAAACAGAATCTATAGAAGAAATTAATTTTATCCCCCAAAATTAATTATCCTTTTGTGTTGAGAGAAATCACCTCCAGATAAGAATTTTAAAATGATTCCTTGTTCCTTTTTTCTTTTTTAAGGAACACGGATTATTATTTCTTTGATATTTGCCTCTGTGTTAAGCAGTGACTGTAATGCTATAAACACAATAGACGCAACATTTGCAGCACAGCAATCTTTATTTTAAAAGGCAATGCGACGGTGCTGTTGCTTCACATTTTGGCTTATTTCTATTTTTACTAGCAGCAATGAGGGAGTTAATACTGATAAAAAGAGTATTTGTGCTAGCAATAAGGGGATTAGTGCTGTCAATGATAATAACATGCATGAAATAGAGGTTTTAAAGACGCGATATATACTTACAATATAATTATTAGAAATTCTGCACCACTGATAAAGAATAAATGGACGGTTTAGTTTTTATTTGCCGTTGCCGATTGCTGCCGCTGTTGGCCTAAGGCCGCAAATGCTGTGTCTAATGTGTTTATAGCGTAAGTTACACGACTTAAAACCGGCAGCATTTTTACTGATCCTAGAATATTGTTAAAATGTGGTTTATGCTAGAAAAGGCACACACTTAGGCAGTGGATCGCGCTGCAATAAGATTATGAAGAAAGAATTACGACTGAAATGTCTTAGCGATCCACTGTGAAAACGATTAGCAACCACAGTGATGTCATTTATGCGTATTCAGTTGTTTTTATCTTACAAATCTAGAATCGTTACATAGACGCGACCCTATTCTGTATATATTTGTGTAAAAGATGAACCCAGTTCACTGAAACATTTGAACAGGAATTTTGAACACAGGCTAGTCGGAAGAACTTTTACTTAACCAGCAATTTCTAACAATGAAGCAATGTAGTAAACAATTGTAACGATTATATATATAAATATAGCATTGCTAAAAAGCTCTGCCTCATATACATAGGTGCAGTGGTGAGATTTTGGTTTAAAAACCTTTAGCATTCTAATCAAAAAATTATAATAAAAATGCCTTAAAGCCGCCTCTTTAGATAACTGAAGAACAATGGATTTTTGCAATTCGTTTGCTGTTCGTAAATTATAGGCATTCTTAAGCATGTAGACATACTTGCAAGCAATATTTTTTTAATGACAATATAGTCGCCCTAATGGTCTATCCTTAATTGTTACCTTTTAAAGCAAATTTTCCAAGTGGTGTGCACTTGTTGAAGTTATTGTTGTTGCAGTTGTTGCTGCTTCTGACATTGCTGTTCATTCCGCGTATTTGGTTTTGTTGGCAGTAAAACCTCAATTGTGGCCGTTGTGGTTTTAATATCAATTGGTTTTCGCGCATATATTTGTTGCAGGAGTTATTTTAACGTTATTTTGCTATTTATCAACCATTAACAAGTACTTCGTTTCTATTTTCTTTTTTTCTTTGCATTTTTTTTCTTCGTAAAAGTATTGAAAGAAGAAAAAATCTGTTAGAAAAAAAACGCTTAATATTACGTTTAGAGAGTAAAATCGTTCCTTGACTTTATGGTAGATGCCTTGGCTGCCCATCACTACGTCTTTTTGTTGCAGTTAAACACAGTCTGTTATAACCTGTGGTTCTACTCGCATTACATGACTATGACGTTTACAGTCAAGTGTATGACAATGATTGCGAAGAAGAAAAAACAAAATAAAGACGGGGAGAGAGAGAGAAAAAAAATGGTTGACAGCAACAACAACAGCAAACCATAACCATGGTTAACAGAAGTGTATGGCAGTAAATTCCGTTAGTTTAACAATAACAACAACAACAACAACAACAATAACAACAGCAATAGCAACGTTTATTGGTAAATTATTAAGTTCGAGTTGAAAGTTTAAGTGCCACACGGTGATTTGTGTAAATGGTGCTAATGCTGGGTATTTTTAAACTCTTGCTTGTATAACGACGTACATACATACCGCACATACATTACATACCACTTATCTATGGCTGTGTGAGTGTTTTTTATGATACAAAGCCTTTGTTAGTCCTTTCCCCATAAACTTCTATTGCAATAAAGTAAATATCGGTGTACAGCATAAAAGAAGAACAAATTAAATTTTAAGTTGAGACGACTTTGAAATGATTTTTAAAATTTAATTCGAAGAAGAACATTTTTTTTTTGTCAGAGCCGATCTATTTTTCAAGTTGTATTCGATTTATTAGCGATGAGGTTTATTTGCAACAACAGAGAAGAGTCCAAGTACGTCCTAAATCTACTAAATTAAGTACTTATTAAATCATTTACTAAATTAAGTCCTTACTTACTAAATCTAGTCGCAGTAGTCAAGCAAGTAGTAGCTTGGCCCGAGATTCAACCCCTGACTCAGACATCTTGATCGAATCAAAGTATGAAACAAAAATATTTATTCTGCAATATCTTATCTGCAGTTTTCTAGCAAAAATTCTGAGAGTAAACAAATTTGCCATGAAAAGTTTGTCAAATATTTGTCATTCGGAATCGACTTTATGCTGTAAGTCCTGCTTCTCACGAGTAAATCTGATTCACACAATATGGTTGGCATGAGAGGCTAGGTTGTAATCCAGATTAAAGGGCTGTAATGACCAATCAAGTAAGTATGCTCATTAAATACATCTCCTTTATTTATGACTTCTACACTATATGCTCATGTTACCTGCCATTCAACATTATACTGATGCCGTTCTGTTCTTTGTAGATTCTATTAAAAAATAAAAACCACGTGATTATATTGTTTCAAATAGCCGATTGCAGTATTTCAGTTGATGTAGTTTTGTAGTTGCTTCAGCCATTATTTTAAAATGTATGAACAGCCTGTTCGAATATTCCATTTCTTCTTTTGCCTCACTTTGCAGCACTTGCTCTTGTCATCCTTAATGTTATTGGCACAATAGCACAGGAAAAATTGTATCCTTGAGCCTTCATGAATCTATTCACGACAGTACACATTAAAAGGTACGTACCACTTATTTCATTGCCTTTCAATTTTTTTTACTCTCTCACATTCTATATTGTGGTAATGCAGTGTAATTGTTGGAACGGTCTGGCTTCTATTTATAGGAAATGCCGAAAATGGTGGAAAAAAAAGAAAGGAGAAGCAGAAGACAAAAAAAGAGAAATTTCCAAACTTAATGATAGAAAATTTAAGTCAGCTATTGCCTTAGCAGCTTTTAAATGCGACCTCAAATAGACGGTAGTAGTTGTGTTTGTTGTTTTCAGATTCATTCAATGCAGTCTGCTGTTGCTGTTGTAAGTGAGTGAATGAATAATGGCTTAAAACGAGTGGGTAATATTGTATCTCATTTTCGAAGCATCATCACTATTGTTTGTCGTTTTGTATTTGCACTTGCTTATGTATTGCTGAGGTGTTGCCGGATATACAGTAAAGGTTAGCTAATTAGTAAACAACTGTTTTAATTTGTCATAACAATACTAATGCCATTTGATTGGAATGTACTTACAAATATGTTTATGCAAATATTTCAAATTATTTTCTTTTCATTTCTAATTACTTGACTTGTGCTGTTTTAGACTTTTATTTTATGTGGCCACCATAAGTACGAGTCTGTTGCAGACTTTATATTGTTTTTTTTTTTGTTGTTGTTGCTATTTGTGTAGTGGGTTATATTTCCTGGAAAATTTAAAATTTTAATTGATTTGATAGAGTGCTAAAACCACTTTTTGTCGGAGTTTTTGTTAGGTACGAGTGAGTGTGTGTGTGTGTGTATGTATGTATCTTTTATAATTGAATTGTCGACATCATTTTAAAGTCGTTAAATTGTCAAGAATATGAGCTCTGGCAACCAGAAAATGGTTGGAAATGGTTTCAACAAAAAAAAAGAGGAATTTTAACTGTTTGTACATGGGTACTAAATGTTTGTGGTACTAAAACACCAAAAGCAACAGTAACAAAAATGCCATAAAATCTTGTTTACGTTTCTCTATTAAATTTATTGCATTTTTATTATTTATTTGTGGTTATTTTCTGTTGTTGTCGTTGTTATTATTTGTGTTTATTAAATAGGTGGCAGCATTTCGTTCGCTTTTAGAAAATTAATAGTAAAATAGGGTTTAGATTTGGGAAAATATCAATTAAAATTTTTATTGGAATTTTAATTCCTTCATAAAGGGAAGAATGCATAGTAATTGTAGGGGAAATTCAGAAAATTTTTATTGAAAATATATGACAATAGAAATGTACGTAGAATAATTAAAATTGCGAGAAAGAGAGAGCATTACTTCTGCTATCGAAAGTAAGTTCTCGATTGAAGTATTGTTTGTGCCTTTTAATAATGTGCGAGGTTTCAGACAAGGCGATCCCTCATCAACTTTGACATGGACAGTGTTCTGCGGATGGCGGGAGTGCATTGCAATGTCACTATTTTCCACAAAAGTGTACAGTTGCTTGCGTAAGCCCCAACATTGACGATATTGGCATCATAGAACGTATCAAGCCAGATGTTAGCGCTATTGAACGGCAGTATTCGAGAGAAAAATCCTACGTAAGATCTTGAGATCAACGAGAGCTGCTGATGATTTCAGCTCTATCCTATTACCTCTATGCACATTCCCATTATCTCTACGTATCACTTCTGATGTATTTTGTTTTCCTTGCTTCAACTTTTTTTTACTACATTCGAACGATGTATAGAAAACATCGATGTATTGTGTGATAAATTGATATTTGTGATGCATAACATAATCCGTCATTACATTACAACCCTTTAGTCAGGATTACGACCTAGTTTCTCACACCACTTATGTTGTGTGCATTAATTTTTATATATGAATGGCGTGACCTACAGTTTAAAGTCGACTCCGAAGTATAGATTTTTGAGGAAATTTTTATGGCAATTTTTATTTACTCTCAGTGTTTTTGCCAGAAATCTGCTGAGAGGAAGGCGCCGAATCTGGGGTATACAACATACTACCTCCCAGACCACGGCGACTTCATGATCATGATGCATTGCATCGAAAAAAACATCGATATTTTTTTTAATGTTCATCACAAGTGTAGGGGTCATAAATATTTTTCTCGAACATATCAGCAGAATATGTTTAATTGGTATGAGCTGCTAGAGACATTGGAATGTTTTACAGGATCTTTTAAAATCTAATTCCCCACCCAAGAGTATTTTCTTTTGTCAAATTCTCAGCTTTTGTGTTTAGATTTTGAAACGACAAAAGCTGCTGCGTCTTTACTGTTCTTCGCTAGTTCTTGAACTGTTTGTACTTGCATATTTGGCTTGTGTTTTCATTAAAATTTTTTTTATAGTTTATTTGTATTTCAAGTGCCCTTTTATAGAAATCTACAGACTTCCCAAATAAGACTACAGGAATATATTTTTTTAATTTATACAAACTGTTCGTAAAAAGTTCGTCAAACCTTTAAGAGCCTCTTTTTTATTTTTATTCCCTCAACTGGACTAAATCTTTGTCATGCTAATTTTCTTTCTAAGCAGCCGAGGTTTTTTAAAACAACCAGCAAAAAAATAACGAAAAAAACAATGAATTGAATTGCTTTTAATTGCTTGAAATGCATATTTAAGTAAAAACGCGTCGATTTCAATAACTAATTTGAAAAGAAAAGGAAGAAAAAAAAAAGAATAAATAAATGAAGAGTGTGAGTATGATTGTGGTAACAAAGGCTGACTGACAATGGAAATTAAAATGGAAAAAACAAGAAAAAGTCTCAAGATTCTTCTTAATCATGCCAACAGCAAACTTTAAAATATGCCAGCATCAATTTATTGCAAAAATAATGCAAAAAATGCCAAGAAATGCAATAAATGAATTAAATAAAAAGCAATTGAAATACGAACGAATTGAATTCAATAAAATTCAATAAAAAATTAGTGCAGCCGCAAACAATAAAAAGAGCGACAAAAAAAATTCAATTAAAAAACATATTCAAAGAAAAATGTTCGCCTTTCAATTAAATTGCCATGGGAGAGAAACGAATAAAATAAAAAGGATTAAAAAGACATGCCAATCACTCAGTCTCAGTTGCGCCAGTCAGCCACAAAAATCATTTAAACATTCCAGAGGAACATTGAATGATTTGAAAAGAAAAAACCGCTAAAGTATATGCCGAAGGAAAATGCTTAAAAATGTGATCTGCTTAGCGAACATAAAGTATTAAAAAGGCCTTTAAACAGAAAAAAAGAACAAATATTGACTGCATTTATTAAATAGGCCTCCTTTTAAGTTAATTAATTATAGCCAATACGGTAAAAGCATTTCTGAATACAAAATTTTATTGGTTAATATTTCAGGATGCTGAATGGTGCCAACAAGGACAATACATTGCTCAGTAACTGTTATGTACCACAAGTGTTATCTTGTGAAACGCATTAAGGCCTCTTTAATTTCCATGTTTGTGTTCTGAAACTACATATTATGTGGCGTGGCAAGCTCATATGCCTGCTCACTGCCACATAACCTGCGATCCATTAAAGGATACGTCTACAATAGAGGAAGAGAAGTCGCGAAATGAAACTAACTGTCTAATCTGAACTAATTTATCTCAAAAAATAATATAGCAAAAATATATGTTCTCTCTATGCATTTGCTTTAACCTTTCTAAAACGCTTAAGCTAAAATTATCCGAAGGTTCATAGAGTGTAATGCCTTTTCCCCACTCATAAGCACCCATGAAATTTTGGATTCAAGTGGGTCAACAAATTAACTATGTACTCTGATTCATTCATACTCACTTCAACGTTGATTTATAAGTACGGTTTGCAAATGAGTGTGTGTACAACGTTGACATCGAACTCATACCATTCGAAATATGTTTGATTCATAAGCCTACTCGAATCATTCTTGAAAATTTACAGTCTTAGTTGTTAGGCATTTACAACGAAAAAAAAGAGACACATAAGCAAAAAAGCAAATACACAACCTTATATTTAGTATTTTAGTGTTCGTACGCGAATCATACTTATTTTGTGCTTCGTGTGTATGTTGAGTTATGGGGAGTCGAAATCAATAACTTCATACGTGTTGTTAAGTATGAATATGATGAGTACACTTCAAACTTTGAATATGAGTGATATTAAAATGAGTATGAATGCGTATAAGTATCAGAAATTATGAGTATGATTCGATTGTATTAATCTTTTTGAATTTGAATCATGATCTCTGATACGTTAGTTTATAGTATGTAAAAAGCAATGAGAACGATTACTCAACCGTAATCAAATTTCAAATGCATTATTTTCGTATGCTATGTACTAACGTATGTATGCTCCTTTACGTTCTGCAAACGTTCTGCTAATTCTATCATTATGCTTTATTATTCGTCAGATAAGTCTTTAAATTGCTGCCTATGTTCAACAAATTGAACATTAAAATTAATTGCATCTCCTTTCTTTAGGCAACAATGATTAACTGACTGGATGACTGCCTCTGTGTGTATGTACATATTTATTCTCATTTTCATTCTCATTTCCTTGAATCAATTAAATTATTTGCGTGAATACCGTTGGCTGTTTTAGAATCAATCAAGATAAGAAACTCAAGACTACAGTATCATTCATTAAGATATCGTTTTTGCATTTTATTATGCTGCGTCAAGTAAATTGTTGTTGTTGTCGTTGTTCTTGATGATGTTGTTCTTGATGCTGTTGGTGTTGTTGCTGAAATTAGCGATGTAATAAATAAAAGTGATTTATCACATACAACAGCTTTAAGCTGCTCAATTAAGTGCGGAGAAGTAAGAAAAATTCTACAAAATTTTATACACAAGGTAAAATGCAGCGAAGGGTGTGTGGTGAATGGTATATGTCATGTGAATAAATATGCATGTATTTACAATACGCCATATATTAAAAGAGTATGTAATTAAGACGCTGCATTCATTACCTAATACATTGAAACGTACATGCCTTAAACTCTTATTAAATAGGCCCAGAATAATAATTTTTAATAGAAATACAATTCTAATAAGGAAAACAGTTTTTCTAATCCTAATCATGAACTTAATTTCAGTTAATTTTACTTTTTTAAGTCAGCAACAGTCTAAGGCAACTCTTGTACTATTACTGGGTGGTTTCCTTAGGTTATGAACTATTAAACTTCACTTAGGCTTGTGGATTTGGACTTTCAAAGAACGTTGCGGGATTGTAACACAGATCATCTTTGGTATCAGTATCTGCAGGCCAACAAATTCCCAATAAACCCAAAATTTCGATAAACAAACCAAGTTATGGAAGTGAGGTTAGGTTAGGTTGAATTTGAATTGGCAGCCGCCTCAATAAGGATAACTTACTTGAGTCCTGTAACGTCCCACATGAAGTGAGAAACCGTTTCTTCCTCATCCTTAGAAGTCATTCGACTGAATGCCAGGTCTGCCCAGAATGCATTGCAAATGTACAGTGGCCTGTGGGGATCGCAGTTTAAGAATAAAAGTTGTCGTCTTCTTGCCTAGAGGTGCTCAGCAAAGTATCTTTTTGCTGCAAACGAGATTAAGTTACAAGGTGACAAACAGATAATATCCAGTTTACTAAGGCTATCGAAATACCTATACTATGTAGCATAATGTAGATTGCGAGCCAGTGCCTGTACGCATCTTGGTCACTTCATTCGCATTGCAACTTCCAACGTATCACTGAGCCCCGGAACTCATATAAGAATTACCATTGACTGACCAGAAATTTCTCTGCCCAATTCTAGGCATTCATGAATGAGGGTGGTCATCGAAAATATGTTCATTATGTACTATATCGCAGCCTGGCTATCTGACTAAGTAAAGAGATTTGCAAGGAAAATCCAACCACCTAAATATTGTGCAGCTTTTAAAATAGTTATTAACCCCTCCTAGAAAACACTCTGCAGTCTGTGCGATAAATACAAAATAAAAACAAATATGATCTGCGAATTACAAATCTTACAAGAGTTCTTGGAGTTCCAAACTATTGGTCTCAACTAGGCAAACCTATTAGAGCTGTATGACATACAGAACTCAGTGTGATATCTTTCTTAACGGTCAGTTAGCACCAAAGTAGAGGCACTTTTTTAATTCATGCTGCTTTGTGTAGAACACCTTTACGTCTATCATCAGAGGGAGAGAGAGAGAGCGCTTCGTGTAACAGGTAATCCCAGGCCTTCTTAAAGTTCAGAAATGCTAAACGCCATTCAACAGATTGTTTCTTGATCTTACTTACACTGCCTGTTCTAGTGGTAGTTCACACTTAGCCTGCAACAAGAATGCTTTGCAATGCTTAACAGTTTTATTTTGACTTTGCTACATGGTAAATAGGCCTCTTTTTTGCAAACTAACAAATTAAACACACATTCACCTAAAACCGCTGATGATATACCAAATACAATAGTTACAATTAAAATGTATGTCAGCGAAATAAACATCAATTTGTTGTTTTTTATTCTTCAACGAAATAATCAAGATTTACTGTTACATGACAGGATAAAAGAAAAAATAAAAACAAAAAAGAAAAAACAATAAAAATCCGTTGATGAAACAACGTTTATAAAAATTAACACGCAATCGAAGGCATGAAACTAACACGAATACTTTGAAGGGCTATTAAAACAAAAGAAAGAGAAGGTAGAGAGAGAGAGAAAAAATCTGTGTGTGCTCAAGAAAAATCCCTACAAGACGCGAACATTAAAACAACAACCACTAACACATATTTATACCTGCTGGCTGGCACACACTGACTGCTGCCGTCAAGCTGATTAATGAACCCAACCAACCAATTTAGCAGAGAGCAACATGGAGAGTAACTGTGTAAGTGTGAGTGCAAGTCGTCGATTAAGATAAAGTTTTATCACTAGCAGATGCTTAAAATCATTTAATTGTGATAAACTTGAAGTTTATGAGTTGGCAATTTCTCTCTCTATCTCTCTCACACACACACACATGTACAGCCATACAATTGAGCATACTCTTATCAATACGAGAATAGTGAACATTTAAACAACACTTTTGCACTATGGACTGTGGAAAAGACTTCCAAGTAAGAAATGATTTCTGTCACCGTCTGTTATTTGTATAGAAATGCAGAATAATACCACTGCGTTCGACAATTGTTATCACATTTTATTATATACATACATATGTATGAATACAAATTTAGCAAAACAAAAAAAAGTT
Source organism: Sarcophaga subvicina (assembly GCA_936449025.2). Taxonomy (NCBI): domain Eukaryota; kingdom Metazoa; phylum Arthropoda; class Insecta; order Diptera; family Sarcophagidae; genus Sarcophaga; species Sarcophaga subvicina. The sequence continues at coordinate 2,872,373 of OW388084.2, forward strand.
TTATTTTAAAATGTTTTTTTTTAATTGAACTCTTATCACAAAACAAAAGAGAAAAACAAACAAATAATATAAAAAATAATCATATTTGATTTTAAAACGAATCTATTTGTTCAGATGAGCTGGCACACTTAATGACAGAATCTAAGAAGACCATATTTATATCATACGACACTTGCCATTGGCAAGCAATATTCTTCATATTGTTTTTATAATGCAACAAAGTAAATTTAATCTCATCAGCAATCTCTTCAGCACATAATAGTTCTCTGGTATCATCATTGCAAAACATTAAATAGCCGGTGCTTGTCAATATAACATGCCACCATTGATTTGATTTTACATCAGTGGACAGTCCATAGGTTAAACCGTGATGTTTAACATACAAGTAATCAAATGAGTCACTTGTATTGTAAGTAAAAGCCACCAAGCCATTGTTATCGAATATCCAATTGTTAGGCGACAACAGGTTCTCTTGAGTGCTAAATCTATAGAAGAAACTGTTTATGTTTGAAGACCCATAAAATATTCTTAAATTCTGGGGTAAACGATAATATAGATCCTTCGAGTGTTTTGCATTTTCGTAGAAATGTAATCGTTTGTCATGCAATTTGTACACGTGAAAGGTTAGCAAAGGCATTAAAGTCTTTGCTTGTTCGTTATCCAATAAATATTTGTCAAACAACAATTCAAATGCCATCAGTTTTAATTTCTTCTTTTTGAGATCACTTATATCTTTGATAACCTCTTCAGGTTCTTTGGACGACCACAAACCACTAACGACCTGTTCCAAAATAATACGCGCTGCTGTTTTATCGATGTCATAGATATTCTTTAACGTCTGCTCCAATTTCTTATTGTGGGTCCATGACTGCTTCTCGAAGGTTTTATCAACTTCAACTTTCAAATGTTTTATAAGATTTTTACGTACTTCCCGGCGCAGCAAGAGATTGTAACAGTCTTCTACGGAATCCGACGAGGATGACATTAAATTCCTATACAATACTAGGAGAATTTTTATATTGTGATCACAATTCAACTGGGCATCTTGCAAGAATGCTTTAAACATTGTGATCATTGTTGTATGATGGTTTCCTATGCAAAATGTACAATCGTTATCACAAACTGATGTCGTCGACGAACAGATGTATCCAAAAACAAAGTGCTGCTGATAATATGCCTGACACAGAACGTATATTATGAAGTATACGCTGGTAGAATATGTTTTTAAGTTCAACATTTTTATGATGTTGTCCCAACGAATGCTAAAACTAGACTAAAGAAAAGATTTTAAATGTACATACATAGTGTTTGATAGTAAAGCTGTGCTTTTATTTATTTACTTATTTATTTATTACAATACAATTACAAATTATATTTTAATTATATACGAGCGGAGTAACTTGACCATATGCTCAGCGTAGTGTCACAGACCAGAGTCTCTGGTGGAAATCGAACCCACGACCATGACCCACGCTAATAATCTAGTATACTACCCAGTAGACTACCAGGGCACCCAGCTGTGCTTTTAAAATCCTTGAGTTCTGATAAAAATAGCTGACATCTCGTTATAAAATTAATTGCTTGAATTAGCTTGAAATAAGACATTTCGGCATTGAACATTTAAAGCGTTTTCTACGATTAAAACAGAATAATTTTGATACAGATTACTTCAAATTTTCAATGAAATTTGTTTCGTTTTCTAAATCACTTAATTTTTAGGCCATTTTGTCCATAGTGCACTGTTATTACCCCCCTTTTAAACGGTAGAGAATAAAGAGACACACAAACCAAATCAAAATTTATATGCTTTTGTTGTTGTTGTTGTATTTGTAGCTTTAGTTTTGATACAGATGAGATGGTTGATGAGAACACGCCAAGGCTATAAATAGTTTTGCTGACATTGCTTGAACATGCTCACACACACACATACACACCCAAAACACTAACACACAATAATGACAACCATGATGATGATAAAGATATCAACGTGTACATACATATACCGATAGCTAACTGATACATACATACATACATACATCTAAACAGTAATATTTAATACTGACACCTTGATGAGTTATCAAGGCAATTTACCCTCTAAAACAATTCACAATCATTCTTTCTTATAGATTTTCTTCTTTTTACTTTTTCTTTATTTTACCTCTTCTTCTTCTTCTGTTTCGTTTTTCGTTTTCCGTTGATACTGCAGCATTTAAAACGTACAACAAAATCTACCAGCTTAAAGCAATAAAATTAATGCAACAACAACAATAACAACAACTAAAGCAATTCCTCTTACACGTTTATACACTCTCCTGCTTATTTTCTATGCATGTGTGTATAGAGTTAAGTGCCGGTGCCTTTATATTTCTCCTTGACTAACTAAAAAAAAATACAGCACAGCAGAAGTACCGTCATATAGATGAGAGAAACATAGAAAATTGAGCCAGAGACAGAGAAAGAGAGAGTGGTAATAGAGTGTGAGAGAGGGCAAGATTGAGTTTCAACGGTGTGTGTAATGATTAATTGCAATAAAACACTCATGATCCCAAAAATGATAAATGACGTTTTGTCTTGTCTTTTCCTACAGTAAGACATTTAATACTCACACTCATACACATACACATGCACATACACATAGTCTCACATCGTTTCAAACACAGTGCTTATGCAAAGAGTAAGGTATGGCATATGAAAATGGCTGTGAGTGTGTGTGGATGTGCCTGTAGTTTAGAAGTTGTAGTCGAATATTATTGAGTTTGAGTAACGTTATTCATAAGTTGCAATGCATACATTTATAATCTAAAGCAGACAATCATACACACACACACACACCATACACGTACACTTTAAGAAAAAAAAAACAACGAAATAATGGCGGAGAGTTTTGCATACAGTCAGTAACAAGTGGTGTATTCGGTTTTATAGAAGATAATTAAAAGGCTTAATAAATAGGCCTCCATTTTAAAAATATAACAATAAATAAAATCCTTTAAGAAAAGCCAAAAATCATGTTGTTTTATGGAAGTCCTAAAAAATATAAGAAATTCATTCGGCGATCTCCCCTCCTCAGTCCACTAACAGTTGTGAGAGTAAATAACATGTCATGAACAAGCATCTCAAAAATCTGTTGTTCGACGTCAAGTCCACTTATGGTCGCTTTACAACCAGCGCTTACTTCAAACGAATGAATTTGTATTATGAAATCGCGAGCTCTGATTTTAGATGGGCACCTCATTATCTCATCACCATATATAGTTGCCTTTGGTGCTTGCGGTTATTGTTATGGATTAATGTTTAATCGAAATTGATAACTCGCTTGTATGGTTCTCAATTTCATTCCCTTTGGATAAATCCTGCTACTTGCCAACATTTCGAAATTTCAGCTTGGATTACTTTGAAGGATTTTGTATGTTCTGTGTGACGTTAAAACACTTTTAATCAGCTAGTCTGTGCAGTTTAGAAATGATAGTTTTGTTATGGACGACCAAGATTATTACTTAAGAAGAAATAACAATTACAAAACGTTTGTTTCACAAATTAATTTCTTTTTACACGCACTGTATGTCTTCATTACAGCTAGTTTCTTGTTATTTTTGCTTTTAATATTTTTACAGTGTAGGTTGTAAAACGCTTGGCAACACGTTCTATTTGAATTTTTTTTGCTGCTGTTTTTCTAACGTCTCATCGGACGTGATGTTGAAAATTCCGAAAAAATGTCGAAATGAAAATAAAATGAATTTTTTTTCTTAAAACGACCCTCCTCAGTTTTATCAAAATGTTAAGAGAAAATAGAGAAACTTTAAAATAAATTTTGAAAATATTATCTTCAAAACTATACACTGTAATTAAGTTCCTCAACGCATTGTCATCAAAATTATCAATTTTAGTTGTAACAGTTTAAAGACTAATCGATGCTGGTGGTGGTTGTAATTTTTTGTTACTTTTTTTCTAGCAATCGGTTGATCTGTCTGTCCGTGCGTTAATAGCAAATATTTTTTAAAACTCTTAGACTTTATTGTCTGGTTCTGTGAGCAAATTCCCTAAAGTGGAATTTATTCATGTTGGTATGAATAAGTGCTCGCTGTTTTACTTAATTGGCCTACTTTAGTGTCTGCCTTACTCCTGCCACATTTTCTAGCGTTTAATGAATTATTTCGATAAAAAAAACCAATTCAAGTATTTACAACTTCATTACATTCATTACAGTCAGAGTTTAAATTTTTTTAACTCCTTTTTTTTACAAATAAGGCTTAATATACAATACAGACGATGTGTTCAGTTAAAAAAAACACGTTTGTTGTGGATGAATACACTTTCAAATCCTTAGAATATATTACAAAACGGTCTTTGCAAGTTTAATATTAATTTTTGATAGTTAATTTGCTTTTAGGCTACGGTGGAATTTATCAATTTGGAATTGGACACCTGGCAGTCTCTTGCTTGACGCTTTTTTATCCGACAGGATGCCCAACAAATCAATATCAACCAATTGCCTCACTCTAAAACCGAATCGACTTCCTAAACATGGGAATATGACTGACAAGACCTCTATACAGAAGAACAAGAAACCAAATTTTCCGATCTGTTTACATTTTCTCAGCGTGGTCTTTAACGTACTGAAAGGCATTTTGATATCCAAGCTTATGGCATATAATATTGTTACGTTTTTAAAAACATTTAAAATATGAGCTCGTAGATTGCAAATAAAATAAAAATAAATTTGGGTTTACTTTTAATTAAAATTCTTTTTTATTTGCACAATTTTGTGTGCCACTGTTCACAACTTGATGTAAACAACAACAATTGCTATGTTTGTTATTCCTATGTTTACACCCTTTGCATAAACAATAACAATTACTAGACAATTATTCGACAAATTTTTGTAACGGCGATCTTCAAACCACGATTACTCTCTTCAAACCCACCGCCTCTTGACACAAGACACTATCTCACTCTGTTCATTATCTTACTCGCTTGCTTTGCCTTGTATTTTATATGGCAGGATAAACAAGCTGATGATTGTTCTTGAAGGCGAATGTTCGCAGCTTCGCCGTTCGTTGTTTCATTATTGTTGTTTGTATATTTTGTTTACATTTATTCTTGTAGTGTTGTTGGTATATTTTTGTTTACTTGTTTACCATTTTTTATGCTGGTGTTTGTTGTTGTATTTTTGTTTATAATTTTAATGTTAAGCGATGTAAAAGCAAAACACTAGGATCTAGATTTTTCATTGCCAGAATATTAGCATCCCCATTTCCAAACACTCCAAGATGACTAGGAGCTCATATAATGCCTACCCTTCCATGTCTGGAGTAATTGTTAATCACCTATTGATACTCTACGGCGGTATTTGGTCCCGTATTCCTAGATATTATTGCTTTATTTTGATTATAAACTTATTTTTCTTTTGACATTTCCATTACTTGTCAAATCAATAAAACTTTCCATCCAAGCTATGAATCAAAGTACTGTCTTCATTACAAATATAAACGGAAATATTAATCTTCAAGGGCTTTTGAAGCAATCAAATAAAAAGAAGCCTTCCTTTGCTTACCATAGAAGTTTAGTTAGATTTGGGTATTCTATTGGTTTTGCTAGAGCCTTTATTCCAACTTAAATATGTTTTTATACGATTTTCTTGTAATTCATACTTCCTATGCCAATGCCTTTGTTCGATACAAAAACTATTCAGTTTCAGTGCGTACATGTGAGTGTCTATACCACTTCGTTAGAAGGATAAAGTAGAAGGGGTAGGTAGTAGAATATTGTATAGTTATTATGAAATGAAATAGTTTTGTTTAACTGTTTGTGGTCTTTGTTTTAGGAAAATAGAAACCATTATTATTATTTCGTGTCATGTCATGATTATTTGTTTCTTTTTCAACAACAACATACTCACTTACTAACTCACTCGCTCATTCACTTACACCCAGTGACTCATTCGCCATTCCTGCATTCCAAAATACAAACACAGTAAATGCAACAGCAATTGTGGAAGACAACGATTTCATTGTTGTAATATCATTGTGGTAACAATTGTGTACAGATAGAGAGAGAGAGAGAGAGAGAGAGAGAGACATACAATCAGACAGACAGACAGACAGACAGATAGAATGTTGCCAAGTCATTTAAGAAGATTTAGTTGTTCTTTAAACACTGACACACTCTCAACCAAATACTGTCGGCGTACGTACGTACAAGCCAAAGTTAAACGCAAATGCAAACATACAGCACATAGAGAGGGACACACATACCAGAGACTCTACGTAACAAACGCAAGCGAAATAATATGTTGGGGCCTGGTGGACTATGGACTCATGACTGTTGTCATGAGGAGTGTGAGTGTGAAATAAGTTTGTGTTTTTGTGTCATACCTACCACAGCTTTTCTTAAGCTTTTCATTTGTAAAGATTTTTATTGTTGAGCTCAAATTTAATATTTATTTAAGGTGTTTGTATTTCCTTTCATTCTTTTTTTCGAGAAAGAAAAAAAGAAAAAAAAAATTCTCTTCTCCAAAAGCAATAACAGCTAAAAAGGGAAAAGGATGGCGGGGGTGTTGTAAGTAACAAATAAATCCTTATGAGTTTTATAGGAGAGCGGAGAGTGTAAATAGTTAGTGTTTGTTTGCCAGCCAGCCAGCTAAGGTTTAATTTAATCTCAATGACTCAGTTATATGAGCGAATAAAAAATAATTTCGTTTTCATTTCAATTTTCATTCATTCATTCAGTCATCCTTTCATGGCATATGGATATGGATTTGGATTTGGATTTATTGGATTTTCATTTCTTGTTTGTTGGTTTTGTTTACAAAATAAATTTGTCATGCTACCATTATTGCCAAGACTTGCCAACCATTCGTAAACTATATTTACTCTACTCAATGCGGAGGAATTGTACGAATTGCTTTGTAAATCATCTTCTACTTACAGTTAACATATGGTTTTTTCTGTGTTTGATTCAAATAAGCATAAGTATCATCATCAACCTCTAGTCAATGAAATTTTTTAATGAATTCTTTTCAAAACACTTTTCATAAAAATGTTACAACAACTCTTCAATAAATAAGAAAAAAATTCAAACAAGAAACAATCTATAGTTCGTTTTAGTTAAAGGTAAAGATTTTAAGACTTTTAGAAGTCGCTGTAGTCCAGTATCTGTGGTGTTAAACCCCAGCCCAGTCTTCTTCAAAATGTTTAGTTTCTTAAAACATTTGTAGTTCTTAGTCGACTTTAAACTGTAGGTCTCGCCATTCATGGATAAATTTAACGCACACAACATACTTGGTGTTGAGAAACTGGATAGTAATCCTGACAAAACGGTTGTAATAACCAGAGATCAGCAATGAATCGTTTCTTCGCTACTGAAATTTTTACTGTGAGTCAATAATATTAAAATTTAAATCCTCTGATTCATTCACACTCACAACAACGTTGATTTTTTTTTTTTATTTTATTTATTTATTTTATTTGCCTATGGAAATATTCCTTTCAGGCAATTTATTAAAGTTACAATTGTAAATTTAAATTTATATCAATTTTAAACTATGAATTTAAATATATAATTACATTATTTTTTATAACATTATTTGATGACGAAAAATCTATTAGCATATACAATTTATTAAATTCTTTACACATTCTCCTTATTGGATCAGCACCAGCGTAGTTGGATCTAAAAAATTGTATTGATAATGGGGAAAAATGACGTGACGGACGTTGAGGAACATTAAACGTGATATTATGGATTAAAAAACTGGAGCCTATATCACCAGTAATTACATTGAATATGAATGAGATATTTAACATAGTTCTGCGGCTTTTAAGTGTCGGAAGTTTAATTAAAGCTAGTCTGGCAGAATAAGAAGGTAAACTTGTAGGATTAAAATTCAGTCCTCGGAGACAAAACATCAGAAATTGCTTTTGTACAGATTCGATGACGTCGGAATATTTTTTATATAGAGGATCCCATATTATGGAACCATATTCGAGTATAGGCCTTACAAGAGATGTGTAGAGCGATTTAGTAACATAAGGATCGTTAAATTCTTTTGCCCACCGTTTTATAAAACCAAGAACGCTTCTAGCTTTATTTACAGTCATAGTTATGTGCGGGATAAAATTTAGTTTGGGATCAAGTAGAACTCCTAGATCCAGGAAGTTATCTACAAGCTCAAGCTCGTATCCATCAAAAGCATAGTTTGCAGGAATCGGATTCTTTCTTACAAATCTCATGTATTTACATTTTTTGAGATTAAGCTGCATTAGATTTAATTTACACCATAAATGAAACGAATTTAGGTCATTTTGAAGAAGTTTCTGATCGGAACTTTGGCGATAACTTAAGAAAATTTTTACGTCATCAGCGTACATTAGGATATTGGAATGATTTATAAGTACAGGTTGCAATGAGTATGCATACAACGTTGTCATCGAGCTCATACCATTCGAAATATGTTTGATTCATAAGCCTACTCGAATCAAAAAAAGGGAAAAGACACATAAGCAAAAAAGCAGAGCAGCAAGCAGAGCAAACACACAACCTTCTAGTGAGTATTTAAGTGTTCGTACGCGACTGATACTTATTTTGTGATTCGTGTATATATGTTGAGTTATGGAGAGTCGAATTCAACAACATCATACCTGTTGTCGTATGAATATGATGAGTACTTCGAACATTGAATATGAGTAGAGGTCCATGATATTAAAATAAATATGAATGCGTGCGTATAAGTCTCATTTCAAATCAAATTTTGAGTATAATTCGATTCCATTAATTTTTTTGAATACTCATTGCTGATCTCTGGTGTGTTAATTTTGCCCATTAGTGGCGGGTCTTACAGTTTAAAGTCAATCTCGAACGACAGATTTTTGAGAACGTTTTCATGGTAAATACTTATCATTGATTTAAATTCAATTTGCATTCGTTTTTGTCTTCCCTAAAATATAAAATTGTTGAACCCTGTTATTTATTTTTTATTGACGTGGCACTCGTATTACAATTTACAGTTATTTTATAATAATTATTATTATTACTGTTATTATTTTATATTATTTTAATGATTATTTTCATTTTTATTTTTATTATTCTGTTTCATATTGTGATTCTGATTCTGGATTCATATAATTATTATTGTCATCGTCATCGTCGCCGTTATCGTCATTGTCATCGTTGTCATCATCATTATCATGGCTTTTAATTGCCATTCATTTAAATATATTGACGGTATTAAAAACCAACTGTTTCGTTAAGTATGTCTGTTGAATTTTCTTAAAAGTTTACACTCTCTCTCTAGCTCTCTCTCTCTCTCTCTCTGTCTCCCTGCTATATCAGACACATACAAACAGGAAAAAATATTCTGTCACTTATTGTCATCCCCCACTGGCAGTATATGACAATGTGTGTGTGTGTGTGTGTGTGTGTCTGTCTGTCTGTCTGTTTGCGCTTTTATGCGGTTAAATTGAGCCAATTTACGGAAGAAATGAAGACAATGTTCTTTGCCATACCAAGTTTACTTGCAACGAATATCACATCACATGCTGCAACATCTGCTGTGGGGCACAAAAGTTTAATATTTTCCTCTCTTTTTCCCTTTTTGTTTCCTTGTTGTTGTAGTGATCAAAACTTTTTAAGGGGGGCGGCTGAATTGGAGTTTTAGGAGTTTAAAATAAGTAAAAATAAAACAAAATATTCATGGACATTTTTGCACTTCATAACATGGTTTCCTCTCGCATACTCTCAAGCAGTACGAGTGAGAGGTCTCTTCTACTCGATTGCTTATTGAGACCATAGTAGCGCCTGTTGGCAAGAGTGAAACTACGCTTGATCTCCGTACTGATATAAACAAATTCACTAACTGTATCGAAAGCATAGTTATCGGTCATAATCTGGGATCGAATAAGGCAAGCTTGTTATATAATACTTTGTCTCTTTGATCCAGAATATTCGCTTCTATATTGCTTTAAAACTAGGTAGTCATATAACGAATACCTGGATTACATACCTGGAGTATCTGTTAATCATCTCTTTACATTCCAGGATGTCTTTGATTTAGTTTCCTTGGATGTTAATGGCCTAATTGTCACTGGACTAGCAGTGAAGATATTTAAATTCCTATAAGCTAAAGCTGTTCAGCTGTTCAGAGGGGACTGTTCAGAGGGGACTCGGATCGGTTAAGACAAATCTCCGCGTGATTTGTAATTACAATAACTCTACGGGAGAGTTCGGACTGGAGACTCAATTAGTTTCACTACTATAAACTCACGTGGAGATAGGTTTGAGAGAATTAGCAAAGACGTTCGGAGATTGTGAATGTACATGGCCTCTGTAACCATACTGTCAGCGATTCGTTTCAAACCAATGCTAAATAATGCCTTCAAATATGTGCAATAATAATGAGTTTCATCTTACTACACCTTATATTTCAAATTGAAAGAAAACTCAATACTTTAAGAACGAAAAACGAAATATTATTTTGAAAATTTGAATTTCCAACTGAAAACATGAAATGCGCCAAAAACAAAAAAAATGTTTTCAATTCTAATTCTGTCACTCAAACAGATATCCAAACCCTATAATGCATGTATGTATGTATGTATGGCTGTGTGCGTTCATAGAATAAAATATCGTCGTCTACCAAAAAAAAAAAAAGAACCAAAAAAATTCATCTCTGTTTGCCATTAGGTATCTTAAACAGTCTGTTTGTGGGTAAGCATGTGGATGGGTGTGGGTGTATTTGATTTTTTTGTTGGTATTATAATAATCCTGAAGCCATTTATAATTTATGTTTTTGCCTTTTACCACAAATCTTTCATAATAAATAGAAAAGAATAGAATAGAACGGGAATAGAATTGAATTGAATTTGCAAAGAAGACCGACGAGCCCCAATACGGCTGAATGCAAACGGTTTTCATGTCTTGCTCTGTGCCTGTTAAAAGCCGATTTTTTTCTTCCTTATTTCGCTCTCCTTTTATTAATTTTTTTTTACGGTTTTTCAATGTCTCTGCTTGTAGCTCTATCCTAGTCTCTTTCTCTTCTGAAGTGAACGTATGTAGGTGTGTATGTATGAATATATTTTAGAGTGTGTTCAAAAACTTTTAGCCACAATCGTCTTTTTAGACCAAAAAAAAATTGGAAAATTTCGTTATCCTTCATGGCAGGATTACAACATGTTTTTTGTGACAAAGTTTGTTAGGCCCATAGTTTTTGATTTTCACAATTTGTACGTACTTTAAGCAGGCTTTTACAAATTTATTACATACACTAACACACAGAGACGCTTATTTATAAGAATGTATTGTTTTCCTTCTCTTTAACTTATGAAGGGACATCCTTAATTTGAAAATACAAAATTTTTGTGTCATAATTACGGCACTTTAATGATCATTAAAGAAGCCAAAGGATTTAAAGGGGTTTTTATAATAAAAATTAAACTTTTTTAAAATTTAATGCGAGTACTGTAGGCAGAAACTAATGCCGGTAGTGAATTAACACTGAAGTGTTTGGAAGTCATTATGGCTTTTACAAGGCTTTGCCAGTATGATACGAAACTGTTGGCTTAGAATCCTTAATTGCAATTGCATCGTCTGCAAGTGTTTCTTTCTGCACAAGATGTTTAACACTAAGGTTTGAATACTCGAGGTCTCGCCTAAATGGCTAATACAGTAATAACTAGATTGATCGGCAGACTTAATTATGAGAAAACAGTAGCTGGTGTTTATTTGAAGTCTATTATAGTCTATAGGTAGTGTGTTACCTTATTCGATGCGAAGATGTTCAAACCCAAGGCCAGCAAGGTCTCAATAAAACGAAATAAGGAAAATATTTCTCAGAAATCTTTCATTTGGAGTCGTTTTTAAACTGTAGGCCCAACCAGTCATCAATAAAAACTAACACACACAACATAGGTAGTGTGCGAAGCCATGTCATACTACTACCTAAAGGATTGTAATGACCATAATACGTAAGTATTCCCCATAAATATTAAAATGTGGGATTGCATGGTGTCAGATCTGAACTGTAATTTTCGTACCGCCTGTTTTAAGTTTTAAGTGCTTGCTTAAGTATTTGGTTGTTGAGAAGATTTTCTGTGAATACCAGCAAACAAACGGTAAAATGCTCGATAGCGTCTTTAACATCAGTCTCTATCGGCATCAAAAGTATTTGGACTGTCTGTTGTGAATCAGCAGTCATTCGGAATATCTTTCCGCTGCTATCCATAAGAGCTTGTGTTTATCAGGAGGTGCAGAAAAATTATTAAAGTCTGCCATAATGGAAAAATAATGCATTTGTTGATAACCTTTTCATTGCTTTCTTCAATTAGTTTCTCAATATGAAAACCAATTTCTGATGCCAGTTTTAAATCCCTTATAACCCTATCTGCCTTTATTCCCTATCTCTCTCCTCTTTTTGATTTTAATTTCCACCACAAATCGTTCGGTTGGCTGCAGAATTGTAAATTTTAAATTTTCTTTCAAAGTTTGGCTTGAAAAACAATGAAATTTTCTTTCAATTTAATTCAATTTTTCATTTACATTTACATTTTCATTTTTCTTTTTATTTTCATTTCATTTCGTTTGTGTTGTTATTGTTTTATCGTCTGCGAAATGTTGTTCCTGTTCGTGTTTCGCGTAAAATGTGTTTTTCGCTAAAATATGCTGAACATGATTTAGTTCTGTAGGTTCCAATTTTTACATTCTATTTCCCCATCCTTTATTCATTCTTTTCATTTTCTTTTTCTCGTCTTCCATTTTGTTCGTTTATGTTTCTTGAGTGCTGATTGAGAGATGAGTTTGTTTGTTATAAGAAATGAAGGGAAGGTTGCCATACGTAACGGTCATACGCGTAACTAATCTCATGGAAAACCAAATACAAATAAGTCCATTGCTCTACTCGCATGGCATTGCTTTGCTCTCTGTATGAATTGCCAGGTTTGAAAGACACGGTTTTATAGAAGAGTGTTGAAAGGAACAGTTTCCGTAACCTATAATCGTGGGAATACCTTCCCTATTCTTATAGACACAGATTTTTTTACTTAACATTCTTCTATTTCAACTAACATTACAATTGTGATGTGTAAGACCATGTGTCTTTAAAATCTTTACTCGTGTATGTTATGTGTGTGTGTGTGTGTGCGTGTTTATGCAAGTGTGTATAAGTGTATGTAAAGTATTATTCAAGATTTTTACAAGTTCGTTAGTTTAAAGTTGGAGGTTCGTTTTTAATGTCGTCAAAGTTTTTGACATGCCTCTCTCTCGCTTGTACTTTTTTCTGTTGAGAGTAGTTTCATGTCGTCTTTATGAAATGACGCCCTTGTCGTTGTTGATGTCGCTGTCTCTGTCGCTGTTGTTGCCAACGCTGACGTCATTGTCCGTCTGTAGTAGTAAAACAGTGTTTGAATATCTTAATCTGTAGTTTAAAAACACACTCGTATTGTTTGATTGTGTGTATGGAAATGGGATATATATGTGTGTGTGTGTGTGCGTGTGCAATGGTATAGGCACTTAAATGTTGAGTGTTTGTAAAGGATTTTGCTTTTATTTCGAAATGATTTTTCGTCAAAATTATAACGGGGATTTGTTGTTATTGTTGCAGCTGTAATTTCTTATGCAGTTAAAGCAAAAAAAAAAAGAACAACAACAACAATAATAATAAGAAGAATTTTAATGTGTAAAAATAAATTGTAATTCCCGTTATTTTTTGTTTGTTTATTTCTTACCCCTAGAATTGCATATACACAGGGAGAGAGATAAGCATTTCGTTTCTTAAACAGCCTGTCTTCCATTTCCATTCACACGATATTTCAAAAGTATTAAGAAAAAGAAAGAAAGAGGGAGAGAGACACAGAGAGGGAGATAGTGAGGCTTGTTACATTTTTTTGGAGTGCATTGTAACAGTTGTGTTGAAAATTGTAACAAGTTTTCAAAGATGTTATCACATCTTCTATTTTCATCTTTTTGTATTTCTTTTCTGTTGTTGTTAGACTGCTTCTTAACTATAGTTTTTGGTGTTGAGGAAGAAAGAACGATTCATTTTATTTAAATTAAGTTTCTACTGCTTTATATTGTTATATTTTATTGTATTTCTGGCGTTTGCTGGTATTGTTGTTGTTGGAAAAATAAGTCCTTATTTAAGTTTTAAAGTAAAAGTTGATTTTATAGTAACTGTCAGCAGTTTTTTTGTATGTATGACAAACAAAATTTGTGAGAATTATAAGATTTAGCAAACGATTTAAGGCAGCGTAAGTAAGCAAAATTAAGTCATATTTACTTACTTAACTGGTCATTACAGCCCTTCAGTCACTCTAGTTACTCAGACCACTCATGTTGTGTATGTTAATTTTATCAATGAGTGGATGGTATGTAGTGTGTTGTCTTAATAGGTGTGAAGCCGTCGATCAAACTCCAGGTCTGACATCTCGACTTCATGGAAAAACTCTGACAGTAAAATAAAAAATTGTAATGAAAAGTTTCACCATTCCCCTGAGAGAAGTTTAATATAAAAAAGTGTGACTACACCATAATGAACTGACACCATAGTGACTGCTGAGAGTAACGCGTCGAAAGAAAGAAGTGAGAAATTTAGTGTAAATAGTCTTGTTGGCGAAATTGCCGTAGTCTAGTGTGTTGTCTTATTAGGTACGAGACCGTGGTTCAAACACCGGTTCAGACATCTTAAGTAAAGTGAAATATGAAGAAATATTTCTTCGAAGTCTTCCTTTCAGCAGTCTTTTGGAAAAATTCATGGAAAGCTGCTCAAATCTGTAGTTCGGAGACGATTTTGAGGTCCATAGGTAATTTCTTTCCAGATGTCTGATCTTGTGTTACAGTAGATTTAATTAGAAGTTTATCTAGTATTTTGTAAAGATTTCAATGAAAGAGACCATGAGCCAATTTACTACAACATTTCAAAAATATAATGGTTACCGTGTGATAAGAACATGGGGACTCTCTCCTCACTGCGTTGCACAAATTTCTTTTCCCAGTAATTTTTAATAAAATTGTTTACCAAGTACATTTTCGTTTTAATAAAACCTGATTGACAGTATAAATGCAATTAATTTACAATCTTTTTTCTCCGTTCTTTTGTTTTTAATAAACTAATTATAAAACTAAACTTTTGTGTTGAAAAATTAATTAAAATTCCTTTAATATTGCGACTACAATACGGCATGCATCGACGCATGACAACGCAGAACAAAACATCTTTTTTTTTTGATAATAAAATGAGACTTTGTGATGCACCATGTATAGCATGCATATACAGGCAGGATATTGATAAAAACTAAATTAATTTTAATAATCATAATAAAATTGTAAAATAAAAAAAAAATGGTTCGAAGGCCTCAAAGGATTATAAAATTTTTCTATTACAGGAAGTACAGTTATTTGTTTGTTATTTGCTTCTGTTTGTCTCGAACATTCCCTAGCTTACAAACCCCATCCTACACTAAAAATTCTTCAAAAATTCTCTACCATATGCCGCTGATGTTGATGTACAAAAACCTGACCACAAACAATTTCGTGTCAATTTTATCAATTCATCCAACGAAAATTACCGAAAATCTTAACATTACAAATGATTAACTATGCGTATGTGTGTGTGCGCAGAAGATTTGAATGTGTTGGTATATAAAAACTAATTAATAATTCGTTTGCCAAAGAGAATTTCTATATGTCTACTACAGGCTAATAAACAGATTGATACAATATTCACTCACTCACTCACACACACACTAACACATGTCAAGCCATAATGGGTAAATTGTTACGCTTCCACATGATGGCGTAACATGGAGTCTGTGTATGTGTATGAGAGATTTATTGGCATCCAATAATTCTTGTTTCACATACACATACAAACTTATTAAAATTGAGAACAACTGTAGGCAAAACTAGTTTTCTGGGAAATTTTTTAATTTTTTCTTGTTGGTTTCTTAATGTTGAAGTATTCAATGATAAATATTTTAAGTGTTGGCGCGTGTATGTGTGTGTTTTGTTTAATAAACAAAATGTTCGTTGGTTGACGAGGGCATATGCAGCATACTTTTACCAGCTGCTGTGCTTGTTGCAGTTAAAAAAAAGAAAATAAGTTCCTACCGCTACCGCAACTTCTTCAACTAGTTTTGGTTTTTAAAACTTACAAACAAACACTCGCATTCACACTTACACTAATGCTTACACTCTAGTTTTTTTCAATGTAAATTAAATTCAATTTTCTTGCATGTGCCTCCTGGTTCCCTTTTTTTGTGTTGCGATTGCCTTTGAAACTAGACATTATAACTGTTGTGCATGTAAGTATGGCAGTGTTTTTGTGTATGTGTGTACATCCTGCGTACATGTGCGTAAGGTTTCGATTTTTGTTTGTGTAGCCATTAGTCATTAAAATTTGTTAAAGAGCAGCAGAAAAAATTTGTAAGAAATCGAAAAATTGGTTTTTTTCTAATATTCGTGGGGGTCTTCTATGACTTTGAAGACATGGGAACTTTTATTTCATTTCCGGCCGTTAATAACTGTAGAAAACTCGAAATAATAAGAAGTTTTCTTTTAGTAAAAACTTCCTTCTACATTTTAAAACATATAACGAGCACTTGTGCAATGCAAAATTTAGATAATTAAAACCATCTCTTGTACTGCTTTTCACATGCATACATAATCGATAATTACAAACCTTCAGTCAGGGTTACGACCTACCTTCTCATGCCCATATGTGGAGTTGTGTGTTCATTTTATACATGAGTAGCGTGACCTAAGTTTAAAGTCGACTCCCAAAGACAGATTTTTGAGAAACTTTTCATACCAATTTTATTTACTTTCAGATTTTTTTCGTTTTTCTGCAGATGTCTGACCTGTGGTTTGAACCCACTAGACTACGGCGATTTCAAAATCTTTACCTGCCGCTTATCAAATTGTTTGCACTATTTTTGGCGGTCTTATTGCCATTGAATACACTGAATGCCTGGTAAAGATATTTTCATTAATTTCTCCCCCGTTTTGCGTGTTAATTTGCCACATTGGATTTATTTAATTTTCTCCCAAAAAATTTCCACCACAGGAGACAATGAAGTTGACGGTAACAACAGTATAGCGAAAGCAACAACACAGCCACCGCTAAATAAGCACAATAAAATGAAATTAAAATTGAAAAGAAAACAGAACAGAGTGGAAAATGGGGGAAAAAAACGAACGTAAAAATTTATTTAAATTTACGCGTGTCTGTCTAACTTATTGTCTGTGAGTCGAAATGGGTTTCTTAGAATTTTTCCAAATGTTGTTGTTTTCTTAAGAACAAAAACAAAACAAAAAAGAATTCATGATATGGTTACACATTTAAGGCAAACAGGCAGACGGACAGACAAAAGGAAATGAATATTTTGTAAATAATATAAAAAAAAACAGTAGCAGTTGCTAATAAGTGATTAGAAATATGAAATTAATTTAAAGAAAACAAATTCAATAATTTGATTACACAAAATAGATCACATGGAATAGTTTTCTTAAGTATTCAGCAGCAGATGGGAAAAACATGGCAATAAGGTCATGTGATACATCAATATTGTATTTCTTGCCTTTACTAATTAGTTGCGATCTGTATAAGTATTAATATTACAATACGTTGCTAATGTTTATTAAGACAACAAGAATACAACACATGTGTATTTAATTTCAAGAAAGGGAAATGTAAGGAGACGTTAGCCGCTTCTTAATATTGAAATTTTAATTTTTATGAGATTTATATGTGTTCACTTCGTTCTTATAAGGAGCATAGGGCCGCTAAGAAAGTGAGTGAATATATTTGGGATTTTTCCAAGTTCGACAGTCATATAGGAACAGACCGTACATTCTACATTCGCCGGCTTATACAGATGCAACGATTTTCAAACTGTTTTTAAGTGGCCTAAGCTCTGCTGAGTCATTTGTATTAATGTCCTCGCTTGACTTGCCAGGCCAGGAAAAATTGTTGTCCTGCTTTCTATGGGTAGAGAGCAAAACTTTGTCCAAACAAGGAACCATTTTAACCCACTTGACCAAGTTTTTTTTTTTTTATCGATAAAAGGCCTGCAGTGAATTTGGGCCAGAACTAAATGTGACAGTCGATAGCGCTTGAATGAACTGATACCACAGCTGACCTGTGTGTTTCTATTTCTATTAGAAAATTTAGTAAACAGTTACAGTTGTCCTGGTGACCTTATAATATATTTTGTGCCTCTTCTTAGTTCCGCGTTCCACGCACTTCTTTAGTTTAAGAGCCTTCATGTTTCCCCATTTTCTCTTATCCAAATTCAACATCTTTATCTTGGTGACTTGATGGTGATGGTGTAAAATTACATGGAAATAAATTAATAGACAGAGAGAGAGAGAGAGAGAGAGAGGGAGTAAGAAAGATACTCATACGGTTTCTGTGGCTTTTTGTTGAAGAAAATTGAAAAATTTTTTTCTTTTAATTGAAACTGATTTCCTGATGGAATTTAAAAGGAATTACAATAAATGAGTGCCTTTAGCTGTTACCGCTTGCTTTCGCCCAAAAACCATTTGGTGAATGACATTCAGTGGCATTTGAATATATTGGC
Source organism: Sarcophaga subvicina (assembly GCA_936449025.2). Classification (NCBI taxonomy): domain Eukaryota; kingdom Metazoa; phylum Arthropoda; class Insecta; order Diptera; family Sarcophagidae; genus Sarcophaga; species Sarcophaga subvicina. The sequence continues at coordinate 2,890,939 of OW388084.2, forward strand.
GTTGGTGTTCAAGAAATTTTAATTGTATTGTGGTGGCTTGCTCGCATGAATAAGGATTGTTAATAGAAAATTTGGAAAAAAAACCGGAAAGCGTTTAAGAAGTTAGAGAAGTTGGTTTGACTGAAAATATTTATAATCCAGCAACAAAGATGATACGACATTATGTTCTAGAAACTCCAAAGTAGCAGACATTCCTGGGCATTGTAAAAGGCATTCGTCTTGGATATAAAACCAACGGCTTCCACAGATCTACTGAATGCTCTTCACATATTTTCTTACATATTGGAAATACCTGGGATTTGCTGGTGTTTTCTGTACATTGGGAGTCTAAACGACTTCTTTGGAGACCTGTATAGACCTGCTACAGACGCGCATAGACGTAAAAGTGGAAAAAGTGTTCTTCGCATATTGGAAATCGTGGTGCTTCTCTGATCTTTTCTGGACATTGGGAGCCTAAACAGTTTCATTAAATGTTCCAGAACTAAAGGAAAGGAACGGAACAATGGACTATAAGTGAGCTCTTCAGTCGAGGTTTCGATCACTTTGTCACACTTAATTTAGGAAAATTCTTTGTGTTTACTAGCACACTCTCTTACCCATACTCTGTTGCAATAACCTATGTCCAGTAAGGACACCTTAAACTTTATTTTTTTAGAAATTTTTATTGATTTTCTAAAGAAAAAAAACAAGGACAATAACAACAGCAATTACAGCTCATACAGCTGTATACATGATGGCACATGAACGACAGAGAGACGCTCAAATGCAGAGAAAGAAAAGGAAAAAGAAAACCTTAAAACGCCAAAATAACTACTTAAACATTACAGCACGGTAGCACGTTCAAGCAAGACTCACTAATAACAACAACAGCAGCAACACATCATGCAGGCAAACAAAAATAAAAACGACAACAACAATAACAAGAAGAAGAAGAAGCAAGAAGCAACAGCAAAAATCGGTGTTTATAATTAACTTATGTTGGGTTAAGTGATGCTTTTCATCAAAAGGCTGTGTGTGTATTGTTGTATTGCAAATTGTCGCCAATGGCTCAATAAGGCTTTACTTTTGGTTTGTTTATGTGTGTGTGCAGGTGTATGTGTGTATGATTGTTGTTGTTGTCGTAAAGGTAGTAAAGCATGTTGATGAAGTGCTTCTTTAAACAACAAAACAACACAAATTCACACACAAACACATACACATATACATTGTAGGCGCCAAAACATTTACACATTCACCAACACTCACAAATAATCAAATACACTCTGACATGAAACACACTCACTCACACATATTGTGTTCATATTGTTACTCGCACACCCTCAAACACCCTCACACTTCTAGTCACTGTAATGTATTCAGTTTGCTACACCGAATGAAGAGAAATATTTTAAAGGTACGATTACACTTGAAGTATTTAACAAATCGACACTGGGTACAGTGGGTCATTAAGGTGGTGAAATTGAATGAATTTTTTTTAAAGTACAGAAATAAAATAGAAATTTAGAAGTTAAACTGAGCATAAAGTGAAGAATGAAGAATTTTATTGGAAACGAAGGTAAAATACGAAATTGTGTATACGATCCACTGTGCATGCTAACCATCACCTTAAACAGTACATGCGTTTCTTAGTTTCTCTGCAATGTTTGCTATTAACAGCACACACACGCACACATAGAACTAAACATCAGTAGCACAGTGTGAGTATGTGTGCGAGTGTTAGAGTGTTGAATGGAAAACTCTACCAGATTCCTTTGGAAAACTTGAATTAAAGAAAAAAAAGGGGAAAATGAAAGACAATTCATCTGCATTTTGTGTACCATACAATGGCATTAAATTGATGTAAAATTTTTGGCTTAAAGCTATACGAGAAACAAAGCTTAAGTTTGTAATGGATTTAGACAAACAATTTAAGCCAACAACAACAAAAACAACAACAATACAAAAAAGGCTAATATATAACAAAATAAACGTCTAATGAATGTTAATCAATGTAGAAAAGATTTTATAAATGAAACAATGTTAATTTGATTTAATTACAACAATAACAACAACAATAACAGAAATAGTAAAATATTTTCAAATTGAGTTTGCCTGCCATAAAGAGAAAATCTCAAAGGAACACACTCATTAAATTTAAATGAGGTTTTATAATTTAATAAAAAATTAATTCAAATTATTTTCTAATTAAAAATAAAATCTCAAAATTATTCTTTAAAATGTTTGCAATGCTTATTAATTAAAATTTTGTTAAAAAATATTTCACATCTTTACTCTACACTACTGATACACAATTATTTTCATTCTACAGTTATATATTTACAGTTACTCTCACTCTTTTTCGATCTCTTATGTTTTTAATTTTTCACATCACCTCCATGTTTGTTGCACTTTGTTTTTTATTGTTTTGCTTTTGTATTCATTTGCTGCGATTTAATGTCCGTTATATTGTTAATTACACAGTCGTAATTCAGGGTTAATTTGAACACTTATTGTTGTTGTCTTAGTTGTTGTTGTTGTTGTGTCGTGCCATTATATACAAAAATATGACATTAAAAATAATAATGGCAACAACAGCAACAGCAACGGCAAGAACAATTGTAATAAAAGTGGAAAAATGTCATAAAACAACAACAACAACAATTAAACACTTTGCAGTAACATAAAGCATAAAACCCATACACACACATAGATAGAGCGAGAGAGTAAAATGAAAAAATAATTATAAAAACAACAACTTGTTGGATTCTCAACGGAAAAAGTAGCCAAAAAAAAAAAGAGAAAAGCAAATCGAGACAAAGGCCATGAGTTGGCGATGATGAAATCAAAACAAAAAAAAAAAAAAAGAAAACGAAAAATTTAACAGGATTTAATTATTCCATCATTTTATACAGTAATGGCGGCAATAAGATGCTGGTATACACAAAAATTAGCATCAAATTCTGCTATAATATTTCAATACGTGTTAAAGAAAGTTGTCAAAGCATTTCTTACGTTTTCTTTGGATTCTGTAATTGAGAAATAGGCTTGCACGTATAAGAAACAAGAAGAATTTTGAAAATTCAAAAAGGAATCAAATTATTTTTAAAAAAATTATCTCAGCAACCTTTCCTAGGAGTTTCCTTTGAATAAATTCCTGTTGCTTATGAACCAGTGAGTTATAATCACCTCGGTTAGTAATTTTTTCTTTAAAAGTTGCTTTTTGCCGAGATTTCTCTCATTTGGATGGCATATGATCACATTGACTTCATTATGTTTTTAATTTCTGAAAACGATGTGATAAATTTGTAAACAGAAAGTTTCGATTTATTTTTAAGCATTTAAATTGAAGACACGTTTAATATAGACGCTGCATTATCAACTTTATTACATCATTCTGTTTCCTGCGCTTCTCACACAGCTCTCTCGCTAACAACTGGTTGCCGTAATCTAGTAGATAGTGTCTTGGCATAATACATAATGGTTTATGATGTCATAAACTCAGTTCTAGTATCTAAAATAAAATTTTAGCCTTCGCCCCTTAAAAGTTTTATGGCCAAAAGCTCAGAGAGTAAATAATTGCCATGAAGAAGTTTCTCAAATCTGCCGTTCGCAGTTCACAGCTTATTGCAAAGGCACAACCTAGAGATTCAAATTTATGAGTCGTGTTTTAATTAATGACTATGTCGAACTCACTGCTCCATACTAACACTACGCATATGACATGTTAGAGTCGATGAAAAACTTTAGATTTCAATTTATATTAAAATTCTTACAGTGTAATTAACGGTTAAATTTTATGATGTTTATTTTGTTTTGCTACTCTAGTACTGTTTACACTCCCTCGTTTACTCTCCTTAGCTCTCTTTTACGCACTGTGTGAAATGTGTGTAAATAGCTAAACATGAGATCCTATTAAAATTATGGTGGTGACCAACACTTGTCGTAAATAAACACTAAGAAAACGATGACAACAACAGCAACAACAACAACAGCAATGGTAATAATAGCACAAAGTGAGAAAAACGAACATAAAACAAACGATTATGGCAACAATACTATACATTAAAGCTAAAAAGAAAATAAACGGGACTTAAAAATAAAAACATTTGCACTCATTTCTACACCATACACACACACACACTAATACAAGAAATGAGAAATAACAACAAGTGCGTAAATAAAAACACCGTTATTATGTATCATGTGGTATATATTTACAACAACAAAACAAAGGAAGCAAACGGTAAAACCAAAAGCACATTAAAAAAAACCTATGAAAAGTGAGAAGTAAGTGCAGAGAGTTGTTGTATATTCAAGCATACAGAGAATACAGAGAGAAACGTGAGAGCATGAGTTATAGCAATAGAGTGAGTGCATTTATATTGTATGTTTGTTATTATATGATATTATTACCCATGACAGAGACAGTGTGAGAGAGAGAGAACTAGAAGAAATTATATTTTTGAAAATAAATAATGATGGCAATTTTTAAAAGTGTAATTAATGCAAGTGAGTGTTATAACATTAGAGTGGGTATTTTGTTGCACTTAAACTGCATTCGCTTTAAATGGCAATGACATTTCGTATCAACTGCATGAATAGAAACAGGATAGAGAGAGAAAATAGACTAGGGATTGAGAGTTTATGAGTTTGTTTATTATACCCTTGCACGTATTGCTGTATTTACACTCATTTTGCATTAGTCATACTACACTATTATTATTATTATTGTTGTAGCTCTTATAACAACAGCCCTGAGACTTAAACTTAAAAGGAAACAAAAATAAAAAATAGGAAATAAAAAGATGCATAAAAAATGTGGAGCATAAAGTTGAGAGAAAAAGGGAAACAATAATAATAATAATTGCAAGTGACAAATGGACACTGTACAGTTAAACAATGTTAACGTGCTCTGTGCACAGACACATACACAGACTTACACTCACAGAAGAACTGCAGTTATTTTAAATATGCTACGTACTTGAAAAAGAAATTGTTGTGGTTGTTTTCATCCACAGAGAATATTGAGTTTTTGTCTTGTAGTTATTTTTGTTTGTTGATGTTGTTGTTGTTGCTATTAAAAGTTATTTAAAAAAAATTGTTCCTTTTGTCTTTGTAACTCTCCTACTCTTTATTCTTTCCGATTTTAACTCATTCTGCTGAAACTGTTAATTATTGAAAAAGAAGAGAGGGAAAGGAATTCATTTTCTTTTTCGTAACCATCGTACACAGTTATTTTTATTATTATTCTAACTGTTATTACTGGGGTTCTCTTTTTATTGACAATGTCAACCACATCTACAAGTCATTATATTGTATTCCTCTTTGTTTGTTTGTTTGTTTCTTGGTTTGTTTTTCTCTTGTTTTTTCTCTGTAATTGTGTGTAATTGTTGCTGTAGTTGTTGTTGTTTTGGACTATGAAAAATGATGACAACAAAAATTTTAATGAAAACCATCATGTTTAGAAAATGTGTTCATTTCTACAGCTCCTTACTCCTTAATTTCCTTTGTTGTTCTACTCAGATTTTTTTCCGATTATTTTCAATTCCTTAACCATTAAAAGTACTTAAAAATGGTGGCTTTTTCTCAACAATATGGTGACATTTCTCGTTATTTGCTTTTTCCGTTTGTTTTCTATTTTTAGGTTTTAATTTCGGTTTTGAAAAATCTGTCTATGAATGCTTCTAAAACAAATAAACAAAAGAGAATGGCAAATGGGAAGAGAGAGAGAGGAAGAGAGGAGGAGAAAAACAAGTGGCACATGACAATTTTAAATACAACAACTAATGCCTATACTCCTCGTACATTGAAACGCATCGACGAGGGCTTACAATTCAAGTTCTTCTCTGTTATTTTATTCCTGTGTTGTGTTGTAGCTTCCGTTTGTCTGCTGTTGCTGTTACTGTTGCTATTATTTTTGTTTTTTTATTTTGTTTTGTTTTGTTCTGTTCTGTTCTGTTCTGTTTATGATTGTTACTGTTGCTAACGTTGACCCCTGGTCTGTGAGTAGTGACTGATGTTGTTTGGGTGTTGGCAACAAAAGAAATGATTTTTCTTTCATTATTTTTTTGTTTTTTTGTTTTTATTAAAAAACTTTTGTAATTAGAGTGTTTAATAGAAAAGTTATTATGAAACCACCAGAAAATAAAGGCAGAAAATAAAACTCCATAAAACGAAATGAAATAAATGGTTGCCTGCCATTGTGGTTTAGTGGCAACAATTCAGATTCAGATTTAAACTCAAAAAAAAAGAAAAGAAAGAAAATATTGCAATTTTTGATTTGAAAATGAAGGGAATTTTTAATTGAAATCGTATAAAAAAGTTAAAAAGACAAAATCCTTTATGGGGTGAATGAGAAATCTAACGTAATTAGAGTAATAAATGGTAATGTGGTGCCTCTATAATGGTTGGTAAGTTTAGTAGAGCCCTGACATGCCTTTTTTTGTGAATTTTTGGAACATGAGACATGTGTCAGAATTATCCTCATTTGTTAAATGGTCTCATAGTGGGGAATGATGGACTTTAGGAGTGGGAATCAAAGTCTAGTCATCTTTAAGTGAAGGGCTCAGATCGCAAAACAGATTCCAGCAATGATTCCAGATCAATATTTAAAAGTGACGGGACGAATAGCTTAAACGAGAGATTTTTAAAAAAACTTTTCATGGCAATTTTATTTACTTGCGGAGTTTTTGCCTGAAGGCTGCTGAGGAGAAGCCAACGAAAGTTATATTTTCTCTTATTTCGTTATGCCCGAGATGTCTTAGCTGGGGTTTGAACCATGTGGTCGCCTTACTAGACTATGGTGACTTCAGCAAATGAAAACTATCCCCATAAAATTTTTTCACCCTGAATTCTTTGTTTATTCGGCTTTGACTCCCACGCGGTTTATGTAGCATTCTTTGACGGATTATTGCATTGACTTTTATACTGATTGGCTGATTAGAATAAAATTTCTTGGATCGGAAACAAGCAAATCACTTCGCCTGTTTTTTAGTTATAGTATCGCCTCCTTAAACGAAATTTTTTCAGCAGCCTGCCATATATTTCCACTTTTTCTTTGATAGAAAAGTAAAATATGTTCTGAATTCTTACATCTTTACGCACAAGCGAGACATGTGAACCTTCAGATGTCACTTTTCAAATAGACTGTGGCGTTGCCTACATTTAAGTGCCTACATTTTACTGCCTTCTACCGATTTAACCGATCTCCAATTTTACAAATTCTGTACGCCTTCCCAACATCGGTAGTGGTAAAGAATTTAGTTCGTTCAGCCGCTGAGAATATTCAGCCCTCTGATGTCAAAAAACGCCTTCATACTTTCTATATTTACTTATGTCTCGTTTTAACAAGAAAACCTTTCATTTCTCAAAACTTCTCGATTCACAAAATTTAATTTTTTTTTTGAAGACTTTAAGTTCTTACTGCTGTAAATCAGGACTGTTCCTTAAGCATATGAATAAATGAGTCTTTACGAGTCTGATTGTGCGTGTGTGTTTGTGTGTATGCATGGGTAAGAGAGAAAATTTGTGGTTTTTATGTGTTTTGAGGGTATAAAACGCAAAGTTTTACTTTTACGCCAAATAAAATTCAATCAGTTCTACGAAAACTTTAAACATTTGTAACCGACTTCTTCTTCTTCGTCTTTTTCTTCTTTTTTAAACTTTTTTTCCATCTTTTTCTGTTGGCCTGCTTCTTGGTTAGCAAAGAAACCAAAAAAAAAAACAGAAAAGGATCCCCTGAGTCATAAAACAAACTCATGTAAAATTAAAATAAAAAACAACAACAACAACAGAAATGTTGTAATCAAAATGAGCCACACGAACGATTTCAGCGAGTAACAAATATGACAACACACAACTTTACCTACAAAATCGTCAGCATTGAGTTACAACAAGAAATCTGTGTGTGTGTGTGTGTGTGTGTGTATGCAAAAGAGTAGAAAGAAAAAGAGTGTTTGCCACTTTACACTCTCATAACTCATAAACTTGACATAAAACTTTCGCCCACGACAACAGTTCATGAGCATTAGATTTTGAAAAAGAAAAATTCAAAAAAACAAGAAAAAAAAAAAAAACAAAAACCGCATAATCTAAATGCATGTGTGCTTAAATGTAATTGTATGGTTGAGTGTTTAACTCTCCCCCTCTCTGTATCTCTCTGTGTCTTGATGTAAAAATTAAAACACACTTCTTACAAAACCAAATTCAAACTCAAGCACAGATTCGAACACACTCATACACTCATAGAGAGAGATTTATGATTACACTGAACAGAGCTGTTTATGAGTGTTGGTTCGTTTGTTTTTTTTACAAAATTTTTTGTGGGTTTTTTTCTTTTCGAAAGCAAGAAATTTTTGACAGCAGCATATAAAGGACCATAAAACATCGACAATAACAACAAGAACAACAACAACAACAACGACATTAACTTTCTAAACAAAAACTTTGTATGCATTTCTAATATCTTCTCCACAAAAGGGAATTTGGCAGAAACAAATACAAAAAAACCTCTTTTTTGTGTTTGGCTTTGTTTTATTTTTCTAACAGTGAATGTATGTGAGAAGTAACCCACTTTCTCTCTTTATATGAGTTTAAACTGATGCTTACTGTGCTACATAGAGTTTGTTGTTATTGTAGTTGTCATTATTATTACTATGGGTGGTAAACTTGAAATAAAAAACTAAAAAATTTTAATTGAAGAGAATTGAAGAGCATGCAAAAGGAAAAAAGCCAAGAAGTAAAGAAGAGAGAGAGAGGGAGTGGGAAAGAGAGATAATTTATGCAAAACATACTTTTCTTTTCTCCCACAAATACAATTATTTATAAAGGCATGTAGAGGAAAACAAAAAAAACTTGGTTTCTACAGTAATGCACAATAAATTAGCAGAGAAAATGACTAAAGTGGTCTCCTATTGCCTATTGGCTTGCTATTACGCGCTATTGGTTAATGGCTTTGAAAAAATAAAAATTGCAGCTCACATTTATGTGAGCTCCCCAATGCAATGTTCAAATATACACATGCATACTGTTTGTGTCGCCGTGATCGTGTAGGAAGTGTGTTGGCTTATTAGACTTGAGGCCTCGGTTCAAAGCCCTGCACAGACATCAGAACGAAATTATGAAAAAATATTTCTTCGGCAACTTCCTCTCAGCAGATTTCTGGCCATGAAAAGTTTGTCAAAACTTCGTTCGAAATCGACATAGCTGCCAGATTTGACGATTTATCTTCATTTTGACGATTTTGAGCTCCAAAAATATCATATTGACGATTTGCCGATTTATGGCCTTATTTTGACGATTTTTGGAAATTAAAAATTTACGTCATATTCTTTACTTTAGTATATTAAAAGACACTTTAAGCTTTGCATTTACTTTGCAATTGTTACTAATCAAATTTTTCATCAACACATACAGCAGGTATGTGAATCCTACTTTGTTTACCCTGTAATATTCCTGGAATCTGTAAAGCACACATGATTTAACGTCAAACATAAATATTTTAGTATGTATAATTCTTACTTCATCTCAGGGAGTGATAGTGGATTCGATTCATGTCGAATAGATCTTCGCTGCAACCTTTCCATTGATAGTTTCTCCTCTTCTAGCACCAAAAAACGAAGATATACGCTACTCGTTTTTAATATTTGTATTTTTCTCCGAAAAATTGTTGAGAGGTAATTCACAATTTAAAATTTTTTGTTTATACAGCATTTATAACTAATTCACAATAAAATCATTTACTCCCAATATATTCGTAATACGTAACGATTTTTTTGTTATGGGAAAAAAGTTTACTCCCAAATAACTTATTCCCATAATATTCACGATTTGCGAGATTAAGTTGAACTTAATATTATCAACGATTTAATATAATAATTTCACTGATTTAAAGTGTGACCTAACAGGGATAATTATTGAGTAACTATAACACGTATTTAAATTTGTTCAGTTACTAGTGACTGTAATCCTGTCACATATAAAGCTGTTATGGCAGCACATTATTTTTATGCTAGTGATACTACACGTATGAAAACAAACATCAAATTTAAAAAATAGAAACAAAATATATTGTAATGAAAAGCAAATACTTTGCAAAAACATTCTTATCAAATTATTGCCATATGTGTGCAATTATGGAACATTCAAAAATAGTTAGCGTATTCATTGAAAAATGCATTTATGACCCTAAATATATCCAATAAATTTCGAAAAACTTACAGTTTGGTATGTATTTTGGGCTGGCGGCAACATCGGTCCATATTTCTATGAGAAATCGGTGAGCACTATAAGTCATTGATTACAAAATTCTTTTGGCTTGAATTAGATGATCTGCCCACCAGCGGCAAATGGTGTCAACAGAACGATGCTACGTGTCACACAGCTCATGTCACGTTGGATATCATGCACAAACTATTTGAAGGCATGTTAATCTCACGTGGAGGTGACCTTAGCTAGCTTGAGGAGTTTTCTTGAGTTGCAGTTGTATGCGAATAAGCCGCAAACTACAGCTGTTCTCAAACCTAACATAACTCATGCCATCAATAAAACTTGGCCTGATATCATGGAAAATTAGACATTGTGAATGCGATCCACCCAGACAAAAGTCTGTCATGGACTTTTAAACGATGTTATATTCCACACATAATTGCTATTTCAAATGAATAAAAAATACCAGTGATATCCAACACACACTTTCCTTTATTTAAACTGAATAGGAAGCATTTGGAAATGAGACTTTATAGCTTTGTGAATGAATATTCATCAGATTGGAAGATGGATAGTCACCGGCAGCATATTCACTTCTGACATGAGACCATTAGACCGCTCTGGGCCATTTAAGAGTTTATATTTAAAAATGCAATAAAATAAAAATGGTTTGAAATTTTGCCAAATAAATTTTTTTGTTGTTAAGATGTTCACGATACAGACTATGAAGATACAGGTCATGATGGCCATAGAATATCATGTAACTTAATTCCAAATCTATGGAGTATACTTTCTTTTTAATTGTATTTGAACTATATTACTCATACGCATCATATTACATGTACTGGAATAGTTACCCTGAAAAGTATGCAATACAAAAACTTCGATTGTGGCATGTATGAAACTAATGGAATTAAATATAACTCATACGTTACGTATGTTCTGTGCATTATGAATTTTACATTGTATTAGATATGAGCATAATGTGCGTCAATATAATGGGTTGGCGATCTAACAGCTTAAATTTAAAAATGTAATAATACAAAAATACTTTGTAATTTCGATAAATTTATTATTTTGCTGTGAACTACAACTGTTCCGGTTGGAAATGGATTTTTATTTCATTTATATGGCTGCTGTGGATTTATGCGCCTTTTTTACGATTTTTAAAAATTAAAAATTTACATCATATTCTTTACTTTCAGTACATTAAAAGCCACTTTAAGCTTAGTATTTACTTTGCAAATGTTACTATTGGAAATTTATGTTAGTTATAGCAAGGAGTAAAGTATTATATTTTTAAGTTACTTTCGAATACCTCTGATGATTTTTCTGTATTTTATTTCTTTTTAATCACTTAAAAGCTGAAAAATTACAACTCTTAAATAACCTCGTAGTTCTAGTATAGCTTCTAATATTGCCATCGGAAGAACAAAGGCAAGCGCCGTTATTTTCATTTTTTTCTCGGACGACCAACACTCAGGGTATGGATGGCATTGAGTTTGGAACTATGTTATGAGAACAAGGAAAGAGAGAACAGTGTTTATGGACACCAGGCTTGTATATTTTTATACCATAAGTAACAGGATAGACCTCTGCAGGTATTGCGTTCCACATACCGACACAGTCCGACTAAAAACTGTATTTTTACTGTAATGTAGTGTGCGATCCACTGTCCAATCCACCACATGCGGATGTGCTGGCCGAAAAAGACGAGCGTTATGTAGGAATATATGATTTTCGGGAAAATGTCCCCTTATTTCGTTCAAGCAGAACCATTTTATAGTAGCGACCGAACAGTGAAACACAAATCACATTGCAACGAAGCTCCAATGATTCAATGGAGTTGGATATACTACCGTCATTAACGATATACTATGGCCTCTCCTGTACACGGTCGAGAAACCGCAAAATAGACGTTGAGAGTTGTATTACATTCTCTGTCAGTTATAAACGGTGTAAATAGTGAGATCGGATGATAAGAACTTAAGAAGGAACTGAAATATGTGTCAGCATTACACTAAAGCTTCATGCTGAGAACATCAAAAGCTTCTGACTCCCTAATATCTACACCGCCTATAGATATAGATGATGTAATATTATTGCTGTGCTTATGTATCAATAAACAACGTTGGGATAGATTGTTTAAACCTTAAACAATTTTTTCATGAAAATGATTCAAAATTCTTTATTTTTGAAAAAAAAAATATTAAATGAGGATAAGGGACGCTAGCTTTTAATTTCCAATAAATTCTTTGTTAAATGTTTTATTTTTGAACTCACATATGCAGATACATTGACTTTATATATGTTTTACTACAATAGAAATAATTTTGGTTTTTAAATAATTTTAATTTATTTATTTATATTTTCTGACGATTTTTTACGATTTTAATAAACGTCTTTGACGATTTTGACGATTTTTTCTGAAATATTTGACGATTTGGTGACTCATTTATATGGCAGCTATGGTTGTAATGGCCAATTATATATGTATGTATGTTTGAAGTACTCAAGTCAATAGGAAACCATAAGTCGTAAGGAATACATTGAATATTATATATGGAGTGTACTGTATATACATGGAGTCGACAAATATATCCAAATATATATATCAAATATATATATATAGTCGTATCAAAATATCCACATTATATCAGCATTGAAACGAAATGAAATGAAGTCTGGTTCTATACCTATAACAACTATACGATGTATAACAATCATCTGAACAGTATTTATTTATCAAAAACTTTTTTGTTCACTTTTGCTAATGATTTCTCCAATCGTTTAATGCCTGTTAACACTTTTAATTGTGAACTTACGAAACTTGTAAGATTTGCAGCAGAATGTGGAACTTCTAATGGAATCCCACTTCTAAGTATAGTGAATTAGAAAATACAGCTTTTATCAGGCAGCATACCAACTACAATGGCTTCACTATAATAGAGCAGATCATTAAGCACAGAAACGTATTACAATGCGTTGTCGTACTTGAAAAATGTTGTTTATTTCTGTAATTGATAAGACATGAAGCATTTGAAAAGTAAATCTGTGCTATTATTTTGGCCACTATTGTCTCTTACACTCTTACACAATCAGCTCCCTCACGCTCTTACATTCGCATTTATTTACAAACAAATACAAGTAAAAGAGACTTACAGTAGGAGTTACAAACACAGTCATAAGTATGTATGTATACATGTACATATGTAAGTATGGTAGTGTGTGTGTACGTATATGTATGTGTACAAATAACATTTGTGTAACAAAATTTATTTACATGTGTCAATGTAAATGAGAGTAAACGTATAAAGAATATCATGTAAACGAATGGGATGGCAAGAGAGAAAGCAAGAGAATGCTAGGGAGGTAGGGAGAATTGTTGCATTTTTCTTTTTTGCGTTAAACAAATCAAAGTATTAAAAAAGTTTCAGTCTACACAGTCAGTATGTGTGTGTAAATTTTATAATTTGGTTTGTTTTTTTTTCGGATTGTTGTGGTTGTTGTACAGTAAGTCTAAGAATTATAACAACACATATAAATCGTGTCTTATTTCTTAAAGTTTTTTGTAGAATGCGATACGGCTGTTAAATGACTTTCATCCGAAGTATTATTTATGTAGAGATAGGCTTTCCGTTTAATAGCCGAAGAACGTGTAAAAAGAATGGTTGGCCACTTTACGAGAATTACAGGGTGATTATGATAGTTGTACTAGAGCTGCAGAGGAAGGGGTTATCAAGAGTGTAAATGAAAAAACAGGTGGCTGAATGCGTTCTCGGCAATTGGGGAATATTTTCCATTTGGATTTGCAAATATGACCCTTCAAAATGCCCGAGATATTCAAATTAACCTAGAGCAACTGGCTTTCGGTGCTAAATATTCTTTGCTTTGTTATTCTTTTATAACTTTTTATTCTTTAAGTATAGTTCGGCTTATTTTTCTCACCATTGATCATTGAAACATGGGCCGAAGCGGTCATTAGTTGATATTTTTTTACAAAACTCTTATAATCATATATATTGACAAAAGAAGGGAACAGCGTACTTATAATTTGAGAGCACACTGTTGTTAGTGGCACAAGTTTTTCGTATTTGTAATTTGCACTTCAACGCTTATAAAAGTATAGCAGTATTGTACATACATTCAGGAGAAAGAGAGAGAGAGAGAGAGAGCAAGCGAAAAAGTGTGTGTGACATTTAAAACCTAACTTCGTACATACAATAGCGTCTCCTATTCTCAAATTGGAAATTAAGATTTCGATTTGATCATTTTCTAAATAAAGCAAGAAGTTCTGTTCTTTGAAAAAATCTACTTGTCGCTCTATTCACACTCCCATAGAACATTTACAAAAACAATTAAATCTTTTTGAAAAGCTCTCATTAAATCTCATTGTTAATGACCAATTAAATCTGTGTGTTTGTGATGCCTCTCCCTCTCTCTTTAATTCATATGACTCTTTAAGGAGGCCGTTGCCAGGAAAATAAATTTGAAAAAAAAAAGTTTCTCAAAATGTTGGTTTTTGTTATCGTTAGTAGTGGTTATGTTATAAAGATTGTTGTTGTTGTTGCTATTCTTCTTCTTTTTGTTGCTTAAAGTTCAAATCATACTTTTTAAACTTTTTATTTGTTTCCTGGTTTATGCATGACGCTTCCATGCCGAGAAAACCGAATGGGAATGTGAGAATGTACGAGTGTGAGGCTCTTGCTAATAATTTTTATTGTTGTTGACATTTTAATCGCCTTATCTGTGTTCACGATCTAACAGAATGTTGTTGTTACATTGTAACGATAAAAATAAAAACTAATTTTTCTCTCTCTCTCGCTCTTTCTCTCAGTTTTTTACGCTGTTGTTGTAACTTTTTTTTTCTTCTTAAAAGCTGTAAAAACAAGTTTTTTATTTTCCAAGTATGGTAATGTGTAGTGAAAATGAAGAGAGGGTAAGAGAGAGGGTGTGAGAGAGTTTTTTTTATGTTCTCTTTATTTTATTATTTAACAAAATTCTTATTTAAAATGTTTGCAATTGTATAAGTGTGTCATTGGAAATTATTTTTTATGGGTTTTTTAAGTGCTGCGGGAAGAGTATGATTGTGTGGGTGGGAGTGAGCGAATGCAGAGAATATTTCCTGCTATTTTGGAGTATAACTGTTCTATGGAAGAACTGTATTAATGTGTTATCCTTACAAATGTCGCAATCATATTACATTCAACGTGACGATGTAAACACAATGGAATCAACATTTGCATCGCAGCAATTTGTCAAAAAGAGAATACATGGGTGTATATGGAAATAATTATTTTAAAGGTAACGCAATAACAAGCGAGGATGCTGCCACCTTTAAAATAACTGCAGCCCATCTGAGATATGTTGCCCGGTACTGAGAATTTTTTTCGATAGAGGTTGATTACTGCCTCATCTCCTCTTTCTGGAGACAACTGTTGAATCAAAGGATGGAGTGGGTCTAATGAATATCTCAAGGCAATTCACCTTGTCGATGTGCCGCAGTGGACGCGATCCATTAAGCGATATCCCGTCATACCCACCCACACAAAAGAGACTGCAAAGTAGTTAAATTTCTCAGCATGTAGAAGGCTCTAGGAAGGCCACGGTCATTGTGAAAAGTAAAGCTCTGCGGAAGACTCATTGAAAAATATTCTATTGCCTTGGAACCATCTTCCTCATGGTTATACCAAAAGTGATAATTTCTCTGTGAATTACTTTTAAGTCCTTAATGAATTTGTGTGTTCAAGCTTAGAAAAGTACTTGAAACAAATTTTTATTATTCTTAAAAAGAAAACTTGTAATAAAAGAATAAAAAATAAATAAATCCAGAGAATAATAAGCAAAAATTTTTAAAGGAAATAAAAAACATGTTACAACAGATCAAATTGTAAAGGAAACGGAAATAGTAATAATACTGTCACTTTTTTTTTTCCCTTAAAGTACCACCTTTACTAAGAGGATTTTATTTAAAAGTATAGACAGAGAGCGAAGCAGAGAGAGAAAGAGAGAGAAATGATTATTTCTCTATAAAGAGAAGTCGTAGTAGAAGAAGTGTAAGTACTTCAGCTCTATTGGTCACTGGTTCTTGCACTTCTTTTTTCTTCTCGTTTTGATTTAAATTTAATTCAAAAAGATGCTAAAGACTAACAGGACTATCAGAACTATGACAAGCAAAAAAAAAAAAAGAAGAAGAAATGTTAAGAAAAGAGTCCTTTTTTAACCATTGTATTGTGTTATTATAGCAGTTTTAAATATTTTATATTTTTATCGGATGTGATGGCAATGCTGGTGCTGGTGCTTGGTTCTTCTCAATTTTTCTTTTGTTGTTTTAAGCCTGCTTTGGTTCTATTTTTTAATTGTATTCAGTTTTTCTCTTTTTCTCTTTTCATTTTCTTCTTTTTCTTTTCACAATTTAAAAAAAATTAAGGCGGGTGGTGGTGAAGGTCATAAGCATGTGTTTTCTTAAAGGAATATGCCAGGCCAAGAGCAAACTCTAGCTGAAGAAAACTGAATTTAAACTTTAATTATTCAAACAACCATTGTATGAGAGTTTATCATGAAAGCAGAACAGTATTGAGTATAAAAGAAAAGCCAAATGATTTTCAAAAGGAATGTAAATGATATTTTTAATAGAGTTACCAGCGAAGATCACAGTTGAAGTACACATCCTAGTTGCCTAACGATTCCTCCAGGAGTTTGAA
This sequence comes from Sarcophaga subvicina, assembly GCA_936449025.2. Lineage (NCBI taxonomy): Eukaryota > Metazoa > Arthropoda > Insecta > Diptera > Sarcophagidae > Sarcophaga > Sarcophaga subvicina. The sequence goes on from OW388084.2 coordinate 2,907,828, forward strand.
AATTATAAACAAGCAAAAAAGAAAAGATGGTTTGGCTACACAGTCAAATTATTGTGCCAACTGGCTGTCGCTTTAGAGTAGTGGTCGGCACCAAAAGCCCCCGGGAGCCGACCATTTTCGGTTTTTTACACACATAGCACACGAACATCAACCAAGTTCGTCAAAAAGAGAGCAAAAATGCATTCAGTTGCTTGTCAGCTTCTAAAGAAGAAGGTTTAAGTTGCTTTTTTCAGGTTTCAATTATACACCCAAAGGAATATTACCGTAGGATTTGACGCTGTACACTTTTTCTATATTTTCCACTACATATATACTTTATTAGGTTAAAATTGCTTACATTTATTCTTGTAGTGTTGTTCGTGTATTTTTGTTTGCTTGTTTACCATTTTATACGCTGGTGTTTGTTGTTATATTAAGCAGTACGATAATTTGTAAACAGGTTTGTTTACTACATTGTTTTGTTTTTGTAGTTTTTGTTTATAATTTTAAATTGCGAATTTTCAACGTAATTTTCAGTTCAATTGCCCCAGGTTTTCCTCTTTTTCTGAAAACAGTTTTTATGTTTCCCTATACCCTCTTGGATGATAATTTTTATCCGTTGTTGTTGTTCTAAATTATTGTGTGTTATTAGTGTTCATTATTGGCTAAATTAAGCAGAACTGCAGTCTCCGTATAAAAAAACGTAGAAAAGAAAATACAGTTGAGATCCAAAGCATAAATACTGATTAGAATTGTTAAATAGTTTTTAAACAATATTTCCTGCTCTCTGCTTTGCTTTGCTCTACATTCTCTTCATTTTTATAGTTTTTACAATTGTTGTTGAAATTGTTTTTGTTGTTGTTGTTGCTATTCATCTAGTGTTTTTGTGACCCTGTAATAGAGATTTTGCATTGCGTTCTACTTAAACTTTTTTCCTGTGTTCTATTTTTCTTACAAACAATTGGTTATCAGAGGAGCTATTAACCCCTTTAGGGAGATTGAGATCGATAGCATTTATTTCATCCATAGGACGTCTAATTTGTTTAGCAAATCAATTGCTTGGCAAATGAACGCTTTTAAATCTGAAACTGTAGTGGGGGAGACACTTGCTCATTGACACACTTGCTAAAGATTTCCGTCACAATCTCTCTATAATTTCACATTCTCATAATATGTGTTTCATTGATTCCCCTCCGAGCTGTGCTCTCGGGAATATATTCGTTGCTCAAGCTGGAATCTCATTCCAATGAGATAGTTTCGAAGATAGTTTCGATAGTATCCACGAACGCATTTGGATGATCGGCTTGAACAGGCCGCCTTTTAAATCCATTGGTAACTACTAACTTAAGGTTGGATTTGTACTCATTCGAGGAAGACCACTCTCTGTACTCCGTTCCGTTAATTTTTATGGTTGTGGTTTCCTTATCTCTTGTCCATTAACGTATGAGTAATAATAGGCTCAGTAATGGCAGTAAGTATCCGTTGCCTCATTACAAAAGACCACAGGTTGTATTGCAGGAGGAGTGACTGGTTCAGAGAGCTAATGTTGCCTTAGTTTGGATATCAGCTATTTTAAGTTCCAACTAATCTTCGTGGCTAAAATCAAGCCTACATATTTCACATTCCTAGATAATTTTATGGTAGTACCCTGAAAAAAAAACGCAGTCACACAATAATTTGTAACTCTTTAGAAAATAACAATGAATTGCCTTTAAAGGATTCACAAATAGGACTTCTTAAGACTGTCAATTCAACACATTAGTTGGAATAGTCGTCTTGAGATTAAGCAATGGGGTTTAATTTTTGCCAAAAAGGTAAACAAACTCTCAACTTCTACTCTCCACACCATTTCATGGACTTAAGGTGTTAATTTTAAAATCGCCAATGAATAGCTGCACAACTTGTGTTACAAAATTCATGAATAAAAGTATTTTTCTTTTTAATTCTTTTATTCTCAATATTGTTGCTGTTGTTGTAGTTGTTTAGTTGTTGTTGCTGTTACAACTGCAGTTGCAAGGAGAGTCACAACTTGTAGAAGATTTTTGCAAAAAAAAAAAAAAATCATTTAAAAACAAGAAAAAAAGGAAAATTTATTCAAATGTAACGTAATTTTTTTGCTGTTTGTTTGCTATTGTGTTGTGTTATTACAACAAGTAATAAGACTATAAGCTTGACAACAACAATAACAACAACAACAGCAATACTGTTTGTAACACCATAAAGATTTGAAATGAAGTGAAGTGCAGTTGTATGAAACATATCTGAATTACAAGGAATGGCTTATAGAATGCTTATAGAACTAAAGCAATAAGAAATTTGTTTCTTTTCTACTTTTGCTTTATTTTTATGTAAATACAGCTTAAAGTTTTAAATGCAAACAGGGTGCACAATGCATACCAAGGACCTTTAGTTTTATTTTTCTTTTTCATTTTCATTTTAGTTTATTGATCAATTCATAAAGATTTTTTCGATTTGAAGATAATGAAAATTATTTTAATTTTTGCATTTCTTTTCAATATGAAGAACCCGTGTTATTTTTGTTTTATTTTTATTTATATACAGTCTACAAATTATTACATTGTTTTTTATAATATGTGGTTAAACAGAGAGAGGGAAAGAAAGCTTTACAAAGAAGAATAAAGTGTTTGTGGAATATTTGTAACTTTAACCGGAAGTATTTAAGCTCTACTTGTGTTATTTTCTATTTTTGTTCTTATAGTTTATTTTTTTCTAAGGCCCTCTTTAAGCTGGCTCCATGCGTATTTCATGCCATTGTCCTGGGAACCAATCAGTACTCTTGATAAATCCCGTCAGATTTCAACAGTGACAGGCCAGTTGTTGAAAACCAACTGCAGCGGATTGCTCTATTATTTTCTGTAGAGTTGGAGATTCCCACAGAAAGTGTTGCAGCATTTCGTCTTCTTTCTTAGCGTAATAGTTTCAGCAATAATTGTGCGTAGCTCATACGCTCAGTATACATCCATCCATAAATCGCCTGAGCTCAGACGACTGTGATTTTTTCACTCGCAGGAGAATAGCCTGGACATTTTGCAAGTGGCAATATCAGATCAACTACGTTCTGAAACGAAAAAATTCATTCAACATTGAAAATATAGAAGAAATAACAATTTAAACGGACACAATCACAGCAATTACAACACTATGTACGCACAAAAGTATGCTTTCTTTTTTCTGGGTATTTATAAGGCAATATTGCAATTTAAAAGCACACACACACACACACACAATCGTTCAAAACCATACAGGCATTTATTCATCACAGTCAGGCAATGCAATGAAAAAAACGTAGCCAGAGAAAAAAAATAAAAAGAAGGAAAAAAGAGAGAAATACGGTTTAAATGAGCTGATAGTGATACGAAATCTGATTTTTTGTTACAACAAAAAAAAAAAACAAAATGGAACACGAAAGTCTGAAAACACGATCTCTTGTGTGTTTACAATTTTTTTATTTGCTTGTTTGAATTCTTTTTGTTTTTGGTTTTTTACGCAGTAAAAGTAATACACACTGCTTTTGCTGTTCTTGTTGTTATCGTTTTTTTCCGTGTTATAATTTTCTCTTTTATTTTGCTACTGTGAGAGTAAATATTTTTTGTGAGTTTTATCGTCATATTTTGGTGTCTTTTATTTTCAAAAAACCTACACTTCTTTCATTGGTAGTAAATGGATTTGTATTGGGTTGTGTTTTGGTTTAAAAATTGGTTTTTAAATACATCAGAATACTGAACACCAAAGTGTGTATGACTGTATGTATTAAATTTTCGGTGTATTTCTCCTTTGTTGTATGTGTAGGTGAGCCAAAGTTCGCCTATGACCGATGTTAACGTTTTTACTTGTTAACTTTCGTATGCAAGCAGATTACATACACTCCATTAACATTTTATGCACTTGTATTATCGCAATTAAATTTTTAATGTTTTCATTTCAACAACATGGCAAGAAAGAAAAAGAAATTAAAGCAAGAAAGAAAAAGAACAAAACGAAGAATGAAAACAGAAACGAGAGAAATAAAAAACAAGTGTGGCAGAGTGTGTATGTATGCATGGGTTGATGTTATTTCCTATGGTTTATTGTTCTCTTTTCGTCTCCGATAAGAGAGTCGATGGGAAATTTGTTTTTATTTTTTTAATTTTTTTTTTGGAAGCGACTATAAATCGTTTGTACTCAGTTGCCAGCTGAACAAGGCAATGCAATTGAAAGTATTAGTAGGTGCAAGCTAGAGCGAGAGAAAGAGAGAGAGAGAGCGAGGGTGGGGGTGAGGGAAAAACAGTTCTTGTGGTTCTTTTTAATACCATTTATAACACAACCACTAACATACGTGCTGTTATTACTGGAAACAATCCACACATGCATACATTTACGCATTTTGAAAACATTTTTAAATACTTTTACTTACACACGCTCATACGAACACATAAACACATGCAATGAATAGTTTTGAGAATTAAAAATAAAAAATTAAACTACACAGTGGAACAGCAAGGAGTTTTAATTTTAATTTATGTTCTAAAAAGCTTTACTTTGAGATTGCAATGGAAATTCCTACACTGGGTAGATATAGATGTCTTCGCCTAAAAGATTTCAATAAAACTCAAAATTTATTAAAATTGAAGACTGTTGTTGAAGAGTAACACACTGTAGCATGGTGTCTGTGCATATGAATGTATTTCATAATTTTTAAGGTATCTTCTGGTTGACTTTTGTTTATTTTCTTTCTCTCTTTTTTCTACGGTCTTTACATAAATGAAAAATTTGTTTTCGGTTTGTTTTTTATTTTTCTGCTACTGTGGCAATATAATCTATGCTCCTTTAAACACATGAGCATTGTTTTATAATTTTCTTCCATTTAAAAAAACAGAAGCATTTGTTTGCATTTATTAAAGTATGGTTTGTGCTTTCAGCAGTTGTTATGGTTGGAAGTGACAGAGAAACGATTAATTTTCTGTACTTTTCTAAAATTTATTATAAAATTAATTGTTTAAGATGGAAAGTTACGGACGGCCTAGTCCTGCTAATCAACAAGGCATATACATACAAATTTCGATATAATCTAATACAGTTACAGTTTTTTTTTTTGTAGAAAAATAATCATCATTTGACGAGGTTCATCATTTTCAAATTAAAAATATTACTCTTTAGACTCAATCGAATTAGTGTTGCCCTATAAGGTGCAATTTTGTTTAGTCAGATAAAGCCAAAGTTATAATTCTTTTACGTGCTTTATAATAAGGATTTGAAAAGAGGTTCAATACTCTACGCTAACAAACACAGGGGAAACAAAACTTTCTTTGTTTACTGTTTGAAGAGGTCTTTTTAATGGCAATTGCCTGTGATGGGCCGCAAGTAAATCATGCAGCTAAACAACAACAAACTGTCAGCCTATCCCAATGAATATTCATAGTGTTTGTATTTTATTTTGTTTTTGTTCTTGCTAACATTATGGAATTTTAGCCACTGGTTATTACAGGCGAAAAAGAAATGGAAATAAAACTGTCAACTCGGGTAGCGTAAAATTGTCATGGTTTTCGCTTTTTTCTAAAGCTAACGCTCTAATGCGCTAAAAATGCGTATTTTAATATGTGTTTTAAGTATGAGTATGTATATGAATGTGTGTGTGTGTGTGTTTGTGTTACTGTTATAATGTTGTCAGTTCGCGTTTTGCCCATTATTTTGGTTGTTTTTTTTTGTATTCTTGTTGTTGCTCGTTTTAACTGCATTACATTTTTGTTGGATTTCGACGTTTGTTTTAGTATGCTCTGGTTGTTGTTGTTTTTGTTTGTTTCCTTTTTTTGTTTTGTTTTTGTCTTCTTAACTCCCCTTGGTGGTTTATGGTTGTATGTGTGCCTTTAAAATTTTTTTTGCGCTTTCTTTCAACATTATCCCGTGTTTATGTGCTGTTTGTGAGAGTTTTTGTGTCTATTTTGTGTTGTTCTTTTTTTCTTCTCTTTTTATTTCTCTTTTTCTGCCATTTTTCCCTGTGACTGTTTAATGGCTTTAAGTGTTATTTACTTGGTTTCTGTAATGGTTTGCCAGTTAGAGTGTGCGTGTGTGTGTGTGTGTGTATGTATGATTGCGTGTCTATGGGTTTGCTGTAATGATTGTTGCAGTTACAGTTATTAGTGTTCGTTTCGTTTCGTTTCTGCTTTTATTATTGTTGTCATAATCATCGCCATCATCGTCTTCATCAATGTTATCATATCGTTTTTTTGTTTTTGTTTTTGTTTCTGTTTTCGCTACTTTTTCTATAGATTCGTTTGCTACACTTTTTATGTTTTTGTTGTTTTCAGTCATATTTTTGTGAAATATTGCACCCTTTAGTGCAATTCATGGCGTAAACTGATAAGAAGAGAAACATTTTCATAAACTTAACGAACAAATATGCTGTGTATGACACTCTATAACAACGGCAACAACAACAACTATTAGAACAAGTACCATCACTACCACCACGTTTTATATCTTCATTTAAACATTGTTGTCCTGGTGTTGTTGCAGTTTTATAACGGTTTTAATTTCTGTTTAGTTTTTATCGCCGTTCAGTAGTTCGTTCGTTTATTCGTTCGTTTGCTGTCCATTATTTGTGCCATTTTTTGAGGCGGCATCCATTTCAAGAGAGAACTTGTTTTTCTTTTTTTTGTTGTGTGTGTGAGCGATAAAAAATACTTTGGAATAGCAATACTGTCAAGTTATTTAATGCTCTAGGAATTGTTATAAATATTTGGCCACGGGGCATGGAGAATTGCACAAAGAATTACGTGAAATAAAAAAGACTTTCAAAGCCAGTACCTACCTATTATTGATTGGATGTGATTACAGCTATTCGTGGCCTATTTTTTTATATTTTACGTTGGCCACCATAACGTATGAGTATTATTTCATTGAAATTTCTTTTTTAAATATTCATCATACGCCACCATTGCATGTTTGTACGAAGGAAATTAATAAATTTGTGGGTATAATCTTAGCCTACGATTTCATACATACTTTTCTATTTAGGTAAGAAGAGGTTGTCATATATTACTTCTCTTTGTTTTGCTTTATTTTTGAATTTTTTTTGCTTAAGATTTGTAGTAATTTCTTGAACTAGAGCCAAGTAATTGTTTCTGTATAAGAAACTTGTATTATTTCTAATAGGCAGCTTATGCAGCTTATGCAGACTGATTAAACTTTATGGTGAATTTTAAATCTTTCTCTTTCGTCCAATATATTGAAGAAAATTACAATTTCCTTTTAACTTTGAAGCAAATCTTACACTCACAATAACAGTGAATGACTTTTTAAGCCAGTAGGGCTAACTAGTCTCATAAAGAAAGTGTTTTCCAGAGTTTTGTTATGCAAATACGTGTATATTCAATCATTCTTTGAATGTTGCCAAGGAAAGCATAAAAATGTTGTCTTAGAAGGTAGAGTTTAAGGTTTAAAAGCCTATTAAGCCAGGTTATGTTTCACTCTAAAAGATTGGCGTAGATTGTGCGTAAATTTGAAAACATATTTTAAGCATGAAATAAAAATTATTTTTTAACAAGAGTTTCTAACGAGAAGAAAACTTTACAAAAATATTTATTGTTTAATAATAATAAGACAAAGACACTCGCGTCTCGGTTTTTTCTGATAGTCAGGCCGCGATAAGATCTCTATCGGGTTTCGTGAATAACTCTAGGATCGTTAGGGAATATCGTCGCTGTCTCGACCTTCTTTCTGGGCGCTTCACCAGTGTCTCACTGGTGTGGGTCCCCAGGCACAGTAACATTCCGGGAAACTGTAGGGCTGACGAGCTTGCCAGAGCTGGTGGGCTCCTTCCGCAATCCATATCAATTGAATTGGGTATGCCACTTGCATCGGTCAAGTTGGATATTGCGCGGAAATTCTTTCGGGATTTTTTCCTCTTCCCTGATTTTGGTAGAACTTGGTCAGTACAGGGACTGCGTTCACCCGAGGAATTACAACTGGCCGCTATGCGTGCTCAAGTGTGCTTTGTGATATCAGAGCTACCACTCCGACCTAAACCTAAACTAGGTTTAAAAAAAAACAGAAATTTTGTAAAATTTTCGTACACTATAATGAGTTTTTTCTTTAATAAAGTACCTCGTAGATGACAATGCATATTACTCGGAAAATAGGCCTTCAATTATCAAAACACCGTTCTTCCCATGCTTATGAATTATTTCGTAATCCGAAGTGTCGGCGTTTTTGCTCACTTTGACATGCTTTGGAGTCACTTAGGCATACGCCGAGAACTAGTCATGTTCAAAATAGTTCCAAGCAAGTGAATCGATGTACAACTGCCACCTAAGGGACTATTGACATGTACGTCTACCTTTTAAGACAGCGCTGCTACTAAAAAATTTTATTTGATGGTGAATTTAATCTAAAACAGACATTATTGTGGAATCGAATTATAATTTTACTTTGAAACCCCAAGAGATAACCTTTTAAATGAATTGAATAAAAAAATTCCAATTGGTTGCCATTTAATAGGGCATCACAAAAGTAAAAATGTTCGCTTTATTAAGACTTTAATATGCTTTCATTGGAATATTATCTGCCAACTCTTATGATGATTATTTCATTATAAAACGTTTATAAACTGTACATGATGGATGTATCTTTAAGATGGTTTTTGTTTTATGAAAACCTAAAAGTCGCAAACAACTGATACAAGCAAATACAAACAAAACAATACAGCATAGCACAACACAGTGCAATACAATACATTTGGGTCTTCAGTTTGGATTGGAAGAGGAAGATGATGTAATTCTTAAAGATTTACTTCACATATGCAATGAACTATTTTGTTAAATGGCATACATAGAGAGAGAGAGAGAGAGAGAGAACCATTAGAGAGATAGCTGAGATGAATTGAAGAGAAATGGTAAAATGATTGTCATTTTATGTGCAGTTAAGATAGATTTGTTGAGTGTTATAAGGCTTTTGAAAGAAAATACAGAAGCATTGCATATGCCACACAATTTAAGCTGAAAAGAATAAAACCCTATATGCAGTATGTGGTAAAAGTATAACAACATTCAAGCATATCTGTGCCGATACTTCTTGACATTTTTAGCAACAGACTGAATAGTACCCACAGCAGTGATATGTTTAACTTATCCTGTATAATAATTATTAATCATTTAAATTATTTTCTCATAGAAAACATATCCTGTCACCTAATTTCTCTGCATAATTCAATAACGCCTCTCTCTCTCCCTCTCTTTTTCTGCCCAGTTTTATGAAAAAGTTACAAAAGGAAATTCCATTCCTGCCGGCTCATGTTAAATAACTTTTGCAAAGCCAAACACATAAGTATACAGACAACAAGAAATGGAGTATTTTAACCACCAAAGCGTATAAGCAATACGACAAAAAAACAGACAACAACAATACCAATAACAATAAAACAACACACAATAACATATTGCAACAAAAGAAATTGAAAATAAAAAAACAAGTAGAAGCAGTAAAAGAAGAACAAGAACAAGAACAAGAAGAAGAAGAAATATTGCATTTGCAATTGTAAAGAAAAATGACAAACGCGTATAAAACTCATCCATCATTCATCAGTAGTAAGGCTTTTGCTACAACTGTCGCAACTGTAAGGAGAGAGACAAAGAGAGAGAGAGAGAGAGAGAGAGAGAGAGAGAGAGAAACAGTAAATACAACCAACAATGTCATATAGAAGTTGTAATTGTTGTTGTTTTCTTTTGCTATTTTTCTTTCTATTCGTATTATTTTTACGCTGTTGTTGTGTTGTACAGTCAGCTGGTGTGCGTGCGTGTATGTGTGTGTAAAGTAGTTTTGTAGTGGCAGCGGTTAAGAAAATAATATTTAACATAAGAGTTGCCAGAGTTATTTAATTACAGAAAGGCATACATACATACATACATACATAATTGGTCATTACAACACTTCAGTCAGGATTACGACCTAGTTTATCACACCACTTACGTTGTGTGTGTTAATTTTATACATGAGCGGTGGGACCTACAGTTTAAAGTCGTCCACGAACGACAACTCTTTTAACAAACATTTTCATGGCAATTTAATTTACTCTCAGAGTTTTTGGCAGAAATCTGCTGAGAGGAAGTCGCCGAAGAAATATGTTTTCATTTTGATGTCTGACCTGGGGTTTAAACCGTGGCCTTACGGTCTAATAAGCCAACAAACTACCTACTAGACTACGGCGACTTATTACTGCTTCCATTGGGGAGCCTCAAGGTGAAGTTCTTGCATTCTTGCTGTGGAATATCGCTATTGAAGACGCCGTAGTCTATAGTAAGTAGTGTGTTGGCTTATTGGAATTGAGAGCGTGATTTGAACACGAGATCAAGACCTAATCTGTAATAATGGAAAATCTTAAAAACCTTGTAACCTCCATGGTTACATATAATTTTCTCGATTGAAAATTTGATTTTAAGAGAATCGACATCGACATCGTCCATAAGTACTAAGGATTACTAAATCCAATTTTGAATAATCCAATGGTAAGCCTTACATGGCTTTAATGACCTAAAGATGTTGTTAGGAATTTCATTTTAATGGTTGGACTCATATTTATTACATGTACTTGGTGATCCGATTTTCTTAGTTAAACTGCGCATAATCCGGTAGTTTTACAAGAATGCTCTACTTCGCTGTCAGCATGAGAATACAAGCATTACTGCTTGACTTTGCTGGACCGATACAGATCAGTAGAGAGCTGTTAATTCTCTTTCCTTTAATCGTATGCCTATCTTAGTGTATCGACCTACTGGATGGCAAACCAAAAGACTTTAAATTCGCTAGAAAGACGCCTGCGGGTCTTTTGTGCCAGAAATTAAACAATTTTATGTTGAATGTGGCAACTCTTAACAGAATTTATACCCGAGAAGTAAATGTGTTTGCCATGAAACACAGAGTCAAGTTTAGTTTTCACATACTATTATTATTTGTTTTTGTTGTTTTTATTATTGTCATTCTCATTCTATTCATTTTTTTCATTTTTCATTCTCTCTCTTACTGTGTCTCCCTCACCCTCTCTCTCTCTCTCTCCGTTTCAAAACATACAAACAAAACACAATTGAAATTCAAATAAGCTTAACACACTTGCACAGTTGCAGAGCCATGATGCCATGCAGTCGTCACTCACTAGCTGTAGTAAATAAATACATGTGTGTGTGTGTGTGTGTATGTATGTGAGTTGAATTATGTGTGGAGTGGATGATGACTTTTGTATGTGTTTTGTATAATATTTTGTTTTGTTTAAATTATTTTATATTTGTTTTGTATTTATTAATGCAGTATTATATGCACAAACACACATTCACACTTACATACACATTCATACACAGTCATACACTCATAAACACGCGTACCATTGCTTGGCAGAAAATTGCTTTAAGGAGTCTTTGCTCCTAAGGCACATGAACTTATGGTGTGTGTGTGTCTGTGTATGTATATAAATTTGACGTTTGAAAAGTCATTCATTTAGCGAGTGATGGTTTTACGCAAAAATGCCATTCCGCAAAACTATAAAACAAATGATCATAATGAACATAATGAAGATGATAATGATGTTGATGATGCTATGGCAACATTCTTAACTGCCAGCGAATCGAAAAAAGAAAAAAGAAGGAAAAAGAAGGAAAGAAACCAAAAATAAAAGTGAAAAGAAACGAAAAGTAAAGTAAAGAAAAACTAATGTTTTTCAGTCAACAGAGCGCAACAGTGCATGAAAATATGTTAATGAGTTTTTGCATTAAAATCCAAAATGCAAAAGAAAAAAACAAAACAAAACAAGAAAAAAAAGAAAACGAAACAACAGAGCATGAGTGTTCCAGAGAGAGGGGGAGGAAACATAAAAAAGTGTAAAAACTTACAAATAATGCAGTACAAGACAGTAGTAACAAAATATACTTTGAAAAACGTTTTACAACTCACTTACACACACACACACACACTCTTCACAAAGCACACTTACATTTAAACTTAAGCACAAACATACATACATACATACAAACATAATAATAGTAAAGACCGTCATGTAAACAACCACATGATGTACTAAATGAATAAAATGAAGAGTGTGTGTAAGGGAGAGAGAGAGGAGAAAGAGGAAAACATTACAAATTGCGAAAAGAATCCTCAATGAATATGCAGATAAAAGGAACCTACAAAAACCTAGAAAATTTTGTAACAGAAAGAGAATTTGAATGCATACACATGTATGCTGTACATACATACACATACATGACAAGCTATTGTTTTCTAACGAAAATTACTTGTAACATATTAATGTTGTTTCTGTTTCTGTTTTTCGTTTTAATTTTATTTCCTTTTCTTTTTAAGGAGAATTTAAATACAATTACGCTACACACTCTTTAAGACCTAAAGCCTATGATTAGGCAAATGATGAGCGTGAATATGAAATATTTTTTTTCATTGTTCTTGTTTGTAAATTAAATGAAAGTTTTGTTTAACTTTCTTGATAAAAAATTGAATTTTAATAAAAAAAAAAAACAGAAACACGTTTTTTTTAAACTTTAATTTAATTTATTGCATAATTTTATATGTGAATTTAAATTCATTTCCGATTTTTAACAAAGTTTTCTATAGGGTTCTTGCGATTCAGCCTCTGAAGACTTAACAACACTTGTCATCATTATTTGCCTACAATCATACCAGACGAGGGTTACAAACAGTTCCCAACTGCTGGTGTTTATATGAAAATTTATGTGAAATTTTCTATTTCAAATTGGATTTCTTAGAAAATAACAATTACATGATAATGATTCCTTAGTAACAGACATTAATGAGTTTGCTTTTATTATTGCCATAGAAAATGTAATCAAAATATAACACAGTTTCTTTGTATTCATATTTTTTCAAATTAAATCATTAAAATTTAGATTCATAAGAGCCAATAAAATATTTTTAAATTTTGTAATAACCAAGGATAGGTGAAGGTAAATAGGTTAGGTTAGGTTAGCGTGGCAGCTTTAATTTACCAAAAAGCTCACTTGAGCACGCTTAGCGGCCCGGAGTGATGCCACAGGTGAACGCAGCCTCTGTACTGACCTCCGATCCAAGGAGGGGGCAGTTGGTCAGCGCAAGGTCTGCACATTTTCAAAAAGCACGACTACCTTACGCTGGAAAACCACCCCGAAAGTTTAATAAACGAAGATATATCCTTAATGATAGCTCCGTCAAGCTGACAAGGGTCGGAGAGCCAAATAACCTATACCTGCACCCCGCAAGGGATGGGCATTGGCAGAGGAAGTGGATGACAGCCTCCTCCTCCTCGACGGATCTGCATCCACGGCAGAAGTCGTTAAATAGAAGTCGCATTCTTTTCGCGTGCCTACCCATAACACAGTGGCCTGTAAGCATGGCCACTGTGATCGAAATGATATTACTGCCAAGTCCAAGTAGCTGGTTGGTACGCCTCCTATCCATTGTGGGCCAAGTGAGCCTAGCGATGGAGCAGGACTCCTCATTGATCCAGAACCGGTTGGCATCCCGTTAGAATAGCCAGTTTGAACGAGGTAAGTGGCATTCCCAAGTTGATTGAGGAAGATTCCGGAAGTAGTGCGCCAGCCATGGTCAGCTGCAGTTTCCCGGAATATCGCAGTGTCCGGGAACCCAGACAAGTGTGACGCCGAGGCGCCCAGAAAGGAGATTGAGGCAGCGGCGACATTCTCTGACGATTCTGGAATTATCCGCAACGTTCGACAGAGACTTTATCGCAGCCTAACTACCGGAGTAGATCGAGATACGGGTGAAAGGGACAGGAACACTATAGGCGAGGATCCACTGTGCGGCCCGGCATATGGCCATGGTGAAGGTAATTGCTCTATCATCACTATGACAGGCAGTTATTTGTATACATTTTAGTGTAAAATGATAAATTCTTGTCCATTTCGTACAGTCTTTTGAAAACCATAATAAGCTCGTTATTTAAGCTACTTGTTGCCACTTTTCTTCATTTATGACTAGAAAACAGTACAAGTTTTTTTCGTACTTAAAATCAAGAAAATAAAGTCGCCGTAGCCTAGTAGGTAGTGTGCAGCCTAGCTCAGATTTCGTTCGGCGACTTCTTCTCAACAGTCTTCTGGCAAAAAACTTGCCATGAAAAGTGTCTCTAAAATTGTTCGTTCGGAGTCGACTTTAAACTTTAGGTTCCGCCACTTATTGATAAAATTAACGCACACAATATGGGTGGTGTGAGCAACTAGGTTGTAATCCTGACTAAAGGGTTGTTGTGATCAATTAAGTAAGTAAGTATGCTGTGTGTCGCCATTTCATCTACATTAATTCTCCGTTAGTGGCGGGACAGCACAGCACAACAGATTATTGAGGAACTTTAATGGCAATTTTATTTACTCTTAGAGATTTTGCCAGGAGTCTGGTGGTCTGGGATTTAAACCTTGGCGTCATGGCTAACTACGCCACGTACACTACCTACTAAGCTACGAAGACTTCAATTAATACAACGCTAATAATTAGTTGCCATTGATATTAAGTGATGTTTGTTCTAATGATCATTATAGATTAGAATATCCTTCGCTAAACCATGCCTTTCCTGGTCGTTACCGCCGTTTATTGTGGCTGTTGTGACAAACATCGAATGTCTTCTGTAAACTTAAAGATGTTCGGAGATACTCCATTCCAGTCGGTGTCTGTAATTAGATGTGATTACCTTACAAATATTGGCAATAAATTTACTCGTAATAAGAAAATAAATCTTACGATGCATAAGTTTTATGACAAATTAAATAAATATCATGCGTCCCATTTGCCTGTGTCTGTGTGTAAATCTCTTGGCAACACTTTGAAGGAAATTTCAAAAACAATAAAACATTACGGGTTTCTTTTATTGTTTTTTCTTAGTTTCTATTTCGTTTTCGTTATAACAACAGCAATTTATTATAATTTTTTATAAATTACTTACAAAATAAACTATTTTTGAAAAGTTGATTTGAATACGAAACCCATACTTTTATTACCAAGCATTGCACTTTAAGTTTAAGAGAAATTGTTTGCATTTCAATATGTAAACAATGAATTGCGTTTGTTTATTCGCTACAAAGGGAATCAATTTCTCAATATGGACAAAAGATTCTAATAATGGATTTGAGATTATGAAATTCCTTATTCTTTAAGGATTGTGCTCTGAAAACAAATAAGAAACCAAAATTGCAAGAAGGCATCAATAACATCCTTCTGATGCTTTTTTCTTTTTCTGCAAGCTGTGGAATTTGCTTCGAAATCAGATTAAAACATTCTGGATATGTCTTTGGATACTTCCATACATACATATTTGATTATTACAACCCTTTAGTCAGGATTACGGCCTAGTTTCCCACACCACTTAGATTGTGTGCGTTAATTTTTATTCATGAGTGGCGGGACCTACAGTTTAAAGTCGATTCTGAACGACAGATTTTAAGAGAAACTTTTAATACCAATTTTATTTACTCTCAGAGTTTTTGCCAGAAATCTGCTGAAAGCAAGTCGCATATATCGTTGAGTTTCTGACTTAATTGGTCATTACATCCACTTAGTCAGGATTACAACCTAGCTTCTCTTATCACCTATGTTATATGTGTTTATAGCCGTTTCCGAACGATAGATTTTTTTTCATGGCAAAGTTTTTGCCAGTCAGTCCTCTAATTGCTGGGAGGCAGCCAACACTCTATCTACTAGACTACGGTGACTCCTTTACATAGGCTCTATTACAGAGATCAGCAGTGAGTATTAAAAAAGATGAGTAGAGTCGAATCATACTCATAATTTCTGATACTTATACGCATTCATACTTATTTTAATATCATTGAACCTCTACTCATATTCGAAATTTGAAGTGCTCATCATATTCATACTTAACAACACGTATGATGTTGCTGATTTCCACTCTCCATTACTCAACATATACACGAAGCACGAAATAAGTATGAAACGCGTACGACTAAAATATTCACAACAAGATTGTGTGTTTGCTCTGCTTGCTGTTAAGTCCTTTGTTGTAAATGCAACAACAACTAAGACTGTAAATTCGAGTCACTCGAATCATTTATAAGTATTTTTCTAAAGTTATGAATCTAAATGAATAGGCTTATGAATCAGACATATTTCGAATGGTATGAGTTTGATGTCAATGTTGTACGCCTACTCATTGCAACCTGTAGTTATAAATCAACATTATAGTGAGTATGAATGAATCAGAGTACATAGTTAAATTTCAATAATGTTGACTCAAATATATTCAAAATTTCATGACTGCTTATGAGTAGCGAAAAAACGATTCATTGCTGAGCTCTTCTCCATTACATGGGCCATATCTTATCGCCAGTAAAACTTTCCAACTTAAAATTTAATTTCAAAAGTCTCTCTCCTTTAACACGTACATTAACGGGCATTATTACTTCTCGAATAAAAACTTGTAGTTTTAAGTGGCCCCATTAAGATGTCTGAATTCGGTATATCGATCTCTCCTTCTCTTTCTCTGTTCATATTCCTACAACATGGTTAAAGAATAAGTTGCACGTTGTTGGATTGCTGGATTGCTGGATTGTTGTGCCATAGCAACCTAACGTGTTATATACGTATGTACGTACATACCATATAGTATGAGAGAATAATGGTATGAAATGCTTTTATATGAATATGTAATATCGTAAATCATTGTAAGAAGAATATACAAGAACAACAACAACGATAACAAAAACAATAAAAAAACTATAAAGAAACACCAGAAATAAGAAACACCAGGACGAATAAAATCTGCATATGAAAAAATAATGGCACACGATATATTTTTTTCTTTTGAAACGAAAAGAAAAAAGTTGCTACAACATTAATGTGGATAGGACGGGGAGTAGAGAGGCGGGAAGGTAAGGATGTATATTACACTGGAGATCAAAATTCAAGTTGTCCAAAAGATTTAAACATTTACTTTATAAAAATATACCCCCCCCACTCTTGCTTAGTTAAACTATATGCGTGATAGGCAGAGAGAGGTAGAGAGAGAGGGATAGAGGCATGGACTTTGAGACTGCATGCATTTACTTAAAAAAGACAAATTACCACCACAAACAACTGCCAAAACACACACACACACAAGACCAACCTGAGAAGACAAAAGGCCAACGCCAAGTAACTTAGAATAGTTGAGCTGCTCCATAGCTCTCGTTAGGGCAAGCAAAGTGGAAAAAAATGGTAACCAAGTAAGTAAGAAACGATAGAAATATAATAATTGTATAGAATTACGAAAGACAAGAGAAAAAGAAGAGAGAAAGACGAAGAGAGAAAAACGGATTTACGTTTAAACATTTTTTATTTGAGAAAAGTTTGTCATATTTTTACGCCATGATTTTCATTTTCATGATTTTCATTTCTATTCCCTCTTGTCTTTACAACTTTAACAAGAGGAAAAAGAGAGGAGGACAAAAAAAACAGAAACATTTTCATAATTTTTGCATTTCCCGTTGAACACAAACTCACAAAGAGAAAAAACGTAGTGAGTGAGCCGGACACCAAAAAAACAGATAACGTGGCCAGAAACAGAGATATATGCTGCAACAAAAACAAAAAAAGGAAGACCAAGAGAAAAAGTAGAAATAATATTGCAACACACAGTAAATTTTTGTCAACAGCATAGAACCGAACTGAACTGAACTAAACAGGATAGAACAGACAAATGCATAATGACTGTAATAATGTTGCCACTTGTGCGAAATGCCATGCTAGGCAGCGCATTTAAAGAGGTTCACGCTGCCGTAATGTCTTTAAGAATAAAAAAAGGGGGACTTGGTTTAACAGTGCAAAACGAATTTCTTTTTTTAATTTCCTATTTTAGTCTGTTAAATTAACTTTCCCACCAAAAATACAATGCTCGAGTGTATGCCGTGTTGTTTTCCGAAATATTAAATACGAATGCAACAACAAAACAAAGGGTAAAGAAAAGTATGAAAATAATATTTTGTCGTTGTCGTTAAAATGCCTTACAAATGTTTTTCAACTTGTTTTTTAAGTGATTTTTCGACACCCCTTTACTTGCTTGAGGATTAATGCTTGTTTGTAGTTTTTGCTGTTCAAAATGTTTCTTCTTGTTATTCTTCTTCTTTGTTTTCTAAATGGCTATTTGAAAATTTGTTTGCACTATGGGCGTGTGCAATGGAAAAACAGAAAGATTTCTTGCGATATTCTTAATTGGGATTTAAAACTCAAGAGTTTTTCTTTCATAATTCCTTAAAAAGACATGGAACTGCCGCTTGCTGCTATTGATTGGTGCACGATTTGATTTCGAATCTATTGAAAAAGCAACTGGCAGATGATACTCTCTCCAATTACTTTCACAATGAACAGTTGATACAGTAAGACGAATAGCTCTAGTATATCAGGTGCAGACTTTTGTTCCATACAACCAGAACTGCAAATGACTGGAAGCTCCAAGGTTGCTGTAAGAGGAGATGTTCAATTCATCAATAGTGCCAGCAAAGATAAAACAAGACTTGAAGTCGCCGTACTCTAGTAGGTAGTGTGTTGGCTTATTAGACGTAAGGTCGATCCACAGGTCAGACTTCAAAACGAAATATGAAAAAATATTTCTCCTCCGACTTCCTTTCAGCAGATTTCTTTCAATAAATCTGAGATTAAATAAAATTGCATGAAAAAGTTTCTTAAAAAATCTGTCGTTCGGAGTCGACTTTAAACTGTAAGCTACTCATGTTTAAAATTAACACACACAACCTAAGTAGTGTGAGAAGCTAGGTCATAATCCTGTCTGAAGGAATTTAATGACCAATCCCGTTTAAAGTGCTTAAAGCTCAGTGTGGTTGACTAGGTTATTACAGGGCATTGCATTATGGGTACATTGGTCTTCGACACATTGCTTTAGAAGCTAAAGAGATGAGAAGAAGAATGAGACTATTATTCATCTGCTGTGTACAAGCTCGCACTTGGGTGTCCAGTCTTAATTAACCAATACTTTCTTTGTTTCTAGAAATTTCTTTCAATTATCTTCCTTGTTTGCTAACACTTTTAATATCTTCAGTTGGTCGTGCATAAATCAGAACAAATTTTGTTTTGACATAAAACTTTAACTGAGCATTATAATCTCCAACCCATAGTATGTTTTGCGTAAAACTAAGAAGAAAAAAGAATCTGAAAAATCTGTTTATGCTTTCAGAAAGCGATAGTGCAACACAATTGTATGGCAACAACATCAGCCTGAGTCAGAAACTTTACTTTAATGTAACGGCTTGTAACGAATTTCATGTCACTTTCTTTATTGTTTTTTGGTGTTGCATCACTCTCCGGCTTTCTCTATGGTCAGAAAGTCATAAAACGAATTGTCTTTTTCAAATTGTTTTATTGTCTCAACGTAAATGGCACAATTATTAACAGTTTTCTCTCATTTTTCCCTTTTCTTTTTTGCATGGTTATTGAAATTAATTTTTCTTTTTTTTTTGTTGATTTTTATTACGTATTCAGTGTACAGAAATTAATGCAGGAAAATGGAGAAAAAACAACGAAATATTTTTTTTTAAACGCGTTAAAATGTTAACTTTTACTTGGCTTTTTTTTGGCCAGATTGCGATGGTAGCAATACAGTTGCATTCACTTTTCTCTGTGATGATTTTTCGTAGCTTTTTTTTGTTGAATTACGGATGCATATATTCTTAATGATGAATTTTTACCATGACAAATAAGTTGGTTTTTTTGGAAGGAAAATAAAATTGAATTATTTCAATAACTGATTGATGTCTAGGGCACAGAATAAAAACCTTAAAACATTTGTATTCGAAATTGAGAAAGAAAAATTGTAAACATTAACATACCATCAGTAATCGAAATATTCGAAAATAAGTTGTAATTTATAAAAAAATTTTAGGTTTGGTACTTCTATTATTAATAAATAAAGGAAATCCATGTTTAAAGTTTTAACATAAGCTCAGTAAGCATTGGAAGTGAATTAAAGTGAATATTCAAAGCACGCTTGGAAGAAACGAGATAACTGTTACGAAAGTGAAAAATCAAGATACCCGTGTTTTCCTTTAACATCGGTTAACATTGAAATTATAAACAAAGGCTACAAAAACAAAACAATGCAGTAAACAAAACTGTTTACAAATTATCGCACTGCTTAATATAACAACAAATACCAGCATAAAAAAGAATGGTATACAAGTAAACAAAAAACCACAAACAACACTACAAGAATAAATGTAAACAAAATACACGAACAACAATAATGAAGGTAAACAACGAAGCTTACATTTACAGAGATTTCGAGAAGGCGAAGCCACGACATCAGACGTACACAGTGTTTACCCTGCCATATAAGAGGCGAAAAGCAGACGAGTTAGTTAGTGAAGTTCAGTCAGTGTTGTGTGACGACGCGGTGCGTTTGAAGAGAGTAATCGCGGTTTGAAGATCTCCGTTAAAAAGATCTGTCAAATAATTGTTATTGTTTATGCAGAGGGTATAAACAGAGGTATAACAAAGGACAGTAATTGTTGTTGTTTACATAAAGTTCTTAACAGGGGCACACAGAACTGTGTGAATAATAAAATTATTTTGTGCGAAGAATAATAATTATTATTTATTTTTATTTTATTTCCAATCTAAGAGCTCATATGTTCAACGTTTTTAAAAGTTAAAAAAGTAACAATACGTTCTGTTTTCGAATCCAATAGGCATCAGAGATGCTTCGTACGTATTTTGCGGAATTGGTGTCGTAATGGCGTCAATAACCTTAGCTCCCCTTGGGAATCTGTTGCCAAACTTCCGTTTTCATCTTTGCTGGAACATAACCGTGAAACGTTGATGGAACGTACACGTACACATTCCCTCTTTTTTCTTTTAAAAAGACGTCTTTCATCCCTTCTCCTCACTCAACTAGGACTCCAACGTATAGTAAAATAAGTCGCTTTTAATTTACAATTTCACGCTCCTATTATTACAATTCTTTATATTTTTGGTATCGAAAAACGATTGCCTCTGTCTCCATCTAGTGGACATAATGTTGAAAGTGTCTGACATCCTACTTTAATTTCAATAAACTTGAGTAGTGTCAGATCACAATAAAAATATTTATTTTCGTTTGTATTTGTGTGTTTGTTGTTGTTGTTTGTATTCGTGTTTTTTTTGCAATTTACAACTGTCTCCGCTTTGCTTCCTTCCCCTTTTATTATTTAATTTGATTTCATTCAATAAAATTCTTTTCATTTCACTTGTTCAACGGTGCGTATGATTTTCAATTTGAAAGAAAATATTTTTTATTACTCATACGCATGAGAGTGTCTTTTTATTTACATCAGCAGTTATGAGAGAGAGAAAGTACCAGTGGTAGGGAGAGCGAGCAATCAAAGTATAATTATGTTAATTAGATATTAATTATAAATAATTTATGAAGGAAATGTCTTTTTTTGCGACGTCAAGATGATTTGATTTCCTGTGATTTAAGAGCGTTTTTTAATTTTTTGATAAAAAATTTCTACTCAAACTGAAAGAAATGCGAATACAATTTCTAGACTTTTCTTATGAAACTATTTAAATAATGGAAAACAATTAAAATCTTTAATACAATCTATTTAATATGAGATACTCTTTTCAATTTAACTGCTGAAGGCCTATTTAACGGTTCAAACGGTTAAAATGAATATAAAATGTCTTCACAAGCAAATTTTAGACTACTTCAGTTCTGCAATGACCACATCAATAGCCTAAGAATCCTAATGTCGGACGCCATTTTATCTCCACTTTTTTGACTTTGAAATAGTATTCGTCACATTGGACAACAACTTCATACGGAGAGTTTTTATATTGCTACGAAAATAGAAAAATCTAGATACTGGTGTTTTGCGTCTACGTCGTTTAACATTAAAATTATAGTTTTTGTTTATAATAATAAACAAAAAAACGATGAACCTGTTTTCAAATTATCGCACTGCGTAATATAACAACAAAACCCGGCATAAAAAAATGATAAACAAGTAAACAAAAATATACCAACAAACACCACAAGAATAAATGTAAACAAAATACACAAACAACAATAATGAAACAAAGATGTTTACATTTATAGACATCTTGAGAAGGCGA
Source organism: Sarcophaga subvicina (assembly GCA_936449025.2). NCBI lineage: Eukaryota > Metazoa > Arthropoda > Insecta > Diptera > Sarcophagidae > Sarcophaga > Sarcophaga subvicina. Next base: position 2,929,908 of record OW388084.2, read on the forward strand.
AGCCGCGAATATTCGCCTTCAAGAACATTCATCAGACTATTTACTTTGCCATATAAAAGGTAAGGTAAAGCAGGCGAGTGAGTCAGTGAAATTCAGTCAGTCTTGTGTGAAGACGCGGTGTGTTTGAAGAGAGTAATCGTGGTTTGAAGATCCCCGTTACAAATATCTGTCGAATAATTGACTAGTAATTGTTTTTGTTTAATAATCAAAGCAATTGTTGTTGTTTACATCAAGTTGTAAACAGTGGCACACAGAATTATGCGAATAATAAAGAATTTAAATTAAAACTAAACACAGATTTATTTTTATTTTATTTGCAATCTACGAACTTACATTTCAAACGTTTCTAAAAGATAAAAACGTAACAGTATGTATTCAGGTGTCCCGTTTACTTATAAGATGGTTAAGATGGGTACCTAATTGGTTCTAAAGTCCAAGGATTGAGAATATGCTGAGATTCTATTTGAAATTAACATTTGACGACTGTACATTAGTATTTCAAATTGATACGTTGTAGGCGCATTAAAATTTTTAATCATTTATAAACGGTTTGCGTTTCTAACAAATAATCACATGCAAAAGGACATAAAGGGCAGATGATGAGGATGATAGACAAACAAATTCGTAATGAAAATCCAAACGGCATATGAAAACCAATAACACAGTCAAAAAATACTACGTACATGATGATAGAGTTGCTCAATGCAATTGCTTTTCATCATCTATTCTGATTCAGTTCAAGTGAATTCCTTCAATTTTATAAAGTTTTGGTAGCTTTTTCTTGTTTGTTTGTTTGTGATGCTGTGATGCTGTAAGCTGATAGAAAAAGAATAAAAAAACATAAAATTTCGCACATACAGAGAGTCGTTATTCATACATTCATACATTCATTCATTCATTCATTCTTTCCGTCATTTATTCAGCCGGCAAATGGAAATACAAACGGCAAATGAATGTGGTGACGACGAATAGATGGATGGATGGATGGATGGATGGATGACTGGTTAGATAGATGGATGAAGACTGTTGCCGGCTGCTAAGAGAAAGAAACGACAACGACGATGATACGATTTATGACAAGGATGACTGAACAGAGACAAAGTGTAACCTAAACGGTAAATGTAATTAAAAGTTAAGTGAATGATTTCCGTATCCTGATTTTCTTTTATGACATCCTCCTACTTTTTACCCAAACTCTCTCTCTCTCTCTCATTTTTAGCTAAAAATATGAACATTTTCAAATAGGAAATGTTGCATTAAATGTTACTGTGAATGGCATATGCCTTGTTAATGGCAATGGCTGGCATTTTTGTGGTATTGATACTGGTACTGATAATGGCGTGCATTTAAAGCAGCTTTAAAATAATCTGTCGTTGCTTTACGTTTTATTTCACATTTTGTTGCTTGTTTCCTTGATATTTAATAAAAACATACGTACGATATATTAAGTGAACATAGACTGCAACTACTATAACATTCTCCATACGCATACACACATAAATATTCATTACTTTTATGCAGAGATTCTTACAGTCTTATTCGATTAAATTCATTACCATTTGCCATGTTTATGTGTGTGTGTTTGTTTGTATGTGTATGCAATACATATTAAATACTTTATTTCGTACAGGACGTATGTATGTATGTGTGAAAGACTCTTAAATTTCATGTTTTAGTTTATGTTGTTGGTTTTTAGTTTTTGTTTTTGTATTTGATGCATCATCCATAAGAAAATAAGTAGAAAGACAAGAAGCCATCATAAACAGAAACATAATGTCAGAAGCGTAATGCATTTACTTGATGTTAAGCACTGCAATGCAAAAGAAACGAAACGAAACGGAAAGTAAAAAAGTGCTACTCATACGTTAACATTGGCAAAAAGAAAGGAATAAAAATAAAATAAAAAAAATACTTTAAATACTAATACAGGGTGACAACACTTACTTACTTACTTGCATAATTGGCGATTGGAGAGAGGGAAAGGTGGCCTTGAGGCTACAACATCCAAGGCATTGTTTACCATAAATAACTAGCTGCTACCAAACGAAATAAGTTGATCATTGCCGTTCATTGCCATCTAAGCGACATACTTGTTTAACGATTTTTATGCTCGTGTATGTTGTTGTATTTTTGTTTACTTGTTTACCATATTTTTTATGCTGGCGTTTGTTGTTATATTAAGCGAAATCATTGATTTCGGAATGTTGAATAGAAACCCTAAAATTGTAATAAGAATTTCCTGCCACTCTGTGTACCATAAGATAGTATTTACAAACATGTCAATGTTGGGTAAGTGTATGTGCTCTTCCTTTTTTTTATCTAAACTGTGAGTTCCGTCTGTCTGTCTGTCTGTTAAAAAGAAAGTAGTGTTGCATGGTGTTGGTTGCATTTATTGGTGAAATACTGAAATACTTTGCTCAAGTATTTCAGCATTTCAGTTCCTTTCATATTTTTTTTCGCATTTCGTTTGTTTTTATCTCCTTTTTTTCACTGTTTATTCTACATTTTTTTCCTTTTAGCACATCATCAATGTGATCTTATTATGCGTTGACAGGTTGAAAATGATGATGATTCTGGCAGTGGAAATGATGCCATAAAAGGTGGAAAGGAGATGACTTTGAAAATGCACATGCATTTGAACATGTTTAATGCTGGTGTTGCTTTTTTCTTGGTTTTCATTTTGTGCCCTTTTAACTAAAGCACAAAGTGTTGTAAAAATGTATACACAGAATGAAAATCATCACTAAAAAGTGTATTCAAACTTAAGAAAAAAGAAACGTACAAATATGTGGAATAATAAAAACATGGTACGTTTTCAGTGAAATTATTTAAAAGTATGAATACAAGTATACAATTTCATTAAGGAATGAAAAGTGAAGACAAAGAAGATCAAAAGATGCAAAATTACTTAGTGAAGGTGGGAAATTTGTTATGGTGCTTAAACCATAACATTTTGAGAGTCAAGAAATGGTTCTCTAGTTTGTTTGTCTAGGAATTTATGTATAATTGGCCATATTATTGCTGTTATTTTTCCTTTACAAGACAGTTTATCTTTTAATAAACAAATGTTTCTTAAAGCAGACAAAAATTAGTTGAGTTTTTGAGTTATTTTTTCGTTAAAGGCTTGTTTATTGGGATATAAAGAGTAGAATATTCCCAATAGAATACAGGACAAGAGTAAATATTTTTACGACAATGGAAAAAATCTAGATACTGATGTTATGCTTTTACTTCGTTTACGATTAAAATTATAAAAAAAAATCTACCAAAACAGAAGTAATGAACTTGTTTACAAATTATCACACTGTGTAATACAACAAACACCAGCATAAAAAAATTATAAGCATGTAAAAAAATATGCCAACAAACACCAGCATAAAAAATGGTAAACAAGTAAACAAAAATACAACAACAATCACTATGAGAATAAATGTCAACAAAATACACAAACAACAATAATGAAACAATGATTTTTACATTTGTAGACATCTAGAGAAGGCAAAGCCACGAACATTCGTCTACGATATCATTCATCAGACTGTTTACGTTGCCATATAAAAGGCAAGGCAAAGCAGGCAACTGAGTTAGTAAAAGTTCAGTCAGTTTTGTGTGAAGACGCGGTGTGTTTGAAGAGAGTAATCGTGGTTTGAAGATCTCCGTTACAAAGATCTGCAGAAAAATTATCTAATTGTTAAAGAAAAACAAAATTTTCCATTCACTTTTATTAATCATTCATACGCAATTTGAAGAGCCTAGGGTTTGCTTGCGATAGCCTTGGTAAATTGGAAAGGTTTTCGGAACTAGATTAAACCCCTTATCTTCACTAGTTACTTCGAATGCAGTAGATACGTTCATAAAGATGTCACAAATGATACTTAGCAAAACTTTGCTACAAATTGTTTGTTCTTTGCTGTACGAAGTCTTGTAATCTTGCGGCCACACATGAATTCACGGCATGTTAACACATTAAAATATTCCTCTCATACTTCTTGTGCGAAAAAAATTTCAACATTTTTGTATTTTCTTTGGCTAGAATTCCCCAACATACCACGCGCTACAAAGAGTAACGAAACATTGGTCATGGCGTTGATGATGATGGAAAAAAAAGAAAAATACAAGAAGCAAAAGAAAAATTACAATTGAGGTTTCTGCATTTGAAATGAGCGCAAACATGCGAATGGCAAAGATACGAAAACGAAAAAGTGATGAAAAATTCTGAATTTTCATTCGTTTTCATACAACTTCAGAATACCTTTCGTTGTTCCCTTTTAGTCCTGCGCTAACCAATTTATTTCATGAAAAATACAAAAAAAAAAAAGAAGAAAAAGTAGAGAAAGTAGAGAAAGAATAAAGGAAAATGAATTTCATTATTAACACCTCGCATAATTCAATTTATTTTGTACAACAAACAGAAGAACAATTTTAAATAGCCATCAAAATATGCTGTGGCAGTTTCTCCTTTCTCCTTTCGCCATACATCATTTCTTCTTCTCTCTCAATTGCTGTCTGTACGTTCCACACAAGGCAAGAGTAAAACAAAAGATGAGAGGTGCCGGTAAATCGCAAGGAACACCTGAATTGCAATCAGTATTTCAAGCAAAGTAAGTATTTCCGTATAAGTTCCTTAATAACAAGGATGTTGAATACTTTACATAGCCTACTCAGCCGGACAGCTGCTGCAAATGTGATAGCAAGGGTAGGTAAAATAGGATTTCACGTAATGATATCTTGAGTTAGGACACATTCATTATACAAAACTTGTAGCTTTTGGAATTTAAGGTAGAAACTAAGTATTATCCAATCTAAGACAAACTTATTCGGTCCTCCACCGCAGGTTTTTAAACAATACGCCAAATACCGATCTTTGAAACGTTTGCAGATTGAAAAGTTATTTGTGGGCAATCCTTTTAATAAAAAATATTGTTACGTTTTTTAAACCTTTTAAAAAGGTATACAATTCGTGTTTATTTTTAATTAAGATTCTTTATTATTCACACAATTCTGTGTGCCACTGTTCACAACTTGTTGTAAACAACAACACTTACTTTTCTTTGTTATTCCTCTGTTTAAATTCGACTCCGAACTTTTCATGGCAATTTTTATTTACACTCAGGGTTTTTTGCCAGAAATCTGCTGAGAGGAAGTCGCCAAAAAAATACTTTTTGTATTTTGTTTTGATATCCGGCCTGGAGCTCGAACTCTGGCTTTATACCTAATAAGCCAACACACTACCTACTAGATTACGGCGACTACATAACAATAATCAATTATTCGACAGATTTTTGTAACAGAGATCTTCAAACCTCTCTCGAACACACCGCGTCTTCACACAAGACTGACTGAACTTCACTACATCAAGGTATCAAGATCTGCTTTGCCTTGCCTTTTATATGGCAGGGTAAACAGTCTGATGAATGTTCTTGAAGGAAAAAGTTCATGACTTCGCCTTCTCTAAATCATCGTTGTTTACATATATTATTGTAGTTGTTTGTGTATTTTATTTGCATTTATTCTTGTAGTGTTGTTTGTGAGAAACTAGGTCGTAATCCTGACTGAAGGGTTGTAATGACCAATTATGTATGTATGTTGTTTCTGGATGTTTGTTTACTTGTTTACTATTTTTTATGCTGGTATTTGTTGTTATATTAAACAGTACGATAATTTGTAAACAGGTTTGTTTACTGCATTGTTTTGTTTTTGCAGCTTTTGTTTTTAATTTTAATGTTAAAAGATGTAAAAGCAAAACACCAGTATCTAGATTTTTCCATTTTCGTTACTATACATTATGTGCTCTTAATAAAGAAGACACTCAAAATAAAATATTCCAAACTACTTATTATCTTGACACCAGTCAACAACGCACTTGGAAGTGCTTTGTTTCATTAAACAAAATAAAATTTACACTCAATACCTTTTTGACTAGACCCATAAATAGGGATAGTATTTAATAATTTTACGTATTTTCGTACTGTTATTCTACACTGTACTTCAAGAAAACTATGCAAATACGGAAGTATTTGGAAATATTAACATATTTTTTTAGAACCTTCATCTGGAATTAGAAAAATGAAGGATGAAATAAGTCCAACCCTTGCTCTGATCAATTTCTTCCTTTTCTCTAGTTCGGTAGAACTTGGTCAGTACACGGACTGCGTTCACCTGTCGCGTCACAACTGGCCGCTCTGCGTCCACAAGTGAGCTTTTGGTGTCAAAGGTACCAGTCCAACCTAACCTAAGGATGAAATAAACAAAATATGTAAATACATCACACGCTATGGAATATAATCTAGACTATCTAAGGAGTAGAACGTATAAAGAGTAGAATGAACTTAGAAGCCCATTCTACGTTTCTGAAAACAACTGAAAAACTACATCAGTTGTTTTAACCAACCATTCTCAGGATTTTTCATTTCTCAATTTCAACTGATCTTTCAAAGTTTCCATAAACTTTGACAAACGAGGCTTCAGTGTTTACTCTACACATAATGCGAGTGTATTGCATACATATTAACCTAATTTCAGTCCTTTTTTTGTTGTTTTTTTATTCGCAATTAAAGGAGTTTTTGCCGCCATTATTATCAGTGTAGTGAAAACGTTTAATTTAATTATAGACTCACAAAAGGTAATTTGGAAGTACAGTTTCACTCTAAAAAAAAACTACAAAAAAAAAAACAAAAATTGCTTGTGAAAGAATTAAAATTTTCATTCAATTTAATGCTGCTCAAATAGTTTTTGTTTCAAGTTTCCTTTTCTGTTTAAATTTTAGTCATTCGGTCGGTCGTTTGTTTGTACTACTTTTTAACATTTTATAGAAATTTTTATTTTTAATAACAAAGTGTCACGGTTCATTGAAAACTTTTAATTGAAATAATTTAAGGGCAGTAATATATTAAGTAATTTTTTTTAAAGGAATACTCAGGCATTTAAGTCAAATACTTAGGGGACTGTTATAATATAATTATAAGGCAGAGCAACGTATTTTAGTCTTGTAGTTTTTCCTCTTCCGATTTATTTCGAATTTTGCTTAGGCTCGCAATATATGGTTGGTTAGAAAGGGGAACACAATTAGTAAAAAATTCATTAACGTATGAAATACCCTTTAAGTGGTAGTTTTTGATTTTCACAGGACACTACTCAATCCCTCCATTTCACTAATCGGTGCCATTACGCCAATTTAAAATTACTAAAGAACATTGAAAAATCGTGTACGGCTCCATTAGATAGTGGCAGCTACAAAAATTTTCTAAAGTCCTCTATTTCTATCTAAAGCCGTGTCTAGAATTTAGTATAAACTCTTGGTTTATTTGCTACACATTTACCACAGTATTGCTACATCCATGTATCTAACAATCGCCAGCTCGTCAGGACCTAGTCCCTATATAAAGACAATCTACCAGAGTTCCTCTAACTGCTTTATTATCCATAAAGATTAGACCCTTATACTCATACATACATTCACAATTGGTCATTACAACCCCTCAGACAGGATTATGACCTAGTTTATCACACCACTCATGTTGTGTGTGTTAATTTTATACATGAGTGACCCGGGACCTACAGTTTAAAATCGACTCCGAACGACAGGTTTTTTAGAAACTTTTCAGGGGTTTGAACCGTGGACTTACGTCTAATAAATCAACACACTACCTACTAGACTACGGCGATTAGACACTTATGCATTATTCAATTCCTTCACTACTATCTTAATGACTGATATCAAGAGAATGTAGCCACTAAAAATTCTACACAGTTCCGAAGCGACTGTTAGTATTTCTGAAAATTATTGTGTTCAGAGGATCATAAATTTTCCAATTTTTTTTATTAGTTTAAGTTGTTTTCAATTACCACTCTTTTATCCACCAACTTCTTCTCTCTCTCGATCTAAATGACATCCGCTGGCTGTTATCTGTTAGTTTTATGGCTTCATATTTATCTTGGGCTCATCTTCATTATGCCTCTCTTTAAAGATTATTTATTTTGCGTATCTTAAAAGATTTGTTAAGATTTTCACTTGCACTTGTATTTCGTACATCCTTCGGTTACAATTTTATTCGCTTTTTTTCTTATTCCGTTCGTTATGTTGTGTGTTCCATTTTTTAAATGCCTTTCCTGTACATTTTAATTCTTTGGTAGAGGAGGAGAGAGAGAGAAGAAAAAAATTAAAATAATTTTAGCAGTGTTCGTTATTTTAAATACAACATGTACGAATAATCCACAACAGCTATGGTCACTTTTTATTCCCTTTTTGGCTAAAGGGAGAGTTTTATATTGTGACACTTACTGACTGACTTCATTGGTCAGTATCAGAGATCAGCAATGAGTATTCAAAAAGATGAGTAGAATCGAATCATACTCATAATTTCTGATACTTGAGATATGCATTCATATTTATTTTAATATCATGGAATCTCTACTCATATTCAAAGTTTCAAATACTCATCATATTCATACTAAACAATACGTATGATGTTGTTGATTTACTCTCCATAACTCAACATATACACGAATCACAAAATAACACTAAAATACTTACTAAAAGGTTGTGTGTTTGCTCTGCTTGCTGCTCTGTCTTTTTTGCTTATGTGTCTTTTTTCTTTTCTTTTAAATGCCTTAAAACTAAGCCAGTAAATTTTGACGAATGATTCGAGTCACTCGAGTGTATAAGCATTCTTTTAAAGTCGTCAATATAAATGAGTGGGCATAGGAATCAAACATATTTCGAATGGTATGAGTTTGATGTCAACGTTGTAAGCAAACTCATTGCAACTTGTACTTATAAATCAGCGTTGTAGTGAGTATGAATGAATCAGAGTACATAGTTGTATTTCAATATTGTTGACTCACTTATATTCAAAATTTCATGAATGCTTATGAGTAGCAAAAAAACGATTCATTGCTGATCAACACCGCTTATATTTAAAGCTCTTGGTTGATATCTCTCTACCATTCCGAGAAGAAGATCTTTTACTTTTCTTTTCAGGTCTAGCTTGAAAACGTTTTTAAAAAGGTTTTTGAAGAAACGACAATTTTTGAAGGTCCTATTCTGTTTAAAAGAGATTTTTTTGTTTTTCCTTCATGGACCTTACCATACCTGCATGTATAATACTTTGTTCTTTTCATTTATTTTTCGTTTTTTTTTGATATTTTTCTTGTTGTTGGTATTTTGCTTACTTGATTATTTGGATGCCACACGTCTCCTTGTGGTTGCTGGCAATGGTATTCAATTAAAAACAAGAAAAGAAAAAAAAAGAAATTTACACTCTCTTCATATTGTTGTAAATGAACGTCGTAATTGCAAGTTTGCTAACATAGCCAACCAACACCAACACCAACACCAATACAGTTGTCCATCGTTACATACACACATATGCACAGTGCCTTACAATCCTTTAGCTTATGCATATTCCGTTAACATTTTTTTAAAATGTGCTTCTGCATATGTTTGTGTGTGTGTGTGTTTGTGTGAGTGTATTTATTTAGTAGAATTTCTTATTTCATTTTATCTTTTCTTGTGTGTTTTTTAGTTTTCTTTTTTTGGAACGTCATTCATTTGCTCATTCATTTTGTTTTAAAATCTTCCGTTTCTTGTAGTATAATTCGGTACTGTTCGGTTGTGTTCTGTTCTGTGAATTCATTTTCTTTCATTCCTTTCGTTACGGATATTTTAGTTTCCGAGGGTAATTAATTCAAGTACTCGTCTGTTTTAAACGACTTACATGCAGGATTACAATTAGACAATCTTGCTCGTTTACACTATTTTCAAAATGGATGGTGTTGTGGTTAAACATTTCGTTATTCTTTACTCCTTTACCCACCCCCAACACTTTTTTACTATCTTCTCTTATACTATCCGTACTGCTGCAGTAACTGCTCAAGCTTTCATCACTATCGCAAGCAGCAGAATATGCATACATACACACACACACCCACAGTGTTTCTCTAGTCATACCATATTTCATTGCCTTCAGTTAAAAAATAAAAAAATGGAGGGGGTGGGGTTGGTTTACATAAAGAAAAAAAGAAATTCGTTGTGGGTTATTGCTGATATCTGTAGAAATGGTTGGTTGCCATGGCTAAAATAGCATTTTATCCGTTTGCATATTCATATAGAGTTTCATGCATTTGTTATCTACAGTTCTCTCTGTCTCTCTCTCTCTCATTGTTTGTCTCTCTTTCTAGTCGGGTTAATGCATAGAATTAGCACATTTTGCCTGATTTCCTGTAACCATGTTACAACAAAAGAAAAAAATAGAAATTTAAGCAGAGAAGAATATTAAACAAATAAAGAATTGCATAAAAAAGGATGCCAAAAGAAAAAGGAGAGAGAAAAATGGAAACCATTTTATTAAAAAAAAATTCGAATTTATGTAAAAATGCAAATTTTTTTTGTAAAAGAACAAGAAAACAAGAAAAAAATACGTTTGTTTATTCGTAAATGTGTTCGTAAATTCATTGTTTACAATGAAATGAAATGAAATGTTCAGATTTATTTAAATTCACGCACACATTTCCAGTTTAATTGATAAGAGCAAAAAAAAAAAAAAATAAAATGGAAAGAATATACAGAAAAACAAAAAACCAAAAACAATAATCGCTGTAAGGCTCAATATTAAAACGTTTAGTACAGCTTATGCTTTGCCTTACAACAAGGACGTCGCATTTACTAAAACAGGCTTTACGGAAAATCCTCCTCTGCAGAGAAGCAAACAATGGCGGATCTTTTAGAGACCCGATATGGATTTAAGCAGAGTAGAATTTGCATTCAAACCCAACAAGATTTCATCTGAAGAACCTCACGGTAGTGATAGCAGGACACAACAGGAGACTGTTAATACCTCATAATGACTTCTGCAGAGGAGGAAGAAGAGCGCAAAATATCTGCTTTTGGAAACCTGAGCAATAAAATTCTTGGACATTCAGAATTTAGGAATACCAGGAACTACAATTACATGGCAGAATATGTAATATCGGCCAAGTAAGCTTAACTCAACCTAACCTATTCTTTGCATAGTCCAAGTGTGTGTATACAGTTGTGGATATTAAAAAATTTATACGTTGTGGACTTCAAAAAGAAATATACAGCGTAAAACAAACAGAAAACGATTATGCGTTTGTGGCTAGAGCAGATCCCTTTTCCCATATTCATGCAAATAATGTCAAATATGGAATCGAAACACAGGGTAAAAATATCCGTAAAGACGTTTGACAGAAAACAAACTTCATGCCCATTATCTAGAAACGAAAAACCAAATATTTCGAAGAGAAAGAGAAAGTAGACTGAATTTACAGTTACAAATTGTAACAGTTGTTGACTGTGACTACATGTGACATGTGCACAAAATATTTGCGATTAAAAAGGAAACCCGATTCGAAAATAAATACGGTTGCGGAAATCGCATAGAAACTGGTTCAATGAGCTGCAGACAAAGATGGCGTTTGTGATTATTTGTTGCTGTTGTTGTTGTTGTTGTTGGTATGTGCATATAAGTGGTCAAGAGTAGCAGCTAAACCGGAAATTCTTTACAATCTACTCTCTTCTCTACTCTCTTCTCTTTTCAATTTTTTCCTCTCTTTTCAACCGGACATTTACGAAAACGGTGAGTGCACATACATTCTTATACAGTTTAACACTGTAACTCTTACCAATCGCATGTATGTATTTGTATCACGTTTCCACAACAAACCAATGCATTGGTGTTGGTATGTTAGGAACTTTTCTATGCATTTTTCATATGAACGTAAGCATGTGTTTATAGTTTGTTGCTGTAGTGGTTTCTGCTTTTATCAGATATTAGCTGGAGTGTCAAAAACTGTTCAACACTTAATTTCCTTTTTAAAAGCTATTACTTAAGCACAAGAACATTTTAAATGTTTTCAAATATTTTTTACTTTTTTGAAATTCACAAAAAAAAAAAAAAAAAAATTAATACAACCTCAGGGTGTTGTTACATTTTAATTCTGATAAAACCCAGTCTAAAAAGAATGTCCACTCAAGTTTAATAGCAAAAGTGGTTGCCTAAAATAAAAATTCTGAGCTTTTTATAAGGAATACGAATCTATACGGCTCAAGACAAACGGTGAACAATGACTAGAGAACCATATTTTTGAATCTTTAATTTCCATCCTTTTATAAAACATTCGATAAGGATTACTGTTGTTAAGACAATTTTTAGGTATACACCAGAAATCAGCAATGAGTCGTTGTTTCGCTACTCAAAGCACTCATGCAATTTTGAATAGAAATGTGTGAACAATATTGATATTAAACTATGTACTCTGATTCATTCATACTCACTACAACGTTGTTTTATAATTACACTTTGCAATGAGTATGCGTACAATGTTGACATCAAACTCATACCATTCGAAATATGTTTGATTCACAAGCGAGTGACTCGTATCATTCACATAAATTTACAGTTTTAGTTGTTGCTGCATTTACAACAAAAGAAAAAAGACACATAAGCAAAAAAGGTAGAGCAGCAAGCAGAGCAAACACACAACCTTTTAGTTAGTATTTTAGTGTTCGTAAGCGATTCATACTTATTTTGTGCTTCGTGTATATGTTGAGTTGTATGGAGAGTCGATATCAACAACATCATACGTGTTGTTAAGTATGAATATGATGAGTACTTCAAACTTTGAATATGACTAGAGGTTCCATGATATTAAAATAAGTATGAATGCGTATAAGTATCAGAAATTATGAGTATGAAGCGGCTATTAGATTCCTAGAGAGTGCTTACAACACATCCAAGATTGTCCAAGAACACCGGCTGACTCTTCAGGCGAAAGTGAGGCATTCGACGGTTACTCTCATTTGGGTTCTGAGGCACAGGGACATCGAAGGTAACAACAAGGCCGACAGACTTGCTAAAAACAGGCACCAGGGAAAATTAAAATGAATTCCTACATGAAATAGGTGCTCCTATATAGGGAAGCAAACAAATGGTCTCACAAAAGCTCTGTTCATTGACAAAGGTATGATTAGATAATGGACCTACTTGCAGAGACACCAGAGACAGATCTGACCTGATATGGATTTATGCAGAACAGAATTTGCATTAAACCTTTGAAGATTCTATCTAATGAACCTCACGGCATTGATAAAAGGGCCTCTGGGTGTTCACTCCAGGATACTGAGAATACCTCACAATAACTTCTGCAAAAGCTGCCACAACGAACAGAAGAAGAGAACACAGAACATTTGCTCTGTTACTGTCCGGCGCTTGGGAATCTATGAAATAGAATTCTTGAACACCCAGAATTTTGTGATTTGGGTAAAATTCGTATCTTCATAAGACTCTTGGTATGGTTGAGAGATACCTACCAGAAGCTATAATTATATGGCAGAATATGTAATAACGGGACCTTACAGGACCCAGGCAAGCTGTGCCTGATAAGGCAACAGCCAGTTTAACTTAACTTAATTCATACAAGCATGTGGTAAAGAGACGAACTACGACGTAATTTTTAAAGGAAACATTTTAAAGTTAAATTTTTTTTGTTCATTTCATTTGGAACTTTAATTTACCGCTTAGCAAGGCTCCTTTATTTTAAATGCCTTCATTATATAAAGTAAATGCAATGGAATTAGAACAAAATAATTAAAAATTAGTATGACTGTGTGTGTGTGTTGTAAGTTCAAGTGAACGCATAATTTCGATAATTTTAAATCAGTGACGACGATGAGTTAATTAATGCCTTATTATGTGTGCGTAATTACAAAAGCAACGTAAAATAATACAATAATTAAGTCAATTGATTATTAAATCAATTATTTATTAAATAATACGTAATTTTCTAACATAACAATTCATAATTGACAATTTAAAACAATTGATAATTAAAGACAACGACAGCCATCATGACGTATGATTTATTTTGAATTTCAATATCGATACTCATACGCTACGTGGTATATGTACATTAGAGTATAGATTGATATTTTATAAGATGGTTTGAATGAAATTTTTATTTACTCTCGTAACGAATAACGAAATACTAAACCATATCTAGAATATACGATATTAATGCTGGTGTGACGTTTGACAACAGCCTCGACTATGTAGGTCAACTCATCCCTAAGTTATCCAATGTACCAACGTGCAAACCAAACATGTGAAGCTTGAAACCTTGTTGGACTGTAGATTCTAGTTCTTACTTAATTGATCATTGCAACCTTTTAGTCCGGAGTACGACTCCTCACACAACCCATGTAGGCATTACGGCAACTTTAGATTTCTTGGCAGAAGACTGCGTAGAGGAACATCCGCTTTAATAAAACTATTGTACAAAAAGTTTTTTGTTTTAGAATTTTTTAATTTAAATAAAAAAAAACCACAACAAAATTCTTTATGTTTTAAATTGTTTCGATATATTTTTCAAGCAAACAGAAGAAAAAAAAGGAGATATGTGCACCAACATTTATGAGCATATTCCCTTGCTCTACTCTATTCTGTAAATATAAATCATTCTGGCCATATGCATATTGTTTTATTCGTATGCATATATGTACATATATATGTACGTGTGTATGTGTCTGTCTGTATGTATATTTGTTTACATATGCTTTCGAATATGCCTGACATTTTAACGAGTTATTTCCATCACAGGACCATAAATATGGATGAATGCCTACTTTTTTGTTCCTGTTGTTGTTCCTGTTGTTGTTGTTGTTCTTTTTTTCGAGAGCAGATTGTAAAAGAAAGTTTGTCATATTGGCAACCGCACTAAATGCCGGAAGTATGGCGGATATTAAATCAAAATGAATGCTTTAACTCCTGTTGAACGTACACACACACACACATACTCATACATACATATGCCACAAACACAGGACACGGTAAACGGATGTCCTTTTATTATTGACTCAAAATTTAAATGGCAATTTTTCTTCTTCTTCTGTTGTTTCTCTCTTTCTCTCTCCCTCTCTCACACTCTCTGTCGTTCTCTGTGATTTTTTGGGAACATTTCGTAAAGCTATTATACACTCACTGATGATGACATTTGAAATAAACGCCTGCAAAGATTTAAAAATATTGCACAAAAGAAAATTGCAGGTGAAAGAAAGAGAAAGGTGGCGCCTGTATTAACAAATTTTCAATATCCTTTAAACGTTTATATGGTTCAATAGAGTCTTGCAGTCTTTTGCTTCGGAAAAATAAAAAAAAATCCTATTGTGTTTGCCGAAAAGTATGCTACACATTTACATGTGACTTTGTCTTTGTATGTGTTGGCGTGTGTGTGAAAAATTCAATTCAAATTTAAATTTGTTAGGGTGTGTGTATCATCATTGTCATATCATCATCACTATCATCGTGTTCATCATAATACCTTGATTTATAACTAAAAGTTGAGTTAAAAATTTTATTTTCCAACAGAAAAAATAAACGTCACAACATTAGTACGAACAAATGTTTTGAACAAAACAGAAAAAGATTGATAATTTCCTTCTTAATATACAAGTAAGAAAGAAAACTTTGCAAGATCTTACAAAAGTGGAGTATCGGTAATCAATTGAATGAGTTTTAGAGGACTGTGATGACCACAATACAATCTGTTGTATTAAATACCTCCTCCATCTATTAAGGACTGGACGGGTGCCAGGGAGTTTGTTTGATAGTCTCCAAGTCCTTCTCATCACAACATACTCTGCAGTACTCCGGCTGGGATGTATTCCATATCCTCATCAGCGATGAGTCTTGTATATAAACCCAATAACCATCTTCAGGCTGTCTCCTAGACATGTAAGAACCCAATACGTCTTCCAAATCGTTCTCCCTGATCCATCTAGTGTAGAGGCCATACAAGTCTGCCTGAAAGACACTACAGCCTTAACTTAACTTAAAGTGAAACCTAACTTTGAAGACTTTACACAAAACTCCAGAAACTGTGTTTCAATCTAACCGTTCCGTTGTGTACTTTTGACTTCCACCACGTACATAGTATGTATAAATAAGCCATATATGTACATATGTATGTACGTCTGTGCGACTGCCTTTTAAAAAAATATAATTCATTAACAGATTGAAAGTCAATTTAGAAAATTTATTATTTAAGCTCGTATGGAAACTATTTGTAGTACAAATAAAATTTAAGGCTTACAATTGAATATTTCATATCGTAGACAATAACGTCTGCAATAAATTAAAAACAAGAATCAAAAGGATTTCCTACAGCTACATACATACACAATACATTGACAAACATATGAAAAATGACTTTTCAGGATATTTCTTATTAAAAATAATAAAAAAACCTCCTCTCAATTCAATAATAAATTAAAAAATTTAAAAGACAAAAAAAAACGAAAAAAGGAAAGGCACATCGGATTGTATTCAAATTGAAACTGATATTCATTGAAATTAAATTAAAAAAATTTTGAAATTTTTGCCTCTTAATTTTAACAAATGCTGTGTTTCCGGTTTTTCTAATGCAGTTGCACTGTGTGTACGAGTACGAGTGTGTGC
Organism: Sarcophaga subvicina; assembly: GCA_936449025.2. Lineage (NCBI taxonomy): Eukaryota > Metazoa > Arthropoda > Insecta > Diptera > Sarcophagidae > Sarcophaga > Sarcophaga subvicina. The sequence goes on from OW388084.2 coordinate 2,946,380, forward strand.
GAAATGGAGTGAGTGTGTGTATATTTTATAGAGACTGTCAACAAAATATCAAAATTGATTTATTTATTTTGGGTTTTGTAACAAATATATTTTCAACAAAAAAAAAAAAAAAAAAACTGAAAAGAAAAAAGCCAAAGGAAAAAGGGAGTAAAATAAGAATGAAAATTCGTCGAGAGGAAAAAACAAACGAACGAACGAACGAATTGTTGGCCATACATTTTGCAACAAAGCGGAAATAACAAATGGCTTGATTGCGAAATTTGTGCATCTGTACATCCGCTTAAAGTAAAATTTTTTGCAGTTTTAACAACAGCACAGCTGTGGCCCTATCAAATGCCAACACCAACAACATCACTACCACCACCAGCAACATTAAAACATGCGACACTAAATCAGAGATACCAACAGACAGAGACTATGAAATTGTTTATAAGTTTACCATTCTATCAAGGAGAAATTGTGTTATAAACTTGCCACTATTGCTGCCATAAGTGGCATCAAATCATCAATGCATGCATGCCTGCTATTTTTCATTTAAAAATGTTTGATTCTGTTGATATTATGGTTAATAAGTTTGGGGAATTCCCCCATAAAGTATTTAGAAATCTTTAAATATCTCAACATAAAAGAAATTGCAAACTTCGTATTACTTTAAAACTGCACTATGGCGTGGCATTTAAAAGAGTTCAATAAAAAAAAGTATAAATTATGCTCATAAGTTTACAATGTTACTGCATAGTTTCGTATACAAACCTTTGAAATCATAAAGACGTGAGAGTTGTGTATCTAACAGCAGTGCAAGTGCCTAAAACTGTCATTGCCCCACACTGTTATGTTATGGCCACAAGCCAGTTAAATGCCAATTGGTGCTGTTCATTACTTTTTGGTGCTCTCTTCTTGACATTCCACCAAGTAATGACGCAAGTAATGATAATGAAGTCAATGCTGTTGCTGTTGCTATTGCCATTGCTGCCTGGCTTTGTCTTTTTCTCGTGTACTAAGGCACTTACCTGTGGATTTTATTTTACAGGTTCCCAGAGTGAATAGATTCCTGTTTAGTTTTTCATTCTATTTAATATTGTCGTGGTATTGGTCTTCTACACAAATAATGTTTTTGATTGTTGTTGGCAAATTATTTACTCAAACAATTGTTGTCTGGCCGAGGTTTTCATTTGTGTCTGATTATTTCTTATTATTGTTGTTGTTGGTAATTTTGTTCATTCTTTCATGCAATTCCTTTGCGAATTGTAATTTTCATTCTGTCATTATTTTTTCCCTTTCGTTCGTTCATTGCTTGTTTTGTTTGTATTTAAAATAAATTTCCTAGACAATCATAATGATTAGAAAAAATAGAAAAAAAAACGTAACAAAAAATAGAAAAGATGATCATCAATAGCAAAAGTATAAATACAAGTTCCAACAAGTTCAAGTTTCCTTTCAAATACAATAAAAATTTTTTTCTTTTGATTTGTTTTTCTGGCAGAAAGCGTCTAGAGTGCCGGAAAGATATAATGATTCACCCTTCACTATGCCTTCTTGGTTATTAAAAATGTTTTTCATGGAGTTGCTCTTTAAAACGAAAATAATTTTTCTCTGAAATAATATTTCCTACAGGAGATACAATATTTCCTAAAGCAGTGATTCAATACAAATTTATTTACTTTTCTATCGATTCTCTACCAATAGATTGTATGTGTTTCTGTGTGTGTATGTATTTGCCAGGATTGTTGTCATATTCAATAATAGTTTCTTCGATAAACAAATACTTGGGGCCAGAAATAGATTTTCTTTTCATTTCTGATGAAATTTTCTTGGTTTTTGTTTTTGTTTTTTTTCTATTTCTGGTTAACAAATGATAAAACAATATTCGCTAGCAATTTTAGTTTATTTTCTTTGTCCTTTTTTTGGTTAAATTCCTTAAATTTTTGTTTTAATTTCAGGATAAATTTTGCCTAAAAATTTGTTAAAGAATACGTCATATTTTTAAAGTCCAAATTCTCTCATATACCGTGTATACCAGATATTAGCAATGAGTATGCAAAAAGATGAGTAGAATCGAATCATACTCATAATTTCTGAGACTTGAGATATGCATTCATACTTATTTTAATATCAAAGAACCTCTACCATATTCAAAGTTTGAAGTACTCATCATACATTCATACTTAACAACACGTATGAGGTTGTTAAGTTCGACTCTCCATAACTCAACATATACACGAATCACAAAGTAAATATGATTCGTGTACGAACAGTAAAATACTCACTAAAAGATTTTGTTTTTGCTCTGTCTTTTTTCTTTTTTTGCAAATGCAGCCACAACTAAGGCTGTAAATTCTGATGAATGATTCGAGTCACGTATGAATCAAACATATTTCGAATGGTATGAGTTTGATGTTAACGTTGTACGACTACTCATCGCAACCTGTACTTATAAATCAACATTGTAGTGAGTATGAATAATTCAGAGTACATAGTTAAATTTCAATATTATTAACTCACTTATATTCAAAATTTCATGAGTGCTTATGAGCAGCGAAAAAACGATTCATTGCTGATCTCTGATGTGTACCTGAAAAGAATCTGAGGCACTTGCTGTGGAACTCATAAAGTATAATCTAAAAGCCATTTTAATGCGAAATATTGGAATTCAGCAATATTTCACAATAATTTCTTATTTTTCCTTGTCTTTTAGTCTTGCTAAACATTTCTCCAACAATTTCTTTTTCTGGTGGAGGGAGGGGTTTTTGTTTTCTTCCGGTTTCATTATCTCGTCTGGCACTTTGTACGCTGCCAACAATTTCTGTTCATTTGTCCGGCAATAATTTAATGTTTTTTTTTGTTTTTGGGGAAATTGTTTTGTTATTGCCATTGCCATTGCTATTTCTATTGCCCGTGCTATTGGTATTGTTTGTGATTGTAAAAATTGTAAAAATGTCGTTGCAGCCATATCAGTGATTTGATTAGTTGCTGGCAACGAATTTCTTGTTGTCTCTCTACATACACAGGCAGCAATATTGTGGCCATTTCGTAAGCGGTTGTGAAAGTTCACCGCATCACAACTGATAAGAAATCAGTAACAATTCTTAGATGAAGTCGTTCTTATAATTTGTTTCTTGTATTTCTTTTTGGGTTTTTTATAAGAAGAGACAATTCCCATAAATGCCTTCAAATGATTTTCTGTTATTTTCTCTATTTCTCTCCCGTGTTTTTCGGAGAAGAGTAGCGAAAAGAAAAAAAGGGAAATTACATTTTGAGTTACGAATTGCAATTGACATTGGGAAATGGTTTGTAAAACGTAAGCGAAATATTGTCATTGCAATCAGAAGTCGAAGAAAAGAGAAATCATGAGAAATTAAAAAAAAAATATTGTGGAAGATATTTATTTCTTTAATTATGTGTTAATGGACTCTAGAGTAGATAATAGCAATATTTGCCATTCGTTAGGTTAAGTGGCAGAATCCCTTAAAAGAAGAGGTCTCACTTAGGCCAGTTTTTAGGCTTATTGGGGTACCACAATCAATTCTACCCGGTCATCAAACATTCCCTGGAAATAAATCTTGCTCTGGCAGCAATCTTTATATTGGAGATCTCGGTTAAAAACCCTGTCTCTCATATGTAAGCCCTCAGTTTAAACCCTTATGGTCCCATTGGAAATCTCCGATTCTTCACACCTAGAGCCCCTAGTTGGAATTCTAAAATCGAATGTTCTGTTCAGAAAGTTATTAGGAATCATAATTTAAGAGCTTCTTGTTGCTCCAACCTGCATTTGTTTACGGGTGTTCGATTACCAATTTTTGCCCAACAATTCTTTCATGTCAGCTTTGTAGGCTAAAATTTCACTGCCAAGCGTTACAGCTGATGGTAATAAAGCTTTAAGCAGCAAAAGTGCCAAACGATAGCCAAAAAGAAAAAAAACAAGTCTTGCTATTGCTTTGCTGTCAAAGAAAAGGAAGAAAACTTTGACGAAGAAAAAAACTTTGCAAATTAACACAAGCAAACGTGCGTGTTTAAAGGTGACAATTTGCCGGTTATGTTGGTATACATAGATACAGATTTTGTTTGTTTATTATGGCCTTTGCTTTCAAACAAATAAGCAACAACAACAACAACAAGTAAAACTCTTTTTAAATTTTATTTTCTCTAAAATGCGACAGGGAAAAATTTTGAGAAATTTGAGACTCAAAGATTTATTCGTAAACGAAATTTTTGGATGGAATAGAGTCTTGCTGAGAGACTTTAAAATTGTTAAGAAAAAGTTTTTAAATTATTAATCGAGATTTTTATTTATAAAATTGTTGTGTGTATTTGTGTGCATTCACTTCCTCAGGCTCTACGTTAATCGGAGAACAACATATTCAGGACTTGGAATTCTATCTGAAAGCGAAGAAGGGGAAGACGGTTTACGAATAGAAATCTTTTGAAATCTTTGGCAGTTTTCACGCATGTATTGATCGCTTATCGCTAATATTTTTCTCACCATTTCGTTAAGAGTGCATCATTTTAATTTCCATAGGGTGGCCGAATTTTCCAGACGAAAGCCTCTAAACAAACCAGCCACTATAAGTATGCGGCTGTTACGTACGCTAATTACTGTCGATCGTATTGTGTTTCTGAAGTGTTCTTTTAAATTTTGAATTCATATAAAAATCTACATTATATTGTGCATTTCATTATTCGCTGTCAGATAGTAGGGCCTATTTAACCCAACATAAGGACATAGAAGAACATTTAAAGTCGTGATATATATACAGTGTTGTATACTTTTGCTTAATAAATGTTTCCATATTTTTTTTAATAATTTTATTGCGGATTTTATTTCAATTGCAAATTAATTTTATTCGTTTTATAATTATAATATCACACATAATTTAAAATAATACCACGTAATTAATTTGCAGCAAAATTTTGTTTATCTTTTTTTGAGTTAAAAAAACAAAAACAAAAACAAAAAAAAAAACAATTTTTGTTAATTGCTAAAAACAAAAAACAGCCTCTTGTTTTTGTAACCACAGTTTTCTAAAATTTCAGCGTATCTAGCGTTCGGTTCTAATTTGTTTATTAAATGAATTGAAATTGCAATGAAATGAAATGAAATGAACTGAACTGAAATGAATAATTAATATTGATAATTTGGTTAAACAAATTATTTTTAATTAAATCATATTTCAATGGAATATTCTCTATTAAAATGACCACAAACATTATATGATCATTATTTAATTTATTTTATACAAACAACAACGACTATAAATACATATGAACGTATTATATACCATATACATACATACGAATATATACATATACATACATACACTTGCATGTCCTAACTCCCACTCTTTCTTACCTTTGTTTTGTCTTTAGATATTGAATCCATTGAATTTAAATAAAAAACTTATGAGGCACAGTGTTTCCACTTCAAACATTTTTTTTTGCAAAAAAATAGAAGAAGCGGTGCTAGATCATTAAAAACTTGATACTGGGCAGAGATCAGCAATGAGTATTCAAAAAGATGATTAGAATCATAATTTATGATACTTACACGCACGCATTCATACTTATTTTGATATCATGCAACCTCTACTCATATTCAAAGTTTGAAGTACTCATCATAATTTCACCTAACAACACGTATGATGTTGTTGAGTTGGACTCTCCATAACTCAACATATTGTCATGAAGCACAAAATAAATATGAATCGCGTACGAACACTACAATACTTGCTAGAAGGTTGTGTATTTCCTCTGCTTGCTGTCTTTTTTCTTTTTATATAAATGCAACAACAACTAAGATGTGTAAATTATGATGAATGGCTCGCGTCACTCGAATCATTTATAAGAATTAGAAGTATTTTTCTAAAGTTATGAATTTATATGATTTATATTATGAATCAAACATATTTCGAATGGTATGAGTTTGATGTCAAAGTTGTACGTATACTCGCAACATGTGCTTATAAAGCAACGTTGTAGTGAGTATGAATGAATCAGAGTACATAGTTAAATTTTAATATTGCTGACTCACTTCTATTCATGAGTGCTTATGAGCACCGAAAAAAGATTCAGTTTTGTTCTCTGATACTGAGATACTGTTTCCGTCACAATTGGCCACGCCCATCGTCGCACACTGCCCATACAATTGAAATTGCTTTATTGACACCAAAATAAAAAACACTGTGCAGCGGCTTAAAAATTTGATGATTGAATCCTCATCCATACATTAACGCTGACTCTGGCTGTGAATGTGACTGCGACTGTAACTGTCACTATTATTCGCTTGAGCTGTTTGTGCATGCGTATATTGTTGTTGTTGTTGTAATGTTTAATAAAATTTTTCAATTATTTTTCGTTTTTTTTTCTTCTTTTGTTTTGTTTTTGGTGTTGAAATTCTTTTTTGCACTTTTCTATAGGATTTACAGTTATTTTATCCATTTAATTGCAATATTTTTAAGAGCATTGTGTGTGTGTGAGTGTGTATGTGTGTATGTGAAAATAAACAGAGTTTATAAATAATAAAACGATTAAAATGGTTTATTATTCCTTTTATATACCAAAACTTATACACTGAGGCGCCTATTTGAATTGATTTTAATTGTAATAAAAACGAAAACAAAAACACGAAAAATTATAAAGGAAAATAATTTAAAAGGAAATTAATATTTTTACACACAAAACTTAATGCTCTTAAAATTGTTAACAATTAATTAAAACCTCTTAATTCAATTTGAAATTAAAATTTTTTTTAATTATTTCCAATAAAGACCACAGAAAAAAACTGACAAATAAGGAAAGGTAAGAGAAGAATAGAATGAAACGTATAATTTTTCCATAATTGATACTTATTGTCTTAATTGAAGGTCTCTATGGATATATTATAGTCATCCTGGATTATTAGACATAAGGCGATCGTTCAAACAACAGATCAGACATCGCGAACGTAGATAAATATGAACACATATTTCGTAGGCGGCTTTCTCTCTGCAGTCTTCTGCCAAATATTCTGAGAGTAAATAGAATTGCCATTAAAAGTTTCTCAAAAGGCTGTCATTCGCAGTCGACTTTAAACTATAGGTTCCGCCACTTATACAGGAAATTAACACACACAACGTAAATGGTGTTAGAAGATGCGTCGTAATACTGGCTTAAGGGTTGTAATTAAGCAATTAAGTAAGCTGCTCTGGCCAGGCAGTCATTGAAAATGTAGTTTAGGCATTAACTGTCAGAATATAGCGAAGATACTTCACCAAGAAGACAACCAAGAGGTTATTGATAACAAAAAGCAATCGACCATTGACCTTTTAAAATATTTCTTAAGTTTCCAAAGAAATTCTATTGTGACTGGTTATTATTGAAATTATTTGCAAGAAAAAAATTATTTACTATCCGAACCAAGGCTAAACTCAAAGAGAACGTCAATATGTTCAGCTCCCTTAAATAATTTTAAAAACTTACTACAAGATCGTTTACACTTAAGTTGACAAAATATTTGATTTTAAAACCACAATTTATTTTCTTGTTTTCATGTTTTTTCTCTTTCTCTTTCTTCAAACAACATTTTCTGAAGCATATTCAAGAATCGTTTCAACTGCTGTTATTTGCCGTTTTTATTTTTTTAATAGATTTTCCATGAAATTGGCTTCTTTTAGTTCGTTTTGCGTGTTTGTGTGGACATATTTTTCCAATATTTAGCCAAAGAATTCTCAAAGTCATAAATATGCAATCAAATGTAAAATTTTAATGCATTTAAAAGGGAGTTGCAGCGTAAAATTTTTCTATAACTTAAATCCATGCACACACACACACACTCCCACACTTACACAGGCATAGCTGCATGAATTTATACAAAAAGGTCGCAGACATAAAGGATAGAGGCAATCAATACAACAACACACATATATATGTACGTCTGTATTGCTTAAAACACCAAAAGAACTTGCACGGAATGCAAGAGGCAAAGGAAAGAGAGCATAAGAAAGGAAAAAAAAAATGCAGCAGCATAATATTTTCTCATCAGTTGTTAAAATTCTTTTTTAGCCTTAAGAGATCAAAATGAAATAAGAAACACAAAAGCAAAAACACAAAAAAAAACGCAAAAGCAAATAATACACAACAGAAATACAACAAATCCTATAGGAATTTTCGTCTTCTGTCATCTTACTACCTCTCTCTCGCTTTCTTCCACTCTCTCTTTGTTGTTGTACTCAAGCAATGAGCATAATAATGTTTAAAACAAATTGGTGACAACAACAAAATCAACCACAACAACAGCATCGACATCGACATTAGCTCTTAGTATTAAAAACTACTTTGACTTGTGCTTTGTACAACGACTACAACAGCAGCTACAAGTACAACAGCAACATGAACATGAACATTGCAAAAAAAAAGAAGACCACGTTGACAGCCCTCTCTAACAATGGTTAACGATATTTACAATGAAATGATGTCAACGGAAAAAGTCAAAATATTTGCCAATAATATACCATTGATAATAGCACCACTACTACTACTACTACTACTACTACTACCACAACTACTACTAATACAAACGAAATGGAAAACAGAGAGACTTAGCGAGAACGATAGAGACTGCGAGAGTCTAAAAATTTAAGAAATAAGAAAGAACAACAACCAACACGTATAAACAGTGATGCCAATAACTACTCAACTCATCTCAACTCAACTCATCTCAACTGAACTGAACTCAGCTTCATGCAACTCTCCATAATCCATACACAAGTGAAGTCATGTCGAGCACAAAAGTCAACAAATAATGAAAAAAATAAAATAAAACAAAACATGGATGACAATAACAATGATGATATTGGCGATATGGCGATAACAGAAAACAATAACAACAACCATTGCTGCTAATATTAATACTACAATAGGAAAATACACACACACCCACACACATATACCCACACCTACACAATAGAAGAACTTGCATTATTTTTTGATTTCATTTCAATCTCTAGTTTTAAACGTAGTAAATTTTAAAGTTTTTGTTTTTGTTCTTGTTCTTGTTCTTGTCGTACTCTTTATTCTCTTCTGCAAAAGGAATATGCCCAGATGGTATAGAAGAAGTATCAGTTGATTTGTACAGCCCTTTGGCTTAATAAAAGTAAATATCAACAAATTCAATTAGATATTTGGATTGTTATTGTTGTTGTATGATGTAACAGCAAATTTATGGGTTAAAAATAATAAAAAACAACAACAATAACAGCAGAGTTATAAAAAGAATTGATTTAACCCTAAAAGAGAAGGTAATAAAGGAAATAATTTTATAATAAAAAAAGGAAAACTTCTTTTAAAGGGGAAAAAGTAATCAAAGCTGATTAGAAAAAGTACTTCAAAATTTAGGTTCCCCAAAGAAAAACCCTAAAAGCGGCAGAATATATCTAGTCAAATGCGATTTGAGGAAAATTTTCACTCTCATAAGATTCTCTGGATGGTTGAAGGATGCCAACCGGGTTTTATAATTATATGGAGGAATACGTAATATTGGTATGCCCAGAAAAGCGGCTGCCATTTTAACCTAACCTTACCTTATTTCGCTATGCATCCACATTCAAAGATAATACGAAGTGGTTATAATATGTTCCTGACTGCAGTACGTTATTTTCTTTATGAGAACTTTACTACAATAGTAGAGTAGGAATGTACACCTTTTTTATGCAAAAAATCCGATTTAAAGGTACCGGATATGATGGGTATGTCTATAAATAATTGTTAATATTAAGGCATCATACTGCCAAACAACGTCAGTTGTTAAGGGTTGCCGTAGTCTAGCATCAACATCAAAACATCTCAGCAGATTTTTGGCAAAAACTCTGAAAGTAAATAAAATTGCCATGAAACGTTTCTCAAAAATCTATCGTTCGAAGTCGACTTTAAACTGTTGGTCCCGATACTCATGTATAAAATTAACGCGCACAACATAAGTGGTGGTTATAATGACCAATTATGTAGGTATATATATATGTAATGTCAGTTGTTTCATATAATAATTTAAAACAATCATTAATTTTTAACGTTAACAACAATTTATAGACACGAAACTGATAAACTGTAAACGCCCTGAATGTGTAAAGTTACCTGTGATACCACAAACCTCCTGTCTTCCTTCCATCTCCGACAGAATTAGTTATTGTCCTCATACATAATGGTAAAATGGCAATAGAAATAACCTGATAATAATTATAAAACGATATTTTAATAAATAAAAATAAATTAATTTCATAACACAATCACACAATTCCAAAGAGCTTCTATAATCGAGTTTTTAATTAAAAACTAAAATTATTTACATTATGGCGGCATATTTGCCTCGAAAAGCATTCAATTCTTTTGGACAATATTGTGTATGATAATATTTACAAGAGTAATCAATTTAAAATATTCAATTTTTCATTTTCAATTTTCATTTTTCTCACTTTGGAAATGTTTGGATAAATAAAAGTTAATTTAACTGACAGCTTAATAAATAGGCTGGAAAAACACAAACAAAGAAAGAAAGAAAGAAAGAAAGAATTTGAATAACAACCATGAATAGAGAGGAGAATAAATTGTAATTAGCCAAGGAGAGGGATTATTAATTGATTTAAATTTTTTTAATTATTGCAACACAAATTTTGTTCACTGGTATTGTCTTTAAACGCAATGTATTAACAAAAATATGAATTAATTTATTAAAATTAATTTTATAGTGAAAGATGGTTAAATATGCCCTCAGTTGCAAATAATTTTCGGATTTAGAGAATAAAGATGGTCTCCCTAAATTTGTAAGTGACAAAATGATAATTTATTTCAAAAAAAGTAGACTGTTAACCGCAAAGAAGACTCAAAAATATATAAGGAGAGTAACGTGACATACGATATGGTATGATGCCATACAAAGTCCAATTGGTTCAGGGGTTGAAGCCAATTGACCATCCAATGCGTTTTCGCTTCGCTAAGTGGGCCTGCCATCGACTTACAGAAGATGCCGATTTTGGCAAATAATTCATTTTTTCAGATGAAGGTCATTTTGATCTTGGCGGGTATGTAAACAAGCAAAATTGTCGCATTTGGGACACAGAAATCCCGCACGCATACATTGAAAAGCCGACGCACCCAAAACGAGTCATTGTTTGGTGCGGATTTTGGTCCAGAGGCATAATTGGGCCATTTTTCTTCGAAAATGAGCAAGTGGCCGTTACAGTCAATGGCGATCGTTATCGGGCCATGTTGAACGAATTTTTGTTCACAAAAATTGAAGAGGAGGATATTGGCAACATTTGGTTTCAACAGGACGGCGCTACATGCCACACAGCCGAAGCTACATTCGATGTTTTGCGCCCTGTTTTTGAAGTTCGCATTATCAGTCGCAGAACTGATGTCGTTTGGCCACCTCGGAGCTGCGATTTGACACCGTTGGACCATTATTTGTGGGGTGCCGTCTAAGATAAGTGTTACGCCGACAAGCCAGAGACAATTGACGCTTTAAAGGACAATATTCGTGAAGCCATTGGTGAAATACAGCTGCACACAATCGATAATGTGCTTAAAAATTGGACCGATCGTGTAGGCTACTGCATGGCCAGCTGAGGCAGCCACTTGAAATTATTTTTCATTATTAACCGGAAGGATTGTACTTTCAAATCAAAAAAGAAATTTCAGAAAATATTCAATAGTTTTTTTTACAGCATTTTCAAAATGTTGGCCAACATATGTACAATCTCATACGGTTTCCGTAAGCAAATGATTCGTCTACTGTAGCAGGCTCTAGAATAATATGACTGGCATCTCATATTACTTCGAAGCAGCGTACTTACTTAATTGGATTAAGTCAAGTTTAGGACTTAGCTTATCACACTACCCATGTTGTTAGAGTTAATTTTATCCATGAGTGGCAGGACCTACAGTTTAAAGTCGACTCCATACGACACATTTTTAAGAAGATTTTCATGGAAATTTTATTTACTCTTCGAAAAAACTTAATTGCTTGCTTTCTTCCACCTTCGCACCTCTCACACTTGAATTTGCAGGCAAGCACCTTAGCAACCGTACTATGCCACCTCGATTGGAGGAGTATTCCCCTTTTATTTCTTTCTCTCCATTATAAGACACACTTTTAAATTAAAAATTTAATAAACTTTCTATCAACGTTAATAACTTCTCCTAGTATAAATAAGCAACTTTTATAATTGATGCTTGCAACTTCGAGATAATAAAGCAGAAAAACAAAAACAGACTTTCAAAGACGTCCCACATGAGTGTTTAAGATAAAATCGTGCGTTCAGCACATATGGGTAGTAGTTCCCTCTAAGAACTCTTTCAATGAAATTAATTTTAATTAAATTTTTTTTTAACTAGACAAAGCGAAAACGTCTCGAATATTGTTTTTAAATACAACAAAACAAAGGAAAAAAATTAAAAATTTTGAAATAATGTTCTTGACAAATAGGAAATTTCCAGTCTGCCTGGAAATCCTTCATCACAAACGAAGCAACTCATCAGGATTAATGAAAAAGAGTAGAAAACACAATGAAAGTTTTTAAAAATTATATTTTTTTTCTAAAAAAAAATCTCAAAAGTGTCCCCAACTAACGTTTTGCTTTCATTTGTCTTGCTTTTTTTGCAAAGGATATCCAGTAAATGTAACTGTAAATGGTCAGCGGTAACTTTGACTACAAGAGCTGACGGAAATGAGCGTGTTAGGCAAAACGGATGGCAAAGCCTAAATAACCGGAAATGTGGTTTGTAAGTGGCTGTTGTTACTTACGGATTTAGAATGGAAAATAAACCGGCGCGCAAAATGACATTCAAGCGAAATGTCATTACCACAAAAGCCAATAATAACAACACCATCAACAACAACAACTACTACTGCTACAAAATATACAACAACAACAATAAAAAAACAGAGAAGAAACAAAATATCATACATTTGCTGCTCACATTTAATTTCTTCTCGCTACGTAATGTAAGTCGAATATTACAAAACAAGCCCCTCGGCCCCAAAACAAAACTGAACACTCTGTAGCCTTTAAACCGGAATGTGGAATTAACTTGTGAGTCTTGTTAAAGCAAGACAGACCAACTAACTGACTACAGGTGACTACATACAGGTGTTATTGGCCAATCGCAGTCGTCATCATCATCATTATCGTCGTCGTCACACTCTTCTCATAATCATAATTAACAAGCCATGAACATCATAATTGTAATGAACCTCATGACAACATGAATGTGGCCATCCAACCAACTAATCAGCCAGCCAGCCAGACATACAGACAGACAGACAGACTGTCAAGCAGTTAGTTAGTCATTCAGTCGACCACATAAAGTCACTCAAATAAGACTGCAACAGTTAAACGTGAAACGTGTAGTGTTGCTGTTTTATTCTTCTTCTATTCTCTGTTCTGTTCTGTTCTGTTCTGTTCTGTTCTGTTCATGTTAATAACTGTGTGATTGGGATTTTCTTAATGTGAGCATGTGAGTGAGTATGTAAGTGAGTTAGTGTGTGTGTGTACGAGTATGTACAACTGACCATTAAGCAGTTTAAATTGTGTGAATTTTAACGCTTAAAAATTGGTTTGTCAAGGTTTCTGTAGCCGGTCGTTTGCATCGCGTAATTGTTACTAATCATATGGAGGGGGATTAAAGCAAAGGAAATTAAAGAAAAACGAAAGTGCAAGACAATATTGCGGACATACCCTGGAGTGACTCTGATGAGAGGAAAATCATGAGTGTATTAGGATTGAACAAAGGTGATTTTACTATACTAACGACAAATATAAATGCCCGATGTTTTAGAGAAGATGGTACGGCAGACATATCTAGTCTTATAGAACAAGGCTGGAAGAAGATAAAGAAATTTGTACAACATACAGGATTCCTATCGAAAGTAGACTTAATATCCTATAATACTGAGCATAAGGAATAGTATATTGCTTAAGAATCTCGTGTTCTGGTATAAAGGTTGTAAAAACCTTCTCTTCAATCAGGATTACAACCTAGCTTCTCACAGCACATATGTTGAGTGTATTAATTTTATACATGAGTGGCAGGACCTACAGTTTAAAGTAATTTTAATTTTATTTCCTCTCTGAATTTTTGCCAGAAATCTGCTGAGAGGAAGTCTCCTGGGGTTTGAACCGTGCCCTCAAGTCTAATAAGCAGACACACTGCCTGCTAGACTGTGGAATTTGTACATACGAGGAAATTATCAACAAAGTGTGATGCGGATGTGTTAAGATACTGTAAAATGGCTAAATGTTTACAAAAGAAAATGATTTTCAATAAAGAAAGAAAATTTTTATTTTAAAATGTTACCATAAAGAACCGGACATAGCTCATCCATTGCTTTGATTTATTTTTTTGCAGAAAGAAAACGCTGAATCTATTATCCTAATTAACCCCTTCCGTTTATGTTTCTTTCAATAATTGTCTGCCACTTAATAATAACAAAAAACGCCATTGAAAAGCATTTAATTTAAATATTAGTCAGACTTAAAATAAAAAAAATAATAAGAAACAATTATGAAGAGAAAAAAGAAATCATTTTTAATCATTTCCCATTCAAAACGTGTTCAACATCAGCAGAATGTTTTGATTCGCTACTTATGGAATCATTAACTGCGAGCACTTTTTTTATGTAATTTTTTTTCCTGTGATTATTTTCTAGATTTGTTTTTCTTATTATTTAGTGTAATACGGTATTATTACTTTTTTTCTTCCTTTTTTCATTCATTCATTTTTGTTTGCATTCATTCGTTCATTCATTCATTCATTTTACATTTTAATTCCTGTATCCTGACATGTACTCGCGTCTACTCCATTGAAAACAAAACCCTGTGTTCGTTTCAAACGTGCATTGAAGAAAGAAATTTTAGGAAAAAAAAGAAAGAAAAGAACAACAACAACGACAACAAAAAACAAATGTTGGGATTATTGTTAAACATCAATCTCGTCTTATAATCAACTGGCAAACAAACTTTTGATTTGTCTGCAAAATCTACTGCATTCTGCCCTCTATCCTCTAGCCATTTATTGCTGATTTTATTTTTTAATTTTTCTTAGACTTTTCTTCTTCTCTTTCGTTTTCTTAAGATGAGTTTTTCTTAGTTTTTTTTCCTGTGTTTTTATTGTTCCTGCATTTATTTATTTGCAACAGAATTGAAGGCGTATGTTAACATAAGTGTTGTTTGTGTTGTTTTTTTTTTGCCTTTTTGCAAGATTAAATGAAAGAAAAATTGAAAAAATTAAGACTATTAAGAAAAACCTCTCATAGAAAATAACTAAAAACTACACACTCACACATACGCACGTACTCATACTCATACTGCAACAACTTTGCTATTTAGCTAGCCATAGCAGCACAGCAAAATTTTAAAACTGCAGGTTGTCTCTTTAAAAAGGAATATCTTTGATTTGAGGTTTATCCTGTATTATCATCGGTGTTCTCATATTTGGTAGTCGCCGTAGTCTAGTAGGTACTGTGTTGGCTTATTAGACGTAAAGCCAGGATTCGAGCCCCAGGCCAGACATCAAAACAGAATACAAAAAGTATTTCTTCGGCGACATCCTCTCAGCAGATTTCTAGCAAAAACTCTGAGAGTAATTGAAATTGCCATGAAAAGCTTCTCAAAAATCTTTCGTTCGGAGTCGACTTTAAACTGTAGGTCCCACCACTCATGTATAAAATTAATACATACAACATAAGTGGTGTGAGAAACTAGGTCGTAATCCTGACTGAAGGGTTGTAATGACCAATTATGTATGTATGTATGTATGTATGTTCTCATATTTACATTTCAACAATATTTTAAAGCAACTGCAACTGATTTTCTAATGTTACCTCAAAAAGTGCATTTCTCTTGTTCTCTCTTTCTTACTTTCACTCTCTCTCTCGTCTGCTTACACTCCTCCTCATGGTCGGTTTTCATATGGATGTGTATATGTAAGTGCATGTGTATATGGGTTCGGTTTTAGTTTATTCTCATCTCATGTTGTTGTTACTGTTGTTGCTTTTATTGTTGTTGTTGTTGTTGCTGTTGATGCAATTCTTTATTTTTGGTCTCATAAGGCATTGATGATTTGTTCAGTAAATTGTGCTGAATTGAGGAATTCGTTTCATTTCTCATGTACAATAAGAAGAGAATTTTTTTTGTTACATTTTGTTTGTGTACGTTTTCATTTCATTTCATTAAAGATGCGGGTAAATAACAGTGGTTTGAAGGCGAATCAAACAACTAAGCTGATCGACAAGAGCTTATTTAATTTAATTGGTTATTACCGCCCTTTAGTCACGATTACAATTTAGCTTCTCACACCACCCATCTTGTGTTCGTTAATTTTATTCATGAACGACTCCAAACGATAAATTTTTGAGAAATTTTGATGGCAATTTCATCTATACGCCGAGTTTTTGCCAGGAGCTTAATGAGATTAAGTCCGAGAGATGTTTGGGACGTTGGATGCGTTGGGGTTTGAACCACAAGCCTCACATCTAATAAACCAACGGACATCGGACTTCAAACAGGCATTATTTTTATTCGGACGATTCTACTTTAGTACGGAGGATAAAGAAATGAACAACTCGATCTGAAGAAACGTTTAAGGATGGTAATGGCAAAATAATGCTGTGGGCATGTGTGTCGTTGCCAGGTGTGACAAGTTTGGAATTTATTGAGCAAATAATCAATAAGAGAGTGAAAGAGTGTTTAAACATTCTAAAGAAGTAATAAATTCTTTGCCATCACGAAGACACTGTGCCTGCTGCCATTTCGGATGATATAAAATAAAACACTTGCAAACATTTTCAAATCTCTTGTTACGGAAATTTTTGTTTTTTTTTGTTCATTTTATTATACGTTGAAGACGAATGCACATTGAAAACGTTTTTAATTTTTTTTCTTTTCTTGTTGGCATCTTTACTTTAGTTTTCTGTCTTTATTTTTCAATTCATTTTAATACAGAAAAGCAAGTGAATGGTATCGTGTGCATTCTAAGGAAACGACCCAAAAAGCATTCGAGAATCATTTGGAGAGTTTCGTTCATTTTTTTGTACTTTTTTTCGTCCTTTTTTTGTCCTTTTTTTTGATGGAGTAACGTAAAAGCCGTGCATAGCAAATGCTTAAGATTTGTGTTAAACTTGTATAATTTTAATAAAGTTGTGTTACAATACACACAAAATGAAAAAGAAATCATTATAAAGAGTTTTCTTTTTCTCTTTTTTGTTGTTTTTGTTTTGTTAATGAAATAATGGCTAAAGTAACTCTTTGTGTTCTCTTCTTGGATTCTTCAGAGTCTACTTTTTTATTTCTTTTTTATTATTACAAATTTTACTACACAGTTCTCCGAGCTCCGTTAGTGATGATGACAATGACAAGGACGACAAGAACGTTTGGCCGTTGATATCGGCGGGGGGTTGAGGGGTAGTGTTGATGATGTCTTTATAATATGAAAAGTTTGCCCTTTTTTCATATGATTTCTTTGCTTCTTCTTCTTTTTTCTGCTCATTTTTTTCTTTTGTAATGCTTTGTTTTGCTTTGATTGCATTTTAAATTTTTAATTATGCTGCTTAACGGACGCACAACATTAAAATGAACATGTTGACTTGGGAACACTGCTTGCTGACTGTAACAAGCACTAGCAACAGTAACAGCAACAGCAACAGCAACACATACAATTGGCAACATTTAAGAAGGAAGAAAGAAAGAAAGAAAAAGAAAAAAACAGAACACAAGATATAGTGACAACTACAACTACAACTAAAACAACAGTAATAGCAACAGCAACAACAATAAAACAATCATCTTTTATTACTTGACAAACATAAACTCTAGACTCCCGTTCTCTATCAAAAAAAGGAATATAAAGAACTTAAGGGGGGTCACAGACAGCAAACGCCATTCTTAAATGCTCTATGCATGGAATACATGTCAGGAAAAAAAAAACCAAAAGAAAAGAAAAAAACTGGCAACAAGATCTTAATGCAACAATAGAGAATTTGCTCTCTTATTAAAAGGCAACACAAAACGCAATGTTGTTAAATTATATTCCGTCTAGCCCCTACCTCTGTACTCCGTACTGTATTTCACTCACAACACAATTCCGGAGCACTATAATGGCCACACCAACAGCGATAAAAATTTGCTTCTAAGAAATGAAACAAAATTTAAAAAGAAAAAATCTGTGGCACACATTTAAATGCTAATAATTGGCAAATTTTATAGCAGGATGAAAATATTAAAAAGGAAAGAAATTGTAGTTAAAAGGCATTTAAACTATATTTTTGGGTGTTCTACCCGATACGCCAGCAACTGTTGACTTAGAACAGCAAATATAAACAAATCGAACGAATCCCATCCCTTAGCTACCTAGAGTGTAAGAATCATGGCTTGCTCACCATTCTTTGAGCTTAACCGCGCCCAAACCATGGAATCCAAATGGAATTAATGGGAATCAATTTTTACTGTACCCACGACCGCATTTAGATTATTCATTTTAATTGATGGCAGATCGGCCAGTCTTTCAAAAAAATTCTTGCGAGGAAACCATTATAATAAGAATTATACAGGACAGTGACAGAGTCACAGGAAGTCTCTTGGCCTTATAGTATAATGCAATGCCAGTAAATTCTGTATACTACCTCTGCTGCTGTCGCATATAGTACTAGAGGCTGTAGACATCTTCACTAAGATTATCGAAATCCATATTAATTTAGAGTTCAGAATCAGTCTAAACTACTGGGCCCAATTGATTGCCTGCAATTCATTAAGACGTTGCAGAATTAGTGAAGTGAAGAGTAAAGTATTGACTCAGCTTAGTCTGGGAAGTGCAAGTGCTACCAGCTACTTACCCGATCTATACATAATGTAAAGATGATCACGACTATACCAACATAATCTGGATTATCTTAGATGCATGCAGGTGGACGTTTTCAATTCGTCTCATCTTAACTGAAGTGCAAAAACAGCTCTTATTAACAAGGGTTCGCTACTAAAACTTGAACAAGCGGTATCGTTTCGTTTATGTTTGACAGCAAAAAAACCAGAAACTAAATGAAAACAAGAAATTGTTAAATTGAAATATTTTAGATGTACAGATGAGTTAACATTTCATTATTTATAAAACAAGTATTCTGAGCTGCTATTTTTATGCCACCAACTGTCAACACATGCATATTCCAGTAGCATCGTGCACTTAAGCGAAAAAGGGGACCAAAATAAGTAAAACGAACTTGTCAAATGAAAAACAAGCTCAAAAAGAAAAGAAAATAGAAAAGAATTAAAGAAAGGCGAATGAGAAAAACAGAAACGATAACAAAAATTATAAATTAATTTTATGCAGTAGCAAGCAATTCCTTGGAGGAAAGGCTTAATGTTAAGCAAGAGTATTAGCAGAGAAGGTATAAATTTCTATTAACAAGAAACTATCAAATAAAAGGCACACATACACACACTAACAAGCACTCATATATACACCAGTAAACAGCAATTTACTTACAGACACAATCAACTGCAACAGTATATGTATGTGCATTTGTACGTATGGCAGGGAGTCAAAAGGATATCCAAGAAGTTTTAGTGTTTTCTGCAGCTTAAATTGCTGCTGATGATGATAAAGTTGTTACCAGGCATCATATTAAAAACCAGCTGCTCTCTACTTGCAACAATTGCTTTTGAATATAATGCCTGCCTTCGAAATAAAAACGATGCAAAATAAGAAATTTCAAGTTTTCTTGTGTGTATGTATTGTCTTGGTATTGGTCTTTGCCGTACGTAACGCAACATGACTTAACATGGCATTCATATTTCATGAGCTCTATTTACTGCCATGCCATGCCATGCCATGCCATGCCATAGCTTTGCTACTTTTTTTGCGCTGTAATATTTTCTATATACACACACACATATACAAATACACTGATAAACTCACATATATACATATATAGAGTAGAGGATAGTTTTAAAAGCATATTTCTTTAAGCTTAGAAGCAGTCATCATTATGACAAAATGAATTACCCCGGACTGGCATTTCAATGTACAAAAAACATAATTTCCTGTGCGCTCTATTGTACAATTTGTTTTTGTCTTTTATTTTTAGTGCAACTACTCTCTTAGGCAACTACTGTTGCTGCTGCTTGCAAAGCCAAAAGCATAGCAATAACGTAACAAGGCCAAGCAACATTTAAATCAAGTGAATGTCAAGTGTTGAAATGCCACGACATAATTGTAGACTGGGCAGCCAGTCAGTAAACGCATTTTGCCACTTGCAATTTCATGTGCAATTTTAACAGCTTCTTTCGGTTCGTTCGCCTCTCAGTGTCCAATTGCAATTTTGACTCCCTGCTGTCGTTTTATCGTTGTTATGCAAGGATTTATACACGTTTTTAAAGACAATAAACTGTTACAGCTACTGTTACTGTTGCTTCTGATGCTACTGTTCTGCTGCTGCTATAAATGCTGCTACTGTTGTTGTGTTAATTATAAATCGCATGTTTCCTGATTCTATACAATCATTGTTGAAGGAGTGTTAACGTATTAGCTCGTGCAACATCTACACGCTTAACACTGTATATGTGTGTTACATTCACACGTGGGGGAAAAACCGAATACTCTCTCTCTCTCTCTCTCTCTCACACTTTCGTTTTTGTAAAATTGTGTAATTCTGGCTGCATTTGAAATTGCACCCAACAGAACGATTAATTTTGTTGAGATTTATGCGTACGATTGTACAGTTTAAAGTGATTGCAGCTAACAAGCGCCTGGCGGGTATTGATGAAACTATCTTTTCTCTTTTCAAAGAAGACATCTGTGGTAGCAAGCGATAATTATGGATTTGTTTTGGTCGAATTAAAAAAAATAAAACGTTCATAAAATAACTCAGTATAAGATCAATCGGATTAGGTTAGGTTAGCGGTTAGTTAGGTGGTGGATACCGTTAAACAAAGACATTCCACTTAGGCCAGCATTTAGGTCAATTGTGGTACATACATACATACATACATAATTTGTCATTTCAACCCGATAGTCAGGACTATGATCTAGTTTCTCACACCATTTATGTTCTGTGCGTTAATTTCAATACATGAGTGGCGGGACCTGCAGTTTAATGTCGACACCAAACGAAAGATTTTTGAGAACATTTTCATGGCAATTCTAGTTTTACTTTCACAGTTCTTGCCAGAAATCTGCTGAGAGGAAGTCGCTGAAGAAATATTTTCTCATATTTTCGTTTTGATGTCTGACCTGGGGTTTGAAGAGAAGCCTCACGTCTAATACGACAACACACTAGCTACTACACCATGGCGACTTCAATTATGATACCACAATCATTTTTATCCAAGGATCACACATTCCCTTGAAGAAATCATCCTGTGTGGCAAATAAATCTTGCTCCTGCAGCAATCTTTATATTAGAGAGCTCAGTCAAAGATGTCAGATGATATGAGAGGTCAAAAGCTTCCGCCTCTTTACTGCCTGAAAGGCAGTTAACTCCTCCTCTTCAAACACACAGCTGCTGCAGAGTCATTTGCCTGAATCCAAGTCTTTCGTTATGCCCAGCAAAAGGATAGTGAGTCCAACAGAGTCTAGAAATAATGGGAGTATCTTTTTGCTACCAACGAGAATGAGCGTCCACGTGAAACCAGTGTACAATATCCAAATCATATCCAATTGTATTCAAGCTATTTGGAGGTTTTAATAAATCCAAAAAGTCCCATTATAGTCTCGATCTTCGTAGCTTTGCCTTCTTGAAATCTCTCGCCTACTTTGCCTTACCGTTTATATGAAGTCACGAACATTCGCCTTCACGAAATCTCTATAAATGTAAACATCGTTGCTTGCATTCATTATTGTTGTTTGTGGATTTTTGTTTACTTGTTTACAATTTTTTATGCTGGTATTTGTTGTTATATTAAGCAGTACGATAATTTGTAAGCAGGTTTGTTTACTGCATTGTTTTGTTTTTGTAGCTTTTGTTTATAATTTTAATTTTAAGCGATGTAAAAGTAAAACACCAGTATCTTGATTTTTCACTTTCAGACTTAAAACTCTTTAAGACACAAAAAAACACAAAAATTTTTTAGTAGAACAGATTTACTGTATCCTCTGTTTAATTTCTCTTCCATCCAAAGCGCCATAGTGCTCTTAAAAGGGGCAATAAATTAAAAAAGAGTTTGACATTGAGAAACATACGTGACCACAAGTTCTCTTTAAACTATTAGCTTGAGTTGCTTTTAAGAGCGTAGATAACTTCGTATTATTAATTTAAGAGGACATAAGACTGTATAATGCTCTGGGTTATGCAATCATTTCAGTGAAATTGTGAAATTTTTTCAATCGCTTTAGGATCTTAATTATTAACCTCATCTAAGAAATATTCTCTTTAGGATTTTATTCAATTATTTCAACTTTTGCACATTTTTCTCAATTTAACTTTAAGTTTTCTTTCATGCTTCCACTTTCGACTCTAAGTTCAGTTTCATTTGTTTCACATTTTTATCTTCTGAAGTCTAAATAGATTTGTTTAAGAGCCATATTTGTCTCTTAAGAGCCTTGGTTATGGTTGCGTTTTATTTTTTATTTTTTTAGAAACCGTTTCACAGCATCTTTTTGGCGCTACTTTATTATGCGTACTCGACACTAAATTTTATTGTCAGTTCATGTCCTCTTGAATTATGGAGCAGTGGTGTAATGCATTATCTTTTCATTTGCTGCCTTCTTTCCTATTCTTGCATCAGCTCTTGAGTAGAGCATAGAAGAAGGAGAAGAAGAAAACAAAAGAAACCCCTTTTCATCCAATTTGTTCTTTCGGATACTTTCGTTCTTTATGGCTGCTGCAGGAAGGCTAAATCAGTTTTGTATGTAAAGTGGCATATAAATGGCAGGCATTTGCTATCTTTACAACACTCCCCCTGTTTATACGCCCAACTTGTTTTATGGTTTACTTGCTGAGAGATATCACTTAAGCTTGATTTTAATTTCGTTTCTTTCTTTTTTTCCACTCTTTTTCTAGACTTTCTTTCCGTTTTATTCTATTGCCACTCGTAACGCGTTGTCTTGGTTGCTGCTGCCATTAATTCTTTGGTGATTTTGATGGTGGCGGGCGCATAGTTTAAATCAAATGGTCACTGCCAGTGCAACTGGGAATGTTTAAGATGCTGTTTAATTAACATTTTCATTCTCTTTCTCTTTCTCTATTGCAGTGCCATTTTAAGTATTGCCATGTCTTTGCATATAACTCTTGGATTGTCAAACAACGTCTGTTGTTATCTCAATTTAAGCAAAAATTTTCCACTTTTTTTTCAAATTTTATTTTCATTTCGTAACATTTAATGCTCATAAGAAATTCTTTTCTATTCTTCTCTTTGTTTTAATTGCCTTTTACCCTATTTTTTCATTTCATTTCATTGTGTTGTTGTATGTTGTAATATTTGTTGCCATTGTAATGATTTCATTATAAATTCGTTCCATTTAAGTTGACCCATTTTCATTCAGTACAACAACAATTCTGCCATTGTACCATAGATTTGTAATGGCTTTTGATTTTCATAGAGTGCAGTGAGTTAATGCCTTTGCCTCTGTACTCCTTCTATATATTCTGGCATGCAAATAAATAATTTAATTGTCTTTTCTCTCTCTTTCTTCGTCTCTCTTTCTCTTTTTCTCGCTGTCTTGTAGTCCTTTTGTTTCTAGGCAATAAAATTCTGCAACAATAGCAAATAAATCTACAAAATATTGCAGTTTCGGTTCAAGATGACTGTACAACATAGCTGCCAGATAAATGAGGCACCAAATCGTTAAATATTTGAGAAAAAATCGTCAAAATCGTCAAAGAGGTTTAATCGTCAAAAAACCGTCAGAAAAAATAAATAAATAAATTAAGTTTTTAAAAACCAAAATTATTTCTACTGTAGTAAAACATATGAAGTCAATGTATCTACATATCTGAGTTCAAAAATAAAACATTGAACAAAGAATTTATTGGAAATTAAAAGCTGGCGTCCCTCATCTTCATTTAATATTTCTTTTTTCCAAAAAATGGAGAAATTTTATATCATTTTCAAAAAAAAAAAAAAATTGTTTAAGGTTTAAACAATGTATCTCATCTGACGCATAAGCGCAGCAAAAATATTACATCATCTATATCTATGGGTGATGTATGTAGGTATTAGGGAGTCAGAAGCTTTTGATGTTCTGAGCATGAAAAATCAGTGTAATGCTGACGCATTTTTCAGTTCCTTTTTAAGTTCTTATCATCTGATCTTACTATTTACACCGTTTATAACTGACAGAATGGAATACAACTCTCATGTATGGGTTAGTGCCTCAACGTCTATTTTGCTGTTTCTCGACCGTGTACAGGAGAGGCCATAGCATCTCGTTAATGACGGTAGTGTATCCAACTCCATTGAATCATTGGAGCATCGTTGCATAAGGGGACTTTTTCCCGAAAATCATATATTCCATTAATCGATTGGCCAGTGAGTGGATCGCACACTGCATTACAGTAAAAATATGGTCTTTAGTTGGACTATTCGTATGTGGAACTCAATTCCTGCAGAGGTCTGTCCTGTTACTTATGGTATAAAAATATACAAGCCTAGTGTCCATAAACACTGTTCTCTCTTTCCTTCTTCTCATAACATAGTTCCAAACTCAATGCCATCTATCCCCTGAGTGTTGGTCGTACGAAAAAAAAAATAACGGCGCTTGCCTTTGTTCTTCCGAAGGTAATATTAGAAGCTATACTAGAATTTTTAAAATTGTCTGCAACGACAAGTGATAAATTATTCTCAACTACGAGGTTATTTAGGAGTTGTAATTTGTTGGCTTTTACGGTGTTAAAAAGGAATAAAATACAGAAAAATCATCAGAGGTATTCGAAAGTAACTCAAAAATATAATACTTTAATCCTTGTAATTACTAACTAACATAAATTTCCAATAGTAACATTTGCAAAGTAAATACTAAGCTTAAAGTGGCTTTTAATGTACTGAAAGTAAAGAATATGATGTAAATTTATAATTTTTAAATATCGTCAAAATAAGGTCATAAATCTGGGAGCTATGATTGTGCGGCCAACCGCTGCAGCCATATAAATGAAATAAAAAAACATTTCCAACCGGAACAGTTGTAGTGCACAGCAAAACAATAAATTTATCAAAATTACAAAGTATTTTTGTTTCAATAAATTTTTAAATTTAAACTTTTAGTTCGCCAACCCATTATATTTACTCACATTATGCTCATATTAAATATGTATGTATCTAAAATTCATAATGCACAGAACATATGTGACGTATGAGTTATATTTAATTCCATTAGTTTCATACATGACAAAATCGAAGTTTTTTTTTTATTGCATACTTTTCAGGGTAACTATTCCACTATATGTAATATGATGCGTATGAGTAATATAGTTCATATACAATTAAAAAGAAAGTATACTCCATAGATTTGGAATTAAGCTACATGATATATCGATTCTATGCAATTCTAGGCTATATTCTAGATTCCAGGAATATTACAGGGTGAACAAAGAAGGATTCAAATACCTGCTGAATGTGTTGATGGAAAATTTGATTAGTAACAGTTGCAAGGTAAATGCAAAGTGGCTTAAAGTGGCTTTTAATGTACTGAAAGAATATGATGTAATTTTTTAATTTTTAAAAATCATGAAAATAAGAGCATAAATCGTCAAATCGTCAATATAATATTTTTGGTGCTCAAAATAGTCAAAATGACGATAAATCGTCAAATCTGGCAGCTATGCTTTACAATACCATACACAACACAATAAAAGAAAGTCGTTTGCGTCTACAATAATATTTATAAGGAACTCACCTAGTCTCCGATGCATTCATCTTCGTTAAAAATTATTGCGAATCTGAATACTGAATGAAATAAAATTGTCTATTGGCAGATGTAGTCTTTAGCTAACTGTACTACGGGACTTAATCAGGTAAGAATTCTGAAAAACTTCTAAAGTCAACGGGCGGTAGATAGTGGAGGTCGATATACGAAGAGGTGAGTACTAAATTAAATAAAAATAACTTTTCTATTCTTATGAAAACTAGACCTCACTACCGTTTGTGATTTTCCGTATTTTAATCTATCTGCCATAAGGCAGGCTCTGACTATTTATCTGATCATTGTTAAACTAAAAGAAATGTCTTAGATTCGTAGTTTACATTACGATAAATAGGAGATACTGATTCAATCCTATGCCAGTAAACACTGCACTTGTTCGTTCTCGCCTCCACTAACCTAGTTTTTGAACTCCAACACAATACACTGCATAACAATAATTATGGACCTCAAATCATTCTATGTACTAGCCTAAGACCGAACTGTATCCGTGGAAATATCGACGATAGATCATAAAGAATTTGCAGAAATTAGAAGCAAGGAATATATAAATGAATTACCCTTCCAGTGTTGTTTTTGATCAAGAAAATCTAGTCGTACTGTCTATTATTTCACTGACATGCATACATAGCTACCTCTCCTAATATTTTGCAAGGCAGATAGATTTTTGAATTAAGAAATACCTACAGGGAGCTATTCTTTCGTTCAATGGTTCAATTCCATTCAGTTGAAACGTTAATGTCTTCATTACGTTCTTCTAAAGTGTCACAAATAAGAACCCAAAGTCTAATAAACGAGTACTTGGTGAAGAATAATGAAAAAAAATTTCATTGCATTACAGCACAAAAAGGTTTTTTTGTCAACGTTTTTCTTTTTCAACTTCTTATTTTTATTTCTTATTGAAACTAATTAAAGTAGGGAATGAAAAAGCTAAGGCCAAAGATAAATTGAACAAAAGTTCTTTTATTGATTGATTGTTAAACAAATTTCTATCAATAATTTATTATGCATTGTAATTGGAGAAGATTTTACATTCTGTTCATTGTTTAATTTTGTACACGTTCTTAGCACAATTACAGGGAAAAGCCGGGAAGACTTTATGGATTTATTAAAACCTACAAATAGCTTGAAGCAATTGAAGATTCCATATACTGGTGTTTTGCTTTTACATCGCTTAACATTAAAATTATAAACAAAGCTACAAGAAACAAAACAATGCAGTAAACAAACCTGTATAAAAATTATCGTACTGCTTAATATAACAACAAAAATGAGCAAAAAATGATAACAAGTAAACAAAAATACAACAACAAACACTGCAAGAATAAATGTAAACAAAATACACAAACAACGATAATAAAACAATGATGTTTACATTTACAGAGATTTCGAGAAGGCGAAGTTCCGAACATTCGCCTTCAAGATCATTCATCAGACTGTTTCCTCTGCCATATAAAAGACAAGGCAAAGCAGGCGAGTGAGTTAGTAAAGTTTAGGCAGTCTTGTGTAAAGACGCGGTGTATTTGAAGAGAGTAATCGTGGTTTGAAGATCTCCTTTACAAAGATCTGTCGAACAATTGTCTAGTAATTGTTATTGTGTAGGCAAAGGGTATAAACAGAGGAAAACAAAGAAAAGCAATTGATGTTGTTTACATCAAGTTGTGAACAGTGGCACACAGAATTGTGCGATTAATAAAGAACTTTAATTGAAACTAAATACATATTTATTTTAATTTTATTTGCAATCAACGAGCTTATATTTTAAATGTTTTTAAAAGGTAAAAACGTAACACTAACTTAGTTTTGTTATGATCACAAAACAGCTCTAATATTAATGCTTAACTTAACTCCTTATGGGTCCAGTGTTAAAACAAATGGAAAACTATGATATCATTACGAGTCACAAGTGTTTTCATAATTTTTCTCAGGCACTTTTACCTGAAATAAAAATTTAAATCCATTCCTTTATAAATCGTTCGCATTTTCAATTTAAAATATTCCAACCATGTCAACCAAAACGTATTTTAAAAATTTCGTTTCAAAATTAAACTTCAAAAACTTTATGTAAAGTACTCCACAATAAGAATGAACATGAAAAATAAAAATAAAAAATTAAAAACAATTCTCACATAAAATACCGATTAAAATATTATTATAAAGACGATGATGTCTTCTTATTAAAAACTTGAACGTATAAATCAATAATTCCATTTAAAGTTTTTCTTTCAACTTAGCAGCATTGCCCTCACACACCACAATATGTATACCCCATCACCCGTACTCACATCATTAAGCACTATTTAGTGGCTCGTCAGAGTGTATAGTTTGAAATCGTATTCAAATAATTGCTTTTAAATTTTTCCGCAATTTTATTTATTTTTTAATTTCTTTCTCTCTTTTTTCTTGGTTTTTATTTCTTTTTTGCAAAAATATAAAAACTTCTTTAATTTATCTATAATAATAGAGAAAAGTTTTGCGAGGGTAGTGTGAAAAGTTTCAAGTTTATTATTCTGGAGAGAAAAAAGTTAATAAATGTATCATTTAAGAAAAAAATATTTCTTGGCAAAGACTAGCATATAAGAAGTTAATATCTGTATGGAAAATCTAGAGAAGATGCTTGATACACTATTTGAATGGTGTGTACTAAATACATATATGGATGGGGACTTAGGGTATGGGCAATTAAATTCTGTATAGAATTAATCATATTAATTTATTGATATAATTAAGGGAGTAGCCCTAAAGTTCTGCTTAACCGGTCTTACCAATCAATATCAGTGATGTCTGCCTTAAATTAAGCTGTAGAACTGCCTAAAAATATAATAAATTGACTGATCGATCCGATATCTGGTAACGATAGGTCCCCTTAAAACTATCAATCAATTATAAACCTCTACTACCGCAACAAAGCTCATTTGCAAATAAGCGAAGTCTCTCCGCATGCCAAACCATTAGGTAATGACTTATGAGAATAGGTACATAGACAGTGATATTCCTTGCAATCTATTTAAACAGTTGGTTGGTATGCATTTCATCCAATTTAGGAGAGGTGAACCTGACAAATAAGTAAGTTTCTTCCTTCCAGGATTTATCAGCAACCAGCAACCTAATACAAAGCCTAACACATGCTAAATGTAGGCGTTTAGTAAAAGTCTACATACATACTATATAATTGGTCATTACAACACTTCAGTTAGGATTACGACCTAGCTTCTCACACCACTTATGTTGTGTGCGTTAATTTTATACCTGGCGGGATCTACAGTTTAAAGTCGATTCCGTACGACAGATTTTTGTGAAACTTTTCATGGCAATTCTGGTTTTACTCTCACAGTTCTTGCCAGAAATCAGCTGAGAGGAAATCGCCCTAAGAAATATTTTTTTCATATTTCGTTCTGATGTCTGACCTGGGGTCTAATAAGCCAACACAAAACTTACTAGTCTACGGCGGCCTTAAGTAAAAGTATTCCTGCTTTAATAACCTATGCTGTAAACACAATAAACGCAACATTTGCGGCACAGCAATTTTACAACTGCCACCTCAGGCAAGCTGCATGCGAGTTCATTGGCAGCAGCGGCAAAGCAAGTAAACACTAGGAATCCTAGTCATGCTGATATCATAATTTTATTGGCAATTTCCTAATGTGATGCTATTTAACTAAGCTTAGGTTTTAATTCATATAATCGATGACCATTTGATTTAAGATGCCTTTCATCGCAACCCTTATTATACTTATGTATTGCTATTGCGTCTGTCGTTATTAAGCTCTTATGTGTATTTACATATACACATACATACATATCTTAGTGTGGGTGTGAGTGGTATTTTATTGTTATGTATGTATGTGTATGGATGCTAGACAAAAATATTTCTTAAACTGAAGTGTTTAACAATTGGAAATAAAAAGCAAATAATATTTTGTATTATTTGTTCGACGGATGGTTGGTTATACGTTGGCATTGCTTGTACTCAATGGTTCAATGGTTAACTTTACTTCTGCTACTACTCACTCGTATATTGGCACTCACTTGAAAATTCATTGCATTCATTCTGTACGCTCCCTCCCCTCCATTGCTTATTTCTAAAGGTTTGGATCTGTATTGTTTGTATATATCTTAGGCGGGAGTGGATATTTCAAGGGGCCCCACAGAGCTTGAATAGCTTGCTTTTCGAAATTATTTTTAATAATTTCAATCAAATATTTCCTTAATTAATAGAGATCCTTTGCTTTCTTTCTAAGGCCCAACATTAAGGCCAACTCAATTCTTTTTTAGACCCTGTATTCACGTGCATTTGTATGTAAAGCCAGAGTTCTAGAAGAATATTGGTTTTTCGTAAACTTATTCCACACACAGTAAAACTCTATATGAGTTGAGTTTTTATGTATTATTGGCGTTTATATTGAAATTATTCAGCGGTTTGCAAATCGAAATCAACATTTATACCCTCTCTCCCCTAGCCATCTATTGTTATCCAAGCGTAGAGAAAAAATAAAATTCAATATAAAGAAAGAAAGAAAAAAAAGAAAGAAAAAAATCACCAGAAATTCAAAGGAGGAGAATGAAAACCTCATTCATTGTTGTTTAAATTTTTAGCTATAAAAGTTGAATTATTATTATTTTTTTTTACTTGTTATTGTTGCTGTTGCTATTGCTATTGCTGCTGCTGTTTCTTATTTCCCTCTGTGCTACACACCGCTTAAACAAAACTTGTGTTGCAATTGTAGCATTTGAAATTGTTCATGTATGTGGCATGATTATTTGAATTTCGTTTTGAATTTTTGTTGCAACAACAACAACCAAAATCTCTTACTTCGACAGATACTTGTTGTATACCAATTCAAAAACTGTTATTGCTGCTGTTGTTACAGTTAGAGTTACAGTTACATCTACATTTACCGCTTCTATAACTGTTTGTACTGTACGAAATTTATTGTTACATTTGTTGCAGTCAAAAGTGTGGAAAAATCAAAAAAAAAAAATTGAAAACGAACAACAAATAAGAGCCCCGGAAAGTTTTTGCATCAAAAACTTTATCACTCCTGTTGTTGTTGTGTGTATGAATATTGGCTGCCTGATTTCGTTTGTTTGGCTGGTTAGGAATTGCTGCAGCCAACTTATACTTCCACTACCAGCCACTTTTACGCTTTATATTTCCATTTCACGCTTGAAGAGCAGCGGGAGAGCTAGCTAGCAGTACCTTAGTTGTTGTTATAGTTGCAGCAATAGTTTCAATTTACGCTGCCGGAAAAAGTTTGGTCGCTTAACAAGCCACATTTGTAGGCAGTACATGTGCATAAAATTCAATTCAATTTAACACAGTTTGTTTGGCATTTTACTGATATTGTATGTGGCAAGACGAAAACGGCGAAAACGACGAAAAGACAACAAAATAAAATCAAGAAAATATTCACAACTTACAGATGAGATGTCTAATATTTAATAAGATTTTCATGTACAGTATTTTTTTACACTCTGCAGAGCATGGATAAAGAAAATTACTCCAGCGTTGCACACATCAATCGCAATATCGGCTTTAGGCAAGCCAGTAATGACTGTCTTCTAACCGCTTCTGTTAAGCTTTCTCATTCAACATGCAATTCTCGCTGAAATAAACATCGAATTGACTTAAAGCAGTCGAATTTTGGGGAAATAAAGTAGTCTAGTAAGTAGTGCGTTGACTTATTAGTCGTAAGGCCTCGGTTCAAACCCCAGGTCAGATATCAAAACGAAAATAGGAAAAAGGATTCCTTCGCCGACTTCCTTGCAGTAGATTTCTGTCAAGAACTGTGAGAGTAAAATTAGAATTGCCATGAAAAGTTTCTCAAAAATCTGTCGTTCGGAGTCGACTTTAAACTGTAGGTCCCGCCACTCTTGTATAAAATTAACACACACAACTTGAGTGGTGTGAGAAACTAGATTGTAATCCTGACTGAAGGGTTGTAATAACCAATTATGTATGTCGTTAAGCTTTCTCATTCAACATGAGACAAGCAATTGATGTAAAGCCGTCAAATTGTGTGACACAGTGTGGTCTACTTAAAATAACAATTTCAATATGCTTGATGAGTTTCTTTTGAAATATTAAGAATGTTCTCACGTGAATGTTCTGTTTATAGATTTATTTCATATGACTGACACGCTCTACTCAATTGCAAACAACAATTTTGGTCCATTATACATGTTATAGCAGGAATCCAGTACCTAGTAACGATAGCTCCGTTAGACTATCGAGAGAGGCAAAGCCAACCATGAACATCAACCGACCTAAAGCCTCTGTAGAAGGCATCTCCAGGTAAGCGAAGTCCCTCCATATGCCGACTTTTTGCATAATGTTTCCTGGGAATAGATGCAGTAACCGGAGAGTTCTTACGAAATACATGAACTACTTGGTCAGTACGCTTTCTGTCTGATAAAGTCTGGCAATATTGCAGGCTTCTTCCTCAGCCCTAGAATTTCTTACATGAATAAAGTAGCCATTTGCCACCATACCACCCATACTCCCCTAAGTACAAGTATCGATTAGGATTAGGCGGTCCTTTTCAAAACAACTTATGTACGAGTATTCCTAGTATCAGTGTAGGAATCTGTTTGTTAATATTGCAAAAAAGTGTAGTGTTACCTTGTGTTCCCGCCTGCCTTTTAGGCAACATTTCTTTGCTTCGAATTTTGAGGCTTAAAGTAAAACTTAATTTCCGCTGCCTACAGTTTCCAGTTTATTGTTCTCTCTTGTTGGCCTAGCTTTTCATACATTTCAATTGGAATTCATTTTCCAATTAAAATTAATTTTTACGGCATTAAATATTCTTTGGCTGGCTGGCTGGCTGGTATTATGGATGGATGGCAGGGATTGTTATAAAATTTTCAATTTGTACCCGTACCCGTTACCGTTACCGTTCAATTACAAAACTTTCTTACGAATATCATTATGAGTTTTGGAAAATTTCTTTTCTTCTTTCCTGCACCTCCTCCTCCTCCTCCTGCTCAATATATTTCTTTTATTCTTTTCATTCAATTGCTATGATAGTGTAACAAAAAAACATTTATGGTTTCACTTCCTGTTTCCGCTTATTGACGGTTTGTTACGTGGCTCTGAAGTGAAGTGCAATGAGGCTCTAATAATTTGTTGGTTATTGGCGTTGTTATTATTAAAATAAGTTGGCAAAACTAAACTTGCGCCTCTCTCTCTCTCTAAGTACATGTAATGCGGGGCAGCTGTCGAGGCTAAAGATGATGATGATCATCATCATCAGCATCATCCGCATCCGCATTATGGTGATAATGACCATATGCTTGCTGAAGCCGATTATGATACACTTGAGGGAATTTTCAAATTAAATATTGGCTGGCCTTTATTAATACATGAGAACAGATTATGAGAGAGAGAGAGAGAGAGAGAGAAAGAGAGTGAGTGAGAAGGAAAATCCAGACATAGACTGATTATTTTCAAGTGCAAAATTACTTTAACGAGACTGGGTGTGTGTGCCTTCTTTTCATCTTGTTCTACACAAAAGACTGACAAACAATCAAGGCCATGTTAAAGGCCAAAATCTGAATCTCTTTTTTTATTTCAAAACTTTTCAACATTTCTCAGGTATTTTGTTTGTGGTAATAATTAATGTCTCTACGTATTCTTTTTTGTTGTTGTTTGTGAAACTTTAAAAGTATAATTCAGAAGAGACGTATAAGATAAGAGAAAATATTTGAATGCCTAAACACTTGGCTTATTGTTACAATTAAGAAGCAATTGTACTTCAAGGAAGCATAATCAATTTTTATTAGTCATATAAGGAAACCAGGCATTTAAATATAAATTTTCTTTCCAGGAAATTTCTGGATATGGAGGCTACTGAGGGAAGTGTTCCTTACCGTTTTCTGTGGTAACGCCGTAGATGGAGTTTTGACTAAAATCAATAATTTGTTTCTGTTGCTGCTATTTAGGATCTCTCCCTTTAGTGTTATGTGAGATCTTTGATACACTTATCAGGTCTTAAGACTATGCACCATGAAGGATACACCGCATTTATTTAGAATACACAGATTAAGTAATCAAGCTTAACAACTGTCGTCGATATTAGATGTGATAATGAAACCAAAACTTTATTGAAAGCCACCTACGGTGATAATCAAAGGGAAACTATGTTCAAACAATATGCCAAGAGAGTATATGTTCCAAACAAAATAACTCCTCTTAAGGATTCTTTGTTTTCAAGCGATAAAATATGATTCCTTTTATATTCTATTATTTCTTAAAAGATTTATTTCAAATACTTTATGCTAAACAAACTTTTTTATTGCAGAAGAATGACTAATTTCTTCTTCTGTTTAAAAAAATGCAACAACAACAACAACAATATGAATATTTAGATACACAATGCAACCATAAATTGCAACATAAAATGGATTTTCTTATACACGATGTTATAAAAATTCTCATATACTCGTACAGTAACAAGAAAGAAGAAAAATAGAATGAAATGCTAAGAATTAAACACTGTACAACAAGAAATTTTTATTGTAAAAGAATGACAGCTTATGGAGGCATCTTCTGATGGGAAGAAGACATTGTGATATCTTTATCTCAAACAGACAATTTAAGAAGGTGAATAAGAAATCCATTGTTGACCTGTGTTGTTGTAGAAGAATGTTTGCATGAGGAGAAGATGTTAAAAAAACGATTTAAAATTGTTTTCAATTGTTAAAGTTATCGATAAAATATAGTTCAAATAATTCGTATTAATATTTACACAAGAACATGCATGAACATGAATACTTAATTCCATTCTATTGCATGCAAAACGCTTACCGAACAGTCTTGGCAAAAATAATGAGAAACTTTATGAAAAAACAATAGCATAGGAATTTATAGTTTTAAAAAATTCTTATCGTTATCGTTTAAGAAGTTAGTTGTCAAGTTGCTGGTCCCGAAGCTTGTGCATATGGAAAGTCAATAACTTTTAACGATTGACAAAAAATTTCAGTAACGAAATTAAATCTTTTGACGGCTTTGAAATGAAATTCGTTTGAATATTCAAAATGGCGGATTATTCATAGGTGCCCCTTATTTGAAGGCCTGGGCATTAAGACAATTCCGTAAATTGACCTGCTAAGGCGCTAGTATCACACTGATAATCAGCAATAGTAATCTCCTTGGCCATGATTAAGATGGAAATTAAGGAAAAATTCCAATCTTTGACTAATGTTTCCTGGGTACATACATACATACATATATAATTGGCCATTACAACCCTTCAGTCAGGATTACCGCCTAGCTTCTCACACCACTCATGTTGTGTGCGTTAATTTTATACGTGAGTGGCGGCACCTACAGTTTAACGTCGACTCCGAACGACAGATTTTTGAGAAACTTTTTCATGGCAGATTTATTTACTCTCAGAGGTTTTGCCAGAAATCTGCTGAGAGGAAATCGCCGAAGAAATATTTTTTTTATCATATTTCCTTTTGATGCCCGGTATTTTCGTCTAATAAGCCAACATACTACCTACTAGACTTCAATAAACTGTTTAATCCGTTTTCCACATGCATTTTTAGCATTCAAAGACATTCTTCTTACGATGAAACTGAAATAATTCCGCTAATCAAATACACGATTCACAGTAAGATTCCTTTTCTATTCACCATCGCCAGATGTTAATGAGTTGCATTGCGTCCATGTCGCTGAGGGGCTCATGTAGTTCGGATGCAGAAATCATCGCCAACTCGTATTGGACCGAAGATCTTATGTCGGACTTTTCTTTCAAATAGTCTCAAAGGATGCTGCTCATACAGACATTCATAATTCAGTTAAGATTACGGCCTAGCTTCTCACTTCTTTGGAAGTCGCCATAGTCTAGTAGGTAGTGTGTTGGCTTATTAGACGTAAGGCCATGGTTCAAGGCTACTACATCGATGCTTAACAGCGTCCATACTTCTGTGCTATAAAAAATCACGGAGATGATGTAGAGAGTAGAATATCGGGTTTGTTGTACGAGAATGTTCTCTGCTACTTAATCGATTCAATTGAATTCTTTTCATTTAGTTTTGCAATGTTTCCTGGGTACACAACTCTATAACTAGGTGAAGCTAACTCTTCCTAATGACGTACATTGCCTCGTTTTCTTTTTTAGATTCAAGTTGGAATGTAATAGCACAATGGGCCTTAACAATTGGCCTAAGAAGTAATCTCACGTCAAGTCGTTGTAGTCTAGAAGGTAGTGTGTTGGGTTATTTGATATGAGGCTGCGGTTCAAAGCCCAGGTCAGACATCTTCAACTGAAATATTTTGAAATAATTAATGCAGGGCTTATTTGCTGGTAATAGTCTGTAATAATAAATATTCTAAACCTTTTGACATAATTTAACATTATGAGGCTTATATTGGAGAATATTATCCTTGACTTATGCCCCGTTAATCCTTGAATTAGGTACACGGCCTACGTAAAACGTTCACTGATAATGAAGCTTTAAAATGACATAGCGAGCGTAATTACTGTTATTAAGATTGCCTTATTAAGGAATACTGTTTGACATTATTACCTATAAAAGATTACGTACTTGTTTTTAAATATACTCTGCTTAACAAAAAAGGTGCAACTTATTTAAAAAGGATATGACGATGTTATCAAATGTAAAAAAAATTGAAATTTTGATTTGGAATGCTAAATCTAGACTTTAGTATGAAAGCGAGACAGGCATTGTAGCAGATGTCAGTCAAAAATAATACCATTTTGAGGAACGAATACAAAGCTATGTTACATTTTACTTTCATATGGAAGGCTGTGTATATAATGGCAATTTATTCTTCTACCCAATATTTAGGACATTAAGGGCTGATGAAAACCAACAATTGTTTTACCATTTAAGCCGTATATTTAGAATAATTTTGTATTAAATTGTGTTCAACAATTAATGAGAACTAATACGTTTCCAGTAATTTACAGACAGACGTCACTTATCACACATGATAATCCGTTAAAATATTCAAAACATGTACAAGCACACACACACACATACACACACAGATGTATTTTGTGAATCATTAAATGAATGTTTGTTAATGAAGAACAAGCATTTAAATTACTTCAAAATAAAAAATGGACACGCACGCACACATGCTTAAGGCCTTAAGCAATTGATAAATAATTGCGATAAACACAGGACATTAATGAATAATGAATTGCAAATACAAAAAAATTATGAAAACTAATCAGTTGTAATACGAAGAAAACCTGCGTAAATTATATTATGAATGGATTAAAATTCAACAAAAAAAAGTTAATAAACAAAGCAAAAGAAAAAACCAAAAACAAACAAAAAAATTAATTTTTAAAGCCAAAAACATTAACTGAAATGGCATAACATGACTTCAATGCAATACAACGTGTACCGCAAATGCTGATTGTGTCCGGCCTGCATAGGCCAAACCATTAAAATGAAAACCATTATTATCTGTGAGAGAATTTTCCTTTGTCTGGAGTATAATTTTAGCTTTTTGGCAAACGAAAAAACAAAAATAATTCTGCAATCTAATCGAATGGTTTTGGTTTTAGCTCGAACATATGTGGTTTCTGGCCACATGTCTAACGGAAGTATTAAAATTGAAAATTAAGCAATTATGACAACCGACCATAAAGAAACCAAAGAGAAACCCCAAAAAAAGAAGATTTTTTTAATATTTAATGCCATTTGACTGCTGATACTACTGGTTTATCTTTAAATTGCTTTTGTTGATGGTCGAATTGAAATTGATATTGAAAACAAGAAAAATCATTTCAAAAAAGAACATTCCTTCCACACGTTTGATTAAAATAAAATCAAAAATAAAATAAAAAAATAACTATTCAAACCATAAATAAGCAAAAAACCAAATGAATAGGAAGCAAACAAAAAAAAAAGAAGAGAAAAAACTGAATGAATCTTAGCTTTGCAAGTGTAAAAGAAAGAAATTTACAGTCTTTGTATAATGAAAACAGAACTCCTTTGTAACAAACAACAATCCTCTTCAAGAGAAAATTTATAAAAGAGATGGCAAGGTGACCAGTTTTAAAAATCCATACTGATCGTCGTTTTTGAATATTTGTTTTATGGTAGAATTGATATTCTAAATAACAAGAGTTCCCATTTCTAAAGTTTTCATTCAATGGCTTATTTATCCATACTTTAAGTGAGTACGAGAGAGAGAGAGAAATAATTGCAAACAGAGCTTGATTATAAACATAGATAGCCTGCAGATCAGAAGGACTACTTTACGCTCTAGGCATATGATTATGCTGAAAACTTTCAAAGCAACTGCCCTTGACATTTGAAATGGCATACGTATCAGTGATCAGCAATGTGTAGAATTGAATCATACTCATAATTTTTGATACTTGAGATACGCATTCGTCCTTATTTTAATATCATGGAACCTCTACTCATATTCAAAGTTTGAAGTATTCATCATATTCATACTCAACATATACACGAAGCACAAAATAAGTATGATTCGCGTACGAACACTAAAATACTCACTAGAGGTTGTGTGTTTGCTCTGCTTGCTGCTCTGTCTTTTTTCTTTTTTTGTAAATGCAACAACAACTAAGACTGCGACTATTAATCTAAATGAGTAGGCTTATGAATCAAACATATTTCGAATGGCATGAGTTTGATGTCAACGTTGTACGCCTCCTCATTGCAACATCAACATCAACATTGTAGTGAGTATGAATGAATCAGAGTACATAGTTAAATTTCAATATTGTTGTCCACACTTATATTAAAAATTTCATGAGTGTTATGAGTAGCGAAAAAACGATTTATTGCTGAACTCTGCGGCAAACTGCCAAAGGGTCTGCTCCTTCACAGTTGAAGATGAATTGCAGAGTTGAATCCCCGTTGTTTTGGCAGCATACGGTAATAACCCGGTCATTACTACCCTCGTTCTAATAGCTCTAGTGCGTCTATAAGGAAATTTTGGCCAGTTATTATGCACACTACTATTTCTCAATTCAAAGTCAAAGCTATTCTAGAATTTTAATTTAAAATGCTCATCACTTGCTCATCTCCAATAAAACCACTTTTCGTATGTGTGAGTGTGTAAGTCTATTAAGCCTTGGAAAACATTAGAAGAGAAAGAAAGAAATGCAATTGAAACGTTTTCTACAAACTACAATAACTGAAATGAGAAAGAAAAACAAAAAAAAAACTAAAACTACACATACATATACACATACACCTACACATACACGGACACACACAGATATACATACATTCAATGAAGTGACAAACGCTTTCATTACGAACGTGTTTGTCATTCGTAAATTGTACGTGATGATTTTTCCAACTCTTCAAAATGTTTTACAACTTCTTTTGCTTATGACCAGAAATAACAACAACAACAGCAGCAGCAAAAAAATATTACAACTACTCTCTAACTAAATGATTCACTCACTCACTCATTCATTCATTCATTCATTCATTAGTGTGGGTGTATGTATGTATAACAATCAAAAAAATAGAAGAAAAAAAAAGAAAAATCTCAAGAATTGGATAAAATTTATACAAGAAAAAAAAGAGAGAAAAAGCAGAAGAATACGCCTATTGGTTGGTCCTTCAATCGATAATAAAATAAACCTCAATTATTTACTATTCATTCATTCGTTCATTCATTCATTCATTCATTCGTTCGTTCATTCGTTTTATTTGTTATCACCATCAACCATCAACTTAATATTGTAACGATAACTGAAACTGAATGGAGAAGAAATTCTTAGAAAAAATAGAAAATCTGGGGAAAAAAAAGAAAAAAATTGGAAAAACTTTGAATTGATTGATGAAAAGAGAATTATGCCTGCTGACTGCTTACAATTCAGCCAGCATTAATCAAACAATACGGGTTTATTTGCAGCAAAACTTTCTTTAGATTTTCTATTTTTTTTCTTCCTTCAAACTGAACAGCATGTAATTCCATTATCTTATGCAATAACCTTGAGTTAAGCATGTAAAAGCAATTGTTCTGGTTGTTGTTGTTGTTGCTGTTGCTATTGCAATTAAGTGCTAATTCAAACATGGCGTACACACACACACACACTCATTCATATTTCAAAAGCCATCGAATAATGTGTTAAATTAAGCTATCAAGTGAAAATAAATTCTCTAAAAAGGAGATGCCCACTGTGAATTATTTTGTATTTTTGTTTTTCGCTTTCAATAACTAAATAAGTAGAGAATCCTCTACTTTGCTAAACTTAAACACTTTGTAAGATGTCCTCTGTGCTATGCTCATGCTAGGCTAGATTTTTGTAATTTTTTGAAATCCAAATAAATAGGCCTTTAAACAAAAAACAGTACCAGTAGTAAATCAAAAGTGAAGTGAGCGTAGTTTTGTAGTTAGTACGCCAGCTTATTAGAAAACTCTGAGAGTAGATTAAAATTGCCATGAAAAGTTTCTTAAAAATCTGTCATTCGGAGTCATTTTTAAATTGTAAGTCCCGTCATTCTTGTAGAAAATTACAAGTTCTGTCGACCATTGCTAGGATGCCTTTCAAGTTCATAAATTATTCGGCTGCAACAGGGAAGGCATTCAGTTGTTTTTCTCTTTCCTTGCTATTACAGGCATTGCCACAGGACCTTTGCTAGCTTTACACTTGTTTGCCTCAAAGTTAACCTTCAATTATAATCGCCAAGTTGAACATGGATTTTAAATCACAAATCATTTCTCTTTAACCATATAAACATCCAATTGTTATATTGTTAGTGCCCTTAATACTGAAGAGATTTATTTTTAAGAGGTAGATTTTTCAGGAAGTCTCTAGTCTATGGAAGCAATATCATCAATATTTTGAATATACGGTAAAGAGAAACGTGCCATAACAGGTGCGAATAGTATCAAAAAAATGTAATTAAATTCAATAAAAAATGAAAATAATTAAATTTCTTTTAAATTTCCCTTCGAGACTAAACAAATACTCTGCCATGGAAACTCCTTGCAGGGACACATTTAAACAAACGAGAGAAATTCG
This sequence comes from Sarcophaga subvicina, assembly GCA_936449025.2. NCBI lineage: Eukaryota > Metazoa > Arthropoda > Insecta > Diptera > Sarcophagidae > Sarcophaga > Sarcophaga subvicina. The sequence goes on from OW388084.2 coordinate 2,987,248, forward strand.
AAAATGAATGTCTACCATCTAATGTAGCAGGGACAACAGATTTTTAAAATAAATATTGGCAACAAATAAACAACAAATGCGATAAGATGCTTCCTAACACAAACACACACACACATACACGTGTATATATAACTTTAGATAAAAATAAAATCCTTAAACAGGTATTCACAAGGAAACACAAACGAAAAAGAAAAACCCAAAAAAATTCCAAAGGTCTGCAAACAAACCAGTAAGCAATTCGTTCAAATAAATTTCTTCAAAAAATAAATTTCTTTAAAATTCTCATGACCTTTTGGTGTATTGGGTTGGGTTTCTAATTCGTTACACTTTCAAATCAAATGTTGCAACACCATAACAAAATGTGCAACGTAGCGTAAGCAAGCAAGGAAATAAACATTTTGCCCTGATGCACACCAGCAACAACACTACAAAACATTATCAACAATACCAACAACAACGGCAACAGCAACGGCAACAAACAATCAATTGATTTGTATTGAAAATGTGTGAAAGAGAGAGAATTGTGACGTTTTGCAAGTGACAACAAAACCTTCATTACACTTACACACACACATACACATACGCACTCGCTCAAGTACAAACACACCTACTACTACATATGTATTGTAAGAAAAATTTACAGAGAAATAGAAAATCAAATACTGGATTAGAAAATAACACTACCATGTCAAATACTATATAAATATACAATAACGAGGGTCGTCTTAAATAAGTGAAAGTATATGAAATGAAACATTTTCTTTATATCACATCTACCCTCGTACTTGTGAACAATTTGTACAATAGAAAGTGTTATAATGTGACACATACACTCCAGTTAACAAACATAAGGCAGCACAAGGTTTACAGAACTACAATTGCTTTCTTTTTTTTGTAGTTCTCTTACCCCAGTTCACATTCTTTGTGTGCATGTGTGTGAAATAAGTGTGTACGAGCTTTGTGTGTGAACAGGGTGCTGCAATATGTTTCATGCCCTTGTGGATTACTCTTCTTCTATACTTTAATGTTTTTATAACCCCCAGACACACATGAGGAGTGTTTAAGCCAAGTTTCTACTGGAGGCAAAGTAACCCAAGAAACTTAAGAACATATTGTGGAACTGCGTGAAATAGCTGCTCAGATATTATCATTACGAACTAAATTATCATGAATAACTAAGGGATATAGAAACGAATACCGCGATGTCAATCTTCTCCATAATCAGAATCATGGAATCTAGTGGCTTAAGTCGCAATTGAATTTCAGATCTTTATACCTAGTGTTGCAGTGAAGAAGGCTTTGCTCTATAAGGCATATAAGTTTTCCATACGCAGGTCATTTTCAAAGTGTAACAATGCTTAGATGTTGAAATTTTGCCAGAAAATCTTTTTATTTACTGGGAAAGCCAAGCTGTGGTTAAGACTCCAAGCCACACAAAGCGATTAAAAATTGCTTCAGTTAGACGATCGTTTTACCCGAAGGCAAATCTCATTGGCAGCAAGAAGATACGTAGAATAATCACATTCTCTAAACTTCTATTGACATATTTTCAATTTTAATTATATTCTCTCGAACACCCTGTATTTAACTAAGTTTGCCACGTGTGATGCACAAACACACACATACACACACATACGTACATATGTGGTTATAGGTTGTGTTTGTATTTATTCTTTGATTGTCGCCATTTGCAAAGGAAATGAAAAATCAAATTGAAAAAAAGCAAAACGCCATCACGAAATATAAAAGTGAAGCGAAAAGTGGAAAAACTAAACAACAAAAGATATGAAAATAGAAAAACTGGTAAAGAAATGTTGAAAAGAATATAGGAAAACGGAAAGGAAACTCTAGCAAATAATATAAACAAAACAACAACAACAACAGTAACAGCAAACAGTTTCGATTCACTTACACTTCGACTTCCTACTAGACACAGGAAAATTCTTGTTGATTTTAACAGAGTTTCTCGATTGTTTGCATTGCAAAAGTAAATTTTCAACTGAATTTCTTATTGGATTTTTATTAAGAAAAACGAAAACGATCTCAACGGATTCTTAAAGAGAGAAATTTTAAAATTGGCAACAAAAAACAAAGGGTTCCAGTTGATATTTCAAAATATTGTTACGTTTTTACCTTTTTAAAAACGTTTAAATATGAGTTCGTTAATTGCAAACAAAGTAAAAACAAATATGTGTTTAATTTCAGTTAAACTCTTTATTCTTTACACTACTTTTATGTGCCACCGTATACAACTTAACGATACAACAATAATAATATGTTTATTCACTTCACTAGTTCACACAAGTATTCACTGGATCTTTACAACCACGACTTATTTTGTTCACACGCAACTTCACACAAGGCTGACTGAATTAACTCTGACTGCTGCTTGCTTTGTCCAGCCCTTTTATAGTCCAACACAACCAGTCTAACGAACATTCTTAAAGGGGAAGGTTCGTGATCTCGCCTTCTCGAGAGCTCTATTGATAATACATTGTTGTTTGTGTACTTTGCTTATGTTGTCCATCCCTTTTTATCACATACATGTTGTTGTTGGTACCAGGCGCAACCAGGTTCGTCGTACATATGAGTGAGAGCAGCTTTAGATAATCAACACGTTTATTGCGTTCTTAGTGTTAGTGTGTATTTGTATCGTGTGGCTTTTGTTTATCGTTTTTGATGTTAAACGATATTAGGTCGTTTCGATTTGCGTAACAGTATGTATGAATGAAGTTTGATCATTTCTACATACTTAATTGGCCATTACAATCCTGTACTTAGGATGACGAGCAACCATTTTGTGTGCATTAATGTTATCCAGAAGTGGCGAGGCCAGCAGTTTAAAGGCGACTCTAAACAAATATGCCTGTAGTGTATCTAAACAGATGATATCTGTTGTAACCCTGGTAGAATTTGTATAATTGAGCCCAAACAGACTCTGTTGGATTGCGAAGAATGCCGTAAGAATATTGAATTTACTGGAAAAGCAGTGGCGAAGTCGCAGTAGTCTTGTAGGCAGTATGTTGGCTTTTTAAACGTAACGCCGTGGTTCAAACCTCAGGTCAGACATCTAGACAAAAACAAAATATAAAAAAATATTTCTTCGGCGGTTTTCTCGCAGAACCTCTAAGAGTAAATAAAATTGCTACGAAAAGTTTCTCAAAAAATTTTTTCGTTCGGAGTTTAGGTCACACAACTCATATACAAAATTAATGCACACAACATGTAGCTGACTTAAGTTTTGTAATGACCAATTAAGTAAGTAAATAGGTGGTCTTATCAGTCAAGCATCTTAAAAGTTATCTTAAAAGTGGCCAATAATTTTTGCCCGCCCGCTTTAATAAAATCTTACATTTCCTTTGTCGTTTATAAGATTCTCCTAATTTCTTAGAGAAAAACTTGTGGCTTTTAAAGAATTCTCTCTCGTTTATCCCATATGGAATTGAGTGCCTGTCTCTTTTTTCTTTTAAGAAAAAAAAGGAAAATTTATCCTTGAATGTCAGTTGTATTTGCGGTTTATTTTTACTTGTGTATCTGAAGATTGGTTTTAGCATATGTTTTCTTGTTAAACATAATATATTGAGATACATACACACACAAATATATTTACAAATACATGAGATTATGTTTAACACATACAATATACAGACAGTCACATATGTACTATGTGTGGGTGTTTTGTGTTTTTGCAACACACAGCATTAATACAAAAATAGAGGAGAGTTAAAGAAGTGAAACGTTTGTTTTGGCTTAAAGTCTTAACATAACGAAATCGAAGTCACTTGTCTGTCAGTTTTAAGTATTCTAAAGAAATTGAAAGAGATTTTCTTTTTTTATATGTATTGGGTGTATGCATTAATTCCCAGTCGTTTTTTATTTAAATAAAAGTGAAGTTAGACTTGAGGCCATTATTCAACCCCTGGCTCAGAGATTTCGAATACAAAAAAAAAAACATTTTCTGGCAAAAACTCCGAGAGTAAAATAGAATTGCCATGAAGAGTTTCTCAAAAAAATTTGCGGCTCGGAATCGATATTAAACTGTAGGTCCCACAATAACCAAAACCCTACATGCTTGGTAAGAGAAACTAGGTTGTAATCCTGCCTAAAGTGTTGTAAAGACCAATTGTGTAAGTTGTATTAAGCAAAATAGTTTATGGCTAAGCTATCCTGAGGATTCTACCACTTGAGTTTTTTCTGGTATACAAACGCCTCGTCAGTATTTGCATAATTTCCGACAAACAAACATTCTTTTTTATCTTCTTACACAGATAATGTTCTCGTTGCTTAAATTAATCATTTAAGGATTTGATATCGAGAGCACAACAGACACACATCAAATTAATTTAAATCCGTGTTGTTTTTTCTCTCTTCTATTCTTTTTCATTTCTTTTCTTTTCTCTTCCATTTGATGTAAAATTTATTATTTCTTCTTCGTATTTTATATTTTTTCTTATTGGTATTGTTAGTGTTGTTGCTGTTCTTGTGCCTCAAAATATCAAATATTAACAAGTATTGACAAGTTAAACCACAGACTTATTAATGTTTTCTTTGGAAATGTCAAATCGTTTAGAAAAAGACACAAACGCCAACATCAACAGCAACACAAACACAAACGCATATATGTAAATAGGACACTCAGAAGTACTCGTATTTGCAACACTGGGCGGATTAAGGCAAACAAATGTTGAAATTACAATAAAAATATTGCAATAAAGAGTGTAGTTTTTGGTATGTGATGTAAAAGTAATACAAAAAATAATCATGGTTTTCACACTAAATGGTGTTGATTTCCATACATCGAGAATTATTAAATTGGTTGAACCGTGCTAAGGTAGATAACATGATAAAAGTGCCTGTAAACACATGAAAACATATTTACTTAGATTACCAGCCTTTTAGTTTAGTTTTGAACTGATTCCCATCATAATTGAAGATAGGTTTGACGACTCATTAGATCTCTATTTGTCTCCAGCAATTTATTACAAGCATTAACAGCAGCGGAGACCTTCTTTTATTCAGTTCAGTTTTGTTTCAGGAAATGAGCCTCATTTATCAGTCCGGAATTCGATCTAAACAACCTCAAGAAACGATTATTTTCCTGGATCGTTGGCAACACACTCAATTAAAATCTCTCTCTACGCAAAACTGTACGAACTCCGTCATCCGCATTGGCAATTGAACTTCAGTTACCCTGTTCCCTATTAACGAGCAGCTCGTCCGTTCATCACAAGATGACATAGTATGGGAGATGGTAACATTTCAGGTTACATTCTTGGTAAAAATAAAAACTTCTATAATCCTCAGACTACATACATACATACATAATTGCCCATTACAACCCTTCAGTTGAGATTACGGCCTAGCTTCATGTTGTGTGCGTAATTTTATACGTGAGCGGCGGGACCTACAGTTTAACGTCGACTTCGAACGACAGATTTTTGAGAAACTTTTTCATGGCAGGTTTATTTACTCTCAGAGTTTTTGCCAGAAATCTCCTGAGAGGAAGTCGGCGAAGAAATATTTTTCTTTTCATATTTCGTTTTGATGTCTGACCTGAGATACGAACCCGGGCTTTACGTCTAATAAGCCAACACACTACTTACCAGACTACGGCGACTTCACCTCAGACTGCCACCTAAAAAAAAAATAAAATTTAAATTAAATTAAAAAATATTCTTTGGCAACTTTTAGATGGCGATGGTTCTTAACTCCGCTCATCCATTTTTTGATTTCTGGAAATTTCTTTCCTCCACTTTCCATTTCTTTGAACTGAAGTGAATAAAGAAATCCAAAGAATACCTAAAAAAGCTAAATAAAGACAACAACTTTAATATATTCATACACACATACATATGTATGTATGTATCAACGTATGGATGTATGTATGTGTATGAATATTTTCTATTGTCCATATGTATGTATGTGAGTTTCTATTATTAGTTCTATTGCAGGAGTTGACTTTATTTATTTCATGATCAAAAAACACAAGACTTTTCTCAGCTCAAATGATTACAAGTATTTGGGTTTTCTGGTTGAATGCAACTGACAGGATAATGATAACAAGAGTAACAAAAGCACACAAAAAAATTCTTACCACTACATATTAAAAAATTTTACACACTTACACACTTGCATACACGTAAAATCATTTTACTGCATTTTATGTTAAAAGGCAGCAGTGCAGTAACTGCTTACAGAGAGCGAGAGAAGAGATTAAGATTTAAAAAATTTTGGTATACAAATCTAAATGAAGATGAAAACGCCAAAGGTAGTGTATGACAATAACAGCAGTTCGTTTTCCCGAGCACAGTCTTCAGTTTTCCTTAAACTTAATTGCTTCAGAAGGAGTTCCTCATAGGTTGGGATATATTATCTTCCAAGAGCCAGGTGTAGGCAAACTTATTCTGTTGTAAACATATTCTTCTGCCTATTCTTAATGAAGAATGCCGTGAACTTTTGTCCAGTAAGGTTTACTAAACTACGAAGATTACTTATAGCAACGGCTTAACTGCCCTCCTGTACAGTTGAATATGGATTAAAATCGATGAAAATTTAATTTTTTTTACTTTATGTTAGTGAAAGAAGGTTGAAGTCGCCGTAGTCTAGTAGGTAGTGTGTTGGCTTATTAGACGAAAGGCCACGGTTCAAACTCGATGTCAAACATCTCCATCTAAACGAAATATGAACAAATATTTCTTCGGCGACTTCCTCTCAGCTGATTTCTGGCAAAAACTCTGAGAGTAAATAAAAATTGCAATGAAAAGTTTCTCAAAAATCTGTCGTTCGGAGTTGACTTTAAACTCTAGGTCCTGCCACTTATGTATAAAAATTAAGGCTCACAACACAAGTGGTGTGAGAAACTAGGTCGCAATCCTGACTGAAGGGTTGTAATGACCAATTATGTATGTGTGTAGTGAAGGAAGGAGAAGAATATTTATAAGGAGAATCTAAGGCAGGTTTTTCTTGTCATTTCTGAGTTTTAAAATTATTTGACTTTTAGAAACAGATCTTTTTTCCATGTGTATTTCTATGTACGTGTATTTATCTACCTGTGTGTGTGAGTGTAAATTTTTGTAAACGGATATCCTCTTCACATACCATATACATATATGGACTAGACAAATAAGCCGGATCATATACAAAAGCAGCATATTTTGTTAACTGAATTTCAAAGCCAACTATTATTTGAAAATCAACGTTTTTTATACACAGTTTACCTACACAGTCAGAGTAAATTACACACCTACCTAACTGCAGTGACATTTACTAATACAATCATAAGAGTAACACAACAACAGTAACAACCGTAATGCAGTGCACTTCCTGTTGTTCTAAACAGCCATTATCTGAGTGTCTGGTTTTGTATTTAAACTCTGATACTCTCTGTTAAAGACACTCTTTTGTAACAGTGTCTGTATGTGTGTGTGTGTAAGAGTGCCAGTGAGAAATAGTTAGGGGAATAATTGTAACAGTAGGTGCCTTGTATGTGTGTGTGTGTGTGTATGTAAGTAAAACTATTTATAGAGTATAAATTAAATCGTCACCTTAATTTCTGTTGATCTAAATATTCGCACATGTTGCTCTCATCTATTAAACATTGTGTATGCAGTCATTCAACTAAACATCTACTATTCTATACATTTTCAACATGCATGCATGCATTCATTCATTCACTCATTCATTCATTCAATCATTCGTTATTCATACACTTCATTTATTTAAATGTTTTCTCACTCACACATATATACACACACATATATATATACGCTCCCATATATTGTACATTTAATGAAATACTCTCGTGTTTGTCGTATGGTTTTGAGAAATTTTCATTTTATGCCACACAAACACACACACGCCTACAACTACTACACATGTAACTGTTAATTTCGATTTGAAATGGAAGTTTTATTAAACTTTTGGGAATTCTTACACCTGTCATTTGCTTTCTCCTTTTTTTTTTGTTTGCTATTATTGTTATTGTTATTATTATTATTGATGTTGATGTTGTTGTCATTGTGGTTGTTGCTGTTGTTTTTGTGGTTGTTTTTGGGTACTATTTTAGACTGTGTTGTAAAATATTATAATTTTATGTAAAATTTTATTGCACACTCAAAACTTGTTATCATCATACATCGAGTGAGAAAGAGTGTGACAGATAAAGAGAGAGAGAGAGAGAGAGAGACAGAGAGTAAGAGACATTGAGAGAAAAATAAAGTGTGTATGTATGTATGTGTGTAGATGTGTGTGACAATAATAGTAATAATAATAATAATAATATTTTAGTTGATAACTGTTTCAGTATTGATGTCAATGTCGTCATTTATGTTATTGCAACTGTTGTTTTACATTAAAAAGAAAATGATAAAAGAGAGAGAGAGAGAGAGAGAGAGAGAGAGAGAGAGAGAGAGAGAGAGAGAGAGAGAAGAGAGAGAGGGAGTGTGAAATAAACCCAAAATTGTAGCAAATTAAACACAACATGCAATTAAAAGATAAATTTCAACAATTACAATGAATAAATCAGTGAATAAATGTATGAATGAATGAATGAATGTGTAAACGAATGAAAGAATGAACGAATAAAGTCATAAAGAATAGTAAATGTATTGAAATAACAGCAGGTACACTAAAAGGGCAATTAAGAATAATTTTAAAATGCAAAAATTCTACTTGTTTTACAGCAGATTGCTGTCAATAATATTTCAATGGAGCCTGTGTGGTAAATAAACCGACATGGAGATGGCCTTCAACTTTGATTGAAGTAATGAATTTTTTTTTAATAATTTTTCGAACATATTTTTTGCAAATCCGTGTTTAATACATAAGACCGACGTATGTGGATGTATATAAAAAAGTGCAGTGACTTTTAAAGCTATTTTGCAGTGAAAAAACTATTTTTAACTCACCTAATTACAATTAAGGCAAGGAATCAAGGAAATTTCTATCATCATCATCATCATCAATCATCAAGTAGTGTTCATAAATAAAAAAGCATATATTCCGGCTAAAACACACAGAGTATTACATGCATAGCTGCCAGATTTGACGATTTATCGTCATTTTGACGATTTTGAGCGCCAAAAATATTATATTGACGATTTGACGATTTATGCTCTTATTTTGACGATTTTTAAAAACTAAAAATCATATTCTTTACTTTAGTACATTAAAAGCCACTTTAAGCCACTTTGCATTTACTTTGCAATTGTTACTAATCAAATTTTCCATCAACACATTCAGCAGGTATTTGAATCCTTCTTTGTTCACCCTGTAATATTCCTGGAATCTAGAATATAGCCTAGAATTGCATAGAATCGATATATCATGTAGCTTAATTCCAAATCTATGGAGTATACTCTCTTTTTAATTATATTTGAAATATATTACTCATACGCATCATATTACATGTAAATGTATGCAATACAAAAAGTAAAAAGTATGCAATACAAAAAAAAACTTCGATTTTGTCATGTATGAAACTAATGAAATTAAATATAACTCATACGTCACATATGTTCTGTGCATTATGTATTTTACATTGTATTGGATATGAGCATAATGTGATCTAATGCGATCTAAAAGTTTAAATTTAAAAATGTAATAAAACAAAAATACTTTGTAATTTCGATAAATTTATTGTTTTGCTGTGAACTACAACTGCTCCGGTTGGAAATGGATTTTTATTTCATTTATATGGCTGCCGTGGATTTATGCCCTTATTTTGACGATTTTTTAAAATTAAAAATTTACATCATATTCCTTACTTTAGTACATTAAAAGCCACTTTAAGCTTAGTATTTACTTTGCAATTGTTACTATTGGAAATTTATGTTAGTTATAGCAAGGAGTAAAGTATTATATTTTTAAGTTACTTTCGAATACCTCTGATGATTTTTCTGTATTTTATTCCTTTTTAACCCCTTAAAAGCTGAAAAATTACAAATCTTAAATAACCTAATAAAATAATAATAAATTATGGACACTAGGCGTGTATATTTTTATATCATAAGTAACAGGATAGACCTCTCTTATTCTCTTATTCCACATACGAATAATTCGACTAAAAAACGTCCTTTTTTGGTAATGCAATGTGCGATCCACTGGCCAATCGACCACATACGAATTTTATGGTCAAAAAAGACGAGCGTTATGTAGGAATATATGATTTTCGGAAAAAAGTCCCCTTATGCAACGATGCTCCAATGATTCAATGGAGTTGGATACACTACCGTCATTAACGATATGCTATGGCCTCTCCTGTACACGATCGAGAAACCGCAAAATAGACGTTGAGGCACTAACCCATACATGAGAGTTGTATTCCATTCTCTGTCAGTTATAAATGGTGTAAATAGTAAGATCAGATGATAAGAACTTAAAAAGGAACTGAAAAATGTGTCAGCATTGTACTGATTTTTCATGCTCAGAACATCAAAAGCTTCTGACTCCTTAATACCTACATACATCGCCCATAGATATAGATGATGTAATATTATTGCTGCGCTTATGTGTCAATGAACAACGCTGAGATACATTGTTTAAACCTTAAGCAATTTTTTTTTTGAAAATTATATAAAATTTCTCCATTTTTTTTGGAATAAAAATTTTAAATGAAGATGAGGGACGCTAGCTTTTAATTTCCAATAAATTCTTTGTTAAATGTTTTATTTTTGAACTCAGATATGTACATACATATATATTGACTTTATATGTTATACTACAATAGAAATAATTTTGGTTTTTAAATCATTTTAATTTATTTATTTATATTTTCTGACGATTTTTTGACGATTTTAATATACGTCTTTGACGATTTTGACGATTTTTTCTCAAATATTTGACGATTTGGTGCCTCATTTATCTGGCAGCTATGATTACATGACATAACCTTGGATAAATCAATGCATTTAGGGGCATTGAAAACCAAGCTAAAAAATAGTCAGAATGTCGTTGTTAGACATGCATCGTTGAGAGCCATAATAGGAGGAGTGAAAGACGAGTGTGAGGATGAGAGAAACTAATTCTGAAACTTACACTCACTTATGCAGAACAAACCCGCAGTCCAAATACTTTTATTCCACTCCTTACATTACCAATTTCCTTACTCTATTTCACAAAACGCTTTATAATTCCGTGCATATTATTACAATTAAACATTAAATCTGTATGTATGATATGTATGTATGCAAATGTTTAAAAACAATATACACACATACATAAGGATGTGATATGTATGTATGTCTGTCTGTGTTAACCATATAAGAGTATTTAATTTAAAGTCATGTTAAGATTTCATATATAAATTTTTCAATTAAATTTATAAACTTGTATTGCCATTGCATGAATGGTTTGCATTTAATTGTTCAATTAACAAATGTTTTGAGAATTATTTACTTGTACTTAATGTAACGGATAGACATGAGAAAATACACACATTTTTTATATACTCGTATGCAACACATATTGAGTTAATAACTAGGAAAGTTTTATGAACACAGCTTAACTATGAAATGGAATTTTAATAAAGAAATGCCTGAAATGGAAAAGATTTTATTAATCGTAGATTATACAACAACACTGAACTGATACTTCTATGTCAATGTTGGACGCATACTCACTTGCAACCTGTACTTATAAATCAACGTTGTAGTGAGTATGAATGAATCAGAGTACATAGTTAAATTTCAATATTGTTGTCCACATTTATATTCAAAATTTCATGAGTGCTTATGAGTAGCGAAAAACCGATTCATTGCTGATCTCTGATCCTAAAAAAAGATTTGTAATGACCAATTAAGTAAGAAAGTTCAGATCAATCAGCATAACTAAAAAAAATACTTTGAATGAAATACCGTATGACCCAATAAGGTCACTTCGCTCCTTGTACTCCTCATACCTAACGCCTAACCTAATTCCCTATTCTTTTTTCGGTGAGTGTGTAGAATTCGAAATAAAATGCTTTTCATATTATTTGAACACAGCACCCCCCACTTGTATTAATTAATGCATTAATGCAGGTGGTGTGTAAAATATTTCCAACTGTACGACTTTGCATGTGTATGCGTGAGTATTCATTCAAGCATATGTATGCCGATGTGTAAAGAAGGATTTGTAAGCGTTTAGCTGGTTCCATAATAAATTTAAATTACAACACAACACAGCACAACACAACACAACACAACTGCACAGCCTTTATTTATTATAACTTTACGAAACTGTGGTTGCAAATACAACTTCATACAGATTTTAGTTTTCATTTGGAAAACAAAACTACACGAATTGAAAAGTTAAAAAGACTTTGAATTGGAGAATTCGGTCATACTTTTCATATGACTTAAACGTCTCGGCATAATAAGCCAGGATTAAATAGTTTCCATAGACTTAAATTGTCTCAAAGTCAAGCCTCAAAACTCTTCAACTTCCCAATGCCAGTGTATGTGACATTACTAATGCGAGTAGCAAGTGTAGTGTGTGTGTGTGTGTGTTTTTAGTGTGTGTTTTGATTTGAATTATTGAAATTTCTTTTGGGTGACACAAATAAATAATTTAAATTAATCTCGTATTAAAACAGTATTATTTTACAAAATATTAACCAGCAACACCAACAAGTTACAATTTTAATTATTTTCTATGAATGTATCGTTGTATTGTGTGGTTAAAAATTTAATTATTCCTACTACTAGTGAACTGTAAATATTTTAAAGCATAACTTCGAACACACAACAATATTATCAGTTTTCAAGAATTCAAGAACAACATTGAATGGCTAAGGGGGTGTTATGATAGTGTTAAGGATTTAGAACACACGCTCAAGTATTGGCATGAAACTCTTTAAGCGATTTGAAACCATTTTGAAGTAGTATCACTTGCAATGCATCGAGTCTGTAGGATAGGACGATTATGTATGCAGCGTGCGATATGTTGCCCAAATATAATACACGTTTTGAGCAAATAATTTAATTATCTGCCACAGAATAAATGACAACGAATTTGACAAACGCATCTGCTATACAACAGAATTTGAAGTTTCAAAAGGAAAAATGTACAATATTTCTAGTTTTCCAGTATTTCTTTATTTTAGTTTTATAAATACAAAACTTTTTGATTTAGTTTTTCTTAAATTTTCCTGTTGCATGTACTGTTGGTACCTGTAATTTTGATTTTGTATATCCCATCCCTGTTAAGTGCTGGGTCATCAAATTTTCGTCTGTTTATTGAATGCCATGTAAAAATCATGATGCGAAAGATTAAAATTGTATTTCGTAATCATTGATTGGAATTCATAATCATCTCTTGAGACACAGGATTATTTTTGCCATTGCTTAAGACGATGATAAAAATCAAAATAATCTTGTAGAATACTGACTAAGCAAAAATGTGAAAATAAACACGATAATGAATAGACACGCTAAGAATAAAATTGAAATTGAATATACAAAACTTAAATAATTTTTTTCCTCTTTTTTTAATTTTTCTCAAATCTCCTCTAGAGAACCACTAAAGGCCATTCATATTCGAATTTTGTTTTGTTTTTTTCTTTTTTATTTATAGTTTGTCAGCTTAAAATATCATTTTCTTAAGCACTTTTGACAACTTCTTTTCAAAACTCCACTTAAATCTCCACTATCTTGTAAACTACTAAACAAACACTTGAGAGCACATCATCAGCAACCATCTATCGGTTGTTTGTTGCCTCCATCGGGGAGGCATACTCATCATTATCGTCATTGTCGTCTTTATGGGGGCACAACTTCGATGTCAAGTCAACCGTAACAAAATCTATAAAAAATCAATTTTTCATCTTGTTTCTCTTCTTCTTCTCTCTTTCTATATAATCTTGTGCAATCTTTTACAATCTAAACTTCATTTTTTTGATTTGTTTTTGTTTTTGTTTAAAAAATTTTATTTTATTTTTGTTTCCATTTATTTAGGCTTTAAGCCAAACATACAAGACACAATAAATCTGTCTTAGACGTACAAGTGGCAAGAAAAGCAGATAGAAAGATGGAAAATAAATTTTGAAAAAATATGAAAATAAATTGAAAAACTAAATCCACTAAATTTCGTAAAACCAGGAAGGAAAACAGTTTCAGGTGTCGAAAGATACCCAGGATTTTGGAATGACCAAAGCTTATGGTCATCTGTTATCATGCTTGCCACCATTTTCATCCATTTAAACTACGTTTGTTGAATGCTTTTCCCTGAAGCCAATCATCAAATCGAGGCCCCGTAGATTGTAGTTGGTCTGGTTACAAAGTTGTATAGTCTGCATACATTTTAGGGTTAATACAGCAGTTCAGGCCTTTTGCGATCTTGCAACAAAATCAATACAGAAGAGAATTTTGTTTCTTTTCATATTTAACCATGTGCTGCTAATGTAATGTTTTAAATAAAATGTATTGAATTGAAACGAAATGGAATTTAAAATCAAATCACATTGCTAAACAGGTCAAACGTAAGAGATTTTTCTACAAACTTTTAAAAGAATCACCGGAAAAATCAATAAAAGCAATGCACATGAACTGCACACACAGAGAGAGAGAGACAGAGAGAGAGAGAGAGAGAGAGAGAGAGAGAGAGAAAGAGAGAAAGAAATTTTTTAAAAATTTAAAATTCTATGCTGTAACGAATTTATTTAATACGAAGACATTAAATGTTTCAACTTTAACTGGCAATTTGTTTCGTTTGCTTAAGTTTGCCATTTCCGTATGTAACATAAGAAAACGTTGATTTTAAATGAAAATCTTTAAAATTCACAAACACACACGCACACAATCACAAACACATGCATAACTTACTTAAATTTACAACCGAAACTATTCATTAATGTACACATGTGTGCATGTATTGGTAAGCATATAAGCATAAATGTATACACATGAGTAAAATGTTAAAGAAACAAATAAAAATGAAATAAAAATGAAAACGAAAAGAATAGAAGAGAAAAGAGAAGAGAAGAGCAGAGAGAAGAGAAGATAAAATCTAAAATAGAAAAATTAGTTTCCTTGAGAGCCATTCATGCGTTACAAACATTTGCAGTCAACAAATTCTTTTCTTTTGTGCAAAAAAAAAACCTAAACTTGGCTCTCTCTTTCTTTTGGCCAATATTTGCTAGTTTTAGTTGGCTTTTATTTAACCAACACACGTACTTACTCTTATGCACACACACATACGTGTGCATGAGCAGAGCAGTGCACAGCCGAATATAGGAGAAAATGAAAATGAAACAACTCATCTGCAGCACATTAGTTTTAACCTTTTCTTTTCGCAAACTTTCCTTTTAATCATGATAATGATTAAACAATATTACGAGGGTCATTCAAAAATTACCCGAATACAACACATATTTTAAGCTGTAATGCATCGTGTTTTGCTCTTTTGGGCAACATTGTATTGTGTTCATTATAAAAAGCCACAAGGCAATCGTTATTGAAGCAATGTTTTGGCTGATAGCGTTCAAACGAGGCTGTCTCTTCTGCCTTGAAGTCGTAGTCAATTAGGTTGTGTGTCGACTTCGTGGCTCAAACCACGCAACTTGAATAAAACCAAAGCATATTTTTACGAAAATGAAAAAATCTAGGCACTGGTGTTTTGCTTTTACAACGCTTAACATTAAAATTATAAACTAAAGCTACAAAAACAAAACATTGCACTAAACAAACCTGTTTACAAATTATCGTACTGCTTACTATAACAACAAACACCAGCATAAAAAATGGTCGACAAGTAAACAAAACTCCACAAGCAACACTAAATGTAAACAAAATACACAAACAACAATAATGAATTACGATGTCTATATTTATAGAGAATTAGAAAAGGAGAAGTCACGAACATTCGCCTTCAACAACATTCATCAGACTGCTTACCCTGCCATATACAAGGCAAAGCAAAGTAGGCGAGTGAGTTAGTGAAGTTCAGTCAGTATTGTGGGAAGATGCGTTGCGTTTGAAGAGAGTAATCGTGGTTTGAAACTCTCCGTTACAAAGATCTGTCGAATAATTGTATAGTAATTGTTATTGTTTATGCAAAGGGTATAAACAGAGGAATAAAAAGGAAAGCAATTGTTGTTGTTTACATCAAGTTGTGAACAGTGGCACACAGAACTGAAAGAAAGAATTTTTATTTAAAACTAAATATCGAATTAATTTTATTTTATTTGCAATCTACGAGCTCATATTTTAAAAGTTAAAAACGTAACAATATGAAATATGTGGAGTTGACTTTAAACTGTAGATGCCGCCATTCATGGATAAGTTAACAATGAAATTAAATCGAAATTAGGAAAAGTGCATCGAAGCAAAAGAAACATTTGTAACAAAATTTTATTGTGGCTCGTTTTAAAACCACCATCGTATCAATGGCAAGCATCATTATCATTATAAAAGCTGTTACATAACGAAGTTCTTTATCAAAAGCATAATAATCATAAAAATGGCCTGCATTTGAAAGATGTTAGGAAAACCAGAAAATGGAAGAAATGACAGAAAAGAAAGATAAACGGAAATATAAAAGGAAAAACAGTTTCTTTCTATCTCTTTGTGTATGTAGTTTTAGTTACACCTTCTTAAAGGCTTACGAAATGAACCAAAGGCATACAAAAAATACGAAAAAAAACACAAGAAACGTTTGTAGTGCCAAGAATTTCATTAGAGTATCAATGGCTGTTGTTTAATGCACAAGAAAAAATAAAAAATTGAAACCGAAATCAAACTTCAAATTATTTTCAGTTTTTCTCTTTTTCTTCCATTTCAGTTTGCAATTTTTCTTTTCACATTGCCTTACTTTGTTAAGCATATGTATGTGTGTGTATGTGTACGTGTTTGCATGAGTATTTGTATTTCCGCATCCGAGTGCATTTCCGCTATTGAACAACTCCAACTTTAAGTGTAACGTTTCCGTTTTCAATTCAACTTTCGTTGCTCTTTTGCGTTGTTGCACGAAAAAAAAGAAACAAAATCCACCTCCTTCGTGACCCTCTTTTTTTTGCCGCTAATTTTTGATGCTAAAAAATATTTGCAAAACATGTGCATGCATTTTTATTCGATGTTGTTGTTGTTGTTTTATTTTTCTATGTATTCGTATTCAAATACCAACCAGTACGCATTGCCATATTGCCCGTTAGTTTAACTGTCCCTCCTTTGCTTTTGATTCCAAGTTTTCTTTGGGTTTAAAGGTTTTCTGGTCTTTGTTTTTTAGTTTTGGTTTTTGTTTTCGATTTTATTTTTTTTCCTGTAATTTATTTAATTTCTGCTTTGTTAGTTGAACAATTCTAAGGTTTACAGTACACAACAATTAATAAAAAAAAGAACCAAAAAAAAAATAGCAGAAAAAGAAATTTGTACGTGTGCATAGCCATATCAACAGAATTCAAAAAAAAAAACATGGGTGACAACTGTGATACAAAAGGACTTTAATTACGTTTATTTATACAGAACTAAGGTATATAAGACTGGTCGTGATTTGACGACGTAAATTGAATGACATGAATGTAAACGTCATTCAAATATGGAAACTTATTGTGAACTTATAGTTTAAAGCTGACTGCGAACGATAGATTTTTGAGAAACTTTTCATTACAATTTTATTTTACTCTCAGCAGTTTTCTGCCAACGAAATATTTTAACGAAATATTTTTTTCAATTTCCGCTATCTTTGAGATGTCTGGGCTGGGTTTTGAACAACGCCCTCACATCTAATAAGTCAACACACTACCTGCCGGACTACAGGCATACCGATTTTGGAATTTAAGTGACTAGAGATGATGAGATGATCACGACCTAATGAATGGAATGACTGACAGCTCCCATCTTAATTGTTCCCCGGCACAAGACAAGTACGTTCTTCGATTTTACTTCCGTAGACTTGTAAAGAGTATCCTTCCGAACCACTGTCTCTGCTGTTTAGTTTTGTATACATTTGTTGTGCTTATAGGCAACATTCCTTGTGTCTAGTTTTAGATACAATTTTTGGATAGTTTTGTTTATTTCCCCACCCCCCTAACCGCACCTATCTCTTCCACTTTAATATCATGCATTTGGCTTAACATTTTGGAGGAAAGCTTCAATATGAATACCAGTGTATCTGCTGCTGTATAGAGTGTATGTGCTTTAAACTACAATTTTGTTAAGCTTTTTGGCTTCGTTTTCTAATTCTCGTTTTTAGTTTTGTTTTTTTTTTGTTGTTTTTAGTCCTTTTGCCAATTCTGCTACGGCTGGGTACATTTCAATGTTTTTGATATTGTTAACATACGCATACACTGGCATAAACACACACATATTCTCGTTCTCTTATGCTTAGACAAGCCTCCCATTTTGTTTTCTTCTCTCAAGGAGAACAAAAATAAAAAGTAAAGAAAGACAAACATTTTTAAAACGAGTATCATATGGATTGCAATAAAATTAAAGAAAAAAACGAACAAACGAAACGAACAAAAACAAAAAACAAGGGGGAATACAACAACAAACCAAAAAACAATGTTTTTTTTAGCAAATGTTAGTTGTATAAGACTGTTTTTGTTTGTGTGTGTGTGTAAGCAAGTGCTATTTAGTAGAATTGGCCATTTGTGCATTTGTTATGCCTCACTGCGTTTGCCTATTTGACATAACAACACACACACACACACATTCACACACATTCACTTAAGGTCGCTTACATTGAAATAAAACGAATAAAAATACGAATACGTTGCAAGCAAGCAGCCCCAAATATAATAATAAAGGAAGGAATCGTTCGTTGTATAACCTTTTATTCTCATTTTTATTCACTCCTCGGTGGCCATATCATTTCGTTAACATTTCTAGTCTCTTGTAACTTTGGCTACTGCTTTGGGGAATTTTATTATCAGTCGTTTGCTATTTTTTTTCACACAAAAATAAAAAAAAATTATTTTAACTCTTTACACATATTTTCTTTCCGTTTTCTATTTCTTTTTCTTCTTTTTTTGTTCTTTAAATTTGTTAAGAAAATGTGTGTTGCGTAGACGTTCTCATATGTACATATGTATTCTTTGTTGAGCTTGTGTTTCCTTGCACTCTTTGAACGGCTAATTTTCTTCGAAAGTTTATGGTAGAAAATGTCACAAGTGGCATGGATCAACATAAATATTTCTGATTATTGCAAAACGAAATGAAAAGAATTCAATTGAAACGATTAAGTAGCAGAGAACTTTCTCGCACAACAAAATCGATACTCTACTCTCTACATCCGCTCTGTGCTTTTTTACAGCGCAGAAGTTTGGATGCTATTAAGCATCGATGTAGCAGCCTTGAATCGTGGCCTTACGTCTAATAAGCCAACGCACTACCTACTAGACTACGACGACTACAATAAACTGTTTAATCCTTTTTCCATATTTATTGTGTTGTATTCAAAGACATCCTTCTTACAGTGAAACTGAAATAATTCCGCTAATCAGGAGTAGTAGCTTTGATACCAAAAGCTCACTTGAGCACGCATAGCGGTCCGTTGAGATGCCACAGGTAAATGCAGTGCCTGTACTGACCAAGCCGCTGTAGTCTAGTAGGTAGTGTGTTGGCTTATTAGACGTAAAGCCAGGGTTCGAGCCCCTGGCTAGACATCAAAACAAAGTACGAAGAGTATTTCTTCGGAGACTTTCTCTCAGCAGATTTCTGGCAAAAACTCTGAGTGTAAAACAAAATTGCCATGAAAAGTTTCTCAAAAATCTGTCGTTCGGAGTCGACTTTAAACTGTAGATCCCACCACTCATGTACAAAATTAACATACACAACATAAGTGGTGTGAGAAACTAGGTCCTAATACTGAATGAAGGGTTGTAATGACCAATTATGTATGTACTGACCAAGTTCCTCCAAACCAGGGAAGAAGAAGAAGTTGGTCAGTGCAAGGGCTGCATATTAATATGGAGAAAGGATTAAACAATTTATTTCAGGACTATCTAATACGATTTAACAAAAAAACATTATGCTGTAGCCATTAAAATGTTTGCTGGGTATTCAAAGCCTTCGACATGTATTTAAATTTTATTTTTTATCTTATGAGTGTGCGTATGTGTTGGTGTATGTACTTGTATGTACGTGTGTGAGTATAGTTTCTTTATATTTTTATTATTTGACTAACATTTCATTCTATTTGTTTAAAAATTTAAAACAAAAATGTTTTTTAAAGTTTTTAGTTATTTTTCCTTCTCTTTTTTTAGTTCTTTTTTCTAGTTTTGAGTTAAAATAGTAGCAGAAAATAGAAGCAGAAAATAGAAGCAGAACCAAAAAAGTCTGAAATTCAATTATCTGTTGTATATTTGATGAAGTTTATTTATTAAAAGAGAGAGAAAAAAATGTTTTTTTTTCTTTTTGTTGGCAAAGTTTTCTTTACTTGTGAAAATTTCTACTGATAAAAAGAAAAACTTAAAATTGAAAAAAAACAAAAATACAAAAAAAATTAGTGAATAAATCAAAACTATTGTCAATTAAATGCAAATGCATGGGGGTGCAATGAAATAGGACATGAAAAATTTAACAAAAATTCTTTCAAATAATGAAATTATTTTTATCGTAAACAAAAATCTATCATTCAAGACATACAATATAGTTACGTTTTTACCTTTTAAAAAACGTTTAAAATATAAGCTCGTAAATTGCAAATCAAATAAAAATAAATTCGCGTTCAGTTTTAATTAAACTTCTTTATTATTCGCCCTGTTCTGTGTGCCACTGTTCACAACTTGATGTAAACAACAACTCTGTGTATGCCCTTTGCCTAAACAATAACAATTACTACACAATTATTCGACAGATCTTTGCAACGGAAATTTTCAAACCACGATTACTCTCTTCAAACACACCGCGTCTTTACACAAGACTGACTGAACTTTTACTAACACACTCGCCTGCTTTGCCTTGCCTTTTATATGACAGGGTAAACAGTCTGATGAATGTTTTTGAAGGAAATCTCTTTAATTGTAAATATTGTTGTTTACCTTTATTATTGTAGTTTTGTTGGTATATTTTTGTTTACTTGTTTGCCATTTTTTTACGCTGGTGTTTGTTGTTGTATTTTTGTTTACTTGTTTACCATTTTTTATGCTGGTGTTTGTTGTTATATTAAGCATTGCGATACTTTGTAAACAGTTTTGTTCACTGCCTTGTTTTGTTTTAGCAGCTTTTGTTTATAGTTTTAATGTTAAGCGATGTAAAAGCAAAACACCAGTATCTTGATTTTTCATTTTAGTTACATCCTGGTAAATAAACAAGCCTACTTACAGGTTTCCATATTAAAAAGATCTTCCATGAATTTCATCACTGTTGTTCTGTTGTGTTTTGTGTAATTCGAGATATTGTACTGAAACTGACCATGAAAAGTAGACTCGTCTCAATCAGAAATCTAAGATCCTGTGTAAGTATAGGTCACTATAAGACTATTCCATTGTTAGAACCATATTGTTGCTCCGTTCAATTTGTATACTGGGGTTTGCTATCCTAATTTTTTACAAGCAGTAATAGCGGGCCAAGCAAATGTGCTTGATCAGTTCTTTTATTATGTTATGTATGCGTTGTGACATTGAAAGGAACTGACACTAGTCACTTTTTGCCAGGTCAGGTCCCCCCATCAAGCTCTCTGATCCCCAAGCGTAAGCTAGGCATTACACTGATAGATCACTAGTTCTCTTCCCGTAATGGGAACATCAATTGTCAAGTGAAACGTGCTTTAAAATAAAGCAATTGTAACCGCGAGTGTTTAAAAATTCTGCATTTTAAACTTTAATACGCAGTTACTGTTTTAAAGATTCTGCTAACAGTTCTACTCATCGAAAATATCTGCTTAGTATGCTTGCAAACAATTTTTTTTTTTTGTGAAAATTTCTTATAATTTCTAAAGAAAAATTTTGCAATAGAAATACGAAACCATGTGCTTGACTCTTCAAGTCTACAAAGCTGATTTTTATTTAATTTTGTTGTTTCATGATGCAAACTTTATTATATTCTGGAATAATCTTCTTAAACTATAAACATTCTTATCGAGAAAAACAAAGTCTGGGATTTTCCCCTACAATATGTTCGTTTCTCTTCCATACGAAATATTCTCTCTCATTTCATTATAATAGACAACACACACACACACACATACCGACACACAATGAATACTTGTGCATATTTGTACAGCTTCAACAGTTTGAAGTAAAAAAAAAACTAAAGAAGTTGATAAAGAGAGAGAGAGAGAGAGAGAGAGAATCGGCCTCAAACCATTCAAAATTGTTTGAAGTTCTTGTGTATGGCAGAAGGAACACATTATAATTGCATTGAAATCCTTAATGCAAACACAAATCAGGACTTGAGAGAAAATAAAGTGTGGCATTTTGTAGGTAGACAATGCAAGCCAATGCAATTGTTTGAAGGATACGCAAACAAAAACAAAAAAATAAAAGAAATTGCATCCGAACACAGTCACAGTTATGGTCTAAAGATTTGAGAAAAAAATGAGAAAAGAATAGAAATCCTTAAGAAATTATAGAAAAAATTTGTTATTTTAAATCAAATATTATATACAAAAACAACAACAACAACAACAACAAGTAAAACATGACAAGTTAAACGTTTCATACAAAGAAAAAAAAAACGAAAGACTTGCTGCAGTGACAGGACACAGGAAATGTCATCAAGAGATGTTAAAACAGATGTTTCAGTAGGCAATGAGTGTACCTTGCTAGCTCAGCATAAATCAAGTTATAGAACATGTACGTATAATTGAAACTATTCAAACTTCTCATACCACCCACGTTGTAAGTGTTAATGGCAGAACCTACAGTATTAAGTCGACTCCGGTTGAAAACTTTTTTTCTGAGAGACTTTTCATAGCAATTTGCCTCATAAAGCTCATCTGCAAAAAAGCAGATGCTCCAGCAGATCCAATGGAGCTTCTGTAAAAGTACCACAGATAAGCACTGGATCTCCCAATATGTCTATGAACCCTGAATGGTATAGTTGTTGAGTTTAGGCGGTATGGTAAACAAATTTTTAGGCTTGCAGTTTAAAAGAATTTCAGAGATTGAAATGCCATGCAATATACCGGGGACTCACATTAGAAATTTACCTACAGAATGCTGTAGGTAGTTAAAGTCAAACAGAACTGAAGACGCGGTGAACTACAGCTCAATGGCTAGAGATATCTCTGTCCTCCAGAAACCTCCTTTTGTCAAGTTTTAATCGTAGCTGAATGAGGACGTTCTCATGGTAACTGAAAATTTCTAAACCGGATAAGAAACCTCTAAAATAGCTGCGAATCTTAACTATTCTCTGCTTTTGAATGCAATGAAAATGACTGACTCTCTCTCGAGTCTGTAAAACGTGTTGAACAAGCTTCATATCTGTTCCAAAGTGCAATACAATGAAAGCTTTGATGATTAATGAACGAAATAGACATACTTTTGACAATTTAATACAGAAAAACAACTCCTCTGTGCTTCCACCTTTAGAGAGTTCATTTCTTTGGTTCTTTTGTATAGGTTTGTAGGCGGCGTAGGTGTCCTTTTGTAAACGTATTTGTATGTTTAAGTTTGTGTAAGTGTATGTCGTCATTATGTGCCATTGGAATTTTGTGTTAAGAACATGAAAGAAAGAAAGAAAAAAATTGTGAAAGAAAGAAAGACGAACGACGGTTTCTGTTTTCTTAAACGACACAAAACACAAGGCAACTGAATTACAAGAAACTTGAAAATTACAAAACGACCAGGAAGATGACATATATATACGTATGTACATACGCTGTATATACATACATATATGTACGAGTATGTGTGTATACAGTACATTGTAATGAGAAATAAAAGAGGAAAAAGACAAACAGCAACAACAAAAACAACTTTAAAAGACGTTTGTGAAATATAAAAACAACAGCAGCAATAGCAACAGCCAGGCATTATACAAACATTGTTCCGTTCCATCTTATGGCTACAACTACCGCTACAGCTACGGCTGAGGCTGCGGCTACGACACCGGCTCTAGCTTTTGGCATTTTTTTTTCATTATTATTCTTCAAACTATACATAAGTATTTTATAAAGAAGTGGGTAAATACACACAAAATAAACTTAAATGATTATACTATGGCGCTGTGAATGGCTTTATATGTACGTACTTATGGATGTAATGCACTGAAAGAAATTTGTGCAATTAAAAAAAGCTTCGATATATGGATTCCACACGGGTTAAGGCAAATTCGCACAGGCACTTAATGTTCCATTTGGGAATTTTTATTTAATAGTAAAAAGTTCACTCGATTTCTGAAGTAGATTTGTCACTTCAACAATTTCAACAATACCGAGACGATCTTATCGTCCTGGGCACTGCAGGGGTCGGCCTTTTCATTGATTTAGTAAGTAAAGCATATCAGCGATTACATACATACATAATTGGTCATTACAACCCTTCAGTCAGGATTACCGACCTAGCTTCTCACACCACTCATGTTGTGTGTGTTAAAAACGACCGATTTTTGAGAAACTTTTCACGCCAATTTTATTTACACTCAGAGTTTTCGCCAGAAATCAGCTGAGAAGAAGTCGTCGAAGAAATATTTTTTCAAATTTCGTTTTTATGTGTGGCCTGGGGTTTGAACCGTAGCTTTACGTCTAATAAGCCAACACTCTGCCTACTAGACTACGGCAACTTCGATTGCTAATATTTAATAACAAAACATTTCGCATTTAACGAACAATGAGCCTAGCTTACTTGAGTCCAATAAGGTCCAGTTGTAACACAGGTTTAGCTATTCCGCCTCATATATATGACTTCTATTCAAATTTCAGAGGCTCGAAACATTGTGTTAATAAATTCTGGCAGATCAAGAATTTTTCTTCTTAGTTTGCACTCAATGATAGCAAAGATGTTCTGTTGTTTTCTCTTATTCCTCATCCTTATAGCTTCAACAGAAGTTGTTGTTATGTATGCCCACTCTTAGGCGTATGAATCCAAAGGCCAGTGGCCGGTTTTAAATGCTATAAAACTCCTCAGATGAAATCTGTTCTAGTTTAACACAAAATTTTATTCAGCTTAGGTTCACAACGAACCAGATCAGTTTAGTGTCCCTGCAACTGGGTTCAATATGTCATCTTTCTTTTACAATTAAATTACAATTTAGTGTGAAAGAGCGTTTATATGATCCTCTGCAGAGGAATGCTAAACTCATGTTAAGTTGTATGAGTTCATTGTATTTTCAATCGGATTTCAGGAACGTATACAAGGAAGAGGAGAAAAAGGCAGAGGCAGATTCAATTCAATTCAAAGTAAAAGTTTTTTTAAGTTTCTTAACTCCTTTATTACCGCGATATTTTTCTCTCAATGTATGGATTTGCCACTGATATTTACGTAGAACTGCTGGGTATGGATAGACACGCTTTTTCAAAATGCTTTGTATTCTAAAATTCAATTTTCTTTCTTGAATGATGTAAGCCATGTTTACTCTCTATTTATAATACAAGAGTACACATTCACACACCTATTCACACATACCCAGGCATATACATACACTGACACTCATTCTCTTTCTCACACACACTCTCTTAAAGAAGAATGGGGAAAAAAGAAGTGATTTTATATTATTCTTCAACTAAAGTCAACTAAAGCATATGTTTAACTTGATTATATTTACGTACATGTACACGTACACATACCATCACACATATGTATGTACATACCTCGATTGGTTGTTGCATATTTGTACGTGTGTATGTGTGTGTGTTGGTCTGTGAGTATTTTCCGTTTGTTTGTTTTTTTTTTGTTTTGTTTTTGAATTCCAGAGAGTATGAGAATGAGAGTGTATGTATATGAGAATACAATATAACATCGTGTGCGTGTCTAAGCAGATGTCTGCTTAGATTGGAAGGGAACACTGCTCGTGTTTGTTAGTCTCAAAGGAATCTTTTCATTGTATGTACGTGGCTGTGTATGTATTGGTTTTTATGTCTCGCAAACAAAATCTAGCTTTTGGGCTTGAAATGTACAATATTTTTAACTCTTTTGCGAAATCAATTTCGCAAAAAAACAAACTCTTTCACTACTAATGCCCCGAACATCAAATACACATGCAGGAGGAGCAGGTAAAGTGGTAACTTGAAAACGTATACACACCTACATACATACCTACAAGTAGATAAATTATAAATCACATTAACAGGGCGTTAGTTGTGTCAAACGGGTAGTGGGGGCCTTTATTAATTTCAAAGAAATTTTTCACAGAAAATTCATCTTTTTTGTAATGAAAAATTTCCTTTTATTATGGCATTTTCTTTTCATAAATGCATGTCCACTTCATGAAACTAAACAGTTTCATTATTTAACCGAAACAAACACTCAAATTACAAACACAAATACAATCATAGGGAATACCTACCAAGTATTTGTAAAATTAAATTAAAAGTCTGTCATATACGGCTACATATATACGGCTCGACATTACAAACTGCAGACAAACGAATTTCTTTTTTACAATATTTTACTCTTCACACACACACACGCACACAAAGTAAATAAATATTTATGTAGACGTATTAGTGTTTACTTGCAGTATATGTATGTATTTAAGTCTATTATTATCAAATGCATCACATGTTTAACAAACGTTGGCTTTAGTCGTTGATCTAATACTGTGTAAGGGGCATTCTATATTGAAACGAAGAAAAGCATCGGCTTATTGAAATGATAAAATCGTATTGGGCCAAAGGGGATACCGGTGTAAACATAAAAATCCATTCTGTGGTATGTGTGCCAATGCGAGTTTCCCTCTATGTAAAGATAGTTGCAGAAAGTGGAAACGCTGAGTTACGTCGACTATAATAGTCAAGAGGCAGAAAGATCACTTGCTTCTAATCATATGGATTCGAAATTCATATACGAATCTGAGATCAGCAATGAGTATTTAAAAAAGATGAGTAGAATCGAATCACACTCATAATTTCTGATACTTATACGCATTCATACCTATGTTAATATCAAGGAAGCTCTACTCATATTCAAAGTTTGAATTACTCATCATATTTATATGATCAACAACATGTATGATGTTGTTGATTTCGACACGAATCACAAAATAAGTATGATTCGTGTACGAACACTAAAATACTTACTAAAAGGTTGTGTATTTGCTCCGCTTGCTGTTCCGTCTTTTTTGCTGATGTGTCTGTTTTCTTTTGTTGTAAATGCCTAACACTAACCAAGACTGTAACTTTTGATGAATGATTCGAGTCACTCGAATGATCCTAAAGTTATGAATCTAAATAAGTAGGCTTATGAATCAAACATATTTCGAATGGTATAAGTTCGATGTTAATGTTGTACGCATACTCATTGCAACCTGTACTTATATATCGACGTTGTAGTGAGTATGAATGAATCAGAGTACATAGTTAAATTTGCAATATTGTTGACTCACTTATATTCAAAATTTCATGAGTGCTTATGAGTAGCGAAAAAACGATTCATTGCTGATCTCTGATACGAATACTATACCAAGATTGACACATTGGAAATCGATACATGAGATTGTCCTTGAATTCATCTGAATTTCTTTATTCATTCAGACTTCTCAAGTGGTTCCAAACGTTTGATTAGCCAATGTTCGACTCACTTACATATATCCACTGTTTTAAGGGTAAGCATGGTGTCATATTTACAGATTTTAAATTTCTCTAAATTAACTCATAAACTATTAGAGCCACAAACATAATTTGCGTCTACTTTTCTATCGACAAAAAATCTTTAGCCAATCAGCGTTTCCTGATGTTCATTTTTAACAAGCATTTGAACAATACTGAGTTCAGAAATCAAAAAATGCCTCATATACATACGTATGTATGTCACTCATGTAGGCTTTTATACTAAAAATATGCGTTTTAAACTCTCTTTAAATTATTTTTATTTCAAAGTGTGTGTGTATACCTATGTATGTTTGATTATGTACTTGTGTGTATGTTTTCTGCTTGTGATAATAAGTCAACTGCTTTTTGTTTTGTTAAGCCTTCTTTCAATCTTGCTTTAACTCTCACATACCCGCCCTTAGCATCATTCTTCGCACATGTTGTGAGATGGTGTGTGTTGGTGTGTGCAATATAAATGATGAAATTTATCAAGATTTTATCATCAAAATCACACAGTAAATGTTTACCTAACGTGTAACCATAAGTATTCGAAAAAAAAAAGAAAACGAGGAGGCACAGTTGCACCCACATTACAATGTATTTCACATTTTCAAAGAGATTTGAAAAACGAGGCCTAAAAGGATTGTGCCAACAACGATGACTTTAATGTTGAAATCGCAAATAAAATGGAAATTTTTAAATGATTTTGAAATGAAATAAATTTAAATACGTCCGTATTAGATTACAGTGGAGTGGATTAATTCATAGAATTTTTTATTTTTAAATTTCCTTGAAGGCAGTTAATTTCGTTGAAAAAAATTAAGAAAATGAAGAAGAAGAAGAAGAAGAACGTTTTTAACAATAATTTGTTAAGTAAAATACGGGTTTATTCAGTACGATAGTGGAAGGTTTTTTTTAGGAGTTTATAATTGCATTTGTATGCTGCACTTTGCATTTTAATATTAAATTCTTATCTATAATTTATAACATGTTCATTCGTGATAATGTAACGAGGGTTGTATCACAAAGTCTGGATAATACTATACCATCAAACAATTTTGTCATTTACAGGGCACCATTACTAAGTAACCCAACTTATATCAAAAGTTAAAGTCCCTACGATTCACTGAAATATGACTCACTGCACCACTTCTATAACGTTTTTGTGCTGTGGATGTGACGATGTTCAGAAACAGCCACGAAATATTCTGTATATACGTAGAAAAAGTATTCAAAGTATGGTTGTCAGGGTCATTACGGGGCATTGGATTATGGGTACGCATGCAAGGCGAATGCACTCGTGGTTAAATCAGTGTTTCAGGCCACCACTCCAAGCTCTTAGTTTAGTCCTGTGCTTTCAACAAATTGATTGCATGAATGAGGCAAACAATAGCCAGCAACTAGCTCGCAACCATAGAAGAGAAACTGTGTTCAAAGCATTGATCGGAGATTTTAAAGTGATTACCACTTTTTACTGCCTGTAACTAAAAGTTTTATTTTGTTAACAACCCTCGTATCTTTAACAAGAAAAAAACTAGTAAAACAAAATGGAAACACACAGATCCTTACTCTTAATGCCCATTTTAAGCGTTTTTATTTACAATTACGATTTTGAAAAAAAATAAATAAAATGAAGAGAAATTACAGACAAACAGACAAAGTACTGGAAAAGAAATGCATCTCGTCGCTGTGAGCATAAAATATACAGTCAGTGACTTAAAAGACTTACACACTCACTCACTCACTCATTCACTCACTCACTCACTCACATGCTGAATGAATGAATGAATGAATGTGGATGAATAAATAAATAAAGAATGAAAATAAACGAATGACTGAAAGAATAAATAAATAAATAAACAGGTAAACATCTTGATAAAAGTGCAACTTTAATGTGCAAATGGAACAACAACAGCAACAACAACAACAAGGAGAGAAAGAGAGAGTAAATACAGAAATAGCTGCATCCATGGCAGAAGAAGAAATAAAATTTAAATTTTATACACAAATGTACTCTCTCTCTAGTGTGTATTGCTGCTATTATAGGTTAAGCAACCTTGACTTTAAATATGGAGTACAGAGCAGATATTCTCGTAAAGCATACGCAAGATGCAGTAATTCAGGTAATTTTTGGTTGATAAATGCATTCAAGGCAACTTCGTTGATATTGATACAATATAATGGCAATTTACTCTGTACTAAATATCCTGGTCACTGATTTAACAACCACTTGCAGACCATTATTATTCGATCTGTCTTTTGTCTTTCTTTCTGCTATGGACACACCATTAGATCTAAAGTCCGTCAGACTAAATTTGTCTACTAGGCTTTCCTTAATGTTCCCTACATATACGATTTGCCGAAAGTTTCATACCCTTGGAGATATGGGCTCTCATATAGTAGCCCTTTATAACTACATCAATAGGTCTACTCACTGCTGATAAATTCTTATTCAAAATTTCCATTTCCTAGTTGGCGTTAGTTACGCCAACAATCAATTGCATTTGTACACAAGTTCACAACGTTAAATCAATCAAACCGAATATGTGAGTAAAGGACAAGACATAGAAAACAGTTGCAAACCTTATTTTCCTTCCCCGCTGGCCTATGAAAAGATCATAAAATTTTGAAGACAATTTCCAACTCTCAAGCAAAGTTGCATCAAGTTATTGCCCCAAAAATCTATTTTTATTTCATTCTTCCATTTGTTTTCCCCCGCCTTTGTCGTATTCTTCTTGAATTATAAATTCAATTCATAGTTGCTTGTAACCTTGAAGCATTGAGATTAACCTCGTTTCCTTTTTTATTTTATCTCCTAATAATGGTAAAAACTTTCATAGGAAATTATTATTTTAAATAAGCATTTTAGGATTCTTTTAACAGCACCTGTGTCCTGCTAAATATAGCTGCTGTTGCTGTTGTTGCTACTGCTTGTTGCAGTACAAATATTTAAAGTGATACAATTTGCAGAGTTTTTTTTCTTCTTATTTTTCATATAAAAATTGCATACAAAACATGACTTTCTAATGCCTTTTACACACACAATTTGACCTTAAAGTTTCTCTATTCGCCTCTCACAACTTCAACATTTTGATGAACAAATATCTTTGCACACATACACACACACACTCACATATCCCTGTTTTTCTTTTCTGCTTTTACTCTTACCTCATGTGTGCATGTATACAACAATGTTGCCACAACTTTGGGTTGTGAAAAGTTTTCATTTCCCCCAACAACTACATACTTACACACACACATGGCTTTGGCAATGAGTTGAGAAAATTTAAACGCATTTGTAGCGTAAAAATATGCAACGATTCGGTTCAGAAATGTGTGCACATTTTTGGTGAACTTTGAAACTGTTCAAGTGACTAATATTTAAGATATACTCTCTCACTCACTCACACACTCATACATACACTCTTACACTTTTACTCATTCATTTGCTATGTATTATAAAAGTATTTCGCTTTCTCTCTCTTTTTTTCGTTTTTCTTCTCCACATTGCCACATATTAAGTACGAGTGTTGTGGCCCAGTGCGTGTGTATGTGTGAGTGTAAATGCGAGTGTGTGTTAATTAAAGTTGAGAGCGTAATATTTAAGTGCATATTTTAAGGGGAACTGGAAAACATGTTAATTTAGTGCGATTAAGGAAATTTATGGTTAGAAAAAAAGAAACAACAACAACAACTTCAGTATAAAAACATACTCAGCTTATGTTTAATAAAATGGAATTAAGCGTCACCTAAATGTAAGAAAAATAGGAGTTTTAAGGGACTTTGTAGCATTTTTTTTTCATTAATCCACAGTAAACCTTAACCAAACACGATATTCTTTGTTACGCTATTGGACTAAAATTTGAAATAAAATTCGAAATTATACGATATTTAAATTAGATTGATATAATAAATTAGAGCTAACTTTGCTACCACCACACCTGTATTTGTTACGATAGCATTACTACGGCCGTTGTAGATAGAATAGCATAAGATTGGTTCAGAAAAAAATCAGGCCTACTATGGATTACCTTTCTGTTAGATATTCTATCTTCTTTTTATTTTATATATTTTACCCCTAAACTGCTGATCATATTTATTCTTCGCAAATTGCTTGGAGCCCGGAGATTAGCACGAAATCAAGTACCATACGTGTGATCTATCGACCATGGAATTAAGGAACCAAAGGAACTTGGTGTCGAAACTAGCATATTAAATTTTACGTACTACATGTCCGTCAATTAGAGCATATCCGTTCGTGCTATATTCGATATTGAATAGTACAATGCATTACAAAAAAGAATTCGCTGTTTAGTAGTACTAAGCATATGTGGAACTCTCTTCCTTGTCTTTTATAAAATAAACAGATACCAGTTTATCCATATTGGATTCAAGACTACTATCAATGCAAACAGTTCTCTCTTTACCTTCCATAGCCTATTTTAACAGTTCCAAGGCATGGAAAGAGCATCCTTATACGCATAGTATAGCTGCTCTGGTACTCTAGAGGGTAGTGGGATAGTCTGACGTTAAGATTACTACCCAGTGGGTTAGATACCCACAAGACACCTCCTGGTTTATTATACTATAACGAGCGAGAGGTTTTACACAATTTGTAATTGTATTATAGTCGCTGTACTCTGGTAGGTAGCACAGGTAAAAACGTAAACAGGTATGGAAAGGATTTCTTTTCATAAGTAATCCATTAATACCATCACTGGATATAGAAAAAATTACTTTTTAAAATTTGTTCATTTTTCGATAGGAGGCCTATAAATATTTGGTTCAATAGGCTTCAGGAACTTGCTTTAAATGTCATTTAACGAACCATTATCACTATATCATCTGTAGTATGTCGTAGTTTTATACTTACTTACTTACTTAATTGGCCATTAACAACCTGATTAGCGTATTTCGGCCTGCCTTAACAAATCTTGCGCCCCTACGCCAGTTGGTCACATCAATCGATGACAGAGCTTCCCCGATTTGATCCTTTCAACGCAAACAAGGTCGTCCTCATCGCCGACTTCCGCAAATCCCTGAATCAAATACCCGTCCCGCCAGAGCATCCTCCTCCATTCGAACAACATGGCCAAGTCCGCGCAGATGCTGGATGTTAATACGCTGCACAACGTCTATGTCGTTAAGAAGCTCCTAGAGCTCATACTGTTGTATCGAATGCGGAAATCATCGCTTACTCACACTGGACCGAAGATCTTACGTAGTATTTTTCGCTCGAATACTCTCAAGACTGCTGAATCAGTGCTTAATAGACTCCAGCGGAGCCAAGATAAATAAATTCCTTGACTATATCGAAAGTATAGTTATCGCCCGTAATCTGAGAATCAATACGCCTCATTTACTGTCAAACCCATCTTAGTAGACTCCCGTAGCTTTAGTACTAACATAGTTTTATATCTCTTTGTGATTTTTTAAGTTGAAATTACAGCATTACAGGCATTTAATAATCTGATAACATTACGTTTAAGTTATCAGACAACATATCTCTACTGAGTATTGAATTCCCCTCACAAAGTTACAATAAATCTTAAACTTTTTGGGCAACAACATGTGAAAATATTTTAAAAACAAAAACGATTTTTTCATATTCATAAAGTTTTGTTCCATTTTGTTGCGAAACTTTTTCTTTTTTTTCGGTTTTTACAATTTTCAAAAACACATTAAATTCAACACAGATTCCCATATTTTCTGCTCAATGGCTTTCGATTTCATTCTCTTTACACTTACAATGCTGAAATGGGGGGGGGGGAGTAAAAACAAATAAAGACAACAAACAATTTAAACAAAATAAAAAATAAATTATTTTTCAAACCCTTGAAAAAGAATAAAAAAAAACCAAAAAAAAAAAAACGAAAGAAAACCCCTCGAAACAGTAACAAGGAAAATAAACAGACAATCAAATAAAATTGAATTGAAAATTGAAAGAAAAGAAATGAAAATGAAATAAAAATTTATTACACGATGAACACAATAACAACAACAACAACACCAATACGAACACCATCAAATCGTGGAGACATGAATAAGTATAAGCAGAGCGTTTTGCCTCTCTCTCTCACTCTTTGACAAACACTTGCACGCGTTACAGTTGTTTAACAGGGACCCGCATCATCATGGCTGTTACGCAGTCATTTTTTTATTTGAAATTATTTTACAATTGTGTGTGTGCGTGTGTATGTGAGCACGACGAATATGAGAGAATGTTTAACGAAAACTATTTGAGATTTTCGTTTCAAATTCGTTACACACACGTAACGTAATAACAACAAGAACAATTCACATGTAATTGCTTATGAGTGGCAAATGACGTGTCACCCAAATAAACGCAAATTTTTATGGGAAATAAAAAAAGGCTTTAAAAGTTGTAACTTTAAAGTCCATTTTTTTAGTTTCATTTTGTGTTTTTTTTTTGCTTTGCCTTGCCAGACTGATTTCCTGTTTCTGATTTTCAAATTTGCTGACTCTTTGAGTCTCCATGTTAATTAAGACATCGTTTCATGGTTTTAAAAAAGGAAACAAATTTTTCGAAAAGTGTTAAAAGAAGGACAAAAAAAAAGAAATTGCGTAGAAACTAAAAGGAAAACCTCCTCTCAAAAAAGTTTGTTTCAAAGCCTGTTAAAGCAAGAAAATAAAAATAAACATACAGAAGAAGGCAAAAGTAATGTAGTGAACATGATGCGAAAATAGTGGAATTTTTTTCTCTTGTTAACAGAAGTTTATTTTCATTTTCAACTGCTTTTTAAGCAGCTTCTGAACAACTTAACATTTTGGCCTTTTGCGTTGTTAATGACATTACACCTCTCCATAGGTAGCATAAGCATATGACCTCTTAAGTGCCGTTTGTAACGTGTATATGGCTTAAGCTAGAATTTGCCAAACGTCCGCTGTATGTACGTTAGATTTTAGAATATGATAAGCAGTGAGAACGATAATCGATCTGTAATGTAAGTTCGGTAAGCAATTACATTGCTTTTCGTATGCTAAAAAGTGAACGTATATTCCGTAAACCTTTGGCTCGTACTAACTTTAAGTAGATTTAAAAAATATCGGCCATAAAGTAACCTCCAAGGCAAGCATTCTATTGACTGTTAAAAATGTACCTGAAATAGATCGTTAGCAGTAGAACACGTAAGCTAATTACTATCCTGGCCATAAGGGTGGTATATAATGCAGTAAACCGCCAGAAAACTTATCCATTAAACCAGACCTACTACTTTTGAAATCAAAATTCGGTGTCTCCAATTCGTTGTTTCTCGCCTTTGTGATAATATTTTTCTTTTTTCTTTTCTTCTTAGTTTTTCGTAAAATTTAACACAGGCCATCATGACACAACGTTGCATATAATTTTGTTATATTTGCTGGGTAATTAGACACAACAAGGAAATGTTGCTGTGTTTTCATATTTTTTATTTTTTTTTTTTTTTTGTTTTCAAAATATTTCCTGTTTTTTCTTACACTACACTTCAGCATACTAAAACAAAACAAAACGAAATAAAAAAGAAAATATCATCCAAGAAAAAACTGACCAATGCAAAAGCGAAGCGAAAAAGGCAAAACTGTCCGGCAAAGTTAAGAAAAACTAATTTAATTAGATTGTGAGCGACGGTTGAGAGCCCTGAGTTATTGACCATAAAATAAGTTTTTTAAAATTAATGAAGACGTTGCTAATTTTAAAAACAAAAGCAAAAAAAACGCACAAATTTCGTTAAAGCATGTATTTAAATCCGTACATAAAAATTTACTGCAAGAGCTTAAGCATTAAATAGGCCCTCAATTAAAACAATTGCCATCATGAGTAAATTAATGTGTTTTTTCTTTTTCTTTTTCGGTTTAGAAATTTAATAAAAATGAATTTTTCAATTTCCTTTCTATGGATTGCAATCAAATTAAATGCCATTTAAACTAAATTGCTGATTATTTCTCTAATTTTTTGTTGTTGTTGTTCTTTTAATGCCCCGTATGCCTCAATACAAATGTATCACGGCTGATAGCCATGCAATAATTTCTGTTTAATTTTTATATGAGGCTGGTCACGATTTTTCTAAATTTTCAACATTATTAGGCTTAATAATGTTCATAATAAAATTATGTGTGCGTGTGTGTATGTGTATGAGACTTTCAAAAATTTTCCCAATTGCCAGACACATCACCAACAGCATCATCAGTTAGAAAATCTACTTGCAACGAATGAAAATTTACTGCCATTATGGCAGCAGCATATAGACAGTTGGGCTAAACGTTTAACAACAACAATAATGTTGAAAACGTCCAGGATATGGCAGAAGAAACCATTTAAAGTTTTCGTACCTTTCAAACTTTTTTCTGTTTGTTTTGTTTTTAAACGTTCTTGTAACGTATTCGTTGGTTTTCTTCATTTTTTGTGATAAAAGTGACAATCTGCAGTTTATAGCATGTTTAATGTTAGACAGGTCTTTACCTCTCTCTCTCTCCCTTTCTCTCTCTCTCTCTCTCTCTCTCTCTCTCTCTCTTACTCTCTCTCCCTGTCTCTCTCTATATCTCTCTTTAACCGGCCTTGTTCAGCACTTATAAACCGAGGCGGGAGCTGTGCATTTGCTGCTGTGTGTTATAGCATCAGCAACATTAGCAGTTGTGCTTCATTTGCCACATGACATGTTGCAGTTTTTCATCATTTAACTGAACACGTTTAGCCACGTTTATTATGTTCAACGTTCAAACGCTCAATAAAATGTTGAAATACGACAACTGCTTTCAAAAAACAAAAACGGAAAATCGTGGAAGCACAGCCGTAGACGAATTTCGAATGCGTTAAATGCTGCACAAAGAACTGAAA
This sequence comes from Sarcophaga subvicina, assembly GCA_936449025.2. Taxonomy (NCBI): domain Eukaryota; kingdom Metazoa; phylum Arthropoda; class Insecta; order Diptera; family Sarcophagidae; genus Sarcophaga; species Sarcophaga subvicina. Next base: position 3,023,687 of record OW388084.2, read on the forward strand.
GTGTAAATACAAGATTACTAAAATACTGATTGGGCTTTATCAATGGGGTTTCGGGCCTAATAAGCTTACCATGGTCTAGACATTCACAAACAGGAAACAAGAGAAAACAAATGGAGTGTTAAGATCCGCCATTCAAGGCTAAAGTAAACCTAAACACCTTACGTGGTGTGAGAAGCTAGGCTGTAATCCTGACTGAAGAGTTATAATGATCAATTAAGTTAAGTATGTAATGAGAACGATCTCAGACAGGTCACTTATACACAATTTTTCTTGTAGAGTAGAGAACTAAGGCCCTTAACTTGTGGCAAAGAAAGCTATCCCCTAAGAAAGTCTTCTACGTCCTTTTATTCTTGTGTTCAATTCTGTTTAACTCACTACATTGCACCAACGACTGTCTTGAATCGAAAATACCCGCCATTATTTAACTTTTGTTAACGAAAACTATCAGGCCTGTAACTGCTCGTTTACTAACACATTGACATATGGCACCAAATGTTCTGTGTGTGTGTGTGTGAGGATGTGTAAAACGATTTGGAAAAAAAATCTGGGCACGTAAATTCTTGAATGGTTTTAGTAGCGGCGAACCGTATAAAGTAAAAGACCATTATAACTCTGTGAGTGTATGTGTGTGTGTGTGTCAACATTTTAGCAATACACACATACACTAACAAATACACTCTAGTATACATGTATGTGCACGTAAATATGGTTATTTATATACGTAAGTAGTCACATAAAAATATTTTTCTTTTCACATTTAAGCTGAACTATAGAAGTGTACTTACATACATACATACATACATCTATACTACACGATGCATTTAAGCCTTCTTCATATGTAAGCATATTTTAATTCGTTCGTTTGGAATTTTTATCTGTAAGACACGTATCTGTATCTGAATTCAAGTTTAAAATGAAATCCATGAGCCACTTCCAAGCCAACAACAACGCCGTGCTATGAAATCAGTTTTATTTTCATTTCATCTGGTCCGGCAAGTATTTGTGTGGCCAACATTTAAGATGTGTTCTGATGATGACCTTTGGCAATGCGGCATTTATAGTTTTTTTCTCTCGGTTTTCCTAGCTTTTTTTTCTGTTTTCTCCGTTTTATTTTTATTTTTATTTATTAAATGATAAGAAAGGCCAAGTGAAACTGTTTTAATTTAAACATTTTTTTTAACAATTTTATAAAAAAAAATACAAATAAAAGCTTATGGTAAATGAAATGCATTTAAATGAATTGAAATTAAGAATAGTTTAACCAAATTACTGTTACAGTATGATGGTGAACATAGCTCGTATAAGTTAATATAATGTTTGGCCATCCGTAGTTACTTTCCTGGACTTTTCTGAACGATTTATATTTTCTGTGGACATACTTTACTTTAAAAGCTTTTACAGATGGCCTCATTTGTCTTGTTTCTTGTTTTTCTGATCATTACTTATAGCGTTTCAGCTTTGTCTTCTAGTCTTTTTCTCTTTTGAACAGAAGACTGTCTTTACAGGACAGGTTAAATGCAAATGACCGGTCGGATTAAAAGGGTGAATTTAAATAATCTTCAGAACAATTTTTATAAGGGTAGTCGGTACCGAAAAACCAAATTGATGTTGGCTTGTGCAACCCTAATTATTCTTAAGTGTCTCCTAAAAGGAGCCGGAAAATTCTTCACAACAGGAAATGCTTCATCATGAGAACGAGGGAATGGAACAATTTAATGGCTTACTTACTTAGATGATCATTATAACCATCTAGCTTCTCTCACCACCCATGTTATGTGTGATATTCTTTATCCATCGTTGACAGGACCTACAGTTTAAAATGCACTCCGAAAGACAGATTTTTAAGAAACTGGAACGAAACAAATTATATAAAAATCTATTTCTTTGGCGACTTCCTTTAGCAGTCTTCTATTAAAAACCCTAAGAGATAAATAAAAATTCCATGAAAAGTTTCTCAAAATACTCAGTTGTTCAGAGACGACTTTAAGCTGTATTTTTCGCTACTGATTGATAAAGAATTAACATGAGAGTGTAATGTTATATTCACTTCTCCAATTGAACTCAGCGGTTTTCTTACTCTGATAGGTATTCCTTAAGAAAATCAATTGTATCTTTCCAAATAAAAAACTGTTGTGAAACTACATGACGTATGATGAATATTTCACATAGGAAATCTAATAAAAAAATAATCATACGCCCCGATGGGTGTAAACGCTTCCGCACTGCTTGTACACTAAGCGCTGAAGGAATTTAAAATCAGTCGAATTAATTCGCATCAAATCATAATCATAAGCCTTCGTTGTTCTAGTCCATATTCTTCTCAATCTACTTCCTTTATTTTTAAATTTAAATTAAAAGTCTAGCATAACCCGTGCATTATCCATATGCGGTCAATCTATTTCATGTTTCTGCCTTATGCACCTGCTCAATATTCTTTCTCAGATGTCCTTGAGTTGCAAGTAATTTAAAAAGTTATTAAAGTTTTGCGACTCGTTCATTAGCATTAGACCAGTTAGACTCGTACACAAACAATAAAAAAAGACGAAGAAACGATGAAACAGAATGATAAAGAAAGAGAAAACAATATTGAATGCTATTGAAATTCCAAACAAGTTCACAACAGTGGCACATGCACGATTGCATAATTCACACATTTAGATGAGAATATAAAAGAAGAAAGAAGAAGAAGAAAAAAAATTAAAGGAAAACAGTTGGAATAGACCATTTAGACCGCAACCAACAACATTAACAACGATGAGAACAAACATTCGCAGTGAGACTTAAGGCTAAAATACATACGCAAGTATAGACTCGCATACACAATATACAGCGTAAGGGAGGCAAAACAACAGGGCTTGAAACTATTTACACAGACAGCGATGATGAAACAATACATATACGAACACACACAACAACAGGAAATATATGAGCGTTTGCATGTATTGCTTTAAAAGGTGTGTTGATTATGTATACGTATGTATTTGTTTTCTACACTAGACTACAAATTCAATTAATTGAAAATTCTTTTAAAGTATTGAATAGGTCTGCAAAAGCGAATTCAATAAATGGATTAAGTTGACACTGACGACATACTCCTTAATTTAAATTGAATTTTCCTTTACTTAAGTAAACTTTTAGCAGGCCCAGGCAGCTGCTTCGTCCAGCAGTTTGGCATGTTCAACTTGAGCTGCCTGTTGTTCAAAAAAAACTTCAATTGACAGCAAATTTAAGCTGGCTTAGGTATTGTACTTACGACTCTGACATGATCGTCCCCACGGAACTCTTGGATGTATACACCGATGGCTCTAAACTCTATAGCGGGGTTGGCAGGGAAGTCTACTCTGGGAAATTGGACCTGAACATTTCCCTCCGACTGTAGCGTGTTTCAGGCGGAAATAATGGCCATCTACCGGGCTGTTAAATGGGTCCTCGTCAACGGTGTTCCTTTCATCCGCATCTCGATCTTCTCTGATAGTCAGGCTGCCATTAGATCTCTGTCGAACGTTGCTAATAACTCCAGGATCTTCAGGAAATGTCGCCGCTGTCTTGACCTTCTTTCTGGGCGCTTCAGTGTCACGCTAATCTGGGTCCCCGGGCACAACTATGTGTGGGTTTTGTGGGTACCTATCCATGTGGACCTAATCCCACGATGCTCTTCGCACAGGGTGAAAAATAATGTGTCTACCAAAGCCCCCACCTCACTCCACCATCCCAATGGCCTCACCTTTGCCGGGCAGGGACAAGTCCCTGGGGCTCCCGGCACTCGTGGTACCAGATTAAGACCTCTGGTCAGGCTTCGCAGTCAAGTAAGACCAGACAGCTGCCAGTTGCACCCTAACCAGTTCCTGACTGGTAGCAGCACCCTTAGTCGCGTTGTACGACAAGTATGGTGATCACTGTGGACCCCGCTACCCCCCGGGAGGTCCCTGGGCACAGCGCTGGTGTACTACTTCCAGAAACGTCTTCAATCGACTTAGGGATGCCACTTACCTAGGCCAAGTTGCCCATCGCGCTGAAATTCTTCCAATATGCCAACCTATTTTGGATCAATGAGGAGTCCCTTTCCACCGCTAGGCTCACTTAACCCACTTTAGATAGAAGACGCACCAACCAGTTACTTGGACTTGTTCGTAACGTCATCTCGATGACAGTTGCCATGCTTACAAATCATTGTGTTATGCGAAGACAAGCGGAAAAAATGCAGCTCCCATCTAACGACTTCTGCCGTGGGTGCAGATCCGCTGAGGAAGAGGAGACTGTTATCCACTTTATTTGTCAATGCCCATCTTTTGCGATGTGCAGATATAGGTTATTTGGTTCTCCGATCCTTGTCCACTTGATGGAGCTATCATCCATTGATGTCAAGGATATAGCGTCGATAATTAAACTTTCGGACTGGTTTTCCAGGGTGGGATAGTCGTGCCTTAAATGTGCAGCTGTTGCGCTGACGAACTTCTTCTTCCCTGGTTTAGAGGAGCTTGTTCAGTAGAGAGACTGCGTTCACCTGTGGCATCACAACGGGCCGCTATGCGTGCTCATGGGAGCTCTTGGTATCAAAGCTACCACTCCAACCTACCTACAGTGAGCGCCATAAGTGAGTCAACACCCACTATAATTTTAAATTTTCTATTATGTTCTTAACTATAAAAAAGTTCCTTTATCATGAGTTGTTGTTTTTGTTTTAACATTTTATAAGTAATAGATAACGTTTTTATTATTGGAAATTTACTCACTTTTGACGCTCACTTTACCTAGGTATTGTGTTCTGGACAATTGCATTGTAGATTCCAGATTGCCTTCTTATGCTGTCTAGGATCTTGCAGTTACATCGTTTTGATGCCATTATTGCCCAAGAACTCAAGCCGAAAGAAACCCTACTTTGCCGACCAGCCTTTTTCATACTCTGTGATACAAATTCTACGAAAATTTAGACTCGGCATGTCAAACAGATATGTTCAGTTCAGGTTTAAAGTACATTCTGCCTTTTTAAATGAATTTTTTGTCAATCTTTTGGTTTTGGTAATCGTTTTTAATAATTTTTTGTTGCTCAGTGTTAAATATTAATTTTTTTTCATTGCTTTTTATTTTTGTTTTTGTTTTTTCTTTTTTTTATACAGTTAAACTTGTTTATAAAAGTAAATACAATTGTAAGTAGTCCTTCTCTTGTTCATTTTTTTGCCCCTTAGCAACAATGCATTGCGAATATCATCATCATTTCTACACTGTTACACTATGTTTACTTGGTTTTGTTGTTTTTTTCCCTGTTGCTGGACTCATGGTGAAACTATAACTTTTTTTTGTAAAATAATTTTGCCTTAGAAACCACATTTTTAAACTCATCGTTATATATGAAGGGCCAGAAAGTTTTCTTCGAAATTGGAAGAAATATTTTGTTCATGTAATATTCGTTGAACCAGGGGTTCACTATTAAAAAATAATTCTTTTTGTATATTCTTAATCTATTCCATAGTAAAATACATATGCACTTAATTGGTCATTACAACCATTCAGCTAGGGCTACGATCTAGCTTCTCACACCACCCATGTTGTGTGTGTTAACTACATGAATAAAGTCGACCCCATTGAACGCATTTCTGAGAAAGTTTTCATGACATTTTTATTTACTCTCTGAGTTTTTGCCAGAAATCTGCTGAGAGGAAGCCGTCGAAAAAATATTTTTCATAATTCGTTTTGTTCGAGATGTCTGGGCTGGGGTTTGAATCAAGGCCTTGTGTTTAATAAGCCAACACACTACATACGAGAGCGCTGCGATACAGTAAAACGTTACGGCTTATAGAGAAGCAATAAACCACAATAAAACTGTAAAAATCAAACAGGAGAACAAATCGGAATGAAATATTTCATGAACTCTGCAGTTGAGAATTCGAAATCAGAAAAACCACTAAAAGCTAGATGTGGACTAATAGTGGCATACAATATTTGTAGATGAACATAATTCCATAAGAAGCATTCAATTAAATAATATCTGAACCTCGATTTGAGGAGAGGCTACCCTATATTCCATGTCTGTTGTCTGTATGCAATTACCTTTTCAGGGGATTCCATAACTTTGAGTGCACTACGTAATATTTATCATCTTCCTGGTGGTTAAGTAAGCGTAACAATTTCTATATCATTTCCATTTGTGTACTTTACTTAAATAAGTTTTTTCTTTCTTTTCTTTTTCTCTTCTTCTCTACTATTTCTTGGTAAACTAGACTTGGTTTTCATATCTACTTTTGTAATATTCTTTTTTTTTCTTTTTTTTCAATCTTTTTATCCGCATGTTTGCTTCTTTATTTTATGTTTGTTACACCGACTTTAGTTTTATTGTTTGCTTATTACTTGCAATGGAAGAAGGTATACGTACGTACAAATACAAATAAGGTCAGGCAACGACTAGGAGGAGAGCTTTTTAATCACTATGGTGTTAGTAAAGGAAACATGCTTACGAGTTCAATCACTCTAATACCAGATCGACTTTCTTCTTCAAACGGATATATGCTACAGATGCCAGTGGGGAATAGCTGCTGCACTTACTTGTTCACTTGATTGGCCATTAACAACCCGATTAACGGATTTCGGCCTGTCATAATACAATTTTACAGGCACCTCTGCTTCTTGCGCTCCTACGTCTGTTGGACAAACCAATCGATGACAGTGCTTCCTCGATTTGGACCTTCCAATTTAAACAAGGTCGTCCTCTTCCGCAGATCCCCGACTTTAATAAATATCCGTCTCGCCGGAGCGACCTCCTCCATCCGAGCCGGTGCAGCCGCTGGATGTTAATACGCTGTACAACGTCTATGTCGTTGAGGAGCTCATACAGCTCATACTGTTGTATCGAATGCAGAAGTCATCGCCAACTCGCGCTGGACCGAAGAGCTTACGTAGGACTTTACATTCGAATACTCTCAAGGCTGCTACATCAGTTCTTAGTAGGGTCAGTTCTTAGTAGGCCTCTGCGCAATAAAGAAGCACGGGGAGGATAAGTTCTGTCGTACGAGAGAGGTCTCTGCTACTCAATTACCTATTGAGACCATATTAGCACCTGTTGGCAAGAGTGATCCTGCGCTTGATCTCCAGACTGACATCATTTTTGGTGTAAAAGGCGGAGCTAAAATAAATAAATTCCTAGACTATATTGAAAGTATAGTTATCGGCCGTTCAATAGCACTAAAGGCAGCAGCAACATCTCGCTGGATAGTAGCTACACAGATGACTCTAAACATGGAAATAGTACAAGGCTGGCCCTCTATATAGAAGCAGAAAGCCAGAAAGCAAACTTTGCCAAGCTGCAGGACAAAAATATGGTTTTTCCTCGCGATTAGGGAATGTATGATCTGGGCTAGTAATTATTTGGTAAACTTAACGTACAGGGATCGTTACAGTTAGTTAAATGACAATTAGAGGAATAACATCCAGGAATACGGGACCAAAGACCTTCGACATCTTATAGAAAGTATGGTGGTATTCCTAAAAGTGAGCGCACAACAAGCCTACGTGATGGCTTAGGTAGATTTTAATAGGCATGAGACCCTTGGTTGATCCCAACTCCTGCAATCAACCTGCCTACCTAAAAGGGAACACAATTCGGTTCTTATGCCAAGATTCCCACTGTCCGATTAAATGTCAGATTCTGCCTGGTGTAGGGTGTTTCTTTAACTCAGTACAAGAAAAAAAGAAGGAAAACTGCCGTATAAATAATAGTAATAATAGCAGTGTCCATTGTCAGACAATACGGGCGAGTTCTTTAAATTGTTTACCGTATATGAGTAAGAAAAAAACAGAAAACAAACAAAAAGAGGAAATGAAGAGAATAAAAAAGAAATGGAGGACAATACAATGGCAATCTACAATATTTATTAACCTATAGCGAGAAAGAGAAAGAAAGGCGAGCAAGAGAAACTATAAGAAAATCTATGATAAGAAAACAGGAAGAATAAATTGTAGTTTTAACAACACAATAATTATCTACAACTGACTGATTTTGTTTATTACACACTCTGCATCCTCACTTGTAGTCAACTGCTGCCTGCCTGCCTGCCTGCAAATGCTTGATGTTGAAACATGTCATTTGATAGACGAAGACCAAAAAGAAGGAGCTGAAGCAGAAGTAGTTGAGAAAAAAAAATTTCTGACTCCATCATTATTATTATGATTATAATTTGGAAACAGGATAGATGGTTGGTTACCTTTTTTTTCCCCAGTTTTTTTTCTTTCTTTCATTCATTTTCTGGTCGGATTTCAAATCCAACATGAATTTTAAGTAACCGGGTGTTAACAAAAAAACAAAAAAAGGAAAAACTCCCCAAAAATAAATGCAAAATATTTCTGGCAAAGCGCGCTAAAGCATGAGCGTATATTTTCTTATAAAAATATCATGAGAAAATGTTCACTTTTTTCTTTCTTTCTTGCTTTCCTTTGGAAAAAAAGTCACGTAATGAACATTCGTATGTCTCGTCTAAAAAAGTATTTTATTGCTGCGGAATGTTATAATGTGGTTACGTTTGCGGAGAGATTTACTAATGTTCACTACAACCAGGACTCTCATCATCGTCATCAACATATGCATACACATTTAAGGCTTATTAGGGCGGTTCGTTTATAAATGTAAGAGGAATTGCTGTTTAACTCTAGAAATGTTTTTAAGAATGTTGAACTAACGTGGCAAGCTTTCGAATATTTGCATCTACTCCTGCAGAACAATAATGGAGACAACCTATGATTCCAATTCTAAATCTCCAAATCTTATCATCTTGAGGACATGGTCTTTTGTATAATGCTATGGTAAAATTGCCCGTTTTTTTGGTAGAGGCTATACATTGTAGAATCTTACCGAAATGCTCTCCGATCAGAGATCAGCAATGAACCGTTTGTTTGCTACTCATAAGATCTCATGAAAGTTTGAATATAACTGAGTCAACAATATTGAAATTTGACTATGTACTCTGATTCGTTCATACTCACTACAAAGTTGATTTATAAGCACAGGTTGCAATGAGTGTGCATACAACATTGACGTCAAACTCATACCATTTGAAATATGTTTGATTCATAAGCCTACTCATTTAGATTCATAACTTTAGAAAAATACTGATAAATGATTCGGGTGACTCGAATCATTCATCAAAATTTACCGTCTTAGGTGTTGTTGCATTTACAACAGAAGACTTAGCCGGAAGCAGAGCAAAACACACAATCTTCTAATGAGTATTTTAGTGTTCGTACGCGATTCATACTTGTTTTATGATTCCTGTATATGTTGAGTTATGGAGAGACGAATCAACAACATCACACGTGTTGTTAAGTAAGAATATGAGGAGTACTTCAAACTTTGAATATGAGTAGAGGTTCCATTATGAGTATGAATCGATTCTACTCATCGTTTTGAATACTTATTGCTGATCTCTGTCTCGGAAAAGCATTGGAAAAATTCTTTGTAGTTTGGAACCGTCTTCCTTTTGTCCAAATGACAAAATGGACGAATAAATAGTGTTGATCACCCTGCAATACTGACGGCTCGAAATTTAGTCGTATCCAACATCGCTAATTTTGATTATTTGTTGTGTAAATGAAAGTCCATGGCTGAACAGAAAAACATTGACATTGAACTCCCCCTAATAGTTGCACACCAATTTGAAAATCACTTTGAAACACACACACACACACTAAACATATGTATATGCACATAAAAATTATACTTGTGTGATATAAATACGGTGTGATTCGTTTTTGGAGTCGAGAATTTTGTGAAAATTATTTTAAATGCTCGAGTGTGGCATTTCGCAATTTAAATAATTTCTATGAAAAATCTTTAACGACAAGTGTTTAGAAAAATTATTTTGAGTTTCCGTTTTAATTTTGTTCATTAATCTGAACAGTTTGCCAAAACTCGTTGTGCTTCGCAACCTGCATTAGAGAATATTCAATTGAAATATAAGACGACATGCGCTTAATTTTTTTTGTCTGTGGTCCTCAACAGGGGGCAATCACTATATGATCGCAAAACAGATTGTTTGAGTTCAGATATTCGACAAGCTGTTGTTGGTTAATCTTCTTGTTTAGGTTAGGTGAAGTAAGATAACATACCCTCTTAAAGGAAAAGGTCCCACTTACACCAATCAATTTTACCCGGGTATTAAACATTTCCTGCAGGAAATCAACCCTTTTGCAGATGTTAGAGATCTCGGGAAAGGTGTCAGAAAATGAGAATTCAAAAAATCTTCGTCTCTTTACGGCATGAAATGAAAGTCAGTCACTTCCTCCCCCTCAGACCATAGCTCTTACGAGCTCCGTTCCTGCCCTGGCCAACTCATCAACAATGCAGTTTTCAACCATATCCCCATGCCCCGGAATTCATATAAGAATTACCTTTGAATGCGTCGAAATTTTTATTGGAAATCCGCGGTGTTTATGGACAAAGCTGGTTGTTGAAACTACGAGACATAGTTGCAGCCTGACTGCCCGAGTAATGCAAGAGATTTTTAGGTAAAATCCATGGCCAATGCTTAAAAACATTGCAGTGGCTAGGCGGCCTTTACGAAAATTTAATATCAGAAGCCCTAATTAATATATACATAGCCCATCCTGCCACTTATCGTTGAGCCATTAGTGGAAAGACCAATGGTTCCGTTGGGAACCTCCGGATCATTAGACCAGGCAGCCCGTGCTTAACTAAGAAACAAAGCAACGAAACTCTAGTCAATAAACTAAACTATATTCATACACAATTGGTCTTTACAACCCTTCAGTCAGGATTACGACCTAGCTTCTCACACCACTATTGTTGTGTGCGTTCATTTCATATATGAGTGGGGGGACCTACAGTTTAAAGTCGATTCCGAACGACAAACTTCTGAGAAACTTTTCATGGCAATTTTTATTTACTCTCAGAGTTTTTGCCAGAAATCTGCTGAGAGGAAGTCGCCGAAAATATAATTTTTTCTATTTTCCTTTAATTGGTGACGCCTGACCTGGGGTTCGAACCGTGGCCTTACATCTAATAAGCCAACACACTGCCTACTTGACTATGGCAACTTCAATAAACTAAACTAATCAAACGAAATGCAGCAAATTTCGATAGAAAACTACTACCTTTTAAACGTCTTAGAGCCACTAACTTACTTCCATAAGCTAATGTTTCGAAACCAAGATATTGATCGCTTAGTAAACACAAGATGACAGTCAACCATGGTTTCTATATAAAGAGAGTGTCTAATGAATCAGAAATTAGAGGAAGCTTTCAGAAAAATGTTAACGAAACTTTTTCCTTTTAATGAATGAATAAAAAAAAAATCGTTACAGACCAGCTTTGATTTTCATTCTCTATATATAACGCTTCTTATGCCATAATTCTGTTAAAAAAAATTAAAACTTTTTGATCAAATTTTATGGTCTTTTTTCTTTTGTTAAAAATTATACCCCCAGTGTCATCAGTTCTTTCCATATGATCTGTAAAACATAACGTATGTATGTATGTATGTATGGTATATGCATGCAACGTGTCAATATGTGTGTAAATGTGGCAAGTTGTAACATTTAAGTGTTGATACATCGTCCAGCATACACAATGCAAGTGTATAAGTGTTACTATCAACATACATACATACATACATACATACATATGTATATTATATGCATGTGTTTGTATATAAATCCTATACAATGCAGCCGATTATTGTGTTGTATATTTATTATATTAAAATTTAATTCACATACAATACCATACAATACACGAACAAAACAAAAAAATGGAACTCAAACTGAACAGCAACAGCAACACCAAGAGCAACAGCATATACCCGTGTATTTTTTGTTGTTGTTGTTGTTGTCCCGTTAATTGTATTTTCTCCGTCTATATGGACATTGTGGGTCAGTTGCATGGCAAATGATATTAAAAGTTTTCATTTAAAAACACATTTTGTGAATGGCGCAGGAGGCAAAACTACATGAAAAATAAAAAAAAAAATGAAAAAATGAACACGACTTCGAGCATGATGGTTGAATAATTTAATCTCAACCATCAACAGCAATAAGTACAACACTATATAACAACGTTGTGGTCCCAACTACAACGTTTTGGGAATATTGCTACAACACAGATACACTCACTCACTATACGATGGATGGATGATATGCTATAAATTGTTGTGATATGTATGTTGTTATTGTACGATACATTGGTTGGCTAAAAGGCTGCAATTGTACGGCCGGCTAAATGGTGATGATGGCCGAGTATAATATATTGAGGAACAGTGGTCAGTCAGACACACACATTAAATTTAACGGAAATCAGCCAATAAAGTTTAGAACTGATAGATGGTCCTACTTCTCAGGTTAAATATTCTTCTTCTGTTTCTAATCCCGAGTAGGAGCAGGTACTAGCATATATTTTTGAGTTAAAAATTGCAATTGAGGTCCTGTGCCCCTGTAGAGGCACACAGTCACACAGAAGATATCTAGAAAGCCTCACCTATAAATATGGCCATAATTTTACCATTTCCATCTATTATAGTATGTATGCCATATCCACTAAAAAAACCTAGTGTGCATAACACTTATATTGAATACAATACAACATATGTATACTCGATATACTCGTTAACATTAAAAAAAAATCGAAAATTAAATAAAAAGATTTCGCCTGAATTTAAAGTCATTCATTGCGCTCCAAACGTAAACTGCAGAAGAAACAGAAACTTTCATTTAATACAACACAATCATGAATTTAATAGTCATCGTTGGTAGTTGTTGCCTCTTGTTTGAAGTAGCATTGCAGCAGACCGTTTGGTTTGATTTTTTTTTTTAAATAAAAGCCATGACAGAATATATTTTTTTTATATCGCACAAAACCCTCTTTCGAATGGTTATTTGTCAGATTTCATATGTTGTGACACTTAAACACATGTGACCCTACTTGCTGTTTTAATGTTTAATTGAGTCTTATCCTCTTGTGCTCTCTCACACAGTTGTACTCAATTATTTTTTGTCACTCTATAGAAAGTATTCCAAGGCAATATTTAAGGTCTAAAGAAATTTAAAATGAAAATCAAATGGAAGTACATATTTGAAGAATTAATAAAAAGGGTGTGTGCCTTAGTTTCATTAAATTTGGATGAGAAAACATTCCCATTCTATAATCTTAAATATACAGAAATAACCGCTTCTCGAATGGGTTCGATTTTATAGTGCACTACAAGGAATTTTTAATTGTGGGCCTTGATCCTCCTTCTGATTGTTTCCATATGGAAGAGTCTTGAAGTTTTTTTTTTGCTAAGCAAGAGATACAGATTTTAACTACAAGATAAAGTGTTGAACGCAAATACGAAAAGCGACTTTATAACACTCTCTCAAATCTTCTGAAAAGTTAGAAGTGAAGAGCGTAAAGCTTTTTCTCCTCAAGACCTAGTGAAGCTTCTCTACTGGCTGCCGAATTTTTATTCTTTAGAGAGTATTTCGAAAACTGAAGACTTTGTTTCCTCTACCCGACATGGCAAAAGTAATTGAAAATATGTTTGCTATACGAACTCATGTTCATACTCGGGAAATAGCCACTAAAAAATAAATTTACGAATTGGCAGTTCAATTCAGAGGTAAAAAGCATTTAGCAACGAACGCTTCAACATATGAACTCAAATTAAATCGTTTACCTAGCAGGCAAGCAATTCAAATGTCACATAAAGGAGGGAGAAATCTGTATGTAAGAAAAGACTTAAGTGGCGACTAGCTTTGTTCAGAAAAAACTTAGAGTTTGGCAAAGTTATTGATAAATAACGCTTACCAACCTTTACACATTCAATCACTGATCGAACTTAAAAAGTCGTAAAGCAAATTTATGGCTGAAGTACCCAGTATTTATGGATTTCCAAGGATTACGGACAAAAATCAGGTTCATATTCCGCAATTTTATTTCCACTTAGAGTTTTCGCTTGAAATCCAAATATTACTAACAAGAAAAAGATTCGTCCTAAAGCCCCTCCTTTGATATAAACAACACCATTACTACTGAAGTCTTTCCTGTCTTTTACAATCTAATACCCATAGACGCTGTTCCATACTGTGTAGGGGCTAACCCCTAAGTGAGAGCATATGTACTATATGTACACTTATTTAAAGAGAAGAGAGAGAGAAGAAAAAAACAAACTTTATATGCTTGTGTATGAGTTTTTGAGTGGTAAGTAAATTAAATTAACTTTCTAATGGGTTGATGCAGTCATCAGCTAACAAATATAACAACAACAAGAACAACAACAACAATAATAATAATAATAACAACAACAGCAAATGAGTGCAATATAAAATGAAAAATTTCACGCACGCACTCACAGAGACTCACTAGACGGTGCGCGGTGCGTCAGACCACCCGCCTCGTTTACACGGTTTTACTCTTCTATGCTGCTGCATTAAAGTCTTTTAATAACACATTCACATACGATTTGTTTTGTATCACAAAAAAGGATTAAAAAATTGTTGATTGTGTTCGTTTGTTGGTTTGTTATTCATAAACCTACAAGTCCAGAATACGGTGCTCTTATCTCTTATACGCTCTTTCTCTCTTTCTCTCATTCATACTTGAGTACATTGATTAAAGATTTAACCAAACAAAGGCAACAACAACAATGCAACATACAAGGGAGATGGAAGACACATACAAACGACAAAATCTACTTTGAGTTGTTGGTGTTGTTGTTGTTGCTCAAATTAAGTCAGGGTAGTGTAGAGAGCGACAAAGATTTAAAGAGAATGACAGAGAGAGTATAGGATTACTTACTAATGAAATAAACGCAAACAAAACAAACAAGCAAAGCAAACCTCATACTCCATCTTTAATTGTGCATCTACACACACAGACAGAGATGTGTATGCTAACTAAGGAAGTTATCAAATGCTAGGCATTCCCCTCGCTCTCCCTTTCCCTATACACTTCAGTTTCATTCTTTGTGTTATTTTTAATCTGTGTATTATGACTGTGTGTGTGTGTTTTTTTGTTTTTGTAATTTATAAACAGGATTTAAGAGAACATATGTTTGATAGACAACTAAGAAAAGAAAAAAAACAAAAAGGAAAATTAAGGAAATGGAAAATGGTAAGAGAAAATATAATAATTTAATTATACAGCAACATGTTGCATGCCACATACATACATATCCAAACAAACAAACAAACACTCTCGGCTAAAATATATCGTGTCATTTTGTAAGGCCTTCTGCTTATGCAATAGTTTTGATTGTGTGGGTAATAATAATTAAATATTAAATAAGTTTTGCCTGAGACAATGGCAACACAATTTAATTTCTAAGTACAGTGGCGTTAATAAAGAGATTTAACAGACGTTGGCTTCATTAAAGGACATTGGAGATTTTAAAGAAAGAATTTTTTTTTTTTTTTATAAATTTTTCCTTCTTTCGACATGATATCATTTGGAATTTTTTTAAACTCCCTGCTTTTCTCTGCATCTCTCCAACCCCATTGTTGCTTATCCACATATGAGTCAATACATGTCATGTCAACAGGTTATAAAAAAATTTTGTAAAACAACGACAGAAAGAAAGAAGAAAAAAGAGAAAATTTAACCCAATTTAGGAAAAAAAAATTGAATTAAATTATCACTCACGCACAAGGACCTCAAGTGCTGCTTAAACACACACACACACACACACCTCTTTTAACAAAATTCGTTTGTTCCTAGTGTTACACGATAAAAATAAAAGAAAAAAAACTTGAAATTGTTTTGGTGTCTGTTTAACAAATACTTTCTCTGGCGAAAGCTCATTTATTAATACTACTCGCATATAGAAATGACCCTCCACGTGACAATTAACCTCCATTTAAAAGTATTACCGGTGGAAAATTAAATAAACGGCCGTGTTGACTCGACATGGTCGACTGATAAATGCTATACCTCCAAAACTTTTAACATCGGGTCTAAAGATATTCAAAAAAAGATGTTTCTCTGCATTTCATTTTCTAAGCTTCATATGTTTATTTCTTGGTTCTCTTGCAGCTAGGTGGCTAGGCAAGTAGAAGAGACTGTCGTTGTCTGCATAATAGAAGCCCAAATGCTGTATTGTTCTATAACAACACGCTAGGCATGTATATAAAATGCCGAATCCGTAGCCACCCATGTGAGGTTCTCGTATGAGCTTTTACATTGCCAACCTTTACATATGGAATCTGCAACTAATTGCTTCACCTTACACTTGTAATTGAGGACATAAAAGTACTGAAAAGCTAAAAATACTCCAAAGACTTACATGTGTCCGATAATGGTTTTCTTTTTATTTAATTTTCTTTTATTTTTAACACGTGGAAATTAAATATTTTCTATTTTAACAAAAAACGGGAGTGTTTCAAAACAATAAAAATTTGGGTGAATTTTTATTTTCAACCAAAAAAAAAAAAAGAAAAGGAAATAAAATTCGTTCCAATTTTTTTTTAATTGGAGCTAAAAACAGCACTCTCTACTTACTAGCATACTGTAGTCATCAGAGTAATAAAATAATGATTTCATTTAAGCATTACGTCGTCAATGGAATGCAAGTGGGTGAGTTAATTATGCAAAATGAAATGAAGTAAAATGGAATGAAAATAATAAAAAAAAATAACAAATGAATGCCAAACCTTAAAGTAAGTTAAATAGACACACTTGATTAGCGCTGGAATGCCTATGTAAATATGGTTGACATACATATTCCATCTTTAACATGTCAATGCATGAGTGTATGTATGTGTGTGTGCTTAAATATATTTTTGTGTTTAACATTAAGTACCACTAATTTGCAATTAGTTGCCACTAATATTTAATCATGATGCAACAACAAGAACACAACAACAAACAAGCTTTTAATTGTTATTTTGTATACAAACTTTGAAAATTTGTTTTCAAAAACCAAACGAACATTATAAGCTTGTGCTTGTTTTTGTATTTGTATTTGTTTATCATCATCAATGTGTGTGATACACATTCACTCTCCCATTTCCTGCCTGTGACTCTTACTCTCACTCTAACTCTGCCACAAACAGTGACAATGACTCCCATTTCACGGTTTAGCCTTAAAAGTTTAATTAATTTTAAATTATTTCACATTAAGTACTCATATGTACAACACATACACACACTCTCATACGTACTTACATACATACATACATACATACGTACACCGTTATAGGCATAAGCATGCAAATGATAATGATAATGAGAACGGGTATAGGAACAGGGACAAGGGGCAAGGACAGGATTGACGTAATGCCTACGTAAACGCCAATAAGGCTTTGGTCTCTTAAGTATATTTTGTGACACTTTAACCCTCGTTTGAAATAATCACGATAATAATTAATGCTGCTGCTGCTGCTGTTGGTGTTGCTGCTATTGTAACGCATTATCAGATACTGAATGGAGTAATTAAACACGTTACTGTTATTAAAATCAATTTATTGTTATTATTATACTTTACAAAATATTATTAAATTCGTAACGAATATGCACGCATGCCATAAAACAAACAAACAAATCACCATCACCATCAGCATCAGCATAAGCATTTTGTTACAGGAAATATGCTGTTGCTTTAATTAATATGAGTGCGGTGATATATTCAAATGACAAGAAATAAATATGATTTCGTATTTCACTTGATTAATAGAAGGAGTATCTTAATTATGCAAAGACACTTTACGTAGTAGAATTAATGAAGTTTAACTAAAAAAAAACTTGAAATCGATTATTGAATGTCCATTTTGTCTGTCCTGTATTTTCTTCAAATACTTAGCCGAGTTGGCTTTTGAAAAAGAGTATAAGAACACTGGCATTGGCAATACCATTGGCCAATACTCAGTTTATTACATTACAATCCTTCAGTCGGGCTTACAAGCTAGCTTTTCACATCACTCATGTTATGTGTACTCATTTTGTCCATGAGTGGCGTGACCTATAGTTTAATATCGGGCTCCGAACAACAGATTGGAGGATCTTATCATGGGAATTTTAATTCTACCGAATTTTTGCAGGAAGACTGCTTAGAGGGAGTGATGGAAATCATAACGGGAGTTTATTTTCTGTTTCTTTTTTAATACTGCCGGCTTACGAAGTATAGTAAAAGTGCACATAGGGCCTGCATTTTTCTCTAGGCATGAATATATTTGTTTTGATATATTTTTACGAAAATTAAAAATCAAAATACTGATGTTTTGCTTTTATATCGCTTAACATTACAAGTAAACAAAAATACAACAACAAAACTACAAGAATAAATGTAAACAACGATGTTTACATTTATAGAGATTTGGAGAAAACGAAGTCATGAACATTCGCTTTCAAGAACATTCATCAGACTGTTTACGTTGCCATATAACAGGCAAGGCAAAGCAGGCGACGTAGTTAATGAAGTTCAGTTAGTGTTGTGTGAAGACGCGGAGTGTTTGAAGGGAGTAATCGGGGTTTGGAGATTTCCGTTACAAAGATCTGTTGAATAATTGTCTTGTAATTGTTATTGCTTATGCAAAGAGTATAAACAGAGGAATAACAAACAAAGCAATTGTTGTTGTTTACATCAAGTTGTGAACAGTGGCACACAGAATTGTGCGAACAATAAAGAATTTTAATTAAAACTAAACAGAAATTTATTTTATTTGTAATCTACGAGCTCATATTTGAACGTGGTTTTAAAAGTTAAAAACGTAACAATATGTTTTCCATTGATTCATCGTAACCATTAACGTCCATTACAATTTATTCTCTCGTACACGTCTTCTACTGGCCTATTCTGACATTCTTCTACAGATTAATAGAAAACGCTCCATTTTGCTATGAACTTAAGATTGTTCTTTTTTTGTCGTTTCGTATTTAATTTCAACAATCACAATTAATATACCACAGCTCTAAGAGTAACTTCATTAATTAAAAACCTTTAAAAACTTTTTAAATTGTTTATTAGATTTGCATTCACCGAAAATTATGACAAATTCAATGAACCCCTTTGCCGTTGATAACTGCCGCCAAAAACTATAATTTTTGACAATTGTTTCTCTCTCTTTCTCTCTCCCTCTCTCTACATGTCTCCCTCTCTTTTTTTAATTACTATGATTAATATTAGTTTAAACTTTAGTTTGTGTTCCGGTAACTTTTCTTATTTTTTTGTTTTTTTTTTTGTCAACTTTTTCTCGTTACTTCTTTCTATTGCTCCTACTAATGTTGCTGTTGCTGCTACTTTTGCATCCTGTACTCAGTTTATATGGAAGCAGCAAAAAAGAAATGTGTTAACTGATGTGGTAAATACAATTCGCTTTTAATGCGACACTAATCATCGTGTTGATGATGATACTGATGATGATGATGAGAACGATGGCAACGATGACAACCAACTTAAATGTTGTTGGTGTTGATAGTTTGTGGAGAGAAAAGTTTGTTTAATTTTCACAGGCAAAAAACAAAAAAAGATTCACACACAAAAATTATAATTTTTTTTGAATCGTATGTAAGTGAGTAAGTGCGAGGGTTGTTGTAATTACAGTGGCTTTTACTTTCTTCCTTGTCTTATTTCTTAGGGTTATTGCAACCAGCTTGTGCGCATTTAATTTGGTTAGGTGTACAAGTTTTTGTTGAGTCCTATATGTTTCTGTTGCTATACTGATGTCACTTACCCCATCGAATATTTACAACTTCTAGTTGAAATCTTTCAGTCATGCCAAGAGTCTTATTTGGGTGCCCAAGCGCCGGACAATGAAAGAGAAAATGTTTTGAGGATCTCTTTTTCTTCCTTCTAGTCTTAGCTTCTACAGAAGACATTATGAGGTAATCCCAGTCTCCGGGCATGTGTAACCAAAGGCCAGTATCCAGTTATAAATGCTATGAGGTTCCTAAGATGGAAGTATAATGGGTCTACTTGACTCATTTGACAAGTACACGCTCTCCAATCCTAAGATGGAACCTGTTGCTACCTTTAATATTCTCGTGTGCAGGAATCCATATAAGGATAACCGCCATATGTGTCACTATCACACTTAGCTATCGGTAAATGTACCTCCATAGTACTACAGTAATCGGGCAGTGCAAGGGACAACCTAAGATTCGGTTTCTTAAAAAATATTTCATCATCTGGATCCATCAGTCAATACTTTGATGATTTTCCCTGGGTGGTGTAAGTAGTTAAATCTGGTAATTTAGTTATTAAGCAAGGAGTAAGTAGTAAGTTCAGGTAAGGTGCTTTAAAATTGGATGCCTTGTTTAGTAAATCAGTTGACCACGACTATCACACGAAGGGCGACCACGTTTAGCAGAGATTATGCAATAATTTTCTCAATTTAAAGCGTTTGCAATGCAACAATCTAAAGGCCAACTACTTATGAAACAACCCTTGTTCATACATACATTGAGTGTTAAAAGTGTTACAACATAAATTCTAGTATTACATGCACATTCACACACGCATTCACTCATAAATACATTGTACATCTGGATTACTTAGATTTTCTACTGCTGCTGCTGTTGTTGTTGTTATTGCTATTTGCAACAACAATCTAACAACCATCACAATGAACAACAAACAAACATAGAAAAATTAAAAAATATCTGGAGAGAAAGAGAGAGAGAGAGAGAGGGAGGGGAGAGAGTATCTCATTTATTTAGTTTAAGGATTCAGTGAAATGAAATGGTCATAAAAAAGTTTTTCTCTGCTATTTCTCTGTTTATGGTGATGATGACAATTATGCTGTGAATGTCTAAATGGAAACCTACTCTCATTCTCACACCCACAACTACCCGCACACACTGTGTAAGTGTAACTGTGTTAAAAATAATTCAAATGATAACCAAGTGAACACAAGTTCAGAACAAAAAAAAAAAACAGAGAAATAAAAAACAAAAAACAGTAAATGACACGCTTACATAGAAACAAACGCACACAGAGTGTCGTTGGCAAATGTATGTATAATTCATTATAATTGTAGAAGTTTTTTTTTTTTTATAAATGTTAAGGTGTTTGTGTGTGTGCGTACAATTGTGCCTCTTGAGTAAAAGATTCGTGCAGGATACAAATATTTCGGAATTATAATCACAATTTATGTGTAACAGTTTGTGCAAACAGTCGCCATGACATTAAATGTTAAGACAAATAAAACCTGATGCGCTGCGTTGCGTTAACTGGTTTCTCTCTCTTCATTTGGTTTATTTCTCTTCATTTTCTACTTTTTACATGATGAATATTTATATATTCTTCTTCTTCTTCTTGTTCTTCTTCTTATTAATAATTCGAAATTTTAATTTTAACATTCGTTTATTTGTTTGATTGTTTACTTGTTTGCTAGTTTTTCTTTACTGTAGCTCTCTTGTTCTTAATTTTCTTCTTCTTTTCTTTCAAATCGAAATCAGTTAATTGCTTTCATGTCAAATTTCACTTCTTGTCTTTGGTTTTGATAAATTTTAAAGCAACAAAGCCGAAGATTACAATTGTTAAAAGTTCTTCTATATGACCGTCTGGCTTTTCAAATTACGATCTACTATCTGTAAGGATGATATGCCGGGTAACTGCAAGGCGGATAATCTGGCCAGGTATGGCACAACCATCGAACTCTCAACAGAATTCCAGACTTTGGGAATCTCTCTGGCGACCTTTAAGCTTATAATTGTCAATGAAGTCGCCGATTTCGTCAACCACAGATGGGTGGCTTCGAACACTAGCAGAACGGTCATAGCTGCCAGATAAATAGGCACCAAATCGTCAAATATTTGAGAAAAAATCGCCAAAATCGTCAAAGACGTTTATTAAAATCGTAAAAAAATCGTCAGAAAATATAAATAAATAAATTACAATTATTTTAAAACTAAATGTATGTACATATCTGACTTCAAAAATAAAACATTTAACAAAGAATTTATTGGAAATTAAAAGCTAGCGTCCCTCATCAAAATGGAGAAATTGGGATCATTTTCAGGAAAAAATTGTTTAAGGTTTAAACAATATATCCCAACGTTGTTTATTGACACATAAGCGCAGCAAAAATATTACATCATCTATATCTATAGGCGGTGTAGATATTAGGGAGTCAGAAGTTTTTGATTTGATGTTCTCAGCATGAAGCTTTAGTGTAATGCTGACACATATTTCAGTTCCTTCTTAAGTTCTTATCATCCGATCTTACTATTTCCGCCATTTATAGCTGACAGAGAATGGAATACAACTGTCATGTATGGGTTGGTGCCTCAACGTCTATTTTGCGGTTTCTCGACCGTGTACGACTATAGTATCTCGTTAATGACGGTAGTGTATCCAACTCCATTGAATCATTAGAGCATCGTTGCAATGTGGTTTGTGTTTCACTGTTCTGTCGCTACTATGAAATGGTTTTCCTTGAACGAAATATGCGGAATTTTTTCCAAAAATCATATATTCCTACATAACGCTCATCTCTGCGGCCAGCACATCCGTATGTGGTCGATTGGCCAGTTGATCACACACTGCATTACAGTAAAAATATGGTTTTTAGTCGGACTGTGTCGGTATGTGGAACTAAATTCCTGCTGAGGTCTATCCTGTTACTTATGGCATAAAAATATACAAGCCTAGTGTCCATAAACACTGCTCTCTCTTTCCTTCTTCTCATAACATAGTTCCAAACTCAATGTCATCTATCCCCTGAGTGTTGGTCGTACGAAAAAAAAAATAACGACGCTTGCCTTTGTTCTTCCGATGGCAATATTAGAAGCTATACTAGAATTTTTAAAATTGTCTGCAACGACAAGTGATAAATTATTCTCAACTACGAAGTTATTTAGGAGTTGTAAAAAGGAATAAATTACAGAAAAATCATCACAGGTATTTGAAAGTAACTTAAAAATATAATACTTTACTCCTTGTTTTTACTAACTAACATAAATTTCCAATAGTAACAATTACAGAGTAAATACTAGGCTTAAAGTGGCTTTTAATGTACCAAAGTAAGGAATATGATGTAAATTTTTAATTTTTAAAAATCGTCAAAATAAGGGCATAAATCCGCGGCAGCCATATAAACGAAATAAAAATACATTTCCAACCGGAACAGTTGTAGTTCACAGCAGAACAATAAATTTATCAAAATTTCAAACTATTTTTGTTTTATTACATTTTTAAATTTAAACTTTTAGATCGCCACCCTATTATATTTACTCACATTATGCTCATATTAAATATGTAAAATTCATAATGCACAGAACATATGTAACGTATGAGTTATATTTAATTCTATTAGTTTCATACATTACAAAATCGAAGTTTTTTTTTGTATTGCATACTTTTCAGGGTAACTATTCCAGTACGTGTAATATGATGCGTATGAGTAATATAGTTCATATACAATTAAAAAGAAAGTATACTCCATAGATTTGGAATTAAGCTGCATGATATATCGATTCTATGCAATGCTAGGCTATAAGTATTCTAGTAGGTAATAAATAAATGGCCCAGCGGGTCTAATGGTCTCATGTCAGAAGACATCTTCCAATCTAATGAATATTCATTCACAAAGCTATAAAGTCTCATTTCCAAACGCTTTCTATTTAGCTTAAATAAAGGAAAATGTGTGTTGGATATCACTGATATTTTTTATTCATTTGAAATAGCAATTATGTGTGGAATATATGGCACTAAAGTAGAGAATATGACGTAGATTTTTAATTTCCAAAAAATCGTCAAAATAAGGTCATAAATCGTCAAATCGTCAATATAATATTTTTGGAGCTCGAAATCGTCAAATCTGCAGCTATGAGCAGAAAATCTGGCGAAAAATAGATGGAGGTCATGTCAAATTTTGAGATTAGCAGTCTTAGTCGCTGCATCAGAAGCTGCTAGTGAGTCCAGGGCTAGGGGATAATTAAAAAACTGTGTTGTCACAATGGTCAGACATCAAAACGAAATATAGAAAAATATTTCTTCTTCGGAGTCGACTTTAAACTGTAGGTCCCGTCACTCATGTATAAAAATTAAGGTACACATTATCAGTTGTGTGAGAAGCAAAGAAAGTGGTGTGGAAAGAAAGAAACGCAAGGAAATTTAATTAAAATCTAGTAGGTAGTGTGTTGGCATTATTAGACATAAGGCCACGATCCAAACATCAAAATGAAAATATGAAAATATTTCTTCCACGACTTCCTCTCAACAGATTTGTGCAAAAATTCTGAGAGCAAATAAAATAACTTTACTAAAACGCTTTGCATGTCTAAAACTGTCACAACACCACCCAGTCACCAGATGTATCGATTCTATTTCGCGTCTAAATTATTTTCAATCTTGAATATTTTTTATTATTTCTGAAGAAAATTTTCCTGCATCAGTCTTTATAGTGTCCATAAGCACACCTCTCGCTTTCCTCCCTCCGCAGACTATTTTCCAACTTCCAACACAGAGCACGGTTTTCACTGGAGCCATCAGCAGAAACTAAATTCAAAATTCAATTCTGTCTGATGTGTTTCGATTCGTACGCGTTCATCTTTTTGGGAATTAAAAGAAAATCACAACTTTTTATGTGTTCCGATTAGGCTGATTTAAGATTACAACAGTTGCATTAAGTTTATCTTGAATTAATTTCAAGCAATTCTATTTACCTGCCAACTTTATTACGTTCGATTCGGTTCGGTTCGGTTATAAAAATTATTTCTGAAAAACCCATAAAAAGTTCGCAAAAAAAACAAATAAAATGAAACCGCATTTAAGGACTCTCATAAAAAAAATCCAATAAATCATCAGCAAGAGATTAAATGTCAAACAAACAAGAGATGGAGATGAATTGATATTAAAAATCGTAAGAGATTCAGCAAAATTACGTGAATCGAAATGAAACAAAACAAGACGAAGCAAAATAAAACATAACAATACGAATCGAATCGAATCGAATCGAAATGAAGTGAATTACAGAAGAAAAAGTGAAAGGTGGCAGGTAATAAAAGAATGCCAAGTGAATTGACAGCGTTAAACTAAATTCGTTAAAGCAACAGCAGCAGCAGCAGTCGCAGCAATCGACGAAACTAAGCAGGGATAAATAAATGAAATGAAACAAATAGACTGCACGGCACAACACAGCACAACACAGTACAACACAGTACAACACAGCACAGTTACAGTTACAACAGCATTGTTATTGTTGTTGTTAAAAAACAACAAAAGCAAATGCTAAAAGTTACAAATACAGGAAACACACACATACAGGCACACAAACACAAACACAAACAGGAAAAATGACTGGCCTCAGGTCTTAACTTGACGCGTCGTCAGTGACAATTTTTTTCTTTGTTTTTTGTTGTTTTTTATGACTGTATTACAAAATACACACACAAGCTTGAAGGCACACAAATATGTGAGTAAGAAACGGCTGTATGCCTTAAATACAGCTGAAAACTAAATAACCCAGTGAACAATATAAGCGAATTTTTTTGAAAGGAATTTGTTTAAAAGCAAATTAATGCGGAAAATAGACATGTCTTCTAACATTTTATTGTATTCCATTTAAAAGTTATGTTGGACTAAATGGCTGACCCATGGAGTAAGCCATTCTAACCATTGTGATACGTTGAAAAATCCCAAATTGTCTTTTCATTTTCGCAAACTATAACGAGCGAGGAACTAGCCAATATTTCTATGATAATTGATAAGAGATTGCGTTTGCAGGCCATTTGGATTTGTAAAATAAACAAGCTCTCAAGTAGTGGAAACTCGACTAATCTTTGCTCTAAGCTACTGCTAGTAATTTCAGTGCTGAACGTATTCAATAGTTCTATGAGATTAGTCATTGAAACATCAGTATCCGTTAAGTTCAGTACCAGACCATGTACCAGATTGTACATCATAGTCGTATAGCCTGATCGACTCAGAAATCTATATAGTATTCAGAGAAAAGCCTTTCGTAAAGCCACACAGCCTTACTGTATCGAAGACTGTAATTAGAAATTGTAATCTGTTACACTCAGTGTCACCACTGGCGCAGTGTTAAAATTGATTACGCAGCAGACCTCTCGTTTTCCTGAGTCTCAATATCAATTTGACAATGATATTCTCAATATCGTTACAGCAGTATACACAAGAATTTAAGAATTTTTCACAATAGATAGACAAGATTTGCTTCCGCTGCCGTTCATAAGACCAATGGCACATATGTGTGGCCGAATGTGGAGTGTCCAAAGGCTCCTCTGTCATAAGTAACAAATATTTCTCTCTCATGAGAGTCCAACGGCAGATGTATATGACAATTCTGGGGTTACGATATCAAGCATCTTCTAATTATTGGAATTTATTACTTCTGCTTTAATATCACCAGTTCTGGTATCGATTACTTTGCAGTCTATTTCAGTTTGCCAGCTTAGAGTGTCCTATTTAATAACAATCGTCGTCTATTATTCTGCAGTACTACAAAATGTTCCCATTATGATTCTATGGCCCTTTATTTTACTGTTTGGTTTCATCTCTTCAAAGTTATGAAACCAATGAGCGACTTTCTGCTCGGCCTAGTGTAGCATACCAGAGTCACTATTGGGAATTAAATCCACGACCTTCACACTAATAGACTAGCACAATAACCTACCAACTACCAAGGCACTCAACGATCAAAAGGTTTTCTATTCTTTCTTGTAAATTTAAAACTCAAAGCAAGACAAGTTTTTTTGGTGGCATTCCTATCGTTCACCTGTGGCATCACAACGGGCCGGTATGGGTGCTCAAGTGAGCTTTTTGGCAAATTATAGCTACCACGCTAACCTAACCTAACCTAACCTATTGTTCCACTATATAAATTCAACTAGCTAGGTGCCCTTTCAGTCCAACATTAATGCATGTTAAGCGTGACATTTTCCTGAATGGTCATGTGTATGCGAAAAAGTCAACTGTGAAGTATAAAGTGCACAATTTTCGCGTATACTTAACGAGTTCTACAAATAGATTTCACTACAGGAGGAAATACAGGCAAATAACCAATAAGAGGTCATGGTAAATGGTAAGCAGCAGTAGCCAGAAGATTCTTATTTTAAAATAAACATTGACTTGCTGGTTCATTTACACACAAGATCATATCGCAGACGAAATAGGAAAATGGTCTTCACAATCAGATAAACTGCCAACAAAACAAGAAAAACAAGATAAATTTGTTTGTTTGGATTACTATTTCCCTCCTCTGTCTTTTCATTTTTGTGTGTCTCCTTTTGTTTGGATTTCTACTCGCACTCTCAAAGCATTTACAGCTCTATGATACATGTATGTATGTGTGTATGTGTGTGTGTGTGTAAATATATTGTATATTGAAAAGGATGTATCACATCTTTAAATGGCTGTTGGCATTTGGAAAATCTGTTTGCGAATCGTTAGTAAAACCGTTATACAAAGCCAAAATAAATCCTTAACGAAAGTCAAACTGCAACACAAAAACTCACACCACTACACTACACTACACTACAGCCTTAATCTCTTCACTTCACTTTCCCCTCTACACTAACTACCCTACTACTAGTACAAGTAGTTCCAAATTCAAATCAGTTTTTCGACTTTACTTTCATACTCTAATAATGCAACACACTACGTACGACATTTACCAGTGGTTTCACTATTTAAATGTCATGCCACTAACACTAACAGCCTCTACATAAAAGAATCCCAAATAGACGGGTAGGGGGGTAAATAATAGGAGTAAAAAGAACATATTGACACATTCCTTTCATACAAAAAGAGAGCACGAGAGAGAGATATATAGAGATACTCGTCTTCCGCTAGAGAACAAAAAAAAGAAAACCAAAGAGAATAGAAATCATAGAAAATCAACGGATGTGATGTCACTAAGAAGAGCCAAAAAAATCAAACTCAATGCTCTCTCCTCGTATTGTCGATAAATGAATAGATTGAACTTATAATACATGACTGACATACATACGACCATAGACAGCTAGAAACAGTAGCAAAAAAAAACAAAAACAAAAACAAAAAACCGAAAAAGAAAAACGTAATCATCCTATAAGAATTTTTGTTGCTTGTTTGAAGCTGCCATTTTGTTAGTTGGTACAGCTGCTACTACAGCTAGTGCTGTCGCCTGATATGCTTTATCTTTTGCTACAGCATTTTTGGTCCATTTTCCATATTTGACTCTGACTTGGTAGTGCTCAGTTTTCATGCCACACAAATGATGCTCTGATAAAAATAAAAGTGGAATAAAGACTAAAGAGAAAGAATCAGAACATGTACAAATGCCATGAATGAAGGGATAGATAGCCAAGTGAAAATGTTGGAAGAGAAAGTAAAGAGTAGAACCGAAGCATGATGACTAAATACTTACATACTTAAATATAAATAAAATATCCTTCCAGGCGCCTCTGCTTCTTGCGCGCCTACGCCAGTTAGTTACACCAATCGATGACAGGACTTCCTCGATCTGGTCCTTCCTATGCAAACAAGGTCTTCCTCTTCGCCGATGCCCGCATCAAATACCCGCCTCGCCGGAGCATCCTCCACAATTCGAATTACGTGGCCGAGCCAGCGCAGCCGCTGGATGTTAATACGCTGCACAAAGTCTATGTCGTTGAGAAGCTCATACAGCTCATACAGCTCATACTGTTGTATCGAATGCAGAAGTCATCGCTTACTTGCACTGCAACGAAGATCTTACGTAACACTTTTCTCTCGAATACTCTGAAAGCTGCTGCATCAGTCCTTAGTAGGGACCATGCCTCTGCGCCTTAAAGAATCACGGGTAGGATGAGCGCCTTGTAATACATACTGTTGTACGAGAGAGGTCTCTGCTACTCAATTGCCTATTGAGACCATAGTAGCACCTGTTGGCAAAAGTGATCCTGCGCTTGATCTCCATTTTTGGTGGTAACCATTGTTCACCCATGTATTTCATTTTTGACAGATTGCCGCTCTACAAGTGCTGCGTCTAATGTGTTTAGAATAAGTTCCACAATTTAAACAGAGTACTATGCAAAAAGAAAAGAAAATCTTAATTGAAGATCTTGTATTAAAAGAGAAAGTAAAGTTCATATCGTTCATTCAGTTTTCATTGTGACATTTTAAGGCATCTTGGTTAGCTTTCTGGTCCGAAACGATGCGTAACTCCTCTATCTGCCGTAACCTATTAGAAGCTGGGATATATTTTGGCGGACTTTATTGTTTCTATTTAACCATTATTTAAAATCGCCGTGGTCAAGTAGGTAGTGTGTTGGCTTATTAGACATGAGGCCTTGGTTCAAAGCCCAGGTCAGACATCAAAACGAAATATGAAAAATATTTCTTCGGCGACTTCCTCTCAGCAGATTTTTGACAAAAACTCTGAGAGCAAATAAAATTGCCATGAAAAGTTTCTCAATAAATAAAAATCTGTCGTTCGGAGTCGACTTTAAACTGTAGGTCCCACCACTCATGTATAAAATTAACACACACAACATAAGTGGTGTGAGAAACTAGGACGTTTGTACAATGGGTCAATTCGACCTCCGGGTACTGTACTTGTCTTAATTGACAAGTACACGTCCTCTAACCTAACCTAACCTAATATTTTTCTTTTTCATTTTGTTGTTGTTATTGTCAGGATGCATTAAATGTCACAATTCCCACACTAGTATAGTAACTAGTAAACAGTGACCATATTTCGTTATGTGATATCCATCTCGACTTTTAAAGTAGCGGTAAAAAATAGTTAATTTTAGTGCCCTTTAGAACTGTAACTGTCAGTGTATGTGTGTGTACGTGTATATATGTATGTATGTATGTATGTATGGCTAAAGTATCAATGTAAACGTTAGAGAAGAGTAGCTGAGAAGCATAACCTCAGGTGAAGAAAATATTTGGCATACAATGCAAATAATAGTGAATTGGCATAAAATATAATAAAATATCTATCAATTCAATAGGATAGGATAGAACGAACACAAACTATGTACTACATATACATATATAACAACAACAATAACAACTAATAACAAAAGAAATGAAAGAATATAACATTTGTCTCTTTCTCCTTCTCTCTCTGATTTCAGTTGGAGGGGATATACAATTTGTGTCATTATTCTTATACTCCTGCTGCCACCTGCCATCTGCCAACTGCCATCTGCACAAATACAATGTCGTATAGATTGGCCCAAAAGTGCCTCCAGCATATTGCTGATATTACAACACTGAGTGTCGTCTTCTCACTCGCTAGGTAGGTATGTAGGTGTGTATGCATGTATGTTTTCGTTCCTTAACAGATTTTTAGTTTTGAATGCATTTTATTTCATTCTCTTCCTTTCTCTTTTTTCTTTCTTTCTATGATATTTCTTTATATTTTTTCTTTGTTTTATTTTTTTTTGTTTTTGAATGACTATGGAATAAAAATATATTTCGAGCATAGAAAATTGATTGGTTTAAAGCTTAGACTTTGATTCTAATGAAACTATAAATCATAAAATCAAACACTCCAGTAGACACATTAATCATGACACAGAGGAAAATTTACGCGACCGTCAACGTTTTCATATTGTTTGATGCATAAATTGGCAAAATGATAGGAGGGTTATTAGATAAGTACAATGCCAAGAAGTCTACAATTGAATCTTTTAATATTTCAATGGTGATAAAAAGGATTGGTACTTCATAACAGATGGCTACTAATAGTTGGAGACTGTCGTGAAGTAAATGACAATTTAAATGACTTTTTACAATCGTACTACTGGTTAAGTGCAGCCCTTGCGCTGACCAACTTCTTCCTCTTCCCTGATTTTGGTGGAACTTGGTTAGTACAGGGACTGCGTTCACCCGTGGCATCACAACGGGCCGCTATGCGTGCTCAAGTGAGCTTTGTGAAATCAGAGCTACCGCTAAGACCTAACCTAACCTAACTACTGGTTAAATAGGCTTCTGATCTCGAGAGCGAGAATCAAAAGATTTTTACTGACACTATGCATTATGTAGTCTTCATTGCATGAAGTAATTAACAACAATGAAAACTTTTGGGCCGTGTAGTAGGTAGTGTGTTGGCTTACTATTCGTAAAGCCCGGGTTCGTATCCCAGGTCAGACATCAAAAATGAAATATGAAAAAAAAAAAAAAAAATATTTCTTCGGCGACTTCCTCTCAGCAGATTTCTGGCAAAAACTCTGAGAGTAAAATAAAACTGCCATGAAAAAGTTTCTCAAAATTCTGTCGTTCGGAGTCGACGTTAAACTGTAGGTCCCGCCACTCACGTATAAAATTAACGCACACAACATGAGTGGTGTGAGAAGCTAGGCCGTAATCCTGACTAAAGGGTTGTAATGGCCAATTATGTTATGTATGTATGTATGAAAACTTTTGGGGAACTGCCTGGAACCCTAAAGGCCATTGAATCAAATATTGAGTCGAAGTTTCGAAAGAATAATAAATCCAAGCCTTTTCGTCAACAGTCAGATAGATCTGATTGATCGCACAAAAATGTGAACGAGTCTTCTCATCATCTTCTTGACATGACCTGTCTCTTCGAAAGTCCAGTGAATACACACCCGATGTAGAGACTTGAGGAACTTTATTTTGCTTTATTATCTGATATTCTCTCAGGCAAAAGAAGTTTCAGATTCCTTGCACAATCTGCCGTATCTCACTCACCAATTATATTCGAAGGATTAAAATCTTTTCGTTCAAGAGGCCAAGAGGTCATACAATTTGTGTTTTTTGGTTGCCAAACTATTGCTCAACTAAAGATTTCAAAGCTTTAATTTGTTGAGAGGCACAGTTATCAGTGCGCGTATAATTTAAGAGTACGTGTCATCTATTTCTGTGTTGATTTATTTCTGGGCCAATAGAACTGCCAACATGTCCAACTTCTTTGCTACTTTTAATTGTAAACGAAGAAGCTATTTAGGCGCGTTATTTACGTTTTCTTTTTTTCATATTCCTGCGCTTAACTAAATATTCTTAAATGAAAATATTTTAAGTAAATAACATTTGCTATTCATCTTAATTTTATTTCTACCAGTAATTACAACTGCTTGCAGATACTCCCCCAACGAATTAAGATTATGTGCATGAGAAAATTTCTATCATATCAACTCCTATCATTATCGAAATGATTGTTCGTTTTCTAAATATAACAACAAATTAACACTATACCTGCCGTAATGTCTCATTCAATTACTTAACTCAGTTGGCCATTAGGACCTTTCAGTCAGGATTACTACCCAACTCCTCACTTCCCTCGTGTTGGGAGGGTCAATCTTTATGCATGAATGGCGTGGCCTACAATTTTAAGTTGGTTTCTGAGAAATATTTCATGGCAATTGTTTTTACTCTCATAAATTTTTTTGAAAAAACTCCATGAGAAGAAGTCGCCGAAGCCTGAAACCAAGGGAAAACCACGGGCTCACCAATAATAAGTCAACACACTACCTACTAGACTACGCTGACTCGCTTGGTGTCATGAAGGCAATGCCCTCGCCAGCATGTGGTATTCACCCAGATGTTGCCGTCGAGGATGGCGTAATGTTTGTCAGGTACCAACAATATGTTCTTCTGATTTAACGACATCATCACAGAATCTATACGACGGGCTGAAGAGGATAGCCATTCTGAACGAGTGTACTTGCTGTCTACATTGGCCTGCCAAAAGACCGGTAAAGTTATTCCTGGATATGAATAAAATCTCCTCTTATTGTAATTTTCCAACAAAAGTTTTTGCCTCAAGTCCATTAGGTTTCCGAGGAGCCTTTGCTTCTTTTTATCTTTCCATACCCCTTGAAATATCTGTCCTGGTTCCACAGAATGTTTCTGGCCCCATCAGTGTCTTAAAAGCTCCCCAACTCGCATACCCATGTGCCATCCAAGTTAAATTGTCGATTGTATGTTAGTGCCTGTTACCCGTACTGCCAGTGTTAAAATTATTTCTCTTCACTTTAAGCAGATTTTATTATGTTTATAAGATGCATATGAATCAGACCAGACTTTCAAGCTGATGTCTGATTAAAAATATTTTGAATTTTGAAATTTTCTTTGCCACACTTTGTAAGTACATCAGACGTACTTTGTGGAGTATTATTTACGTAAAGGTTTTCCTTTATAAATTATGAAGCTCCTAAAGTCTTATTGAAGCGCATTATGCCTACATTATCATTAAAATTTAAAATCTTTAAATGTCTGTGAATAGAATCACGGCCATTATGATTTATTTACACAAAAAGCACTTTATGGCAGAGAAAATTACGATTGAATCTACCTGAGGCATGATGATTCACATACAAACGAGGAATACGAAATTTCAAAAGTGACATGTAAACAAATCCTGTAGATTTCATTGCATTACAGAGAACTGAAATTCAGAATTTATTTTATAGACTCGTTAAATAAATGATTCCTATCAATAGAATGCATTCCTATGATGATTTCTAATGATATGCTTATTTAAAGAATTTTCCTGTAACTAGATTCTCTCTCACTCCCTCTTTCTCTCTCTCTCTGTATATATTTTAAAGGGCCAATGACATTATTTAGCCACACTATGACCATATTTAGCTTTTTTGGGGGAATTAGGCCACACGGGTAACAACAACCATCCTGAGTTAAAATCAAACATTTCCATGTTATTGGAATTAAAAATTTTATTTCGAAATCCTTGCATACAATTAACCATCGAAGTATCCGTACTTCGTTTCATGCTCTTTAACAAGACAATAAGACAACGTTGTTCTATAATAAATAGCTAAAGTATCCATATTATTACGATTATCGACATGTAGATCAACAACAGCAACAACAACAACATTCTGAGTAACTCATCATCAGCAACAGTACTACTGTCAGCACTGTCACATGCATAACCAAGTGTTGACTTTCTTGACTACTAATTTAGATATTTACACTGTTTCCACGAACAAAGTAAGAGCCGGCTTAGTAATTCTAACGGAATTATTTGCTGGTATTTGTATTGATTTCAGAGTAGTAGGTAAAGTAAGGTAAGGTGGTGGAAGTGGTCCCACATAGACCAGCATTTAGGCCCATTGCGATTGGCAATCGATATCCGGGGATTAAACATTCCCTTGAGGAAACCTACATACATAATTGATCATTACAACCCTTCAGACAGGATTACGACCTACTTTATCACACCACTTATGTTGTGTGTGTTAATTTCACTCATGAGTGGCGGGACCTACAGTTTAAAGTCGACTCCGAACGACAGATTTTTGAGAAACTTTTCATGGCAATTTTATTTACTCTGAGAGTTTTTGCCAGAAATCTACTGAGAGAAAGTCGCCGAAGAAATATTTTTTGTATTTTGTTTTGATGTCTGGCCTGGGGCTCGAGCCCTGGATTTACGTCTAATAAGCCAACACACTACCCACTAGACTACGGCGACTTCAACGACTTGAGGAAACCTAGCCGAGTCCAAAATAAATCTTGCTATTGCGGCAATCTAGGTCATCTCCGTGTCTTTACGATAAGAGCAAGCAGCTGACATATGAGACCCTTACCTCCTTCAAAAGTTGTTGGAAAGTCGCGTCTTTAGGCATGTCAATCAGAAAGACATTGGTCATTGTGCGGTGGACGACTAGGCGACTTAAGTACAGAAGTGAGTCATTCCTCTCCTTGTTTATAAATGTCCAGCAGGGTCTAGCGATATTATACGTACCGTCCTGCTGCCAACTATATTGAGCTTACCAGTAAAAGGAGTTGATAGTATCCAAATTAACTGAGGCAATTGGCAACATGTCGGAGATTGCCAGCTCCGCATCAGCAATGCAATTTTCAACGACATCCCCACATGCTGGTACTCATATAAGCGTTGTCTTTGCATGATTTGAATGGACAAGGACCAGCACTAAATTGCAGCCTGGCTATCCAAGTATATCAAGAGATTTTCTGAGAAAATCCAGCCACTCAACAAGTCTTGTGTCACTTTTAAAATTGCCATGACCTCTGCTTGGATTTAGAGTTGCTTTCCATCACAATAAGTGGCCATGAACCATGTTTTTAAGCATTTCGATGTACTGTCGCAGTAAGGACTCACAAACTAGTTCATAAATGTCTTTAATAGTCTGTAACGTAATAATAATAATCTTTAATGCATGATTTTACCTTTAAAGATGGATACAGTGTTTGAAAATTTAATCACATACTAGCTACACTTACTTTATGCATTTACGTTACTCATACAATAACAAAAGACACTCTCACCCTTCCGTCCGCTCATCGTGTTATTTCAAATGTGCATGCATACTCGTACATACATATGCAAAGCCATGGACAAAGATAACAAACGTACGATACGAACTGACACGTTTTATAGTTTTCGAGAGTTTTACTAATGAGTTCTAAACATGCATTCATTTACTCATTCATTTAATGTTTAATATACACGTTGTTGTTGTTGTTGTTGTTATTGTGGTTGTTGTCTGTTATAGTAGTAGTTGTTGTTGTTGTTGTACTTGTGTGATGCTACTTTTGCTAATTTTTCCTCTAATACTTCAACAAAATGTGAATGGCACTTTCACATACATCACCTCTGTACCCCTTGCACCATGTACCACATACCATGTACCACGAACGACGACGAATGATGGCCTCTTTACCTTTACCAGCCAATATTAATTTGAGTCTGCGGCATGTGTGAGAGGGGGGGGGATATGGCACTACAACCTTGTAGATGTCATGGGATTTATGTAAGTCTTGTAACAATTTCCGCTTTTAAGTAGCTTTTGTCACACACACAAGGGAAGACTGTTACGATGGGAATGTCAATCTTTTAAAGAATTTTTTGGTTTACAACGTATTGATTGAAGGCTGGCATATGCTTTTTATACGTTTGCATTATTAATTTTAATTTTCTCAAAAAACCCGTTAGTTAATTGCACTTTTATAGGGTATTTGCATGGCGGTGTTTAACCCCTTGTTTGCGCCCTTTTCTCATTATTCTGTTTTTCTTTCTCGATTTGTTTTCTCATTTGGATTAATTTATGTTCAGCGTAGATTAGATTACAAATCATCCTCTTTTTTGTGTTTTTCTTGTGTTTTTCTTGTAACAAAATCAAACAGGATACAAAGAAAAACTCCTCGTAGTCCCTATATCTCCTCTCTCCATTACTTTGTTTTCTCGTTTTTTGTTCCGTTTCTCTTTGTTAGTCTTATAAGTTTTTTTGTTTTTTTTTTCTATTTGTTTGCAGTTAATTAAACGTGATACGTTTTACTATTGTTTTTCTGTTTTATTCTCTTATTTGATGATTGTTGTTGTTGCAAATGTTTTTTGTTTTTGCTTTATTTGATTATTTTTGTAGTAGAAATGAATAATTAATATTTTGTTGTTGTTGTGTTTGTTGTTGCGGCTACTGCATCCACATTTTTTTTCCTTTTTCCACTTGTCCTTTTTCACATACATACATAGTTATTGTTCTCTGTTGTCTTCCTGCCACAGATAAAACGTACAACAAATGAATTGATGATGAGTTGTTATTGTTGTTTTTTGTTGCTTTTGTGCTCTTGTTTTACTTGGTGTTCTTCTAATGCCTTGACGATGATAATGTTGATGGTTTTAATCAATTAAAATATATCTCCAGTAAATATTCGTTGTGGTTGGACAATCACAAAAAGCATAGCTTAAGCTGATTACGATAGAGGGAGCAATAGATACAGAGACAGAGAGAGAGAGAGAGAGATAGAGAGAGGGAAAGAAACGGATGTAATGGGTTAAGTGAAAGCATATCATCATTCCTTAGCAAATTAATTGGGTTTTTTTTGATTTTCTGTTTTTAAAGAATACATATAATATAGCTACGATTGAATGATTAACAAATTAATAAATGATTTGTACCATGTTTCACTTCAGTTTAATTTTTGCTTATTTTTTATGCCAAGATCAGGGAACAGTTAACTCACAATCATGGTGAAAGTATTTATTCTTCCTCCTAAAATAATAAATAGCTAAAGTATCCATATTATTACGATTATCGACATGTAGATCAACAACAGCAACAGCATTCAGAGTAACTCATCATCATCAACAGTACTACTGTCAGCACTGTCACATGCATTACTAAGTATTGACTTTCTTGACTACTAATTTAGATTTTTACACTGTTTCCATGAACAAAGTAAGAGCCTTCTTATTAAATATAAGGGTTGCTTACAGCCGGGATGCTTATCATAGTCTTATTATTCTCACGAATTCGTTCAAACGTTCTTGCACATTCTTCCAGCTTGCATTAAAACTAAATTATCGTCCACGATCATTAAATTAAAGGCAACCTGAATGTAAATGCTATGAACTCTTCTGGCTTCAGTGACTGACCATTTTCTCCATGCGATATGAACAATTTTGAAGAAACATTTAGTCTCTGAAAATTATAAAGCTTTAGAAGAGAAGTCGCCGTAGTCTAGTAGGTAGTGTGTTGGCATATAAGACGGAAGGCCGCGGTTCAAACCCCAGGTCAAACTTCAAAACGAAAATATGCAAAAAAAATATATCTTCGCGACTTCCTCTCAGCAGATTTCTTGCAAAAACTCTGAGAGCAAATAAAATTGCCATGAAAAGTTTCTCAAAAATCTGTCGTTCGGAGTCGACTTTAAACTGTAGGTCCCACCATTCATGTATAAAATTAACACACACAATATAAGTGGTGTGAGAAGCTGGGCTGTAATCCTGTCTAAAGGGTTGTAATGACCAATTACCTATTCCCTAGGAAATAAACATTTGAAAGCAATTAAACTGTGGTATGGTTAGAGGTTTTGGTATATAATTCATTAAAATAATGAAATATTTTCCCTTTTATTATAAATTTTAATTGAAAGTGCATCAAATACTTTCTAAATTCTAAAATTTGGCAATAATTTACAATTTATTTTTGTTCGAAAATAAAATAAAATAAAATAAAATAAAAATATGATTGTATGCATATTATTACTAAGACTGATACAAGCACATCTTATTTAAAAGAGTATTGAAGAAGAAAACAAAAACCCGAAATATTTGTGAATTTAAACCCGAAGACAATTGCTAACAAGCGGTGTATGGTGGAGAGGGAAGTTGTGTGTGTGTGTGTTGTAAATGCATTTATAAATTAGAATTTGTAGCCAAAAAAATAAAAAAAAAATGATTCCATAAAACAATTGTAAGAGCAATAACAAAAAACAACAACAAGAATATATTAAGAATATATGCATCTACATACACACTTATGTACCTATGTGTGTGTGTTTGTATATGTATATGTTTTAGTAACAAATTGCATTTTACTTATCTTATGAATTAAAATTCATTGTTTTAATAAATTTATACAACATACGAGTACAAGCACCAGCACCAGCACCAGCATAAAACGTTGTGTTGAAAATAGTGTGTATATGTGTGTGTAAGTGCTTGTTAGTATTATTAGAAATATTTTTATTCTCTATTTAGAGTTTAGCATCAGTTGATGTTGTTGTTGTTATTGTTGTTGGTATACAATTGCATTTGCCCAGAGATCTACAGTTTGTCAATTAGATAAATTCCCTTAAAACATACTTAATTAATGTAGAAATTTTATCAACAACTTTTACAAAAACTTGCTCATTGTAAAATATACCATATCCTGTACGCATATATGTATGTACATACATACACTGCTATTATGCTTACATACATACCAATACATGTGAAAGTTTGTAGAGAAAGTCAAATAAACAGCTTAAGAACAACAATCAGAATTATTTCTTCTCTTTCTGTGTCTAATTCTGTTCGTTTTTTTATTTTTTGTTTCCTGGCCACTTCTAATACGATTTGCTTCTTATAAAATATTTGTTTGTATGTATGTACGTATGTTAGTATGAAAAATATCTACATCAACTATTTGTAACACTTAAATAGTCTTGTTTTCCTTGAAAACACTACAAAGCATTTGAATATGTGCATTAAGGCTTTGAGTAAAAAACAAAGACTTTGCCGGTGCAATATGAGGGTTAACAGCACCCGGGAAACTTCAGATCAGCTGTTGTGATGATGCACAATAGAAATTCTTACGGGCCTCTGTCCTTTTAGTAGACATTCTGAAAGACTTCGCATTCCGTCAAAAGACTTATTTTGGAGCTAGGCGTAGTAATTCGTTAAATAACTTAAGAAGTTTACCTTTTGAACTTCTCTGATTAAAACTTTGAAAAACTTTGTTAAATTTTCAACGATTCAATTGTTATTTTTGTAGCAAGGTTGTGAGCATAACAAAAAGCCTATACACCAGAAAGTGTTTATTCTACTGTATATAATTCCCATACTTGCCTCTTTTTCAACCATTCAATAAGTGCAGTTAATCCCAATTACATCACTGTCTAATTGAGTTCAAGTATTTTTTTTTAAACACTTGCAGTGAAAGTAACTTTCCATATGGAACTTAAACATTTTAGCACATCGAAAAGCATATACGTATGTAAACATTTGCTCTCGCAAATGGGCCATTCCACGTGGCTGTTTTAAATTTTTTTTATTTTTAGCAGACTTTTCTAGAAAAGCAAAGAAACTAAAAATTTAAATTAAATTTTAATTGAAATTTCCGTTAAATTTCCATTGATGATGGTTTCGCAGTCCTGTAAACCATGGAGAGGCCCATATTTATTTATTTAAATGGCAAAACATAGATTTTGATTTTCTCTTTTCTGATTTCTTTTTTGTTGATTTTCTTGTAAAATTAAGATAAAATTCCCATGTATTTCATATTGTTAAGTATGATGCCAAAAGTAATTTGAAAATTTGAATTCATACAGTGGATAGATGTTATTGTTTTTTATTCAAAACAAACAAAAACAAACAAATAAAAAAAATATTGAAATTTTAACAACATTTGATAAGATCTTTACAATTGTAAGATTATAAAATATTATTATGATAAAATATTACAAATTTATGTAAATTTCTGTAATATTTCCTGCAAAAACACAATCTCATAAGAGGCAATTATTAAAAATAAATTTTTTTTCCCTAAATTGTAGGTAGAAAGTGGCAGGCATTGTTCTTATGTCATGTATATACATATTTAGAAACTCTGTAGATTCTCCGGATTCATCATTCAGTTGCAATAGAAATTTCTTTAAAAACACACATCACTTTAAACTTCTGGAACATATAGTGCGGGTCCATGTGTTTTTCATGGGTTACCTTGAAGAAAACCTGAAAGCGTCAACCAAAGCTTACTCTGTAGTCAACTAATCTAGGAAACAATTATTTATGTTTACCAAAATGCCAAGAATTTTAATTTTTCCAACAGAAAAACAGAAAACACTGCAAAAATTGAGAACTCTGTACTTGAATGTCTCATCCACATCCACATTTGCCGCGTGATCTGGATCCATCAGTGAATACTTGGATGATTTTCTCCGGGTGGTATAAACTATGATCATAAAGGGATTTAACCGATATCGTTGATCTAAAAAGCGAGTTCAGGTATCGTGTAGACGATAGCTTCTACAGACCAGTAGGCCATATATCGGCAGATAGCAGAAGTATTAAACCTCCACCACAAGACAGTTTTTAGAAGACTTGGTACTGAAATAAGTTCAATATTTGGATACCGCATGAATTGATGCAAAGAAATTTAATTAATCGAATCACAACAATGGCATGAAGTCGCCGTAGTCTAGTAGGTAGTGTGTTGGCTTATTTGACGTATGGCCACGGTTCAAACTTCAAAACGATAATATGAACAAATATCTTCGGCGACTTCCTCTCAGCAGATTTCTGGCAAAACCTCAGAGTAAAATAAAATTGCCTTGCAAAGTTGCTAAAAAATCTGTCGTTTGGAGTTGACTTTAAACTGTAGGTACCGCCACTCATGTATGAAATTAACACACCTAACATAACTGGTCGTTTAGAAGTCGCCGTAGTCTAGTAGGTAGTGTATTGGCTTATTAGACGCAAAACCCTGGGTTCGAGCCCCAGGCCAGGCATCAAAGACAAAATACAAAAAGTGTTTTTTCGGCGACTTTCTCTCAGTAGATTTCTGGCAAAAACTCTGAGAGTAAATAAAAATTGCCATGAAAAGTTTCTCAATAAATAAAAATCTGTCGTTCGGAGTCGACTTTAAACTGTATAAAATTAACACACACAACATAAGTGGTGTGAGAAACTAGGACGTTGTACAATGGGTCAATTCGACCTCCAGGTACTGTATTTGTCTTAATTGATAAGTACACGTCCTCTAACCTAACCTAACCTAACCTAACTGGTCGTAATCCTGACTGAAGGGCTGTATGACCAATTATGTACGTGTAGGTACAACAATGGGAGGAGTAAAGTTCGTCAATATTGGCAACCTCCACCTCGTGGTCCCTTCTGGATGGCATACTAGCACCCGCTTGATTTTAACTAACGAGTGCATAGGGTTTGGGACCCACTATGTAAAAACATTATGCCATGAAAACTACAACACAAGCCTCAACGACATTGGTTCACTGTGAGCACACATCTCCTTGCGCACTACTGCGGAATCAGTCAAAGGTTTCGAGCGTCGCTGTTGTCTATTGAAACGAATTATTCCGACCTGATTTGGGCACAATTCAGACGTTTGAAAGAAACCCATTAAGAAAGAACGACCGATATTGCGTTCTATCATACGTTAGATCGATAGATGGATATGGAAATACTTTGAAGTAGATCCAAGGCTCTTCAAGGGACT
The DNA here is from genome assembly GCA_936449025.2 of Sarcophaga subvicina. NCBI lineage: Eukaryota > Metazoa > Arthropoda > Insecta > Diptera > Sarcophagidae > Sarcophaga > Sarcophaga subvicina. The sequence goes on from OW388084.2 coordinate 3,065,265, forward strand.
ACAGCTACTTTCCAATTAGCTGACATTTGCTACAGTGATTGCAAAATTCTGTTAATATTTTTGCTATTAGCCGCAGCAAAGTACGCTGAAAATTATTCGACTAAATTTTTCGACCATCAACCACAAACATTCTACAAACACACATGAAATTATGAAGCTATACGCACTTGATTTAAATTATTTTTCAATAATTTACAAAATCTTCTTCTAATTTTTATTTTTTTTGTGAGCCGCACTGTTCGGCCAATTTAGATTTTTTTTTGCAACAAAATGTTGCAAGTATTTTCAACATGTTTTCCATAATAATTGCTGTCGGATTTATTTGACATTTCTGCTGTAATGCAATGCAAACATTAAAACTAACAACTAGGAAAAGTTTTTCTCAATTTATACGTTCTTAAATGCAGTTTTAAATTAAAATGAGACCAAACACTCATACTCATACTCGCACTCACACTCGCTCTCGTACTCTTCTTGAGGAAGTTCCAACGTTAAGGAAAAGAATTCAGAAAAGTTTTCATTTCCGGTTGTATGGTTTTTTGTTTTTCTTTTGTTGATTTTATTTTTTGCTGCGACAGTAAAGAAAAAGAAAGAAACACTTCTTCTAATTACATACATGACCAATGGAAGTACATGGAAGAAAACCAACAAACTAAGTAGAAACTCTGGCAAGAAAATTGCATGCGTTTCTTCTGTTCTTTTCTCTCCCTCCTGTTAGCAAAGGAAATAACGCATATGGACATATGTAAACTCTCATATACATATACATATGTATGTATATGAACATGTTGTGTGTATGTATGTGTTTGCAAAGTATAAGGCAAAAGTATATTTGAGAAAAGTTAATTATTCCTTAAGTTTTTTTCCTTTAGTTTTCGTTTTCGTTTTTTTTTCTCGTGTCTAATTCTTCTTGCTCTGCTTTCAGGGGTTTTTCCCGTGTCTGTGCAACACCAATTTAAAACTCTCTACAGTTTTACATTTTAAAGCCAAAAAGGCTAAAGTTGCGTGTGCTGGATGGAGTGTGTGAAAAAAGTTTACAGAGTTTAGACCAGAAGGCATTTGAAAATGAACATGTTTCACCTTGTTGCAGCAAGCAAAAGAAGACGAAGAAAAAGAAGTCGTCTCTAGCAAAGGAATGAAATTGGTTGCACAAATGAAGAAATAGAAAAAGTTTTACTTTTTCTCTCTCTCTCTCGCTCTCACTTACACTCAAACTGTATTTTCCTATTTGCTGCCAACTCAACCACATGTGTTGGTAGCTGGTTATGGAAGAAAGAAAAAAAAAACGGCAGAAACAAAAGCAAATACTCTACTCTCCTTTACTCTACTCCACTCATATATGGAATCACTTTCGCATCTTTTTTGTTCTTTGTTGTACGTTAAGTGTGTGCGTGTGAGAATGACTGCATTTTTATCTAAATTGTTTCCAAAAGTTCAGAAACTCTTCGTGTTACTCCTGAGGCTGGAGTTGTTGCAGCCAAATACCAATACCGTCGTCGTCAGTCATTCACTCATGTGGTATGTTGTATGTGTGCGTATGTGCTGCCTTGTTAAAGTGGCTGAACACTTGGCCCTGAAACGGTATTTCATGTAGAACTTTAACTTGGTTTTTTTATTTGTCAACATTCGTTTATTTTTTCTGCCTTCATCTTCTTCCATTTCCTTTTCACCTGCTTCCTTTTTTTACGTGAACAAATTTAATTTTAGTGAGTCTGTGTTGGTGAATGAGTGCAAGTGTAAGTGTATTTCTTCATTTGTTAGTCTCTGTTTTGTTTTTAAGCTTTATGGGTGAGTGAAGTTGGAAAAAAAACGAAAAAAATGCCAATCAAAAATATTGCTGCTTTAAAATGTCCACTTTAGACTTGGAGAAATACTGTGGGCGTTAAAAGTACGTCATAGCATCTGTTTAGCAAAGTAAGAAGAGTATTGTTACATTTTTACTTTTTTAAAACGTTTAAAATATGAGCTCGTAGATTGTAAATAAAATAAAAATAAATGTATGTTTAGTTTCAATTCACATAACATGCATAATTGGTCATTACAACCCTTCAGTCAGGATTACGACCGAGTTTCTCACACCACTTATATTGTGTGTGTTAATTTTATCATGGGTGGTGGGACCTACAGTTTAAAGTCGACCCCGAAGGACAGATTTTTTGAGATACTTTTCATCGCAATTTTATTTACACTCAGAATTTTAAACAGAAATCTGCTGAGAGTAAGTCGCCGAAGAAATACTTTTTGTATTTTGTTTTGATGTCTGGCCTGGGGCTCGAACCCTGGCTTTACTTCTAATAAGCCAACACGCTACCTATTAGACTACGGCGACTTAGTTTTAATTAAAATTCTTTATTATTGGCACAATTCTGCTTTGTCTTGTTATTCCTCTGTTTATAATCTTTTAATAATCAATAACAATTACAAGACAATTATTTGACAGATCTTTGTAACCACGATTACTCTCTTTAAACACACTACGTCTTCACACAAGACTGACTGAACTCTACTAACTCACTCGCCTGCTTTGCCTTGCCTTTTATACGGCAGGGAAAACAGTCTAATGAATGTTCTTGTAGGTGAGTGTTCGCGACTTCGCCTTTTCGAAATCTCTATAAATGTAAACATCGTTGTTTATCTTCATTGTTGTTTGTGTATTTTGTTCTTGTAGTGTTGTTTGTAGATTTTTGTTTACTTGTTTACCAATTTTTATATGCTGGTGTATGTTGTTATGTTAAGCAGTACAATAATTTATAAACAGGTTTTTTTACTGCATTGTTTTGTTTTTTGTACCTTTTTTATCATTTTAATGTTAAGCGATGTAAAAGCAAAACAAAAGTTTCTAGATTTTTTATTTTCGTAACAGTATTTTTTATTTCCTTTCTTTGTTTAATAAGGGATTAACATCTTAATTAATAAAAATTAAAAAAATCTCTTATTTTTCTGAAAATTGTCGGTTACGTTAATTGATCGCTTACAGGTTTATTTTAAATAAAATATTTACACACGCATTATAGAAATAATTCATCCTGTTTATTTTAATTGCATCTGTAATAAATAATAATGTATTGTACATATGCTCATTATATTGATTTAACCGAAGCTATTTGAACAAGTTATTGTAAAATAGCGAATAAAACCAGAACTACTATAACTATGAACAGTGGAGCAAAAATATAATATTTTTATTTGAGTTTAAATTTTTCTGCCATCAATTTAACATGTGAAAAACATAGGCTGAACAAGTTTGTGAAATCGTTAAAAGCGTGGCAAAATTTAAGAGTTTTCAAAACACTTTCCTTTAAAAACCTTACCGCAAATTAGACTATCAATGTCACTTTGTAATCTGTGTTTCATTAAGGCACCAACCTTAGAAAACTATTCATGCTTCTAACCCCAGTCCAGACATCTTGAACCAAGTAATAAAAAAATATTTCTTCGGCGACTTCCTTTAAGCAGTCTTCTGGCAAAAACTGTGCGAGTTAAATAAACAAATTTGCCATTAAAAGTTGCTCAAAAAAGTCTGTTGTTCGGAGTCGACTTTTAACTGTACTCTCACCGCTCATGGATAAAATTAATACACACAACATAAGTGATGTGAGAAGCTAAGTCGTAATCCTGACTGAAGGGTTGTAATGACCAACTAAGTAAGTATGTACGGAATGAAATGGGCGATGTATTGTCACTCTGCTCTGGAATTATCGTTTTATTAGAAATTAGGAAATACATTTTTTAAATTTTGCATACAGCTCTATACAGGTCACCCGGGGTTCACTGTGTTGTATAACCCTATCACAGGTATTTCAAAAAAGGAAGAAGAAACTCTACAACTTTAATTAGATTTCAAAAAATGTCGATTTCCAATTATAAAATTACCGGCAACAATTATGACATTTAATTATGAGACGTGGCCAAAAGTAAAACCAAAGCTGCGATGCTTTATTTTACCAACACCGCACGTACTTGCATGCAATCGAGTATGCCTGGCATTCAGTTAAATGCAGTTTTAATTTTTTTTCTGTTATTTTATTTATTGTCATTGACTAGTTTGTTTATTTCTCTCTCTCTCTCTCTCTATAGAGTAAAATAGTATTTAAATAAATATTATTAAAATACAAATTATTCATGACATTATGACACAGAGTGTTTATACGAATAGACGTGCATAAGTATGTTTTAGTTTTTCAAAAAAAAAGAGAAGAAAGAAAAACTTTTTAATGATGATGTGATAAAATTATCACAGAAACCACAAACAATCGAACTGACATTTTTGTTAATTGCAACTGCCAAAAACAATACAAATAAAAAAAATATATTTTCCTCTTTTTTATTTCACGTTTAAATCAGATTTTATGCCGCAAAGCAAATGACACAAAAACAAATTGTCGATTTGACCTTTTGATAGGAAGGCTAAAACAATCAGGCAAAACAGCTAAAGGTGAAATATAAACATAAAAACGAAAGTTTTAAACGCTCGAAACTAAATCGATTTTAAATACCCCAACTTGTTCAGTTCAGTCGGCCGCTTTTATAGGGTCTTCCAACACGTAACGCCTAACTTTGTCAGTTGATAACTGCCATCTTGTTGAAGATACATCTGTCAAATTACATACTTACAGAGATCAGCAATGAATCGCTTTTTTGCTACTTATAAGCACTCATGAAGTTTTGAATACAAGTGAGTCAACAATACTGAAATTTAACTATGTACTCTGATTCATTCATACTCACTCATATTCAAAGTTTGAAGTACTGATCATATTCATACTTAACAACACGTATGATGTTGTTGATTTCGACTCTCCGTAACTTAACATATACACGAAGTACAAAATAACTATGAGTCGCGTACGAACACTAAAATACTTACTAGACGGTAGTATGTTTGCTCTGCTTGCTGCTCTGTCTTTTTTGCTTATGCAACAACAACTAAGACTGTAAATTTTGATGAATGATTCGAGTCATTCGAATCATTTATAAGTATTATAAGTACTTTTCTAAAGTTATGAATCTAAATGAGTAGGCTTATGAATCAAACATATTCCGAATGGTATGAGTTTAATGTAAACGTTGTACGCATACTCTTTGCAACCTGCACTTATAAATCAACGTGGTGTAGTGAGTACGAATGAATCAGAGTACATAGTTAAATTTGCAATATTGTTGACCCACTTATATTCAAAATTTCATGAGCACTTATGAGTAGCGAAAAAACGATTCATTGCTCATCTCTGATACTTACCCTGTTTTCCAGATAAAAAAAGAGAAATTAAAATTCATGATTTTTTTTTATTTTAAATTTTTATTCATTTTTTATTGAAATAAAAAAAATTTTTGCATTTTCTATACTTTTTCGTAATATTTTTTTGTTTTTATTCTTATATTTTCATATAGTTTTTCTTTTTTGTTTTTATTTTTATTTTGGTTTTTGTTCACAGTAATTTCCATCATCAAAATATCAAATTACGTACATTATCTGGAGTTGGTTTCTCTTTTTTTATGGGGGAGGAGGGGACTTTTTTACTTTTTTCATTAGTTATACGTTTAAATGTTGTTGTTTTCGTTTTTGTTTTTAATTTTTTTATTCAAGTTTTATTTTATTTATTTTTTTTTTTGCTTTTGTTTTCGTTAGTAATATACTTGACATTTGAATAAAAATATAAACATTACTAATATAATATATTTTTTTTTTGTTTTTTGTTTTTATTTTATACTTAAAGGAAAATGCTTTGTTTTTTTATTTGTTTGTATTTGTTTATTTTTTTAGTTTTATTTTTAATAATAACGCACAAAAAGCAGCAACAATTAAGCAAAAATTTATTAAATAAATTCAATTTATAAAATGCTTTACATATTTATAATTAAATATTTAAAAATTATTTTTTATTATTAATTAATTAATTAATAAATAAATTAAAGCTTTACACAAAGAAATTTAACAATATATTAAATTTTTATTCCGTTTTTAATAAATGGATCCAGCAAAACAAAACAAATAAAAAAAATGGAAAAGAAAAGAATTTTTTAAATTAAAAATTAAGCTGGTAGTACTTCGGTTTTCCATTTTTTTTAAGTTAATAAATACATTTAATGTTGTTGTTTTGTTTTTTTTTTAATAAATTTTATTTAAATTATAATTATTCTTTTTTTTTAATATTAGATGACGAATGTAAAAAAATATTTTGTTTTTATAATTATTTTTTAATAACTTTGAAAAACAAATTTAAAATTTTTAAAATTAAAAAAATAATAAAATTAAGTGCCTATACATTGATTACCCATGTAAAGAGGAAGGCAGAATAATAATTGTTCTCTTCTCAGTCATAGTCCTATTCTCTTCTCAGAAGTTGATAATTCCCGAATTTATATTTAAAAAATATTTTTTAAAGATACTTATGGGAGAGGATTTCTGTACTTTTTCGTAATATTTTATGACTTTTTTTTACTTATTCTATAAGTAATCTCAAGAAAAGATTTAACTTGAAAATTAAATTGCATGTTTTAGAATAAGTGACAAACTATACTTTGTTTTATAAGCAAATGAAGGCGTCATTAGTTTCACCCTTTTATGGCCTATGGACACCAGTATGATGTGCTGAATCGTTAGGCTAATTAGGCCCAGAATCAGTGTTGCAAAATTGAAATTTTGAAATGGTACTGAACTACAACTGAATAAGTACTTTTTTGCATTTCGTGGACATTTGGCTCCTACGTTGAGCATCATTACGTTGAACATATTGCTGATGTAATATAAAATATGTAATAATAAAAAAAGTACTGAAACCGCCGCGGGGTATTGCGGTATTTTTAAAATGGAAAAGTACTAAAAAAGTACCAAAATACTTCTTTATGTAAGGTTAGACACTTCATTAATTCAATTTTTCAATTTTGGACATAAAAAACAAAACATATTTACGTAAAAATGCTGAAATTATTTTCATTTCTTTTAATTTCTTTTAGATTATTTCAATTATTTTTTGTTTTATTTTTTTGTGTTTTTCTTTGAAACTTAAGAACTAATTTTAACTACATTTAGTATTAATTTAAACATTTTAATTTTTCCTCTTTTTTTTTTCTATCATTTTCTTTAAGTTTAATTAATGCTATCTCGCTCAAAAGTGTTGTTGTTTTTTCTTAAAATTCACAATTTAATTATTTTTTACAATTTTAATATAAAAAATAAATTAATTAAAAAAAATTATTGCAATACTGTAGCAAATTAAATAGGCTGAATAAAAAAAAAAGAATTTTTTAATTGAATTAATTTTTATTTATTTTTTGTTTTTTTTTTTTATTTTAAGTTTTAAACACTTGTGCGTAAAAATATATAAATTTTCTGGGTTATTCTTCTGATTTCTTATCAGAGTTGTTTTTTTATTTTTAAATAATTTTTTCTCTATAATACATTATATATATGATATCATACATATATATCTCTATGCTTAGCATTTTAATTTAATTTTGTTTTTTTTTGTTTTTTTTTAATAATAATTAATAACTAATTACTTCTTTTCTTTCTTCTTTTCATTTTTGTTTTATTTTATAATTAATTTTTTATACGCGTTTTCATTTTATACAGTTTACTTTAAATTTATAATCTTTTGTTTTCATTAATAATTAAATACTATTCTCATATTTATAATTTTAAACTAAATTTTATCTTTTTTATTTCTTTGACGTTTCTTAGCATAATAAAATCTAATTTTTTGTTTTTGTTTTTTGTTTTGTTTGTATATAATTTTTATTTATTTCTGTAATTTTTCTTTCTTAATACGAGTATCTCCACTTAATTAAAGGAAAAAAATTTCTATTTTATTTATTTTTCTTTTTAATATTATGTTATAATCTAAATATCTCTTTTTTTCATTTATTTTGGAATATATAATCTGTTTTTGTTTTTGTTTTTTTTAATCTTATTTTTAATTTAATTTCTTACCAAAAATATTTTCTATATTTCATTATAAATATTGTTTTTAAATTTATTTTTATTTCTTTTACGTTTTCGGTTCACTTCTTCTCTGTTTCGCTTTCTATTATTTCTCATTTATTATATTGTTTAATATTATTTATATATTTAATTTATTTTTATTTTATAAATTATTAATAAATTTTCTTATACTTTTCACTACATTAAATTCTTAGTTTCCATTTCTGTATATCTTTTCTATAGAAAAACATTTATTCGCTTTTATTTCTCGGTTCTAATAAAAAAAAACAAAGAATGGACAAATATAATTGAAAACTGATCTGAACTTTACGTCTCTCGCATCTAGTTCCAGATACGCTATCTTTTATCCGCTATAGCTGGATAACACAATGAGAATACAAAATGCGTTTAAAACAAACGTCTTATGTTATGCTTTAAATTCAAATCATATTTCAATTGATATTTTAAACATACGTTGCCAGATCTACAAAATATGTTACTGGGAATTTGAATTCCACGTACTGAAAATGGTTTCATTCATTATCCTCTAAAGACATTCTCCATGAGATTATTGGCATAATACAACTTAGGGTACTTCCTCTATCTCAGACAGAACGCTGAGTATATACCCCATAAGTGAAAACAAGTGTTCTTCTCTTCCACTTCCCTGCACTTTTCTGCAGAAGAAATTCGCTATATTGACAGCATCGAAAACTATACAGCATATACTCGTAGCATTGACGTATTGCTGCAATAAAGTTCTCACAATGTAGAGAACTCACGAGAGTCTTCAGTAATAGCGCCACTTTTTAAAGCTATTCTGACAGTGAAAAAAGCTCAAGTGCCACAAATATTCATAACAAATGCTTGCGAATTTTATGTAACAAATTTTGGCCGGCACTATTGAAGCCCTTCGAGCCTTAAAACAATGCTGATATGATCGTGGATCGGCCGCACTCGGTCGTATAACGACGTGAGTATCTGAAGAATGGATTAACAGAAATATTTGTGGTCTGTCGATAAAGGATTATCAATTATACTTTAGGGAGATAAATACTTTAATTTATTAAACTCCCCCAAAGTATGTAACGACGACAGAAAACGAAAAATATTTTTTCTGGAACACCATGTTTGTTATATTTGTTTCTACTTTGAAGTTATTTTCCATCAGGAGGGACATCTCCGGAATGTGGGAAGTTAAAATCTCCACAAAGCACGGTTCCTTGGCACAAAACTCCATATGAGGCTGTATGTATTATGCGCTGTATAAGAATGGATACTAAACGACGCTTGCTCAAAAGGCTGTTGGCTTAAGGAACCGTTTTCTGAAAGCAATCATATGCATCAGGGAATGTATGGTCAAAGGCAAATGGTTTTAGTCGTCCACCACGGCTTCCCTGACAAAAAGGACAAATCAATCAACATAATCACAGGAAAATATTTCATACGATACTTTATACTCTGATGGTACCCTAAGAAAGCTAAATTTTTTTACCTTATTTGTCTCCACAATAGGTCCGATAAATCATTCGCCTTGGCACTTCTTTATGTAACTTTACAAGTTTCAGGAAGTTCCAACACTTTATGGAACGGTGCCCATGACATCCCCTACAGTTGTAATACGTTTCTGCACACATTCTTTGGACACATATATGTATGCAAAATGGGCCTTTCCAGATGGTGGTAGGACTTAACATTAATCAAACAAGATGGGCCTATCAAAGCTATAAATTAAGATTTTCTGCGAATTTTTGAAGTGTCTGAAATCTTTTTGAACTTGAACGTTTATTTATATCGTTTTAAATTATTTGCCACACTAGGTGCTTCATTTAACAACACTGAAAATAAATTAAACAATTTAGTTAATAACTTATCGTGCATACTTTGGGGGGATACATTTTAGCCAATCCCCTAAGATATGTGATGATAATCATTTTTGTAAAACGAAAATCTTGTATTCTGCAATTCTGTTCGCCTGTTACTTGAAAAATCAGTTTTGAGGCATTTGTTCAGCAAATTTCAGCGAGATTTTGAATGTCAAATTTTGGAAATAGGCCCCCTTTATGACACTACACAAAAGAGGAGAATTGTTTTTAAAGTTTAATACAAATAAACTAAAATGATTATTAATTAATTAATAAAATAAGCAATTTTATCTTTTTCTTCTTCTTTTGGTTTTATAGAAAATATTTGTTAATAAGTTTTTTTTTACTTTTTTAATTTTAAGAATAAATTTGTTTTCTTCTTATGGATCTCGTTTCTTTTTTTTTTTTTGTTTGTTACGTACTAGGTTTTATAAATATTTTTTTTATTTTAAGGTTTTTGTTGTTATTGGTTTTTGTTGTTTTAATATTAAATTACATGGTTCTTGTTAAATAAATATGTATTTTTTGTTTACAATATTTTTTGTTTTTTTGTTTTTTTAATTTACTTTTTGCATATACGCGGAACACCTCGTTGACCAGTCTTTAAATTGTTTGCTTTTGTTTTTTTATTTTTCAATATTTTTTCATTTCTTTTTTTTTGCTGTTGTTAGTTTTTATGTTTTAGTTGTGTTGTATGATTTGTTGTTGTTAAATTTATAAATATTTTCTAAATGAGTTTGTTTTGGAATGTAATTTTGTTTTTTTTTGGCGAATTGTGTCATGTCCTGTGTCATAACTCATGTCAATCACTAACGCTCGTTAGAGAGAGAGATAGAGAGAGAGAGAGTATGATGTGTGTATGTTTTTCAATGAAAACTATTTTTGGAAAATGTGATCTTTTGGTTTTTAAGTTATTTTTTTTAGTTTTTGTCTTTAAATAGCATATGTTTACTAATAATATTAAGTGTATGAGTAGGTGTGTAGGTAAGTGTTTATTTTTAAATATGGTTTAAGACAAAAGTAAATGAATGCTTTGGATGTATGTGTGTAGGTGTGTGTAAAAGGAGTTAATTTTTAAGTGGAAATTAATTTTTATTTTAAAATTTTCTTTTCTTTTCTTTGTTTAAATATTTTCGTTTTTGTTTTTTGTATAAAATATGTATATTTTTACAAAATATGATTTGATTTCGTTTTATTTTTCATAAATTTTCTTTTTGTTTTCGTTTTTTTAAAGTGGAAAAAAGATTGAATTTTTATTTTGACACATTCGTAGATAAGAAGACTTTTTCTCTTGGGATTTTTTTCGTCGTTAATGCCCATTGTAGTATCTTCTTATTTATTGATTTTATTTTATATTTGTTGTTGTTAATTTTATACTAAATTTAAGCTAGCCAAATAAGGTTTTTTTTCCAAACATTTTTCTTTTTTTACTTCGTTTTCAATGTCAAGGAAGCAACTAAATTAGACTGGAAGCTGAGATCGCGTTTTTGTTTAATGATTTTTTCTTGTTGTTGCTGTTTTTTTTTTTTGTTTTTTTTACTACAAAAAGACGATCAATTTTATCTTACTTTTGTTTTTTTCATTTGTTTTAATATGTAATAATAAATTTATTTAATTTAATTAATAATTAATTAATTAATAATAATTAATAATAATAATGATGATGACAATAATAATAATGATAATGACTTAATTAAAATTAGTTTAAATTTAAGCACACAAAGTAAAAGACACATATTTTTGTTTCGTTAGACATTAATAAGCATTTTATAAATGTAATTATTTTATTTTATTTTTTTGTTTTTATTTAATTATTAATTATTTATTTAATTTTCTTTCTAATTATGATTTCATTTTTATTTTTTTTTTCTTTTGGCTTCAAAAAGCTTTGTGCCAGTTTTAAGTTTATATTTTAACTACATTTATTTTAAGCTAAAAAGAAAAATAATAATTTAATTTTAATTTTTTTTACAAATTTGCTAAAAAGCTTCTTATATTCAAAACTAAAATCAAAATAGAATTGAAAATCAAATTCAAACGAGAAAAAAACATAATAAATGAAGAATATTTTGCTAGGTGTTGTTGTATGTAATTAAACGAATTTTAAATTTTCTTTTATAAATTTATTTTTTAAATATTTAAATTTATTTTTTATATTTAAATATTATGTTTTATTTTTTGTTTTTTTTCTCAAATGCTGAATCACAGAATTTTTCATCACACATCACTGCAGTACGCAAATAATTTTTTTTATTTTTTTTTTCAAAAGAAAATTTTCATTTGATTTTTTATTCTTTTTCTTCAATTAAGTTTTTATTTTTTTTCGTTTGTTTGTTTGTTTGTCTTCCAAAATATTGGATTTTAAAAAAATTTTAATTTGTATGAAAAGAGATGAGAACAAAATTTGTTTGTGTAACGAATTTTGTTTGGGTTTTGAAAGTTACGTGCGATTTCTAATTCTAATGTGTGTGATTGATTTTAATTCAATATAAGGGTGAGAGGGGCTATGCTTTAAAAAACGAAATTAAAAAGAAAGGACAATTATTACAATATTTATCACATTTCTAATTCAAATAAAATAAAATTAAATAAAACAAGAAAACAATTCAAAACATTACGTTTTTAATCGAAAAGTTATACGTTTAATACGGCCAAATAAAAATGATCTTTTGTAGAATAAATAAACAAGAAAAATAAAAATTAAAAGTAATTAAAAAAGACAATTTTAGGTTGCGACATTATATTAAGATAAGATTTCTTATTTTGAAATGTTTGTAGAAATAAAATAATATTTGAATACTCTTGTCATATACTTGGATAACTGAAAGTAACCCTAAACAAATGACCACATAAACTTTGTTTGATTTCATAAAAGGTTATAAAACCCCTAGGGAACGCGTACCCCCAGAGATCAGCAATGAGTATTTAAAAAAGATGAGTAGAATCGAATCGTACTGAAAATTCCTGATGCTTATACGCATTCATACTTATTTTAATACCATGGAACCTCTTCCATGTTGACTTAGACTCTCCATAACTCAACATTTACACGAAGCACAAAATAAATATTATTCTCTTACGAACACTAAAATAATCACTAGGTTGTTGTGTGTTTGCTCTGCTTGCTGCTCTGTCTTTTTTGCTTATGTGTCTTTTTTATTTTTTTGAGAATGCAACAACAACTAAGACTGTAAATATTGTTGAATGATTTGAGTCATAATCAAACATATTTCGAATGGTATAAGTTTGATGTCAACGTTGTTCGCATACTCATTGCATCCTGTACTTATAAATCAACGTTGTAGTGCGTATGAATGAATCAGAGTACATAGTTAAATTTCAATATTGTTGACTCACTTATATTTAAAATTTCATGACTGCTTATGAGTAGCGAAAAAACCATCTCTGATGTACCCCACATTAAGGTTGGTTTAGGGGACCCACAGTTTAAAGTCGACTACGAACAACAGATTATTGAGAAAATTTTCATGGCATTTATTAATTTACTCCTAGAGTTTTTGCCATAGATCTGCAGAGGGGACGTTGCCGAAGAAATATTTTTTTTCATATATTATCTATGAAAATGCCCAAGTAAGCTGCAATCATTGTGCGACTGCCAAATCAGTCTAAATAGATCTTGAAAAACTTTCTAGTTCAAGTTTATATTTTCTTTTTTATGAAACAAATGAAGCCATGATTAATTCAGATAAAAAGAATAATTTCTTAAAATAAAAAAAATGCTGCAAAGAATATTAAAAAAAAAAGAAAAATGTACACAGAATTTTTATTTAATTTTTGTTTGTTTAAATCATTTATTAAAATCATAAAAATTACATAAAAAAATTGAATATTATTGAATAAAATTGCTTTTTCAATAAAAATTTAAGTTGATAAACTGAATTTGAGAGAAAATAAAATAAAATAAAAATAACATAAAAGAAAATAAAATTTCTATACAATGAACTTAAGATTTAAAAGAAAATAATATTTGTTTGCATATCAAAAAAACTCAAATTAAAGACAAATTAAATAATATTTTTAAAATAAATTATTAGCAAAACTGACAAAGACAGACAAAAATACAATCAAGAACAAAAACGAGAATTTATATAAAAATGACTACAAAATTAACATACAATTAAAATAAATATTTTTTTTTATTAAATTTTGATTTTTTTTTAATTTCCTAAAAAAAAATTAAATTTATAAGACAATTGCTTTTAAATTTTAATGATTTTGAGTAAATTGTGATATTTTTTTTAAATATAATTAGCACAACCGCTTTATTTTTTGTTTTAAATCGTACTTTCCGTTTTTTTTAATAGTTTTGGATTTTTTGTTTAAAGAATTTTTATATTTTTAATTAAAAAAAAATAAAATAAAGGTGAATAGTTTTAATAATACTTTTGTTTTAAATACAATTAATAAAAAAAAAAATAATAATAATAAATAGAATGAATTTGTTTCCGAATCTTTTCATTTTTTTGTTTGAATAACTTAGTTAAAGATCAATTTTCATAAGGGAATTTTTTAGAAATTTTGAATTAATTTTTAGTTTTTAAATAAATTTGTTGTAAAGAATTGCGTTTATTATTTTAAAATTATTTACCGTTTTATCAACAAAACTAATAATAATAAATATGAGAACTTAGTAACTAATATCGTTAACATAAATGTTTGAAACATTATTTGCACTTGAAATTTTTAATATAAAAATAAACAATTTTTCTTTCTTTTCTTATTTATAAAAATGAAATTATTAAATAAAAACTTATACATTTTTTTCTTTTTGTAATATTTATCGTATTTTTTATTTTTATTTTTTCTTTATAATTTATTATAAATTTTCTTTATTTTTTTTTTTGGCAGTGTTGGCTTTACACACGCAATTTTTTTCAATGAGTTTTTATTCTTCAAAATAATTATACAAAATACAAAAGCAAAAAAAAGAAATAATAATAATAATAATTCAATTATAAAAAGTGTGTTAATTTTAATTTAAAATTATTTTACAATTATTAATAGTTTAATAATTATATTTATATATAAAATAAAAAAAAAAAACATAAATTGCTTAACTTTGGTAGAAATTTGATTTGTTCTGTTTAACTTAACCATACTTTTTTAACTTTTAATCTTAACTTAAAAAAAATAAACAAAAAATAAAAACGACAAACAAAATTTAACACTTTTTTGCGGTATTAAAATTATTAAAAATGTTACAATTTTAAAATAGAAAAAAAGTAAACAAAATCAAATTGTTTCTTATGAATAAAAATATTGAAATTTTTCCTTTTTCTTATCTTTTTTAATTAAAAAAAAAGTGTGATGATGATGGCACATAACGCTCGCTTAAATCTTTATTTTACTTTACTTACTTACCTCTCGTCTCTTTTTTGTTTTTTGTTTTTTTCTTATTAATTTATAGTTTTGTTTAGATTTTTTTTCACTTAATTTTATAACTTATACATCTTGCTGTTGTTGTTGTTTTTTCATACAAAAACAATCATTTTTTTCATCTTCTTTTTAAATGCTTAATTATACTTAATTAATTAACTTAATTATGATTTTTAAGGAGTTATACAGTATAAACTTTATTATTTCCAGGAATTTTTGCACTGCTTCTGTACTTTCATGAATGAAATAAATGTTGCTTTTCTTTTCGTTCTTACGGTTTATCAGATTTCCGAAATGTTTGGAAGATTTTCTTTCACTTCGTTTTTTATTTTATGGGCTTTTATTCTGCTTTCCACACGGTTATCATTTACATGTGACGCTTCATGTGCAACGCCAAATGATCGGAACGGGAGAAACAACGATCACAACTGCGACATTTGAAGGGTTTGGCGCCAGTGTGTTTGCGATAATGGCGTGTTAACTCATCGCTGCGTGCAAAACGCCATTCACAACCATCCCACGAGCATTTATAGGGTTTTTCGCCTGTAAAGAAAACAGAAAATTATTTTCAATTATATTTCGACAAATAAAAAAAGTAGAATAGATATGTATGTCAGAGATCAGCAATGATCATAAGCACTCATGAAATTTTGAATACATAAAGGGTCCGTCAAATAACTTTTATTTGTTGAAAATGCTTTAAAAAAACTCCTGAATATTTTCTCAAATTTCTTTTTTTATTTGAAAGTACAATCCTTCCGGTTAATAATGGAAAATAATTTCATTCAAATGGTTGCCTCGGTTGGCCATGCAGTAGCCTTCACCAGAAGATGCCGATTTTGTAAAAAAAAGCATCTTTTCAGATGAAGCTCATTTTGATCTTGGCGGGTATGTAAACAAGCAAAATTATCGCATTTGGGGCATAGAAAACCCGCACGCATATATTGAAAACCGCACCCAAAACGAGTCATTGTTTGGTGCGGATTTTGGTCCAGAGGCATAATTGGGCCATTTTTCTTCAAAATGAGCAGGGATTGGCCGTTACCGTCAATGGCGATCGTCATCGGGCCATGTTGAAAGAATTTTCGTTCACAAAAATTGAAGAGGAGGATATTGGCAACATTTATTTTCAACAGGACGGCACTACGTGCCACACAGCCGAAGCTACACTCGATGTTTTGCGCCCTGTTTTTGAAGATTGCATTATCAACCGCAGAGCTGATGTCGTTTGGCCACCTCGGAGCAGCGATTTGACACCGTTGGACTATTATTTGTGGGGTGCCGTCAAAGATAAGTGTTACGCCGACAAGCCAGAGACAATTGAAGCTTTAAAGGACAATATTCGTGAAGCGATTAGAGAAATACAGCTGCACACAATCGATAATGTGCTTAAAAATTGGACCGATCGTGTAGGCTACTGCATGGCCAGCCGAGGCCATCTCGAATCATTCATTAAAATTAACAATCTTAGTTTTTCCAACAAAAGAAAAAAGGTAGAGCAGCAAACAGTGCAAACACACAACCCTCTAGTAAGTATTTTAGTGTTTGTACGCGATTCATACTTATTTTATGATTCGTGACAATATGTTGAGTTATGGAGAGTCGAACTCAACAACATCATACGTATTGTTAAGTATGAATATGATGAGTACCTACAAACTTTGAAAATGAGTAGAGGTTCCATGATATTAAAATAAGTATGAGTGCGTGCGTGTAAGTATCAGAAATTATGAATATGATTCGATTCTATTCATCTTTTTGAATACTCCCTAATGATCGTTTGTATGTATGTATGTTAACATTATTAAATTGCATTTTACATCAATATTGATCAAAATTTTAAGATATTAAAAACAAAATGATTTTTTCCAGCCTATTTCCCGTTAGCTTATTAACTATTTTGCATGCATACATGCATGTACGTGTGTGCGTGTGCGTTTGCCAAGTCTCTTCAGTGCTATAAATTACTTTACAATTTATATTTCTCTTCGTATTTGTGTTTGTATTTGTGTTTGTGTGAAATGTACACTCTTAACATTTTTTTCATTTACAGTGTTCTCTGTTTTCCTTAGGCTCTCATTTACTGCCCCCCCCCCTCGCTGTACCATTAGTTATTTTGTGCATCGTGTTGAATTCTTTGTTAGCACAGTTGAAGAAGACTCATTTTGCATGTACACATGTATGCGTGCTGGGTGTTTGCAAGCGTATATGATTTGCATTGTTTTCACAAAAAAAAGGAAAAGAGACACAGGATAACTGAGAAAGAGAGAGAGAAACAGAGCAAAAGATAGAAATGAGTATAAAAGAAATGTTTGGCTCATTTACATTTTCTTGTAGGTTTCTGTCTTTAGTTTTTCCTTTTTTCTCCTTTTCAAAAATAAATAAAAACTTGTTTTAAAGTTGTTTTGTTTTTCATTGAGAATTTTAATGAAATTATTTTCTATCTCTGTCTCTCTCTCTCTCTCTCTCTCACGCACACACTTCCTATTTTTGGCTTGTTGTGTTCTGTTTTATTTCATTTTAAGTTTTAATTTTTAAAGTTTTTCTCTCTTGTTTTCTTGTCTTTATTGTTTTTTTTCATTCTTATTTTTATTTTATTTACAAGTTTTTTGTTGTTGTTTGCAAATATATAGAAAAAAAAGAATTGTTTTATTAAATAAATATTTTTGGCAATTGCACACAAACTTTTCGAAACGTTTCTTAAGGTAAACAGAACAAGAAACTCAACTAGAATTGAAAAACTATAAAGGCGCTGGAAAAAATCTTCTTCAACTTTTTTAATTTAAGAACAACCAGAAGAAGAATGTTGGAATGGATTAAAATTTACAAAATTTTTATTTAATTTCTAGGAAAAAATTAAAACGAAGACAGAGCGAGGGAGAGAGAGGGAGCGAAAAACAATTAAAATAAACCACAAGTAAACATTGACTAAATTATAGTTAATCTTCTTGCAACTAAGTTGCATAAAGTGTAGTAAAAAGAAATCCAGCAGTGACAAATGTTCAGTGTATAGCAGCATATGCTAGGCTGGCTCGGTCATGTCGTTCGAATGGAGGAGTATGCTGCAGCCAGACGGGTATTTGATGCGGAGATTTGCAGAAGTTGACGAAGACGATGACGCTGTTTGCATTGGAAGAACCAGTTCGAGGAAGTCCTGTCATCGATTGGTGTGACCAACTGGCGTAGGCGCACAATAAGCAGAGGCCCTGGAAGGATGTTTTAAGGCAGGCCGAAATCCGTTAATCGGTTTGTTAATGGCCAGTTAAGTAAGTAAGTAAGTATAGCAGCATATTGAGCAGTTAGAAAAATAAGATTTTATTCTAAAATAACTTATTTGACAGAATATAAGAAACAAACATCAAAACTAGATGCCAGCAAAGAGATAAAAATTAAAAGCATTTCAAACAGCAGCACTAAAGTCTTCAATTGACAAATGTATGGGTCTGCTTAAGACCTATTAATACACCCATCTAGCACCACAATACATACTAGTATAAATATTTGCAAAATTTATGATTAAATAACGTTAAAGGTAATTGAAATTGAGGTCAATTTCTTTTTAAAAAATGCACACAGATTTTATTTCTTGTTTTCTTCATTTTGACAATACGCTCACAAACACATACACACACACAGAATTAATATATAATTTCCGTTTGCTTAGCCTCACTCTGGCTTTAACATTACGTATGTATTGAAAGGAAAATAAGAAAAAACATGAAAATCAAAGCAAATGAATAGAAAAAACGAAATAAGGAAACCCCAAATGGGGTTAAAACCATAAAAAAGTCTACAACAGAAACAAAGATTGAATAAAAAAAAACTGGACCCCCTATAAAACACATAACGGAATATTTGAAACAGTCTGAAACATAAAAATGGCGACAACCGGCAAGAAAACGACCCAAATTTGTGATGCAAACACAAGCAAACACCAGCCAAAGTCAGAAACCAAAAAATGCAGTGCCATTACACTGTGCACAAGCAATAAAAAACTCCAAAAAAAGTGTGCATAAATGATGGTGAAGTTTGCAAATAAAAACTGAGAAAAAGCCATACAAAAAACAAGCAGACATTTTTATTTCTTTCCATTTAAACCTACACCCCTGCTGTCGCCTCTCGGATCAAAAAAAAAAAAGGAAAAATTCTTTGCACAAGACGACGTGCTTAACATTTTCAAAAGAAACGACACACACACACATATACACTCTCTCTCTCTCTTTGTTTCGCGTTCTGCGTGTGTTTCACATATACTACATATGTATGTATGAGTGTGTGTGTGTGTTCAAAGTCATTCATTAGAAATGCTCTCGTTGTACTATGTACGGGTCATCTATAAAAATCGATGGTAATTTATGGCTGCAAATCGCAGTTTGTTAAGCTGAATTAAAAGGAGAAGAGAAGAGGGAGAGCACAACAAATTGGTAGGGAACGTAAAACGCATTCGAATGTTGAGCCAAAAAGAGAATGTGAAAGGCAGCAGCAAAGAACATGAATGGAAGACTAAGAAACGCAAGACACTTTATTTTGTTGTTGCTGTTGTTGTTGTTGTTAAATGACTTTTTGTTTAATTTTAAAACAAATTTGGCCATCCTTTTGGATTTTGGTTTCAGATTATATTGGTCTTACGATGGCATTTTTCTTTTTTCAGGTTACGTTCTCCTCTCTTAATTGTGTAGCGGAAATAAAGGCTTTGATTCGTTAGTAGTAGCAGTAGTAGTTCCAGTTGTTGTAATCCTTTTTAATTTAATGTCTACAATTTCCTTAAGTCCTTGCCAATTTAGCTCAGCGTCGACTACCTTTAGTATGTAGAGTTTAAGACAATTTTCCTTTTTGTTGTTGTATTTGAAATGCAACAGAAATATAAATGAATGTATTCTTTCCTCAAATTGTAGCCATTAGACAGAAGAAAAGCTTTATGTGCTATGTGTGTGAAGATAAATTCGAATTTGAAAATCCAAGACGCAATTCATAAATTTTTTTGAGAAAACTAACGTAACAGACTTATGTTATACTCGACTTAATTACTTAACCTGCGTGAATATTGTATCTCAGATATCTTTCAAACTCTATAAATTGCCATCAAAGCCACAGAGATAAGGATTCTATGAAATAAAAGCAATTTCCCATTGAATTTAGAATTTTAAGCGACCACTTAATAAATATTTAATGGACCACCCACAGCAATAAACATGAATAAACACAACGTCACTCCTGTTTAAGGATTTAAAATGTGAATGTAAGAGTGTGTGTATGCGTGTATGTGTGTGTGTATCAAACACTCTCATACATATAGCCAAGACAAAACCTAATTGAAATTAATCAGTAACAGTTAAAAGAGAGTCTGCATTAATTAACCATTTTTGCTTTTTTTCTTTGTAAAACTTTAGCAAACAGATATAACAGGATTTAAAAATAAAACATGGCTAAAAATGAGGTTCAAGTTCAACCTAAGATTTATAAGCACGTTTCTTTAAGTTATTAAAACTTAAGTATTCTTGGCCATTAATGATAAGCAAACTTGGCTAAGATAATAGGCAAGTAATGCAAAGTCATGGTTACTTAAACAAAAGCTGGAGACAGAAAAGAAATAACGCTGGGCAAGGATTTCTTAATACTGTGTGAACAATTTAAAGACAAGGATTCATTCTATCAAGAAATCATTTCCGAAGGCTGTCTACAACTTGAAAATTTTCCATTCAGATGTTCATGCCATGAACATGTGTGAGAGAAAGTATTCCGTGGGAAGAAAAAGTGGCACCTAATGCCTTCAATCGATCACGATCGTCACTACAAGAGTACATTAGTTCTTATACATTTGGGAACTCTTACAATAAACATTAAGGCTGTGATGGTTGCCAAATGGCAGACTATGTGGTGAAATAAGGGGCAAATTTTATTCATGAACGACATCATTTTGGGGAAACGGAAGATCTCTCTAAGTACCATACAACAGACAGTTTTAAGCCTCTTGTGAATAGAAGCTTAACAGCGGAATTTTGTTGTATCGTAAAGTACGTTCGTAAAGCTCACTTGTCACTTTCCTTTAAAAGCCATTTCACAGTTTTTGCCTTTGGCTTTAATGATTTTGTATATAAGCAAACAAACTCTAATTTAATGTTTTTAACGTTTAGATGATAATGGCTTTGCAAAATCAAGCAATTAATTGCAAATAAAGTGTGACCGCTAGTTTGGCCAAAAAGGAATTTTTTAATTTCGTTTATATTACTTCAGCTTGATAAAACCCATGAGAGTATACACTAAGAGAAAGAGAGAGGGGGAGAGAGAGAAAGAGAGTATAGATAAAATCTATTAAAAAAAAATTCAATGGGTTTTCGGCTTGACTAAATGAATGGCATTAAAATATTGAACAAAGTCAGTGAAACGAACATCGAACGCTGTCTGGCTGGATGGAGTTGAGATGGCAGGAAACTTTTTAATTACCCGTTAAAAAATTTCCAACGGATGAAAAGCATAAGAGCAGAAGGTGGAGGTGGAAAAAAATCAAGTTAAAACAAATGTCTCTCCTTAGCGATATTTTGTATTATTATTGATAATAAACACGAGCAAGGGAAGAAAATGTCATGCGAAACTTGTCCTAAAAGGAATTAATCAAAGGCACAATGTCTTCAAAAGACGAAAATAACGAAGAAAACCGAAAAAGAAATCAGAGAAGGGTAATCAAAATTGAAAAAATAAAAAGCGGTTCGTTAAAGTCATTAATTAAACATTTGAAACGCCAAGTAGTTAATTAAAAAGCTTTTTTAAATATTTAAGTTTTACATTTAACACTCACAAGCGCCTTTTTTTTCTATTTTATATATTTTTTTTTTGGTTTTGTAAGCCTTAGTAATTATTATCAGCAGGCAGTTGGTTTTAAATTTCTAAGCATTCCGAATTATAGAAAAAAAAAATACAAGAAATCCTTGAATTTGTGTTGTCGCCTTGCGTTTGTTCAAAATTAATTATCCTCAAGGGGATTTTACATTTTTCTCTCTTTCTTCTTCTTCTTCTTCTATGCCTTTGATTTACTACAAGCGTTTCCTTTCCATCTCTTTTATACGTATGTTGTAGTAGCAGAGATAAGGCATAAATTCTCTCCACTTTATTTATAACAGGATGTACGCGTACATCTATTTCTATGAGCATTTCCGTTTTCCTTGTTCTCTTATGCTTTTTCCCTTAAATAAAAAAAAGAACACAAGCTAAGCAGAGACATGTTTTCTAATATTTCCAAGCGGTCCCTCTAACGCCAGCATACAGGCGGCCTATATTTTTGTGAGTTTTTCTTGTCCCAACTTTTGTAAAACGTTGAAAAACCATTTTAAGGAAACCACAAAGCAAAGCCCTGCAAAAAAAAATAAGAAATAATAATGCGAGTATACTGGCGAAGCCTTTAGCGAAAAGACTGGAAATGTTTTAATACAACCAGTAACACAAGTGAAAAGGAAATGGTGCCCTCCTTTTTTTTTTTTGTTGCTCTCACTTTAAACAGACAACATAATATATCATGAGGAAAGGATACACTCGCAGCAAAATAAATTCTAAGAAAATCTACTCCACCACTAATAATATTAAATCTGTTCCTGTGCCTTTTTTCTTTCGCTTTCAGTTTCTTTTTCAAAAAAAAAAAGAAACGAAAATCTCTTGTCACTTTTGTGGCAAAAAGTAAAGCCTTTAAGGAAACGCAAGTTTAAAAAAAAAATTGCCACAATTTCAAGAAGATTTAAAATTCAAAGAAATCCCTTCCCTGCGTCTTCTGTAAGTTATTCTACAGATGCCATCGAGTGGTATTCGTGATTAAAGTTGATGGTATTTAAACTTAAATTTGTTTGTAATTTTTATGATACAAAATAAAGCAGCGAAAGGTTATTTAAACAGTTTCCCTGCTGGCCATGAATCGAGGTGAAAAGCAATACAAGCAATGCTGATATTTATAAGCAGATGCTTAAGGATCTTACGTATATCACGGCCAGTCATCATTTCTAATGCCATCTTACGAGACATCATGCAACACTTCAAACGCCGAAAGTGCCTGTATTTAGACCATAACCTCAGAAAACAGAGGATATAGCTAAAGCAGCAATAACTAGGAACCGACAAGGAATCTGAAGCAGAAATTGGACAGCAAATACGTGGCTCTTGCTTGTAAATTAAGCAGTATTGAAAACAGAATATTATTACGAAAAAGAAAAATCTGATACTGGTGTTTTGCTTTTACATCGCTTAACATTAAAATTATAAGCAAAAGCTACAAAAACAAAACAATGCAGTAAACAAATCTGTTTACAAATTATCGTACTGCTTGATATAACAATAAACACCAGCATAAAAAAATGGTCGACAAGTAAACAAAAATTCACAAACAACAGTCATGAATGTAAACAACGATGTTTACATTTATAGAGATTTCGAGAAGGCGAAGTCGCGAACATTCGCCTTCAAGAACATGAATCAGAGTGTTTATCCTGCCATATAAAAGGCAAGGCAAAGCAGGCGAGTGAGCCAGTGAAGTTCAGCCAGTCTTTTGTGAAGACGCGGTGTATCTAAAGAGAGTAATCGCGGTTACAAAGATCTGTCGAATAATTGTCTTGTAATTGTTATTGTTTATGTGAAGGGTATAAACAGAGGAATAACAAAGAAGAGCAATTGTTGTTGTTTACATCAAGTTGTGAACAGTGGCACACAGAATAATAAAGAAGTTTAATTAAAACTAATCACAAATTTATTTTCATTTTCAACGTAACAATTAGGAGAGGAATAAAAACACTGGAATCAAATAAAACGGTTTCAACCACTTTGTTAAGGGCCTATGTTCTATGCTTTGATGTCTTAAATGAGCCCCTCTCTGCTTAAAAAGTTGCAATGAAAAGGTGAGAAAAAAACAATTTGAAAATATGGCTGCCAAGGAAAGAAACAATAACGATTGTCGTGCAACTACGTTAAGCCGATACAAATTTACAAGACATCTCAGTTTGTGCTGCTTTTTAAGGCGGTAATAGTGGTTCATCGAATACGGGGAGAATGGAAGGTACTTGGAAGGAAGGCAGATTTTAATCTGAATGATTAGCACAATTACTGGATTTCTTTTTGCTGCATCTTATGTATAAAACCGATTGGGTAGCGGCAAGAGGGGCGAATAAATTGAAGGACTATTTTTATAAAACAGAGTCCTAAAAGATCCTGCGATTGTAAAGCAATCATCGTTCCCAGATGCAATTAACGAGCAAAAAAAGTTTAAACGCCATGTCAGATTACAAAATTAAAAGTTTTCTCCAAAATTAATACAAGTAGGTGCCAGACTTTTCGACCGCAAAAATAAACCTACACTGTGTTCAGATTCTCTTTCGCTCCTTTTTTCAATTTCCACAATAATTCCCTAAACAGAGAGTGTTTAAATACCATTTTTTGTAAACATTTTTAGGTTCTTCGATTTTGTTTTTACCTACGTTTTGTTTTTCATCGGGTTTTTCTTTTTCGAAATGTTTTCCAAAAAGGGATTAACTTTTGTCACATCTCAACAACACTATCAGCAGTGTTTGTTGTTGGTACCTGATACATACGCTGCTGCTCTAACACGCAGCCCTAGTGAAACACTAAGAATATGTAAATGAAGAGGGTATAGGGGGGACATAATATGGGGAAATTTAAATCATGACTGCTTGTTAAGAGATTTAAATAAATTTTGTTCCTTTTTTTTTGATTGTGATTGTGTTTCTTGTTGTTGTTATTGTTGTTGTTTGCAAAATTGAATAATTGGTTGTCATAAATTATCCTTAAAGTCTTTGGGGGGATTTGTTTAAATATTTTTATTTTATATTTGAAATAAATGAGAAAGAAACAAAAGAAATAACCTTCAAAACATTTAGTCAAATACGTATGTACATGGAAAACAACATTTTTCAGGTTTATTTATCCCCTTTTCAAGCTTACTTTGCATTGTGGCTGTAATGCAAAGGCTTATGCTTAAAAAAAATATATTGTGTGATAAATTTAAATCAATAATAAATGAAATCCTAAACAACCAAAGACACCTGTTTCATCCCTATATTGTGCTTTAAGTTTAAGTGTCTCATTAAAATTATTTATTTACTACCAGCAACAAATTATCTCCGTCTAGTTATTGTGTTAAAAAATTGTCTCCTTGCTTCCGAATCCTTAAACTCTTTAAAGGCAATTGTTTCTACACTTGCCTACACTTAGGCGCAGTGCTCACATTGAGACAAATAGAGAGAGAGAGAGAGAGAGAGAGGGAGAGACAGAAGCGTTAATTTGTAAGGTGTTAATTTCGTCCTATTTTTTCATCGGGTTCTTTTTAACGTGGTTAATATTAAATCATATTTTCAGGCTGTTAATGGCTTTTAACCTGCTTCTTGCGGTAAAAACAATTGCAAGCATTTTTTTGGACTTTGTATTGCTTTACAATAAAAAAAAATAAAAACAAGTTTTCCTGCTTCCTTCACTTATTTTCTTCTTCAATAAGTAATTTTTTTCTATTTCATGCTTTAACAACCAAAAAAGGGGTTGGTTGGCTTTAAATATCCCATAAATTTCAAGTGTTTTTTTTTTCTCTCTCCATTTATCCACAATCTTCATTGAAGTCTAGTTGAAGCTGCTGAAATGTTTTTATAAACTTGTTAACTTTTTTTTGTTCTTTCATAAATCGTACATTAAATTACATTTCCGTAATACAAGACTTTGCTCGCCTTGTGAAATAGCAGCCAAAAGTTTAAATTTTTCTTAAGGGTTACAGTTACTAGAGTTTTATAGGCCTCCATACATACATACATATATGGGAAATAATACAAGCCATGTTTAAAAGCAACAAATCTGCTACAACTGAATTGGAATTTGCAATCTAATGAGGTTCACCCACAAGGTGTCAGTTAATAAATCTTTAATAATCATTATGTTCTTGAAAACTTATCAGAGATTAAGTTAAGAAGTTTTGTGCATGAATTAGCAAACAAAGTTCAAAGTTCACTGAGAGCTTGTAAGTTTTCAAAGCATTAAGTTACCGTATATACAGCGAATATTCTGGAAATTTGTTTTCTTTTCCAATTGAGAGAATCTATGTGGTAAATTACAAGCATTTGAATAAATTTGTTTGGCTTAATAGGCCTTTATAGTGACCTGAGTAGAGGAAAACAAAACTAGAATAACTTGTACTGTAATATCTTTAATAACAACATTTTTATTTTGAGGCTTTTAAGTACAAATTTATAGATTTAAAGTTATCTTAAGAATATTATCATTTAGGAAGGAAGCAGAACTTGCATAAAGATTTCTTCTTTTAATTCTGCAGAATGTACGAGCCTTTTGAGCTGACGTGGAATTAGCATATGAACAGTAATGCAAATGCTTATCGAAATTACATTACAGTTCGGTAATCTCGCTCTTATTGGTTCTCATATTCTGAAAAAGAACTTACGTTCCTTTACGATCTGTGAACGTTTGGCTAATTCTAACTTTACATGTTGCAATCAATAATAATGAGATAATGCCTTGAAAAATGCTCAAATTATTCAAATGTTAGCCATTCTTTGTGGTGTAATGATATTGAGTATGTAACACGCTACCATTATCGAAGGTTCCTACACGGGCAATGCCACTCAATTACGATTTTTTATTACAAATTTTAAATTTTTCCAACCAAAATCTACTAACCGATTTTAATACTTAGAAATTTAACGAACTCTTGTTTCTAAAGAATCTTAATTTAATAAAACTTTGCTTTCAACGAATAATATTTTTTCTTTTTTTTTCATAAGAAAAAAAATTTCTAGCTTAAATACAAAAACCCTTTTAAACTAATTTTATATTCAAATGTTAAAACTTTTTAAAACCATCATTAATTTCAAATAGAAATTGTGATTAAACAATTCTATTCATTAGCATGCCATTCTCTCAATGGAGAAGAACAGAGAAAAGATTACCCATTGAAAGGTTTAAGGATTTCATTAATTCTAAACAACAAATTTAATTAAATTACAAACATTAATTTGTATATGTAGTAAACCTACATACATACATACATATGTGGTTGTGTATATGTGTGTAAATGATAAAACTTCTAACACATATGCTGCCTAAAATATTTAAAAATGTAAAAATCATTTCATTTATACATCCACACATTGGCATTTTCCACAATTTCCTTAAAGTGGGAAAAAAACCAAGCTAAACAACCCCTAAAATTATACAACAAAAATTAAACATCAAACAAAAATAGTATGAGCGAACAACAACCAAATAATGTCATGTCAATGTAAAACCACTTTATCGCTGATGAAACCCTCAAAATAATTATGGAAATAAATCCCCAACTGGAATTCATCATTAAATAATTGCTGAACAAAATGTTAAAACCACCACATACACACACACTCGCACTTACAAAAAAAATTGAAACTATAATTTAAAAAGCCTAAAATTATGCTAAACATTTATATTTTAAGGGTTTTATTTCGAGTATTGTTGGTTGCCACTAAAAATAATCCCGTAAATCTCTATTTTAACATCAAATTTTGCGTGTGTGTGTAGACTAGAAGGGGCTTACATAGGGAAAACTAAAAATAGGAATACAAAAACAAATACTTACACACACCCACACAAACAGGAAAAGCGTGTGTATACTTTAAGGCTGAAGGTTACCATACTCAAATTGAAATGTCAAAAGTTTAGTTTTCTTTAATACAATATATTCCCTGCTTACATCCTTATACATACCTACATAAACACATACATACATATGGATGTATGTATATATGCATAATAAGTATAACTGTATATGATTTATGAAAAAGAGAAAATCATACAATAGTTAGTCCTTTCCTTTCATTGTTTTTTTTTTTTTTTTTTTTTTTGTTATAAATATTCCTCAATATTTATAATGAATGTCTCATGTATATTATAGAAATATTCTTTGTTGTAGGCTTTTCTATATGAAGAGAAGGGGGGAGAACAAGCCATTGATATCTTATGCCTTTTGCATAGAGTGAGTGGTTGTGATAGATGAACTAACCTCCTCCTTGTATTTATTAAACAAAATGAACATGAAATTTATTATTTCTTTGCATTCATTAGAGCTGTCAAATACAGCGTAGACATTACTAAATAACTCAACAACATTTAATGCATGGCATGAACCCTAGATTTTTCTTTTTTTCTTCTCTTCTTTTTAATTATCACAAACTATTTTTCATAAGAGGAACCTGTCCCAGCTTCGGGATGAACTGAAGTGAAACTAAATTGTGGGAGTTTTGCAGCAAAATTAGTTCTGAGAGTATACTCACTCACATCAAACGCCGAAATATATGTTTGTGCCTGGATTGAGGATTCCAACGCCCTGACATTGAGTATAGTACAGAGAAGCATAGTCCGAGGTTAGTAAAAATTGTTGTAGACTGACGTTAACAGAAGCTAAATGACTGACTTATCTTTGTGACATAAGGCATCAAAAACTTTATCAAAAATTAAGAGAAGGAGCTTCTGAAGTAGAAGTAGAACCAACAACGTCTGATTTTGTAACGTTCGGGATGCTAATATTCCACAATGAATTTGAATTATCTCCCGGAACAGATTGTGTAATACGTATACTGAGATTATAGAGCTTGGATTAAGAGATCTTTAAGGTGTTGAACTAGAAGTATTGCCGCATACAACAACGACGAAACTATTGATCGCTTGCTTTACATTTGTCCATTACTAAGTAATATTCACTTGGTAGACACTTTGTTGAGGATCTGAAATTCAATTCTTACTTATTTACTTGTAATTGTCATTACAACCCTTCAATTAGGATTACAGTTTTTACACTTCAAAATTTTCTAAATAAAATTCTTTTCATTAGTTTGCACACTTTCTAGTTTACGGGCCTATTTACGATTCGTTTTATTTTTTTTTTGCAAAACTTTTATGGACATGCAACAGCAATGGTGGTCATTTATAACAGTTTCCTTCTGTTATATACATTACAATGGCTATAATTGACATAAGCCAAGACACAAACACTGATAGCCACTGCATAACACAATCATAAAATACGAAAACGGGTATAAATGCTTAACGCTCTTAAGCACTTAACTTTCTAAACACACTTCCTTTCGTATACACACACCCACACACACTCAAATATTGTATTTGTGCGGAAAATTTATTATTATTGAGATTCAATGTTTCTCTAAGCATGCCACAATGAGGATGTAGAAGAATACTTGTTTGGATGACTTCGATGTCATTACACCCTACACCACCATACGGTGAAGTAATTCGCTTGAATTGTAATTCACAATTGCAACGTAGAGTAACACTGTGAAATACTCACACTATAGCAAGAAAATGTTTGCGTTAGAAAAGTCGGCCAAACACTTTAAAGACTGCACTCAATATGATTTCAAAATCGTTTATACTGCGTTATAGTATGTAAGTAAGATTCACTTGGAATTTAAGCCATGGCAATAAAGTAAAATGGGTGCGTGGTATTCAGTAGAAGAGTGGCTGCTCCAGAAAGTTCAAAGGAATAACCCTGTGAACGGTTACCCATAGCAGACTGACGTAAAACTTCTGCAAGATTTGATCCAGTGACAGATTGATATACGTCAACCAGCTTAAACCTGACGATTACACTTGAAAGAGATCTGATAACGTCTAGCAGTAAAAGAAGACAGAATTGTTAGTTGTTCGAGATGCGTTACTCAAGATATGTTCTGAAGCCGGAGTTATAGCTATTACTTCGCCCTGAGATCCACTACAATATATAGAGATTTCTTGGAACCATCCCTGAGGCAAGCCATCTATCTTTGAAATGACATTGGTAGCTTAGCGTTATGTAAAGAATTTCTAAACAGCAGTCCATAATCAATTCTTCTTTTCAAATACAATTTTAACACGAAATAATTGTTTACTTCTGTTACTAATTTCAGAACTATCGTTTACAGTTAATTTGTACACCAAACTAGGTACCACATACGCCAATAAATACTTGCGGACCAGAGATCAGCAATGAGTATTCAAAAATATGCGTAGAATCGTATCATATTCATAATTTCTGATATTTATATGCATTCATACTTATTTTAATATCATTGAACCTCTACTCATATTCAAAGTTTGAAGTACTCATCATATTCATACTTAACAATACGTATGCGGCTATTTGATTTCGACTCTCCATAACTCAACATATTGTCACGAATCACAAAATTAGTATGAATCGCATACGAACAATAAATTACTTACTAGACGGTGGTATGTTTGCTATTCTTGGTGGTATGTTAGCTATTCTTGCAGCTCTGCCTTTTTCCTTTTTTTTAATTGCAACAACAAATAAGCCAGTAAATTTTGATGAATGATTTGCGTCATTTATAAGTATTATAAGTATTTTTCTAAAGTTATTAATCTAATGTGAGAGGCTTATGAATCAAACATATTTCGAATGGTATGAGTTTGATGTTAACGTTGTACCCATACTGACTTGCAACATGTACTTATAAATCAACGTAGTGTAGTCAGTATGAATGAATCAGAATACATAGTTAAATTTTAATATTGTTGACTCACTTATATTCAAAATTACATGAGTGCTTATGAGTAGCGAAAAAATGATTCATTGCTGATCACTGATGTGCAACTCTTCAACACTGTGAAACCTAAATAATTACACTCCTGTGTAGAGTATCACAGTAGTCGTCTATTTCAATTGAGTTGCAAGTTATTTTATTATGCAGCACACATACATATATACTCTATATTTTCTATACATATATATATTTGTATTTGTATTTGTATTGTAATAAATCTATTCACTACTTACCGGTATGGGTCCGTTGATGGGCTTTTAGGTGTGAACTTTTCGTGTAGACTTTTTTACAGCCCACAAATTGACACTTGTGTATCCGGCGTTTAGCATCAGGACTGTGTTGTTCATGTAATTGCTGTTGCTGTGCTGAGGTTGACTGTTGTTGTTGTTGCTGCTGTTGCTGCTGCTGTTGTTGTTGTTGGTGCTGTTGACGTTGATGAGGTTTTGTGGTCACTATAATGAAAAGAAGAAACGAAAAGCGAATAAAGAAAAGCGAAAAATGAAAATTACAAAATAAATTGAAAATATATTTCAAGGTTATATTGGAAATAATAAAGACGAGTTCATTAAAAAAAAAAAAAAAAACTTGAAATAATAAATTAAAACTGGAATAGGCCTGCAAATGATGGGTGAAAATAAATTTTGAAAATTTTCCTCAATGACGAGGGAAAAACTTCCCAAAATTTTAAATAAATGGCATCATATTACCACCACCAGTAAGTGGAAAACCCGCCAACATAACATTTTTGCTAAAAGGTTCACATGTTAAGCCCAAAAATTGATTTTAAATACAATCTGATGTTATTAATAAATTGAAATTAGTTTAGAAATAATGAAAAAAGGGCGACAGGGGGGTGGTAGGCAAAGGTCAAAAGTGAAGTAAAAGAACTAAATTGAATAATAGATTTTGTGAAAAAGAAAACAAAAGAAAACAAAATTATTTTAAATTTGAGGGGAGAGAACAGCAGCTCACTTAATTAAAATAATGTCATTAATAAACAGTTGACCTCTGACCTCAAATATAATGTGAGACAAAATTGTTTTTAGGATTAATAAAATTATAAAACTTTGCTTTAAGATTATAAATACTTTATTAACCCCTTAAACCCACAACGAAAAATAAATCTAAAGAAGCGCTTCTAGTCAACAACATTTTTTTCAATAGTTTTTATAGAAAACATTAAAAACAAACGAAAAATAAAAAGCCTACTTTAAAAAATTTCCAACATCTGGAGAGGGTTAATTTGAAGGTCATATACATATAACAATTGCTTTTTAATTGGCAACTTACATGTGGTCACTTGCGGATTCTGCAACTGTGTACCCCTCTGTGTTATCTGAGTCGCTGTCAATCCATTGCTTGCATTCCCCACAACCTGACCGCCACCGTTAGCAGCAGCTGCTGCTGCTGCAGCAGCCGCCTGGGCTGTATTGAGTAAAGCAGCAGCGGCAGCTGATAAATTCCCACTGTTGCCATTTTGCATTTGTATGACACGGGCCAAGCTGATGGCACCACCTTGTTTGCCATTCGCTGTTGTCAGACGTACAATAGTGCTGCGGGGAATGTTTGTGGTATGGCTGAGTTGATGACCAGCCGAGTTAACCGTTTGAGGATCGGTATTAGTAGCGGCACTGGCTGTTTGTATGGTCAAATGGTGTGGTGATACGGCCGTGGCAACATGACTCGCCTGCGGCAGTTGTTGTTGTTGTTGCTGTTGTTGTTGAGTGGTGGTGGCAATTGATTGTACCGTATGTGACTGTTGCTGTTGTTGTAGCAGAGGAACTGTTTTGCTAGTAGTGGGTGTTACAGTGGCTGTTGTAGCAACAGCGGCGGGAAAACGTAAAATGGCAGTTGTTGTTGTCGGTTGTGGTGGCACATGATTTGGTTGCGTTTGCTGGGAGTTTGACTGCTGGTGGCCCAAACGCTGTTGCTGCTGCTGCTGCTGTTGTTGTTGTTGATGATGATGATGGTGCTGTTGCTGCTGCTGTTGCTTGTGTATAAGGGCAGCCAATTCGCCAGCATCAATTTGGGACGTTTGCTGTGACTGCGACGGCAGCTGCTGCTGCTGCTGACAACTACTGGAGGATATATTAGTGCGTATGGATTCTGGTGACGAGGGCGGTGTAAGGGTGGGTAAAGCATAATCATGATTATTTGTATGACTAATCAGTTGAGGACTGTGATGATGTGAATGATGATGATGATGATGTTGCTGCTGTTGATGTTCATTGTTGGTGGCTACTGCCTTAGTGGCCACTACTCTCAACTTAATGGCCTTCTCCGTCAACGGACACTGTTGCACTATAGTGGTGGTGGTGGTAGTGGTAGGCGTGGGAGTCGTCGTCGTTGTTAAAATATGGCTTGTACTCAGAACATGTTGCAACGCGGATTGTGATGATTCAGTACTATGCTGGAGACCGCCAATAATCATTTTCTCCTCACCATTATCCGAACTGAGAGCCTCTTCATCCTCTTCCTCATCCAGTCTTTCCTTCTTAACCACCACCGAACAGCTTAACGATTGGGAAGCCGTACTGTCCCATGACATGCCCGAACATTGTGATGACACAGACGAAGTAGTCGAAATGGAATCCAAATTTTGTTCTTTAATCTTGAGTTCTTCCAAAATACGTGCTGGTGCTGAGAATATTTCCCAAGAATCAATTTCGCTGTGTAGTTTCTTGTATGACTGCAGTTTGGGTTCATCCCGTAAATAACGTTCCAATTCATAGCAGGTCTGGAAAGGAAAGCAAGAAAGAAAATGTTTTTTTATTATTATTATTAACGTTTAAATGAAGATTATTTTATGGCACATTTGTATTGCTTTTTGGCCATTTGGTGAAAATTTTAATAAAGTCTGCAAGTGTCTGTACATTAGTGAGTTACAATACGAAGGGCAATACCATGGGTGGGTCATTTGCCTCCTATGTAGAGCAGGCAAGTAATTCAATTACAATTTGTTTTTTGGGCTTTTAAGAGTAATTGTCATAAATTATCAGAGAAATTTATGATCTTCAGAAAATTAACAATTTTCCTCAAAATTTACCTCTGGAATCTTCAAAAGGCCATTAATTTTTTCCTTAATGGTGGTGGTGATGGTGATGGTGGTTGATGTTGGTGTTGGTGTTCTTATGAAATGTATAGACAATATTAATACGTTTGTTGTTGTTGTTGTTGTTGCTCAAGTTGACTGTGGTTTACACAAGGAAAGTTTAAATGAATTATTGGACACTGTTTTGTCTCTTTTTGTGTGTGTGTATCTTTCTCTGACGGTACGTACATACAACCCCCGTAACAGTTTCTGTTTCTGTTTATTTTCTTTTCTTTTTTTGAAAAAGTTTGCCATGAAATTAATGTGGCAACATGTATAATCATAAATTCAAAATAATAACGTTTTATGAACACAATTAATGTGGCATATTTATGTATGTCTGCGTGTACGTGTCGGATAAAAAGGAAACTTTTGCCACCAGTATGCAGTTTTGTATCCTGTTTTCTCAAGTCAGTACCAACACTCTATGCTTTTTCTGAATTGTCTGAAGCTTGAAACTTGATAATAATAATTCCAAAAAAAAATAATTATTTTCACAAATTATGAGTTTAGAAAGCATAAAGAAAAAAAGAAATTGATTGAAAAAATTATACAAATAAATATTCTTTATAATATTGATACCTAGTAATTCTTCTTTTATCTTCCAGTTTTATTTCCGTCCATGTTAAAACTGTTTAAGCAATCACTGATTCTGCCTAAATTTACTTGTGAGAGGCCAATCTCTAAGTATCTCTGAATATCTACAACACTGAGTAGCGCAACTCATTTATTTCGTTAATTGAAACCATAAACTATGCAATAAGTTTACAGTTTAAAAATCCCCTAAAATATGCAATTTTTTTTTTAATTTAAAAGCATAAAATTTGCTGTAATATTCAGATTGTAACATTTTAAATCTTTTTTTGTTGCCAATTTAAAGGCATTCTGTTTAATTTACGCATTACGCAATATTTCACAAAAATCCTTTTGTAAGACCACCATGAAATTCCATCAAAAAATGTGTGAAAATGTATTTGATTTCAATGGCATTCTATTCACCAAAGCCCCCCCCCTCCCCCAACTCCTAAAAATATGCAATTTATCTGTTTTCGTTATGGCAATAAATTTATGCCGGGCTTTCAAAAATAATCTTCTAAAGAAAATATTTTCACACAATTTGTTGTTGTTATTGTTGTAAATTTTAATAATATTGTATTGCTTGTAAAACAATCAATAAATATGATGGCGCTAATTTTAAAACATGATTGCCAAACTGCCTACTTGCCAGCTCATATTTTTGGATGTATTGTTCATGCCATTGAGAGAGGCATGGTAGGCAAACATAACGTAACATTTAATACCAACACTAGAATAACAAAGACTATACATACATATATAAACAAGAAACAGCAATAATAACAAAACAACTTTAACAAACATCAACAGTAATAAACTAATACTATAGCATACTTATAGGCATACAATTTGCATTTTGTTAAAGGGTATTACAAACAAAAGTGATATTTTTCTGCTTGGGAATAAAGATTTTTAATAACAAAGTCTCTAAATGGTGTACCCTTTCTTTTAAGTACTCTAGTACACACACACTCATATATGCACACATTTTGATAATAATGAACGTAGAACATACTCTAGACCCATAGACGTGTATAGACCACAAACATAAACACCCAATAAACTTTAACAATATTTTATGATTATACAATAGCAAGAACAACGTTTTACTAAAGGCCAATGTTGTATACATGCCATACACATGCCACATACAAGCCATTTACATGAATAAACGCACATACATACGCATTGCTCCTAAATGTATGCAGCTGCAAAAACAATTGCAATAATATATTATTACACACATAGTGTGGCTCTTTCTCTCTGCAAATGACAATAAAAACACACACGAAAAACAAAATTAATACTAATAAATATGAAACTGTTACATAAAAAAACTCGATAATATTTCTGATTAAATATTTAAAATTAAAAATAAAAAAAACATTAAAAATAATTTAAATTCATAACAGGCCCTATAAATCCGGAACTTTGGTCTTTACCAAGTCTTAGCTTCCTTTTAACAGAAACGTACAGAGAAATTAATTAAAATCCCTTTGAGCCCATACATATGTTGTTACTTTTGAGCCACCCTAATGGTATGCTGTAGAAATTTTTGTTTACATTTCATCGCTTATATGTATTGTATATGAGATCAGAGCGTTGCGTTGCGTTGCGTTGAGTATACGAAAACATACAATATTTGCGAATTTTTCTGGTTACGTTAACACAAACATACGCCTTTTTGAAGTTGTGTGCGCTCATTCGTTCGTCGTTTGACTGGTACGTTGTGTTTCGGTTACATGCTTTACTGACTGTGGTAAGGTTGTAAGCAAGGGCATTATCAAGGGAAATCAATTTAATACCGTTAACCACTAAAAGTCAAACCTTGTGCCAAAAGGAAAATTCCTTTAAAAGCGCTTTAAACAAAAAAAAAAAAAAGGAAAATAGTTTCTCTAAGAAACGATTTAATATTCGAAAATTTTCACTTTTTGAGTGACTACCGTTTACTAGGGAATCTAGATGCCAACAAGATAGTCTACTTAAAGTGGTTTTACTGCCAAATATTTAAAACTTAAAGAAAATCTTACATCATACAATTTAATAGTTGGTTGTGTGGCCAGCTGACATAAAAGCTGCTGAGACCACAATTAATGCTTAGTAGAGTTTTGTCCAATATCTGGTTTGTGCAATTAACAGCGAATCATGTACGATATATTCTTAATTCCGTGCTGCACTATTCAAAACGGAACTCTTTGAATGCAGCAAACTACCACGACTAGCTGTGCGTAATTGAAAAAGGAATTGTATTCCATCAGAACAGTGACAGATTGCAGTACAACTGTAAATAGACGTATAAAGTTCAGCAAGTTTGGCTGGAATATTCTAATGCTTCCATCTTCTGGTGTAGAACTGGAACTTAATGATTTAAACTGTGTCCGCCTACTGAGTGTAGAAGGTCGAACTAAACCTCTTACCATTTCACACAAAAATAAATGGATTCCTCTCTACTATGTCTCATATACATTTGTAGGCCGTTTTTTCTTTTCTTGTTATTACTTTAGAAAATATCCTGTCAATTATTATTATTTTTTTCTGGGTCCTTTTTTGTTGTTTTCCATTTTATTAAATGTCCTTTTATTTTCCATTAAACACTTGATTGTTTAAATTGTGTTCAATATTACAAAATCAATATTTATTTTGGTGTATAGCTGTTCGTATTCGTGTTTTGTTGTTGCTGGCATTAATGTTGAAATTGAAGCTGTTTGTTTGCATAACAATTTAAAAATGTCAGGTTGTTTTTCAATCTCTTTCTCTCTCTCTCTCCTTCTCTTGGTAATTTAATTTAAAAGGTACTATAACAAGTATTTGTTTAAGAGTTTAATAAACAATTTAAAATTTTAATCGGTTTTTCACAACACACACTCACACACACATCGATAATTGCTATTTTCTATAAAACAAATACTCATACTTACACTACCATTTACAAAATACAATAAATATGGTGTCTACTTTGAGGCAGTGGGTGAGAGAGAGAGAGAGAGGTGGTATTTAAAAGACAAAAAGATAACGGGGTACGAGAGTTATTTGTTACATGATTTATGGTAATTGTAAACAAACTTTATACAGACACTCACATAAAAACTGATATCAATCTTTTTATTGTATGTACATATGTATGTATGTATACGAACAAAGAGAAAGAGAGAGAGAGAGAAAAATCCCATTTAAATAAATGAATAAAAAGTTTTTGTATACATAGAAATGTTGAACTTTATTAAGTTTTTAGGCTGTGATAAAATTCTAATAGAAATAGAATAAAAACATGTTTTTTTTTGGTCGTGGAAACTCTTCTTTTATTTTTAATTTATACACAAAGAATCTGTTGGTTGTTTAGCAAAAGGAAGCCTGCTTTTAGGGGTATTGTTTTACTTATGAAATATGAATTTTTTTTTCTTATTTTAAAACATTTTCTTTTTTCTACTTTTTTGGTTTAAATGTGTTCATATTTTGGTTTTTTTTTTTTTCTTTTATTTGTTTTGTTTTATATTCTATGTTTTTTTGTTCTTGTTTTTGTTTTGTCTGTGTTGTCTTGTTTCGTTATTTGAAATCGCTGTAAATCTCAGAGTAATAAATTATTTTGATAACTGTAAAAATAATTGGCTTTAAATCCTTACAGTATGCTATGCTTTACGGTTTCTTGCTGTTGAACATGAATACATTTTTTCCGTTTCTTTCATTTCTCTCTCTCTCTCTCTTTCCCCCGCTTTTGCTCTTTAGTTCGGAAAAAATAAATAAAATAAAACAAAACGAAACAGTAGAGAATTGACCATGATTTTATTTTAATGTTTTCGTATATAATACATACATACATACCATACATATACATACATACATATGTAGTTGGTTAAATTTATTTGTGTATGTGTCTGTGTCTGCATGAGTGTGGTTTAAATGAAAACGTATGCTGTCTTTAAAGGATTTATATGGTGATTTATGATTTAATG
This sequence comes from Sarcophaga subvicina, assembly GCA_936449025.2. Classification (NCBI taxonomy): domain Eukaryota; kingdom Metazoa; phylum Arthropoda; class Insecta; order Diptera; family Sarcophagidae; genus Sarcophaga; species Sarcophaga subvicina. The sequence goes on from OW388084.2 coordinate 3,103,649, forward strand.
TTTTGATTTAAATTTTTTTTTATAATTTTCCTTCTTAAGAGAAATAATATTAAATACGCAGTCTGACGCTCTTCCTTCCTCATTATTCTTAGATAATAATTTCGAAAAAAAATATTTAAAAATTGTCTTAAAGAAATCAGATGAAAAAGTAGGATTTTTCAAACCTTGCACTCAAGTCGGAAACAGAAATTCACTTGGTGCTAGGCCCAAACAACAAGAAGAATACCTGGTTTCCATTGGATAGTTAGGGTAGTCACCATCATGTGATGACTTCTGAAATAAAATTCTGGTGCTTTAAAAACTTAGCCACAAGGGAGCAAGTCATAGTAAATAACAGGACACGTTAGGAGGCTGGGAATGCCTTATAATGATTTCTGCAGGAGCTGCTACGTCGAGGAAGAAAAGGAACTACAGAACATCTTCTCTGACATTGTCTGGCGCTGAGAAGTAGTATTCTTTAACACCCAGAATCTAGTGACAAAACATGTCTAGCCAAATGCGATTTGAGAAAAATGTAAACCTTCATTAGACTCTCAGCTTGATTGGGTGATAACAACCAGGAGCTATAAATACATGCTGGAATAGATAATATCGTTGGTACAACGGGACCTTAAAGGACCCAACTTAGCTGTGCCCAGTTTTCCTGTCAGTTAAACCCAACCTAACCTAACATATTTTATTTTTTTGCAACATAGAGACTTAATTAATGAATTACCCAAAAATGAGGCATATTTTTAGGTTAAAAAAAATTGTTTTTGCTATTGTTCTATTGTTTTTTTTTCAACTGGCTTCTGTCGAAGATAACAAGTTTAGCCGAATGTTCTGTTTTCACCTTTTTATTTATCAAAAATCATTTTCAAGAGAGAGAAAAGAAAGACTTTCATTTGGAGAAAAGTAATCTATTTATCATTGGCAGACATTTTCAAATGAATATAATAAATTTAAGGCAATTTATGGGCTAAGCTAGCATCAAACAAAAAAAGGAAAACCAAAAAAAAGGTAAACGAATTTCAGTATTTTATCTCTTAAAATGATTCCATTTATAGCACCTCTTTTTTGTGTGTTTTTGGCGTTTGGGGAAAACAGATAAAGCGTTAAATTACATCGTTAGAAGATATTGTTAACACAATGGGCCTACTTTTTAAGTATATAAATAAATTACAACAAATGTAAAAAACACAAAACTTATAAACAACTGATGAAGCGTAAACAATCAGAGTCTTAATGTTTTCCATCCCTTTTTTTTGTACTGATTTTGTACTCTAGTTTTAGCAACACACGCCGCCATCAACATGTGTACAGTACCATAACCATTTCCAATAAGATTTATTTCGATAAATTACAAGTTAACGGCTCATATATCATACATTTTACAATAAGAATTACAAAAAGCTTTACAAAAACAGAAAAACAGAAAAAAACAAAAAAGAAATCGAAGAATTGAAGAATCGACGAAAGAAATCAAATGAGAAACATAATACGCATAAAACAAAAACAAAAAATCAAAGCATATTTCAGGGGGTAACTGTTAAACAACCAACCAGCAAAGTATGTTGCCTAGCAAAAGGGCTGCAAAACACAAAGAAAAAATATTAAATTTCACTTTCATAGAAAAAATGTTCCCTTTTTTTGCTAAGACTATTATTATGATTCATTCTCAACAGACAACACAAATACAAGAAAAATAAAATGAAAAGCAATAAAATTAATGATTTTTAAAATTGACCATTTAGAGAGAGAGAAAAGAAGACACACAAACATACATATATACAATATACCAGAAACCATTAAAATCAAAAGTAAAAAGAGTAAAACGGAACTAAAAACTAATAACTTCGTCATTTACATTGACCAGTAAATCATTTTAATGGCATTCAAAAACATATAATTGCTCAACATAAATTTTATTACAATAGCAACAACCAGCATTTTATGGAATAGAATACATAAGTAACTATATTCTGTCTCACTCTCGTTCAGTGATGGTATGTTTTTAACACACTTTTTAACCTTAAAGTATGCAAAAATTTTTTATATTTGTAATCAAAATAGGTCACTTTAATAAGATCATTAGAATGCAGTGTCCTGAAAATAATTTTGAATTTAGATGCCAATTTATACTCTTCAAATTGCACTTCAGTTCAGTGTGTCGTTGATGTTCTCAAAATGCATTAAATCGATTGTTTCATAGGGGCAGTGACGATATCACCATATTGGAATCTCCTTTGATAATTAGTACATGACCAGAGCAGATCAGGTTTTAATCAATTTCTACAGTGCAATGGCATACAAAGTTTCTCAAGAGGTCTAGTTTTTTGCTGCTAGCGCTTTATGAATGAAAATTTTAACTGCGACTTACTTATCTGGTATCACACAGAAAGACTTTACGAGGTTTTGGTATACTGATCGACCACTTCGTCAGCTTATGCTTATCGATAGACTGAAGCTTCTTACAGCCAGCTGTCGTCCGAAGCTTGATCCTAAGAATGCAGTAATTTCACCTATCTGAAGCCGTTGATCACAGCCACAGCGCTAGTTTTGCATATTTCGTATCTAAGCCGCAGAAATAAGTGGAACAAATATATATGTTGCACACGTTGGATACAGATAAGATCCGAATCAATGACGTGAGCATGAAGCCTTGTTGTATAATATAATAAGGATTTGCATTTTTTAAGTATGCTTTTAGGATTTAAAAATTCAGAGAATAGATTTTAAACTATATAAACAGGTTTTTTGGTTTCAAAACAATTTCTTGTAAATTTAAGGCCTTTCTGCCAACGCTATCTTTATACCTTACATACTGCCATTCTGGTTTATGTTTCTCAACACACACACATATATAAATGATTGTGTGATTTTTATGCTGTCGTTGTTGTTGGCAGTGCCAGCTTTTAGGAGTTTCTACTTTTTATTATTTATCTCTCTATTAGATACATAGATGTTCGTGTGTTATTTTTTTTGTCTATCGTTTTTCATTTTTTTCTTTCTTTCTTCTATTTTTTGGTTTTCGGTGCGCTCAAAACTTTTATTCTTTTCAACTGTGCAAATTTATGGTTAAAAACAGTCGAAACTGTATTTGAATTGTAAAGTCTAAGAGGCGTTGGCGATGACTGCAGGGGTGGGGGGTGGTTGTATTGTAGGACGCATACCCAGAAGGGGGTAATGCATCAGTAAAGCAATTTTCATTCATGTGTAATGATTAATGTTTTATAGTTGGTAGCAAATTCTCATTTTGATTATTATTTTTCGTTTTTTGGCGCGTTTATTCTTCTCTGTATTTGGCCAATAAAAGCATGAATGAGGCAAGAAGATGGTAGTTTATATGAAATCCTACACAGACACTTGTAAATAAATAGTTGTACAGTAAATCCACATTTACAACTACAGGGTTTTATTTATCGTATCGTATGCTGACATAAAAGCGTTTATTCTTCGGCATTAGCTTTTAAACAGATTCTACTGTCTCTCTTATAGAAAGTTTTCACAATAATTTCCTCTTTGTTTTGATGCTATAGTTTCATATGCGAAATGTTTTTTCCTTTTGAAAACAAAGAAAAGAAAAAAATCTAAAACATGTCGACCAGAATTAGTTGTGGTAGCTGTTTTATATGTCAAGTGATGTTTTTTTCTGTGTCTTTGTTTTAATTTAAACTCAAAAGGATTTTTTACAACCAGCTAAAGTACAAAATTTATGCAAACTAAAAAACAAAACGTAACACCCACATCGGGGGCCTAGAATACATAATTAAGCTTTTAAATATTTTCCAGCAAAAAAATTTTAAATTGAATTTCAAAATAATCGTACTTTCTCTTGACACAGCAAAATGAAAAGAGAAGAGTGTTTTAAAAGGAATTTAAAACACAAGAGGTTATAAGATTTCCAATTACGATATAATAATAAGCAAATCAGCCTGAAAGTATGCAACATTTTTTCTTCTGAATTTGTCTAAAATTTTAAATTTAATTATTTTTCATGCCTAGCGCTGATATCCGTTAATCGAATATTTTTATTTTTATGTTCCAATAAACATCATCCATAAAATATGCAACAATTTTAAAGTAACTTCTGTTTGTACTTCATAAATGCATCAACTCATCCCAAAGGTATGCAACAATTTATTAAAAACATTTTATCGAAGGATTTGAAGCATTTTTTTTCTTAAATTAAGGCTAAAATATGGTTCTTATGAAGGACAATATGTTATCTCATGTCTGTTTTACATGGCCGCCACGGCCATGTATGCCACATACAAAAAAAGCATTTGAGAAATAATGATACAGTAAATGTATACATAGCTTCCTGCGTTTTAATTTAAATAGGCTTTCAAAGCATTAAATGCCAACGATAAACGTGTTTTATAGCCGTAACAACACTTAAAAAGCTTTTTAATTTTCCTTAATTTCAAACATAATCCGTTTGGAATTTTCAACCTTTTTTTTGTTGTTTTGTTTTGTTAATAACAAATATTTTTTTTAATCAATAAATATTTTTTTGTAAATTATTTATTTCATGTGTTTTACATTACAAATTAATCATGCTTCAATTGATTTCATATGTATAACTACAACAAAAAAAAAAATGATTGCAAATGTGTTAATAACAGATTTTTTTTAAATGCCGTTATGTCCTTATTTTTGTTGCGTCTCTTATTTTTTTTATTAATCACAATATATATTGAACAATCAATTTATATTTCATATGAATTTTGATTGATGCAGCAATAAATTTTTTATTTTACGGCTCATGTTTAAATAATATTTAGCTTGTTAAGGCAGAAATTGCAAATGAAATTGTTTGTACAGATACGTTGGGCACTTGTCTTTTTTTTGTTTTTTGTAAATAATAAATATTACGAGGGCGAAAAAATTATGCTAAAAATATGTAAATTATGTTATAAAAGAAACCTATAAAAATTAAATAAATATATAAATTGCATATTTACACATCAAAACAATAAGAGAAAAACACATCACACATTACATTAATGCTGCATACTTTAGGGAGTAATTGAAATATTTTTTTTAAAGCGGACATATACTGCACAGTAAATAAATTAAACGGATCATATAAATTCGTAAATAATAACTGTAAATAAAATTTTAAGTTTAAAAACAGATTCAATTATTTTGTAATTTCTTTAATAGATTATGGGAACTTAGACCGCAGTGCGTCCGCTGAAAGAGAAAGCAGAAATTAGCCCTCACATGGGTATACTTCAGTAGTCATATCCACAGCTTTGTAAAAGTAGTAAAACAAACTGTGGAATAATTCCTCTCGTCTAGCTGATATTCAAGTCACCGTAGTTTAGTAGGTAGTGTGTTGGCTTATTAGACGTAAAGTCAGGGTTCAAGCCCCAGGCCAGACATCAAGACAAAATACAAAAAGTATTTCTTCGGCGACTTACTCTCAGCAGATTTCTGGCAAAAAAAAAAAACTCTGAGAGTCAATAAAATTGCCATGAAAAGTTTCTCAAAAATCTGTCGTACGGAGTCGACAGTAGATCCTGCCACTCATGTATAAAATTAACACACACAACATAAGTGGTGTGAGAAACTAGGACGTTTGTACAATGGGTCAATTTGACCTCCGGGTATTGTACTTGTCTTAATTGACCAGTTCACGTCCTCTAACCAACTGATATTCAAAGACTGTGAGCAGACTTTTGAAGCACTCTGCCCTAGTGCTATATGAATGCTATCAACGTGAGGCAGCTTCTTTTGAACAAATTCTCTAAAAATTTCTTGAAGCTATACATCATGAGATAAATTTCTACTCCATAAATTAAATATTGATTGTCGTTGCTGAATCTGTCAGTCAGCATAAACACATTGTTGTTAAGAAAATCTTGTATTTTTCTGTTTATTTCATAAACAAATTAGAATCTTTTCCATATAAGAACGTAAGACATTTATAAGTTAATTGTTTTTGTGGCATCTATTTGGAATTGAAATCATTAGTTATGCTTAAACACTGTCCCCAGTACTTGTTGGCCATGTTATAACCATGTATTGTACGTTTTTGTTGTAAACATTTTATGATTTTTATAAAACAGAAAGAAACAAAGACAAAGAAAAAAACATATTTTTTTTATTAAACCAAACTAAACAATGGCAAAATGGAAATATTTTTCTTTAAAAATTGTTTTTTTTTCTTCGTGTGTAATGACTTGAATTGCGAAACACCTGTGTTATGATAGATACCAACAACAACATAAAGCATAAAGTCCCCAGCATTTGTTATTCATTAGGTGAACAACTGGCATTGAACTTTGAAGAAAACATTTATAAAAATGCAATTGTTGTTGATTATCTTTTCAAAATGTGAGAAGATTATAATAAAAATGAAACGAATATTTGTTGTCATAGATTGCATACATACATATGTTACTTTCTATAACAAAATAACTGATATCAGCAAGAGATTTTAGATTTTGAAGAGAATTTTAAAACCCAAAAAAAAAAATTATTCGAGGGCAGAGCCTATCCACCAGTACCTGAGAGTGTTGCTGTATAATATTCTAGTCAATGAATTTAATTGGTTTTAATCTAAGCCGAAATATACATATATATACCCAAAGGTTCATTAAATACAATATTGAAAAACAGTAGTAATCGATCAAATTGATCAAATCAAAAATTAATTTAAAAAATTATTGTGTGTGAAGAAAAATTCGAATTTGAAAATCCAAGACGCAATTCATTAATTTTAGCAGCGCCACATTTGGCGTTAACAGAACAAAATTTCCTCTTAACAGAGCACTGTTAGCTATTTAGCAGTATCCATCTGAACAAGCCTATTTGTTTAGAAGCTAAATTTAGCACAAATACTAGACCTATGAGAACCATACCATATGCAAAGGAAGGTTCCAAGGCCTCTTAATATAATCAGCAACTTAGTCACATATAAAGTGATATGGTATTGAGAAAATTGGGTTTGAAAATATCAATTTTTATGATTGAAAATTAGCTACAAGATCAGTGGCCATTTTTTAACATATAAGAAATAGTACACCATACAGACTATATGCAAATGGTAGCCCACAGAGGGTTCTCTTTCGAACCGTGGTAGCTGGAATAATTCCGTCTTCCATGCCCCACCAACCATCCTTTACATTTCAACACTTTTGTTCACATAATGAAAAATGATCATATGGAGAATTAAATTTTATATCAATAGTCTGCAATAATTGCAAAGTAGAAGACTAATCTGCCACTACGACTGTTAAGCAGTTAACAGCGCTCTGTTAATGGCAAAATGTACCATGTAAGAGGCAAGAAATGGCGCTGCTAAAAGTGTAGGTTTGCGTCTTTGGTTTCTAAATTCGAATTTATCTTCACGCACATCAAAAATTAAGAGGTCTATGGCCAGAGATCTGTATGATTTAAGTTATGTGTAGAGGTAGGAAGTGCAATGAATGGTCAACGAGTATCATAAAATTCATTAAATTCCCTAGAAAATGCACCGTATCCACAATCATCTACGTTTCCCGCCTTTAGTTTCATAATATTTCGTCTTCGAATGTAAATTTCAGTAAAAACTGCGATCTAGCAAAATGTAAGGAAAGATTATTTGGAGAACTCTTGCATATAAATCGCTGCTAGCTATACTTCTATTACCTAATAGATCCTTAGGCAATATTTATCTATACCCAAGTGTGTATATACATACTCATTCCTGTTATTCTTTAAATACTTTTAACCACAAATAATTTTCCTTATTTTTTCTTCCTTTCCAATACATTTTTAAACCAAATTTATGTGAAATTGTTTGTTGCTCTCTTAGCTTTTAACGGGTAATTTAAAGCTGAAAGAATACATAAACAAAAACACAAAAAACGCAGAAAGAAAGTTTATAAATTATAGTTATTTAAACATTTCATTTTGCAAAGTAAAATAAAAGCATTTCGTTTCATTTTTTCTTTTTTTCTTCTACTTCTTATTTTTTTTTGTTTTTGTTGTTCTTTTTCAAATGATAAAGAAGGCTAAACAACACATTAAGGGAATTTAAGTTGGCCTGACAGCAATAAACTAACACTACAAAAAGGACGAAAACAGAAACAAAAACAAAAAAAATTTATCTTACCCGATATCCGTTTCCTTTAAATGCTTAAACGCTGACATACATACACATACACACAACTATATATACATATACATATACATATATGTATACATAAAACTGTATTGTTTAAGATGTATAAGAGAGTATGTGCCAGGAACGACAAGCCAGAAAACTAAAATAATGTTTTTATTTTTCTTTTTTTTTTAGCAACTAAACAACCATTTATTCATTTCAATTCGCAAAGAAACCATACGAAACAGTGGAGCATTGATAACTGAAACGCAACTGCAGAGAAACAGCATGATTTTTCTTGTTAGAAAAAAAAAAAAATGTCTTTTCAAGAATTTAAATCTTTACGTACCAGATAAAGATAAACTGGCTACATGTGAACATTCATGAAATTTCTATACTGGGAACGTATCTAAAGATCTGCAAGCCTTGCAACTAATAATTGCGGTTATGGATTCTGTAAACGCCGGGGGGTTGGCTTCGAATGCTGGCAGAAGAGCGTACCAAATCTGGTTAAAACTGGATAGGGAAAGTATGCTCAAATTCCTAATGGGAGCGCTCAGTATGGTTATAAAAATCTTTACCGGACATTGCATAATGGGCACTTATGCAAGGTGAATTGGTCTTTGACACAAGACTTTTGCAGGCGCTCTAGAGATATGGAAGAAGAGAAAATAATGACCAACACTATGTTAAAATAGAAATCGCTGAAGAAAAATTGAAATAGAAAATTGATGAAGGATCGAAGAATTCCAGGTCATGCAGTGCATTATATTGGCATTTGCAAAGTAGGTTGTATGGAAAGTTATTTTCTTTTTAATGTCAAGTGTTACAATTTGCTTCTTTAAATAATTCATAATTTTAGTAAAGCGTAGCAGATAAGAATCCCTGGTGGTAATCAAATAAATAGCTCATACAACCCATAGAAGGTGTTTTCCTATATTCTCAGATACTAGGGCAGAGGAATTTTCTTTGTAACCATTTGTCAGCTATGTCACCAAAAATTTTTCATAAAAGAATATTGAAGATCGGGTACAGAATTTTTTTTTATGTGTGTGAAGATAAATTCGAATATAAAAACCAAAGATGCAAACCCACACTTTTAGCAGCGCCACTTCTTGCCTCTAACAGGGTGAACTTTGCTATTAACAGAGCACTGTTAACTGTTTAACAGTGGCAATAGTCGTTCAGTCTTCTACTTTGCAATTATTGCAAAATATGATTCTCATTATGATCATTATTCATTATGTGAACAAAAGTGTTGAAATGTAGAGGATGGTTGGTGGGGCATGGAGGACAGAATTATTCCAGCTATCCCACTACCACGGTTCGACCCTCTGGACTACCATTTGCATATAGTCGGTATGTTGTACTATTTCCTATATGTTCTAAAATGGCTACTGATCTTTTAGAGAATTTTCAAGCAAAAAATTGATATTTTCAAAGCCAATTTTCACAATACCATATCACTTTATATGTGACTATGTTGCTGATTATATTAAGAGGCCTTGGAACCTTCCTTTGCATGTAGTATAGTACTCATAGACCTAGAGTATTTCCCAAAATTAGCTACTAATTAAGTAGGCTTGTTTAACTGGATACTGTAAAATGGCTAACAGTGCTCTGTTAAGAGAAAATTTTGTTTTGTTAAGAGGAAATTATGCTCTGTTAATGCCAAATGTTGCGCTGCTAAAATTTATGGATTGCGTCTTGGATTTTCAAATTCAAATTTATTTTCACACAATTAATATTTTTTTTGGTTTTGCCTCTAAAGGAAGCTGTACCTCGTAGTTTATAACTGATTTTTACTCTAAGTTAACATTTATGTACTTATTTAGGCGTCAAGTCATTTTCCTTTAAGTATAAATTATTTCGCTTCAAAGGAAAAAAGAATAAGAAAAGTTTGTCTTTTAGACACACACATACATACATCTTAAGTTGTCTTATTATTATTACTATTATTGTTGTAGTTGTTGTCGTTGTTCTTATTTATGTATTTAGTTTATATGCTTTTATTTGTATGTATAGAAATTTGTTTGCTTTTTACTTTTATTTTGTGCGTTAAAAGCAAATAATCATGATAAAATTATGTGTGACAAGTTCACAATAAATATTGATAAAACAAAATAACAAAAGGAAATAAAAACAGAACGAAATGAAAATTAAATAATAAACAAAACAAAAACGTAGTAAAACAAAGTCAAAGTCACAAATGGTAAATAAAGTGAAAACGTAAGAAAAGAAAATAAAATGGAAAATACGAAATTTATGGCATAATTTAAGCATTTCAAAAGTGACAGAGCACACATACACACAGCATGCACATACACAGAATTGTAGAATATTTAACACTTAATAAAACTAAAAAGACAAATAATAACATAAAATTTTGTAAATGTTTTCCTAATGATAAATACATTTGTCAACAACAGCCAATAGAAACAGCAGCAGCCAGAAACCAGCCGTCAGAGTCATCAACATCTTTATAGGAAAATAGAATTCTTCTATCGAAAGCAAATGCTACTTACAGTGTATCCTTACACTGAGAGATTGTGTGTTACATTAGATGTGTTAACACAGTCGGTTGTTGTTGTTGTTGTTATTATACAATACTCAGTGTGTCGGTGTCTGTGTCGTTGTCATTATCAGCAATTTGCATTTGTAACAATTAGTTGAGTTGAGTATAAATTAACGTACTTAACGCACTAGTAGCAGTTGTAATCAGAGTGGTAGTATTTACTATTCACACACGCACACACATACACAGACTTAAACACTTGTTTACTAATGCATATAGTTTACAAGAGGAAGAGAGCGAGAGTGACAGAGAGAAAGAGAGTAAAAGTGTGTATTTTAAATTTTATTTACTCTTCAAATACTACTGCAACTATTACTACAACTACAAATACTACTACTAGTAGAGTATCACACACTTATTTTCCTAATTATTTTAATTGGTATTATTAATGCTGTTGTTGTACTTGTTGTATAGTATACATATGTTATATTAGTATTTGAATAACACTTAATAAGTTGTGATAAATAAAAGGCAGTTGATAACTATTTTAAATAAAAGCAATTAAATTTAAATTTGACATTCTATCAATTATTGATTACATACATACATACATACATACATACATATATTTATTTTATTCTATTCTACTTTTTGTTGTTGTTGTTGTTATTGTAAATCTAATTCAATAAAAATTAAAACGAATTTTCAACAAAGAAAATTAAGATTAAATTTTAAACATTCGAACATGATCAGAGAGTTCAACCATATCCTTAATTCTGTCAGTTATAGTCAATCGCTGCGTTCGGCCAGTCATTGAAAAAGTGGATGAAATTTTGCGACTATTACAGTAAGATCGACGTGGAACACGGAATTTTAGAAGCTGGTGGTAAAGTGGTGGTAAAAATAATTGACATAGGATAACATTAATCGAAAAAAATCGTAATCAGAGACCGGAAGCTCATCATAAACAACTTCAACCCATTAGTGCCCCGTGGCAACTTGAGTTGCCAGCAGAGGTTACCTTAGTTTTTATGCTTTGAAAGGAAATTGAGTGTAAAACACAAAACGGTAACCGTTAGAAAAAAAATTAATTCGGGCATTAGGCTGATGTTATACGCATACAAGACACTATTGAGTGTTTTATGGAAGTCGAAGAGAATTATATGTGAGAAGCTGCTACAATGATTAGGTTAGTTTTGGTTTCATACTCTACTTGGCGGATGAGATCATATCAGACCAGGGGAGCGAATAAATCTGTAGAGGAAATTAGCTAGAGTTCAGAATAAATAGTCTATAATCCTGACTGAAGGGTTGTAATGACCAATTATGTATGTATGTACATATGTATGTATTGCCGACAACTTTGTATTAAAGAGCTCAGTCAAGGATTTTAGAATATGAGGGGACAAAATCATTCACCTCTTAATGGCAAGAGTAGGGCACTAACAAGAAGACAGACAGACTCCTAACTCCTGCAGAATTAGTTTGATGAAATGCTGAGACTTTCGGCATGTGTACCAAATGGGCAGAATTGCTATTCTGCGGTGGATGGGCATTTGATTTAAGGATAGAAGTGAGTCAGTTCTCTTCTTATTCATGCCAATTCAGCACAGTCCTGAAGTATTGCAGGTACAAACTGCAGAAACTATCATGTGCTACTACAAACTGCAGAAACTATCATATGCTACTACAAACTGTCAGAACAATCCACTTTAAGTCATGTTCTATTTCGAAAATCTTACTACAGAATCATCTTGATTAGCTGCTATAAATTGGGGCTGCTATAGCGATGAATACAGTAGCAATCCTGTACGAAAAATGGCAAAAGGTCATGCATAATAAAAACGAAAAATTTCTGTATATAAAATTGTTTTTTTTTAATAATACAAATAATTTTAAAAATATGTATATAAGAAAAGGTTAATTTATTATTTATATGCCCTACGAAAAAGTCTTTAACAATTTAAAAATATTTCCAAAATATGTTATTACATTTGTTGCCTTAAGCATTTGCCATTAATATAATGAAAATAATAATTTTCTTAAGAATTCTTCTTTCCTTTTTGATTTCATTTTATTTGAGGTAGGAATACACAACCAAGAATATTTAATCAATTTTATTGATCCCTAGAAATATGCTACAGAAAATAATCAGTTTTATATTGGATTTCATTTACCCCACACTACACATACAGAAACGCACAATATTTAATGCCTTACACATACATATACCATGTACATATGTATGTATGTGTACTCGTACATAGCATGGCAGACATAAATATTTATTAATTGTAAGCTGGTTGTTGTTGCTATTGTTGCTGTTGTTTCCTTTTTCATTGCTTTTTATAGTCTTAACATTTCGAAGTCTCCCAAGACCTGCTAATGTACAATTTTCCATAATTTATTTCAACATAAAATAGAAAATAGAAAAAAAAGAACTTGAAATACTATAAAGGAAATTAAGGAAACTGTTTGCTTTTCTTTTTGCCAAGCTTTAGTTTTTTTCTCTCTCTCTTATTAGAGATTTCATAATAAAAAAACAGGCAGCAGGAGTGGGAGCAGCAGCAATAGCAGCTGATGTCTACAAAAGAAGATTTTGATTAAATTTAATTACATGTGTTCCCTTAAACGTATACAATGTAACATGGGGTTATATTAACAGTATAGACAAGGGAGTTTCAAATAAAAACAGAGAAATTGAAATTGAAATGAAATAAAATTTTATAACAGAATTAAAGAAAATTCAATTTGCCTTAAAATAGGCAATGGTTTTTATACATTTGTTTCCAAAAAAAAAAGAGAAAATTATGTTTTATTGAAAGAAACCTTTTTTCCTTAAACTGTTTTTTCTTGTTTATTATCATGATTGACTTCCATAACATATAACACATATGCACACGTATTTTTTATTTTTTTTCAAATAAAATATTTTGTTTCTCTTTTATTGTATTATAAACTGTTTAAGACAATTAAACAATAGATTAGATTGCAGATCTACAATCTTCTCTTATGGCAGATATCGTTCGGTTACAATACATATGTTATTGTTAATAAGAATGTAAGTTTTAGTTTATTATCCTTTCTATACAATATAAAGTCCTTACAATAAACAATTCAACAATGTAAGCAGTCTTATACAATCACTTACTTACACACTTACTTACGTACACATACACTAACAATAACTACTAGTCATAAACGCAACACAACATAACACAAAACAACCCAACACAATGTAGATACAGAGCCACTGACACTGAGTGAGAGAGATAGGGAGGAAGAGAAAAAAATATAAACATGCACACACACATGCTTCAATACACACACGCCTTAATCGTAGAACAATCACTAACAGTTGCCAGACATGTTACTTAAGAGCATTGGCATGTTTGTATGCATGTGTATGTATGTGTGCGGTAAATAATAAAATACCAAGTATTGCACAAAGAAATAGAAAACGCAAGAGCGAGGGAAAGTGACAGCGAGAGAATGAGAGAAATAAATGAAATAGATTGGGAGTTTATTTACAGTTAAAAGATAATAATGAAATTATTATCATTATAAATTCGCATTCTTCTTGTTCTTCTTCGTCTTCTTCTTCTTCTTCTTGTCTTTATAAATAAAAGCCAGCATACAAATACATGTGAGTGTGTATTGGTTGGCTCGCAGAAGTACTCATAAGCAGCATATGCTGGTGTATGAAAAGGAAGAATACAAGTAAATCTGGTGAATAGATTCAAAATGTATGATCATATGAATAAGTAGCACAAGTCCACTTAGGAACAAAAAATTAAAATTGCCTTATATCTCCAGATGTGAAAAAACAAGCTGCTTTATTCATACCTAGCGAACTGATTGATTCAGCAAGGCATAGACCAAGTGTGTGATTCAATTGTGGTTTCCCAAAGAAAAGTCGATTGTGACCAATGTGACTACGGCTGGTAGGGTTGTTATAGATATGTAAATGGCTTGACATTCTTGGCTTGACATGACTGAAGCCAAACTGAGCATTCAACAACATTTAGCAATATTTGGAGAGATAAATCGTGCATTTGCGAGTTTAATACCGAATATTGGTGGTCCAAGGAGTAAGAAAAGACTGCAACTGTCAAAGGTAGTAAAATCTGTAGCGCTCTACACAGTATCAATATGAACATAAGCGGAAATACATTCTATGCGTATGGATTGTCTGTAAAAAGGCTCCTGTTCATATAGGACAGTGTCTGAAGAAACAATTGTTGCAATATCCAGGTAGATGCCGATAGATATCCACGCCGGCTTTATAGTACGTCAGTTGCAGCGCTGCTACAGGTTGGAAATTCAGAGGAGCGTCTACAATTTATTGGAAAATGCTAGCAAAGGTGATCCCATCTAGCCATGGATGCTTCAGACAAAACCTGCACTGAATTAAGCTAATTGCTGGAATGATCCTCAAACAGTGGAACTCTTAACTATTTTTTTTGCATTGCTGCTTGTCTCAAAACTTTTGCATCACACTGTTAATTTGTATGTTCGTTTCTTTTTCCCTGTACCCTTCTTCAACATTTTGTTTAAACAACAGAATCGCTCTTGGCTTTACTTTTCAATTATTTTTATTGTTATTTTTATGTGTTTCTCATAATGTCTTATAAGACTGACTTAATATGCTTTCTCATACAACTTTATTGTGGTAATAACCTTATACAATGACATTCAATTAAAAAAAAAAAATAATAAAAATAATAAAATGAAACTTTAAATACGTACAACAGCAACAAAGGAAATACATTTTAAAAGGTGTTTTAAACACTTTAACACAAATTCGAAAACAAACACGTGCAATACTTTTATTACACACTGTGCTGTGTCTTCCATTGTCTTGTTCACACACAGACAGACTACTGTGTGAGAATTTTTTATGATTATTTTTATGATCATAATACAATAGAAAAAATAAAAGAAAAAAAAAGATTTTTGAAATGGAATCAAAACCACAAACATGAAATAATTTTTAACAAAAAAAAAGAAAAGAAAAGAAGTAAAAAAACAAAAAAGAAGTATGGACTGCAAGTAGCATATAAAATCAATGTGGTCAAGTCCATAGAAAAACATTAAGAAACCATAATCACCACTTTCCAAGACAATGGACATGAAGGCACTAGTAAATGGCTTCAAGAACTGAAAACTCTGTTAAATACAAAGACTTTAAGGACAAAAAATTTAATAAAAACTAAAATCTATGGCCTACACATACGCCAACACACTTCCATCTGGACTAAGGGCCATTATTACAACTTGCCGTTAACAAAAGGTAGGATTTTAAGGGGCAGATAAATTGTTTTTCATTCTTATAAGTGTACAATATGGTAGAAGCGAGCATTAAGCTACATGGAGGATCATCCTACCGGTAACTTTTAAAGTTAAGTTTAAGTTTGAATTTGCCATATTACATATTATTTTCAATACGGCAACTTCAGATATAAACAAAATGCAGCCTGTCGTTGCCACTTTATTGAGCAGTGTTAAGGACATTGCTCCGGCACTACCATATTTTTGACAAAAGTTTACTATATTGTGTCATTAGGCTGTAATAACAAAAATAATTTAAAGCGGACTTTAAAGTTCACTTTAGCTAAAGTTATCTTTAACTAAACCCAATTATAACGCGATGAGGTAATAATGACCCTAAGGGGACTTCAATTGTGAGATGTTATAGAAATATTTAACTTTTTGGATTTTGTCATAAGTTAAGATTGTTATTTAAGTATATAAACATTTTGTATTAAATTGCCTACTTTAAGGCATTCACTCCCTGTGTGTGTAAGTAAAAAAAAAAAAAAAAAAACTAAAAGCCTTACATTGTTAACACTATTTGGGAATACGTTGAGCATTAAAATTAAATTAATTATGGTACAAGCGTCATCATCACGTGATCAGTCATGTATGGGGTGTCAGTATTAAATTAACTCCCCCTAATTTATCTTCACTTCTTTTTCATGTTTGCTTTTTTCCCTTGCTTTCTACATTTCTTCTTTTCTTTTTGTGCTATTTTGGAAAATACACATACAATTTTATTTTTTTGTGGAATTATATAAGAAACCATTGCATACATTTAGGCTAAAATAATCGATAATCTTATTCATGCTAAAATAAAAGAGGGAAGTGAAGCATCTACCACTTGGCATATTAAAGTGGCCGAATTATCTACACCGCTCTGCCTGAAATTCTCATTCAATTTGCTTTTAAGTAATCGAAAAACACTTTAAAGTCTAGCGAAACGTAAACAATAATATGACGCTGATGGAGGGGATTGAAACAAGCCAAAAAGTATGCTACAAAACGAAGAAAAAAAATGTGTGAAAAAATAAAATTAAAAACAGAAAAATAAAGGAAAAGAAAAGAAGTACACGGCTGTATAAATAAATAAGCAAAGATGTAGAGGTTAAAGAGGGGAAAAAATATAGAGAAACGAGCACAAGAAATGGAGAATGCTGCGAGAGAGAGAGAGAAAGAGAGGCAAGAAACAAATATTGCTGCTAATACACACTAATGCCTTGTACGCGTTGTTGAATTTAAATGAGGAATTAATGCCGAATATTACATTACTTTGGTTTTTCTTGTTAAAATTTCCAAAATGGTTCTGTGTATACACAACTACAGAGCAAGTTCTACAAAGAAGAGGGTCGTCGTCATCATCGTCATCGTTCATGTATTTGTAAAAATGAACACGTTGAAAATTAAGATGATTGTCAAGCATAATGACAAGCATGATGGTAATGGTGAAACAACTTCGACTGCGACTTTGACGTTGCCATTACGCTGTGTGTGCGTATGTGTATTTGTGGCAAAGAAAGTTTGTTTGTTGATGCTGCCAAATTATTTTTGGTCGTCCTTTTGTTTGGAACGTTTTGGAAGCTTAAAACAAAACGGAAATATTGATGGTTTCTTTTCTTTTCTTTTCTTTTTTGTTTTGTTTTGGCCATAATGGAAATTCAAAGCAATTCCTTTGCATCGCCCTCTTGTGCTGCTTAAAGAACAACGAACACACAAAATTTTGTTTATTATGCTGGGTTTTATGTCAATGGGAGAAAAATTATATCTGTTTGAACTTTATGGTTCGTTTCTTTAACGTATATTTTATCATTATCATTCACTTTTAGTTTTTTCTTATTTTTTTCGTTTTTTTTGATGATGTTTTCCACCACAATAATGAAACGATTTCTATGAAGTTGGATGACTGGCTGGATGGCTGGCTGGCTACCAGACAGTTCCACAAAGTCAATGGAAGGTGGCAGCTGTAGTAGTAATAATAATAAATAAATTTAACACACTTCAAGGCACGCACAAGACGCAACAGAGAGACACGAGTGTTGTAAGTCAACTAAGGTTTTAAGACTTGTTAAACTAAAAACACTTTGCAGGAGTGTAAAATATAAAAAACTAGATGTCTCCAGCATAGTAAGTTTGTCTAAATAAATTCATTATAAAATTTAAATTTTTTGTTTTTGTCTGCCTATAAATATGACCAAATCTAAACGAATTTTCTATAATTTAACAAGCCAAACATGACGTATTTTAAATTGGCCAGATGTCATCCACTTCCACGTTTCTGTGTTAAACGAAACACGTTTACAACGAATTTTAAATTTTTTTTTTTAATATTTTTTGGAAACTTTTATTGGGCGAGAGAGGGAGAGCGAGTAAGGAGGACAATCAGCAATTTGTTAATATTTCAAATGAAAAATAATATAAGTATTGTATATATACATACATACACATATATTTAGTGTATATGTATGTGTGGTATACAATCAGCAGCACAAAGAGAAAATTTGTTTGCTTTTTAGTTGAAATTGAAAATAAATTTCATCTGTGCGTTTCTGTGGAAATGTTTTTAATGGTTGTCTGTGGCATTAATTAAATATTTGACTGTTCAGAATAAAATTTAAATGTCAACTGAAGCAGAAGTTTAACGAGTATTTTTAAAATGTAATTAAAAACAAGGTCAATTATTAGGCAATATGGGCTGTCCACAAAAAAAGAGGAAAAAATTTATATTTTTAAAGTTTTCAACCTAAAAGTAGGCACTATATGTATGTATACATTATACATACATAATGTGTTGCATGTGAAGTTTTTCAAAACTCTGTAGGTCCCGCCACACATTTATATATTGAACACACATAATACGGGTAGCGTGAGAAGCTAGTTCGTAATCCTGACTAAAGTTAAGTAAAGCTACTTACACTAACCATAGATCGATCCTCTATATTATGTTTCAATGTAATCGAAAGATACGTGAAGAAGCAGGCAATAAAACTGAAATTTAAATGTTAATTTTTCAAGCATTCTAAGTCTATACTCGTATATACTCGGATTAGCACAGCGAATAGTAAACAAATTAAATGTCTTTAACAAACATTTTAACACAGATAAGTTTTATTAACATAAATTTAGAAAGTTTAAATTTTTCCAAAAAAGCATACTTTTAGGAGATTTTTTTCTTTGCATATTTTGAAGGGTTTAAAATTTCTATTATTTTTATTATTTTATTTAAACTCACTTCACAAAGAATAATATAATAAGAAATCTAATGCCGTAAGGTATGTAATAAATTTAAATATGTATGTTGAAATCTTTTGAGGTATGAGTAAATGACAATCCAAAGAGTCTGTAAAAATCAGAAGTAGATGATTAAGATAGAAAAGAGAATTTAAATTGTGACAGCTTTGTATTACTTTGTATTACTTTATAAACCTTAACACATAAAAATTAAAAAAATAGCCCAAAGGTATGCCAATTTTATTATACACATTTAAAGCTTTAACAGACATTAACTTTTAAAAGGAAAAGAAAAAAAAAACACTTTAAAACCTTTTTACAACAGCAAATTGCAATAAATGAATCTGAGAACTAAGTTGTAGTTGTACTTCTTACAACAATTTTAATTGTTGACCATTATTGTCAGTTTTAAAAAGCCTTTATGGCACTTTATCTAACAATTCATTTCGAAAATTAACAATAACTAGGCCATATATGGTCAAATACACTCGTTTTCCTTTTTGTTCTTTGTTTTAATTTTAAGGATAACATAATAGCGGTTGGGTATCATGATATCAAAAATGTTCAAAAATTGTTATTAAAACAGAATTTTATAAACATACTAACATACATACCTATCTACACACAGACGTACACATTTAAGCGTACAACCACAAAAATTACTTGAATATTAAAGCTTTACACAGCCGGCACAAACAAAAACCACAGATGAACACTTACAAAACGATAAATAACAAATAGGATCAGTCAGGTCCACAAATACTTTTACCCAAACACACATACACACACATACACTTATCTCTGCATACATGCATACATACAAATGTAACATGTTATAATGCCTTTATACTGTGAGTAAGTACACAAGTTAGTAAGAGGGAGAGTGAGAGACAAAAATAAAGTCACAATAAAAACTAATTTTTTGTGGTCGCATTAAGAGGATACACCGTAAATGACAAGAGAGAAATACATGCATACATAGACAAAACAAAACAAAACAACAGGCAATAGAAGAAGAGGCGAAACAACAACAACAAATGCTTCTCTGATTGTGTAAAACTCTTACACACACACATACATATCCACACAACAATTCCGTTTACATACTCATGTATACCCTGTTAATACAATTGACCAGTTATAGATGCCGGTTGGTTTGAAAATAAGGGTCATTTCACATTAAATAGAAAAAAATTGAAAACATGGAAGAAATTTTTTTAAAATCTTTAAAATTTTGAAAAAAAAATTTCGAAAATATTTCCAAATAAATTTGCTTTGGTAATGGAAATAAAAATAGAAAAAAACAGGAAAAAACCTTAGTTTTCGATGTCTTTAACACTGCTTCCAATGACTGTCTGTATACATATTGTTATGGAGAAGCAGTCGACATTTGTAAGTTTCCTAAAACCATTTTCATTTTAGTTTTTCTGCTTATATCATCGTGTGTGTGTGTGTGTGTGTATGTATGTCGCTGTCTATAGATTTTGTTGGGTATTTGGGTAAAATGTGTCTGACTGTCCGCTTTGTCTATACACATACATATAATGTATCTGTCGAGTAGAGGATATCGATATCATTTTGTGGTTAACAACTATCATGGCTTATAATATTGACCCAAAACAAGCTCATATGGCTTTATAGGTTGTCAGTACTTATATACAACCAAACAGTATCAGCAACAACAACAACAACAACTTTTAGAGTGGATTTTTTTCTTCTTTCATAAAAGAAGAGAGAGAGCGAGAGTAAAGAATCCTCTTTTCTATACGTACGGCTGCGATACCTTATGAAAAACTATCGTCTCACATTTATTTGTTATCAGTTTAGAATTTTTTTTCTTTTTGTTGTTGTTGTTTTTATTACAGTGGGTTTATCTATGCCATTGATTGTTGTCATCATTGTATCATTGCCACACGAATTGCCATCGCTTTTCTTTTATTTGTGGCTCTACTTTTGTGTTTCTTGTAATTTTACTGCCTATTCTTTTGATTTGTACAAAATTTGTGGTTAAAACGTGTTGGCCCAGATTAATTTACCATTTGAAATTTCCTGGTATTGGTAAAACGTATAAAATAAAAGAAAATAAAAAAAGAAAGAAGTCAGAAGAAAAGGTTGTATTAAGGTTAATGTAAATTTGAATATAAAACGTTTTTTTTTCTAGTGTATCTGCGTGTGTATGTGTGTAAAAAATATGACCCAGAAATTGAGTAACAGAGTTTAAATAATACCCTATAAATATTTTGTTTAACGGATTTGCATAAATTATCCTTAAACAGATTTAACTTTAAGAATTTTTTTTAGTTTACTTTGTCTGGAGGTGTTGCCTATTTTAAGGTTTAACTTGTAAATAGTTACTTGATGCAATTGATTTTTAGAGGAAAAAACCTTTAATTCATCATTTTCACCTCCTTTAATTACATATTTTTCAATATTCTGCTTATTTTAATGCATATTTTTTGTATAAAATTAAAAAAAAAATATGTTGCCTACTTGCAGGCAACAATTTAATATTATACATTAAGTAAATACAGTTATGAGTTTTATTTAATCGGTGTAGTGTAATAGATTAGAGGGTCTGATGGGAATCGAAGTTATGAGCCTCATACTAATAGATCAAATCAGTGAATATCAGGTCAGGTGGGTATTGAGGATAAAGACATTCTAAAAGCTGTGCCTAGTTGGAGGCTGCAAATAATTCCTTTACGAACAATCCTCAACGTCTACCTTTGCCCATGAACGCCGATAGGTAGTCAGATAAATTGTGTTGAAGGTAAAGCCAAAAACTATCAGGGTTGTACAATTTGATGATGATGACATTTTTCGAGCGAAAAAGTGAATTAATGGGGAAAAAAGCTTCCATTCTAAATATTCAAACATACTTTGCAAGTCAAAATTATTTGGTAAATTATGAAAATTTATTGCATATCCTTAGGCGGACATTAATTTATCGTTTTAATTAAAATTTAAGTAATTATAAAAGCGATTTAAAAAAATCGATTTCGATTAAAATAAAACAATAAAATTTTAAAAAAAATTTTAAAGCTACGCACACACACACACTTTTAACAAGTAAACCTTCAACACAAATACACGCACAGGCCAAAAGGTTGGTAAAATGTATCACTACCGTATGAATACACAGATAAGTGAGATTGGGTGCGCAAACGAAATGAAAGTGAGTACAACGAGGAGAGAAAGTAAGAATAAACAACACCGATGGAGGGAGAGAGAGAGATAAGCT
Source organism: Sarcophaga subvicina (assembly GCA_936449025.2). Lineage (NCBI taxonomy): Eukaryota > Metazoa > Arthropoda > Insecta > Diptera > Sarcophagidae > Sarcophaga > Sarcophaga subvicina. The sequence continues at coordinate 3,126,026 of OW388084.2, forward strand.
CAATGAAGCTCTTACAAAGTAATTGGGTCGATTGCCATGCAATGTTGTCTGAATCAACCAATATTCACGAATCACTTCATACAGTTTTTGGATACACATGCACAAACATATGCATGTACGTACACAATCATACAGACAGACAGAGAGACAGTAGGATAAATAGATTGCCAGTCAGAGAAAATGCAATCGTATACAGTTACAAAAAATACAGAAAAAAAAACAAATACACTGAAATCATTTGATTTTTTTTTATTAACCCACTTAAAACGTTGTATAGCAAGCAAAGATAATACACTTGAAAAAAAAAACAAAAGAAAAAAATCACATATCTATGTATGGTGTATATCACAATAGTTTTTTTTTGTTTGTTGTCAGAGCGGGGACTTCTTTTAGTCAGAGGGTTTAAGATTGACTGACGTTAATTGTTCATACCAATACCTACAAATGAAATCAATAAAATGCTGTGCCATTTTTCTTTTGTGTATTTTAAGCGCCTAAAGGTATATTTTGATTGTTTGTCAAAGTGAAAGTTCATATCCTGTTTGCTGGTGTTAAAAGGAAAAAAATTTAAATTCTTTCAGTTTTATATTTCGAATGTTTTTGAACGATTTAATTTAAGTTTGATGAGTGCATTTCAATATTATTGATTTTGAAGAGTTTTTATGTTTAATTTTTATTGTTAAATGTAAAATGAATTACCACAAAACCAAATATTATTATTAGGAAACCAAAAACATTTTGCAATTGACATTTTAAACCAAAAATTTAAATGAATTTATCAATGAAAAAAAAAAAAACTAAAAAATTCTAAATTTTATGTGATATTTTATCAATAATTTTCATCAAGTGCAGCATATTTATAGGGGCAAGAGGTGTTTTTTTTTTGTATTGAGTGTATTATAAATATAGAAATGTATGATTCACAACAACTGGCGTACACTTATAACTTCTATCTTTAATAACCTGTATTGGTGGTATTATGGTTGGAAAGCTTCACATGGTAAGCTTCACAAGGTAACTAGACATAGTAGGTAGACTAGAACGTTTGATGTTGAGTAACTAATTGTCATGCCGCATGCATCTGAATTCTATTGTTCAAAATTCACATTAATCTTGCCAAATCTGTTGCCAGTAAGAAACAGTGTCTCTCCACAAAACCCCAATCCCGCATTTTTTTTAGTGTTACACCCAATAAATTAAATAAATTGCTGTTTAAGTGTTTCAATTAATTGAAATTTGTAATGTAAAGGACAGTTTTAATAGTTCAACAATAAAAATATTGTGTCATAAACTGTAATAGTTTGCAATTTTAAGTGGTTTTTTCTCACTGAAATTTTTACGGCATACTTTAAGGAGCCCAATAAATACATTTAAATTTAAAAAACGATATAAATCATGGCAGCAGTTTTGCAGAAACACGAAAAAGAGTTGTCCAACGAAAATAAAGATCAGATAGAAAGAAAAAAGTTGAATAGTAAGTAAACTTCTTAGCCAAACTCTTTCAACTTGTTTTTGTCGTTTTTGTTTTTGAAATTGGACTGTCATAGCCACTACTATGCTGGCAGTTTGCATAAATTTACAACTTGTTGTATAAGGATTCTGGCCATATAAGCCTTGTTAGTGCCATTAACAAAAGCTTGAAAGGAAATAGAAAAGCAAACAGCATGTAAATCTTTTGCGGTCATTTATATTACACTCTGGTTCCTCCAACATACAATACTCGTTCTCATACAAAGAGAGAGACACAGAGATATATAGAGAAAGACAGTGAGAGTGTAGGGAGCAAGAAAAGAATTTATAGGAAAATATGATAACACTCCTAACATTAAGACCACAAAAACCTTTCCTAACATCAATTTGCAAAAGTGCAATAATAACAAGAGAGAGAGAGAGAGAGAGAGTGGGAGTGAAAGAAGCAACAAAAAATCTAGAAAAGAAAATGAAATAAAATAGAGAGAGAGAGAGAGAGCGAGAGAGAGGAAAGGCAGAAATCTCTAACCAATACCAGAGATGGTAGTGTAAATGTCAGCTCGGCCACAAAACATTGCTGGGGAAATGTTTTACGGTATAATCTTTACAATTGTTAGTTGGTCATAAATATTGCAGCAACTTTTATTTCCTTTCAAAACACCATTCTATGAGTGCACGTCTGTGTGCGTGGAGTCGTCTCTGTGTCTCTACAATTCTGTTCAATACCAACTGCCAGTTAAATACGAAAGTTTGTTGTAGCCAGGCATGGGGATGAGGATATCTTTTGCTGGGCTTAAGATGAAAATAATTTCAGCCGTAGAGACAAAGCCATAGAAAGTGATAGAAGGAGTTGCTGGTAATGTTAAATTTTTAATTTCAAAGCTTAATTCCGAAGGGACCTATTAAATGTGTGGTGAAAGGAAAAAAAAAATCGAAAGTTTTGTACACACAACACTTCATTAATTATAAATTAAGTGAACAAAGAAAGTAATTTCTGTACGATTGTATTGTATAATCAATTAATTATTAACGACAATTTGTTTACTTTTGCTTTGCTTTGCTTTGCTTTGGTCGAGTCTATTCAAAGTGTGTTAAATGAAAAACAACAACAACAACAACAACATTTGAAGTATACTTTCGAGAGTAAGGCATTTTGTAGCAGAAACTTAAAATCATAGCATAGTTGAATATCCCTTAAAGTAGGCTAACAAATTAAATTTATATAATATTAAAATTCTGCAAATATAAGGTGTAGTAAGCAGAAATCCAGTTTCTTTTCAAACAGACGACTTTAGTAAACAACACCTTGATCTTAGAGGAAGGTATGAGCAATACAGGGACTGCTTATATCACTAGAGTTGGAGCATGCTTTAGAAATAGAGTAGCACTAAAAAAAACTATAAAGTTTTACAATAATTCTCCACTTATTTTAAAAACATCTCCTAAAATCCTTTACTTTATTATCTCTGAAATTAGTACCCCTGATAATATACTCTCAAAAGTAACAACAGTTTTCAATTTCAGTTAACTGCCTATATCAGGTTTTCGCGAAAATGTTTACAGTGTTATGATTTACAAGCGTTAGAATTTGTTTACTGCACCGTACACCGCAATTCCTATAACGTCTCCTTGTAGTATACTACAAAAAAGATGTTTTACAGCTTTCTTTACAGTGTTCTAGTGTTAAAAGTTTTATGGCCTAAAAATAGAGAGTGTAAGCGTCAGTTAACAGTTAATTTTTTAGTTTTTGTTTCACGTTTTTCCTCCGAAATTTTGGTTTTTTTTGAGCAACACAATGAGAAAAAGGTAACTCTTTTTCAAATAAACGAAAGCAAAAATTTGCTGCATACTTTTTGGGTTGCTAGTTTATTATGCTTTAAAAAACAACGAAATTTTCTTTACATGACTCTACTTTACAACATGTACATTTACCGTTAATCATAAAGTATTTGCCGAACGAACTAAGACATAAATTTTCTTGCTGGTGCAGTAAATGTTCTCTCTCTCTTTATCGCCCTCTCTCTCTCTCTCTCTCTCTCTACTACTACTACTACTACTATTTCCTTTGCTTTATTACAGTTTCACTTCTCCAGTTAGTGCTTGTATTCGTTTTTTTTTATTTGCTACATTCGCATACTGTACTCCGGTAGGTTGAAAGTAAATTATAAGTGGGAAAAAGGTATGGAGAGTCATCTGTTATGGCGTTTGTCTTTCGGATTGTGACATAAAATCTAAATGAAACGTAAATTTGAATAGCAAACTTGTTTGTTGTTTAACGACTGTTATAAAGTTTTCAGCGCCAAAGTCATAAACGCTAACCATCCACAGTCATGGTAGAGAGACACTCTTTGGTAGTTTTTTTTTCGTTTATTTTTTTTGGTTTTTGAGTGTGTTTTAAGGAAGACGAATTTCAGAGAATAATTACCTGGAAAGAGAAAACAAAGAGAAGAATGGCATTAAAAATTAATTTAAGACAAACACTTAAGCAGAAATGTTAAACAGTGTAAGTGTTCTAAAATTTTAATTATTCACGATAAACACGTAAAAATACAAACAAAAACAAAATAATGCTCTATTGTTTGATTTAATTTAGTTTCAAGCACACTTTAATTTTTGAATAATTTAATGAAATTTACCTCAGAAACAAAAAAAAAAAACGTGACTTAAATTAGACAAAATTAGGGGGACCATATTCTGCGTAGGATGTCTTGGGAGCACCGTAATAAAACGATGAATGGTCATGTTATTCCAGGAGAGAAGACCATCGATTCTCTTTTTGTACTCATTAGACCAATAGAGCATAACAATATTGCACGTGTTCTTCTGCAGCATGTTTTAAATCTACTGGAGAATGTTCAGTTTAGCTAAGACGGAGATTGTAAACTTAAGCCAGTTTTGGCCAGTTACTTTGGAGCGATGCAAAACCTCCCTGATAATCCTCGGAATTCAAGAACGAGGACGGAAGTCGAGCATTTAATCACAGCCTAGCTATGTAGGTTAGATTAGGCTAGAGGACGTGTACTTGTCCAGTCGTACCGATTTGTATGAAATTTTAAACTTTAAATCAAAATTTTATTTTCATTTCGTAATATTAGTTGTACATATGTACCTGAGATTAAATTCTTAAACAAATAAATAAAAATAAATGCCAAAAACAAACGACTTATAACCCCTTTAACGTGGTGGTGTTCTTGTATTTTCTTGAGAATATAAAAAAAACTTAAATGCTCGGCACTCTCTTAATAATTGTAATGCAATGACATCTTGAACTGAACACCACTACGTTCATATGTAATGTGTGTGTATAAATCTTTATTAAAAGAATATGCATGTACATATGTACGTATGTATGGTATTTTATGTATGTATGTAGATAGAATGTAAGTAAGTAAGCTTGTCTCGTTTTGATAGTACTAAATAACTGGTATGACTTTTGAGTCGATGTTTTAATCTGCATACAAGTTATTTGTATACACATCTGCATATATATGTATGTACGTATGTATGTATGTATATATGCTCTTAATGTTGTATGTTGTACAATCTTATATTGTATTCAAAATGAAAAAAAAATGCGAAAAGATAAAAAAACAATAAAAAAAGCAAAATATGCAGAAAAAAATTGCATAATAATACATGGTTTGCTTAAATGGAGTACAAGACCAGTAACGGATTGAATTCTTTGCTGCTGCCTTCCTGGTTTTTAAGTAATAACGCACAAAGCATAGTACAAACCGACACTGTATTCGCTTGACACACACAGATTTAATTTCTTTTAATCTAGCAATTGTCTTACATACACACACACACAAAGAACAAATACACAATACAATTTCCCTCTGTGCTACAGTGACATCAACAAACACACACACTCACACACATACGCTTTGAACTTTTCATGCCTTACTTTACCTTACTTTAGTCTGCTTTACTCTGCTTTACTCTTCTTTACTTTACACATGTGTAATGAAACCCTAGAAATGCGAGTGATTTGTTTCTCTGACTTATTTTCCTATTTCTGGGTTGTTTTTTTCTGTTTTTGTTTTTGTTTATTTTTCATTTCATTTGTTTCTTTTCTCTTTCTCCCCCCCATCCCCCTTTACAGTTTGGTTTTTATGTTATTTTTTTTTTTGCTCAAATTGTTATTGTTGTTGTTTTCACTATCTTTTAACATGAGAATCATTTGTTTTTGTTTTTGGATTTTAATAAATGAAAGGCAAAGACAAGAACTTTAAAAAACTACGCTTACGAGATACTACTGAAGACTGAAAGCAACATAGTGAGAAAAAGAGAGAGAGAGAGAGAGAGAGAGAAGAGAATTTTCTTTTTGTACGTTTTGAAAATAGTAAAACAAAAAGAAGACATTTACAAATGGAATGAGGGCAACAGTATGTTAATAAGGTAAATACGACTATGTAAGTAACCTACTAAAATAGAAGAATGAAGACCTATTTACAGATTACAGATACGTTGTGGGTATTAAGATTAAAAAGTGTACGCAAATTAAGAATGAATAAATGAATGGAGAATGGAATCTCTTTTTAAAGTTATAAAATTTTAGCATATTATACCATTAGAGGCCTATTTACGTAGCCTTTTAAAAAAAGCATAAAAATGTAAAACGGGGTTCGTACAATAAGTCCAGTCTATCTATCCCTTGTTGAGTTTAAAATTTTGTGCTTGTTATTTATGACATCAATGGACTATTTAACGATATATTCGTAGTAGAGAAAAATTTTTAATAAAACATTGCTGTGGTAGAGATTTGTAATTTGAATACACTTTTCAAGTCAATCAAATATGTTTCGAATTCTAAGGCCTATTGATTGAAATATCTTTTGCGTTGAAAATATCTCTTTCCTCACTTGCAAATTAGCTCATAGACTAGCTAAAACCTACTTAAGTACCCAAATAGCATTCCAACACTTTAAATATCTCTTCAGGATGCTTGCATTTTGCATTGTGGTCATATTAGTGAAAACTTGTATGCAATGAATGGCGTTAAACAGGAATCTCTGCAATCCTAATTGTGGAGGCCAAAATATTGTCGGTTGTGAGCTGAAGCAAGGGGCAAGCAGTTTTTATGCACACTCGCAGAATCTGGATTGGGCCGAGGGCTTATTACAATTGACTACAAGATCACAAACAACTTTTATGATTAGAAAGCTATTAACGAAAATGTAGGCTTCAAAACCAAGCTTTAAACCAAAACACAGCTTTAAACGGAAACAGTCCAGCAGGCGTAAATCATTCCTATAATAAAATGTATGATAAAAATGTAGATACTGTTTGAAGAAGAGACCTATTTAATGTAAGAAATCCACTCGGGGTTTTTTTCCATGTTACTTAATAGTTTCTGGACAAATATTATCACATTACAAGTGAAACATTTTTTTAGCAACGAAACACAGTTCATTTTCCATTTTCCATCTGCTAGTCGGGGTTTAAATCAACAACAATTGGAGTAGAAATTCAAGTGTCATTGCACTTTATAAATAAAAAACAGAAAAAAATGAATCAAACGCCAAGAAACAACAATTGAAACAATGGGAAATGGGAATTGCAATAAAAACAATAATAAAAATTCATTTAAGAAATAAAAATTCATAAACATATAGAAAACGAAGCTATAACAACAATAACAACAAAACAAAACTTAAAGCTCAAAAGAAAAAAAATTAAATTAAATTAAATTAAATTTTATTGAATTAAAATTATAGAAAGAAACATACGGCTGCCTTATTATTGTTTGCAATTACAATCAAACGGTTTTATGGCAACACCAACTAAGAAGATGACAAACAAGTGGTCCTAGAAGGGGAAGAGTGAGAGAGAGAGAGCGTTTCTTTGGCTTTAAGTTCATGTTACAATCAAGTGAGAAAAATCAACAACAACAACATGAATACAGTGAGAGTAGAAGTGAAAAGAAGAGATTTGCATACATTTGCAAGAAATGAAAATAACAGTAAGCAGCTGTACAACAACAAACAACAACAACAACAAAAGTGCAATAACTTCATTAAGCCGATTAGTTTTGTTATTGTCTAAGGTAAAGTGTCAACAACAATAATAATAAAAACAGAAATAAAAAAACAAAAAACACCAACAAAAACTAGAACTACAACTGCAACGACATTCACATGCACATTCCAATGCACAGGTATAATAATAAAGAGAGGAGAGCAGAAAATAAACAAAACTGCATACATTTGGGAACAAAACATATATACACACACAAACACACAGCAATTTATTCAACTCTCTCTCTCTCTCTCTCTCTAGGCTGATGCTCTTTCTTTCTAGGCTCTTTTTTCCCTCAGCTTTAAAATGTACTCCAAGGTATTAACTGTGAATAAATAGTACATGAGTAGTAGCAGTAGTACAGCACAAGTAGTAGTTGTAGTTGTAGTAGTGTATGTGTATGCATATTTCTTCTATAAGTTGTTAACAAATGTTGTAGAGAGTAAAAATTTAAATAAAAACAAGAAGCTATAAAAGCAACAATAGCAACACCAACAACAACAACAACAGCAACAATCTAGAAAACATGATGTTTTTTTGTTTGTTTTGTTTTTGTTTTATTTGGGGTTTAATGTCAGTCTTAACAATACAACGAGTAGAATGCATTTAAATAACAATAGAAAACAGTATTTAAAATACACAGGAATTGTGTGCGTGTGAAACAGAGAGATAGAGAGAGAGAGAGAGTGGGAGACTTAGGGTAACTTAAATGCAATGCCATAAATAGTAAGGCAAACTTTAAAGTTGTTTCAGATTTAATTTGAATTAAAATTCTTCAAAATGTGCGCGTATTCTTCTAAACAGATTTGGTTGATTAAAGAGTTGACTTTTAAGGAAATAAAATTTTGTACACTTTACGTTTTAGAGGAGGCCTAGTTATGGAAATAAAAAAGCTTACTTTGAGTTAAGTCATGTAGGAACTATACATCGATTCTCTTTGCCTATTCCACCATCTACAAGTATTTTCAAAGATGCTTTGTTTGCAATGTTCACTGGACTCTCGAAATAGTAACTTTACTCTCCAGATTCTAGTACATCTTTAACATCAAAATTACTGACACAGAGTCGAAAAGAATAGAGGCATGAGATATGCAAGTTTTACTCATCCATTCATCATTACAATCTTTTAGCCAGGGTTACAACCAAGCTTCTCACACCACCCATGTTAAGCGTGTTTATTTTATCCATGAGTGGCGGGACCCACAGTTTAAAGTCGACTTCGAACGACAGATTTCAGAGAAACTTTTCGAGGCAACTTTATTTTACTCCGAAAGAAATATTTTTCATGTTTTGTTTTGTTCGAGAAATTTAAGCCAGCGGTTTCGTCTAATAATCCTACACAGTACCTACTAGACTGCGCTGGCAAGCAACTATTATTTCAGAAAATCTAAATAAATTTTCTCTTACGATTGTGAATCTAACTTTCGAATTAAAGCCGTATGAAAAAAAAACTTTGTGGCCATGGCCATCCCAATTTTATACAATCCATTCAGACAAGCCTTTAGTCTTGGGATTATTTTCCTAAGAAGAAAGCAAATTTTTTAATTGAATATTATTTGTTGCAAAGCCTTTTGTTAGGCTTTAAAAATTTATTTCCATACGAATTGCATACAATCCTGCTCAAATTATTAAAACAACTTTTAAAGTTTAAATTAAAGCTGAAACGGGAGCTGGGGTTTTATAATAAAATGCTGTTAACATGTTATTGCGCCTAAAAGTAAACAGCATAAATTATAAATTCTATATAAAAGATCAAAAGTAAACAATGTAAACGACGGCAGACAGACAGACAAGTCACCTGGCTGAATACCAACAATATTAACAACAGTAGGCAGCAACGAAACACAACAGGAAAGCAACAGTAGGTTTTGTGAGTGAGTATGTTGCGTCTGATGACGCTCTCTCTCTCTCGCCGTCCGTCCGTCCATCCGTCTAGAGCTGTTTTTATTTATAGACACATAAATGACTGCCTGGCTGGCTTGCTTTGGTTTTGGCTTGGCTGTCTATTAAAACGAAAAAATGTGTTTGAAAAATTCAAAAGAGAAAAACTTCAGAAGAGGCGCTTTATATGCTACATGTGTAGTAAGTACTGACAGGATATACATATATGATACGTACATACATAATGTAAATAGGTATGTATGTATGTATGATGGCCATAAAAATAATAAAAGAGACTTTGTCCGTCTTCTATTTTTTTTCTTCTTTTTGTAGAGTATTGGTGTTCATTTACCTATTTTCCACTGAGTTTGTTTTTATGGGCCATCTATAGCTAGATTTACTCTGTTATAAGCACAAATATTGCCTACTACCCCTCCTACTCTGGTATTTTTTTTCTTTACCAAAAGGTAATATTTAAACACGTGTAACCATACCATTAGTTTAAACACCCAACTTTTTCCCCATTTGATCCCGAACCTATTTTGCTTTCTCTTTCCTTTCCTTCCCTTTCATTTCCTTGTGCTTTTTCCGTGTTGGTTGGTGTAAAAATAATGGTTGGCCATGTTTTATAAGGTTACAGTTTTTTATATGAAACTGTAGCGTTTGCAGGCAGCAAGAGTGGAAAGGTATCCTGGCCATCTCTAGCAAACATTCATTCATTCATTCATTGTTTGTATTTTGGTTGGTGCTCAAATGTTTACCGTATAAAAAGGGTGCTCTTTAGTTTTCAGTCAGTTTTTTCATGACCGTTTTTATTTTGCCATATGCATACGAAACAACAAATAAAAGAAATTTGCTTTTCGCTCGTTTTCTTTTTTCCATTTTTCTCCATGCCGCTTTGGAAAATCATCGTTTAGAAAGAGGAAAAATCATGGTAATTTTTTTTCTGTTCATTCCTGGTGGCCGTTGTTGTCTGTTTACTTCTTGCCGTGCTATGTTGCCGGCTATTCCACACACTTTTGCCAATGTTTAGCATTTGGCCGAGACGGGCCGGGCCAAGCCAAACTGTTCGTTCTACTGATTGTATCAACTAGAGGAAGAGAAGGAGGAGGTGAACTGCAGGACATGCTTTATATATAATGGTTTATTCACAGAACCAATGAATTGGTCAATTTTAAACCACAAATGTAGGTATGGTTCGTTGGTTGACATATAGCCATAGAGATAGATGGATAGAGATATAGACGGATAGTTACCGTGTTCTTCATGTGAACTTTACATACATACATCTATTAAAATGCATATTGACTGGATATATTATACTACCATCCATTTATAGACAAAAGCACAGACAGACCCACAGACAAACAGACAGACGGCAGTCAGATAATATAAAAAGTCAAAAGGTAAAAGTTTCCGCACTGAATTGAAAAATATGCGACAAATAGGGCGGCACAATAAGGCAAAACAATAAACGTGTATACACGAGCAGTGCGGGATGAGTTTGGCCGTACCTGGTTTTAAAAGCCATAAGGACAAATATATATTCAGGTATTAAAGGAAAGCAAAGAACAAATTTGTTTATTTGATTAAAAAAAGAAAAATAAAATATAAAATTATTGTAGCATATCGAAAGGGGGATAATATGCAATATATTTTAAGGTATCACATACAAGGCAGTTTAAACAAGCAGAGGGGGGGGGGGAGTTAATAAAGTGAAATAAATTCACTCGCATCAAGATTTTGATAAAAGTAAACTTTTTATTTGCCTGTAAGTAATAGCCAGAATTTGGATACGAATAAAAAAAATTATTCTTAACTTTAAAAAATATTACATATGCAAAGGGGCATGAGTTTAAAATTATTATTTCAGGCTTTATGTGGAGCATTGGAAAGTAGTGTTTCATCTCTTGTCAAAACTAGACGCCAGCCAAGACAAGACCGTTGAAAACCTGAATACTTGTTTTTACGGTTCATATAGCAGTTAAACATTTCTGATCCAGTAATTTTAAAGCCAACGATATGTGTATATGAGGAAAGTAATGTAAACACTATTTCGATTGCTTAGGACGGAAATACTAATGCCGGTTAAAATGTTTTTAAAAATGGAGCATGAGTTAAGGCGAATCATTATTAAATCGTACCAAAATCAACATATTTCTCGAGCCAATAGTGGCCGGTTGAACTCGGCGTGGTCTAGTAGGTAGTGTGTTAGCTTACTAAAAGTGAGACCGTGGTTTAAACCCCTGGCCAGACATCTCAAACGAAACGTAGCATAATAGCGGCTGGTGATAAAAGGTGGTACATACAGAAATGTTGTGTAATTGTGTAAACGCCGTCCGAAACTATGACATCGTTTTGTTAAGCGCTCAAATTCTTTTTTAAATAAGAAATACTTTGTTTTTCATTTTGTTTGCGATGCAAATAATGGCATACCATTAGGAGAACTCTTGTTTTCTTTTTCAGTAGCATACTTTTAGGAAATATTTCCAATCTTACAAACACATGTTTTTCATATTTTTTAGCATAAAAATTTCCCATATGAAGAAATACTCTGTATTAAAGAATATACATTTTGAATTATTGTTTTAAAATAAAAATTTTGCATAATATCAGTTCCTTGCCTTTTCCCCACTTCTTTTCTTTAATTGACTATAAAAATCTACCGCTTTTAAGCGTATAATTCTTAAACATTTTGTTCAGAATGTCGTTAGGGAGAACTTAAATTGATTCTTTTAAACTGTCAGTTTTAATAATCATAACAATAAGAACGCCTTGACTCTGCCTGTCATTTACCACAAAAGTAAATATTAATCATACGCCGTTGTGGTCGTTAAGGAAATTTTTATGAAATAAATGGCCAGCAAGCAAGTATGTATGCATGTATTCTGTGTATGCCAGCCACAGAAACCACATCGAACCATAAAAACCAAAAACTGAAATCATTTTCATTTGCAGTCCTTACATTTTATTTTAATTTTATTTCTTCTCAGACCACTATCACCATCACCATCACCATCACCATCATCATCGTCATCCGCAATTCGCCTCAATTTTTGTCGTTTCATTTAATTTTTCTTTTTACTGTTAAGTTTCCGTTTCCGTTAATTTATATTTGTATTGTTACGAGCGAGCATGACAACAATTACAAAATAGCCGGGCCAAATACAAATAAAAACGAAAAAAACAACGGTATTTTTCCTTTTGTCTACCGCTCTACTCACTTGACTTATTCCGGTGAAAAAATCATCACACCTTCTTTGTACTCTCACAGAAAGACTTCTTTGATTAGTGTGAGTGTGTGTGAGTGTGTGTGTGTGTGTTTGTCGATGGGTGTCCTTTTAAATGTTGAAATTATGCACAGTTTCCTTAAGACACTTTACGGGACATTTTCCTTCTTTTCTTTTTTTTTGTGAGACAAATAAAATGAATACAAAAAAGAAAAAATCATTCTTATTGTTATTTCTTAATTAACAATTATTGATGATGAATCCTGTTCACGCATTCAAATAGAGAGAGGAAGAGAGTGAGAGAGCAGGAGAAGCAGTAAAGTTTTTTCCTCTGGTGTTTCTTGCAATATTTTCGCTTTTCTTTTTTGGTTTTTTTTTTGCAAATTAAATACACAAATGAGTAGAGGAAACCAATGAAATTGCCAATTTTCTTTTATTTCTTCTTAAGAAATCAGTAGATGTTCGTTTTGTATTAAAGTTAAGAATTTAGCTGTTCAGGAAATAAAAACGCATAAAAGCAAGAGCGAGAGAGAGACTAAGATGGAGATAGGGCGACACAGAGGGCATAGAACGAAATAAATTCCCCTTATATCCGCTATTAATTAATCAACTTCCGTTAAATTAAGACTTATTCTTTTGAAATTATTTTCATTTCTGTTTGGGGGGGAAAAACAAATACAAACGTAAGAAAATAAAGCATACTGCTAGGGGCATATGTGGTATTTATTTCAAAAAGGCTTTAAGTGCATAATAAATATTATGCTACAGGTTTCAATAACAGTTTTAAAGATTTGTTGAGGACTTTAAGGCGTATAGAAAAGTAAAGTTAAAAAGTAGTCTTATGCATTAGACGCAGGTTTTACATTCAAACGTCAGTCTAAATGAGAAGATTTTTATAGCAATTATTTAAACACTTTTCTAAAGATTAAGCATACTTTTCTACACTTCTTTCCTTGTCGAAATAAATTTGAACTTTGCATACGTAGAAATTTTGTTGCATAATTTAAGGGATACTTCCTTTAAATATTAACGTACAGAATTTATGTAAACTCTTTTCTTAAAGGCTGTTGATATCTCTGAAAGATATATTTTTTACCATCTCTTTCCTTCTCACTATTATTATGAATTGTACGCATACGCATAGAAATTTTGTTGCATATTTTCAGAGATACGTATTTTAAACATTAACGGGTAGAATTTTGGTACAATTTTTAAATAATTTAAAAATGACTCTGCTTAATTTATTTTTGAGTACTAAAAACAACAACAAAGGTTGTTAATACAGTAATCTTTGAGCAGAAAATTACTTTAGCATTCCTTTACGCTGAGCTTTAAATATTTTTCATTATTTTATATTTTTTTTTTTATTGTACATTTCAAAGTCACTTTTCGCCTTGTTTCCAAAGGATTTTGTAATTTTTTTGTTACAGTAGCATAGTGTAAATTGTTTAAAAACAAAATTCTCTAAGACTTGCTGAAATGCCTTCATCTGTAAAGCATATTTTCCATTAAAATTGTTGAATCTTTTATTATTCTTGTTATTTTTTCTAGCATGTTATGTTAAGTTTTTGGAAAAACTATTTAAAGTTCACAGTGTTTAACCACAACATAGCCAGCAACTTTTCATTTTTCCTTAAATAAAAAAAAAAAATTAAAATTACAAACACATGCATGCATATGCCAGCCAACAGTACAACATAGTTTTGTGAATAGTTTTTAAAGGCAGGAAAAAAAATAAGAGCCGGGTCTCAACATATTCTTTTTGTTTTTGTTTTTTTCTTTATTTCGATGCACAACACGATAATGCAAGTCAAAAGTGTCAAAAAATTTACATGAACTCCTGGCAAACAGGCTAGGAGCAGCAGGAGAATGAGTGAAGAGACTACAGCTAACCATTACCAACTTATGCAATACATGGCTGACTGTGTATTAAAAAAAATTAAAAAAACTAAAATAAAGGAACGTACCAGCAAAGAAATATGTTGACCAACTTTACTACAATGACGTTGCTGTTGCTGCTGTTGTTGTTATTAGTATTTTAGTAGCATTTTCTTATGAAAAAATTTCGTTTTTCGTTTAGTTGAGTTAAGGTCTGTTGTTGTTTTTGTTGCACATTTTTTTTCTCATATATTGTAAGCAAACATCAAACATTTTTAGAGTTTTTCCCCATTTACCTACGTCCATAAGTATGTGCATATGAGAGTGTAAGACTATGTGTTGCAGTAGTAGTGGTGGTAGTAGTAGTTGTCAGATCATACCCAGGATTTATGTTGTTGAAATAGCAATAACATGTGCAGTAAGAAACAAACAAAAAATCCCTAAAAACTAAAACGAAAAATGAAAATGAACAACTTCATCTCTAGCTCACGCTCTCTAACGAAAGAAAATGAATGAATTGACACTCGGAAAACCACTCTACAACAGCATGAAGTATGAACACACACTAAACAACACGACAACACATCATCTATGAAAGTAAAAATAATGTCACCATTTTTAAGGTTAGAATGGTAATAAAAACAACAACAAGAAACCAAAAAACAAAAAAAAATTGCATATTTTAGACAAGAAAAACAAAAAAAAAAAAAAAGAAAAGAAATTACAAAATATGTGAAATCAAGGTGTCCTAACAAAAAAAAAGAGAAAAAAAAAAAACAAAATGACTGGCAGTAATACTCGTACTTCATATTTATTTATGGCCTGTACACAACAAGTATTACAAGGTTTTACACTTTAAATTAAAAAAAATGGCAATGTTTTTGAAAGAAGCAAATGAATGGAAAAACCTAGAAGAATAGCCTTAAAGTATGCTATACTTTTTAGAAATGCTTTGCAACTGAGTTTCGGAAAATTGTTCCCAGAAAAGTTGTATAGAAAGCAACTCTCTTTAAATATGAGAAGAATTTTTATTTTTTATCACGTATACTCAGTCCTGAAAACGACAGCTCACTTTTTATACCAATTTTTAGATTTATCAATGACATCAGACACAATATCAACATGGAATTGCTTGTAATAGCCATAACAATTGAGCAGAGGAATACAGACATAATTGGTCATTACAACCCTTCAGTCAGGATTACGACCTAGTTTCTCTGAGGAAGGAATACTGAGCTGAGGAATACTGGCGACAAAGCTAAGTGAAAAAGTCATTATTAAGCTGCCCGTTATGGAATGTAAAAGGGAGATTAGTAATTACTCCAGGATAATTCGATAACCTAATGCGTGTCACACCGATTATTGCGCTATGAAGATACTCTGTGGCGATAACGAGTTTCAAAACTAAATAAAAGCGACTTAAGTATACAAAAGAGTGTTTTCCTTATTAAAGCTGTATATTAACAGTAGTTTTCAATTAGTTTTTGACAACTGTTAAAGCACTAAATTGAAATCAATTTGTATTTGTTACCTAAAAGTATGTTAAACAAAAAAATTTAAGTTTGAAAAATTACTTTACAAAACTGCTTATGACATCTTATAAACACATTCAATATAATTATTATTAAGTCACTTTGACAATGTGTAAAGAAAGAGCAAAGAGAAATACATTTTTCAAAAGAATTCGATATTAAGCCTGAAAATATGTTTTAAAAAAATACATCTAAAGCCTTACAAAACTCTTCTAAAGCATATGCATTAAATAAAAACGACTTTTCATTTTTCAGTAAAGACTTTTGATAATTATTTTTTTCTTTTTCTTCTTCGTTTTCGCTGTATTCTAAAGTAAACAGTAGCATACCATTCGGTGTAAGGAAAAAGAAAAAAAAAAGAAAATAATTTAATAACTTTTTCTTTTCACGAACAAACTCCCCCTCTTTTTCTCTTTTATGAAAGTTAAAATTTATTTTTCTAATCATCCACCATTTATATTCGATGATAATAATGATTTCCCTAATAGTCCACAACTCCTACAAGCCCTCGGTAAAAATATTTCTTAATAAAAAAATGAAAAGAACAGAAAAAAGGGGACGACCAGACCAGACCATTTCATTTATTCTGTTGTGTCCTTTTCTTTTGGAGAATGCTTTGGTCATGGTAATCAAATTTATTAGAATTTATAAACGCTAAACGAAAAAAAAAACAGAGCAGAAGAAAAACATAATCAAACACAAAAAGCATTACAACAGCATTAAGGACAGAAAGGGATAGCCTTAGAGAGTAGGAGAGACAGGCAGAGCTCGTCTAAAAAATATAAGGAGGGGCAGAAAAACATTTTTGCTAAGCTTGAATAATGGTGACAGTTTCTTGTAATACGTTTGTAAATTACCAACGTCTGTTAAGTAAAATGTTTCGTTTTTTCTTATTTTTTATTTTTTTTTGTATTTAATAATATGAAATTATAAAAAAAAAATACAACAACAACACCATTGGCATTTATAGAAGCAATGGCAGACATTAAAAGTTCAAGAAAAGTGCAGAAAAAAAAGAAACGAGAATTTTTTTTCCCTTTAGTTAATTAGCTTATCATTTTAGAATTTAAATACCTTTAAGAGTGTGTCTTAAGCAAAAGAATGAAAAGAAAAAAATAAAATATAAATGAAGAAATAAAATGGGGACAAAGTAGCAGCAAAAGCCGAAGAAAAGAACTTGAAAATATCTTAAAACATAAATTTTCCTAAATAACCTGCCTTTATTAAGGAAATTTTAACTTTTCCGTCTCTGTATTCTGCCGCCAGCCATAAAAAGGTCACATTATAATACCGTTGGGTAGAATAATGCGATTTAAACACCTTTTTCACCCCGTGTTATTATCATGTTATTAGCCCTGCAAAAAACTTTCTTTTTCTTGCTTTTCAATATTCAAACAAAAGTAAGGAATTTTTTTTCTTGCCCCACCACCAATTTAACTTCTTTTTGTATAACTTAAATAAATAAACGGTATTTTTCATTTAAAGGCTTTCTGGTTTCCTTTTATTAAAATGTTTATTAAAATTTTGTGGCATGGTTTTATTTGGTAACGTTCGCTTTGCAAATATGTACCTCCAAACAAGTGACATTTTTCAAAACATACTTTAGGGTGAGTTTTTTTTTTAAAGCATAACATTAGGCAGTGTATGGTATATATGCCGTATTGTATAGCCATGCTGGTCTAAAATAAATAAAATAAATTAAGAATTACATCGTTAAAAAGGATTTTCCATACACGCCTAGTTCTGTTTTAGGGCGTGGCAAAAATAAAACGAGCATAACCGCCATATAAAGCATAAGGTTTTTTTATATACGATATTATAAATTAAATAATAATAAAAATTCTAAACTTTAAACACCGAATGTCGGAAACTTGTATTAAATTTTGAATCGGAAAGCGATAATTAGCGGAAGGCATTAATTTTTTGTTTGCATTTGAAGAAAAATGCTAGAAAGTTACTTGTCGAGGAATGTGGTCAACATGTTTTATAAGAAGCCACATTTAAAAGATGGTTTCGATGATTCAGGATAACAATCTTGATGGGGTAAATGATGAACCAGGAAGACCATCAAAAAGGTTTGAGCACTCCGAAACAAACAAACTTCAAGAGTCAGAAACAAATGGCAGAAATGATAAAATTTACACAACCAACGTTGTACAATGGGTCAATTCGACCTCAGGTTACTGTACTTGTCTTAATTGACAAGTACACGTCCTCTAACCTAACCTAACCTACACAACCAACAATTTCTTGCCGCTTAAAAACAATAGAAAAGATACAAAAGTCTGGAAAATGAGTGCCACATTAATTGAATGCGAGATAGATGGAAAACTCTGAAATTATTTCCACTTATGCCAGCTACCACGGTTCGAAAGAGGACCCTCTGGACTACCATTTGCATGTAGCCGGTATGGAGTACTATTTCTCTTATGCTCCAAAATGGCTACTGATCTTCTAGAGAAAAATTTATATTTTCAAAGCCAATTTTCTCAATAGCATATCACTTTATATGTGACTGTGTTGCTGATTATATTAAGGGGCCTTGGAATCTTCCTTTGAGTATAGTATGGTTCTCATATACCTAGTATTTGTCCTAAAATTAGCTTCTAAACAAGTGGGATTGTTCAGATGGATACTTTTAAAAAGCTAACAGTGCTATGCAGACAGAATATAATTCTTATTCTGTATTTAGTATTACCAACTGTTTACTACTCAGTAGTAATTTCAAGTTGTCAAAAATATATTTATTTTCATTTACTTGCTTATTTCCTATTTTTTTTTTTTTTTTTTGATAAAACTAAATAAACTATCATAAATGCATATATCTAATGGAGACTGTCTGACTTGGCAGCTCAAAATAAAATCAATTGTCAAAAGCTTTCGTACAAACAAGAAAAAAAAAGAACATAACAGAATCAAAAAATAAAATCTATTATGCGAGACATTGAAAATTCCTTTAGATAAACCTATTGAAGGATCAAATAAAATGAATACAAAAACGAAAAATGCATTTTCTGAATGCACATAAAAGCATTCGTATATACATACATACATACATACAACATATTTTATTGCGATAAAAATACTTTACGTACATATTATTACAATTCATTTTTTTGTTTGTTTGGTGTAGTAAAGGGGTTTTATTTTCTTTAGTGGCATACACATGTAAGGGGCATTTGGCTGATTTAGTAGAACAGAAATGCGAATATTTGGAATAGAAAAGTATAAACTGATAAAGAAATAAGAAATGTTTTCTATTTTTGGATTTATTTCCTGTCTTTTCGTATAAAACGGATAGACGCTGGAGTATATGGAACAAAATGTGTGTATATGCAAAAGGAATTTAGATAAAATGGATGACAGTAAAGAAGGTTTCCAAGAAATTGAGTGTTATTTAAGTACACTTTGCAAAAGGGAATTAACGCCAACAAACATACAAAAAAATATTTAAATGGATTTTTTCTTTAATTTATAACAGATTTCAAGGATTGCATTCATTTATTTTAAGAATACATATTTTTAGATATTCTTTAAATAAATAAGAATTAAAAATGTGTTTATTTTTTGTCCACACTACAGGAAAAATGTTAAGAGCACAGTAAATAGGTTTTCTACAGAATTTTTTCTTAATTGAAAACCGTTTATAGTAAAGTTTTCTTAACAAAATCTAATTTTTTCTGCTATAAACTTAACAAATTGCTTTTTTAAATCCATAAAAAATTAATGATTTTGAAACAAAACGCTTTAGATTTCTCCTTAGAAGGAAATAACTATTAAAACATGTTTTTAAACTAACAACTAAAAAATTCACCTAAAAGTATGCTTTAAACATTTTATATCAAAACTAAAATTCTCCAATTGAATATTTGCTTAGGTATTAAATATTTACTGTAAATAATTGCTTTTTTAAGTTTAGTTTTAAATCTTTTTCCTTTTTTTTCCTACTGTAGGTGTATACTTTCAGGGAGAAAACAATCTGTGTGTGTTGAGTGTGTAGGAGAATGGGACATAAACACATAAAAAATTTTCACTCAATTAATTTTTGGTAAAAAAAGAAAGAAAAAATTTTCAGAATTTCTTTATTTGTTTCTCCTGTGCTCCACAAAAAAAGTAAAAAAAAATTGGTTACCGAATATATAGTATTTGTGGAACTACTGCCATGGCAAAATGAACATGTGACCAACAAAACCAATAGTTTGCAAACTCATATATCATAAATCGAATTGTTCTGCTCTTGTTTTTTTTATTCTTTTAATTTTTTTATTTTTATTGTATTTTAAACTTTATTTTTGGCACCATTTTACATTTTTTTTTTACTAAATTTCATACTTTTTTATTTTGAGGATTTTCTCGTCCTTTTTTTATGGGGAAAAAAATAAATTTTTTGGAAAAGTTGTACACTTGTCGGTGGTTATGGTGTCATAGAAAATATGTGGGTAGTAAAATTGACTTGTATTTGGTTTTTCAAACTCTAAACTTGAACACAATTTCAGTTCAGACGAAAATAAATATTTTAACGTATCAAACAACAAAAATATTAAATCGTATTTATTTTGTTATTATTTTTCCAGAAACCATTTCGATAATTAAATTAGGAAAACGATAACAAAAACAAAAACAAATAAAACTGAAATTTATTGATATCAAAACTATGGATGACGTTAGGATAAAAGTTTATCTTTTTTACAAAAGCCGATTAAATAAATTAAAAATAAAAAAAAAACTAAAACATAACATAAGTTTGCAAAATAGAAATAAAAGCCTATACCCTAGTCAAGCCTTTGCCTCATCTTTCCCATGATGGTTCCAGGACAGTGTACTTCCCAAATTTTTCTAAAAATTTGCATGTGAGTGTCTTTCCGTAGCTGCACTTTGATTTAATAAATTTTCTTACACAATTCTAGGATAATTTCTATTAAATTTTTGAAGCATACTTTAAGGATTTCATGAAACAACTTTGCTAGTTTAAAGTACATTAAATAAACTTAAAAATCTTACTAATTACTTACTTAACATTCAATAGAAAGATAGATAAACATGAAATTCCCATACCTGCAAGAAAAAAAAATAAAGGAGAACAATTAAACAAAATATTTTTTTTTTATAAAAAATAAGTTTAGTGTTCCTTAAGTATACTTATATTTAGAAGAGAAATATATTAAAATAAGAGTATTTAATTTATTTCATTTCCTTCATTGCATTTCATTGCATTATATTTTCTAAAACAAAAATTTTCAGTTAGTTTTTCTTTTGGCCCCTATAAATATGCAACAATTTTTTTTAAATAATACTACCGTCATTAAGAATATGAAACGTACTTCAGTAAAGGTACTTCAAAAGTGAATTTAATGAAGAAAAATTATTTTTTGTTTTCCTTAAATAAACAATCTGCACAGCACTAAAAGCCGATGAAACTCTGTATTACATGACAGCTGTTTGTGCCTGTATTTTAGTATTATATTTGCTTTATAATTAACTTGTAAAGTGTACTTTACCATCCTTTTAGTTAAATTTTTAGGTCAAAATATTCCCTTTCCTTTGTGCTCATATTTAATTATGATTATTGTCCTTAGATTTCATATGCAATCACCACCATCTGGGGAATTGCCACTTTAAAGACATTGCTATTGAATAACTTATAAGTGTTAATTGCTATTGTAATATTGTAGAAGCGAAATACAATCAATTTTCATTTGTCTTTAAATTAATTAGAAAAATAATAATAATAATCAGGTTAAATAAGACATTTAACTACAAATAGCCCCTTGAAGATAGGCAACAGTAATAAAGTTACTTCTTTAATAACATAGATAGCGAAATATGAAATGAGAAAAAGTCTCATCGTTTTTGATATGTATTTAACTTCTACAACAGTTGCAAGAAACCCTTCTAGGCTTCAGTGAGCTGTATTGCCATTGACATCAACATTTGAGTTGAAATCTTGTAAATAATGTTTAAAGAACAAAACAATAGTGGAGATCACATGTTACTACAGCAATATGAATGCCGAACTCCGAATATCAAATGCAATCAGAAGTAGAAAAACTCTGATAAACTAGGAAAGAGCAAAGGAAAGGAAGAATATACACGGGACTAGTCTAATGCGATACATTTTTGAGATAATTTTTTACAAAAGGAAAGGAAATCCGTTGTTGAGCTCATTATTTGGCTCGAAATATTCCAGAGGAACTGCAGAGCATAATACTGTTGGAAATGAATCTACAAACGCAATGTTATCTAATAGTTGAGCGAGCATCGTGATGCTAATGTTTTTCCCTCATTTTACTCCATGATTTTGTAACCTATTAAAAGGCATTACCGCCAAAGAAGTAACAACATTTAAACTTTTTGAAATTAATACGCTGTAGCCTATTTTAAGGGGTTAATTGTAATACAGTTTTAAGAAATTTTTAATTTTTAACAACATTTTAGTCTTAGAAGTCTTTTATTCATCTCAAAAATTGTGTGGCCTATTTTAAGGCTTTACTAGCATTCTATTTAGCATTATTTAGTAATTTTAATATTGCAATTTAAATGAAAATTTTAATGTATTTCATTTAATAACATCACCATCTTTCCATTAGTTATAGGTATTATTTTTTTGCTTTGTTTAAAATAAATAATTTGTTTGCATACATTTAGGTGTTTAGACAATTCTTATGTTTGTTGCCTGTAATAATTTAAATAATAATTGTATTGTAGTTTTCATTTCTTATTGCTTTTACTTAAGCATTTAGGCTTGCTTAAGGCTTTATTTATTTTTATAATAAGCCAAGTATACTTTAAGGCTTACAGTCAATATTATTTGTAAACAAAATTATCATTTTTGTTTTTGGAAATAAGGAAAACAACAAAATAAAGGAAAATGTAAATTAAATTTAAGTTTAATAAAACATAACACACAACTAAATAATAACAGCCATCTTGTTATCATCTTAAATAAACACGACTCATGTTTAATGGCAGCCAGTGGGTGATGGAGTAAGGCCAGTACTGTATTGTGTGTGCTTTTAGGGGTAGGGGTAGGGGGAAGAGGTGGAGTTGGTGCTATAATAAAAGTCCTTAACATCCTTTTGTAATAAAAAGCAAATTTGTAACACATTTTCAGCAGTTAAACGTGCCAAAATATTTTCTGGGAAATTAGTTGTTGCTTCTACTGCTTCTAACCTCTGACCCCCTCCACCCCCGCCCTTCCTCTTACCTTCTTGCCATCTTACCATTTGGCTTTTGTTATTGTTATATTTTCTAAGGATGCTATTGTTGTTGCTTTTGTTGTCAGTTTTTTTTTTGTTTTGTTGCCGGGTTGTTTAGAAAATTTGTTCTGTTGTTATGACTATTGCTTGTTGTTATTGTTGTTGTTGTTATTGTAAGCATTACAAGTCAAGCAGTGTGTTCCACATCTAAATAGATGGTAGTGGTGGTGCTACTGCTGACCTGTTTAGTAGAACAATGGCATCCATTCCCCCCTCTATATTTTGGTTCACATTTACAGAATCGAAGCAACATGGCAGAAAACGTTACATATTCTTTATAAAATACAGAGGAGAACGAAAACGAAAACATGTAATAAAAATAAAATGAAATAAAAATAAAAGTGATAAAATTCCTATAGAATACTCGTATAGAAAGATTCTGAAAGCACAGTTCAGCTCGGTTCTATGTGTATAGATATGCTGGACTCATCTTAGATACACGAGTATGATGGTTTCGGAAATTTAGTTTTTTTTGCTTTCATATAATAATGCGTTTGGAAACCGAAGTAGGAGAAGAAAACAAAAAACTTTAAGAACATTAAAAACATGCAGATTGTTATACAGCAACAGCAGATACTTCTCCAACACCCTTAAGCAATGTGCCACCGTTTTTCTTTTTTCTTTCAATTTCTATGTGCTGCTGTTTGGGGCAGTAAATTAGCATTAGTGGCAGCTCAAACAAAAGGCAACAACAATAATGGGGTGAAAGGTAAAGACTTGGAAAATTACAATTTAAAAAGGGTTAAAATTTATACAAAGCGGTACTCCCCCTCTCTTTCACTCTCTCTCCACCACTCCCAATAAGAAATAAAGCCAAAGTGGCTAAAGAAAGAACACAAAAGAAAAAAAAATGTAAATGAAACATAAACAATTATGACGGAAATTAAGGTTTCAAGAGAATTTCATTGAAACTAATATTTTTTGTCAATGACGCCAACATTTAAAATTTGATTATTTAAATAAAAAAAAAATTTCTTAAAACTTTGCCAGAAACTTTCAACTTTTAACATTTTTAATTTCCGTTTAGAGATTTACTCATCGTAGGGAGTTCTGCAGAGGTGCTACTGCAGAGATTGCTAAGCGAAAATAAAAAATAAAATTTAATTTCCAATATGAATTTGAACTTTCTTTGCTCTGTCTCTCTCTCTCTCTCTCTCCACCCCCCAATCTACTGTTGACAAGTACTTGTAAAGCAAGAAAAATAAGACGATTCTTTAAGGACAATGGTAGTTTAATTAAAATTTCTCGAAAAATCTCTTTTCGTAAATTGAAAAACGAAATTGTTTTTTTAGATGGAAAAAAAAGAAGCGAAAACATTTTAAAAAGTAGTTGAAGCGTGTGACAAACCATAAAAATGAAAAGCTTTCATCATCAGAAAAACAAAAACAATATAATTTTAACAACAAAATACTTCTTAAACCACAACAAAAGATGGATGTTAACAAGAAAATTTTAATCCATATTTACAGGCAAAAAATTCAAATACGTCTTAAGGGGGAGGCAAAAGTAATTTAGAAGAAAAAAACCAAGGCTGTACAAGTAAAATGAAGTCTATTCCAAAGCTGTTAAAAATTCTTATCGAATATTTGTTGACAGACTAAAACTTTAAATTGTTTGTCTACTTTAGGGCAATTAATTTTTAGCGATTTTAAAAATTTATCCATTACCCGTAACACTACTTATCGTAATTATCTTATCTTAATGGTTCGGCCGAAACATTTTTAATACGATTTATAAGGATAAATCAATAAAATAACGAATTAATTAAGAGAGATAGAGAGAGAGAGAGAAAGAAAATATGAACAAGTCAAAATTTGTAGCATATTTCAGGGAGACGAATAAATTTTTGTTTAAATAAATATATATTACGCTGTGAAGAGGGTTAGTTTTTAAACATTTGTTAAATGTTTCAGCAAATACTTTCGTTATAGAACTGCTAAGCATAACCTATACAAAGCTATGAATGTAGGTGATCATCATTGTACACCCAGATAGGTATCTCAAGATCATATCCAACAAACTGGAGGTATAACGAGTATTCGGTGTCAATATTGAGGCCTTCACTAGAGTAGAGCAGTATTTCTTCCCACTTCTAAGGTTAAACAGGGAACAGTTACTTACGCAATTAGTTAGTACCACCCTTTAGCCAGGATTATAGCATACTTGCTGTTTACACCAGCCACGTTGTGTGGTAATTTTTATTCTGAATGCCGTTCGACTCCGAACGACAGAGTTTTGAGAAACTTTTCATGGTAATTTTATTAACTCTCAGAATTTTTTGCAAGAAGACTGCTGAGAGGAAATTGCCTCAGAAATATTTTTTCATATTTCCTTTTGTTGGAGTTGTCTGGGCTGGTGTTTGAACTACAGCCTCACGTCTAATAAGGCAATACACAACCTATTAGACTACCTAGACGATACTATGACCGACTCAAGGGGGTATATCTTCTTAATACTATCATACCGAATAGCTGATTAAAGCCTGAAGAGCTATGTTTTCAGAGCCTATGTTCTTGCTTTCCAAATTGCTGTATATTTTTCATGTTTTAGTAAGAGACATCAAACAATTAAAAACGTTGCCTACTTTCAAGGATTAACTCAGTTTTATTGATCTCTCCATGGATTAAAAGAGCACAAAATTTATATAATTTTTCTGAATTAAATTTAACTTAAAGAATACTCTGCCTACCAACCAATAGGTTGACATTATTCATAAATAATTATGACGCACACGTAAGAAGAAAAACAGACAATATGTTGACTAGTGTTTCCTTTAAGACATGCTGAAGTAATATTAAATATTTGCTTTAAACAAATATGTACGTTTTCTGTGCCCTTTTTTTCGTCTTTTTTCGTCTTCCTTGTCATAAATTTTATCACTCTTACAGTACTCATTACCGACATCATTATGATGGAATTGTTTGTCATAAAAACCGAAAACAGATTTTCAAGTATTTCTCTCCTCTCCCCCGTCGCCTGTCTTTTCATTTTCATTTCAATATTTTTGTTGTCCTTATTACGGTTTCATGATATTATTTTCACATTTTTTTTTCTGTTCATTTTCGTTTTTGTTGTTTTGTTTTGCTTTTTCCAAGGCATTCTCACATGAGCCAAATAAAGATGGCTTAACGAAATCGTTTGTCTAAGCGTGTTAAATTCTTCAAGGTTTTCTTATGTTTTATTATTGATAATAAAACTCTGGTTTGCTCTCTCTCTCTCTTTCGCTCTCTCACTTACACTAATACTTGTATTTAAGCAAACATTTAATTGTAGAAGCAAAAATGATGTCATGCATGCCTCTTCCCCCTCTTCTTCTTCAAAAACAAAAATTACGGAAGACAACATAAAACATGAACAATTGAGTGTATGTGGTATATGCTTGTATGTATGAGTGTTAGAAATACTTGAATATACTTAAAGTGGGCGTTTAAATCTGGGTGGCAAAAATATTTGCGTCTTTTCATTATTTATTTAGATTCGTTAGAGAGCAACACACACAAATTTCATGAATAATTTCAGCAACATTATAAGCGAAGACAATATGGATTTAAGCATAAACATCTCAACCAGACACACAAACACACAGCCAGACAGACAGTCAGTCAGAGATGAATCAAACGGCTGTCATGTAACTCACTTGCTGGCAATGGTACGAGAAGTCGCTAAAAGTTGAAATGGAGAATGAGAATTTAAGCAAGGGAGCGGTAGGGGAGGAGGAGGAGTAGGATGGTAAATGAAAATCTTTTTAAATGAATAAACAGTGATTTTCCTTTGATTAAATACAATTTGTTAATGGTGAAGCAAAACAAATTTCTGTTGAATCATTGTTAAATAATTTACGTTTACTAACCCACCTCCATCCACAGCAACAACAGAATCCTACTCAGTCTCATATTACCGCTGAGTCTTCTTTAACAACACTTTGACTTTGATTTGTTGTAACCAACCAATAAAAGCTAAATTGGAATTAAAATTTCTCTACGACGACGACGAGAGAAAGTGGAGTTAAGAGTTTGGAATGTTAAATTAAAAATAAATTTTGTTAAATAATCAAAACTCCCATAATAAATAAATAAAATAAGAAAAAATTATGTTTACATGACACTTAAAAGAACTCATTGGAAAAACATGTCCACCAACAAAGAATATGGGGAAGTTTAGTTTTTAAAAGCTGATTACACAGAATCAATGATTTTCAGCTTTTGGCTCCTGCCTATATCTAGAGGAATCAATATGTAGTCGAAGAAACTTCCAGCATTAGTAAATATTAGATAGAGAATCTATTTACGGATATGTGTGTGAAGATAAATTCGAACTTAAAAACCAAAGACACAAACCTTCACTTTTAGCAGCGCCACTTCTTGCCTCTAACAGGGTAAACTTTGGTATTAACAGAGCACTGTTAACTGTTTAACAGTGGTAGTAGCAGATTAGTTTTCTACTTTGCAATTATTGTAGGCTATTGACATAAAATGTAATTCTCATTGGGATCATTATTATTTGTGAATAAAAGTGTTGAAATGTAAAGAATGGTTGGTAGGAATTTAGCTCTCAAAATTTTTTCAGTTATGCCACTACCACGGTATGTCAGAGGACCCTACCATTAGTTTTTCTTATATGTTCCAAAATGGCCACTGATCTTTTAGAGAATTTTCAAGCAAAAAATTGATATTTTCAAAGCCAATTTTCTTCATAGCATATCACTTTATATGTGATTATGTTGCTGATTATATTAAGAGGCCTTGGAACCTTCCATTGCATATAGTATGGTACTTATAGTCCCAAAATTAGCTCCTAAACAAGTGGGCTTGTTCAGATGGATACTGTTAAATAGCAAACAGTCCTCTGTTAAATACAAATTTTGCTCTATTAACGCCAAATGTGGCGCTGCTAAAATGTATGGATTGCGTCTTGGATTTTCAAATTCGAATTTATCTTCACACATATTTTAGGGATGTCGTTACGAAATGGTAATGTTGCCTACAAAAGCTTAGTGTTCAGAATACATTTAAGGTTTGTTTAATGTGTGGTTTGTGAAAAAGGATTTATGGATTTTAAAATGAAATTTACATTTATAAGCAAGTAACAAAGACGACATTTTAAAATATATCATTCAACCTCTTCGTAGTCCTGTAGGCAGGCGTTGGCTTATAGAACGCAAGACCGTTGTCTCAGACATCAACATCTGCTCAGCAATCTTCTGACAACAACGCGGCGAGTAAATAAAATTACCAGCAAAAGTTTCTCAAAACAATTTCAGTCATTTGGAGTCTAATTTAAACTATATGGCCCGCCATTCATGGATAAAATTAACACATACAACATAAGTGGTGTGAGAAACTAGGACGTAATCCTGACTAAAGACTTGTAAATATCTCGACGTATACCAATTTTTGTTAGAAAATGAATCCCAAATAAATTTCAATTTTATTAAAGAATATCCGTTAAAATTCTATTCTATTTTGCTAAGGAATACTTATTCATATTCAAATATCGCCTCAAATATGCTGTAAACTTTGACCTGCTAAGCATAAACCACATCTTAGTTTAATTTAATAAAAAAAAAAGTTTACCACTTTGCTGTGAAATGACTCCAATGTTGTAGAACAAGTATCTGTATTTACTATGACAACACATTATTGAGATTTTTTTCTTGTTATAAATTCCCTCTCCCTCTCTATCTCTCTCTCTATCTTTATAACTTGTTTGTTTAAGTTAAAGAAATCATGGAAATGATGGTGACGACGACAATGTTGATGATAATGCTGCAGCTGACATGTGTTGGCATTGAACACCATCAATGCTGTTAGCTGTAGTAAAATCGAGTGTGTCGGCTACATACTGGTTTAGACCGTACTTTTTTTCTTCTTCTATTTCGTCTTTTATAAAACTTTCAAAATGCGTTTTCCAAAGAAAAAGAAAAGAATTCTTATTCTGAAGATTATGCAAATATTATTGATAAAATTTGTTTAAACTAAAAGACAAGAAAAAAAAACTGAAAAAATGTAAAGCAGCTTTCTTGGCGTTTACTTAAGAACACATACTTTTATGCTGTTTTACATTATGGCACATTTTTCTTCTTTTTTTTTTTGTCACATTTTATTTATTTTTCTTCTCGGTAATTTAACAAATGGTCAAAATGCAAATGTTAGAAAAACTGTTTTTTCTTCACTGTAAATACAAACGTTTTAATATTACAGAATTGCAGACGAAAAATATTGGCATACTTTTAGGGTTGCATTAAAAAATTCTGATAAAATTTGAAATTTAAATTTCAATTAATTTGAGGCACTCCATAAACTATATTAAGCCACAAATATATGGAATGTAAGAATTTCGAAGCCTACTTTTAGGCTTTAAGGCATGATGTGGCCATAATCACTTTGTATGCTAATGCGGATGTATTTCAATAAATAATAAAATACCCGTTAGTATATTTATTCCAAGTTTTAATAATAAAACATCTGACTTCAATTTGCCCAGATTTATGCTTTACTTTTATTGAATTTCTTTGTTTTTCATGTCTTGAGGACTTTGTTTCTTGAGTTAAAAACGTTTTTTATGTGTTCCTTTTTATATTTTCTAATGTTTTATTTTTTCGTTAATTTTTAAGGTTTTATGGCGGACGGATGTGTTCTTATCAATTTTTGAAGCTCATAAGACATGCTCGTAAAACACAAATGCTTATCTGAAGGCTTATATATTTTATGGCTGTACTTTTGAATATTAAAATATATTAAAATAGATAAGAAATGTTGTCTTAGAAAACGAAAACGAAAACGAGAACAAGATTTATGGTTAAAGGTAAAAGTGAAGATAAAGAAATTCAAATGAACTGCGAAAATCTACAGAAAGAGAAAAAAACCATAAAACCGTATATTTGGCCCAAAAGTAGGCCACAAAATTTAAAGATAATAAATAAAACGTTCTATTTCGGAATTTATCTTCAGTTTTGTTTTTAAAGTCGTAGCTATGCTAGAAGTGGAATTCTGAAATGTAATATGAGGGGGATATATGCTGACAGAAAAGTTATCAAAACAATTAAAAGATGATGTGGCCGAAAAAAACTAAATTTTGTGGCATACAGATAGGCTAACTATCTTTTAATTGAATATCTTTTAAATAAAAAGCTGTAAGTATATGCTTTGTTTTCTCCGTGTATTGCTTATGGCTGTGTTTAAGAGAAATTTATTTAAAACATGTGTTTCTTATTGAAAACGCATACATATTAAATATTCTGAAGCCTATCTTAAGGCATATAAAATATTGTATGCAACATTTTAAGACAGATAATAAGTATGTTATTCCAAAGAAATTAATTCATAATTAATTTTCAGTTTTTTTCCCATGTTTGGTTGGTTAACGTAAATTACTCTTGAACAGGGTTAAATACTCTCTTTTGCTTTCAGTGCCAGCCCATGAGTAAGCAAATATTTGCGATATTTCTGTTGCTGCTGACAAATAGCCAGAGGATATTTGCTGGCTTTTATGTTTAACTATTAAAGCTTAAGCGGTGAAAGAATTGAAACAATTTACCCGCTCGAAATATGAGTTTATTTTTGAAAACAAATTTACGCATATTTTTTATATTTTTTTATCATACATACATAAAGATGTGAGTAAACAAAAATATTTACGTATTGTATGGAACAACAATGACAACAAAAACAACATTTAAAAAAAACATAAATAAAGAAATATTTAATATGAAAAGTTTAATGATAAAAGTTCACTTCACTTGCACATGCCTGAAAGTATGCTTTAAATAAAAACAAAACTTTTTTGCGCTTATAATTGCTGTTGTTCAAGAAAATGGGCAAACTGTAAGCATGACTAATTTAATAATAATTAAAACAAAAAGAAGAGAAAATAAATCAAAAAAGTAGGAAAAATAAAATATGAATTCTTAATGACAGACTCTTAACACACAAGAGAATTTTTTATCAACGTTTAAATGAGGGAAGAAGAACAGAGACCCAGTTTAGTTTTTTTTAGCTACTCAAGAGGAAATCTTTCTAATTTAAAATTGTTGTTTTCTAGAGGAAAATGTTGCACAAAGTTAAGCAGGCACAGGTGGTTTGGAGCCATGAACTGTCAAAAAGTAACTGTCAACGTTTATTAAATTTTCAGGCATCAAAATTGTCAAAGCCAATAATGAGATTAGATGGGCAAAAAGCTTCATACATTTTTAATTAAAACTTTATTGTTGGAAAGCACTTTTGTTAGGATTTCCAAATTTGTTTGAATATCAACATATTTCAACAATTAGCCTTAACAATTTACAATTTACTTGTAAATAAATACAAAACAACTGGCATACTTTTAGGCTTAAACAGTTTACAAACTACATATAGGCTAAAAGCTAATATTACAATGAAATACTACAACACAACAGAAAAAAACCAGGATAAAATGAAAACTAAAAATTATAATAATTTGTAAATATTTTGCCACAACCATTCTATTCTATTCTTTTCTATTCGATATATGCAACAACAATTGTAGATTTTGTCTACAATTTAGAATTTATTTGCTTTGAAAACTCAGTGCATAAACATACATATTCATTTTTATATTGTTGTAATGCGAAAAAAAGAACCAACAGCTATAAAAGTCAAATTAAAATAGCGGGAAATAGCAAAAAAAAAATATCCCTTATAATATGCTATATTATTATCATTGTTTTTTGTTTTTGTTTCATTTTTTTGTGGTCTAAAATGTTATAGAGATTTTTAGTTAAATATATGCTTTAGATTTTCCCATTTTTATTTTGTCTCCAGCAAATAGACACAGTGAAATGAGCTAAAATACTAAATATTTACACATACAATGTGTAAATGCCTAAATGTAGGCAACGAAAAATAAAATAAATGATAACTATTTACACAGTAAAACAGGAATACATTGGAATATGGAATATAAGAAGAGTATTTTCTTTTCAATATATCGGGCCTTGTAATGAAACGAAGAAAATTTGATGTAAAATAGTAAATGTGGCTACTAGACTTAAGTCCGCTCACATAGCAAAAGACTACTCCAGCAGTATTTTTAAGAATGTTAACCTTCTTGGAAGGTCTTGTTTGAGACGTGGCCCCACGTATAATAAGCCAACTTACCAACAAACTTGACTATGACGAAGTTATCAATTAATTGAGAATTATTGTTCACAAAAGTCCTGTACAATAAATTCTAAAATCATCACGTTTCAGCTTTGATGCACTGTGTTGCTCGTTTTCATTTATGGGTTTATAAAATGCTAGGCTTAGGGATAAATCCGAATCATTATATGGAAAACAATTTATTTGACTCTCATTCTCTCTCTCCCTCCATTTATTTTTTACAGAATATGTATGTATGGATGCTTAACGGAGTTGTGTTGTAAATATTAGTTTTTATTACAATACAGATACACACACACACTACATCTCACATACAAAATCATTTACACACATGTTAGTATAAATAAACATTTTTTGTAGCATACTTTTATGAGCTAAACACAAATGAGTAATTTTTAGCTTTACCAAAATCAGCTTTTTTTTTTGTTGGAAAGAAAAAATTTTTTTGTAGTTTTTTTTTTACAAATAAATTATTTGCTTTCGGAGTGCGTGTGTGTGTATATACAGATATGTATATACGTATATGTAAACTTGCTTTTTTTGTTGATGTATTGCAAAAGTTTTAGATCGTATTATTGCGGTGTATTAGTATTAGTTTATATGGTAAACGCAGTTAATCCGTATAGCATGTTTTTAGGATGGATTTATTTTCATTTAAATTCAGTTTCTTTTTTTCTGTTTTGGCCTGACTTTTATGGTGTTTAAAGGCAAATGAATAGCATATATTAGATGGTTATATTTTGGTTTAAATGAAAATGCCGTATATTTGAAAAAGTTTTGGTCGGTGAATGGACAAAAAAAACTCCTTCTAAGAATTTTAAATGCGTAAATTTAACACAAGATTCAGATTAAAAAATATTCAGTTCATATAGGTGAATAAAAAAGTGAATATAAAAAAGAGGTATAGTACACCCCAAGGTATGCTTTAGTTAAAAAGATTTAAAAAAATTTCCATACATTCATAGATGATTGAAGTATCAATAATTTTTTATTACAAATTATGTGTTGAACTGCCGTGTTGCTCGTAAAATGACTCATATGGTCTTATGCTGTTAAACAAATATGATTTCATATTTTCTATAACAGCTTATGTTTTATAAAACTGCACAGTTACAGACACTTATACAACCATATAAAGCATTTCATATACATACATATGTGATGTGATATACAAATTGTCATTGGATTTATTTATTCGTAATATTATTACGAATGCCATACAGAGCAAAAGTTCATTAATTTATCCCCAGAATAATAATAAAAAAAATATTTGCTTGACATTATGTAAATAATACACAAATATTTTATTACAATTCTGTTTTATTTTCTATGATTGAGGTTCTATTTTTTTTGTTAGTTTACTATACATATGTAATCAAAAATTTCAGTTTTTTTTTGCTATTTTTGATACAGTCATGTAATAATTAAATTGTGAGGCTTGTTAAAGGCAAAATATTAAAAAAAAATAGTTTTTTAAAATATATTTTAAACATTTAAACGAGAAATTAAATCATAACAAAATAAGTTGGTTTTAAATTTTCAAAGTAATCGAAATAATAATTGTCAAAAACGCCTGAAAATATGCTTTAATATTTTTTAAATTTAAACTACAATAAACATTACACAATAATTTAAATTCAATGAAACCAATGGGATCCTTGTTTAATTATTAAAATGAAGGGTAAACATTTAAATTACGCCACAGAAAAACTTTCGAGTTTAGCAATAAAAAATATTTTAAAGAAAATTTATTTGCAAAAAAGTATTTTCTATAAACCGCTATTATTTACGCTTAAATAACAAAGAAATTATTTGCTTATGAAAGTATAAGAAGAAAAAAACACTGTACCGGCATTAGTCAACCAGGCGTAAGAAAACTGCTGCAGAAAAGATATTTATTTATGCAATAAATGCTTACGTACAATAATGAAGAAAAAAGATACAGTTTATTTTGTTGTTGTTATTATATTTACCGAAAAACCATTTTTTCAAATATTTATTATTATTTCTTTAAAGCATAATGCAAGGGGTCTTAACTGTTATACGCTTGAATTAATCTAAACGTATAATACCACTAAAATACTATAAATAGACCTTTGTTTTCTCTCTTTTTACTCTCAATAATTTTCATTGTTTATAATTTTTTCTGTGTGTGTTTTGCACTAACCCTCCTTAAAATAGGCAACATAATATTTTTGTTTGTTTATTATGCCACAAGTGGTGTAGTGTACCGTTAGAGGCATGAGTATTTATTTTAATAATGCAAGCACGTCGATCTATGCCT
This sequence comes from Sarcophaga subvicina, assembly GCA_936449025.2. Lineage (NCBI taxonomy): Eukaryota > Metazoa > Arthropoda > Insecta > Diptera > Sarcophagidae > Sarcophaga > Sarcophaga subvicina. The sequence goes on from OW388084.2 coordinate 3,160,697, forward strand.
TTTACTAAGTGATTTGATAAACCTATAGCAGAGCACAGAGAGAGAAAGTGAGAGAAACAGAGAGGGAGAGAGCCATATAGATGTATGGTATGGCATGGGTTAATAAATAAATAAAAACAAACATGGCAAAAATAATAATAATAACAATAATAAAAATAAAAATACTGTGCTTATACAAACGAGTGGTTGAACAATGAAAATCAGCCCATGCTACGTCAATGTTCAGCTTAAATGCATACCGCTTGAAAATTCAATTCTTGACTATGAATACTCTTCATGGGAACAGAACCCAATAAGGAAGATTTTCTTTGTTGCAAATTTCTACTTCCGGGAGAAAAACTATAAAGAAATGCTAACCCAATAGCGGCTTGTTGTCCAGTCTTACAATAAAGTTGTAAAAAGGTAAGAAAATATTTCTTCCGTGCTTTGTTTGAATGTAAACTCGCCCATATGTACGTATGTGGTATATAAGAAATTATCTATGCGTATGAGTGTGTATTGGTGTGTAAATTTGCATTGCAAAAACGGGAATATGTGTTCGACCATAATTTATAGAGGTTGTTAAAATTACACCAGGGGTTTGTATTTATTTTTTATTTGTTAAAAAAAAAAAAGAATTTATACAAATTTCATAACCATATAGACATACATATGTACATATATGAGCATACAGTAAAAATATGAATTACATATGTACATGTATGTATGTAAATGTATAATAAAAATTTATTATATACCATACAAACATACATGTAAACATATAGAGCAGCTTTGTATCTGCATACACATTCTCTGTTTTTTTTTGTTTTCCGTAGTTTAATAAAATCTAAAAAGGAATCCATAAAGTATGCTATAAAAATATTTGCATATACACAACATACCCTTGTGTTTTTAAATATTTTTTTGTGATTTTATTGTTTCTGTTTTTGGGTTAAAGAATTTTTTTTTTAATTTTTTTTATTTTTTAATAAAAATATATGAAACTATTTATGAATGAACTTTTATTTTTTAAACATATGGTTTTTAGTAAAACTATTAATAAAGATAAATTAAGTGTACTTAAATGAAAGCAGTTTAGCATAACAAATCCGAAAAAAATTACTGGGAAAACAAAAACAAAGGAAACAAATGTGTTGCTTTTTCGTTGTTTCCTAAAAATTAAATTGTTGCCTAGTTTTAGGTGTTAAATGTTAAATTATTTTTAAGTTATTCATATTCCTCAATAAGCTATAAATCTAATGGAAATTGTGTAAATTTTAAGTTTGTTTTTCATAAAGAGCAAGACCTTAAAGTAGGCCAAGAATTTTATTTATTTATTAAACAAAGTGTTGCCTATGTTACTCAAAAGAATGTTACAACATGGATTTGCTTCATAAAAAAATATAGCATACTTTCAGGTATTAATTTTCAGTAATTAATTTTGCTAATGTTATCAAGATTACATGAGCGGTTTAAAGTTCAATAATCACAGGTCATTCAAGAAAATTCGTGTCTTAAAGACTCCATTACTGACTAAACTGTATACATACATACAAACATAATTTGGTCATTAAAACCCTTCAGTCAGGATTACGACCTAGCTTCTCACAGCGCACTTGTTGTGTGTGTGTTATTTTTATACATGAGTGGCGGTAGCTCCCAACGACAAATTTTTAAGAAACTTTTCATGGCAATTTTATTTACGCCCAGATTTTTTGGCAGAAATCTGCTGAGAGCAAGTCGCCGAAGAAATATTTTTTTTATATTTTCGTTTTGTTCGAGATGTCGGACTTGGAGTTTGAACCGGGGCTACTACACTACGGCAACCCCAAACCGTATAAGAGAATTTTATTCGAATTTTAGTCGAATGTCTCACAACTAATATTTAAAAATTTAGTGGAAATGATCTGCAAGGCCATATAAGTAGGGCCAGAAGAAATAAATCTCCTGGGATAATACAAGGACAAACTGTTTAAGTCTTCAAGTGTGCTTTATAGGCTACAGCAGTAGAATCCTAAGCCAGGTAGCCACTTCTCAAATGTTTGTATGAACGTTTGTATAATTTATTGATCATTTTCGAAATTGTTGTAAATCTAAAAACATCAAAAGCAAATCACTTTTGTGGTCTCGTTTACTGAAACATGTTTTGTATGTTAACAATAGGGACCAGCACTGGTATAAGGATATCCACTGCATCCATGGTTGTTTGGCAATCTTGTATTTTGATTAGATTTATAAAATATTTCCTCAATTGCATTGAATTTATTTCATTTCATTCTTTTGTTTTTGTAGAAAACAATTGGCTTCAGCATACATACATAGAGAAAATTGTAATAAAAATACGTAGTTTATATAGACAGGAAACAACAAACTCGAGTAGAAATTCAATTTTCTTTTTTGGTCAAAGTTTATTGAATTTATTAGACAAGAGCACACAGCACAACCAAGTACAACAGCAGCAGTAGCAGTAGCAGCAGCAGCAATAGTTACACAGTAACATTAGGCACTTGGACTTGGACTTGCATTTACAGAAAAATCGAAAATAGAAACAAAAATTGAAAAATTTCGTTGATGCTGAAATACAGAATTTAAAGAAAATAAATAAAAATCTAAAGAAATGCTTTTTTCTTCTTCTTATTTATAACCTTAACTTAATTAAGTTTCTATTTCTATTTCAATTTAATTTTTTTTTTCTGGTTGTATTTGTTTCAAAGTCGTTTAAATTTAATTTCGTTTCGTTTTTGTTTTTCTGGACTATTTTTTCAGTTGCTCTTGTTATCATTTACTTTCAAAATGCATTTTATTTTATGTATCATGACCAAGGCATGTCGTTTATTTCTCTTCAAGTTCTGTTTAGTTTGTTTTCTTCTTTAAAAATTTTTTCTGTAACTCCAACGCTAAGTGTTGCTTAAGATGGCGTTAAGATCGTTTTGTTGTTAATGCTTGTTTTCTATGCTGTTTGGCAATAGCAATGGTGCTGGTTGCACCTCTCTTGTCTATCTTTCCACAAGCCCTCCTTTCTCTCTCTCTCTCTCTCTAGTAGTGGTAGCAATAGTTGAGTATTTATAAACTTCTTTCATTTTCGAGCATTTCCTTTTCTTTTAAGCATTTGTTTTTATTTCTACTTAAAATTCTCAAAACTGAGTAGTTTTTCTTGCAACTGCCACTAACATAGTCCCCCTCTCTCTCTCTCTCTTTCTCTCTGAGTCTCTCATGCTCTTTTAGAAATTGTTTTGGTATTGTTGTTATAAAAAAAAGATGCAGCAGATAAGCTTAAGTGTTGTGCAAAATTTTGTGACAACAACCCCAGTACTTATAGCAACGTTTAGTACATGTTTAAGGGGCAACAAACAAAACAACCAAGCAACAGAATTTCAAACCTTCAACTCTGTTCTCTCTCTCTCTCTCTCCCTCTACACCGTTTTCTAAAGTTAAGTGCCAATGATGCACTTACTTTCATAACAAATACAATGGCAAACACCACCACACAATATAATATACTTGAGATAAATACATACAACTTAAGCCAGAGGCAATTTTTCTTATAAACGACAACAATAACAGCAACAAAAATGCAAAAAAAAAAAAAGAGAGAAAAAAGAACAACAACTATACCGTCACTACATGCACACGTACATACATGCATACAAATACATTTATGCCCTTAAGACAAATATTTCTTAACAAAAAAGAAAGACGAGCACTTCAAAGGAAATAAACAAACAAAAAATTAAAAAAAAAATCAAACACTGTTTAAGAGTCTTAAAGTAAACAAAAATATATTTTAATGCCCTAAAAGTAGACTACAAAATTAAAAACATTTTATATTCAGTTCATCAGTTTGTTAATCAAACACTTTCTGAACAATATTTGTTTATAAATCAAGAATAGATAGGTAGCGCATAATTACGCCTTGAATAAAACGCCAATCTTTTGGAAACTGTTCAAATTTACAATACGCTTCTCAGCAGGACTACTATTTTATATCTATAACACACCTCAAGCCCCATCAAGGTACCGAGATACGGGAAATGTGTAATCACCTATACCTACGTTCTTTACAGTCAGCCATTTTGTTATCCAAAGAGGGCTCACACGCTTGTTGTCGCCCATTTTTGGCCAGACAGCTGTCACACAGTTGGCAGGGTCTCAAAATCTTGAAGCAGTTCCAAGTTCTGTAATATATGTATATCTCTGCCTCTTACTCTAACATACATACATACATAATTGGCCCTTAAGTCAGGATTACGACCTAGCTCCTCACACCACTTATGTCGTGTGTGATAATTTTTATAAATGAGTGGCGGTAGCTACAGTTTAAAGTCGACTCCGAACGACAGATTTTTTGAGAAACTTTTCATGGCAATTTTATTTACTCTCAGAGTTTTTGCCAGAAATCTGCTGAGAGGAAGTCACCGAAGAAATACTTTTTGTATTTTATTTGATGTCTGGCCTGGGGCTCGAACCCTGGCTTTTCGTCTAATAAGCCAACACACTACCTACTAGACCACGGCGACAGCAAAGCATAGTTTTATTCTCACAGTTTTTGCCAGAAATCTGCTGGCTACTGCTGCTACTTTTCGTATTTTGTTGTGATGTCTGGTCTGGAATTTGAACCGTGACCTTACGTCTAATAAGCCGACACACTACCTAAAGGACTACGGCGACTCTTATTCTGCAAAATTACTTTCAAATTGAAATTTAGAATGTTTTATTTTAATCACGATAGTTTTTTTTTATCTGTAGAGTTTTATTTTTGAATCTCGATAAGTTTCGTATCGCGTACCACAATTTTTAGGTTGTACAGAGTATGGATCTCTTGTGAGCCTTCTATAACGTATACTTAAAGAGATCTTAGCTAAATTGCTTACGGAGCCCTAGAGGATCTGTAAATTCTGAATCATATGGAACTCAGTCTACATATAGTCCCTTCGCGTTTTACTTTAACTTCTTACATTTCATTCATAAACCCCAGGCAAAAACATTTTACATGCTGGGTATACTCTTCATGCCAATTTTAGAAAAAGTCTTTGTAATGAGTTTCTAAAACATGTTTACTCTTCTGTCAAATGTTTTCAATCAAATGGCTTCAAAATTCAAATTTCTAATCATACCTGTTGCCATATTAAAATTATTTTAGGCGTAAAACCAATTCGTTTTTAAACGTTCTATGCCATGTAAAAGGCATTATTATACAGAACTTTTGTTAACTTTCATGAAATTACCAAATCGACCGCGATATGTCACAAGGATCACAGATATTTTGCCAAAATGGCACAACAAACCACATGAGATTACACCCACATGCACAACTACATACATGTGACACTCTCTGGGGGAAAAGGTTTTAAGCAACACAACACTGTGAGCTCAAACATCATATAAATGCATGTTGCATAATTACAAATGGGGAGCGCACACACTTATACAGACTCGTGCTATACATGCACAAATCGTTTAATGAAATTTAATGGAGATCGTGTAGAGGCTTTTGTGAATCGTTAATGAGAAATACCATAAAATTTCACATTACTTGTCAGTAAGCAAACACTGAAGAATTAACTGACACAACCCAGTAAACATTTGAATGAGAGCAAGCTAAATCGAAGGTAATTTGAAAAAACTTACAAATTTTTTTAAAAAGAAGTTGAAAATCATACAGTTTAGCCAATTTTGGACAAATAATACGAGTGATGGAAGTAAACTAACCCAGAGTAACATTAAAGTTGCCTCATACGAAGGCTTGTTTCACAAAATTAAACCACAAAGTCTCTCTTCAATATCGAATGAAATAAAAAGTAAAACAAACTTTAAAAAGGAATAAAATAGAATAAATTTAATAATATAATCAGATTCAAACGCCTAAAACCATACTTTTTAAAACTAATTTATTTTACAGCGTCTCGAACTATGCTTCATTTTTTTCCCTTTTACACACAAACAACTTAAATGCGATAAGCTGCAAATTACATTTTTAGACGCGATTTATTTTTTCTTTATTTTTCGTAATCAAAAAGCCAAAAAAATAAGTGAAAAAAAATTATAATAATGAGGCGATAACAAGATGTAAATGAAATTCATTGAATTGAGAGTGTTTTTCTGTCTTACTATCTGCACCAGTTCTACTGCCATTCTTTCAAACAAAAATTCAATCAAAACTAACCAACAATACTAGCAGCAGCTGCTGGTGATAAGTAAAAATGGTGTAAATTTCTCTGGTATTTTGCGAATTTTCTTAACCCCCCCCCCCTCTCCTCTACGTAACTCATTTCTTGCTGGAAAGAAAGAAAAAACTCTTCAACTTTAGTTTTATAATCGTTCGTCTCTTTACAATGAATGAATGAATGACTCAAATAGAAGAGAATGCAAGAAAAAGAGAGATTTTCAGATAAAAATCTACAACAAGAATTAAATTTACGCCAAATTTACACAGACAACGCGGCAAGCAGATGGTTAATGCAGCATTAGTAGCCAAAAGCTGCAACTGCGGGCTTAGCAGATGTTGCATAGAATGCAAAATTAAAGGAGGGCATTCAAGAATAAACACAAAAAAGTCCTACAAAAAAAAAAAAAAGAAAGAACTTTTCGATGAATTGGATTATTTTGTGCATTGAATACTTTATCAGTAGCTACCCCAGCACTTAACGTTTTATTATCAATACAAATGGGGTTGCATTGAGGGTGGGATGGGGGTGTTTGTCAAAACAAAACAAAAACTGCATTGGTTTAAGGGTGTTTTTCTTTTTTTTGAATAATCTTCAGGAGAACTTTCTTTTGGAATTGTAAAGATAATCAAGTGTAATGCACAGTGAGGCATAAAACTGGTTAGAAAAATTATCAAAAATACATTCAATTTAAATATGTTATACATACGTAGTTAAATAATAGAAAGCCTTCCTTATCAACCTTAAAGTATGCTTTAAATCATTACTATTATTTCATTACTTTTTTTTCAGTGATGCAAAGTTTTGTGGGTCACTGTTTATATTGCTTTCAATAGTTTTTTTGTCATATTCTCCGTTAATTATAGAAAATCTCTGATAAATTTTGTTATTTTCTTGTATTTTTTTTCTTTATTGTTTGGTATGCTTAGAGAGATTTCTGTAGTTCTGCTTGAGGCACAGGCTTATATATATTTTTGTATCTCTCTCTCTCTGGCTCTCTGTCCTTGTCTTTCTCACTTTATATTATTATTTCTATCATTTATTAACTCAAGCCTGATTGCTTGTGCCACAACATCCTTTTGAAAGAGCTTTTAATGATGAATTTCTAGCCACTATAACAACCACTAGGTTTCCCAACAACGTATACAAGACAATAAGCAGCAGAGTTTTCTTTTTCCTACACTTGCATTTAAGTTCTTCTTCGTTTTCTTTTCTCTTTTCATGGCGAAAAACAGCAGAAAAAGCAGTAGAAGTAGAAGAAGAAAAAAGTTTATATTCTGGCCAAAGTTTGATGAAATTTAATTCAGTCTTAAGACCGGATATGGAGTCTTCGTCGTTTGGCATGAATAAAATTAACACACACACAAACTTAGCTTGAAGGCAAGATTATGCTTATGAATGTTAAAAAGTAGTTGGGCTAAATATTTTCCTTTTATTGTATTTCTTTTTCGGTTTTTTGTTTTTTCTTTAATTTTAATTCTTTTTCTTTTTGCGCTTTTAAATCAATATTTTGTTAATAAAATAAAATTTTATTGCCTGCAGTTAGGCTGAGAGACAAGAGGCTTACAAAAAAGTTTTTATTTTTTGATGAATGAAAAAAGCATACGAAAGAAAATATTTCTTAAAAACAACTTAAGAAAGATGCTTAATAAAGTTTGATTGATGCAGATGTTTTATGATGTCAGGCAAAATAATTCGCAAAAATTGTTGCGGCAATATTTTCAATGAAATTAAAATGGAACATTTCTTTTTCGTTTTTGTTTCATTCTTTTGCTGTGAAAAAGAACCTGAAGCTAAAGAAAAAATTTTCAAAAATACACCAAAAATAAGACAGCGATATAAGGTCGATGGCTGTTGGCATGGTGTTGTGTATGAATCGATATTCAGACATATTGGTCACTAGATTTTTGCTCGAAATAAGTGATTTTAGCTCATGCAGTTTATGGAGTTGGTAGAAGCAAAGGTTTTAAGCAAAATTAGCATCTACAAGAAAAAAAAAAGATCAACAAATACCTTGTCAACTATGAAAAAATTCTTTTGCGTGCTTATAATATGTTTTGAAAACCTTAATCAATTTTCGATAAAAATCTGTAAAACAAATCTGCTTCAGAAATTATTAAAAAAAAATATGAAGAAAAGAAAAACTTTTTATTTCCAGAGAAGCCTTTGTTTGAAAAATAAAATTTTATTTCACTTTCAGTTGGAGCCTATAAATATGCTATTTTATATTCAAACTTGAACCACTACAACCTCCCTCTCCCTCTCTCTCTCTCTCTAACTACATTTCCTTATTGAGTATCGTATTAAAAAAAATGAAATGTTAGTGAATACAGCTTTAATCCTGTTGTATCTTAAGAAAACGAACACAAAAGAAAAACGAGAAGAACCAACAATATGTTGCCTTGCAGTGGATGTGTGGTATAGGCATGTAACGCACACACACGCACACATCCACATGCTTAATACCCCGCATGCATGGACAGTGTTTCTTTAATTACCAAACAATAGCTCATTTGAGAAGAAATATTTTCTCTGTCTTGTTAGGTAATATCTCTCTCTCTCTTTATCTCTCTCTTTGTTTCGTTAAAGAGCTTCAGAGTGTTATAGTCTCTGTTTTCTGTTTCTGTTTTTTTTTATTTACAAAATATTGTCATTGTATACATGTGTTAACAAAGCACCAGCTTTGTATCCTTTTTTCCTTATTTCTATGAATTTGTATGTGTGCGTGCTGCGTGTTAGAGAGGAGAGGGAGAGTTTTTATATTTGTTTAGGTCATCACGTGCATTTTATAGTTTGTAGTTGTCGTTGTTTTGAGTTTCTTTAAGAACATTTTTTGTCTCTCTTTTTGTTTGTTTGTTTGTTTTCATTTGCTGTTGTATTGTTTGTTGTTTTGGAAAAACTATAAAAAGTTTTCTTTTTCCTTCCCCTTCCGCCTGTTATTGCCATTGTTGTTGTTGCTATTATAGCCGTTTGTTGTATTTTCCTTTTTACTTATGCTGGCCACAATTTAGTTTAAGTATTTAAGTTTTCTTTCTGTCCCCTGTAAATTCCTCATTTTTATTTCTTCATTTCTTTCAATGTTTTCGTTTTCCTTTTTTGTTCATTTTACTCCTTAAGAGAATGTCTTTGTTTGTCTACATTATTATTGTCTTTTCTTTTCTGTATGTTTTTGTTGTTGTCATTTGGGGTTTTAAAGTTTTTCTCTGATTTTTTATTTATTTTTTGTTGTATTTCATATACACATACACTGACACTGGCACTGACACTGACACAATCATTTAATTTCATTTTATTTTATTTTATAAGATATTGTTGGCTTAAGTAGCCGGCAACATTACCTGCATGCACAATGAGCAGCAGCTTTAAAAACAAAACGAGGGATAAGAAATCTTCTTCGTCTTCTTCTGATTTCTTCCTCATCTATAAGAAGTATTATGTACTATGCTTAGTAGTGAGTCTATATTTGGTTGAGGTTTGGTAGGAGGATAAAATAAACACCGATAGAGGATACCAAATGAATTTAAATTAGTGGCATTCAGGGTGTAAGGAATTTAAATTAAAATGTTTTAATTTCAGCTAAGGATTCGTGTTGAAATCATGGTCTTAGGATTTTAAATTAAAAAAAAAAGAAAAAACAACAACATTTCTTAAGGGGTTCTCTAGCACAGCATATGGTAAACAAATAAGTCAACATTTTTTGTAATTCTCGAACCGAACAGGAAAATTACGAGATAAAAACAAAAAACAGAATGAATTTTTTCGGCACCTAAGAAAAATTTGCTTTAAAAACAAAAAATTTTAATTTAAAGACCAAATGGAAGCATCACTACAAGTTAAATGGAAGCTCTGGCATCACTAATGCATGTACACTGTTCAGGATGCTAAAAAATCGATTGTAATCATGCAACATCAATGCTTTGTATAAAAAGTATTTTTACGAAAATGAAAAATCAAGATACTGGTGTTTTGCTTTTACATCGCTTAACATTAAACAAAACAAAACAATGCAGTAAACAAATTTGTTTACTAATTATCGTACTGCTTAATATAACGACAAACACCAGCATAAAAAATTGGTAAACAAGTAAACAAAAATACAACAACAAACGCTACTAGAATAAATGTAAACAACATGTTTACATTTACAGAGATTTCGAAAATTTTAATTTGTTTGATTCTGGTTGTACAATATGGCAACGGAATAGCTAGAATTGATTTAGACTTAAAGTTTCAAATACAGCTGCTAAGAGATAAAGACGAATGCAAAATCATAAGTTGTTGACCATTGTCACTTGCTAGATCTCCAAATCATTTTGGCATAGTTTGTAAGAAAACTGATGATAAAATGTCAAATTTTGTTAAGTGGGATTATTCGAATGACTTGTCGCAGCATGCGAACGTACTCCTGATTGCTTTAGAATTCTCTGGAATGAATTTATGCCTTTACAGTGAACAGTCTACAGTATTTTTTGCTGTAAAAAAATGTTTTAAAGAAATGATAAAATAGAAAGAAAAAAAATATCCACAATATTTCGAAAAGCTTCTATTGAGGCGACTTTAATGGCCTCTAAAAATGTTTCTCACTTGTTTGTTAATATTCTAAAGAGAACAACAACAACAACGACAGGTTTTTCTTTAACAATATTTGTTTTTATTTTTTTGTTGCAGTGTGTGTATTTGTGTTTGTGTATGTATGAGAGTTTTTATATTTTTTCTTTTTTTTTAGCAGAAAGGGAAACCTTGTCTTACTTTTGTTTTGTTTCTGTTGTTGTTTGTTAGTTTCTGCGGTAGTTGTTTGTTGTTAATTTCAAAATAACCTACGTTTTGTTGTTTTAGTTGTTGTAGCAATTTGTTTTTTTTTTTTCATAATAATTTTTCCTTGTTTTTTATTCGGTTTTTCTTGTGTTTCTAGGTATAAATTGTAGTAAAAGTTCCCACAGCTTGACCTAAAAAGCAACTGAAAATTTTGTAAAGGAAATAACAAGAGCAACAACAACAACAACAACTACAACAAGAAATGGAAAACATTTTTGTTCATAATTTTTTTATTTTTTTGATTTTATTTTTAAATTTTAATATGAAACCGCAAAAGTACGTGGACAGACGGAACGCAACAAGCGAAAAAACATTTTAGTAACGCTAAATTAAATAAAAACAACAACAGAACAGCAGCCGTAGCAAGAAAGGAAAAACACAGTAGAAGAAGAAAGAAACAGAATTACAATCACAATCACGAGAAATAAAAACCAAATATTTATACAACGAAATAAAACAGAATTTTTTGAATTTTCATTTCATTCTGCCCTCTCTCGGAATAACCTATTTTGGTTTGCAAGTTGTAGTTTATTTAAGTAAAATTCTTGTGAATCTTTTATAATTTTATGCCCGTCTTTACCTTCCCTTTCAATTGCATTTTTTATTCGTGGTAGAATTTTTTTTAATAAACATTGCAAGAAGCCTCGACGCTTTTATTTGCTAAACAAAATGAGCAGCTGAGTAGAAATTTAGTTCAACAACAACAATGACTGAAGCCAGTAACACTGATAACGTGCAGTAACAATAACAACAAAAGAACCCACAATATTCCCACGCCAATTTATCAGTCAACCATGATTTTTACGCTAATTTCCATAATTACTTAGGAAACTAAGTCATACGAAAAATATTTACAATTTAAATGACACAAAACTTGTAATGTTTTTATTTTTTTCTATAAAAATAATGGAAAAATGTCTGTAATAGTTTAAGTTAACGCACGCCATCATCATACAAAAATTAAGATGTCAATTAAATTTTATAAACGAGCCTACACTTGCCATGGTTAGTTTGCTTTTTAATGATGACTCAGGAAATTGTTTAAAGTCACGCATTGAAAAAAAAAACAGAAACAGAAAAATATAAAGAAAAAGCAAAAGGCCACTCCTCCATGGAATAGATTTCCATGTGTGAGAAGATAAATTCGAATTTAAAAACCAAAGACGCAAACCCACACTTTTAGCAACGCCACTTCTTGCTCTAACAGAGTAAACTTTGCTATTAACAGAGCACTGTTAGCTGTTTAACAGTGGCAATAGTATACTAGTCTTCCAATTTGCAATAATTGCAGACTATTGACATAAAATATAATTCTCATTATGATCTCATTATTATTTGTGAACAAAAGTGTTGAAATGTAAAATATCGCTGGTGGGAATGGAGGACGGAAATTTTCTCAACTCTCAAAATTATTCCAGCTATGCCACTACCACGGCAGAGGAGGATTATCTGGACTACCAGTTGCATATAGCCAGTATGGTGTACTATTTCTTATATGTTCCATAATGGCCACTGATCTTCTAGAAAATTTTCATTCAAAAAATTGATATTTTCAAAGCCAATTTTCTTCATAGCATATCACTTTATATGTGACTAAGTTGCTGATTATATTAAGAGGCCTTGGAATCTTCCTTTTCATATAGTATGGTACTCATGGGCCTAAAGTATTTCCCAAAATTAGCTCCTAATCAAGTGGGATAGTTCAGATGGATTATGTTAAATAGCTAACGGTGCTCTGTTAAGGCCAAACTTTTTTCTGTTAACGCCAAATGTGGCGCAGCTAAAATTTAGGGTTTGCGTCCTGGATTTTCAAATTCGAATTTATCTTCAAACACATCAGTTTTCCTTGAATCTTGGCTGCAGATACAGCTATATGAGAGCTGTTTTGTTAAATTTATTGTTGATTCCTAAACCCTTTGATTATATAAACATCTTTGCCACCAGTATAAGGCATTTGGTGTTTGACAACTTAGTGGACTACAAGTAAATTTTTACACAATTTTACGGCGGATAAAGCTTAGGATTTGTTAACTCAAATTATGGCGTCAAAGACAATAACGATACAATTAATCACTGTTTATAAAATAAAGCTAAAATGTAAAAACATTCATTCATTTTGTTTAAATATTCAACAACTACACTAAAAATTCCACAGATGCAATAAAACCACTCATTTGACGTCTTAAATTATGAAAAATTGTGTAGAAAACTTATTTAAAAAATCTCATTTCCTGTGATACACACACACACACACGCAAATACATTAACATCAGTGTCTGTAACAGAAGAGTTTTATTTTTCACAATTTTCATTATATATTGTATTTGTTGGTTTTGTTTTCTTTTTCATTTACAGTTTTATTTCATTTCTTTTTTTTATAATTTTTTCCCCATTTATTTTACATCCCTTTAGTCACATGCTTTACCCTGCACTTACATGCGTAAATGAAAGCGAGGATACAAAAAAAAAAGAAAAAATCTGAATAAATGAATACAGAGCACACACATATGAGTCATTGCATAAGAAAAAGTTACAACGTGGTATTACATTTATTTGTTCTACAGATCCGTATGGAAAGACTCATATGTATGTGTACAAAAAAATATCCTTTTAAACATAGTTTTGTGCTCTGCTTTATACTTCCTTTTTAAAGGGGAATGGAAAATAAGAAAGAATCGGTATTTGTGTTAGTGCCGAGAGACAAGTAACACATGTTTTTGCTGTTTCAAAAGACAAACAGAAAAAAAAAACGAGAATAAATACTGCAAATAAAAATTGAAAGACTATTTCTAAAGCATTGTAACAATCAACAGACAGAGAGAAAGGAGAGAGAACGACAGAGAGAGAGAGAGAGAGGAAAATGAAGGGAAAACTTGTGCAGTTATAAATTACAGTTTATCTGTCTGTGTGTCTCTCTGTGTGTGTGTATCTGTCTTTCTTGCTATTATAAATTTACTAAAGCATACTTTGAGGTGTATTAACTGCACATAGACATGAAGTTTGATTACATTTATAGTTAAGCATGTTATTTTTCTTATTGACACATTGACAGATGAAATCATCTTTTTTTTCTAGTCTTCTTCTGCTTCAACTTAAATCCCTACAAATAGAGCAGAGTAAAGAAGAAAAACCTGAACAAATTATGCCCATTAAAGTTCTATTAAATCATTTATCCATGCGTTTTATGTTTTATTACATATTTAAATTTTCTATTAATATTAATATTTATTGCCTACTTTCAGGATTCGTTAAAACGAAAAAGAAACAAAATAGCCATTGCCTATGTACAGGCCAACAATTTTCTGTTTCCAAGTATCCTAATAATTGAGCATAGCCATGGTATTTGGGTCATAATAAAAATTATTTTAAAACTTATAAAATATTAAAAGAGTTTTGCATAGTGAATGATGAATGATTTAAAACACTTTAGAAAATTTATTAAATTCTCGTTTTGGATAAATAAACAAATAAATATTTTAAATTGTTAACAATCTATTTTATGGCTAAAACAAAAACAATACAATTTGAATTTTTATTATTAAAAGCAATTATAATTCGAAAATAAAAAAAAATATGAGAAAAAATTCTATGGCAGGCTTAAAATTGTTTTCAGGAAAATTTTAATTTTTTTTTCTCACACATTTTATGTAAGAAAATACGTACATACGTGCGTACGTATTTTGTAAATATAAAATAAAATTCAGAATTTTCTCTTAAGCAAATTAAATTATAAACAAATAGAGTGAGAAAAATCACAAAATATTTAACATTCTTCCTAAAGTATGCTTTAAAGTTTTTTTTTATCAAAGCTATACATTGTGACTAGAAAGGCATACTTTTAGGCATATTTAAAATATTTGCCAGAAATAGAATAAAAAATTTCATTAAAAATTTATTAAGCTTCTAAAATTGAGTAGAACAAAGAAAATACTATATGTACTATGCTGTATATAAAGAAAAAGAAAAGAAATAATTTAATTTTCCTTAAAATAGGCTTTAAATTATTCAATTTCGTAAGAAATTAAATTTTTCTAAATAAATATTCCATAAAATTATTGTTCTATGTTAGAAAATAATAAATAAAATCCTTTAATAGCCTGAAAATAGGCTTTCAAATGGAATCAAATAAATATTTGCAAAGAAAACAAAATTTTAAAGAAGTTTTAGAGCACATGGTAGTGAACTGAATGGTAGTGTTGAACATAAATATCAAATATTCGTTCTTGTTGGGTTGCGAAATTGTATGCGCTGTAAATAATAGAAATAATTTTTTATTCTAAAAATTTGTGCCTATTGGACAGAGGTTGCAGTTCCTTAACAGTTCCTCTATAACAGTTGCTATAGATCAGCGTAACTTATAAAAATTTTGTGCAGCTGAAAGAGAAAAATCAGTGCAATCGAAATAATTTTGGTCGAAATAAAACAAACAGCGAACATAATTGCTTTAGGAGTATTAATGTTTATATCTAAACAATTTTAATTTTAAAGCATACTTTTAGGTTCAAATAAAATCCATTATTGATATTTTTATTTATAAAAAGATTTTATATTGAAATAAACAAAAAATGTTTTCGTCGTATTTAATTTACAATTCTTTAATCCTTGTTTTTAAATTTAATTTTTAATTTAATCACTTATTTAAGACACTTTACCTACACTTTGTCACCTGCATCAACAAGTATTGTTCACATTATTTTTCCTTTTTTTTTAGTTCTTAAGCGAAACGAAATGAGCAACTACGTAGACTCAAATAAAACAAGCATGTGTATGTATGTATATGTTATCTTCTAACCATAAATTTATAATAAAAGATTTGCTTGGCACTTTGTTAAGGCATTCACTGGTATTCTTACTTACTGTGCCTTTTGCCATAAAAAGGCTGACGTTTTCTCTTTTTTTTTATTATTTATGTCGTATTCTGTTGTGTATAAATACCCATTCAACTAATGTTTGCATAAAAATGCATATCTTACAAACACTTTGTGTGCAAATGTCTAAAAAGGCACAGGTTTTTTTCTCTCATTCTTTTTTTTTTTGTCTTTTCATTTCGGTCGTACATACTCATTTTATGATGTCTACACATAATGTCTGTTTTAGCCTTAAATACCGGGCCGAGACTTAAATATGCTCATCAGTTAGTCTATGCAAGCAAATGAATCCTTAACATTTGTGAGCCTGCTTTTTTTGCTTTTTTTCTTTCACTCTCTCTCTCTCTACGCTCTGTTCCTGCTTAAGCCATACACAGAACTGTGAATGGCAAATGAAAGAATCATGCAAAACAAACATGGCGGGTGAAAAATTAGAAAAAAAACTTTGTAAAAGAGAGAGAGAGGGAAAGAAAATGGAAAATCTAGAAAAAAGTGACTGGTACACAAGCCCATCATATTTAATAATTCTCATGTAGAAGAGAATTTTTAATTTAAAGTGGTACAACGAACAGTTTTTATGATTCTCTCGTTTTATTTTTTGATTTTATTCTGTGCTCTGCTTTAATACACAGAAAAATGTTAATCAAAGATGAGCTTTAAGAATAAAAGGAATGAAAAATAAAACAAAGTATAAAACCTTAATGTAGACTTTAATTTACAGAATTATAAAATACAACAAAAACTGGGATTCTTTTTCTCTTAAAAATTTCTGTTGAAGAAAATACAAAATAAAATGCTAATTATTATTATATAGGGCAAATACTCTTATATTAATTTGATTTTCATAAGAAAAGCGCCTAAAATTATGCTCCAAACATTAACCAAATAAAAAACACAAGATTTAATTCAATTAAAAACCGTTGGCTTACCAACTCATTTGTAACCTATCTACTAGGCCGCAATTATTTTAAAGGAAACCCGTTTTGAACTATTCGAATTAAAGTATTTTCTAACTGTAATTTCATTGATACTGATTTTTTGATCATTAAAACCTTTCCATAATAATTATTTAACAAAAGAAAATCAAATTTAATGCGATTTAATTTGAATTAATCAATCATTTTAGTAAATTGCTTAACATTATTTTTCAATATTTTCATTATGTTCGACTATAAAGTTAAACAAATTGGTTTAAACTGCCTAAAGGCATGCTTTAATTTCCAAATTTTTCAACTTATTAACAACACTGTCTATTTTTATTAACAATTATATCAGAAAGTGAATAATTTAAATAAAATTCAGTATTACTGGCTTAGACTATGCCTAATTTTCTTACATTTGTTTTTAAAACATTCTCATTTCAACTAAACCTTGTAATATTATTTTAAGTTTAATGAAACAGATAAAGTAAACTCGGATAAATTTTCCCGAATGTATACATCACTTAATTGTTTTTATAAAATAATGTTAATTAAACTTTAAGATTCAATATACCATAACAATTAGAACAAAAGTGTATAACAACAACAACAACCGTTTACTATTTGCCTGAAAGCATGTTACATTTTTTAATATTTAATTTATTTCAAACCAATTATGTTTATAAAATCATTTTACGAGAAGTAAATTAATTAAAATTTAATATATTTGCCTAAAGGTATGCTTTAATTTTTTGATTATGTTCTTTGCATAGCTTAAATAAAATATTTTTACAGTAAAGTTGATTGAAAAGCAAATTAATATTTAAAAAATAAATTTTATTTAAATTCAGATCATTGAGAAGGACGATGTTCGCTAAATGGTCTCTACAGCAATTGGCAACTGACCCTAATTTTCATTGAAAAATCATTTTCAGCAATGGGGCCTGTTTCTGGATGAATGTGTACGTGAACAAACAAAACTGTCTAAGTTTGAATAATACGAATCTACTACACTATATCTACACTATAGGTTTTAATGATTGCCAACTTCTCTTGCCATGAATTGGATGGTCTAGACATCAACATTATACACACACTTTATTTTATTAACTTTAGAGAAAGAAAACGCTTAAAAAAGAACCTGTATAGGTATACAGTATATAAATTGTATATGCTTTTTAATATTAATTATCTTAATAACATTGTGAAATTGTTTTTTATTTGTTAAATTGCTAAAAAAAAAAGCCAATACATTCCACTACAATTTTTTGTATTTGCCTAAAAGTATGCTTTAGTTTTTTAAATACACAATTACTGAACTTTATTATCAACATTTTTTTCCTTCAAATCTATTTAAATTTTATGGTTTCAGGATATTTTTTTTTTGTGTAAACCTAAAAGTATGCTTTAATTTTTTAAGGGTAGATTTTTTTTCTAATGATGTTAATAAATACCAACCAACACTTACACTACTACATACACATGCACTTAAATTTTATTAATTAACTTCACTCTGATTTTCTGATACATGCTCTCTCATCATATTAAGGTTTTATTTTATATTGTTTTTGTTGTTATTTTAGTTTTAACTAAAAACATTTTCGAAACAATAAATTCACTATGCTGATGCATATGTATATACATATGTATGTGTATGTATGTGTGTGGCTGTATAACCATTAATAAATTGTATAACGTTTATGAAACAAACCACTACAAAGTCATAACTTATAACACACTTCCAACCCTGCATGTTATGTTATATTATAAAGAGAACGACCGACCATTGACAGTAACCCAGCCAGCCAAGCCAGTAACAATGACCCATTCTTTTGGGGCGGAACATTACAATATACATATATGGTGATGCTCTGTGTGTGAAATAGCATAACATGTATTGAGTATTGTAGGCAATACATTTAAAAACAATAGATACCATAAATTTACACTTAGGCAGGCAGGTATGTTTGTATGTAGTATGTACGAATATGTGTGTGTGTGTATGTGTAAACAATAATAAATAGTTGTTGTAACACATTGTAAAGATTTCTTTTTTTTTGGTGTTTTCTATTTTTTTTTTTATTGTAATGCATGGTTCGTTTGCCTTCAAATAGTTGGTTGGTTGGATGGTTAGCTGGCTGGCTGGCTGGCTGGCGGTGATGTATCAATTTTCCATAAATGCTGTTGATTTAACACATTGCCAATGCATTGGCTACATCAACAATACAATACAATGCAATACAAGACAATACAACGACACTTACGTACATTGCCTTTAACAAGGATGTGTATGTGATGTGTTGGATTGTATTGTATTGCGTCGTATTGTACGTTCTTGTATTGAGTGCATGTCTGTGTATAGAATTCATTTGAAAACTTTGTTTTTCATTTTTTTGTTTGTTTTTGTTTCGATTTTTGCAAATTTAAAACAATATTTTTATTCTGGAGTTTGTTTTTCTCTGCAATTTTTTATTTTTCATATTTCGCAGACCATTTGTAGTGGCAGTGTAATTGGTCTGATAGACATGAGATGTTGTTGTATCATTCATAGTAAGTAGTACATGGCATTAGATCTTTACGAATACAGAATATGCAGAAGCACCAGCTCTTTTAAATATTGAGTTCGTATAAAAACATTCAAGAGTTTATGTGATGAGATGGTGTTGATTTCCATATATTGCGCAACTTTATTTCGATTATGCTAAGCGGAGAAGTGTTTTAAACAGGAGATATTTCTGGTTACATATTTAAAGAAATACGTAATAAGATGTTTCTTTTACTCCATTCCCTTTAAAAGATACACCAACCCTGTCACTCACTGTCCCAATCACTGTAAAAATGGATGATATTTTGCGGCTGATGTAGTAACACCGGAAGCTGTCAGCATGCAGACATCAATTTAAAATTGAGACTGTAAGAAGCGTAATGTTTAGGCACTGCAGGAACAAATTTGAAACGAATTCAAACTACTTTTAAAACAAGTCTGACGAGATATATAAAATTGTACGCAAATATTAGATTAAAAAAGGTCATGTCCAAGGCCCAATGACCTGCCGCAAACAAGATTATGTTGAGTATTGGCTTACGATTGGTATCAATTCTAACGTCGACTGTTTACAACTGATTTGAAAGAAGATACCAAAAGCAGTAACTAAAATCGGTCAACCGAAAAAGGAAGATGTGCTTCATCACATAAACCGGACTTAAACAGAAGAAAGGCTTGAATTTCCTTACTGATGTGAATTACACGAAATATGTACAATAAGCATGGGAATACAAAAGCATTGTATTTGTTTAACATACATACTTAAATAATTGGTCATTACTACCCTTCAGTCAGGATTACGACCTAGCTTCTCACTCCACTTATGTTGTGCATGTTAATTTTACACGTGAGTGCAGGTAATTACAGTTTAAAGTCATCTAAGAACGACAGATTTTTTGAGAAACTTTTCATGGCAATTTTATTTACTCTCAGAGTTTTTGCCAGAAATCTGCTGAGAGGAAGTCGCCAAAGAAATATTTTTTTATTTTCATTTTGATGTTTTAACCGTAGTCTTTGCGCCTAACACACCACTACTAGACTACGGCGATTTAATGTTTAACATGAAACTTTAAACGATACACACTTGAGTCTTGTGGATTGGAGTATAAATAGCGGAATATGTCTGTAAGAGAGTCGTATGCTTTCAACATTCAATATTTTAGATTAGATTTCTATTGGATTTTCAATTTGCTTTATACGGTTCAAGATTTCTTTTTTTTTGGAAATTTCATTTTACCGACTATACAGCCTTCATTTATATTTTTCATTTGAATTTTTCTTTTTAATTTTCCTGTTTTTTTTCTGGAGTTTTTTTATTGTGTTAAAACGTCTGCTGTCGATTAAGTTTGACAATGACGATCAAACAATAAAACAGCAACAGTTTATAAAACATTAATAATAACAAAAAAAAAGGAAGAATAAAAAAATGTATATGACGCCTGTTCTCTATTAAATACGATGAAAAACTAAAAGAAAGAAAAAAACCAACAACAACAGCAAATAATGATTGAGGCAAAAAACGACAAAAAAAAAAGAAAAATATTGTGCACAATGAAGCATCAATATTTAGTAGAGACAATATTTTTTTAAATTTTTTTTATTTTTCGTTATTTTCACTCACATATTTGTTATTGTTGGCAGACAAAAAGCATACTTGCAGGAGCAAAATGAAAGAAGAAAAAAAATTATAAAAATAACAGCCAGAAAAATGCTTTAACATGCAGGCAGGCAGGCACAGGATTGACATCAACAACAGCAGTAGGAGCGGTAAACAGCATCGTGCTCATCATCATCGTCATCGTTGTACACTCTTAACTCATCAACAGCATGTCAAGTAGACTGTCATCATTGGCATTTTAACCACAGACACACATACATACACACACACAAGGATAGAGAAAAACATAAACTCTTATACAAAGAACGTCAAGCTAAAGACACTACAAATTCAATATTAAATACACACATACACACACTCTCTCTCTCTCTCTCTTGTTCTCTCAAACAAACAAATGCATACAATAGACAACTTTTATAAGGACGGACAGTAAAGAAATATTAAAGGTGGAGTGAGTAAATAAATACGTAGTAAAACATGTTTAGCAAAAGGCCCGAAAGAGACAGAGTGGCAGAGAGAGAGAGGGAGACCTTAAGAAAATTTTAAAATAATGCCAGTGTCTGTGTGTGTTAAAATTTTATTACTGTTTTGTTTTGTTGCATTAGAAATTGCAGGGAGTGTGTGTGTGTGTTTCGTTTTCTTTTTATCCCCCTTTGGTTAGGCAACACATTCTAGTTGCAATATTTTTTTTATTGTTTTCTTTACTTGTTCTAGGTATTGAATAAAGCATGTTGTTGTTGTTGTTATTGTTGCTTTTATCTGATGTTCTTAACATAACAATAGGCTGGCAAGCAAAACCTGAAATTGTTGTTTTCAGGTTCAGAGAAAAAAAACACACACACAAAAAAAGAATTTCTTTTGAGGTATTTACGACAATTTCAACTACAAGTGCTAACATTTTGCAACAAAAAAAGAGAGACAATTTCCTCTGCCTGGTTTTATTCTTTTAATTAAAAAGTCACTGAAATCTGAAACATTATCTACATCGTCTGAAACTTTAACTTTAACTTAAACTAAGCTTGACTTTCTTAAATCAAAAAATTTAACAAAAATTTGATTATTTTCGCTATTAAGGCGGGCAATAAACATTATGAGAAAGGCCTTTAGGACTACAAGGATTCGTAAGACCCTTGACTCTGTTTGCAGATGGAACAGTGGGGCCTTTGTTTTGCTTTGAAAAACCATAAAGATCACGCTCTTATAATCGAATGTGTACTTAGGTCGAGTTTTATGAATACGCGCTAATGTTAGAAATACTCTATGCACAGAACACAATTAAATTCTGTTAATTACACCAAGTTTAGGAAGTTTTATAACACTTTTAATTGTATTTGCTTTATAAGACAACATGAAATACTTAAAAGGCTGTCATATGAAAAAAAAACCGTGCATACTTTTAGGAGAAAAAGAAGGTTTAATTATAAATGAATTACAAATTAAAACTGAACACACTTTCTCTTCAGATAAATATTCTAAAAAAATTTTATAAATTTTTTTTGACACCAGTTTGACAATATAAATACCACCAACAAAAAAAATTACCGTAATTTGTCAGTGGGAAAAACAAATAACAAATAACACATACAAACTATCAAAAAAAAAAACAAAGGAAAAGGATTTGTTTTAAATAATTCAACATGTTTGTGAATTCTGCATGAAATATAATAAAAAAAAACAAAAACAAAAACAAAAACACGGAACAATAGAGAATAACTAAAGCTTATTTGTTATAGCTGTTGTTGTTGTTGTTGCTGCTGTTGTTGTTGACGTTTTTCTGTAGTTATGGCTTAAAAGGTGCAAAGGTGTCATAATAATAAAAGCTAACGTTGCATAAACGAACTTCCATAAAACCATAAAAATAACAACAACAACATCAGCGACGTTAGTGGAAAATTGTACAAAAAAAAAGGATTTTTACACTTTTAACTGAAAACGGGAAAAAAGAAGGAAGAAACGGTTAAAAAACTTCATTTATATTGTATATGTAAGAGTGTGTGTGTCGTACACACACAGAAAAAATAGTGTGTTGTTGACAGCATATAGAATAAGTAAATTATAAACAACAGACATATATATGTATGTATATACGCCAAAAAGCATATACACATTATATAGAAACTAAAGAAAAATAGTACTGTTTTCTGTGCCCCTAAAAATATGCAACAAACTATATTGAAAACTTAAACTTCCGTTGTCTCAAACTAACACTATCTCTTCCTCTCTCCCTCTGTCTCTCTTTCGCTTTCTCACTATTGCAGTGTGTGTTAGTACCGTTAGCAGACATATGTACATTTCACCATTTCTCTGCCAACATTTTATGTTTCGCCTAAATTATGGCAACAAATATGTGAAACAATAATTTTTATATGAAAAAAAAATTGAATCTTTTTGTGAATGTATGCATGCATATGTATGTAAGTGCGTGCATGAGTGTTTGTTATTTAATATTTTGTTGGTGTTGGCTTTTTTTGGCTGATGTTATTGTTGTTGTTGTTGCGTTTTATTATTATTGTATTGTGACACTTTAATGATGCGAGTTTATGATGCTTTTAGCTTATATTACCTTTTACTTTTTCCTCTCCCTCCCTAGTTTTTTCATCTTTTCTTTTATGTTGTATAGTATATGCCATTATTACTCTCTTGTTTTTACACACTTACATATGTACTCGTGTGTGTGTGTGTGTGTATGTAAAAAATGAGTTTTAAATTTATTTTCTTACCCTGTTACTACCATACTTCCATAAATGTCGTCTGTTTCATTTGTATGTGATTTTTTTCTTCTTGTATTCTTTCTTTTTTTTTTGTTTGGTTTTTTTTACTTTAAACTTTGGCTACGTTTATGGAAAAACTTTAGTTTTCTATTTCTCAGTCTTCGTTTTGACTTTATTGTGATCATTTAATAAAAAAAAGAAAAAATAGACAATTACCTGTAAATGAAAAGTAGAAAAAGAAAAAAATGAAATTAATAAAATGTAATAAAAATGAAAAGTAAAAAAGAAAAAGAAGAAAAGAAGACAGAATTATTTACAACAATTTATGATAAAAGTTTACAAATTAAGAGAAGTCACATTTTTCTCTTTACGACTACAAATTACGGTCATTTGGAAAAGCGTAATGATGAGGGACACTCATAAATTTTGAAAAAAAAAAAAACAGTTTTTATACTTTATTTGGTAATTTTATAAAAAAAAATAAAAACAAAAGAAATTTTTGTATCACAGTAATTTTACCAGCATTTATGTTCCTTTCATTTTATGATATGCAATACAATTTAGGAGATGTAACAGAAGTACATTGAAATGTAAATGTTTTGCTCACTATATTCTTCGGTTATATTGACTGACGGCATCTGGAGTTGTGACAACAAGTCTCACTTACAGGACTATCATCAAGCTACTCACACTACCCATGTTGTGTAATAATTTTATCCACGAGTGGCGGGACCTACAAATTAAAGTCGACTCCGAATGACAGATTTTTTGAGAAACTTTACATGGAGATGTTATTTCCTCTCAGAGTTTTTGCCAGAAAGAAATATTTTTTCATATTCATAAAGTTTCCACGGCAATTTTTTTTTTTTCCTCCCAGAGACAGAAACCTTCGTTTTTTTTTATCACAAGTGCAGGTTATTGACACAAGAGGTGAAAGACAGCCTGTTCCTCTTTCTCAAACCCACAACCCCTGCAGAAGTTATTAGCCGGAATACCGAGTCTTTCGGCTTGCCTACGAAAAGGACATCTATCGTAGGAATATTATAGATGGCTAAATGATTTAAGAACATAAGTGAGTGAATCCTCTTCTTGTCCATACGTGTCCAGCAAAGTCTAGCAATATTGCATGTAACTTCCTGTTGCCAACGAGATTAAGTTATCTTGTAAATCATTGCACATTCAACAGATACCCTCCTACAAACAAGAAAAAACTATGCTAACATGGTATCAGCTTTTCTGGAAGTTCTATCTGCGGTTTCAAGTTATGGAGAAGGTCGGCACTTTTAAATGCTTCTAAACACATTCATTTATTATGAATAAAAATTAAAACAAATAATAAATAAATTATATTCCTATATATTTAATACAATTAAAATATTCTCATTTGTTTTAACCATGAGTATATTACAAAAAAAAAAAAAGAGAGAGAGAGAGAATCCAACACACACACACACACACTCGGGAAGCATGCCATTACCATTTACATGTCACTCTCTCAATATCCCATAAAATATTATAATTTCGTAATTTTGGCACGTTTGGTTCATTAAACTTTTTGTACGTTTTCCCTTTTATGTTCGTACGGTTTCCTTTTTATACGATGCAAAAAACAAAAACCAAAAAAAAACAAAGTAAAGAAACAGAAAAAGAACAACAACTACCATAACTGCCATCTATGGTTTACACTGTACCAACACCAAGCTCAGTATACGCTTGCTTACTGCGTGTAGTTAAAGGTACAGGTACACTCCGTACATAGAGTATAAAATAAATACAAAGCAACACTGTACAACAGATTAATCGGCAAAGAAAAAAAAAAAACTCCATGAATAACTCTATAAGTGTTCTACTAGAGTGAGAAACACACACACACACACACGCAGAGAGATAGACAGCGGGAGTGAATATTGACAGTTTGTTTAGTGAGTGTGTAAGTGTGAGTGCGTTCGTGTAACAGAAATGCGTGCAAGTATGTGCCACCCACTTAATAATTCTAAGCATGATTTCAACTACCCCTGAGGCTCATAAACTCTAGCAAACAACAACAACAAGAATAGCAACTAAGGCTGAATGCGAGTGCCAATCCATATCCAACTACCACAGTACAGTACGATAAAGTACATACGCAGACAAAAATAAAAACAAAAAATATGCAGAGGAAAAATAAAACTACTGTACTGCGTGCATAAAACAAATGTTAGCAACCCAATTAACCATTTGACAACAATTTTTTTTCTTGCATTAAAGTTAAGGTCGGCCCACATATTCCTGGGTCCACCTTGGACATGATATTGAAAGGATTCTTTAAAATTTAATTTTAGAAACCACATACATGTTCGTTTAATCCTGACCAGCGGGTTGTAATGGCCAATTATGTAAGTAAGGAAGGCCAGAAAAGTTCCATTGTGATACAATACCATTACTTACGTACTTAACTGGTGATTACAATCCTTTAATCAGGATTACAACATAGCTTTTCATAGCACCCACGTTCTGTGTGTGTTAATTTTTAAACGTAAGTCTCGGGACATAAAGTTTAAAGTCGACTCCGAATGAAGGATATTTTAGTTTGTTTGAGATGTCTGAGCTTTGGTTTGAATCAGGGTTTGAATCAACTTCAATACATATTACTGTACTATACCTAGGCTATATAGATACATATATAGGCCTTCAATTACAAACTGAAATAAATTTAAAGCTCTGAAAATTTCGGTTTGTTGGGTATTATTTATACTTTTACAAATACTTACACCAGATAACTTATTTTATTTTTTTTCTTTGTCCTTATGCTCGTTATATACCATATATTATGAGCAATGACTCAATAAATAATGAAAAGAATTCTATTTTGAGTAATAAAACATTTGAAGCATTTCTTTTGTTTCTGTTGGTTTTGTTGTTTTAATCATTATTGAAAGAGGTTGTTTTAATTTTCTTAAATCTTAAATTAAATACTTGAAATCTTCGCATTTTAATATAATAAAAGAAATTAAACAAACAATTTCTAAATCAACCAGGTAAAGAAATGGTTTCTGACTGCTAATAATGAAGGCATTAATGCTCTACAAACGTATTTCGATAACGGCAAAGCTTCTTCATACACCATGCTTGCCTCCGATTAAATTATCGACTCCATGACAAAAATTTTACTCTAAAACTAAACTGAATTAAAGAAATGTTTTTCGATAAGGTGTCGCCGTAGTCTAGTAGGTAGTGCCTTTGGCTTATTAGATGTTCAAACCCCATGTCAGACATCAACACGAATATAAGACAAGAATATTTCTTTCGGCGACTTTCTCTCAGCAGATTTCTGGCAAAAACTCTGAGAGAAAAATAAAATTGCCATGAAAAGTTTCTCAAAAATCTGTCGTTCGGAATCGACTTCAAACTGCAGGTCCCACCACTCATGTATAAAATTAAATCACACAACATAAGTGTAGTGAGAAACTAGGTCGTGAGTCTAAGGGTTGTAATGACAAATTATGTATGTATGTATGTATTTCGATAAAGTTTTAGGGTAGGTTTTAATCAAATTTGCCGGTTCCATTCTAATTGATAGGATTTGCCTACAACGATATTGTTTGCAACTTTCGTCTTTGCACAGTGTGACACTCCTAATCTTTTAAAGCTCACATTGCAGTGATTTATTATACGATCACTGCGCCATACAAAATTAATCGATTACAATTCATTCATTCAGTTATGTTTTAAATTTTTTCATTAATTCCTTCTAAGATTAGTAGAGTTCCACTGTCTCTGTGTTCAATATAAATCTTCTATAAACCAAATAAAATAAAATGAAGAAATAAAAATGAAATTTTTTTTTTTTAAAGGTACGTACTAATAATCGATGTCATGGAGTAGATGTTTTGAATATTTAAGTACAATTTCTTTGTTCATAGGTTCTCTGTCAAGTGTGTTGGAGATTTTTTTTGTGCCAACATCAATAACACATCAGGGCCACAATATCGACAAACACTCGAGAGACAATAAATTGTATACAAAATTAAAACAAAACTTCTAGATTTTTTTCTTTTCTTTGCTGTATGGATGGAAACCCATTAAAATGTGCTGGAATTTTTAATTATTAAGATATTTTGCTTAAAAAATAAAATTAAAATAAAAATAAAAAAATAAAATCAAGCAGAATATTTTTTAAACTCACAGAAGGCAACGCAACAATAAATACGTGATGGCATGACATAAAATTTATTTTCAATGATTTTAAAAATAATAAATAATAGAATACCGAGAGAAAAGAAAATGTATTGAAAAATACCTGAAAACATATTTTCCATACATACATATGTACATGTATTCAATCAGGCACAATATATTTGCATAGTAATGCGTTGATTCGTTCGTTTTCGTTTTCTTTTTTGCGTTCATCAACGACTTTCTTTTATATTTCCTTCCCCCAACTGCTTTCAAACACAGCAGGAGCAGAAGCGGCATCAAAAGTGATAGAAAAACTAGAAGGAGATGGTAAACGTATGTCTTTGACATTTGCCTGATGCTGATGATGCTGATGATGTTGGTGATGTTGGTGATGGTGATGACGATTATTTTGTTTAAAGGAGCTTTAACGCTATTTTTCTACATACAATTTATTTTGTATGAAAATGCTCCTAAAGGTATGCTTTAGTTTTGTTTACAGTTATTTTTTTCCTTTCTACATTTTTTTTAAATAAACAAGCATTTGTAATGCATGAATAATTTTTATTCACACACACACTCTCGTACACACGCTCCTTTGCACACACATGTGTAATGTTTATCATTATGTAAGTATTTTTACTTTTTCTTATACTCTGCCAGTAGAGAGCAATAGTTTATGCTTCACTTTTATATTTTACCTCATTTCCCTCAAGTACATATGTACATACATACATACATCAATTGCTTTTCACTTTGCCAAAGACTGTTTTCTCGCTGCATCTCTCTCTCTCTCTCTCACTCTCTTTTACTTTCAGTTCATTTATTTATTTTCATTTACAATATTTCTTTTCTTTTTTTATTTGCTTTTCAATAACTTTAACATTGATAAATCAACGCTCCCCCATTTACACAGCGCCTGATTGCAGGCAACAAGAATTTTTTAATGTAAAAAAGAAAATTATAATTTTCCAATAGTATTTGCTTTTCGTAGTTAAAAATCTTAACTTTTAATTAACTTAATAATGCTTATGGTAAACGATAATTATATCTACAATATATTGCTGTATATAAGCTCAATAGAAAAAAATCTATTGCATACGTTTAGGTTATAACTTTTTAATTGCTTAAGTGTGAGGAGGGTTGTTGCAGAAAGAGCAGGTTAATTTTAACTAAAACATTTACTAGCATACAAAAGACACATAAAAAAGTACCAGACTATGATAGGGTTATTTATAAATTTTTATTTTATTTTGAAGCATAAGTCAAGGGGCAAACTTTTTTCTATTAAGTAAATTAAAATTGCTACAAAAACTATTAATAAAAAAACATTGAATTTGTATGGAAATAGGTTTTGAAAAAATAACATGTAAAATATAACCCTTAAGATAGGCTACAAAATGTATACATAAGTATCTAAATTTAAAATTAACAAAAAATATATACATGAATTTGTTTAATTACGTACTTGACACAAAAAAAAAAACATGCATGTCAAGTGCATATTATTTGTAGAAGTTTTTAATATGTTAACAAGGTTAAGTTTGACGTCGCGCTCCTAAAGGTAGGCCAAACTTTATATAAAAAAATTATTATTTGATTTAATTTAATTTATTGCTATTTTTGAAAATAGAAAATCTTTAATGTTGCATTATAGATTTAGTAAACATGTGAACAAAACTAAAACAGATTTCGTAAAAGCCCTCTGGGATTCTAATCTAAGAAATTTTTTCTCTCTCTCTAAAGAAAGGGTATTAAAAAACATATTTACAGCTTTGCTTACAGTTCTTAATACTAAAATATGAAGTAATTACTATAAAAGAAGGAATACTTATGGTGACAATTTCATTAAAAACAAAAAAATAATTCAGTTCGCATATATTTTTGAAAATGCTGATAGAAACATAGGACTTACACACCTCCTTAGTGGCATAACTCATTTCGCAGATGTTTATCTGAGCTCAATAGGGTTAAAGGTTTTGTCACAAAATTGTTACGGAAATTATTGCTATTAACTCCATGAATGGCTCTATTCGACTATAATTCATCCAAGCAATCATCTGACCCCTTATCCTCCATATAAGATAACATTAATTGATGTTCAGGCAGCACTTTCTCCTAAGAAGATGTACCAGTTCATGAGCAAAGTTCTTCACTACTAGATCTGTTATAAACTGGGAAGCTGGTATAATAGGACAGAAATTAAAATTATTTTAACGTACACTCACGTGATGGCTGGTACTACGCACCTTACCGTCATTAATGAGTGCATATGGTCGGAAGCAAATGATGTAAACAGTAATGAGATCAGCTGATGTAAAGTATACCTTGAACTGCTCTAAGAGACCATTGCACTTCTTTCGATACTTGAAAAATATGCCCAGAATAACATTTTTCTCTGACTTTACAATATTTATAGGCAACCTATTATTAACGATGCACTTATAAATTAATGATTAACATTGAGCTCTTCATGCAGTAAATGGAAAATTTATATTAAATTTGTTTTATTACTGCAAACCGTATGTGTATACCGCCTATGTACCCGTTCATGCTGCAAGTGCATATTGCTTTTAATTAAAATTAGAAAGTTTACTACAGTATTACTTATTAGTTGTTGTTTTTTATTATTTTTCTTCTTTTGTTTACAATGAAAAATTATAAATTTAGAATGTGTTGCCTAGTTTAGGGCTGTAATTACAAGAAAATTTCCTTTGAAATGTTTGCATAGTTTTAGTTGGACTCCTTTATTAATATTAAAGTGTCATATTTTTTTGTTGTTGTTAGAATCTAAAAGAAAACTTAATAAGATTTCTTCTTTTTTTCTTTTTACAAAAACAAAAAGCAAGAATAATAATAATTTCCTTGAACAGAAAAGTGAAGACAACAGAAAAAAAAAAAAATTAAATAAAAACCTATAAATTTTCAAGAGTAAAGAGAGCGAGAGAGAGAGCGCGCATACTTTACTCAAAACAAAGTTAAATAAAATTAATGATGTATTTATTTATAAACTTATAGGATATACATATATTGCACATGTACGTAGAATATGTATGCATGTATGGTGGTATATGTATACGAGATATGAACATGTCAATGTTTAAACTAAGAAAACAATTTTTTTTAGTTTCTTTTGTGTTTATAAGTTTTTTTTTTTGCTTTTTCACAGCTTAATTTTATTTTATTTTATTTTTTCATTAATTTAACAAAAAAAAAAAATTTTTTTCTTTTCACTGCTGCATTGTGCTGTTGTTTGGTGTTCATATTTCGGGCAAAGTGTGACTGTTGTCATGACAGTTTGGCGTTAAATTAAGTTTTCTGCTGCTCTTTTTTTTGTCACTGGGATGAAGAAACGAGTAGGGCTTTGAAGAGTATGTCATTTGTAACTAACATCAGTCAAAACTATAAGCAGCAGCAGTACCAGCAGCAAGTAGTACTAAAACATAATGACTTTAGTGTAAAGGAATGAAAAACAACAACAACAACTACAACTACAACAACAATAATGAAAGTAAAAATGAATTTTAATTTAAAGTTTTACTTGTCGTTGTTGTTGTTTTTTTTTATTATATTTTTTAATATTCTTTTGCTATTTTTTTTTATAGTCTACTTAGTTAGTTACTCACTGTTTGGCTTCAAGTATGTCTGAGTGGATATTGTCAGTTTATAGCGAAAGCAAAAAAAAAACGAAACGAAACTATACATATAAATACATATACACATACGTTATACACACATATACATATAATACAAATAATAAATATACATACGTATGTACATATATGAGTCATTTTATATTGAAATACTTTAAAAGCTAAAAATATGTATAAAAAAAATTCTTAAAAAGTTTTAAACTTCTTCAAGTGGAATACACCATTTCCTTCAGTGATTTCTTTAAAAAACAAAACAAAAAAGTTTTTCATGTTTTAACAAATCTTTTATACATCAACGCATATTGGCAAAACTGTATGACAAGAAGGAAAAAAGAAAAAAACCAAGTGGAACCGTATTTTGTATGATAATGAAAACAAAAATTACAACAACAGCAACAACAATTGCTTGCAAGAGAATATATTACAAAACACTCATACATACAACACTTTCATATACGTATTTATGGTACATACTTACATACAATAAAGTGTCAACAGTAATTTATACAAGATGACGACAAAGAACAACAAAAAAGAAATCCTTCTTATGACACACGTTTACATACTTATGTTCCACATAATGTCAGGTCAAAAGGATGTATAAGGATATGTGTGTGTGAGGAAAAGTTGAGAGAAACAGAGAAAAATAAAAGGAAAGTTTTGCTAATATTTTGATGTATGACATGTCAATATATCAACATCAAGCATTATTATTAAACAATATCCACCATAAGGCTTAGAACCCAAACCTACTCTCGTGAAAAGGCGTACAAAGGCAAGGATTCTTAAAGGCCCATCTAACACTTCTGTCTCTTTAAGCTTTAACCAAACATATAAAAACGAAGCAGTTGCTTAAAGAATACAGGAAAACGAACTCTTTTTACTACTGTTTACTACTGCAGCACCCTTTAAGTTTGAGTTTCTTTGCAAATTCACTTTAAAGAGAAATTTATTACGTTTTGCCAATAACTTACTACAGGCTCTGAAATTTTTAAAGTGTATATAGCATCTGGCAAATACATAATGCTATAAACACATTAGATGCAGCACTTGCGGCGCAGCAATCAGTCAAAAATAAACGAAATTGGTTTATATGCCTGTGAGAAGATAAATTCGAATTTAAAAACCTAAGACGCAAACCATAAATTTTAGCAGCGCCTCATTTGCCGTTAACAAAGCAAAATTTGCCCTTAACAAAGCACTGTTAGCTATATAACAGTATCAATCTGATCAAGCCCACTTGTTTAGGAGCTAATTTTGGGAAATACTCTAGGTGTACCATACTGAGAGCACCATACTATATGCAAAAGAATGTCACATATAATGTGATATGGTATTGAGAAAATGGGCTTTGAAAATATATATTTTTTGCTTGAAAATTCTCCAGAATTTTGGAACAAATGGTAAGCCGAAGTTTACCCTGTTAGAGACAAGAAGTGGCGCTGCTAAAAGTGTGGCTTTGCGTCTTTGGTTTTTAAATTCGAATTTATCTTCACACACATTTTGTTTATATTGGAAATGACAATTTTAAAGGAAGCGCATCAACAAGCATCGATGCTGTTGCTGCACTCTTGGGTTAATTTCAATTTTTACTTGCGGCTATGAGAGAATTAAAGGATTTAAAAACGCCATACATACAATATAACAGTTAAAAGCGCTCAAAAATCATTTTAGTGGCATCATTGATAAGGATACCATTACGTTCTGGATATCATTTTAAGATCAAATTAATCTCATAATATTTTAAAGGCCCAACTGCTCTTAAGGAATGCCCCTCTCTGTGGTTATTCCACTCCTCCACCAATTTACTCACTTAGGTACACATGTTTGCAGTTAAAAATAAAGTGCCACACATTTAAGTGAAAACAATATTTAGACATACACACACATACATACACACACACGTAAAGACATTAACGGATATTTTCAAACAAAATCTTTATGTATGTGTGAAAGGAAAGTGAAAAACTTTAAGACAAATGATTGTAGAAAATGAGAAAAGAAGACTTTCCTTTATAATATTTCCTTAAGACACAAAGTGTTGACAGAAAAAGAGTGAAAGAAAGAAAAAAAACAAGAAAAACAGAAAGAATAAGACGAATTTTTTATTACTTTCTGTCATCAAAATATATAAAAGCAGAAGAAAAGGACTTACACTCGCACCTATAGCCTAATACTAACAGATATCTTATAACCCAACAAACCTTTTTATAAGGTAAAGAAATTGTGTAAGAAATATGCAACAGAAGAAATAATAAGCAAGTAGGCAAAGATAAATAAAATGTCATATCGTTTTTCATATCCAGTTTCGGTTTACACTTCAGTTTTAATTTGGATCCATGGTGTCAATATGTAGATCGACACAATAAGCAGCTAGGTGTGGTCAGTGGTAGACGATACTCAAATTAATAGAGAATTCTCAGCAGTTTAGAGAGCTTATAACAGGGAAGTTCTTACACTTGCCCTGCATAGCTTCAACTTGGTGCAAAGTGATTACCAAGTGTTTCTATTTATGATGCGACATCTCTGGCATCATTTTAAAGAGAGATTTGGGTTTGGAAATCAAAATACTACTAAAATTGCTATTAAAAGGATTAATTAAGGACATAAATTCAACATTTTTAAATGCAACTTGATGGGTTAAATATTTCGGGCCCCTTAAAGTATTCCCCTTCAGAAGAGAAAAACAGCGAAGATTTTATTTTTCATTTAGGATCACATAACATGCCTTTAAATTTTATTTTCTACTGTGCTCTTTTTCTCTCCTTCTTCTTTGTAACACCTTTTCTTTGCTACTACTTATACAAACACATTCTCACACACACACATGTACCCATTTTACAACATTTACACACGCTTTTTAATAAAGAGCCTCTTAACAACACGAGTAAGTGAAATTGTGAAATAGAAAAAGAAAACCAAGGAGACAGAGATGGAAGAAATGGAGAAAAGGCTGTCAGAGAAAGACAGCGAGAAAGAGAGAGGAAGAGGGGGGAAGAGAGTGTGTGTAGACATATTATTAGTATTTACTTGATTGCCGTTTAATATCCTGGCAATTTTTTTCCTTTGCTATGACACTTAATGTTGTCAACACATTATATTTCTTACATCATGTTATATGTATGTAGCAATAGCAACAATAATAGCAACAGAAACAGCTAAAGCAATAACAACAAAAACATTAAGAATATAACAACTGAACTGCAAAAATAGATTTCTATACACACCAGCTGCTATAGAGAGTGATAAATGATGTAAAACATGATTTATTTTCTTTCTTATTTTCCAAGTTTTTTTTTTTTAATTTTCCTTGGAGTTTTTCAATTTTCTTTCTATTGTTGTTATTGTTCTAAGAGTACTTTTGTTTAACATAATGAATATTTAATAAAGAAGAAAAAAATAAATAAATAGAAAGAGAGTGTGGAAAAAAAATAATAAAACAAATATTCTAAAAATAAATTATTATTTTTGTATTGAGTATATTTTTAGGCGTCTTAAGTAAGATAAAGCATGAAAAACTTATTGTTTAAAGAAAACTCTTATCAGAGAGCTATATTAAATAACTTCTGTGTTAAATCTTGTAATCCTTTATGGACCAAATACAGCAAATTTGAAGAACAAATTTTGAATTCTTACAAAGCTCATTGGGAAGAACAAATGAAGTCAGAAAAGCCATGAACACCATTGAAAACTTATACATTGCATTGAAACATGAATGTCTACTTGAACTGATGCAGAAGCAAATACAAAGCATGCCATTGTGTAAAGAGAGTTGCTCTCGAAACTCTTGCCTTATAGGCCAACGCACTATCCACTAAAATATGGCGGATATGGATATAACAATCATTTGTTTACGTTTTTATTTTAATTGTATCTCCTTACATATCCTTTTTGTTCCAATCAATACAAATTCTTTTTTGTCTTAGCACCCTAAAATATGCTTTTTAAATCCATTCTGTTCTCTTTATTGTTTTTTATTTTCATCACTCTTTGAACAAAAAACCTCTCTTTATTGAAAAACATTTTCATCAATAACACTTTACTGACTTGAATAAAATGCAAACTTCTAAAAGAATGTTTTTGTACAGATTTATTGAAAAACATTAGCATAGTTTCAGGAGTATTCTTTTCTATAAGAATAAACTCAAAACAATTTCAAATAGTTAATTAAATAAAATCAAGATACATATTCAGAAAATAAACACAAAAACAAGCTAACAAAAGTATAATAAACTTTCTGAATAAATAAACAAATATATCAAGCATACCTTTAGGCTTGCTAAATATATTCATATAAAAAAAATTTGTTTTTTTTTTTACAAGAAAAAGAAAATTAAACTTATTATTTAAAAATATCAATGATAAAATAAAATAAAATAAAAAATATTTTATGGCATACTTTTAGGTTTGCATATTGATTTTCTTTATATAAGAAATGTGTATGTGTGTGTATGCACACAACAGTAGATGACTTTTATTTATAAATTTTGTTTTTGTTTTTGACTTGTTTTGGGCATAATCGATATTTGTGAATGACATAATACGGTTTTGTTTTTGTATTTCAATTACACATGAGTGATCTTTTGTTTTTGAAAATTTAATTTTCAAACAAATTTTTTATTTAAAAGAAAATATTAAAATTTAATAAATTCAATACAAAAACGGAAATATGTATTGTATTTATGAGGTGGGATAAGCAAACTGACTTTAATTATAAACATATTTAGTGTAAAAAATTATTTGTGCCTTTAGCGCCTGAATATATGCTTTAAAATTCATTTTCGTTTTTATGTATAGACTTGGAAAATAAATATTTGTTTTATGCATTTAAAAAGCAAAAAAGAGAGAAAAAAGTTCTTTTTTTTAAATATTTTAATTATTTTGTAAAAAAAATAAGTTAATACAACAGCCTATGTGTACTTGTACCTCATACTGACTGGTATTAGTAGGGCTTAAATGTTTGTGTGATAATTTGTACAAAATTAAAGCCAATTTGTTTGTATTGACTACCAATACAGCAGCCACCCATTTCCTGTCCATTTCCATTTCTCATTGTTAAGAGGCGAGATCAGTCAGGGCTGTATAACGTTAAATGTACTCGTATGTAATACCATAAATTCTGTCATAATATTCATTTAAAATTCATTATTTATAAACAAATACATTATGCATGACAAACAAACAAACAAACAAACAAACGTAATGCAATGCTGCGTTGTGTTGTGTTGCGTTATAGAATAAACAATAATAATAATAGCAATGACAACAACAACAACAACAACAACAAAAATAAAAAATTATTATAAATTCAACATACAAACATAAAAAAAAATAATTTTTTTTTGTTTTAACAAATAATATCCATTATGACAGGAGAGAGAGAGACCGAGAGAGAGCAGTAAATGGAAAAAGAAGAATATTTTTTTTTTTGTTTTTTGTTGCATAATTTACATACATTTTTAATTTATTTTGAAAAAAAAAACTTATATATTTAAGCTGAAATAAATAAATAATAACAGGCAAAAAAAGGAGAATTTTTTTTGTAATAAAAAATAAATAATAAAACAATAAATTTATGCCACGCTGACGATTCGAGTGTTGGTATTTGTTTTTAATATTCGTTTCTTTGTTTAATAATTGCAATCTATTTTATATACAAAAGAAATATTTGCATAGACAGCGAATAATTGGTTCCGTATTTAAATGAGACTCACATCTCTCCGACAGACAACGCTGTTTTTAAGCCAAGCAGCTTAAATAATTTGAATTCTAGACTACTTGTTGTAATGCGTATCTGGCAATGGTATAAGCAGAAAAGGTCTTGTTGATAACAGTGAATATCTATTCTTTCAGAAGCTGATGGATCAACACTATTTCGTGATAGCAAGCTTTAAAAAATCAGGCTCCTACCATAGTCTTTGACTTTCTAGGTAACCTCGTATCAATTAAAAATATAATGCCAAACAAAATAAATATACAAACAAAAAAAAAAAAACAATAAAATTATTAATAATTATGAAAAATAGTGGTGTTTTCATGTTAACAAAAAACCATAGCATATTTTTAAGCTTTTAATAATAAATATATTCATAATATATTGTATATTTAATGGCGTTTAAAGCAAATAGGCCTGAAGAATAAATAATTATTATGAAACACATATGGAGGGAGAAAGAATAAAATCAATATTTAAATATAAAAACAATAAAATATAAATAAATAATAATTTAAAGTAAAGTTATACAAATTCTAAAATATTTTTTATATTAAACGTATATAACTTCCTCACAAAAAAAGAAATTTAAATGACTTTCTGTAAAATTATACATGTTACGGTAGCATACTTTTAGGCATATACTAAAGATAAAATTTAGTCTTTTATATAACTACACAATAAATTAAGATGGTGGTGTTGATTTAAAGACTTTTAACACCATCTTTTGTTTCAGTTTGTTAAACACTACCTTGAAATTCGTCTTAGTTATACATTCTTAGAAGAATGGGGTTACAAATTAAAGCCTACCTTTAGGAGCCTTATTAAGTCAACACTTAATATAAAAGTCAAATAAATTAAACATACCCCATGAACAATACAAATACAAATCCTCCGTCTTATTGGAAGCGTATATCAAGTTCAAAAATCAATGCCTAACCTTAAGGGATAGCATGATTCGTTTTTGTTTTTGTTTATCTCATTTGATTTCTTTTACTTTTTACAACAATATAATCCTGTAAACAAAAAACACAAATAAAACAAAGTAAACTTTTAGGCTTCGAAGAACTAAAAATCGATATTGCTTTAGCCAGAGAGAGAGAGAGAGAGAGAAGAATGTTTTCTCTCTTAATTATTAACAAAAACAAGACAACAAGTGTTAGTAAATAAATATTTATTTCCCAAGAAAAGAAAATCTCTTTCCTACTACTTATGTATGTATATATGTAGTATACTTTAAGGGATCATTTCAAAGTTTATTCCGTAAACATGTTGTCTGAGTTAATTACTTGAAACGGTTTTAAATTAAGACAAGAACACATGTATAACATGTTGTTTTAGAAAACAAATTTTAAATTAATATTCTGAGAATTAATTAAGGCACGGATTAGTACAGTATATATACCTTAAAGATGGCCTAAAATTATACCGTATATTTGAACGCTTAAAGAAGGTTAATTTAAAAAATAAAATGCAGTCTTCAAATACAACGAATTGTTGGTAAGTCTAAAAACATGCTGAGTTTAGTGGTTTTAATTGGATTACATTTAAAAGCTTAGGAAACATTCAAATGGCTAGACTCATAATTTTTTAAAGGCGCCTAAAAGAACGCCCAAATATTTAAATACTTATTTAGCAACACCTGAAATAATATTTTTGTTAAAAAAAAAACGATGAGAGTTTCTTTTGGATTAAAATAAGACTGAAAAATGAAAAAAAAGGAAGCCGTCCTTCATAATTACCATAAAATGTTTTAGTTGCTCGAAAAAAGCCACCCCAATTGTTAAAGCCCAAGGAGGAGTATGTTTCTGCCACAAAACTTAATTAACAATTCAAAAATTTACACAAATTACACGATGTGCATAATAATGATACGCCTTAAAGTATACACATATTTTTTGAATACTCATACAAAATGTAAGAATTAATGTCTAATATAAGAAGCGGGTGGGCGTATGGTATGTAAGCATTTCGGGCCAGAACTTTTTGACTGGAGTTTTTTTTTTAACCACCAACCACGTTTTGCCACCCTCTTCTCATTTTCTTAGCAAGTGTTAAAGGTTGTGGATGAGTATACTTATCAGTTGCGGTATCTGTTTGGTTTTTTTCGTATTTTTTTCTCTTTATTTAAATTGGAAGCTTACAAATGTAGTGCCTTTCTCGAGCTGGGGTGTAGGTATTTGTTGTACCAAAAAAAAAGGGAAGGGAAAAGTATGGGTATGTAAGTGTAGGTATTTTTATGGCTGTTATATTTTATCTTTAATTTATTTAATTGTTTCAAAGGAAAATGCATATTTTAAGGGTTTCAATTATAACAGTAAGAAACATATTAAAGCATACTTTAAGGAAAATTTGAATTTCAAGGCATTCTTTATGGCGAATTTTTAAATTTGAAAGAAAAAATTTTAAATTTTATTTAAAAAAAGAATATAATTTACCAGATAACTGGAAATTAGAAGATTAACTTTTTCCAAGTTGGATCAAATGGTTTGTATTCTATTTTTGCCTATAGAGGGTATTTATTGCGATAAATACTCTATATGATCTGTAAATTTCCATATGTATTGGGTTTTTGGTGGTTTTTCGTGATCACTAAAGAACTTCTTCTTTTCTTGTACTTATTTAGGGGAGCGATTAAGCGATAGTAGGCCAGATTTAACGAATTGGTTGGCGCATAATAATTTCATTCAGACTATTTTACTAGATAAGCAGACAAAATCCCTTAAGGTTGTTAGAAGTGAAAACTTTAAAATGTTCGGGTTGAGTAAAGATGTTGTATTGCCAAGTTGCCACGAAACTCGGCCTCTTACAAGCGCTTTAGTTTCACACTCGCTTTCTTCTAATTGAGTTATAATTCTCAAACACTACTTTTAGGCAATATTTCCACCCAACGTTGCTCAGCAGGCTAAGAAGTGAACAGTCTTGGTTAATATATTCCCAATTAATGATCTGACCCAATTACTTTGATTCCCTCATTAGCATTGTAGACATTAACTGAGAAATGATTGAATCTGGTTCTCATCTTGATCTACAAAAATGTTCACCTACTAATAGGCAAACGCAAATTATTTTGCCCCTTAAAGTATGTCAAAAATAATTATTACCGAAAATAAACACGCACACATACACACACACTCACACTTTATTGTCATGTCAAAAAGACTAATGAATATAACAAGACAAACAACAACTGCGATAACGAAATCAAAGAGAGAGAGGCAACAACAAATATTCGAATGAAATTCCCTGAGTTAAAACAAACCAGAACAGAACACTAAGGAAACATTTCAAATTCAATCTACAACTTTTACAACTTAAGCAAATATTCTCCTACCAGTTCTCTCTCTCACTCCCCCATATCTCCCTCTCTCATTCATCTATTGCTGTTGCTTTTTGCATGAGAGTGTCGTTCTTATTTTTTTGGTTTTTCTGTGCTTATTTTTGTTTGTTTTATGAGAAATACTATAACAAATCAGGTATTTAGACCAGAATACAAATAAAAATCAAAATGAACAGCGCGAGGATTTATTTAAAAAAAGGCAAATATAGATAGGAAGAGAAGAAGAGAGGGAAGAGTAAGAGAGAGCAAAGACGATGTGTGTTTATTAGTGTGTTACACACCTATACATCGAAAACTCTGAAGCTAATTTGTGTACTTTTGGTGGGTGCTGTGATTTCTTATGCCATCAGACTAATTTATCAGGGGACTCTCTTGATGACAAAACATAAATATGAGCGTAGTACAGTGACTGTGAGTTACAGCAAAAAAAGAAAACACACGCACACATACATACACAAAGAGAAGAGAAAGAGACTTCTTGTATTTGTATAATGAATAAATATAAAAAAAAACTTGTGTATTTTTTTCCCTCCTTAGGTTGAACGTAGTGAGGCAGAGCAAAGAGGCAGGCAGAGAGAGAGGGAGAGAGAGTATATATAAAATATTATGATGTATGACAACCTTAAAGCAGTAATTTAATGCATCATTCTTCTCGGCAACTTTAACAAACACGAGAATAAACGAGAATAAAAATACACAACAACTGTGTGCCTGTGTATGTCTGAATACAAGGCTTTTCGTTTTCGTTTTTTTATTTTATTTTTATTATTAAACCATATACCAGGCTATGAGCTGCTGCTGTTAGCGTGTTAGTGTGTCTATAGGTAGTTCTTAATGTTGCTGATTATGTTACATTTGCTGCTACTGCTACTGCTGTTGTTGTTGTTGTTGTTGTCCTTTATATGATGACAAATGAGTTCTAATAATTCTTTTTCTGTTTCTCTCTCCACTCTTTACTTTTGATTATTTATTTGACACACATACATCTTGTATTTTTGCTATTTTTTTTATCTGCATGAATACACTGCTGTACACTGTCATAGATGAGGCCAAAATGATGGAGGCGTCAAGTCTCCACATAAGACACCCTCTTTGACGACATTATGTTGTGTGGCCTGTTAAAGATAAATTCTTTCTTTCTGAAAAGCAGCAGGCACCTTAAACTAGACCTTAAAGACTTGTCATTTAAAAAAAGAGTACAAGATACGAGAGGGGAAGAGAGAATGAGAAGGAGAACGAAAACGAGGAATGCCTATAATTTGTTAAATTTTGTATCGATTGATGT
The DNA here is from genome assembly GCA_936449025.2 of Sarcophaga subvicina. Lineage (NCBI taxonomy): Eukaryota > Metazoa > Arthropoda > Insecta > Diptera > Sarcophagidae > Sarcophaga > Sarcophaga subvicina. The sequence continues at coordinate 3,202,463 of OW388084.2, forward strand.
GTTTATGCTTACGGTTGTGGTGGTATTTTATTTAATAAATTAAGTTAATTTTTCTTTTGAAAAATCATCATAATTTTTATGTGTTTCTTCATTTTGCCCACTTTTAGATAAATTTGTTAAGTTTGGTTGCTGATTTTTCTTTTGGTAATATGGTGTGTGTGTGTGTTGTTTGTGATACATAAATTAAGTTTTGTTTTGATGAAGTTAAATATGTTGACACCTCAAGGTATGCTTCATGGAAGATAAGACGCAAATAAAAAAATTTTTTATTTTGTCCTTTCTGTTAAACAAAATCATCATCATAAATAATAATAACTTCTTGGAATTTATCTTATTCATAAGAAATCACAGAGAGAAATCTAATCCTTAGCCCCAAAGGATGTAGACTTTATTAAAGAAAATTTATTAAAAAAAAATAATCCCCGCACAAGTTTGCTCGTTTGAAGAACGGGCAGAAAATGAAAGAAAGCCTTCTTAAAGGCAATTTGTTAAAAGATTTCAAACAAGGCAATTAAGGAATGTCTGTAGTTTTAAAATAAATGAAAATTATGTGGTAAATTTATAAATTTTGTTGCTATGCTGTTCTCTTCTCAACAAAGCATTTTAAAGTTGAAAGTCAATGTTTAATCGAAAATGAATTTTCATAGAACATTTGTCCACTTTCCAAAGTGTGTGGTACTGAAACCAAAATTACATTGTCTCCCAAACTGTTATATTAATATCGCCCCTCCAGTGATAACGATATTAAGGCCTCCAGCACTAAGAATAAGGCTGCCTTAGTTTATGCGGGTGGGAAATAGTGGCGTAGGTTAGTGGATAATGTTACTTTATCTAAAGGCGAGGGGATCACAAGGCTAATCAAACTACTCAACTATTGCTGCGTTTATGGTTGTAGGCAATGGAAACTGCGATTATTGTTCGTAACAAATAATCTCAAGCGGATGGAAATTAACGTATAAAGCATTACGGCCTGTGGCCCAATAAAATTAAACTACGTACTTAACAGTATTGGGTCATTGAGGTGACTGGGCTGAGAACAGAGGAGTAAAGGAACTTAAAATTAGATTGGCTCTGGCCGCTACAAAGACGTACAAACGAATTTATACTTTCCTGTATATAGTCTGCCATATATTTAAGATATTTGTAATGGTAGCCTAGAAACTGTTGTTAGCAGCTTCAAATTTCAATTTAATTAATTTTCTGGGTTTTTTAGGCAAAAGAAATACGAGTAAAATCTATATTTATCCTTGAAATAGAATATAAAAATCAAAATAATTATGGCACCTGTTAGTATCAGCCTGTTAGGTATGCTATACTTTTTTTCTGCAGCATAAATTAAATAATTTTTTTTTCTAAATTGTCTTAAAATGTTTTCTCTTCAAGTATTTCTCGTTTTTAAACGTGAAATATTTAATTTTGGCAAAAAATAAAATAAAAAAGAAAAAGAAAAATAATAAAATAAAATAATAAAATGAAGCGCAAAAAAGCAAATCAAATAAAAAACAACACAATTTACGAACCTAAAGACCCACTTCAAGTGCAATGGCATAGAAAACTCATAGACCAAAAATAATAAACGAGACATTTTCATATGAATGACTGACTGACTGACTGGCTGGCTGACTGAAATGGTGGATTTTTTCTTTTGATTTTTTCTTACTTCAAGCCAAGCAATTGAATGACTGACTGCCTGCCTCAATGTCTGAGATCCCGTGTCTGTCCTTTTAAATGTCTGGCGTGTATTTCTTTTAAGATATTGTAGGCTCTTTTATATGCCAAGAAACTCCAACAACAATAATAAAAATAATGATGATTATCAACGAAATATTTTCTTTATGATGAAACGAAAAACCAAACAAAATATTGGAATGAAATTGTAAAAGAAATAGAAAAAAAGAATACAAAAATATAAGTAAAGAAGACAAAAGAAAAATTGCCTTTCTTTTTTAAGTTGGGTTTTTTTTTAAATAATTTATTTGCCTTTTTGTTGTGGGCTTTTAAACATAATTTCTCTTGTCTTTTAAAGAGAAGAATGAAAGAAATAAATACAAGTAAAGAAAATGAATTAATTTTTAATGAATTTTTCTTTTATTTTTTCGCTCTTTTTTTTATTGCCCGCTTAATAATTGAAAAGCATGTTCGATGGCAAGAGAATAAAAAATTACTTCCGAATTAAAGACTTCATATTTAATGTCTTAATTTGGCTTGCTTTTGTCATATTAACAGGCGTTTGGTTGTAGATTGCATTGATTTCTTCTTTATGGCCGGTGTCATCGAAAATGTGTGAAATTAAAAACAATATCTTCCTAAGACGTGTCTCAATTGAGGCAAGAAACACAACAGACATGCATAAGCATCTTAAATTCAACTGCAACTGATCATATTCCTTCCTTAAAGAAATTTAAAATTGTAAAAATTAAATTCCAATTCGTATCATCAGCATTTAAAGAAAATAATTTAAGCGCATATAATAAACTCTACTTATAGGTGGAGGACAAAGAAAAAAAAGGAAAGAAATCCCATTACACAACCATATCAAGTCATTAACTCCATTTTCATTGTCATCGCCTGCATTCTGGTGCAATCCTTAGCCACCCAAACCACCAGCCCACCAGCCCATCAACAGCAACAGCAACCATCATTATCTTGGCAAACATTGTTCGTTAGTTATGCACTCAGCTTTATTTTTTTCTTCTTTTTTTTATATTCTGATTCTTCTTTTAAATGCTCACTCGTCCTACCTTGAGTTTAATGCAATACGTTTACAATTAATGGATTTTACGTATGACAAACATAGAAAAGACAGAGAGACAGTGGCACACAGAGTGCAAGAGAATGAGAAATAAATACCAAGTGAAAGAATTTTAATGTTCTTTCATATAAACGGATTTCAGAGATCCGTTGTAGTGTTGCTGCAACGAAATGCTGACTGGCTGGCTGGATGGTTGGCTGGCTGGCTGCACTTTCTACAGGAAGGCATTTTTAAGTAACAAAGGAAATGCAGTTTTATGCCTGCTTTATTATAAAATACGACGACTGCATGCAACTGTACTCTACTGTGTATAATAATGTTATATGTAAAGAAGCTTTAAATAATATTTAAAAAAAATATTATTATTAACGCCTTAAAATAGGCTATGAAAATGAAATGTAATAATAAAAGATAAAATTCGAAATATTGGTTTAAATTGTAAAGTTTTTTACAAGAAAAACAAATAGGCTTTAAGTTTTTTTCATTTACTTTAATCAATTAGAATTTTAAATTTCTTTTTAACATTTGAACTAAAATCTTAGTTAAGATAAATCAATTATGACGCCTTAAAGCATGCTTTAGAAGGGAGTCTTTAAAAATCCTTAAATTATATGTAAATATCTTCAGTTTTTTATGTTTTCAAAGTTCATTAAGGTCAAAGAGAATGTTTAAAATTAACACAAAATTGTAGCATACTTTCTGACGTTGTTGTCTAAAACTCAATAATTTGTACCTCGAATTAAATATTGCTTACTTTCACTACGACACTGTTAGCTTAATGAACCATTAACATAGTTTTACTAGGCTCTTAATTTTTTTTCTTTTGCTCTCCATTGCAATGTATAAAATGTAGGCATTTTCTAATTTTCAGTTTTGGTAGAAAGTCCTTGATCATTAGGTTTTGTTAAACAAATTTACTGTCTCCTGACTAACATGCCACATTAATTTTTCAATAACCATAATAAGCCCACACTTCATCATCGTCATTGTCGTCATCATTACATAGAAAATTATTAAAGGTTTATCAGCATCTAACAGCAAACTTAACATTGTTTTTTTGTTTTTTGATTTTTTTTTCTCATTCTTATTTAACACTTGTTAAAGCTTATGTTGTTGTTGTTGTTGGCAATGTACCACAACAGCAGCAACACCAACAACATTAACGAGAAAATATAGATTAAATAACCTCCACTTGTCTGTATGAAATAATAATAAACAATACCGTAAAAAATACAAGCATAAAAACAGGCAAGAGAAAAAATTGTAGCCTACTTTTAGGCAAGTTTGCAAGCCTTAAACATAAAATTTCATAGTTAATTATCTGAAGTCTAATTTTACAAGGATCCCATCTTTTATTTTGTTTTTTTAAGGCTTGCCATACTGCTTGTGACATTGTAATGAATTGGTAGTGCTTGCGACATAAACGACACTTTCGTTTTGACAAAAAAAAAAAATCCAAAAAAGAATATGAAGCAGGCCAAAATTAAGGAAAATAAAAACAACAACAATAACTAAATTGTGTTATTGTTGTTATACTTCTAGAAGAAAAAGAAATATACTGAAAGAGAAGAGAAGAGATTTTAAGCAAAAAACCTGTAAAGAAATTGAGGGAGTGTTAGCGAAAGCAAAAAAGGATATGATTGTTGTTTTGCCAACATTTTCCTCTCAAGTGTTTTAGCCATATTTTGTTATTGTCTTGTGCTTTTGTGTGTGTGTGTTTTTTTAAGCTGGCAGTCATCATAGCGTTATTGTTTAACAATGATGATGTAAAGTACCAGAAAACAACAACAATAACAATAACAAAGAGAAACAAAGAGAAAACAAGTGAAACCAACTAAGCAACGTTTAAGGAAATAAGGTCAAATTTTGTAAGAAAAACAAAATTTACAGCATACTTCTTGGCGATATTTCTTTCTCTTTCATCGTTAAGCATCTCTTTAGATTTTTTATTTTTTTTTATTAAAAAATACAAGCAGACACAATGGAATCATAAGAAAGTCAAGACGTAAATAAAAACAACAATGAAAATATTTTCAAATTCGTGGTAACTGAGTACACTGAAGAGGTTCTTCTTATTGCGTTGAGAACACAGATTTTGTTGAAATATAATCTGCAGATAATAACAAAAAAAAAAGACTTGACAAAGACCTGAAATCATAGTTTTACTGTGTTTAAATATAAAATTGTATTCAACTTCTAGAGTTACAGCAGTCCTAAAAAAGATGGCAGCCCAAAAGTAGGCAATATTTCACAGTTTTAGTTTGGTGAACTAGCCATGAGACTAAAGGTGAACATAGTCAGAAATATCCTGATTCTCTGATTTGCAGTGGTGTTTAAAAGGATCCACATTTTGGTTGAAAATGTTGAAAACAACTTTAAAATTATGAATATAGATGTGCCAGAGGATATTTGTATAGGCCAGCAGAAACATATTCAACCTGAATACGTTTGGCATCTGTTACATTTGATTAATATTAACACTTATAATGCTGGAAATATAAAATAAGCCTTAAGGTATGCAACAAAAAGTTCAATTCATTTCATTTCAAAAATACGCAATATGTTAAAACCAAACGAACGTCATAGTAATTCGACTCTTAGGAATATAATTACAAATTATTTTAGAAATTTTATTATTTTGTATATCTGATATTCATTTATATAAAAGTCAGCCTAAAGGTATGCAAAATTCTTTTTCATTTTCCATTTGCTATGAGCTCCTATTAAACTTCTAGAAATTTCTTAAATTCTTTTGACATTCCATACCATGTTTTCGTTCTTTTTTCTGTGTGAACAGCCGGGAACAGAATTAAAAATAGAAAAGCAGGAAAAGAAAAATACATGAACGTATAATTTTCCAACAAACTATTTTCACTCGAACATGTACAAAAATATATTCCACAACAAAATACTAAAAAAGGAGAAGAAAAAAATCATAATTTTCTCATTTAAATGCATTAAGTCTGAAGTGGCAGGCAGACTCAGTAACTCATCTTTCATAAAAATATTATTCATAAATAGGAAAGAAACGTAAACGAGAAAAAATGCTAAAGAAAAACCGCCATCTAACACGTTCTCATATAACACCTAAAAGTATGCCATACAAAAAAATATGAAAAAATCATCAAAATCAAACATTTTAACGTGAACATTATATTAAAAAATACCATTTAGTTTGTGAGGACCAAAAGGAAAAAAGAAAACCAAAAAAGTCATTCACTCTGGCAAAAGTTGAAAAACATGATTAAAGATCAAAAACATGTACGAAAATATGCTGGCATATTTAAAGTTTTAATTTAAAAAACAAGGTCTTAGCAACAGCTAAAAGATAATTTATCAAAATAAAAATAAAGCATACATTTTGGCTGTTAAGAAATATACAAGATTATTTTTTATAAAAAGATTTAACAGAATACACGTGCATTGAATTGCAAATAGAAATAATATTCTGCTACTTTATACGATATATTAATATTCATTTTGTATGCCGTAGCATACTTTTAGGTAAAACTTTTTAAATTTACATTTTTACTTGACAGACATTGCTTAGAGTATTTTTTGTAAATAGAAAAGGTAGAAGGATTTGTTTAAACTCAAATTGACCTTAGGAACATGCAGCACAAAAAAATTCCAATTATGCACATACTTTTAGGATACTAAACCCTATAAGCTTTTCAGTTAATAACACGCATTTTTCTTAGTTATAAACTTTTGAGTTTTATATCAAAGGAATTTAAAGCAATATTCTAGAACACATATGATCAAAGCATACATATGTACATATGTATATAAGAATTTATTTAAGCCTTAAAATATGCAGTGGTTTTCAGACTGACGACTTCGTTTAAATGCATTTAAAGTTAGGTTATGAGTTAGATGTGCTACGGTGTTGTAACAACTTCGCTATGCCTTCCTTTTTGGTTGATAGTTCAGTAAATAGGCATCCAATAGCAAATACAAAAGAATTCTTATTTCAAAAAGAGATTATAGGAAACATTATGGTCCCAATAAGTAATATGCTGATTCGACCATCAATAATAAAACCAAATTTCATACGATTATGCCTACTACGATTATTTTTCCTTATGGTCAAATTTAATTTCGAATGCAGCACTATTGTCAGAGGGAAGCATCGCTCACAACTGACATTTGCGGCCATCAAAAGAAGAACTGTGTTCAATCAATACCAAGTCATGAACATGAAGCTTGGGCTAGTGGCGATTATGTATCCGCCTTAAACCATTCGATCCTAACTGTTGCAAACAGTTTCGCCATTATCTCCACTATTAATAGAGGCGGAGAATTCCATGAGAACGACATTATGAAATTGCAATAATTCCAATGACTCCTTTAAACTTAATAATAGATTTTAAAACATAGTTTTAGGCTTAAAGAATTCTTATTCAAATCAAATTAAATTGTTTAAAAGTATTAAAGAATTTAATTTAATTTTTAAATTTTTTAAAAACAAAATTACGATAAAAAACACAATTGGCTCGTTTATTTAAAACTTATTGTTCAATTCACAGGCTGCTGGCCATTCATTTATAATTTAAATTAAATTCATATTTTATTTTATATTTTTCTGTACGTTTTTTTTTTATTATTTATTTGGAGTTTCTCTTGCATAATTAATTAAATTTAATTGTTTGAAAATCTAAATGCAAAATTTATTATAATTTTTAATTAAAAAAAAACGCTCAGTTCAGCTATGCTCAGCGTTGCAATGCTCTGCTCTGCTTTGCAATGCTCTGCCACTGCTCCAGCATATGAAAGGAAAGCAATTTTTATTGCAAAAAATCCCAGAGTTTAGTTAAACAAACAAACAAGCACGTGCAATACATAAACTTAAACAAATAAGCCCCTGTTTAAACCTCATGATGATAATGATAATGACGATGATGATGATTATTAAACATTATTTCATTAATAATGTTTTACCAATTATTATTGTTGTTGTTGTTATTTGTTATTGCTGTTATTGTATGCATTTAATATATTCATGTTTAATCTACTTATGAAAATTGTGGTTAATTATCAGCACAAAAACCAAAATTATTGTTTATGAATTACGTTCGTACGTTCGTTTGTTCATTAAACTTTAAATAGAATTAAATTCTTGTATGTGAAATTGTTTATTATTTTATAATTGCATTAAAAACACTAACAAAACAATAACAAAAAAAACTATTTGGCTTTAAACGTTTTAGAAAATGGCAACAACAGTAGCAAAATAATTTGATAAAAAAAACCAAACAAAATAAAAAAATTCATAGCAAAGGTTACTGTTGTTTACTTTGGCTAATTATTTAACACGTTTAAACCATAAAAAAAAAACAAACGAAAATTAAATAATTTTAAAAAATTTAATTAATTTATTCGTATTTATATGAAAAAACAAAATTACAGACCCATGAGAATGCTATGGAGTTTTTGTAGCCATTTTTAATCTATTTAAAGCATTTTTAAAAATGGCGTTAAGTGACATGTCTTAAAGTATGCTAAAATAGAATACAGTCAACCCTCCTAAAACGCGGTGCGTGCATACAGCGTTGTATGTAAGCCGAGCTATAAGAAACTCGGATTAAACCGTATAAACGAGAGGCTAATTCGTAGCGTGTTCTATGGAATTCAAAAAATACAAAAGACAAGATAAATTATAAATTATTTTTATTGAATTAAAGAGTTCATATAAAGATTGATAAAAAATTTAACTAAAAACTAAAACTTTCCAACAAAAATATAAAATATTTTTGTAAAATTATGGAATTTTCCAACATTCATCCTCACTGTCAGATATGAGATGCTTAACTTGTATTCTCTTAATGGGCAAAATGTCTTCTTCACTTAGTTCACATTGGTTTTCGATTGTAGCTTTTTTTCCCAACTCCACTAAAATCTCTCTCTTTAGGACTTTGTTCCGCGCTTCGTTAACCGATCAGTTTGAATTCAATGAAGTCCTAATTCTTTAGGCAAATTTTAGCACTTTTGTTCACATCTTGTAAATCGAAATCAGGCAGCCATTCGCTTTCCTTATTTTCGTTTACAAATGCATTCCATCAATCAATTCCTCTGTCTGGGTAAAACAATTATAAAACCAATCCTTAAAAACAACTTGAGCCATCCAAGCTTTCTTATTAGATCGCAGGCAATTGGGTCTTATTAATATTGGTTTTACCATCAGGCTTTCTGATAGATGACTGCATACGCCTTTGATTTTTCAGAATGAAAGTCCTAGAAATGATAGTTTTTTCCAAAATAATGCCGTCTCATCAGCGTTAAAAATCTTATCAGATGAATAACCTTCTACATTAATAAGGAAGGAACTTATGGGATGTTGTTGAACGGAAACCGCGCTGTAAGAATACCGTGTTATAGGAGGGTTACAATTTCAGCTCCACGTTATAAGGAATCCGCGTTCTGAGAGTACCGAGTTATAGGATATTTGAAAACCACGTTCTGAGAGTACCCCATTATAGGAGGGTTGACTGTAGTAAATAAGTAAAGTATTCCTTTCTACTACACCAAACATTGAAAAACTTAATTCAAAACTTTTTAGGCCACTGAATTTATTTCTCATTACGATGTACTACAATCCTATTCGAGTGTTTTTTTCTTCTTCTTGTTAATTCCGTCCATAGTTTACATATATACAATGTGAGTACAATATTCAACTGCCGATTTTAAATTTCTTGTAAATCTTTAAATGTTTTATGCCTCTTATGCTGTGTGCTAGTGGCAGTTTGATTTCCGTTTCGCAAATATATCCTTCACGTTTTGTTAGTTCTGTTATACAACTCCTTTCACTATTTAAGCCAATAATAACAACCACTCTAGTGTTTTTTCCGTTTTCGGCTTTCAGCTGCTATTTTTTATTTTCTTTCATTTTTGCTATTTTTGCGTTCGCCTTCATAGTAAAAATATAGACCGAAAAAAGCGACATTGTGACTCCTCGAGAGCCATAAAAATAAAATCATAAAAACAAGACTACGACAACTACGAGTACAAGGCGGTGTTTCGAGGTTTTACGTTTAAAACACAAACAAAAAATTACCAAAAGGCTAGAGAGGGAGTTTGTTTTAATACATCTGAAGGAGAACGATGGATGAATATTTATTTGTACACGTATTTTTTTTTTAATTCACAAACTGTTTGCAGTTAAATAATCGTAAAATTGCTTTCACTCTTTAAGCAAAAACACAAAAATACAATTGAAAACTATTTGAACCACAAGAAAAGAAAACAAAACAAAAAACAGTTAAAACTGAAACTTTTTCAGGAATTTTTGAAAATTAAAAACAATTCCGCAGTCACATAAATTATGCCTGCCTGTTCCTTTAAAAACAAAAAAGGAAGAAAAACTTCTTCTTGGAAACTTTCTGCTTTTCTATCGTTTTTTTCTTGCTTCTTTGTTATTTGTTGTGGCTGGTTTAAAATGTCTTTCCTTAGTCCACTTTTAATTTCTTCTTTCTTGTATTTGTTGTTGTATTTCACCATCTTCTTTAGACCTAGACCTTTTCGTTAGCAGAGCATGAAGCATAACTAGACTAGCGTAGCAGTTAGACAGCGTAATGGCCAAAACGAAAATATTTCATTTAACTGCCACCCCATTGCGTGTCAAAAGATAATTTATAATACCGGCTGGCAATAGTAGTCAGACAATGAAAGAAGCACAAGAAAAAAAAATCGGCATTTAAAATACTGCAAAGTATTCCTGTATTTACCTGCTAAACAAAGAAAAAAAACAGAATGCACTGGCAAATTTTGTTTTAATAAAAAAAATATCATTGCCTATTTAAAGGGGTGCGTTAATATACTAAATATTGGAAAAGGGTTCAAGCTGCAAAGAACTGACAAATTTCGGCAGGAGGAATAAAAATTGAAAAGCATAATAAGCATTTAGAAGCCTATCTCAGGACTTTGCAATGCAAAACAGAATACGTCGAAAAAATTTGGGGCCTATTTTAGGGCGCTAAAAAACTATGAAATATAGAAATGGGATTTTAAAAGGAAAAGAACGAAAAATAATTAATTATGCAGCATAAGAGATTGCCTTATATTCTTCTAAAAAAATTTCTAAAAGCACTACGAACATAACTTTTTTTATATAAACTTTATGGCCAGTAGAATACCACTTATTTTCTTTATTTCATTACTTTCAGTGTATCACCTAATAATGCATATTTTATTTCATTTCCAGTTTAGTTGCTGTTATTGTTTTTGTAGTTTCCTAGTCTTATTGTTGGTCGGATATGTGTACGTATTTTTTTTATTTAATTTCTCTTGGTTTTAATGTTGATTTTCTATTTTTTATTTGCTGCCATATATACTCGCACTCACACTGTCAACACAAACATAAATACAAACAACGACTTGTTGGCGCCAAAAAATATGCTTTAGTTTGTGGTAAATACTTGTAGTATATCTACAGTAAAACACGTCACGTGAAATTAGTCACTCATATAAGTGTGGGATACAGTTCATTTCTATTCCTTTGTTTTCTTTTTTTCTCGCTATTAAACAATCAGTCTTTAAGAACAGTTAGAAAAATTGTTATAAGGGGGTTATTAACCCAACAATAGTCGTAAGAGGAAAAGTTTAAAAAATACCTTCTTTGGTTCAAATTTCATGCAAAAATTAAAATGGTTTACCTGTAAAGAGAAAGAAAAAAACAGAAGAGTTTTAATTAAGATTGTAATTGTAAATTAATTTAATTGTTATTGTTAAATAAAAAAGATATTCGTACATACATAATGTAAAGAAGGAACTCATATGGGAAATATTGAAGCATACTTTCAGGTAATTTTTTTTATTAATTGTTTGGAACCATAGGAAAACACTGAAATTGTTGAGTAATTATTATATCTCATTCTGATTGTATGTCAACGAGGATATACTTTCATGGTCATTACAACATTTTAGTTAGGATTACAACCGGGCTTTCACACATAAACCATGTTGTATGAGTGACTGGACCTACAGTTTAAAGGCGACCCTGATTGCCAGGTTTTTGAGAAAGTTTTCATGCAAATTTTGTGTTTACTCGTAAAGGTATTAATGAGAGGAATTAAAGGAAACATTTTTGTATGCTCCAACTGACTACGCCCGCATTTGATAACCAGTTGAAGAAACTTCTGAAATAATCATATCTAAAGAGGGTTAATCTCAAAATTTATAAACGATTTAACAACCGATTTAATATATTCAAAAACACATTTATCAGTGAAATGTTTACGGGGTTACTAGGTTTAATAATGTCATTTAAAGCAATTAGTTTTACAGCATTTTTTAAATTCCGACAAACAACCAACCACCTGTTTTATTTTTAATTATTTATGGTATATTCTTTGTATTTTAATTAACATTATAACAATTTTTTTACATTGTTGGTGTGTAAATCTTGAGTATACATAAATTAAAAAACAAAGAGAAGAAAAAAATAATCGGTTCCCAGCCAATATTCATTCACTGCCTACAACAAGCAGTTTAAATTTCAAGTGAATGAATCACGATTTTTAATTGAAAAATAAAAATCAGTTTTTTTTCTCGTTTGTTATTAAACTGACAACAACATCAACAACAATGGCAACTGTCTAACAATTTGCAAACTGAGATTAAAATAAAAAAAAATTTGAAATTTTTTTAAAATGACTGCACAACAGTCGTTTATAAAAATTTTAGTTCAGCTTATGGAAGTATATGTATTTAAAGTAAATACATATGTATGTTTATAACAACAAAAAAAACTCATTACTGTGGAAAACTAAAAAAAAAAACGAAAAAATATGAGAGAAAAAATATTAATCAGCTCGATTTCTCTATACCACAGCTGTTTATGAGAGGCAGTCAGTGCCAACACACATTATACTTCCAGTTATACATACGAGACTATAAATATAACAATTATCGCTAATTTATATAAAAAAACAAGAAAATAAAATAAAAAAATTTTTTTTTTTGTTTTTAATTGCGAACCAGAGATAGTTTTTTATTTTTATTAATAATTTTCTTGTTTTTTTTCACTATAAAAAAGAAAGAAAGCAAAGAAAAAAAAATAATAAAAAATAAACAATAAACACAAGCATAATTTATTTGTGTATGAAAAAAAAGGAATAAAAACAAAATAACAGTAAATATTAATATGTTGTATATAAACATGTGCATGACTGTATAATGATTAAGTCTGGTGCCTAGCAACAAACAACGACAGCAACAACAACAATAATAATAATAACAATAAAACAAAAGTTTAATTATCTATAAATACACATGTTTATTTATTCCCAGTACCCCAGTACCCAATACTATACAACAATACTTAGGTCTACACAGCTACAGCAATAAAGCATTTTATGTTTGTAAATTCATGAGAAGCATGATAATAAAATCAAAAAAAAATTGTTTATAAACAATTAGCAATACTTTTCAGTTTTATAATCATTAGCAACATTTTTTTTAAAACGTCATAACAACAGTGCAGGTCTGCCTTTGGACTTAATGGTTTAATTTTTAAAACCTTGATAACATGTTGCAGAAATTTTCGCTCAGCAACATGTTCCTTTGATAGCATATTCTACATTCACAAGGAATATTTGAAAATGTTTAGCAACATTTTCAGCAAACCTTTAGAAACATTTTTTAAAGCAGATTTAAGGGATTTCGGCCATATTTTTTCGCAGTAAACATAAGCAACATTTTAAATATTTGCAATGATTAAAAAAATTTCTGTAATTAAAAAAATTTTTCTGTCAGAAAAAAACAAGAAGAAGAAGCACAAAAGATTACCATGAAATTTTTGAACATGTTGATAAACATTTGCCTTAGCAACAACATATTCCTTAACAATACAACAGAAGCACTTTATGCGATAAAACAATGCTAACGTTCATAAAGAAAAAAGTTTATAAAAATTTAGTAAAACTTTATAAACTTTAGCAACATTGCCTATAATCACTCTGCAATAAAATTATTGCAATAAAACTATTGCAGAGTGTTTACAGACAATGTTGCTAAAGTTTATAAAGTTTTAAAAAAATTTTATAAACTCTTTTCTTTATGGAAGTTAGTATGCTAGAATGTAAATCAAAATGTTTATAAACATTTATTAGGCAACAAACTTTAGCAACATATTAAAATCAGTTACTTTGGCAACAGATTTCCTTTTGATTAAGATTTCATAGACCGATAAAGTCATATCAAATAAAGAGGTCGGCGTATAATTTGTTGGTCTAATCATGTATATGCCCTTGTGAGGAATGGAACCAAAAATCATATTGATTGACATAAAATGGTGCAGTTGACATTGGATTGATCAAACGCAATCGCAGAATTGAAATTCGCAAGGAAACTGTACCAAACAAAAAACGTTCAGTCCTTACAGGGAGAAAATAAATTTAAACCGAATTAAACTTGGGGAGAGAAATGTAGGCCTTAGCACAAGATAAAGAGAACAAGAAATTTTTTGAGGCTCTATGCTCCTTTTAGGATCAAGATGAAGTTCTTACAAAACATACCGTGTACCGTGTTTGGAAGCTTTCCGTAAAATCTATGGAGCATTGTGCAAAATGTAATTCATTTTATCGGATATTGGATAAGGATCTCCCTTCCTCGCATAACAGATATGAATGCCATTCATGTAAAGTTGCTTTCTCTCTGTTGCTTTGCTTTGGTTTCTATGTCGAGTAATTAAAGTTAAGGGGAAAAGCAATCAATTGAATGGAAAATTCATTTCCATTATTATTATTTTTATTTTCATTGTTTTTTTGTAAATTAAACGCAGAATGAATCATTTTCCAGGAAACGAATGTCAATACTCTTATAAACGACTTACAAAACTGAAAATTGGTTTCAAGTAAACATGAGTAATCATTTGAAAGTTTTTTGGGCTTTGTGTAGTTGAATTAAGTTTTTAATTTTAATTTTGAGTAAATATTTATACGAACATTTATCAGCGGCTATTGAAATCTTTGCTTTGTAGAAATTACAAGAATTTCACACGCCATATGTGTAGATGTGCGTGAAAATAAATCAGAATTTGAAAATCCAAGATACAATATATAAATTTTAGCAGCGCCACATTTGGCGTTAACACAGCAAATTTACCTCTTAACAGAACAAAATTTGCCCTTAACAGAGCTATTTAACAGTATTCATCTGAATAAGAATAAAATTAGTAGCTAATTTTGGGAAATATTCTGGGTCTATGAGTACCATACTATATGCAAAGGAAGGTTCCAAGGCCTCTTATTATTATCAACAAAATAGTCACATTTAAAGTGATATGGTATAGTGAAAATTGGCTTTGAAACTAACAGTCTTTTGATTGAAAATTCTCTAGAAGATCAGTGGCCATTTGGGAACATATAAGATATAGTAAACCATACAAACTATATGCAAATGGTAGTCCAGAGGGTCGTCTTCCGAACCGCGGTAGCAGGACAGTTGGAATAATCCCCTCCTCAATCATCACCAACCATCCTTTATATTTCAAAACTTTTATTCACAAACAATAATGATCATAATAAGAATTAAATTCAATACCAATAGTCTGCAATAATTGCAAATTAGAAAACTAATCTACTACTGCTACTGTTAAACAGTTAACAGTGCTCTGTTAATAGCAAAATTTACCTTTTAGAAGCAATAAGTGACGCTGCTAAAATTGTGGGTTTGTGTCTTTGGTTTTATAATTCGAATTTATTTATCTTCACACACATAATGTGCAGACAGTTGTAGTAGATTTCACTGTTTGTTTATAATTTCGTTGATAATATAAATTAGAAAAGAATTAATAACATTCTAACTTTTTTTGTTACAGAAATAATCAAAGCAAAATAGCTCACGGCAATATAAATAAACTTTTAATTAAAATTTTCGAAAAAAAATGTTTTTTTTTGTAAATTTTTTTCAATGTATTTTGGTTTTTTTATGTTAAATTAGCATATAAACTTAAATTGTTAATTATTTGAATCATAATAAAATCAAAACAAAAATCTGTGAATAACAAAAAAAAAACCAGAGAAGCAAAACTTTAAACGAATTATTTATTGTACGAGTATTATTATGACAAATGATTATTAAAAGTCAAATGTTAAATTCCAAAAAAAGAAACAACAACAAAACAAACAAAAATTAATAAAAAATTCTATAAATAGTTAAAAACCATGAAGAGATATTTTTACCTGTGAATTCTTTTTTAAATGGTTTTAAATGAATTAAAAAATGGCAGTTGCGTGAATTTAATTGGCGTTGTATGTTTGAAAAAATTTTTTTGTTGCTAAACGTATGATTTAAAAAAAATATGTTGTTTTTTTCTATTTCTATTTCCATTTTCATTATTTTTTTTTTTTTTGTTTTTATTCAAACATATTTGATTTGCAAAAAAAAAAATTGTCGAAAAAATGTGGAAAAAAATTAGCAAAGAATTATAAAAAAAAACTGCAAATTTGTTTAGCCTTGAAGAGACGTTTAAATAAAGAATTTAATGAATTAATATTTGAGAGATACAGATACACAAACAGAGTAAACGAAATAGAAAACTACAAAAAAAAATAATATACGAACAACAAACTCATATAATATGACAGAAAAAAAAAGATACACGATAATTCTCTTAAAAATACAAAAGTCAACAACAGCAACATATATTATTGGTACAAACAACAAAAGTGAGACTAATGAACGAACGACCGAACATAACAGATTAACTGCCAAATAAAAACGGTGAGCTTGTCATCAAGACCTTAAGTCAGTAAGCGTTTCTTAAGCTTAGAAAAAAAAAACAACATGAACAGTGTTTGATAATAAAGTTAAGCTTTTACGAAACATTTTCAAAGCCAACGAATTTTTTTTATTTTTTGTTTTCAAGCAGGTATGACGTCATATAAATGATGTTGCAATTCACATACAGATTTTGAAGAATTAACTTAATAAAGAATGTGTGTGTGAAGATAAATTCGAATTTGAAAATCTAAAACGCAATCCATAAATTTTAGCAACGCCACATTTGGCGTTAGCAGAGCAAAATTTGCATTTAACAGAGGACTGTTAGCTATTTAACAGTATCCATCTGAACAAGCCCACTTGTTTAGAAGCTAATTTTAGAACAAATACTAGGTCTATGAGTACCATATCATACTCAAAGGAGGGTTCCAAGGCATCTTAATATAAATAGAAAAAAAGGATCATATAAAGCGATATGCTATTGAGAAAATTGGCTTTGAAAATATCAATTCTTTGATTGAAAATCCTCTAAAAGATCAGTGGCCATTTTGAAATTTATAAGATTTAGTACACCTACCAGACTATATGCAATATATATACTATATATATATTATAATAGGCCTGCTACATCAAAATGAAATAAATTTTCAAATAATCGATTTACAAAACTTGTCACTGACTAAGAAAACTCACGGCTTTTAACTTCAAACTGGAGTAGAATTTTTCATGAACGTATGTATGTTCTTCTCCTGCTTGCAGGGAAATGAGTGGGAAAAACAAGGGTGGAACCTGTAGCAGAGGTCAGTTGAATATGAAAATGTTTTTATGAAATGGCTTTCATCACAGCCATTAAAAAGAAATCAATTTGTTTCTTCTTGTTTTTCACACTTTAATTCAATTTACTTTCGTTGTGAGTGAATATGTGCCATATGTGCCAGCCAGTATGTGCGAGTGATACGTCAATGACATTGAGTGTACCACACATACATTCACACACGTGCCAATATGAGTAAGTAATCGTTGGCTGTTGAAATTGGTATTTTATTATGACTTGGGCTGCTGTTTTATTGTAGCGTTTTTTGTTTCTCTCATTCAAAGAAGAAGAAGAAAAAAGCCAAACAAACATACACGGAAACATACTTGATTCTGGGAATCAGTTAAAAAATATTCTGGCTGGTTTTCGTCTTTTCTAAAGCACTCATATATGTACATATATAGAAGAGGGAAGGGATGGTCTTAAGGGCCGTATAAGGCCCTACATTGAAGATCTTAAAAATTTTGTATTAAAGTTAAGATATGAAATGGCTAAGGCTCAAGAGCAATTTGTTTTAAGGGTTTATTGTTTCTGTTGAGAGTTTACAGTGAGTCCACATTTCGTATTGAATTTTAAAAGTTTGTAGCTGAAAAAATTATGTTTTCATAAATACTTGTATTTTGTTAATTATGCCAGTAGTGTGCGTAACCGTTAAGGCATTTAAATATTTGAGATTTTTTTCATTGTTTTTTTCTGTTAAAAAAAATAATTAAACTGAGTTTAACATTGGTTTCTATGAATTCATTCATTCAATTAACCGGTTCCTTTAAAAACGTTCAGAGATGTACGATTTGAAATTCAAATTTCCAGTTTTTTTTTTTTAAACAATCGCGTGATTTTTATTAAATACTTCTCGGTTTCAATTTTAATTTTTTTTGCTTTTCTTTGTTTGTTTGTTTGTTTTATTTAAATATTGTATTTCGTTTTAATTTTATGAATAAAACATATTCACAAAGCCAAGCTAAGCAAAGTATTTCGATAAGATTCTCCCCTCCTTCTAGTGAGGTGACATAATTTTTAAATTATTTTCAAGTCAAACAAAAAAAAAAAAAAAGAAAAAAAATATTGGGTGCAGAAGAAGACACTCACCATTCATTTGAATAACTCGTTTATTATTTTGAAATCCAAATGAAAACGAAATTTGTTTATTTATGATAATAATTAATAATTACACTGGTCAACAAAAAAAAAAAAATAATAATAATAAAGTATAAATACGTAGGTAAACATGAATAAATAATTTCACAAGACACTGTTTAATATAGGGTCTTCAAAAAATGTAAAAAAAAATTATTTCAAAGTTATGATCAGTAAACCTTGTTCATAAATGTCATCTTAAGAAAAAAACATTAAAATAATCATCGATTTCAGTTGAATTCCAAAGTGTCAGCCATAATTTAGCCAAATTTTTCTCAAACAGTTTTAAATTGTTGGCCGGCCAGTGCTTATGGCAGAAACAATTAAAAATAAAAATTTCAGGAAAGAAAAACTTACAATTTAAAATATTCAAAAATATTTTTTTGGTTTGTTTGTTTTTTAAATGAAATTTATTTCGAAGGGAGTGTGTATTTGCCGTGTGACCAGCCCGTCATTAAGACACTCCTTGTATATGGCATGGCATTGCATACCAAAATGTATCGTATCGAGTCAAGTTTTAAAACATAAACTGAAGTTTGGTAAGAATAAATTCCAAACAGTATTTCAAAACAATCTTTGTTAATTAAAAGTATATCAAGTTTCACAATAATAACATTTTGATTTCCTTTTTTTCTTGTTCAAGAGCTTATTATCCAATATATTTAAATTTAAAACAAGAAATGCAAACAAATTTTATTAAAAAAAAAACAATCAACACACCGAAGATGATATGTAGTCATGCATTTAGAATCAGAATTTAGAATCAGGAACATAGTGAAGAAATTCCATTTTTGTTTATCGCATTTCGTATAAATACAGAATTTTCAAGTGGGCACCTAAAAATATGCTTTAGTTTATCTATTTGAAAATTTTATCCTTAAACATTACAACCCAAAATATGCTTTAAATATTAAGTTTAAAAAGAATTTACCTCGTAATACCCCAAAAAGGCGACTTTAAAATTTTAACATATTTTTTTATACGAGATGAGTTCGTATGATAGTACGATTTAATTTTCTTATCTTAATAAAAATATTTGCCTTGACATTTAAAAATATTCTTTTATATCCGTAAATATTTACCTGAAAGTTTAAAGGTGTTTGCTGTCTACATATGTACATATATGAACTCCTTAAAGTAAACTTTAAAATTCTTTCCAGACATTTTCTGTTTAAACAATTTTGCTTATCTCTTGTTAACGCAACTTAAGATTTCTTGTTTCTTGTTTTTTCTGTTTTTTTTGTCTCGTTAGGACTTAAACTAACACAGTATAATTCATTTTGGCCAATTATGTGTAGAGTCTGTATTTAAATGTCACTGTTGTTGTCGTTGTTATTGTAACTACAGCTTCCTGGCCTAAAACTATGCAAACATGGTTAAGACAAGCAAAACATGTTTTCTAAATGTTGGTGCTGATGTTATTGTTTAAAATTATATATTTTATAGGCACACACACACACACACACACTACACTACAAATATTACCATAGAAGCTGACCATTCCATTCTACCTCTTTTTTAGTCTTTATTTAAATGACCCCCTTTGTATATGCCTCACTATATTCTATATGAAATATGTTTGCAAGTAATGGTGGTGGTGGTGGTGATGGTGGTTGGTGAGGCATTTTCGTAAGCATATGTTAAGCACAAGAAAAATAAGAAGCAGAAATTTAAAGCATATATTGCAGGCTTTTTTGTGATTGTTGTTGTCGAGAGAGTAAGAGTAGAAATGCATACATTAACAGGTTATTTGCAGCTGTTGTTCCTATTGTTTTTACTTTTCTTCTTCGTTTTTGTTGTTGTTGTTGTTATCGTTATGATTGTGGTAACGGTTCTCACTCACACTGTCGTCTGTTGTTGATGGCAGACAAAAGATAATTTCTGCTGCAAATATATGGCAGATATGTATGTTTGCATAGCATGCATGTAGGCGTTAACTTAACAAGAAATGCAGGAAAATACAAAAACAATAACAACAAAAATGTGGAATATATTTCTAAGTATTTTTTTTGGGGGGTTCTTTGTTGTGTTGTCTTGCTTTACATAGAAGAAATGCTAAGCAAAAAATAATGTGGTATACTTTTAGGCTAAACAAAGAAAATGAACAGTTTTTGTGCGTGTGTTGTAGTATGTTGGTGTTTTAGAAATTTTACTTTTTCTTTACAAATTATTTTTTGTCTTGATTTTAATACCAGTCTTGTTTTTGTGCTTCCAAGCACAGTGGGATATTTCGTGCAATATATTATAATTTGGGTTAAAAAATTATAGCAATTTCAGAGAAGAGTAAATAGACGCGTTCAGTCAACCTCTGTTCTTAGTATTCCTGAGATAACTAAGGCTCTACTCTTGGTCTCGTTTACAATACAAAATATCTGAAATTTGATTGGGCATATGCGAGCTTCTCTCTTATGAATTTTACTTATGGAACTTTAGTTCCAAGTTGTTAACCTCTACTTCGTTTACTATCCGCCTTACAATTCCTTTGCTTCAAAGTGTGTTTAATAATTGTAAAATAAATTTTCTTTCTTTCCTGATTAGTTTTTACAAAATTCTTCCACTGTGCCGCAATCAACGAACCAACCTTTCATTGTACTTTGTGGCCAGAGAGAAGACAATGAACTTTAAGTCTTTGTATTTGCTATACGTAAAGTATTTCTTTTTCATTCATTTCCATTTTTTCTTTTTGCATTTTATATCATGTGGTTTTTGTGTTTGCTGGCGTTTCTGTTGTTGTTGTTGTTGTTGTTGTATTTCTTTTGAAATACTGCAGCTGTTTTGTTAACTGTTGACTTATTGTTGTAAAAAAAAAGAAAAATAAAAACAACAAAAAAAGTTGTGTATGAATCACATACATGTAGCCAGGCGTCATTTGTTGTGGCACATCACGTGCATACTTTTAGGGGATGGGCAAACGTAATATTGCGTGTCAGCGTACAGAGCAATCATACTTATTTTGTTTAACGTTTTTCGGAAAGCAAAAAAAATTGCTTACTTTTGGTTTCAGTTTTTTAATAAAATAGTTTAAATCGTAAGTTTTTGAGGCTTTCTAGTTTTTCACTTTATTCGCCTTAAAGTATACTATAGGAAATAAGATGTGAATTAGAATTTCTTACTCAAACTTTAAACTATAGTTTAGCACTATAGTAAAGGACGTTTTTATTAGCAATATAGCAAGAAATTTTGCATCGGAGATTCTTAGATAAATGGTCCAGACATCATAAACTTCTAAAGTTTTGGCCGAATGCTTTCTAGTGTTAAGTACCATTTCAGCATTACGTTAGGATCAGATAAACGATCTCTGCATCATAATAGAACAGTATGTGGAATATAGCAACATATATTTAGTATTTCAGAATGAAGTTCAGTATTCTATAGAAGAGAGCACGATATGGAACGCATGTAGAGCCAAAATTACCAACAGAGAGAAGCTGACCTTTTAAGCCAGAATTAGGGTAGAACATAACTACATATACAAGTAGGTGGTTCTACAGTAAAGATCACCTGAATTTAACGACCTCACGAATTATTCTCGTAAGAAGATACTGAAATTGCAAAACGACACACAAATAAAGGAGGCTGCTTGAACGCCAATTTTGGTTAGGCAGGTATGAAAAGGAACTATGAGACCTAAGACAACATAAGCGAAAAGGAGAAGCAAACATCTGTAAAAACGGCCCACAAGATCGGTAAACGCCACTAATTTGTTGATCAGTCACAGAGATTTCAATTATAACTGAACCCATTTTCTGATGGGCCATGATTCGCAGTTTAAGGCATGATACCTTACTAGGTAAAAGTCTATTGGTAGCAAATAATACTGTGATAGGCACAGTTTTTGGAAACTTTATTGCAAAAGACCAACAATAATTCAATGATTAAAAACATAAGACACAATTTTTGTATTTACTTTACATAGCTGCCTGCTGACTGCTGCAGCTGATGATCCTACAACAAAAGCTTTTAATGGAGAATTGTTGTTAATCCCACTTAATTTAAACGATTCACTTTACTGGTCCAAAGCAATTTAATATTTCAAGGATTTTTTCGTTCTTTTTTTTTTGTTGTGCTTTTATTCGGTTCTCTTTATAGCGGATTTTATCTATGGCTTTGGCAATTGCAATTTACAATTTGGGAAAAACGCAATTTACATCAAAATAAATTTATTTATTTATTTATATATTTATTTGTTGTTTATACGTAAATATATTGTATTTTATGGTATGGTTTACATAAAAAAATGAAAAAAAAGAAAAATTCTGTAGCATATATTTTTTGGCAAGCATATCAAAAACAAAATGTGGCATACTTTTTAGCTGGCCAGCAAAAAATAACAAAAATTCAAGCAGGAAAGCAAAGAGAAAACAAAAAAAAAAAATTGAAACAGAAATGAACAGCCATCACTATAAATAAAATAAATAAAAAAGAAATAAAACTACGAGTCAAAGACATTTGAACTGCAAATGAAAATGTGTTTATTTATTTATAAAAATAAAATAAAATAAAAAAATAAAACGAATTTCTTTTTTTTCGTATATTTTCCGTTGAACTCTTTGCCATATTTTTCGTTTAGGGACTAAAGCAAATTTTTAATGAAAGCCAAAGCAGTTGTTGTCAACGAACTGTCTACGGAACTGAAAACCCTTTTGGAAAACAGCCAGGCATGGCATTTCCAAAAACAAAAATAAAAATGAAAAAAATGGCAAAAACTCTAGCCCAAGAGAAGAGGTTCGTTCATAGGCTTTTCTACTGCAACACACAACAACTGGTAACATGATTTAGTTAAATTTTAAATGATTAGATTTTCTTCTTCTTCTCCTATCTTTTTTGTTTTTTTTTTTTTGTTTGTTTGTAAAGGCCTTTATATAGGATTTGATAAAAATTTATTTTCCGTTTTTCATTTGTATTTTTTTTTTTTCGTTTTTGTAATAAAAAAAACACAGGCAGTAACAATTTCTAAATATTTATGACAAACCATTAAATTTACAAAAAAAAAAGAAATGTCTGTACATATCTAAAAAGCAATTTAACTAACAAATTTATTGCATAGTTTTCGGCTTTACCATTATAGTTATTGTACATATGTATGTAGTGTCAATCCCTCAATATAAATAAATTTCATGTACACAAAATTAGTTTTCAAAGCTGATTTATTACGCGAAATAGAAAAATTATCATTAAATAACTGCATGCGGAAATATTTTGTTAAAAGCCGTTAAAAAAAACGACAGGAATATTTAAACAAACTCAAGCATCATGCGCCTAATGGTATGCAAATCACACACAAAAATATCTGCACTCAAAAACACGCCATAATTTATTATAACGACTCTAAATTCCTACTGCCTGCGTCTCTTTCTCTCTCTCTCTCTCTCTCTCTCTCCATATTACTGTTGATTACACTTTAACACTATAATTATTGAAGAGTAATTTTTTGTGCTACACAGACAGATAGACAGGCAGACTGACAGTTAGTTAGCTAGGTAAATTGTATTTGTGTTAAAACGCAAAATTATAGCATAATTTTGGGCTGACAGAGGTGTGGGCCTTTAAAATATTAATGGCTGCTTTTAAAGCAACCTCTCTCTTAACAATTAATATTCCTCTTTCGTTACGACTGAAAAATTTAGCGAGGGAGAGGAGAGAAAGGAGAGAGGGAGATCGAAATGGAGCGAGAGAGAGAGTGTGAAGAGAGCCATTTAACAGGATTGTGTATTGCGTGTTTAAGTTGTTACAGGGTCTGTTATTAAAAGTCAAATTAATTAAAAGGATGAAATACTTGTTTTCTTTCCCCTCTTTCCTCTTTAGGGGGAAAGCAAAATTAATTTCATGCGAAGATTAAACAACAAAACAAAAGTCAAAGGACCTATAATTTACTCGTTACACAAGAACAACAAAATTGATTATGGCCTATTAATTAAAAATAAATACAGCCTAATTTGGCAATCATTTGTAGGCGGTTCCTAGAGCTGGAAACAATTGAAAGCTTGTTTATTGGACGACAGACTTGATGGATGATAGAGATTTGCTTTTCAATAAACGGGTTTTTAAGGTACTCTTTCCAACGCTGTGTGTAACCAGAAATGATTACTGAGATAAAAGGAAAGGGCAACTGGAAGAGGATCATCTCAAAATCTGGCGACTATGATTTGAGGAGTTAGTAGTGTTTGAAAGCAAATATCTTAATGGACTCTTATAAAATATGTTACTATTGAACTAGGATACTTTGATAAGGCCAACAAATAATGAAATAGCGACGTTTCTGCCTTACTTCTATGTGTCTAAAGTAACTAAAAACGTGAAAAGAAATCAATTTTTTTGAAAATTATGAAGTACCCTTAAGCAGAACAAAAAGAAAATTTGTAATACAAACTTGCATAAATACGTTCAATTCTATACCAAAAAATCATTCGAGTAAAACGAAATAATTTCTAGTTTTACCTAATCTTTAATTCATTTCCTATATTTGATGACACCCAATACCACAGTCCAAAAATTTCATTTTCTTTTTGATTAAAAAAAAGAAAAAAAAACACTTGTCATTGCCTGGCACTAAATTTTGTTGATAAATCAGCACCTAAGGTTAGATTTTAAATTTATACAGTGTTATAATATATGAAAATGCCTTAAAGTATACAATGAAAATCAACAACAATTATGGCTACATAAAGTTTCCGGCTAAATAGCAATACAACACAAAAACATTAAAAAAAAATAACGAATAATAATAAAGGAAATTGTTACAGCTGCTACTAAAACAACAACAAATACATTTAGAAAAAAGGAAATAATAATTTCACTTTTTTTAAATAAAAACTTCTCTACAAAAGCAACACAAAAAGTAAATACAAAAAATAACCCTTTAAATATGCAAAAAACCACAAAATTAAACAAAATAACAGAGAAAAAAAAAGAAAAATTTAAAACAGTCCAGTTAGCAACCAACAGTTACTATAACAAGAACAACAACAAAAATGGTAATAATGTGGAGTATAAAACCCAGAGAGTTCAAGTTAAAGTTTGACATGATGATTATACCGAGTATTGTATGTACACCCATGCAATTTCCTCTCTCTCTCACACTCTGCTTGTCTCTCTCTCTCTCTCTCTTTCTCTCACTCACTGGCTTTTAGTTTTGCGTACTTGAAATTGTTTCTTTATTTCACTTTATTTTTCTCCGGTATTGGTGGTCACATTTACAGGTGACGCCTAAAAGTATACTTTACTTTTATTTAAATGGGTTTTTTTTATTTAAGCATAATTTTTTTATACCTTATTTTTTACTTTGCATTTCTCTTTTCTTCTCTTTCTCTGTGTGTTTTTATCTTTTATTCCATTTTTTTTTAATTGCCTGTGTATGTTTGCTGTACTAAAAGGAAACTAACGACGTCATATAGGCTCGCCAGCCAGACGCCTTAATATATGCCGTTATATTTTTGTATTCGTTTTGCATTTTGCTTGTCATTGGTATACGTAAGCGTAAGAAGGGAATGATAGACAGAGAGAGAGAGAAAATAATTGTTTGCATATAATTTTAGTGCAGAATAATTTATATGTTCGCATATTATCTCTGGCCGTTTTAGTGCCAGCGCCGATGGCACTTGCTATGCACATTCGGTTATTGGAGTGGTAAAATATGTTGTAAATTTTTAGTTTTTAATTATTTAAAAAAAGGACGAGCATTTTTAATCTGCACTAATGCTCTGGAATCTATTAAAGTGCTTCTTGTGCCAAGGGACATAGTACCTTGCCCTTCCGTAAAATCGTCGAAATTAATACATAAATGACCATTAAGAAGGAGGGAACTCAGGTGAATTGATATCGCCACTTGCAGCAGATTTTGAATAAATCTGTCCTGGCCGCTTATGTCAAAGGATGAGTCTAGAGCCCTATTGAACTTTGAGAGAGAGTCAATTAGGCTTCTAATGTGGATAATTACTAGGCACTATGTGCCTGAAACTATACCAGAGCATGTTGAGTAGCCGTGTAATAGGCGTTGGGCGAGCTGTAAGAATCGGTGTGATGGGAATTTGTTCGCATGCACCCAGACTGTACTGACAAATCTGGTCAATTTCGACAGAGAAACTGGTTAGCTCCCACTAGAACTACGTGGATCTTGCCAATTTAGGCTTTCGCGTAGGGCTAACGGATGTCCGAATATGCAGAATGCTCTCAACGGAAGGACTAGAGCTCTCTTAGCCCTCATACTCGGAGTTGTTACTGATTACCGAACAGTATAGGATACGACATGTGTCTAAGCGTAGAGGCTAGAAAAAATTTTGCGAGTGAATTTCAGGCTCTGCGGAAAGCTAAGCTAATGCAAGCCTATCAAATGTGTCACCGTGAAACATGGTGGGAAATGTGTCACTGGCGAATTTGATAGGCTATATCTGGACTACTGATTGGTCTTGAAGTGATCGGCGTGAAATGTACTTAAGACTGCATGAAGGTGTTGTATGCATCACAGGGGACCACACGACCGCCGAGTGAGCTTGACATGACACTTACTTAATAGCCAATATTTTAATTGATTCAATGTTCATAAACTAAAGATCTGTATTGAAACGGATCTACTTCGAGTTCATCAAAAAGGTCGTGGTATTCATTTATAACCAACCAACCCAAAAAAGTATGCAATAATAATTGTTGGCGCCTTAATGTATGCATTAAAATCAATTCGTTTCTTCGACCATAAGGCACTAGGGATCTATAGTTTACATTTCATTAAAATGAAAGCCTATTTTATGCGTCTAAAACTGTGTTTTCAAATTTTATTTTGTAAAATTTCTTACCCCTTAAAGTATGCAATATTTTTTTTTGTTCTTTGTTGATTGCCTTACCTGAAAATAAAAGAAAAAAATAAAAAATTAATTCACATTTACAGTTAGTTATTGTTTTTGAAAAACTTCAATTAGAAAACTAACAAAACTAAATACAACACAAGTAAGTGCTCGTAAAACAAAAGAAATAAATTTAATTTAAGAAAATTTCATAGGAAAACCACTTCTTTTATTTGCGTTTTCCTTATGCTTTATGTTTCTCTTTATAAAACCAAATAGCCAGAGAAAATTCTTGATGATTTTAAATGAAAATATTTATGGCCATAACTTGAGGCCAAATAGCAAGCAACATGAAATATGAAAGAAAATTTCTGATTTATTTTCCATTTACAATACATATTTAATATTTCTTTTATTGTTTTATTGCTTTATTGTGTATGTATGCAATAATATTACAAGAAAAATTTCAAAATGCACTGGAAAAATCGTTTTTCTTTTCATTTTTAAGTAAAACACGCATATATTGGTTATGCTGGCTGCAACTGCAGAAACAAATTTACTTTGAAGACTTTCCTTCCCATAGAGAGAGAGAGAGAGAGAGGGGGGGGCAGGCAACATGTTAAACTGTTTAGCAGCATCAAACAAACATTCAAAATTAAAAAGAAAAAGAAATTGCAAAGAAAATTTTAAATTGCAATACAACAACAAAAACAACAACAAGAATAACTACAACAAACATAATAAAAAGAGAAATGAAAAACGATTTTCCATTACTTTCCTAACCTAA
Source organism: Sarcophaga subvicina (assembly GCA_936449025.2). Classification (NCBI taxonomy): domain Eukaryota; kingdom Metazoa; phylum Arthropoda; class Insecta; order Diptera; family Sarcophagidae; genus Sarcophaga; species Sarcophaga subvicina. The sequence goes on from OW388084.2 coordinate 3,230,452, forward strand.
CTTCATCCAACACTCTTTAACTGCAGGCTATACAAGAAGAAAATTCTGTAAATTCTGTTTTTTTCCTGTGTTTTCTTTGATTACTTTCCTAGTTTTCATTTTATTTCTTTCAATATGCTTTTGTCCTTTGTTGCTGTTGTTCCATTAAATTGTATTACAATTTTCTTTTCTTTCCATTCTTGTTGTTGTTGTTGTTGTTATTTGAACAACATTTGTTTTAATACTCGCTCGCAATATAAAACGCAACTAATGTTCGCATTTTGGGGGTGGAGGGGGGGTTGTGGTTGGTAAGTTTTCTCTCCTATTTTTTGTTTTTAAAGCCAAGTTCTTCTCCCGCCACTGTTATTGTTGTTGTAGTTGTTGTTGTCTTGATGATTATTGACAAAATACAGTTGCGACTGCAAAAGTTTAATGGCAAATTACGACATAACAACAACAACAACAACAAGAACAATTATGCTGTTACAAAAGTAACAGAACATGATTTAAAAAATAATAGAAACAGCAAATGCAACTTGGACAGTGTAACGAAAAAAAATTAAAACAAAACGAGCAGGAGTTGCGAAGCTCTCTGATGCAAGGATGCTTAGAAGCTAATCGACGATACAATACTGAATAGGAGCACAATACTACCCCCTCTGTCTATTACCTCCAATTTTCCTAACACCAAGCAATCGGCCATTGGATTCCTTTGAGCCTGTACGTCCGCAATCCGTAAATCTATCGGTGTCTGTACACCCGGTGAGCGACTGATAATGTGCTTCTGCCTATTAAAGAGTGGAAATTTTTAAGAAAACTAAGCAGTAGGCATCAAATGCAAAACCTTCCGCTTCGTAATAATGCGTGACAACCAGAAATCACACACTGACTATCTTCAAAATGGTTTCACAATTTCCTGAGACACAATCACTACAGTATCGGTAGTAAGTAAAGCTGGTAGGCAACCGAAAACATAGTCTATAGTAGTCATGGTTTCTAAAGGCTCTGCCAAATAATTTTTTTTGAAAATGCTTTAAAAAAAAATCTACTGAATATTTTCTCAAATTTCTTTTTTTTATTTGAAAGTACAATCCTTCCGGTTAATAATTGAAAATAATTTCATTCAAATGGCTGCCTCGGCTGGCCATGCAGTAACCTACACGATCGCTCTAATTTTTAAGCACATTATAGATTGTGTGCAGCTGTATTTCACCAATGGCTTCACGAATATTGTCCTTTAAAGCGTCAATTGTCTGTGGCTTGTCGGCGTAACACTTATCTTCGACGGCACCCCACAAATAATAGTCCAACGGTGTCAAATCGCAGCTTCGAGGTGGCCAAACGACATCAGCTCTACGGCTGATAATGCGATCTTCAAAAACAGGGCGCAAAACATCCAGTGTAGCTTCGGCTGTGTGGCACGTAGCGCCGTCCTGTTGAAACCAAATGTTGCCAATATCCTCCTCTTCAATTTTTGTGAACAAAATTTCGTTCAACATGGCGCGATAACGATCGCCATTGACTGTAACGGCCACTCCTTGCTCATTTTCGAAGAAAAAATACGCCTCTGGACCAAAATCCGCACCAAACAGTGACTCGTTGTTGGTGCGTCGGCTTTTCAATGTATGCGTGCGGGTTTTCTGTGCCCCAAAGGCGATAATTTTGCTTGTTTACATGCCCGCCAATATCAAAATGAGCTTCATTTGAAAAGATGATTTTTTTTATGCCAAAATTGGTGTAAGCTACTGCATGGCCAGCCGAGACAGCCATTTGAATGAAATTATTTTCCATTATTAACCGGAAGGATTGTACTTTCAAATAAAAAAAGAAATTTGAGAAAATATTCAGTAGATTTTTTTTAAAGCATTTTCAAAAAAAAAAAGTTTTTTGGCGGACCCTTTATCCAATTTCAGTTTTCGGTTGCTGGCAAGTTGGTTACCAAACCGGTTTCCAGATACCAACTCATATGCAGCGTATCTGTTGAAACTTGATTCGAAAATCTGCAAAGCATATTGCCATACCTCAACGGTTTTAAATTTTATTACCAGAAAGCACAATAAATCCCTTAAAAGGCTCAGGATGGAAAAGATCGTTTCGACTCACGGAATAAGGAAAAAACGTTTTCCAATGAGCTACAACTTTTGTTGGCAGGTGGAACATCTTTTCTGAGTTTTTGGGTATTACCTCTCCCGGTGAAGTGGAAGATAAGGCTGCAAACGGATTTCAGTTGAGCTAGAATGGATCTTAACCGTCTGGATAAAGTTTCTCACTGTCTGCAACGTCGGATAGGTAGCGTACATAATCCTATTATAAATGCTACATGCTGATGTAGTGGTTTGTAAAGTTCTGAAGCTTAGTACAATAACTCTCTGCAAGACAAAAATCTGTAGTTAATACAGTGCGATACAATAGTAAGCCGAGGAAACCAATTACTCATGCAACAGGCCTAGAGATCCTACTGTATTACCAGAACTCGCAAAATTTTCCCCTATAAGTTTCCTACGTATTTAAGTCTGCAAACTGTTTCAATTCTTTTTTCTTTGTAATCTTCAAAAAACAACTTTTAATGGAGCTTTCGAACACTGTGACTGTGTTATTGGTATTTAAACTTCTGTCAGAGTACTCGTAGTACAGAGTCAAGTCAATTATTGTGACAGTAATACTGTTGGCTTGTACATGTTGAAATGATTTCAAGGTTTTATTCGTATATTTTTCGTTTTTTTCTTGTGTTTGTTTTGCCATAAAACGCGTTGATGTTTTAGCAACATTTATCCATTTAGAGTAGGACAAACAAACAAGCATTATAACTTTATTATGAGTCAAGTAGAGTAGAGCCAGGCTATAACAAGTCAGATAGACAATCCAAAAAGACAGACAAAGATAGAGGAACACAGATAAAGTCAATGTCCAATGTTTAGAGTCATAAAAACGTGGAGTTCGTTCGTTTTTTTTTTATTTGTTTTCAAACACTTCTTCAGCATTTATGCTGCAGCAGAAGCCAGAATGGCGTAAAAATATTCTTCGAAAAAAATGCGTTATGATTGAGATGAGCGAATGAGTGAATGAATGAAGTAAGAAATAAAAAAAAGAGGAACATGATAAAAGAATGGAAATAAAAATTGTAATAAAAAACACTTTTTTATGGCATTTATATTGAGCAGCAATAAAGGCAACATAACCAGTAAGAAAATCATACGAAAAAGAAAAAAATACAAGAGAACTTTGGCCAACAAATAGACTCTCGCTCTCTCTCTCTCTCTATCTCGATTGCAATGAATAGCAGCAGCCTAAAGGCATTAGAAAAAAATGGAGAGGTTAAGGAATGGTGTGGAGAGATGGTATGGTAAAAGGGCAGTTAAAAAATAAACTCTTGTTTGTTTACATGTCTTAATATTTCTAGGCTAAAGACAACAATAAAAACACAACAACATTTCTAATATAGAAAACAGAGCAACAGAGAGCAAGAGAGGGTGAGAGACAGAAAACGAAGAAAGCAAAGAAATTTTCAATAAAATTGAAAAGAAGAAAGAAAGAAAAAATTACTTACGTTAGCCCTTAAGCTAAACAGGATGTAAAGGAACTTCTCTAAAAAGGAAGCAAGCAAATGAGAGAGAAAGCAGAGCGTGTGAGTGAGAGAGCAGAAATGAAAATAAGAAATTAAATATTTATTGGAAATGAAAAATGAAAAGAAAAAAAATAGAAAACAAATACCACTCATTCGCCACATATGCTAGCTAGCTAGCTAGCTGGGCTAAGGAAGAGAATCTATATTTCAAAAATAAAGTGGGCGTAAGGGGACTTAATAATAATAATAAAAAAAATTGTTTCATATTAATATCAATAGTAATAATAAGTTCTTCAATATTTTTTCCTTTTTCCTACGGATTTTTTTTTATTATTTTTGTTTTCTTAGCAACCAATCAATCAGGGATGATAGCATCGAAGTAAAAAAGTAAGCAGCATCAGCATCATCAGTAAATTATTGAGAAAATAAACCCCCAAAGTTGATTAGAAAAGTTACAAATTAAATAAAACGAGTAGAAAAGAAAAGAAATGAAAAAAAATATCAAACGGAAGTCAGCCATATTTAGAAAATTCATTAAAAGAAAGAAAAAAAAGAAAGAAAGAGAAAAGAAAACAAAACTTTTTCTTTGAAGGGTTAAAGAGAAGCTCATTTGGGAATTTTTTTAAGTTAATTTAACAAGAAAAAAAATGTTAAATCAGCATCATATCCCGGAGCCCCCTTTCCTACATCCTCTCCTTTTTAATCCCTGTATTATCCTTCCCTCTGTAAGGACGTTGTACAACGGGTCAATTCGACCTCCGGGTACTGTACTTGTCTTCATTGTTAAGTACACGTCCTCTAACCTAACCTAAACTATCATTTCCCGGAAAGCAATCACAGCCCTGTAAGAATTAAAGCAACTTTAAGCGAATTTCTGAAAATTTATAAACGATTCGCCTTAGTCAGTGTGTTGACTTATCCAGAACCAAACGAAATCTTTAAACATACTTCATCGGCGACTTCGCTCCCATCAGCAGTTTTCAGGCAAAAACTCTGAAGGTAAATAAAATTGCCATGAAAAGTTTCTCAAAAATCTGTCGTACGGAACCGACTTCAAACTGTAGGTTCTCACATCCATGGATAAAAAATTCACAGATAACAGGAGTTGCGTAAGAAGCTAGGTCGTAATCCTGACTAAAGAGTTGTAATGACCAATTAAGTAATAGGATTCGTACTGGGCAGGATGTAGGCTTTTGAAGGCAGAGTACAGATGCCACCCATGCTTGCCCATTAGTGGGGGATCCACAGTTTAACATCGAATCTGAACAATAGAATTGCGAAGCTTGTTCATGGCAATATATTTACTCTCAGACATTTGTTCAGAAGACTGCTAAAACATTACTCTTTCTTGAGCATTCGTCTAGTACGCCAACACGCTAATCGCTTACTAGACCACGGCGTGGAGTATGGTCTAGGAAAGGGGTAAGTAAGATTTAAATATCGTTCGGAGTCGACTTTAAACTGTAGGTCCCACCACTCATGTATAAAATTAACACACACAACATAAGTGGTGTGAGAAACTAGGACGTTGTACAATGGGTCAAATCGATCTCCGGGTACTGTACTTGTCTTAATTGACAAGTACACGTCCTCTAACCTAACCTAACCTAAGATTTAAATACAGCATACCCCGTACTCTTTCGGGCTATTACAGTACACTTTAGAGTTGGTTAAAGGCAGAAAAGGAAGGAGGAGACAACTAATAAACATGACTTATTGCTTTTAAAGCGACGTCATGAACCTTCGCCTTCAAGAATATTCATCAGACTGTTCACATACACACATACATACATAATTGGTCATTGCAACCCTTCAGTTAGGATTACGACCTAGTTTCTCACACCAGTTATGTTGTGTGTGTTAATTTTATACATGAGTGGTGGGACCTACAGTTTAAAGTCGACTCCGAACGACAGATTTTTGAGAAACTTTTCATGGCAATTTTATTTTACTCTCAGAGTTTTTGCCAGAAATCTGATGATAGGAAGTCGCCGACGAAATACTTTTTGTATTTTGTTTTGATGTCTGGCCTGTGGCTCGAACCCTGGCTTCACGTCTAATAAATCAACACGCTACCTACTAGACTACGGCGACTTCAAACAGGCTGTTTACCCTGCCATATAAAAGACAAGGCAAACCAAGCGAATGGGTCAGTGAAGTTCAGACAGTCTTGTGTGAAGACGCGGTGTGGTTGAAGAGAGTAATCGTGGTTTGAAGCTCTCCGTTAAAACTATCTGTCGAACAATTGTCTAATAATTGTTATTGTTTATGAAAAGGGTATAAACAGGGAAACAACAAAAAAAAGCAATTGTTGTTGTATACATCAAGTTGTGAACAGTGGCAATCAGAATTGTGCGAACAATAAAGAATTTTAATTAAAACTAAACAGAAATTTATTTTTATTTTATTTGTAATCTGCGAGCTCATATTTTACATGTTTTAAAATTACAAAATTATGACTTCCCTTTGACTATTCGACAACCTAATTCCCTCACTGAATAAACGGAAATAATTATGAAACATTGCTATCGCAACATATACGTCAAGAGGTCATAAGACAAAGACATTGCAATGATAGCTGAATGTATGCCCCATCCAAGATGGCTAGTTCTCCATTATTGCTTAGTGTTTGTGTTCGGTAATGTTTAAGTAAGGGATTTTCAAACTTAAAGATGAGGATATAAACGACATTTTTAAAAATTGTTGAAGATTTTCCACATCTTTACAGAAAAACCTTGGGTTTTTTTGGCATTTTGTTTCTTGAATATTTTAAACGCTTATTTCTTATTAATGTTTATTAATAAATTAATAAAAACCAATTAATTTTTCCTTTTTTTTAAAAAACGAAAGCAAGTGAAAAACCCACATACCAACAATGTTTTTCCATTTCATTAAAGGAATTATTAACGAGTTTATGTTTTTTCTTCTCTTAGGTTTCCTTCATTAATAGAAATTGCTGGCATTTAAAAACAAATAAAAAACCAACAACAACAACAGCACAAGTACAACAAAAGAGTGTATAATTATTATAAGAAAAAGTGCTCACATATGGCAGTTATGGCCTGTAGTAACACACATGTCTCCTCACCACCGTCGCACCATCATATTCATGCTGCATGCAAAAATATTTTCTTTTTTATGAACGAAACAAACAAAAAAAATTTAAACAAAATACTCAAGAAAATAAACGAAAAGCTTCCTTTTTATGTCGTTAATTTTCCTCTTGATCTGCTTAAGTCACAACTTGAAGTCTACTCCTCTCTTTTTTTTAAGAGGGTTTTTAACATGACGCACTTGATGTCTTTTAATTGAGTGCTTTTTTAACTGCTGCTGCTGTTGATGTTGATGTTGCTGTTGCTGCCATCATACATACATACATATGTATGTACATTTATGAATACACTTCACACGTACATATGGCAAAAACAGTGTCAAATGTACAGTGGCAGCAAGAAAAATATACAACAACACGTAGAAGAAAACAATTTTATAAATATGAAAAGCAACAGCAGCAGCAGCAGCATCAACAAACAAAAAACAAAACAAAAGATGTGAAAATACAACAACAATAGCAACAACAATAGCAAATATTATAATAATACAAGTAAATGAATAAAAAATCAACTGCAAACAACACATGTTGTCGTTAAACATGACTGACATCACAAGCGATGAGAGGGTACGGTACCAAGGCACCTTCCTGCGCGTCTCACCAATGAAGAGGAAAGTATTTTTGTTTTTTTTTTTCTTCTTTGAAGATTTTACCATGCTCAAGTGCAAATTTGAAAGTGAAAAATCGTAAAAAATATCATTAAAATACGGGCCTAGACGAATTCATTAAAGGCGTTATTGAAACAAAGAAATTATGAATAGGTTAGCCTATCATATATGCTCGAAATTTTAAAGCTTCATGCCCCAATACAGAAAAACAACAAAAATAAGAATGCCAATAGTTAAGTATGCAAAAAGGAGCTCAATCACAAGCTCAATCGTGCCAGAGTCCCGATTTGAAGAACTCAAGATCCCATAAAACCTTTGAACAACATTTGTTGTCCATTGAATGCTCATTATCATTCTGTGATCAAATTTATTTTCATTTAACAGGCTCAAGGCTGTCCATATACTTCATTCGTATCCAGAGTAACGTACCAATTTAGCTAACTGGGTCGTTGGACCATAGCTTACCCTCCTATTCCCATATTAAGTCTCTTTCTTTAGGCTTCCAATGATTTCAATGCGGAATATAAGCGGCAAAGTCGCCGTAGTCAAGTAGGTAGTATGTTGGCTTATTAGACGTAAGGTCACGGTTCAAACCCCCAGAGGTCAGACATCAAAACGAAAATATGAAAAAATATTTCTTCGGCGATTTCGAAGATTTCTGGCAAAAACTCTGAGAGGAAAATAAAAAATTGCCATGAAAAGTTTCTCAAAAAATCTGTCGTTCGGAATCGACTTCAAACTCTAGGTCCCGCCACTCATGTATAAAATTAACACACACAGCATAAGCGGTGTGAGAAACGAGGTCGTAATCCTAACTGGAGGCTTGTAATGACCAACTATATACGTATGCATGCGAATCTCGATGTTGTGTTTTTGCTTTGAGGACCTTAAAATAGTGTTCAGAACAGTGGAATCATTTTACTTCCCTTACAGTTGCTTTTTAGTGTCACCTACAGTAACTTAAGCAGTGATGCCAACTTAGCCCTTTTCGGGCTAGATTTGGCCCTTTTTGAAGTACCTTTAACGCGAAAAATAATTTTTAGCCCTAAACTAAAAAACGCGCAATTTCAGCGCTTTTCAGCATTTTTGTTTAGCCCTTTTTGCCCGTTTTTCATTTAACTCTATATGGCAATATTATATTATGTTTCTCGAATTGTAAGCCATTGTGGCAGCACTTTTTTCTTCTATTTCTTGGTTTCTTCTTAAATTAATAAAAATACCGAGAAACACGAGCTTTGTTGAAAGTTTAAAATTGTATTTACTTAATAATGGAGTCGCCGTAGTCTATTAGGTAGGGTATGTTGGCTTATGGACGTAAAGCCAGGGTTCGAGCCCCAGCCCAGACATCAAGACAAAATACAAAAGTTATTTCTTCGGCGACTTCCTCTCGGCAGATTTCTGTCGACTTTAAACTGTAGGTCCCACCACTCATGTATAAAATTAACACACACAACATAAGTAGTGTGAGAAACTAGGATATCAATTTGAGCTCCGGTTACTGTACTTGTCTTAATTGACAAGTACACGTCCTCTAACTTAACCTAACCTAATAATTAGGCATTGATAAAAAACATATTAATAAGTATATGAGTATATAACTTTTAGTAAGTCATAATTTAATATTCTTGGATGTGTCTTTAATGTAAATGCTATGCTATGTTTAGATGGAGCGTTACACGCAAAGATATTGTAAAGCTTGGGAGACAGGTCCCCTTTTTAAGAAATGGATAAAGCCTTGTAAAGATGAATCTAAAGCAGTATCTATTTACTGCAACACGCAAATCGGCGCTAAACGCTATGACCTGGTCAGACATTCAGAAACGGAAAAACGATTTAAAATTGTGGTGTTTTTATCTGAAAAGACTATTTTAATTTTAGCCCCCTTTTTGCGCTTTTTTGAAAAAAAAAATGAAATTGTATTGTACTAAAAACGTAATTTTTTAATTTAGCCCTTTTTAGCCCGTTTTTCATATTTGTTCACGCGTTTGGTGTCCTAAGAGTTGGCATCACTGAACTTAAGTTACTAATGCCAACTGTTTTCTCTACTATACTATTGGCAGCATTTCTCTCGCTTTCTCTCTCTCTCTCTCTCTCTGTCTATCAATTCTGACCCTCTAAAAGATGACAAATTTTTGCCTCCGTTTATTTTGCGTTTTTTCTTTCAATTTTTCTTCTTTTTTTATTTTTAATTTTGTTCTGCTTCTTGTTGAACAACAAATGTTTAAGTAGGAATAATTATGAGAAAATTTACATGTGTGTGTGTGTACGTGTTGAAGAGCGAAAAAGTGTGTGTTGAGAGAGAGAGAGAAAGAGCGAGGGAGAGAGTAAGTATGTGTATTTATAAATAGGCCTCTAGCCATTTAAATTATAATGAATGTCAAGGAGTGTTAACTGTTATAACACAGCGCACTGTTTGCAAGGCTTGTGTATGCGTGTGTTCGCGCGCCTGTGTGTAGGTGTTTGTAAGCAAGCGTATGCTCAAGTTATACTTGCATTTTTATGAGGGTGAAGAAGTTCTTATTCTTGTTGTTAGTGTTGTTGGTGTTGTTGCATTGTATGTTTTTCGTTATTTTTACACGTAATGGTGCTGCTGCTGCTGTTGTTCAATTCAGCTTGTGCTTGTGTGCGCTTAAATATATGCTGCATATTTGTTTCATTGCTGTTATCAGAGGGACATGCATGCATGTGTGTGATGCATGTGTGTGATGCATATGTTTGTTTGTTTACATGCAATAATGAGTTGCTTTTAAAATTCATTTTGTCAATCTTGCCAAACACTTATAAATTATGCTCTTTTTTCCCTTTTCATGGAAAACTTATTATTTTTTTCCTTCTTCTTTATTTTATTCATTATTTTTCTTTATTTTTTATGTTGTTGTTGTTCTTTATTTAAACTCAAGTATGTACCCAGTGTGTCTATAATTACACTTGAAGATAAAGACATAATGCCCCATGTTTTATGTGTAAATTTAACTTTTTTTGTTTTTGCTTCTCAACAAACACACAAAAAAAAAAGAATTGAAGAAAGAAAAACAGGAAAAAGTGTTTATTTTCATGTTTTGTTAATATTTACCAGGCCTTGTTTATATTTTTTTTTTTGCTTCTTTTTTTTTGTTTTTTGCCCTTTTCATTTCCTTTTATTTATAGAGAGTAAATTGCTACGTGTGTGTGTGAAAAGATCCTCTCGTATCAAAGGTCATGTTTGTTTTATAATCTTGTCATCTTATGTCAAAATACATCATCATATACTCGTATCCAGAGACTGAAACAAACACTCCAGTATTTTCTTTTTCACTCTTTGGCTTTTGTCTTCATCTGGTAAATGTTGGTTTAGAAAATCAACATAAAGAAGACACTGGCTCTGACAACAAGATGACGAAGACTACAAACCAGACATTGATGACAATTTTAAGTAAAACGAAGACACAAGAAACAAAGAACAAAAAACTAAATAAATGACTGACTGACTGACTGACATTTTCCTTAAGAAAAGGGAGTACAAAAGCAAACAAACGGGAATTTTTAAGGCGTATTCAGCTCCAGAAGTGTGTTAATAATTTGCACTTTGTTTGGCTTGCCTGTCAAACAGTGAGAAATAGGGAAAGTTTTTTTCTTCTTTGTTTTTAAATTAAACATGACACACAAGAGTTATTAATGGACTTTAAAATAATGATCCTGTGTTAATTTATTAATTTGTACGTCTAAAAATATACGCCACAAAGCCACATATGGTTGCTTAAGAGAATATAAAGATAAAAATTTTGCAACTTCGAAATTCTGAAAATTCAAAAGATTTTACAGTGTGTTCTGTTGCATCGAATTTTATAAGGTACAGTAATAAAAATTCCATGATTTAAATACTTTAACTAGGTCAAGTCTATATGTTGGCTGTATTGTCAAAAATAAACTGGGCTCTTGGATCTACAGTTTTAAGATTTAATCGCATAGTGTGAGCCTTGAATAATACAGTGGATGAATACGAGTTGTCCAACAGTAGCATAATGTCAGTTCCTCTTTGTATCTTTATTTACTTCAACCTCTTGTGGAGCATAGAGCCTCTACAAAGGGGAGGTTTCTGGAATATTATTCAAACATAAATAACACCCTCCTAACCACGTATGAGGACTTGTAGACTACTGAGAGATGTACAATCTAATCGGAAATCTAAAAAAAAAGTTTTTTGTGTACTTTTGTTTACATTTTAAATCTTAAACTGCGGCTAACAACGCCAAATTTTTTAAATAAATGCAACTATTTGACCTGATTTTCCTTAGTTGTTTGGATTGAAATATTTTGAAAGATTTTAATGGAAATTGTCTGTTTCTATGATTTTAAAAGTGAATAAATTTAAAAAAAAACATAAATAATACATGTATTTACGATCAAATATTGTGCAATTTTTTTTTCTAAATGAAAACCTTGATTGACATCTTGATGGACGGAGGATTGAGCAATATTTTGGAGAAGGTTTTCAAAAATTTCTAATTTTAACGTCATATTCTGTATAAAATAAGAATTTAAATTTTATAAATAATATCTACTCTACACATTTTAAAAAGAAATTTTACTATTTAAGGCATTGAATTTAGAAATTTTTTATTGGATCTGTAAGTCCAACCAGGAGCCATAATTACATGGCGGATTAGATAATATTGATGTGTGTTAAAAACCAAAGACGCCAACCCACACTTTTAGCAGCGCCACTTCATGCCTCTAACAGGGTAAACTTTGCTATTAACAGAGCACTGTTAATAGTATAACAGTGGCAATAGTAGATTAGTCTTCTACATTGCAATTTTTGCAGACTATTTTCTCAACTCTCATTATTATTCCAGCTATGCCACTACACGGTTCGAAAGAGAGCCCTCTAGACTACCATTTGCATATAGTCTGTTGTATGGTGTATTATTTCTTATATGTTTCAAAATGGCCACTAATCTTCTAGAGAATTTTCAAGCAAAAAATTTATATTTTCAAAGTCAATTTTCTCAATAGCATATCACTTTATATGTGACCTTCCTTTGCATATAGTATTGTACTCATAGACCTAGTATTTGTCACAAAATTAGCTCATAAACAAGTGGGATAAACAAGTTGGGATTTTGTTCTGTTAACGCCAAATGTGGCGCTGCTAAAATTTATGGATTACGTGTTGGATTTTGAAATTCGAATTTATCTTCACACACATATAATATTGGTATTACAACGGGATCTTACCTAAGTAAGCCTAGTAAGCTGTGCCCGGCCAAGTGAATGCCAGACGAACTTAAACTAATTTTAGATGGAATCTGAAGGTTTCAATCCATTACTGATTGCTGTTGATTTATCTGATCCCCTTAACAGGGGTTTTGTTTTCCTAGTATTTATTTGGAAATGTGAAAAGTGCTTGTGTGAAACCTAATAATTCAACAATCACGTGGAAAATTTTTATTTACATGAAATTGTAATGAAACATGTTAAACACTACACCATGCCATCTGTTTTAAATGAATGTATTGTGCCAGCCTAACAAACAAAGTTGATTTTCTCTTTAAATGGTTATTTAAAAAAATAAAAAAATAAAAAATAAAATAAATGCGTTGCAATTAAGCCAAGCGAGTATTTATTTAAACAATTACCTTTAGAAAGTGTGAAAAACGCAGGCATGTAAATATTTACATCAATTAAAACAAAATTTAATTGATTTAAAACCAAAAAGCCAAATACACAAAACGAGCGCATATGCCTCTAGTAACGGTGGGAGATAAAAGTATGTACACCATAAAAGCATTTTATTTTGTTTTTGTATTACAATTTGTTTATGATTAAACGTTAAAGACTGATTCCTTTTTAAATAACAATTTTTTGTTACTTTTTTTTATATTATTTCTGCAATTTTTAATGCAATTATCCGTATATCCGTATCCATATCCATATCATTAACATTTTATCTTTTTATTTTTTATTTTGTATTTTTAAATGATTATTTATAATTTTTTTTCTTTAATTTCATTTCATTTTCATATCAACTGACTTTGTATTCATTTCTCTACATTTTGTTGATGTTGTTGTTTTTTATTTCAATTTTAGTGTGTGTTTAAACAATTGCCTTTAATTGTGTTAAACATTAAAGGCAATTTGTTAAATGAATTTCAACAGAAACAGAAACAGAAAAATACCAATTTACGCATACATTTACCGGCATTAAAAGTAAAATATTTTTCAAATTATTTCTTTCACACAGACGTACGTACATACGTAAACACATACAATTACACAGAAACTACTCATGTATTTCAATTTTTTTTTATATTTTTTTGGCATTTTTTAATGGCATTTAAAATGTTTTTCTTGAAAAATTTGTTTCAATAACAAGAAGCAGAAAAAAAACTATGCAGCGCTGGGACTCATTCACTAGCAAACAAACAAGCGAACAAGCGAACAAACAAACAAAAAGAGAAAAACTGTCAATCATAATCCAAAAAGACAGACAGACAGATAGACAAACAGACTCTACACAATATTTTATTGTGGGTTGTTAATAATTTTTGTTAAAAATGACAAAAACAAAATTACAACAAAAGCAATCACCGTAATAGTTATTTAAAAAAAAAAAAAAAAAGAATTCATTTCAGTTTTTTTTTGCTTATTTTAAAACGAAAATTAACAAAAAAAAAAGTAAGTTTTTTATATCCATGTATACATATACATACATATGTATGTATGTATGTATGTAGGTATATGTGTGTGTTATGTGTCTGTGTGATGATGATTTAATTGAAAACGTTTAACACTTTATTTAGATGTAATTGATAGCGTTTTGTAATTATTTTTTTTTTGTCATCCTCTGTTGTCTAAAAATAATTTTAAATGGATTTTAATTTAAAGGTGAATACAATAGAAACAAAACACATGCAATTCATATTGAGTGAATGACTCTTCCTAATAAAAATCAATTAAATTTAATACAAAATTTATTATTTGAAATAAAACAAGTAAAGAAAAAGGAGTATAATAACCCCGACTCTTTGATTTAGGTCATTGGAATAATAGCACGGAATAAATGCTTCAGAGAATACAGAGAAAACGGTGCAGTCAACGATCAGTAATTCGAATCCGGCAGTAAACCAAAGAAGTTGTTACCGTTAATCCTGTAGGTAGTGTTTTGGCTTCATTAGACGTGAGGCTGTGATTCAAACCCCAGCTCAGCCATCTCAAATAAAACGGAACATTAAAAAAATATTTCTTCGGCGACTGCCTCTCAGCAGTCTTCTGACAAAACTTTGCGTTTTAAAGCTTTTTATCATGAAGAATTGAATTGAATTGAAGTCGCCGTAGTCTAGTAGGTAGTGTGTTGGTTTTTTAGACGTAAAGCCAGGGTTCGAACGCCAGGCCAGACATCAAAATAAAATACAAAAAAAAGTATTTCTTCGGCCACTTCCTCTCAGCAGATTTCTGGCAAAAACTCTGAGAGTAACTAAAATTGTCATGAAAAGTTTTTTAAAAATCTGTCGTTTGGAGTCGACTTTAAACTGTAGGTCCCACCACTCACGTATAAAATTAACGCACACAACAAAAGTGGTGTGAGGAGCTAGGCTGTAATCCTGACTGAAGGGTTGTAATGACCAGTTATCATGATAATTCTAATAATCGAATCTCTACACCATAAAAGTAAAACAATTTGGCAAAACATTGGTGAATCAGTCAGAAATTAAAGTCATGCAATCAGTAGAACAGCAGCTCCAATACATACATATATTCGTTTACAATTAATTTCACAGCCATGTTACAGTGTTCAATGGCTTCGAAAGCTTATATTCAAAAACTCTTTCGCCTCGAAAATTATGGATTTAAAATTAAAAAATAAAAATTTTAAACGTAATTTAATGCCCCTTTCGTTCTCGCTTAATTTTTTCTGTGTAGTAAACCCAAAAAAATCGTTAATTATTCCCATAATAAACAACACAGCCTTTTTCCCTATCCTTCCTTTGAACCAAAAACGCTTATTTTTTATTTCTTTTAAATTATCCTCTGCTTCTTTGTACTTTATTAACCAATTTTCTTTATAACCCCCGAAAAAAAATTAGTTTTTTTATGGAACTTTTTACCTTCGGATAATGAGGCTTAAAAGCAAATTACATACACCGGCGTTCTGGACATTAAAAGAATCATAAAATTCTACTTTCTCTCTTAACCCACATATATTTGTAAGAGAGAGAGAGAGAGAGAGAGAGAGAGAGGGAGAGAGGAGCAAAAAAGGAAAATCCAATGAAGTGTTTGAGCCCAAAAAAATATTCTCTTTAGACAAAGCTAAGCAAAGCAATGAAAAAGTATTAAAGCAATGGAAATATAAAATTAATTGGCATATACTCGTACAACGCATACATAAAACACAGCAAAATTTGGAAATAAAAACATAAGAGCGAGGGGTGTTAGTGCAGCACTCAGTTGGAAAGGAATCACCATCGCTCTTATTTTTTTTTCATAGGTTTTCTATTTCCTTCAAATCTTATTCAAGCATTTGCGGTATTAAAGAAGTCCCTCTGACTTTCTCCCATTGCAACATGTAAAGAGGAAATAAATTATAAGCAATCAATCATCGAACTTCTTAGTCCCTAGCCATCAGTCAATAGCGAGCGCTAAGAGTTTCATTGAACTGGTGGGAGTAGTGAAATAAACACACACGTTTTTGAAGGAGAGCACTGGAGTTTGGAGATCCTTGTAGTCTAGTCGGTACTATGTTGGCTTATTAGACGTAAGTCCACGGTTCAAACCCCAGGTTAGACATCAAAACCAAAATATGGAAAAAATATTTCTTCAGCAGATTTCGTGCAAAAACTCTGAGTAAAATAAAAAATTGCCATGAAAAAGTTTCTCAAAAAATCTGTCATTCGGAGACGACTTTAAACTGTAGGTCCCACTACTCATGTGATAAAATTAACACATACAACATACGTGATGTGAGAAACTAGGTCCATAATCCTGACTGAAAGGTTGTAATGACCAATTATGTATGTTATGATGAGATAAGTGGAGAAAGGTGTTACGATTCTCTTTTTTAAGCCGGTCAAGTCGGTCTAATGGCTTGATAACAATACAAAAGGTTAGTATGTTTGAGAGAGCTGCTGCTATTCCTCTTTCAAAATTTCAATTTCATCAGAAAGAGATAATTAAAGCCGACTGATAGAAGCCGCCTAGCTTTGTCTTCTCCAAAGAAAAATCATCAGGCCACATGCAGCACAGTTGTGCTGAATAGTTTTGATGGGATTAGCATGAAACGGTTCTACTACAATTAGTGCATAGGTGTATATACCAGAGTTGGCACCAATTAGTTGCCACCTGTCCCGGTCTATGGTCTTACTTTCATAAAGAACTTGCCTCAATAAAAGATTCTGTCACCGATTTTTTTTTCAGAAATGAATTTTCTTATGGGGTAGGCGAATTATAGGGGCACTTAAAATTGCATCGGGTTGACGAACAAAACGATGCGCATTCAATTCGAATGGTATTATTCCAACTGTCTATGAAAAGCCTTTAGTTTTAATCAAAGTGAAACAACCCACATAAGAAAGGAGAAGAGCAATAACAAACAGCATGTTCGGGTAATATTAGCATATTAAACATGTTTTAATAATAAACACAAATAAAACACACACACAAGAACACCTACACGCACACTGGCATACAGTAACAGTTGGAGTTGGATAGACAGACAGAGAGAGAGAGAGTGAGCAAGAGTAGACAAAGAGAATAATATGATATTATACCGTTATATGTTAGAACATAAACATAAAGAAGTATTAAAAGGAAGAATATAAAAATGGATTTTAATTTTCTAATTACATAAACGCATACACATATCTACAGACATGCATATGTATACAATAAACAAACAAACAAACAATTTAACCAATAAATACAGTAACACACACACATACAATTATACAGCCATACGCTAGGTCTACAAGCAAAATTTATTTACGTACATATACCAACATATACTCCAGCACACACTGTTTCTAAACAAAACTTTAATATCCTTAGGAATACATAACTGTGAATAGACAACCTTGCAAGCAGAATAAAACTTTAAGGAAAAAGAGTAATGGCAACAGAGAGCAAGACACAGACATAGAGATAGAAAGAGAGAGAGAGAGAGAGAGAGAGAGAGAGAGAGAGAGAAAGGATTTGTGTAAGTGTGAGTAATACAGGTTTTCTACAATGTATAGTCAATGTAAAGGAAGAAAAGGAGAGAGAGATAGAGAGAGAGAGAAACCAAAATGAGAATTTATTGTGGTTGAGTTTTTATGATTTGAAAAAAAAAGAAAAAGAAACAGAAACAATAACAACAATAACTACCGCCATAATAATAACAAATTGTAGAAAATACCGCGTACGTACGTAAACAACCGTTATATTAGAAAATAAATAAAGCTTTTTGCATACTCATAAAAATACAATACAACCAAACAAACACACACACATACACACATGTAAATACATGATACCTACATGCATACATATGTAAGTAGATAAAAACATAAAGGAAAGCCGGCAATAATACATGTTGTTTTTATAATTTATACTGGCATTTGCAAATACAACAAGAAAAACAACAAAAACTGTACGTATGCGTAAAAGTAAAACAGTTTAAATTTAACATTTTAAACTTATACTCTTATAAACTTTTACTAAGGCCACTAAGTACAGTGAAAATCAGAAGTAATGGCCCTCCCTCTATATAAAGAAAGAAAACTTTATTAGAATTTTTTTCTATTTTTGCTGTGGAAATCCTTGAAAATCCTGAAAACCTTGATCAAAAGCTGTTGCTTAAGCCAAGGTGGGCTTAATATTTGATTTTTAATTTTAATGTGTACACGTACGAAGCTTGTATTGAATATATGCGAACAAGTTTTATGTACAAAAAGTGGTTTATGCGGCTCAAAAGTGAGGAAAGATTCATACTCCGCTTAGGTAAAACAAAAGAAAGAAAAAATTGGTTTTAACTTCCCGGAAAAGGCCATTCAAGTTTTCGCTGAATGATGAATCCAGATCCCGTAACAACGTCGGGATTAGATTGCCCCTTGCACTGCCAAACTACTGCAGTACTTTTCAGATTAAAATAATGGCTATAAAATGCCGATCATGCGAATACGATGTCAGCGTCCATTAGATCCCTACAGGATGTGTACTCCACACATTTAAAATAGCCCAATAATGCCGGCTGTCTCTGGAGGAGACCATGCGAATACGGTGTCGGCGTCCATTAGATCCCTAGACAATGTGTACACCTTACATGAGATTGTCCAACAATGCCGGGTACCTCTGGAGGAGATAGCGAGACATTTCACGGTTACCATGGGGACATCGAAGGCAACAAAAAGACCAACGTATTTGCTAAAGCAGTCACTACGAAAAATTCATTTAAATGCCTACATGTGATTGGCGCTCTTCTGCAGAGAGGCAAGCATTTGGTCTCACAAAAACGCCATTCATTGACAATGATAAAATGGGTTAGTGAAACCAAAGATCTGGCCCAGTATGGCCACATGCAGAACTGAATTTGCATTAAACCTATAAAGATTTCATACAAAAAAACCTCATAGCAGTGATAACAGGACACTGGTCTCTCGATGTTCACTTCTACAAATACTGCAGCTTCTATGTCATTGTCCTGCATTTGGAAACATAAGGAGAAGAATTCTTGGACAACCATAAATTAGGCATAAAACGTGTCAAGCCAAAGATAATCAAAGAAAAACCGCGCTCCTTCATAAGACTGTTTAGTCATGACGTAATTGCCGAATGGTTAACTCCTGACGCTGACATTCTTCTTCACTCCCGGGCAGTTGTAGTTGGGTATTAAGTTATTCAAATTGTAATAGGAGCCAGAGTCTTAATAAGCCAGGAAACAGTTTCTAAGAAACTATCCCTAAAGTCTCGGGCCATTTAGTCAACAATTTCAACGTTTTTTTTTTGCAAAACCCACTAGGTTGAGAAATAAAAACTCAATTTAATAATTAAATTGCCGTTCATTAAGACCCCATTTCATTTTATTATTTTGTTGTTTTAGTTAAAATTTCTTTTTTTATTTGCAGACAACTTAAAACAGTCAAATGAAGTTGCTTGCAACACTCATACGTATGGCATATGCCGTCAGCCAACCATACGAACAACTTTACAGCACATAATGGTCCTATAAAATGTAATTTCTTTAATGTCCCATAAACTGCTCGAGTTGTTTCGCAGTAATTACAATATTTCGAAATCACCAACAACAACAACAACAACAACAGCAATACCATACAAAGCACAGTGGAAGGAAAAAAATCAAAACTTTAATAGAAAGTCCTTTTCAGTTGCTGCTGCTGTTGAAAACGAATGCAGGCACAGTTCAGTCCTTATGTGAGCCTCCACTCCTTTATTTACTCAGAACAGAATAGGAAAAGTGCGTTGCCGTTACTTAAATTATAGTTGTTGCTGTTATTGTTGTTGTTGTTGTTGTTGTTACTGCTTTTATTTATTTTAATATGAAACAGTTGTGAGCTGATGTTTCACCAAATGACTCGTGCCGAAAGTCCCACAGGACTCGTTCAACAGCAAAAGCAAAACAAAAAACGAACGAACGAAAGAAAAAAAAATACGACACAACGAAATAATTTAGAGTGACACATAACGCAGTTGTTGTTGTTGTAAAGGCTGGAAAGAAGGGACGGCCCTTAACGAAATTAAAGAAACAAAAAAAAACAAAAAAAAATTGGAAAAAGTTGTTGCCACATGAGTGAAACTATGGCTAAATGTTGCACGTATGACATGCGTATGTATGTATGCCTGTGCTGATGGCAAATAAATGTGTGTAGTACTCATACACTCATACACACACACACACACACTTTGTAATGCAACATTTTTAACAAAGTTAATCAGGGTTACGTTTTGGAGAGAGGCACAGAAGTGTGAGCCACAAAATGTGTCATGTGTGTGCTGCACAGACGCATGTTTACGCACAGCACATAGGGTTGCGTAAATATTTTCATTTTTTTTTTTGTTCCTCGAAACTTTTTTCATTCAAAACTCTGTGTGTGTATATATATTTGTGTGCCTGGTAATGCTTATTGTATAAAACTTTTAACATTTGTTGTTGTAACACTTGGCCTTTTTTTACCAGTAAAAACGGCAACAACAGCGACAACAACAGCAATGCTTTAAAATCATATTAAAGCGGAAAAAAACCCAGCAGTCAACATTTCGAAAAAGGAGTCTACGTTGGAGAAAAGCCATTTTCATAAGGCCTAACAGTTTTCTTCTTAAAAAAAAAACAAACAAACAAACAAAAAAACAAACCCGGCAAATGAACTTAAACCGGGAGGAGGAATGTAGTAGGGTAGCGAACATAAAACTTTTTTTCAAAAATAGTCCATAAAATTCCTTGGAATATAAGAAACTCAACGAGGAAGAGAAGAGAAGGAGAGCGAATGGAAAATACTCGTGTAATGTAAAGTAATGTGATGTGTAATGTAATGGAGTTTTCGTTATTGTAGCACGATAGTGTGTGTGTGTGTATGTATGGATGGAGATGGGGTTGAAAAATTGCATAAATTTTTACGAGTACGAGTGTGTTAAATTTTAATCCGCCGTTTCAATAAAATTTGCTAAAAAAAACACACACACACTCACACACAGACACTTAGTGTATTGCTAAGCGCCATTAGAACTGAAAAACAAACAAAATTTTATGTGTTGCACTACTACTACATACAGTGTGCTACAGCATAGAAAGGAGGCAAATAAACTGCTTTCCATGTAACAAAAAAAGGGGACACTGACAGAAAATTTGTGATTGCTTGAAAACAAATGTTTTTTCTTTTTGTGTTGCAGAGGGAAAGAGTTCGTTATCGCTTTAAAGACAACATTTTTCCAACATCGTCGACATTTTAGGCAGAATTTTAATGACACTTTGTAATGCAGGCTTCCGGTACAATGGTATCAGAAGTGTGTTAAAAAAATAATACAACAACAAACACCAGCATAAAAAATGTTAAACAAGTAAACAAATATACAACAACAAACACCAACATAAAAAATGGTAAACAAAAATACAACAACAACCACTACAAGAATAAATGTAAACAAAAGACACAAAAAGAAAATAATAAAACGACGTTTACATTTATAGAGATTTCGAGAAAGCGAAGTCATGAACATTCGCCTTCAAGAACATTCATCAGACTGTTTACTCTGCCATATAAAAGGCAACGCAAAGCAGGCGAGTGGGTCAGTGAAGTTCAGTCAGACTTGTGTAAAGAAGCG
This sequence comes from Sarcophaga subvicina, assembly GCA_936449025.2. NCBI lineage: Eukaryota > Metazoa > Arthropoda > Insecta > Diptera > Sarcophagidae > Sarcophaga > Sarcophaga subvicina. Next base: position 3,252,005 of record OW388084.2, read on the forward strand.
GTGTGTTTGAATAGAGTAAGAGCGGGTTGAAAATCTGTTACAAAGATCTGTCGAATAATAGGCTAGTAATTGTTATTGCTTACGCAAAGGGTATAAACAGAGGAATAACAATAGAAAGAAACGCTATTGTTGTTGTTTACATCAAGTTGTGAGCAATGGCACACAGAATTGGGCGAATAATAAAGTATTTTAATTAAAACTAAATACAAAATTATTTCTATTTGATTTGCAATCTCCGAGCATATATTTTAGTATTTCTAAAAGGTAAAAACATAACAACTGACATGCCATCTAGTGCACAGTAGCTAGATATATTCGGTATATCGTGAAGAGTATCATTTTCTATTCAAAACAATTCCAGGATAAAAGGATCCTTAACACTCTCTTATGTTCATCATAATAGTTCTGCTGCACTCATCTCGTTTTCCAACTTGACATCGTGATGAGCCTTTAATAATACTAAGGCCTCATTAGGCTTGCTATCTCCGAATTAGCACATATGGAGGCTCAAAAGGAGTGGAAATTAAATTGTAATCCTTAAAGTTTTGTTCCATTTTAAAGAGGCTTTTAGAGTTTGCAACAACCCATATACAAACATACTTTTCATATGCTTTTCGCGACGGAATTCAAATATGAACGGGAGATGCAGAAAGCATTGTACAGGCTGTATAGCGGTAAGTGGGCAGGTACAATACTTCTAACCAATATTACTTAGTGTTTTTGGCACGTTTTATGATCCAAAACGAATTTTGTAGCTGGATTGTCCTTTTTTCTTCGCATGACAAAAATTGAATATTCAAAAACAACACAATTTAACCAGATAAACTCAAAACGAAAGAAAGGCAAGGCACAGATGGAGATGGGAAGACAAAACTATAAAATAAAATGACACAAAACGATGACATTAAACGAAATCAAAAGGGGATCATTATGAACTTTCAAACATTTGGCCCCCCCCCCCAAAAAAAAAGTCTTCTTCTTCTTCGAATTCAATGAATGGTAAAGTGTTACAGCAGCATTACGGCGACAACAACAGCAACAACAACAACAATGTTAGAATCATGTTGCACACACAGTAAAAACATTGAAATACAATTTAAGCCTGAAAATTTATGCAGAAACTTGTCAAAATGTTGGCTGCTGGTTGCCTTCAATTCTGAGACTGGGACTGGGGTTGGAGTGTAACGCTATGTCAAGGAGTTTAAAGAAGGGTAGGCGACAGTTGGTTAGTTGGTTGGTTGGCAGGCCAAGACAACATTCGCTTATTCATTACATAATGGAAATGGCAAAATGGTTTGGTTAAATGGAACGTGTTTACGCATAAAATTTCTAAAATGCCTCATAAAAATTTTTCTTATTGCCTGGCAAGACTCTTCTTTACCCACCGAGCCCTTCCGCTTACCCTTTTCATGTGCTTCAAATACATTTTTTTTTGTTTTTTTTCTTGGAAAATGTCTAGAAAGGGAAAGCTTTGGAGATTTGCAGTTATGGGAGCCATAAAATAACCGCATATGTAAGTATATGCCACACACACACACACACAAACAATTGAATCGTAAAACATAAAACTGCTGCTGTCCTGTGCTTCTTTCGGCGTATAGAATGTGGAGTAATTGAATGCCATGGAATATTGAATTGAATATTTTATTTGCACAGATAAAAACAACAACATTTTAATACGAGTACTCCTCTGCTCATCGCACTCATAATTTGTTGTTGGGTTTTGCAATTGAAGAGGACAAATATTTTTTTTTGTTTTTTTTTTTAATTTCATTAAAATATTAGCCGAAGGGACCAAAAACCATTTAATATGTGATTAAATGACCCATAAAATATAAGTGATGGTCACAATAAGTAATTTCTCTAATGGCCTACACTCTTAAATTATGCAATTCCTTGGAGATAACCAATGTAAAGTTTCATAAATGATTAAAAGAGAGATTAATGATTAGGTCGACTACCTCTAATAGGTTATGCCTGTGCAGAAAATCGAATGCTAATGTCAACACGAATGCTAAATTGATCAGATGACTTCACAACAGTTTCTCTAAAAGGCTTTCCTAGAGTGCACAGAACATTGGTAGAGAGCAAGCATAAAAGCAAAACCATTTCATATAGAAACACCAAGTGCTTCTTGTTTTGGAAAGGATATTGTATGGCCTGTCTTTCTAGCTACAAAAAAATATCCACAAAGATTTCAAAATCCACTTGGTGTTACACTTGGCAATAAGTGCGCATTCATAATTGGTCATTACATTCCTTCAGTTAGGATTACGACCTAGTTTCTCACACCACTTATGTTGTGTGTGTTAATTTTATACATGAGTGGCAGGACCTACAGTTTAAAGTGGACTCCTAGAGTTTTTGCCAAAAATCTGCTGAGAAAAAGTCGCCAAAGAAATATTTTTTCATATTTCGCTTAGATGGAGCCTACTAGCCTACGCCGGCTGATAGCCCTACAAAGAACAATTATTTCGACTTGAAGTTCATCTCATAAACCATAAGCTTTAAATAAATTGCCTTAGAGCACGTGAAATATTACTTTATTGGGTAGAATTTAAGGCACGTTGACAAAAGATTTTTATCGCTTCACAACTGTATGGAATTTTGAAAAAAAACTCCCAACAAAGCCTATTTTCTAAGCTTAAATTAATTTACACTCTCACTCTGTTCTTTTCTTTCTCTTGGATTTATGTATCGGATCAGCCATCTAACGTTTTTCTTTTTTCAACTAGTACTTATTTGGTGAATGGTAACACTTAGCTCATGTCTGATTTGACAGATAATTAGTTTTATCCTTCCGCTGAACGAATATGGTTGTGAACGCTTGGTATGACGCCACACAAAGTCCAATTGCTTCAGGACTTGAAGCCAATTGACCATCCAATGCGTTTTCGCTTCGCTAAGTGGGCCTGCGATCGACTTACAGAAGATGCCGATTTTGACAACAAAAAAATCATCTTTTAAGATGAATCACATTTTGATCTTGGCGGGTATGTAAACAAGCAAAATTGTAGCATTTGGGGCACAGAAAACCCGCATGCATACATTGAAAAGCCGACGCACCCAAAACGAGCCACTGTTTGGTGCGGATTTTGGTCCAGAGGCATAATTGGGCCATTTTTCTTCGAAAATGAGCAAGGAGTGGCCGTTACAGTCAATGGCGATCGTTATTGGGCCATGTTGAACACATTTTTGTTCACAAAAATTGAAGAGGAGGATATTGGCAACATTTGGTTTCAAGCTACACTCGATGTTTTGCGCCCTTTTTTTGAAGATCGCATTATCAGCCGCAGAGCTGATGTCGTTTGGCCACCTCGGAGCTGCGATTTGACACCGTTGGACTATTATTTGTGGGTTGCCGTCAAAGATAAGTGTTATGCCGACAAGCCAGAGACAATTGACGTTTTAGAGGACAATATTCGTGAAGCCATTGGTGGAATACAGCTGCACACAATCGATAATGTGCTTAAAAATTGGGCCGATCGTGTAGGCTACTGCATGGCCAGCCGAGGCAGCCATTTGATTGAAATTATTCTCCATTATTAACCGGAAGTATTATACTTTGAGAAAATATTCAGTAATTTTTTTCAAAGCATTTTCAAAAAAACATTATTTGGCGGACCCTTTATTTCAATATTTTTTATGTGAATTCTCAGTTTTTTATTTAAACATTGAAATTCCTTTAGGAAAACACAGAAATTTCTATAAAATGACAAGGTTTTCAGGTAAAATCAACCGTATAAGCAGTTTGAATAAACTGCGCTAATACACACAAGCATATAAGAGAGCCTTTATTCTGTCTGTCTCTTCCATCTTAGATGGTTTAAGCACTTTTAAAGGGGAAATCAAGTAACGATTTCAGTTTAAGAAGAAAAAACTTTAAGAACACAACATTGTTTATTTACAAAAGAAAATCGAAATTAAAGAGAAGAAAAGAAAAGAAAAGAAAAGCAGTTGAGCAAAACCTGTAAAAGCCTAGATACAGGAGAGATACATATATGATAGAGAGAGCGAGAGTGAAAGTGAAAGGTAGAGAAAGAGTGTATAAAACTTGTCATTTGTTGTTGAACAACAAAAAAAAAGACACATACAAAATTGTGATAATTTTACCACACATTTATGAGAAGAAGAACTCTTTCTCTCCATCTCTCTCTCTCTAACAGTTATTTATTCTTTATTTACACGCCAACATAGACAAACAACACATTGACATGCTTTAAAACCTCAATTGGAGATTTTTCTCAAATTTTTTTCTTTCTCTTTTTTTAGTGCATGTATGCGTATGTGTGTGTGTGGTTTATTTTGTAATATTTCTGTAAATGTGGTTGTGTTTAGTGTTGTGTTGATATTGTCTGGTAGTGACATATTTTTCCATTTCTCTACCGCACTCTCTCTCTCACTCTCTCTCTCTATCAAGGAATTTTTTTGTTGTTCACCACCATTTAAGGTGAAGTAGAAATAGAAAATAAAGGGAAAATATAAAATGGACTTCTGCTCTTCATAATTTTTGATTGTAGCGTAATCTGTCTGTAATACTTAGAGGTTTACAATCATGCATGCATGCATACATGTTTGATTGTATTGTAGCGTGGGTGTATTATATATTTTGGTCCTTTTTGCCGTTTGTTCTTCCTCTTTACTTTGCCTGAATAGCTACAAGTGTTATGAACCCTGTATTGTTCTACTCTCTCTCATGGCTCTAGGTGTGTTTAGGTACTGCTGCTGGGGGTTTGAAAAAGCTTCACTTTTGTTAAGGATTTTTTAAAGAAAATTGTTGGGCATTAAACCCGAAATGCATATTCAGCATGGAAAAAAAGAGGAGCAAGTAATCATTCGCAAACAACTCATCATAACTTCAAGCAACGTTATTTAAGAGAAAATTAACTCCAGATCTTGTCATATCTAATCAAGAAAAATTTTTTTTCAATATTTTTATAACCGAAAAGAGAAAAACGAAAAAAGAAAAGAAAAGAACAAAACTAATAAAAGTGGTAATTGAACTGCTTGAAGAAAAAAAAAACTGCCATAAAAACCAGGCTATAAAAAAAATCCCATGTTATCAAGGTATTTGCATTACAAACACTTTTTTTGGTTGGCAAATTTATGCTGTTGTTGCTATTTTTTGCACTTTATAGCCACCGCAATAACGAAAACTATGATGAAAATAAAAAAAAAACTTTAAATGGCATAAAAAACAAATATTTCTGCTCCAGTTAATGTGTCGCCAACAAAAGGTGATTTTTTTATTTTTTTTTTTTATTGAAAAACACCAAAAAAAATATTCATAGAATTTTTATTGTAATTATATTAGTGTTGGTGTTGTTGTTGTTGCATTAGGTAAAACACTAGAAATAACGTTTGTTGTGGAGGAGAATAAAACAAATTAAAAAAAAAATCAAAAATGCAGTGGTTTTTTAATGTAATTCAATATGCCGACACTTTAATTAAAAAACACAAAAAAAATTGCATAAAAAAATATAAAAAACTTGGTTTAAAATATTTAATAAAGTAAAAAAGAAATATTTGTTTAAGTTTTTGTATTTAAAAAAAAAAAAAAAACAGGGTATACATTAAGGCGCTACAGCATAGGTCCTTCAGTCCAGCCGAAGCAAATCAATTGCAACTGATTCTGAGTATGGATTCGTTGTGTGTGAGATGACTAAATTGGCATTATTATTCCAAGAAAACTATTGTCAAACTCCAGAAAACCTTGTAAAATCTATGGAAGTTATTGCGAAACGCAAGTGCTGAAGGCCAAAGAGAACTGAAGGATGTTTTTGCATGAACGAAATGCTGCTTGCATGCCATAAATAGAAGAAGTTTGTGCATAGAATCATTATTTGCAGAAGAAAGTGGATTTTATATACCCAAGGACCAACGCATTGTGGATAAACTCCGGCCAACTAGACGAACAATCAGAGAAGGTATGGCTCTGTATGACTAGAGCTAAGACTAGAACCATTTCATCTGCTATAAACAGCTGATACCAACACAGCCGATCACAGAGATGCAGTAATGAATACAAGTGATTTGCTTTAGGCGACATAGGCATGAAACCGTAATATTCAACAAGACAACGCTTACCAAAGCCTCATATTGCAAAATCAGTTGAATACTACTAAGAAACTGAGAAAATCGTCCTTCGCTTTACAGATGAGACTCGTGATAGAAATAAATTCGATCAGATTCGTATGTAAATTAATTTCAATTATACGAGTTCTTCGTAAGTGATCCCCAGACCCTGGCTTGCAGCACTAACATATATTTCAATCAGTGCAGAACGCTCTCTCCGGATTATTCTACACTTTATTATAAATTACATAAGCAATCAAAATATAACAAAAAACACAAGCATTTGTAAGCTAAACACCCCCAATAGCTTTATAAACAAGTGTTAAAAATGGCAGAAACGATTTCTTATCTCTTTCCAGCAGGTACTGAACATTAAAAAATAACACGTTCAAGACTTTTGTGTTACTAACGACTCCATATATGAAATAATCGTTGAAATCTGCTTAAAATCTTTAAACATTTAAGGCATACTCTACTGATTGACATACTTTTTCTTCAGCTTAATTTTAATTCTTTTAAATTTCATTCCAATTTATTTTGTTTTCATTTTTTTATTTTGTTTTCTATTTTGTTTGTTTCATTTTTCTTATTCGATTAGAGCAACGCAGTAGCATCTGGCAGATAAGCCCTTCTTTGATTGAATTGCTTGTGTCTGTCGATAATGACAAACACCACAAATGGTGTGCCTTTACACGCTGCCACAAATTGCTGCCGTCCAACACTTGTGGAATGAAAGAAATGTGTTGTTCACAACTTGAAGGGGATTTAAAAAAATTAAATTGACTCACTTCAACTGTCAAATATTTATAGACAGATAAACAGACAGCGAGAGAGAGAGAGAGAGAGAGACAGACAAACAATAATGATGAATTAAAAATTGAAATTGAAAAAATAAATAATTTTTATAATGGATGTTAAACAGGCGGCCGGCCAGCCACAATGTTTAACGGTTTCATTTCATTATTCAATTTTGTTTTCTTTTTCGGTTTGTTTTATCGTCTTCAGATTGTTTTCTTAAATTTGTAACGTAATAAAGTGTTCGCTCTCTTCCCCCTCCCACGCTCTTCAAAATGTCAATCCATCACCCCTTGGATATGATGGATAATGTCTGCCTAAAACCAAGAAAAAAATTATTTTAAAGGAAGAGTCACCATTTAACATGAAATTCAATAGAAATTTAGAAAATTATTTGAAGGGAATTGTTGTTATTCAATCCGAAGATTATGCATTCACTATTGGACTCTCTATTTTACTACAGAAAAAATCTTGCAACTGCATTAAACCTAAAACTTTGCAGGATTCAGTCAAAGATGACAGAAAATGAGAAGTCAAGCAGAATTATTCAAGTGCTGGGTACTAAGACATGGAAGACAGTCTCTTACTTCTCGATCCATAAATCTCATAGAAATCTTTTACTGGAATGCCAAGTCCATTCGCAGTCTCTGGCTTAGACATCTTGAACACAATGAAATATGAAAAATAGTCTTCTGGAGAAAATAAATAAAATTATCATGAAAAGTTTTTGAAAAAAAATCTGTCGTTCGGTGTCGACTTTAAACTGTAGGTCCCGACACTGATGAATAAAATTAACACACACAACATGAGTGGTGAGAGAAACTCGATTCTAATACCGACAAAAGGGTTGTAATGACCAATTAAGTTAAGTAAGTTTACAGTGATAATGGCATTTGCATACCGTCCTCCAAGCAATTAAACTGGGTCCACCACAACGTAATGACAGGTAGGGTTCTAAAACCAACAAGAGAATCTTACCTGTAAAGCATGAATTAAATTCAAATAATAATTTTGCCAAAAATAGTTGACCATCATGTATTACCTGTAAGTAGAAGACAAAAAAGAAAAACATTATTCTCACAGTTTTATTTAGAAATTAAACAAATAACATACAATAATAAATAACTGTATATATTCTACTCTTTACCAAACTCTTGCTCTCTCTCTCTCCCTCTCTTTGAAACGCAATTACTTACAATGCCTATACAACTGAAGCATTAATAATGTTTCCCCCAAACAACTAAAGTAGGCATTAAAATAATGAAAAAAAGGCAACAGTTTTACAAAAACAAAACAAACAAAAAAAAGACAAAAACAATAACTTTAACACTCAAACATTTACAATAACAACAATAACAAAAAATTTGCCTATCACCACAACAATTTGTGTTGAAAATAAAAATGAATGCCAATGCAATTGCAATTGCATTTTTATGCACATTTTTTCTTCTTCTCTGTTCTTTTCTGTTTTTTTTTTGTACTTTCTCTCACTCTCAAGCAGTGTAACGTTACTGACATAAAACCCAAAAAAAACAGTTTTTTCTTTATTTTATTAAATAATAAAAAGCAACAGCATGCCATTACTATTATGATTACGGTTAATGACACAAAGGTAAACACATGGAAACCAAAGTAACACAGTCAATGACTGAGAGGGCGAGAGAACGTGTAAGTGTGTTAATGTACATATTTTGGGATTTTATGTTTATGTGCGAAAATAAGGCCCCGTAGCGTAAGCAAAAGCATGCAGTTTTTTTTATATGCAAGTGTTGTTAAATGCACAACACTAAACACACACATATGTATGTGTGTACATAAAAGCATGTCCATGTAAATGCAATTTTAATAGGCATTGCAAATGGTTTTTTTATTCTTATTTTCTCTTTATTGTTGTGTATTCTTTTTCTCTAAATGCCGGCATTTACTACGCGTCTTGTGCTAATTTCTATTTGTAAACTGTTTTCGTTGCTGTTGTTATTGTTGTTGTTGTTAAACTCTTTTAGAGTTGTTGTTTGTGCAGTTTTAGTGTCACAGTCATTCGTTTTGGAGTGTGTAGATTTATTGTTTATTTTATTGTTTTTGTTAAAGCTCATCAATCAAAGTTTATGAGTGTTTGTCAATATTGAAGCTCATGTATATGTGTATGAGTTTTTTTTGCCTTTGTGTGTATGTGTGTGTATAAAAATGGTATGGTATTGATGGTGGAAAAAGTCAATTTTATTACAAATTTTTTTTATTAATTTATTTCCATAAATTTTTTTAAATGTTTATGTATGAATATGTAATGTATGTGATCTGTAACGGGTAAACGTTAAGTTAAATAAACCACCACACATAAAGCTTTGCCGTTACGAAATGCTTTGGCATCTAAAAGTACGGCTTTAAATTTGATTTACTCTTAGAGTTTTCGCCAGAAGTCTGTTGAGAGAGGAAGTCACCAAAAGAAATATTTTTTTCCATTTTATAGTTTTGCTCGAGATGTCTGGGCTGAGATTAGAACCACAGCCTTACATCTAATACGCCTACACTTAGAAGTCGCCGTAGTATAGTAGGTAGTGTGTTGGCTTATTAGATGTAAGGCCACGGTTCAAACCCCACATCAGACATGAGAACGAAAATATAAAAAATATTTCTTCAGCGACTTCCTCTCAGCAGATTTCTGGCAAAAACTCTGAGAGTAAATAAAATTACCATCAAAAGTTTCTCAAAAATCTGTCGTTCGGAGTCGACTTTAAACTGTAGGTCCCACCGCCCATGTATAAAATTAATACACACAACATCAGTGGTGCGATAAGCTGGGTCGTAATCCTGACTGAAGGGTTGTAATGACCAACTAGTAGATTACGACGACTTCTCGGCAAAAATTTAAAGAAAACTGGTATTTTACTTAGCCCAACAAGTCGAACGGCTTCATATCTTAGAATCACGGTGGCCTCTGAAGTCCGCAAAATGTAAAATTACTTCTTTTGGAAAATTTTCTTGTAATAAAAACTAAAATCGGTTGTGTTGCTTGTTCCTCGTTAGAACCACATACCGGCCACAACCACTCTATATTCACCGGGCTCTGTATGCAACAATTTAGCTCACTAATATATTTCTGAAGATAACAAACAAAGTGCCTAAACAATTGTAAACTTAAGGAAATCTTAAAAGAATTTTCTTTGTTTTGTAGCCCTTTTTTCCTTCTAGTTGAGGCATAATTTAAAAGAAAAATTAAATAAATTGTTCAACAATTTTTGAGTTAAATTTTTGTTATGAATATCTTAAAATTAATTTCAATAAACGAATAATTTTCATAAAAATGTTCATGAAGATTTTCCATTTAAAATATGCCGAAAAATTATGGAGAAAAACCATAAATTTTTCACTTAACTAAACCATACATAATTCAATATTTTGAATATTTATACAATAAATAGGCCAATTACGAATTATGAACAAAACATTAGGGTGGTACGGTACAGTTTCTTTAAAATAAAAATCAAAAAAATATTTTTTCTATAAAATGAAATAAAATCGTAGGAATAATTTATTCTATATCTGCTAGAGAAAAAAAAGAATATTCTGCAGTTTAGGAACCACCTTAATTTCAAGATTAATATACGATGTTGTTAATCTTAGAATTTTTTTTTCATTATTTTTAGAATTTCCTTTAGAATTTATTTACATTTTACGTTCGTTGTGTGATGATTACTTCATAAACCATAAGCAAAAATATGTACTTGTGTGTTCATTTTTAGAAAAGTTTAACCACATCTTCCAACATCGCTTTAAGGCCCATGAAATGATTCAATTGTCGGGGTAAGTAGTATTGTAAATGAAGTGTGTAGTATTTTAATAAAAATGACTAAACATTACATACATATGTATGTACATACGTACATACATACATACATATACGATGTGCGTACGTATAAAGCAGTAAATTAACCAGAATTTTAACCACATTTTGAAATTAAAATAATAATTTCAAGTATTTTCTACACAAACAGTAGAAATAAAAATTCGAAAAACCTATAAACATACATACATAGGCTACAGAATGAAATCATAAAGAAAAGAGATCCAAAATATCTGCCATTATGGTTGCACTTTCATATTCAGTTGCCAGGCAAACATTTTTAATTGCCTTGCTTTAGAGTTGAAGAAATATTTCCATTTTTTTTTGCTCATTTTTGCCATAATTTCGCTCACTTTCTACGATTTGCAAACATAAAAGCAAAAGAAAAAGTAAAAAAAAATCTCTTTCAAATGGAAAAATAAGAAGAAGAAGAAAAAAAGTTGCACAAAAACCATGTCATTGGAAGCACGCAAAGCGGTTTGTAAGACATTTTGGTCACGTGAGGGTGGTTGCAAAAACGAAACGAAAAAAAAGCAAGAAAAACCGTGTGTATGCAGGTATGTGGCAGCATTAATAGACCACAGCCGAATACAGATGATCAGCAGCATGTTGTGAAGAGCAAAAGAAACAAAAAGAATAACAATAACAACACCAACAACAACAAAATAAATGCTAAACATTTTATGCCACCGGTGGTGGTGGTGGTGGTGCTGGCGATGATGATAATGCCGATGCTGCATTCTCCCAATACTGATGTGTATGCGAAGTATGCCAAGCATGCATGCCACACAATTCTTTTTCAGCCTTTTTACCGGCTGTCTGACTACTAGCCTGACTGCTTGCCTGGCAAATGACGTCTCTTCTACCTTTTGCAAAAAAACAAAAAAAAAATATGAAAGAAATACCAGACTGTAGTAACAATAACCAGGTGAATTGGATTTTTTCTTTTTGTATTTAACTGGGCTTTAAAACAAAAGCGAAACGAAATGAAATGGAATGAACTGAATCGAAAGCAAAAAAAAAAAGTATTTTTAAAGGCGCGTGGCACTGGATTTTTTTTCTTATTGCAGACTGTTACGCTAGTCACGCGAAATAACTTAAAGAACGAGACCGCAAAGAAGCATGTTAACAATAAGAAAATGCAACAGTAGCCGCGCAATGGAGTTAACCAATAAGAATATTAAAGGCATTAAACCGTGGTTCTTTATAGGCCATACAAGCACACATACGTACTTACACTTCCATATGAAAATATTGTTCATAAAATAGGCCTTCTTTCCCTGCAGCAAGTATTGTCTTATAGTATCTGGTATGCCAATAAATAACGGTTATATGGTAAATTGAAGGCATCCATTGACTTTGGGATACAGAAATTGCTTCATTAAGATGTACTTCAATATACTAACACACACACACACACATATATATACAAACATATATGTACGTATACAGTTAAAAAGGAGCCTTAAACAAAGAAGAAGAAGAAAAAAATGTGCAGCTCAACAAGATGTCTTAAATAAATTAGTACGGCAATGCAAACTTGCAACATGCTTCTTCTTTACTTTGCTTTGTTTCAATGGAATTCCAATGCATTAAACAATACATTGTTCCCCACACACACGCATTCGTATACAATAATTAACAATTTAAACGTCATTATTATTGTCACATGCAAATAAGCTGTATAGTTCAAGGGAGAACAGGACTTTATTGCTCTGTTTCTGTTCTGCTTACTTTCATCCATACACACGCTGCCTTTATCTCTCTCTCTTTCTCTCTCTCTCTGGTTTGTATATGATTATATAGGCGTGTGTATGTGTTTGTATAAATAAATGTAAGAGTGTTCGTAATTCATCTCTTAACATCCGTTATGCCAAAACGGATTTACAATGAATAACAACAGAAACGCAATACAAAGCATTTCAAAGAACCCAGTAAACATTTTTTTGCTGATTAAAATGCATAAAAAAATCTTAACAAAATATACGTTGCATACCTTTTTAAAGTATGCAAGATATTTAAAAACGTTGTTCTTTTAGTCTTAAATACTTTAGCGTGCAGTGCAATACTAACCAGGGATGTATTCAAAAACTCCAAAATGTTTAGCAACATATTAAACCTTACAAAAAAGTTCTTAGCAACATTCTGAGAAAACTGTCAATGCTACAAAATACCTGAAAATTACCAAGCATTCAGTATAACTTGTTCTGAGTTTCAGAAACTGCATTAGTTATCTGCAAACTTGTTTTGGAAGACTCCACAGGTTCTTCAAATATTGTGAACAGATCAGGGTTACTAATAAATGTTTAGGAACATTGTTGTTTACCTACAAACTTGGAAACATATTTGGTTTCCAGTAAAAATTTCATGCAACATCATAAAGAATGTAAAGACTGCAGTGTATGACCTAGTTGGTAGACTTTTGCCTTTAACTGTATATGCATTTTGTTTGCCTATAAGTATGTGACAGTAGTAAGAAAACATTACCCAGTTAAACAGTGTGTCTGTGTATGTGTGTGTATCAGAAATTTATATTTGTTTTCCTTTCTTTTGTGCAACGAGTTAAAGAAGGAAATGAAAGTGGTTCCATAATAATTGTGGCTTAAAAAAGAGGAGACCCGACTACATGCAGTTACAGTTAATATGAGCACATATCCTGGCAGCAGCAGCAACAACAATAGTAACAAATAATACCAAACCATAGACCAGACACAAACATATACGAGCGTACACAAAGCTACATTGCCACAAACAGTGAGAGAGAGAGAGAGCGAGAAAGTTGGCCATTCGTATGTAACGAAAATCTCCACATAAATAAATAATAAAGTGAACAAAACAAAAGCACACAAGGATACAACGCTCCATATTTATGTTGCTGTACACTTGGCTAGGGTATGATAGTGTAAATGTGCTACAGAGAGACAGAGAGAGAGAAAGAGAAACAAATGGAGATCCACAGATACAGTTACACACGTAATTTGTTTTTGTGGAGGTAAAAACAAAAATTATGCCATTTCCATTGTAACAAATAATTGTGCATGAAACACCTACACAGGCACACACACATAAGGAATAAAAGGAAAACGTGTGCTGTGACAAGTTGCATGCATGCATTGCAACAATATTACCCATTATTATGGGAAAAATATGCAGAAAAATTTACAAATAAGCAGAAATAACAACAACAACAACAAAAACAAAGTAATAATTAACACAAATAAAGAAAAGGAGAATAAAAAAGTGAAAAAAAGAACATCGTAGTAGGAATTTAAAAGTTAAAGAATTTTAAAGGATTTACGATGCTACTAGCAAAGGATTTAAAAAATAAATTTAAATTACAGTTGTAAACATTGTAAATATCAGGTATTGTTTATCAACATTGTTTAGCAACATCGACCATCACAAGTATATGTATGGAGGTGATCTCAAATATAGAAACAAACTTTCGCAAAATTTCGGCAATTTATAATGAGGATAAAAGCTGGCAACATGTTGCCAAAAAATAAAACTCAACATTAACATTTTGCACCAAAAAAAAAGAGAGTATGTTACTGCTATATGGCCGTTATTTTAAAGTCTGAAGACTATCTAGCACACACTGTTTGCTAGATAGTTTGATATGCAAATACCACCTTATGACTCAGTTACTAGTCATAACATCTTATTTAATTGACTTTGGTTCATTGTATTTCATTAATTTGCATTTAAAATGACTTCATATGATTGAAATTTAATAAAAAAAATCAACAATAACAACAGAAAATTTATTGGCAACAAAAACAAAATAGTTTTAAAAACAAACACACACAGAGAGAGAGAGAAATAACTCAAGTGCAATTGATATTTTTGTTTAAATAAACGTACAAACTACGAAACATTAACTTTTGTTTAAAGAAATTAACAACCAACAACAATAGCAATAATATTGGCAGCTAGAAAATGCAATAAATAAACAAAATAAAACGAATAATTGCAGGTGAAACGTGTCAAATTAGCAAAATTGCTGCTTCGCAAACAAATATTGCAAGTGGAGTGTAAAAAAAACACAAAAAAAACCATTTTTTTTTTAAAAAACGCAAAATAAATAGAATGTGTCATCAATATTATTGCTATTATTGCTATTGTTGGTATTGTTGTTGTTGTTATAGTAGTAATTTTAGTTATTGTTGTTTTAAGCAGGTAATTAATGAGTATGTGTTTCATACAATCACTTTCCACTTAATTTGACGAGACAACAACAAATGAGGCATGACGGTGTTTACGAAGAAAGAAAGAAAAAACAGGTAAGGTTGCAATACAGTGAAGCGCAATTAATTAGTTTTAGAACGTTAATAGCTTATGTCAATGCATTGGAAATATATAGTTGTAAGAAACATTATCAAAAAGTAACGATATTTTAACCAATTGCCTGCAAACTTTATTTTAATTGGTCATTACAACTCCTTTATTCAGGATTACGACTTACTTTCTAAAATTTTTATAGATACGATGCATTTGGTGACAGTAGAACTACACTGTGCGCCATAAGTGAGTCAACACTTTTGTTCTTAAGTATAAAACAGTTTTATTCTTAAGTATAAAAAAGTTCCTGTATCATGAATTGTTGTTTTTGTTTCAACATTTTATAAGTAATAAATAAACGATTTTATTTTTGACAATTTATTCGACTATTCTCATTTATTTTTCTCGCTATCCTAAGAAAATGAATTACATCAGTGGTGTTTACTCACTTTTGGCGCTCACTGTATTAGACGTTTAAACAAACCTGGATGATACCAGGCTGCAGCAATCACTGCTAAGGCAAAGTAACACTCAAATCATTGCAGGAATCGTGGCCAAGGAAATCGATGACAGTTACTTTCACGGCAAGATCGTGTCATGTCATGAATTTTCTTTTCAGAAACTGCGTGACACAATTTTTCTCACACTTTTATCAACACAGTGCGATATAGTCACTTCTCTGGGGTTTCTAATTCGAAGGGGATCCCAAAATATCGTTCATAAAATTGTGTGGAACTAAATTGTATTGTCAATGAAGCAGTTTTGTAAAGGCCTCTACGATACATACAAAATTAATCATTTAGTCAGGTCTACGACCTAGTTCTTCACACCACTGATAGTGTGTGTATGAACGGCGGGACCTACAGTTTAAAGTCGATTCTGAACGACAGATTTTTGAGAAACTATTCATGGCAATTTTATTTTTTCTCAGAGTTTTTGCCAGAAATCTGCTGAGAGGAAGTCGCCATAGAAATACTTTTTTATATTTTCGTTTTGATGTCTAACCTGGGGTTTGAACTGTGGCCTTACGTCTAATAGGTCAACACACTACCTACTAGACCACAGCGATTTCAAGGCCTTTACGATGTCATTGCTAGCAATTATTGAAAGACAAATTCTCTCAATTTTTTTTTTAATATAAAAATAATTTTATATTTATGAATTTAATTTTTCGATTTTATTTTAAATAAAAAAATTCAAAATATTTTTATTGAATATTTTTTAGTGATTAATTGAAAATGCCAAGTGTAAAGCCATAACGTGCGCTAGCAATACGTTAAGGTGTGCATACCAAATAACTCATGATTCGTAATTTAATCGGTATTTGTTTTGTCAAAGTTTTTTCGATTTTTTTTGTTTTCATTTTTCGGTTTGAATTTCAAATTCATATGTATTGTTTAGTTTAATGACTTGTCTTTGTTTCAATGGAAAAAACAAAAGTTTTTTAAATCCAACAAAAAAAGAAACATTTTTATGAGGTTTTTTTTCCCAACTTAAATAGAAATACACAAATTTCGTTTTGTTTTATTTTTCAGGGGATTTTAAATAAAATGTATATTCACAAGGGGTAGGAGTGTCACGATTTTCTTTTTTTTTCAATTCATAAAATATTAGAAATTTTAATTTGAACATAAACAACATGTCGTAAACGCAACATTGTTAGCAACATTTTCAGAAACACAAGAAATAATACGTCTTTAAAAATACCGTAGCCTGCAAGTCGTTAAATGACTGTCATTACAAAAATTAAACATCATCAACATTTGTGCAACATTTATATATAAAAAGTTTAAAGTCATTAGCTATGCAAAGCGCCAGCAACATTCGTAATTCAAAAAAATAATTGGAATATAAATTAATGAATGTTAAAAATACTACGTCGTTATAATTTTAGTTGGCTTAGCAACATTTTAATCGTAATAATCTGTGCCGCAACATTAATAAAACTGTTAGCAACATATACTTAAGTTATTGCAGCAACATTTAAAAGATGTCGGAAATGCTACAAAATAAACTACAGCACGATTTAGTAAAACCAAGTTCGGGGTTTAAAAAAATTACAAATGTTGCAGTGCATCTTAAATTTGTTTCGTTAAATTTGAATTATTATTGCAATTATTGCGAAACACTTCAGGGCCCACAAAGTGCTGTAACATATGGCTGAGAAGTTTAAAAGCTATATTTTACAAAGTCATTAATATCTTAGATCAGTTTAGGTGGTGGTCACCCTCGGCGGAAGAGATCGCACTTTAGGCCCATTGTGATTCCACAGTTAATTCTAACCCACACCTCCTACGGAAGTCATTAGCCGGAATGCCGAGTCTTTCGACATGCCTACCAAAACGACAGAGGCCAATAAGAATCGCTATTGTGCGATAGATGGCTATGCGATTTAAAGACAGAAGTGACGTTCCTTCACGCTACCAACGAGATTATCCAAATTAACCGAGGCAATTGGAATACCTATGCTGATAGGTATGAGATCATTCGCATGGATATCGATGTTCTCTTTCAGCTTTAGGGATGAAAACGACATAAATATGAGTACTTGAGTCAGACATAGATCTCGCTGTAGCCAAGGAATCATTATATCAGATGTTGCTAGCAACATAACATGAATTTTAAATTCTATAAAAGAAAACAATCAATAATGTTGAGCAACATTTTTTTACATCCACAAACCATGCTATGCTTGCAAAATAATGTATATTTGTCTTAATTTTTCAAACTTTTGCTAGCAACATGTTGCTAAGAATATAAGAAAAATGTTTCCGGCAACATATCTCGATTTATGATTTTTAAATTGAATTTCAAAACAAAATATTTTCATAAACATTATTGGGTGTGCTTGATTTCATTCCATGGAATCCGTTTAAATACAAGAAAATTTTGTTTTTCTCTCTGCTCTTATTAAATAAAACAATAAAACATAAAAGAAGAAGAAGAAGTGAATACTTAAATGTAATTTTATATCGAAATAATCATATTCTGAATAAATAATTGAATGGTCAGTACAATGAATACCTTCTGGAGGAGGGGGCTGACGATGTATACAATTCAGTTGCAATGTTTTAAAGATGATAAGCAGCAGCAGCAGCAGGTTGCACGCATATCATGTAATGAAAATATTAAACAACAACAACAGCAACAACTATAACGGCATATAAAACGCATATTAAATACAACAAAAAAAAATTAAACAATGAAACGAACAAAAGACTGAAGAGAAGAAAATAAAAACACGATGACAATGGACTGTGGCAGACTTAACGGAAAGAATTAAAAAAAAAAAATACGATGACAACAACAACAACAAACAACAAAAAATCAAATATCACTTGTTTGTCCAACAGATAAGCAAAAGGCAATAAAAAGAACAACAAAAACAATAGCATTTGCAATCGCAAAAAGAATGAAAGAAAGAAAGAAAGAAAAACGACTTAAAACATGTAAAATGAGACGACTGTTGGAGAGACAAACGGATATTTTACGTTATTGTAGGCGCATCAACAAAGCATTACAATTGTTGTTCATGTTGCTGCAAGAGTAAAACAACAACAACAACAGCAACAGCACATGTAAAAATCGACACTAACAACAAACGAAAACAGATCAACAACATCATTTCTCATGCATTTCGCATAAATAAAATGATGAATCTGTCTACTGCTGTCCTTTTTCTCTCTCTCTCTCTCTCTCTTTATCTGTACGACTGTCTAAGAATGTGTGTGTGTGTTATTGTGGGATGTGAAACAAAAATTTCGAACAACAACAACAAAAGCAACAGCAACAGTAACAAGAAAAAATCCCTCGTATACATTTGAAACGCATGTTGAACGTGTATCACCATCACTATGTTGTCTCAACACACAAATAAACGCCTGGTGCGACTTGAGTATGTTATGTTGTATACATGTTTACAAGCCTTCCATATACATACATATTGCAAGTATATGTGTGTGCAACATTCATGCATATGTTGATTTAAGTGTGCTGGGAGACAAGTGTATTGTACCCCATGTAAAACATCAACTGACTTTAAGCACAACAACGACATCAACATACAAAGACAGACAGACAGACGGACAGACAGATAGCCGTAGAGTGAATGAAGGAACGAAACAGAAAACAGAAGAAAAAAACATTCACATTTGCAATGATTGTTACAAAAATGTAAAGTAGAACGTGGAATAAGTTTGTCTGTCTGTCTGTCTCCTATGTCTGTCCATCTGTCCATATCATCTGAATTGGTTTTGTTCTTTTTTTTCGCCCCGATTTCTATATGCAAAAATAGTCGTCAGTTTTCTGTGTGCAATGAATGATGATGACGATGATGCAGACGATGGTGCTGGTGCTGGTGGTGATGGTCAGCAATGGTATGGGGCATCATTGCAATGCTTGGCTGACTGTATGGGAACCACAACACTGCTGTCATTTTAATTTCAGAATTTCCGTTTTAATCACTGGCAGAAAATCGTTTTAATTTAAGAGGGAAAAAAACACAACAAATTCCAACTGAAAACCACTATAATATTATATTGTCCAAAAGGCATTATGCTACACAAACAATAACAACAACAACAACAACTACTACTACTACTTCAGAACAGAAATTCTTCATTTAATGGAATTCAAAAAAAAAAAAAAAGGGAAGAAGAGGAAGAGTAGGAAGAGGGAGAACCGAACTGAAAAGTGAAAGAAATATTTTCAATAGAGAAAATGGCATAAATTAAAAAGTTATTTGAAAATTATTTTCTTTGTTAAGGAAAACTGTTAAAAAGATAGAGAGAAACTGGGTTACAACTTCCTTTCCAGGCATTATTCTCTCCCCATAAATCACCCGGAGAGAAATAAAAGGAAACTTTAATGAAACCCAACTAAGGAAATTAAAACCAGAAAACTTAAAGTGAAAGCATAAAGAAATCTTTAGGTTTTCCAATGACTTTCATTTGAAATTGATATTGAGAAACATTGGAAAAATGTTTAACGATGTTAACAAAATGTTTAGCAACATGCCAAAATACATATATAAAAAATAATTCAATGTTTAGCAACATTTGCTGAATGAAATTAAAAAAATTATTTGATATAATATTCATCAACTTTTGATATCTTTAAATTTATACTAATGTTGAGAAAGTTTCAGCAACATTAGTACACTTTTCTTCTCTTGAAATCCATAAACTTCAAGACTAAAACAATTGTATGCTTTAAAGCATTCGGAAACATTTACTAAAGTCTAGCAACATTGTTAGTGGGCCTAGAAATGCTGCGTACACGCGTCACCGTTCATTTCAATGTTTTCCAGGTGATAGTGTTGGCTATATGGACCGCGGTATTCATTATTAGAGATGACGACAACTCTGGAAAATACGTTATCATACTCTCTTAGAGTCAGACTGTTGTCAGGGCACCGAATTCTAATGTAAATACTTCAAGGGCGAGCCCCATCTGCCTCAAGGCCCTAAACGATATGGCAGAGTGGGATATACCGTTATTCCAGGGAATTACAATTCGTTAATGATACATTGACAGCTTGGGATATAAACAAAATAGCACAG
The DNA here is from genome assembly GCA_936449025.2 of Sarcophaga subvicina. NCBI lineage: Eukaryota > Metazoa > Arthropoda > Insecta > Diptera > Sarcophagidae > Sarcophaga > Sarcophaga subvicina. Next base: position 3,272,558 of record OW388084.2, read on the forward strand.
CAAAGCTAGATAATGAATGCACGAAAGATGTCTTTCAACTCCAAACTAGCATACTCAGCGTAATGTTCGTACTTACTACTAGATGTTGCATTCTACATAAGTAGTCAGGTGAAATGCACTGGTTTTGATCATATAACCTATGACTTTTGAAACAGCTTTACAGTCTAGGAATGAGAGGAAAGTGTACTTTATCTTATGAGTACATATTCAGTATAATGGTGCAGAAGAAACGACACATAGGGCTCTACTGATTTATTGAGAGTGGATAACTTTATCACATTTTCCTTCCCTGAAATGAAATGACAATCAATAAATAATTATTTTACACTCTCTGCTATTTGGCAATATTTGCAAAAGTTTAGCAACATTGTTTGTACAATTTTGGGAAAGCTATTACAATGATATTTTTCTGGTTGATGATTAAATTGATCTTCGAAAAGAGTTTCGTATGCCATTTCGAATTTTAAATATTATTTTCCCTATTAAAATCTGCTATCAATTATCTTCGAAAAGAGTTTAGTATACCTTTAGTTGTCCTGCAACATTTTTATATGTAGGGCAATATTGATGCTAAACATTTCTAATTCAGAAAAAGAAAATTATTTTCCAATTAAAATCTGTTAATAACAAAAAGAATGTCTATCTCATGGTCTATAAAAATCAAATTAAATCATGCCTTCAATTATTATTATGGTTAAAGGCCTCTGCAAAAAAAAACAACAATTGCAGATGATATTTATTTTGTTGTTGTTGTTGTCTATTTTGCTTCTAATTTTCATGCCACAAAATTTTACTTATGCTTTTACAATTTAGTTTCATTCACAATTCATTAAAGACCAGCATAAAAATATTTCGATTTTTTTATTTTTTTGTTTTGTTTTATTTTCTATTTCTGCAGAGTTTTTATTCTCAACTCACGTTTAGAATAGAACCGAAAAGCGGGACAACAAACAATGGCAGAACAGAATTCAATGCACGACTCTTTTTTTTTTTTTTTTGGAAACAAAACAGCAACAACTGCAGCATGGCCATGTTTTCATAAAAGATAGAAGAGTTTTTTTTACGTTTTGTTGTTCACTGTTTAATATTGTGCAACAACGTGGTCATCGCAGTTTTAGCTACCATTACCAGCACCAGCCAGCCACTACTACGTTGTTTATGTGTCCCCTACTCTTTTGGTTAAAAATACAAAGAAAAAAAGTAGAAAAAAAGCGGCAAAAATATTGTCCGTCTGTCTGGACATTCTCTTTGTTGGCCTAAATTAAAAAACGCTGCAGTATAAAAATACTAAGAAGAGTAACGAATAGACGAAGGCAAAAAAAAAATACAAAAAAGAATGAAAAACTCCAGCTTAACTAAAATGAAACTCAACAGCAATCTATTGCCAACTGGCAAAGTGACCAAGCAAATGGTACAATGCGTTACAAAATTAAAATACAATAAATTAGCAAAAAAAAAAATTTAATTGGTAGGCATAGCTTGTATAAAATCTAATCTCGTCTCAGGCAACATGTTGCAGAAAGTGCTTTATATGAGTTTTTATTTATAAGGTTGCAGCAACATTCATATGTTGCCAGCAATATTTATAATTTATTTTTAATATCGATTTAACATGACTTTAGTGAAGTCAAAATTTTGAATGCGTGTGAAGAAAAATTCGAATTTGAAAATCCAAGACGCCATCCATAAATTTTAGCAGCACCACCTTTGGCGTTAACAGAACAAAATTTGCTCTTAACAGAGCACTGTTAGCTATTTAACAGTATCCATCTGAACAAGCTCACTTGTTTAGGAGAAATCTAGAAGATCATTTTGGAACATATAAGAGATAGTGCACCATGCAGACTATATGCAAATGATTGTCCAGAGGGTCCTCTTTTGAACCGTGGCAGTGGGACAACTGACTTTTGAATTCAGAAGATGCCAATTTTGGCAAAAAAAAATCATCTTTTCAGATGAAGCTCATTTTGATCTTGGCGGGTATGTAAACAAGCAAAATTATCGCATTTGGGGCACAGAAAACCCGCACACATACATTGAAAAGCCGACGCACCCAAACCGAGTCACTGTTTTGTGCGAATTTTGGTCCAGAGGCATAATTGGGCCATTTTTCTTAGAAAATGAGCAAGGAGTGGCCGTTACAGTCAATGGCAATCGTTATCGGGACATGTTCACAAAAATTGAAGAGGAGAATATTGGCAACATTTGGTTTCAAGCTACACTCGATGTTTTGCGCCCTGTTTTTTAAAGATCGCATTATCAGCCTTAGAGCTGATGTGGTTTGGCCAACTCGGAGCTGCGATTTGACACCGTTGGACTATTATTTGTGCGGTGCCGTCAAAGACAAGTGTTACGCCGACAAACCAGAGACAACTGACGCTTTAAAGGACAATATTCGTGAAGCCATTGGTGAAATACAGCTGCACACAATCGATAATGTGCTTAAAAATTGGACCGATCGTGTAGGCTACTGCATGGCCAGCCGAGGCAGCCATTTGAATGGAATTATTTTCCATTATTAACCAGAAAGATTGTACTTTCAAATAAAAAAAGAAATTTGAGAAAATATGCAGTAGTTTTTTTTTAAAGCTTTTTTCAAAAAAAAGTTATTTGGCGGACCCTTTATGTTTGTGTTAGAATTAGCAATTAATGTATTGGCAACATGTTGCCCAACATTTACTTAAAGATCTTTTAATAAAAATTTAACATCTTAATGAAAATGTTGCAGCAAACATGTTCCTAAAGCAATGGCAGCTCATTTTTAAAAAATCTCATGTTTTTTTTCTTTAAAATCAAGTGGAGTTCATCTTTTTTATTTTACTGTTTAAACGTTTCTGCATTTCTATGGATTTTTATTTAAAGTTAAAACTGATGGTGGCTAGACAATTTGCACGTTTCAAATGAATGCGTTGTTGTTGTTGTTATTGTTTCTGCTGCTGTAGCATAGAAATATTTAGCTAGGTGTGTGTGAGAGTGTGTGTAAGCAATAGAAATAATACAACATAAAAGATCTGTTAGATGAATATACACACATACTATGTGTAGTCGTCGTATACACATGAATTTTTGCTTATGTTGGATATCCAAGCACCACACACTATAATTGTTGGTATGCAGAGATACAACTTCCAAAAAGTGTGGACCAACAACACTCTCGTATTGCTATCGCATTTTGGCCATATGAGCGGTTTATTTAGATGTATGTCTGTGTGTGTGCGTTTGCATGTTTGTATGGAGCATGGTTTGTGCAAATACTTGTGCATTTGCATGAGTTGCTTACATAAGCTTATAAATTATTTATGCATCAAGCCTTGATGATCAGAGCGCAAGAAGAGATGCTTTATTTTCTGATTTCATTTCGTTTTGCTATCTAAACCAACCTGCCCAGGCAGCCATGCAGCCGGACAGCCAGTCAGCCAGTGTAAACACCGCCAAAGCTCTTCAGACCAATTTTACTTGCTCTATGAAAGAAATATAACAGCAGCAGCAGCAGGCAGTTTGTTGTATTGTATGCCTCCACACATACACTTTGTTAAACACTATTTTGGCCATCATATTGTCTGTTGCAGACATTGTAGACGAATTAAAAACCAACAACAACAGCAGCAACTAAATGCAGCACCAACTACAGCGCCATGTACAACAACAATAAGAACAACAACAACAACAACAACATTCAACTTGCCGTGGAATGAATGGTTGGGTTGGCTGGTTGGCTGGTTTGCTGGTATTAGAGAAACTGTTTGGATGATGGTTGTCTGTTGCTGCTGCTGGTTGTTTGGTTTTCATGACTTCAGGCTTTTAAATAAAAAAAAATAAAAAAAATTCGAATCATAAGGCACGTTAGCTAAAGCTCTATAGAATTACCGCGTGTTCAGTCATTTTTAGTATTTTTGTTAATTTTTTCTTTTTTTTTTTTGCTGTGAACCGTTTATTTTGAATTTTTTTCTTTCATTTTGTTTTCTTTTCGGTGCTGTCAGTGCAAAAACAGTTGGTTTTTCTTTAGAACTCACGCTGTTGAAATTCATCTTTTGCCAGCTGATTTTTATGACCAGTTAGGGAGAGTTGCTTTCGTTTTGTTGTTGCAGTTGCTGTTGTTGTTGCTACAGCTTTATGCAGTGGTTTATTGCAGATTTCTCATCTTTAGAAATTCGTCTTCTTTTTTTTGGGGGGTTTTTTCCCCCTCCACAACACTTTATTTTTTAATTCATTTTCCATTGAATTTTTGGATGGGCTTTTATTATATTAAATTACTTAATTTATAAGCTAAAATTGTTAAAAGAACAATGAACAAGAAATTTACAACTTTACAAGCAATGAATAGAAGAGAGAAGAATGAATAGAAAGTTCAGGAAACAGCTCACCAGTTAACATTTGTTTTAGAAAGTTAGAAAGGAAATTAACACAAGACATCGTTTTAACGGTTAAAGTTCAGGCATCATTATTTAAGAATTAAACGAAGTAAAACGTTTAATAAATTAAAATGAAATTCGGTGGTAATTAATTACGGAAAAACATAAAATTATGGCGGCCATAAAATATTTTTGCAGCCAGCTGCACTATCGCGCTTAAACACTTGTATTATTGTGCACAGCAGGTAAACTGCAGGAAACACAATTTTGAAACACATAAGATCGGGAATTTATAAATAAAAAAAATTAATAAAAAAATTATTAAAATTCTTTTTATTCCACTTGGTTTTCAAGGCAACATGTTTCTAAACATCATGGTATACAACATGTTCCTTAAAAAGCCATCTGCATTAAATTATGATTGAAGGTAAAAACAAATGTTGCTGACGATATTTTTCTCTACAATTTGCTACCAGGAATTAGTAAAAAACCTACAAAATGTTGCTGACGTTTAATTTTTTTTCATTTCTGTTTTTTGCGCAAAATATCCATTAAAGTTATCGATACAGGGATTTGAATTGTTGTTGTAGTTTTATTTTTTATTGTTTTTTGTTTTGTTTTTGGTTTATTTAATACACGAGACTTCATAAATTTTCATTGATGCTGAAGTCTTGATAACAATTATTTATAAAACGTAGAGTGGAGTGGTTTCAACACAAATAAATTGTGAAAATTTTTTAATAAATATTAAAACTGTATGGTTGGTTGGTGTATAGCAATGATATTTTTAACTGATAAATTTATAACTAAAAATATATAGAGACTGAATGAATACTTAACAACGATAAAAAAAAAATAAAATTTTAAAAACAAATAGTTTTTGTCGCCATCAGCGGGCGCTTGACCATTACAAAACACCAACACTGAACTGCACTGCACTGTATTGCACTGTACTGCACTGTATATCGTTATGGAATGTTTATTTCACGCCACAAACCGTAGCATGGAGAAGGGCAAGCAGTGGAGTTAAAGAGAACAATGAACTCTAAAGCTTAAGCTGAAATAGTGGCGTATAGTTACAGTTGTTTTCATAGGCAGGGCTTGTGCAGGGGATACGGAACAGTAGTAGTAGTAGTAGTAGTAGTGTGTAGTCAAGTACAACCAGGCAATAACAATTACAGAAAAATTAAAATATTTTTTATTTACAACAAAAAGAAAAGAAAGAAAAAATAAATATTTTATTATCAGTAAACATTGGACAAATGGAGAGCGAGCGAGAAAGCGAGCATTGAAGGGAAGGGTCATGCAGCGGCGTTAAATGGATTTTCAATGAAAGCGTTAAGCGTTATAGCTTTAATGCTATCATACCAATACATTTTAGATGACTTACGCGCCCCACCAACATTGTGTTTTTACCCTTTAGACAAGCAATTACATTTTCTGAATTCAGATGCCAGAGCGAGCCAAAGCCTATGAATAAAAATTCATTCATAAAAATTTCGTATTTTTTACAAACGTTTCGAACACAATGTTTTTTGTTTTTTTTGTTTTTTTATCTTACAAATTCCATTCGTAAATATTGCTACTGGCAGCAGGCAGCAATAGTTAAGTCTGTAGCCAGGGTGTGTGCACAATAATTTTTTTTTTTTTTTTATTTTCATTTCTAAATGCAATTAATATAAATCATCAGCCACTCAAGTCAGCCAGAGTAGAAAGGAACAGGCAGGGGAGGGTCGGGTCGTGCGAGGGGTCATTGGTATCACAATTCAATATAAAAATGCATTCCATTGTGCATTGTGCACAGTATCCGCCGATACTAGCGAGCATTTGTTTATTATGAGAGGCTGACTCTGACTGATGAAACAAATAAAGGGGAAAACGAAAATATTTATAAAATGAAAATGAAATCAACGAAATCGACAAAATTGTTTACTTTTTAAAACTCAATGGACTCAATGTTAGATTTTCACATATTTTTTTACCCCAACTCTATCATCACGGCATGGCAGAATGGCGGACAGGCAGGCAAATAGGAAGGCAGTCAATGCGATGGCACAGTAGCAAATGGTCTGTCATCCAATTGCTGGTTTTACAATAGTACCGATTATGTGTACGGGGGTAAATGGGTTTTTAAACATCAATTAATTCATTGCCTTGTCATATCATTATAAACATACACAGAGCCATACACAGGGCCTTATACAGCTATTTACAGTCAATATCTAAATAGCAGAGGCATGATTTGTTTGTTTATCTTTTAAAAGAGAGAGAGAGAGAGAGAGAGAGAGAGAGAGCGAGAGAGATCATGTAGACGAATTACCAGAGCCATAAAGGTATTAAAACAATTCCATGAAAACAAGTAGCATCAAACCTATTTTAAATTGTCAGCCTAGCAACATGTTGCGGAAATTACTGCAACAAAACATTGTAAAGGTATCTGGTGTTCACGTACCCAGACACATTTCTTTTTAATAATTTTGCTTCTAGGCAAGCCTAGCAACATGTTGCGATTTCATAAAACAAAGAGCTAAATCCACGAAATCAGCTTAACAACCCATGTAGAATTTGAGGACAATGAGAACCTTTATTAAAACGGCAGTGACGGCTCTGTTGGCTTAAAAACCCATGTGATAGTTATGGCCTAACTGGGTAATGGCTAGAATAATGACAAATAAGTCTGATACAAGATTCATCAGGGGCTATCGTGAGGTGGTAAATCGAGTGACTGACAGCACGTTAACTTAACTGTCCTCTGAACAGAATTGGTGTGCCCGAAGAATTTAGGAAATGCTTTGCAATACAACTCAGTTTTAAGAGTGAAAAGAAATGTTTGGAGGCTAAATGGTCTTTTAGTGGTATACAGAGCAAGAGCTATAGCTTCGCTCCTAAGGCGGAGTATACGGTACCAATGACACAACTGAGGGTATCATTCACTGAGAAGTTTACACCATCAAAAGTTGTCCTCAATTCAACTTCGGCAGGTAGTACAAACTCAGGGCCAAAGCATTACTATTTACATGAGGTTCAGTGTAGGATAGCATGAGACTGTCTGGGACAATTAAATCAGCTAAGCAGGGGAATATATCTTGTTGGCATTCTGGGCAATGAGCAGGCATACTAACTTGAGCTTACAAGCCGTTAATAGGATCAGAATCATGCCGTGGAGCGAGAAGAGTACACACGGCGAAAGAGAAGATACAATGAGGCGAATACTCTTCTTAGAACATTCAAAGGTGGCCCGGCGAGGGCAGCAACTAGGCTTTTGAACAATAATGCTATATGCCAGACATTGTGATGAGGAAAGTTAGTGAATGCAAATTAAGTACCAGGTAAGGGAGTTCTGCTTACTGATGCCTAACAACACCCTGAAGTTTGCCGGAGCAATGGGAATAAGAGACACATTACAGGGCAAACAAATGAAGATTGAGCACGCCCCAATAGAGGGGTATTCGCAGTGATGCTAACACGTAAGCATGACAATGATGATAACGTTCATTAAAACATTATGACGTACCAAGTCTTAGTAGATCGCTTTTAAAATGTTGCTGGCTTCGATTGTATGATTGAATTCATTTACAAGAGTTCCTTTAAATGGTTTTTTCTCTGTTTGTCTGTTTTTATTTTTTTTTTTGTTTTTCAAAATCAATTCATGAATGTCTGGTATTTAGGTTTATAGTGTGACTTAGATTTATTGATTGTTATTGTAATTGTTGTTGTGTCAGTCGTTGTTGTTGTTGTATATGTAAGTTGTTGGTTGTAATGATACTGCTGCTGATGCTTATTGTTTATTTTTACAAAGTTATGCAACAATACTGCAACACATTAACCACAATGAATGCGAAAAAAAAACGAAACGAAACGAAATAAGAAAAAAATCAATCGTTTACTAACATTATCAATATGCTGTTTGAGCTAGGGTTGTAGATGTGAATGTGTAGGGTCTTACAGGTTTGAATTTCTTTTTTAAGTCGTCTGGTTTTTTTTTTCAAATATTTTTAGTTGCGGCTCGGAATTCAGAAGCCTTGAAAGATTATATAAGAACGGCGTTCATGAGGAAGTCTCTAAGACAGGTTATGAAGAACAATTTCCAATACAAAACAGAGATCAACAATGAATCGTTTTATCGCCACTCATAAGCACTCATGAAATTTTGAATATACAAAGTGAGTCAACAATATTGCAAATTTAACTATGTACCCTGATTCATTCATACTCACTACTACGTTGATATATAAGTACAGGTTGCAATGAGTATGCGTACAACGTGTTGACATCAAACTCATACCATTCGAAATATGTTTGATTCATAAGCCTACTCATTTAGATTCATAACTTTAGAAAAATACTTATAAATGACTCGAGTCACTAGAATTTACAGTCTTAGTTGTTGTTGCATTTACAACAAATTCTAATGAGCATTTTAGTGTTCGTATGCGATTCATACTTATTTTGTGCTTCGTGTATATATGTTGAGTTATGGAGAGTCGAAATCAATAACATCATACGTGTTGTTAAGTATGAATATGATGAGTACTTCAAACTTTGAATATGAGTAGAGGTTCCATGATATTAAAATAAGTATGAATGCGTATAAGTAACAGAAATTATGAGTATGATTCGATTCTACTCATCTTTTTGAATACTCATTGCTGATCTCTGATACAAAACATGTGTTTAACCCAACATTGAAAGACCCTGTATATGTATGCTGATGGAAAATTATGGCATAAAAATCATCGTCATCACTATTTGAGGCGATTCAACAAAAAAAAAAACAAAAAAAAAAAAAAAACTTGTGCTGCATCATGTACGCCAATAAACTAGAGTAACGAGTTTTATTTATAGTATGTTGTACTTAATATTGTTATTGTCGATGTTGATGTTGCCGTTGCCGTTGCCGTTGATGTTGTTTTAGTTTAATTCACTCAATTCCAAACCACTTCATTATTCCAAACAATTCAAACACGTTTTTCCGGCCCAGATTTCGAAGTTTTTTTCTTTCGTTTTTTTCGTTTTTGTTTTCAAAATACAAAAACGAAAATTCTAAACTATGTTGTTGTCATTATTGTTATTGTTTTCATTGTTGTTGCTGTTGTTGTCCATATATTAGTGTGGCATATAAACACACGTTATGTATACATTATTATTATTATTGTTATTATGGTTGTTGTTGTTGTTGTTATAACTACTCTTTGTATGGCATTAAAAACAACATAATTTAACTGAGGAATAACAGAACAGCAACAACAACAATAATAACAAAAATTTAAATTTGAATAAATTTTCGTTGTTGTTGTTGTTGTTGTTGTGTTTCGTATTTCAGACAAACGGAAGTTTATAATTTTTATTTTTAAATTCATTCGTTCAAATTTTGCACGAAATTTGCTGCTTCCAATTTGCTAATATGTATTGCGTATATTTGTGTGTGTGTGTGTGAGTGTTTGCATGTGTTTGAAAGACATTTTTGTTTAAATTGCAACGTTTAAGTTTAATGATGAGTTTAAGAACCCACAAGACAAGAAGCAAAATTCAGAAAAAGTAATTTTTGGCAGACAATAAGACGAAGATTTTGTTGCTTCACAACAAGATTTCATGTCAAACGCATATTATCAGTGAGTTGAGGAATGGATGGTTTTTTATAATCAAGATTTGAAAGTTTTTATAAACTTAAAAAAAAAGAAATATAATCCATCAGATAATTTAATAAAAAAAAATTATTTTTAACACAAATGGAGTGGAAAAAAATGAAATCATGAATCAAACAAAGCCTTTGTTTTCGTAACAAAAAAATCCATTAAAAAATCAAACAAAACAAGACTCTTTGTTTATATACTAAAGCACAAAGCAACATGTTGCCTGCAACATTTTACAAACTGTATTTTTTTTATAAAATACTAAACAAAATGAGTCCATATTTCTTTAAACTGTGGTAAGATGTTACCCTACAACGTTGTTTTTTATCTTAATTCATAAAATTTTACGCATACGACTCGAAGCAAAAAATTTATTTCAATTTATTGCCACCAAATGGCCCTAAATATGTTGCGAGCCACAGTTTACATTAATAATTTTCCGAAATCATAAAATGAGAGCAATTTTCGTCTTTCATCTCCTGTCACCTTAGCAGAACTAACTTGCATTACTCAATGACTCGGGCAGATAAATGCAAAGTGTTCATTTCCGTATATGTACCATTTCCGTACGATTTTTTCTTTTTTCTTTAATTTTTTTAAAATTTTTTAATACCAATTCTAATTAAAAATTGTACGCAAAAAAAAAAGAAACAAGTGCAGATGAAAACACATATTTTAAAAAACCAACAACAATAACAACAACAAATAAAACAATAAAATAATTGTACAAATTTTCAACAAAATGAATTTAACTTAGACGCACACACACACACACCCATATGGACAAATGCAAATTCTAATGAGAACAGAACAGAAAAAAAGGAAATAAACAGTCGTGGTAGTGATAGTGATAGTTGTAGTAAGAGTAGTAGTAGAAGTGATAATAATGGTACTCGCTGTAGTAGCACAGTTGTGTAGTAGTAAATTCTAATATAGTTTGCTTGGTAAGCAATTTTGTAATAAAGTTCTCATATGTTTCACAACAAAAGTTGAGAGCAGAAAAAAAGAAAACTACGAGAGAAAATCTAAAAAAATATTACCGAGTATTTAAAATAGGGGACTCTCTCGCATATGTAATTGCAAGTGTATGCGTGTGTGTGTGTCCATTTCAAACAAAACAAAAAATGTATCACAAGTTTTATAAAATGTGATACAATATACAGACTGCATGGCAAGCTGACTGACATGTTGTGCTCAAAATGTTTAATTTCTCAAAACTGGCATCATCAGTAACAACAGCAGCATCACAGCATGGCATGGGCTTGCATTGCAAACATTTATCAACACTACATACATATGTAAGTAGTAACACATCATATCTAATGCCGAGTGTGTGTGTAAGAGAGAGAGAGAGGAGAAAAGCTCATATGGTGGAACTAAACATTTCTCATTATGCTTTAAGCATAATTGCTAAATGCATATGCTATATACAGAGACAATATAACACAAGAAAAACAACAAGAATAAATATGTTTTTGTAAAATGCAATACATATGTATGTATTTATTTCATATGCACACAGCAACATTAAAATACTATTTAAGCAACCAACAACCAACAACAACAATCATATGTGATATGCCGTATGTGATCATAATCATCACACAGCAATTACACACACATACACACACACAGACACAACCTCTCGCTCTCTCTCTCTCTCTCTCTCTGTCAGTCTGTATTAAAAACAAAAAAATAATTTCTTGCCTCAGAAACAAATAAAAATCATATAAAGGAGCACGTGAGTGCAAGCAACCACAAAATAGGCATGTGTGTACACTACAACGGCTACTACTACTACTACTACTCCTCCTCCTCTCTGTATGTTAATGCAACGGTGTTAATGGTAACTGGAGCACTAAACTCACGCAGAGCTAGAAAGGCAAAAAAAAAAAGAAGCCGAAGAGGCCTTTATGGTGGTAATAAAGGAAAAAAGAGAACTGCAGAACAACAACAACAACAAAAAGATCAACACCATCTTTGGCATGTAAAACAATCTGTGCTAATAGCAGTAAAACTCCCGCATTTTTTTGTTTCTCTCTCTCTCTCTCTTCGTTTCATTGTGAAAATTGTTTGTCTATCATTGCTCTGACAGCCATAATAAAAATGCAATTTTTTCTACTGTGCTCTCCTGTTCCTCTTTTTTGTGCTCTCTTTTGTAGGGCATATGAGAGCATGCTTACTTACTGTGCCCATAAGCAACATCGTAATGATTATGATGCCTTCTTTCTTTCTTTCTTTTTTTAATTTCTCTGATTTTGGATTTTTATCTACGCGTTATAGTTTTTAGCCAAAAAATTCTCATTTTTCCTCCAATTTTTGCCCATTTTTTTTTCGTATTATTTTAGCCAAATGTCTACAGTTCCGGTACTTATTTTACGTCATATACACATTCTGCCACATTTTGTGGCACATAAAAAGTAAAAATAAAATCATGATTGCATTTCGCAAGCCTTTGGCTAAAGTAGGTGGTCCCCGTTGGCGTTGAATGAAAGAAAAATAAAAATTCCAACAAAAATGTTGGCTAAAATCCTAAGAAATTCTGAAAATAGGCTCATATTGCAGAGAAATATTGCAAATAATTACAAAAAAAGAGCAATCATCAACCCTTCGAGGCAATAAACATTTTGAGACAATCGTGTGCATAGTATGAGCTCCAGTGTGGCAGTGTGAGATTTCAACACAAAAGTAATAATAATTCAAAAATAGTACAACAAATACTCTTGCAATACTCGTAGATTGAGTATCTGCAGCAGTATCAGCGTGTGCAATTTTAATACTTATTATTGTTTAAGGCCACATGTGGTTATTTTATGAATGAAATATTTTTTATGTTGGCCCCCACATTCCTCCCTGTCACCCTGCTCTTTCTTCTTGTTGTTATCGCTCTATAAACGAGTTTTATAATGATTTACGAATTACAAACGAACTGATGTACCAGATAAAATGAAATATTTTTTTGGGAAAAATAAAAATCTTTCTACTTATGGCATCATGAATAACATATACAAGCTGTGGCCATACAAATGTAGACAGAATTTCCTAATATTGCAATATAGAACAAAATTTTACGAAAGACGGACTTATTATGTTAAAATAAAAAAAGTACAGAATATTTTTAGAACAAGTTTTATAAGATTGGTTCCCACTCGAGGCCAGAAAATAAAACCTAACCTAACATCGGGATACTTCTCTTGATTACAATAAAAATATGGCCCCAGGTTCAAGTAATATTTAAGTTTCGCTGGACGTCCATGTTGTTTGTGTTAGTTTTATTAATGAGTGGTGAAATCTACAGTTTAAGGTCGATTTCGAATGACAGATTTTTAATGCTTTCTCATGGCAATTAGTTAATCTTAACAGTTTTACCAGAGGACTGATGAGAAAACTTGTTGTCGATAGAAATAAATTTTTCGAATACTTTTTCTTAAGATGATACAGCTGAGTTTTGAACCCTTTACTCTTGTCTAGTAAGCTAATGCACTACCAGACTAAGGCGACCTTATATATGTAGGTGACGAGATATAAAAATATTAACTTAAAATCGTTTCAATACTCATATTAAATTATTAACGACAGGAGGCCCAGCATGAACCCTTTGTAATACAATAAGGCACAAATTCCTCTTCCCTTTTAAAATCACATTTTCTGCTGCAAGTACAAAACTCTTTAAAGCAGACTATGTTTGTTTCCTTATTTTTTTTTTGTCTTTATTCAATCATACACACCCTGTATTACTATATGAAAACTTATTACAATTGAGAATTGCTTTTTAAGTGCAAAACTATTGGTTCTTCATAGAAATATTTGGTTTTTTCTTCTTCTCTCTTATGTAGTTTTGGTTTTTTTTTTGCTATAATGTGACTGTCTGTCTGTCTGTCTATGTGGTATGATACCGAGCCGGACCATCATTATGGCCATACTTGTATTCATAACCCTGTCAATCTGTCAATAGAACGAACATATAGGCAAGTAGTAGAGTATATGAGTTTCATATGATTTCATTTGTTTTTGTTGTTTGCTGTTTAGTTTTGGTTTTATTACAACATTTTTGAATTGTTCATTATCTTTTTGACTTTAATTGACAATTTTCTAATTAAGAGCAGAAAAACTAAAAACTAAATTGCTTCTACTTTTTCTTTTTGTTCTTTTTCTTTTTATTCTGCTTTTATTTTGTAGTCAAGTTTTTTTAGGCAACCTAAGGCAGTGAAAGGTTTGTTTGAACTCTCTCTCTCTCTCTCCCAGAAAACGAAAAAAAAACAAAGAATAGAGTATGGAAGACTGTCAAAAGAAAGTCAGTCATTGATTGGTGCTTTTCCTTAAGCATGTTTGAAAACTCATATAAAAAAAGACAAAAAAGAAAAGAAAGGAATGGAATGGAAGATATAAAGACAACGAAACAAGTCATGGCCACTACTTTTAGGAGACTTACTACAAAGTTTTTTTTTTTTTTTTTTTTTTTTTTTTTGGAATACCATTGAATCAAATTACAATTACAAATACAATGACAATAGTCGAGAGGAAGGAGAAGAAGAAGAAATTGCAGCAGTTTTAAACTAATTCAACAGATGTCCATACAAGATACGAGTCACAAGTGCCAGCAGGCTAAATTTACACACACACAGACAGATGGAGAGTGAGAGAGAGAGAGCGATAAAAGAAATTAAGAAAGAATTCTTAAGAAACACTACAGTCAAGCAATGTTCAAATATTATCATCATGCAAGGCAGTCTATTTCTTTCAGTCATGCAGTCATTCATTTATTCTCTTGCACATACAAACGAAAAAACAAACGATGTCGACCCCATCATTTTACAGCAACAGCAACAGCAGTAGCAGCAGACAACCCTTATGAAAGTTTTATTGCTTCTTCGTCTTTAGTTGACCACACAGATAATAAATACTTTGTACACAGAGATAATAATTAAAAATATTATGAATGTATGGGTATGATAACTCGATGATTTGTGGTCAAGTAGGTGTGTGCATGTGTGTGGGTGTAAGTGCAAGTTCACTTACAAACCATAAAATAAAAATTTATGAAAAAAGTACACCCTACCGTAGAACTAGAGGGCTTAACTGAAGCTAACAAGTGTCTGACGTTAAAGGATATTTCCAGGATAACAATTCCATTTCTAATCTGTCATTCGTTGTTTCAATAGAGTCTAGATCTTCTAGTTTTGTTCATTTGCTTAATTGGTCATTACAACGCTTTAGTTAGGATTATGACGTTAGTTTCTCACAACACCCACATGTAGTATGTATTAATTTTACCCATGACTAGTGGGGGCTTAGAGTTTAAATTTGACTTCGAAAGACAGATTGTTTGAGAAACTTTTCATAACAATTTTATTTTATTCACAGAGTTTTTGCCATAAGACTGCTGAGGGGAAAGTTGTCAAATGAAATCTTTTTCTCTGAACCACGGCCTCACGTCTAATAAGCTTTACCTATTAGACTATGGCGACACGGTAACACAGGATTTTAGTGCAGCAGTTAAAATGCAAGAAAGTTTAATAGTTTCATGCATCTTATAGAGCGATTATAACTTTTTGTGTTCTCCTGATGCCTGAAAGTCTTCGTTAGCCATTAAATTTTTAGCTTTCCCGCTGAACACTTTATTCTTTAGTTTTCAAATTTTATTTTTATTTTCATTTTTTTTTCAGTTCTTTTTTCTCTATTCAGCAATAATTCTTAATTTCTTTATATTTTCTTTCGTTTCGTTTTTTTTTTTTTTTTTTTTAATAAAAACTTAATTGCTAAAGACTCAATGAAGAAACGAGGCAAAATAGAAATTCTTACGCTGCTTACAAATATTGTGTATGCAGTTCCATGCTCATCATACAGTTTGACTCACACATTCATTAAAAATGAAGGAAATGAAAATAAAAATCCACACACACATACTCGCATAAGCCAACGGGATAGAAATAATAATAACAACAACAAGAACAAAAAAATAGAATTAAAACAAACCACACACACACACACGCACATATTTTATCATTACTTTTATTAAAGTTTATGGCTCTGTGGCTACTTTTACAGCATCAACACCATGGGCCCATCCATTGTCCGTGTTCGGCTGTAGTGGTGGTGGTGGTGGTGGTGAGTTAAAGAAATCCAAAACGGGAACATTTCTTAACGATATTTAATACAGCTAGTGTAGCAGCAGATAGCTAACGCCAACGTCTCCAAAGGAATTTCAATCATGTGAGTAGAAATAGTCGTACATCTGCTGTACTCGGTGTTGTCTTTCAGTTAATCTATGTATGAATCTATGAAAGTTTTAATTACAACTGTTGTCTTAATGGATCAATTGAGAAGAGAACGAAAGAAATATTTTCTTTTAATTTTTCTTTTTTTTAAATTTATTTGCAATAAAACAAAATGTAAGAGGAATTAAATACAAAAAAAAAAATACAAAAAAATTTAAAAATTTTTATGAAAAATTATGAAATGAAATTCAATAAAAATTCCAAGCATTGCATAATTGCAATTAAAAATAAAACCAAATAACTTCGAGAGTATATAACAAATCCGTGGTAGAACAAAGATTTTTAGAAGTTAAGAAAAACAAGGGTCTTTCAACCCAACTAAGATAACTTTAACCGCACATTTCTCAAGCTTAGCGTGTTCACATATACTGAGTGAAATACCGCTTTATTTTATCAAGTCGTCGTAGTCTAGTAGTTAGTGTGTTGGCTTATTAGATATAAGGCCTCGGATCAAAACGAAAATATTTCTTCGGCGACTTCCTCTTAGCAGATTTCTGACAAAAACTCTGAGAGCAAATAAAATTGTCATGAAAAGTTTCTCAAAAATCTGTCGTTCAAAGTCGTCTTAAAACTGTAGGTTCTGCCACTCATGTATAAAAATTAACACACACAACATAAGCGGCGTGAAAAGCTAGGTCGTAATCTTCGCTGAAGGCTTGTAATAACCAATTATGTACATACATATGTATACAACTTTCTAGGACTATTAACTGCAAGAAAACGTGCCTATTGGTTTTAAGAATACTCTGTTATATCTTCCTACGACCGGGTTGTTTTGTTGTTAATCGTTGGACATGACTACATTTTAATTGAACCGGAAAAATAGTCACAATGTAATTAATAAACACTCATTATGCAGAGATTTAACCTGTGAAATACCTCAAATCCCTACTGTAACGAGTGTGTCACCTTAACCTTGCAACAATCTATAGTAACGGGTGTGACACTTTGGAGTAAAAGGTGTGGTTGGAGTAACGGGTGTGACACTTTGCAGTGGAGGTAAACAAAAATAGTCAGAATACGATTAAGAAACTAACATTGTATAGCATTTTAATAGCCGAGATACTATAAAACCTCTTTGTAACAGATGTGACGGAGTAACGGGTATGACACACTGTAGTAACAGTTGTGACACTTTGAAGTAAAGTGTGTAACACCTTGGAGTAAAAGGTTTGGTACGTTCGATTAACGGGTGTGACACCCTGGAGTGACCTGTCTGACATCTTGGAGTAACGTGTGTGACACTTTGGAGTAACGAATGATAGGCCACTAAAATATGATTAAGAAACTCACATTATACAAAGTTTTAACAGCCGAAACCTTTTGTAACAGGTGTGAGACCCTAGCGTAACGGGTATGACACGATGCAGTAAAGTGTATAACACCTTGTTGTGACACCTTGGAGTAACGTATGTGATTCATCAGCAATATATTCAGAACCGAATTAAGTTGAAATAGCTCGAAATCTTAACGTAACGGGTTTAACTTTTTCAAGTAACGGGTGTGACATGCCTGTATGGTATTTAGAACACATGTTGTTATAGTGAGTTTGATATCTTGTTGCACAGGAAATGTAGTCCTACAGATATTATTATACATCTACAAAGCAAAGGGTGTGACACCCAAGGCGGTGAATTGTTGCATTAATGTGTGACAAGGATTAAAATTTTAAAACTCATACATCTTGTCGAAAATAGAAAGTGAGAACGACGTACAAATACAACTATTTCCAACAACAAGATTTCTTTACATCTTTTTTGAAAAACCTTTCTCTCTGTAAGAGTGTTGACGATATTGAATGAAGGAATTTTGTTTTTTGTTTCAATTTCATTTCATTATAATAATTATTTTAATTATTTTTCTTCATCATTATGATGAACATAATTGTCTTTATTTTTATGAGCGCTGTCCTCATTAAGATAAATTGTTTTAGAATGAAACAGAACAACAGGAAAAAAAAACTAAAACGTTTTAAAACACTTTCAGTGGCGTTGATGATGATGATGGTGTTAGAGGGAAAAAAGGGAAAGAGGAGAAATAGGGAAGAATAGAGGAAATGATGCAAAAAATATAATTGAATTAAATTAAATTCTTTATATTTCTTTTTTTGCTTTCGTGTATGTGTACAGAGAAATGAACAAAAAAAAAAACAGAAATCCAATTAAGGGATATAACAATGGACCACAACTACTCAAATGAATGTAGGCCGAGCCTCAAATAAAGCATTAGCAGATAATGATCATTATCATTGAAAATGATAATGATTATCATTTGATTTTGAAAAACGCAAATAATGATTTAAGAGTGGTGGTGGTGATGATACATAGAAACAGCAAAACCAATTATTATAAATGATAGTGATGATATGGGGGGGATGATATGATGGGTTTGCGAGAGCCAAATAGGTTTGCGATGGTGGGGACACACAAGACAATCAAAATAGAGCGAGAAATGAGTCTTTAAATCCGCGTATAGATATAAGGCAGGCCACTCTTTCCAATGCAAGCCAAAAGACATATTGAGAGGGACATATTGAAAGTACCAAAAATTTGGTAAAATAGTACTTTTATGAAAATTTTCTTGATTACACTTACTTTTCTTGAAATGTTTTTTGATTTTATTTTAGTTTTCATTGTAATTTACCTGCAAAGAGAAAGAAAACAAAAAAACTAAATTAATAACGAGACAAATAAATTATAGATTAGAGGGGAAAGCAAAAGAGAAAAAATACTTTTCTTTTTTTTTTCTTCTTCCAAAAGATTACTTTGCCAAATTACAGGCAACACATTTGGATTTAACAAAGAAAAAAAGCACACTATTTGAAGTTTTTATTTGTTTTGTTTCCTATTTCGACTTCTTTTCATCAATCATTAACCAATAAAACAGTGTCAGTCTTTTCCCTTCTATGCCTCTGCCACTGCCTCTGTCTTTCCGTGACTGATTGTCTAAGCGACTGCCTTCAATGACTACGAGATTTGGCCAACAAAATGCCAAGTGCATTGTCTCTTAATAGCACCACACTACAGCACCACGACCAGCAGCACATCAAACTCTAGAAAGAAGGGCAGAAAAGAGGCAAAAGAAGAGGTAAGAAAAACTAGTAGTATTTTGGTTTTATTGCAGTTTCTTCTAACGGCCTCTACTTTGCACGTCGTCGTCTTTTTCATTTCGGTTTCTAAAGGTAAAAGATATTTGAGGCAAATGAATGCATATTTTATACAATCTATGCCATTGACATCTAAAAAAGGTAGTCCGTTTTGTTTTTATTGCATGTGGATGCAACAACGTTCGAACGTTTAGTCTGTCCTATGCTAAGACGTCCATTACGACGACCAGACGTTTATCGCTTTAGCTGTGGCTGCGGCTGTGGCAGTGGCAGCATTATAATTTACTTGTCTGCATTTCAAATGCCCATTTGACGACTGTGAATGTGACTGTGACTGGGACTATGACTATGACTGGGCACAATAGCCAACACTATTGCCATCAAACAATCCATAAAAATTCAAATAAAAACAACAACAACAACAACAAAAAACATTATTTCTTTCTTACTTTATTTTTCTCTTTTCTTTCATTTTCTTTTCTTTTTATAGGGAATATAAATAACAAAAGCTGTGAAAGCAACGAAAAGTGGACAAAAAAAAACCGAAACGAAAATAAGAAAGAAAAATGCA
Organism: Sarcophaga subvicina; assembly: GCA_936449025.2. Taxonomy (NCBI): domain Eukaryota; kingdom Metazoa; phylum Arthropoda; class Insecta; order Diptera; family Sarcophagidae; genus Sarcophaga; species Sarcophaga subvicina. The sequence goes on from OW388084.2 coordinate 3,292,498, forward strand.
GCAGCAGCGGCAGCAGTACTTTCTATTTGCATCACTGGCTGCCAACTTATTAGACGTATAAATAACAACGAACAACAACAAAAACAACAGCAGCAGCTTAAACAAAAAACAACAACATTTTAATAGCAAGCAGTAGTGGTAGTAGGAATAATAACAATAATAGACGAGAGACATTTAAATACCCTCCAAAGAAAAAAAAAACGAAAAAATAGGAGCATAGACCGAAAAACGAAATACGAAGATTACAAGGCAGTTACCATAAAAAGGAAACAATTTTAAATGCATTTACGGCATTGAATGCTAAGAAAACTAAAACCAAAAAACTGAAGTTTAAGAGCATTTGTATTATAAATAAAAATCTCTGAGAAGGAACAACACTTTCTTCTTAAAAGAAAAAGATGGTACTTATTTTGTTACTTCATCAAAAAAGTACCTTTTTGGTACTTATTAAAATTTTGTTCTAATTAATGTATTCTTTAACACATTTTCTACAAAAAAATAGCCAAAAAGACAAACAAAAATTACGCGACACCTTATTAGAAACCAAGCAAGGGCAATAATATCATATGTGTGTGAAGATAAATTCGAATTTTTGGATTTTTTAAATTCGCAATCCATAAATTTTAGCAACGCCACATTTGACGTTTAAGGAGCTAAATTATTATTATTATTAAGCACTATTAACTGTTTCACTGTATCCATCTCAAAAAGCCCACTTGTTTAGAAGCTAATTTTCGGAAATACTGTAGGTCTATGAGTACCATACTATATGCAAAGGAAGGTTGCAAGGCCTGTTAATATAATCAGCAAAATAGTCTCATATAAAATGATATGGTATTGAGAAAATTGGTTTTGAAAATATAAATTGTTTGCTTGAAAATTCTCTAGAAGATCAGTGACAATTTGGGAACATAAAATAGGGTCTTCTTTCGAACCATGGTAGTGCTATCCAGCTGGAGAGTTGAGAAAATGTATGTCCTCCATGACCCATCAACCATCCTTTAAATTTCAGCACTTTTATTTACAAATAGTTACACAAATAAAAATGAGAATTCTATTTTATGCCAATAGTCTGAAAATTAGTATACTATTGCCACTGTTAAACAGTCAATAGCAAAGTTTACAGTGTTGGAGGCAAGAAGTGGCTCTGCTAAAAGTTTGGGGTTGTGTCTTCGGTTTTTAAATTCGAAGTTATCTTCACATACACATTAATATCATACCTAGCAAAATAGTTTAAAGTTTTAATCGTTGAGCGTGCTTTCTTCTAGCCATAGTATGTCAAGAAGCTAGTGCATTTGCTGCATTAGCTCACTATCTCCTTAGCAGGAATTCTTTGCATAAAATAGAAAAAAAAAACAAAAATTAAAAACGTACCTTTTACGCAAAAAGTACCTTTCCCGAAAAATATTGTCAGAATATACGAAAAAGGGAAACAATGTATAGCAACAAAATTATGAATAAAAAATACTTTCCGCATGAATATTTCCCTTCATTTTAGTACTTTTGTACTTTTTCTTTTTCAAAATTTAAACGCCACAACTTCTCGTACACCCCTCCTCTTTAAATAAATTCCTAAAAGTGTCTTTGACAAACTGGTTATAATCCGTTGTAAAAATTTGAAAATATGCCGTATGATTTAACGCTTAAAAAATTTATTTCAATTATTTGAGCACATAATCTCTGTGACTTTGTGGCCCAATCAGTTCTGGAGTTCATTTCCTGTTGTGTGTTGGCCATGTTTTTTAAGGCTTAATCTCTAAAGGAAAAAGCCTAACTAATCTATAATGCTGGAGATCTAAAGACTGAAAAGCAACGATTTAAAGAAATTGATAAAAAATTTAAGAAAAAAAGAAAGAAAAGAGAAGAGAGAAGAGAGGAGGAAAATAATGGAAACCGAAACTTAAACATGTCACCATCAACAGCAGCGGCAGCAACAGCAACATGATCATAATCGCTATGTGAACGTCATGGGGCATTATTAAAAAGAGGGCCATAACCCCACAGTTTATTAAACAAAACAAAAAAAAGAGTGGAGAGGACTGTACGGAAATTATCAAGCATAGATGTGGCAGCAAACGAAGCAGAATACAAATAAAAAAACAAATGTTTTTTTTGTGTCTCTTGTTTTTCATGCAACAATTTTTGTTATCAACAACATAAGGTTTTTAGCAAATGCATCATAACGTCATCCACAACATTATCCTGCAGAGTTACAAATTTACTCTCTACCGGCTTCTAGACACACACACATACACACAGCATACAACACAATGAAACAGTAGTTGCAACAATTGCAGCAGTTGTAGCAGTTGTTTAGCAACTTTTCTACGTTTCGGTTTTAGTTTGTGGTCGCCAAGATGAAGTGGTGGTGCTGGCGGTAATGGTGGTTAAGCTGTGACAAATGTTGCTCAAGTTGTGTTGAGGCAAACAGGAGCAGCAGCAAGAAGAGGTTTATTTGATATGACGACAATATAACGATGGTATGTAAAGATACGTTGTATCTTTTTTTTCTTTCCTTCTAAATATTTTCTGTTTTCTTTTTTTTCTGTTAATTTTTCATTTCTAGTCGTTTTATTTGATAATGTTTTCACAATTTGTGTGTGTGTGTGTGTGTCCGACAAATGCCGGCTTTTGCATCATATAGAAAAATTGCAGCAATAACAACATCAGCTGCAACAACAAGTTTTAGCTTAGTTACGACATAGAAATAGAAATCCATTGAAGCTGCATAGCCAACAACCAACAACATATTGCAACACTCAACTGCATTATGAAGTGGTAAATGCGATAGACTGCTCTCGGCATCATAATCATCCGCAGCAGCACTAATATTGTTAGAATTGCTGTACCTACTCAACTTAAATTTCAGTTGATTGTTATCTCCCCATTAAAACTATTGGATTAGAAGGCAACCAAAGACTACCATTTAAGCCTCATGTTGCATGGTTTTCCTTTACTAGAAAAAAAAACAAGAAAAACAAAGTAAGTGCAACAAATGAAATTTGAAGAAATAATCTTTAGTAAAGAATCTCAAGTAAAACTGTACTATTTAAGCATTACGAACAAAATGGTGCTAGAAACATGTTGCTGAGTAATCATTCATATAAACCCTCTTGAAATTTATTATCAGCAACATGTTGAAAACTCACAGTATACATTACAAAGCCTATAAATACACTAATGAAGTCGCCGTAGTCTAGTCGGTAGAGTGTTGGCTTATTAGACGTAAAGCCACGGTTCAAACCACAGGTCAAACGTAAAAACGAAATATAAAAAAAATATTTATTCGGCGACTTCCTCTCAGCAGATTTCTGGCAAAAACTCTGAGAGCAAAATTGTCATGAAAAGTTTCTCAAATATCTGTCGTTCGGAGTCGACTTTAAACTGTAGGTCCCGCCAGTAATGTGAGAAGCTTGGCCGTAATCCTGACTGAAGGGTTGTAATGGCCAATTATGTTATGTATAGATACACTAAAAACAACGCTTGAAAACTTAAAAAGTTACAAAAAAAATAAAGTTTGTTAATTAATGGAGCATTCAAGCAAGCGACATAATTGTTGCTGGCAACATCCTATACAACCCCGAGGTGAAAAGAATTAATACCATTCAAATAAACTTTAAAATTTCTCTAAGACAAATATTTACAGAAACATGTTGCAAATAGCCATATTAAAGATTGTATTTCTACCAACAATTTTAATTATTTTTGAAAATTAAGTGAAAGAAAAATCCTGGCAACATGTTTCAAATAGATGCCTTTGTAACAAATGTTTCTGGCAACATATTCATTGCATAACAGAATAACATTGTGATTTAAAATGATATTCTTTGACACAAGTTGTGATTTCCTTGTTTCAAACAGAAAAAAAAATTTGTTTCGGAACCAAAAAAATATTGGCAGCATCATAAACAAATTAAAATGGAGTTGGTTTATTACTTGGATTGAACTAGACTTTAAAACATTTATCCCGCTGTACTACAGTCTTCGATATTATTTCTCTTAGATGTTCCTACTCAATCATAAACAGCGTTGGTTTCTCTATTTCATTTTCTCAAGTATTTTTCTGTTTTATTACTTAACCGCCTACTCTTTGGCCGCCAGTATCGTAAAGTATTTCGTTAAATTGTGCTTCTTCTCACCGCTCTATCAACTTGTACAGTTCAGTAATGGGATTTTTTTTTTGCAGTTGGGAGAGAAAAAGAAAAATTGTACGTATCGTGGAATATGAACTCGAATGTAAAACCATTTTAGTGGATGGATGATGATGACACTACCGATTCAGCAGTAGCAGCAGCAGCATTTAGTTGCATGCGTTCTATAGTTAATGCAGAGTGCAAAATTATCATGATTATATTCATTATTTCCATCATAATGATAATCATTATTATCAGCTGCTGCATTTAACATTTGAACATCATGATTATTTTGGCATCATTTGCCACAAATACAGCAACAAACAGCAGCTAGGAATGAACACATTATGAGAAAAATAGCGACAAATCGTTTTACAATGATAAAGAAAATATTCAAACAAACCAAAAAAACAGAAAAAAATTTTAATTTTTTCCCCTTTCTCCACTCGTTAGACGTTGTCGTTCCATGCTTTTTTTTTGTCGCGCTAATGTTAGGGCAACGAAATAAAAACTACTGCCATCGAGAAATGCTTTTCTGTTCCTTTTTTTCTTTCTTTTTGCGCTTATTTTTATCAATATTTTGTTGTTGTTTTTTACGCATTTCTTAAGAGCTGTTTGGAGTTCGTTCGAAATCGATTTGTCGGTGCATTTGCTATTGACAAGCAACACAATTGTGTGCAGCATTGTTCATTGGCAGCAGTAGCAGTAGCAAATGGTTGATAAAGTTTTTGCTGCTGCTTCTATTCTATTCTATCTCCTCTCCTCTCCTGTATTCTATTAAAAAAATTCTTTTTTTCTACTTTTCTTTTCAATATTTTATTTGTAAATATTTTTTCTTACTTGTCGTATCATTAATATATAGAGAGAGGGGAGGGCGGAAATAAGGAAAAGTTCAATAGCAAGTTGGAGTAATAGAAGACAGACAGACAGACAGACAGGCAATTGGAGAGACATCTTCAGTTCAAATAAATTTCTTGGTACAACTTTGCACAAAACAAAAAAACGAATTTAAATACAATTTACATGGGGTACAGTCAAAGGCTTTCGGAATTAAGATGCATGAGTTAAAATAAACAAAAATGGAATAACTTTAAATTAAATTGAACCTAAAAGGCCTAAAACAATCATAAGAAATTTGTTTCAATGAAACTTTTGGTTTTACGAGAATATAGCAACATGTTGCTAGACATTCACATGTAAACACTTGAAGAAAAAAGGAATATATTGATGATAAAGCTTTCTTTATTGGATGTGATAAAAGTCGATATTATTTAATGTTGCTAGAAAATAAATATTTGTTTAGAAACATGTTGCAAGGAAAATTAAAAGGCAAACATTTTTTTTTGCAGAAAAATGTGAATATTATGTAGGATAACAGCATGCTGCTGAAGCATAATGAATGAATTGTGAAAAGGATAAACTTTGTGGAGAATGCTGTCCCTTTCAAAATTAATATCTACTGCAACATGTTGCAAATTAAAATATTCATAAAACAAAGGTTTGTGTAATGAAATGTTTCAACGAAATAAGTCCATTCCACAATCGAAATATTTTCTTAAAAAAATTATTTAATGTTTATTTTTTGTTTTCCTTTTTTTTGTAAAACAAAAAATTTTGGGGATTGCTTAGGGTTTACAGTATAATTTATTTTAAATGCAAATTATCTGCAACATGTTGCTAATTAACTTGTTGAATTAGAAACTTACAAGATTTACTTAAACTGAAATCTATATTAAGAAAATACTTCTTAAGAAACTATTAAGCATGTTATAGCTATAGGCTATATCAGCTGGTACAGCCTTAAAAGTTTCTGCACCATGTTGCTAAGTAACTTGTTGAATCAGAAACTTATAAGATTTACTTATAGTGAAATCTATATTAAGAAAATACTTTTTAAGAAACAGTTATGCACGTCTTAAAAGTTACTGCAACATGTTGCTGACACAAATACAAAATATTGAAATTAAAAGCAGAGTAGTAGTATTCTTACTACTTTAAAAACTTATTAAATTTTTTACTTTAAGTTTGCTTAAATATGCATTTCGGTTGGCAACATACATGCAACATACAACATGTTTAGAAACTTTTTCATTTCAAACTTCTTTACAAGGAAGTATTTGAGTGTCTTGAATTCTTTATAACGTTGGAATTGGGGGAATATAAAATCATATACACGGTGTCATTGCTTAAATTTTGAATTTCAAATCTACGATTAATGTTTTTTAAATATTTTTGCTCAAGTGTAAAATTCTGAAAGACCTTCATAATAAATTTCTTTCCACTTCCCTTTATTGAAGGTAAATAGTGCAACAAAAATTTTACGAAAACAATTTCAGACAATTTCCATATTTTTATTGGTTTTTTGTTTTTTATTTCTACGAATAATTTTTGCAATCATAGATAATAATTAATTTGTCTTTTTGTCATTCTATCCGTTGTGTTCGTTTGTCTCTCTCTCTCTTTGTCTCCCACTCTCTCTCTCTCTCTCTGTCTTTCATTTCTGTTGCACGGTTATGTATATCGCCCAAGACTGTGACTGTTTTGCTTCAATTATTGAAATGAAAAAGAAAAAAAAATTATTTTTTCTATCGAAATGCTGACATTGCCAACTGCACAGGCTGCCGGGAGCGTAAAAGCGGTGTGGTAGCAAACAACCAACACGACTAATTGACGCACAAACTCATTTACAAGCAATACAGTGTGTGGCACTGAACTATAGATTCAAGGGGAACACACAGAGTCCAAAGCAGTAAATGGGCGAAAAAAATTGAACCCAATATGCTTGCTCTGTTGTTTGTGCTCAGGTTCAATAGTAAAATACAAAAACAAAAATAAAAAAAAATTGTATTATAGCTGTTGTTGTTGTTGTTGTTACAATATTTGCTAAATACAGTCAATTTAAAAACGTAGAGAAGCAGCAGCAGCAGCAGCAGCATAAGAGAATATGCTTACAGTACATTGTAATTAACTACAATCAATACACAACGTTTTTTTCCCATTATTTTACGATTTTCCTCATAGTTTTTTTCGTTTTAATTTTTTTTCGAGTTCATTCTTATAATTATTAATTGGTTTTTTAATCACATTTTTTCGTTTTTTTCCCAACTTATTTATTGTCTTGCCACAATTCTTTCCATTGTTATACACCCAAGCTGTCTCTGGGATGGTATTCTTTTTTGTGTTTTTTTTTTAATAATTTTTCAATATTATTCCTTTATCTCTAGTATTGGTTGCCAATATATCCACAGAAATTAAAGAAATAAAAAAAAAACGAAATGAACTAACAGCACCGTAGTCAAGTAGAGTTTCACAAGACGAAAGATTCATGGCTTTAAATGAAGCCAATTGTAATTGGTTGTTGTTGTAGCTGTTGAACCAATTGTTTTTCGTTTCCTTTAATCACAATTACAATTGCTGGCAATTCAGAATATAATTTGTAAATTTTGAAGAGTACAACACAACCTACACTACCAATACACACACACCATTAAAGCAAACTAAACGAGGAAATTTGTTGAAAATCACACTCTTCTTGTGTTGGTTGCTTTGGCAGTAGAAATCTCATGTGTGTGAAGATAAATTCGAATTTATAAATCCGAGACGCAATCTATAAATTTTAGCAGCGCCACATTGGCGTTAACAGAGCAAAATTTCCTCCTAACAGAACAAAATTTGCTCTTAACAGAGCACTGTTAACTATTTAACAGTATATATCTGAACAAGCCAACTTGTTTAGGAGCTACTTTTGGGAAATACTCTAGGTCTATAAGTACGATACTATATGCAAAGGAAGGCCTCTTAATATAATCAGCAAAAAAGTTCCTTATAAAGTGATATGGTCTTGTGAAATTGGCTTTGAAAATATCAATTTTTTGCTTGAAAATTCTCTAGAAAAGCAGTGGCCATTTTGGAACATAAAAGAAATAGTATACTATACAGAATATACGCAAATGGTAGTCCTGAGGTTCCCCTTTCGAACCGTGGTAGTGGGATAGCTGGAATAGTATTGAGACCAACCATCCTTTACAATTCAACACTTTTGTTCACAAATAATAATGAGATCATAATGTGAATTATATTTTATGCCAATAGCCTCCAATAATTGCAAAGTAGAAGACTAATATACTATTGCCACTGTTAAACAGTTAACAGTGCTCTGTTAAGAGCAAAGTTTACCCTGTTAGAGGCAAGAAGTGGCGCTGCTAAAATTGTGGGTTTGCGTCTTTGGTTTTTAAATTCGAATTTATCTTCACACATGTCTAATTTAGATTTATAAATTTAGATAAATACTTATAAATGATTCGAGTGGGAATTTACAGTTTAATTGTAAGGCATTTACAACAGAAAAAAGTAACATAAGCAAAAAAGGCAGAGCAGCAAACAGAACAAATACACAACCTTCTAGTAAGTATTTTAGTGCTCATACGCGATTCATACTTATTTTGTGAATCCGTGTATATGTTGAGTTATGGCGAGTTGAAATCAACAACATCATACGTGTTGTTAAGTATGAATATGATGAGTATTTCGAACTTTGAATATGAGTAGAGGTACCATGATATTAATATAAGTATGAATGCATAAAGTCGCCGTGGTCTAGTAGGTATTGTGTTGGCTTATTAGACGAAAAGCAGGGTTCGAACCCCAAGCCAGACATCAAAATAAAATACAAAAAGTATTTCTTCGGCGACTTCCTCTCAGCAGATTTCTGGCAAAAACTCTGAGAGCAAATAAAAATTGCCATGAAAAATTTCTCAAAAATCTGTCGTTCGGAGTCGACTTTAAACTGTAGGTCCCGCCACTCATGTATACAATTAACACACACAACATAAGTGGTGTGAGAAACTAGATCATAATCCCGACTGAAGGGTTGTAAACACCAATTATGTATGTATGAATGTAAGTATCAGAAATTATGAGTATGATTCGATTCTACTCAACTTTTTGAATACTCGTTTCTGATCTCTGGTATATAGCACGCTCTCCTAACCTAACAAACTTTTTTTTCGATGACAACTCGAAATACTTTCGTTTAAAAAAACCCTTTCAAAGTGCTCTTTTCTTCAACTAGTCTTAAATTAAAAAAAAATTTCTAAAAATATAAAAACAAAACGTTTTTATTTTTCATAATTATTAAAAAAATATTATTTTTCATTTTTTTTACATAAAACGACATGTAAAAATTCATTTCCTGCCTTTTGTAATGGGCCAGAAAGTAGAAACAAAAAAATACCAAAACTGGGTAAAACTAATAAAATTAAGGTGCGTTTTAAATGATGACGGTTTCGGTACGGTACTTATTATTCCCTGGCAATAATAATTTGTACGTTTAAGTTTAATTTTTTTTTCGTATTTTTATTCACATTGTACAATGTCTTGTAAAGAAATGAAATGAAATATTGATTGTCATGACAAGTCAGTTAATTTCCGTTTAAAAATAAACACATACACTCACACACTCACACACATACTAAGTAATCAATTCTTATGAATCACTTCTATTCACTACGTACTAAGACTGGTACTAAAACTAAAATGCATATGAAAACACATCAAAAACAAAAATAAAAACAACAAAAGAGTACTTAAAATGGCATGTTATAGAGAGAGAACGAACCCTTTGCACCACAGAGCAGCATATGTATGTATGGTGCGGTATACTGATGACACACACAATCAGTCGTCGTAATATTATAAGCAATAAAAGAAGAATTTATTTTTATGAAAACGAAACCAAATGCACATACATATACTCACATACATATGTACGTAAATATGTTTCTCATTTCAAGAAAAAAAGGAAAAAAAAACAGAAAATAGTACCACAATTACAGTTTGTGGTTGTGAAAAAAATGAGGAGAAAAAACTTCACTTCTTTTATTACTCATACTTGTAATTATAGATAAACAATATATGTATGTATGTATGTAGGTATGGTATGTATATATAGAGTACATAATTATTGTATATATTTTTATTACTATTGTTGTTATTGTTATTGTTTTCGCAGTAGTACATTAAAATTTATTTTTGTTGTGTTCCCTCCTTTACGATTACTTTGGCATGATGACTTCCCTGTGCAAAAGCCAAAGTTGTGAGGCATTTAAAAATCATTAAAATGTTGCAAATCGAAAATGATGCAAAATTAAAGACAATTAAGCTTAACATGCACGCATAACAGATGCGTAATAAAGAAATTATTAGCGATACCATGAATCCTCCAGTTACACGCCAATATTATTGGTACTTTTAAAACCTCCACTTCGTGTTAACGTTGAACGAAAAAATATGCTCAAAAACAATCAATGATCAAAAGTATCTTGTAAAATCAAATATTTTCATCATACTTTTCCGAGAATTAGAAGATGCATAAGGCATTTTAATAGTCTTCTTATTTTTAAATAAAATTTTGTAAGTTTTTTTGTAACCCAGTGTAAAATATGTGTGTGAAGATAAATTCGAATTTAAAAATCCAAGACGCAATCCATAAATTTTAGCAAAGCCACATTTGGCGTTAACAGAGCAAAATTTCCTCTTAACAGAACAAAATTTGCCCTTAACAGAGCACTGTTAGCTATTTAACAGTATCCATCTGAACAAGCCTAATTGTTTAGAAGCTCATTTTAGGACAAATACTAGGTCTATGAGTACCGTACCATATGCAAAGGAAGGATCTAAGGCCTCTTAATATAATCAGCAAGGTAGTCCCATATAAAGTGATATGCTATTGAGAAATTTGGCTTTGAAAATATAAATTTTTTGCTTGAAAATTCTCTAGAAGATCTGTGGCCATTTTGGAACATATAAGAAATAGTACACCATACAGACTATATGCAAATGGTAGTCCAGAGGGTATTCTCTCGAATTTGGGAGTTGAGAACACCAACCATCCTTTACATTTCAACACTTTTGTTCACAAATAATAATGATATCATAATGAGAATTCTATTTCATGCCAATAGTCTGCAATTATTGCAAATTAGAAGACTAATATACTATTGCCACTGTTAAACAGTTAACAGTGCTCTGTTAAGAGCAAAGTTTACCCTGTTAGAGGCAAGAAATGGCGCTGCTAAAAGTTTGGGTTTGCGTCTTTGGGTTTTAAGCTTGAATCTGTCTTCACGCAAATTCAAAAATATGTTTTAAAATCAAATACTTTCATCATACTTTAAAAGGGATTAGAAGAATCATAAGGCATTTAAATAGTCTTCTGATATTTAAATAAGATTTTGTAAGTTTTTTTGTAACCCCCCACCCTGTATTTATAACTCAAATTTCTTTAATCCAAATGAAGTTTTTTTTATTTTTTATTTTTTTTATTTCCTTTAGAACGCCAAAAAAAAAAGTTTCTTCAAAACAATTTTTGTAATTTTCCCTGGTTGTCATTAATCTTTTTCTTCTTTTTCAACATGTGTTGTGCTTGTGTGGCATGCTACAGATTTTCAAGTTTATAATTTTATTCATGAGCTTGAAAACAGAAAAGTAACGAAAAAAAAACAAAATTAAAGCTTAACAAAATTTAAAAACAGTCTTAACAAATATTTTTGGCAATGTAAGGGGCGAAACAGTGGGTCGTAAAAGTAATGTTACGGATTTTTTTTATTCATTTCCACAAAGGCAGTTCAAAAACATAATTTGAAGTGGTCGTAAACGGATTAGTAATGGCAATGATCTTTTTCAATTCGTTTATAGTAAAACTAATCAATTAGTTCTGAAACAGCTGATAAAGACATTACATTGCAGGCTGCAAAATAATGTTTATAATACTTTTGGCTATTAAGTCAGCTTCACATCTCGTTGTTAGAAAGTACCATTCAGTAATGGACCACATGTCCTTTTATCGACTGCATTGATTTATTAAATACCTGAGGATGGAGACTTTAATAGTCCAATAGGCACTATGCCGAATTGCTAGATCGCACCATTCGTGGATAAAATTTATTTAAGTACACAATGTGGCAGCTGTGAAAAGCTTCAGCTACCTGTATGGCAATTTTTGTTGCACATGGTAATTTCTTTAATTTTGTTTTTTAACTTTTGCCTCGTTGCACACAATTCTCGTACACACATGCCAAAGTTGCAACAAAAATTCACTCCTTTTTGGTTCAAGCAAATCGCATTAACTCGCAGTTAAAAGCTTTAAAAAGAAAATAAAAAAAAAATTTTGTAGGAAAGAAGAAACAGAAACAGCACATACAACCCTCGTGTAAGCAAGCATGCAACTCAAACAATTGCTTATAAAGGAGTGGGTTAATGATGATGATGGTGGTGGTGGTGGTTGTTAATCATGGGCATACATTTCAAATTCAGTTTAAAAATGTTTTTTTTTTCCTTAAGGACATACACATGGTTTAACTAAAGTGTAAGTTAAGTTTAGGAGGAGGCTCTATTTCGCATTAAAAATTGAAAAATTCACTTCGTATTCCCTAAAACGTAAACACCGGTAAACACCACTTTTGGCGGCTTACCTAGCATCCTGTGACACCTTATCCATTAAAGTGAGGCCATTTACAGCATGTGAATCAAAATGATTATTTTGTCCTTGCAAATGCTAAGCCAATGTTGCTGACAATACAACAACAATAAATATGTCGTTGTTCGTTGTTCAATGAAATCATTCATTCATTCACACTCGCTTATAAATTGAATTTAAGCACATACAGCCGCCACTAATTGAATTTTTCACTGTCGCGCTCAATTATAATGATTTTTATTAAAATTCTTTTCAATATCATCGCCATTGTTGTTGTCGTTGTCATAGGCATCGGCATCGTCATTGTCGTCATTTTGAGCGGCAACATTTTTGTTTTTCTTATCATCAACACCGTCACCAATGGTGGCGGTACCAGGCCGTAGCAATAGACGATCGACAGTAACAGCAATAGCAATAGCAATAGCAATAGTCGTGTTGTAAATATAAACAAACAAAAAAAAAAAACGAAAACAATTGAGAATGGCTGTGCTCAACTGTGTTACGACTACAGGCAGCAGAGCGGCAGCAGCAGCAGCAGACAATAATAAACCCATCGAATACAAAACAATAGATTGATGACAATGGAACAATGACAACAACAACAACAATAACAACAACATCACTAGCATTTTATATGTGTAACAGAAATAAATACAAAAAAAAAGAAAAAAAACAAACGAAAGAATGTGTGACATCTCTGCCAGTCAATAAATTTTTTTGCTGTTGTTGTTTTTGCTATTTTATTAACAACAATAACAATAATCATACAGCAACTGATGACCACTGTGAACAACAATAACAACAACATCACTTACACTCAAAAAGTAGTCACCGAGATGGACAGACAACAATAAAAAGAAAAGAAAAAAAAAGACAAAACAAAACTCATCCAATCCACTTCAATTATTTTTTGCCTATTCAAGCGGAAATGAAAATAATGGTCTCATGTGTACGAGAGCACAGTGTAACGAATATAGCGCAAAAAAGAAAAAACAAAATAAAAATTTAAAACAGTAATACCTTGTAATTGCCTTTTCTACGAAATTATGGGAGGTATTCCTCAAAAGGAGTTTGAATCATTAGAACACATGTTCGGAACTTGTGCAGCGTTATTGCTTCCCGCAAACACCTGGGTGCGCACCAGAAATCAGCAATGAGTATTCAAAAAGATGAATAGAATCGAATCATACTCATAATTTCTGATGCTTATACGCATTCATACTTATTTTAATATCATGAAACCTTTACTCATATTCAAAGTTTAAAGGGTACTCATCATATTCATACTTAACAACACGTATGATGTTGTCGAATTCGACTCTCAATAACTCAACATATACACGGAATCACAAAATAAGTATGAATCGCGTATGAGCACTAAAATACTTGCTAGAAGGTTGTGTGTTTACTCTGCTTGCTGCTCTGCCTTCTTTGCTTATTTGATTCGAGTCAGTCAAATGAATCTAAATGAGTAGGCTTATGAATCAAACATATTTCGAATGGTATGAGTTTGATGTCAACGTTGTAAGCACACTCATTGCAACCTGTAGTTATAAATCAATGTTGTAGTGAGTATGAATGAATCAGAGTACATAGTTAAATTTGCAATATTGTTGTCCACACTTATATTCAAAATTTCATGAGTACTTATGAGTAGCGATAAAACGATTCATTGCTCATCTCTTGTGCGCACCAAGTACTAAGCAGGGGAGTTAATCATTCGGGCCTCTAGCAACATGCTGAAGGTGGCTAGACTAACAGAATTTTAACTTATATAACAGGAACACCCTATATGGATAGAAGTCACCTTAATCTAGTAGGTAGTACATTAGTCTATTAGAAGAGAGGCCGTAGTTTAGCACCCGGCTTATATGTACATCTCGAACAAAAGGAAATACAAAAAAAATTATTTCTATTGGCGACTTTCTCCCATCATTCGTTTGAAAAAAAAAACATCTGGAAATAACATAAAATGTCAGAAAAAGTTTCTTAAAATCTGTCGAGCAGGGAGACGACGTTAAACTGCCAGTTCCTTCACTTATGAATTAAATTAACACACACGGCATGAGTGGTGTGAGAAGCTAGGTTATAATCCTAAATAAGTATGAATCTTTAAGCCACCCACCCGAATACATTTCAGCAACTTGTGCAGCGGCGTTACTGCAAACATCTGGAAAGCTAAACAACATTCTGATGGTGGCCAGGTCAACAGATTGCCAGAGCAACAGATTAGGGACAGGGTCGCAATGCCATATCTAGCATTCCTGCTGTTAGGAAATCGGGGTAATGCCTCAAGTATAATTCGAAATTATTATTTTAAAATCAGTTTTAAAAAAACGAACAAATCCATCTTCTCTCACATAAATGTGTTCTTGAATGTTACGATTCCTTTACTAACTGCCTGGCTGTAAAGAATTTTCGTTTTTCTGGAAAAATTTTCTTGCGTTTTTTGGCTGTGGCAGCCACATTGACGGGATACAGTGAGAGTGGGTGGCCAGCATAGTAATGATATTCATCTTCTTCTTCATCATCACATTGACAATGATAATAATGATGATAATGTTGGTGTTGTTGTTGTTGTTGTAGCTGAATAATTTGATATTGTTGTGTATGATGTTTATTTTTTTTTCTCTCTCTTTTTTTTATTGTTGCTGCACAATAAACGTTTATTATAGTTGTTGTGGGCTGTATTTAAATTTCATTTTATTACGTCGTCTTCTTTAGAGTTTCATTTTCCTCGACTCGACGCTTCTCTTTACTTCTCTTCTCTTTTTTTGTTTGCTGTTGCTGTTGTTGGCCATTTAATTGTATTAAAATTAAAATTTACCGTCTCAACAAGCTTTATGCAATTTAAGGAATTGTAAAAGCGACAGAAAAAAATTCGTTATTTTTTTTTTGCTTTTTTTGCTTGTGAAAATGTATTGTATTGCAGTAGTTGTCGTCGTCATTTTAAGAGAGACAGAGAGAGAGAGATAAACGGAAGTTGATCTTCACTGGGGCCACCCAAGTGGACTAAAGGAATTTTATTCAGCAAGAACAACAAAGAAAAAAAAGAAAAAGAATTCAATTGCAAAGGAAATATTAATTTATAACAATTCATTATGGAAATTGAGAGCACAGTACTTAACATTGCAGCCGAACTCATACTCATACTCATACTTATACTCAGTGGCCATTAATCAGCTCAACATAAGAAGACGAAGAAGAGGCATTTAAGAGCATTAAGGAGTACATTAACTTGACATCAATTTAAATAATGTGTTATGATATGATGTGCGACATACATACATACATAATGATTGAACGATATTGACAATAAAAAATTTTTGATGCCAATTTTTAAATAATTTCACACATGATTTTCCTGTAATTGATTGTGGTGTTTTATTTTTTCTTTTTGTAATTTTTAAATGCTTTACAAGTTCACTAAAAAGAGTGTGTTTGGGATATTCATCTTCAAGTGGGTAAAGAAAAAATTGTAAAATTGCCAAGAAATTATATTTTTTCGTTTCCCACTTTTCCAACAGAACGTGCCTCATAAATTCTGTTGGCTGTTGTTGGGAAAACCACTTTACAAACACCACACGCGCCGTTTGCGATCATCATAATGTTAATAATTATTATGATCATGAGGATTATTTTAAAATTTTCATTTCCAATGATATGGTTGCACACAACACTTTCAACAAAACTCAAGAAAAGCAAAATGCTTACAATATATTTATTTGTGTGTTTCTTTTTTTATAAACAAATTTTAAATTTTTAAAAAAATGAAAATAAAATTCAAAATCTTTAATATACACAGGCTTAGGACAGCTCTGTGCGTAAACAGAATACAGCAGCAAATGTTTTTTGCTGTTTTGAAATTTGCTTTTAAACGATACGGCCAATTGTTGCTTTAGTTTTATTTCGTTTCTTTTTTTCTATTTTTGAGATTCTTTTGTTTTATTTTGACATTGACAGTAGCACAGCAGCATCAAGTCAAGTCATTCAAAACAATACACAAGAATAACAAAACAAAACAAAAATTGTTTGTTTTTTAAATTTGATCCACTGAATGAGACGGTCAACCAAAATATAAAAGAAGAAAAAAACAAGCGAAAAGCATGCACCCAAGCACTCAATATAATATGGCACACAGTCAAGAAAAAAAGACAAACAAATGATGGCAATGAACTTGAATTTCTTTAGGAAAACAACAATAAATTTACGAAAAAACAACAACTTTTTGAGCAAAAAGAAAAATTGGCCACAAGATCTTTTCTAGTTTGGATTATTATTTGATTGTCCAGGGTTCATTTTACACACTGTAGGAGAATTTGAAGCTCAGAATGAAAACGATCCATCTGTGTGAAGATAAATTCGAATTTGAAAATCCAAGCCGCAATCCATAAATTTTAGCAAAGCCACATTTGGAGTTAACAGCACTAAATTTGCCCTTAACAGAGCACTGTTAGCTATTTAGCAGTATCAATTTCAACAAGATCACTTGTTTAGAAGCTAATTTTGGGAAATATTCTGGGTCTATGAGTACCATACTATAAACAAAGGATGGTTCCAAGGCCTCTTAATATAATCAGCAACATAGTCACATATAAAGTGATATGCTATTGAGAAAATTGGCTTTAAAATTATAAATTTTTTGCTTGAAAATTCTCTAGAAGATCAGTGGCCATTTGGGAATATATAAGAAATAGTACACCATACGGACTATATGCAAATGGTCTGGCTCCTCTTTCCAACCATGGTAGTGCTATACAGCTGTAATTTCCTTTACATTTCAACACTTTTTTCACAAATAATAATGATCATAATGAGAATTCTATTTTATGTCAATAGTCTGCAATAACTGCAAAGTAGGAGACTAATATACTATTGCCACTGTTAAACAGTTAACAGTGCTCTGTTAATAGCAAAGTTTACCGTGTTAAAGGCAAGAAGTGGCATTGCTAAAAGTGTGGGTTTGCGTCTTTGTTTTTAAAATTCGAATTTATATTCATACATATAATGGATTCAAACTTCTGCGTAATAAAGATCTCCTTCCACTTGCAGGCCCTGTTTAATAATGGCTTTTATAAAATTGGAAGTATTGCTTGGACTTAACCTAGCTAGCAGATAAGACTATTTAATGTTACATTGAAAACCTTAGTATTAGTATTGGCTCTCCTGCACAGAATCCTCTTATTGGTATCACATCCAATCCCTATTCCATACAAGTGGTCTTGGAGTCTGCAGTTGCCGATTAGAAGGCCAGTTACTATTCTCATTATACTGCTGGATAGACTGATGGAATATCTCTTCGCATTGTAATTAGCAAACACTTTAGTTTTGCCTTAAACCAATTTGGCTGGAGAAGAGTGTACACCACACAACCGATTTTTTCATTTCTCCATCGTACACTTTTAGAAGCTTCTAAGCACCTTTAATAGTTTTTGGCATGTATATGATGCATGTTTTTTAGGTCATAGATATTTTTTTGTTGTTTTTTATGTTTCCCTAAAAGCAATTAAAAAGTATACGCGCCCTTATGCTCATAAGCAATACACAACGTTAATTGAAACCCAAGTATTTATTTTATAAAAATCAACAAAAAAAACAAGTGGAGATAAGATAAAAATTAAAAAAATGATAAAAAAATAAGCAAAAAACAAAAAACAAAATAAAAATAAATATTGAAAGTTATCTAAACGCCAACAAAAAAATAAAAAAATAAAAATGATTTCAAACTAGCCATAGTATGACGTCAGTAGCCGGTAATATTCGGTAAGTGACTAAATACTTACGCAAAACAACTTAAAACAAAATACCAAAAACCTATCGAAAGGTAAAATTTTATAAAAACAAAAGTATTTCCAAAAGAAATTCAACTGCAAGAGACAAGGTTTTAATTAAAAAACAAACAAAAAATTAACAACAAAAAAACAAAAGAAACTAAAACTGATACAATAAATTTTAGGTGCTAAGCTCAGGATTTTCTATGTCTTTTCATAAGTTAGTGATAAAAAAAGTATCATAAACAAAACCTAAACCACTTAGTATAAAAACTTATAACGAGAGAACAATACTTAAAACAACAATTAGAATATTTGGTACTTAGTACCTTTTCACAATGCAAAACATTTTTTAAAATTTTAAAGAGAATTTGGTACCATTTGAATTTACAGTACTTTTTTCTAGTCACCTTTAAATGAAAAAACGAAACAGACATCACCTTATTAATGAAAACTAATTTGTTTTACTACAAAGAAACTGATTTAAAACATTTAAGTTAATAAAAAAATTTAAAAAAGTACTTTTTTGGTACTATTATGTAAGTTTCTACATCGCAGCACTCGTAAGCAATTTTATATTGTTGCGAACATTTGTAGTTGTTTCCCAAGAAGATAATTTTTTACTTCTTGTACTTTTTAAATTTGGGACAAACTTGTTCTTTTCTTAAGTTGTACTTCGAGGCGGCGAATCGATATGATGTTTGTATCACATGGGTACCAGTAACTGCAGAGCGAATGAACTAGCCAGAAGTAGCACGACCACCGAACTCTCTGATGAGTTCTCTACATTAGGTATCCCTTTGGATACCTACAAGCTTATAATTGACAATGCCCAGTAGATGGGCAGCTACGGACACGGGCAGAACGGTGCAGAAAATCTGGCCAAGACTGTATATGAGTCACGTCTCTCTAAAGAAGTAAGCTCAGCACTATTATCGGGATTATTGCGGGGTATTATGTTATAGGAACGCATGCGAAGCGTATTGGTCTTGGACACCTTGCAAATGATTCTGCAGAATCTGTAGAGATAAGGAGGAGGATGAGACTGTTCTTCACCTACTGCGTACATGCCCGACACTTGGTCGGAGGAGAAGGAATGAACTGTCATGCATGCACAGTCCCAGTGATTCTTGCACTAGGGAAGAATGTAAAATTGTGGTATCATAATGGGACCTGTGTGTGGTCTAAGTGCGTCTGCTCATGACTCCACAGCCACTTCTAGGTACTTCGTAGGTACTTTTCACTACCGTTTTATGCTATTCTAGAACTTTGAGTATTTAATTACGAGAATATGACTTCAACAAGCTAGCCTCAATGCTTGCTACAGACAGGAAACAATGGCGTCGGCTATGGCTTTAGGGGATGGTTGAAGATAATGGCTGACAATTGCTATGTATTTCAGCCTTAGGTGGTAACAATGATGGCAATGAATTTTGCAGGGAGATACTACTGTGGTTGTCTGAAAGTGAGGCTACTTCAAAGGTACTTTTATTTCCACTTCATGCATTTTGTTGTCCAAAATTCTTACGAAAAAGTACTTTTAAGACATATTTTTGGTACTTTTATTTTAAATTGGTTTCTATATTGTTACCGTTTTTAAAGTAAATTTATGGCATTCTAAGTATTTAATACCACGCTTATCAATACATTTTTACTGAAAACCTTTGATAACATTCTTAGATTTTTTCCCCTTTCCACCACCTCTATTGAACACCTTTAGTAGACGAAAAAGAAATGCATTCCATAATGTTTTCTTTTTGGTTGTATGTATTCTAATTAATTTGGAAAGTTTGTGAAGCGTATAAAAATTAATTAAAATATAATTTTAATACATATCTTTATAGCTTTTTTCGTTTCGTTATTTTTTTGCATTTTTTTATTATTATTTTCGCAGGCTTTTATCTTTATGACGACGACTATTATTATTTTGTAGTTTTTAGTATTTTTTTTTCAATTATTTTTTGCAACAGATTTCTTGGTTTTGTGTAAAGAATGAAAAATTATGTCATTTCCCTTTCTACATTACTAGACGTAGTTTTTCATTATGATTTCTTTCCTATCCTATCCTATGCTATTCTCTAGTTTTTGTTTTTTCCATTCATTCATTCATTCATTCACTCATTTTACTCATTCATACAATTCTTTTTATTCGTATTGTTTATTTAAGGCCAAAGACCTTTTCATCAACACATAGTACACACCCAACCAACCCCTTACTAACTGCTCTACTCTATAAAAGTATGAAATCTTTAGCTAGGGTACGAAGAAAAAGGTGCATGAAAGGGGCAGAAAAAATGTCAGAGAAAAACTGAAAATTTATATAGGAAAACACCATCGTATTGTCATTTTAACAAAGAAAATGTTGTTTTGTCTGCAAACAAAAACGACAACACCAACAACAGCAACAACAATAGCGGCAAAAATAATTTCAACAACAAACAACATTTCACCCACCCACCACACAGTAAATGCGAAAAGCAAAAAAAAAGCACAGAAAAAGGAAAAATACAATTCGAAAAAGAATAACAGGAAAATTATTGTGAAAATACAAGAAAAATTCAAAGAGAAATTCAAAAGAGAAATGAAAAATAATGAGTTAATGAGAGAAATTACTTCCATACTACACAGGAGAAGATAATGCTTTAAAAATTTATTTTTGTTAGAGTCTACAAATAGGCTTTAAAATATTCTAAAAAGGAGTTAATTGTCCCAGTATCCTGGTAATTTTAAAAGTACTAAACACATCCATCCAAACATTGCATATTTAATAAATAAAGGGTCCGCCAAATAACTTTTTATTTTCTCAAATTTCTTTTTTTATTTGAAAGTACAATCCTGCCGGTTAATAATGGAAAATAATTTCATTCAAATGGCTGCCTCGGCTGGCCATGCAGTAGCCTAGACCAGAAGATGCCGATTTTGGCAAAAAAAATCAGCTTTTCAGATTAAGCTTATTTTGATCTTGGCGGGTATGTAAACAAGCAAAATTGTCGCATTTGGGGTACAGAAAACCCGCACGCAGGCATTGAAAAGCCGACGCACCCAAAACGAGTCACTGTTTGGTGCGGATTTTGGTCCAGAGGCATAATTGGGCATTTATCTTCGAAAATGAGCAAGGAGTGGCCGTTACAGTCAATGGCGATCGTTATCGGGCCATGTTGAACGAATTTTTCTTCACAAAAATTGAAGAGGATGATATTGGCAACATTTGGTTTCAACAGGATGGCGCTGCTACACTCGATGCTTTGCGTCCTATTTTTGAAGATCGCATTATCAGCCGCTGAGCTGATGTCGTTTAGCCACCTCGGAGCTGCGATTTGACACCGTTGGACTATTATTTGTGGGGTGCCGTCAAAGATAAATGTTACGCCGACAAGCCACAGACAATTGACGCTTTAAAGGACAATATTCGTGAAGCCATTGATGAAATACAGCTGCACACAATCGATAATGTGCTTAAAAATTGGATCGATCGTGTAGGCTACTGCATGGCCAGCCGAGGCAGCAATTTGAATGAAATTATTTTTCATTATTAACCGGAAGGATTGTACTTTCAAATAAAAAAAGAAATTTGAGAAAATATTCAGTAGTTTTTTTTAAAGCATTTTCAAAAAAAAGTTATTTGGCGGACACTTTAGTATTGGTTTTTAAACCTTTTTCCTCCGGTACTGTTTCTTACCATTTGGTAGTAAATTGATCATTTGAACAAAAATTTTAAAATAATATAAATTCCCAGCAATAATACACAAATTACCAAGAATAAAAAAGTACCAAAGTACCAAAATAGCAAAAACATAAAGTACTTTTTACAAAATCTAAACTTTAAACTTTTTCCCCCGGTACTGTTTTTAACCATTTGGTAAATTGCTTATTTGGATATAAATTCCCAGCAGTAATACAAAAAGTATCAAGAATTTAAAAAAGTACCAAAGTACCAAGTACCAAAAATTAAAATAAAAAGTAGTTTTTACAAAATCTAAGCTTTGTGACCACTTTTTAACTATTTCGGAAAAACCTTGCTGCCATAAAAGTACCCAATATTTGGAAAAGTACTTAATCGAAATTAATAAATTTTTTAAAGTCCCCCTTTCCCGAACATAGTTCATAAAAGTACCAATTTTTTTTTTAATTATTTTTCCTACAAAATAATATCTCCAACTGTTGAAATTCTTCAAAAACATTATTTCTACTGGCTTTCACTGCCATAGTTATCGATGGTTTCCTTTCGTGCAATGTTTATCTGACCATTTAAATTCCCAGCTCTGGCATTTTACATTCACAAACATAAATTGTTGGCCAACATCGTCAACATCATCATAATTCTGGCTTCTATTGTTCTATTATGTGGCAATAATACAGAAAATGAAAACCAGTCCAGTCCTTAATTTTATTGCCTAGCCCCAGTACACCACACCACTCCCCTGCACATGACTTGTCTGACAAAAACAACAAAATCATGACAAAGAGAAGAAAGGGAAGAAGACGACAGAAATTCTGTACGAAATTACAAGAAATTACTGTGGCTTACTGTTTAAGAATCCTTTTGTTGGCTAAAGTGGTTACACTGACTGCCTGCACTGGCTGCAGCAAATGTTGCTTGTTTTTCTCTTGATTAGAAAGAAGTGTTGCAAGAAAGGATGTGTGGGGGAAGAAGCACAATTACAATATTTTTCCTAAGAATTTTGCAATAAACGTAGTCAAAATGTTGATTGTTTGTAAAGCAATTGTAAGGACTTTTAAACACACTTAATTTAATTAAATTTGTTATCAAAATCAATGCAAAATATTGTCAATGCTTAGTTGAAATTTGTGTATTTGAATAGTCAAGGAAAACTAGTAGCAAACAAAGGAAAAACATGATGCTTCTAAAACAACAAGATGTTGTCATCAAACGTCCACCACATTTTCAGCAAATATTGCTGACAGTGTGTCATCGATATTCTAATCCATCATGCTTGTCCAAATCGTAAAGATCTTGTCAAATTGTCACCAATATGACAACCAAATTTGCTGCAACAAATTATTTTAAAAGTTTTTCTTTTTTTTTTCAAGAAATGCCAAGAATACTTGAAGAATGTTGTCAAATTGATGAAGAATTTGTTTAAAATACTAGAAAGGTTGTTGACCATTGTTAAGCTTTTTCATTAGTGGCAATAATTGTTTAAAAATTGCGTCAATTATTTGGCAAAGTATCAACAAAATTGTCTGAAAATAAAGAGCACATTGGCAAATTAGCATTGAGGTTCTATTAAGCTCAACAGCATTCCTAATCGACAAATTGTTGTCAAAATAGCAGCAAAGTGTTGACAATTTGTCAAAATTTTAATGAAAAACGATAGTGTTACCAAGCTTAAACACTTTCTAGAAATATTACCAATCGTTTGTCAAATTGGCAATCAATTGTGATAAAAATACTGGCACCATTTCGAATAGGAAACTATCTTAGAAGGAGAGCACTTTAGAAAGGAATGAATTAAGAAGGTAATGAGATCTTCGTTCAAAGCTAGTGAGTTCAGTTAGTTGGACTGTATGATGGTGGTACACACATAAGTTTCTTTGGGCAAAGACCGCCATAAAGCGTTTTAAAAGCAAGGACTAGTATATGAAATAGGGACAGCGAGCTCTTTAGAAAGGATGAAGGGGACGCTTAATGCATACTAGCCAGTCAAGTGTGAATTAAGGAGGCAATGGGGTCGAGTCTTCGTCCTAAGGTAGTGAAGTCGGTCTATTACTATGTAATTATATCGGTTCTCACGCCTAGTAGGACTGTATGATGGTAGGCTTTGAAGACGGCGAGTCGGACTAGGTACACACATAAGTTTCTTTGGGCAAATCGGACGCCGTCAGGAACACTATGTCTGCCATAAAGTGTTTTAAAAGCAAGGACTAGAATATGAAATAGGGGCAGCCCTCGTTTATGAGTGAGTTGTAGTAATGTGGTGTAGCCAGCATCTGTTGCCACTACTTTGGCGTGCAGAGACAAAGGCTCTGGATACTAAGATTTAAATGATGTATGAGGTTAATGATAAGGGGCATCTGTTTCCCTCTTTCTCATCCACCCTTTTCATATTCTGCTGCACTTTTTTATTCTTTGTTTCTTTTTTCTTTCTTTCCATTTATATTTTATTTTTGATAACCTTTCTGTTTCGTTTTAAAACACTTTTAGGAAGGTAACCATACAGGTCTCCACCTGGAAGTCTTTCTAAAGCTAAAATGCATTGTAGTGCGTAAATTGTCAATTTATCAGCAAAATATTCTTTCAACAATTGCTAGATAATCAACATTTTTGATTAAGAAAGTTAAAAAAACAATAAAAAGAACACTTGAAAACAAATCTAAACATTATAGTACTCTGGGCTCTACAACTTTTTTTCTATTACGGGTATAAACGTTGTTAATGGAAAAGGGAGTATCATGGATTGTAAAATACATCACAAATGAGAGAGTTCCATTACAACAAATATAATATTCTTAAAGGCCTGTTACTGTGTGTAAAATTATTCTTCGTACTCCTGCCTAATTATGTATCTCCTCCTGTTTAAAAACATGCAACATAAGAACGTTTCTTTTTCCCAATTACTCTTTGTGGCAGACAATTATTGTGGCATCAGCATGCAACAATGTTGTATTATTGACATTATAATGACTTTTTTTGCCTTTTGCAGGCTTCTCGTCAGTTCCTAATAATTTTTCGTCTGACTGGTCTCTTCTCGGTTTTGTTGTATAGACACACAGAAATGATGTTACGAAATGATGCCAAAGGAAACTGACTTTTTTCATGGCTGCACAACAAATAATAATAAATGCAGTAAGGCCAACAACAACAACAATAACAATAAATATATGAATCTTTTATTACAAAATTTTTTTTTTTTTGATATTTTTCACCAAAAAAAAACCCAGACTCTTTGATAATCGTCAACCAGACAGTAAAACAGAAATACCGGCACCCATACAGACGACATTGGTGCAGCAGTAGCAGCAGCAGCAGCAGTTTAACATCATGCTTGAAATTTATTTGTCCGAAAATCAACAGCACCACAAATGGTAATTCTGTGTATATTGGCTGGCTGCAGTAGCTGTCTTTTCTTTGAATTTTTGGGTTAAATTGCAATGACGACGACAGCAACAGTGACAACGGACAACAAACAACGACAACAGACAACGAGACCAAATGCCAATGATGCAACCATTAAGCAATCAGTCAATATTTTTGATTATCTTTTTGGGGCAAAACTGATATATTATGGGTACTTCAAGGGCTTTTAGCCCCACATTCTGTGAAAGGTCAGGTCAGTATTTCAAAGAGAATTCATTTTTTTTTTTATTAAAAATCAAACAAAATTAAGAAATTGCATTCAGATTGATTGGCTCGGCTCTCATGATTTGAGTTCAGTTTTCATGACAAATAATCATTATTCGGTGGTTCAAACATATGTATGTATGCGACAGCAAATTGAATTGAATTGAAATTCAAATGGTCAACCATCCATCCGTTCGTTGACAAATATGGTTTAAACATCTTACAGTCACTTACATACGTACATACACATGCCAGCAATACACAATACAACGAGTACATTCTAATGCAACCATATTTGGCCGCATGGCATTAAGTTATTTTCGTCAAAACCATAAAAATAAAACCTTTTTCTGATTGCTAAGAGCCCGCTGTCTGTGCCAATGCCTGTTTACCAAACTCATACTCATACTCATACTCAGTGTATATACGATGAAGTGAGTAAATGTCAGATCTTTGAGGCCAATAACAACAAAGCAAATGAAAAAAAAATAATTTTTTTTAATGCTTAAGCATTGGCAACAACAGAAACAAAATGAATTAATTTTTATATAATACTTGGTGTTACTGGTTTGTAGATGATGTTGTTGCTGTTTCTTAGAAGGCCAAAACAAAATTGGTAACATAAACGGCAATACGTTTAAGAATTTTTGATTGAAAGTTATTCAAAGCGAATGTTTAAATTTCGTTACTAATTTAATTAAAAATTAATCACTCACTGAGCATTGGGCATCAAATTGGAAATATTTGGCATTTTTTCGCATCTAATTGGTGAAAGAACAATCATTATTGG
Organism: Sarcophaga subvicina; assembly: GCA_936449025.2. Taxonomy (NCBI): domain Eukaryota; kingdom Metazoa; phylum Arthropoda; class Insecta; order Diptera; family Sarcophagidae; genus Sarcophaga; species Sarcophaga subvicina. The sequence goes on from OW388084.2 coordinate 3,318,968, forward strand.
TTGCCAATTGGCAAAATAATTGCAAAAATAAGAGAAAAAGAGGCTGTAATTAATGGCAGCACTAAAGCATTAAAGTAATTACCAGAGTAATGCTTGATCAATGCTGGATGATGTTGTGGCTTGTGTGACATGTTTATCAGTAAAAATCTTTAGAACGCCAGCCACAGATGCAATAAAAATTTTAAAGGGTTCAGTATACTTGCTAATTCGCAACTTAAATGAGTTATTCACGAAATTTCTTTGTCATTGGTTCAGGCATTACGACTAAAGCAATTACCAGAGTAATGCTTGATCAATGCTGGTTTATATGGCGGCCTGTGTGGTGTGCTTATCATTGGAAATTTATACTTTTAATAGAATGACAGCATGGTAATCATGCAATACAAATTTTAAAGGGTTTAGTATACTTTCTAATTCGCAACTTAAATGAGTTCTTCTCGAAATTACTTTTTGCGACATGGCGACCATGATTTAGCAAAAACTGCTTGACCGATTTCGCTGAAATTTTGGGACAATGAGACGTTAATAGTTAATAATTTTATTATATAATCAAGGTAGAACAAATAGGCACCATTTTGTTTTTCTGGGACCTTTGCAAAATATCGTAGTTCAGGCTATAGTCCTCTTCAGGCTGCTGTATCCCAGGCCAGAAAAAAATAATTATAAACAATCAAATGGCCTCTTTAACATTTTAAAATGATTCAGCTGTCGGAATAAATTTATCTTTAAAGAAGTATACTAACCCCTTAAGCGAAAATATGTTTGATTTATAGAGCTTAACTCTCTGTGGGTTGGCATACTTTCCCCAGTGGACTTGTATAGTTAAACAAAATGTTGAAATAATGATTACAAATGAAATTGAAATTAAACCCAAATGCCTACGATTGTCATTCTCAGGTACGTACAATAGGCGTCAAGGTTGGGTTTTTCTTTCTTTATAAACTTGTTTCTAAACGCATAAACATTTTTTTATCAGTTTTTTTTCGCAGAAGAAAAAATGAAAAAATCACGGCCAAAACTTAAAATCAAAAGTGTTAAAATTAAAAGACGTGGTTGTCGTTGCCAGTTTTTTTTTGGCGATTTAAATGACAATGACAACACGCATGCCAACAACAATATATAACAACATATGTAAACTCTGCTCTAAAAGAGACCACGAGATAAAATTAATGAAGCAATAGCATGAGAGGCTGAGGATCATCAAGCATAGGAATCATAAGAACCAAAAGCCATATGCACTCAGAAAAAGGTGGCAAGCAACAGACGAAGCGAAGCTATTGACAAACTCGTTTCCCCCCTTTTTTTCGATTTTTATCAACCGATTTTTTTCTGTAATGAAATGTAATGAAAAGGGGGGTAGGTAAACAAGCATACAACATGAGTAAAACTTGTTAGGAGCCATGTTTAAAAAAAAGGCAACAAAAATTAATAACGAAATCATAACAATAAACTTCACTAAAATATGTTGATTAAACAAAAAAAGGCCAACGAAAGAGCAGAACAGATAAACAGCATGATGGGTAAACATCTTCTAGACAACACTTAAAATATGATTAAAAACTCAACATGACTGGGCTAAAAATCAAATCCAAATACAATGAAACGAAAAAGGTTTGATTGCAAACGGGGCCCTTTAAACTTAAAACCCTGTTGGACTTACAACCCAAGCCCACCTTTTTGTTTTTTTTTTTTTTGATATGTTACAGCAATAGCGGCGGTTGCTTAACGTTCTTGTTAAGCTTGGCAGCCAAACGCTTTAATCCTTTTGGTAGAACAATCAAAACCTTAAGTAACGAAATTAATGTACAACCACAGTATTTCTCTTGTTGCCAAGAGGCGAACAAACACATTTCGTGCGATTATTCGTAGGCGTTTATTAAAAAACAAAAAACTTGTTCAAAAAGTCAGTATCAAGTCAGAGAAAAACAAAAAAATAAACAAGAATTGAACACAGCTCCACAACATGCGTGGGCTGACACTGATTTAATGTACGAGAAATCATCATCATCATCATCATCAGCCACAACGTTGTTTCAATCGTCGTCGTCGTCGTCGTCCGTCTATATGAGGCGTTTGTTGTTGAGGCTTTTTGAATGAGAGAAGACTCTGGCTTAAAGAAAATAAACAGGCTTAATTATTTTCCATCATCATCCTCTTTAGTCTTCCAGCATCGTCAAATTTATGCTCAATTTAAAGTGATTTTTTCCTCTTTCTCTTCTTGCTTTTCTTCTTTCCCATAAAAACAGATCTGAAAGGATTTTAATAAAATGAGTGTCTTGAGAAATGAAATGATATCAATTGAATACAATTTTTTTTAAAGCTTGGGCGTTAAGATATGCAACAATAACAACTGTGGATAACGATATTAACAAAGTTTGCAAGTCATTCTTAAAAACAGAAAGATATTGAGGAGAAGCTGAAAGGCGGTTGCCCAAAACATGCCAATAAAACATCGTGGAAAAATTGGAAATTTTCGAAAAGAAATCTTGCATGTAAAATGCTTGAATTTGAATTAGAATTACATGTGATCTGTGATTTACATGTGATCTGTGGGACAGATAGATAGATACTGTACCTGTTTTGAGTGTCTTGAACTAGAAAGTTAAATCCCCAAGGTCTTCAGTTGGGGCTAACCATCATACCATAGGTAGTGTGTTGGCTTAGTAGACGAGAGCCCGTGGTTCAAACAACGGCTAAGACATCCCGAACAAGACAAAATATAAAGAAAAATATTTTTATCGGTGACTATCTCTCTCAGCAGTCTTATGACAAAAACTCTGAGAGCGAAATAAAATTGCCATGAAAAGCTTGTCAGAAATCTTTCGTTTAGAGTAACGCCACAACATGGGTGGCGTGAGAAGCTAGGTTATAATCGTGACTAATAGGTTGTAATGATTTGAAAGTTTACGAGTAAAAATATAATCAGGTTTTATAGCCCATTACGACTCGCGTGCTCTCTTCTTTAATTTCAGCCAAAGACTCCTTGAAATTGTGCCTTCGTTCAAAAAAAAACTTTGTAGCCAAGGGTTTGGTCAGAAATTTTAATTTAAAAACAAAATTTATTGATAAGAAGAGAACTGTGACAGTAGCACATGAAAGTGTTGCTTTCAAGTACTTTTCTAAGTTATTTTAAGTACATTTCAAGACATTTTCAAGTGCTAAATTTGTTACCATAAAACCAAGTGGCGACAGTCAACCAAATCAACTGAAATTTAAATATGTTTTGAACCAAAAAAAAAATTTTTTTTAAATACACTTGAACTGCCATCAAACACAAAGCGTACCCACACACATAACATACCCCTTTTCCATCCTTAGGACAGACAATGCGAGTGATGGTACTCTATAATGATCTTTGACTTTTGTCACCCTTTTTATATTATTTTTAAATTCTTTTATGAGACTTTTTTTTTCAAAAGCAAAAGGAAGTTGCCTTAATCGTAAACAGTTATATGCTACGAATGTATAATATGTACGTACGCATGCATGGATGTATGTGTGTGGGTACACAAAGGGTCCCTTTTACATACAAATATTCGTTCGTATGGTTCATTGTATTGTCATATATAAAGGAAATGAATTACACTTATCATATCAAGCGGAGAGAGAGCGAGCGAGAGAAAGAGTGAAAAAAAGGGGGACATAAAAATATCTTTGACATCTGCCGACATGTCGAAATAATAAAAGAAAAAAAAAAATTAAAATAAAAACGAAATACAAGAACCCAAAACTAAACTTGACATTTATCTCTGTCAAAATCTTAAAAATCACTGCTACAAATAATCATATACAGTAAATAATAACAACAACAGCAACAACAACAACAATAATGATAACATCAATGATATGGTATAACATAGCATACCATACCATAGCATACCATACCATAGCGTAGTATAGCATACCATACTATGGCGTAGCATACCATATCATATTTAAATTTAAAATTCATTTCTATACAGCGTTGCTGTAGCATAAAGCAGGACTTTTTTGAAATTTAATATCATTTTTATCTACACTTCCCCCTCTCTCTCCCCACCAATCGCTGTGCGTGGCAAAAGTACTTAAAAAAAATCGAAAATTTTTAAAGAAAATCGAATTTCGATTTTTTTTTCTGTATTCGTTGAAAATTTTTTATTTTTATTTCCATTTTTATATGAATTTATTGAGTAAGAAAGTGCTGTTGATTGATTGTAAAAAGCTTTAAAAGCGTGCATAATAATTCATAAAAGCATTCATAAAAGAAATCCAATAAAATAAAAATAAAATCGTAGAAAATCATTGAAAAAGAGCAAACGAAAAGGAAAAAAATATGTCAATGAATTACCCCCGTTAAGTAAGGTACTTTATCTGGAGTTTATATAAACTTGTTCCTGCTCTTAGTCCTCCTTAGCTTTCTTAGCGGTTAAGAGCACTTTTAAAGCTCATAAAAAAATTTGCTACCACGGGAAAATCTATGTTTTGAGCGTATATATCTACACCAAGGAGAGCGAGAGAGAGAGAGAGAGAGTGAGAGTATGTGTGTGAAGGGGACAGAGTAATTTCATACAGGATAAAGCAGAAAAAAATAAAATTTTTATAGAAAACATATTCTTTTCCACTTTCCACACTTACTACTCACTATTCAAGCGCCATTTCAAAAGAAAAAAATTTTAAATTATTTGATGCACGCTACCCATCAGAGATCAGCAATGAATCGTTTTACCGCTACTCATAAGCAATCATGAAATTTTAAATATAAGTGAGTCAACAATATTGAAATTTAACTACGTACTCTGATGCATTCATACTCACTAGAACGTTGATTTATAAGTACAGGTTGGAGTGAGAATGCATACAAGGTTGACATCGAACTCATACCATTCGAAATATGTTTGATTCATAAGCGTGCTCATTTAGATTCATAACTTTAGAAAAATACTTATAATACTCATAAATGATTCTGACTGATCTACAGTCTTAGTTGTTAGGCATTTACAAAAAAAGAAAAAAGACTCATAAGCAAAAAAGACAGAGCAGCAAGCAGAGCAAACACACAACCTCCTAGTGAGTATTTTAGTGTTCCTACGCGATTCGTACTTATTTTGTGATTCGTGTATATATTGAGTTATGGAGAAGGTCGAACTCAACAACATCATACGTGTTGTTAAGTATGAATCTTATGAGTACTTCAAACTTTGAATATGAGTAGAAGACGTTCAATGATATTAAAATAAGTATGAAAGCGTATAAGTATCAGAAATTATGAGTATGATTCGATTCTACTCATATTTTTGAATACTCATTGCTGATCTCTGCTACCCATAAGACTTGGTTTAATATTTATAATTCCAAGTATAATAAAAATATAGTTGGGACAACCAACATCCTGCTCAGTTGACTATTATTCAGGTGCCTTAGCTCTGCGGTGCACAGTGTCTCAGTGATTTTACCTCTTGTGCCATTTTGTCGTTGTATTCTATGTGACATTTTAACCCCAGGAAAACTTTGGATTGGAATTATTAGTTGTTGGCAATAAAAGTTTCAAAATATTTATTTTTCCTGATAGGACTTAACACGGCCACCTTAAACCGAAATTTAATTTTAAGCACCTTTTATCACACACTTATGCTTAACAATCATATCCACTATTTGCTGGTTTATATGCTCTAAAAAACCGCAAATATATTATGCATATTCCCTGTTGATGGCGAGCAGGATTACAAGAAAAGTAGAATTCAACAAAAAAAAAAATAAACAAAAGAGAGAAACAATTGGTATGCGAATTCACACACACACAGCTACTCATATTCAAAAATGGAACGTTTAAGGGGAACTTTTAAGAGGGAAAAACCGCTTAAACGCTTTGATAATAAAATTAACTTCAAATTTATGAAATTATTCAAAAAAACTGTTAAATAAAAATGAGAATGAGAATAAGAACGCAAATAATGAAGAAAATATTTGCAAATATTAGCTTAGAAGATTGAAAATCTACCAAAAAAAAAGTACCATAAAAGGCAGTAAAAAAAAGTACTTTTTGCTTACCAGTCAACAGAAATTGAAAATCAAAATATTACCTGAAATGAAAAGAAAGAAAAAATTAATTAATTTTGCAATTATTTTGTTTATTAAGAACAGAAAAAACAAGTACTTTTACTCGCTGATACTTAAATGAAATCATATTATTACTTGCAGGCCGCAAATTACAAAAAAGTACCAAGAAAAATTTTTTAAATTTGTCAGTCAAAATAGAATTGTAAATGATTCTGGCGATACATATATACTCTGGCAGCTATTTGGTGATGGTCTGGGCCCACTAAGGCCTATTTTTCTACCCTGAATTAAATGTCTTTCTGGTCTAATCTGTTTGCCTTTATATGCTCAACTGAACACCTCTTGACATTTGCTTTGGAAATGTTTCAACATGATAATGAGAAAAATAGGCAAACAGAGGTAAACCCGCTCTACATACGAAACGATGTCAGACATTAAATGAGATAAGTATGCTCATGAGACAGATATGCGTACCGCTCTTATGGTGATTAACCATTAAAATCACATGAGGCTCCTCGTTGGGGTGTATGGATTCTAGGGTTGCTTAATGGTAGTGCCCGTGAGTGGCTTCCAGGCACTCATAAGTACTGTTTTGATTCCACACTTTTCTTAGCGAGAGCCAGGGTTTAATGAAAATAAAACGAAAGAAGTATGCTTCAGAGAGAGTCCCACAATGAAAAATGCCAAGATGGCATAGACGGAATGAAGGTGAAAGACCATCAATTACGTAATCCCCTACTAATACCAATGAAAAGATATGAAAAATTTTGGAAGATCTTTTCTTTTGTAATGTATTTCGTAAACTAATCCGTCTGGGAGGTTTCAAGTTTCAAAAGCTGCCAGCATATAAAAAAGGAGTTAATTATGAACCTATTTTGTAGTCAAACACTTAAATTGATTTCTTTTCCCATTAAAAGCAACATAAATTGTTAAAAGTATTTACAACCAGAAAAAAAATTGGTGTTAAAAAATGGCATTGAAAGAAATTCCTTTTCTTATGCCTCTTGCCAAGGCCAAAACCATAATTTTTTGTTTTTATTTTTTTTTCTCCATTTTTTTTCTGTTCTCTCGTTGTGTAGGAATTTAAGGAAAGGCCAGATATTATGTCGGCTGTTAACGATGTATTTGATAATGAATTTTAAGATTACATGTGACAGCAGCCTAGTCAATGTTAAATTATGTACGGCATTATACAACAAGCTCTACGCATATAATGTGCGGCATATACTGCTGGCTGATTATGATGGAGCAGGAGAAACTGTCATAATTAAATATTGCTACACTAAACTATAGGCATCCTTTCAGGCATTATACAGGCAGGCAGTCAGGCAGTATATGTTATATTTTATATAATTTTTTTAATGTGTTGGTAGTAAAAACCTAACAGGCGTTACAAGATTTTTATCGTAAACAAATAAATTAAACAATTTTATGATCAATTCCTTTTGCATTTAGGTGGTGGTTTTTTGTTTTTGTCTTTATTGTGATTAAAATAAAACAGGACAGACATCGTTTTGATTAATATTGCCATGAGGAGAAACAAAAAAATAAAAGGAAAATGCAGCCCACTTTACGATCCTGGCAACAACCCACTCAATTGCTAACGACAACAAAAAATAAAACAGAAAAACGGAAAAACCGAAAAAACTCAACTACAAACTTGTCAATTGTTGTCTCGATGTCTCTGTGTCGCTGTGTTGCTGTTTTATTGCGAAAATATAAAAAAGAGAGAAAAACCTCGCACCGTACCGACAAACAGACAGATATTCAGTCAGTCAGTCAGTCAGTCGGAGTCTATCAATATGTTTTATCATCATTTACTTCAAAGTGGCATTAAATTGGAACACACCATAAAATGGTGGGTTGTTGCTTGCTGCTAATGCCACGTTTTTTTGTTTTTGTTGCTATTGCAGTTAACGTTGTTGTTGTTGTTGTAGTTGTTGTTGCTGTTATTCACCCATTTTTTGATTTATTTACATGACAAGCGGGTTAATTACAACATGTTGTGGTTTATACGGCTGGTTATTTGTACACCACACTGTGCCACACATACTCACAAGAGATAATAAAAAATCATCATCATCATCATCATCGTCATCGTCATCATCGGTAGCAGTAACAACGTGTCATAGGCAATAGCAGCAGCTTATCACAGACTCAAGTAATAAAAAAAATATCGAAAATGTTGGTTAAAATCATCAGAGATTGAAGACACACAAAAAAATGCAGGGTTTGTCGCCCGTCGCCGCCATTGTAAATGGGGGTAAAAAAAGAAAAGAGAAAAACAAATGGCGACAAAAAAACATGACGAGCGTTAAAAACTAACACAGTCATGTAAAATGGAGGGGGGAAAGCTTAACAAAAACGAAAAAAAAACGAAATTAAACAAAATCAACAACAACAACAGTAACATCAATAAGAACATGTAAAAAAAATCATGTTCAGCTTAAACAGCAACAGCAACAACCATAAGCAAGCAGAAGAGTGAGTGCCTATTAAAAAAATCTGTTGTATATCGATAAAATATATCGAAAAAGCAACCGAAAAGGAAATAATGAAACAAATTGTTGCAAATTAATCACGAAGAAAAAGAAGAAGACCAACCAAAAAGCAATAACAACAACTAAAACGTAAACGAAAATCCCTTTAGCTTAAGCAACATAAATTTACTTAAAAAAAAAAAACAACAACAACAATAACATCCATCAGCACGCAATCTATTATTCTCAACTCAACATTTTGTTTTTGTTTTTATTGTTTTTATTTTCCATTCTCATGGCATGCCATCCCGTTACCATCCCATCGCATCCCTTTGCAGCTCTTCTTTGTGAACCTGGCCTGCTGTTTCCCTCTCTAATTTCTATATTTGCTTTGCTGCTTGCGATGGTATACAGACTTTTTTGTGGTTTTAATCAAATCAATACACATTATTGGTGTTTTATTTCCAGTTTAGAGCGAGCGAGTGAGCGAGCAAAAAAATGTACTTTTTTTCTCCAGCTGTTTGTTTCTGCATCATTTGTTGGTTTTGCTGTTGGTATTGTTGTTGTTGTTGCTGGTTTTAGGCAATATTTTCTTCTGTTTTTTTTTTTTGGATTGTATTGTAATTAGTTTTTAATTAAAATAAAAATCAGGAATGGAAATGGGAATGAAAGATAAAAAGAGAAATTAAAGCATTTTATATGAGCAATGATATGAGAAGGTACTTTTTCGAAATGAGATTATTATAAGAGTTATTTAAATAATAAACACTTATAAAAATGTTTTATTGAAAAAATTAGTTTCATTAAAGAAAAGTACTTTTTCAAAAGGTACATTTTACAAAAAGTACCTTTTACAAAAATACCCTTTTTTTAATAAAGAACCTTTTACAAAAAGTATCCTCAGTCTTTTTATGCTTTAGTACTCTTTAAAAAAGGTATTTGTAGCCATTACGATTCATTTACAATGGAAATACCATTGAGAAGTACCTTCAAGAAAAACAAACAAATTTTAGTATTTATTTGGAGTTTGTTTTTTAAAATTCTTTTCTAAAACCCTTCTTAAATATACATACTTAGAAAAAGTCTTACTCTAAAAAATACTTTCTGTGAACAAAACTTTTTCGAAAAGTACATTTTTCAGAAAAAGCAAAAAACAAAAACAACAAAATAGTACCAAATAACGTTCCAAATTTTAAGAGTTCCACAATGAATTGCAGAGAACATTTTGGATAATATTCTTGTTCTTTTTGATACCCTAAAACCAGTACCAACTTGAGAATTCTTTACCAAAAGTACTTTTCGTTTAATGAAAACCTATGAATAAACCAATGTATGAAAAAAGTACCAAACAAAATATCAAATTTTTTAAATGCCAAACTGCTGTAAACATTTTGAATTAAATTTAGAAACTGATTCTGTGGTAAAAGTATTTTTCGTACGCCACTTTCACAATTTTAAGCAGTTTTTGGCTGCCAATTTCATTTGCTACTAAAGGTCACGGCGGCAATAACACGGCGGCAATATCACGGCTATGCCTTGTAACAATTTCAATCACAATCATTTTCTCATTTGGCAAACATACTAGACAGGACAGGACAGGACAGGACAGCAGTAATAACAGCATAAACAATAACAACAACAACAACAACAACAACAACAACAACAAAAAAAGAAACTTCGATTTCATAATGCCGTTTTCCCACCTTAAAAATGTTGCCACTCATCACTCTTGTTCTTGGTTTTGTTTTTTCATTTTCGTTTTTTCTCCTTCTGCTGTGTCAGAAGCCATCAACTGCATATGCCGTCAAATAGTACTGTTGCTGTTGCTATTACGGTTTTCTAATGTTTTTGTTGTTGTTGTTGTTGTTGGTGTTGGTATTGTTTTTGATTATGGTGTTGGCTGTCAGTTATTGTGGTCGATTTGGAGGTTTTCATTTTGGCTTTATTTTTTTGTCTTATTTTCTTCGTTCTTGTCGGTTTTTTTTTGTCTCCTTTTGATTACAACGAGACGGAAACGATTTCGGTTTGTTTTGCTACACAGTTGTTGTTGTAGTAAACTCTGTCAGTGTGTAAAACATTTGCCATTAACAAGTGCTACAAAGACGGCAGTTGTCTATGCATAGAAGAAGGTGTTGCTTCATTTTTGTTTTTGTGGTTTTCCAAATCATGGTGGTGGTGGTGGTGATGGTGTGAGAGGTGTTTCAACTATGAATCTAAAAACTTTTAGAAATCTTAGGCCGTTTCCGTAAAAGTAAACAAAAAATAGTACTAAAATTTCTAGGATGTAATGTCATTTGGTACTTTTCTTATAACCTATAATTGCACGCAGACAATTGGAGAATTTTTTTCTGGCTGTAAAGCAAAAGTACATTTTTTTCAATGCAAAAAACATTTAAGGAGTGTTGTCAACTCCCTTAAAAAAAGAAAAAGAACTACAAATACAAAATTAAAGCTATTAAAGTATGAACAATTTAAAAAAAGCAAATAACAACAACAAATTGACATTTAAAGTGACAGCTTCATTTGGTGCGTAATACGGAAGTACCATTTTTAGTGTCTGTCAGGCAAAACAAACAAACAAAAAAACATCATGGTCAGTGGCAGGCAGTCACTCAGTCCATCACTTAATAGCTGACAACAGTCAGTCAGCCGGACAGTTTAATACACACACTCAGATACACATTTATCAAACAACAAGACAATGCTATTGAGCTGACAGGCAGGCAGCCTGGCTGTTCTATTAGAATTTTGATAAGCGGCCAAGAAATTTCTCTAAAGCGTTGCTGATAGATACGTTCATTTGTACGTACGTACGTACGCCTTTTCCAATATTCAATTAAAAGGGGAGTGAACAAAAAACGCAACGGGGAGGGGAGTAGTTTTAGTTATAATATTAATTTCAGTTGTTGTTGTTGTCTCTACGCTTAATTAAACTCAATTTATTCTGAGTATTGTTTGGCCAATGGTCTCCTCTTTGTTCGATTCAAAATCAATGACTAGCTCAGCTATATTAAGTATGTTGTGTGTGTACTACATGTGCCCGTGTGTGTTCTAGGCTTAGAAGCTGGTGTTAATTTTCGCTTCTGCCATTATTCCAAATATATTATGGCCTGCCTTTGAATGGTTTTGCCTTCATTTTTGGTCTATTGTTTCCGTTTTATGCTAAACATGTATGGCATTGGCATACCATACACTTCTTAACCCCCTCTACCCGTTCCCATTAATGTTTATCAAGTATTTCGTTAATTGCTTTTCTTTTTCTGAGTTAAAATATGTATGTATGTTTGCTTTGGCATTGATTATGCTGCTGCTGTTTGTCTTTATCGACATTTGTTTGACCAAATAAAGATTGTGAAGGAATTTTTTTGCTTTATTCAAACATTAACGTACTTTAGGCTGTCATTCTTCTCTATCAGAATCAATACTTTTATATCGCAGTACTTTAAGTTAAATAAAGAGAAAAGTAAGGCCAAGTTTTCTGCGTTTTATTTTCCCCATTGCAGCCATTTCACTCATTTGTAAATATTTTCAGCATATTTTCATTGCCTTTAACATTCATTCGAAATATATTCTCCAAAAAAGTGGAAAAAAAATCTTTGTGTTCAAATGCTTTTCCAAAAATTCCCAATAAAACATTCGTGTAACAGCAGTTTTAACAACAAACACTGTCAGTGTTAGTGGCAAAAAGAACAGTGTCAGTTACAAGACTGTTTCTCACTGTTGCCTCAATATACACTCGTTCACTTTGAATTAAACATCCGGTTTTGAACCAATTGTTGTGGTTTTAACGCTGTTGGACTCATGGCTACAACATGCAAAGCAGGCCTAAAGGCAATTTGCAATGTGTATGCAATAACAACACATGTTGCTGACAGTTTAAAAAAAAAGTAAATTTAAGGGATGAGAATTGAAAAAAAAACTTATAAAAAAAGGGAAAGAATATAACAGAACTAAACTTTGTAGGAAAAAAAATTATTCAAATAAAAATGGTACTTTTTTGGTACTTTTTTAACAACTTCAAAAAAACTAAAAGAAAGCTTTCCAATTTGTTCAACCGAAATTAGAAACTTCTTAAGAAGAAAGCTTATTGAGTACCAAAAATGTGTTCAATTACAAAGGTACTTTTCTTGGTACTATTTTGGTAATGAAAATTAAAAGTTTAGAAGAAAAATTCATATAAAAAGTAACTTTCGTTTCTTTCTTTTCTAGAGAGAGAAAAGGGTACCAAAATTTATTAGCATTTATTTGGTACTTTAACTAATATTTTGGTACTATTCTTTATAATTAGTTTCTAATGCTTGTATTTAAAATTTTAATTGTAAAATTCACACTTCCATAGTTTATAATCACCCAATACTTCACTGTCTCTTAGGGACTAGTGAAGTGCCTATCTACAGAGAGAATGGTAGCAATTGCTCCACACAAAAAGTAAACAGCAGCCAATAAGTTCCACTTTATTGCAGCTTCCGTAGCCATTAACTCGTATACCGTCCCCATCCCCGTCCTCCCTTAACTGCATACCAATAACATTTTAAATTACAGAGTGTGTGTGGTGCATGGTTTTATGAGTATGTACTTACAACCTGGTTAAAATAAAATGCTTCGGATGTTGATTTTTAATCAATGAGTAGGTAAGTGAAAGAGCTCATCTTTATTAAACCATCATGGGTTTCAAATTACCCATAATTATGAAACTGCAACAACAACAACAATAACAACAACATATGAAAACAACAACTGTAGCAATTGGAGTACCAAAGAACAAGTTCAGGAAGAAACGGATATTTTTGTGGCGGCAACTGTACCAAGGAAGCAAAAAAAGAAGTCATCCTCCTGTACAAATACAATATCAAACCACAAAAAAAAAAAAAAAAAAATAAAGGGTGTTCAGGTAATTTTGATTAACAATGTTTTTTAAAGCCTAAAATGTTGCAAAGAGCTCTCGAATTACAGAAACTATTCAAGAAAACATAGATCCAGTCCTGTAGAATGACAGGACTTGAAAGGAGGGAAGAATTACTGGAATGATACCATTGGCCTACAGTGCGCGCGCATACACAGTTGATGTATAGGAGTAGCATATACTCCCACTGAAGTTTCTGGTACAATTCCTTGATGTACTATCACTGTGCCAAAGAAATCAATAACGAACATAGGCAGAGTTAGGTTTCCTTAGTTAAGATTAACGATCTCAATGTGACTGAAACATTATATTCCTAGTATGAGAGATCAGATTGATTACCGAACGTTTGGACATGTACTGTTTAAGATGTGAACATTTTAAGATACGATAGCAGTGATATCAAGAATTAGGCCCATAGGCAACGTTACATAAAAGCTGTCATAGTTACAGCCTCTCTGAAGACGCCTTAATCTAGTAGGTAAATACGCTGTCTTACAGCCTCTTTGAATGCGCGTTAGTCTACTAGGTAGTGTGTTGGCTTATTAGACTCAAGACTCAAGTTCGATCCCCAGCTCAGACATCAGAAGCCTTATGGCATAAACTATAAGAGTAAATAAAATTGCCATTAAAAGTTTCCCAAAAATTTGTCGTTCGCAATTAGCTTTAAACTGTACGTACCGCCATTCATAGATAAAATTAACACAAACAATATGGATGGTGGTGTGAAAAGCTAGGTTGTAATCCTGACTAAAGGCTTATAATGACCAACTAAGTAAGTCAGTGTCTGTCTAAGGAAATCAAAGATGTTTACTTCTCCAAGACATATTGAAACAACATAAACAGTGTTTACCTTCAGTCCATCAATGCCATAGTATTTCAAATCCAAACTTCTTAAAACCACGTAAATATTATCCCCATAACCCTGTATTTAGTGTCAGTATTATGACACACGTTTAGGCCAATGTGGGTGTTAAAATGGTTACTTTTAAGAAAAATTATTTGCTTTACATAAAATCCACTGCTGTACCCTGTTTATAGTGCAACGATCAAAAAAAAAAAAAGAGAAAGAAATAAAGGGCGCAACATTAAAAAGCATATTAAATGTAGGTTGCCTGCCTGCCTGCCCTCCATAAGTAAGTAAGTAAGTAAGTGACTGGCTGACTATGACTATAACGAAGCAATTGTTGTTTAAGCAAAAGAAGCCCCATTAAGTTTTATGTTGTAACTCCACTTTTTTTTTACTGGATTGTTTTGCTTGCTTTTTTTCCATGTAGTTTTTGCAACAAAAACTTATAATTTATTACCAGATCTGTACCAAGTAGAAGAGGCAAGAGAGAAAAAGAAGAAGAGGAAGAAGAAGGAAAAGTAGAAGAAGAAGAGAAGGTAAATTTAATCTAGATTTATATTTTAGATTAACAAAATGGTAATAATGCAACACAACCAACAACTTAGCCAGGCTGATATGCAGCCTATTCACTGTACCTAATAATTATAAACATAATAATCATGACGTTTACGACAATATAATGAACACAATGATGATCATAATGATGACAATGATGATGATGCTGATGATGGTGATCTTTTAATAAGACTGATGATCAGTTAAAAACCAAATGCAAACATGACGACTGTGGTGCACTTAATAAATTTTTTTTTAAAAATGGACTACAAAAGACACTTCTTCTCTGCGATTGTAGAAGAAGAAGAAATAAACAAAAAAACGAAATTCGTTTTTCATTATCAAGATGTTAATGAAAATTACACGTTCTTTTCTTTATTGTTGTTGTTGTTGTTGTTTTATTTTTAATTTTTATGATTTCAAAATAAAATTTCAAAAGAGAATTTTTCATTTAAAAAAATTTCAATTTTTTTATTTCCCTAACGAATAAGAGCAGAAAGAAATTCTTCTTTAGCCAGCATTTATTAGCAAATAGATGCACAAACGACAACATTGTTGTAATAATTTCCATTTGAAATACCTTCATACATATGTACATATACATGCATACGTATTGTTGCTGCCACAATCAATGGAGCAGCAACACAATTGAAGAAGCAATTGGCTTGAAGCCTTAAGCGAATTTGAAAAATATTTGCAGAAAAATATGGGAAAAAATTGTTGCAATTTACACGAGTGTACTATAGATGGACGGACAGACAGACAGACAGACAGATGTACGTACATATATAAATGGCCACGAGTAAGTTTATGGAAATTTTAACAAATAGCTTAATACAGGGTGCCAAACTTCTTAAAGCCAGCAAAGAGGTTTGTTCCGTTTCGTTGCATTTCTTTGCTTAATTGCAGTGCCTAGTTAGGGCATCCTGATAAAAAGGGACGACTCAGACATTTCAACCAGAGTTCAGCAATGAATCGTTTTTTCGCTACTCATAAGTACTCATGAAATTTTGAATATAAGTGTGGATAACAATATTGCAAATTTAACTATGTACTCTGATTCATTCATACTCACTACAATGTTGATTTATAAGTACAGGTTGCAATGAGTATGCATACAAAGTTGGCATCGAACTCATACCATTCGACAAATGTTTGATTCATAAGCCTACTCATTTAGAATAATTTGAGTGACTCGCATCACATAAACAAAAAAGGCAGAGCAGCAAGCAGAGCAAACACACAAACTTCTAGTGAGTATTTTAGTGTTCATACGCGATTCGTACTTATTTCGCGCTTCGTGTAAATGTTGAGTTATGGAGAAGGTCGAAATCAACAACATCATACGTGTTGTTGAGTATGAATATGATGAGTACTTCATACTTTGAATATTAGTAGAGGTGCCATGACATTAAAATAAGTATGAATGCGTATAAGTATCAAAGATTATGAATATGATTCAATTCTACTCATATTTTTGAATACTCATTGCTGTTCTCTGGTTTGGAACCATAATACCAAACACCACTAGAGGGTTAAATTTTTTTTTTAATTTTTCTTTTTCGACTTATCCAAAAACTAACTACTCCAACCTATAACAGCTATATTAACGCATGTCCACTTATTATTTTTTTATTGTACAACAATTACTCGCAATAGGAAAAAAGTAAAAAAAAGGAAATTTGAAAATTCGAAGAAAATTAAATCGAAAAAGAAAAAAATTTTTTTTCAAAATTTTAAACACCCTGTATTCGTGTGTGTGCTTTTAAGCGTACACATGTGAAATTTACAAATAAACAAATTTATTTTATTTCCTTCGATTTGTATTTTCTACTGATGGTGCCACAAACAGATGAAAAACGCAAAATCGAATAAAACGAAGCAAACGAAGCGCATTTCAACCGTCAATGATTAAATGAATATTGAAAGACAACAAAAAAAAAGAAATATTTTCTTCTTGCAACAGCAACAGCAACAGCTTCGATGATATTCATTCAATATTTTCCTTAATTTTCTTAAAGAAAATCAAAAAAAAATACGACAGAAAACAGGAATCGTCTTTAACAAGCGCAAAACATGATGCAAATGTTTTAAAATGCTACGAAAATGGCATAAAGTATGTTGCATATGCAACATTATGACGATGATGATGATATTACTGACTGCATAAAAACCCCTTAAAGATACACAGACAAACAAAAAACAAATGATGCAGCAACATTAGTTATTGACGCTTAAAGATATTCAAAGAAATTTAAAGAAAAGAATGACTATGACTGACTGACTGCTTGAATGGAATTGCAATTGCAATTGCAATTTCAAAAAATAAAAAAAAATTCCATAAAAACCTAAACAAGGAAGGAAAAAAAGACAGAAAATATCTTAAGGCGGCTAGAAACGATTTTAGCAAATTAAAGTAAATGAACTCGAACAGATGTTTTCTTTGCCAGCAGAAAAGCCTTCGTTCGATTGGTCATAATTGGCTCTGTACTGTACTACTTTTTATTTCGTTTATTTTTTCTTTTCTTTCTTTTTCTTTTTTGGATTGTGGAAAATCGTTTTTGTAAGCTAGAAAAACCATTTCAATTAACACCATTAACTGACTATGTTTGGTTGCCTCTGCCCCATCATATCGTTCGTTACGGCCATTGTTACTTACCATAGCAGTTGAGCGTGTATGTATGGTTGAGGTCTGCATGCGCCATGTGTATAAGGCCAACATCATGTTTTCAACATTATTTTCTTTTTTTGTTAAAGTCAGGTTGTTGCTGTTGTTGTTGTTGCAACACACGTTGCACGTACAATTATATTTTATATTGTTTACAACACTATTATTACAACAATGGAAGCTTTTAAGTTTAAGTGCAAGCAGAGATAAAATATAAAGTGGGACAGTGCTTTCCAAATAGTATTAGGAATGGTTATTAAATACGCCACTAAATTGCAATTTTAAATGCTTATTTAGCTGAAGTCTTTCTTAAAACAAAATAATTTTGTTTTTTGTTTTTTTTTTTAAGAAGAAAATTGAAAGAAAACATGCTTCCAGGCAGGTAATAATTAAAATCTTAGACCCGCTCTGTTTCAAATCTAAATGGTTTAGGTTCTGTCAGTAAGAACCCTTATAACTGTGTTTTCGCTTAAATTACTGCATGCCAGAATTCTTTTAGGAAACTGAATTCTATTTTGTCCTTAGCTCAGCATATATTTTTTTTTGGATTATTTTAAAACATGTTACCAGCAACATGTTGAGTTAACAAAGGGCCCGCCAAATAACTTTTTTTTATTGAAAATGCTTTAAAAAAACTACTGAATATTTTCTCAAATTTCTTTTTTTATTTGAAAGTACAATCCTTCCGGTTAATAATGGAAAATAATTTCATTCAAATGGCTGCCTCGGCTGGCCATGCAGTAGCCTACACCAGAAGATGCCGATTGTGGCAAGAAAAAAAATCATATTTTCAAATGAAGCTCATTTTGATCTTGGCGGGTATGTAAACAAGCAAAATTGTCGCATTTGGGGCACAGAAAACCCGCACGCATACATTGAAAAGCCGACGCACCCAAAACGAGTCACTGTTTGGTGCGGATTTTGGTCCAGTGGCATAATTGGGCCATTTTTCTTCGAAAATGAGCAAGGAGTGCCCGTTACAGTCAATGGCGATCGTTATCGGGCCATGTTGAATGAATTTTCGTTCACAAAAATTGAAGAGGAGGATATTGGCAACATTTGGTTTCAACAGGACGGCGCTGCGTGCCACACAGCCGAAGCTACACTCGATGTTTTGCGCCCTGTTTTTGAAGATCGCATTATCAGCCGCAGAGCTGATGTCGTTTGACCACCTCGGAGCTGCGATTTGACACCGTTGGACTACTATTTGTGGGATGCCGTCAAACATAAGTGTTACGCCGACAAGCCAGAGACAATTGACGCTTTAAAGGACAATATTCGTGAAGCCATTGGTGAAATACATGAATGAAAATGAATTTTTATAAGATTTTACCTGCAACAACAACAACAATTTTTTTTCTACATTTTATTGTGTTTGTCCTTTCAAAGCTTTAATCAACATATGGTAAGCAGAAGTTCATGAAAATGTTGCCAGCCATACATTTCAAAAAGTATCAAATGTTGCTAGCAACATGTTGCCAATCATGGCTTGGATACACTTCTTTAAATTTCAATAAAATATCTCTGAATCTCTTATGTTTTTATAAAAAATATTTCTTGCTTTCTCCTATATTATTCAAATGTTGCGGGCGATATGTTGCCGAGATTTCAGCATATATTTGCCTAATTAACCGTAAAATTATTTTAAACTAAGGTTTACATATGCAAATTTATGCTTCAAGCTGCATTCGCCAGTATTTGCATTTTTTTTTATTTGTGAAGGAAATCCTTCACTTTTGTTTGCTTCATATCGAGGCATCTTGAGCAGAGTTTCAAGTGTCTCTTATACTTCGTAATTTCTTTAGTCTTCTGTTAAAGATTTTGTTTTTATTTGTTTTTGTAAAAAAGTTTCCTTCACTTGAACATCTGTCTCTCGCTTGCTACTATTGCAGATGGTCGTTCCAGACCGACATGCAGACACACATACATACATACGTGGAGATCTTTGTTGTCTTGGCTGACATTTTCCAACAAACCAGACTGGACTGGAGTATTTATGGCTGCAATACAGAAAAAAAGGGCATTTAAGTGTCTAGTCTGTGTGTGTGTGTGTGTTCATAGCTCAGCTTGTCTTAAATATTGTTGGCCTTTCTATTATTTTTTTTTTCACAAACATTTTTATTCGTTTTTGTTTTTTTTTGTTTTCTTCTTCTATTTTTCAAATGTAATGCAGCCAGCTAGTCGACCGACAGGCCGGCCGGCCGGCTATAGTCGATTGGTTGGTTGCTTTCCTTTTCTATGAAATCCAGACTGAAATGAAATCATCAGACGTTGCTGTTGTTGTTGTTGTTGGAGTAAAAAAAAAGAAGGAAAATTCATGCAAGAGATTGCAACGATTATGTAAATGAAAAATTTCCATTAAATTCATTGATTTTTTCTTGGTATTTTTGTTTTCCTGCATTTTGCCTATAATGGGCTCGAGACTAAAAGCTTTCGTCATCGTAAAGGATTTCTTTTTTTTTTATCTTGTTTTTGCTTTCGTGTATAGAAACAAGTCCTGAATTTCGTTATTAAAATCAAATTTGCCAAATTATTGTTGATTGACTTAAAAGATTTGTTTTTTCTATTTTTTTTTGATGCATTTTTGCATAAATTTTATGGAGTTTTTTTATGTTAAAGGGGAGGGTACTTAAGAAAGAAAAATAATCACACTTACACATACACACGCACACCTTCATTGTTAAGTAAATACGATGGATTTCTCAATTTAAGTTCAAATTGTTCGAAAATGCTGGATTTTTCTGTGGGGGGGTATTCGAAAGAAAAAGTAATTCATCAGAATTAATTTCAAAGCAAATATTTACACAATTTGTTTTTGGGGTAACATGTGAGTGTTAAATATTTAACAACAAAAAAAAGAAAAGACAAAAAAAGAAAAAAAAAATACACAATAAATAAAAGCAATAAATAAATAACGAAATAGAGTGTAAAATACTATAGCAGGTACAGTGCATAGTAAAAGTATGTGTGCGTTTCTGTTTTCATTATTTTATTTGTATTGAACCAACAATTTATTTAAAATATTTTAAAATTTTATGAGACTTAAAAGTTTGCATTTTCTAACCTTTAAAAAGTTCTGGACAATAATCCCACCATTAGCTACGCCTGCGGGAAGTAGAAAGTGATCTGAATTAATAAAAAGGCTAATTAGTTCGGATACCTGTCAAAAAGAAGAATTTTTTCGCTTTCCAGGCCTTTGGAAGGTATGTTTAAACATCTGTTCTTTGGATAGGACATGGTGTAGTAACTAAACCAAAGACGCAAACCCACACTTTCAGCAGCGCAACTTCCTGCCTCTAGCAGAATAAACTTTGCTATTAATACAGCATTGAATTTGCTATTAACTGTTTAACAGCAATTATTGCAGACTATTGCCATGAAATTTAATTATCGTTATGATTATTATTTGTGATGAAATGTAAAATATGGTTGGTGGGGATGGAGGACGGAAATTTGCTCAGCTATCCCACTACCACGATTCGAATGGACTACCATTTGCATATAGTATGGATTGGTGTACTATTTCTTATATGTTCCAAAATGGCCACTGATCTAGAGAATTTTCAATCAAAACATTCAAATCTTGAAAGCCAATATTATCAATACCAACTCACTTTATATGTGACCATATTGCTGATTATATTAAGAGGCCTTGGAGTTGATATGCTACTCATATAGGCCTAGTATATGTCCAAAAATTAGTTTCTAAACAACTAGGCTGGTTGAGATGGATACTGTTAAACAGCTAACAGTGCTATGTTAAGGGCAAATTTTGTTCTGCTAAGAGGAAATATGCCTCTGTTAACACCGAATGTGGCGCTGCTAAAATTTATGGATTGTAAATAAATTCGAATTTATCTTCACGCACACCTTACCTACGTACAAAATGTTCATCGCGAGTTAGGATAGAACGTAGTGTTGTGATTAAACTGCTTGCCTACAAATAATTTTCATCAAGAATTAAGAGATTCAATCTCCTCCCAAACTGTCCAAATTATTACTTAATTAACTGAGAGCAGGGGATGTCCCTAAAGTAAATAGGTAGGTATGTAAAGGTGGCTGGCGGTCCAAGTAGATTGGATGGACACACTTAGGTCACATAGGGCTCATTGTGATACCACAATTTTTCATTATCCCAGTACTACCCCCATTATCCAGTACTACCGGAAACATAGCTATCTGATCGGAATATGAATTGCATTACAATCGAATCGAATGACTGGGTTTCAGTCAAACACATGTTTTTACAGTTTTCTCGTAAGTAGCATTCATTCATAGCAGACTTATCAGTGTGGATTACACAAAACATCACAGAAAGAATTATTTCTGTATGCCCATGCCTGGTTTTTCCCTTTCTTAAGCTCGTTTCTATTATCCATGTTTAGGCTAAAGCCTAAAAGTATTCAAAAGACAGAAAAAGTATCAAACTTGGTGTCCTTTTTCGCTTCCATTGCCATTTAAATATTAAAATAATATTCAATTTGTTACTCTATTTTTTCTTTTCTTAATTTATGCCTTTTCCTAGGCATACACATCCACTTTCAGCATTATTTTCTTAAACAGATTTAAAAACAATTTTTTTTGGAATTTTTCATTGATTTTTGATTTATTTTTTTCCGTTTACCATCCCCACAATTTATTAAAAACATTAAGAAAAATTTTATATTTTGTTTATAAAAGCTTTTAAGCAAAAATAATTAAATTAATTTACCAAAAAAAAAAACAACAACAAGAACAAAAACAGAAAAGTTTAATTCCACTAGGCTACAAGCCTGCAAGTGGTAATTTTGATGGCAATTTTGAAGCTGAGCGGTATACAAAGAGAAAAAACCAACAACAAGAGCAAGAGACAAGAAGAAATGGAGATTTAAACGAGGAGGATTTTTAATAAAGTACATGGAAAATAATTCAATATGATGGATATTAATTTCATGGATTCTTATGCCACGCCCCTTTAAACTGGGCGTTATAGCCGCGGTTAGTTAGTTCGGCGACTTCTTTTCATGAGACTTCGGGCAAAATCTGCGGTCGACAATAAACTAAAGGTCCCGCCATTCATGGTTAAAATTAACGCACACAACATGCATGGTGTGAGAAGCTAGATTGTAAACCTGACTAGTAATAATGCCACAGCTTTCAAAGGTGGGCAGCTATGAAAACATGACTTCATATTGCGTGAGATGTTTGTCTAATGCTCATAAATATGTTTCAATCACAACAATTTCTTTAAGTACAAAAATTATTTACTTTCGAAATTATTTATTTCTAAAATGCATAACGCCACGCCCCTTTAAAGTGGGCGAAAGTGAAGAAATTCGAGAGAATACTTTTTTCTTCATGAAAACGAATTTTATGGTTTAAAAGTTTTTCTATAACAAAAATTAATAACACCACGCCTTTTTAAAGTAGGCATTATATTACGACGCTGTAGTCCAGTAGGTAGTGTGTTGGCTTATTAGACGTACGACCACGGTTCAAACCCCAGATCAAAACGAAAATATGAAAATATTTCGTGGGCGACTTCCTCTCAGCAGATTTCCTGCAAAAATTCTGAAGAGTAAAATAAAATTGCCATGAAAAGTTTCTCAAAAATCTGTCTTTCGGAGGTCCTGCCACTCATGTATAAAATTTGCACACACTATATAAGTGATGTGAGAAGCTAGGCAGTAATCTTGACGGAAGGGTTGTAATGACCAATTATTGATGTATGTTGTATTACGACAGTGTTAGAAACTTGATTTGCACGTGTTTTGGACTTCCCAAGAACCAGAACATGTATCAAAATATATCCAGGCATAGCATATTATAACCTAAGAATTCATTCAGTTTTTTCAATTGATATTGTCGGTTCTCTCAGTGTACGAGTATGTACGATGATGTCCTCTTACCACTTTCTTCTACGTTGGTTTTTTTTTAATAATTTTAAACTTTTGCATTTAAAATTATGTGGAGAAACAAAAGTTATTTATTTTTGATGTCGAAGCTTAATTAAGTGGAAAAGGCAATTTAATTCAAAAGAAAATGTTTTATTCTTCTTGTTTCTTGTTTCCGTAGGCCAATTAATAAAATTACCACTTGTCCTCAGGCCTATTAAATCATTTAAGAAAAGGAGAATATCAAAAAAAAAAACAAAAAAACAACAAATTATTTACAACAATTGCTATTATTTGCCTGGGCGTATTAGGATGGACCTGCGACAAATTTTTATTTTTTTTTTGGGAGACAAATTAAAGGCTAAAAATTGAAATGAAATTCCAATTGAATGCCGTAACGAAACGAAACAAAACTAATCAAATTGAATACATTTTGAGTGAGGAAAGAACGAATTTCTATGAGAAAGGATCGAGAGAAACTCTTTCAATGTGATTAATCATTTTCCTTTCAGCTGTAGCAAAAAAGAAAAAAAGAAAAAATGGCGAGAAAAAATCAAAAAGTCTGTTGAATACTTTTATTTATTTGTTACTCTCAACAACATCAGTCTATATTGACAGCCTTATGTAATAAAGAATTTTCTTTCCAAAAAAAAAAATGAGAAAAAAAAACAAAAATGAGAGAAAGAAATTTGTACAAAACGAATAACAAATTACTTTTTCCAATTACCATGTTGCAAGGTTCATCCATTCATTCATTCCTTCCTTCCTTCCATCATTCATTCAACATTTCATTTTTTATTTTCGGTGTTTTTTCTTCTCGTTTTTTTTTTTTTTTTTGTTTGCAAGAAGAAAAGGAATTTTCTATAATGTAACCCAGTAATTTTCATTATTTTTTTTGGTCATGTTTTTAAACGAAAAAAGAGAGAGAGAGAAATTCCATTAATTTTTTGCTATTCTTTGTGTGTGTGTTGTTGCCACATGTTTAAGGCCATAATATTAAAAAGTCAGTCGTCATACATTAATTTAAGCCATATTTGCCATATTTTTTGTTTCTTTCGGCTTTAACAGCAACAAAAACCCCGTCAACAAAATATGACGTTTCTCATTGAAAATTATGCATGTCTAGACTTACTTTACTTACTTTATTGCTTTAGACTTTGGGCAATTTAAAAGGCTCAACATTATTAAGTAATTTCTTTGTAAGGAAAACCGTTTTTGCAGCACCAAATGTTTGGAAGAAAAAAAACCAAGATTTCTTTAAATTTTTCTTATTTCCTTAGCAAAAGTAAAAAGAAAAGTACCAAAACTACTACGGTTTGTTAAAAGCAAAAAAGGTACCACAAAAAGTACCCATTAAAATGTATGTATGTGATGATAAATTCAAATTTAAAAACCAGACTCAAACCCATACTTTTAGCAGGGCCACTACTTGCTTCTAACAGGGTAAAGTTTGCTATTAACAGAGCACTGTTAACTGTTTAACAGTGGCAATAAGTGGATTAGTTTTCTACTTTGCAATTATTGCAGACGATTGACATAAAATATAATTTTCATTATGAGCATTATTATTTGTGAACAAAAGTGTTGAACAAAAGTGTTCTCAACTCTCCAAATTATTCCAGCTATCCCACTGCCACGGTTCGAAAGAGGACCCTCTGGACTACCATTTGCATATAGTCTGTATGGTGTACTATTTCTTATATGTTCCAAAATAGCCACTGATTTTCTAGAGAATTTTCAAACAAAAAATTGATATCTTCAAAGCCAATTTTCTCAATAGCATATCACTTTATATGTAACTATGTTGCTGATTATATTAAGAGGCCTTGGAGTTGATATGCTACTCATATAGACCTAGTATATGTCCAAAAATTTGTTTCTAAACACTTAGGCTGGTTGAGATGGATACTGTTAAACAGCTAACAGTGCTATGTTAAGGGCAAATTTTGTTCTGTTAAGAGGAAATTTTGCTGTGTTATCGCCAAATGTGGCGCTGCTAAAATTTATGGATTGCGTCTTGGATTTTTAAATTCGAATTTAAATTCACACATATAAACTGCTGACGTTTATTAAAACAAAGAAAGTACCCATGAAAAAGTACCCAGTACCCAAATTTTGTTTTTGGCCAAAGTTCGGTAAATAAAAATGTTGCCGTATGTATTGTCTTGCAACATATAGTACCTGCTTAATGTTGCTTGAAAAAAAATTTATTGCTATTGTTTATTTATTTATTGTTGTTGCTGCTGCACATTGCCTGTTGCTAAATGTTAAACAATTTATCGCAAGCAAAGCGGTTAGGCAACCCTTTTTTGTTCACGCTATAAATAAAAAACGCAGGATTCCTTAGCAAATAAATGTTTTGGAAATGAATGTTGAGAAAGTATGTTGCATGGACGAATGGTCAGACGGACATAAGGAAGTAAGGAGAAGAGAAGTGTAAGGGCGTGCTGTTGGGGTAATAAAAACGGAAAAACCCTATCAATGGTAAATGACTGTCAGTCAGTCAGACAGTCAAAGTGTATTACAACAACAGCAACAACGATAAACAAATGGAAATAAAAATAAAAAATTATTTTCATGCATTACATCACTTTTCATTATGGCTGATAATTTGTTATACAAAGTACTGGTGGTTCCATACTGCACCCTCACTCACTCGCTCACTCACTCCATTAACAACAACAAAAACAAAGAAGGGAAAACCGTTACCAAATATTATTTTTTACATCCCCCCCACCCAAGAGTGGTTGGTGATGGGCAAAAATTCCTTCTCAGCAATGAAAATGTTAAAAGAATAAATGTGTGTATGTGTGTGTGTGTGAGTGTGTGTGTGTGTATGTAAGCATTAGTGTTTAAACCATTAAATGTTATTGACGCATACCAAGAGAAATTATTTAAATTCCTTGTGAACCCTTTTCTACGTTCTCCAACTGCTACTGCCATTGCTATTGCTGTTGCTGTTGCTGTTGCTATTGCTGTCGTTTAAGAGTGTTTGTTGGTCTATTTTTTCTTTATTTGGTTTTCAATTTAAAAAGAAATCCATCATTGTTTGTCTCTCTATATTATTGAACGAGTCTGTATGTTTGTCTGTCTGTCTTTTTGTCCGTATGTCTGTCGTTGTCTTGTTCGACCATTTGTATCTTTGAGTTTTCATCTTCTCTCATCCACTATGGTACGTATGTACGTACGTATGAACGTATCGAAATGCTACGTTTTTCTTTTTTTCATTTCAATTTGAAATTGATGTCCTAAAAGATATAAACGACACATCGAAACACTCAGTTTTGTTTAACAAATTGTTATTTATTTAAATTTTTTAACATTAAAGCAACAGCAACAACAACAACAACAAGAACAAAAACGAAAATAAATTGAAAACAAAGTTTTCGATTGAAAATCAATTTTTTTTCTTTTATTCTTCTACTGCCGTATTTAAGTCGAAGAGAAATAGAAGAGAAACTTTAAAAGCACGTACGTATACATAGTTTCAAATTCTGAAGTTTAATAAGCAAACAAAACCGAAAAACAAAATTCATTTAAAAAAAATAGCTTTTTTCGTTACCTTTTTTTCATTAAACATTTAAAGTGGAATTGTCTGCAAATATTCTGTGTTAGTAGTTTCAATATCGCCAATCTGGCAACACTGTCAGTTGTTCGATATAGCCCAAAATGCGATTTATTTATTACGAGGCTTGTCATTAATGAAAATAGATTGCGGAACAGCTGAAGTTACGCTCAAAAGCAGTGAAAACTAACTGCAATCAAGATGGGTAGGTTTGGTAGTAGCTAAATAAGTAAGTACTTAAATGGGTAGTATAATGGTTTAACTTGACCTCCGGGTACTGTACTTGTCTCAATTGACAAGTACACGTCCTTTAACCTAAATAAGTAAGTACAGTCGTCAAAATCGATCTCCTGTACAAGGAATTGCAAGGACTACAAAGTAATTTGAAGAAACTGAAAGCATTGCAGATGGGTTTAGCACTGTGCATTATAGCAATCCAGGCAGTAATCGAAAATAACGTTGCTATTAGAAAAAGTGTAAAGTCGCCGTAGTCGATTAGGTAGTTTATGGGCTTATAACACATGCACCAGTGGTTCTACCCCCAGCTCTCAGATATACATATTTCTTTCAGCAACTTCTTCTCAGCAATCTTCTGGCAAAAGTTCTGAGAGCGAAATAAAATTGCCATGAAAAATTTGTCAGAAATCTTTCGTTCTGAGCAGCGCCACTCATGGATAAAATTAACACACACAACATGGGTGGTGTGAGAAGCTAGGTTATAATCCTGACTAATGGTTTGTAATGAAGGTTTAAGAATAAAAATATAATCAGGTTTTATAGCCTCTTACGACTCGTGTGCTCTCTTTTTTAATTGCAGCCAAAGACTCCTTGAAATTATGCCTTCGTTCAACAAAATTTTGTAGCCGGAGGTTTGGTCAGAAATTTTAATTTAAAAGAAAAATTTATTGATAAGAAGAGAAGAGAACTGTGTCAGTAGCAAACGAAAGTGTTGCTTTCAAGTACTTTTCTAAGTTATTTTAAGTACATTTGAAGACATTTTCAAGTGCTAAATTTGGTACCATAAAACCAAGTGGCGACATTAACAGTCAACCAAATCAGTTGAATTTTAAATATGTTTTGAACCCAAAAAACATATTTCAAATACGCTTGAACTGCCATCAAACACAAAGCTTATCCACACACACGCTACAACTTTTCCTAGGAAACGTTTCTCAACAATCTGTCGTCCCGATCCTGTCACACAATCTAAGTGGTGTGAAAGACTAGGTTGTAATCCTGACTAAAGGATTGTTATGAGTATTAAAAGGAGATTGTGATGACCAATTGAGTAGGTTAGAGAAAGTGTGATGGATAATCCGAATTTGTCGCTTCCACTGCCTATTGCTCATTATTGTATCTTTTTTAAGTTAATTCTGCCTTTCTATCCATATAGACTTCAATTCACACAATAATTAAAAACGGCAACAAACCGCGAAAGCATGTTTGAAGTCACAAGTCCAAGAGTAAAATTCCTATTGTCCCCCTCACACCTTACTACCACACGAATACAATTTCATCCCAGTCTATAATATGCTTATTCCAAGCAATTATATTCTAAGACTTACAGGCTGATATGCCTTCTGGTCATTTTAAAACTTTAAAAGTTTTAAACTTAAAAAGATGGAGAGAGTAAAAGAGAGAGAGACAGAGAGAGAAAGTAAAAAATAATTTCCCCCTCAAAATGTCATATGCGGTGACTGCTGCAATTACGAATGCCATTCGAATTGAATTTCCTGCAGCAATTATTTCCTTCTTCTCTGCTCTGCTCTGCTGTGCTGTGCTGTGCTGTGCTGTACAGTGTTAAGCTATGCTGCTGGACTATATTTCCTCTTCTCTTCCCTTCTGATTGTAATCGAAATTTATTGAACTAAAAAGAACAATTACGTAATGACGACAACAACACAAAAAACCAACAACTCAAAAAAAAATAAAAGAAAAATTCAAAAACATGCCAACAACACAACGTGCATATGTATGGACGTACATTTGGAATTTTGCAACAACAGGCCATCGAAAAAACACACAAAATTTGCTTGCAAAAGAAAGAAAGAAAGTGTACGAGGGAGGTAGGTGACTTGCTTGCTTTCTAAACTTGCCCGGAAAATATTTTCTTTAGCTTTTTTTGGAAGTTCGTTTTCGATTAGTTTTTTCCTTCTTTTCTTTAAAGAAATTTTTATAAATTAGAATTTGTCAATATCTGGCTGACTATCTCCATCCATCGTTCATGTGCAAAAAAAAAAATTAAAAAAAAGATTTTTTTTCTCTTTTTTCTTTCTTTTTTGGAAAAAAGGAAGCCAAAGAAGATTCTTTGAATTTTTGATTTCAAGTCCTTGGGGACACTCACACAGCAAACACATACACATACACATACAAATCACTCTCTTAGCCATACAGGAGGAAGTGACTTTGCCCGAAGAGTTTTTTTATTTCTTGGTTATGTTGACAGTTTTTTAATAAAACTTTTGCCATATGAAGGATTTAAAAATACAACAACAACAATAATAAAATAATAAAAAAGAAAGACCGACAACAGTTCCATCTTAGGACTCGCTTTTGTTGTTTTCTAGTTTTTTTAAACTGATTTGTTGGTTTGATTTGCTCTCTCAAAAAATGGACTTTTTTTGAAGGATGGAGAAAGATAGAAACTGAGAGAGAAGAGATTTTTAAATTATTTTATAATAAAAGAAGCATATTCTTCTTTAATATTAAATTTAGTTGATACTTTTGAAGAGAAAAGAGAAACAGTTGTCCTTTTTCTTCCTTTTCAAATAAAATTATGAACCCTTATTAGGTGACCAAAATGACAAATACTTTGAGGGGCAATAATCTTTTTAAAAATTTATTTTTTGATTATTATTAGAGAACTTGGAATACATTTTCATAAACAAAAACTTTTTTGCAAAAACTTTTTCGAATATAGTTGGGTTTTCAACCCAACGCTGGCTGTTGCATTGAAGATAACAGAGAAACCAAATTGAAGAACCTCTGTCTTTCAAACCCTACTATTTGCTGACATTATCTGTTCTTCCAGTTAAAGGTACGCTTGGATCGATTTCTATGAAAGTTTTTACTATCAGCTTCTATCTGTTGTTCTCGCATTGGTTCCGAGTGCCTCCAGGCTCTCGGTACTATCAACTTACTTACGGTACTTACAAACAAAATTTCACTCATGGCCAGTTATTTATTCGGTTTAAATAAAAAAAATATTTCTCTTGCACAGCTAGCTTCAAAATTAATCTCGAATGAACTTCCTTGGACCACGTCTTTGACGTTATACAATCCAGGGCCACTGACGTTCATAACTTTAGACGTCAAGAAATTACTTAAAGCAGCAGACACATAGCGTTTAACAGCGTACTGGCTTGCAATCAAAAAAACTCAGCTTTAATTGAAATTTTCAAGTGTTCTAATATTATACGAAGAGATTACACAGTCTAGGAGCATCGATGGATATAAAATACTCCCCCTGCTCGCTCTTAGCCCATGAACACTAGTCATCTGTTTTCTTTTACACCCTTAACAAACCCTCTTAGGAGACATTTTTTTCCGCTTTCTAAAACACCAAAATGGGTGCATTTCAAGTCATTGTGCATTCCAAGACAGATAAGAGGCCTTCTGCTAGCTTAGCACTTGAGATTTGTATTCACAAAAAAAACAACCAACAAATTGTGTTCCCAATTGTGTTGTTGTTCTTGTTCTTTTAATGGTTGTTTCACGTTTAAACGCCAAAAACTATAGCATTGTGACATCAATGTGGCTGAGACTGGCTGGTTGTTTTCGCTGCCATTAATGTGGTGGTAGTTATTGTAGTCAATTGGTATCATTGCAAGAGATATTAAGAAGAGAGACACACTTACACACACACAGATGCATTTTTTTTGTTTATCGTACAACAATAATACGGTTTCTTGTGGCTTTACAATGGTTCTTGCATTTTTTTTCTTGCTTCTGGTTCTTCTTTTTCTTTACGAATTGCTTTCGTTAACTGAAGAGGTCAGATTTCAAGTCCTGGTTGTTTTATGCAATGCAAGCGAACCTTATTTAACACACAAACACACAAACACACACACACAATATACAAGACAGGGTGCATAAGAAGTGAAAGAAAAAAAAGAGATTTTTTAAAACAATAAGCAGGCCTTTACTGTTCCTTTCATCATGCAATATATACACACATACATATGCATGTACATGCATGGATGTCGATAAGATGAACGGGAAGCTTTACTGCATATAATGTGTGTTAAAAACTCTGCGAGTAGGTGTTTATGTGTTAGTTTAACACATTTTTCCTGTGGTTAATGCATTAAAAAACAACAAAAACAAACAAAAATTCGTAAATATTAAGAACAAACATCAATAACAACAACAAAAGAGCATGTGTATGTGTAGAATACTTAAATAAAAAAATAAAATGCCAGACTCTTGTGTTAATACAACAACAATTCAAGTGGCCTTCTCATGTTCTTTTTCTGGGGATATTTTAAATTATTTTTTCCATACAATTCCTTAAAAAAAAAGTTTTTTTTTTTGTTGTATTTGCAATCACCATATGGTGTTAAAAACAACAAAAAGTTTCAATTAAACACAGCTCGTGTGCCATGTCAGTAAAGCCAAAAATATATTTTTTTGTTATTGTTGTTTTCTCTCTCTTCTTTAAATTTCAAGTTTTTTTTTAAGAGAAACAAATTTGAAGTTTTAATTGGCTGGATGGCTGGTAATTAAACATCAAAGATGACAAGAATGTTTCTCTTTTTTTTATTTTTTGCATAAAACGGAAGTCACTCTGGTAACAGATATCACAGGCATAAGCCGGGGCATACATATGCACATATGTACGTCGTATATTCCATGTTAAATTTTAAAAATAAAATTCATTTTTTAAGAGGGGCTCTATGATATATTGAATAACCAAGTCCGAGTTAGCAAAATTAAGGCAGTTTTCAACGAATTTTTAATTGAAAATTTATTGTCAACTTTAAAGGGAGTTTCAACGACTTAATGGTGTTGTTATGCATTACCAAGAAGGTCTAATTAAGGAATTAAAAAACAAATTCTTAAAAATTTATAGGGAAACTTTAGTAATTTTTACCCGACTTACCCAATTTATGTTTTAAATGAAGAGAAAAAGAATTTCGTGCAAAAAAAATTGTAAATATTACCTGCAAATAAAACAAAGAAAAGAATACATGTTAATAAGGATTTCAAATAAATGTAGACGATTAAAATAGAAAGAACAGAATTCAACTTCCAGAAAATAAATTTAAAAAACGAAACATATTTAAATAGTGGCAGAGTTTAAGAGCAAGGTCAGCATTGAAATTTTCTCCGAAAAGCTTAATTTTTGCCTCATATACCGCTGTTATTATCAGCTTTTTGCGAAATTGATCTTGAGCATGGAAGATTCTTTTACAAGTATCTCTTCTATATTCTCTGGCAATCCAATTCCAATTAAATCTTCCTCTCATGTTCGCAGCTGCTGCTTCTCTTTCATTCCGAGTAATTGTGTGGCCATGGAAATTGCTGTAGTGGGTTTATTAGCATCCTGCTTCCTCCGCTAAGCTACCTTTGAGTTAAAACACCCCTATTTGATGCAAGTTCTACCCCATTTGCATGCAATTATTTTACCAAAATTTACACAAATTTTAATATGCCTTCCAATCAATCTTCATGTTATGTTTACTTTGCATACGAAACTAAATATCATGAATGTGGTTTTCCATATCCTACTACTCTTCTTTGTGTGCCCATGCCCACGGAGATTTTGCGTCGTTATTATCCTTTCAATTTGATTAATAAACCAAGTGGGGTACAGAAGCTAAGCCTCCTAGCTAAACTCTGCTTTTATTCGTTTGGCTTTTATGGCGTATTTCAAAGGCGATTATTATTCAAAATGCTTCGAATAGTAGTTCGTACGTTCGTTCGTTCAGTTCTTCATAGAATTTCTCTTAACAATAACAGTAACAAACAACAACAATAACAAAATATTCTTATTTTTTCTATCGTATTTACTTTGTATTCAAAGTTTTATGGCCAAAGAATTTACTGCGTTATCGTGAATGATTTGACAGCCCCAAGGTTAAATTCAAAAAGAAGAAAAAAGTTTTTTTTTTTTGCAACAAATAAAGGATTTAAGCCAACGTCTGCAAATTGTGATAACGCCACAAAAATAGTCATGTTTTTTTCTTTTTTTCTTTTGGGAATTTTGCAAAAAGAAAAACTAAAAAAGCTTAGAAATGCTGGCCTGGTCAATTGAAACGGCAATCAAATTTACAGGGTACTACGAGGGTTATGATCGAAGGCTGAACAGTAGCACTGTGATAATAATATGGGGTAGGATGTGGATTAGAGATCAGCAAAGATGAATAGAATCGAGTTATACTCATAATTTTTGACACTTATACGCACGCATTCATACTTACTTAATTAGTCATTACAACCGTTCAGTCAGGATTACGGCCTAGCGTCTCACACTGCTTATGTTGTGTGTGTTAATTTTATACATGAGTGGTGGGACCTACAGTTTAAAGTCGACTCCGAACGACAGATTTTTGAGAAACTTTTCATGGCAATTTCATTTACTCTCAGAGTTTTTGCCAGAAATCTGCTGAGAGGAAGTCGCCGAAGAAATATTTTTTGTATTTTGTTTTGATGTCTGGCCTGGGGCTCGAACCCTGGTTTTACGTCTAATAAGCCAACACACTACCTACTAGACTACCCGACTTCATACGCATTCATACTTATTTTAGTATCATGGAACCTCTACTCATATTCAAAGTTTGAAGTGTACTCATGATTTCGACTCTCCATAACTCAACATTTATACTCTGTCTGTCTGTCTATCATTTTGCTTATGTGTTCGAGTCACTGTTATCATTCCTAAGTATTATAAGTATTTTTCTAAAGTTATGAATCTAAATGAGTAGACTTATGAGTCAAACATATTTCGAATGAGTAGGAGTATGAATTTGATGTCAACGTTGTACGCATACTCATTGCAACCTGTACTTATAAATCAACGTAGTGTAGTGAGTATGAATGAATCAGAGTACATAGTTAAATTTCAATATTGTTGACTCACTTATATTCAAAATTTTATGAGTGCTTATGAGTAGCGAAAAAACGATTCATTGCTGATCTCGGGTGTGGAGTGCATCAAACATTTGTTCATAAAATAAATATTGACAAACACCATAACAGAGGGGTTTCAATTTATTTGCTTAATTTGCCTCTAGTGTAGCTCTGTTATCAATCACTAAAGCACTCCTTAAAAATGACAAAATTCTCACAGTAGAAAACAATTACTAAAGCAACTAGTAAGGGAAGAGAACATGTGTTAATCATTTTAGAAATGAAACGAAAAACAAATATTTTCTTAGTAAGCACTGTAAAGTTCATTCACAGCCCTCGTTATTTATTTAAATTTGAAATTTTTTTTTTAAAATTCCCACAGTGCAATACAGTGAGAAAAAGTTTTATTTTAATTTGAATTCAATTTTCTGTTCTTTTTATTTGGGGGGGAGGGTATAAAATGATTTTCTTTTCATTTATTTTTTTGTTTTTTTTTTGTTAATTTTCTTGGAGAAAATTGAAAATTGTGGTTCAATTTAACTTCCATTTATTAATGGCCATTTGGGTTTCAACTGCTGTGACTGTATTTGACATATTTCCACAATTTTTTTTTAATCATTGTGACCCAATTTATTAATAAAATTTTCATTTAAATTTCATTAAAGTCTCGCAATGGCCTTGTAGTAGGCAAGTATGTTTCGTAAGTTTTTTTTTCGATTAACACTTAAGCAGGCGTATGGAATATAAAGAAGCAAAACAAGCAACAAATTTTAATTAAAACAACAGAAAATATTAACTTTAAAGCCTTCGTTCCAACAACAGCATAACAGTACGAGGCGTGTGCAAAAACTATGGTAAGGTTCTGTGTCCTGCATATGCTGGTATAGCCATGAGCAGCAAATTACCACTCATTGCTGCCAAGATTCATTGGGAAGTTCTGGGTTACCAGGACGCATAGACTTAAATTTAATAAATATGGTGGCTCAGACGGAACAAAACTTTCTAATCATGGTCTTCAAACTTGAAAACCAAACGGGATTCGATCCCTTTTAACAAAAATATTTGCAAAAAGCATTCGCAAATAGAATAACGTAAACAATGCAGGAGCAATAGATGATCCTCTTATCAGTCTAGAACTTGCTGAACAGATTAGTTGCTACTTAGCAGAAACAAAGCATCGATCACGTGATTTCTTTCGGGCTTTAAAAACTCCAGCCGAAATTGCTGGGAAAATAGTATCCCGAGAACAATATTTGGAATACAATACATAGTTACTGCGCCAAGCAATGCTGCCTTAATTTCAAAACCGTCATCCTCTTGCCTTAATGGTTGGCGTTAGTAAATAGTGTTCCATAAATAATGTCGGTTGCTTTATAGCATTTCGTGACTATCTTTCGCCAGCAACGCTTTGTAAGGATTTCCAAACATTTTTTGCTTTTTCTTCATTGTTTCCAAGAGGTTTAATGAAACTTTACGTCACAAAAGATGGTACAAAACAGAAGAATTTTTTTATTAAGAAATTGAACATCTAAATGACATAGTAAAACTACAACTGCTCCGACATAACCATTGTCGTGTTGTCATTGTTCTCGTAGACAGTCAGCCTTAAAATGATGGCAAGATGCTAAGCTTGCTTATGGCAAAATATGTTGGTCGGGATAAAATTCCCACAAAAATTCCAAAAATTTCTTCAAGAGTTCAAAAACATTTCATTTTGAAAATTATTTTTTTACTCACATATTTTGAGAAACAATTTGTTGTTATTATTGTTGTTGTAGTTGGGAAAAAAATTTAAAAAATATTATAATGTACTAGGGAAAGACGGAAAACTATTTACAAGCACAAACACACAAAAAAAATTATAAAAGCGTTGAAAATTTAATTTCTAAACGTCTTAGGAGGGTTAAAGTAAACACTCTTTTGAACTGCTGTTAAATGTAAGAAGACAGTATGAAGACAATAAAGAGGAATCTAGCTCCAAATGTTAATGAAGCGATAATGACCATGTGTGTGAAAATAAATTCGAATTTAAAAACCAAAGACACAAACCCACACTTTTAGCAGCGCCACTTATTGCCTCTAACAGAGTAAACTTTGCTTTTAACAGAGCACTGTTAACTGTTTAACAGTGGCAATAAGTAGATTAGTTTTCCACTTTGCAATTATTGCAGACTATTGACATAAAACATAATTTTCATTATGATCATTATTGTTTGTGAACAAAAGTGTTGAACAAAAGTGTTCCCAACTCTCAAAATTATTCCAGCTATCCCACTGCCACGATTCGAAAGAGGACCCTTTAGACTACCATTTGCATATAGTCCGTAAGGTGTACTATTTCTTATATGTATGTTCCAAAATGGCTACTGATCTTCTAGAGAATTTTCAAGCAAAAGAAATATATTTTCAAAGCCAATGTTCTCAATGCCATATCACTTTATATGTGACTATATTACTGATTATATTAAGATGACCTTTGTATTTACTACTCATAGATCTAGAGTATTTCCCAAAAGTAGCTCCTAAACAAGTTGGCTTGTTCAGATATATACTGTTAAATAGTTAACAGTGCTCTGTTAAGAGCAAATTTTGTTCTGTTAAAAGGAAATTTTGCTCTGTTAACACCAAATGTGGCGCTGATTAAATTTATGGATTGCGTCTTGGATTTTTAAATTCGAATTTATCTTCACACATACATAACATACATAATTGGTCATTACAACCCTTCCGGCAGGATTATGGACCTAGTTTCTCACATCACTTATGTTGTGTGTATTAATTTTATACATGAGTGGCGGGACCTAACCTGGGGTTTGAACCGTGGCCTTACGTTTAATAAGCCAACTCACTGCCTACTAGACCTATTAGGCTAAGGCGACACATTAATGATATTAAAAAAGTTGACTGAATCCTCACATTTACTCTAGGTGAGCATACTTTGCGAATTTAAAGTCAAAGGCTTTTTTGTATGATCTGGATTCTTCAGGGAATACTTAGGTGAGGTCCTTTGAGAGGTTTAAACCCTTATCGTAACAGTTTCCTTTACTGTAGACTTTCTATTGCTTTTTATGTTGGGTTTTTCAAAATTTATTATAAGGACGGTGGTGTCCTCATATTTTTTTTTTAAACAAAGTTTGCTCCGAAATTTTTTTTTTGTTTTACAAAACAAGGGGACACTAAAT
Source organism: Sarcophaga subvicina (assembly GCA_936449025.2). Classification (NCBI taxonomy): domain Eukaryota; kingdom Metazoa; phylum Arthropoda; class Insecta; order Diptera; family Sarcophagidae; genus Sarcophaga; species Sarcophaga subvicina. The sequence goes on from OW388084.2 coordinate 3,356,148, forward strand.
TTGTTTTTAGCAAATTTACAAGTACCCATCCAAGTAAAAAAAATCATTAGCTCTGCTTACAATGAATTACAGAAGAAAAAGAACAAACAAAAAAATGCCTTTCCAACCCTGTATACGTACATAAATTGCCAATAAAAATACAAGAAAAGAACGTAACTCTGGCATATGAAACTGAAAGTGAGCAACGAAAAACGTTTGATGGTGTTCAGCAACAGCAACCCTCCTTACGTTAGCCAACAAATAAAACGAGGCTTAACATAATTTAATAGACTTAAGAATTGCAATTACAACAACAACAAGAACAACAACATAAGGATAAAACAACCACCATGTGATAAGCGTTCCTAACTGACTTCGGTTTTAACATGTAAGAAAGCAAATAAAAAAGAAATTATTTTTCGCTCATGTGTTATACAACAACAACAACAATGGCAATGGAAATGGCAACAACAACTGCTATTTGAAATAAAATGTTTGACATTCTTAAATATAATATTTTTAATAAAATATTGCTGTTCCCTCTTGTTTTTTCTCTTTTTCTGATTTCAACCTTCCAAAAAATTATGGCTTTAGTTTGTACTTCTGGACATGTACAGACAGTGGTGGTTCGGCAATTAGCACACCCCATTTACCAGGTTTTATATAATAAATTTGAAAGGATTACATTTATTGCAAGATTTAAATCCATGCTATACTCTGAAGGCAATTAGTCATGGAGAAGTTAAAATTTCTGTGAAGAAAAATTCGAATTTGAAAGTTCAAGACGCAAACCATAAATTTTAGCAGCGCCACATTTGGCATTAACAGAGCAAAAGTTCCTCTTAACAGAGCAAAATTTGCCCTTAACAGAGCACTGTTAGATATTTAACAGTATCCATCTGAATAAGCCCACTTGTTTAGGAGGTAATTTTGAGAAATTCTTTAGGTCTATGAGTACCATACTATATTCACAGGAAGGTTCCAAGGCCTCTTAATGTAATCAGCAACATTGTCACATATAAAGTGATATGGTATTGAGAAAATTGCCTTTGAAAATATCAATTTTTTGATTGAAAATTCTCTAGAAGATCTGTGGTCATTTTAGGAGCATATAAGAAATAGTACACCATACAACAGACTATATGCAATTGGTAGTCCAGAGGGTCCTCTTTCGAACTATGGTAGGAGGATAGCTGGAATAGTATTGAAACCAACCATGCTTTATATTTCAACACTTTTGTTCACTAATAATAATGATCATATATTATATATTATATGATCATATATTATATATTATATTTTACGTCAATAGCCTGCAATAATTGCAAAGTAGAAGACTAATGTACTATTACTACTGTTAAACAGTTAATAGCAAAGTTTACTCTGTTAGAGGCAGGAAGTGGCGCCGCTAAAAGTGTGGGTTTGCGTCTTTGGTTTTTAAATTCGAATTTACCTTCACACACATGAAGTTAAATAATGGCGGAGACATATTGTGTGGATTTATTTGAATCCATTCGCTCATGAAAACTGATGTGTAAAATGGATTTTTATGCAAGACGATGATGATAATGACAACACACCGCACGATTGTTTAGAGAATTTAGAGGATCAACAAGCTAACGTTCTGATTCCAATTCAATTTACGGAACGATTTGTTAAATTTCGCGTTACTCTCCACTTAGCTTAAGTATACTCCCCCATAGAATATTTAGTTGCCCTTAAATTAATTTCGTATAAATGGTTGTATTAATTATAAGACCACCACTGTATAATGTACGTAAGCAAGTGTGTGTTTTTGCACATTCTCAAAATTACAGCTACAACAACAAGAACAACAACAATGCCGAAAACAATAGAAAATTGTTAATAAAAAATATTTTATTTTGTTTTGTGTGTGTGTCAGTATGTACAACGAAAACCAAAGGCAATCATTTCGTGACATTTTATTTTTATTTCTGAACCCATAATCCCATTTAAATTCATACGGTTTCAGTTATTATTGCTCTCCCATTCTATGTCTGTCTGTCTGTCTATCTGTCTAAAGGTCCTTTGCCTGCGTATGTCTTTCTATTAAAACATGTCAACTAAAAGAGAGAGAGAAAGGGAGAGAGAGCGAAAGAGACAGAGAGTGAGAGTGATGTAATTGCCGAGAATATAAAATTTAATGGATTTTGGAAAATAATCATAAAAACAGAACGAAAAAAAACTTGACAAAAAGCATTAAAAAAAAAACGAAAATAGAAACGATGCGAAAATCATATTTTGTAACTACAAATTAAGCACGTGGAACTGTGTAATCAAATGAATTTTAAAAGCGGGAAATGGTTGGATAATAAAATTTGTGGTAACATTTTTATATAAAAAAAAAGGAAATCATTTTAAAACCGAGTTCCTTGAGCTTCACGACCACACATCAAAATTATAACTACAAACTACTGTTTATTTTAAGTGTTGTGAAGAAGATATGATTTCTGCAATGCTGGTAGCGTCAATAATAAGAATTTTAATATTCTTTCACTAACACAATCACAAAAATGTGCATTTGAGCCGTTAATTTGATGTATGGCCATGCAGCTTTACAAATAAATAATAATAGCCCGACAGTCTTGAGGTTATCGCAAAAACATATAAATCGCTCAATGCTTTCTTGGCTTTGCCTTGGTGTGTTCATTTTAAAACAATTCATCAGTTTGAACGTCGTAAGGAAATTAAATTAAAAAGCCCTTAAATATGTATACCAAGTGATTCAAATACAAATTTACATTGTCATGGCTTTCCTTTCTGACACAAGAAAATTAGCGATTTTCCAACAATTCTTTGGCGATAATGTCCCCCATAAATCACCTCAAAAAAATCAATGTGAAGTATAAACAGAGAGAAAAAATAGGCGATAAAACATTGTATAGGGGTTGAGACTATGCCACGCTGTATTTAAATACAGACAAGAGCCGACGGTTTACAGCTCGTAGTAAGAATTTTGAGCAAATCTTATACAAATTCCAAACACATCGAAAGCATATACAGCGCGAGACATTAGGCGTCAAGGCTTACAAAGAAAATAACCAAAAAAAAAAACACAAGAAATTATCACGTATAAAGAAAGCAAATAATCTACCAAACACTGCTACTCCTACTCCTACTCCTACTCCTCCTAGTCATAGTAAAAAGCAAAAAAAATATAAAAAAATTTCTTTATTGATAATGCCAGGACTAGACAACAAGAGAAGTAAAACTGAATGAACGAAACAAAGAAAAAAAACGAAAATGACAAGAAAAATATAATTTATACGAATTTGGAAACACTAATCAGCGTTGCATGGCAGACGGCAAGAGAAAAAAAAAGAATAAAAATCACGTACTAAGGCTCTGCTTATCGCTCCCTCTTTCGGCATGAGAACACATAAGCAAATGCCAAGGACTGGTGGCAGATAAACAAATTCGAATTTGCAGAACCCTGCACTGCACAGGATGATTATGGTCGACATAATCGAACTACGCTGTATAAGGAGCCAAGCATTTCATACATTAAGATACACGGTAAAGTGCAGTATTACGATCGATAAAGTTATCGGCCAATATTCCTTCGAAAATAAAGATGAAACTCCACCAGCGAGCGGTTTCCATGGCTTGCTACAGAACAATGGCAGGCCAGTGTCTGCAATCAACGGTAGACAAGAGTGATAGACTGCGGAGATTGCTAGCTAAACTATGGTCGATGGCAGCCTTGTACTATCTCTAGCAACATTCGGGAACAGCGTACGGTATTTCACCATATTCAACAGGCGTTGTATGTTCCAGGCAACATCATTCACTACCATAATGATATTTGTTTCGCCAGTGGCTAGCCATAGTCCAGCCTATGACAGTCGTAAGATGGATTGGTTAACATAGCTTGAGAATCAGCTGCCTTGCATGAAAAATTTTAAATGAATACCAAGTGATTGTATTTTGAAAATAAGGGACCTACGAGCTTCTCTACAATAGCATGCTTTAAATACTGCTATTATAGCGGCTCTCTGGCAAAAACCAAAAATAGCTTTGGCCTTTAAAAATGTCTTCAAGTTAATGTTTCTGCAACATGTTTGCCCATGTGCTTCCATAAGCCAAGTCTTAGAGGAGGTGGAGGAGGAGGCGGTTATGCAAAAAGTTACGTGCAAAAAATTTGAAAATATTGCTTTCAACACTTGGCCATCCATCGTCTTTAAATGTAAATGTGACTGTAAGTATTTGCCAAAGATGAGTAGAAGACAAGAAGAACGTGTATGAAGTTGGTTCTGTAAGCCATAACGTGATTTTCATTACATAAGTCTGTCCAGAGACCCAGTCTCTGCATCCTTTAAAGAAGAAAATTTTCTTACAATTTCCATTTCATTTGTATTTAAAAGAGTATGTTTGAAGCAAGAGAAAAAAAACTTGTTTTCTTTGTGTTTGTTTTTCGTTATTTTTTTCTTTTTCGGTTAGTAAATGACAGTTATCGTATGTCGGAAGCGGCGACGTCGACAACTACAACGACAATGTGTAGGAGTAGGACTACAAGAACAACAACAATAAGGCAATGACTGTGTGATAACTACCCCCACAAACAGCCATTAATCATGTTTCCTGCAATTAATCATCAAAAACCGGGTATAAAACTCTAAAAAAAATTAAACAGGGAAATCGCCAAAAACGTGTTATTGCCCTGATATTGCCCGGCAATAGAGAAGATTTTGTTTGTAAACAAAAGAAAGGCAAGCTGAGTGGCTGGCTGCCTGGCTAGCTGATAGTGTGATAAAACCAGCATTGAATTGAAAGAAAAAAATTAAAATTTAATTTTTAAAGTTTCATTAACCTTCCCCAAGAGTGAGCAGTGGGTGATAAAAAGAAATCTGAGAATTAAAAATTTTTAATTTCCAAATAAAATTTTTTGAATACATTTATCGCGCTGAATTTCATACATATGTAAGGTTTAAGGGCATCGTCATATTTAATATTTCATTAACGAAAACAAAAAAAGAAAAAAAAACAATTACTGTTAACACTACAGTGAGACGTGCTCTGCTCCTTATTATTATTTTTTTTTCTTTGTTTCCACATAACAATTCCTTTAATGAGATGAGCTTATCGGTAAAACCATGCATATATGTACATATGTACAGTATACACTTGCCCTTCATCATCAGTAACGGTAACAAAACAAAAAACAAAGTCAGTTTGGTTACACTTTCTGAGAGTTTTTGGAAAAAAAAAGAATGCGTTAGAAAGCATAGGGAAAACGTGATTAGTTTAACAAATGTTTACTTATAAACATTAAATAAAGGCGGCTTTTAATTGAAAAAAAAAATACAATAGTTTTGACAAGCGAGAAAGGAAGTCTTGAATGTAAAATACTGCCAAACATTTATTAGCAAAAGAAAATCCATAAATGTCTGCAGTTTTCTATTAAAAAAACACACAACAAACGGGAACAAAATCATCAACCGTTATTGGGTATTAAAATAAGATCCCATTAATGTTACTCATTAATATTAAACCTTTAACCATTAAGCTTAAGAAGAGTAGCAAAATAGCACAGAAATAGAAACAAACAAAAAACAAGAGAGGGAGAAAAAGATAGAGGGAGAGTATGAGAGCAGCTGAGTATAACCTTAACTTTTAACACTTGCTTGCTGTTGTTTGTTTATTTTCCCCATTTTGAGAGTAGAAGAGTATAATATGTGTGTGTGTGCGTAGCAGCTTTGGGTTTATTTAAAGGATTTTGAATACTCACACACGCACATACATAGTGGCATATACATAACCATAACTAATTGATTTTACCACTACATATGCATGGCTGGTTCTTTGATAAATTTTTGTATTTATTACAGCAGCACATTCACTAAAACGATGTTAGATTCACTCTATTTACACTATCGCTCTCTATCTCTGTCTCTTTGGTTGCCTTTCTTACAATTTTCATAAGGGTAGTTTCACATTGTAAGTTAGAATATTTTATTTAATGTATTAAGCTTGACAAAACTAGAATTAAGAGTTGCTTGTTTAAATAATTAACTTGACTTTGATTCTCAATAGGTGTGCGTATAAGCATATGAGCATGTATTAAAGACTGTATGAAGTATTTTTTTTTTAATTTTGTTTGTTCTTTAAAATTACACTTCGTTCTCCTTATTTATAAAACTATAACAGTGTCAGAAAAAATAAACAAAGAAAACGTAAGTCCTGTTAAGTTTTTTTTTTGCAAATTGTGACTCATTTTTCTTTTAATTTTTTATTAATTTTTTTATTTATTTTTTTTTTGTGCAAAAATAAAAATAAATGTAGAGTCTTCTAAGCCATATAATGAGTTAAAATTGAATCCCATAAATTATAATCAAATAATACCATAGTACAGTAGAATTTAGCAGTGTTGCGGAGGAGTGCAAAACCATTTGAGAAAAACTTTATTACTGGCTTGGAATTCACTGCCAACTAACTGAATATTTATTTAAAACCTTAGAAAAGTTGTTGAAGGCAGTAAAGAAGACAAATAAAACAAAAAACAATAAGAAATGGGGTTAAAAACAAAGACAGCAAAACAGAAAACATAAAAAACAAACAACAAACACAAGCAATAAACTTTAGAAATTAATTTTTATTGTCGAAAGCATTTGTAAGCGTTAAGAGTTTAAGAATGCGTTAACGACAACAACAACAACAATATTTTCTATGCAAAAAAAACAAAACAGCAAAATAATGAGAAATAATAGTGGAAAAACAACAACAACAAGAATAACCAGTAAGAAAAACCACAATTGAAATACAAAAAAAAATGGTCAGAAAACTTATTTTAATTAGAAAAAGTTTTTTCTTTCTTTGTAAAAAGATTGACAAATAAAAGCAAACCAAAGAAAAAAACATGAGAATGCAATTTAAAGAAGTTTTGAAAAATTCACAGCGTATTGGATTAAATAATCTTACGTTAGTATTCGCAGGCGATGAAACCAAACGTTAGTGGCAGAAGCGACTAGGCCGCAATAAAGCTCATCCAAGTCCGAAATTAATTCAGATTCCTCTGTAAAAGAAAGTTATTCATGATGGACGCTGGTTAATAGAACTGAATCCAGGCTGAAACTATTTTGCCCAGTCATTTCTACAACAATCGGTTTAACATCGTGTAACAATCTTTAAACTGCAGGATCATTCGAAAATTGTTTCGCCGGAACAGAACAACAGACCAATTACTACATCTACAACAGCATTATCCAGTTTGTAAATACAAACGGGTAATAGGCTTAGCCTCGAGTGACTCGAATCATTCAGCAAAATTAAGTCTTAGTTGTTGTTTTATTTGCAAAAAAAAGAAGAAAGACACATAAGCAAAAAAGACAGAGCAGCAGGCACAGCAAACACACAACCATCTAGTGAGTATTTTAGTGTTCGTAAGCGATTCATAGTTATTTTGTGATTCGTGTGTATATGTAGAGTTATGGAGAGGCGAAATCAAACACTTCAAACTTTAAATATGAGTAGAGGTATCATGATATTGAAATAAGTATGAATGCGTGCGTATAACAGAAATTACGAGTATGATTCGCTTCTACTCATTTTTTTGAATACTCATTGCTGATCTCTGCTTCGTACGTCAAATGAAATTTTTAAAAGAAAATATTTCTCATTTTTGTGTGTGTGTGTGAGTGTGTGTGTTTTTTTTTTTTTTTTTTATTTATTTATTTCTTATTTCATTATAAATTTAAAATTATTGATTTTGAGCCTCAGCGCCCTACAGGCATTACAGAAGCATAATATGGCAACAATATTTGTTCATTAAAAAATAAATGCATTCTTTTATGAAATATTGTTTCTTTCTTGGCCCCTTCTATATTGGCCTTATCACTGGGGCTATAATTAAAGAAGAAAAAAATGCAAAAAAAAAACGAAAGAAAAAATGTTTTTTTTTTTAAATTTTATGGGTCTTTATTAATAAAACAATAATAATACCCTGAGAGATAATATTAAAGCAAGACCAAGACCAGCTCTTTATCAGTACCCGAGAAATTATAGCAACAACAACAACAATTATAGGCTGTAGTAGTAGTGTAGTAGAGTTGCAATTGTAGTTGTTTGTCATTGTCGTTATAAAGACGATAATAATATTGAAAAGCGAGAAAAAAATCCATCGCCGATATAAAAACACAGAAAAAATTAAAATTCAATTTCCCCCAAAAGAGCAGAGCAACAAAGAAAGGGGAAAAAAACAAGAAGAAAAGTAAAGAATTTTATCGGAATTATTAAAAAAATTGAATTGTTTGAGGAAATGATATGAGAATTAAAAGATTCTGAAAGGCTTTACACGAAAATAAATTAAAAATCATGCAAGGAAATGAAAAAAATGCTGCAAAAGTGCGCTGCTTGCGATTTCTAGAAAGCCTAGAGTTCTAAGGCCCAAAACGAATGAGTTATCGCAGTATATGACATGTTGTAGGCGACGGCCAATTGCAAGAGCAGCTGGAGACCTCCAGAACTAGCAGGGTGTTCACATAAAGCAGCAGAAAGCTGAAGATATTTGATAGAAGCCATGTAGAAGGGTCACTTAAAAGAGAGTTTATGCAATACAATCCTTATAATTTTGGCCACACACTGTTTAGATTTGAAACTTTAAAAATGTGTTGAAAGGTCAGCATCATAAAGATTATTTTTATTTTAAAAAATAAGCGTATTTTTCCTAATTAATTTCGTAAACTTTAGTTCGCATAAAGAGTATTAAAAAATGTTTAAAAAATATGTGTGTGAAGATAACTTCGAATTTAAAAACCAAAGACGCAAACCCACACTTTTAGCAGCGTCACTTCTTGGCTCTAACAGGGTAAACTTTGCTGTTAACGGAGTACTGTTAACTGTTTAACAGTGGCAATAAGTGGATTAGCCTTCTATTTTGCAATTATTGCAGACTGTTTACATAAAATGGAATTCTCATTATGATCATTATTATTTGTGAACAAAAGTGTTGAAATTTATAGGATGGTTGGTGGGGCAATTTTCTCAACTCTCCAGCTACCACGGTTCGAAAGAGGACTACTATTTGCATATAGTCGGCATGGTGTACTATTTCTTATATGTTCCAAAATGGCTACAGATCTTCTAGAGAATTTTCAAGCAAAAAATTGATATATTCAAAGCCAATTTTCTCAATACCATATCACTTTATATGTGACTATGTTGCTACTTATATTAAGAGGCCTTAGTTCCTTCCTTTGAGTACTCATAGACGTAGAGTATTTCCCAAAATTAGCTCCTAAACAAGTGGGTTTGTTCAGATTGATACTGTTAAATAGCTAACAGTCCTCTGTTAAATTCAAATTTTGCTCTGTTAACGCCAAATGTGGCGCTGCTAAAATTTATGGATTGCGTCTTGGATTTTCAAATTCAAATTTATCTCCACACACATTCATAAAGATTATTTTTATTAAAGAAAAAAAAACCTATTTTTGCTTATTAATTTGGTATAATTTTTATTCGCATAATTTTTGCAAAATAGTATTAAAAAAATGCTTTAAAAAATTGTTGTTTTTTGTGTTTATTTTGTATTTATTTCGTTAATATGCAAACATGTTGATATTTTCTTAAGCAAAACATTTAAACATTTTGGTTGGGGCTGTTGTGTGGTATTTGTTGCTTTGCTTGTCTTCATTTAAATTAAATAAATTTTATTTGTATTTTTTTTTATTTTTTATTGTTACTGCTTGTGTTGTTGCTGCTTTTGGATTTCTAAATTTATAAAAAAAAAAATAATTTTTTTTTCAAAATTGGAAATTCAAGTGTATGAGTACGTTCAACATGTATACGTACATTGACGTTGATGACTGACTGACTGTGTTTAGCCATTGAAAATTTATTTTTATTTTGTGGCTCATAATTAAACAATAACAACAACAACAGCAATAACAGCAATAGCAACAAACAACAACAAAAAAATAAAATAAAATAAACGATAATAATCAAGACAATGAGTTTAAAGTCGTTTTATACAACACCCTACTTTTCAATTGTGTTTGGGTAATCTTTGGCACTGTCTTCTAGGATCCATTTAAGCATTAATTTACTTTACAGGATCCATAATTATTCAAATGTATGTAAACACTTGTGTAGTGTAGGGCATTGAAATGGTCGCCTTTTCTTAACATTGTTTTTTTATTTGTTTCAATTAAATATTGAAACTCATACATTAAGTAACTCATATGTGGAATTGTGGTAGATTCTTGGATGATTTTTTTTTTAATTTTTATTTTTAAAATTATTATTTCAGCTGCTTTTTTATTTTTTAATGTGAATAATTGAAATGCCAATGTTATTAAATAAGCCAGGTCACCACCACAACACATGGAGTGAGTGTAGGCGATTGAGTAAACGATGACGAAGAACTCAACTGTAACCGCATAACGTTTAAAAACCGATCATAGGGAACAATAAAACAATATCAACAACTGATTCAATTTAATTTAATATCTTAACAAAATATCAGATTCATAAACAAAAACGAACGTCATCAGATACAGTAAAGTCAGTATAACAAAGGCTTCCTGGAAAAAAGGTTACAAAATTAGAAAAACTTTCCCTGCCTTCTCCCTGCTGCTTTAATAAAATCTTGTTAATTTTTCTGTTTTTTTCCTTATTTTTTTTATTGTATTTAAATTTCAGAATACATACATAGTTTGTTTATAATTTTCCAAAACAAAAAGAAGGAAAAAAAATATTTTTTGTTGATATTGATTTACGCACATGATTCAAATTGAAACAAAATGTGAAAAAAATCGAAAAAAAGGCGTTAAAAATGTTTATTTAAGTTTTATTATGGCATTCGGTATTGCTTCCCTATAGAAACTATGAAAACATCAGCTCTTAAACACTCTGGGGCATAGAGAAAGAAAAAAAAAACTTTCAATTGCTTTTGAAATTTGAAAATTGAAAAGAAGAAAAAAACTTTGAAAAAAATTTGTTTTTTTTATTGGAAAATAAATTTTAAGATCAATCGAATGGGGAAGGGAATCGAGAAATTATAAATAAATTGTATACAATTTGTATGTGTATTTTGTTTGAAAAAAAAAATGAAAATATTTCACACACAAAATGTAAACATTTCTCAATACATAGAAATTGTTTAAGTAGCCAAACAATCTTCATACAATTGTGAAAAAAGGTACATATCTGCTGCCAGCAATTGTGATCACTCTCTCTCTCTGTATGTATATATTCTCTCTTTATATTTTTGTTTATTATTTAAAAGCTCTCCTTCTTCCTCACTTCTCTCTCTCCCTCTTTGAATAAGGCTGAGTAAAACGTTTAAAAATATAAAATTTTAATGCCAAAAAAAATGAAAATTATTTCCAATTAAATGCCAGAAAAGATTTATGGCCACACATTGATGGGGCCTGTAATAATAAAAATAATAAATTTATCAAATTAATACAACAACAACAACAAAAACAACAACAAAAAATACACTGGAGAATTGACAACAAATCATTGGAACACACAAGCTAAGTAAACCATGGATCGGCGCTTATAACGACTTTACTATCGGGTGCCACTGTATTTACACTGACTGGACATACAAAATAGACTTAACGGTGCTTTAAAAAGCCTTGTACGTGCACTAACAGTGTTGATTACTTGAAAAAAATATTAAAAATGATGGAGGAATGAATGCCATCCTGTGGTATCTGCAGATTTCTATGAACTACATATTATAAAGGGTCCGCCAAATACCTGTCTTTTTAAATGCTTTAAAAAAAAACTACTGAATATTTTCTCAAATTTCTTTTTTTTATTTGAAAGCACAATCCTTCAGGTTAATAATGGAAAATAATTTCATTCAAATGGCTGCCTCGGCTGGCCATGCAGTAGCCTACACCAGAAGATGCCGATTTTGGCAAAAAAAAATCATTTTTTTAAATGAAGCTCATTTTGATCTTGGCGGGTATGTAAACAAGCAAAATTGGGGGCATTTGGGGCACAGAAAACCCGCACGCATACATTGAAAAGGCGACGCACCCAAAACGAGTCACTGTTTGGTGCAGATTTTGGTCCAGAGGCATAATTGGGCCATTTTTCTTCGAAAATGAGCAAGGAGTGCCCGTTACAGTCAATGGCGATCGTTATCGGGCCATGTTAAATGAATTTTTGTTCACAAAAATTGAAGAGGAGGATATTGGCAACATTTGGTTTCAACAGGACGGCGCTACGTGCCACACAGCCGAAGCTACACACTCGATGTTTTTCAGTGTTCGACCTGTTTTTGAATATCGCATTATCAGCCGCAGAGCTGAGTCGTTTGGCCACCTCGGAGCTGCGCTTTGACACCGTTGGACTTTTATTTGTGGGGTGGCGTCAAAGATAAGTATTACACCGACAAACCAGACGCAATTGACGCTTTAAAGGACAATATTCGTGAAGCCATTGGTGAAATACAGTTGCACACAATCGACAATAAAATCATACGTTTTGTTAAGTATGAATACGATGAGCACTTCAAACTTTGAATACGAGTAGAAGAGGTTCCATGATATTAAAATGAGTATGAATGCTTTAAGTATTAGAAATGATGAGTATGATTCGATTCTCGTCATCTTTTTGAATACTCATTGCCGATCGCTGATGCATCACTAACTTTGACCGATTTGGAGATCATAATGAACGCATTGGATTGCAGTGATGGCAGTTCACTTATGGCAGTGAGTGTAGAGCATTTAAAGGAAAGCTTTTGATTTTGATTGAGCCACAAGGCAGGAATGCAATGCAAGTGTTCTTTTGTCTCTAGCTCTTCTTCCTTTTTCATTGCCTTACAATCTTTGTTGCTGTTCAAAAGATCTTAATGGTTGTTGTTGTTGTTTTAATTCTCATTTACTTCTCTCTGTGTTCGTATTTGTAATTGTTTTTGTTGTTGTGCAAATGTAATTTACGTTTAAACGTTATTTTTTTTTTGTTATTGTTGTTTCTATTGTAATATAAACATAGAGAGTGAGAACCAGTGCAGTAACTAAAAATAACTACAACAACAGCAAAAACAAAAACAAGAAGAGTGAAAAGAGTAACAACATACAATGCAAAGCATAGAATGTAATGGAACGACAAATAAATAAACAAAACGGAAGTCGAATGGGGGGAAATATAGGAGCAAAAATATCCGTTATTTTACGCTCATTAATTATGGGACTCGCTTTTGTTTTCAATTTTGTTTTTCAATATTCCGTAAATTTTTTCTGTTTCTGTTATTTTTTCTGAATTTTTTTTTTAATTATTGTTGTGAGTAAACATTATTGCTTTTTAGAATATTTAGAAAGTAAAAAAACGGCCATTACTGGGAGCAAGGATGGGTATAAACCCTGCGAAAAATGCAAGAAATTTTTAAGATTTTTGATTACAACCCTTTAGTCAGGATTACGACCTAGTTTCTCAGACCACTTATGTGGTGTGTGTTAATTTTACACATGAGTGGCAGGATCCACAGTTTAAAGTCGACTCCGAACGACAGATTTTTCGAGAAACTTTACATGGCAATTTTTTATTTTACTCTCAGAGTTTTTGCCAGAAATCTGCTGAGAGGAAGTCGCCGAAGTAATATTTTTTCCATATTCTCGGGGTTTCAACCTACAAAACTACGGCAACTTTTTGATTGTTAGTTGAGGCAATTCAAAGCATTTATTGGAAACTTTTTGATAAAATTGTTACCAACTCAGATGCTTTGATAAGGGTTAACGATTCAAATTTGATTTTTACTACGAATTACGGCTCCTATAGTTTGCAGAAAAAAAAACATATTCAACGTAAGAAGATCTATGTTAGAATATGTACGAAAGCTTTGATTACTTAGGCCGCGGATAATACAGTTCCAAGTCCTTTAACCTTTTGGATATCAAGTCATTGGTGGCCATAGACTGCGTATTACTCGAAATAAAAAATTATTACTTTACGGAATAGCATGGTTTTAGGTTTTCTACGGGACTCTACGTTATTTGGTAGCAGCCAAACACTTCTATGGCTTACTTACACCGCCCTTATGAGAAAGAGAAGGCTTTTTAAAGAAAGTCAAAATTTTCTCATTTTTGGGAGTTTTAGAGGTACTTTGCCGCAGTAAATACCAAAGCATTGTGACCTCAAAAGGTTGTGCATTAACTAGCTTTAGAGAACATATAAGAGAATATGTAAGTTAAGAGCTTGTAAACCAAGCTCTATGTGTTCCTAAGGGATTTAGTAGGTGTAAATTCAGAAAACTGAGCCATTTAAGATTGGTACTTCATTACAAATTCAATATTTACAGTGATGATTAAAAGACTGTGATAATATCTCAAAGGAGAGAGCAAGCTAGTAAACAGTAGAGTACACAGCCTGGTGATGGGAATAAAATTTTAATTGAAAAAAAAAAGAAACGTTGCTTACCTGTTGCCATTGATCCTCAATGGAGGGTTGTGATGAAAAATATCCTGTGGTACAGATGCGTTCCAATTCGCTGAAAATATTCCCGCTCGGTAGTATATCCATATTGGCGTCCATACTATAAATATCCCAGGACTCCGTGGTGGAAAATTTCTTTTATTTTCTTCTTTTATTGGTTTTTTTCTTTCTTTCAGATAAAGAACTTAAAACACTTGGAAATTAAAAAAAATTAAGAAAATAAAAAAAATTGCTGAGAATTATAATTTTTTTCTTTTTGCTTTTAATTTTATTTTGAAATGATTTCTTAAACACTTTTTCTATTCTTTTCCTTATTTTTTTTTTAAACACTAAACACTATTTTTTTCTTTCTTTATTTTTGTAATTTTTTTACTTAAATTTTCTGGTTAATTTCCATGGGTATTTATTTGCTATTTTTATTGAATTTTTTTATTGAATTTTTTAATTCAAAATTTTTATTTCGAAAAGAGCATGTATGGTGATGGTGATGGTGATGGTGGTGGTGGCGTGTTGATTGACCAGGTATTTTCAAAGCGAATGAATCTAAAAAAATAAGAAACGTTTTAAAAAATTAATTAAAATTTATTTATTAAAACAACAACAACAATAACAATAGAAGAATAAAAATTACATATGCTTTAAGCATAAAACATTATGTTCTGTATAGTTTATCGTTAATAATAATTTATTTTGTATTCATTTTTCTTCAATTCTTTTTCAATAAAAATTTTCTTAACTGTTACGTTTTCCTCTTTTTTTTTTTTTGTTTGTATTTCGTAAAATTATCCACCATTTCTTGCGGTCAATGACCTTAAAAACAGAGGAAAAAAATAAATTTGGGTTTGAAATTTTTTGTTTCTTTGTAAACTCCCGTGTGTGTTTTCCTTTCTCTAGTTACCATTTTTTTGTTGTTGTTTTCGTTGTTTTTTTTTTTTATTAACTTGGCTTTAAAAACAGAACATTAAACTGTAACCAATAGCCCATGTGTTTTGGTAGTAAAAAACAAACAAAAAACCTAAAAAAACACTCCAAATGTCGGGACAGTCAGACAACCTAACGCCATACATTTGGCTGAGCTGTTTACAGTACATATTACGTTCTCAACCACCGTTTCTTTAACGTTTTGGTGTTCATTTTGTACTGCATTATTTGGGCATATTTATTTGGCTTTTTTCTGTTAAAAAAAACACAAAAGAAAACAAAGAAAATACTTTTTTTTTCGATAGTACAGTTGCAAGCTATTCAAATACTTTTTAGAGAAATTTAAAGAAAGTTCCTCAGAAGCTTTATTTTCAAGAATTTCGAAGAATTTTGAATTCCAATTTTCAAGTTTTTTTCTTTACAGGAAACGTTAAGAGATTATTCTTTTACAATTGGTCAAAATTATTACAACAGGGCAAAGGGTAAAGGTCAATAGGTATGAGATTGCATTAAGAAAGGTCAAAGGTTAATGTTCCTAAAGTAAAATTCGCTAAACAAAGTTCTTGCAAACAATTTGAACAGAAAATATTTGAAATATTTAATTAACAAAGGTCAAAGGTTAAAGGTCAACGATCTAGAAAGAAACTCTGATTGTTTTTCGTCAGGGGGACACCAGCTTTCGATAGTAACTTGGCTGAGACCCTGTAGGATGTTAAGCTGAACCAGTTTTGTAGTTTATAACCTGAAACAAAGGACTCTAAGTGATTACCATCAGTTCGTGACTACCTTACAAAATTCAAAGCAATAGCAGCAGATAAAAATCGTTGGTTTTTAGAACAGGGTCTAGAGATTTTATAAAAAAAAGCAACAATAACTTCAAAATGATGACAAGTCGCCATATTTCGCACTTCCAATAATGACTCCGTCTAATAAGTCAACACACTGCCTTCTAAACTACAAAGACTTTACAGCGATCGTATTATCATCTAGAAATCGACCTATTTCTCAGGCACATGATGACAGGTGGTGAAGACAGAGAATCATGGCGTGTCGATATAAATTTTCTACTAAGGCTTACACTTTCGAACTTAAATCTTTCTTAGAAAAGAAATGAAATTTTACAGTTTTTCGAATTAAAATTAATTTATTTAAATAAATAAAAATTTATTTCTGCTAAGCTTTAAACAATTTTAAAACATTTTAATTTCACAGCAAAATAATAAACATTTTACAGCCCCTTTAACAGTGTTTCACACGTTTTAACAATGAAAATTACTGTTCAGTTTCGTATCAACAAAACCGAACAGTTTTTTACGCTTTTTTCCGGCTCTTAAAAAGCATTTCAAAAATCTTTAATTTACTCACAGTGGAACAGGTTTAAAAATTTTCAAAACCTTTTTTTTCTTTTTAAATAGGCGGGAACTTTGTTTTTGTTTCCCTCCATAAAAACAACAACAACCAAGTTATTTTTATCAAGGCTTTTATACACTGTTTTCTGATATTTACTCTGTCATAAAGATGTTTTTATTTTTGTTTTTGTTTTAATTCCCTTTTATGAAGGGTTTCTTGATGGTAGCAGCTACAACTGGATTTTTGTTTTGATTATAAAACGTAACAGAAATTAAAACACACACACTCATGCACACCCAAACAGACAGTTTATGGTTGCCATATTAGCACAACTTAACACAACACACACACACACATACGCACACCATGCAAGGGGAACCTGAAACAGGAAAAATAGCAAGCAAAACATAAACAATGCAAGCAAGCAAGCAAAGCTTTTTTGTTTTTGTTGTCAACAAAAATTAAAAACAATAACAATCACGTTTAGACAGAGAGGTGGTGAGTGGGGGTAGAGCGGGAGTGGAGAGTAGCTGCATAAAAAGAAACAAGAATCCAACCAAATTTGGTTACCAAAACAAAAATCTTAACAAAACAAGAAACCAAAAAACAAAACAAAACAAAAACATGAAATGTATGAAGAAAAACAACAAACAAGAGGAAGAAATAAAATAAGAAACCGTCATGCATAGAGAGATGCGAGACAAAAAAAGACGAAGAAGAAGAGTTAAGGTAATAATGAGTACATCATGCGTTAACAATAACAACAGCAACATAATATAACTGGTACATGAAAGAAGCAACAAAAACAAAAAACAAGTTAGAAAAACAACAACACAACAACAACAACTTGGTAACAAGTAACAAAAGCCTGTAAAAATTGTTACGCACATGATTTGTTGCCGTACACTTGCACACAGTGCAGTGCATACAAATATGCTTACATTACGGTACAGTTTAGGTTTGTATGGCAAAATGTCAGCACAACTGTTGTTGTGGTTGTTTCGGTTTTTATTGTTTTTTGTTGTTTTTTTTTCATAAAGAGTGTTGATTTAAGGAATTTTTTTTCTGTTGTTTTTTGTCTATTTTTCTAGGTTCTCTTAAATCAATTTTGAGTGTATGTGTGTGTGTTTAGAGAAAACAGAAAAAACAACGGTTTTGTTTACATTTTGTTTTTCTCATTGACTTTCAGTAGTTGGTTGTTGCTTTCAAATGAAGAATTTCTTTGACAAATATGTTGTTGTTGTTGTTGATGTTGTTGTACCCATTATTTGTTTACATTAATGCTTGAAAAACGCGTTTACACTTCGTCAGCAGCAGGCGAATGAAGAGGGCAACATTAAGCTAAAGCGAGAAACGATTTCTTAGGTAAATAAAGAGGAAATTTTTTAGAGTCAAATTACTGGCTGATTGTGCATGATTGATTTGATTTGATTTGATTTTTTCAAAAAATAAAATGTTTTCGAATTTAATAAAAAACCGGTTTGAAATCTTCTAACAAAAAAAAACTTTTCCTAAGTATATGCGCTTTTTGTTTCCTCATTTCTAATTTCATCAATTTTCATTAAATTCTCTCTCTCCCTCTCTCTCTCTCTCTCTCTCTCTCTCTCTGTGTCTTCAAATGACTTCAATGTTAAAATCAATTGCAGCAACAGCAGCAACAAAAGCAAGCCCACATAAAATGTAATTTAAAAAGAATTCTGCTTTTAACACTCTCTACCACTACTCTCTCTCTACTTAATTTCAATTGCATTTATTTTGTTTATTTCTCACTACACTTTCCTGCATACATTCAAACACACACACACACGTCCCTATACATACATAACCATATGCACTCAAACTCACATTAACAAATCTGCAGATGCATTGCTTGTAGTTGTTGTTTGTGGCTTAATATGTAATTGTAACACGTGCAGAGTGAATGTACACACATACACACACTCGCATTACCTACACATGTCTGATTGAAGTTTTAAAATTCAATGAAAATTTTAAAAAAAAATTCAAGTGATGTTGAGCAGAACAACAAGAACAACTACTATTACCATTATAACCAACAATAAATGGCATTTAAAAACGAGAACCAACACTCACATACACACACATACACAGGATAACTTGAATTGTTTTTGGCTGAGTTTTACTGTGTGTGTGTCTTATAAGAGTACTGTAAATACACTTCTTATAAGCAACTGTAAATCAATTAAAACTCCTTTTAAATTTTGTTTTCGTATCTCCTGCTCTTCTAAGTGTGGTACTGCTGCTGCTCAATGTTATTTTAAAGAGAATTTCTCTTTAAGAAAGAAAAAAAGAAGGAAAAGTGCTGTCAAATTTTAATTTCAATTGATTTTCTGTGGTTGCTTTAGTATTTACAAATCGTAAGTATGAGGGACGAAGCGAAGACATTGCATAGAGGCTGACAAAATAGCATTAACCGTACATTTTATGCTGGTGTATTAATAAAGGGGAGGTTTTTTTTAAATGAAATTTTGTAAAGAGTGTGAAAATAATTATTTACAATTGATTTCTTTCATTAAAAAAAATCCTTTTGTTTGATTTTTTTTAGCTTATCAATCATGGCGTGGCTTTCTTTCAATACATTTTCATTTTTGATGAAATGCGGGTCCTCACAAAAGGGTGTGGAAAGTTAACAGCCATCCAGCAGTCATTTTTTTGTGTTGTATGGTGTTGCAAATTGAAGAATTATTATGACACATGACGACATATCAGATAAAAGAAGAATTACACCAAAAGGAAAGCATTTAAATTGTTTAAATGGGTAAGAAGCGGAAAATTATGGACATAATGAATGAATTAATGATACTGGCTAAGTGATAACATAGGTT
This sequence comes from Sarcophaga subvicina, assembly GCA_936449025.2. Lineage (NCBI taxonomy): Eukaryota > Metazoa > Arthropoda > Insecta > Diptera > Sarcophagidae > Sarcophaga > Sarcophaga subvicina. Next base: position 3,375,653 of record OW388084.2, read on the forward strand.
ACAATAAGTGGATGAGAAAGTGGATCAAGTACCCTTGAGCCAACTCTCTTGACAGTTGCTAAATCCAAATTACAATACAACGACTGAAATTATACCGGTTTTTTTTTGTCATAGGTCTTCTGAGGTCTGAGTGAGCCAAATCCAATACATATGGATGGTTCAAGCGTAATACTGGTAAGATTTATCATTCAAAAACTGTACTCTGAACAAAGTTTAAAAATATTGTCTTCCTACTAGCGAAATGGGATACTGGAAGCTGCTCAATGAGTCGAACATCTAACGTAAGGTAACGATAATTAAGCACAGATATTATCATCAGACAAAAGCCTTAAAGTATTTGCCAAAATTCCAGGAAATTTCTCTCTTTTCTTTCTACAAATTCTATGTAAAATTCACTTATAACCAGATGGCCTCACAATAATAAGAACTGCAGGACTAGCTAAAGAAAATCGGATTGAATCCTGCAGGCTAATTGAAATGGGCTTTGAAAGAAAAGTATGAGCAAAAACATATTCTTGAAACGAATCTGACTGATAAACGATATTTTAGTATCACTTTATGATACCCATTATGCTGTAACTTTAATACCTCAACCATACATCCATGGAGGACTCATTATCTAATGCGACTCTTTTGAAAAAATCAGATTCAACACCGATGTCCTTCGACGAGCGAATCTTATGGAACTAATGGTCTTAATGGGGATACCTTAACCAAGTATCAGTGTATCATCAAGTGCGATAATTATTGATATTATTCATCAGGTTTTTTGGCGACATTTGCGAAAACGTTCTGGAATCCTAAATTAAGCAGAACAAACTGTTGGTGTGTTACATATCTGTTGCCCAAAGTATCCATAAAAATCATATGGAACGGGTTGAAAAGGCCTTAAAAATTTTAGTTTTTGAGAGGAGCCAGTTGTGATTAAATACAAAGGTTTGAAGAACTGTGTGAAATATTTGGTATCATTTGTAATGCCGTGATCGTGAGTCTTCTAAAAATAAAGCTAAGTTTTTAAGTGGAAATTCAACTAAAAAAACACATTTTCTGCATGTTTGCTGTTTAAAACTTGAACTTTAAAACATCTGAACTGATAAATTTGACCCTGTTTAAACTAAAAAAAGAAAACAAAATAAAATATAAAGAAAACATGGCAGATTAAATTAAGAACGCAACACACCAGCCGTTTTTTAGCTGTACAGCCATCCAACAATCACAGTCATAAACTTGAATTTTTATTTTTCAATTCTTTATTTATAAATTTCATTAACTTGCAGCGGAAATTCCTATCAGGGCAAATAATAAAATGCAAAATGAAAAAAACTTTTTCACTTCATTGAGTTCTGATTTTAAAATACATTTTTTTAATGAAATATTTTCCCTTTCATTTCATCTCTTTACATTGATTCACAGTAAATTCTAAGAAATTTTCATTGACTAAGAAATTAAGGGAAAAACAAACTGTTTCTGTTTCTCAAATGATCAAATGATTCATAAATTTACGGCCACAATAATTGACAGTGAAAAAAAATAACAAAAAACTACTAAGATAAGTTGCCGACTACACACATGATGACCTACGTCGTCAATTGCTTATTTGCCGGTGAATAGGCCGCCAACTGCAATATATTAACACAATCAGACAAATTCTTAAACAAAGATGGTCTTCTCGAAAACAATTACAATTCATTAATACCAAGGAAATTGGCCTCTTATTACCAAAAAAATTCACATTTTTTAGATTTTCCCTTCAAATCCCTCCAATTTGATTTTTCTCAAAACAATTGCAAACTCTAGCATACAATACCACCACCGTAACAGTGTAACAAAATTAAGCGCCAGTAAAATAAAACGAAAACAAACAATCAAACAAACATACACACAAACACACAACAGTAATAAAAGCAAAAAAAGAGATCGTAACCATTTGCATTCATAATTTTCTTCAAGTGCATCAAATTTCACTGACTTGTGTTTTATTCTACTTGTTTATTGCTATATTCAGTGTTGTACAGCAACAACAACAACAATATAGATACAATGAAATGCATACAAAAAGAGTCACTGTGTTAGTAGTAGTGTGCAGCTACTACTTGTATAGCTTGCTGGTGTGTAAACAAATGACTAATAACACCAGCAATGTAAAACAGTATAACAGTGTTGTCAATACGTTTCTAAGGGCAGAAGAGACATAGAGCAAGCAAAGGAAACGTAATTTTGTAAGGAAGTGAATAAATTCGTTTTAAAAGGGAATTTTGTTTCACAATTTTTTTCTTTTTTTTTTGGCAATTCTTTGTGCATTCAATTGAATTAATGCCGGATTTTTTTCTTTCGTTTTTATTTTTTTCCATGTTCTTATTGGGCAAATAATTAAATTTTTAAAGGCAATGCACAGAAGAAGAGAAGCTAGATACTGTAAAATAGAATTGGAAATCAATTAAAATAGGAAAGAAATATTTTTTTTCTTTTAAAGCCATTCAAAAGCAGTAACAAAGTTTAGGAAAAATGGAATAAATTGTAAAAAAATTTAATAAAAAATGAGTCAAAAACAGAAAATTTCTCTGCAAAAGGTTTTCAAAGGGAGAAGTCAGCTTTGGCATAAGTAAAGAAAAATTGTGGAACGCTTTTTAGAAGATTTCCAAATAAATAATTTAAGTTTCTTCTTTAAATAGTATCGCAAAATATTGCAAAATACTTAACTAACTTGACAATCGCGATATTTTATTCCTTAAATTACTGTTTATGAGGCAGTAATACATGTTTGAAGGGCAAGATATGCTTCAAACCTGCTATTTCCGAACTTAGCACAGCGATAAAGCTGGTTTTCTACGTAAACTAATCATTTGAGAAACTTTTATGTTAGTATAGCCCCCAGACGAATGCGGTTCCGAGTTTAAAATTTCATTTCCTCGACAACATTTTACAAATTATTAAATAAAATCAATTTCGTAATAAATACCCTGTTGAAAGACAAAATATATGAAAAGAAACTAGTTTGAGGGAGTTTTCAAGAGTTTAGGATAATAAAGTTAGGTTCTAGAGTGTTTCGCAATTAGGAATGCAACACTGAAGTAAGGTATGGGACAAAGTATATTTTAAATATATTAAAGACGCATCTGTGGAATTTAATAATATGTATTAAATGAGCCTTACAACCTGTCTTCATTTTAATTCTAAATATTGTCCCTAACTTGTTAATATTAAACCATTTTTTGTAAATCAAAGTATCTCCATGAGACGATTTCTGTCTCTTTAATCGTTAAAAAATTTTTCGATTCTGAAATGTTATTCGAAATTAATTTAACGCTGTTAATAAATAAGAAATCGATCAAATTTAATAAATTTTTGGGAAAACAGTTAAATTAATTTAATTTAGAGTTTTGTAGGTTATAAAAATAAATGAAAAATATTTAATTATTGGCTACCCAGCAGTCTTTTCGTCAAATTCAGATGAAATTTGAGATATTCAAGGTATCCCACACAATTTATTACAGGCCTATGATGAAAACTGTTCCACAATTTCTATAAGACAGTATATACTGATATTAATAGGCAGTTCAATATGAATTAAGTTAAATTGTGTACTCAAGTTTTCTTCTAAAACTCTATCAAATACAGAAAATCCTTATGAAACTAAATTCCTATTAAACTTAGGGTTTTTTAAATCATGGCTGCCTAAATAATTTCTAAAACTAAATATCTTAAAACAGGTTTTTTCCAGCAATTATTTAATAAGAATTAAACAAATTTTCACTAGAAATATAAGATGATAAGAAAAGCGTTATTTGTCACAACTAAATAAAATTGTTTTTATCAGGTCTGAGGTCATTATAATTACCTTTAAAAGACTTGTTAAAATTTCATTAACGAATTCACTCCCTTATAAGCTTAAATATTTCTTGATTTTAGTATTATTATTATTATTATTTTTTTGTATTTAATATTTAAAGATATTTACACTATTTTATTAAAACTTTTTTGTTATAAATTTTTGCAAACTTTATATAATTTTTTTTTAAATTTTATGGTTTAATTTCTTGCTGTTGTTTGTTTTATTATTATTATTGTTTTATTTAATAATTTCTTTAGTTAATTTTAGATTTCATTTTAGATTATTTTTTGTTTTATCAGACATTAATTTTGACGTTTTGAAATAGAAGGAAAATATTTATTTTTTTTTAATTTATTTTATTGCAAAATTCTATTTTTTTGTTGTTTTTTTTGCAATTTTTTCGCCACCAGTGGTAGTATTTTTGATGAACTTTTTTTGTTAATTAAAGATTATTTTATTTTTTTGTTATTGAATTTTTGTTTTTATTAATGCTTCTGAATACATATTAAAAAAATTTTAATGCAAACTTTTTTATTTTTTTTTTTTGTCTTATTAAATGAAATTTAAACACTGTGATGATTTTCGAAAATAAGCAAAAAAAATAAATAAATGCGAATAAAGATTCTTTTTTTATATATATTTTTCTATATAAACCCACCACGCAAACAATTCGGATAAGATACAGATGGGATGTTATAGGCAAGAAAAATGAAGAAAAAACCAAAGATTTTTTAAATATTTAAAAATATATCTTCTGCTGTAGTTGTAGTTGCTTAAATTTTGCCATTTTATTGAAAATATTCTCACATTCATTCACTAATTAATGTCTGCCATAAGATCAGATCTCTCACGAAATTCTTTTTTTTTTCTGTTTTAATCACGTTCCATACGTGTTTTTCATTGATTATTTACTATTTTTTGTTGTAAAGAATATTATTTTCTTTTGTTAAACGATTTAAGAAATTCTTTAAAATTCTGATAGCAATTCTTTCGCTTCATTCACTGATTCATCATTCACTTACTGTTTACTTTAAAATGTAAGCGTTTAAACGTTAAAATCCATCAACAATTAAGCGTTGTTTATACAGCATATTTCTGACGCTGTTATCAATACTCATGAATAAACGAACACAACAAAAAAAATACAACAACAACACACCAACACTACTAATCACTTCAATTACACAGTGATGTGAAGAAAATTAATAATAACAACAACAACAATTTAAACGATTTATTAAATATTTAATAAATCAAAGGAGAATGATTTTTAAATAAAAACACCGTATTGTTGTTTGGCTAGGCTACTGTTCTCTCTCCAGCCTCTTGCTCTCTCTCTTTCGCTTACGCTTTTGTCAGATGATAACAATTAAATCTCAAAAAATATTTAAGGTGCTAATATGTGTTTGCCACAGTTGTTGTCGTTGTTGTTATTTGCTGTTGTTGTTGTTGTTCATACTGATGGAAGATGAAAATTAAAGCACGAAAGTGAAGAATGACTCTTCATTCTTATGTTTGGTAATCTTTTGACTTCTTTTCTATGTTCTTCAAATGCTTTTCAATTAATTACAGAGAAAAATCCTATACACCCGTCATTCAATACGGCACACACGTTCACACATTGTTTACTTTTATTTTCTTTTTCGTTTTTTTTTTCTTTGTTCCCGTTTGATTATAAATTTTTTAATGATTCAACACTCTACACGCGTTTCTTTTATGAAATTTTCATCGACTTTTATTAACAACTGGTTTTGAACTGGTGTTGTTGTTGCTATTGCAATTGTTTTATTTGCCATCAAAGTTGAAATAATTTAATTGAAGAAAAATCTTTTAATTTTAACAACTTGTGCTGGTGGTTCGTTTTTCATGTGGTTTTTCTATTTTCTAGGCTTAAGGAGTGAGAGAGAACCAACCAAAAATAACAAAAAAAATTTAATGAAACGATTTTTGTTTTCTTCTTTTTTTTTCTCTAAAAACGACGTTGAAATAACGTAACACGTTTGCGAGTATATTGCATGATAGCCGGCATAAACAAGACTAAAAGCCGTTAATGCCTTACGAGAATGTGGTGGTTTTAAAACACTGCGTTTTCCATCCATAAAACTCATTTCCATAGTGTTTCTTTGCCATAAGCTCTCTCTCGATTAGCGTGACGTAGCCACAGCAAATAAGAAACATACACAAATGTAAACATACTTACTCAACGTCCATGCATAAATTCAATTTCTGCCTTCGAATCTCTTTGAACAAGCCTCGGAGAATGAATCTCTCTTACAGTTTATTTTTTGTTTGGTCTCACAGTGTTCCACTGATAGTCAGTGCGGCTGAGAATTAATTGTTTTGTTTATTTTGGTGTTTCTCTACCACTTTGTTCTCATTTTCTCACATTGAAAAATACCACTAACATAGCTGCCAGATGATTTCTTTGCTAAAATATTGGGAAATGAAGACTTTTATTGAAATTTACATAGGAATCGTTTTGAAACTTATTTAAAATAGATCCTAAGGTACTATTTAGTCTGTACTGATACCTCTCAACCAAAGATTTTTATATTAAATGCCGTTTATGTATGCGGATTTGCCAAAAACTTTACAAAGCTAAAGTAAATAAAAATTTAAGAAATGATCTTCTTTTATGGGTGAAAGGTTGAACAGATTTCTAACAAACTTATTTCACTGGGAATTTTATTTTAACTTATTCGATTATAAGCTAGCTGTATGCCCAATTCGAGGAGAAAGATGTTGTTTGTTTGATTTAATAAATTAAAGGCCAAATTTTAACATATTTCCTATAGTAGCATACTTGAGTAGGGCAAATAAATTAAATTACGTAAAACTAAAAGTGGTCATCTACCGAATTTGTTGCAGACTTTAAAGGTTTTTAGGTAAGCATTTTTGTGAAATGTCAGATTTTACGTAAATTACGATGATTTCTTGATGAAGAGAACTCTTCGGAACCAAATTGCAAATTATGCCATCTACCTTTTGTTGATTTTATCGAAAAGAGAAATATTCTAGTTGGATCATATAATTGTCACCTACATGGACATATCTTCCTTGATATAGCAGACTGTTTCAGAAGTTACACGCTTCTAACTTACCTAAATGGTCAATACAACCCTTCAGTTAGAATTGCAACATAACTTCTCACACCACTTATGGTTTGAGTGTTAGTTTTATTCATGAGTGGCGGGACTTACAGTTTAAAGTCGACTCCGAACGAGAGATTGAGAAAGTTTTTCATGGCAATTATATTTACTCTCATAGTTTTTGACCGAAAACTGCTGAGAGGACGTAGAAATTTTTTAATTCTTAGTTTTGAAATACATTACACTTTGGCCTGGAATATTTTCCTTATAATGCATATTAAACATTTAAAATCGTTAGATCTGGCAACCAACCAAACAAAACATACCGCAGAAACAAGAGAGAGAGAGAATAAACAACAAAAGCGAATAGTAAATAAAAGAAACAAGTGTAAATTAATGCATGCCACCGCTCATCTACACACTGACATTGTCCAGCTGAAACTAGGAACACTGTCAGTCACCGACTACTGGCTGTTTCAATTCACCGGCAAACAAACAAATCCGTTGGTACACAGTACAACATACAAGTATTCATACACATTTCTCTCACACTATCGCTGTGTATCTCTTTACCACGTTCGTTATCTTTAAGTTTTCATAAGTAGAAGATGTTTTCAATATTTATTTTCAATACATGCAGTGCGATATTATTTTATGCAATAACAACAAACAAATGACGAACATATGTATGGTGGAGAAGAGAAGTAAAACATGGATAATAAAATTAATAATGGCTGGCCGTTGTGTATGCGGCCGTTTCATTAACTCACTTGCTAGTAGTAGAACTGGTGTTTCATTTTCATGTTCGTTCCAATTAAAAACAGTATGTTTCAGTTTCAATGAGATTGCGTCAGCGCATTAATTCTGTAACTGACGTACTCTTAAGAGTCCAATTCATTAACTGTTATACAAAGTAAACAAATGTGTACGTTGTATAACACATTTTTAACATTGAATTTATTAACATGAGGCTGTTAATTTTCTGCTCTCTTGCTGTCATTATTTAATTTTGTTTTTGCAAGTAGCACAGTCGTTTTGTCTCTCTCTCTTTGGTTAAGTGTTATAATGGGTTTCATTAAAAACATTCCTTAGAAGTTATTAAATAATTTCGCTTTTTTTTCATTTATTCTTAATTCTTAATTGGCATGATCTCACTTAAATTGAATTAATCATCATCATTTATTTAAAATATTTCATTTTATTTTGCCGTTGTTGTTGTTGTTTTTCTTCTATTAATAAGATCACATGGATATGAGTATGAATTATTAAATATTTTAATTAATTTATTTTTTTTTAGCATTTATTTTAACTCGAAATAATTGCTTAAGCAAATGGAGATTAAAAGTTAAAAAAATAAATAAAAAAATACTAAAAAAGGAATAAGAAAATACCAGACAATGCAAATTGCGATGCTGGAGACCCTTAGTTGATGGTTGCCAACAGTGACTTTTTATTTTATTTACAGCAATACTGACGGATACTGACGTCTATAGACGTCATAACAAGGGTTTCTGGGGGGACATGACGTGTATACACGTCATAAATTGTTTCCTTCTTAAAATCATTATAAAGCAAGTGTCCAACGGGAAGACCTCCTAAAATGTTGGTGTCCGACAAAGGGTTAAGGTGTAATGTTGGCACCGCAGTCTAGTAAGCAGTGGCTTATTAGACGCGAGGCCACGATTCAAAAAATATTTCTTCGACGACTTCCACTCAGCAGTCCTCTGACAGAAATTCTGAGAGTAAATAAAATTGCCATGAAAAATTCTCTCAAAGATCTCCCGCTTGGAATCGATTTTAAACTGTAGGTTTCGCCACTTACAGATAAAAAACATGGTGGTGTGAGAATCCAGGTTGGAATACTAACTAAAGGGCTGTAATGACCAATTCAGTATTTAAGTAATCGAGAGGAGCAATATAAGCAATTCACAACATACAACAGTTACCTTATCACCGTAAAAAGACTCGGGTTCTAACAGCAGGAAATATGTTATCTTCGTCTTTACATAATACGCGCCGTTGGATGTAAGAAAAAACAAGTTATCCTCTTTGAAGACCCAAAAATGTTTGAAACTATCATCTATCCAACAAAGAACTCGAGACATGATATACGACTTTAAACTTCGGAGTAATGCAGATGGATTCCTTGTGAGCAATAATGGCTTAGATTTTCCATTGTAAAAATATTGCCTGCCTTTGGTGATTGCTGTGATCAGCTGGATATAATATGAGTACAATGAGTACAAAGACTTGAATTTACAGGAGGTGAATGGCTTCTGTATATCTCAGTTTAAAATCTTTGGTGGTAAATGGACCTACAGACCTGAAAGATTTCTATGTCTTAAACGTGGTAATAAAGGCACGTCGAAAATGCCAAGCCTGGTAGGAGTTATTATGGGTAAGTTCTAGATCGATCTACCTGTTTGCGTGGACTTCTGTGGCAAAAACATATGGCGGCACTGCTTTTTAAAGAGTAACTGTAAGCTATACAGCCGCTACCCAGCTCTGGAGAAACATACGGAGAAGTACTTATTATTACTAACACATAACTTAGGAGGCACAAAGTCTGATCACTTGACCTAAAATATCTGTTGAGTCCTACTTTGATAATGAATGATGAATCCCAAGATTATCACTGCATAATTATCAGTGCAATCTATACAGAAGATGATAAACAGTAAACAACAATTGTCCAACGTTACCAGGCAAGTCGAAAGTCATGTTCAAGAAGAATTTCTTTACTCTCCGAACGAAATTCAGTATACTTCCGATATTTACAGATCTGATTTCAACTGGATGCAATTGACAGCGTTTGAAAACTTGCTGCAATATAACTGCGCTATTGCTAGCCAAATAGAGCCTGGATGCCATCTTATTAAGAAGACATAAGACATTCGACATCCTACCTTCGTCTTCCATAATTTGTAAACACCTTCTTCATGGTAGGTAAAGCCCAGGAAATCGCTTAGGCTGCTCTAGGAAGCCCTTTTAATGTACAACCCTGAGAGCGAGTAATAAAAGTAACGTTCCTAGTCATGTATTCAGGGCTAATTGCACTACTTGTTGGATTAACATGATTGAACGTATATTTGAACTCATGATGATAATGTAGGAGGTACTTTGAAAATGTACTTATGCACGTTAAGAGCGGTCAAACAGACAGACAGAAATACTTAAGAGAACTGTTCTTCAAGGATTTCAAATGATTTCAGTTTTGTTTCTAGGTAGAGCCACCAGCTCTCTCTGTTGTACTGGTTCGTTACACGTTGTTGAAGAAGGGTATCACGGTATCAGAGATCAGCAATGAATCGTGTTTCCGCTACTCAAAAGCACTCATGAAATTTTGAATATAACAATAACAACAATATTGAAATTTAACCATGTTCTCTAAGTCATTCATACTCACTACAACGTTGATTTATAAGCGCAGGTTGCAATCAATATGCCTGCAAGGTTGACATCAAACTCATACCATTCGAAATATGTTTGATTCATAAGCCTACTCATTTAGATTCATTCATAACTTTAGAAAAAATACTTATAATACTTATAAATGATTCGAGTGACTCGAATCATTCATCAAAATTTACAGTCTTAGTTGTTGTTGCATTTACAATAGCAAAATAGGCAGAGCAGCAAGCAGAGCAAACACACAACCTTCTAGTGAGTATTTTAGTGTTCGTACCCGATTCATGATTCGTGCATGCATTGAGTTATGGAGAGTCGAAATCAACAACATCATATGTTCGTGTTGTTAAGTATAAATATGATGAGTACCTTCAAACTTTGAATATGAGTACAAGAGGTTCCATGATATTAATATAAGTATGAATGCGTATAAGTATCAGAAATTATGAGTATGATTCGATTCTACTCATCTTTTTGAATGCTCATTGCTGATCGCTATTATGAACACATTGAAGAAGGGTATGACAATGACTATAGTGCTACTCTTTACCACTTCAAAATAAGATTTCTCCACTTTATAACTGCCATTAATCGCGATTATTATCGTTATGCAAACTGTTTTATACTTAAGCGCCTTGAAATCTCTACTAATTAACCCATTTTGAATATGAATTATTATTTAAAACATTTCAACAGATTTTCATTAATGAAATGAACGCAAAAATAATCTCTTAATCTGCCCCATCAACAGAAGCAAAGAAGGGATGAGGAAGGCATAACAGATTTATCTTGGTCATCGTAACAGCATAGGATAGCATACCACAGCTCAGCTCAGCTCAACGCTGATTTAAATTTCAAGGAATAGAATAAAAAAAAAAGAACGCAACCAAGAAAATAATTCCAAAAGTTGAAATATTTTTTTATTCCTTTTTTTATGTTGTTTCTCTTTGTTTTTTTTATTATTTCTTGTATTTTATTTTGATTTGATTTAATAGAGTAAAACGAAATTTATGCAAAATTTTTGCCAGCGTTAATGAACAAAAAAGAGAGAAAAAAATTGGATGGAAAAAAATTTCAAAAATTTTTCCATTTTTTTTTGTATTATTTTTGCTAATTTATCTTCTGGTCTCCGTTGTCTCCACTGTGTTAATTCGTCATACTTTTTTTTAATAATAATTTTTTTAATTAAAATAAAATTCACGATTTTTTTAATTCAATAACAGGGATGGTAACATTAAAACAGTGTTAAAACGATAAAAAAAAATAGAAGAAAAAAAATCTGAAAAAAAAAATTAAGATGAGACGTTGAAATACAAGCATGCGACACAAAGAAAAAAAATGTATTTAATGAGTGAAACATAATTTTCCACGGCTATTTTTAACAACAACTTTAGACGACACTTTAGTAGTCGCATAACTAAAATGCTTCAGCACTTCCATCAACTCCAACACAGTCTCCAGACACAGTCAGTCCATCATTCATTACATCCTCTAACCCCCCTCATCAGTCTGGTGATGATGCAAATGCCAGCCAGTAGTAGCCTAGAAAATATGGTTGAAATATTACAAATGAAATTGTGGATTCTAGGCTTAAGACTGGGTGGATAAGGGTGAGGGTGTATCCAACTACATTTTAACGTACGTACTCGTATACAGCATAATAAAATGGAAAAAATAAATTGTTGAAATAATTATGAAACTGATGAAACATCTGCATACAAATTTACTTAAAATAAGTCCCCTCTCCACACACCCCAACGAACTAACTGTCATGAAACATCGCATATTTTAATGTGCCTGCCTAGCTAGGCATGTCATAGAATTTTGTCTGTGACTGTAAGAGTTGGTTGTTAACTGAACCCATGAGTGTTTTAAAAGATGTTTTTTGTTTTGTTTTTAAATTATTTTTCTTATTGTCAATAAATAATAAAATAAGGAAAAATAAAAAACAAACAAACAAAAATATAAAAATTAATAATCCATAGACAACAAGAAATCACTAAACATAGTGCATTTTAATAAACAACCAGTCATTACACCATTTCCCAAAAAAGAAATCTTTTTTGAAGGCTTGACAGTCATCATTTGGAGTAGAAATCAACGTATATAGTATGACCCATAGGTTAGATTAAGTGTATGCTTTACACTAAAATATTTGCTGGTTTCACTGGGAAGTCATATGACTCGCTATGATCAGCTAAGAATTATCTTCCACAATCTATGTGGTCCTCTGGACAACTACCAAGAATTCCTGAAAAAGTAATCCCATCTCGCTGACAATTGGAATCATTGGATGGAATTAGAAATACTGAACCCACCTTTCTTGGTTCTTGAACTACGACAGTTGTGGTAGCCGCCAGTTCTTCAGAGATAACTGATAAGGCTGACATACAATACATAAAGGGTGTTTTTTATAGAGGTATAGAACTTTAAGTTGCAATAAAACAACGATGGATTATTCGATTGACATGAATTTTATTTATCCGAAAGATAATCTCGTGGCATTACATTTTAAATATGATTTCTGGCATATGACCGCCACGGCTGGCGCGGATGTAGTCCAATCTGGACGTCCAATTTTCGATGATTTTTTCCAACATTTGTGGCCGTATATCGGCAATAATACGGCAAATGTTGTCTTCCAAATGGTCAAGTGTTTGTGGCTTTACCGCATAGACCAATGACTTTACATAGCCCCACAGAAAGTAGTCTAGCAGTATTAAATCACAAGATCTTGGAGGCCAATTCACAGGTCGTCCAAAACGTGAAATTAGGCGGTCACCAAACGTGTCTTTCAATAAATCTATTGTGGCACGAGCTGTGTGACATGTTGCGCCGTCTTGTTGAAACCACATCTCCTGGACATCATGGTTATTCAATTCAGGAATGAAAAAGTTTGTAATCATGGCTCTATACCGATCTATTGACTGTAACGTTCTGGCCACCATCGTTTTTGAAAAAGTACGGACCAATGATTCCACCAGCCCATAAAGCGCACCAAACAGTCAGTTTTTCTGGATGTAACGGTGTTTCCACATACACTTGAGGATTACCTTCACTCCAAATGCGGCAGTTTTGTTTGTTGACGTAGCCATTCAACCAGAAGTGCGCTTCATTTGTCGACGATAAAATGGACGAAGTGCGCTTCATTTGTCGACGATAAAATGGACGTAGTGCGCGATACGTTTTCCGCACAGAACCATTATTTTCGAAATAAAATTGCACTATTTGCAAGCGTTGTTCAGGCGTGAGTCTATTCATGATGAATTGCCAAACCAAACTGAGAATAAATCAGTTGACAGCTGTTAAATCGGTCGCCATCTTGAAAAGTAATGCCAACTTAAAGTTCTATACCTCTATATAAAACACCCTTTACAACACATTCGAGATTTTGAAGGTAGCGATAGGCTTTGAATCAGAGATCAGCAATGGGTATTTAAAGAGATGAGTACAATAGAATCATACTCATAATTTCTGATGCTTATACGCATTCATACTTATTTTACTATCATGGAACCACTTCTACTCATATTCATAATTTGAAGTACTTATCATATTCATACGTATTCAGACGTATGATGTTGTCGATTTCGACTCTCCATAACTCAACATATACACGGAATCACAAAATAAGTATGAATTGCGTACGAACACTAAAATGCTCACTAGATGGTTGTGTGTTTGCTCTGCTTGCTGCTCTGCCTTCTTTGCTTATGTGATTCGAGTCACTCAAATGATTCTAAATTTATAAATCTGAATGAGTAGGCTTATGAATCAAACATATTTCGAATGGTATGAGTTTGATGTTAACGTTGCACGCATACTCATTGCAACCTGTTCGTATAAATCAACGTTGTAGTGGAGTATGAATGAATCAGAGTACATAGTTGCTATTCAATATTATTGACTCACTTATATTAAAAATTTCATGAGTGCTTATGAGTAGCCAAAAAACGATTCATTGCTGATCTCTGCTTTGAATCAGATGTGGCCATAGCAAATGCTTCTAAAACATCTCTTCTCATCAGTTATAACGAGAAAATGGCATCATGCGTGGAAATGGTGTTATTTGTTGCCTTTATTGTTGTTGTGTTGGTTGGATAATTCATTAAGGAAATCATAAAGTATGTTTTAAGCCGGTCATAAGTAGAAATTTTGTTTCTGTTTAACCATTTTAAACTGCAGTTGCCTTAAACGGCATAAGAAATCTTTTTTCTTTTTTTTTGTTGAGCATAACATCACCACCATATGCCACAACAAACAGCAAACAGTACTGGAGTACTGAGAGAAGGAGTATCAAAATTATTTAAAACCATTTACGACGACAACGACGACAACGATTTTCTTTTGGATATGAAATCATACAGGCAAGTAGTCAGCCTACCGAACAGCCAGCCAGTCGAGCAGTCAGTCAATTTGATGCATTTGCCTCCAAAACAATGCATTCAACAATCCATGATAAATAGTCAATCAATGCGTCAAACGTGTGTACGTGTTGGTTGATAACTCATGGAAATGATGACACAACGGAAACCTTTCAATATTTTTGTTGTTGTTGTTGTTGTTGTTGTTGTTGTCGGATTTTAAACAGCCGACGTGTTAAGAAAATAAGAAAAATTTGTAATAAAATATGAAATTAAAAACGAAGAGGAAAAAAATAAAAGAAACCCACACAATAGCCAAGGACAGACACGTATGTATGTAGTAAGACTGAGGGATGGACAGACAACAAACAAAAAAACAAAACAAAAAAATAGACTCTTAAGTAACCATTTTAGTAAGTGATTACCAATGTATATATGTACGTATGTACGGGCATCCATGTAATTGTAGTTGATCGCTGTGTATTGGCTTTGGGTATGCCGTCTGTTGCTGTTCAATGTGCGCACAATTCCTAATGCGTCAACCCAAGTCAATTTATTAATTTACGTGTTAATATATTTTAATAGTGATTGTTGTTGTTGTTGTTGTTGCTTATAGCTTATAGTTTGAAATTATTGTTAATAATTTAATGGCTAACATGGAGTTAAGAAAAGAGGCCTAAAAAGCAAACCAAAGTCACATTATAACACATACAACGTGTGGGTCGTTTTGCAATGGAAGGTAAAGTGCAAATAAAAAATATTCTGGAAATTTTATAAGCACTACCAGATCCAAGCAGATCGAGGAACAGGTGAGGAAATTTGTTTTCCACACGATGAAATGATAACGAAAGCGGTCACAAGACATTTTCCTTAAATGAAGGTAATATTATCACAAACTAAGCAGTAAGTGAGTGAGTTAGAAATCTACTTAGTTTTGTAACGATCTTAAAAACCACTTTTGGCCTCTCTGATTTCACGATATGGCGATATCGCCTATCTGCGACATCTTGCAGTCACCCTTGACTGAACTCATCAAATAGAGGCTGCTTGATTTCCATGTTAGAAATTTGTTTGTGGTAGGACCATACTATTCCAGAAGAGGTTCGCAAACCAAGCCAATTCTCACTTGCCAAACAAAGTTTACTCATACCGATAGGTTTCAATAAAATTCGAATCAGAGTGACTAATTATTCGTACCCTACACAAACTGTTTAATAGAATATGAAATGACCCACACAAAAATGATTTTAAATTATCGTTTGCCATACATAATTATGCTGGCATATGCGTTTTTTGGAAGTGTGAGTCTCTCACACCATTCATTACATTATAGTTCATAAGGGTCGGAAATGTTCATCAATGCCAATAAGTGGTCAATAAACAGCAAAGAAATAAATCCAACAACAAACAGCAACAACAGCAAGTATAGTGAAAAGAAAAACGAGCCTAATTGTTGACATATTAAAATAATAGGGCCTTAATTGGAAAAGAAAAATGAGAAACATGTTAAATGCAGAAACGTTTTTAAGAAAATTATTGGCAATACATGTGTAATCGTTATTATTAATAATTATGGTCACATACATACATATTTCAATAGGCCTTGTTGGAAGGAACGTGTTTCAGACAAGAATACGTGGGCGATAAACGTGGTAATATTTGCCAGACGAGAAATAAATTCTAATTGTTAAGAAAATTGTTAAATTTACTGAATAGGCCCCTCAACTTAAAAGTAAGCAGCTGCTGAGATTATTTTTGATCAGATTATTGCGCCCAATGTAGCAGAGTGAAGGTCTTTTTCTAAAAGTTCAGCTCTTCGTAAATATTGGTATTTAAATTCAGCGAGAAACTCTGGACCGTGCTACACTGCGAGTTTTTCGCGTCCCATACGAACCTTAGAAGTCCTTCCTCAACCGTCGATATATTTTAGTGGCCGGTCACACTTTCAAGTTGATCATGTTCGTTTTCCTAACACTAGCAACAACCCTCCTCAACATACAAGATGGTGAGAAAAAAAATAAAAAATAACCAGGAATTGATGTATTTTTCAATGCCACTGTTGCCATGTAAAATTCCATACGGCTGAACTGTCATTGCCGTTGTATTATCATCATTATTATGCGAAAACGCACTTATCATTAAAGACATAATTTGTAAGTTGTTATAGATGTTGTTGTTGTTGTGATTATTGTTGTTGTTATAGCAATTATAAACACAAATGTCTCCAACAAAATGCGTGTATTGGCGACTAAATATGTGCTGTCATATGCAATGAAATGAATCTCTGCTAAAAATACGACAGACACACAGATTATACAAAAAGCCTACGATTGCCTCCGAAGAAACGAGAGGAAAAGTTAATAAAAAAAAAAACGACAACAACAACAACAATAAAAAAAGATTCACACTCCAAGTGTTTATTTATATGCAAGTGATAATGATGGCCGACAAAAAAAAAACTTTATTTTGTGTAGTAGCAACAGCAACAAAAACAAATCAAACTAAAGTTAATAAACATTATTGTTTTTTGTTTTTAATTCTCCCCACATACACATCTACATACATATATGAGCACGAAGGCAATCGTAAATTTACGTATATTTTCCAGTATAGGTACAGAGCGAGAGAGTGAGAGCGCAAAGAATACGAAACGAAATCCAATAGTAACCGTAACAACTACTACAACTTCGTTACTGACACCAACGCCAACACAATACCAGTGTAATTGGTGATGGATATGGGGAAATAAAAACAAACAAAAAAACAACAACAACAAATCGTTACAAAATTCAACTGAACTATACTGTGTTGGACTGGCTCTGAGTGGAACAAGTTGATATTCATTTCATGTTTATTTTTTTATTGTTGTTATTGTCATGTTTATTGCTGTTGCTGCTATTGATAGTATTTGTTGTTGTTGTTGCTGCTGTTGTATGTGCGAATTGTTGCTTAAAATTAAAGGCGCCAACTTATTTTTGCGGTTCCTTTTTCTCTTGAATGTTTCAGGCACTAAATTTTATTTCTCAACAAAAAAATCCACACAAAAATAAAAACAAATCAAAGAAAACGTGAACATATGCACGGAGAGAAATAAAAGAGTAGAGAAGCAATGGAATTTATCTGAGTGGCAGAAGAATAGAGGCTTGTTTGAAAAGAAACCGTTTGGAAGAATTTCAATGAAATAAACATAAAGAAACTCAATGTTGGGTTTCATAATATGTATGTAGATATTGAAAAAACATGGAAACAATTTCACATGGATGTTATCGTCCACAGAGATTCAACAACGGAATTGCAAAGGTGGCACTGCGGTACGACCCTTATGGCTTTTGCAGTAGTATGAGCCTAAGAACAATTAGCCGTATCGCAAAGACTAAGCAAGTTCTAGGATTTTCATGGGATGATGCAATAAGACTAGTTTAATAAAGAATAGGTTTGGAAGCCAGTTATGCAGAATTGCCGCCAACCCTCCGACTCTAAAACATAAGCAAAAAAGAAATTTCTGAGCCTGATGTCCTTTTTCACTTTCACTGACCATGCATAGGTATACTTTCACCTCTTTTAGGCTGCCTATTAGGCAAAAATTCATTGACTCAGCTGACCTAAATTGGTTACAAAGTTTACCAATCAAATACTTAAATTGAAATTCTAGAGACATCTGTGTTACTATGTCTATTCTTACGAGTCATTACGTACAGTCTTTGCTTCTCGACAATGAGGCGATCTACAGCCGCTGTTGAAGTCATTTGTAGAGAAGGTAGAGAGTCATTACGTACAGTCCTTGCTTCTCGACAATGAGGCGATCTACAGCCTCTATAGAAGTCATTTCTAGAGAATGTAGAGAAGAGGTAGAGAGAACTGGTTTCATGCATACTTCTTTCATTTTATATGACATATGACTTCATTAAACCGTCAGCTTGAATTCCATGAATGTAAAATCCTGCTACCGATTCTCCAGATCGTTGAAACTGTACTTTTCAGTTAATCGCTGGGCCATCACTTCAAGTTGTCTTACAACAGGTGACTATTTCTGTTTAACTAGGCTATGATTTAACAACACTGGCTTGCCATTCCATTCCTTTCAATAAAAACAAGTACATTATGGTGGTGGTGTTGGTGGTGATACAGGATTGCCGTTAGTATTGTTGATTACAAATCCCTTTCTAATGCTATTGATATTTATGTATGTTGTCAAACGAATCACGTATCATTTTGCAAAACCTCGTACTTTTTTGCGCTTCTCTTCTCTGTATCCTGTTTTTTTTTGTTGTTGTTGCAAATTTCTGATTAAATGTCACACATAATTTATGCTTAAAGCAGGAAAACAATAATTAAAGATTTTTGCTAAAATAAATTTGCAAAAATAATAAATAAATCATCATCATAATCATCATCATTGTGATTGGATATGATTTTCCTCATCCTATCACTCTCTCTCTCTCTCACACACACACTGTCATTCACTCATACTTTTCTCTGGTAACCCACAAAAACTCATAATTCATAGATAATTTATTTGTATTGTACATTCATACATACAGACATACATATTCGTACATATATGTATGTATACAGTATCACAACAATAATAACAATAACGAAATTATTAATTTATCCTGAGGACATAATAACATAAAAACATAAACACAGATACATAAGCACAAATGTTATATAAACATTCATATATGCATGCATACATACATACATACATACATACGGATGAATATACTTGTGTGGAGATGGATAGAGTAGGGTCTTTCATGTTCAAGATTCTTTTTACCAAAAGAATTTAAATTTTTTCGGTCTGATTGGTTTGCTTGTTATCCTAGTCGTGTGGTGAAATAAAACACAGGGATTGGCCATGCAAAAAGGGACAAAGTAATGCCATGCATTAACGGAAAAGTTTCGTCTTTCTGAAGAGAACACCAAACTTGTTAGACTCTGTACGTACCTTATATGAATAGTAAATAACCATGTACTCAATGTCTAATCATTTTCTTTTTCTCTTTTTCTCTTTTTCTCTTTTTTTCTGTGTATTTTAATACAATTGCATTTAACTGCGTATTTTTGTGATTGTGTGTGTGTGTATGTGTGAGTGTATGAATAGTAGTTCTAATCCCATCAGTATATTTTAACCATCAAAATGAGAATAAAAGAAACATAAAGTTTTATTTTTGCTTTTTTCCCCGTTATTTTCTTATTCTCATTCAGTGTCTCTCTCTCTGTGTGTGTGTGAGATTGTCTATTATTCTTATTACTTTTACATTTAATGCTTAGACGAGTATCTGTACATGCATACGTACATGTGTATGTATAAGTGAGTTCGTGAATGACCATATACGTGTGATATTTTATTAATGTTTCACGAGGTTTTCCTTCTCTCTCTCGCTCTCTTTGCCTTTCTTTTTATTGCTATTGCTGCTGTTGTTAATGTGTGGTTGTTTCCTACTTATTCAGTTAGGATGCGCTGCAGAATGTTAATAACTTTCAGGGGGTATTTAAAGGAAATCACACTTTAAGTACAACAAATATTTTCGCTGACAAAGCAAAGCTACTATTACAACAACAACAACAACAACATCGACAACAATAATAAAAGCTTCTCTCTATGCCAGCTCCATAGCCATAGCCATTGTCCATACATTAACTTAATAATGTTCGACTCTCACTCACACACACTCTCTCTCTCTCTCTCTCTCTCTCTTATGTGTGCCTTATTATACTTCCATGCAACTACACTTACACGTACTCAACTACGCTTACACGTAGAAATTTCTAAAAGAAAGAAGAAGAAAAAAATGCGGGTGTATGTGTTGTTGTTGTTGTTGTTATCGTGCTGTTAATCCTTTTAATGTTTCTTTTATTCCCATTAATTTCATTGCGTTAATATATATGTATGTGTGTGTGTGCATGTATGTGTTACGAAACTTTTGCAAGATTTACGCTGATGCTGGTAATTTTCCAGCAATCAGGTTCAAGTTTAAAAAGGGAAACTCTGCCATTACAGTTGTGTATACGTTCCATTACACTGTGTTTTAAAGATTTTGTTCAAAAAATAGGTTTTTTGGTCATTAAAGCAGCATTTTTGTTCTCCCATGACCCAGTGTAGAACGAATAGGGTCTGTCAAGTACAAAACAAAACAAAACAAATTTCATTATGTTTCGTATAAATGACTGTAATTCACGTTGTTTAAATGTGATTGCATCATGCCAGGTGGCATTAAGAAGACAGTTTTATGGATTTTTGTTTTATGAAATGCGAATAACATTTGCTTACTTGATACTGAAACAGTCAATGTCAAGGAATTCGAGAACGCCGATTCTGTTTCGTTAATTCTCATGTCAAAATTAAAACTTTAGAAAGATCAAACGCCTTCTGCAAAAGCTGCAAAGTTGAGGAAATAAAGACGGCCACAGAGATTCTTCACTGTCAATGTGTAGCACTACGGAATAAGTCTTTAACTATTAATTGATCATTTTAACCCTTTCCGCAGGATTAAGTCGCCGAGGAAATACTTCGCAATATTTGGTTTTGTTCCAGATGTCTGAGCAAGGGGTTGAACCACGGCCTCACGTCTAATGAGAGCGACCAATTCAAAAGACAGAAGCTGTCCTAAAAAGCTGAAAGCACTAGAATTCATTGCTTAAGTTTACTTCTCTCTGGAAGATATGCAAATCCAATCAATTAGAGCCTTAGCAAAGCAAAAAATCATTATGGTCGTAAGTAACGAACCCAGTATTACTGAAACGAAGGCAGTTAACAAGTTTCAAACTCACGTAACAGGGGATGGCGCACGACAAAAGAATGCCGCCGGGTGTTGGCAGTAATACAGATCATGGGGGACAAGAGAAATAATAGCAGAGTAGTGAGACGAGTTATGATAGGTATCAGCTTGACATTTGACAACATTTTTTGCTCTTGTTCGGTAAATTAACCCGTTATATTGGCTGATCATTTCATAACAGTTGTTGTCATTTACTTTCCAATTTTCTCTCTGTGTGCTCTTAATTTTTTTCTTTTTTAAATTTTATCACACAAAATTTGCTTTGTTTTCTACAAAAATTTGTAAATTTTTTTTATTACTCTTCTCTCTTCTTCATTGAAAATAATGAAAACCTTAATACTGACTGCACTTATGGAAAAAATAACGAGAAGAGAAGAGAGAGAGCAAGCGTTAGAAGAAGAAGAAAACAAAATGAGAAAAAATTTAAATTAAAATTTAATTTGTAAAAACAAATAAATGGGTTCTGGGTTCTGGCATATTTTATAGCCGCAAGTCGTAACAAATTATAGACAAACATCGAATATCCTGCAACACAATACATACAAGCATGAACATGTCTATGCATGTGTATGTGTACGCATAGACAATAACAATAATGATAATGTTACATTTATAATACAGCCATACTTACATACATACCAAATGAATATTATGCATATGGACACACATACACTCCCAAACACACGATAACATAATATGCATGAGCAATATATCCATGTAGTTACGTACGAATGTGTTTGTCTGTAAGTGTGCACAAGTTCATGTATGAATTTGAATCTGTTTAATGTTAAAGACTTAAAAGAACACAACAACTACTCGTGTTTTCTCGTGTACGGCATGTAATTAACACATGCCTCATCGTCGTCGTACTATAAATATGCCGGCTTGCCAGCCAACCAAACTAACTGAAACTGTTACAGTGGGTGGCCCCACTAGCAAAGTAAGTGTTGAAAATGTTGTTTGAAAAAAATTCGATTTAAAGTGATCAGAAAGCAATAGAAAGCAAAGTGATCGTTATTTTGGCCTTGTTACCATTTAGAGGTGTGTTCAATCAATTAAATATAAACCAAAGAAATAAATTTATTGCCCTGCAAAGCAACTACAATTCCGATATTGACGTCAAAAAATTAAAGGCTTCCTTAGACATCTTGCAACTGTAATCATATTCTCAAAGCAAATCGAATTTTATAAACTTCACGGAGTTTCAGCAGGAAAACCGACACCCAGTGAGCTACATAAGTAATAATACGCTGCCTATATGTTTATTTGTTAATTACAATACAACAGATATCAGAAATCAATCGTTTTTTCGCTACTCATTAGCACTCATGAAATTTTGAATATAAGTGAGTCAACAATATTGAAATTTGTCTATGTACTCTGATTCATTCATACTCCACTACAATATTGATTTATAAGTACAGGTTGCAATGAGTATGCGTACAACGTTAACATCAAACTCATACCATTCGAAATATGTTTGATTCATAAGCCTACTCATGTGCCCTTGCGCTGACCAACTTCTTTTCCCTGATTTTGGTGGAACTTGGTTAGTATAGGGACTGCGTTCACCCGTGGCATCACAACGGGCCGCTATGCGTGCTCAAGTGAGCTTTATGATAACAGAGCTACCACTCCTACCTAACCTAACCTAAGCCTACTCATTTAGATTCATAACTTTAGAATCATTTGAGTGACTCCAATCACATAAGCAAAGAAGGCAGAGCAGCAAGCAGAGCAAACACACAACCTTCTAGTGAGTATTTTACTGTTCGTACACGAATCATACTTATTTTGTGATTCGTGTATATATTGAGTTATGGAGAGTCGTAATCACCACCATCATACGTGTTGTTAAGTATAAATGAATGAGTATTTCAAACTTTGAATATGAGTAGAGGTTCCATGATATTAAAATAAGTATGAATGCGTATAAGTATCAGGAATTATGAGTATGATGCGATTCTACTCATCTTTTTGAATACTCATTGCTGATTTTTGCAATACGATTACAAGTTATATTCCCTCTCAGCAGTTAGTCTTCTGGCAAAAGCTCTGAGAGTAAATAAATTTGCCGTGGAAAGTATATTTCTAGGAAAAATATTCGTATAATTTCTGATATGTACGTCCAATAAGCCAACACACTACCCACTAGACGGATCAATATTGTTCTCATACAGTGTGGTCAAAAAGTCTGCATACTATTTACAACAAACAAAATCATTAAATTCATGCATCTCTATTGCTTTTAAAATTAAATTAAAATGCAGAGCATGTTTGCATAGGCACTTATTATTTAATTGGCTTAAAACCAAAGCTGGGAGGTGTTAATTAAACGCTGTGGCGGGCCAAAAAATATGATTATCACCTTGTAACCTGATTTTTTTTATTGTTGTTGTTGTTGTTGTTAAAAAAAATGATTAAATTATTGACTAACATTTGTAAATTTATGGATGTTTTTTTTTTTGTTAATAATTTATGGATGTGTATTGTAAACGGTACATATGTGTAAAATTAAGTTGCCAACGTGTGGTTACACTGTGGTGACATCCAATAAATACATTCATACACAAAATTAAATGCAATACTCTGCCGTACTACAAAAGTATGAGTGCATGAGTGTGTTGGGAGAGTGGAAGAGAGAGAGAGGGGCTGATAACGAATATAAATTTAATGAAAAATTATTATTTTAAATTGTCTGAAATACAAATTCAATGTAAAACGGTTAATTACATACAAATAAAAATTTTTACCTTGAGCTGTCACTCACACATCTAGACACACACACATACGCTCACTTACAAAAATTACTCAGTGATATGAAACATCACATGTAATTCATAGATATTGTAGCGTGTAAATACAGTTTTATGCGGCATAGTATATTTACGGGGCATCATTTCTCATAATCTGTGCAAAAATATGCGTTTAATACGCGAAATAATTGCGTAAATTTACGCAGGCAAGCAAGCATCCAGACAGGCAGGCAGGCAATACAGGCCGCATTTCTGTTCGCATGTTTTTTTTCTCTTTTTGTTGTTGCAGTAATTGTGTTGCTAGGCATTTGAGCCAAGTGTTTGTGTAAGTGTGTATGCAACTGCAAACAGAATTCAATAAATCCTCTGGTGAATTGAACACAATACCCACAATTATAGAATTTTTCGAATGATTAAATTTTTGGTTGGATTTTATTCAAAAAAAAAAAAAACAAACGTAGGAGAAGAACGGGAATAAAAAATAATCAATAAAATTATGTATTATTTGTGTTGTAATACTGTGTGACCTGTGACAATATTTTAGATTTTAGAAGCATATTTAAAATATTAAATAATAACACACACCATTTGTTTTGTGGCAAATACTTTAAAATTAAACAAAATTTTGATGTAATTTAAGGAAGAAAATAAATTAAAAAAAACATTTTTCTGGAGAATTTCTAAGGAATTTTAAAAGGGCAAGAATTTGCATATTTCCTAAAAAAGTCCATTTTTTTATTGAATTTTCATTTATTTTTTTTGCATATGATTATGCGCATAATGTGGCAAATACTTTAAAATTAAACAAACCTTTGATTTAATTTAATGAAGAGAATAAAATTAAAATAAAATTTTTTTTGTAGATTTTTTAAGGAATTTTAAAAGGGAAAGTATATTGTATACTTCTCATTAGACCTCAATAAGCCCATTATTGGATTGAAATTACATTAAATTCATAGAAAATGTTTTATTTTACCATTTTTAAGCGATTTGCTATAACATTTATTAAAGCATATTTTTGCATATTTTGGCATATCTTGCTTATTGCATGTGATTATGCACATAATGTGGCAAATACTTTAAAATTAAACAAAAGTTTGATGTAATTTAAGAAAGAGAATAAAATTGAAAAAGAAAAACCATTTTTTTTGGAGAATTTTTAAGGAATTTTAAAAGGGAAAGAATATTGCATATTTCCTATTAGAGCTCAAAAAGTCAATTTTTTTATTGCAATTTCTTTTAAATTCATAGAAAATGTTTTATTTTACAATTTTTAAACGATTTGCTTTAACATTTATTAAAGCATATTTTTGCATATTTCGGCATATCGTGCTTATTGCATGTGATTATGCACATAATGTGGCAAATACTTTAAAATTAAACAAAAGTTTGATGTAATTTAAGAAAGAGAATAAAATTGAAAAAGAAAAACCATTTTTTTGGAGAATTTTTAAGGAATTTTAAAAGGGAAAGAATATTGCATATTTCCTATTAGAGCTCAATAAGTCCGTTTTTGGCTTGAAATTTCATTTAAATTTTTAAAAAATGTTTTATTTTACCATATTTAAGCGATTTTGCATAATATTTATTAAAGCATATTTTTGCATATTTTGGCATTTTGTTGCTTATTTTGATTATTGCATTTTTATGCACAAAATAAAAGACAAAATCTTGGAACTACTGGAAAACGAAGTTTGTTTTTTATATTTTATTTCAATTTTACTAAGAATCTCAGTAGGCAAGATTGGTTTTAAGGGTTTTCTGGTTTGATCAATCAATAAGGCCGTTATTGGATTGAAATTTCTTTTAAATTCATAGAAAATGCTTTATTTTACCATTTTTAAACGATTTGCTATAATATTTATTAAAGCATATTTTTGCATATTTTGGCATATTTTGATTATTGCATTTTTAGGCACAAAATAAAAGAAAAAATCTTGGAACTATTTGAAAATGAAGCTTATTTTTTATAGTTCATTATAATTATACTAAGAATCTCAGGCCCACCGAAATTTCCAAGTAACGGCTTTAAGGTATGTATATACCCATGGCTTCAAAATGTTTGACAGAGTATCTTGTGGAATATTTCTTAAGGGTTCTTATAGACTTTACTATAGCATGCCTCACTACTGCCGTGTTCATCATATGGAGGTCATGCCCTTATTGGCAATATAAGGGCACTTACAATAATGTTAGATACGGCTGACATGATATGAATAAGAAGAAGAGTGATTGTCACCTTTCTTTTTAAGGCATTGTATATTGATAATGCCAAGAGACAATTTAATTAGAAGTTTGGCTAATTTTAAGGGCAGCAGTGATTCTGTTTGCACTGCATTATCATGGCCATTAAATTTATTCTTTTAATTACAATACACATCAAAAAATTTCACTAATTAAACACAATATTTTGTTGTTTATTTTTGTTATTATTGTGTCTGTCTGTCTGCCTGTCATAATTGTCTTTAAATGCCGGTAATTTCGTGTAAATAAAATTCCATTTAATGTTTAATGATCCGTATGATGTGACTCGTTTAATTGATTTCTCTCCCCCCGCCCTTTTACGTTTAATAACGAATAAAAATTACCGTGTAAATAACAATTATGACAAGGAGTAGGAATAAACGAGTGAACAATGCAACAGAGATGCCCTTCATATGGTAAAAAATTTCTGTAACGGGCTTCTAGAAGTACGATTTAATTCTTTCTTTAATGGGATCAGGAGCAGAATCAGTGAATCAGTGATAAATACCGTAAGTTTGGATTCCCATTAGGGAATAGAAAAGTAGTAAAGAAAGTTGCTGTCACACATGCCATATCGTGTGGAATAGCATCACTTTGGAATGTATGGCCACCACATAATAATAACATAACATTGGCAACAAGTCAGTTAATTTTTTATTTTATCTTCTCACTCAGAATTTAATTATGGAAACGAAGAAGAAATACAAATAAATTATCAGTGACACCAGGTTGAAAAAAAGTGACTCAATTTTAAAGCGATTATTGAAATCCAAACAGGAAAAATCAACTTTAAAAACAAGAAGAATTTTATTAAGGTTAACAGGCAGACATTGGATCAAATGTTTTAAAATGAAGAAAGAAAAGAATTCGCTATGAAAAGTATGCCGGTGTTCTTTCACTTAAAGTCGCCGTAGTCTAGTAGATAGTGTGTTGGCTTATTAGACGAGAGTACGTAGTTCAAACCCTGGTTTAGACATCTCGACCAAAACCAAATTTTCTTTCGGCGACTTCCTCTTACAGTAGTCTTCTGGCAAAAACTCTGGGAGGAAAAAAAATCCCAAAAGTATGTTAATTTATTCATACAACATGAGTGGAATGTGAAATTAGGTTGTAGTCCTTGCTAAAGGGGTTGTAATAAACAATAAAGTGAATACAGTAATCCCTCGATTTACGTCGCAGTTGGTTCCAGAAAAAGGCGACGTAAATCAAATGACGACGCAAATTGAAGTTAGAGGGAACAAATAATTTGCGACGTAAATCGATACAACGTTAATCGAGGCGACGTAAATCGAAGGATTACTGTAAATAAATCTCGGTTTACTCCCCTTTCACGAGTAACTCTCCGAAAAATCTGGTTAATTCTGTCAGGCATACTGACTAGCTGCCGAACATTCAAGGTATTCTAATTTTCTGGCAGTAATAAATAGGCCAAGGAACACAGTAAGCAGTCCAATTCTTCCTTAACTTAAACCGGATAGGAGTTTATTTTTACGATTTGCGTTGCTGGGTTTTCCTTTAAATCAAAAATGTTGCCGACAACATCCAAATTCTAACCTTGTAAGTTCATCTACTGTTATGAGCACTATAGGAAGAATCACAAAGCTGCTCGGGGGCGATGAATGGAAAATCACAAGTATTTGAAGACTGATTAGGACGACTCACGAGCTACATTTCGTTGAACATGTAAACCTGAACCATATTGATGTGGTGAACACTTGGAAACAATGGAACACTTTGTATGTCATCGTCAAGAGCTCCCCACATTTTAGGGACGACACTATATTACACATAATTCGTCTCACAGGAGTGAATTGGAAGAAAATAAGGAAGTTTTTACAGAATATAGACAAGCCTACTTGATGGCGGATATATATGCCGATAGGCATGTGACCCTTGGTTAGCGTTCTGTTCTACAACCTACCAACCAATCTAATTATCTTAAATACAAGACATAATAATCGATATTCAAATGGTGCGTATTAAAGAAGTTTCTTTTAAAAATTTGTTAACTTTTTTTAAGCAACAATTGAAATTGCATTGACTGTCGTCAATTTGCGCTGTAAATTGATTATGGCAACCAAGAAGACAACAATTCTCCGCATTGTTTTAACCACATGTGTGCCAACACACACTGTGTTTGTGGTACAGTGAGACCATGTTTTGTGTGTGTATGTGTGTGTTTTTTAATTCCTTGCCTTTTTTTTCGTTTTTAATTGGGAATTGAATCCCGTGTATCTGGTTGAAATGGTGAAATGAGTGATAATTTCAATTAATGCGGTATTTAAATAAATCACGGATTGTTTGCATTTGCAATACACAGCCACTCGATTCGATAATTTAAATTCGCCGGGGAACTCTTTTCACCGAAAAAACAGATTCATTCCATTGGAAAAGAAGCTTAACGAGACTTTTTTTTACATTTTTTTCTCTCTTAATTTTCTTAATTTCTTGAACAATTTTTTTGTTGTTTTTGTTTTAAAAATTGCTGTGATTAAATTGGAACACATACGGAAACTATAATAATAATAATAATAATAATACAGTGGCGTATAAAAGTAATACATTTAAATGGTCATGTGTGTTCATAAACAGAGACGTATAGGAAAGGATATGTTGCAGAGACTTTAAATTTAAGGTTAATGAACGTAAGAAGGAATACAATGGAAGAAGAGCAACAAAAAATCTTTAAATTTAAGCAAGTGCTGGCACACTTTGCACAGCCATTAAATGAAATGTTTTTGGGGAAATGAAATTCAAATTTAGAAAAATTATGTTTGAAGAAGAGTTTTTGAAAAGCAGGATGATAAAGCAGAATGATTACGCACATTATGGATTATTTGGCGACGTTGTTAAGCTTATGCAGACTAGCGTCACTTTTGATGGAATTGCTATGTGATATGATGGCTGCAACTACAATATTACCCAGCATAACATTAAAGTAACCAATTGCTCATAAATTTGGTCAAAAGGCTACAAATTGTTCAGATTGTTATTAAACAGAGTAACTATTATAGAATCAAAGTTATTTTATTAAGAAAATAATAAAATTTTGTTGTGAACTTTGTTAATAAGCCTCTGGCATGTGAGTTTACTGGGAAGTCGTGAACATTCGTCTTCGAGAACATTCATCAGACTGTTTACTTTGCCATATTAAAGACAAGACGCTGCGTTTGAAGAGAATAATTTGGTCAAGAGCCTTTCAGTAGCTCTTTGGCTAATTAATTTTTCCAATTATTTTCTGTTATGTTAGCTACGAACCAGAGATCAGCAATGAATCGTTTTTCGCTACTCATAAGTACTCATAGAATTATGAATATAAGTGAGTCAACAATATTGAATCTTAACTATGTACTCTAATTCATTCATACTCAACTTCAACGTTGATTTATAAGTACAGGTTGCAATGAGTATGCGTTCAACGTTGACATCAAACTCATACCATTCGAAATATGTTTGATTCATAACCCTACTTATTTAGGTGCATAACTTTAGAAAAATACTTATAATACTTATAAATGATTCCAGTGACTCGAATTATTCATCAAAATTTATAGTCTTAGTTGTTGTTAGGCATTTACAAAAAAGACACATAAACGAACAAGATAGAGCAGCAAGCAGAGCAAACACACAACCTTCTAGTGAGTATTTTAGTGTTCATACGCGATTCATACTTTTTTTGTGATTCGTGTATATGTTGAGTTATGGAGAGTCGTAATCAACAACATCATAATGTGTTGTTGAGTATGAATATGATGAGTACTACAAACATTGAATATGAGTAGAGGATCAACATACTCATAATTCCTGATACATATACGCATTCATACTTATTTTCATATATCATATGATGAGTACTTCAAACTTTGAATATGAGTAGAGGATATACAAAATTACACACAGCCACAAAAGTATACATATGGATAACAAATTTCAGAAATTTTTTAACTAATCCGTTTTCGTTGAAAATCTTTATAATTGTCTGACAACTTTCCTCGATTTTAAGACGGTGAAATTTGTGAAATTTGTAAATCGGAAGCATACCTTTGTAGGCATGTGCAGGGCCACAATTCAGTTCAATTTCAGAAATTTTTTAACCAATCCAAGAGACCGTCTTAACATCAAGGAAACCATAAAATTTCTGAAATTTTTTAACCGTATGTATAATTTAGTAACTGTATGTACATACTCATAATTCCTGATAGAGAGGATATTGAAAGTTTGAAGTACTCATCATGTGATACATATATGAAAATAAGTATGAATGCGTATAAGTATTAGGAATTATGAGTATGATTCGATTCTACCAATCTTTTTGAATACTCATTGCTGATCTCTGGTACGGACATGATCGTAGCCTGGCTGAATGAGAATTTTCTTGAGATTTTCAAGAAAAATTTTATCACAGCGAGTTTCTTTTTTCTTTTGAATACTTATCCCCAACTTTGTTATGCTTGTTATGTAAACTTTTGCTGGGATTTTTTGTATTTTAACGCATTTTATTTATTACCAAACACACACATACACACTAACAATATTCAGGCATTTAAGTCTGCATGTGTGACTGCTCTGTCTCTCTCTCTTTGTCTGTCTGTTTATTTATTTTTTTTTTTGCTGAACAAAAAATGAAAGAAAAAACCGTTAAAATTAAATCGCATGATGATCGCAATGATTTAATGATGAAAAAAAGAAAGAAGGAAAAAAGTCCTTCACGGCTGATGGACAACAATGATTGTGTGTGATTGTAACGATGATTATTTCACAACTTTACATAGAAACGAATTAAATGCAGGATGAACGAAAAAAAAAACAGAAAGAAGGAAGCAGGATATGCAGGAAAAACGACTGACTGACTGACTGACATACACAAATGCCGATACAAATAAACTGGAATTCAAATACAATAAACAAAAAAAAAACAGAAAACAGTTTGCAAATGCATACGCAATATAGTATGTATTGAAGTATTGAAGTATTGAAGTGTAAGATTAAATTGATTGAAGGATTTGCGTACAGTAAATGACCGCAATAATCGTATACATAGTGCAGGATATAATGCCATTGAAATGCTGTTGAATGTTGTTGTTGCTGTTGTTGCTGTTGTTGCAACAAATGCCGACGATCAATGAACCATCAATATAATGCAAAAATATATCATATTTAAATCCATTACAATTACAATTACAAATGTAATAACAACAACAACTACAACAACATTCAATTTACAATAATAAAAGCAATTAAAAAATATCAACATTTTTTTGTTTTAATTTATGATTAAAAATTCTCCCCTCTTTCTTGTTGTTGTTGCAGGATTTAAATTATAATTTGGGAATAAAAATTACAGAAAATCGGTCTCACTTCATAAGAGAAATTTAATTAAAAACTAAATAAAATGCACAAAAAAAGGAAGAAGAAACGGATCATAATTGTTTAATAATAAATCTTGTTATAAATTAATATGTTTAAACAACACAGCAGTGGTTAGGTAAATAGAAATCAAATCAAATAATGCAAAAATTCAATTAGAAATAATCAGGTTAGCGGTTATACACAAACAACCTGTGATTCTTTTGCATTCTACGGGCGAAATCGGCGTAGTCTAGTAGTGTGAGGCTGTGGTTCAAACCCAGATGTCTGAAAAAATATTTCTTCGGCGACATCTTCTCAGCAGTTTTCACGAAAAAATTCTGGTAGTGAAATAAAATTGCCAAGAAAAGTTTGTCAAGAATTTATCGTTTGGACTTGACCACTCATGGATAAAAATGAACACACCCAGCATTAGTGGTGTGGGAAGCTAGGTTGTAATCCTGACTAAAGAATTGTAATGATTAATTAAGGAAGAAAGTCTAGTTTTTATTGCGATTGTTAGCAAAATCATTCGTTACACGATCAGAAGATAATCACTGAACTTGGTTCCTGATCGTCGATTTATCTTTTTTTTTTTTTTGGTCCAAAAGCGTTTAGCCATAGGAATTCTTTTAGAATTTGGCCTTATTAAAATGGTTACTTAACAAGTAAATTTCTTTGGAATACAATTATGAATTTCATAAAGAATTTATTGGAAATAAAACAATTGCTACTATTTAACCAACGCCTGCTGTAATCATATGCCATATGAGTTAAATAACTAAACATTAGAGTTGTTGTTATGCTATTACGATAATAGTATTGTGTTTGTAATTAAAAACCACTTTAGCTTTTCCTTGATATTCCTTTCAAACATTGTATCACATTCCTTGACCCTCTTGATCCCCTCTACTATATACCCCCCGCTTCCCTGTGGTTAGCACACTTAAATGTCATGACGTTCACCAAACTTACAAGTCAAAGTCAAAGTTTTCTATGGTAAATCTTTCTAATTTCCAAATACTAAATCACTTAAAATTGTATGCAATTAACTGCAAAAACCCCCTACGCCCTGCATCTGTATTCAAAATTTTACACAATTTTACAGTACAGTCTCGTTAAGTAAAGGAATTATTCAAAGAAATGGAAGGAGGGGGAGGTCAGGATGGAATATTTAATAAATACTTGCATTGCATTACATTACATGGTTTTGGTCTATTGGCCAAGTACAGGTAGACATACGTATTGTACGCTCCAATGTGTGTGTGTGCCACACGTACGTACGTACATATTTCAAATTATTTGTTAGTTGTTAGGACTGTTATTGTTGTTGTTGCTATTACCAACGAAATGGCCTATTTCAGTTATGCTGTGTGGCACAAACGTCCCCTTACTCATTCATGCATTCATTTATTCATTCATTCATTCATTCATTCATTCATTCAATCAGTAATTCATTCATACTTTATTTCCTCTCCCTCTCTCTCTCACTCTCTCCCACTCTCTGTATATTTATTCAACTCAACTGATTTGTATTTGATTCGATTTAAACATTTTATACCTGATGTTTTGTTCTCATATTTTATGCCTTAAGGGGTTGGTCCCCCGTCTTACGTCTTTAAATGGCCGCCTGGAAATATGTGTAGTTTACCACGGTGAATGTGACGCACAAGAGTATGGACAGCATGTCGGCTTAATGTTGAACACATACGAACACATACTGGTTGCACCACAAATGCGAGTATTTTTGCTACGAAAATAAGGCGGCACATGTTGCAAAATAATTTAAGAATGACGTTATCGTTAGAACGAAGATGTCTACTGGGCCGTATGGTAACTACTCTGGCACAGTCCGTGAAACTATGTTTTGCAACGGTCGCTCGTGCATTGGCTAACTTTTCCATGTTTTCGCTTGACGGAAGGTTGTTAATGCCATTGCGACATGCAGTACAGTCTCCGTAAGACCCATTCTACTGGTAACCTGTTGGCATTAGTCTCTAAAAGGCGGAAAGTGTCCTATTCAACGATTTGGTGAAAGCGAGCAGGGGCTTGCCGAGGTCTAGTAGGTAGTGTGTTGGCTTATTAGACGAAAAGCCAGGGTTCGTGCCCCATGCCAGACATCAAAACAAAATACAAGAAAAGTATTTCTTCGGCGACTTCCTCTCAGCAGATTTCTGGCAAAAACTCTAAGAGTCGACTTTAAACTGTAGGTCCCGCCACTCATGTATAAAATTAACACACACAGCATAAGTGGTGTGAGAAACTAGGTTGTAATCCTGACTGAAGGGTTGTAATGACCAATTACGTACGTACGTAAGCAGGGGCATATTAGACCTCAGATTACGGCCGATAACTATATTTTCAATATAGTCAAGGAATTTATTTATCTTGGCTCCGCCGTTACCACCAAAACTGATGTCAGTCATGGAGCTCAAGCGCAGGCTCACTCTTGCCAACAGGTCTCAATAGGCAATCGAGTAGCAGAGACCTCCCTCGTACGACAAAACTAATACTCTACAAGACGCTTATCCTCCACGTGCTTTTTTTGGCGCAGAGGTATGGACTCTATTAAGCACTGATGCAGCAGCCTTGAGAGTATTCGAAAAAGTCCTACGTCAGATCTTCGGTCCAGTGCGAGTTGGCACTGGAGTAAGCTGTATTAGCTCCTCAACAACATAGACGTTATGCAGCGTATTAACATCAAGCGGCTGCGCTGGCTCGGATATGTCGTTCCTATGGAGGAGGATGCTCCGGCTAGACTGGTATTTCATGAGGGGATCTGCGGAAGTCGGCGAAGAGGAATGAATACTTATAAGTATCACAAATTATGAGCATGATTCGGTTCTACTCATCTTTTTGAATACTCATTGCTCATCTCTGATGGGTATACCGTTATGTGTTATTACACTCTCCCTACTACCACCACCATGACCACATACATATAAAGGAAGCATGCTGGAGTTTATTTGGCTTTTTTCGCCAATATTTTAATATGATTATGGTTTATTCGCTCTTCCTCTCTCTCTTTCTCTCTCTCTCTCTCTCAAACTTTAAGACTCTTTGTACGTATACCACACCAGTGTTGCAAAATTTAAAATTTGGAAATGGTACTGAGGTATAACTGAAAAAGTATTTTCTCGTATCAAATGGTACATTTGTAAAAATACACGCTTATTTTAGCATATGAAGAGCATTCTCATTACTTTTCACTTTCTGAATACGAACGTTCGTTTCTAGATCAGTTTTGCTTCGAATATTATAAGAATACTGAAAGCGTCACAGGTGTGCTGTGGTATTTTTGAAATAGAAAAGTATACTATATTTTCCAACACTGCTACCATACCTCCCCCAAACTAAAAGTTAACTTAACTTTGATTTTATTTGTGTTTCGCTACATTGTAGCAGAGTACTGTTTGTGGGAGAATTAAGAAAGAAGAGTAAGGGCCATTATTACAACTTACCGTCAACTAAAGGGAGGATTTTAACGGGCAGATATATGTATATCCGGTTTTTATTATTATGAGTACCCAATAAGATAGAAGTGAGCGTTAAGCTAAAGGGAGGATCATCCTGCTGGTAACTTTTAAAGTTAAGTTTATGTTTGAACTTGCCATATTATATTTCAATATGGCAACTTCAAATTTAAACAAAATGAACATATACAACAAAAAAAACGAAGCTCGTCGTTGCCACTGCGTTAAAAAAACCTGGTTTAATTTGAGCAGTGTTACGACATTGCTCAGGCACTGCCATATTTTTGAAAAAGTTTGCTTGATTTTATCTTTAAGTTATAATAGAGAAAATAAGTTAAACGTAACTTTACAGTTCCCTTTAGCTAAAGGTACCTCTAACTAAATCTAAATTTAACCGCAAGTTGTAATAATGACCCTAAAAGTATTATATTTTTCCTCAGGCAGAGGCACACAAACACTGATACGAAATATACGATTCTATTTTGTTGCTGGTCAATAAATATTAAATTTGCATAGGCATAACAAGAAAAAAGTTAAAAATAATAAAATTAATTAAATCAAAGAAACAATAAGAAAAATACAAATCAAAAATTTAATTTTAAAAAATATTTAAAATATTAAAAAGTTTTCAAAAGATAAACATAACAAGCTAAAACCCTATTAATCAGGCCTTTTGATTAAACTCATGCAAAATTTTCTTCTTAAAATCATTAACTGGCTTGGCGTGTAAGTAAATAACCTTGAAATAACCATAACATAACTGCAGTATTACTTTGAACAGTGGTGTTAGTGTTTTTCTTATTAGATAGCAAAACACAACACTTTCTGTCTCTTTCTCTCTTTCTTACAAACAACAATGATACAGCATTTGTTTTGCATGCATGGTAACAATTTAAATTGATTGTGTTGATTTACAAATAATTTTGAAACTCACCTCTTAAGAACTGCTCATCCACTCACACCCTCTCTTTGTCGTTGTTATTCGAAGCAATTTGTTTCGGCTATACACCATACACCATGCGTGTGCATGAATCTGCATACAAAAAAAAAACACTTTTTCACATTGAAGGCCATACACTAACAACACAACATATATTTTTTCATATATAAAAACCGGTTACTATTATAACCTTTTTGTTGTTGTTGCTTTGATTTTTACATTCAAGGCCTTACACACACAACCACACTTCACTTATGATTTTTGCTATTTTTTTCAACCTACGCCCTTACTGGTGTACGCCATTTTACATAAAATTTTCAATTACTCTTATTGAAACTACAAAATTAATTAAAACCTTTGTATTATTATTAATAAATTACACACAATAAACAATTAAATACTTTTCTTTAAATACAACACATATATATGTATGTATATTATTTTCCTAACACAACTTTTTATTCTTTGTTATACACAAAATTTCATTTATTTGACTTTCACACCTTACGCCTTCTTATTTACCGCACAAAATTACTACTAACCGCTTGACGGCTTTGTAGTTCTTTTTAACCCAATTGACTCATATAGCAACAATTAATAACATGGCGATTACAAGACAATACCAACAACAATTGAGTGCATCTTCAAATCAAATTGAGTGCATATGCTCTCCTTTACCTTTAATAAAATCATGTGGGAGAAAAGCAAATTACGACAAAAACCTGGTTAGATTAATAACATTTAAAAAACATCAAGAAGAACAAACACAACAGGTTGGTTGCCTTAGCTTTCTTTATATTAAAAAAATTACAAGACGCGAGCGGAGTTTTTCATAAAAACTTAACATAATGTAAACCAAATTACTGCATAGATCAACATGCCACATGTTATTGTAAAGAAATCAATGTTATTTTTGTTTGTCATCAAACAATACTCTTGCTTGCTTTCTACATTCGACACCTAACAACACCCTTCCTCTCTGTTCGGCAGGCATTACACCCGACGGAATAAGTTTGTCGGAAAGCGAGTACCACTCAAAATTCGTTTTCTTCATGGTGTATTAAAGAGTGGTATTAATGTCCAAAAATGTAAACAAAAATTATAGCAACGCCAAAACAATACAATTGTTCTTGTAAAATATCATAGAATCCATCAATATATTCATGTTGGTTCTTTTTTCTCAAGACAATTTATATATGTATGTATGTACATACAAAATCAAAGCGTATGTGGTCATACAAAAGAGTTGTTGTTTTTAAAACGCTTTAACAGAGCAAACAAATAACACTCTTTCGTCTCACACAATCACAGAAGCATTTTCGCATGAAATCGAATGCATGAAAGTTTTTTTACGACCTATACATTAGGAGTTGGAATGAATAACGATTGAAGGAGCATGAAAGCGGATGCATGAAAGTTTTTCAACTCATATTGTATTAAATTAAACTCTTAATGCAGCATGAATGAATGAATGACTAATTTGGCAGTGTAGTAGAAATATGTATGTTAATTTTCCAATTGTTTTTGTTCCTTATCGATAAACACATAGTAGGAGAAACAGAAAAATAACGTGAGTGGATTTGTTGTTGGTTGGTTTTGTTGTGGGTATGATATTCTCTGCTATATTCTTTTTTAAAATAAGCAGAGCAAAGGCAACAGGCAACCAACCTGTTGTGTTTGTTCTTGTTGATGTTTTTGAATTATCGTGGTGTTATTTGAGTTATGAGGTTTTTGTTGTAGCTTGACAACATTTTTTGGACAGTAAGGCAAAACAAATGCTTTTCTCACACATATTTTTAAAGCTAAAAGAGAGCACATGCACTCAATTTCATTTAAAGATGCACGTAATTGTTGTTGTTATTGTCTATTAATCGCCATGTTATTAATTGATGTTATTCGGCTGCCGGTTAGTAGTAATTTTTGTGTTATTGAAGAAGGTGTGGGAGAAAGTGTTTGTGGCTTAAGGTTAAAAATAAAAAAATAAATTAATAAAATTTTGCTTATAAGAAAGAATAAAAAGTTGTGTAAAGAAATAATATATGTATGTATTGCGTTAAAATAATAAGTGTCTGTAATTGTTTATTAATAATAATATAAAGTTCTAATTAAATTTTGTAGTTTCAATAAGAAAAATTGAAAATTTTATGTAAAATGGCGTACACCAGAAAAATAGCAAAGAAAAAAGTGAAGTGTGGTTGTGAGTGCAAAGCATTGAATGTAAAAATCGAAGCAACAACAACAAAAAGGTTTTAATAGTAACCGGTTTATGTATATAAAAAAAATAAATGTTGTGTTGTTAGTGTATGGCCTTCAATGTGAAAAAGGTTTTTTTTGTACGCAGATTCATACACACGCATGGTGTATGGTGTATAGCGGAAGTGATTTGCTTCGAAATAACGATGACAAAGAGGAAGTGTGAGTGGATGTGCAGTTCTTAAGAGGTGAGTTTCAAAATTATTTGTAAATCAACACAATCAATTTAAATTGTTACCATGCATGCAAAACAAATGCTGTAGTATGCGATGTATGCAAGAAAGAGAGAGAAACTGTTGCGTTTTGTTTTCTAATAAGAAAAA
This sequence comes from Sarcophaga subvicina, assembly GCA_936449025.2. Lineage (NCBI taxonomy): Eukaryota > Metazoa > Arthropoda > Insecta > Diptera > Sarcophagidae > Sarcophaga > Sarcophaga subvicina. Next base: position 3,414,466 of record OW388084.2, read on the forward strand.
CACTAACACTACTGTTTAAAGAGTTATACTGTACACAGTAATGTTGTGGTGATTTTAAAAAGAAAAGTTTTTTTTTAAATTTTTTTTCAGCTTGTTGCCTTTATATTTTAATTTTTTTTAATATTTTAAATATTTTTTTAATTTTTTTTTTACTTTTCATATTGTTTCCTTAATCTTAAATAGTTTTTATTTTTATCTTTTAATGCCTGTTCAAATTTAATATGTGTTGACCAGCAAGAAGACATAAATTTATGTTAATAGCAGTGTGGCAAAAGTATCAAATGGTAGTTTTATAAAATATGTATATATATTTATACTTATACATATATAATGGAATAGAAAAACTACCGACTTATTCATGTTTCTCATCTACAAAACCAAAACAGTTGATTCTTAAAGTAAAAGCCCCGTTTAGTCAAATGTGGACGGAATGTACGTTCATTTTAGCATAAGTAGAGCAAATTAAATATTTACCCAAATTACATTATAGTTCAGCAAGCGTTGTCATTGCTTTTCGTATTCTAAAAACGAACATACGTTCCGTGGACGTTTGTCTAACCGGGGCTAAAGATTAATTCTATATTTAGCATTACGTTGCTAATGCATTAATAGTTGAAAAGCGCAAGACATGTAGTAAATATAATAATAAAAAAGTACTAAAAGCGTCGCGAGGGTACTGCGGTATTTTTGAAATGATAAAGTACTGAAAAAAGTACTAAAGTACAGAATTTTTCAACACTGTACCACACTGTTATGCCGTTATTATTATGGTAGTTGTGTTGTTTGCACTCTCTCTCAATATTTTTCTTATTCTCTATCTCTTTCTGTCATGTCTAACATATTCCGCGTTGTTGTTCTTTTTTTGTCCATTTTTCTAGTTGTCATTATCCTGGTATTATTTGCTTTCGAATTTGTTTGTTTGGAATTTTCATTGTGTGTTCCGTTGACGTTGTACCCCACAGCACAGCTTAAATATTAAGAATCAATGCCAATGAAAAGGAAGAAATCTAAACATTTTCCGTTGTTTTCTTCGAAATGGTTTTTGTTGCTGTTGCTGTTGCTGTGGCTGTTGCTGTCTCTAGTGTTATTGTGGCTGTTGTCCTTGCTTTTTTTCGTGCCATTATTGTGTGGTTAAATGAGTTCAAATGTTTTTTCCTTCGTTTTTTTTTCAAGAAAAACTTGTCTATGAACTCTGTGTCACTGGCGTGTAAGTATGTATGATTTCTACAGAAATTCTAATATGCCGGGCTGTTGGTAATTTAATAAAAAACAAATATTTCTTGTTGCTATTGTTGTTGTCATGACAGACATATGGTTTAATTATAAAATAATACCAGACCAACCAGATATGTCAGAGGAATTGTTTTAAGTGGCATAGGGGGTTCATTAGTTAAGGAAAGAAAGCATTAAGACTGGAATACTTCTCGAAATATTATTCGATGTTAAATTTTCTGCGTTTAGCTAGCAAATGGTGGATTCGGAACTTTCTTCGCATAGTAAAGGTCGAGCACTTTTGTTAAAAGCCTTCTGAGAGCACAAAATTCTTTAGAAGAAAAATTTTATGAAGTTCTGAAACAATTTAGTTGCCCAGATGATTAGTTTTAATGCATATGGACGACTACTGCGCCTTATTAAATGAAATGTCTACCCAAAATGCCTGTTACTGCATTTCAGATCTCCATTTTAAATATTTTCTTTTTTAAGTGACTTAAAAAAACTTTCGTATGCTTGTATAACAAAAAATATTAAAAAAATGCAAAAAAAATTTTTTTCTCACGCACTGTATGGCTGGCTGTCAGACTACCGCGAATGTTGCATGAATAACGTACACGTAGGCACACAATAAAGTATACGCAACAAATTGTATGCACATGTAATAGACCATGTTAACAGCTATTGGTAACAGGAAAACCAAAAAAAAACCTGTGATAATCAAACAAAAACAAAAAAAACAGAGAAAAAATCACATAAAATGTGTATCAATAAGTGAACGAGTACTATGACTAGTACTATGACTACTACAACAACCAGTGTGACTACCAACTGCTGATATGATGTACATGCACCGGTAATATAAAGGCAGCGAAGAGACAGCAGAAGCAGAAACAAAAACAAAAAAATAAAGGTAGAGGAGCACATGTAATACAGAGTAACACCACGTGGTTCTTTTTGAGAGCCAATAACCTGAAACGGTTGAATAATAACAAATAATAATAAGACAACAACAACAGAAACAAAATAAAATATAGTACCGTTACATACATACATACATCTTCTGTACATACATAGATATTTTTTCATTTCTCATTATTTATGTTATTTGTTGCTTTTGTTGGTGTTGCTGCTGTTGTTGTTGTTGTTGTGTGTAATAAAATAGGCCCTATTGTTGGCATTTTCATAATATTGCCAGACAACATCAAAAGCAACAAAAAAAAAAAAATAAACATCAACAGAACAGAACATAAAAGAAAAGAACAGAAAGCAATATGTTGTAATAACAGCAACAGAAACAACAACAGTTGTAGTTACAGCAACAAAAATAACAGCGTGATGCGCCATCAAAGTTTACAATGCAATAATAATAACAACAACAACAAACGCACACTTACGTTAAGAGAAAGAGCGTAACTCTATACCAAGAGGTTTAAAATCGTAGTAAACCATGTACTAACAACAACAAAAATGTCAAAAACAACAAACATTGCATTAAACCTCCAAGTGTGCTTGTGTGTGTGTGTGTGTGTCAAAGCTATACTATGAAGACTAAGAAAACACATAAAAACAGGACTACCGAACACAACAATAACAACAACAACAACAACAACAACACAAGAGAACACAGAAAAGCTCATGCTTTTGGCAGTTCTGAGATAAATGATGCTGCTCCATACATGCTTGTTGTATGTATGTATATGAACAACAACAACAAAAGCAATGACAAAAACAAAACAAGCGCAAAAAGAGAACAAATTTCACAAAGAAAATGTAGGGAAAAAAAGCCAACACAATTCCACGCTGTCTAGCACAAGTAAAAGAAAAGTGAACAACTACATCAGAAACCACAACTAACTGCTAGAGAAAACAAAAAACAACAAAAATAACAGCAATAACAACAGTAAAAATGGTAACAAAAAAACAACAAACAAAACGAAAACGAAAATGTGAATGTGAATGTGCATAGAGTTGTACACTATAAAGAGAGATACGATAGACACACACAAAAGCCACTTACTTACTCAATATTGTAGTCATTTACAGTCATGGACGAAATTATAAGGACGAAGCAATTATGCAGCAATGAAGAGGGGCTAATTTAGGATAGAATTAACGTTGGCATTAGAAAATTAAGTTTATTACGGCTCTTTCACAGATTACCTTAATCATGAAGGCAAAAAAAAAAATATTCTCAGTTACTTTCAAAAGTTTCTATTGAGAGAAGCTTTTTTCTAAGGATGTTAATGAAAATAGACAGTAACAGGTGCATTTGGAACACTATCTCTATCCTATTGGCGAAATCTGTGCTGTTGTATGCGATTATTCGTTTTCAACGACGGTGAAATTTAGAACAGCATGGGTATCAGGTCGCCGCAGTCTCGTACGTAGTTCGTTGGCTAAGACCTCCATCTCAATCATCTCAAACAAAACGAAATATGGGAAAAAAGGATTTCTTTCGACGACTTCCTCTCAGCAGTTTTGTGGCAAAAACTTTGATGTCCATTTATGGATTAAATTAACACACACAACATGAATGGTGCTAGAAACTAAATAGCAATCCTGACTGAAGCAGTAATGGGCTTGGCATTAGGGGAGTAGCTAATAATGAATAGAAATGTTGTATATTCAATGCAAATAATTAACGAAATAAGCATAAGCATTCGAAGAGAGGCTATAGCCTTCATACAACGTCCCTATTATTTTTGCTAACACTGTGTTGATTGTAATTGTTTGTGTGTACAAACACACATAGTTAAAGTAGTTGGCAACAAGAAGAGCAATAGACCGGCTTCACAGCATTCATTGCAAATACAAAAACACATACATACACACGTATATACACACGTGTAAAGCACAAATAAACAAAAGCATAGAAACAGGAATACAATGAGAAAAAGAAACGACACCGCATGAACAACAACAAAAACTACAATAAAAACCATAACAATATTAAAATATCAGAGAGAGAGAGAGAGAAAATAAACAAATAAAAAAACAGGAAGAAAAGAAAACTTTAACAACGACTATACGAGACAAAATGGAATTTTAATGATAGTAACAGCAACAACAGCAACAACAACAATACGACCGCTGTATAATATACAAACAAAATGCTTATCATACGTCATCTCTTGCGAATCTCTACGAAGAGTTTACAAAACTAATACACACACGCATTACACAAAACTCACTCAAACAAACAACATTTTGCTTATGAGAGATAATCAATATAGTTGGTGGGAGTTTGATGTGGAATTGTAAAAACAACAACAATAACAACAACAACAACAACAGCAACATTAAGCAAAAGCATGACAACAACATTAGCAAATAAAATACATTCGCAAACAAAATTAAAAAGAAGAGAAGGAAAGGAAGTGTATTTCTGTGCATGTGTGTGTGAAATAGAAGAGAAAATTTGAATTTGTTTTGTATGTTTATAATGTTAAGATATGTATGTATGTGAATTACATATACACACATACACTCACACTCAAAAACATACATATTTGTATAGATATTAAACATGTGCAAGGCACTAATAAGGCGGTTAAGAGTAATAAAAGCCTTTTAAAAGGCCTCATGATAGGATCAATCAGATATTTTCGATATAAAACCAGAGGGTTTAGGTATCGTATAATCAATAGGTACATACATATGTGCCTATAACTAAAGATCTTAGCTTCTATAATGTCGTTCCCTTGTGGAGTTCTGTCTTCTCATTGCTGTGTTCAAAGCGGCTTGTTTCTCTAACATGATTGGGGGCAGACTTAGATGATGTAGTTTTAAGATGATATAACGGTATGATATAAACATAGTTGTTTACATAGTTGCCCCTATCCTTTTTATCGAAAAGAATTGTCGCACAGTATCTGTATGTCTGTAGTTTACAATGTTCTCCAGGCGGAAGTCATAGTCATTTTGGAAACGGCGAATGCTTGTACAGTGAGGGGCCAAGTCTCTAATGAACGCCTTTTCGAAATCCTTCCTCGTTTATAAATAGCAAGGATTTCGCAGATGAATTTCGAATCATTCAAAAGTAACTCTTATATGTTGTACAATGGGTCAATTCGACCTCCGAGTACTGAACTTGTCTTTATTGACAAGTACACGTCCTCTAACCTAACCTAACCTAACTCTTATATGAGTTCCAAGACATAAAGATATCGTATGAAATTGTTCTGCTGATTTACTAGTTCGGGTATGCCGATTGCCTTAATTACATGAATTATGCTCTGATTGTTTTACAAACGTGCAACATCTGGCTGGACTTTTAGGAACAAGAAAAAACCATCCAAAGCACAATTGCTCATCTCGCTGGTCACGTCTTTTGCCGGTGGACTTGACATTCCATCAAATAACTAAACTTTTCGAAATAATGATTAATGCAAGAGCAGGATTTATTATTTAGTTGGGATGGTTTCCCATAAGAAATCTTTGTTACACATTGCACTTGAAATTACTTCATAAAACATAGTAAAAATACTTTTGTATTATATCTTAGGGTTTAAATGTATTATAACTCTACAGTATACCGGATGATACTGTTAATTACAAGACCTCTTTGAAAACGGCAAACGGCCCTGTATGAATACAACAACTATACATAGATAATAAACAACAATAATATGTACGAAAGTTGTTACGACTAAGAAAGCGACAGCGTTAACAGCAGTGAGACTTTTACAGCAGCCATCACATGTACAAACATTGCTAGACGATACACAGATAAAATCAAAAGCAGGCAAATAATTTCAACTACTACTACTACAACAACAGCAAAAAAAACAACAAAAATAGGAAAGCAAATAAAAATAACACGATAGAGAATCCCTTACTCAATGAATTTTTGTGTAATGATGGACTCTCACACATACATGCATATACATAAATTCAAACATACTCACCGTACTTTATACATACTCATACACACACACACTCGTCTAGGATACATAAAATGGTGTGTATACGTTTAAACCGCTTTAAAACATACTCATGTCTCGTGCGGTGGTATTTTTAAGCGGGCTCTTCTTTTTTGTTATACGGCAACACTCTCTCTTAAATGCTGAAAGCTAAAGAGCAACATAATTTGCTCTTACTCTCTCTCTTATATGTTTTATATTGTATTGTATATACATATGTACGTATATATGTTTGTTGAAATGTGGTGTATATTATGCAAAAAAAAACTAATAAACTATTATGCATACATGTGCACATGAGGCAAAAACATGCTTTCTTTGCTAGCAGGCAGCACTCATGTTACACTTCATATACACATTCACTCACTCGCTCACTTACATTAGCGAGTGTACGAGAGCACATTTTTGTTTTTACTCGTGAAAAAAATGCCGGCAACACTTGTTATACGTTTTTGCTCTTACTTTTCCTTAATACTGTTGTTGTTATTGTTTTCGTTTATATTTTAGCAAAACAAGAAAGAAAAAAAAAACCGAGAGAGAGAGCATAACAAAAAAAAAACACGATTTTAAACGATGTTTTCGAAATCCCAAAATATGGACCAAGCAATTGCTGTTGTTGTTGCTGGTGTTGTTGTTGTTCACGGTGGTTGTCTTTTAACAGACAACGACTCTCTTTTTCACACTTACACAAATCTGTTTATGCATGCATGTTGCCCGTATACATACGTATACTATATAGCATGGAGACTGCCGTTTTTGTATACGACAATGAAAGAGTATTTTAATGGCGTATAAATGCTACACTAGACTTGTCTAAACATATATTTTTAATACCCGAATAATACCAACAAAATGTTGAAATGTTTTATTTTTTTTTGGGGGAAAATTATTTCCAAGCATACATTTAGGCTGCTTAAATAAAGAAATTTTTATATATATTTTTAGGTGTTATTGAAATTCAAATGCAAATAATTACGTTAAATTACTTTTGTTTTTAATTTTTTTTTTTATTTAGAATAGTAAAGTATTTGTTGTGGTAGTAGTTTTATGTATTTTTGTACGTTTGTATACACATAAGCGTTTCAATGACCCGACGCTCTCGAACGTTGACTCGTTTCTATGATATTATAGTTGTCATCGTGCTGTGGCAACCTTCTGTCATGTTAATCATTATTATCATCGTAATGAAGTTTAAATTTTTTGTTGTTATGGACTGTTTAAGCATACATATGTATGTATGTCTACATAAAGATTTTTTATTGGTTTTCCTTATTTCATTTCAATAAGTTTTGTTTTTTCATTTCGTTGATGCTCTTTAATTGTTGTGTGTGTAATAAACATTGCCGCAAAGTATACTTTAAAAAATACAATAAAAGATTTTGTTATTTCTCTCTCTCTCTCTCTGCCTAACACTCTCTTTCTGTTTTCATTTTTCTTTTTACTGCTCTTAATAAAGTAATTTTCAATGGGAAAAAAGAAAATAACACAAGCTACACTCGGAAATGACATAAAATTTCTAATGACAGCCATTAAGTCATAGAATGAAACACTCTGGCACACACACACACACACAACACAAGAGCACGTTACTTAGTATCTCTCAAGAGCACTTGACTGTGACTATTATTCACTTACTCTCTCTCTCGCTCTCTGTATGTCTTATGAATCTCTTTGTAAACATAAGTTTTGAAATACTCTTGTTTATAACAGTTATTTTGTATAAAGCAACTCTTAACCTGTTGTTTATATCCTTTTCCTGGTTAAAGCTGCTACAAGCAAGCAATGACGTCATTATTGAGCTGCAAAACAACATCAACAACTTGAATCAGTGTGCGCAATATTTACAACAACAAAAAAACGTATCTGGTCTCGTAAAACCTGGAAGTATGAATGAAAATGGTGGCAGCAGCTCTTTTTTCTTTTTTTTGTAAATTTATTATCGAGCTTAAGTGAGAGCAAAATGAAAATGTAAAAAAAAGAACGAAAAAAACGCAACAAAACATCATTCAATGAAGGTTTATTGTTTAGTAAATTTGGTTATTTTCAATTTGTAAACACTTTGTCGCTCTCTCTCTCACACACATACTACACTACACCATACACACACAACTGCACTCTGTAACACATACACTCGTAAAAATCAAAGCAACGGTTTATTCAATATGATTTCCTGTTTGATTAAATGATGACGACTTTTAAGCTGATGAAGAATTTGGCGGCAGGGCAGGTTATTTAAGGCAAGCGAAAAAAGATTGATAAGTTAACGCGGTTCACAAAATTAAAACGGAAGTAATAAGCGGCATCATTTGACATTATCGCTGTCAAAATGTAACAATGAGAAGGGAAGATATCGTTTTAACAACCAATTTTATTAACAAAATAAAGTTCGCATTTTATCAGCTAAGTATTGTCGGTGTGAGGAGTTAAAAAGAGAGAAAATGATATTTTAAATGAGCTCATGTTATGGGGAAGAGGTTTCGAAATGTTCATTATGTTTATCAATACTAAAGGGTTTCTTTTTTTTGAAGTTACTACATAGTTTCTCACACCATCCATGTTGGGTGTGTTAATTTAATGCATTAGTGGTGTGACCTATAGTTTGTATGTCGACTCCGAGCCAACGATTTTTTAGAAACTCTTCATGGAAATTTTATTTGCTCTCACCGAAGAAATATTTCTTCAGTATTTTGTTTTGTTCGAGATGTCTAAGCCAGGGTTTGAACCACGGCCTCACGTCATCTAATAAGCCAACACACTACCTTCTGACTTTGTTGTCTATGTGTGGATGCGGGGCACAAATCTTAGGACCATCTTCTTAGTTATAGGCGATGTCCGGAGTCTGTTGCAGCGCAAGCATGAGAATACCTCAGGCAAATATGCACAGGAGCAGAACGGCAGACGAACTCTTAGAACAGATTGTAGCTGAAAAAGCCATCGACGCAGTTATCATCAGTGAACAATACGGACGCACATCCCGCTCTACCTGGTTTGAGGACGAAACAGGAACAACAGCAATATGGCTGCCGGGAAAAAGTAAATTTGTAGCGGCAAAAAACGGTTCGGGCCCTGGGTTCACCTATTTGAAATCCAATCAATTTACTCCGGTAAGTTGCTATTTAACACCGAATGATCCGATCCAGGAATTTCAGGCGAAGTTTGATCGTATAGAGGACAAATCACGAGAAATAGGAGGACATTTGATAATTGCAGGAGATTTCAACTCTAGAGCATCTGAGAGGGGTATGTCTACAACAAATTCCACAGGCAGACGAGTTTTAGACATGGCAGCCAGGCTGGGTCTTTTGGTCGCTAAATACTGGCTCATCCGCCACTTTTCGGAGACCAGGGTGTATTGGTACGACCCCCGATGTGACACTTGTTTCGAAGGGTCTTTCGACCGCTCTTACGGACTGGAGAGTTCTTGAGGAATTCACTGTATAAACATCGATGCATTGAAATGTACTTGAATTTCCGATTCGAATAGCCAAGTGCAGTTCAATGGACGTACTCGTTTTATATAAGTTTAACTGGAGATTAGTATGGGACTGTGTCGTGTTCTGCGACAAATAAAAATTCCCGTCAATGAGCAGGGAGATAAGCTTCCATGCCTATAAGAGCTCCCAAGCCTTTTCATAGGGTGGGAAGAGAGGTTTGTAAGCGTCAAGTCAACGAAAGGGAAGGAGTATTACGCAGCAGACTATTCCGAAGTAGTCTAAGTGTAGAAATCGGCCTTGTGCCTTAGAATAGGATTCGCTTCCAGCTCAATATGCTAAATTCTGCGATGAGGAAAACGAATCATCGGAACACATGCTTGAAAACTGTGCTGCATTAAGGCACCTCGTGATCACCTAGTGGTAGGTAGGGAGTTATGTAGGTTTGGGTAGAAAATTACGGAGGTAGCGTTGAGGGCAGTGCAGTAGATGGGTGAACGTAGTTTACTAGCAGCTCTATACACCAACAATTGCAATGTTATTGATATTATTAAATCACTAATACAGGAGTAATACTACAGTATAGCTTTTTAGCAGAAGTTAGGTACACAGGAGATGGAGACCGCTAGACTGATGTGGATAAGAAAAGATCGTTGCTTTCCTTAAAACACATTGTCATGCATTTTACTATTGGGAAGACATACCAATAGACTTGGTAATTCCTTACATGATATCTGCAGGATCTGTAAACAGAAGAGATTATCATTATTGTGCGTGTATGTCCAGCATTTGCTATGAAGCATTGGAGGTCGCCGTGGTCTAGTAGGTAGTGTGTTGGCTTATTAGACGAAACGCCAGTGTTCGAGCCCCAGGCCAGACATCAAAATAAAATACAAAACGTATTTCTTCGGCGACTTCCTCTCAGCAGATTTCTGGCAAAAACTCCGAGAGTAAATAAAATTGCCATTAAAAGTTTCTCAAAAATCTGTCTTTCGGAGTCGACTTTAAACTATAGGTTCCGTCACGGATGTATAAAATTAACGCACACAACATAAGTGGTGTGAGAAACTAGGTCGTAATCCTGACTGAAGGGTTGTAATGACCAATTATGTATGTTATGTATGCATTGGAGGTCCTTAAATAGTCATTCTTTCCCATGTTGCGCTGAATACTGGAATGCAATAATTTAAGGCAAACGTCACTATCTGTAAACGCTACTAGAAAGTATAAATTTTATTTTCGGTTTTTTGTTTTTGTATTTGAAAGTGTGCAAACAAGGATTTCAAGGATATTAAATGACATTTGAATTATTATTTACCGTATTTAACTATTTAACTCGTTTAAAACATTTTTTAATTGAAAAACTTTTCTTTCTTGCGCGCTTCCTCACCCTCTCTCTCTCTCTCTCTCTGCTCCCTCTCCTACAATCTCTGCCTTTTAGAAAAAAAAAATTAAAAAATTCAACAAGTTCAGGAAGAGACAAGGGGAACAAGCAAAACGAATGAAAAGTTAAAAAAGAAAATGAAGAAGTAATGTGGAGATGGTTAGTATTTCTTTAAAATTGCAATTACATCCTATATTACCCAACATGTTTTCTGAAAATACTCGGGACCACCCCCACTTCTACTCTGGAAAAGAAATGAGAATAATTGGATAGAAGAGAAGAATTTTTTTTGTTTTTTTTACTCTGCTTGACACACCAAACAATTGACAAAATTGACAATCCTGTCAAATGTCCTTTTAATTTAAATTCTTGAACTTTTTTTTTTAGTTCTTCTTCTTCTCTTTCTTTTGGCTTTTGCTATTACAACTACAACTACAGCAACAAAACGAATATAAACATGAGAAAAATACTTGGTAGCATAACTTGAAATCTAAAGTCAATTTCTAAACAAAAATGAATAAAGAAATCGAGGAGAATGGTAGAGAAGAAGGCAAGAAAGTGTTAAGCTTTTAACTGAACTCAACTCAACTCAACTGTGTATGTGTGTGAGTGAGTGTGTGAACGCAATGGTACTATACGAGTATGTACCGAAAGGGGTGCGCCAAAAATGAAGCGACAACAACACCATTTAATGTGTAAGGAAGGACGCCAGAACTGTGTGTGGTTGTATTGTGTGCGAGTGAGTGAATGAGTAGCAGTATTGGTGGTGGTGGTGGTGGCGTTGAAGATGTCAGTTGCCAACAAAATAGAACATTTTGAATTGGATTCCTATGAAAGGAATTTCTATTTAAGAATTTGTCATGTCTTCACAGCTATCAACACTTTTTCTTTCTTTCATATTAAACAAATTGTTGTTGTTGTTGTGTTTTTAAGTTTTTTTTTTACTTTTCTTTCTTTCGTTTTCCATTTAGTATCTCCTCCATTTCAGTTTTCTTTTTTTTTCTACAGCCAGTATAAAATATCACACAGAAATCTAAAGAAAGAAAAAAAAAAAACAAAAAAAAAACTTCATGTTGACAATGATGGGTATTTTGCAAGTGAAAAAATTCCAAAAAAAAAAACGATTTTTTCTTTCTTTTTGAGAAGAAGAAAAAATATTCAGAACAAGCCAGAACAAGAAGAAGAAAATTCAAGCAAAAGTTTAAGATTATTTAAGATAAGCCAAGAGACTGGAGGGTACGTACATATGTATGTAGAGCAGCTATTTCGCCCTGATGTGAGAGATTTTTTTCTCTGGTTCTTCCTCAAAGGAGGGAGAACAACATCACTTCAAATTGTATATCATAACAAGAGAATTTGTATTTGTTTTTATTGTTGCTGTTGCTGTTTGCTGTTGTGGAGACACTCTAAAATGGGTTAGATTTTCTGATTTTATTTGGCCAAACACTTGTCGGAAGATATTTTGTATGTGAGTATGTGCAGCACAGCATACACACCTCAATAATACCTGACATGAATGACCAACATGTCTTAAACACTGATACATGTACAGTAAAAGGAAAAAGTATTCGCACAAATTTTTTTAAAAATTTTAGTTTTTTAATACAAAAGCCATTCCTTCTAAAAAGTAGGTTAACATTGCACATCACGACCTAAAATAATTTAAAAACCTTTGTATGTTAACAGATAAGACTATCCCAGGAACTTTTTCCCCATGATTTTAAGGTTATCAAAGCCTCGTTGAAGATAGAAGAGAGAAAACGATAGAGTACATCCCTCAATCTCTATAGGCTATGCCTATAATGTCCTATCCTCAGTCCTAACAAACTTCAGAATGCTGTTCGTTTAACTCTCTGGCTAGTACTTGTTAAGCACCCTGGTGTTTCCTTCAAAGTATGTGTTCTGCTGATTTGTTTTACTCATTACAGAATCTACATATTGGCCTTGATTCAATTCCTATTCTGAACAAGTATTTCTTGAGTCTGTAGTCCTCAGCTATTTTGAGGCTACATCTGTATAGCCTGTTGCACAGTACAAATCAGTCTCTTCTTACTTTAATTGCCCAGCAAGCTTTTTCTTCGACGATTATACTCTTCCCACATGCTTGCCTTCTATATGAGAGTATGATGTCAGTTTGTTCAGTATTATGCCCAGAGTCTCTTTAAATTTGCCTCTTATCGTCTTCGGAATTTTGTCTGTCAATGCTTGCCTCTAATAATTTTATGTAGAATTCACAGAAGTTGTTGTAGTCTAGCAGCAAGGGCTTTGGCTTATTAGACGTGAGGCCCTGGTTCATAACCAAGCCCAGACATGTCGAACAAATTAAATATTGGAGAAATATTGCCCCGCCGACTTTCTCTCAGTAGTCTTCTGGCAAAAACTCTGAAAATAAATAAAAATTGCCATGAAAAGATTCTCAAATAATTCGGAAATGACTTTCAACTGTTGGTGCTGCCACTCATGGATACAATTAACACAGGCAACTTGAGTGGTGTGATTAGATAGGTTGTAATCCTGACTAAAGGATTGTGATATCGACATTACATCGTTCTGTTATCCTGTTTAGATATCTGAGACTGCTGTACAGTCTAGTCCTGGAGTTCATCACGTTGAAATCCCTCGCAGCCACCTGACTATCGGAGAGTATGGTAATGTTCCATTTTAGGAATATTTGCCTTCCTAGTAATTAACACGGCAGCCTATATTGTAGGTTTGAAGATAAGCTCATAGGTTTGCATGGATTAATTATGCCACCAAATTTAATTTTAAAATTTTAAAATTTTTCTCAACAACTTATTTGCCTAAGAGAGAGAGAGACAGAGAGAGAGAGAGAGAGAAAGATAGAGTGAGAAAGAGAGTGAAAGAGAGCTGGAAGAGAAGAGAAATCTTTAATAATCATTCAGGCATTTTGAATACAATAAATTTCATTTAAAATTTATGACACACTCAGCCATTGTAATTGACTGGCTGCCATATTAAAAAACTGACTGACTGACTGACTTGACACTGCCACGTTGATTGGATTGGTTAGTTCACAGTCTGGGATTTGTCCTTTAAAAGAAAACAAACAAAAAAAGAAACGTCCTTATTTTGTTATAAATTTTACTCCTTCTTCTTGCATTCTCATTCATTTTTTATTATGCTCTACTCTCTCTCTCTCTTTCTCTTTCTCTCTCTTGGTTTTTTTGTATTCGTTTTTAGCCAAAGTGATGATGTTACCATATTACATTAGTGTTGTCCATTTTGTGGTTCTATTACAGTTCTTAACTTGTAATTTTATTCATCACCCCCCCCCCCTTCCTGTGCCCTTACTAAGCCCATGTAAAAGTCTTTACTTTTTGTCATTATTTTTTTTCTGCTGTTTTTGCATGTCATTTTTCCATCACCCTCTGCCAGAGAGAGATGCATAGCTCACTGGCCCCACTGTAGTTGCTGCGTAATCTTTTGCTTGCTTGGTTAATACAGTTACAGGACACGCTTAATAGTGTAGTGTGGGGGCAGCAAAAACTCCCCACATAAACGCAGGCACATACAAATGTAAAAACAATGTAAATGCGTGTGTGGATGTGTGTGTGTGTGTAAGCGTGTAAGCGTGTTTGCAAATGTAAAAATGAAAAATAAAAGAATCATTTCACACTCATCAAGTTGACAAAGAAAAACTTTTTTCATTATTTTCATTGAGCTGTCAGTGTGGTATTATTTCTGTTCTGTTTTGCCTTTTTCATCATCATCATCGCCATCTCCTTCGTTTTCTTGCTTTCTTTTTCACTCCTGCTGCAACCAATCTCTCTGGCCAGCCAGTGCCAGTACCAAGATGAAACGTATAAAATTTCCAAATGAAAGATGAGTAGCAAGAACAGGAGTAACATCCTGTGTGTATACAGGATGTTTTCATGTCTTACACTACCCCAGTAAAAGAAATGTTGTATGCTTTACACCTCATACTCTCCAAATAAACTGTAGTTTTGCTTAGATGTCCATCTGGTTTTTAGAGTTTTTTCTTTTGTTTTTTTTTCTTTTGCTTTTTTCATTCGAATATGAATACAAAAGGTCTGTTTTAAGAGATACGTACGCATCATATTTCTTGGCCGGTTGATAGAAAAAAAGAGGAAAACTTTGAATATAGAAACGTGTGGCAGGATAGTATAATAATAACGCAATATTTTCTATCGGAGACATGATGAATAAGTGTCCCTTTTTTTAATATATTTTTAATGCGCCAATCTCCCTCTTTCCCTCTCTTTCGCTGTGGACTGTTACTTTATACATGTCAGGGATAAAAATGGGCTTTAAATGGCAGCGAAGAAGAGTAAGAAATAATTTTTGCAATAATTTTGCTCAGAGTGAAATATGTCAAGTTAAACTAATTAAAAAAAATTCTTTATCGCATGCATTGTTAATAACAATGTTTCCCTTTTCATATTTTTATTCGCAGACATTAGACATTAAAATTGCAAAATTACGAAATTTCATTTCATAGAAGAGCATCGAGTTTCTGCACATTCTAACAGAGAAGACTTTTATAAGCTTCCAAGAGAGCTGAAGAATTCTTGCGACTGATGACAACAGTCTTCTTAAGGGCTTACATATGGACACTGCTATATGGAGTTAAGGACTGTGCCAAATCAACGAGGGAATTGGGAGAAGTATTCATTACCTATCCTGTAGTCGCTGTAGTCTAATGGGTAGTGTGTTGGCTTATTAGACGTCAGACCGTGATTCAAACTACAGCCCAGACATTTTGAACAAAACGAAATATAAATTTTTTTTCGAAGTCCTCCTCTCAGCAGAGTTCGGGCAAAAACTCTCGAGGATAAATGAAATTGCCATGAAAAATGCTTTCAATAATGCGGAATCGACACCACTCATGTATATAATTAACACACACAACATCAGTATTGTGAGAAACTAGGTTGTAAACCTGACTAAAAAGCTGTCATAACCAATCAAGTATGTACGTACCAGATCAGCAATGAGTATTCAAGAAGATTAGTAGAGACGAATTCTGGGCTGTTTTGGTAACAAAGTACTACAAACATACGATCGTATTGTACTGCCCTCAACCTATATACACAGGATCTCCTCCAAGCCTATTGGTCTGACAAACTTCAAAGTGCTGTTCGGTGTCAATGAGGCCAAATCCTGCACAACATCTTATATGAATCCAGACGTTTCCCTTTGGAATGCATTTATGCCTCCCAAAATTCAAGTATGTGTTCTGATGATTCATTCTCATCATCCCAGCATTTTCATGTTGGTTTCGCAACGGTTTCCATTCTGAGCAAGTGTAGAGTGTGAGTTTATAACGCCGTGTCAAAATATCAGCTAGTAAACTCAGTTTGTTCCTGAAAATTCTGATTCATAACATAAATCCCCTCTTATTGTAACTTCGTAAATGAAAGTTATGATTGCCTCCAACCAATTTGGTTTGAGAAGAGTTTTTTATGCTTTCAAATATCTGCTTGCGCTTAATGGAAAGGTTGCCTGCTTATTGCTGCGAATTCGGACATTCGAATCCTATTTTCCTTACCATCTTCATTCAGCTTCCTATAGACAATCAAAATGTCGGCTTGACTGTCAGATAGTATTGTTAGACCCTGTCCGTTGTAACTCATGTCCAAGTTGAATTTGGCACATCTTACGATGACATAGATTACCGCTTGGGAAATACCTGCGAATTTCCCCATAAGCATCAGTTATTTCATTCTGGGACCGCTGCCATCCCAGGATCTGTTCTTAAGACATCTGTATCAGAGATCAGCAATGAGTATTCAAAAGCAAGAGTAGAATCGAATCATACTCATAATTTCTGATACTTATACGCATTCATACTTATTTTAATATCATGGAACCTCTTCTACTCATATTTAAAGTTTTAAGTACTCATCATATTCATACTTAACAACACGTATGATGTTCTTGATTTTGACTCTCCATAACTCAACATATACACGAATCACAAAATAAGTATGATTCGTGTACGAACACTAAAATACTTACTAGAAGGTCGTGTACTTACTAGAAGGTCGAAATCACTCGAATCATTTATAAGGATCATAAGTATTTTTCTTAAGTTACGAATGAACCTAAATGAGAGTACGCTTATGAATCAAACATATTACGAATGGTATGAGTTTGATTTCAACACGTTGTACGCACACTCATTGCAACCAGTACTTATAAATCAACGTTGTATTGAGTATGAATGCATCAGAATACATAGTTAAATTTCAATATTGTTGACTTACTTATATTGAAAATTTCATGAGTGCCTATGAGCAGCGAAAAAACGATTCATTGCTGATCTCTGGTACGTACATTAAATGAATTTAAGGAGCCATGGCCAGCGTGGAGTACTTTTCTAAGACACATAGAAATTAAATCAAGATCACGTTCTTGTTTAAGAGTTGCCAAGTCCCAAAATTTTTATGGAATTAAAAATTTTCTTTCTGGGAATTGTTATTCAAGAAAATTTATTCATTCCCCTTCCACGCATAGCGTGTTTATCAGCATTATGGTTGTGACAGTTAATAAACAACTCTATTAAATTTTTTTTGTTGTTGTTGTTTTTTTTTTATAAGAAACCGTTAACATTTATTTATTAATCGTATACAATATTCAATAAACGGCCATTTAAAGGAAATAACGCATTAAATAGCGGCACCTTGTTTCTGAAGTGTAAATGACTTGATTGGTGGTTTAATTAAAAGGAATTGGGTTGCCATTGTTAATTTTTTTTTACTTTTAATTATAAGAATTTAATAAAAAATGTTTTTTCTTTACGGTTTAAAAACTGGCAATTAAAAATTTAAATTCCTTTGCTTGAGTTCTTCTTTTTCTGTTCAATAACATGTTTGTATAACTTGGCAACTCTGTGTTTCACAATTTCCATTTCTTGATGGGTTAGATAAACATTTGTTTCTTATTTATTGATTTACTGGCAGTTTTCCTTATTTTCTTTAAGAAATTTTAATTTTTTTGTGTTTATTTTTAAGCAAGTCTTGGATGAAGGCAATTTCTTGTTATTGTTGCCTATGAAAGCAATTTATATGCATTCTCTCATCGATCCTTTAGGTTAGAGGACGTGTACTTGTCAATTAAGAGAAGTACAGTATCTGGAGGTCGAATTGACCCATTGTACTAAGGGTCAATCCTTTAAAGAGCGTATGTTCTTGAGGCTCCGGTAATAAATTTGTATCAGATTAGCAAATGGTTCGTCTACCGTCTGCTCTAGTCAGGACTGCGTCTTAGCCACCCAGTGTGATGGCTGGCTAGATTTATAAAGATAAAGAAGGACAGACCTGTATTTGCTTCTCATAACTCGCTGAAACTCGGAGAACACCATGGATAGAGTCGTGATTCGACTAAACACCAAGTTGACGTTTTACACCATCCTTAGACTCCCTGGCCTCGAATGCGGAAATAGATTTTGTCCGGGTACCATTATTTGGCATACAAATTATCATCTCTTTTTTGATTTTGGAGGCCAATTTCGTAATTTAAAAGCAATGGAAAAATGGTCATTTATCCTTCAAATCAACACCATTTATGCACTTTTAAGATATTGATTGCAGCGATCGTTAAAATTGTGAAATTTTTCAACAAATTTTCTTTGTGGCTTTGTAAATATTATTCTTGTTTTTATTTTATTTGATTTTCTAATAAAACTTTCCTATATTAACAGTCTAAAATAATAATTCTGTTTATAAAGGAAAATATTTCGCATGTAAATCCCCCGACAAGAACTTAAAACACTTCAGTTTGTTAAATGTACCGTATGTTGTTGGTATTTGTGTTATGTTGTAATATTATTGTATTGTTATTGTAGTTTTAGAACCCAAAGTAAGTTACTAGTTTATGCTCTTTATGCTCTTCTTTTGAGAAGAAGCGGGCAATAATAATGAATGCAAAGTAGTTCTAGAGGGAGAGAGAGAGAGCGACAGAAGAAATAGTTGTGCAGTAAAAGTACGTTTTCTGTTTAGGCCCTAAGCCAAATGTCTGCTTTGAAAGTAACATTTTTAACATTTCATTATTACTTTTTTTCCGCTTTTTAACATGGGTTTTTTGTTTCCTCTTTTCAATATTCCTTTTCCACATTTTTCATTCATTCAGTGTTTTATTGTGTATTTTTTTTAGTACGTTTTGTAGTTTCTTTTTGCGTATTTTCAAGGAGTTTTCTTATATTATGTTTATGTGGAGAGGAGAAGGAATCCCTGCTGTATTTTATATATGTTACGGACGTATTCTTCACATGTACAATGAAGCAGAGTGGAAAATGGAGTGCAAAATCTTCTTGTCTGCAGCTCAACTCAACTATACATTATGAATTGATGATGAACTCATGAAGTTACCACAGTTCAAAGAACGTTTCTTGATTGACTCTCATTTTTCACGACCATCACCGTCATTGCTATTGTCTGCCTAGACCGAATGCATGGATGTAAACTGGCGTAACGATTGCTGCAGACCTTCAACACAACCTATGGCTCGTACGACCATACTTGTGGCTCGGACGATCTTTACGTCCTTGTCCCAAATGAAAGGAAATTCTCCTGCTCTGTTTTGATTGGTTTTAGAATGATAAGCTTAACCTCCATAAAATCTTTTCTGGCACTGAAATCTTTACTGAATTCGTGACATCTCAAATAGCTGCTCTGAACCTGTATACTGGTAATCCTGACAAGCATAAGTATTGGCCTTAATTAGAGTGGAGCTTGCCTGTCAGCGCAGGCTAGACAGTGTTCTTAAGATGTATCATTCCCAATCGAAAAAGATTTTTGGCATCGAATACCATTCAAAGAAGTTTTTTAAGCATACTAATCGGAGTAGTTATCGATCATTACTTAAGAGAAACTTAGGCAAATGTAAACGACCTTCCACATAATAACGAGCAACATCTCTGCTTTTGCGGAAAATTGCTAAGTAAAATGAGCCCTTTGACAGCAACGACTGTAAGAGTCCTGTCTATTCACAAATGGGAGTTTCCCTATGCGATCATCTATGGAGCAGTGGTATACTTCCCCTATGTCAACATTTACGCATAAATAGCACAAACATAGTTTTTTTCCTCTACTCTTTCACTTATTTCGTTAGTAGTTTAAAGCATGTTTACGTTCTTCTTCTTCATTATTTTGCCGAATTTTCTTTGTATTATTTTGGCAATGTTTTTAAAGGCAAACAACTAAAAGATGAAAAATATTTCGGTTCTCTTAGAAATATGTAGACATGTACATGCTCTTCTACTACTACCACTACCACTACCACTACCAAATAGTAGTGATGATAGTAGTTTCGGTGGTATTTGGTAACCCAGTATTTCGAGTAGAATGCTAAAAAGCTTTTGGCCTGGTACTTATGTTTTATTTGTTTCATGCCCCAGCCTTTCTTTGACTGTTTCTAGACATGATGTACTTGTACTTGTATTTGTACTTGTACTAGCACTAGTACATCATCTTTATACCGTTATATTATATAATATTAGCATAATTCCACACAGAAAAAAATGAAAAGAAAATAAAAAAATACTCAAAATAGCTACAAAATCTCTAGAAAGAGAAAGAAATTCTTAAGCAAACTTTAATGTGAACACAATGGGAATTTCTAGTGTTTTTTGCTCATTTTACCTCTTTGTGTGTGTATGTTTCTGTGTATGGGTATAAGTATGCTCTTTGAAAGCCATATTTTAAGGGTTAAACTTGTTTTGTAGAAATTGTTTTTTTTTATTGTTTTTTTAATAAATTACAAAAAATTTGTAAAATTTAAATGAAATTCTCGCAAATGAAATGAAATTTTCGAAAATAAATCACAACACTTGGGTTATTTCCAGGCCTTGTCTGCAATAAAAACTTTACAAGTTTCCAATGAATTATTTTCCTCTGGTCTGCTGTATGCTGTAAATAGGCCTCTTTTTCTAAAACTAGGCAACAAGAAAATATTCACAAAAAAGAAACACAAAAACAATCAATTCACTCCCCAGTCAATTGGTAGTTTGGTTGACTTTATGCATTGTAAGTGAGTAAAAGTCGAGGGGAGCATGTATGTATGTATGTAAAGCTTGTTTTATGAGTTTCCGCTATTTCTGTTGGCCAGAGACCAACATTAGCACTGGCAGCAGCAGCAACAACAGTAACAACAACAACAAATTATCACCCAAAACAAGTCATAAATAATCAAAATGTTTGGCCCGCTCCTATCAAACGAATATCTAAAATGGTTACAACATCTATCAGGTCAGGCCGGAGTACCTCAATTTGCACATACACATTGCCACACACGTTCATAAACATATTTGTATATATGTATGTATGTATGCACGTATTAGACATAAAATGATGTTTTGATATGCTTTTGTGAATTGTTTTGTATTTTTGCTCGTTTTTTTTCCCACAGTTTTGTTGCCATTGTTAGTGAATCCGTGTAAGCATTTACTTACATGTGACAATAGGGCAACAACTATAGCAACAACAAAACAATAACAATAGTAATGCTGATTAGTTTAGTAAAACATTTGAGTACATTGGCAATAACGAATATCCGAAACGAAATTACGAACTCAACGAATGCTACCATATAGTATATGGCCAAATAGGCACAGTGGTTTGATTAAATAAATCTGAAAATAATTTTTGTTTTCAAAATAAAAATCGCACACAATATTTTATGAATAGCTTTGGGTTCTGTAAAATCAAACTGTATCTTGACTAGTAGCAGATTGTTTAAAGCATGAGATCAGCAATGAGTATTCAAAAAGATGACTAGAATCGAATCATACTCATAAGTCCTGATACTTATAAGCATTCATACTTATTTTAATATCATGGGACCTCTTCTACTCATAATCAAAGTGTCATACATAATCATCATACTCAAACTTAACAACACATATGTGTTGATGTTGTTGAGTTCAACTCTCATAACTCAACATATACACGGTTGAAGGTTGTCTGTTTGCTCTGTATGCTGCTCTGTATTTTTTGCTTATGTGTCTTTCTCTTTTTTTTCTTTTTTTGTAAATGCAACAATAACTAAGACTATAAATTTTGATGAATGATTCGAGCCACTTGAATCGAAGTATTATAAGTATTTTTTTAAAGTTATGAATCGAAATGAGTAGGCTTATGAATCAAACCTTTTTCGAATGGTATGAGTTTGATATCAACACGTTGTATGCATACTCATTGCAACCTGTACTTATAAATCATCGTTGTAGTGAGTACGAATGAATCAGAGTACATAGTTAAATTTCAATAATATTGTTAATGTTATATTTAAAATTTCATGAGTGCTTATGAGCAGCAAAAAAACGATTCATTGCTGATCTCTGATACATACATATGTTGGCCATGTTTCTTCCGAAAGTAATTCATTTTTAAAACAAAGCGCTTTAGCTCGGTAACTATTAATGATGATACAGATTTACTGAAAGGGCAGAAAGCAGTTGTGCAAAAAGTGCTGAATAAGGTGTAATAAATATACACTCTTGGCGTAAGAGAAGTCTTCTCTTACCTGAAATAGAATCAATGAATACCAATATTCGAAAAGTACAATGGGTCAATTCGACCTCCGGGTACTGTACTTATCTTAATTGACAAGTACACGTCCTCTAACCTAATATTCGAAAAGGATGGTGCGTAGGCGTATGAGAAATAATACCTGCAAAATCCGTTCAATAAATCGTTACATATATTGAGAGTTCAGGCACCACAGATAATGCCATCATACATACATAATTAGTTATTCCAACCCTTCAGTTAGGATTACGACCACGTTTCTCATACCACTGATGTTGTGTACGTTAATTTTTATACATGAGTGGTGTGACCTACAGTTTAAAGTCGATTCCGAACAACACGAATTTTTGAGAAACTTTTCATGGCAATTTTATTTACTCTCCGAGTTTTTTCATATTTCGTTTTGATGTCTGAACTGGGGTTAGCCACCACACTACCTACTAGACAACGGCGACTATAATGCCATCGCTGTCTTCAATTGCCTGGTAGTAAACAAACGTTAGCTGGCATTCGATTATTGACTTGCCTTGAAGGCGGTGGTTTAAAAAAGAACAAAAATTTCGGAATTCTTTTAAAAATTATTGAAAATTCATCAGAGTCAGACTACCACCACTGTGCCGTTTTTAAATAAACGAAATGAACGAAATAAACGAAAGGAAAGTTTGAATATGTTTATGTAGAGCAGTGACAATGTGTTGTTTTATATTTTTCTAAATACTTGTTTTTGTTGTTGTTGTTTTTCCTTACTCTCACCCACTTACACACGCACACATACGAGTACACTTGCATAATATGGAAACGAATACAGTTTCAATAGATTCAATTACACATGAGTGTGTACGTTTTAAAGTTGTGAATTTGTGTACATTAAATCTACACACACACACATACGCATATGTATTTATGTTTACATACATATGTATGTATATACACAAACATATTGTGTGTGGTAAATTTTCAATTTTACGCTAGTTTGCAAAATTAGATGCTAATTAAATTTACATATTCCAATTGCACTCTCTCTCTCACACTCTGCACTCCACACTTTGTACTCATGTTACACTACTGACACTCTATCCCGCACACTCTCTATTCTCTTTGCTCTTCTTACGCTCTTGTAAGCAAACCAAACAAACGAGTAATGATGGTAATGCTGCAAATGGCATCGTTGCTAACGCTTAAACACTATAGTTTGCCAAGTATTAAAAGGCACGTATGTGTGTGTGTGTGTAAATATTCTTAATATTTACATGTTTGTTGTATTAAAGAAATTTGTTGTTGTCGGTGTATTGTTGTAGAGTAAACCAGCACAGAACATGAACCTGGTATTTATTGTGAACCTTATTTGGTTGCCATTCAAATAATTTTCCGTTGTTTTTTTTTTGAGTATTTTTTGGGGGCCATTGTTGTAGTTTTTTTTCCTTTCTTTTTTTTCATTTGTTTGTACTTTTTTGTTGTTGTTTTGAAGAAAACCCATTTAATTGTAGTGAATTTCATTGTGTGTTGTATTGTATTGTGTTGCGTTGTCTAAACACTTTGTTTTTCTGGTTATAAACGTCGAGTTAAAAGTGCCATCCCATTTGGTGTTTTTATCTCTTTGTTGTTTGGCTATAAATGTTGGAATATGTTAAATAGATGAACTCCTCCGTGCCTAGAAATTCATACGTAATGTTGCAAATACGTTCGTTTACAGTAGTTAAACGATTTGGAGTCAGTAATGACAGTGGTAAAGTGGAAACTACCAGCCATTAGTGGAGTCATTGCAAAAGTTGTACTCTTTTTCTAAACAATAGAATACAGCCTGCGTTTGTGTCTTAATTAGTCCTCTTTTAACCGCAGCCTTAATGTTGCCATTGAATATTTTCAAATTATCTGTTTAGCATTCTTTCTCTCTTCTGTGTGTTTAATCTCTTAATACCCCACTATTGGCTTGACAAAAAGTTCAGTTTTAAGCTGCTCATATTAATGAAATGGTTTTTGGGGGAATTGTTTAAACAGCCTGATTAAAAAATAAGTAATTGGGTCATTATGGCAGTTTATGAAATGATATGAAATGTATAGAGACTTTACAATATCATTGGTTGGCTGCTTTTTCAAAACTTTTATACATTGTCTTTATTTGTAATGTGTTCTTATGCAAGAAAAGCTCATTTCAATATAGTAAAACAATCTGTAAAGATTTAAAATACAAAAATTTTTTAAATTAATTTCCAAGGGACAGCCTCATAGCATCAGCAAAATATTTTCCATTTGTTGCCCGATAACAGGATATCATATCCAACTAACCACACAAGAAAACTAAGATATTAGTAAGCCTGACAACAATAGGCTGCCTTCCAAAATGTTAGTTGTTTTGTGTTTGAACAAAGTATCGTGTTTCATAATGTCGCTGTACAAAATATATACAATGTATTCTATTTCAAAACGTCATCAATGTGTATTTTTAATGCAGTCAAAATGCAATTAGGCAGCGGATTTATATTTGATGCATTGTTTGGTTACTTTGCATATCTACATAGTTAATATACAGTAGTAGAACTGCATACAAACTTTGTATTGATACATTTTGGAAGGCGGCCATACTGTTACTCCAGTCATCTCTACACCGCTGATATTGTATGTATCAAACGGTTTGATATCATAATCGGTGACTTGTAAATTGTAAGCATTCCGATATACGTTTCGCTTCGTTACACCAATATGATGCGTACTGAGCAGATGAAGCCTTGTTTTGATCGCTTAAAACTACCCACCTAAGTCATAATTCACTGCCTCTTGTCATAGTCCACTGCCCCTAGTGAGCCGCTGCTTCAATTTATATTCAAAGCAATCTAATTTACTGACAGAAACGTAAATATTAGTTCCACATACAGTGTGTAGCCCACATCTAACTTTGCCAAAAAAAGGGTTTTGTCTCTAAAGGAGCTAGTGAGACATTCAACGTTCTGGTAGTCTATTTGTAACCGTTGTAAAGAACACATTTCCTTATCATTTCATCCAATAGATTACTATACATGATCTTGGTATCTATTCCAACCATTATCGGCTCATATATTCTAATGCTCTGCAGGCCTTTCATTATCAAGAATACATTGAAATCACTTTCTCTGCCCACATAATCAGTGACAGATTTTACATCGCTTCTAAACCGCATTAATTGGCCTGGTTAAGTGCTCACATAGTGTTCCTACGAGGAGACATTGTATCTGCTATCCTTTCAGATGGGAGCCTTCTCAGGCGTGCTCCATTAAATCAGCCAGCAAAATTCTTGTTGAAGCTTTCCTGTATTTTTCTTCAAATTATGAAATCTTTCTGTATAGTGCGTCGGTTTATTAGACATGAGGCCTTAGCCATGACATCTCAAACAAAACATAGCATGAACAATATTTTCTTCAGCGTCTTCTTCTCAGCATATTTCTGACAAAAGCTTTGGGAGTAAAATAGAGTTGCCATGGAAAGCTGAACAAAAATCTATCGTTCAGAGTTAACTATAAACTGTATGTCCCACTGTAGGTTGTCCATTAAAGCATAAACTTTTTTCTTCTCTATGGGATGGGCAGCTTCGAACACGGGCAGAAAGGCGCAGAAAATCTGGCCAAGGCTGGATAAGAGGCGCGCATCGGCTCTGCTTAAACTCCAAAGAAGTAAGCTTAGCACTATTACCTGGTTAATTCGGGGCTTATTGGTCTTGGGCACCTTGAAAATGATTTCTGCAGAAGCTGTGGAGATGAGGAGGAGGATGGGACCTACTGTGCACATGCCCATCACTTGGTCGGAGGAGAAGGAGGCTCCTGGGTGCCTACTACATGGAGGATCTGGATGAACTGTCATGCATGGATATTAGTAGTCTTAGTCGCTTCATCGCAAGCACCGAGAGGTTCCTGGATTACGGAAGAATGTGCTACTGTGGTATCACTATGGGCCCTGTGTGCGGCCTAAGTGTGTCCGTTCATGACTCCATCGAGGGCACAGCCGCTTCTACCTACCTATCTACCTTCTTCTCTATATTAAGTCTTTTCCTTAGGTGCCTTTGCAGCCATGTATGCCCTGATTAAAGAAACTTTATTTTCTCTCTTCGATAATTAAAAAATATTTTATTGTGAAGCAAACTACTACCCGACTCAGTTAAATTCCAAGCAGACAAATTTCCATTTCATAAATCCTTTATTTTGATTGTGTTATAAAACCATAATGTGCAGCGTGTAGGCTATTTAAAGCCGCCATAAAACAAGAGTGAAAACCATTTTAAACTATTTGGCACTCAACGTACATACATATATGCATACAACGTAATGTTAGCCTCAAATAAGTGTGTGTTTCGCCAAATAATTTAACGTGTGTTTAATTTAATTTCATTTGAAATACATTTTCATGACACTTTCATTATGTTTAGCACGTGCCATGTAGCAGGACGATGAAATTAAAACAACTTGCCGCAGTAATTGTTACAGACTCTATCTCTCTCTCTCTCTCTCTCTACACTACACTATTGAGTGCCAACATTTTCATCAGCAACAGCAATATGGTTAAACCAGCCATCAATTGGTTTTTCCACAGGACAATGAACAATTTAAAATGACCCACATTATGCTGGCATTTAAAGCCAAGAAATTTGTTAATATTTTTATGAGTATTTTTGTTTTTTTTTTGGTTTTTGTTTTTGTATTTAATTTTCAATATCCTTAAATTTAAAACGCATAGGTATGCCTGGAGCATTTACAAAATTGGCTTTAAAAGGTTTTGAGGCATCATAATTGAATTCCACCTCAAAGTTTCTTAACAAATTCACAACGATTACTTCCAATTCCATTTCGGCCAAACGTTTGCCAATGCATATACGTGCACCCACACCAAATGGCAGGTAACTGAAGGCATCAAAATTTGCCTTTTTATTGCTGTCATCACGCAGCCAACGTTCTGGTATAAATTTATTGGCTTCGGGGAAGAAACGATCATCTTTCGTCAGGCAATTTGAATTCATAACTACCATTGAGCCTTTGGGTATTTTATAACCGGACAGAACGAGATCTTGTACTGGATTACGGATGGGACCAGTGCCATTGGGATAATAACGTAGAGTTTCTTTAATAACGGCTCTTAAATACGGTAAATGTTTTGTATTATTTTCGTTCAAGGGCGTGTCTTTGGTGGGCATGATCTTAAGAATTTCCTGTCTTAGTTTTTCCTGCTTTTCGGGGTTTTTCGCCAGGCATAATAGTATAGCCATAAGGGTAACGCTAGTCTGAAAAGAAAAAAAAAAACTAAATAAGAACCTCTTGTCTGTAGAATAACTGGGCATTAATAATTTACCGTATCCACACCAGCCATTAACATATCCATGGCAGTAACAACTGCCAATTTCTTATCCACCACTAGCATACGTTCCAAAACACTGTAGGCCCCTTCATTAGCATCGCCTCTCTTTTGCTTCTCCTCAATGTCTTTAAGAGTCTCTTGCACATATTTATTGGTGATCCTGAATATATCCTCCTGATTTTTCATACTCTTGTAATAGGTTGGAGTGCGTATAATTTTCCACATGGACGGCTGTATGTCCAACTTGAAGGCGTAATCAAAAAGGGCTTTCGTACATTCAAACAAACGCAAAGCATCGGGATTATCACGGGCTCTGCGTATAAGACCCAATTCACGATTGAGTGCCACCAAAGCAATCGATTCAAATGTTAAACGATTGAGTTCAATATCGAAATTTCCGGGCACCTCTAAAGTATCAGGGTCACGAATTTCTTTGATGCTATATAGGGACACATTAAAAAGCTTAGTTGCAGAGTTTTTTTTCATAATTTTTTTTAAATATAAAGTGTAGTAAATAGGAAAACCTTTAGCTTGTATAAAACGATTCTCTTAGCTTTCTTCGTTCATAT
The DNA here is from genome assembly GCA_936449025.2 of Sarcophaga subvicina. Lineage (NCBI taxonomy): Eukaryota > Metazoa > Arthropoda > Insecta > Diptera > Sarcophagidae > Sarcophaga > Sarcophaga subvicina. Next base: position 3,442,813 of record OW388084.2, read on the forward strand.
GGATAAAGGTATTTAGGAGAGTGTATTTCCCTTTTAAAGGAGTCACAAATTATCGCACAATACGTAGTACATTTGATTTGTTTTCACTTAAACAAATCAATGGATTTCTTTTTACTACACCTTATATTAGTATGTTTTCTTACCGTAAAACGAATTCATTGTTAATATTTTGCAGAGGTTGAATGTACATTGTAAGATTTCTGGGTTTCATTAATATGGGATTAACAGCCGATCTTATTTTGCCCCACTGTTCATTTTGTCTATTTAGAAATTGAATTTAAAATGGTTTTTTTTTCTTGCAAGAAATGAAACGTGGTGTTATACTTACGATACTGGTAGACCCACGGTGTCCTTGAAAAAATCTCCTTTAATCTTTTCCCGGTAGTGTTTAATGGAGTCAAGACCTTGTCTAACAGGCCATTGGCCTTCATTACGGTAAACCGTTTCAATATCTTTGGTATTGAATACCATAATCATATCGGGTTTACCGAATAGGCCAGGCATTATGAAAATATCACCATAACGCTCACGCATAGCCAAGGCATAATCAAAGAATGAAACATTTTGAAATTTACCACCCGGCATAAAATCACGACAGAATGTCAATAAACTGGGCCGAGGTATTTGTTTGTAATCCTTGGCCACTTCATAATCGCAGGCAATCTAAAGAAAGCAGATCCATATTAAAGAATGTCAAGTAGAAATTGTGTGCCCCGTACATACCGCCGCTGTCTGAGTAGTGCTCATTAATTTTTGCAAAACAATGAAATTGTTTTTGTATTTCGTTAAATACTTCGCGGTATTTAAAGTAAACATTTTGAGGTTTTGTTTTTTTTTTTGTTAGTAAAATTCGTATTATTTTCTAAAATATTCAACCTTCTGATTCCAAAGCTATATCGAGACTAACGTTAGCATTTCAAAATGTTTGGTTTTTTAACAGAAAAAAAGAAAAACGATTCTCTGTTTTGATTTTGCTGATAATAGACTGGGTTTTTGTGTTTGTTCTTCTATTAAATATTCTTAACACGTGTTGTTGTTGTCGTTGTTTTTTTTATAAATTGATAACACTGAAATTATAATTATCTCTACAGTGAGTTGTTGTTTATTTGTATGGATAGGTAGTCCCAGTCTCAGTTGGCCGATATTGTTTTCATTGTTTTCTTTTCGTCTTTTTAAAAAAATTTTGTCTAGTCACCTTAGTTAGCTGGATGCTAAATGACAAGCAAATTTCTAAATATTTTGCCATTTCATTCATTTAAGAATATCGTCAGCTTAACCCTAAAACGGTCCAAATGGTAGACAACAGACGAATTGAAATTCTTTTCGAATTCTCTTGCAATCTTACACGATTGCTTATCTATTCGTATGTTCCTGTTGCCCTGGTCGTCCTAGTTGGTTGTGTGCTAGACTATTAGCATAAGGATTGTGGGTTCGATTCCCACTACACCCGAGTATAGAATCTACATTACTCAGCTCGCCCAGATTAGATTCAATTTGTAATTGTATTCTAATTATTAAACAAATAAAAACAAAATATTCGCATATTTACAATGGCTAATAGTACGTACCATAAAGGGTTAATTTTTATTTATTTATAGATTAAGCGTGAGAATTTAAAGTATTTTGAATGAAATTATTTATTTTCATGTGTTGACTACAAAAAAAATAAAAAAAAAAAAATTTATTATGCCAGCAATAAAACATTCTCATGACAATGTGCTCAACGCTTTTGAATTCAATTTGAGATTATTTCAGACTAATTATTAATATTAAAAACATTGTGAAGTGCCTAAATAAATAGTAATGCAGTGCATTATAGTTAGGAAATATTGTTGATTTCTAATTTCCAATTTGACATGAAAATAAAAGTTTTATTATTCAAATAAAATTACATTATAAAATATAACAATTAAAATTTCATGCCATAAACACATTAGACGCAACATTTGCGGCGCGGCAATTTTGCAATTGGCTCAAACAAGCAGCATGCGCTTGAGTTATTTTAAAGGCAGCAATGGCAAAGCTTAAGCAAAACATATGAAAAATAAACAATTTAGCGTTTATGTGTATTGAAGTCGCCGTAGTCTAGAAGGTAGTGTGTTAGCTTAGGGCCTTAGGTGGTCAGACATCAAAAACGACAATTTATGAATATATACCTCTTCGGCAGCTTCGTCTGAGCAGATTTATGGCAAAAATTCTGAGAGGAAATCAAATTGCCATGAAAAGTTTCTCAAAAATCTGTCGTTCGTAGTCAGCTTTAAACTGTAGGTCCCGCCACTAATACATAAAATTAACACACACAAAATAAGTTGTGTCGGGAACTAAGTCGTAATCCTGGCTTAAGGGTTGTAATGAGCAAGTATGTATGTTTTTATTGTGTGTAGTGTTTTTTTAATATCCCCTTTTTATGCATGTTATGCTATTGGCAACACTAATCCTCTTATCGTCAGCACAAATCCTTTCATTGCCAGCACTTAGTCTCTCATTGACGAGAAGTTAGTCTAAAGCCGCAGCAGTTTTGTAAGGCGAAATCGGCTGGAAGTCACATAACCGCTCACTTCAGGGAAAACACAATTTATAAATGGCAACAACGATGGAACGAGGAAGATAGAGGAAGATGGACGGCGAGACTTATTCCAGACATACGGCCATGAATTGGTCGGAAATTTGGAGAGGTAAATTACTACGTTACACAGATGCTATCGGGTCACGGATATTTTAGGAAATGTCTGCACAGAATGGGCAAGACCGCCTACCCTTACTGTCTTTACGAGGAAGGGGAGATAATTGATGACGCAGAGCACACCGTTTTCGAGTGTGCACGCTGGCAGAACTATCGCTCTACACTGACGTCAATAGTTGGGACGATCACGGCCGGTAACATTGTCGGGGTTATGATCGCTAGTAGAGAAAATTCGACCTCAGTGGCGAATTACGTGGAGAGCATTCTCAGACTGGAGAAGAGGATCTTGAGGCTGCGGAACATGTGGGCACGCCGGCATAGATGAAACTGGCACACGTGTCAAGTGAAATTCGAAGCAGGGAACTGGACGAAAGGAATAGTGGATACACTTAGATGTCTCTTCAACTTTCGACACGCAATCCGGACGCGGATACGAACACGCAGGGGCCAAAGGGACTCAACTCCGAAGTAATACCACCGTAGTTCCGGAGTGGGCACAACTAGTCCACGAGACGAGGGTGTGTGTGAGGGCCACACACACGGAGGATGTGACGACTTCTTCTATGGTGCGGTTAAGTACATTTACCCCTCCTCGGCGTAAAAAAAGGCCGCAGCAGTGTCGACGCTTGTTTATTGCGGCGCCGCAAGTGCTGCGTTTAATGTGTTTATAGCATAAATCTACACAAGTTATTCAGTCTTTTTTCTTCATAATTTTAATTTTTCTTCTTAATTTTATGCAATTCATTACCCCTTTTTAAGGCGCATTAGATTTAGTTTTTGTTTTATATCTTCATAAAGGCAATACTGTGGCATTTAATTTACCCTTAACTATAAAAAGAACTAAAGACTGAATTGTAAATGATTCTAATCAGTTAACTTTTTAAAACAAAATAACCCCTTTATGCATACATATATACACACACCGTACGGTACAATACACATTTGCCCTGTTCTTCATGACATGTTTAATAGAAGGTTTTTTGTTTCTTTTTTGGTTTTTTTTTTTGGCTTTAAAACCTGACAATAGACCTTTAAGGCATAATATAAATGCAATTAGTTTTACTTTTACTTTATATTCTTTTCTCTTTCTTTCACTCACTCTCCCTCTCTCCCTATTATACGTTTTTTGTGTATAATTTTGGTTTTTTTTTCACTGTATCGTATTATAAATACGTTGTTATCTGTCATTTCATCTCAGTATGGCTTTTATTTCTGACTTACCAGCTACAGTTAGACAGTCTGACAGAAAGACAAAAAGATAGACAATGATACAAGAGAGGGGGTGGAGGTAGGTAGAAGGAGAGGGTATACATTTATTCTTGTTAAAATGTATTCTTTTTAGATATTTCGCAAACGAATTATTATCGCAAATATAGAGTCAGTTATACTTGTACGTGTGATATTATTCTTGTTCCACCCAATACAATTGCATTTATAGACAGTTGTATGCACTCCTTTGTATGTATGCATATAGTATATATGTATGCTGGCATATGAATGTTCAGTTATAGCCTAGATTTTCTTCTTTTTTGTATGAGTATGATATGATGATATGGTCATCTGCTCTCTGTGTCTCTTTATGTCCTATGCTGCATGGCAAATGAGGACAAACAATAGTTGGCGTTATCCTCCAATTAAAATTCATGTCTTTACCATAAACCGTAACTATCGTTTTCAAGTTTGTGTTGGTGTTGGTGTTGGTGTGGGTTTTAAGTATCTTAAAGTATGATTATTAGTCCCTTTTGCTAAGCAGCTGTTGCCAAAAACTACACTACAAAGCCGATACGTTCATTCGTTCGTTCATTCATTCATTCATTTATTTATTCACACTAATCGTGTAGGGGGAGAGTAAAGATAAAACGGAGCAATACTGACCAAAGCCACCATAATATTTCATAAGGAAAAACAAATAAAAACTCCAACGTATTTTAGAAAACTACATGTATACGTACTTACAGTTTATAGCAGCTAAATAGTAATATTAATGGGCCCCATATTACAAACCTAACCCTGCTCATTAAGTTCGCTTATCTCAATTTTTTTAATTTCAAAAAGAAAAATTGGCAGAGGAATGCAACAAAAGAAAGTCCCTTCCTCTTGCTCAGATCCACAGCTACTGCAGAAATCATTTGACCATATGCCGAGTCTTTTGGCATGCCATTGGCCCGTACAAATTGCTATTGTGTAGTGGATACATAATTGGCCATTACAACCCTTCAGTCAGGATTACGACCTTGTTTCTCACGCCACTTATGTTGTGTGTGTTAATTTTATACATGATTGCCGGGAGCTACAGTTTAAAGTCGACTCCGAAGGACAGATTTTTGAGAAACTTTTCATGGCAATTTTATTTACTTTTTAGAGTTTTTGCCAGAAATCTGCTGAGAGGAAGTAGCCGAAGAAATACTTTTTGTATTTTATTTTGATGTCTGGCAAGGGGCTCGAAGCCTGGCTTTTCGTCTAATAAGCCAACACACTACCTACTAGACCACGGCGACTACTGTGTGTAGTGGATAGCCAAGCGATTTAAGGACAGAAGTGAGTCGTTCTTCTTTTTCTCCATATGCGTCCAACAGAGTATAGAAATATAGCACGTAACTCCCCGCTGCAAACGAGATTGAGCTTTCCTGGAAAACGAGTGGCTAATGTCCAATTTATCTGAGGCAATTGGAATACCTATGCCCTGTAACATGTCGGAGATTGCGAGCTACCACGCACCGGGGCTGGCCAACTCATCCGCAATGCAATTTACAACGATATTCCTATGTGCCGGAAGTCATATAAAAGTTACCTTTGAATGATCCAAAATTTCCTTAAGAAAACGTTGGCATTCATGGACAAGGACGGACGTTGAAACTACGTTCGATAGGGACATAATCGCAGACTGGCTGTCCAAGTAACTTATAAGCTTTTCAAGGAAAACCTCGACACTCCACAATCATTGCGCGGGGTTCAATATTGCCATGATCAGTGCTTGGAAAACACTGACATGGTCAGTTAGCCTAAAAGAAAGTTTAATATCAAAATGAATCTATCACAGCCCACCTCGTCACTTCTCTTTGAAAGCCTGTTACTTAGCCCTTAGTCAACTTGTCATTAGCTTTGCTGTTCAAATACTTTCTTACCTTCTCGAAGTCGGTAGCACAGTGTTTATTCAACGCTTTGTTTAATATTTCAACAACTTACTTAATTGGCCATTAACAACCCGATTAACGGATTTCGGTCTGCCTTAACACATTCTTCCAGGCACCTCTCCTTCTTTCGCGATTTGGTCCTTCCAACACAAACAAGGTCGTCCTCTTCGCCGACTACTGCAGAAAACCGCATTAAATACCCGTTTCGCTGGAGCATCCTCCTCCATTCGAACGACATGTCCGAGCCAGCGCAGCCGCTGGATGTTAGCACGTAGAAGCTCATTCAGCTCATACTGTTGCATAGGAGGCGGAATCGATCGGATCGCATCGGATTTCTTCAATTAATTGTTACTAATCACTTGCTATCAACTGTATTAACAATTGTATGGTTGTTATTGTTTGTTGTTGCTGGCATTGTTAAGAGTATTAACAAGTCAATAATCACGTGTCCTGCGAGTTCATCTGTATGCGCATACATGCATGTAAATGTGTGTATCACACTCTATAATTTCTTTTGTTGTGTTATTGTTGTTGTGTTCATGCGTTTTTGCCAATGTATGAGTGTTTATGCATGTGCATATGTGTCCTGGTTAAAGTAGCTATAAAATGAAAATGGAAACAGAGAGAAAGAGAACAGAAACAAAAAAACAAACGAGAAAAATGTGAGGGTGTCATTAGGCCATGGTCAGTTAGTATAGTACGTTGCTGTTGCAACATCAGCGACAACAACGTACAACAAACAACACTTTTTAATGCATTTTATAAGGCAGACAGCTGTTATAACGGGGTTGCAAACACAGAGTAGCCTTTTTGTTCTTGTTGCTTATTGCTGCTGGACTTAATAGAATATATTTTAGAATTTTAAAACATGTTTTTAATGGTTAAAGTTAAAGTTCTCTTTTATTTTTTTTCCAATTTCAATTTCCTTTTATTTTTCGTTTGTTCGCTGATCCTTCGTTGTCGGTGGGTTGGTCAACCCACCGTTTCTGGTTTTCTGCATTCAATTTACGACTCTGTTTCTCTATAATTTATTCCCTTTGTCTGTTACACTGACTCACTCGCTGTTCTTTCTTGCATAGGCACACTGCACACTGCACTCCACTGCACTGAACTGCACTGTACGACACGGCACGGTGTGTTTTTAAACCTCCGGTATTTTTTTATTGTAATTAAATTTGAATTTGTTTTTGTATTTATCTGGTGGCATATCTTTAAAAATATTGTATTTATTTATAAGCAATTTGTTGTTGTTGTTTTTATTGCTGTTGTTTTTTGGTATCAACCACAAATTTTGTTGGCATTTTGTCTGTGTGTGTGTGTGTTAATTTCTTGATTTGGGTTGCAAATTATTTGAGTGCAAAATATTGCTGTGCAGTCAGCCGAAAACCCTCAACAATTAAGTTTTTTTTTGCAAATATTCCATGAGCCCTACCCGAATGCACAGGTATTCTAAAATTGGATACCAATTTGAGTACAATAGGATAATGAAGATAATGGACATTCAGGACGTTGCAGTGATATGTCACCTGTTTTCGATACCATTCCAGCACATAATTACTACAGCAGGTGCCATAATGGTCTCAGTAGGCAATTGAGTTGTAAAGATCTCTCGGGCTTCGAAACTAATGTTTTATAAGCCGCTGCTTCGACCCAATACAGCTGCTTTGGGAGTACTTGAAAGGAAAGTTCTATGCACGACTTTCGTTCAGGAATGTGTTGGCAATGATTTTTGCATTCGAATCAATAATGAGTTGCATGAGCACTTCAACGACTTTGACGTTGTTCGGAGCATTAATATCCAGCAGCTACGCTGTTTGGTGAGTAGTTGTTCCGGTGAGGTGGGTATACGATGCGGTGACCAGCGGAAGTTGGCTTATATTTATCATTGCCTTGAAGAGGTGCCATCTATAATAAGGTCTCCTCCAAACCTGACGCTTTTACAAATTTCAGCATGATTTACGGTGTAAATAAAGACAATTCCCTGCCTTTATTTGACATGCGTCCAGGTGTTTACTTCTGGCAGGCACTAGTGCTTCACATCGGCTTAGAGGACGACAGTGTCTGTGTTTGTAAAGCCCAAATCGACTGTTGTAGCCAACTGACAGACGCGTGAGGGATACAGAGGCGCCTGGAAGAAAGTTCTATGATTATTAAAGTCAATTAAGTAAGCCAAATACAGGTAGTCTAAACAAGCTTGTAAAGGAGTCTTAAGAGGCTCATTTTTAAAAACTTCCCCAGTTAAAATGGCCCAAACTACAAGGCCACCATAGGCTAAACTATTGTAGTTGTACTTAAAAAATTACGGAAGGAACATAAAACCACTTCCAAAAGATAGAATCATGAGGCATAGTTAGGATGGTACTTTTTTTCTGGTACTTTTTCAAAGTACCAAAAAAAATTAATTTAAAATTCCCTTAAAAATACTAAATGGTGTGTATCTGCGTATGATTTGAGGTTATTTATTCATTTGTTTGAACTTAACATGATGTAGGGTTCAACAACAATCTTGTCGTGGTTTATTTTCGCTTGAAATTGAAATGTTTTACATGGAATTCCCTTTTTTGCACCTTTTCTTTTCGTTTTTTTGTTTTATTTTTCGGGTTACAGTTTATTTTCTTTTATTGTTCTTGTTGTATTTATTTTATTTTCTTTTTTTGCCCCTGTTATTACCACCCATGATGTTGTGACCACATGTCGCATTTTCCCAAAAAGCAACATCAGCCCATTTAATGGTTTTGGCAATAGTAGGGGGCGTTATGCGTTCACATGCAAGTGAAATCCAGAATCACCCTTAAGCCTTTAAAAGGGGGAATGTTTAGTAAAATTAGCGGAAATATAAATGAAGGGCAACAACGCTTGTCAAAAACTATCATCATAATAATAGAGGCAGGACTGTAATAAAAATGTAAAGAAAATCGAGATAAGAAATACGATATAAAATGTAGAAGTTTGCAAATATCCATATTGGCTTACTAGATAAGGGCTCGAGAGTTCAAATTCCAGCTGGCATTGTATAAAATAGAAAAAAATTAAGAAAAAAATATTCGCAATTGCCACTAAAGCCTTTGTTACAGGGATATTGTGGTAAGAATTTGAAAAGCGAAAATTGATGCTTTGGTCCTTAACAACTTTGAATTGGACTCTTCTACAGTGTGCAATCTACTGCCTTTACATTATTAACCTCAAGTATGTTAAGTATTGGCCTTGTATTAGTAGTCTTCGAGCGTGAAAAAGGTCATCAGTCAACGATCTAATATCTGTACTGCTGTACAGGGCCAGTGCCATGTTCTCATTCAGATTAAAGTACACATACTTTGTTTAAATTCTTTCGATGGCAGAGGTTACCTATTTTTTCTATTTTCTGAGTAAGACTCAGACTGTGGAGCCGTCTGTCGATGCTTTACTTAGAGGTATTAGGCAGGGTATCGCTATATTGTATGTCTCCGCTGTATTTCGTAAGTACAAGAAAGAGATCTCGTAAGTAGAATCCATATGGCCGGCTCTCTGTGTCGACAAGTAGTAGCACTTCTTGAAAGGAATTATTCCCGCCAAAATTATTGTTTGTTTAATTTTGTGATTTGATATCCTTTTGCGGCGTATTGGATCTCAGATTACGGCCGATAACTATACTTTCGATATACATACATAATTGGCTATTACAACCCTTCAGTCAGGATTACGGCCTAGCTTCTCACACTACTCATGTTGTGTGTGTTACTTTTATACATGAAAGGCGGGACCTACAGTTTAACGTCGATTCCGAACGACAGATTTTGAGAAACTTTTCATGGCAATTTTATTTACTCTCAGAGTTTTTGCCAGAAATCTGCTGAGAGGAAGTCGCCTAAAAATACTTTTTGTATTTTATTTTGATGTCTGGCCTGGGGCTCGAACCCTGGCTTTTCGTCTAATAAGCCAACACACTACCTACTAGACCACGGCGACTTCGCTTTCTTTTATAGTCAAGGAATTTATTTATCTTGGCTCGGCCTTTACCACCAAAAATTATGTCAGTCTGGAGATCAAACGCAGGACCACTCTTGCCAACAGGTGCTACTATGGTCTCAATGGGCTATTGAGTACCAGAGACCTTTCTCGTACGACAAAACTAATACTCTACAAGACGATCATCCTCCCCGTGCTTCTTTATGGCGCAGAGGCATGGGCTCTATTAGGCGCTGATGCAGCAGCCTTGAGAGTATTCGAGAGAAAAGTCCTGCGGAAGATCTTCGATGTGAGTTGGGGATGATTTCCGCATTCGAATCAACAGTAAGAGCCGTATGAGATCCTCAACAACATCGACATTGTGCAGCGTATTAACACCTAGCGGCTGCGCTGGCTCGGCCATGTCGTTCGAATGGAGGAAAATGTTCCGGTGAGACGGATATTTAATGCGGGGATATGCGGAAGTAGGCGTAGAGGACAACCTTGTTTGGGTTGGAAGGACCAAATCGAGGTAGCCCTGGCATCGATTGGTGTGACCAACTGGCGTAGGCGCGCAAGAAGCAGAGGCGCCTTGAAGGGTGTGCTACGGCAGGTCGAAATCCTTTAATCGGGTTGTTAATTGCCAATTAAATAAGTAAGTAGATAACCTTTTGTTAAGATGTAAACGTTTGAAGAGATTATCAATCAACAATCCTGTGTTAATTGCCTGTGCATGAAGAAAACGTTGATTTTTATGTGCTCTTGCAGAGCTGCTCAGTCAAAACCTTGAAAATTATGTAACTTTTGCAATGAAGAGCCTGTAGCGGAGCCTTTAGCGACTTAAAAGGTGTAGAAAACAATTGTTTTAGGGTCTGCATGAGTAAATATTCATTTGCTGTGAAGGAATATTTTAATAATTTTTGTGTTTATTTTTTTTGCTAGAAGAGGCCTATTTACTTATAAACACTTGATTGAAATTATCAAATGGCCTTTTGTCTTATGGGAAAAGTGTGTAAGGGAAAGTGTTTCTTTTCACACATTCTGTTCTGTACCAATAGAAGCTTTATTTTTCTCATGTAAAGGCCTCTTCACCATTTTATTTGTATCCTTTTTTTGTTGTTTTTGTATTTTTTTTTGTTTTTGTGTTTTGTAGGGCACTTCAGATTCACTTCATTTGTGTTTATTGCTGTGACATGTTTGGCGATGTTTTTTGTTTGTTTGTTTGTTTTTCTTTGCAACACAATGTTCCTTAAGTGCTACTCCAGATAAATCTCAAGAAACAAAATGAAGACTCTCTACTCTCTTTTATTGTTTTTGTGCTTCTTTATAACCATGTTCTACACACATACAAATACACACACATATTTGTATTTGTTGTAACGGTGTTGACGACGATGATGATGATGATGATGATGACATTTCAAGTGCATTTTAAGAGAAAAGTTTTTCATGTTTTCAAAACTCTGCGTTTATGATGACTGTCGCCATGTGTGCGTATGTGTGCGTATGTGTTTGTGAGCATGTGAGTAGATGAGTTTTTATTGAAGTTTAAATGCCAAATAAGTCCAAAAGCAGGGAGGGGGGGGGGCGGGGGTGTTAAGGTAACTGCTTTAAGGAGAGGATAATAATAAATTTTAGCACATTTGACACTTTTGTGAAGTGAAAGACAACAAAAGAAAGAAAGAAAAAAGAATCAAAATTAAGATAAAAACATATAAAATTGTTTTGTATGTTGTGAGTAATAACTAGAATAGAGTATCTTTCATTCGTTATAGTTTTATTTTTCTCTGTTTTCTTTCCTTTAATTATTATGAGATCTGTTTTTCTCTCTCTTGATTTTTATTTTATTTTCAAATGTTATACCTTAAGTACCTTTACATGTATGAGTTCGTGATAAACTCGTAAACTTTTCACAAGTATTTGTGTCTAACAAGTTCGCAATTTTAAAGTTATAATTGTTAACAACACAATAATAATATTTAATTGAAATGTGTTGAAAACAATGGTAAAAAACAACTACTAAAACAACAACAACAACAATAATAACTTAGTTATGCTACCATAAAAACCAATGCATTTTATTGCAATGCATTGCCTAGTATAGGGTCACTTAAGTTGGAATTTCTTTTCCAAAAACAGTTTTATTTCTTTCTCTTTTTGCTTAAATTAAATAAAAATATTTAATTGCAAAATTTTAAATATGTTTGGTTGCCATAATCCTCCAGATGAGCTTAATTTTAGTCAAGAAATTTCTGTTGAGCGATCAATGGTCAACAACGATACCATTTTACCACAAGTTTTGGCTCAATCATACATACACACGGTCTTTACAACCCTTTGATCAGGCTTACGCCATAGTTTCTTACACCATTTATGTTGTGAGTGTGTTAATTTTAAACATGAGTGATAAAACCTACAGTTTAAAGTCGACTTTGAACGGCAGATCTTTTGAGAAACTTTTCATGGCAATTATATTTTTTGCTCGCAGAGTTTTTGCCAGAAATCTGCCGAGAGAAAGTCACCGAACAAATATTTTTTCATATTTTTTATATTATAATGAGGACATGCGTCAGACTCCTATTCAATACCGTGCATAATATTGTGAGGCATCAGACAACAGCAGCTAAGAATTGTGTGGGGATTGTACGAATTGTTACAGGAATCAAGGCTGAAAACCAATATGAAATATGCAAAGATGATGCGAATCAATTTAGAAAACAGGTTTCTGGTGAACACTGTTCAATAAGTGGAAGTCATAGACTCCATTGACATTAAAGTCCTCGTATTCCCGTAGGTATTAGATTGGTTTATTAGATGGAAGGCTGTGGTTCAAACCCCAACCTAGATATCTCACACGAAATATGAAAAATCATGTTTTTTTTTAGCAACTTCCGCTCGGAAGTCTTCTGTCAGATTGCCTTAAATAGTTTCTCCAAAAAATCTGATGCTCGGAGTTGACTTTAAACTGTAGGCTCTGCCGCTCATGGATACAATTCAGACCCTCAACATGGGTGGTGCTGGTCATAATCCAGACTAAAGGTTGATAATCACCAATTAAATTAGTAAATACATGTTGTAGTGTGTTGGCTTATTAGACGTAAGGCCGCGGTTCATACCCCAGGTCAGACATCAAAACAAAATTTGAAAAGCTATTTATTCAGCGACTTCCTCGCAGCGGATGTCTGGCAAAAACTCTAAAAATTAAATAAAATTGCCATGAAAAGTTTCTCAAAAATCTGTCGTTCGAAATCGACTTTAAACTGTAGGTCCCGCCACTACTCATGTATAAAATTAACACACACAACATAAGTGGTTTAAGAAGCTAGGCCGTAACCTTGGCTGAAGGGTTGTAATGGCCAATTATGTATGTATGTATGTATACATGTTGAGTTGTTGTAATTAAAAAAACAAAATTCAAACTTAAAACTCTCTGTGCTCTACATTGGATGATAAGTGTAACAAATATTTCTTTTCTTTCTATTATCATTCATTAAATTATTATTTAAAAAAAAAAGAAAAACATTCTTTTCTACTCTTCTCGAAAATTTCTCTACTGGTCAGATTTTAAAATTGTTTTCCTTCCGAATTTGATTTTTAGGAATTTTGTTGTTTCGGTTAAAAACAAAATGTCACTTTACATTCTTTGCTGCTTTAACTCTTGTTTTTTTTTTGTATTCTATTCTGTTCCTTTCCTTTTTTTTTTTAGAAAAATTCTTGTATTTCCATAGAATTTCTGTCATGCTGAAATGTCCAAATCTCAGCATGAGATAAACAAGTTTTTCCAACTTTTTTTCTGCACACACACAGTCAAATTCTCCAGTTGTCATATGATTTAGTATTTGTTGTAGTTGTAGTTGTTATTGTTATTGTTTTTGTTCATTTCATTCGTTCCGTTTATTTCTATAATTTTTATGAGATTTTTTTTGTAGGAAAATATGCACCTTCGTTGTTGACCAACCACAAGGATTCTTTTTTTCACTATTTTATATGAAGCTCTCTCTCTCTCTCTCTGTGTGTGTATGTGTGTGCGGCCATATTGTTTTTAATGCTGTTGTTGTTGTTATTGAATATTTTGTTGAAATGTTACAGTTGTTACGGCATATTTCTATTTAAATTGTATAGTGGGTGTTAAAAATTTGTTGAGGAAAACACTTGTCGTCTTCTGTTTGAGACAGAGACTACGCTGACAACTATGGGAACATCCTGTGGTATTATTAATTACGTTCAGTTAGATACATACCTACATAATTGGTCATTACAACCCTTCAGTCAGGATTATGGAGCTTGTTTTTCACACCATTTATGTTGTGTACGTTAATTTTATGCATGACTGGAGGGATCTACAGAATTACAGATTTTTTGTAAAACTTTTCATGTCAATTTTATTTACTCTCAGAGTTTTTTCCAGAAATCTGCTGAGAGGAAATCACCGACTTTTTTTCATATTTTCGTTTTGATGTTTGACTTGGGGTCCAGTAGATAGGTACTTACATCACTCACAACTGTTCAAACCAGATATCAGCAATGAAACGTTTTTTTGCTACTCGTTAGTACTCATGAAATTTTGAATATAAGTGTGGACAACAATATTGAAATTTAACTATGTATTCTGATTCATTCATACTCACTACAACGTTGATCTATAAGTACATTTTACAATGAGTATGCGTACAACGTGTTGACATCAAACTCATACCATTCGAAATATGTTTGATTCATAAGCCTACTCAATTAGATTCATAGTCACAGTCTTAGATGTTGTTGCGCTTACAACAAAAGAAAAAACACACATAAGCAAAGAGGACAGGGCAGTATTTTAGTGTTCGTATGCGATTCATACTTATTATTGAGTTATGAAGATTCAAAATCGATAACATCATACGTGTTGTTAAGTATGAATATGATGAGTACTCTTCAAACTTTGAATATGAGTAGAAGAGGTTCCGTGATATTAAAATAACTATAAATGCGTATAAGTATCAGAAATTATGAGTATGATTCGATTTTACTCATCTTTTTGAATACTCATTGCTGATCTCTGGTTCAAATCTCAGCTCTGACTTGTTCAGAAAAACGAAATATGAAAAAAATATTAATTTCGTTTACTTCCTTTCATCAGTCGGTCTTTCAGCATAAAATTATCATGAAAAGCTTCTTAAATCCGTTGTTCGTAGTTGATGTTTAAACTGTAGATGTCGCTTCTTATGGATAAAAAATAACGCACACAGCATGAGTGGTGACCTAGCCATTTCCACCGCTTTTATTGTGTGTGTTAATTTTTATCCATGACTAGCAGCACCTACAGTTTAAAGTCGTTTTCAAACAACAAATTTTTGAAAAACTTTTCATTGGAACTTTCAGAGTTTTTGCCAGAAGTCTACTGAAAGGAAGTTCTGCTGTTGCAATTAAGCTTTAAATCGTTTTGAAACAAATGTACCTTTCGTAGACTTTTACTTGGCACTGTATTTCACATTTCACATCCGTGCTTGCTTAAATAAATGTCAATATTTTTTTGTTTTAGTTTGTTTACACTTTACTTTTGTCACTTACTGTATTGTCAGTCATGTTAACATTGTTTCTGATTGTCTATTTACACTATTTACACCATGTAACCATGTAATGTTGGGCAGAGTACGAATAAAAAAACAAAAAACAAAAACAAAAAACAAAATCAAGAAAGAACACAAAAAAAAAACACATTTTCTGACCCAATTTTTCAACAATCATGTGCAATTTTTTAATCATAAAAATTCTTCATTTTATTATTGTATTATTTGCATATGTATTGTATGTATTGTATGTCTGTGTATGTCTGTGAATGAAATCAACCAACAAATAAAACTAAAAAAATTAAATATAAAATGGAATATGTTTGTTTGTTGTTGTTATAATGTAGTGTAGTACTGTAGAGTATTTGTTTTAAAGTTCGTTATACTGGGGAAACATATGTACATACTCGTATTTATTGAGAAGAATTGTTTAATTTTTTTATTTGTTTTTTTTTTAAACAAAATATTTAATTATGAATGAGTGTCCAAATGTCTAAACGAAATGACTGCAGCCCATTGAGTGATATGATGATTCACTGGAACATGTGATGACTATCACCACGATGATAATGATGCTGATGATGATGATGATGAATTTTGCTTCAATTTGTAATATTTGTTGGCGATTTTTTATGTTCGGGTCACCGTGTATATTTGAACTTAAAAGCGGTGTTAAGTTCATTGTTACTGGACTACAGTTTAGCCCAGCTATGCATAATGATTTTTAATTGCTTTTAATGAGGCCTTAGTTCAGACTGCTGGTGTTTTTTGGGGAAGAGACCATAAATATGGAGTAAGAATGCCAGAGTAATAGTTTTTTCCCTTCAGTAGAATATCAACTCCATTCATTTTATTCATACATTCATCCATGCATTCATTCATTCATTAATTAATTTTTTTTCTTTTTCATGGTGTTAATAATAATACATTTGATGGTGATAAAAATTTTGATAATGATGATGATGATGATGACAACGATGTTGATATTGTTGCTGAAAGATGATTTATATTGCGTGCTAGTAATGATATTCGGTTGTAGCGTTTATATCATTTGACTTTATAATTGAATATACCCGGGGGTAGAAAGAGAGAAAGAGAGAGGGAGAATGCGAGTGGAGGCTTAATAATAATAATAATTTAATTAAATTTTTTCATTTTAAACAAATTATGAACTTATAGTGCTTAAATGTTTTTAATGCAAAAACCAAATAAAGTTTTTTTTTCTTATTTTTTTTGCTTTTTTTGGAATTTTTAATCTGCCCGCCCGTCTGTCTCTAATTATAAGACATTTAATGCTGGTCAATGTGGTCAACGATATAATTATTGAAATTCTGTATACAGTGATTTGAAGGGTTACAAAATGTGATCAACATTTAATTCAGTTCTATGGACACTGGCTTAGTAGCACTGGATATCTAATGAATTTTAAATTGGTGCCCGGAATCTCTACCAGAGATCAGCAATGAATCGTTTTATCTCTGTTCATAAGCACTCATGAAATTTTGAATATGTAAGTGAGTCAGCAATATTGAAATTTAACTATGTATTCTGATTTATTCATACTCCACTACAATGTTGATTTATAAGTACAGGTTGCAATGAGTATGCATACAAAGTTGGCATCGAACTCATACCATTCGAAATATGTTTGATTCATAAGCCTAAGTTGTTAGTTGTTCTTACATTTATAAAAACAGAAAACAAACACATAAGCAAATAGGACAGAGCAGCAAGCAGAGCAAACACATAACTTTCTAGTACGTATTTTAGCGTTCGTACGCGATTCATACTTATTTTGTGATTCGTGTATATGTTGAGTTATGGAGAGTCGAAGTCAACAACATCATAATGTGTTGTTGAGTATGAATATGATGAGTACTTCAAACTTTGAATATGAGTAGAGGTTCCATGATATTAAAATAAGTATGAATGCGTATAAGTATCAGAAATTATGAGTATGATTCGATTCTACTCATCTTTTTATATACTCATTGCTGATCTCTGGTCTCTATACAGGTTGTCATTGGCTTTTTAAACTGAAAAAGAAAGTTTTAAATTAATGCTACATTCTACATTAAAAAGATAAGTCTACGCAATTGGATCTGAAGGTTTTCTTTGCTGATGGCCAAAAATTTTAAATCACCTGACATTTGTTGTCCGCATAATCCACATGTTTCAGCGTCGAACATATGTTACCTATTGCTGTTATTTTCGCTATGAAATCTAGTCTAGGACCACATTAAACAGTAGAGGCAATGTGGGCATATTCCGGACGACCTGCTACTTTTAAATGCATGTGTTGTATGCAGCAAGTAACATTCTTCTAAAGAGAATAAATGAAAAATATGATCTTCATTGATATCTTTTTGCTATGAAATCATTGAAAATCAGATTCAAAGATCATCAGCATTCTATCGAATGTTCTCTAATTATTGCCAGGCTCTTAATGACATCAGCAATGAATTTGTAAAGACGGAGTTCATCATTTCCGCTATGGATGCCGTGAGTGGTTACATCTGTTAAGTGTTTCCACAATATCGACTCAATTAACATGTTTGCCTGCTAAACAATATAATTCCACGGTAGTTTTTATTACCTATATGGACCCCTTGTACAATGAGTCAATTCGATCTCCTAGTACTGTACTTGTCTTAATTGACAAGTACACGCCCTCTAACCTAACATCTAACCTGGGGCCCTTTATGAATTTTAATTATTAGTCGCTCATAATTATAACTCCTGCTTTCAACTCATTGTTGAGTACATTGCAGGCACAAAATTAGTCTCTAACAGGGCGTATGAGTTGGACTATAATGTTGGTATCGATTTTCAGCAACTCAGGAGTTGTGTTGCCAATGGAAAAATATTTAATACCTAGCCAGAGTGCCTCATAATATAATCGGTTTTCGAATGTTGATTTCAAAGGCACTGAAAGCCCTTTTCTTTTCTGAAAATCTGTATGAATAGAAGGAAAACTCATGTAAAACCCTGTAAGATGATAAATGAACACAGAAGAATCGTTATTGTATGGCTATGGCAATAACTTGTCAAAGAAAGAAAAGCATCGTGCATAGACTTTTATTTCAATGCAGCCTGTTTGTGATCACTGTTCCCTTAGACACTTAAATCGTTTTAATTTCCGTAAATTATTCATTTGATTCCCTTATTCAATGTAAACGTGCCGCCCTATTCTAATGCATTTAACATAAAGAGGAAGGAAGAGAAGAAGAAGTTGAAAGAAAAAATGAAAATGAAAATCAATTGCAATTACAATGATGAGGCTGATGATGATGATGATTATGATGATGACGATAATGGATTATTATTTAAATATGCTGGTTCGTTGGTTAATTGTTTGATATGTCTTGTAATTATATCACTCAGCCCTACTTTGTCACTCTCTCTCTCACTCTCTCTGTATTGTGGACTTACGCCTATGCATACGTGATGGTCATTCATAAATATTTGTACGTTTGAACTTAAATTGTTCGTTAACAAATTGATAATTATGGGCCTGATTGTAATTTAAATGATAATTACGAAGCAACATGAGACTGAGACTGATTCAGAGGCTGTGGTTATTGAATATAAATGCCTGATGGGGTAGGAATCAAAAACACAAAGGTCACTGACAGTCTTTGGAACATAAGAACAAACAAATGAAAGAGACTCTCAAAAAGACAAGTAAAATGTAAAAAATTTGTAGTAAAATTGGCGAGGAGGAGGGGGGTTGGGGTCTAATTTATTTGATAATGCAATTAAAATTTGTTTACAAATGAATATTTTCTTCATTAAATTTAAAATTAGCCATAAGCCCTGCTCTCTACCCAGCAAATTAATTCCTTAATATGTTGCAACATTAATGCCCATTAATGCTCCCATTCAGCCCAGTCCTTAGTCCTCAATCCTTAGTTTAAATGATGCATTTAAACATTGAAAGGATATACCAGCATCAGTTACTATAACTGTGATGGCCTACTCCATCTCTCTTCCAGTAACTCACTTCCCTAATGGTTATCGATATTTAAAGATGAAAAAGGTTAATGCATGTGTGTGTGTGTGTGTGTGTGTGTTAGGGGTATAAAACAAAATTCCATTTCGGTTAAATTTAACCATCAAACAATTAAGATAAAATCCTACATCAGGAAATTATGGCAAAAACCACACACACACTCATAAGCCTTAACAAATCCCCTTCGATACAGATACAACGAATTATCTCAATATCTCAATGTATGTACATATACATGTGTGAGTGTATGTGTATGTGTTTAAACATTCCACAAACACACGCCATCACAAACATACATATTTATTTTCACACATTTTGAAACATTAAATATTATGTCCGGGTATTCATGTGTATCCCACTCGGAGGCCATGTACCATGCAAATGCTGTCTGTAGGTATACATTACCCGGTAAAGTACCATAAACAGGGGAGAGCGAGAGAGGTAGTACATGTCAGGTTTAAAGTTTTGATTCTCTGTCTAATAATTTTGCAACAACAACAACAACAACTCATATAGAATTCAACATAATATTTGATGGGTATTCCTCTCTGTGTACCATGCATATGTACATGTACCAGGATATCTGAGTGTGTCGTTGGTATTCAGTTTTTGGTTTTTAATTTTTCCATGTTGTTGCTGTCGATGTTGTTGTTGTTTAAAGGAGATTTTAAATGTCAATAATTCATAACGTTTGACAAATATTTAGCAAAGTTTTAAACGCCAACAGAAACGATTACAAGATTAAAACAAACTTTGCTATACGATACGAGGATGGTTAGAATGCGGCACAGTGCTTTTAATTCTTCTTTTCTTCAATGTGATGCGTTTTAAGGATGTTTGGTAAACAAGCTTTGTTGTAATCTTAGGCTCTTATAGCCAAGCAGACAATATTCCAGAAGAAGGTTTTTTGGCGACATTTGTAACACACTGGTTTGCACCAATCATCGCCTTGTTTTTCCAATTAAGCCTGAATAATTTTCTTAGCTTCTTTAACGCCTGGCGAAGGGTTGATAGATATTACGAATACCGGACGCAATTTGGCTTGCGTGGGGGTTCATCTATTGTTTTATACGGCATTGGTATCCTAATGAGTTCTTCCTTATTCCCCTTTGTATTTTACGCACTTGGAAAAGCATACAAACGTCTGCTTTATCCTCTAAGCAATTTTCACAGAGAGAATGCTCTATGCCGGTCGTGTTAAATGGCAGAATTCTCTTACCATCCGGTACACATCTTCATAGAGGTTCTTGTCGGTTTCATTGCTTTGTTGGGAATCTAAGTTTATTACATGATGCATTTCTTAAACGGATATAAACTTATTTCCTTCAACTCATCACGTAATCCTTTTTGAGTTGGCACTCATTGTCATCATCAACGATTTTGGAAGTTTTTTTTTTGCTATAGAAGCATTCGTTAGAGCTTTTACAGCGCTACCTTCGGTTCTAACAATATTCATATGCTCCTTGGCTTTTTCTACAGGCTATTTGGTGAAGCCTTCTGTACAAGATTCTGCGTTATTGTTCTTCATAGGCCAGTCTAACTATCTGACATGGGATATATGACTGAGAAATTTTACAAACAGCAGCAAAAAACACAAACACTTTCGTTTCAATGGTAGTGGATTATTTCTTTTATGAAACTCTTTCTTTAAACTTAAGACAAATGTGGCCAAATGTAGCCTTAGTTCACTTCTTGGAAGACAATCATTAAACGAACCAGCTCACCACAGTAGTCTCTGTCTGTAGAATGAATTCTACAGCAGAAATCAGCAACGAGTATTGAAAAAGATGAGAAGAATTGAATCATGAGGTCGCCGTAGTCTAGTAGGTAGTGTGTTGGCTTATTAGACGTAAAGCCAGGGTTCGAACCCCAGGCCAGACATCAAAACAAAATACAAAACGTATTTCTTCGGCGACTTTCTCTCAGCAGATTTCTGGCAAAAACCCGGAGAGTAAAACAAAATTGCCATGAAAAGTTTCTCAAAAATCTGTCGTTCGGAGTTGGCTTTAAACTGTAGGTCCCGGCACTCCTGTATAAAATTAACACACACACATAAGTGGTGTGAGAAACTAAGTCGTAATCCTGACTAAAGGGTTGTAACGACCAATTATGTATGTATGTTGTGAGTAGAATTGAATCATACTCATAATTTCTGATACTCATACGCATTCATACTTACATATTTTAATATCATGGAACCTCTTCTACTCATATTCAAAGTTTGAAGTACTCATCATATTCATACTCAACAACACGTATGATGTTGTTGATTTCGACTCTCCATAACTCAACATATACACGACTCACAAAATAAGTATGAATCGCTTACGAACACTAAAATACTCACTAGAAAAAATACTCACTTGCTGGTCTGACTTTTTTGCTTATGCAACAACAACTAAGCCTATAAATTTTGTTGAATGATTCGAGTCACTCGAATCATTTATAAGTATTATAAGAATTTTTCTAAAGTTATGAACCTAAATGAATCAAACATATTTCGAATGGTATGAGTTTGATTTCAACACGTTGTATGCATACTCATTGCAACCTTTACTTATAAATCAACGTTGTAGTGGAGTATGAATGAATCAGAGCGCATAATTAAATTTCAATATTGTTGACTCACTTATATTCAAAATTTCATGAGTGCTTATGAGTAGCGAAATAACGATTCATTACTGATCTCTGTTCTACAGCTGCTGCAAATTTCTCTAATCCTTCAGAGTAAAACTCTCAACTTATTGTTCCTTAAACAAACAGAATCTAAATTTTCACCAATTTGCCAAAAAATCAAATGTAAATTCCTGTAATGTTAACCTTTTTTTGGAGTTTAATTTGTTTATCCTGTAATGATAATTGTAAGTGTATTTATTTTCTTGTTACCAAAAAGATTTATAGTTTCTCCATTACTTTCTCTCTTTCATTTGCTTTTGTAAAGCTAAAGTCTAATCCATCTTAATAACGATCGTCATTTGCTGTGTTTGTTGTTGCAAGTTAAACACAATTTCTATGCAAATCGATGTGTGTTTTAAAAATGTTCCAAAAAAACCATTTCAAAAGTGGCTCCATAAATGCATACACTCACACACCCACACAACAATTTGCATCCAAACACACAAGCACATGCAGACACAACTAGCCACATGCAGGGATGTATGAATGCATGAAAAGCGCTTAAAGTTTATTTATGTTTAAACACTAACACAGACAACACTTATGTTATGTAATGTAAAATCAAACAGAGAAATAGATAGACAGACAAAGAGAGTGAGGGTGAGAGAGAGAAAGAGAGAAGGAAGTAGATGGAGAGTGGTAGAGATAATGTATGGTGAATACAATACAATACAAAATACATGCATACGATATTACACCTGTTGTTGTTAAACTTTATGTTTTTACTTGTTTACCTATTTCATATTTGTGTGAGTGTGTGTAAATATGGTGATATGGTGTGTGATATGGGTGAAAGATAGAGAGAGAGAGTGAGTGAGTGTGTGGTGGTGGTAGTAGTGTGTATTCGTGTATGTCAGAATCTATTGTCATTATTTAGTAACTATTTTGAGAATGTACCCGTACGTCTGTGTTTGCTTTGTGTTGGTGTATGTCTTACCTTTTAAATCCATACCCGACTAAAATCTTTTATAATGTTCTTGTATTTTATTGCTTTTATTCTCATTGCTGTTGCTGTTGTTGTTGTTGCTGCTGTCGTTGTTGTTAGTGGGCATTGTATTGTACTCGTATTGTGTAGTTGAAATTGAGGTTTAAATGTTAATTTGTAAATGCTATTCGGTTTTGTCGTTGTCATCGTTGTCATTGACTTTTATTGGTTTGATTGTTTGCATACACACACGCACACACGGACACATGTATAATCCATTTGTATTACGGCATACATACATATGTATGTATTGGTTTAACATGTTTCCGTATTAAATAGCCTTAAAACAGTTCAAAGAGGATATTCTTTTTTTTTGCAAAAGCCCAACAAAAATTATTTTGATATTTTAAGAGTGGGTTTATTACGAAATAAAATATTGAAATCAAGTCAAACGAGTACTCTAAAACGATTAAATTAAGATTGATTAGGAAAAATTGCGACAAACATTTACTGTGTTAACAGTATTCAAATGCCTATAAAAGCTGCAAAAAGTCTAATGAGTATATATATGTGTGGCATTCACTGTGTTTGAAAAGTATAAAAATTATTACAGGCTTCAAGTTAGTTTTCTCGAGGTCAATAAATACTCCAGAAGTGTAGTTATCGTAAGCTTAACGATGCCATGCATCTTAATATAAGCTAGTATTCTGAGGCGAATAATATATGACGCTAGTCCTGCAGTCCAACCTTTTCACTAATGTCTTGTCTACCGCTAAACGGGAAACTGTTTACTCTTCTGGTTGATAGGATATCAGTCAAATTTGATCAACTATAGTTTACAAAAACTTACTGGTATTCGTATCGGTTAGGTAGGTAGGTAGGTAGAAGTGGATGTCCCCTCGATGGCCCATAAGCGTCCATAAGGGCCCATTCTGATACCACAGTACCACATTCTCCACTAGTCCAGGAACCACTCGGAGCTTCCGATGAAGCAACTTAGACTGCCAATATCCATGCATGACAGTTCATCCAGATCCTCCATGTATTAGGCACCCAGGTGCCTCTTTCTCCTCCGACCAAGTGACTGGCATGTGTACAGTAGGTGAAGAACAGTCTCATTCTCCTCCTCATCTCCACAGCTTCTGCAGAAATCATTTGCAAGGTACCCAATACCATTAAGCCTTGCATGAGTTCTTATAATAAAATGCCACGTAATAACCCTGACAACAGTGCTGAGCTTACTTCTATGGAGTTTAAGCTGAGCCGCCGCGTGCCTCTTATCCAACCTTTGCCGGATTTTCTGCGCCGTTCTGCCCGTGTCCGAAGCTGTCCACCTCATGTTGAGAATTCATCAGAGAGTTCGTGGTCGTGCTCCTTCTGGCCAGTTCATTCGCTCAGCAGTTACCGGGAATGTCCCTATGGCCCGGTATCCTTGTAATACAAACATTATATCGTTAGTTACTTCAGTGGAATTGTGTCAAGCTTTCTGTCTGTTACCTTAGTTTATAGCCTATGACGTTCGCGATTGACAAAGGTCAATCCAGAAGAACCAGCATATTATTCAAGTGGCGAAAGCAATCACTTATTAATTGTCTTCTTTATGTTTAGATCAGGCTTTCTTCTTCTACATAGAGATTGGGAAACTTCTAACAAAGTAGGGTTTTTAACTCTATTGATGGAATAAACAAGTTGTTGTTATTGTTGACGTGCGATTGACATTTTATCGCCCTCACGAAACTGAGGATATGGATAATCTCTTGCTTAGAATTTGCATATTAATGCTTTCCTGGTCCAAAGATCACGGCATCTGCATATTGGACTTGATGTGATATCGATTCTGTATAACTGTTTTCAGAGCCTAACAAACTAGAAAGCCGCTTACAAATTTCAAGCTGTTTTTGGATGGTTGGATGTAACACTTAAATCTACTTTTACTGGACCTGAATATCTTTACTACTGTTACCACTACTAGTCTTTGACCTTCCCGTTTACCAGAATATGTTCTCTCTTCTAAAAGCATACTTGGCTTTTAGATGCCATTCACTTATATTGCAAAGCATTTGCCAAAGTTGAGTCGGGCTGCAGGGTTTTTTCTGCTGTCGAACTACTCGTATATGGAAATATTCTTCCTATAGAAACTTATCTTAGTTTCGAGAGTTTAGAATTTTCCAAAAGCAGAAAGAATTAAAAGATTATTGAAGTATTTAAAATCCCAAAGAGAAACATATGGATAAATGGAATATTTTTTAAAAGCATTTACGTTATCGTTTATCAATTTAAAAGCCCGTAAAGGTGATTGGTACTCTTTAAAAGCCGCATAAAAAGTTGAATAAAGTGACAGTGTTCTTATTTGGTTTCCTTTCTTAACAATAACATGCATAGTGTTAGAGGTAGTCCCTTGAGTCTAAACTTATATCGAAAACACTATCGAAAACATAATTTTTCACTCAGAAATCTGCAAGTTTTAAAGCTTGCTTCAGCTAATTTCATATCCCTCGTTTATAAAATTATGTTTCCTTTACAACTTTACACTAAAGCAGCGTTAACAGATTACAAACATTCGTACCTTGAACTTTAAACTCCCAACTCTGCAATTATTTGTTAAAACATAATGAATCATAAAATAATTTCTTCTTCTTATTCTATTTTTTTTTACATAAATTTCTAATTTACAGGGTCAACGATAAAATTTTATTTATTGGCGCATAATTTTACAATTTTCACGCAAAACTCTCACTCGTTCGCTCACTTACGCACTTACTTACGCACGAACATACTTACACTGGCCTATGTATCCTAAATTACTACGAGCAAAGTTCTAAAATTTTATGAATGAACGAGTAGCGATGTTATCTCAGTTGTGTTGATAACCAAAAAAAGAAGAAGAAACACGGAAAAAGAAGACAAAAAACATCAATACGTACTCATCGTATCGAATCCAAATGGATATGAATTCAAAATGAGATGATACAAGTTGAATACTTTCATGCCCATTATCATTGGAATACATCATCTATTGCCACATACTTGTAATTCCAATTTTTATGACCTTTAGACATAAAAAGTTTAAGTGGTCACATACAGACAGACACGTACAATACTCAATGCTCAATACTCAGCTCACGAACGAACGCACGCAAACACGCTCACAGTTAAATATACATACACAAGGCAAGACAATAAACACTCACACATACTACAAGATTTAACATTATTTTTTAGCATACATAGGCTGTAAAAGTGAAATTATACAGTTGAGGTTAACTAAATAGCAAACTAAATGCAGAGATTATCATGACAACCGCTTAGGCTTGAAATGTCCGCTTTATTTCTATTGGGGACTATGTTTCTCTACAAGTTGATTGCCGATTAATTGAAAATTATTACTAATTAACTGCTGTCAGCTGTAAATACGTGCATTAATCTTTGAAACTTCGTAAGTACGTAAGTCTATGTTCCTGTGCGTATGCCTAAGGGGGTTTAATACTAAAAAACGAGAAACGCAAAAAAGCAACAACAACAAGCAGAACAACGAAAAAAGTACAAAAAAAGAAGTCGCTTTATAGACACCAATACCGTTAGCAATGCAAACATAAAAGCATCTTTTCCGTAAATCATATTTACAGTGGGACAAAGAATAATAATTGAATTACACTCTCGTGTAATGAGACACAGTCACACAATCATATGCACACACAAACACACATGCACACAGAGAGACGACATTCAAACTGAACCTTAAAAGGCAAAGAACAGAATTAGACACTCCACTCCATGTAAAAAAGGGAAGAGATAGAGGTTTGTGCGTGTATTCCCTCTCTATGAGTTAGTGTAGCCTCCCCCCCCCCCCTTCCTCTACCCATGTATTAACATTCAATCACTTTGCCATTTCGCCGTATTGTCATAATTGTAGGTTTTTGCTGATTATCATCTTCATTGCTATGGTGTTATATGGTAGTGGTAGTGGCAAGTGGTAGTGTTGATGCTGGTGGTGGCGTTGTCAGTAATGTTTGGCATGACAAAGTTTATGATGATGTTCTCTATCTCTTTCTCTTTTCTCATCATCATCTTTGTTTTTTTATTGTCAAATATCGTTGTAACCCATAAATATTGGTTTGAGGTTAAAATGTGTGTGACTTTGGATGCGTTGAGTTGAGTGTATGACAGTGAGAGAGTGTTTAAGAGTGAGTACTTCATTTCAAAAGTACTTTTAAAGACTTTTTCTGTTTGTTTTCTTTTTATGATTATTTAGTCGAGAGAGAAAGAGAGTGTGTGAAGTGTGGGAGTAAATTTAATTTAAATTGATTAAGTCTGTTGTTGTTTAAACATGAAAATCCTGCTCGTTTGTTCTTCTTTTTTTTTGCGGGGGAAAAACGCTGTGTGTAGTTTGTCCACATTTTTGAACGTTTGAAAAGCAATCAATTGATTTCCTTACCCTTACCCCCAGCATTTTTTGCTTTTTTCTTTATTGGCAAGCAAACATCAAAACGCTTTTTATTGGGGTTAAGAAATTGTGCAAATAAAATATTTTACGAGTTTGAGTGAACCCCAGGAAAATATGAGCGGTTGTATATGGTAACCCTTGAAAAAATATTTCAAGGATTTATATCCTCTTAATTAATTAACCGGACTGTCTTGATGAAATTGCAGGGACTCCCTCCCTTACTACAATTATGTGTATGGGGGTTTAATTCATTTGAGCGTTTTTGAGTTCACTTTCTGAATGTTTTCTGTACTAAATGAATACGATTCCAGCAGGTTTTCAAAGTCCATCAAATATCTGGGCATAATGCATAACGATTGCCAGATTAAAAATCTATCATTCGAATTATATTTGCAATCTCAATACTGATATTTTAGCAAGACTTGGTTTCATAGGTATAAAAGTATGCTACAATGCTTTCTATTTGAAAATTAAATTCTTTATCGGTTACGGTTAACAATGTCATGTTGTCCGAGGTTAACTGGAATGCTGAAATTCAAGTTGACTTTACTGTTTGCAATCACTTACACTTGGTAGACGAGTTATAAACATTAAAAGTCCCTGAAATCTTTCGTTTTCCCTTCAAAAAAAAGGCATATAACGTGAATATGTATATACAGTAAGTGTGTTTTACTATTGCCAACTTGTTTTTATGGAAGCTGAGTAACACATGATTTCAGAACAATTCTACCACTTACTCTTGTTGAAATACTTTTTACCAACACTGTAAACGATTCCTTGGACCTCCATTCTGCATTCATCTAGCGTGTAATAATTCATTTAATAATAGAATGTTCTTGTCTGCAATAAAGCAATTGCCTATGCTAACAAGCAGAGAACAAAACCAATTACAAGAGAATAAACAATGTCAGTAGAATTATTGTGAATATATTTTACTTTAGCATTGCCACACACATATAGCGCACATACGAACCACCTTAAATTAGCATTCATTATAAACTGTTATCTGCATACGGATAACTTTACACTCTGGTAATAATTGTCCAGAGAAAAATATTTACCGAAGGCACAAACCTTAATAAACAATAGTCAACCAATAATGCCAGATGTCTGATTTATCGTAATTTTGACAATTTTATTTACCAAAGATAGCTAAATGACAACTTGACGATTTTTGTTTTTGAAATGACGATTGCTTAATATATATGTATTAATCGGGTTAAAAAGGATAAAAAACGGATAAAAAACGAACTTGTGGGGGGTGGGGTAAATGGATGGCATCAAGGCTTCCAAAAACAGGTCTCTGTAGGGTAGGGCATTACTTGGGATAAGAGATACAGGCGCAAGAGGTAATTGATCTACTCAAATAGGCATAATAAACTGCTATGTATAAAAAATTCAAGTCAGCGACCAAAAAATGCAAATCATAGCCCAAAAAATACGAGTCATCGATTAAAAAAGGGCAAGTTATCGGCCTAAAAACAGCAACTCATCGGCCAAAAATCACATTCCGATCAGCAGGCTGTAAATTTTGACTCGAGTGACTAGGATCATTTATAAGTACGTATTATAAGTATTTTTCTAAAGTTCGGAATCTAGGAATCTTTGAAGTCGCCGTAGTGCAGTAGGTAGTGTGTTGGCTTATTAGATGTAAAGCTAGGGTTCGAGCCCCAGGCCAGACATCAAAACAAAATACAAAAAGTATTTCTTCGGCGACTTCCTCTCAGCAGATTTCTGGCAAAAACTCTGAGAGTAAATAAAATTGCCATGAAAAAGTTTCTCAAAAATCTGTCGTTCGGAGTCGACTTTAAACTGTAGGTCCCACCACTCATGCATAAAAATTAACACACACAACGTAAGTGGTGTGAGAAACTAGGACGTTGTACAATGGGTCAATTCGACCTCCGGGTACTTTACTTGTCTTAATTGACAAGTACACGTCCTCTAACCTAACTTAACCTAGGAATCTAAATGAGTAGACTTATGAATCAAACATATTTCGAATGGTATGAGTTTGATGTCAACACGTTGTACGCATGCTCATTGCAACCTGTACTTATAAACAAATGTTTACGTGCAACGTAAAGGGGCACATTTTCTTTCCTTCTAAAAGCTAAAAGTGAGTGAAATTGGCTGCCAATAAGAAAGTAAAAATAAAATTCATTTTGTTTTTAAATTTAATTTTTTTTTTTATTAATTTGATGTTCCAATTGAACATTACAATTGCTTACACAGATACAACTGATATTGTTTTTATTTTTCTTTGTTTTTTTTATTCGTTAGAATTATTTTTAGAGATGAAACTACACTTAGAAAAATTACATTGATTTTTATTTTTTATTTTTTTTATATTTTTTTCTGTTTTTGTTTTTTAATTATTAATTTTACTGGCTATAATTAATTTTTATTTTTGTTTTTTTCATCATTTAAAAATCTTAATTTAAAGTTTTAAATAAATTTTACAGTGTGAACAACAGGAAAGTAATATGAAAACAATAATTAAGAGAAGTGTTTGAAATATGTTTACTTTTTGAATATTTTTTTTAATTAGAATGTGATATTGTTTTTAAAAAAATGGGGGTTGGAAGTGGGCGTGTTGCTTAACTAAAACAATTTAATTTAAAACTTATATTTAAATAAATACTAAATTAATTCATTATTAAATTAATTATTTAATTAAGCTTGGAATATATTACAAAACAAAGAAAGGCGGGTAGGGATTGTTATCTTAAAAATTAAAAAAAATATGTTTTTATTTTTTTTGTTTTTGTGTTTTCTTTATTTAATTAACAATTTAACTAAGAATTCAGTTCTTTTATTTCATTTTCACATTTAAACATAAAAATTGTTCTACAAACTAAATTAAATTAAATTTTATAAAATTCTGCACATTTTTATCTGTCTATTGTAGTGAATAGCCTTAATGTTTATGTCGTTATTTTTAAAGAATTTCCTTAAGAGAGAGAACATTCCCTCACAAATATTCCTTATGAAATGACTTTATTTTTCTGTTTGTGGTTATTAGTTTAAGTTTTTTTTTATTTATATTTTGATTTTCTTAAGAAATTTATTATGTTTTTAAAATCCTTTTTAACTTGTCTATGGTTTTAGTTTCTCCCTTTTGAAATAAAAAAAAAACAAACATTTCTCAATGCCAACTTAAAAAGGATTTAAGAAATGAAAGAAAGAAAAAAACTTTCAATTTCGTTTATAAATTACACGAGACTCCAGTCGTTTAATGCTGCTATGTACGTGTTTATCACATTGGTATACGTCTTACAAGTAAATATTCGGAAAATTGTTGACCCTCAACACCGCCACCGGTACTGGCCTCAATGGTGAAGCCAGCATTTAACAGTCTTGTCAACACCTGCACCGAGTTCAGTTTACAATAACCATTAAGCGGGAAACGTATAATTTGACGCCAATCACCCTGATTCCAGGATACACCACTGCGGCTGGTCTGTGTTGCCTGATTGACTTCGGGAAATACCTCATCGAGCAGCGAACGTTCGGCCGATAGCATTATGCGTTCACCCAAGTCGGGTGAAATATGCAAAGCCACCACTTCATAGTTGTATTCGCAATTTGAGGCCGCACGAGGACTGGTTTTTATGCGCGAAGGCGGCGTAGGTGGCGCCACCAAATAGTTGCCATTACGTACACGTTCCTTGCGTAAGCTCTCCAATTGTTTGATCATGGCTAAACACGTTTGCAATGGAAATAAAAAGAAATTATTTGCCCTCTCATGTAGAATTATTGAATTAAACTTACGTTCCACTTCAAAATATCTGGCTTCCTCGATTAATAATTCCAAATCGGGAAAATCTTCTGCGATTAACAGCCGTGAATTCCTCATGAAATTTAAAATGTGCCTAAACATGCCACCATCACGATCGATGAAGTAATGCTGCTTCAGTGAGTCCAATACAATGGGTATGGAACCATTAAATAATTTGGCCAATTTTGAATCGGGATATTTGGTCAAGGTTTCCAGTGAACTGGTGTAAATAGTGCCACCCACATCTATGTGCACGGGAGCGGTGTATCTTGAAGCGGCCGCCACACATGGTATACCGGTAATGGCCTTATGATTGGCATGTAAATAGGAGGCAGCACTACCTGCCGAACCTGATGTACTGCCAGAGCCCGATGTGCCACTTACTGAACCGCCGACTGTGCCTGGCGGTAGACCCAAAGGTGTTACAGCCGAACTGGCCGGGGGTGTAGGTGTGGGGGAGCTGGAATTTGATATGGTTGGTGACACTGTGGGCGAGGCGCTATAATACAGAGAATTAAAGAACATGATTTCAAAATAACTACGTTTTCAAAATAATTTGTTGTAACAGCAGAGTTTAAGTACCTGATTTTGATATCACTTCGTGCATAGATTCTACCGGTGGCTGATAAATCCCTCGGCTCTAATGATTTGTTTTCTCTTTCTCGCTCTCGGTCCATATCGCATTTTTTTCTGAAAAGATAAGACGAAAAGCAGAGAATATGAATATAAACAAAGAAAAACAGTTGTTTGGCACTTTTTTCACTATGAATTTCGTTTTCTTTACATTTAGATGTACGAGGACTAGGATGTTTCTTCTTTGTTTCCCTGTTTAATTTTTTAAGGGGCACTTTTTAGTACGGAAATAAAAGACGATTGTAGGGAGAATAGAAAAGAATTTGAGAAAATGAGAAACAAATGTGAAGAAGCAAATAAAAAGTAAAATATTGTGCTGCTGAGTGATCAAATAAAACCTCAGCGCCCTGCATGTGCCGCTGAGAACAAGATCGAATATAGTCGACAACTTTTTCACCTACAAATTAAAGAAGAATCAATTTAAGAACTCAAGAAACGTAGGAAATACAATGTTCTACTGACGCCTAAGGCAGAAGAAATAAATAAAAAGGAACACAAGCCTGTGTGGCGTCTCAATGACTAGGCAAAATATTGTAGGAGCAATATATTCGTGTCTGAGGGACAGTCCTTGAAGAGGCTACGAGTAATTTAAATTTGTAAAAGGGCAACTTGAAGTCGCCGTAGTCTAGTGGGTAGTGTGTTGACTTATTAGATGTGAGGCATTGATTCAAACCCCAGGTCAGACATCAAACCGAAAATGTAAAAAATATTCCTTCCTTTCAGCAGATTTCTGGCAAAAACTCTGAGAGTAAATAAAATTGCCATGAAAACTTCCTTAAAAAATCTGTGGTTCGGGATCGACTTTAAATTGTAGGTCCCGCTAGTCATGTATAAAATGAATACACACACAATAGTGTGAGAAGCTAGGTCGTAATCCCGACTAAAGGATTGTAATCACCAATAAAGTTAAGTAAGATGTCTAATAGAAACGCAGAAGATTCTGCTTATGGACTTGTAATAAAGAAGATACCACAAGGAAACTATTATGCTGTGTATCTGAAGTTCTAAGGTTTCTGTAAGATTTTCTAGGATGTAGGAAGGACACTACTAAGGATGGATTAACCAAACCAAGATAGGCAAATAAAGAGAGAGTCAAAGTCAAGAAGAGTTCGCTATAATTTACCATGATCTCTGATAGGACATGGTGGATATAGAAGTTATTGACGTAATTATATGTACTAGTAGTGGTAGGTAGGTAGGTAGGTTGTGATGCTATAGGTGAACGCAGTCCCTGTACTGACCAAGTTCCATCAAACCAGGGAAGAAGAAGTTGATCGGCACAAGGACTGCACATTAAAAGAACGTCTGCCCCACGCTGGAAAACTAGCCTGAAAGTTTTATAAACGAAACTATATCCTTGACATCAATGGATGATAGCTCCGTCAACCTGACCAACCTATATCTGCACCTCGCAAGAGATGAGCATTGACAAAGAAAGCGGATAACAGTCTCCTCTTTATCAGTGGATCTGCACCCACGGCTTTCTTTCCGCGTTTCTTCCCATAACACAATGATCTGACCAAGTCCTAGTAACTGGTTGGTGTGTCTTCTATCCATCGATGGCCAAGTGAATCTAGCGGTGGGGCAGGACTTCTCATTGACCCAGGATAGGTTGGCGTCCCGGAAGACGTATTGTAGTTAATAATGGAGGCTTGCCAAAATGCTTTCAATTCCCACAAACAACAACGTCTTTTTCAACATCTTCAAATTTATTATGATTTCTAAAATAACCTGTTGGCTGTAGCATAGGGTGTTAAGCTGTGTTGGTATTGTTGATTTCTTTACATTCTTACTTATGTACGTTCAAGATGAAGCATGAAAACATGTCTTCTAATATATATGTATGTATGTATGTGAGGAGAAATAAGCTTTTCGTAGCCTAAAAGCTTGAGAAACTTATTGGTCTGACATTCACATGCGATTTATTTTTGGGCTGGTTTGTGTTGCTTTGTGACCACCTTAAGGCATTTCCCAAATTTTTTTTTCTCTTCCTCCACCTCCTTTTTCTTTGGTTGCTTAAGACAATGCCAATAAAATGAGTATAAGTTGGTGTAAGTGCATGTGTATATGGGTATGTGTGTGAGTGTGGGTTTTACAACAATAAAACACAGAAATATTTCATTAAAATTATAATGGAAAGGGTTATTGATTTGCCATGAGTTAAAAGATGATGAAGAAGAAGAAGAAAACATAATGATGATGATGATGATGACGATGATGACTGAGGGGTGTAGTAAATGGTTACTTTGGGAAAAAACCCCTGAAGCCTTTCAACAACAACAAGTACCCTAATGTTACAAGGTAAACCGCATATGTTTTAAACAATTTCAATAAAAAAAGTTTTGGAAAATAAAATAAAAACAACTGAAGAGAAGAGAGGGGAAGAGAGGAGAGTAAATAAATATTTATTTTGACTCTCATTAATGTTTTAATATGTTGAGGGAAAAAAACAGAGAAAAAAGAGAATCATTTGAAATAGTAACGCCTTCGAAACTAATTTTCATTACTTTTTCAAACTCCTTCCACACACACACACACGCAGTCATAGCAAATATATGATATTAATGCAGATGATAAAGGATCAGAATCAAACGAAATTTTCCAAAATCCAAATTAGAAGAGGTTTTTCTGGCAAATAAAATATGAGAAAAAGAACGAGAAGAAGAAGGAAAAATTGTATAGAAAACTGCCTCAGGTAATCAGGATGTAGATAATATAACCAAGCCAACCAAACCAACCAATATAAAAAGGTAAGCAAGTATAAGCCAAACTTATGTGGCACTGGTGGTGGTGTTGCTGGTGTTGGTCTTGGTGGAAGGGTTCATAGTAAAACAGCAAAAGAAAAAAACATGACATTTTAAGCTTTAAAGCCTTTAAGGCTCAAAACTAAAGCAAAAAAAAAAAAGAAAGAAAGAAAAAAGTAATGTGCACAGAGCATGATGAGATTGAAAACAAAAGACCTGACTTGACTTCATCATTTACTGGCGTGGCTGCAACATGCAAACCACAAAGGGGTGGTGGCTGGGGGTGTTGTATTAAACCCGAAAGTAATTATTGTTGAGAAACAAACAAAAGCTTTAGAAAAGTGTAACGTATTAGCGCAGTATTAAACAAATATTACGACGAACAAAGTTCAGCATAGACAAAAACCTTACGGTTGAAGAAGGCCTTAGGTGATGAACGAAGAAGAAGAAAAAACTCTTTTTTCTAGTAATAAACATACAAACGCAAAACGCCCACCGTAAAGCAACCAGCCAACCCTCCTTATCAGTCAGGCACACGTTTCTTTAGCAGCAAATAAAACAACAACAACAACAGCAACAAATACAATAAATGGTGCAAGCAATATAGCCTGCGGCTTACAGCAGCGCTGTTAACGTCTACGTTCACTGTAAGCATAAGGATGTCTATGAGGACGTAGATGATGATTGTGATGATGATGATGACGACGATGACGAAAATGAGATAGACTAAGAAATCTAAGCCATGGGCTAAAAGTTTTTGTAACAACTACAACCATAATACATAATACAACTAATACTAACACACTAATACCAGTACATACAGCATTACAAGGGAAGCAGTCAGCCAGCCAGCCAGCATTATTTGCCTTAAAATCAGTCAGGTTTTGTTACCATACCACATACCATACCATACATATTTAGACCAAGTCAAGTCAACCAAGTCAAAACGAATCGAAGCAAGAAATCATATTCGTTCTATTTTCTCCTCCTCCTCCTCTTCTTTTTTCTTGTATTGTGTTGTGCTCTCCTATGGTAGGTGGAAGTATAGTTTTATGTTAACAACGTGGCTCAATTGATAATGATGCTGGTCTATAATTTCAATTATACAGTCCATGAATGGCATGTAAAGCTACAGTGATATCATCGACAAAACTAGAAGTATTTAACTCTTCTGATCTGTAAGGCAGTTTTGTCATAATGGCTTGCCATACAGGACATATTGTTACGCAAATCGAAATGGCCTAATATCCTTTAACATTAAAAACGATAAACAAAAGCCACACAATACAAATACACACTAACACTAAGAATACAATGAACGTTGTACATATGTACAACGAACCTGGTTGCACCTGGTATTAACAACAACACGAAATGAAAATAAACCAGCTACGACAAATATGTGATAGACAACATAAGCAAAGTACACAAGCAATAATGTACTAACAACAGAACTCTCGAGAAGGCGAGAACACGAACCCTCCACTTCAAGAATGTTCGTTAGACTGGTTGTGTCGGACTATAAAAGGGCTGGACAAAGCAAGCAGCAGTCAGTTATAATTCAGTCAGCCTTGTGTGAAGACGCGTTGTGTTGTGTTTGTGAACGTACAAGTGGTATTGCTTGCAAAAAGGTTGTAAGCAGAGAAGATCTAACGAACAGTTGTTAGTGTTAACGCGGACAGAAGTGTGAAATAGAATAGTGTACAAGCAAATTGTTGTTGTATCGTTAACTTGTATACGGTGGCACACAAAAGTAGTGTAAAGAATAAAGGGAGTTTAAGAGAAAATAAACACACATTTGTTTTTACTTTGTTTGCAATTAACGAACTCATATTTAAACGTTTTTAAAAAGGTAAAAACATAACAATATGTATGTACGTACATCGATCGTCACTATAATTCTTTTAGTCGATATTATTCTATGGTTTAACTTCAACCACGAGCAACAATTTTAAGACACCTTTCATGATAGTTTACCCTCAGAGTTTTAGCCAGAATATTATTGGAAGATATCTACAAAAGAAATGCTTTTTTTATTGTGCTACAGCTGAGGTTTGAACTCGTAGCTCACGTCTGAAAAGTCAACATACTTCCCACTAGACTACGAAGACCATTCGTTGAGTAAAATCTTTCTGATTGTAGATTTGCTCAGTACCCACTAGATTACTAAGTCAGTCTAATAACTAATTCCCTTATATACCTAATTCTCCTTTTATATGATAGGCGGATGCTCCCATAAAATTCGCGTAAAAAGAGGATTATGTGTACTTGTAGGTTATGCTGTTCAAGAGTTTCCCAAAACCAGCTTTCTTCTGTGTATACTTTTTTCTATACCCCATTAGTCTGTAGTCCTAGAGGCCAACAGTACTTCCTTGATCTTGAATTGTTTGAGGAAATTAATAATTTTAAATTCACCCTCGTATGTTATGACATGTTGAATGTAAGTGTATGTGTGTCATCATATCGTAACACAAGTTTACTAATCTATTGGGTGGCTTGAGTTTATTTTCTTTCTTCTCTTCCGTTTTATTTTAATTTTCCCGAGGATCCTATGAACACAACTACTACCATAACAATTTCTTAACTTTTGTTGCACACACACCCACACACACCTACACATACTTTACTCTACATATAGTAGTACTCTTGGGCATTTTTCTCTTTCTCTTTTTTGTTGTTGTTGTAATTTTTGTTAGAAACAACAACTACAAACCCCAAAAACACAACAAACCCTTGAGCAGTGAACAACGTCTAAACATTTTGCCATCCAGCCAACCAACGAAGCCAACCATTGAGCCATTCAGTCATACCAGCAGTGTGTAGCACAAACAGTTCCCACTTACTTGCTATTCAGAGCGCCCAAAAGGAAACCAGCGACCCAAGCAAAAATCATTTCATTTCGTTTTCCATTTTTTAGAAATGCTCACTTGGGGAATTTTTCTGTTGGAAATTGTTCATCATCTTCATTTAAGGCTCTTGGATTCCTTTTGCTGCAGACTTTTATGCTGTTGCAGTTTCATACACTCACACACATAAGTAATGTACACAAATACATCGTTGTGGTAGATAAAGTAAAAGTTTCCTTTTGGGTTTCATAGGGATTGTAAGTTTTCTAGATTGGATTTTTTTTTGTTTTTGTTTTTGTTAACTGATATCGTATATTATGGTCGCAATGTTAAAGCAGTGTACAGCAGTTGTTGATAAAGTAGAAATGATTATCATAAGGAAGCCCTTGGAATAAGGTATCTATCTCCAAACCTCGTATCTTATCTTCTAGAATATAATCTCAGGAAGTTTTATAAACTTCAGTAATAAACTTGAGTCGTTCGGAATCAAATTTAAACTGTTGGTCACAACGCACAACATGGATGTTGTGAGGAGCTAAGTTGTAATCCTGACTAAAGGCTGTAATCCTGCAATGGCCAATTAGGTAAGTAAGTCAGTCAATACTACTTGCTTGTTCTTTCCAACGAATGTGTATAAGTCTTGGACAGAATATTTTCCGGTGCTTAAGAAGACATTGGTTTACAACTCTGAACGACGCGAATGGCGATCTTCTATACTCCTAAGAGTGTATACATTTGAATTAAAGGCTGCAATTATTGTAAGACAGAAAAGAGGGCCCTTAATTGCCTCGTTTCTTTAAAAGAATAGCAAGATTATATTTTTATAGATACAATGGCTACGGTAAAGATACGGCATTGATTTTCAGAACCTTTGATATTAGTTATGTACCAAAAGTCAGCTTTGTCAACTGCTTAGTTAAAATTTTTCAAGCAGACTATATTACTGCATTATGCCTCTACTACTGCAAAATGAATCATGACCAAAGAGGACATAGGGCCTGTTTCTGTAAGACGAATGTTTATTTGCAAGTCAATTTGAAGTCGCCGTGGTCTAGTAGGTAATGTGTTGGCTTATTAGATGCGAGGCCTCGGTTCAAACCCCAAGTCAGACATCAAAATGAAAATATAAAAAAAATATGTCTTCAGCGACTTGCGCTCAACAGATTTCTGGCAAAAACTCTGAGTGTAAAAATAAAATTGCCATGAAAAGTTTCTCAAAAAGCTGTCGTTCGGAGTCGACTTTAAACTGTAGGTCCCACCACCAATGTATAAAAATTAACGCACACAACATAAGAGGAGTGAGAAACAAGGTCGTAATCCTAATGATCAATTATGTTTGAATGTCTATTTGCAAACAGTCGTACGTGTAAAACCGTTCGCCTTATAGAAACATTCAAATTTCCTCTTAAAACATTCCTTAATTCTTTAAACCCCAATACAGAAATAAAAAAACATTTTTTAAATGGCATTTCTATTTAGTTTACAACAACTGTATGCATTCCTACATGTTCATATAAATACACACGTAAACCTATACAGCATAGCATACGAGTATATGCGTGTATTCACATGCTTATATGGACTAGAAGTATTTGTTTCTCAATATTACTGCAGGTTAGAGTCATTTATTTTTCCTTTTTTTAGTTCTCTTATACTCTTAGTCTTCCCCTCTCCCCCTCTCTCCATCTCTTTTTACTCTTTCTTAGGTTTCTAGTAATGGCAACAAAAAAAAATCTTACACCCATGATGTTACACTCTCACTCACACTCACACACGTGTGTCTGTGTGCTCTTGCAAATATTGTACAAGAATAACGGAAAAGTTTTGCAGGCAAAAGACCTTATCTCTCAATTTTAAACTGCCTTAAGACAGTTTTTGTTTATGTTGTTGCTATTGTTGCAAAAAACCCAAAGAGAAAACCAACATACTTACAATACACATACAC
Organism: Sarcophaga subvicina; assembly: GCA_936449025.2. Lineage (NCBI taxonomy): Eukaryota > Metazoa > Arthropoda > Insecta > Diptera > Sarcophagidae > Sarcophaga > Sarcophaga subvicina. The sequence continues at coordinate 3,482,109 of OW388084.2, forward strand.
ACACGTATATATACATATGTATATATGTATATAACCCTCAACCTTAAAGTAACCTCATATTGTTTAAGAGGGATTTTTGTAGGATTTTCTCGGTTTTCTGTTCTTACTTCAGCCAAAGAGTCATTTTTTATTTCCGTAAAAATAAAAGAAAAAAAAAATCCTTTTTTTCTCCTTTTGTTTTTGGTTTTTAAGGATATTCATGCATACATGTTTGTCTTGTCTTGTGTTGTATGTAAAACAATAAAAAAACAAACACAAAATTGAAAAATAAAAAAAATGAGAGAAAAACCAAATGATAACGATAATTTATTAAAATATTTTAAAATACTTATGCACGAGTATCTTCTATGGTTTCATTTCTTTTTTGTTTTTTTTGATTGACTTTTTAAACAAAAATTTCTAGGCAGAGAGAGTTTTGCTATTTTTCCTGAAAAAGTTTTTTTTTTTTAAATTGTTACAGAAGAAAAGAGATGAAGAAAAACAGAAAAGAAAGTTTGAGACTGTCTGTAGGGCATATGTGGACACCCTAAACCATAGGTCGGCACCAATTAGTATTGAAAAATTCGGTACTTTAGTACTTTTTTTAGTACTTTTCCACTTTTAAAAATACCGCAGTACTCCCGCGGCGTTTTCAGTACTTTTTTATTATTACATATTTTATGTCTTGCGCTTTTCAACTATTAATGTATTAACATGTTCAACGTAATGCTAAAGGTAGAATTAGTCTTTAGCCCCGGTTAGCCAAACGTCCAGGAAACGTACTTTCGTTTTTAGAACACGAAAAGCAATGACAACGCTTGCCGCACAGTAATGTAATTTCAGTAAGCATTTACATAAGCATTCATATGCTGAAAACGAACGTATTGTTACGCAAATCGAAATGACCTAATATCGTTTAACAGCAAAAACGATAACAAAAGCCACACAATACAAATACACACTAACACTAAGAATACAATGAACGTGTTGATTATCTAAAGCTGCACACACACATATGTACGACGAACCTGGTTGCGCCTGGTACCAACAACAACATGTATGTGATAAAAAGGGGATGGACAACGTAAGCAAAGTACACAAACAACAATGTATTAGCAATAGAGCTCTCGAGAAGGCGAGATCACGAACCCTCCACTTCAAGAATGTTCGTTAGACTGGTTGTGTCGGACTATAAAAGGACTGGACAAAGTACTGACAACAGTCAGTAAGAATTCAGTCAGCCTTGTGTGAAGTTGCGTGTGTACAAAATAAGTCGTGGTTGTAAAGATCCAGTAAATACTTGTGTAAACGAGTAAAGTGAATAAACAGATTATTATTGTTGTATCGTTAAGTTGTATACGGTGGCACACAAAAGTAGTGTAAAGAATAACGAGTTTAACTTAAATTAAATTAAACACTTTTGTTTTTACTTTGTTTGCAATTAACGAACTCATATTTAAACGTTTTTAAAAACGTAAAAACGTAACAGTATGTTCTATTACGTTCCGACGATAGTTTACTAAACGGAGCTTTTACGCTTTGTTACATTCCGGATCAGCTGTTTTTGTATTGTAAAGGAGGAACACGTATAAGTCGTTAGTTTTTCTGTTTCGTTCCGTACGTGTATTAAATATCAATAAATAAATTGTCTACTAGGTAGCGTGCTGGCTTACTAGACGAGAGCCCTCGGTTCAAAAAAAATATTTCTTCGGCGACTTCCTCTCATCAGATTTTTGGCGAAAACTCTGAGAGTAAATAAAATTGCCATGAAAAAGTTTCTCAAGAATCTTGTCATTCATTAAACTCTAGGTCCTCCAACTCATGTATAAAAATTAACACACACAACAACAGTGGTGTGAGAAGCTAGGCCGTAATCCTGACTGAAGGGGTGTAATGACCAATTATGTATGTATGTATGATTCCTTTGGTTATTGTGTGTAGGCCTTCCAGGTTTTTTAATTCCATAAATCATGTTTTAAAAAGTCTTCCTTCCCATCACACATGAATTTAAACTCTCATATAAACAGGTCCCCTTGAAAATTTCGCTGAAAATAGGAATTCTCGTACCTCGTAAAGCGAATCATTTATTGTGCTGCACGACAATCAATTCCGTATTCTTGTTTGATTCCCTTTAAACTGTTCTCAATAAAATAACATTCAATGCTTATGTAAGTACGTACACATGTATGCGTGTGCGTGTGTCAGTTTATAAATTTAGCTTTTGTTGTGGGAGAAGAAAGAAAAGAAAGAAAGATTAAAGGGCTACAAGGCTCACTGGCAACAACACACACACAGGAGGTAACAACAGGCCAGCAACATGTTTGAGAACAACAACAACAACAATAATAAAGTTGAAGAAATACAAAGAAAAATGCCATTGCAAGAGAAGAGAATCAAGCATGTGGTGAGAACGATGATGATGATGATGATGATGATGAACTAAACTAAACTGAACTGTACTGAACCGAATACAAAAAAATGTAATGAAATGAGAAATCCATCCAAATTGCTGGCAGCAATAAATTCTTCTTAACTTATCCTCAGGGCATTTTGTGATTTGTGTGTGTATGTTTCCTTTTTTTTCCTTTACAGTTTGAATGTTTTTCTTTCTTCTACCATTTCTACATACTTTTACTCTCTTGTTTCTTTTAATGTTTGTGTCTTTGTTCGTTCGTTCGTTTAATCTTTAGTTGAATGGGTAGTAGTAGTCAGTCATTGCTTAGGAAACGACAACAATGCGTGGCCCTTATTCGTGTACATGTACGTGTAGGTATGTGTTGGAAGTGTCTTTTGGGCTTTTGTTTGTTGCATGAATCCTTTTTTTTAGCAGCGTTTTATGGTCTCATTGTTATAATTTATATGACCTCCTACGATGTGGAGGGTGTGTATTGAGTATGAGTTTTGGTAATGCCTTCCACGACTCGGCATCAGTATTGGTCTTAGGGATCGAATAGTTCATATACAAATGAGAGCAGGTGACTGCGGGAGCGGAGAGATAGACTTCGAAAATCTCATGGTAAACTAAATGTCGATCTTCTTTTTATTCATATGCCATTGGGGGTAGTAGTAGTAAAAAGAAATCCTTTATTATATACATAAGTAGATAACTTTAGGAATGTGCCCATATTGTACATTAGATTGCACAAATTCCCTGAGCACGTTTTCTATGTATTCCCTCATGGGTCATAGGTCTAGATCACGCAACAAAGTCGAATACGGAATCTTTACAGAACTTTGATTATCCCTTCCATTACCCGATTATTGTTGTACTATTCGGGTAAAAATAATGGCTATAAATATAGTCACTGTACGAATTCGGTATCAGAATATATCGTATTCTGCAGTAAAACAACCATTAGATGTCTATTGAATGTGTACACCACATCTGAGAATACCCAAGAATTCCGATTGCCTCTTGAAAAGATAGCGATAGCGGTTACCCTCACATGTGTTACTTTTTGTACGAACACATTGATTGTAACAACAAGCTGGCGCATTGCAAAATCCATTTAAATTCATACATGAGATTGACATTCCTCGGCAATGACATTCCTTTGCAAAACAAAGATGGAATAATGAAATGAAACCACTTACTGAGATACCAGACAGATCTGGTCTATCTTTGGGTGTATATGTCCAGAGACTGGAACGACTTCTGAGAAGAAGAGGAAACATCGGAACATCTTCTCTGTCATTGTTCGGTGCTTGGGAACCTAAGAAGGAGAATCCTTGGGCACACAGAACTTGTTAAAGGAACGCGTCTAAACATGAGGTCGTCGTGGTCTAGTAGGTAATGTGTTGGCTTATTAGACGTAAGGCCTCGGTTTAAACCCCAAGTCAGACATCAAAATGAAAATATAAAAAAAAATATTTCTTCAGCGACTTGCGCTCAACAGATTTCTGGCAAAAACTCTGGAAGTAAATAAAATTGACATGAAAAGTTTCTCAAATCCCTGTCGTTCGGAAGCGACTATATACTGTAGCAACCGCTACTCATGTATAAAATTAACATACACAACAATAGTGGTGTGAGAAGCTAGGTCGTAATCCTAACTAAAAGGTTGTAATGATCAACTATGTATGTATGTATGTACGCGTCTAAACAAAGACGATAAAATCTAAAATTTTTTAAAACTCTCGGGAAGTCTAACCAGGAGTTCCAGCTATTTGACGGAAAAGGTAATATTGGGGTTACAATGGGACCTTATGGAGCCGAAGTAAGCTGTGCCTATTGAGGCGGCTGTCAGTTATACTTTACCTAACCGAAAAGTACGAATTTTTCTAAGCCACTAATTAATAATTTTTTACATTTAGGAAATGCATTACAAGCATAGAATATTTTTTTGTATGTGGTTGGCTTTTTTGCCCAAAATTCTTTGCTTTGTAAACAACATTTAAAGTTTTTTTTTTTAATATTTTATACACAAAGAAGGCAAAGACAAAACAAAACAAAAAAACGATTCAATTTGTCTTTGTGTCTCTTATATTACAGTACAAAGAATGGAAATACGATACGTATATATATACATGCATACATACATACATACATATGTATATACCATATACGTACTACAGTGACATTAACTTTTCTTTCAATTAAACATTGTTTAACCTTTTATTTTACCTGAGGCATATTAAATACATACAATCAGACACAGCCTGGTGCTACCCATACATACAAATACCTGTACGATACCACATACTTGGCATAAACAAAAAAACAAAAAAAAAGAAACCGCACTCACACACACATACACCCTCGCACTTATACATATATAAACGAAAATTAAATGTAATAAATGAAATTCGAGCTTTTTTGTGTTTGTATGTGTATGTAGTACGTACAAAAACATCCATGGATACATACATACATATTGCATACATACATATGTGTGTATACATGTATGTATATAAGCTTTAGTAGTGGTATGTAGAAATATTTAAAAAAAGTTTATAGAGCTCTCCTTTGATTCACTTCCTTGCCTTGGGCTTTAGTTGCCAGCACCACCCAACAACCAACACTCAGACTATGCGCCGAGCCAGGCTTGGCAAAATGAAAACAGATGAGAGCATGCACGCCAAACCAAACCGATAGCCACCTAAAAAGGACAACCAAACCATATCGAATATGAATATAAAAAACAGGCAAACTGATGCTGCCAAAACTATATATTTTAAGCCATGCTGTGTACCCACACCTGACCCCCCAAAGGCAACGGGAACACAATCAAGAAATAAAAAATGAACAAAAAAAAAAAAACGAGAGCACTTCAAATGCATTTTTATAAAATACAATATAAAAAGGAATAACACACATACACACACATATATATATATACATATCTTTGTATTGAATATGCATGTGGTGGTGGATATTTTAAATCCAGGCGTACAGTGAAAGCTCTGAAAAAAAAATAAAATTAATTTCCCTGTTAGCATTTGAAACAATAACACATGAAAAGAAGAAAAAAACTATGGCAGAAGAATGGTTTAAAGTGGATTTAATTCTTATTGAATTCTGTATTGAATTTTGTAATACCCTTAGCGTAGTGCTGCTTAATTTAAGAAAATGAATGAAATTTTTCTGTAAGACCTACTTCCAGTTCTTGCATTCGTTCCTAATACTTCTTGGCCTGGTTTCAGGCTTATTAAGCAATCATTAATCTTCCAGCCACTGTCGGCAGTAGCATGATGAGACCCGCTCGGCAGACTTCTGGCAAAAACTCTGAGAATGAAATTGCCAAGAAGAAGTTTCTCTAAAATCTGTTGTAATATCATGTAAAAATTATGGCATGAATTTCTTTTGATTACACCTTTCATTAAGATTTCCAAAAGTCTTCTTCTTAAGCTTAATTTTCTACATTATCAGCCAATAATACGTCGAGACAGGCATTACTTCTTTAAATATTGTACTGTCAAGTACGTAAATACTAGAGATCAGCAATTAGTATTCAAAAAGATGAGTCGAATCGAATCATACTCATAATTTCTGATACTTATACGCATTCATACTTGTTTTAATATAATGGAACCTCTTCCACTCGTATTCAAAGTTTGATGTACTCATCATATTCATACTTAACAACAACACGTATGATGTTGTTGATTTCGACTCTCCATAACTCAACATATCATATACACGAATCACAAAATGAGTATGAATCGCGTACGAACATTGAAATACTTGCTATAAGGTTGTGTGCTTGCTGCTCGGTCTTTTTTATCATTTCTAAGTATTACAAGTATTTTTCTAAAGTTATGAATCTAAATGAGTAGGCTTATGAATCAAACATCTTTCGAATGGTATGAGTTTGATGTCAACACGTTGTACGCATGCTCATTGCAACCTGTACTTATAAAATAACGTTGTATTGAGTATGAATGAATCAGAGTACATAGTCAAATTTCAATATTGTTGTCCACACTTGTATTCAAAATTTCATGAGTGCTTATGAGTAGCGAAAAAAACGATTCATTGCTGATCTCTGGTAAATACATCCAATAGATGTCCTTTAAATAGTTTTTAAACTCTCATGTCTCTTTAACATTTAAAAACTTGTTCGTCTTCTTACTCAACGAAAGGGGGGATCATATTTTAAATTATTTCGGTTGTTGTTGTTGCTTTTACTTCCAAAATTCTTGTTGCCTCTTGGTTTACTTTCTCTAGGGTTTTTTTTTTACATTTTACATCTCCTCTCTCTCTCTCTCTTGGCAGTTGCTGTTGTTTGTTTTTTTCTCTCGTTTTTCTTTTTTCATTACGTTTGTCCTTAACCAATTGAATTTTGGTTATGCTCTGATTTTGGGGCATTCAACAAAATTACTTGCTTTTCGCCCAAAACCATAAACAAGAGCAAGATGGCAAAAAAAAAACAAGAAGAAGTAGAAGAAGAATATGAAGGAAAAAAAACTACTCACGCTCAAAGGAATCAAATGCATTCAAACACATCAAAGACCGAACAACACATTTATACTTACACTCTTCAGAACACACCCACGAACTCAATAAACAGGGAATGCAAGCGCAAATGGAAAGAGAGAACGACCTAAAGAGAATATGTAAGGTAGTGTGTGTGTGTGTAAGGTTCAATTTCTTTTCTACGCTCTCTCTCTCCCTCTCTCTGTCGCTATATTCCTAAATCATTCATTTTAACTTGACTTACAAACTCGTACAAGTTTTCTTACACACACCACTACATACTTCTTCTTCTTTGTACTGTAGCTGTTGTTGTCATTGCTTTAGCTGTTGCTGGTTGCTGCTTTCTGGTGTTGTTGTATAGTGTGTGTAGTGGTGTAGCAGCAACAACATTCGTCATGTAGTTTATGTTCATATCAGACCAACCCTTAAGGCTTTATTGGCAGATTTTTAGTTTTTTTTTGCTTTGCTTTTCTCCCGTTTTTCTTTTATTGTTCACTTTTTGCTGTGAATGTATGTATATGTAGGTAGATGGGAAGGTAGAGACACTCATACATGTGCTCTTAGGGATCTATGTTAGTGTTCTTCCTGTGTAAGTGTATGAGTGTATGGAGTGTATGTATATGCAATGCAAATGCCTACAGGTTATAAAATTCTATATGAACGAAGAACTTTAAGAATTTTTTACACAAAGTTTGCACAATTATTAGTTGTGATATATGTGAGAGCGAGAGAGAAAGAGAGAGAGAGAGAGAGATTGTTTTCTGTTGATATTAGAAAATTTTATTACACATTGATTTTTTGATTTTGATTTTTTAAGAGAGAGAAATAAATATTCCTTAAAAAACAAAATCAAATAAATTTTAAATTTATTTTCAGTTTTGCTTTTCGCCTTTTAGCAACTAACAAAGAAACAAAATCCATCGAAGAATCATCATAAGAAAAGGGATAAAAGCCAAACAGAAGATAAGTGTACACTACAGATTTACTTTAAAATGTTTTAAACAAATCTCTATAACTGTTAGAGAAGATCGATGGTGGTATTCAACTTAAAAATTAAAAATAAAGCTATGTTTTGTACATTTTTTTGGAAATCTTAACCGGTGTTGTAATGATCTGATGTTCCGAAATCATGGACTAACTGTTGCATTATATTTGTATCTTTCCCTCGAAGACTTTTTCATCGATAAGAGAGATGATAGATCTCCTTACGGGGCTCTCGACTTTATAAATACATTTGAAATGAATTGATGTGGCGAATAGTAGTGTATGCACGCTATGTAAAGAGCACACGAGATCCTAATATTTTATGTGTGAAGCTTTAGCTACTTTTTCTTATTCAGGGATTAGAATTGCAAGAAATTAATTCCATACAACAGATAGTGATCTACTCCTTTCAACTTACTCGCCTACATACATAACATAATTGGTCATTACAATCCTTATGTTGTATGCTTTAATTTTCATATACGAGTGGTGGGACCTACAGTTTAAAGTCGACTCCGAATGACAGTTTTTTGAGAAACTTTTCATGGCAATTTTATTTCATTCCCAGAGTTTTGGCCAGAAATCTATTGAGAGCATGCCGTCGAAGAAATATTTTTTCATATTTCGGTTTTGTTGGAGATGCCTGACCCGGTGTTTGAACCTAGGCCGCACGTCTAATTAGCCAACACACTACCTACTAGACCATGGCGACTTCAACTTCCCGCCTACCTAAGATTAATGGACTTAATGTGCATTGCTTATCACTGTTCTAAAACGATTACAGATTTGTCTTCTCTACGATAGTGAAAGATACTATGCGCTGACACACTAAGATTGGTGCTGTTGCCTAAAAGGGTCTCTGCAGAATGACTCCTGATAAAAATTGCTTTGATTTAGGAAAAGATGATATTATTGCTTACGTTCTTAGCCAATAAGATTTTTATTGTTGCCCGAAGTCTTTACGTCTCTATGAAACCTAAAAAAAAGTTGTTAATCCGACTAAGTTATCTTCAATTACTACTCTACAGGTGTCTGAGAACTTACAGTTTGTTTAAGTCTTCATGTGGTTTCCTTTGCCAGTGGCCATGTAACTAAACATTGTCTTGTGCTGGCATCAAAGTAAGCATACTTCTCCTATTAATCATGCCTGCTTTAGCTATCCACATAACCAACATTTAACACAGTCGATTATAGGGTGAATATATGTATTTATTTGTAATATGTATACATTTTCACAGGAACTGGAAATTCTAATTACAATAATCTTAAATTATGCTTCAGAGCATATCACGTAAAACATTTTCTTTTGAAATTGTTAAAGTAAACAGAGAGTAGCATTCTTAATGGAAATTACAAAAGTTGGCATAATAAAATGCTTTAAGCTGACTGTATACATATACAAATATAAACTACAACTACAACTACAACTACTACTAAACAGAAACACAAAAACAAAAACAATACAATACACATACACGTACACGTACAGCAACAAACGTATATAAATTCACTCATTCAGTTCACTCACTGTGTATCCCTTTGATTAGCGATGCGTATTGAAAATTACAAAATCCAGAAATCTAGAAATACAAAAATTCCGAATTCCAATTCCAAACAACCACAAAATAATTTCTGAATGCAAAAATCCTTCAAAAATGAAAAAAACTGACGACGGGCAGAATGATTGTAAAATGCAAAACGTAATGCAAACAATGGCAACATGTTATTGCAACATACAAAGGCTCACATTCATACACATACATACACACGTACATGTATACGTACATGCGGCTTAAAATGCATTGATAAATGATTTCAATTTATCTTTGTGTGAGTGTGTGCATGTGAATGTGCATGTGCATGTGCTTGTGTTTGTATGCATATTTGCATACGGAGTTGTGTTAAATGCATAAAACAATACATTAATTGGCTGCCAACATAAATAAAAGAGCGTAGAGCAGTGAGTGAAAGAGTGCCGTTATAAAACGGCTAAAATGCCACAATAAAGAACTACTTTCCAAAGAAGTCAATTTTCGTATACGCTCTGATATATTGTTGTATACTGCTACGAGAGTCGGAATATCAGCACAAGGAAAGTATTTGCTTAACTTCTTTTATTCGTAGTTTAATTACAAATTAGTTTCTCTCAGCACTCATGTTGTTTGTGTTAATTTTTATTCATGAATGGCAAGACCTGCGATTTTGAAGGTAAGATTTTGAAGAAACTTCTCATAAGAATTTTATTTACTTTTAACCTCAGAAACTTCTGCTAGAAGATTGCTGAGAGACAGTTAGGTAGGTCGGTAGGTAGAGGTGGCTGCCCATCCAAGAAAAATTTTTGGATGGACTCACTTAGGCCGCATTGGGCCCATTGTGCTACCACAGTCATCCGTTACCCCCTAGTCTCGAAACCACTCGGAGCTCCTGATGAAGCGATTCAGGCTGCCAATGTCAATCCTTGACACTTCCTCCAGATCATCCATGTAGTAAGGGACAGTCTCCTCTTCTTCCTCATCTCTGCAGCTTCTGCATAAGTCGTTAGCAAGGTGTCCAAGACCAATGCGCCTAGCATGCGTACCCATAATGCAATGCCCCGTAATAATACCGACAACTACACTGAGCGCGCCTGTTTGGAATTTAAGTAGGCTTATTGTGCTCCCCTCATCCAGCCTTGGCCAGATTTTGCGAGCTGTTCTACTCGTGTCCGAGGCCGCCCATCTGTCGTTGACGGAATCGACGATCGCATTATCAATTATGAGCTTGCAGGTCCTTATAAGTATGCCCAGATTCGAGACCTCATCGGAGAGTTCGATGGTGGTGCCCCGCCTGGCAAGTTCATCAGCTCTGCAGTTACCCGGAATACCATTGTGCCCCGGTACCCATACGATATGGATATCATATCGTTCCGCTATCTCGTAGAGATATCTGCGATAGCCGCACACCGTCTTGGAGTTCATCAGATTAGAACTCAGAGCCTTGATTGCCGCCTGGCTATCAGAAAGTATGGTGACGCTCCGCTTGGAGACCCTTCCGTCCCCAATAATACTCCGAGAGACAGTTACTATAGAAACATTATGCTCTCATTTGCAGCTATTTCAGTCATTGAATTTGCAGCTTTTTTTAGAGGGAAGTTTACGTAATTCACTCTAGAAGAACTATTATCATCAATTCCAACCACTATATTCATATCATAATCAACTTCTGTTGGCCTGCAATTGCAGATTATGAACAGAACGACACATGGTTTCAACCCAATAATACTACGAACCTGAGGTCAGCAATGACTATTCAAAGAGAAGAGTAGAATCGAATCATACTTACATACTTAATTTCTGATACTTAAACGCATTTATACTTATTTTAATATCATGGAACCTCTACTCATATTCAAAGTTTTAAGTACTCATCATATTCATACTTAACAACACGTATGATGTTGTAGATATCGACTCTCTATAACTCAACGCATACACGAAGCACAAAATAAGTACGAACCGCATACGAAAACTAAAATACTCACTAGAATGTTGTGTGTTTGCTCTGCTTGCTGCTCTGTCTGTTTTGATGAATGATTCGAGTCACTAGATTCATTTATATGTAAGTATTATAAGTATTTTTCTAAAGTTATGAATGAATCTAAATGAGTAGGCTTATGAATCAAACATATTTCGAATGGTATGAGTTTGATGTCAACACGTTGTACGCGTACTCATTGCAACCTGTACTTATGAATCAACGTTGTAGTGAGTACGAATGATTCAGAATACATTGTTAAATTTCAGTATTCTTGACTCACTTATATTCAAAATGTCATGAGTGCTTATGAGTAGCGAAAAAACTATTCATTGCTGATCTCTGTACGAACCATACAACACGATCGATTTTAGTTTTTTTGCAGGAGTAGGTGACAAACAGAGCCATTTCACATTTTCACCCTCAAGATTATGTGATTTTGCCTTACAATGGAACATTTTATCGCTTAGAAATTGTACGAGATGTGCAATAAAGTGAAAAGTTACTTCACTTGCACTTTTACATCAACCAGCACTCGTATGGAATTTTTAAATTTAATTAAAAATTGTTTGTTTCTTTCGTATTCCAAATGAAAGGAGGGAAATATAATGAATATGAATAATAAATTGAATATTTTAAATTCAATGTTAATTACACAGACATACATACATCAATACATGTACTGAAGATGTACTTACACTGTAAATACAATTATATTGTACTCGTATCCACGTGTGTGTGTGTGTAAATAAATATTTACAAAAACAAATAAACTTCCATGTAAACGCAGCTTTTATAAGCATTTGTAAATGTAAGTCATTATGTTTCTATGCATAAATGTATGTATGTATGTATGTGCGTATTGTGTCTATGTGTAAGTGTATAACAGTTCAAACATCCATGATAATTTAAACGTAACAGGCTGACCATTTGCAAATATACTCAGCCATACAAACACACAACATGTATGAACACAGTGTTCTGACGTGTAAAATATAAATATTCACATCATACATCCACACATGCATCCATACATACGACCATAAAATATTACAGAAATTTATTCTTTCATACACAATTCAAATCATTTTTATTAAAGCATAAACATGCATGCATGCGATCGTGTACGTGTTCGTGTTCGTGTGCTGCTGTTAAACAGTAGAAAGAATGCGTGAGCGAGAGATGGAACGAAAGCAAGTTAAAGAACAAAAGTGTACATTAATGTGTGTTTTTGTGTGGGTGGGAGCGTGTAATAAGTTTATAATGTTTGCATATGTATAAGTGTGTATTTAAGCTTTAATATCGTACAACATTGAATTGGTTTATGTTTGTTTATGTGTGCAGTATTTATGCTTTAATTTATCTCACACTCTCTCTGTCTCTCTCTCTCTCTGTGTTTAATACATGTATTCATGTGCTTATACGTGTATAGTATATTATGCAGGTATGCATGTGTGTTTATGGATATTTATATTGTATATCATCAAGTGTTTGGCTTGTGTTTAACTGACTTCAACACCTTACGTGCGAAAATGGTTGGAAAATGTGTTTAATTATCTTTTAATTACTTTAATGAATCTTTGTAGTCCTTTTATTACACAATATTACTCCACAAGAGCGTTGTTATTTCTACTTTTTTTCAATGTTTTTTTAATTCAATAATTCTCAGTCTATGCATGTACATACATATGTATATATGCTAGCCACACACAGACAGACGGACATACTGTAGGCCAGACAGACGTAAAATTATATAAAATTTCCTTATTAAATTGTAGGCCATCATTTAATGTGATTTTGTTTAAACAATTTAAATATTTTGCCATAAAATTCAACGAAATTCTCGAAATGAAAGTTTGTGAAAATCTTGATAGAATTCGTAATGAAAATGAATTTGGAATTTAAAAGGGAAATCAAATAATGTCAGTGTCAGTGTATGCTTTATGTGTCAGTAAAGTAGTGGCGTCAATTAAAGTTAAACAAAAAATTTAAGGTTCTATTATACAGGTGGGGTACGACAGATGAAGTTTTTTCTCAAGTGAAAATTCAATGCCTATGCCACAATGGCTAAAGCTTACTTGGATTCCACAAGGTCCTGTTGTAACATCCATATTACATCAGCCTTTCTGATATTGTTATGCTCTTATGAGTTTTATTCAAATTGTCTATGGTTATACACGCTCTGTCAAAAAATTCGTAGTGCTTCAGAAGTGCCAGACGATTGCAGAGAAAATTTTCTGGATTGCATCGTTGTGAGATGTTCCCAGTCTCCGGGCGACAGTGTCATTAGGCCATTATTATGTTATAACTTGTATAAGGTCCTTAAAATCGAATCTTCTTTTTTTTTCTTAATTGATCATTACAGTCAGTCAGGATTACGCCGTAGCTTCTCTCATCAACCATCTTGCGTGTGATAATTTTTTCCATGAACGGCAGGAGCTACGGTTTAAAGTCAACTCCGAACTGATTTCTGAGAAACATCATCATGACAATTTTATATTACTCTCAGAGTTTCTGCCAGAAGACTGCTGAGCGAAAGTAGGCAAAAAGAATGTTCTTTTTTATTTCGTTTCTTTCGAGTTTAATACCACTATCTGCTAGACTACGCCGACTTCAAGATGGAATCTGACCAGGTTTAATTAAAATTTTGTTCTGCACCAAAGCCATTTTGAGCCAGACCTGTATGGCCTCGGTGGAAGTAGATCGATCATTCACAAATCAGTAAAGCTTTTGTGAGACCATTGGTGTGCTACCCAGTACAAGAAAGCGAATCCCAGATATGAATTCAATTGAATTGTCTATTGTGCCAGAATTTGCAAAGGCATCAACTTTGTTATTATCTTCAATGTTCCCGTTTCCAGAAATCCATGGAATGTCCTATTATCTTCGCTAGAGACAGGCGGTATTATTGTACAATTTTATATGTGGTGTATAGGCTCTCTAGAGATGTTATGGCCGCCTTACGATCGGTAGTACTGATTAGTACCGCAGTAATCCAATAGTGCACGGGACAATCTATCATAAATTGAAAGTTTTGCAGAATAAAGTACGAAAAAATATTCAATAAACTTTCATAAAACTCTTTAAACCTCAACCTCTCTTTAAAATGTAAACTTAAACGTAAACTTAAGCATAATTATGCCGTTTTGTTTTGTTTGTTTTGACCATTTGCAAAACGAAAGAAAAACGTCAATAATAATGATGATGGGACTAAACAGCAAATATCCATTCATCATCAGGATAAAGAACAACAAACAACATGACAATTGAAAAAAAATGTGAAAAATTGAAATTCTAGCAAAATGCCCAAGAAACAAACAGAAAAACTTGATGGCCAAGAAACTGACACTAAATTTTCAATATGGGAAGAGCAAAGCAAAAAAAAAAACTACAAAAAGAAGAACAGAAAAAAAAAAGAAATCCCACAAGCTGGCTAAAGACACACACATGCATACACAATAAGAGCAGACAATTGTTTTGTATTGTTTTCGAAATCAACTCAACCCAACCAGTCAACTAAAAACTCTGGTAGCAGGAGAACGAAATTGAAAGAAAAAAAATTCTGAATGTCTTAACATAGACAACTCAACTTAAAGCAACCACAACAACAACAACAACAGCACATACATAAATGTAGAATGGAAAAAAATAATAGGGGGCAGAGCAAAAGAAAAATCATCATTTCCATCAGGCATCAGGCATCAGGCATCGTCATCATTTTCATTCATATGAGTGAATCTGAAAGGCGAACAAACAACAGAACAACTTCATCATGCTTAGCATCAATAGTCAGTCAGTCAGTCAGTCAGTCACTGTCATTATACAGTTTAGTAGGACCATACATTCATACATGCATGCATGCATGCATGCTTGATAATCTGCCACATATCTTCATTAAAATTTGTATGTTTTTTCTTGCTATTGTTGTTGTTGTTAGTGTAGGTCTTCTTGTGCATCAAATATTCTTTTCTTTTCATTTCACTACCACTACCGTTTTGATGTTTTCCTTCTTATTGTTAGTGTTATATGTGCTGATGTTGTTGTTGTTGTTGTTGGTTTTTGGCCATGTTTAACGACTGCAACAATAGAAAAACGTAGAAAAGCATTTGAAGCAAAACATTTGAAGAAAAAATAGAAAAAATCGACTTCAATCTCGTGCCACATACATGCATGCAGATACACCTTCACCACACATGTTGCTGTTGTATGTGTATGGAGGCCGCAATTAAGATTACATGGTGTACCGTTCGGGTGGTATCATGGGAAATAGTCTTTCAATTTCAAATTTTTTCGACTGAAAACGTTTTTATTTTCGTAAGGAGATACACATTTGGGGGGTACTTTGTAAAATAAATTTTGGAAACTTGAGTGTCCTGGTAGATTAATGGAGAGTGTAGAAATCATGGGTTCGTTAACTACCAGAGGCCCTGATTACATAAAATTACCAAGCACATGGCCTTTGCCACTCCACTATATACATAATAAGTCGCGTAAAAGGATTTTGAATTTGAGTAACTCAAGCCTTTCCTTATCAATTGGATGAACAGTTAGAACTTTCCGAACTTACGAGGCATTGGTCTTCTTGACCTACCTCTACATTCCGCAAGAACATCTAAATCTAGATGGTTTTGCGTTGACATACACTCAGCCACAAAAGTATACATACGGTTAACAAATTTCAGAAATTTATAATTGCCTGACATCTTTCTTGGATTTTAAGACGGTCTTCTGCATTGATTCAGAAATTTGTGAAATTTGTTAATCGGATGTATACTTTTGTGGGCCTGTGCAGGGCCATAATTCAATTCAATTTCAGAAATTTTTAACCAATGCAAAAGACCGTCTTAAAATCGAGGAAACTATAAAGATTTTCAACGAAAACGGATTAGTCAAAAAATTTCTGATTTTTGTTAACCGTATGTATGCCGTGGTCTAGTTGGCTTATTAGACGAATGGTCGTGGTTTAAATACCAGCCCAGACATCTAGTGCAATACAACACATAAAAAAAATGTCTGCAGCGAATTCCTCTCAGCTGTCTTCTGGGAAGAACTCTCTAAAGTCTGTTGTACGGATGGACTTTAAGCTGCAAACCCCGCCACTCATAGATAAAATGAACACCCGCACAACATAAGTAATGATGTGAGAAACGAGTTTGTAATCCCAACTGAAGCGTTGTAATGAGTAATTAAGTAAGTAAGTACATAAAGGCAGTGTAGTCGCTGTAATCTAGTAGGTAGTGTGTTGGCTTATCAGGCGTAAGGCCTCGATTCAAATCCCAGATCAGACATTAAAATGAAAATATGAAAAAAATATTTCTTCGGCGACTTCCTCTCAGCAGATTTCTGGCAAAAATTGCCACGAAAAGTTGCTTTAAAAAAAAAAATCTGTAGTTCGGAATCGACTTTAAAGTGTAGGTCCCGCCACTCATGTATAAAAATTAACACACACAGCATAAGTGGTATGAGAAACTAGGGCGTAATCCTAACTAAATGATGAACAATTATGTATGTATGTATGTATTTAAGTACATAACGGTAAATAGTCCTTTAAACATTCATTAGGGCAATATGCCTTCACATCATTTAACACTAAAACGCTACTAAAAACACCCTCTATTTAAATATTTCAATTTCAAAAAAATATTCAAAGTGTTGGTAAGCCTTTTTTGCTATGCTTCACTAGTTTTCTTGTCATATGCTCCTATACACATACACAAATATGGACGGCCAGTTACCATAAAAAAATTCACCCTTTTTAACGATTTCTTGAAAGAAAACACTCTTCAACTTCATTGGTACTTATTTTAGTATTTTCTATGCAGTTCCGTTTAACAAACATTCCACTGTATACCAAGCTATATATGTATGTATGTATGGATTGCATGTATGTATGTATGCATATTTCGTGTGTGTGTGTGTGGGTATATTTCGCTGAATATTATTTGTTACCCTGTATTATACAGTCGTTAACATTTCTACTCATTTGTTAGACTGTCTGTTCAGTTTGTCATTAAATGAATGGGTATGTGTGTGAGTGCATGAGTATGAGTGGGTATGTCGTCGTCTTATTTCCATCTATTCTGGTTGTTTCAACGCCCCGAGGCGGTATCTTTTCTATGCCAGTTTAAAAGTTGTTCGCATTGCTTGCGGCTAAAATTTTGGAGATGAATTCTTTTTTCTCTCTTTTTTTTTGTTTTTTTTTTTTTTGTTTTCTGAAGAAGTTTTTGTTGTTTGCTTTTATTATTGTCTTAATGTCTTGTATGTCTTGCTATTTGGCTTGGCTGTTGTTTCTTGGGCTTCATAAATAATATGGTAATATATGTATGCAGTGGTAATATGTAGTGTGGTTGGTTAAACGATATTTTGGTATTCAAAATTTATTTATTATATCCAAAATATCCAAATATATATAATATATATATATAATATCCAAAGGTATTATTATTTGAATATTTATTATAAATAAAGCTAGAATTGCAAGGCAATAAACTTACGATGGAATTCAAATTCCATTTCCAATTTTTTAAAATTTTCTATACTTTTTCTTCAACACCGCCCCACTGTGCAATGAATTCAAAAGTGATTATTTGATATTGCTTGTGAGATATATTGAGCAGGCATTTTATAACACCAATCTTGTTCAATTTGTCTTCATTTCTACTTCAGACTTTTCTCTGACAAATGATTCAATTGTAAAGTTTGGAATACAAACAACTTAATATAGCTTAGGGTCCCTAATATTACCCTAAAAGATAATATATTGTGAATGTGTTCAATATGTACCATACGCATAAATTGTTTGTGACAAATAGGCGAAAAGCAACGTATCACATTTAAGTACTCTCTGATCTGGAGGGAGAATCTGGCTCTTAAGGCGGGCAAATTGCTGCTTTCTGCTGCAGTAGAGCAGTTTGCTGTAGGTGGGGTATCCGCCCAAAGATCATGCGCTGGATCTATTCTGCAGTCATCGAACCCAACCTCCTATACGGTGTTACTTTCTGGTGGACTGCTCTGAACAAACTACACAATGTCAGAAGGTCTGCAGCTGTTCATATCACTGGTGTTCTATGCACCACCCCCACAAAGGCCTTGTTCGCAATGCTTAACTGGCTTCCTACTGTGCTTCTCTCTAAACAGGTAGCTAAGTTTGCTGCGACCAGACTCAATGCCCTCTTCCTCTATTTTGGAGTTTGATCCTGTGGCCCCAATGAACATCGATCATCTTCCTGTGGAATATTATTTTGACAGGGGTATTCACTTTCAAATTCCGAGCAGGGATGAGTGGGACCCTGACATTATCATCCCCCCGGAACTCGTGGATATATACACCGATGGCTCTAAACTTAATAATTGGGTTGGTAGCGGAGTGTCTTCTTTGGGAAACTGGACCAGAACATTTTCCTCCGACTGCCGGATTATTGTAGCGTGTCTCAGGTTGAAGTAATAGCCATCTACCGAGCCGTTCAATGGATCCTCATCAACGGTGCTCCTTTCACCCGCATCTCAATTTTCTCTGATATTCAGGCTGCCATAAGATCTCTGTCGAGTTATGAATAACTAAAGTATCGTTAGGGAATGTCTCGACCTTCTTTCTGGACGCTTAAGTGTCTCACTTGTTTGGGTCCCTGGACACAGTAGTATTCCAGGAAACTGCAGGGACGACGAGCTCGCCAGGTCTGGTGCATTCCTTTCGGAAGCCTCTTTAATCGACTTTGGTGTACAACTTACCTCGGTCAAGTTGGCCATTGCGTGGAAAGTCTTTCAGGACGTCAACCTATACGGGTTCAATGAGGAGTCCTACTCCACCGCTAGACTCACTTGGCCTAACCAGTTACTCGGACTTGGTCGTAACGTTATCTTAATCACAGTGGTCATTCTTATAGGCAATTGTGTTATGGGAAGACAAATTTTCATTACGATTTGTAAATTCTGAATTTTAATTGGCTTCCTTGCAAAGCGTCTAGGTAGGAAACCTCTTTTCTATTATAACTTCTTCTAAATAGGCCTCCACTTATTAAATATAACAAGTTTTTATTGCGTAACTTATAATAAATAGGCATTCAATTGAAAAACTCTCAATCCCAAAGAGTTTATGTAAGTTATCCATTTGTAACTACCCTCGTATGCATGGCATCCATCAGATAGACAGACATGTTATAACATTTTTGTGATTTCATTACATAAATATTTAAATAATTAGGACTCTTATTAGATTTGTTATGCTGCTCCTACACTTGGACAAATAAAATTCAAAAAAGAAAAAAGACGAAGAAAAGTCATGAAAAGGAATGCTTTGCGTTCGTAATAGCTTAAGAGAATACTATGTCTGTCTGTCTGTCTGTCTGAATGGAAAGCACATTAAGACAGATAGACAGACAGACGGACGGACAGATGGATAGACGTATGAAAATTTGTAATTCTTTTGATTTTGTTTTTGAAAACGTAAACAACAACAACAACAACAGCAGAACCAAAGAAAAATAAAACAAATGTTTTGTATTTATTTTTGAAAAATCTTCATACATTCATTCAGCCATTCATTCATCCATCATTCGTCTATCCATCCATCCATATGTTTGAATTTCTTATTTCATATCCTTTTTCGTTTGTTTTTCTTTTTTTGAATTTTTTTTTCTTTTTTGATTTTTTGAATACAAAGGAAAACGAAAAGAAAATGCGGATGATGAGAACAGAACGAATATGAAAAAAAAATGTTAAATACTTAAAAATTACTCACACATGTGCACACACACAAATTTGTATGTGTTCTAAACACATATTCATGAAATTGTAAACTTCTATGGGTGGTATGTATACATACATACATACATACGTACGAACGATGTATGTTTCGTGTAAGAATATTTTTATTTTCTCTAAAATTCCATGAGAATTAACCGGAGGCGATTTTTATATTTTATAAGAAGATATTTAAAAAGGGATGTTTATTTGTATGTTTGCATATATGTTTGTATGCACATGTATGCACATGTATGCACATGTATGTATGTTTTTGATATGAAGAACATATAATTATTTGTATTTAAATGTTTATTTCCTAAACAACAAAAACAAAAACAAAAAACATAAACAAAAAACAAAAAAATTTCGTTCATTCATTCATTCATTCACTCATTCATTCATTTATCCATGCAACCAACCAGTTACTCCTGTAGAGTATTTTCGTTTTGTTTTGTTTACTTATTGTTGTTATTGTAGTTTTAATATTATAAATACATACATTTGTATACATTTTATATTATTTACACTCACAAAACAAATGTTAGTAAATTAGTAATTAGTTGGTAGGTAGGTAGGTAGCAGAGATCAGCTATGAATCATGACATTTTGAATATAAGTGAGTCAACAATATTGAAATTTAACTACGTACTCTGATTCATTCATACTCACTACACTACGTTGATTTATAAGTACAAGTTGCAAGTGCGTATGCGTACAACGTGTTGACATCAAACTCATACCATTCGAAATATGTTTGATTCATAAGCCTACTCATTTAGATTCATAACTTTAGGAAAATACTTATAAATGAATCGAGTGACTCGAATCATTCAACAAAATTTACAGTCTTAGTTGTTGTTGCATAAGTAAAAAAGGCAGAGCAGCAAGCAGAGCAAACACACAACCTTCTAGTGAGTATATGTTAAGTTATGGAGAGTCGAAATCAACAATATCATATGTTCGTGTTGTTGAGTATGAATATGATGAGTACTTCAAACTTTAAATATGAGTAGAGGTTGCATGATAT
Source organism: Sarcophaga subvicina (assembly GCA_936449025.2). NCBI lineage: Eukaryota > Metazoa > Arthropoda > Insecta > Diptera > Sarcophagidae > Sarcophaga > Sarcophaga subvicina. Next base: position 3,503,270 of record OW388084.2, read on the forward strand.
TAAAATAAGTATAAATGCGCATGAGTATCAGAATTTATGAGCATTATTCGATTCTACTTATCTTTTTAAATGCTCATTGCTGATCTCTGGTAGGTAAGTGGATTGAATGAAGGGAGATTAACTATGAGTTTCGTGGCTATTGAAATACACCTAAGCCATCATGTAGACTTGTTGTACGCCATCTTACTTTCTATAAAAAATCTGTTGCTCATACAAACTTCGTTACTACTCCTTGGCAACAAGTAATATCTGCTGTAGTATGGTATCCCCAAAATATTGGGATGTAGAACTTACGTAGACTAGACTATTTTATCCCAAAATAATTCGTCTAGTTAGACTCCTTAATTTTTTTGTGTCTTCCCAACTTTGAAGAGATCATAAAAAGAAAAATAATAAAAAAATAAATGTGTAAAATAATGTGGCAGTTGCCAGAAGCTGTACCAGGATTTTAGAAAAAGTATAGGCAAAGAGGATTGCTTTGAGTAAAAGTTTTCCTCATTTTAATAGCAAACTCTGTTCAAAGCCCTTGTTTAAAATGATTTAAAAATTTATTCAATTTGGTGTCTATATAGGCAGTCTGTTTACTAACATTAAATATTTGAGTGTAGAACAATGAATAACAACTGAGTGTAATAATGTTTTACTGTTTTCAATTCATTTCTTGCTGTTCTACAATTTTGTTCTGTGCTGTTATTCTCCTAAAAAGAAATTCCCTCCTACACAAGTAAATATACCACGCCAGACAGTTGATAAGTACGAGTTAAAATATCTCCTAAATGTCTACTTTAAGGTGATTGTAATTTTATCAGATGATTTATGCCCCTTCATTGCAAGTGTTCATGTATATGCAGTTAAAATAACAGTTCATGAGTCTAGTAGTCTATGAAAGCAAAACAAAGTATACAAAAATTGTCGACAAGTAGGGATATTTTCAATATAGCCAAGCAATTTATTTATATTGGCTCAGCCATTACCAGCAAAAATGATGTCAGGCTGGAGATCAAGCGTAAGATCACACTTACCAACAGGCGCTACTATGGTCTGAATAGGCAATTGAGTGGCAGAGACCTCTCTCGTAAGCAGATACTTATACTCTACAAGTCGCTCATCCTCTCCGAGCTTTTTTATAGCGCAGAAGTATGGATGTTGTTAAGCACTAATACATCAGCCTTGAGAGTCTTTCGAGAGAAAAGTTCTACGTAAGATTTGCGGTCCAGTGCATGTAGGCGATGTTTTTCGCATCTGATCTAATAACGAGCTGCATGAGCTCCTCAACAACATGGACGTCAAGCAGCGTATTGACATCCACTGGCTGCGCTAGCTCGGCCATGTCGTTCGAATGGCAGATTATCTTATGGCGAGACCTGTATTTGTTGCTAGGGTTTGGGGAAGTCGGCGTAGAGGACGAACTACCCTGTGTTGGAAGCACCAAAGTGAGGAAGCTGTGTAGTCGATTGGTGCAACTAACTGGCGAAGACGCGCAAGAAGCAGAGATGCCTAGAAGGATGTGTTAAAGCAGGTCGAAATTCGATAAGCGGGTTAAACGTTAAACGCAAATTAAGTAAGTATGGAAGTAAGTAAACTAACAGTTGAAATTCTGATTTCTGTCACTATTAGAATATGAAATTGAAGACGCCGTAGTCTAGTAGGCAGTGTGTTGGCTTATTAGACGTAAGGCCACGGTTCAAACCCCAGGTCAGATATCAAAACGAAAATATGAAACAAATATTTCTTCGGCTGCTTCCTCTCAGCAGAGTTCTAGCAAAAACTCTAAGAGTAAATGAAATTGCCATGAAAATCTTCTCAAAAATCTGTCATTCTGAATCGACTTTAAACTGTAGGTCCCCCCACTCATGCATAAAATTAGCACACACAACATAAGTGGTGTGAGAAGCTAGGCCAGAATCCTGACTGAAATGCTGTAATGACAAATTGTGTATGTATGTATGTTTTAGAAAAGGTTGGTGCTCTTGGTTGTCATCATGGAACTGATGAAATAACTGTATTCCGATAAAGAAACTGGTGGTCTTTGTCATAGGCATTGGTACGCAAATGTTTAGTTCGGTGACCAGAACTGTAATTATTCCTATTTTTCCTTCCTTTTATGGTTGATGAATTAACCAACCATGGCATCATTCCCCCAAAATCATATGTACATACATCCATACATACATTTATACATACATATATATTTGCATTGCATATATGAATGTATGTGTGTGTGTATCAGTAATAAAACATTTACTTACACTTCCACAGACAAATTTTCTGAGTGAGTTCATGTAGTTAAAGTTAATCAAATCGTAATTACCAGAAATATAACCCCTTGGGGCCTTAAAACATTTTAAAAGCAAAACTTGTTTTCATTTTTTATTTATTTTTCTTGAAAAAATAAAAATAAAAGAAAAAAAAGAAAAAATTTACAATAATTTCTTGATTTAGTTGTTGTTGTTGTTGTTGTTGCTATTTTAAGTAAATATATTTGTATTTATTTTTATAAATGTTTACCTATGCCAGTGTGTATGGGCGTGTGTGTGTGTGTGTGCAAATTATTCTGTTGCAAGCCAACAAAAAGCAAAGAAAGAGGGGAAAGTGGCTGGCATTCCATAATAATATAAATGAATGAATGAATGGATGTGTGGCATGGAATGAATGGTGACTGGTGGCTGGTGGCTTGTGGCTGATGCCTGGCATGCATGGAAATGCTAAATGCCTTCATCGTCTAGGCAAACAAAAAAAAAACTCCACTCCACTCTATAATTTATTTGTTTATTTTGTCTTTTTATTTTCAATTTATTTTATTTCGTTTCGTTTCATTTCATTTTAAATACTTTTTATATTTTATTTTATTTTGTTTATTTTAAAATGACAAATGCAGGTTAATTTTTATTATTTGTTTTGCTTTTTTCTCTCCTGTTTTTTTTATTGAAATATTTATCAGCTGGGGCTTTACGTACGTACGTACATATGTCAACTGATACTTTTGCAGTTTTTCTTTTGTGTTGTTGTTGTATTCACTTTAAATAAAATTGCATTCGCTGGTAATTGTTGTTGTATTTGTCGTTATGGTATATATTTTCTATCATTTAAAATTTTAAAACCCACAGGCTATTTAAAGGCGTTTAATTCGAAGGCAATAATTTTCATGTTCATTATTATTACGAACAAAAAACAGAAACAAAAAAAAAATAAATAAACTAGGGACGGCAATAAGAGAGTAACTAAGAGGAAAACCCACTTCTCTTACTAAAAGTTAAGCGTATTGAAATTGAATGAAACAGTGGTTAGAAGGCGAGAGAAAGAAAATAAAAAATATTTTCGAAAAAAAAAACCAGTACACAACGTCCATATCGTTTATGAGCTCATATAGCTCATTATTAGATCAGAAGCTAAATATCTAACGTAGAACTATTCTCTTGAGTACTGTTAAGACTGTTGCATCTGTACTGTCCATCATGTACATCATACTGTCCATGCTTCTGCGATGTAAAGTACCACGGTAGAGCATAAGTTTCGTTATACAGAGAGAAGCCTTTGCTACTCAATTGCCTATTGATACTGTAATAGCAAATGTTTCTGTTCCAGCCATCACAGCCGCTGGATGTTAAGGCGCTGCTCAACGTCTATGTCATTGAGGAGCTCATACAGCTCAATATTGAATCAGTTGCGAAAATCATCGGCAACTCCCACTGGATCGTAAGCCTTACGCAGAACTTTTCTCTCAAGGCTGCTGTATCAGTGCTTAACACCACCAATACTCCTGCATTGTAAAAAAGCCCGGAGAGGATGAGCGACTTGTAGAGTACCATTGCCTATTGAGACCATAGTAGCACTTGTTGATCCTACTAATGATGTCAGTCTGGTAACGGTGGAGCTAAGATAAACAAATTCACTGACTATGTATATCGAAAGGATAGCTGTCGTGCGTAATCTGGGATCTGATACGCCGCATGTCCCTACTTGTCGACAACACATACTTCGTTTTGCCCTCATTTATTGGCAGACTCATGTTAATAGACGCCCGTTCAATAGCACTAAAGTCATCAGTAACATCTCGGTTGCTAGGTCCTATGATGTCACACTCGCAACATTCAACAGCAATTCCATTCGGAATAAGGCACCTGATTTATACTGTCGGTACTAAAGAACGTGCAGTGTTGGCTGAGCAATAATCTTTATTTAATAGTCTTAAGACTTCTCAATTACATATGAGATGGCAGGGAGAAACTTCTTGAATGAGTCGTAATCTTTTAGTAGATTTGCAAAGAAATCTACAAATCATCCTTTATTTATCATTGAAAGACTAATTCTGCTTAGAAAACTTTTACGTATCATTGACATTTATTTGATTCTTCCTTCTCTAACATTTCCTTGACACGAGGACAACTAATTCCATATTGTTTTGGCGTTTACGTTTGATTCCACGGAAAGTGAAGTAAAAAGTAAGACTGTAAGCCTAGCAACAATTTGTCTAACCCAACAGTATATACTTCTGAAGAATTCAAAACGACACTAGAAGTGCTATTGTCCCACTGTGCAAATATCTCACTTTCAATAATAAATCCCCCATTTTAGAAAAAATCTTGCCTTATATTTGCTGTCTCATAGAAGCCTGTCGGTTGTTATTTATACCTTCAACTCTGACTTTTGAACGAACAGTTGTGCCTATGCAATGTAGTCCATATGCTACAGTCTCTATACTATTTTTACTATTCTTATTATTATTGTTATTATTGCTGTTGTTGTTCTTATTGTACCTTCTTATTCCTTCATAATATTTTTTTCTTCCTTTTTCATTGCGTACGTACATATGGGTGTGTGTGTGTGTGTCTTTATTTTGTTGTTAATTGCATAGATGATGCCATGTATGTATGCATGTGCCCGAGTAAGTGCGTGTATGTATGTGTGTAAATATTCTATGTGAGAAGATGGCCGCAGGTTAAATGATGTCCAAGTCAAGACACTCTCTTGTAGAAAAACTAACCACTGCCGAATGGTTTGTTGTTATTCAAGCATCAGGAATGACTACGATTACTACCACTACTACTATATCTACTATTGGCTACTGTAAACAGTTACTATACTCGAATAGAGATGCCACAGCATAGGCTAAGTAAATAGCAACGAAAGTTAAACAAGAAATTATTTTAAAGATTTTTTTTATGCTACTTTGGTGTCATCAGCTGTAAATTTGTAAATAAATATACATTTAAGCAAAAGACACTACATCTATACATACTCATATGTACATGTTGTGTTCACACAACACACGAAGAGGCAACTGAGATGTTGTGAATGTTTTAGTACCAGTATTTAGCAGGCGTTCATGTGTTATTTATGATGTTGTTGGTCTTGTTGTGATAGTTACTGTTGTTGTTATTGTTGCTGCTGTTGTTATGATACGTTTAGTTTTTGCTTTTTCAAGTGTTGGTCGTTTGTTGAAATCTTCAACACATTAAATGGTCGCACAGTAGCCATAACAGCTGCCACAATATATTTTGTATGCAACAATCTCATTGTAACTAAAACAATAGCAACAACATACCAGACATATCATAGACATATACATATAAACAAGTAGGTAGTATTAGTCTGTGAGTTTGTCAGGCTGTGAATCCAGAGTGTATGGAATTGAAAATAAAATACAGAAGCACATGAAATTAATTTGCCAAATTGATATTAATTTCAACAATTTATTCCATCCATCCATCCATTATACAATCATAATTCATTCATAATTTATGCTGTTAAAAGGAACTCCTTTCAGAAGAAAGTGTAAAAAGGAAACATTTAAACTAGAAACGTTTTATGAGTCAGATGGTGAGAGATTTAATGAGTATTGCAGGAGACTTGGTTAAGTGACAAGATTTGATTGACGAAACTGTAACAAAGCATAGAAATACTGTGAAGGGGGAGAAGATGTTTTGTGACAGTCTTATGCTTCTTAAAGGAATGAAAGAGAACAAAAAACAAATGTTAGGAGACTTAAAGAAATTTCCACACTAAGTGCAATCCTTTGTAGAAATTTTATTTGATACACAATGTACTTCACAGGTTTCCTTATCTTATAAAAGATGTATTGAGAAGCTAACAGACAATAATGCACATTTTCGATTCCGTTTAATATATTCCAGTAATTTTAAAATTAATTGTGCAGCGCTGTATGGAAGGTTAATCAATGAAATCCTTGTCAAACAATAATAAACGCTAAGCGAACCGTCGAAGTCGCCGTAGTATAGTAGGTAGTGTGTTGGCTTATTAGACACCAGTCCATGGTTCATACACCAGCTGAGATATCTCGAACTAAACTAAAAAATATTCCTCTCGGGAACTTCCTCTCAGCAGATTTCTGTCAAAAACTCTGTGAGCGTAAATTAAAGTTGCCATGAAAAATTTTTGAAAAATCTGTCGTTCGGAGTCAACTTTAAACTGCAGGTCCCCGCACTCATGTATAAAATTAACACACACAACATAAGTGGTGTGAGAAACTAGGTCGTAATCCTATCTAAAGTGGTTGCATTGACCAATTAAGTTTAATATGAATGGAATAGGAATTATAGGAACCTCATAGCTGTTCTAATGGGACACTGTTCCATAGATTCTCACGTTTGCAGCTCAGAATTACCAGAGAATTTCTTCTTTGTCTTTATTAGGTAGTTAGCAACCTAAGGCGAAGGATTCCTAGGCTTCTAAAATTGGAGTAAAAATTTAAAGCAACTTAGGACTGATTAAGCAATTTAATAATCGAACGTGTTATTGAAAATCAAAGTATGAAAATCCAAGTTGAAAGCCGAGATTTTCCAAAACCCGTGGCACTATTTCAGAGTATAGAAAAACTAAGCTAACAGGGCAACAGCTTCTGTAAAACCAAAATAAGAAAGATCCCAGCAGGAAATGTAATGGAGCATTGTATGCCTGTATATAAATACTGAAATCTGATTGCTTATTCTGATTACTTATGCCTTCCCCTTCTGTGATTATCCTTGGAATTCCAGTAAAGCATATTGCACGTTTTGTTATCCTGTAGGATTCTAATTACATGGCCAACCCACATACATTTGCGACGTCAGATTGCTAAAAAGTTATTACTGGAGATTTTTTAGGTCAAACCAAAATTCCCAAGAGGATAGGCACACTTAGTCCATACTACAGCTTTCCCCCATCATCTCAATATTTAATTTACATTGTATCCAATATTTTTACTAAGTATTGTATTGTACATAATTTATTAATAATTCTTAAAAAAACAAACAGAAACAGTTCTGATCCGAAGCCATTTGCTTCAATTAAAATAATTGTAATAAAATTTTAGTTTCCCATGCAGAACAAACGCTCAGCATGGATGGCAAAATTTCATCAATTCATCTTAATTTTAAGAAAACATTTGAGACTGTCATCTTAAGTATCATGCAACATTTGCCAAAGTAACTAATAATGGCCACAATAACACAATAACGACGACTTTAATAACCGTATCCAAATGAAAGAAAAAATAAATACGAAGAAAAGAAACGTACAACAAACCAAAACAAATACAATAACAACAACAGCAAAAACAACATCAACGACAATACGAACATATACCCCCTCTCTCCCCCCAACCATACAATTTATATTGCCAAAGTATTCAATGTGATTTTCGTGTGAAAATCTCGCGATTTAGCCTCGGGCCTAAATATTAAATACAACCAAAAGACAATAAACAAACACTAAAGGACAGACGAACGCAGATGGGACGGACAGGCAAGCGAATGGTTGGTTGGTTGGCTGCTGAGACGGACGACAGATGGATTAACGATTCAAGTTAAAAACAGGGGGGGTTGGTTAAAGAATTAAATAGACACTCACACATACATACATACATACATTCGTACATTTATATCTTGACTTACAACTACAATATTACCAGCATATAAATGCACACACACACGCGAAAGGAAATACCATTTAAAGCAGCAGAAATAAAATAAAAAATTTGAAAGCAAAAAAAAGAGAAAAAATCTGCAGAAATTCATATGCAACGAATGAATTGAACACTACACCCGGTAAGGAATCGTTGCAATGTTCATTATTCTTAAAGGTAGAAATGGAAGAACTCGGAGCGATTGGGTCATGGTACAAAGGCTTTAAAAAGATACATACACACATGTACATAATTGGTCATTACAAACCTTAAGCCAGGATTACGACCTAGTTTCACATACCACTTACGTTGTGTATTTCAATTGTATACATGAGTGGCGGACTTACAGTGGCGGAACGACAGATTTTGTGAGAAGTTCTCAGAGCTTTTGGCAGAAATCTGCTGCTTTTCATATTTCGTTTTTGTTGGAGATGTCTGACGTGGGTCTCACGTTTAATAAGCCAACACACTACCTACTCGACTACGGCGACTACAATAAGAGGCTTAATATAGTTCACACATGATGCAATCGATTTCAATTGCATAAAAAATGTATCACGACCTGCAAATTTAATTGTTGAAAACGACATCAAAATAGTAAGAATCGTCAAGCCTAGTCCAATTTATCAAGCAAGCGGTGAAGGATGGTAAGAAGCCACATACAATCAGGGGATAAAATCTATTGGAACCACTTACTTACTTAAGTGGTCATTACAACCCTTTTGTTAAGATTATGCCATAGTTTCTCTGCTGCCCTATGCTCCCTAGGAAGGAACATATATATATAGTTTCTCACACCATGTGCAGCCCCTGCGCTGACTTCCTTCTCTTCCCTGATTTTGGTCAGTACAGAGACTGCGTTCACTCGTGGCATCACAATGGGTCGCTATGCGTGTTCAAGTGAGCTCTTCGATATCAGAGCTACCATTTCGACTTAACCTAACCTTCTCACACCATCCATGTTATGTGTGTTAATATTGTCGTCCTTAATGATCATCGCCACGGACCAAACTGCAAATATTGCTGCCTGAATTTCGCTGCAATAATTCGGTAGCCTAATTTGATGAGCTACTTATGCCGCCGCCGAAAAGATGTCACCACACAAGGCTCAATGTAGTTTTATTCTAATGCTTGTAGCTCTTCCTAGGCGAGATGCATGTTTTGCCCAGAGATCAGCAATGAATTGTTTTTTCGCTACTCATAAGCACTCATGAAATATTTAATGTAAGTGAGCCAACAATATGGAAATTTAACTATGTTCACTGATTCATTCATACTCCACTACAACGTTGATTTATAAGTACAGGTTGCAATGAGTTTGCTTACAACGTTGGTATCAAACTCATACCATTCGAAATATGTTTAATTCATAAGCGTACTCTCATTTAAATTCAGAACTTTTCAAAAATGCTTATAATACTTATAAATGATTCGAGTCACTCGAATTTACAGTCTTAGAAAAAAAGAAAGAAAAAAGACACATAAGCAAAAACGACAGAGCAGCAAGCAGAGCAAACACACAACCTTCTAATAAGTTTCTTAGTGTACGTATGCGATTCATACCTATTTTGTGCTTCATGTATATGTTGAGTTATGTAGAGTCGAAATCAACAACGTCATACGTCTGAATAAGTATGAATATAATGAGTACTTCAAACTTTGAATATGAGTAGAAGAGGTTCCATGATATTTAAATAAGTATGAATGCGTATATGTAAGTATCAGAAATTATGAGAATGATTCGATTCTACTCATCTTTTTGAATACTCATTGCTGATCTTTGATTGAAACCTTACTTAGATGATCATTACAAACCTTTAGTTAGGATTACGACATAGTTTTTCACATCAACTATGCTGTGTGCGTTAACATTGGCATCCTTAATAATCACACACCACAGTGGGAATTGCAAAAATTACCTGCAGTGATTCGGTAGCCTAATCGTAGGAGGTATATCTACTGACTCTGATAAAATGTAATCTCACAGGGCTCGATGTATAGTTGCACGAGTGTGTTAAATTAGTTCTTTCGCATCTCCCTAGATTGAGATTCAAAGAATATCTGGTTGAATTCCTAACCCAGTCTGTGTTGTTTGCTCAAGGAATAAAAGAAAAGTATTCAGAATATTCCACTTTTGAATCAAAATATCTGCTAGACATGGAAATAAAATCATTTCTGCATATGAATTCTGATATTTTTAAGGCACATACATATGTGCACATAAGAAATCGATTATAAATACTACGTAGGCAACCAGGAAATTAAAAATTCCCTTCGAACATACAAAATATTTTTTTTATTTTTTTATTTTCAATTCAAAAATTCCTTGACCATTGTTGAAATACGATTTTGATTAACCTTTCGCGAAGCAATTTAAACACTCTGCGTTTTTGTTTTATTCATCACACACATTGGCATTCGTGGTGGACATCCGCCACTAAAACTCTGGGACTTTTTTTTTGTTTTAATAAAATCGCCAAACTCCATAAGCACACACATGGAGGTGTATGTGAACAAATTTGAGTGTGTGAGTTCACACCGCCACAAAAAAAAGACAAGGAAAAAGTCGAGAATCAAAACGAGCAAAAATAAAAATTTTTTTTCTTTCTGTCGATTTGTTTTTGTTTTTTTTTTGTTTGGGTTCACAGAATATAAGGTGGTGGGGGAGAGTACAATAGTATCGCCCTTTGGGGCATATGCACGCGGCTTATATCGTCACATCATGCCCCTTTGCTATGGTCACGTTTCCTAAACAATTGTCTTGCCATAGTTTAAATCCTTTTTTGTTGTTGTTGTTGTTGTTGTTTTTTTTTTATTTTGATTCTGTATTTTTGTTTCTTATATGTACTTGAGGATTGTTGTTGTTGTTGGTTTAATGGCGTTTTTGTTTAAACTTAATTCTTTGCTGGTGTTGTTGTTGTTGTTGTTGTTATTATTGTAAAAGTTATTTTAGCCATTAGGCATTAAATGTGAATTTGAATGAGCATGTGAATGTGAATTATTATGTGCATGTGTGTGTGTGTGAAAGTCCATTCGCAAGACCTCTGGTCATTTAGTTTCATCTTAAAAAAGCGCAACGAAAAACGAGGCTATTAAAGCAAAAAAAAAAAAAAAAACAATTGCCCTTAAACCAGGTCATAATATGGCTCATAAGAAACTAAAAAAAAAATAAAAACAAAAACAAAAACCCACAGATTGTCTTTTCCATGTTGGTTTGGGAAAATTTTTAAGAATTTTTATGGGATATTTTTAATTCGCTACGAATGATTGCACACAACACAACAGAGCGATAAGAATTATTTCCAACTAATTTCCACCGTATACATGCAATGAACTTGTAATACTCATGCCCTGTCACTCCTTTATGTGTGTGTATTAAGCGAAGGGAATCCTTTTGAGTTGGACTCCCACGCCTAAAAACCAAAGTGTTCAGCTTTTAGAACCTTGCAATCAATGCCCGCTTGTAAATAAAATCCGCTTTCCCGATGAAAGTTTATTTAACTTTGTCTCATAATACCTTCAAACCATACTCCAACTTTAATTGTTAGTAATTACGACCTTTCAAATCAAATCCATTCAAATCAAATGAAATGAGCGAAGAATTAAAATTTCCGAAAATTTCCAAATAATTGACAATGCAATTATGTCACCCACCTTCTACTTCCCAAAAAACATTCAAATGAACGCGCCGCAATTTCTGCTCTTTAGCAACAAAAACAGAAAAATTTTTAACCATAAAATGCCTCTGTCTGTCTGTGCATCAATGTTTTGAATGACGCGTAATCATATTATTTTTGTTTTTCTTTTTTGTGTGTGCTATGTGCTCCATGCGGCTATTCGAGTAATGTTTTGGGGGTTGACTCTTTAGATTGTATCCGCTTTAGTGGCAGTGGTGGAAAGATGAGCTTCAGTCTTATTTACAATTTCTTTCAGGTGAATGTGTGGGGGCCGGTAATCGCAACTAGTCATGTTTGCCTATAGACTGTGGTTGCAAATGATATTTAAAGCAATGAAATCATGATAATATTTAATAGGGGAGATGAAGTCGCCTTAGTCTAGTAGGTAGTGTGTTGGCTTATTAGACGTAAGGCCAGGTTTTAAACCTCAAGTCAGACTGCTACAACAAAATGAAATACAAAAAAATATTTCTTCGGCGGTTTCCCCTCAGCAGATTTCTGGCAAAAAGTTTCTAAAAATCTATCGTTCGGAGTCGAATTTAAACTGTAGGTCCCGTAGGTGTAGGTGTACTTATCAATTAAGACAAGTACAATATCCGGAGGTCGAATTGACCCATTGTATAACGTCCTAGTTTGTCGCACCACTTATGTTGTGTGTGTTAATTTTATACATGAGTGGTGGGACCTACAGTTTAAAGTCGACTCCGAACGACAGATTTTTGAGAAACTTTTTCATGGCAATTTTATTTACTTCCAGAGTTTTTCCCAGAAATCTGCTGAGAGACTGAGACACTACTACTAGAATATGGCGACTTAGAGAATAAAACTAACACACACAACATAAGTGGTGTGACAAGCTTTGTAGTAATCCTGACTAAAGGGTTGTAATGATCAATTATGTACAATTATTGATTAGCACAACTAAGACTTATGGCCGATATTTCCTTGCTCCTTCCTACCATATCCGTCCAAAAATTAAGTATTGCTGTCGCGTATGGGTCGGTACATCGAAGTCCACTTAAAGGATTTACGGCCTTTCATCTCTGTTGATTAATTGGAATATGTTCATAGAGCACACCTGTTCGTATTCGATTGGCCAGTGGAACGCGCAATATATTGTAGAGAAAATAAAATTCATTCTGCGGCTACACTGTCCGTATATGTGACGCTCTGCCTACAGTGATCTTGTTCCCGACTAAAACCTATGTTTACGTGGCACTTAACTCGTATCGAAAGGACTTTAGATTTTTAAGAAATTAAAAGTGAGCACAAAAATAATTCCTTTTTTAATTTTTAATACAAGGCCAGCAAGGTACAAAATATCTTGAAATTAAATTTTTTAATATAATTTGTAACCAAATCCCCGAACTCACTCTCTTTCCCTCTCTTTTATTTCATCTGAGTAATATCATCAGAAACGAATTCATTCCTTTACTACTCTGTCTAAATATAAATATTTGTTTGTGATTTTCACTATCTCTGTATACATCAATGCTTAAAGCATATACAAACACATACAAGCAGACTTTGCCCAATCTACTAACACATGTATACCACACAATCACTCACACTCACACTCACACTAAAATCCAAAAACTTACTCAAACACATACATATGCACATACATGAAGATACATGCTTAAATACCTAATTGTCAAACAAGCATACAGGCACTGTCCGTATGCTGGGTGTATATGCGTGTATGTGTGTGTGTTTAATTCGTTGCCTTTCCTGTTACAGATGCTGCTATAGATAGTAGTATGTTGTCGTTGCTGTTGCTGTTGCTGTTGTTTGTAGAGTTTGAATTTGAATTTTGTATAAACGCTTATGCTTAAAGCGTATATTTTGTATTTTCGCGACGTGACTTTGCCGTAAGATGATATTTACTGTCAACGTGTTTTGTGGACATTTCCGTTGGCTAAACAAACGCAACCCAATGAACAACAGCCACAACAGCAACAGCACCAGTAACAATAGCAACAACTACTAGCAATGCAGTCATTCAACCAAAAATGAGAAAAAATGGCATCCAAATAAACCACACACACACGCATACACTAACAAACAAACGGTGCACGTTTTCAACTGTATTTTCTCATTCGACTGCTGCATGTCATATGACATCGAAGAAGATTTTCAACAATTTTATGCAATTGTCTGATGATGATACAAACACACACGTAAACAGTAAACTTTTACGAATTGTTGCATTCACATTCCCATACCCATATATCCTATACGTTATCATCATCATCATAATCATCGTCATCAGCATTGTGTTGTTGTGGTCATCATCTTTGATGAATGCTTTTTAAACATTTTTAACGGTTCTATTGGCCAAACCACAAACAACAAACAACAATACATGTATATAATGCGAGTGTATGCGAGTGATTATGTTTGTACGCTCACGTGTCATTATAAAACGCAAAAACAATCACTTTTTTTGTTGTAATTGAGTCGAGATTTATGCGAATATAACGATAATGATCGGCTATTAATCGAACAGAAAACTTGATGGTTTACACTGTGCACTGTGATGCTATGCTATTGCAAAGGGGTATGTGGAGATGTGCTTTATTGTCCAGTTGCTTGGTAGTTAATTGGTTGGATTGGTAATTATAAATTTCAATGCTTTTGGCATATCTATGCCGTCGTGTTATTGTTAACCGCATTGATGCGTTTATTACTCGTAATATACTTTTAATAGTGCTGCACACGGCTGTTTTTATTGAGGTGTTTATTTCAAATAGCCAAGTGGGAGAGAGAACGTAAAAACTTACCTTTTTGGACAAGAGGACTCCACCGTCAAAGGTGATCTTTGATCCAATGCCACAAACGATGTTCTGAAATGAAGAAAAAAATATTTTTGGATTAGAGACACATGACAAGAAATTTTTATTAGAAATTGTGAAATAAATTTTGAATTTTTTTTATATTTGAAAAAATATGCTGACAAACACTTGAATGAATATTGTTTAGTTTGATTTTCGCTATGCATTTCCATCGGTGAACCACTTTTTACTACAGCTCACCAACTAATTTAGCAGAGAATTTTAGGGATTTTCTTGACCTCGAACTTGAGGGCTTACTGTATCGAATTCTAGCTTCTTGTTAATAAAACAATGCTTATGAGACGAGGCGGGAACAACGTAGACGGAAGTCAAAATTTTGCGTAAACAGCTGTTGAACTATCAGGGCTAGAGACTCTTATGCTTATTACCAGCGCCTAGCGTACATTTTTTCTTTATTGAAGTAAAGCGGTAAAATTTCAAGTATTTTCTTTGTACATACATACATAATTTTTTTTTTGGTTTTTACAACTCTTCAGTCAGGATTCCGACCTAGTTTCTCACACCACTTATGTTGTGTGTGTTAATTTTATACATGAGTGGTGGGACCTACAGTTTAAAGTCGACTCCGAACGACAGATTTTTGAGAAACTTTTTCATGGCAATTTTATTTACTTCCAGAGTTTTTGCCAGAAATCTGCTGAGAGGAAGTCGCTGATGAAATACTTTTTGTATTTTGTTTTGATGTCTGGCCTGGGGCTCGAACCCTGGCTTTACGTCAATAAGCCAACACACTACCTACTAGACTACGGCGACTTCTTTTTACTGGTGTTCAATTTCTGTAAACATTATGGTTATCAAAACGCTTATCGCTTATCTTAGTTCTGCGCTTTACTTAATAGGTCCCTATAACCCTTTAGGCAGTGTTCCGATCATGTTGTGTGTTAATTTTATGCACAAGTGGCGAAACCTAAAGTTTTTCATGGCAATTCTTATCTACTCTTAGAGTTTTTGCCGGATAACTGCAGGCAAGAAGTCACCGAAAGAAATATTGTTTCAATATGTCATTTAGTTCGAGAAAACAGAGCTGAGGTTTGAACACAGGAGCTCTTGTCCAGTTAGCCAACTAGAAAACAGTATTTTACCATACTTCCTGTTGCGATTTACTGGGATTATAGGACATGTACATATAAATAAGGGCTGGTGTTGTAATTCATTGACTCTGACTCAATGACTGTTTGTAACTCAATAAAATCTATTGAAATATCGCTATAGGGTTTTCGTAGAGTGTATTCAATCCATCTGCATTAAGGTGTGTCTCTGGCAAAAACGGTTAATGAATGTCTGAAACATGTTGACATTTTAAGTTATTTAAAGGCGGACAAAATAGCATACTTCACGATTTTCGTTCTCACTGCGGTGTAAGCGCATTTTATTATTGCAAATTAATGTAATGTCCTTCAATTTTTGATCCATTATTTCCAGGCTTAGTAGTATAAATTTTCAGAATCCAATGTTTCCACTTTCAAAGTGATTGCAATTAACTCAAACAATACTTTACCGAATCAGATACTTTCCTTCTCCTCCACTAGGGCCTATAAATTAATTCAAAATATTTGTTCATGTCCAGTATTCTGATCATCATTTTAAATTTTCTTTTTCTCTGTCCTCCAAAGAAAAGTCCCACAAATTTTGAGCTTTAACTCAACTCTATTTGTAGGCAATGTTCGACAATCCCTCACAGAACCCATTGGCAAACCAATTCCGAATTCAGCTGCCACTTTTAAACAATTTGTGTTTTTGAAAATGGCTTGAATTTTTTAAGCATTCTACGGTGCCATATTCATTACTAATTCTATTGAGATGGTGCAGATAAATTGAATATACAAAACCGATCAGTAAGGTCTCCATTCCTGGGAAAATCCAATGTGGTTTCCTAACTGAACTCGGATAACATTTGACCCAAATACCGTGGTTATCAATCATGCCCACATAGTCCTCCAACTGAAGTTTGCAGTTTTGATTTTCATATAGAATAATTAATGGGAAGCAATAGGCTCGATTGGCTGCTTATTTATTGGACATAAATACCACCAGATTATGTGGATCTTATTTCAAGAATGTACGACAATGATGAAATATGGGAATTTGTAGAAAACTCTCTTGGAATCATAATAATTTTTGAATTTCCACCACAAAATAATAAATTCAAGCAGATTGCTTCATTCATTTGGCTGGAGACGAAAGTACCTGATGATTTTTCACCATCAAATCTAAATCTGTCTGATATGAAATCGCAATGGGTTTTCTTGTCCTATTTTAGCATTTCATTCAGCTCATGCAGACTTTTAGGCCATATGAGTAATAAAAGTGGGAAACATTTGTTTGTCTTATTGAATATGCAGTTTGTGGGTGGAAATTCTTTTCAAAATTGATTAACCTCCTGCTAAATTTCCTAATAACGTTGTTTAAAGCCTGTTGCAGTAATGGGCTCGACAGTTATTGGTATGCAGCAGAAAATATATGTATGTACACTGAGCTTGCGTTTTGTCTGAATACTTTTGAAAGAAATCTACCCACGTATGGTTATGCATATTTTCAATTTTGTAATGATTGGTTGGTCTACACGCTGATGGTATCTTACGACAATATTGAAATACAGATGTCGGCTGTCAACTAGTCGTGCTTGTTTAATGCCGTTCTAGTTCTGGAAAAATAAAAAATTCATGACGACAGGTCTCTGTGTAAAATTGAAAATTGTTTGTATAAGAAAAGGTGTTGAACAAGCTTGAGACAAAATATTAAAAAGTACTCAAAGAATGCTATTGAATGTTTAGCCTTTACTTTAATTATGAATTAAATAAACAGTGCTAGAAAATCGCAAACGTAAGAATAAATACTTAAAGAAAATAGAATCATTTCTAAAAGATCTCTGAAAAAACTCTGTATATACAAAAATGAAACCCCGGGTTAGACATCAAAACGAAAATATAAACAAAATTTTTCTTCGGTGACCTCCTCTCAGCAGATTTCTAGCAAAAAACTCTGAGAGTAAATAAAATTGCAATGGAAAGTTTTTCAAAAAAATTCTGTTGTCCGGAATCGTCTTTAAGCTGTAGGTCCTATCACTCACTCCTATCACTCCTGACTGAAGGGTTATAATGGCCAATTATGTATATATGTTAGGTAGTATATACAAAAATGCTGTATTATTTTCTAACATTTAAGACCGTATTCAATTAGAAGAGTTGTACAGATGCGTAGGTTACAATCAACCAACAAATTTTCAAAATTTTCATTTGAAGTCCTGAATTCTTTTTGATTTAAAATTTAAAAGAACTTCCCAATTGCCGTGTCATTTATTGGCCACAAAATTTGTTGAATGAAATTTTTATTTTTAAAAAATTTAATACAACAACCAACAAATGTGGGTCTTTATATACTGCCCAGTGTATTTTGCTAAACAAATGACTCTCTGATCGAAATTAATTCCCAAAGTATTGATCCCCAAATAGGCTTTTGTTGACTTTATTACTACACTGTGTGTGTGAGTACACATACACACAGAGTGCAAGTAAACAACACATCAGTAGTAAAAAGTCCAAAATTTGTTTGATGGCAAAATAACACAAACAAAAACAGCCACAGACAAACGTACACACACATACACATATGTGTATATAAGTTTATATATACTACAATATATATTAACAAAAAAGAAGAATAAAAAATACGTATATATTTTAGCCCAGAGTAATTTTAAACAAAAATTTTAATTTAGAATGCCTACAGGTGGTATAACATTTGGCTCTTGTTTTTTGTGTTTTTTTTGTTGTAATCTTTTTTTATTTCTTTTAATGGCCACAGGAGTGACCTTAAGTCATGTCAAAATGTATTTTTGACAAGGGTTGTGTTGTTGGTAGCAAATAAATTAAATTCGGTTTTTTTCTTGTTTATTTTTTTGTTTATACAAATTTAATTGTTTTTTAATTAAGGGTGTATGTATATATAACCA
Organism: Sarcophaga subvicina; assembly: GCA_936449025.2. Lineage (NCBI taxonomy): Eukaryota > Metazoa > Arthropoda > Insecta > Diptera > Sarcophagidae > Sarcophaga > Sarcophaga subvicina. The sequence continues at coordinate 3,521,657 of OW388084.2, forward strand.
ATTTTTTTGTTTTTTTTTATTTAATAAATTTTATTTATCATTATTTTTTTATTTAATTTAATCAGACAAACAGAAAAACTCACAAAAGATTTAATAAATGCACTTTAGATGATTTTTCTTAAACACTTGTTTTTAAAAAATAAATTTGTTTATTTTTTTGTTGTTGTTTTAATTCAAAAACTATTTATTGTTAAATATTTATTTCTTTTTATTTCTTTCTTTATTTATTTATTAAAATTATTATTTGAAAATATTTATGCGTTACGTAGTATTAGTTAGTGATCAGTTCAACATGCTTTTATTAACTAACAAGTTCAAGCCACTAAACACTTGATTTTATATTGCATGACATAAAAAGTGGTAACATGCCACACACAATCTATCGGATCGTTTATTAAAATCTCAAAATCGTAAAACACTTCCAATTATTTGCTGTTCTCGTTCTGTTCCATTGGCAAAACGGCAACATTTTCTTTCTTTTTTTTTTTGTTGATTTGTTTCGTTAATAAATCTGTTATAAATTGTTCACTTCCGTTTCCGTTTAATGTAAGTGCAACGTTATAAGAGTGTGGCCATACACTACTATTGTTGCTTAACAGTTACAATGTTTTCTTCTGTACGGTTTTGTTGAATACCAAAATCTCTAGAAGAACTACACTATCCAACGCAATAATACCAACAACAAAAAAGGGGAAGAATTTGCTTTCCTAAAGGATTACCTGACTTGCATTCGCTTTGAATGTCCGTTTCGAACTGAATTGAAACTGTTAATGAACACCCATTAAAATCTGTTGTGTTTGAAACTTGTCCACACACACACACTCACGTATACATGCCAGCAATCCAACACATTTGAAAGCAAACTCTCTCCCTCTGATTTGTTTGCAAGTATTTTCGAACACGTACAGCACAACCAACTTATTTTCAATTGCGGTAGACAGTAATGTCAACTGTTCAAGAGTTTAAAACGGCTGGTTTAGTGTTCAGCCTCTTGCATTGAATTGTTGCTATAACATGTCGTAGTAAAAAACCCTTTTAAACCAAGTTTGTGTCTCCTTGATGTTTCGCAAGAAAGCTTGCAAGAGATAATAGGCCTCATTTTAAATTTCTCGCGAATAAAGGAAAAAAACGCCAGGCAACTTTAGTTCTGTCAATTACGATCTTATAATTTTAATGTCGTAGATACGCTACACACGCTGGAACAGATCCCAGCCGGACTATTGCAGGGCGTGTTGCGATGAGGAGGAGTTGGAGACTATCGAACACCTCCTCTGTAGATTGAGATTGAGGACCCTTGGCAGGGCCTTCTTTGGGAGCTTGAATTCAGTGTCGAGAGCCGACATCAAGGCTCTCCACAGATTCATTAGTGGCTTAGGCTGGTTGAGAAGCGCTAGGACTTCATCGGTGTAGTTGCGCTCTCCCACCCTTTTGTTGTGTCCGGTCTGTGTGATTCCTCCGCTTCCCACTCCCCCCTTTCCCATATACCCTCCTTTCATCCTATCCCCTATATTATCCTTCCCTCCTTTAGGACGTTGTACAATGGGTCAATCCGACCTCCGGGTACTGTACTTGTCTTGATTGACATATACACGTCCTCTAACCTAACCTAACCTACGCTACACTTTAAACTACAGATTGTGCAGTGCTGTGATAAAAGGATGCGTAAAAAGAATCGCTTAGTTGAACACCATTCCGGAACGCATTTCCAGATATCTACGTTTCTATAGCTGCAGATAACAAATATTTTTTTCTCACTATTGAGGTTTAACGAACTATATTGGATTTAACCGTATATACTGCTTCACGCCATTTTTAATTCATAATTATGGAGTCACCCTTTATTCTGTATGGCTTTAGAGGTGAATGGCCAATTTTAAAAAGTTCTTTCTTTTGTTAAGATTTTGCTAAAACGCTTAAACCCTTCGTAAATAACTCTACATAATCAACAGCATTGACATCATTTACTGTATTTTCATTTGTGGATTTCTTACAGCATGTGTAGTGGTAAGTATAAACAAGAGAACAGCATATCTCTCTTACGCTCTCTGTATATGTTAAGAGTATGCGCTTTTAGATCTGTTGAAGTTGTTTTACAACTTGTTGGATGATTTTTCTTTTGTTTGTATCATTTATGTGGCTCTCCTTCTAGTAATTGTTATTATTGTTGTTGTTGTTTTTGTTGTATCAATTGCTAGTACATACATATTGTTTGGTTGTTCATTGTTTAGTCATGAATAGTTGTTTGGTTTTATTCTCCTGTTACTCTTACCAAAACGACCTTGGCACATTATTATCTCCCACCACCAATGTAAGAAAGTAAGTATTAGAGCACAAACTCATACGCGCATACACACACACACACCACTCTCTTGTTTTGTTATATTTTTTTATTATATTTGTTGTTGTTGTGCAAATATTTTGGCGCGTATTTGTGTTGTATTTTTTGTTTGTTTTTTTTTTCTTTTGGAGAGAGGGTTTGTTTTGATTTGTTTTTAATTTTTTTTATTTTTGTTCTCTTTCTCTAAGTTCTCTACGTAACTGTTGGTGTGCTTTTTTTCTTCCTTGAAATTCTTTTTGTGTTATTGCTAAGCTGTTGTACTGTTGTGTAGTGGTTGTTGTTGTTGTTGTGGTAATAATCTATTTCCGGTTTAAGTGTTGCCCGTAATTGAGCCACAATAAAATGGTCCAGCAATTGACTTGTTAGCATTATTTTTTCTTTTCTTTTTTCTTTTGCTTCGGCCGTTATTTTCTTAAGGCTTATACCACCAAATTATTTACTAAGTGTGAGCGTGTGTAAGTATGTTTGTGTTCTTAATGGAGCCAATTTAAGTGTTAAATGTTTGGGCGTTTGTTGTACCCTTTTTATTGTTGTTGCTGTTGCTATTTTTTAATCCATTCTTTTTAGGTTTTATAAAGCTTTTAGAGAATTTAGAATTTAAAGGTTCTTAAATGCAATGCAATTGTTAGTTGTAGGCAACTCAGTGCCATTGGTTGCAAAATAAATTGTTAAATATTTAGCAGCGTTTTTGTTATTTTTAATATTAATAAATGCTTGTTGTTGTTTTTTTGTATTCTGTTTAAATAATTTAAACTAAAAGCCTTTAGCTAAGAAACGTTGTTATTGAGTCGCATTGTATACACATTTATTTTTTCTTTTAAGCAATTTCATTAAATCCTAAAGCTATTTGTATAAATCAAAGTATTGGGCGTAAATGAAAATTACCAGCCAGCCATTGTCGAAGTGTTGTGAAAATGTAAGAGAATTTTTTTTGTATTTTTTTTAATTTTATTTTGAAATGTTAGAATACAGGAGTTTCAGGGGTTTTTTAAAAAGGATTGTTTAAAGAAAATATACTTCGAGTTCTTTTTAACTGCCTATACATATGTATCCATCGTTCGAAGTCGATTTTAAACCGTAGGTCCCGCCACTCATGTAAAATATAAGAGTTGTGAGCAGCTAGGTTGCAATCTTGACTGAAGGATTGTTGTCTGTTTTTTAAATCATTTTAATTCTTCCCAATATTAAATCTTAACCAACTGATACCTATGTTTTTTGCAGTTAAATATTTTTTGGGTCCTCTTTTCTAAGTCCAGGTAAATAATTCAGTATCCAGAATGATTTGACCATCTACATGACTCTCGATAACCTGTAAGTACTGTTTAGAAGACACTTTCTCTCTTGGCTACCACTCCTGTTTGTATTAAATGTACCTTGAATTATTAAGTGCTTCGTTTTCCTATGGTTTTCCATTTAATAAATGGTGTTACAAATATTCAGAGTCCTTTAGCTTTTGCTTACCCCTAATATTTAAGCAAACAAATATACAATCATTGAATTTTATGGATTCCTGCTGCCAGACAAATACATTTGAAATACACACTCATTTTCCTGACACTTTTGTTGCCGTTTTGTTTTATTTCTCTCATTTGTTTTTTTGTTTTTTGCTTTCTGTTTCATTTTTGATTTCATTTTTGTACGTCGTTGTATATGAACTACTTGTGTAGGGTATTCTGCCGACTATGAAGGCCTGGCACCTACTCAAACGAGCATCATTCATCATCGCTTAGAACCGGGAGTATATTATTTCTATTTAGAGAAACCCAACCAAACAACCAACAGCCAAGCAATGGAACAACCATTGAGGGACGCCCTCCTTCCTATCATAACTATTCACTATTGTTATAACAACAACGACAACTACCATACGTATATAAATACAGTATTTAGTGTGTGGTATGTATGTCTGTCTGTATGTGTGTTTTATTTCTTTGATAGGAACAACTGGGTGTTAGAGATGATAAAACATATACGAGCTGGTTGGTATTGCCCGCTAACAATTTATTTAAAATAAGCTTCACAGATAGTTTTAAATGTGAATGAAATTATTGCCTTTGGCTAGATTTTTGTTTTGTTCATCGTCATCATCATCATCATCATCATCATTATCATCGTCAAGATTATCATTAGCGTTAGCAATAGCAGCCTTAATAATCTGGCTGCTGATGTTATCATTATATGTACTCGATAACACTGTATTTGTAAGTATTTTCCCTCGTCTTCTTGTCTTCTTCGTCTCATGACATATACTGCTACAATATATGTCTATGCATGGATGTGTGTGTATGCCTATGTATGTATGTATATATGTGTGTATTGTAATAAATACAATATTAAACAAAAATTTTTGAAAGAAGACATAAAGTAGGTAAGGCTGTAAGGCTGTAAGCTTGCAGTTTCTATCTCTCTCTCTCTCTCTCTCTCTCCCTCTCTATATACCATCATATCCTTTATTAGTAAACGTTCTATACGTAGCTATGTATGTATGTATACAATTATGCATGTATTTGTATATGTATGTACATGCATACATACATACATACATATTTTATATGTATGTACATCTACTAGTATTTGTATATTTCATTCTGATGTTATATAATTACATCTGTTTGCCTCAAGATGAATTTGTTTGAAATTTATGCCTCCGGCCAAGTTATCACAAGTTCGTTTTTGTTTAGCTGCCGGCTGAAATATGTTGCTGTTTTGAAAGCGGGGTAAAAAGTATAAAAAAGCAACAACAATAACAACAACAACAACGACAAAATACAAATAAGTGTAGAGAGAAGTAGCATTAGAGAAATAATAACAAGAAAAAAAGCGGAAAGAAATAGGAAGAGTGCATGACAGTGTGAATATGTGTGTTAGAGTGCGTATAGTGGGTACAACTTTAGCAAAAAGTGAGACACTGCGAAACAATTTCCATCATCGACGTTATCCTGAATAATAAAAGAAAAGAAAAAACAGTCAAACAATCTTATATTGTAGGTGTTGCAACAGGCTGCAACGATTTTTATTGCTTTTGTCGGCTGTGAGCTGCAAAAATTTTCTTTAAAGAGAAAAAATTCATTGGATTATGAACATTACTAGCATAGCTCCAAACTGGCCTATCTCAAATGGAGACACAGAGACTAGGCCTTCGGGAAAGTGCGATACAATGATCACAAGAAACTTGGTGATCATGCATAAGCCAGCTATTTCATCGAAACATATGACTGCGGCGAACTTCTGAACAGAGTACGGGACTGTGGAACGCTGATTCTTAAACGCCCCTTTAGAAAAATCTAAGGAAAATGACCTCTATTGCTAATAGATTTACTCAATCAAATTACAAGCATTGTGCTTGCTCTCATTACAGACCATAGTCCTAAATGATCCCATGCGAGATAATGTATTGTTGTTTATGTAGTCCACTGATATTGGTAGGCTTTATGCGATCGTAGGTTAGGTTAGAGGACGTGTACTTGCCTATTAAGACAAGTACAGTACCCGGAGGTCGAATTGACCCATTGTTCGTAAGAACTTTAATCTTCAGATACGGTTGACTGCAATTGTTTAACAGAATACGAACGCAACAATGTTCGGTTTACTACCATAAGGGGATGTATGGAGTCTCGAGAAATTTGTTATGGCACTAGAATTAATTTTTAGAGCCAAGGGTGCAAGCAAGGATTATCCAATACTCAGTCCAGTTCAGAGTATTTTATTTATTTATTAATTACAATACAATTACAAATTATTACCATTTACTCGGTGTAGTCTCTGGTGGGAATTGAACCCACAACCCTCATGCCAATAGTTTAACAAACTACCCACTAGCCTACTAGGGAACCCAGTTCAGATTATTTCTTACCAACTGTCGTACAACTTTTGTAGGCGTAACCACATCTCATTGGAAAAACTAATTAACTGGCCGTTACTGCATGACATGAGCCTTAGATTTCCTGTATCATATTGCAGAAACATTTCAAATTTTATTTGCAGCATTCACTTAAACTGTCAGCATTTTAAATTCGAAAAACATTGAAAATTTTTGTTCGACGCCGCCCAGTTTAATTAATCCGGTATTGCTTAGGGACAAATAAGATTCATTTTAACGTTTAACCAAAAATGGAGCGAAAAAGGAAAGAGGAAGAAGCAGAGGAAAAAAAATAGTCCCTTAAGAATACCTTCCGACTGTCATTGGTTTTTTTTTATATTCTTCTTGCAACAGCAGAAAAAAAATTAAACCTCCACAGGGTTACTGGTTACAAGACAAAATGAACTGAAACTCTCTCATTGCCAAAAGGTTTCGGGGGCATTTACAAAAAAAAAAAACAAAAAACAAAAAATACACAGAAAAAGATACAAAAACTGATCACATTTTATATGTTTTTGCTGTGTGGTGGTGGTGGTGGTGCTTTTATTTTTCTTTTTCTTTTTTTTTTGTACATCTATTTTGTATAATGGCTGATGGGCATTTTATTATTTTCTTCATAATCATTGTCATTATAAACAACAGTAGCTGTTAGGTTGTTGCAGTTATTGTTGTTGTCGCTGTTGCTTGACTGGCAATGTGGCAGCAGTAAGGTTGAGTAAAAGCCCGCCTGGACTGGCTATAAAACCAGAGTGGTGGAGGATAACAACAGCAATGAGATGATGAGTACAACGACAACAGCAATTATGTGGAGCTGCAACACCAAACAACCATCGAACCAATCATACAGCAACAACAACAACAATAAAAACAGCAACAACATTATCGTCAACATCTCTCTGTCTCTTGTACGGCAACCATAACAGCAAAAATAACATCATCATCGGCATCATCATCATCATCATCATCCATGATAAGGACAAATTTGTAGAAAAAGAAATTTGCTTGTGGTTATCACAAGTAAAAGACAGCAGAATTTCATATTTTACAGAAGCAGTCAGGCAGGCAGGCAACCAGGCATGCAGCCAGCCAGTTAGGCATACAAACAGTCTCTGTGGCGCAGCTCTGTTAACAGCAATTGTAATAGCAATAGCAGCAGCAGCAGCAGCAAAAGCAGCCGCAATAGCATTAGCATGAGTAGAAGCAATAATATTATCGCCCAAAGGCTTATAACAGCATATTCCTGTAACGTAACCTTGCTGTGTGTGTGTGCAAATACTGCAAGTATTCGTGTCGTTGCATTAACGTCGTATATATATTCGCACCACTTGCTTAGCAAGTAACCGAGCTGTGTGTTGTGTTGTGCTGTGTTGTGTTGCGTTGTGTTATGTTGTGTTGTGTTGAGAACATGTGATGGCATGGCATTTTAAAATTGTTTTAAATAAATTACTTACAATTACTAATATTAACGTTGTTTAATAATTAAATGTAGATTTCTTGTTTTTACCTCATCTTCTGCTTCTTGTACCTCTCTCTCTCTCTCTCCTTCTATCGCTCTCTGTCATTAACTCCTCTTACTTACTTGGCTTGGCTTGGCGTCATTTGAGTTTCTGTCTGTCTGCCATGCTTGTTTGTTTGGTTCTTTTGTTCATCTTCATTCTTCTTCTTTATGAAGCGGATGTTGTTTGTAATGAAAGAACGAACGGCAACACCTGAAAGTTTTTTTTGTTTTGTTTTTGTTCTACGAGGATTTTTTCGTTTTTTTTATTGTGTTGCAAAAAGAAAATTGTTGCCTGCGGTGGTACCACAAAATACTTCGTTTCTTATGACATTATTACTTAACATGGGTTTCTTTCTTTTTCTTCTTCTTCTTTTTTTTTGAGTTGCAAGTGCGAAAATAGAAGACAGCAAGAAACACAGAAATTTTAATATCAGATCCACAATGAAGCCGTTAAACCAGGAGTTTCTCAGTTACAAACATTGCATTACTTTTGAAAAAAAAAATAGAAAAATTGCTAGAAGTGAGTACGAACTCTTCGGCGATTACTTCTCAACAGTTTTTTTTTGGCAAAAAAAACTCCGAGAGTAAATAAAATTACCATGAAAAGTTTCTCAAAAATCTGCCTGGTGGAGTTAACTTCAAACTGTAGGTCTGCGCCACTCATGACTAAAAATTAACACACACAACGTGAGTGAGAAACTAGGTTGTAATCCTGACTAAGCGATTGTGATGTGAGAAGCTAGGTTGTATTCCTGAATAAACGATTGTAATAACTAATTAAGTAACAGTAAATAGATGCCGTCATATTATTGTAATGCTTGTGAATCAATAAAAACATATTAGGTCCTTCGTGCACTGAAGTCAATCTATTCACACACCACTTTGTCCGGAGATTGACTGTAGATTGGTCACTCAAATTAAGCCTCAGCAATGAGTATTCAAAAAGATGAGTAGGATCGAATCATACTCATAATCTCTGATACTTATGTACATTCATACTTATTTTAATATCATGGAACCTCTACTCATATTTAAAGTTTGTCATCACATTCCTACGTATGCAGACGTATGATGTAATTGATCTCGACTCTCCATAACTCAACATATTCACGAATCACAAAATAATTTTGATTCGCGTACGAACACTAAAATACTCACTAGAAGGTTGTGTGTTTGCTCTGTTTGCTGTCTTTTTTGCTTATGAATCTTTTTTCTTTTATTGTAAATGCAACAACAGCTAAGACTATAAATTTTGATGAATGATTCGAGTCACTTGAATCATTTATAAGTATTATAAGTATTTTTCTAAAGTTATGAAAGAATAAGCTTATGAATCAAACACAGTTCGAATGGTATGAGTTTGATGTGAACACGTTGTACGCATACTCATTGCAACCTGTACTTATAAATCTACGTTGTAGTGAGTATGAATGAATCGGAGTACATAGTTAAATTTCAATATTGTTGACTCACTTACATATTCAAAATTTCTTGAGTGCTCATGAGTAGCGAAAATACGATTCATTGCTGATCTCTGATTCTGATACTTGGGGAGAATTCCTTGCTCTCTTAGCAAAACTAAATATGGACTTAAGCAGCCATATTGTGTTTATATGAATGGGTGATCGAGCATTTCATAATTTTATTTACTTGGCGCTCAAATTTCAATTCGTTATTTCATTTTGTTTTGAAGTTTTTTTTTCTTCTTAAAGTTGTTAAATAATTAACACACCCTGTGTTATTTTTTTTGTAAATATTTACTTGAAATTCATTCACAATTTGTGGAGGGTAATTAATAACAATAATTTGGGTTAACATGTGCAACCATAACCACAACCACAACCGCAACCAACCGTTCTTGTGTAAACAATTTTTTAAAACAAGGCAATCAATTATTCTGTTGGCTTTAAAGCCAACAAAAATTTTTAAATTTTCTTTTATTTGTTTCCTTTTTTATTTTTACTTTCTATTCTTGTTAATACATATGTAAGTAAGTGTTGTTGTACATACAAATGCTTGCCACACTCACACTTTATTTCAATATTTTACTTCCACTACGGCGACATGCCACAAAACAAAAAAAAAAAAAACAATTTCGATTCCATTTCTGTACCTTTTTTTTTGTTTTTTTTTCTGTTTTTTAGTTTTTCATGCTTAGAAATCAACAACTGGCTGCCACTTGTTGCGGTTACATGTTGAAAAACGAAAAAAAAATGACAAAAAAAAACTACAGACAAACAGACCAAAAACACGCAGACAATTTGGCAACCGAACGAAGAAGGAAAAAAAACATGCGTTCAACTGATGTGTACTGTGTATGTGTGTGTGTATATGCGTGTAAATAAAAATTCTCTAACACAACTTTACAAATCCCCTTTTCTCATACATCGTACGTACGTGAGAGTCTGCATGTGTGTTTGTATTTTTATTTGTTTTTGGACAAGATTTTCACAGTTTTTGTTGTTTTTTTTATCGTTTTTTGTTGTTTTTTTTTTTGTTGTTTCAAATACAAGAATAAAAAGTAAATAAAACGTAATCGTTTAAGAATCAAAGAAAGTTGCTCGTTTATCTTATTCGTTTGTTTCTGGTATTTTTTTTCGGGGTAAAAGTATTTCAAAAAGAGATATTTTATTCGAGCAATTCTTTGACATTCTTTTTGATTTATTTTAAAAGTTTTTAGTCAATTATTCTTCCTTTTGTTTTGTTTTTGTTGTTGTGAAATAGAAAAACTTATTGTAAAGTTTTTAAATAATCTGCATACGAGAGGTGTATTAGAAAGCATCTTAATTCCTCCATTGCCCTCAAGAGGAGCATTGGGCATCATTAAGAAATTGGAAAAACATATGATTGTCGGTTGGAAAGAAGATAAACTATCTGTAGGATGCAATATTTCAAGCAAGTATAGGAAATTTATGCAAAACAAATTGAGTGGTGATTGGTGATTAATCACCTACAACGAAAAATTTTGCTAACACTAGATTCGATGTATTTTAAAGACGAGAATGCTTGCTCACAAGACGATTTAGGAAACAGTAACTATCAAATCAAATGAAAAGGCTGAAATTCAGTTAAAATACATTATTGAAGTACTCAAAATCCTTTTTGAATACTCGTTTTATAACGAAAATACCAAACAGATCTAATGATACCTCCAAGATACCAACGAGATAACATTAACCAAGTATTCACTGACGGATTCAGTAATCTGATTTTGTTCCTTCCACTGTATTGTTATTTTAGTAGTATTTTATATTGAATGTAGGTATAGTCATATATATACACTAAAGTAAAGCGGTCAGGGAGTGTGGACACCACATCCAAGATTGTCTTGAAATGACACAGATTTCTGGATACTGCGAGCAATTTGACGGGTGCCCTCATATATGCAGGTTTCTGAACACAGGATCATTAAAGTTGACCATAAAATTAATGCACTTGCATAAACTGGTACGACAGAATGAATTCATATATAAAAATAGATTCTTCAGTGGACACACAAGCAAATAATTTCACCTAAACTTTACTCATTTACAAGTGATAGAAAGGATAATGATCCCACTTGTGTAGAGGCCAAACAAATCTGGAATTGTCACCGCAGAACTGTTAATAGAAGACGATAGCGTTGAGCTGTTTGCACCAGTTAAGTCTGTCGAAAGCTCAAACACCAGTTGACCTTCTTTTAAAACAAAAGTTGAAGTCCACTTCGCGATTAAACTTGGCTGAAACTGAGTGTGGAATTCGTTTGATACTCTCTTGAGGCGACTGTGCAAGCTCAGAGACAGTCATTGGAATGTTTGCTGATAAATTCTCTGAACACAAACATATTTCTGTCAAGTCAATCTGATTTTGTTGTCCGGGCATAAATCTTTAATTGTAGGTCGCACAGGAGCTAACATAGTGTCGTAAGCCTTGAAGAGAAATGATAGAAAAATATCTAGTAAGACGTACGCTACTGTCTGGCTTTGAGGTAAAGTTGCTAGAAATAGGGCAGAGATTGTTTCTACCAAAATTTTATAGAAAATTTTTATAGGCGCTATTCAGTGGTGTTCTACTTTTAATCCACCTATGTAATCTTTCTTTGAATTCGTTAAAACACAACATGGGTGGTGAGAGAAACTAGGACGTAATACTGACCAAAGGGTTGTAATGACCATTTATGTAAGTAAGTAAGTATGTAATCTTACTCTAGCACTTGTTCTTAAACGAATTGAGAAAATTAGGCTCCCCACTACAGCATCAACACAAAGCAAAAAAATTTAAAGATTTTCTAAAGCAAATCCAATTTTTGCTTCGACTCTTCTTACTGCCACAGCACCATTGACTTTTCATTTAATTTCTGAATTTAAGATTTATTTTTGACAAGAAACAGAAATTCTGCTTCTTCTTCTTGTGTCAATGAAAGAAAGAAAAATTTTTTGTGCATAATTTCAAGTTATTTTAGTTGTTGTTGTTGTTATTTCTAATAATTTTTTTTTAAAGAAATTGTGTTTTTGATTTTTGAAGTTTTCTAATTGTTCGTATCATTTTCTTTCTCTTTTTTCTTGTATTTTTCTGATAAATTTAAAATAGTCCTGTTTTAAGTGTTGTTGTTGGTGTTGTTGTTGTTGTTATTTTGCTTATAATCCAAAGCTTGTTTTTGTTTTTGTTGTTTTTATTTATTTTATTTAAAGATTTAAATTATACCCTTTGGCCCTGTTACTTATACAAGAGAAAGAAAAAAGAACGAAAGAAACCTTTCTTTTGGCATATCAATACCATGGTTATGTTTGTACAAAAATCTCTCTCTGTCTGTGTGTGTGTGTGTTCAAGCTAGAAAGAGAGAGCAGTGAGTAGGCGAGACAGAGAGTAATAGAGAGTGTTTGTTTAAAAGAACAAAGAAAAAAAAAGGAAAAAAGAAAATAAACTACAAAAGTTTATTTATTTATTTATCCTTTGTTGTTGTTGTCGTAATACATATTATTTTTTATTCCTTTCCCCGAAAGAGTTTTATTGAGTATAAGAAAACAAATACAAACACACACTCACACACACACTCTTACACACATGGGTTTTAAAGTTTGAAAATTATTTTGACTCGGAGTTTTACACAAACAATCTGAAAAACCCAAATTCTACAAACAATTTTGTGAAGTTTTTCACTGAAATAAACACTCAGGGAATGCATTTGGTTTGGTGAGTTAATTTAAGTGGCTGCCCACAGTTACCATGAGCGTCGGGTAGTGCCAAAGGACAATATTTCAAGTGTTTTCCATAGGGTGTATTAATTATTTAATAACTTAAAGAAGAGAAAAAAGATCAAAACAAAATAAATTAAAGAATTGTAATTTGAGCGCCAAGTAAATAAAATTATAAGATGATCGATCACCCATTCATATACACGTAATATGTCTGCCTAAGTCAATATTTAGTTTTGTTAAGAGAGCAAGGAATTCTCCCCAAGTATCAGAATAACAGAATTTTAATTAAAATTGTCAATTATTTAATTTATGCACACCCCAAGACCCTGTTCTTGCTCGACTTTTTATTAAAGATCCTCCCTCTCTCTCTCTCTAAATTCTAATCCTATCTACTCTCTTGCAGGTGACAGTTACATATGCCATTCACAATCCTTTGGTCACAGATCGAACTCTTTGACCACTGAGGCGAAAAGGCTTAATACGAGTGACCAATCTACAGTCAATCTCCGGACACAGTGGTGTGAGAATAGATTGATTTCAATGCACGAAAAACCCAATGTGGTTTTATTGATTCACAAGCACGACAATAATATGACGTCATCGGTAAGTTTACTTACTTAATTGCTTATTACAATCGTTTAGCCTGGATAACATGCTACATAGCTTCTCACACCACCCATGCTTAATTTTTAGTCATGAGTGGCAGAGAATTACAGTTTAAAGTCACTTCTGAAAAACAGATTTTTTTTATAAATTTTTCATGGCAATTTGAATTGTCATTTAAAAAAAATAAACTCGTACTAGAAAGTCCCTGTACCTACAATTATATTGTAGTTATTTATGTTTGCTTTCTATGTTTATAACAGAGTGTGTGTCTGCGTGTGTGTGTTTAATATTTTTCTCTACTTATCATGCATGTATGTATGTGCATTATGCAGTATGTGCTTGTATGTGTATGTTTGCTGAGTGCATTGTTTCTAAAGAAAACTTTTTAGTTTCTTACTACGATGCCAAGAAAGAAAAAAACAACAAACCAAAGAAGGTAAACAATAAAAACAATAACAACAATAATCTCAAAAGTATCATTGACTAAATGAGTGTATATATATACATATATATGTGTGTGTGTGTGTAGAACATAAATAAATAAAGAATCAGCCTGCAATTCATATGCAGAAATACAACCCAAAATAACAATAAAAACAGAGAAAGAGAATAAAATTGAAAGAAAAAACACACACAAGGACAAAGAGGGAGCAAGTGAGAGAGATGGGTAAAAAAATAAATAAATAAACCAGAAAAGAAGAGGAAGAAAACAGCAACAAACATCATATGGAGCCTAAGGTGATATTGATAATCATATTTTGTTTAAGTCACGAAGGTTTATATTTTGTTGCTTTGACGTTTTTCTACATTCCCAACACATACATACATACATACCATACATACATACATATATACATTTAAAAGCTGTTGATAAAGGTAAATACTTGTATGTATTGTACGTGTGTGTGTTTGTGCATATTTATTATTGTCGTTGTCGTCATCATCAGCAACAGCAAAGATCATTGCTTTTTTGCTGTTATTGTTGGCTTTTATTGTACGTCGTCCTCTATTCTTGTATGTGTGTGTGTGTGTGATAGTTCTTGATGTCGTTTTAGTTTGTGCATAAGTTTTCATTGTTGTTGTTGTTGCTGTTGCTGTTGCTGTTGTTTGGGGTCAAACATATTTTTAAATACATTCCAGAAACCTGTCAATGCATGACATTTTACATTTACTTCATAATTTCATATGCAAGTTTCTGATTTTTTTTTCGTTTTTTTGTTTTTAATTTCTCGCTCTCGCTTTCTCTCTCTCCCTCTCTCCCGCTATTAGTTTACATTACAAGTTTCCTTCTTTAGTTTTGTGGGTTTTTTTTGTTGCTGTTTTTGCTGTCGTTTTTGTTGTTGCATTTGTGAGAATTAATTTTTAATGGGGTTTTTTGTCGAATGCCCTTAAGGTTTAAAATTTATTTTTTTTTTCGTTCATAATTTTTTGAAAAACTGACAGTTGATATTTTTTTGTTTTTGTTTTTTGTTTTTGTTGTATTTTATTTAAACAAATTTAGCCCTAAGAAAAGACCAGTTTTCCTTTTGTTTTTTTGTGTGTTAATTTTTGGTTTTTGTTTATGGTTTGATTACACTGTACATGTATGTAAAATTGTTCATTCGAATATGTACATAAGTATGCATGTGTCCATGCCTTATCGTCATCGTGTATAATATTTTCATTATTTGTTTGGACATGACCATATCCATACGTACATACATATGTATGTACATACCTGGCCACTGATAATGATGATTTGCTTTGTCGTTGTTGCAGTCGTTGTTGTTGTTACATTTCATATTTAAAATGTCAAATATTTTGCTTGCTTTTAATAAATTATAAGAGAAAAATTTTATTTTTTAATTTGAATGTGTGCAAATTTTTTTTGTCGTTATCTTCTTCTTCATCTTCTTTTGCTTTCTTTAAAATTGAATTTTTTTTTTTGGTTTTTAATTAAAAAAGTCATGTTTAATAAACACGAACGGCATACACCAGGAGGTATATTGTGTGGCTAAAGAGGTATTTTGACAGTCGATGCATTTTTACATATCTTAGGAATGGAATGACAAGAATAAATTACAAAACATTATCAAATAGGAACTCTCATTAGAATCCATTCCATATTCGTACGCTTAAAAACAGTTGAGTTACAAAGTGTTTGACTCACATCATTTCGAATCACTTCATTTTAACTTAACTGATATGTCAAGAGCTTAAAAAGTAGAGTGAAATTCTGGGTTGTGTGTTCATTCGAAGATGTAACCCAGTTTTTTAAAATTCTCTTTTATCGGAAGTATACACAGTAAACAGATTTGATCATTACAACCTGCCAGACAGCATTACAGCCCAGTTTCTCACTCCAATCATGTTGTGTGCGTTAATTTTAAACATGAGTGGCGCGACCTACAGTTTATACCCGACTCCGAGCAACAGATTTTTGAGAATTTTTCATGGCAATTTTATTTATTCTCTCAGTGTTGACTGGTATCTTCTGAAGGGAAGTCGCCAAAGAAATATTTTTTCGTATTTCTTTTATTTGGAAATGTCTGACCTGGGGTGTGAACCGTGGCCGCACGTCTAATAAGCCAACACACTACCTACTACAATACGGCAACTTCATGGGTATTTATCAAGCATTATATCGCAGTAGAAGGAAGCACTTGGGTTTCTACTATTGAGGATGGATATTGGAAGTCTCAATGGCATTGTCAGAAGCTCACTATGATTCCAGTGTTAGGAAATATGCAATAATGTCTTTAGAAAATTCTTAATTTGAAAGAGAAATTATTTCTTTTTCAATTTTTTAAATACGAATATTTGTAATAAACAATAAAGATGGGCTTATGTATACAAACAAAAGAATTTTTATTCCGTAACTCTGTTTACCAAATAATTTGCTATCAGAAAACTGAACTTTTTATTTAATTAGAAATTTCGCCTGTCTACCTACCTTGAATCAATTGCTGGCAATTACGCGCTGTCATTGATATTTTAATAATCACTCAGGCATGTAAGCCACTTGTACACAAGCCCCCATAGAAATACACTCACACACTTACACAATACACATGCAACCGGCCTTAACTCATGGTTGTTTAGCATGAACTGAACATGCTTCGAAAGGATATTCACAGAAAACCCACCCCTTTTTAGTTGCAATACAGCAAAACATGCTTGTGTATGAGTTGTAGCTGTAAACAACATGTTGGCAAGAAACACGTATGATTTGTGCAACGATAACAGTAAAAGAGAGAATGTAAACAATGAGAGAAGAGAGATTACTATTGATAACAAAGAGAGAGAAAAAGAAAATGTTGTTTGATTTCATGGAGTTTAAGTGTGACTTTGTTTGGGTGTGTATGTGTGTGTAGAGATGGTAAATGTTGCTGCTGCTGATTATTGGTTCGGTTTGGGTCTTTTTTGTTGTGCATGTTGTTTTTGTTATTGGGGATTTGCGTGTTGTACAATTTCTTATCAAGAAGCCAACATCTAAATTATCACCAGCAACAACTACAATTCTCTAACATTTTACACAACCAACAACCGGCCAAACAACCAACCCAACCAACCAACAACAATAATAAACCAATATAACCGCCAATAGCCTCTAGCGCTACTGGAATTTGTTGAGAGGCTACAACAACAATAAGAAAATCTCAACAAAAGATGAAAAAAAAAATAAAACAAAAACAACAGAAAAAAGATCTTTTACAATATATTCGTAAAGATTGTTAAACAACAACAACAACAACAAAAGAAAACGTTTGAAAAATAAACATATTTCAGGTGAAACAATTCATTCTATTCATTAAGAACAACAACAACAACACCAAGACTAATACTAAGAAGATGAAACTGTATGAATGAATTGCTTAAACTCTTGGTTCTCTTCTAATACGCGTCTAAAATCAGTCTCTTTAATATTCTATTGCACTGGGCGAAGGAAACCTGTCTGAAAAGGTGTTTTTTTTTTGTATGGGGTTGCCAGTAAATTTTCTATTTAGTGGGAGATTTTGTGTCGATTATTGAAAAGAAAACAAAAAAAAAATTTGCCACCAACACCAGCACCGTCACTTTTCAACTACTTCAACCTCTGCTACTAGCAACAATTGCAACAACAACAACAACAGCAATAGCAATTCATAAAAGCAACTTTATTTTGCTTAGAGTTAAACTAAGTTTTTTTTAGTTGTGTTGTTGTTATTTTTTTTCTAGTTTGTTGCTATTGCTGGTGTTGTTATTGTTGTAATGCTAACAAAATAGTAACAAAAAGAGCAGAGAGCGAGAGGACACAATAAAAAAAAATACAAAAACAAAACAAAAAATGCTTCTCTACAATGCATAACTAGCGCTTGGTTGGTCCATTGCTATAAAAAGCGCCGAAAGGTCTCATCGCTCATAATTATAATATTTCATACAAAACACAGCCACAGGCACTGCACCAGTGATGGATTTCAACTTTTGAAAATAATATACGATGTTATATATACACACACATATACATACATACACTTACACCCATACTTACTTACATACTCTTCCATCATATCCGCCGCAATCTACATTGTATAGGAGGAATAACACAATACAATACAAACGATACACCCAACCTAATGGACGTCGAAAGGCGAGCGACGTACAACGTACTGGCGTTGGTTGGTGGCCTGAAACGGAGGCAGGCGAACAGAGCGTTATATAGAGAAGACAAACGACATAACAGTCATATAAGCCGACAGACAAACAGACGTACATATAGACGAATAGACATTTAGTAACAAAAGAGAGGAATAGAGAGAGGGTCTGTTCTATAAAACGCCTTCAGGTTAGTTTTTGCCAAAAATGTCTTTGGGCCAATTATAAATATAAAACACAAATTCAAAATATAAAATGAAAATGGAAATGAATTTCGTATCAACTATACTCATAGTATGTATATACTATAACAACAACAACAATAATAACAATATTTTATTTCTTTGTATACTCTTAGTACTGTCTGTGTGTGTGTGTAAGTGTACAATATTAACCCATTTTATGTACGATTGTTACCATCAATGCCTTACTCAAAATGAATTCATTATGAGCAGGAAAATTAAAGATATGAAAAGGGGTTGCTGTTGTTGTTGTTGTTGGTTCATAATGTAAATTATTAATTAAATAATTAAAAAAAAAATCTTTTTAATTACGACATTAGCACTCTGCTGCTGTTGCTTAGAGAACTCAACAGCAAAAGTTTCAAACATTAAAACTCTTTGGTTATACAATGTTCTTCATAGACTGCGTAAGACTACGAGGGCACCGTAGGCTAGTAGTTAGTGTGTTGGCATAATAGACGTAAGGCCGCGGTTCAAAGCCCAGCCGAGACATTTCGAACAAAACGAAAAATAAAAAAAATATTGTTTCGGCGAGAGTGATTAAAGGTAGGCAGGCAGGCAAAGTTTCTAATTCAAAAAGAAGTTTATGCCCTTAATTTTATACATGAGTAGCGGAACTTATGGTTTAAAGTCGACTCCGAACACCAGATTATTGAGAAACTTTACATGGCAAACATATTTCCTCTCAGAGTTTTTGCAAGAAATATGCTGAGAGGAAGCCGCCGCAGATCTAGGGTTTGAACCGTGCTTTTACGCCTAATAAGCTATCGCACTACCTACTAGTTTCTTCTTTTAATATTTCTTAATACATATGTATGTACATGTGTTTCCTATGCTTTAAGATCAAACAAAATCTGATTTTCATTAACGATTTCTTTTTTAGTTTTTATTTCGGATTTTTTTTTTTTACAAAATTCAACGAAATATTGTCGTAGGTTCCAGTTGATAAGCTTGCCTGCCTGTTCCAATATCATCAGCTTAATCGATAACATACATGTCAAGCTCAGTGTTTGTGTCACTATAATTTAATGTTCATTTACTACCACATATATACATATCATATACAAATACGTATGTGTGTATGTGTGTGTAAGTAATTCCACTTAAAATTGAGCATAAAATTAATGGCTTTTTTCCACCTATTTTCACATTTATTACGAATATTTGTATTATTACCGTTATTATTATTATTATTCCTGGAGAAAGCGAGTGAGAGAAAGAGAGAGAGAGAGAGAGTGAAAAGAGAGTATGCCATGCAAGGTTTCCTATATTTCAACCTGATTGCACATTCGATTAGAATGTGGCAGAGGAGAAAATTATTGAAAATTAATATTTTTTTTTTTCAAATACCAATACACCCGAACTCACACACTTACCATACATATGTATATGTATACACCACATACAGGCACATGATGACAGTATATTGTATTTTTAAAGCAGGGTGAATATATTTATTTCAATAGCTTTAGGAGACTAAAGATTGTATGTTTGGAAATTTGTTTTGTTTTGTTTTTGTTTTTCTTTTTCTCTCGCTAAATTATTTGTCATGGGCTAAATATAATGGAAACAACAACAATGTTAGATATATAGAAAAAAAAGCAATTAGCCAAACAAATTTGTTCTATTTATTTAAAACGAACGAGCCGAGTATTAATATTCAAATAAATATTGTTGTATACCATGCCAGCATAGTATGGTAGAAGAAAACAAAACATATTAAAAAAAACAGGAAAAACAGGAAACATTTGACATTTAACGATGCGATTGCATTACTGTGTTTGGGTGTATGTTTAAAATTGATTTTTTTTCGTTTTTTTTGGTTATAAATTATCACATATTACAGTAGTGCATAGAAATATAGCAATACTTGGAAGTGAAGTAATATTTGAGGTATAAATACATACAAATAAGTGTATGAATCAGAGATCAGCAATGAATCGCTTTTACGCTACTCATAAGCACTCATGACATGGTAAATATAAGTGTGACAACAATATTGAAATTTAACTCCTCTGATTCATTCGTACTCACTACAACGTTGATTTATAAGAACAGTTTGCAATGAGTATGCGTACAACGTGTTGACATCAAACTCATACCATTCGAAATATGTTTGATTCAAAAGCCTACTCCTTTAGATTCAGAACTTTAGAAAAATACTTAGAATAGTTATAAATGATTCGAGTGACTCGAATAATTCAACAAAATTTAGAGTCTTAGTCGTTGTAGCATTTACAACAAAAGAAAAAACCACATAAGCAAAAAGACAAAGCAGCAAGCAGAACAAACACCCAACCTTTTAGTGAGTATCTTAGTGTTCGTAAGCGATTCATGCTTATTTTACGCCTTGTTGATTTATGGAGAGTCAAAATCAACAACATCATACATGTTGTTAGGCATGAATATGATGAGTATCTTCAAACTTTGAATATGAGTAAAGGTTCCATGATATTAAAATAAGTATGAATGCGTATAAGTTTCAGAAATTATGAGTATGTATCGATTCTACTCTTGTTTTTGAATACTCATTGCAGATCTCTGGTATGTTTGTGAATGGAATAGAGATTGATTTAAAGTAATACATGCAAATGTGTGGTTTTGTTATAAGCAAGATCCTGGTTCAAGCCCCGGCTTAGACATCCACATAAATCAAATATGTATAAAACAATATATTTCTTCGGCAAAATTTCTGAAAGTTAATGATATCGATACGAAATTTCGACTTTAAACTATAGGTCTCGCCCCTCTTGAGTTAAATTAACACACACAACATGGCTGGAGAAGCTGAGCGGACGTCACCGAAGAAATTTAATTTTTATATTTCGTTTGAACCACGGCCTCAAGTCTAATAAGCAAACACACTACCTACTAGACTACGGCGACTTCTTGGATGTATACGAAGCATTATATCGTAGTACAAGGAAGCAACTGGGCTTCTACTAACCAGGATGTATAGTAGGAGTTCATCTCAATGGCATTGTCAGAAGCTCACTATGATACCAGTGTTAGAGAAAATGGAAACCTATGGCATCACAATGGGCCCATAATGACTTTCGAAAATTCTAAATTTTAAAGAGACAAAGTTTAGAAACTGATTGTTTATAGAATACCTACAGTAAAAAGAAAATACTTTGTTCTCTGCTTTGATTTTTTTTTTTATTATTTTAGTTTACCCCTCCAAAAGTTGAATCTGCATGCGAGACTTTTATTTTTAAATAAACGTCAAAAGCTTAAGGTACTTCATCTATATAAATGTAATAAATAGTTCCTCTATATACGTACGTATGTTGGTGTGTGTATGGGTGTACATAGGGATTAAAATAAAGTTTAATTAACGTAACCTCATAGTAATGTTTTAGGCTCACATATCATTAAATCATGAAAATATTATTGAAATACAAAATACTAGTGTTTGCGTGTTCGAACGTATGACACACACGCTCACATGTTCATGCATATACATACATATATATAATTGTTATATAATATATATATAATATGCTAGGAAATGAAATTTTTTCATATTTATTACTAAAGAATCCATAATGAATTATGTTTCATAGACATGTATACGAGGTTTCCCTATTTTCAGAATCCTAAATGAATAAAAAAATCGTTGGTTAAAAATCTGTGGCTGCAAAACCAAATGCATTCGGCAGGAATACAATACTGTGGGCCTAGTGTGCGCAAAAAGATGAGTACTCCTAAAATATGATCAAATCCTTAATACAAATCGGAACCGACAACACATGATAAATTTGAATCATGTTTTAATCCAAAAACGACCAGAATGGACCACAAGAGACATCATGTTAATTTTACAATATGATAATGCATCTGCACACAAAACAAAACCAGTTCAGGAGACAATCAAAACATTCGTTTGAGAGCTATTACCTCATCCGCTTGAAGTCGTCGTAGTCTAGTTGGTAGTGTGTTGGCTTTTTAGACGTAAAGCCAGGGTTCGAGCCCCAGGCCAGACATTAAGACAAAATACAAAAAGTATTTCCTTCGGCGTCTTCCTCTCAGCAGATTTCTGGCAAAAACTCTGAAAGTAAATAAAAATTGCCATGAAAAGTTTCTCAAAAATCTGTCGTTCGGAGTCGACTTTAAACTGTAGGTTCCGCCACTCATGTATAAAATTAACACACACAACATAAGTCGTGTGAGAAACTAGGTCGTAATCCGGACTGAAGGATTTTAATGACCAATTATGTATGTATGTATATGCATTCATACTAATTTTAATATCATGGAACCTCTACTCATATTCAAAGTTTGAAGTACTCATCATATTTATACTTAACAACACGTATGATGTTGCTGATTTCGACTCTCCATAACTCAACATTTATACTGTGTCTGTCTGTCATTTTTGTATTTTTCTAAAGTTATGAAACTAAATGAGTAGGCTTATGAATCAAACATGTTTCGAATGGTATGAGTTTGATGTCAATGTTGTACGTATACTCACTTCCAACCTGTATTTATAAATCAACGTTGTAGTGGAGTACGAATGAATCAGAATACATAGTTAAATTTCAATATTGTTGACTCACTTATATTCAAAATTTCATGAGGGCTTATGAGTAGTGTAAGAACGATTCATTGCTGATCTCTGGTACTTACACACATACACACACATTTTTCTAAATTACATATTTGCAGTTAGTTGATAATAAAAAAAAGTAAAATAAATTTGTTGAGTGAAAGCGAGAAACAAAATAAAACCAGAAGAGATATTAAAATGTTAAGCATGGAATTATAGCAGCGGAAATAAAATATATTTTATTTGCTAACGGTACTCCGTATGTATATGTGTGTGTATGTGGAACAGGTTATGAATATATGAATGTCACATAGAAATGCCTAAAACTGTGCTGGAATATCTAATGCTTTAACGTACACATACATACACATACGGGAACATGTATTCATATTTTAATAACCAAGCATTCGAATAGAAATTTATTTTTAATTTTTCACATTTTATTTCTATTTTTATTTTTATTTTTATTTTCTTTTACTTCTATGCCAATGCAATAAAATATTCAAATTTAAAATTTCTATGCATAGTTGAGTATACTTTGTTGTTGTTATTGTGTTCATGTGCTCATGTAAATTTAATTTTTTTTTGTTTTTGTTTTCATTTTCATATTTTCGCTGGAATTTTTATTTTGTTAACACCTTCAAAACGTGGTTATTGTTTTACATGAGCCTTTGCCATGCAATATTTTGTTTTAATTTTTATTATTTAAATAACACTCACACGTACACATACACTTACACATACACAGGCGTACATTTTAGTGATCACTTTAGATGAGCGCTGTAATGGCATTGGTTTAACGCCTGGCATTTTTAAATAAAATAAATATTTTTCATTATTTTTTCTTCTTTTGTTTCTATTTTATTTCCCTATAAAATATTATTTATTGTATCAGCATAGTTATGTACATCAGCATAGTATGTGTGTGTGCAGGTGCCACATATTGTGGCACAATTTATAAATTTACAACCTGGTGTTATTCATTGTATTTCTAAGCAATCGTGCTGTTATTTTAAGCTGTTGTTATTATTTTAAATATATTTTAGTTTATTTCCTTTCTCTCTCTCCCTCTCTCTCTCTCTTTCTCTCTCTATTGTTTTTCTTTTTTGTACTTTTTTGGTTACAAAATATTGAAAATTTTTCCCAAAAACCATTTAAACATGTGTCCTCTCGTATTGTATTTAATTGTTGCTGCTTGGTAGGTGTCTGTTTGTCTCTCTGTCTCCGTCTCTGTGTGTGTGTGATTATTTGTGTGTGAATGTGTGAATTTTTAAATAAATATTATTTAAATTTATCGTTGTTGTTTTTATTTCAATACCAAAAACGTTTTGGTGTTTGAAAAACAATATTTTTGTAACACCTTGTTATTAGAAATTGAAAAATTTTTCGAAAACATAGAGGAAATTAAATGCAATTTTAAATGCTTATTTCGATGAAAGTACTTTAAATATATGCGTCTATTTTATTTTAATTTAAAAGTGATAATTCCTTGGTAGCGTGTTGGCTTATTTGAAGTGAGGCCAGGGTTCAAACCCCAGGACATACAGCTCCAACAAAACGGCGACTTATCCTCAGCACAAAATTGCCATGAAAAGTGTCTCAAACAATCCGTCGTTCGGAGTCGACTTTAAACAGTAGGTACCACCACTCATATATAAAATTAACACACACACACAACATAATTGGTGTGAGAACCTAGGTAGTAATCCTGACTGAAGGAGAGCTCCGCCAAAGTTGTCAGCGAACAAGTGGGCGGACTTTATGACAAGAGCAGGGCACTGACACATGCGGTGAAAGGCAGTCTCTTCCTCTTACTTAGGCACACAGTTCTTGCAGAAGTTATTAGCCAGAATGCCGAGCCTTTCGGCATGTGTACCAAAAGAACAGAGGCCCGTAAGAATCGCTTTTGTATGAAGGATGGCAATGCGGTTTAAGGACAGAAGTGAGTCGTTCCTCTTTTTGTCCATACATGTCCAGCACACTCATTCCTGCTGCCAACGAGATTGAAATATCTATGCCCTGTAAAATGCCGTAGATTGCTGGCTTAGTACCGACACTGTTCAGATCACCAGCATGTATTTCCAAGTCCCGGAACCCATATGAGCGTTGCCTTGGAATAATCCGGAATTTCCAAGAGAAATTCTCGGCGTTCATGGACAAGGACGAACGCTGAGACTGCGTTCATTAGGGACTTAATCCCAGTCTGGCTGTCCGAGTAAATCAAAAGGTTTTCTGGGAAAATTCCGCACTCAACAAGCATTGCAGCGCTTTCAAAAATGTCATGATCTCTGCTTGGAAGACACTGCAGTGGTCAGGCAGCCTATAAGAAAGTATTATATCAGTACACTTAACAAATATACCACAGCACAGTTAGCATTGGGCGCATTGGAAGCTAGGTCATGAAAACATCTTCACCTTGAGACCAGAAGCGCTTCCTTGTGGTTATTTGTATACAATTTTGTGTTGAAAACTTTAATTTAACAAAACTTCCACTAAAAATGCTGAAATGTAAAAGCCACCATAGTTTTCCTTTCGTTTCATAACAGAGTACAAAATGAAATCAAAAAAACTTTCTTCTTCTTTTTTTCCAAAAATTCAAAATTAAAAAAATCATTGACACCAACTTGATTACACAAAGCCCAGACAAAATTGGAAAAATGAAAACTTTATAGACTCATTTAAGCGCTCAAAGAAAATTGCACAAAAACAATGGAAAATTATGGGCCACATCATCTGCATCATAATCATTGTCATCATATGCTCTGCATCATAGACTCGTATGGTGTATGAGTAGACTTTTGTCGGTCACAGGTATTTCTGTGTGACCAATTGTTGACTTTTATTTAGGATTCGTATAACCAGAGGCGACTTTTTAGTGCATTTGTCAACGAAAAGTTCTCTTTATGGGTGTTTTTTTCATTACTTCAACAGCATAATGAAGCATTAAAAGATAGAGAGAGAGAGAGAGGGAGAGAGTGAGAAAGAAGGACACTTCAAAAAAAGCTGATTATAGAAAAGGCAAATCTGTTATGAATTGTAATGAAGGCTTATGAAGAATAAAAGAAATTTTTTTAGTTTTCAGATATTTTCTTATCAGGTATACATACATACATACATACTGTTACGTTTTTACCTTTGAAAAACTTTTAAAATATGAGCTCGTAGATTGCAAATAAAATGAGAATAAATTTGTGTTTATTATTCGCACAATTCTGTGTGCCACTGTTCACAACTTGATGTAAACAACAACAATTGCTTGCTTTTTTATTCCTCTGTTTCTACCCTATGCATAAATAAACAATAACAATTAGTAGGCAATTATTCGACAGAGCTTTGTAACGGAGATCTTCAAACCACGATGATTACTCTCTTCAAATACACCGCGTCTTCACACAAGACTGACTGAACTTTTTTCTAAGTCCGTTGCCTGCTTTGTCTTACCTTTTTTATGGCAAAGTAAACAGTCTGATGAATGTTGTTGAAAGCGAATGTTCGTGACTTTGCCTTCTTGAAATCTGTATAAATGTAAACATCGTTATTTACATTCATTATTGTTGTTTGTGTATTTCGTTTACATATCTTCTTGTAGCGTTTGTTGTTGTATTTTTGTTTACTTGTTTACCATTTGTTTATGCTGCTGTTTGTTGTTATATTAAGCAGTGCAATAATTTGTAAACAAGATTGTTTACTGCATTGTTTTGTTTTTGTAGATTTTGTTTATAATTTTAATGTTAATATGTTATGTAGAAGCAAAACACCAGTATCTAGATTCTTCATCTTTTTCGTAACAATACGTATACACGATAAGCAGATGGATGCTACAGTGCAAATTCAAATGTGCAGTTGTCTAGTGAATATTTTACTAACGCATCTCTTTTTTAGATCGCTAGAGTTCTAGAATTGGTATTTGGATTGTAATTAAAATAATAAAATTTATGCATTTAAAAGCCTGGCCTATAAGCATATCCATGCACTCATACTCAACACTGAAGTTTACGTTTGAATTGAAGAAACAAAAATATTGTGTATCATGTCATGTAACTTATGAATACGAAAATTTAATGTTAAAACAAAGGAAAAAAAAAACAGAAAAGAATTGAAAAAAAATGAATAAAAATTAAACACGAATCCAAAAGCTTTAAGGGATTTTTGGTCATAATCTTAAAACATCAACACTCAACATGTACTCGTCGTAAGCAGCGTCTTTAATAGGTGTTCTGTCTGTATTTGCAAAGCAAAGCAAAGCAAAAAAAAAAATTTAGCGCTAAAACGTTTACGGGCTTTCGCCTGAAAACTTTCGAAATAATCATCAGTATTAAAAGGCCGCCAGCATTATGGTTACTTAATTCCTTCTTTTTCCTCTGTTCTTTCTCTTCCTCTTCTTCTTCTTCTTACCATTTATGTTTTCTATTTTTTTTTTATTTTAAATTTAAAGAAAAGAATACGGCCATCATCATAAGCGTTTTTCATTTGCATTTGGATTTGGATTTGCATTTATTGTTTGGCTGGAGGGGGGCTGAGGTAAATGTTTTATCGTTTGATTTTGTTTTTATTGTTTGGGGGGCATAATCGTAATATTTGGGGCGGCATATGCAAATACTTTTAATAGTAAATATTAATGCAACAACTACAACCACATGCAACACATACACACCCAAATGCTCTGGTAAATGTGGCATTAAGATGAAATGAAAACGTAAATGCAAGACAGCAGCACATGCCACTAGTAAAGGATCGTTTTTAGCGCAACAATTTAAGTTTATCTTGCAGATTAGTTGCAGGTTATGGATATATTTGTTCATAACAATCTCGTCATACTGAGAAGGTAATCAAAAAGTTGAAAACTTGACTTGTCAGAGATGGAGTTCTTTCTTGCCCCTATCTGAAGTCATTCACACGTTGTCTACGGAATCCATGCACTGCATTATCAATAGCGACTTCCTAATTCTGTTAGATTCCATGAGTGATCGATAATTGGTGTGTACAGTCTTCAATAGTTGACGACTAGTATTTAATAATGAGCCCTTTAAATAGAGTTCTAGCAGGATGAGGACTAAAATTCTCAAATTGAAGGATAAAAAGAGCGGGAGAGAAGATCTTAAGTTGGAAGGAATGAAAAAGAAATTAACATTTGATCTCTCCGTTCTCCTCCCCGTATTAGATTTCTAACATAAGATTTCAGCAGCTATTCTGGTTATCATTCATAAAACCAACACATTTGATTGACTGAGTACTGCTTTCCTCTGTTCCTACAGATCTAGATTAGATTAGGTTGGAATGGTCGCCGTAGTCTGGCAGGTAGTGTGTTGGCTTATTGGACGTAAAGCCAGGGTTCGAGCCCCAGGCCAGGCATCAAAACAAAATACAAAAAGTATTTCTTCGGCGACTTCCTCTCAGCAGATTTCTGGCAAAAACTCTGAGAATAAATAAAATTGCCATGAAAAGTTTCTCAAAAATTTGTCGTTCGGAGTCGACTTTAAACTGTAGGTCCCACCACTCATGTATAAAATTAACACACACAACATAAGTGGTGTGAGAAACTAGGTCGGAATCCTGACCGAACGGTTGTAATGACCAATTATGTATGTATGTATGTATGTTGGAATGCTAGCCTTGATACCAAAAGCTCATTTGAACACGCATAGCGGCCCGTTGTGATGCCATAGGTGAACGCAGTACCTGCACTGACCAATTTCTACCAAACTAGGGAAGAAACTACAGATCTAAGGACAAATAAAAATTAAGCCTGACGCCTAAATACGAAACTTCTGTCCTTGCCCTTGTAAAAGCTAAATGAATTTGATTTCTCTCCAAACCATATCAAATTCTAATCATGGATCTCCATAAGTAAAATCAATACAAGAAAGAATCGAAATGAGACAACTAAACAACAAATCTGTCTCCAGTAATCATGCCATGAATTCTCTATTTAAACCCTGCAAGATTTATTGTTAACCAGCAGAAGAATTGTATGGAAGTCTGTGGAGTCACCGTAGTCTTGTAGGTAGTGTGTTGCCTTATTAGATGTGAGGCCACGCTTCAAACTCCAGGTCAGACATCAAAACGAAATTTAAAAAAATATTTCTACAGCGACTTCCTCTCAGCTGATTTCTGGCAAAAGCTCTGAGTGTCAAAATAAAAATTGCTAAGAAAACTTCTCAAAAAATCTGTTGTTCGGAATCGCTTTTAAACTGAAGGTCCTGCCACTCAAGTATAAAATTAATGCACACAACATAAATGGTGTGAGAAGCTAGGTCGTTATCCTAACTGAAGAGTTGTAATGACCAATTGTGTAGGTATGATGGCATTATCTGTGTTTAACTTCACAGTACAAACTTTGGTAAATAAATATCGGCCCAAAATTTCAGTCAAGTTGTGGAACAATATCTTGCCAAATATTTCAACTTGAAGCTTGCTAGACGGCATTGATTTATAATATCCGCCTGGACGTAATTTATTTTATTTCAAAAGATTTCTTTGCCTGTCTGTTTGGGGTTTATAACTTGATCTGTTGAAAGCGCAACCGCTATATTCAAATGTGAACTAATAAAACAAAAACTAACAATTGCAATAACAACAACAATAACATCAACAACAATAAGAAAGAAAAAAACTAAACGAATTCTAAAGTACAATTACGATACTCTGATGGTGTTATGGCAACTTTTCTAAAATTTTCAGGAGATTTGGTTTTCTGTTCATTTGAGTATTTTTTTTTTTGCTTTTTGTTTCATTCTTTCTGGCTTAAAGGTAAATGCAGGTTTTTAGCATTGCGATAAGCTGATATTTTAGCACAACAAATAGCTGGCTAAAGCAGCTATTTTGCCGGTGTATTCAAACAGCTTCTGCTTCCAAACTAACCAAAATGTGAGATTACAATACCCCTCTCATCCTGCATATTTTCATATGAAAGCAAAATGTGCAGCATGTATGAGGGATAATACTCGATGTTTTTTGGCCACACTTACTTACTTATATCGCTCGCCGCTAAAAGAGAGTTGCAAATACAAAAACTTTTACTCTGGCCATTCTGGCCATTCTGGCCATCTGTCAGTTGTACGAGTATTGCGAGAGTGTTTTGTTATGGATATGTTATGGGATTTTGTTATTGTTGCAATCACTTGTAAAGCATGTATTTGTACCACCAACACTTGTATGCAATTTGCCACACGTTATTTATTTGTTTCATATTTTGTGCTCATTTTTAAAACGATTTTGATTTATTGTTCTCATTCAGATGCGGGTGGTTGGTTGCCCATTTTGTATTCGCTGGCTTTTACCAAATTTTACGCTGTTTGCTGCTCGTTTATTGCTTGAATTATATGGTGGTTTATGCTAAAGGTATACTTATGCCACTACATTAGGGTGGCTCCAAGTTTTAGATCACAATTTCGTTTTTTTTTAAATGATATTGTTACGAAAATGGAAAATCTAAATACTGGTGTTTTTCTTTTATATCGTTTAACATTAAAATTATAAACAAAAACTACAAAAACAAAACAATGCAGTAAGCAAACCTGTTTACAAATTATTGTACTGCTTAATATAACAACAAACACCAGCATAAAAAGAATGGTAAACAAGTAAACAAAAATACAACAACAAAGGCTACAAGAATAAACGCAAACAACGATGTTTACATAGAGATTTCGGGAAGGCGAAGTCTTGAACAAGAGCATTCATTATACTGTTTACTCTGTCATATAAAATGCAAGGCAAAGTAGGCGGCTGAGTTAGTGAAGTTCAGTCAGTCATGTGTGAAGATGCGGTGTGTTTGAAGAGAGTAATCGTGGTTTGAAGATATCCGTTACAAAGATCTGTCGAACCATTGTCTAGTAATTGTTATTGTTTATGCAAAGCGTGTAAACAAATAAAAGCAATTGTTGTTGTTTACATCAAGTTGTGAACAGTGGCACACAGAATTGTGTGAATAATAAAGAATTTTAATTCAAACTAAACATAAATTTATTTTCATTTTATTTCCTATTCATTATTTTGAAAGTTAAAAACGTAACAATATATATTTTGTACACATGTCTACGTTAATTTAAGTTGCATGTTTTATTGAGCTTCTTATGTACCTCCCTACTAATAATACTTCATGTTGCCTGACTCGTATATATGCCAGTGGTGGTTTTGAAGAGGCGGAAGAATATTTATTTATTTTCTAAATATTTCGTTTATTTTATGATTTTTTTTCCATTCGATTTAAGTCGGGGCATTTCATTTTAAAATTATGATGTTACATTTGGCTGATATAGCTGGCTGACTGGTATGAAGAACAAGCCCAAGAGATTGTAGAGGCAAAACAAAAAAAAACAAAGAAAATATCGAAAATATTGTTTCAGGTCATGTATTGCACTCTAAAATAGCAAAGAGAGGCGAAAGGCAAAAATGTAACAGAGTTATTGTTTTACATTTAAAATGCATAAATCAGTGAAATTAATCGCTATTTTTACTCTAAAGAACTTTGATTAATTTTATACCGATTCTGGCAAATTTACGAAAGAAATTTATTTAAAAGACTTGAAGATATATAAAGGAAAATTACATGATTAGTGAGAGTAGGGAATACTGAATGCCAATTGCAGTGCAATTGAAACATTGCAATGCCAAGAAATACAAGAAATTAAATTTTAAATCATTGACTTTCATTGAGTAACTAAGCAAACATCTACTTGGAGGCCTATTAAAGAGTTATTAATTGCAGTCAACTTTTACTACTTTTAATTTTTGTTTAAGAATTGTAAGAAATTAAAAATTTATTGGACTTTATTAAACGATATACTGTGTTACAGTGAGGAAAAATTGCAACCTGTATAAAGATCGGAGTCCGTATCAAACAGGAATCCAAGAGTAAATGTTTTTCTATATGGTTTGCCTCATTAAGTTAATTTTGTTTTGACTTTAGCATACATTCGTGTGATTCGTTTAATTTTTAAAGTTTTACCAATTTCATCACAAAATTCTTGAGAACCAAGGCCTTTTGTAAAATTGAATATGAATGGTTTCAGATGGTCATAATCGTATTCAAATAAAATTTTGAATTAAAAACTATGTTCAGAATGGTTAAATGGTCTAACACACCTCGTAAACAACTTCAGGGAAGCTTCAAAACAATGTGGAGGCTTTCTTTCGAAGTCGGCAGACTTAGCTCACTCGATCAGTCTGCCGGAGCAGCGTTTTCAGGCAGAAATATTTGCCTTACAGGATGGATTGAAGACTTTTAAGGGTGGCAATATATGTGGAAAAGATATTATTATACTTTCTGATAGGTTGGGCACTATGTTCCAATATAAAAAACTCTAAGAAGATCCACGCCGCTTACATGGTACAATGCCTGATGGTCGGTTTCAAGTCTGGGCAAAATAACCCTGTATGTCTGGCCAAAGTTAAATGAAAGGCGCTCAAAATCCAAAGGGACACGCTGGACGTAGTAGCCAATGATTTCTGCGAGAGCTGTAGAGAACAGGAAGAGGAGAAAACTGTTTTCCATCTCTTGAGTACGTTATGTGCTTTATATAGATAAGCTTACCGATCCGTAAAGCATTTACATTGGGAGTCTGAATGGATTCATAAGAGCTGTTGTTTCCCAATGAACCAAACGGGCCTAATTATGTCAATCCTCTTCGCAGTCGTTTTATTCTGCTGACCTAGATGATGTCCTTCCGATCTAAATTCAGCAAGTAAAAGTTCCTTAAGTAAAAGTTGTCATGACAATTGCTGCAATCACATCTCGATTAATAAATTTGGATCTTCCTCAGTTAGACGATTGTAACAGGCAAAAATTATTGTTACACTATCAGGACTGTTTAAATTCCTTATTTGTTTCCATGTGACGTGCCTTCTAAAAGAAAAATTTTAGATTTCATACACTATTGGAGAAGAATAAGCCGTCACCTACAAGACTGAATGATATAATTACAGAGAAAGATTTTCCATCTGAAATCCAATTCAATTAGAACTCTAAACCTTTACTTTAGTGCTTTAGTATGTTCTATGTTTCTTTTTTTTTAGATTAAAAACCTCAAAAACCCATAACAAATGACCAGAAAAAAATCCTGAGGTTTGGCGTATAAAATACTGCCCCGGAGGTGTTTAATTTCAAATCAAAAGGATGCAGAGAAAAAAATACTTTTATGAACAAATATATCCTTATAGAGCAACAATAACAATTGTTAATATATATGACAATAAGAGTAAATTACACATACACACACGCACATACACATATAAATATATATGCTCATATGTAGGTAGAGAGAAAAAGAGAAAAAAGAGGAAACGAGATATAAAATGTAAAATACTCGTATATACACACACAGTTTAAGCCTGCAAACATATTATTTTTTAATATCTTAACACTGATGACATTGGCAGAATGATGCTAAAACGCGACGTTTAATTTTATAGCTGCAGCAATAACAATAACAAAAAACAACAAACGTACATACATAGCTTTGGCACACACATACATACATACGTGCATATGTATGTACATGTAAAAAGAGTGAATAATAAAGAATAATAATAATGCCCAATATGAACGACGAACGCATTTTATTTTCTGCATTTCTTTTATTTTTTTGTGATTTTTGTTGTTGTTTTTTTTATTTTCGTCTTTTAGACCATAATTGTACGCGAGTAATCATCGTCAGCATCATCATCATCACCGGGGTAAACATCATTGTCGTCATTAAAAATGTAGCCAAACAAACAAATCTATCTGTGTAGAGTGGCCTTAAACACAGTGAGAGAGAGAGAGAGCAAAAGAAATTTTTTCTTCCTCTACCCACACACACACACATACGCTTGCTCGCTCTCTGACTTAAATCGTTTGCAGGCTCATGTGGCACATTCGCATTTATTGTGCGAATAAATTCACATGTGGAATGTATGTTTTTGGGGGTATTTAAGTGTGACTCCTCTGCGTAGTATGTGCATGTATGTATGTTTGACTTTATGTTTATACATACATATAACTGCTTATGCGAATGTTCATGTGGCTGTGTGTTCGCATGAATCCTGAGGGAATTTAAGGCAAATTGGCTTGTAATATACTTGTAATTGTATTGTTGTTAATGGTCGTGGCTGTTACATACATAAATACCCAGTTACAAACAAATACACACACACAGACATACACGCATACTTCAGTTGGTATTTGTATTTTTGTGCCTCTTTTTTCCTCTTCTTGTTTGTTATTGTTGTTTTGCTTATGCATGTGTATGTATGTGTGTTAAATAGCGATTTGGATTATTTTGTTTGTTTTTTTTTTGCTTGATTTTTCATTTTAAGCATAAAATTACTATTCGTATTCGAATTGTTGTTGTTATTGTTGTTGTTGTTGTCTACTATTGTCATGCTCGTCACTGATGCCAGTATACGCAGAACATTTCATAGTGCAATAAAAGCACTGGGACCCATTTTAATTTTTTTTATTTCTTCATAAACAATATGCCCTCAACAGTGCTGCACAAAAATTTCCAATTACAATGGCCATATAAATCAAATTTGATTAATTTTTTCCTGTTAAATTCTCAGTGAGTCTATATTTTTAAATACTTTATTTCCATTACTTCAATCGGAAAAGTGACTATTGAAACAGTATACTTTTTTTACTCACTGTAAAACATGATTGAGTACAACAATTATTTCCCCACAAACCCTGACAGTTTGCTTAGATAATTTTTCTATTTTCTATTTTTTTTGTTTGTTTTTGTTTCAATTGTAATTTGAATTCTTAAACAATAATTTACTAGAATAATAGACAATGCGCTGCAATGCAATGCAATGCAATGCATTTCAAATATTTTTATTAATTTGCCATGAGCTAATGAAGTTTATTGTGCCATTAGTTGTAAACCATACATGTATGTATATAGTATATACAAATATTTGTTGCCATACATATAGTATCAATAAAAAGTTTCTCATCTTTAATTCAATATGATGACCTCTGCATAAGCAAATATACTTCGTTGCATCACAAATGTCAAATGTTCACAATTTGTTATAGAAAATCGAATTCAATCACAGCAATATACATATATTTTAACTCAATTGATCAATTAGCAGTGACCTATGACGTCATCGATAGGCCTTTAATTGCAAAATTAAGGTTAGCGAAATCTTACTTGAACAAATTAAGCCTGTGGCCGATTGATTTCTTCAAATTGTTAAAAGTGGACAGAGTACCTCTACTTCAAGGCATTTCCTGATGGCGAAATCTGCCGAGAATCTTTATGCCGAGTATGTAAATCAATTTATAAAGTAGTTGTTGGTGACAAAACAAATAAACAATCTACACTTTTAATGAATTTTTAAAATTGGGAGGGAAGCATCACACTATCCGATCTTTTTACCGGAGACAATAGACTTAAAAAATCCTTGTAAAGAATAAGCTGTCTTCAAGCCCGATATGTGGTTTTTTTTGTTGGGGCAATGAAGTCACCAGAACACATATTTGGCACCTCTTTAAGAGTTAATGCATCTGAGGTGGAAACACAAAGATGCTCGTCAAGTACTAGCCAAGTAGTTGTCTTTACTGACACCGAATAACAATCTGAAATTCGTTAATCCAACAGAATTGTGGAAGACAATGTAGGAGTATCTTATACAGGTTGAGGGTACAATGGATCGTATATTCGCATCATATTATTTCAAGATTTAAGACACAGTTTTCAATTCAATTTTGCAATTTTGAAAGCAATGCAATACTTTTGCCACGAAAATCTCCTGAT
Source organism: Sarcophaga subvicina (assembly GCA_936449025.2). Taxonomy (NCBI): domain Eukaryota; kingdom Metazoa; phylum Arthropoda; class Insecta; order Diptera; family Sarcophagidae; genus Sarcophaga; species Sarcophaga subvicina. The sequence goes on from OW388084.2 coordinate 3,557,286, forward strand.
TTACTCGGACAGCTAGGCTGCTATGAGGTCCCTAACAAATGTAGTTTCAATTTCCGTCTTTGTCCATTAATGCCGAGAATTTCTTAGAGAAATGGGTTCCTGGACATGGGGATGTCGTTGAAAATTGCAATGTTTGTGAGCAGGCCAGGGCTGGCATTTTGTAGGGCATAGTTATTCCGTTTGACTAAGTTAATTTGGATATTATTCACTAGTTTTACAGTGAAGCTCAATTTCGTTAGCCGTAGAACGATTCGTGCAATATCGCTAGGTTTTGCTGGACTCATATGCATGATTATCCATCACACAATATGCAATTCCAACGGACCACTGTCCTTTTGAAAGCCATGTCGAAAGACTCGGTATTCCGTTTAATAGCTTTTGCGAGAGCTGTAGATCTTATGTCAGTGCTCTGCTCTTATCATACATTCTGACCTTTTGAACCGAGCTTTCTAATGTAAAGACTGCTGCAAAAGCAAGACTTTTGCACTCGGGATGATTTTCTCTAGGGGAGGTTTGAATTGATTGTGGCACCACAATAGGACTAAATGCTGGCCTAAGCGCGATCTCTTCGTTCAAAGGGGTATGCCGCCTTAACCTTGACCTAACCTAAGGCAAATTTGTATATATTTCTTTTTAAAGAATTAAAACAGATTATAACAGATTATACTCGATTTCTGCACTATGTAATGAGATGCTCTCAAAATGCTTTTGCTGTGTTTAATTTTGATAGGCATTTGGAATTTCCTTGCAATTATTTTTTTTTAATAAATTTTCACTTGAAATTAACCTAAAAATTACGGTAAATTTAAGTTTTCCTCACACATACATACATGTTATAACAAACGCACACTGGCATACAACAGTCATATTCACCTGAAGCCATTGAAATCATAATTACTTTTCAAATGCAAATTCGGCTTGAAGCCATAAAAGAATCACAATAATTTCGCATACGACTACAGAATTGACTCGTAACCGAAGTATTAAATCTCGAAAAAAACAAACAAAAAAAGAGGAAAAGAGAATGGAAAGGAAGAGCAGAGAAGAGAGCGAAAGAGAGAGAGAGAGAGAGAGAGAGAGAGAGAGAAGAAACGTGTTGTTCTAGTTTAAGCGGCATTAATGAAATTCACTCGCAGCTAAACAGTTAATGTTGCTGTTGCAACACAGCAGCCAACAGAAAATGGCCTGCAAAAAAACCTCTCCAATTGCTGAAACTCATAAAACACTTATTGGCGTTAAAAGTAATGGCTGGCTGGCTGACTGGCTGGCTGGCTGGCTATAATAACAATGATGATGAGGCCCCATAATGATAATGTTAATGCTGATGACGCTGATGATGGTGCTGTTGATGGTGATGGTAGCAATAATATTAAGGACTTTAATAATAATAATGATGTGGCTGTGTTGATTTTGTTGTTGCTGCTGATACTTCCTAAATCTTATTTCCATAAACACAATGCGCGTGTGTGTGTGTATGTGTAATTTAAATTTAAAGTCACCTCTTAATTTTCATTCATATTGTACTTGACGCCTATGAAAATACATTTAAAGCGTGGCCTCTTTTTTTCATAAAAGTTCGATAAGAAATGAAAATGAAATGTAAACAGAAGCTTTTCTTCTTTGTGCCATTTTAAAAAGGAAACATTTTTTTGTTTTTTGAGAATTGTTTTATATTTTCCATTCGGAATAATGAATTTCTTAAATTTCTCTTTGTTTTTAATTTATTTTTTAGAATTCTTAAATAAATACTCCTCGTTCGTATATGTATATAGGAAGTCATTTGAATGACTTTCTGACAAATTCTACCAACATATTGCCAGTATTGGCAAGAAATGCAGTTTTTCTGTGAGAAGCATGACGAATGGCATGCAATTCAATACAGTTTGGATTTCAATTGAAAGTAAATGAATGGTAATGAAAACATATACGAATAGTTTTATAATAAAAATAAGATTTCTTTACTTCTTTACTTTTCTATTTTTTTTTCTTTAACAATATTTGAGAAGAGTTAAGGAGTATATACACACTCATATATATTAAACTTACGTACCTTTGTGTTGATTTAAAAATCCATTGAAATAAATACAAGCATATCCACTGAACACGAGGGTAGTGTTAGAAGTTTTATAAAATTTTGGAAAAGAAGACAAGAAACGCAACAAATCCAGCCCGATTTTTGGATCAATTGGATAAAAGAGATTTAGGGCCTGTTGATATAACACTGTATTCGCTTGTTTCATGTGAGACGGTGGTTCAAACCAGAGATCAGCAATAGGTATTCAAAAAGATGAGCAGAACCGAATCATACTTATAATTTCTGATAGTTATACGCATTCATATTTATATGAATGTCATGGAACCTCTACTCATCAAATTCATACATACATACACGTATAATTTTGATGATTACGACTCTTCATAACTCAACATATACACGGAATCACAAAATAAGTATGAATCGTGTACGAACACTAAAATACTCACTAGAAAGTTGTGTGTTTACTCTGCTTGCTGCTTTGTCTTTTTTGCTTATGAGTCCGTTTTATAAATTTTGATGAATGATTCGGGTTACTCGATTCGAGTCACTCGAATCATTTATAAGTACACACATATTATAAGTATTTTTCTAAAGTTGTGAATCTAAATGAGTAGGCTTATGAATCAAACATATTTCGAATGGTATGAGTTTGATGTCAACGTTGCAACCTGTACTTATCAATCAACGCTGTACTGAGTACGAATGAATCAGAGTACATAGTTAAATTTCAATATTGTTGACTCACTTATATTCAAAATTTCATCAGTGTTTATGAGTAGCGAAAAAACGATTCATTGCTGATTTCTGGTTCAAATCCTAGCTCAGACATCTTTAACAAAACGAAATATGAAAAAATATTTTTCTTGACTGCTCCTCTCAGCAGTCTTCTGGCAAAAACTCTGAGAATGAAACAATATTGCCATGAAAATGGTCTGAAGAAAATCTGTTTTTTGGAGTCAACTTTAAACTATACGTGCCGCCAATCATGCATAAAATTAACACACACAACTTAGCTGGTGTGTGAAGCCAGGTTGTTGTTCTGACTAAAGATTAGACTATTAGGACATAAGCTCGTTAACACCCCTTGAAATGTTCTCTGAAAACATTGCTATTGTTCGATGCCCTAGAATTCTCTCGCCAACCACCTAAAATTGTTAATACCTGCACCGGTATATTTATATTCAATATGGATTTTGTTTAAACAAAATGTCGAAATATAATACAAAAAAAAAGAAGAATTAAAAATAAAATACGTTGGTATTTAAAATGAAAAGCTTGTGGTGGAACTGTGATGAAAGAAAGAATAAGGAAAGGCAGTTGCAGGGGAGAAGGAGGGGAGAAAACTTAAAATTGTATATTTAACTTACAATTGTAATTTTCGATATTTGCTGCCTGCAGGTTTGAGATGAATATTGTGAAGGACATGGAACAAAGAGCACACAATAAGAGAAGACTTTTAAAGAGAAGACTGCGAACCACCTTCATTCATCCATTCATCGTTGTTATTACCAAAATTGATATTTTATCCAAAAAATATATTTTAATTTCGACAAAAAAAAACGAAAAGGAGTAGAAACAGAGTTCGGCCTGAACAAATGCCATTTGTGCCATGTTGAAATGTTGTATGCGATACAAATGAAGGATACAAATGGGTTTCCTTTTTTTGATTTCATTTTTTTTAAGGAAGAAAAAAGAGAAATAATGAAAACACAGAGAGCCTTTATAGATGAAATGTTGTACAAAAAATACAAATAGTTGTAGACATTGAGTAACAAAAGTGATCTGCCAAATATCATTAAGAAACTAATTTTGAAAAATTATTTGCTTTGCAGTAATGCAGCAGTTTTTTTGGGCTTAACAAAATAAATTTTTATTTTCGTTTTTACTTTTGTGTTTCACTGTATATAACAAATATGCAATCATATTTCAACAAACAGAAAATAAATTAACTTTTACTCGTATTCGTAAGTAAAAATTTATAAATAACAAAAAAAATATAAAACAAAAATTATTATTATCCCCACCACTCTCTCTCTCTCTCTCTCGTCCTTTCTCTGTCCACACTCTTCATTTATTGCATGAGACCAATCAAGTATTTGTGCAATTTCATATGCAATCGAGTGCGTAAAAGTGTATTTAAGGCAGTGGTGCTCAAACACATACTATCATAGTTTTGGTTGTGTTGGTAAAGCAGCGGAGAACAAAATTCAACTTAATTTTTGAGAATCGTACACTGGGAAAATAAAAAAAAAATAAAAAAATTGGTTTATTGTGAGGCGTGCATGCACATAATGAACTTATGTATGTATGTATGTATGTATGCATGTATGTATGTATTGATGAATATATTGATGTATATGTGTATGTATGTATGTATTGATGAATATATTGATGTATGTGTGTATGTATTGATGAATATATTGATTTATGTATTGATGAATATATTGATGTATGTATGTATCAATACGTCTGTCGTCAAATTCAAAAAGAAATTTCCGTCATCGAATGGACGGCACTGCTTTGCTAAAGCCAAAGCAACTATGTATATATGATGCCTTTTTAAAAAGCAACGACAATTTATCGTTCTTATATGGTAAATTATTGTAATTTGGTACATCCGTTTCGTCAACCATAAATTTTAAAAAAATTCTGCATTTAATTGCAATAATTTTCAAGTCCTATTATTCCCTTTAATGTTGTCGAAAAATCCATGGCTAGCTTCGTAATGTCTTTTTATATAAAAAAAGAATTACGACATAAATAGCGATAACACACAATACATTGTGCATTACCATTCATATTCTCTATAAAAAAGAAATCATATTCGCAATTTCCATCAAAAATTTTGCTGCGTGTATTTGCAAAAAACAAAAAATCATTCAGAAAAGTTGCGTAGCGAGGTCTTGCCTCATCAAGTGCTAAACATCAACTGAATTGATTTTGTTCTCTGAGTTCAACACAAAACAACAAACAAAGCAACAAACACACGATCATTATAAGAAACCACACAAGTAAGCTTATAGTGTACGTGTATCAACGCAGCGTCAGCAGAATTTTCTTTGCCTATCACATGTGATACGAAATTTGGATTTTGAGCATCACTGATTTAAGGCCATACAGGCACTGTTGCCAGATAAATTTGGCATAAAATCGTCAAAACTAGATGAAAAAATCGGCAAAATCGGCAAAATATTTTCGAAATCGGAAAAATAAAAATATCTTTCTTTTTGGTAAAATGTCTGTTTTTATTCGAAGAAATTTATTCTATGTTACATATACATAAGTAAATAATTCATATCATTTAATAACTTTTGTACAAAAGTTAAATATATATTTATACATTAATTATGTTTACACTTTGTTCTATTAAATATAATGAAACATTTATTTATATAAATTAAATAATTTTAAATTATTTTTCTTAAAAAAATCTTTTTTGTTGTGTGTTTTTTAGAGCACAAAATCAGGGAAGAGGAAGAAGTTGGTCAGTGCAAGGGCTGCACTTCTGTGGGACGAATGTGGTAGAATAAAAATTGTTTGGATAAAAATCGACAATTTTGGAAATAAAAAGTTTGTATTAATAGTTTTCATTCCACAAATTTCTTTCCAAAAACTTATAAAATCCTTTTCACTTTTATTGATTATACTATTGAAATCTAAGAATTTAAGTTCTCGAAATTCTGTATCAATGTTTTGCATATCTTCTTCAGATACGAAGTATTCTGTTCTTAACAAAGTCATATTGACACAATTATATGAAAACAGTGGTGCAAACATATACTTTTAATTAAATCGGCATTTTAAGAGCAAAAATCGGCAAATCGCACTTTGTCATTTTTAAAGTCAAAAATCGGCAAAATGCCGATAAATCGGCAAATCTGGCAACAGTGCATACAGGGTAGTTGATATTAAAAAAAAACGAAACGAATTGGAAAAATTTTAATACTGTAACTGACTCGTTTTATATAAATTACAGTTAAAATATATACAATTCGTTGTATTATAACGAATTGCAGTAGCCTTAAATAAAATAAAATTCAATTAAATCTGTCAATAGGAGCCGTTTTTAAACTGTTGGTCATGATTCGTTAATTGGCCATTGCAATTCTTTAGTCAGGATTACGATCTAGCTTCTCACATCACTCATGTTGTGTGTGTTAATTTTATACATGAGTAGCGAGACAGTTTAAGGTCGACTCCGAACGCCAGAATTTTGAGAGTCTTTTCATTTTATTTCATTCTCAGGGTTTAGCCTCAAACCTGCTGAGATGGAGTCGTCGAAGGAATTTTTTTTTTATATTTCGTTTGGGCGAACTGTCTGAGCTTGGTGTTGGACAACGGACACGCGTTTCATAAGCCAGCATACTACCATCTGCGGTCATTTCTCGCAGCCATGTTAGTTAGATAGAAGTGGCTGTCCCCCCGGTGTAGTCATGAGCGGACACACTTAGGTCGCACACATGGCCGATTGTCCAAGAACTACTCGGAGTTTTAGATGAAGCGGTTCAGACTGCCAGTATCCATGCATGACAGTTCATCCAAATCCTCCATGTAGTAGGCACCCAGGTGGCTCTTTCTCCTCCGACCAAATGCTGGGCGTGTACAGTGGCTGAAGAACAGTCCCATCCTCCACCTTATCCCTACAGCTTCTGCAAAAATCATTTGCAAGTTGTCCAAGACCAATACGCCTCGCATGCGTTCCTATAATACAATGCCCCTTAATAAACGCAATAACAGTGCTGAGCCTACTTCTTTGGTGTTTAAGCTGAGCAAAGGGATCTCCAATGTAGAGAATTCAGCAGAGTGTGCGATGGTTGTGCCCCTTCTGGCCAGTTCATGTCCCTTTGTCCCGTGTACCCATGTGATACGAACATCATATCGGTTCGCCGCCTTGTTAAGACATCTGCGACAGTCGTATACCGGCCTGGAGTTCATTACATTTGAATCCAATGCCCTGATTGCCGCTTGGCTATCGGAAAGTATGGTGATTTTCCCTCTGTGAACATTTATGTCCACAATAATGTTTAGGTGGTTAAAATTCATTATGAGAGCTTTGAAATATATGAACATCCATGCTGGTGCACCGGCTAGAACGTGATGGAAGTCAATGGGGAGGCAGCTATTCATGCAATGTGTATGCTCCATTGCTTCTCATAGAATATTGAAGAAGTAAAATCAGATGAGTATTATACAAATAAGTTTTTGGTTTCTGTAGATGCCCTAAAATTCGTTTTAATCCTTTGCAGCAAATAGACGGTCCACTGCAGTTAGTATTCCATTGATTTCATCATTAAAATGGTTTCTCAATCATTGTATCAGAAAATAATTTTTTTTATTCTCTTTATATGGTAGCCTCAAAAATACAAATCCTTTGCTTCTTTCGTTCTCTCGCTCTCCTCTCTCCCTCTTATATTTCTGCATACATGTGCACAAAAAAAAGTAATCATTATCACTAGAATTGATGAATTGTATTGAGGACGAGGCATGTGATTCATCTTTCTGTTCTTGTTTAAATACCACATGAGTGGGTATCCTTGTGTTGTAGGGGAGGGGGGGGGGGGTACCTCAATTAAAATTCCATTTCATTGCTATTGATACAATGGGTTTCAATCAAAATATCGTTGTGTTGCATTGTATTTATTATTTAAACAAAAATCAGAAAAACTACAACAGAAAAGAGGGCAAAAAATAAATGAAATTTTTAAAACCATGTTCCATTTAAAATATACTTTTTGTTGCTATTTGTTGCTGCTGCTGCTGATGTATTTTGCATTTCGCAAATATGAAAACCATTTTAAATTTACGCATTTATTGGGGGGACATACTTGTCAGAGCCTATTTGAAGGGGGAATGCATGGCTAAATTTGTCTGGGACTGATTTTTGCATGTCAATCTCTTATTGGTCGAAAAGCCTCTACTAATTTTGAAATAAATTGTTCGTAAAAGTATTTTTAAAACAAAAGCCAATTATTTTAATATTTTATTAATACAACATCAATACTAATAATAACAACAACAACAACAACAAGAAAATAAATACGTTTGAAATACATTTGAAAATACATGCTGCTGCTGTATGCAGTAGATGTGTGTCAAATACACAATGTGAGTCACAACAAAAAAAAAAGAAAAAAAGAAAGGAAAATGAATTGAAAATTGGAAATTTACGCACATTTTCAATTTGAAAATATTTAAAATACTAAAAATAAATGAGAAATTTAAACAGTCAAGGCAAAATTTCTGATAACATTGTAGGGAAAATGGAATTTTCAATATGCAACATCAATGGAAAGGCCAACTGGCCTATGCATATGGCAGGACAGCAGAGTTTATAATGCTGTTTCCCAGCAGCTTTACAAAAGGCATTTATGGTTTCTTCTTTTCTGTTTCCTTTAAAGCAATTTCTTTTAATTTTTCTTTACCGTCTCTATTCCTATGCACCTTTAGTGTATCTATGTAGTTAAGTAACAGAAATAATATCATATTTTCTGTTGAAATAAACTTTTTCAAATTCAATTGCTTTTCAGTTTTATAAAATGTTTGTTTCATTTGCTTCAATAAACAAATACTTGATAATTTATGAAATAATACAAATACGTACAGTAGTATCAAAACCGCTTAAGCTTTATAGAAAATATCAATTCCATGTCCAGCTTGTTTTGGTGTTAAACATACAATTTGTAGAACCCCCAGATTTTTTCAAAAAATTTTAAATCGAAACTCTCGTCTAGTAATCCAACAAAGAGCCAATCGTACAGATTTATATTTCAATTGTAATACAAGCTCATTGCACTACATTTCATTTCTGTCATATTTTTTATAATTTTTCTTGTGAAGGTCTTACTTGAAAATTATTATTCAACCATGTGGTGAAGGACATGCACACAAAACAGATGATCAGCAGACATATCTCCCTTGATAGTGCAAATCAGAGATCAGCAGTGAGTATTTAAAAAGATGAGTACAATCGAATCATACTCATAATTTCTGATACTCATACGCATTCATACTTATTTTAATATCATGGATCAGTGCCTCGGAGTCGATATTAAATAAAATTAACACACACATCATGTGTGATGTTACAACCAGAGATCAGCAATGAGTATACAAAAACTTGAGTAGAATCGAATCATACTCATAATTTCTGATACTTATACAGATTCATAATTTTTTTAATATCATGGAATCTTTACTCATATTCAAAGTTTGAAGGTACTCATCATATTCATACTTAACAATACGTATGATGTTATTGATTTCGACTCTCCATAACTCAATATATACACGACTCACAAAATAAGTATGAAACCCGTACGAACACTAAAATACTCACTAAAAGGTTGTGTATTTGCTGTGTTTTTTCTTTTTTGTAAATTCAACAACAACTAAGAGTCACTTGAATCGTTTATAAGTATTTTTCTAAAGTTATGAATCTAAATAAGTAGGCTTATGAATCAAACATATTTCGAATGGTATGAGTTTGATGTCAACACGTTGTATGCATATTCATTGCAACCTGTACTTATAAATCAACGTTGTAGTGACTATGAATGAATCAGAGTACATAGTTAAATTTCAATATTGTTGACTCACTTATATTCAAAATTTCATGAGTACTTATGAGTAGAGAAAAAACAATTCATTGCTGATCTCTGGTGCAAATATATTGTGACACTTACTTACTTAAAGGCTATTACAACCCTTCTGGCAGGATTACAACATAGTTTCTCAAAACACCCGTGTTGTGTAATTTTATCCCTGAGTAGAACGACAGACTTCTTGAGAAACTTTCCGTTTCAATTTTATTGTACTCTCAGAGTATTTGCCAGAAGATTGAATGGAGAAAAGCAATATACTGAAGTTTTCATACTTCGTTTTGTTCGAGATGTCTGAGCTGGGACTTGAGCCACAGCCTTACATCTAATAAGGCAATACACTACCTGCTAAACTATCTTTTCTGTATTCCAACACAAAGCACTGCACGAATACAGGTCATCTTCTAAGTGTCTCAAAAAAATACACTCGAATTTTTGTCTGTTTTTCACATATGATCGTGAATATCTCTTTCCCCACTGTTATTTACAGTATTTTAATTCATTTACAATACATATATATGTATGTACGATTGAGTATATTTATGTGTAATTCTAATGTAAATTTTTTAAAATTAAAAAAAAGAAAATTCATAAAAATCTTTAGAAAAACAAAAAAAAAGGGATGAAAAAAAGAAACGAATTCATTTGAAAGTTTTTTAATAAACAAGTTATTGATGCGTACAAAAGAATCTTTATTTTGCATTAAATTTATTGAAAAATAAATCTTAAATAACAGAGAGACAGATTTGTATGATTTTTTTTTTGTAAATCTTTCAACATCAATTCATAAATATTATTTGCAACAACAAAACAAAAAAAGAAAATACCACAAAAACAACAACAACTACATGTTACATATTACAATAGATGAAATGAAAAAGTTAATTATAAAAATTTAATACGAATATTTAAAAAACATGAGAAAAAAATTAAATTTTTTTGTTTTTGCTACAAAAGGAATAAATTTATAAAAAAAAAGAAAAAACAGAGAAAAACTATTGCGCCTCCGGCTAAACTATTCATAAATTTAAAAAAATGAAAATAATTAATACTACAGTATGTATGTAAATACATACGTATAATAGTGCGTGTGTATGTGTGTACGTATGTATGTAAAATTCTGTAATAAAACATCATTGGCTTAATTTTTTTCTTTTCTCTGTTTTTTTTTATTGTCATGTTGTCTCTTTCTGTCATGTAAGGATTACGTCAAATGTATGTGACAAACAGAGTTGGGAGTTTCAAAGTCAAAACATGTACTTACTAAACTAATAATTGCTGTATACAACTCTGCAATAAGCATTATGACATAGCTTCTCATGCCACTTATATTGTGTGCGTTAATTTTATTCACGAGTGGCAGTAGCTACAGCCAACTCCGAACGACAGATTTTCTTTTGAGAAGCTTTTCCTAGTAATTATATTTACTTTCACGGTTTCTGCCAGAAATCTGCTGAAAGGAAGTCGCTGAAGAAATATTTTTTATATATATGACTGCGTTACGGAGGTGACCATGGTGACACAATGATGATTTTACAGGATTGCCTGTAACTTACTTACTTAATTGGCCATTAACAACCCGATTAAAGGATTTCGGCCTGCCTTAACACGTTTTTCCAGGCACCTCTGCTTCTTGCGCGCCTACGCCTGTTGCTCACACCAATCGATGACAGGGCTTCCTCAATTTGGTCCTTCCAACGCAAACAATGTCGTCCTCTTCGCCGCCTTCTATCGCATCAAATACCCGTCTCGTCGGAGCATCCTGCTCCATTCGAACGATATGGCCGAGCCAGCGCATGATGTTAATACGCCGCACAACTTCTATGTCGTTGATGAGCTCATACAGCTTACTGTTGGGTAGGATGCGGAAATTATCTCCAACTCGCACTGGAGCGAAGATCTTACGTAGAACTTTTCTCTCAAATACTCTCAAGGCTGCTGCATCAGTGCTTAGAAGCACGGGGAGGATTAACTTTTTAAACGCGGTATAATAAATTTATCCGGAAAATAGGCCTCTCTGGTCTACTTAGTAATTCGTTAATCCCATTTCTGTTGTAACTCAGTGTGATTTGATAAGTTTTTTTTTTGAATTTTTAATAAGTGAGGGTGCCCTTGTTTATCGCCATGGGAGAGAGATAGAGAGACAAGGGGGGTTCTCTGTTGTTGCGCCATTTTTCTTTTTTTTTGCCAAAGGACAACTTGTAATTGTAATTAAAAATGACTTTGTTGTTTTAATTTGTTTATTGTTGTTATAATTGTTCTCGTCACACATACCAATATACGATCACACGTACACATACATACACAGACATTTATTTAAAATGAAAACATTATACATTAATTAATAATTTTTATGCTGTTGCTGTTGTTGTTGTTGTTGTTGTTGTTGTTGTTGTTGTTGCTTTTGTTGTTATTAATGATTAAAATGCATAAAATTAAAATAAAAACGAAAATGAAAAAAAATAATAACATTTCATTATAAAATACTGGCATATTTTTTTATTTTTTTTTCTCTTTAAATAGTTTTTATTTGTGTTATTGGATCTGTTGCTGCATTTACTGCCAAAAGGCTAAAAGCAACAATAAAAATTGCAACAAAATAAAATAAGAAAATAATTGAAAATTATTACAAAATAACAATGTCATCATTTAAAACAAAAGAGCATAAAAACAAACACACAAAAAAACAATAAACAAAAATTATTATTGAGAAAATAATAATAAAAACTAAAAGAGGTAAAAATGTTTTATTATTAATTATTATTTCCCCGTTTTTTTATTTTATTATTAATTTCTGTTTTTTTTTTTTTTTTTTGTTTGACGTACTTTATTATTTATTGCCATTTTTATAATAAATTGCCAGCTTTTGTTATGCAAATTTTAATATTTAATTGTACGTTACGGAAATATGAATCATTTTATGACAATTCCAATGAATACCACAAGCAATTAAAACCAAATATGTAATACCATCAAATTTTAAATGTTATTTAATTGGTTTCATTCCGTATCCATAGGCAGTAAACTAACCCCTGCAATCAATTTTTTCTAGGTAACCCGATGATTGTTCGAATTAAAATTGAACACATACACCCATAGTTTTCAGAATCAAAGGCAAAGCCAATGTTTCAAAATTCTCACTGCCAGAGATCAGCAATGAACTGGTTTTTCGCTACTCATAAGCACTCACGAAGTTTTGAATATAAGTGAGTCAACAATATTGAAATTGATTCATTCATACTCACTACACTACGTTGATTTATAAATACAGGTTGCAATGAGTATGCGTACAATGTTGACATCAAACTCATACCATTCGAAATATGTTTGATTCATAAGCCTACTCATTTAGATTCATAACTTTAGAAAAACACTTGAAAATCTTATAAATGATTCCAGTGACTCGAATCTTTCATCAAAATTTACAGTCTTAGTTAGTTGTTAGGAATTTACAACAAAAGAAAAAAGAGACAAAAGCAAACAAACTAGAGAGTAGCAAGCAGAGCAAATACACAACATTCTAGAGAGTATTTTAGTGTTCTTACGCGATTCATACTTATGGAGAGTCGAAATCAACAACATCATACGTGTTGTTAAGTATGAATATGATGGGTACTTCAAGCTTTGAATATGAGTAGAGGTTCCATGATATTAAAATAATTATGAATGCGTATAAATATCAGAAATTATGAGTATGATTCGAGTCTATTCTTGAATACTCATTGCTGATCTCTGCTCACTGCCTTACAAACCAAAATATTGATTGGCAATCTTTTGTAAAATGACTCACACATAAACATATTTATGCCCATAATAAGTATACTTTAACGTATGCGTTAATATCTTTTATAATATTTATTAAATTTTTATTATAATTTTTTATGAAAATTAATTCTTAATCAGTTTTCGTTTTTTTTTTTTTGTTGGAATTATTTGTGATCGACACGAATTTAAAATTTTTATTAATATTGTGCAACACATCGTATGACTAATATAGAGAGCACTCATACGCACTGTAGGCAATTTGTTTCTCATATAATTTCTATTTAGAGTAACAATTCAAATATTTTATATTTTTTATTCACATTAAAGATGATTGCTATGAATCCAAATAAAGAAGTAAAAACCTTCACAAAAATCCCATAAGCACTTAAAGAAGCGTAAATACTGTATGTATTAAACGGGAAATTTGTTTTCAAAGAGATGGGAACCAGGAACTGCATTGTGAAACTCTCGTAAGATTTCTACAGAGTATTGTGTCTAGAAACCTCTCACTGTTTTAGCTTACATAGTTACTTCACATTATTATAGAAGCTAACGACCGGGTTATTCCATAAATAAAATCTTTCTGGCTAGATAGATTTCGAGTAACAGGTCCATTCCATAATTAACGTATTACATCAGCCAGCTGGAAGTAAATGTATCTGCCAGTACTGGTTACCCCAAATATTTGCACTGAATTTTCACATTCAAAGCATATCAAGAGCTACTGATCCTCTAAATATTTACACAGTGACATAGTCCATAAACCCAGGGCATCTTAAGCAATTTCTAATGTCCATAATTCAGGTTCTGTGTCATCAAACACAGACTTTTCTGTTTTGAAGTTTGACTGACAATAAATATTTTATACATACTCGTACATACATACATACATACATACATACATAACTGGTCATTACAACCCTTCAGTCAAGATTACGAACTAGTTTCTCACACCACTTATGTTGTGTGTGTTAATTTATTTATGACGAGTCTGACCTACAGTTTAAAGTAAACTCCGAACGATAGATTTTTGAGAAACTTTTCATGGCAATTTTATTTGCTCTCAGTGTTTTTGCCAGAAATCTGCTGAGAGAAAGTTACCGAAGAAATATTTTTTTTATATTTTTTTTATTTCGGCCTTGCGTGTAGGCCAACACGGTACCAATTAGATTACGAAGAGTTCATAAAAATTTTATTCCTTTTAATACCCCAGAGCTACAGAGATCGCAAGAGCAGGCAAATCTATTAAGAACGCTGGTATAGAAAATAACAAGGGGGTAGCATACACTTATGTATGTCCTCACGGTCCGTATAAGAAGACCCCATCGATATCGATGTGTCACGTTGGTGTATGTACAGACTTATATGGCTGTCTGATGGATGACATTTTCAGATAATATCCTTCATTGGCCATCACAAAAGTCTACACGATTCAGTTCTACCAGCGTTTCTTTATATGTTTCATCTTTAACTTATTTTTCTGACTTGAAATGGGGAGCACAATCTGAATTTATACTCCTATGGCCAGATTGCCAATAAAATCCATACAATTTTGTGATAGTCATTAACTAATAATGTACAAAATTGTAATCATAAAACGAATGTTAATTGATCATTAAAAAATTTTAATTCCTTAATAAAGATGCGCGCAGGAAATTCGCAAAAAAATATCCTTCTTTTATTTGTAACAATCTATTGTCGAATTTATAATTTATAAATATCCTTCTGACAAATCAAATGAGGTAAAAAATATTTGCAAAAAAAAAAAAAAAGAAATGCATCAATTGCTATTAACTTTACAATGCATTTTAACACTTTCAATTGAAATAATTTTCTAGCAACAGCAACAAAAAATTCTTGTCATTAATCCTACGCCTTCGAAAAAAAACTGTAATTTTTAAACACAACAATTTGCTGCTGCTCATAAAATTAGAAACCCGTTTAAGCTTATTTAATTGGGCCATTTAAAACCTATTGAATGTAGAAAAGAAAAAAAGGGAATTTAAACGGATTTCATTTTAAATAAAATGTCATAAAAATATTTCATTTCATATTTTTATAGGGATTTTTATGAAATATTTGAAACAAAAAATATATAAAAAAACATACATACATAAATATTTATATTTAGAATGCTCCAGAGGAATAAATCCGTTTTTAATTCTACTTTTTATTATTATTTTTTTTTGTATTATTTTATTTTTAATAAATATGGCAGCCACAAAACAATATTTTAATATCATATTCATATTCACCACCGTGTATGCAATATTCATTCATACTAGCTTTCCCTTCTTTTTTTTGTTGCTTTTTTCTTCTTATTTTTAAGCTGCTGCAATGCAGTTGTCATGTGTACGTTATTAAAACCGCAAAAAAAGGGGGGGAAATATACCGTTGCCGCTTCTACATAAAAGTATGCATCTCATGAACTGTAGTCATAAAATTAAAACAAAAAACAACAACAACAACAAACTATTAGATTGCTCATATTTCTTTCAATGCGGGTGTATGTGTGTATGTGTGTGTGTGTCAGAGGTATAATATAAAATAAATTTCTTTTATTTGTCTTTCTCTTTTCTACCCACACAAATGCAAATGCAAAATGTGCATTGCGAATACAAAATATTCGTGCATGCACTGTATGCTCGCTGTCGATACGTTCGTACGTGTGTACATGTTGTTGTGATATTTTCATTCCCATTCTCTCTTCTCATTTGAATTCATTTTTTTTTTAATATTGTTGCGTTATAATGATGAGCCATTGTCATAGTGCGGCCGCATTACAATGCTATAATTCGACATGAGTTTTTCGCATTGCCATAGTCTCAGTTGCTAAGGCGTTAAAGGAAATAGAGAAGACAGCAAACATAGCAGTTCGAAAAGTTGAAGAATGGCGTGATAGGCTAGGATTGACACTTGCTACACGGAATATAGAGGCTGTCTTGATAAGCTACCGGAAAATAGTGGTAAAGATGAAAATGACCGTTGGGGACACTAAATTCGAATCGAAGGGGGCCTTAAAATACTTGGAAATTATCGCTAACAGCAGGTTGAACTTCAAACAGCACGTAGTACTCATCAGCAAAAACGCATCTGTGACCCAGCAAGTCCTGACGAGAAAGATGCCATATATTGGAGAAGCAAATTCATAGAAGTGGAGGATAATATCGAGTGTTATAACGTTGACAATGTTATATGCTTGGGGTGCTGGTATTGGCAAAAAAAAGTACCGCTACCAGCGAGGGTGAATGGTGGACACTTGCCAACCTCCGGCTCAAGAGAAAATATACATGATTTGTACCCATAAACATTTTAAGTATTTTACATAATTATACAGCCGACTAATTGTCTTCTAAGAAGTCGCCGTAGTCCAGTAGGTAGTATGTTGGCTTATTACACGTAAAGCCAGAATTCGAGCCCCACGCTAGGCATCAAGACAAAATACAAAAAGTATTTCTTCGGCGACTTCCTCTCAGCAGATTTCTGGCAAAAACTCTGAGAGTAAATAAAATTGCCATGAAAAAAGTTTCTCAAAAATCTGTCGTTCGGAGTCGACTTTAAACTGTAGGTCCCACCACTCATGTATAAAATTAACACACACAACATAAGTGGTGTGAGAAACTAGGATGTTGTACACTGGGTCAGTTCGACCTCCGGGTACTGTACTTGTCTTAATTGACAAGTATACGTCCTCTAACCTAACCTAACCTAATCTAAAGTTTATTGTACTCGTACGGTGTCTTAAATTTCTTCAGACCGACCGACCATTTTAAAGTAACATGTTTCACTGTTTCGTTTCAGTTTTATTTCATATGAATGCACAAAATTCTGTTTGACTTCGTGTTGAGATATGAGACAAATACAGTCAATTGTCATTCAAAATTATATATTCATAGGGTGTGCTCTTTCGGGTTAATTTCTGTCAACAAATCTTAAAAACTAAAATTATATCAATTAATAGCAATTGATGCATTTGGTTTTTTACAAGTAGTTTTTACCTCATTTGATTTGTCAGAAGGAAAATTATAAATTCGACAACAGATTGTTACAAATAAAAAAAAGAATATTTTTTTGCGAATTTCCTTCGTACATCTGTATTAAGGAATTTCAATTTGTTAATGATCAATTAACATTCGTTTTATGATTTAAGTTTTGTACATTATTAGTCAATCACTATCATAAATTTGTATGGATTTTATTGGCAGTCTGGCCATAGGAGTATAAATTCAGATTGTGCTCCCTATTTCAAGTTAGAAAAATATGTTAAACAGAAGACATATAAAGAAACGCCAGTAGAAGTGAATCGTGTAGATTTTTATGATGGCCAATGAATGATATTATCTGAAAATGTCATCCATCAGACAGCCATATAAGTCTGTACATACATGGACTTGACACATCGATATGGAAGCTACGGCCAAATTGTAAAAAAAAGTTTAACAGCATTGGAATGCACGTACTGGGGTCTTCTTATACGGACCGTGAGAGCAAGCATATGTATGTATATACTACCCCCTTGTCATATTCTATACCAGCCTTCTAATAGATTTGCCTGCTCTTGTGATCTCTGGAGCTCTGGAATAGCAAAATGGATAACATTTTTATGAAGTCGCCGTAGTCTAATTGGTAGTGTGTTCGCTAATTACACGTAAAGCCAGGGTTCAAACCCCAGGTCAGACATCAAAACGAAAATAGGAAAGAAATATTTCTTCGGCGACTTTCTCTCTGCAAATTTCTGGCAAAAACTCTGAGAGTAAATCAAATTGCCGTAAAAAGTTACTAAAAAAATCTGGCGTTCGGAATCGACTTTAAACTGTAGCTACCGTCAGTCATGTATAAAATTAACACACACAACACAAGTGGTATAAGAAACTAAGTCGTAATCCTGACTGAAGGGTTGTATTGAGCGCTTCTATCTTAGAATTACAGAAAAAATTAGATTTCTTATGAAAAATATCCTTCAAAAGTAAAATGTAAAATGTTTTGCTGTATTAAAAAAAACTACCCCTTGATGTATAACCCTATAAACAATGACAAACATTCCTACAAGTGCATGAGTGCCTATCAATCCATATGGGTCCATATGACAAACTTGATGTTTTTTCTCTTTTCCTTTACCTACTCCTGCATTATTTTAATAACGGTTAAACTCAATGCGAACATACATACAAATAAATACAATATGAATGCATATTTGTACATACACACATGTGTTGAATGTATATGTGTATGTACGTATTTAAGTAATGGTTACATTACATAGCCTTTATTCAGTATCATTCAACCGCTTATTTTGTCTATTATTTGTTGTACATTTTTACCACACATCATATTGTAAACCATTCCCTCTCTTGCTCTCTCTCTCTCTCTCCTGCTCTATCGTTCGGTCTCCTTTATTTAAGTAGACACAGATAAAGGTGGCGTGGATAAGCATGTTGATGCTGTTCGCTGCTGATGATGATGGTGTTGGCGTTGGTGCTGGTTGTTATGGATGTGGCACTGCATGAGTGACATTATTTTCGTATTTATTGTGACATTTATGACTCTTGTTAAAAGAAAATAAACATTTTAAATAAAATTTATGAAAAACACAAAAACAGAATAAAACCAGAGAGGACACATACTATATTATAAATGTATACTCTCTACGCCATACTATACATACATATATGTATGAGTACATGTGTCATGTGTGCAAGTGTATGAGTGTGTGTGTGTGTATGTTCTATATTTAAATAAAAACTTTATGAGTATTTTTTTCAGTTTTTTTTTTGTTGTATTTTATTGTCTTAAACAGGACATTGGTAAGCCAGAAAATAATTTTTACTTTTTGCTTTTATTACTAACAACTCATTGATACGTATTTGATTTTTTTTTTGTTCTCAGAAGAGGAGTTAAAATTTAAAAATAAAACTGATTTCAAGTGAATACAGTAGTAGGTGCATCAAAAAAGCCTGTGGCTCTAAAAGAGCTCTGTACTTGTAATGGCTTCGTAAAAATAATTCTGTTTTCTCTAGAAAATATAAGAGCTTTGCTAATTAAATTATAGAGAACGACTAGATACTTAGCATGCTGCTTATCAACAAAAAGGAAAAGGCTGTACCAGTATATGTATTATTTTCTTTAGAGGCCACTGAATGGAAACGTCCAAACGTTTACCAAACGTACCAATACCAAAGTTTTTGGTCCCAGAATGAAATATTTCGAGACCATACCTCAATTCAACTCGCATAGCAATACTAACGATCAGGCCCCCATTCGAGCATTCAACGTTAAATAGAAAATATTATCAGACTTTCACGTCACGTAAGAATTCATGAACAGGTTGATGAGCTTAAGCTGTGAAATGCATTCACGTTGCCGATTGGGCCAGAACCTTGCTCAGAAGTGAGAGCAGATACTTTGAAATGAATACTCAACGAAAGAAAAGATAAAAAGAGGAAAAAGTTCTTCTCGAACCAAATATGTCTGAAGTAATCAAAACTTTTCTTTGGAAATTACAATAAGAGAAGGCCTGAGTAATGCATCAGACTATTAATGAATTGCCTGAGATTGGTAATCTGTGTTTTGAGAGGGTACAGCATGGGGATCACCTTGAACTTAGCATGCATGAACAGAACTCCAGAACTTTACTTCTCTCGTCGTTTTCGCAGCTTATTGCCATAGTTCAATATAACAACCGGTGCGATCGAAGCTTTTTCTCTCATTTCTTGATTTTATTTAAAAAATACTTTCCGGCAAAATTGCCTAACGTCTGAATCTACAAGCTAAACGATCTTAAGAGTACTTTGTGAACAATGTTGGTATAGGACTGACTTCTCTCCATTTCTTATGAGTTCTTCCACGCATGGCTGTCACTGTTTTATCTTTTATTTTAATGAAATATTTTATTACACACACAATCATTTCATATTTTATGATCGCATTCCACATACAAATAAATACGAATTCTTAGTTGTTGTTTTTTTTTTGTTCATTTCTTTTATATTTTATTTGCATTCAACATTATTCGTGTAGCAAAGAAAAAAAAACAAGAAAAAATTGGAATAAAATATCGTCACAAAAACCAGACCTTTTATGAAATATTTGTGTCGCATTGGATTTTATGGCTGGGCAAAAAAAAAACGCCACGAAAGATGGTAGAAAAAAGCTTATTCTGCGAATGCGAGTACGATGTTCACATTTGACATTCTCTGTACATAATTTGAATATGCCGCAGGGGAGATATAAAAATGAAATTTAATAATAAATCTGGTGTTTTGTTTTAAAATCAATACAATTCATGAACAATTAATAAATAAATAGTAATTTCTGTTAAAAAGCAATGTTCAAAAATAATCAAAAAAAAAAACAAAAAACTGTAAAAAAATTCTGAAAAATCTGAAACAATCAACTGAAATTGTTTTTGAAATTTAAACTCATTTTAAAACGAATTTAATTTGTTTAATTTTTTCTACAATTCCGACAAAAAATCAAAAAAAAAGAAAATAAGCAAGTAAAGCCTTTTGTTTTTTATTTTGAGAAATTGAAAACATAATTTGTTGACTGGAAAAAATATCAATTAAATTTTGTTTGAGTTTTTTTTTTTTTGCTTCAAATCAGAGCATACATATCCCCTACTACAGCTGTTTGTTACTGCAAATAAGAGCGTTAAGTATACCTCTGCCTTTAACAATTTTTTCTTAATATTTCTTGAAGACTTTTCAAATGCGAATTGAAATAAATTAAATAAAATAAATAAATAAATACGCATACAAAACGAAAACAACAAGAAAAACAAACTAAAATGATCCTTTAAGATATGTGTTGCATCCTTATATATACATTCTCTATTATACAACAACAACAACCGCAACAACAACAATAAATGTAGAATAAAAATATATATTTTTGTCTTATGAAAATAAACGCAAAGAACATAAAACATCAAGTAACTCATGTATTCAAAAGGAGTCATATTTTCATTACTTTCACCACCACTGACCTTTGGGCTAAAAAATGAGGAAACGTTTCATACATAATCTTTCCTTTTCGCCCATTTTATTCCATCTTCCCGTTTTTGCTTTCTTTTTTCCATCAAATATCTCATTTTACAAGAATATATGTACATATGTGTCTGTGTGTGTGTGAAGGAAAGCGTGGGAGACAGAGAGAGAGAGTTTTTGAAAATCCACAGAAAACTTCAGTGACGCTAAAGGGCTATTAAGAGCAACGGTAAAGGAAATCAAGAAACAAGTATAAGAACCCATACACATACAGATACGTGCACACATACATACACCTGTATATATTGTATTAAAGCAAAGACACATGAACATTTATCCATACATACATACATACATCGTTGGCAAATGTAACACACACAGACAACTAAGGAAATATGAATAATAATAACAAAAACAACAAGAAGCAGAAGAAGAAAACATAAACAAAAAGGAAAACCACCTTAACACACGGCAAAGAGCGTAGAAGGAAATTTTGTAATCCACTCATATGAAACCACCAACATAGCGGTGAGGGGAAAAAGTAGTTTCTCAGCCGTACTGCACCATACAAAATAAAAGAAAAATAAAGCATATGCGGATAGATTCTCTACTTTTACATGGATTCTTAAGGGTTATTCGACAAATATTCAGAAGCTTTTGGTTCTTTGTTTGTTAATCAGTAAACTAAGGCAAGTACTCTGAATTTGTTTAAGTTTACATACATAATTGGTCATTTCAACTCTTTAGTTAGGATTACAACCTAGTTTCTCACACCACTTATGTTGTAAGCGTTAATTTATATACATGAGTGGCGGTACCTGCAGTTTAAAGTTGATTCCGGACGACAGATTTTTAAGAAGCTTTTCATTGCAATTTTTATTTACTTTCAGAGTTTTTTTTTGCCAGAAATCTGCTGAAAAGCAGTCGCCGAAGAAATATTTTTTCATATTTCGATTTGTTTGAGATGTCTGACCTGAGGTTTGAACCGAGTCCGCACGTATAATAAGCCAACACACTCCCTACCTGACCACGAAGTTTTCATTTTATATAAGTTTAGTTGCAGAATTTCTAGATTTTCCACAGATATTGATCTCGAAATGATGCAACCAATGGGCTACTACTCACAAGGAGACACAAAATTGTTCGCTTTATTGTGAAATTCTAATGTCTAGACATTGTAAAGTCATTTGTTGTCTATAGCGGGGAAATTCTCGTAATTCTCACTTTCTATAGTGAATAAATTGTAAAGCAATTCAAGGAGGGATACTGCAATTGCTTCAATTTGGTTTTCTGGAAAGGAAATTTAAGTTAAAAAATTTATCTTCTCTGAGATGTAATTGGAAACGTTGAAGAACGAACACATTTCAACTCATTTTGCACTTTAATATTTCCGCCATTAAGAAATGTCTTTCTCACGTCACCAATAGTAAAAGTATTTTACGTAATACAGGTTCTTTTATATCCGCACGAAATGTTTCAACATCGTTACCCATTGAAATACTTTTATGGACCCGTAAGAAGACATGCATGCATGTTGTAACACATGTTTGTCAGTCTATGTGTGTGTATATGTGCAACTAAAGATGGTAAGAAACTATTAAACAACAACTTTCAATGTATACGTTTCCATCTGCCATGATGAGTATGGGAGTATGTGTATGTGTGTGTTTAAAAAAAGAGGAAACAACCAAGAACGTATTCAATTTTCACGGTATCATACACTACCACAACGGCAAAATGAGTCTTCAGGCAGAAATGCAACCAAATTAGTTGCATTATGGTATATGCTTGATGCACAACACAACACAACACAAACACAAACACACAAGCCGACATTCATTAACTCATCCATAGCCAGCCATGCTTAGCAGTGTCTCAGCATGTGTGTTTATCGAGAGAGAGAGAGGGAGAGAGAACGATTTACGTTTATGGTTTTCATTTTATTCGCATTTGTCATAATACTGACTGGCTTTCATGTAAGGATTATGGATGTGTAAGTGTAAGTGGGTGTGTGTGTGTGTGTGTATGTGTGTTGGTTATGCAATGGGCCAAAAGTTGAAGAAAATGATAGAAAAAATAAACAAAAAAGAGAATAAAGAAGAAACAACAAAAGTAAAGAACACAAGTTAAACAAAAATAAAACTGGAGGAACTGAGCTGGTGGATAAAAAAAAATACCCTCCAATACCCGGCTAAATATGAGAGCAAAAGGTAAAGTTCGTATATGACAAGCGAACAAAAGCCAGGATTTCTCAGGATAGCAGCCGGATAGTAAAACAAATGATGACTGCCGAGACAGACACAAGGACAGATTGACACACCAATGGACAGACAACAGACAACGACTATTTCTTAATACTGTTGTTGACTGTAAGGCTAAGAGAAACGGCTGACAGACAACTGCAATGCAGTCTATTGTGGTTGTAGTTGTGTTTGTGTTTCTCAGTAACTTAAAGATGAGAGCATCAGTTGAGATGATGTTTTACACACCTGCAAGCAGTGCTTGCAAATATAAATGGTTGACTGATTATACACGTGTACGTATATAAGTTTATATCTATGTATGTATGTATGTATGTATGAATTTCAGTGTATATGTTCGTTTCTGTTTCCTTTTTCATGTTATTTATGCTGGCTGTGTTGTGTTTATGTGTGGCTGTGTGTGTATGTATATAAAATGGTTGGTTAGTTACTTGGATAGATAACAACAGTAAGGCATTGTCATCATATCCATCGTATTCATAATTATTATCTACTTTGTGGACATCTTTATTAGGGTTTTCTTTATTAAAATTATGAAATTAACAAAATTCCATTGTCATTATTACGATAGGAGGCCTATTTGAGAAAATATATGTTTACGAGGTGCGTTATTGCCTGATTGGCCCATCAACGTAGAATAAAATTTGCAAATCTCATACTATAATCTGTCGAAAATATATGTAATAATCCAGCAAAGTGGCCTATTAAGCAATTCTTGGTGCTTTTAACATCGCAGAGAAACCCTACGCAACAGTTTAGAAGACAACATCTATAAGAAGACCGTAAAGGAAATAGGTTCAGGAAGTGGCACTATAACAACAATCTCTTCACTCTCTCACACACATACACACAGAGACACTCAACTACATTTGTGCATCTTACATTTAACCACATATTCAATCATCGCACTTGTGTACATTCCACATACATATGTATTCATATGTATTTATACAGATAAGTGCATATACTGTATCCATGACTACCTCGCTGATGTACTGAGAAAGCCAGAGTAACGTTTCATTGCGTTTTTTCTCCTGCTTTTTTCGTCTTTAAAAGTGTACCCACACACATGCACACATTTAAGTTTGACAATGCTCACAAATTCAGACCGAGAAGTAAAGTTAAACTCATGCGTATGTATGTAGGTGGGCTTATATTACATCAGTGTGACATTAATAGCCGACCCGGTTCACAGGCAACAAACAGAGCTTAGCCATCACATCAACATTTATTGCTGGATACAGTTCTTAAGGTTATTGAAACAAAGTGATGATGAAAAATGGTTTCTTACATACTCTGTTACAGATATGCGCTTATATACTCGTACATATGTACACTCAATGGGTCTTTTTCACCATTATCATCACGATACCACCACTGGGGCTGACTGTAATAAGGCTTCGTGTTCATTTCACATGTGCGGTTTCATAAAGCAAGAATCAGGCGGTCTTAAGTTGTGGTATTGTGGCGTTTTTGCATTATCATCGTTTCGTTCTCAAGTCACAGCTATTAGTTCTGCAGTTATTGTTTTTGGTGTTTCTCCCTTTAGCCTTTTAAGGCTTTACTCATGTTTAATTTAAAATGATACACACACACACACAATTTATATAAAATTTATAGGGTAAATTATATACTATTAGAGGGGCACTATTAATTATTATTATATATAGGAGGATATATTAAAAAAATGTTGTTCATGTACAGGTTTGGATAATCTATACTAGATTTGTCAATCACTTGCATTGTTTGCAGTAAATTTATCGATTACTTGCATATTTTACAGTAAATTTGTCAATGACTTGCATTTTTTAGAGTAAATTTGTTGGTTAGTTGCATATTTTACAGTAAATCTGTTAATGACTTGCATATCTTACAGAAAATTTCTTGATTACTTGCATTTTTACAGTTAATTTGTTGATTACTTGCATATTTTACAGTAAATTTGTCGATCACTTGCATTTTTTAGAGTAAATTTGTCGATTACTTGCATATTTTACAGTAAATTTGTCAATGACTTGCATATTTTACAGAAAATTTGTGAATGACTAATTTTTTAAGTAAATTTATCGATTACTTGCATATTTCACAGAAAATTTGTCGATTACTTGCATATTTTACAGACAATTTGTCAATGACTTGCATTTTTTACAGTAAATTTGTTGGTTAGTTGCATATTTTACAGTAAATCTGTTAATGACTTGCATATCTTACAGAAAATTTCTTGATTACTTGCATATCTTACTATTACTTGTATTTTTTACAGTAAATTTCTCGATTACTTGCATTTTTATAATAAATTTATCGATTACTTTCATTTTTTACAGTAAATTTGTCGATTACTTGCATTTTCTTATAGTCAATTTATCGATTACTTGTGTTTTCCATAGAAAAATTTTTTCTCCGTATTTTTTTATTTTTCTAAGCCAAGATTCACCAACAACAACGACTTTGATAGACTCGTAAAATTAATATCTCTTCGAATGTAGATTATCTATTGAAATTCCTTTACTATAACCATACACTTGTATTCTAAATGCTGCACTTTAGCGTGATGAAAACTATTATATATGGTACACCTCCCTATGCACATAAATTGTTTACCCCGTTAAATATATGCAACGTAGTTTTACTCTATTAATTTAGCACCACAAAAAGAAATATTTATTTATAATCGAACATCAGACCAACCTACACAACCAGCACACAAACATTATTTTTATATGAGCTTTTATATACCATTTAGTTTTTAGAAATAATTTAAATAAGCCTTTATGCTCTTATTCTCTATTTTTCACTCTCTTTCTCTATCTGTCTCTCTCTCTCTCTTTATCACTCATGTTTGCAAGTGTAATTTAAATGAGCCATTATGCCTCACATATTCATATAAATACTATCGTATTACATACTGTTGCATGTATGCATACATGTATGTTGGTGTATGTAACGGTGTATTTGATTAAATATTTTTTTAATGGCTGAATATGTATGTATGTGAGTGTATATGTGTGTGATGAACTCATCTGTATGCAAATTAATATTTTAATTGACATTTTCTATGAATCGGTTTTTATTTTCTGTTCACACTTCTCAGGTTTGCTTTACCATTCACTCTCCCTCACAGCCCTTCCCTCTCTCTCTTTCTCTTTACTACTCTTCTATTATTTTTGCTTTTCATATCAAACAAGCCTTTGACTCTGACACAGTCACAGCCATTGTGTTTGAAACAAAAACAAAAACAACAAAAAAAGAGAGGAATTTCTTTATGGCAGAGTGTATACGGTTGTGAGGAGATGTAGAATATGAATGTATGTGTGCATGTGTGTGTATGTTCTGTTTAACAAATGGAAATAAAAACAAAACAAATAGATGAACCGTTGCAATAGGTCAAGAACGATTTTATAATATCCTTACTTTGCATACCCATTTGCAGCTTTTATTTCGACATGGATTTTATATTCAAGACAACAATTCATTTATGGAGACTACCAAGTTATGGAAGATGAGGAACTGATATTTTTTAACAGAATAGTTGACCTCATGCAAAAATGTCCACCAAAGCTAGTGTCAGTGTAACCTTGCAAGAATCGAAAGTCTTGCAGACTAGATGTTACCAACCGGCACGATACACATAATATACTTGCGCTATCTGTGATACTCAAGGATTGTAATGGCAACATGTGCCAAGTTGGTTGGCTGGTTGAATGTTTGATTTGCTTGACTGCTTTGGCACTTGGCTGATGTGTTTAGCATAACGAGCATAATGTGATTTAACCATCAAAGGATTAAAAATAAACAACAAAAACAAGGGGGTGTTAATTAAATATTTTTCATATATTTTTTACTTCTTTTTTTGTGCTCTCTCTGAATCACTCTTTCAGCTGTGCTTTTATGCTCCATTCCATTTTTATTTATTGTCAGTCTAACAATATTCGTTTAACTTTTACGAATTCTATTTAGAAATATGCAAATTCAGACAATATTGAAAATGTTTCTTTCTGTGTTAATCGTTTACAAAATTCCATTGAAATTTAAATTTATTTCTCAGTTTTATTATGAAATACTTCGAGGGATTTTAGATGAGAACAAAAGGGAATTTTCATAAGATTTATTTAATCAAAGAAAATTGTAATTAATTTTGACATAATTTTGTAAGCGATAACAACAACATGGTAAGTGGCTAACAATGTATAAATTTGTAGAATGGATTTCCATTTAATCTTTAAAAATATTTTTTAAATTCTTCATTTATGAGCAAAGGAATCGAAATGGCGTACATGGATTAGGATCAGGCTGCTTCATGGCAATATTTCAGATATGAATAGAGAAACTAAACTATTTCTGTAAAACTTTGGTTTGGATTTCATTGGCTAATCGAATTATTTCAATTGTAATAAACTGGTGAAGTCGCCGTGGTGTAGTAGGTAGTGTGTTGGTTTATTAGACGAAAAGCCAGGGTTTGAGACCCAGGCCAGACATCAAAATAATATACAAAAAGTATTTCATCGGCGACTTCCTCTCATCAGATTTCTGGCAAAAACTCTGAGAGTAAATAAAATTGCCATGAAAAGTTTCTCAAAAATCTGTCGTTCGGAGTGGAATTTAAACTGTAGGTTCTGCCGCTCATGTAGAAAATTAACACACCCAACATAAGTGGTGTGAGAAACTAGGTCGTAATCCTGACTGAAGGGTTGTAATGACCAATTACGTACGTACGTAATAAACTGTAGACGTAAAAGTTGAAGTCGCCGAGTATTGATAAAAGACTGGATTGTGGGTCACTATAAAAACCTTTGGGGCGATCATAATCAGGGGACAACTGTGAGGATTTAAAAACTAAATAAGGGCGACCTAATATACGCTAATAAATATACTCACGGAACACTCTGTACAACTAATTAGACATGGTGGAAAATGATAAATACAAAGGCACTTTTTGTGTCAAGATCCCAGTATTTTAGGGATAACATTATACCACAAATAATTCGTCTCAGTGGAGTGGACTGGAAGCAGTTAAGTCAGTTTGTACAAGCTATAGACTTCCTAGAGAAAGTTTGGTTGGTATTACTTAACGGAGAGCGCAAAACCAGCATACGTCGATGAACATGAGACCCGTGGTTGGTCTCCTCTCCTTCAACCTAGCTATCTACCTAATAGGAGAAGGTCATGTGGCATGTGAATTATTTTACTCTTCTTTTTGATTGACTAATTTGATATTAAATTGGTTTTTTCGAGGGTGGGCCTTTGGACACTTCTTATATACAGAGCTTTGGTTTCTAGGTCGTAAACATGTACCCTTAACACGTAACTCAGTATCGGAATGGAAGCCATTTCAAGCCATTGAATGTTTTCCTTACCGTGATTTGAAGATTTCTCATAATTTTCAATTCATTTCTCAATATTTTTTTAACACACTATTCAGTAATTAATAAAGAAAAGAGTGTAGTATTTTGAAAATAAAATTTTTAACAATTAAATTGACCTGTGCTCTTTATACCCCACCACCCCCTACCATTGGCAATAAATTGTAAGGATTTTTAATTTTAATTTATAATTCACAAGCACAGTTGCACACATCAATTAAATCATTTGCCAAAATCATAAGGGAAACGAGGAGGTGAGCGGTAAGAGGTTAAATAACAAAAAAAATCAAAAGAGAGAAAAACCCGGGTAGGCATTACAGTCAGTGCAGAAGTGCATGTGAAGCTGTAAATGAATTCATTCAGTAACTGGTCGAGTGCAATGAGTGTGTTAATTGTGGATGCAATTGTTTACCGTTATACACCTGAATAGTCAAAGTGATACATCATCTATAGCACACACACACACGCATAAACACTGAATAACGGTATTGTGTGTTTGTGTTTGAAAAGTACAAACAATAACAGGCAACATGCATACGAGCATCATTGGCTCATACTTGAATTCCTTCCTATGTTTGATATGCATGTGCACATGTTTGTATAAGTGTGTCTCTCTCTACTTCTCTCGTTGCTCTCTCTCTATGGAATGGAATTTGTTTGAATGTTTGTTTTTTCCATTCGAGTTAAATGAGGCGTTATGAGATGCAATTTATGCACACTTTGTAAAGTAAATTTGTTTCACTAATTTTACATAAACTCAGCTGTCAAATACAATAATATTCAATATTTTTACTCTTCTTCTCCTACTCTCACTATCTCTCTCCCTCTCTCTCTCTATCTCTCTCTCTACTTTTTTACATTATTTTGTTTATTCTTTTGTTGTCGTTGTTGAAAGGTTTTCATTTAATATGGAGAACCCAACTCAACCATGTGAAAAAACAATTTAAATCGCCATATCAGATCCAAAATGTAAAGCAAAAATTTTGTGAATTTTTATCGCCTTTAAAATGTAATTTAAGCCTCCATACTAAACGCTACTTGGTTGTCATTTGAATATTAATTTCCATAGAATATCCTTATAGTTGGCTGTAGTTTTATTTTATCCGTCTCTCTCTCTCTCTCTCTTTCTATTTTAATGAAATTTTAATAGAGTTTTGTTATCCTGCAGGTATAAAAAATGATTTTCTAAACTTTATTCGTGTATCCATGTATGGCTAGATTGATTATTGATTACAATTATTAAGCGATTAGTGGCGATAAGCGGGATAAAAAAAATTGTTGCGACT
Organism: Sarcophaga subvicina; assembly: GCA_936449025.2. NCBI lineage: Eukaryota > Metazoa > Arthropoda > Insecta > Diptera > Sarcophagidae > Sarcophaga > Sarcophaga subvicina. Next base: position 3,587,579 of record OW388084.2, read on the forward strand.
TTTAATTGCTTTAGAACGAAAAAACAAAAAAAAAAATTAAAAGAAAATTGTTCAAATTTAAAAAAAAAATACTCATAACCAATATTCGGGTTCCTGAATGCAATGCATTTTGCTAAAACTATGGCAGATAAGAGACTGAAGTTTTCATGAACACTGGGTTAGATTCAACCACTTAGGCCACATAGGGCCCATTACGATACCACAGCTTTCAATATCCCCTAGTCCCGACACCAATCGGAACTTCTGATGAAGCGGCTCAGATTGTCAATGTGTGACAGTTCCTCCAGATCTTTCACATGGTTAGGTTAGGTTAGGTTAGAGGACATGTGCTTGTCAATTAAGATAAGTACAGTACCCGGAGGTCGAATTGACCCATTGTACAACGTCCTAGTTTTTCACACCACTTATGTTGTGTGTGTTAATTTTATACATGAGTGATATTCATTCACATAGTAGGCAGCAAGATACACGTACCCAATGCCTGAAGAACAGTCTCCTTTCCTTAGCTCTACAGCTTCTGCAGAAATTATTTGCAAGGCGTCCAAGACGGAAGCTCACAATCTTGGTAGCTTAGTCGTATACCCCAGGTTGTGGAACACAAGACACTGCATTCAGTTTCAATTCCTTAAAGACTTTAAATTGGAGGGTCATATATAAGAGCTAACTTTACGAGGGAGACTGGAAAATTATACGACATTTTCTGTGCTGCTCTCTGAACTCTAAAAGGTCATACACAGAATTACTAGGCATATCATTTAGTTTAAGGTATCAAATGTATAAAATACATACAAACATACATACATACAAACATACATACATACATACATACATACATACATACATACATAATTGGCAATAACAAGCCTTCAGTCAGAATCACGACCTCGTTTCTCACACCACTTATGTTGGGTGTCTTAATTTTATACATGAGTTGCAGAACCTACAGTTTAATTTCAACACCGAACGACAGATTTTTGAGAAAGTTTTTCATGGCAATTTTATTTCATTCTCAGAGTTTTTTTTGCCAGAAATCTGCTGAGAGGAAGTCACCGAAGAAATATTTTTTCGTATTTCATTTTGTTGGAAAAGTCTGACCTGACGTTTAAACCCTGGCCTCACGTCTAATAAGCCAGCACACTACCTACTAGACTACGGCGATTTCAAATGTATAAAATGCTGAGCGTCAAAGGCTAATGAGGGTCAATAACAATTCAAACATACTAGCAGATCCATCTGTAAGAAAACTTGCCATCGTTATTAACACACAGTAAAGGATATACGGTTTCCCTAGTTCAATAAGAAAATGAAAAGTTCTTCATATATTAACACATACACACACATACAGACGCGTACATGCAAACACATACGAAAAAGGGTCGATTAATAACTAGAGGCTAATAAAGGATGAAAAATAAAAATTCGATAAAAAAGAAAACATGAAACAAAAAAAAAATATTTTCTTGTACTTGTCGTCCATGTTTTCGCTGGTGCCTGCTGCCTGCATGCAATTCATAATAAAACATCATCATCCGTCGCCATACGCTTCCTTAGTTCTTGTCCAACGTCAAGGTAAATTGAACGTTTCCAGTTCAGTTGGGCTTCAACATCATTTTTCGTTGGCATACGTTGTTGTTTTTGTTTTCTTTTCCATTTTTGCCTTGTTTTTTTTTGGTGCGCTTCATGAATTTTCTTCTTGTTCTTGTGTTTATTTTCTCCTCTTTATTTGGTTTTCTTTTTTAGGAAGTCTTTCATTTGGAATGTGTTTGCGTGTGTGTATGTGTGTGTGTGTTTTATCGTTCTTACTCGTTTCGAGTTGATGTTTTTTCATGGCCCCTGGGGCCAGTGAGTATATCATGACTCGAAGGGATTACCTGCTATGTTGCCATTAATTTAACTTTGTTTCCTTTCTTGTTTGCTTTTGACATTCGCCATAAATGTCCTTTCGTTAACATTGTATGTGTGCCGGGTACATAACTCTTTGCATTTGTGAGTGTGCATGCATGTAGAGGAGGTGAAGTTAACACACATGCAAGGGCTTTCAGGTCGTTTGCGGTGGTTTAAGAAGTGGGCAATTTCAATTTTTTGACTCTTCTTTAAGGTTTGGTAAAAGCGTCTCCTGGTATTATTGGCATCAAGAAAAGAGAAAAACCAACTTTGATTGGGGAGCATAAAAAACACTCTCCAGTGCATATAGGGGCCAATGAAATTGCATTTCCATATTTTTATTGAAACTGCTTAGCGAAGGAAAATGTAGAAACTTTTTGTAAATTTTCAATTTCCTTTCGAAGACATAGTACCCCATGTATGCTTGTATATATGCAGCCTCTTTAAGAGTATCCTGCACCAATAAAAACCTCCACATTCATACCCGGCTTTGCATTATGCCTGACTATTTCCATGCCCCTACCATGTAAAAGTAAATTGAGTGTGAGGTGCATGGATGGTTGTTCATGATGGCCACATAATGGAAACCTTGAAGAATGATGATAAATCATTCATTTTTTCACTCGTTTGTGTTCATTCGTTGTCGTTGTCGTTGTCGTTGTGTCGTCGTTCATACAGGCAGTGAGCCCCAGTCCTTCAATTCTAACAAACATACCAACTTAAACCTTCTTTTTATTTATGGCCGTTGGCTACTTTTTCTCTTGTGGCCTTTAGGGAAATACTTCGTTGGTTTTCAACAATTACTTGATGTGCATGGAAACCACACACACCCACACTACTGTATGTATGGATATATATACGTACACAACCTTCATAATAACGGTTTCAATTCATATCCTCTCATAAGTATAACAACAACAGTCATAGCACCAGCAACAATAACAACAACATTAAGAATGTCGACAAGAAGAAAAAAAATTTGAAGAATCAAATCCTGTGTGTTATAGTGGGTACTGCATTACCTCCTCCTATATGTACGTATGTACCTCCTCTATAATAGACTCTTTTGTTATTTCCGTTTTCGTCTACGTCCTCGTCAATTTAGCTCATAACCATCATCGTCATCATCATCATCGTTAGCATGAGCCTCACCGTTACCATTACCGTTACTGTTTATATATGATAATGTGTGTGTGTGTGTGTGGGTGTGTGTCTGTGTATATGTCTGAGAGATGTCCTTAATGCTGTAGGCTTTTTATTCCAATTTGTGGTTGGTTTTAAGAATTCTATGGCTGGTTCATCATATTGCTGCAGCTTTTCTTCTCCTATTTTTTTCTTGTTGTTGTTCCTTTCATTTTTTTTTTGTTATTTCCTCTTGCATTTCTTGAACTTCTAGCACACACTTGTACATATGTGTGGGTGGGTGGCCTGATGCTGATGTTATGCTTCATAACTTACGTTTGGAACAATAAACATGTGAAATAAAGGATGCCTTAATATTGTATCTTTGACTTTAACATGCGAGAGAGAGAGAAGAGTTTTGCATCTTAAATTTTAAATCGTACGCAAGTTGAAAACAAAACTAAATTCAGAGTGGAAACTATTTATCTTTTTTAAATTGCCCCTTAAGTTCTTAGAAAATTTGTAATTTTCGTTTCTGAGAATACCTAATAAAAAAGTTTCGCTAGTATCTCCTCCTATAGTGGAAACCTAGTCATGAGATAACAGCATCCTCTGTGCCATTATTTCAGCCTCAGGAAACGTAACTTGAAATTACTTTGAAGATCTTAAATGTATGGCATGGCACTATACCGGACATAACTCCTCTCAGAACAGTAAACTGGAAGAACTTAAGGCACTTTGTACGAGATAAAGACTTCGTATAGAAAGTAAGGCTTTATTCAAAATGATGAGCGCCCAACAAGCTTACATGGTGACTTAGGTGTATGTCAATTGGCAGGAGATCCTATGTTTTTCTTCTCTCCTTCAATCTATCTACCTACCTATTTAAATCATTGCAAAATCAGAAAAGAAACAAGAGTCCGTTTTGCCCAAAAATCAAAGTATAAGAGAGGGCATCTCTTCAATATATTGTTAGGAAAATGAAAAATCTAAGTACTGGTGTTTTGCTTTTACATCGCTTAACATTAAAATTATAAACAAAAGCTACAAAAACAAAACAATGCAGTAAACAAACCTGTTTACAAATTATCGTGCTGCTTAATATAACAACAAACACCAGCATGAAAACATGGTAAACAACGATGTTTACATTTAAAGAGATTTCGAGAAAGCGAAGCCACGAACATTCGCCTTAAAGAACATTCATCAGACTGTTTACTCTGTCATATAAAAGGCAAGGCCAGGCAGGTGACTGAGTTAGTGAAGTTCAGTCAGTCTTGTGTGAAGACGCGGTGTGTTTGAAGAGAGTAATCGTGGTTTGAAGATCTCCATTACAAAGATCTGTCGAATAATTGTCTAGTAATTGTTATTGTTTATGCAAAGGGTATAAACAGAGGAATAAAAAAAAGAAAGCAATTGTTGTTGTTTACATCAAGTTGTGAACAGTGGCACACAGAATTGTACGAATAATAAAGAATTTAAACACGAAATTATTTTTATTTTATTTGCAATCTACGAGCTCATATTTTAAACAATAGAATACAAGGACATCAGTCTGTGTTAACGCTTATGTATGAAGAAAACTTTAAAAAAATTTACCAATTTTATCGAATGTATTTAGGATGAATAGTACCCTCCAGTCCGGTTTAAAGGAGTAGAGAGACTTATAGAAGGAAAAGATAAAGAATAAGAAGGAAAAGAAAACCAGCATTTTAGTTGAAGATAAGGATATATTAATGAATTGAACCTGAACTCTTTTGAAAATATAAAGCGCTGCAATATTATCATGCCCCTCCACTGTTATAAGCCTTAATAAAGTAATTCACTCTCATTATGTGTACAGATTCCACCTCTCCATTCCCCATCTCTTTAATTATTTAATTCTAGTTTAAGTACGTACATTTTCGTTAAATTTAAAGATGTTTGGTTAATGAAAGAGAACAATCGACAGCAACTTCAGAACAAACTGAACTGAACTGAACTGTCGAAAAGTCATAAGTTTTGTTTATGTTGCATACATCCTGACAACAAATAATCCTGTTGCAATTATCAAATACTTTTTATCTCATTTTCCACTTTCCTCTGTTCCCTCTGCCATACCATAGTCTACTCCCTTTGGAGTTTTTTTGTGTTCATTTGTTGCTGTCAAACTTCATTTTGTTAAAAAGAACCCCAAAAAAAACGAAAGAAACAACGAAAGCGAGTCGAGATAATTTCACATGCTCGTACGCACTTTTCAGCTCATTAAAAACTTTTTTTCGTTCTTTTTTCTCCTTTTCTTTAATGAAAAAGTTCTTAAAGTTTATCTCAACCCTTCCTTCTGTGTATTTCGAAAAAAAAAAAATGAAAATGAGAAAGAAAGAAAAAAATTGTTTCACAAATAATTCTGTTGTTTACACCGAAACGAAATAAGAGAATAAAAATAAAAAAATAATAATAAAATAACTGTAAAGATAAAGAATTAAGTACGATGATAACGGTAATGATATGTTGGTAATGATGTTGAGAAAATCAACACTTCCGGCCTTAAACTTACCCATACACACACAGTCAGAGAGAATGCAAGGCACACTGAGAGAGAGGGTGACAGGGAGAGAGGGAGAGGGAGGAGTATAAAGGGGTAAAATTATTAATAAAACGAAAATCCAAAATAAAATTAAACAAAAAGTTTCTTTCGTTTTTTTTGCCTTGAAAATAAAATAAAATTATTAAGATATGATATGATATGATGATGTTGATACTCTTGCTGTTGCTGTTGCTGATGCCGACGATGAGATGATGTTGACGACGTCTCATTGAAATGTTTTTAATTAGATCGAGAAAACTTTTACTCATTCTTTCTTTACTTGCCAAAAAAAAAATTAAGTAAAAAAACAAAACCAGAGCCATAGTATGATGAGGTTGGTGGTTGTTTGAGTACCAACTACACTCACTTCAACTCTTAAAAGCCATTTTTAACTATTACGGGCAGAAATTTCTATGGTGGGTTAAAATGTAGGTGTTCGAATATAGTTTTTTTAGTGTATGAACAGACACAAAAAGCGCGTTTTATGAAGATGACGTCTTTCCGAAAAAAAGAAAAAATAAACAAACAAAACAAAAACTTTATTGATGTTAAAAGATTTATTTTCGCCAGACAACTGAAATTGAAATGAAAAACCAATTTCATGTGTGGCAGACAGTTTTGTGGAATAAAATGTCTCAAATAGTGTTCCTTAGCTTACCAATTACTATCATCCTCCAGTGATTCTTAGTAAACAAAACAACAGTGAACCAAGTTAAATTCTAGTCACACAAGTTTGCTTTTAATTCAAAAATATGAAGACTGATCTTTATGGATTTTATACCTCTCTGGAGTCGATGTATGGTGCACTCACTCGATAAAACTGTTGCTGTGAACCTAAGCTTAGGTTAGCATAAGTGGTGCACCATCTGTGAAGTCTAAGATCTTATTTAAGTTTCCGAAAATCAATAAGTAACACGTAGATCAATCTATTCTATGTAGGAAACCGTTAAGATTTCATAATAAATTATGATATTTGAAGTCACCGTAGCCTAGTAGTTAGTGTGTTGGCTTATTGGACATCGACCCATAGTTCAAAGCAGAGATCAGCAATGAGTATTCAAAAAGATGAGTAGAATCGAATCATACTCATAATTTTTGATACTTGTACGCATTCATACTTCTCTTAAGATCGTGGAACCTCTACTCATATTCCAAATTTGAAGTACTCATCATATTCATACTTAACAACACGTATGATTTTGTTGATTTCGATTCTCCATAACTCAATGCATACACGAATCATGAAATACGTATGAATCGCGTACGAACACTAAAATACTCACTAAAAGTTTGTGTGTTTGCTCCACTTGCTGCTCTGTCTTTTTCAATTAAGTGTCTTTTTTGTTTCTTGTAAATGCCTAACAATAACTAAGACTGTAAATATTTTTGAATGATTCGAGCCATAAATATAAATAAATATAAATAAATATAAATATAATAATAATATAAATATAAATATTTTTCTAAAGTTATGAATGAATCTAAATGAGTAGGCTTTTGAATCAAACATATTTCGAATGGTATGAGTTTGATGTCAACGTTGTACGCATACTCATTGCAACCTGTACTTATAAATCAACGTTGTATTGAGTATGAATGAATCAGAGTACATACTTAAATTTCAATATTGTTGACTCACTTACTGTCACACAGATAATTATACGTACTCCGCTAAAAATCATTTTTTTAAAAAGTAATGAACTTCTAATCTAAAATTTCTTTACATTAGATTTTGTAACGACACATTTACTTAAATAAACAAACAAAAAATCGCAAAATCTATGAATTTGTGACTGCAGTTTGCTTAAAACCAATATGACACCACAGAAAATTATACGTACGACGTATATTTCGTATAAAATTTCTCCAAGGGTAGCCCGGTATATAAAAGGTATTGTGGATAAAAATCCTAGGACTACAGCCGTAGAAATACGAAATACCTCGGACAGTGATTGTGCATTCCGAAACAATTCGAAGTGTTTTGAGAAATAACGGTTTCCGCAGCCGAGTGCCGAGAAAACAGCCACGATTGGAATTTGTCCAATAATATATGGACAAGTCAACAGAAGCGAATGTAATATTTATTTATATTTAGTGATGAGAACAAATATAATTTGTTCAGCTGTGACGGAAACAAAAAATTTGGCGCAAAAATTAGTTGACTTGTCCATATATTATCATTTCAAAAATATGATTTTTAGGGGGTACGTATAATTATCTGTCTGACTGTATATTCAAAATTTAACAAGCGCTTATGAGTAGCGAAAAACATTTCATTGCTGATCTCTGATATAAAAACTATACAACTCTGTTATATGATATTAAAACTATATTTACGTTACTATAAACTAAAGATATTATAAATTAGAAAAAAAAGGAAAAATCATTAAATTATAACAATATACATATATATGTATGTATGTATGTACATGTAATAATAAATTATGCATTCCAAATATAAAAACTTATTTTTCTTATTTTTTAATCATTTATTTATTATTCTATACATTTAATATTCATTCTTATATTCATGATTTGCATATTGGACTTATGAAAACCACAAAAAAAGAAAAACCAACCATAAGTTGTACGGTGCAAGTTGTAATATGCTAATGTTTTTACTATCCTTCTCAGCTTACCTTCCTTCATCCATAGCGTTGCTCTACTCTTAAGCCAAGACTTTAAACACTCCCTACAGACTTTGCAACATTTAGGGAAACCAAAGAATTTCTTTCATTAGCGATAGGGTATCGGCAATTCGTCTTGTAGTTTTGAATTAAAAATATGGCAAAAACTTTTTGAATTTCCTTCGTTTGTATTTTACAGGAAAAAAAAATAAAGGAAAACAGAATTTCTTTTTTTGTTTTTGTTGGTTTTTTTCTATAAATTGCATAATTAGCATGCAACAGCAGGAACAGTCAAGATAATTTGTTGTCATAAGTTTTTTCTTCTCTTTTGTTTTTGTTGTTTTTGTTGTTTATCTGCATGTTAAAGAAAGTGATTAATGGACTTGCCATTTAGAGAGATGATAAGAATGAAGAAAACGATATGCTCAGATAGAAAAGAAGATAGAATGAAAATGAAATTCTTTTGCCTTCAGTTTGGATTTCAAAATAAATTTCAAAATACGAAAATATGTACAAAGAAAACTATTCGTTATTTTTTTGTCTGTAAATAAAGCTTTTGCAACAGAAATGTTAAATTTTAATACAAAAAGTATTGTCTATGCCAGAAAATATGCAACATTTCTATGGAAACTGAAAATAACAGTAAATTTTTCATTTCATAGATGCTGATCTTTACAATATTTTTGTCGAAGACCATTAAATATTCCAAAATTTATACAAAGTGTTGTGGAAAAAAGGAAATAAAGTGTTCAAAACCCGTGATTTATTAAGGCTCGCCTAGTGTCAGTAAATTGAGCATTACAAGCCTTTAGTTAGGATTACTACCTAACTTCTCACACCACCCATGCTGTGTGTGATAATTGTATCCATGAGTGGTGGAACCTACTTTTCAATGTCGATTACGAATGACAGATTTTTTATTTATTCTCAGAGTTTTTACCAGAAATCTGCTGAGAGGAAGTCACCGCAGAAATATTTTTTCGTATTTCATTTTGATGGAGAAGTCTAACCTGAGGTTTAAACCCTGGCCTCACGTCTAATAAGCCAGCACACTACCAACTAGACTACGCCGACTTCAAATGTATAAAATGCTGATCGTCAAAGCCTAATGGGGGTCAATACCAATTCAAACATACTAGGAGATCCATCTGTAAGAAAACTTGCCATCGTTATTAACACCCAGTAAAGGATATACGGTTTCCCTAGTTCAATAAGAAAATGAAAAGTTCTTCATATATTAACACATACACACCCATACATACATACGGGTACATGCAAACACATACGAAAAAGGGTCGATTAATAACTAGAGGCTAATAAAGAATGAAAAATAAAAATTCGATAAAAGAAAAAATGGAACGAAAAACAAAATTGTTTCTTGTACTTGTCGTCCATGTTTTTTCTCTGCTGCCTGCTGCCTGCATGCAATTCATAATAAAACATCGTCGTCATTCGCCAAACGCTCCTTTAGTTCTTGGCCAACGTCAAGGTAAATTGAACGTTTCCAGTTCAGTTGGGCTTCAATATCATACGTTGTTTTTTTTTTCTTTTTTGCCTTGTTTTTTTTGGTGTGCTTCAATAATTTGTTCATTCTCTTGAAAATCGCATTGGAATTAGGGAAGGATCATAGAGAACTTGACTACAGATGCCAAGTTCTTAAGCTGATCAAAACCGTTTTCACTGACACGATTCCATGCAATTATTTCCAAGAGTAGAGCTGAGAGTAAATCTTTCAGATTAATGCCGAATGTTTCTGTTACAAAAAAGTCTCCACTTAAGGAAAGGAAGATAAGACTTAAAGTAAGCTAAGGCCTATGAATAGTTGGAGATAGAACACACAATTAAAACTTTAATTTAAAAACATTTCAATCAATTAGTCTACAATCAACAAAAATTTTCAAAAAAGTAAACCTTTTTTCAAGTATTTAAGTTGCCTTTAAAAATAATAAAAAAAAATAACACGAGGCTACCTACGCAAAGGAGTCGATTTAAGTGGCCTTTGTCAATAGCCTTAAGAATTTCCGTTACAATTCAAATTAATAAAAAAGAATTACACAAGCGAAGGCCAAAAAAAAAAGGAAATGCATCCGTTCAGAGAGTGAAGACGACCGGAGATGTAAAATAATTTCGTTTGCTGGCAAATAATTTTTAATTAAAACCACTGACGGTATCTTCTTTAAGAGTAATTTTCTAGAAAAATTAGCATCTAAATAAATACTAATACAACAGCAACTGCTTGTTGTTGTTGTTGATGTTTTTGGCATCCTTTAGCGTTTTTTTCTTTCTTTCTCCTTTTTTTGATACCTTTTTATTGAAGTTTTCAACATATTCTTGGAAAATTTCTTTGTTAATCTTGAGGTAGAGGTAGAGATGTGTTTTACATTGAAGGCAATAAGTTTAACAAAATTTCCTGTTTTCTATGGGGGAGGGTATTCTTCTTTAATTTTAAAATTTTTTTCTTTCGTGAGAAACAAAATGGAAGATGATGTTGATGACTGTCTGACAGACATATTGACAGTTGAATCCACAGCATTACTTTACAATTATCCTATGTGTTTTTTCTTTCTTTTATTACTTCCACTCATTTTCATAATTTAAGGAATCATTCTATGCGGACAGTTGCCAAATCAACTCGTTCTCTTACCCTTCAACACCATCACTTCAATCAGTTTTTTTCGGTTTTTTTTTTGTTTTCTTCTAAACCCGCAATAATTATTTTCCCCAAATTGTCAGCCAGTCAGTCATTTTGCTTACTGCGCGAGATTTCAGTGTGTAAGTGATGGATAAAGAAAGGGTTTTGAAAATTTTTTAATTAAAAAATTTTTTTCCAATTCAGGTGAATTCATATCCTGCAGTTATAAAACAGAAATTTTTTTATTTACTTCGTTTCTTCTTTCATTTTAATTTTAATTTCTTTAAGAAAAAAAGAAAAATTCATTCGAATTAATAGACGCCATAGAACCACACGAAACATGTCTGTAAGTATCTTTAATTTTAAACCCTTTTGCCACACTTTGCCACAAAAACAAATAAAAGAGTACAAAAAAAAAAAAGAAATATTTAGTAGTTGATAACTGTTAATGTTGCCTGCAATTTTTCTTTGTTTAATTGTCTCTCACATTCACATTTTATGGCCATAAAAGATGACCATGATAGGCCTGACTGGGTCCACATTCGACACAAAGTGTATGGGTAGGTGGGGGTATAGGAAAATGACCAAAAAATATTTCAACTGCAATAAAGGAGTTTTTCCTATGATTACACACAAAATATACGAGGGTATTCAACTAAGTAGTGAATAGAAAATTGCACTAAATTTCAATGACAGATAAATATCAGGCTGATCAATGTGAACATAGCGATGAAATGATTATATGCCGTCATGGCTGTTTGTCTTAAAAGAAATCTAATCAGAGTGTAAAGGATACAGTTTACATGGCTAACATAGTGTCACATATAAATGTTCTAACAAAGTTGGCATCATGGGAACTCCTAAACTAAACTAATGTTTTAGCAGGTTTGACACCAACATGCCGCCTGCTGGCATCAACCTTTGATTTTCAGAGGAATCAAGTATAGATGGAGTAAATTATAGACAAAGGATTTACGCGGTACCTTTTTGTAAAGAGCGATTAAAGGTATATATTTGCATCCGTAATACCCAGCATTGTTCTCTGCTGTAAATGCTATTTTTTAATCCCTTAACATTTACATAATTACTTACTTATTTAATTGGCCATTAACAACTCGATTAACGGCCTTCGGCCTGACTTAACACACCCTTCCAGGCGCCTCTGCTTTTTGCGTGCCTACGCCAGTTGATCACACCTATCGATGACAGGGCTTCCTCGATTTGGCCCTTCCAACACAAAGAAGGTCGTCCTCTTCGCCGACTTCTGAAGATCCCCGCGTCAAATACCCATCTCGCCGGAGTATCCTCCTACATTCGAACGACATGGCCGAACCAGCGCAGACGCTGGATTTTAATACACTGCACAACGTCTATATCGTTGAGGAGCTCATACTGTTGTATCAAATGCGGAAATCATCGCTTACTTGCACTGAAACGAAGATCTTACGCAGGACTTTTCTCTCGAATAGTCTCAAGGTTACTGCATCAGTTCTTAATAATGTCCATGTCTCTGTGCAATAAAGAAGCACTGGGAGGATGAGCATCTTGTAGAGTATTAGTTTTGTCGTAAGAGGTCTCTGCTACTCAATTGCCTATTGAGGTCATAGTAGCACCTGTTGGCAAGTGTGATCCTGCGCTTGATCTCCAGACTGACTTCATTTTTGGTGGTAACGGCGGAGCTAAGATATGCAAATTCCTTGACTATATCGAAAGTATAATAATCGGCCTTTATCTGAGATCCAATATGCCTCATACTCCTACGTATCGATAACATATACCGTGTTTTGCCCTCATTTGCTGCTAGATCCATCTTAGTAGACTCCCGTTCAATAGCAGTAAAGGCAGCAGTAACATCTCGCTTGGTACACCCCAATTATTTAATGTTAATTAACAGGCCTATTTAACGAATATACGAACATTAGAAGAAAACTACTAATTGATCTTTGAATAGTAAGGTACGTTAGCTATACCTAATACAATACAAAGTTACAAAAAATGGTTTAATTTTTACAGATTTAAGCCCATTTACAATGATTATATGAACTGTAAGAAAATTATTAATCAAGCATTTGATTGGAAACTTTGTTGAGTTTTGAATGACTTCAACATTCCCAATGCACGTGATAGGAAGGTGACCATTAACAAATCATATGAAACAATGATTATTTGACCTCGTTGGGATATTGCTACTGCCAATTTTTTGCCAACCCTCGTGTTTTTTATAATATTTTTTTTCTTATAGATTTGCAACATACTCCATGTGTACATGTGAATGTTTACTACTTGTGATGCATTCCGCAATGTGGCAATAGCAATAGCAATAGCAATTGTAGTTTAATCGTACTCATAATTATGGCCAAAAAATATATCTAAATTTCTACAACAACAACAATAACACAAACGAAGAGAGAGAGAGAGAGAGAGAGAGAAGGAAAAAAGAAACCACAAACCAACCAGAAAATGGTCATTAAAATTGTAGTTGAGATTATGCACAGCCAGTGCCAGTGCTAGTGCTAGTGCTAGTACCAGTACCAGTAAGTGTTAAGCGAACAATGGCATTGCATCGCACATCGTTTAATGACCAAAAAATTTTTTGGTTTGCTGTCCATGCTATAACAACATTCTCTCTTTGTATATCTAGTCGTAATAGATGAATGATAGTTTTGTTTTTTCTCTTTTTTTCGTTCATTTCTATGCCTCATAAAAGATTGCAACCATAATTACGAGCACATTGAATGAATATTTTAGAATGATTATTTCATAGCGATTAAGTGGAAATGTTTTGAAGCAATTTGTTCTTTGGTGGCAAGAAAGTCTTGATTAAAAATTTTCAAAATGAACTGGAAATTGAAATGTTACTCGTATCACTTGAAAATTTAAAAATATATAAAGTGAAATATAAAAAGTGAAATGCATTCAAATTAATTAATTTGTTTATTTCTAAATCCAAGCATTTGTAAATTGTATTTCTTATATGATTACATGATTAAAAGTTGCCATTCAAAAACGAAAAAAGAAAATAAATTTTTTTCATTAATTTATATGACCTTGTTCATGCATTTCTAAGTGTAATTACACGGGCATTATTATTTCTATTTACAGTTTTGCTTGAAACTAAAAAAATTAAAATTAAATTACAGTTCTTCCCCTTTCCACTACTTATTATGTAAATTAAAAACAAAAACAAAAGCAAAAATTTTGTTTCCATTTCCATAATATTATTTCTAATTCCTATTAAAAACAACAACAAAAAACTCTTGTTTTCATTTTTATTTTAATTTTTTTGTTTTTATTTTCATTTTAAGTGAAGGAAATTTTATTTGATTTGAATTTCTTATTGCGCCATAAATTGCATCACAAGTTTGTTTTTGTTTTTCAAAATCAAAACAGCCTTCTTTAGTAGACTTTAAATTAAAAATTCTTTGAACTTGAACCATGAGTAAGTAGAACCAACTTAATTAATGTCTTTTTAATTAATACATACTCAAGCAAGTCTTGAATCGTTTAATTTTTTTTATTTTCATTACCAAGGCAATGATATTTCTTTATACGCTACGAAGTATATTTGATTGGATGTCATGTTTGTAAGATGTAAAGAATGATTTACAATCACATCTCTTCCGACGTATGCATACTTTAGGACAATGTTCCGAAATGCTTTGAAGAAAATTTCATATCAATTTGTCATATTTCAATAGAGAAGCCTACAAAATAAATACTTCTTAAAGTAGAGGCTGATTGGCATAGATGTGTTAAACAATTAAAGACCGCATGACCGTGTGATATATTCTGTTACAATATTGCATCATCACTGTTCAATGTTTATATCCTATTAAGCAGCGTAAGAAGGCACTGTGTTACGCGGCAGGCATAGATTTTTGATATTAATTCCCGCCTCATGATTGAAATATCAACAGGCCTAGAGTTATTGTATTCCAAAGGAGTTTTGTAGGAGACTTCGAAGCCTGTTACCCAAGACAGGTATTATTTCTATGAAACAAAACTTTAAGTTTGATCATTGCAATGTTTTGAAAACTTTAAAATTTCACTACGAAATTTGGTACTTTCTTGCATTTAAAGAGTCTTTGGCTCATCAATATTAGATTATGTTGATAATCTCCGAACCTTTTAATGCCGTGCGAGGTTTCAGACGAGGCTATCCCTTGTCATGTGGCCTTTTCAACTTCGTCATGGAGAGTGTTCTGCGAAAGGCAGGAGTGCATCGCAGTGGCACTATTTTTCAAAAAAGTGTCCAGTTGCTTGCGTACGCTCACGACATTGATATCATAGGGCGTACCAAGCGATATGTTACTGCTGCCTTTAGTGCTATTGAACGGGAGTCTGCTAAGATGGGTCTGGCAGTAAATGAAGGCAAAACGAAGTATATGTTATCGACAAGTAGAGACGTGTGGCGTATTGGATCTCAGATAACAGGCGATAACTATACTTTCGATACTTTCGATATAGTCAAGCAGTTCATTTATCTTGCCTCCACCGTTATCACCAAAAATGATGTCAGTCTGGATACCAAGCGCAGGATCACACTTGCCAACAGGGGCTACTATGGTCTCAATAGGCAAGTGAGTAGCAGAGACCTCGTACGACAAAACTAATACTCTACAAGACGCTCATCCTCCCCATGCTTCTTTATTGCACAGAGGCTTGGACATTATTAAGCACTGATGCAGCAGCCTTGAGGGTATTCGAGAAAAAAGTCCTGCGTAAGATCTTCGTTTCAGTGCAAGTAAGCGACGATTTCTGCATTCGATACAAAAGTATGAGTTGTATGAGCTCTTTAACGACAAACACGTTGCGCAGCGTATTAACATTCAACGGCTGCGTTGACTCGGCCATGTCGTTCGAATGGCGGAAGATGCTATGCCGAGACGTGTATTTAATGCGGAGATCTGCGGAAGTCGGCAAAGAGGACGACCTTGTTTGGGTTGGAGAGACCAAATCGAGGAAGCCCTGCCATCGATTGGTGCGATCAACTGGCCTAGGCACGCAAGAAGCAGAGGCGCTTGGAAGGATGTGTCAAGGCAGGCCGAAATCCGTTAATCGGTTTGTTAATGGCCAATTAAGTAAGTAAGATAAAATAAGCGACTGCCTTTTATAGAAGAACACTATTTTAGGATTTAAACATATTTAACATTCTCAGATAGAAAAACAAAATGAATTTCATCATTTGTCAGGGGTTATCAATTCAATGAAGGAGCCCGAATGAAGATTAACTAAGGCCATATTAGGCCAGTAAGGATATTTTTTCCATTTCCAAAATGCTTATCCATATGTAGAACGCCCTTCCAGTAACACCATGTCAGTATATTTAGTTCGAACACAAGTCATTGTATGTTTTTATTCGTAGATTAATAAAACAAATTAGCTGCTTAAACAGAAGTCGTTAATATGGCGTCAAATCTTTCCATCTTTCCAAGCTCCATCATATAAAAAAAACTATGATACCAGGATGCCATGGTAGTTTAGTGGGTGGTGTATTAGACTAGACGACACTCACGTTGGTTCGATCTCTGTTCCACTTAAATTATGAAAATTATGAACTCTTTGCCTATTCTAGAATTCTCTGGGTTTGCTTATTTAAACTGTACGTTAATGCATTCGTCAAACTGTCAACCATTCAATAATGCAGCATCTTTTATTTGAAGATTGTGTATGGATTTAAAGAAATTATTTTTATACAATCAAATATACATACTTATGTACATATACGATGGCGCCATTTGTTTTTTTTTAGATTTTAAAATTTTTTTGCACCCGCAAACATCTTGTTTCGTTTATACTAGAACAAGAGTGTGTGAAAATGTTATTCAGAAAATATTTTTTTTTTTTAATTTGAGAAGACATAAAAAAAAATTGTTAACCAAGGCCATTTATTTTTGGAAAAAATGTTTTTCTTTTGATTTTTCTAAAACGTTTGGAGGTCAGTAGCAAAAACGTGTGTGCTAATAGGTAAAAAACATCTGAAAATGATTTTTATTTTCATAAATAATCGATCAATTAGAGAAAAAAAAATTAAGAGAAGCCCTATTGATTATACGGTTTTATACAATTACACTGATTTTGATAAATTCAAAAAAATATTTTTAATCCATTGGTTTGAAAAATCGTAATAATTAAGTGTCGGGGATTTTTTAAGGTCCAAATAAAAGTTGAACATACAGTGATGAAATCTTTAATCCAGAAACTTTATTTTGTCTATTAGATTTCTTTATTTATTAGTCTTAGAGCCTTTAATTACGTACTATTTAAGCAATAAAAAACATAAAAACATTATATTTGTAACCCTATAAATTTTATTGTCAATATACATACATATTAATTTAAAATATAAATAAAAAAAATGGAATAAAAATTGTTTAAATAAAAAAACTAAAAACATAACAGCTGTCAGTGTAATTTTAATTTTAAAAATTAAAAAATAATTACAAAAATTAAATACTTAAACAACAAAAAAAAAGATTTAAATTCATTTAGAGACAAACGAATAAGTCTTATAAGTTATTATTAACCCTTTAAGTATGCTAAATAGACATATATAAGTTATAATTAAATATTTTTTATTTAAATTTTATTTTTTTTTATTTATTTTTTTTATTATTTTTATTTTTTTTTTAATTTTCTTTTAAATATTTATATTAATTTACTAAAACACAGCATACTTGACCATGGGCACAGTCTGTACCCGGTCTCATAAGAGTCCTGTGGCAACGATCCATACATTCGCCCAAATGTTCTCTACAGGGTGCTGGCCTTACAGGTACTACAGTGACGTCACAGTATCCACAGTTAGTTGATAGATGGATGAATGGAGATGGGCGGGCATATGAAATCAAAATGGAATTTCAAATGGAGCGAATAAAATGCAAATAATAATACCAATTAGAATTCATTTTTAAGGGATTATTTCAAATTTTTTTTGGGAATTTTAGGAGTTAGTGAGATAATTTTTTACTGATTTTTTTTGTTTTTGTTTTTGTTTTTTGTTTGTTTCGGAGTGTTTTAGTTTAGTTTTGATAAAATGTAAATTAGTGTCATTTGTTTTGTTTGAAATATGTTTTATGTGTTACATTCAACTTACATTCATAACAGCATTCGACACCGCGATGGGTATTCGAGGGACACAAGCCTTTGTTGCTAGTGGGTTCATTACAATCGCTATGATGCACACACAGGCCACCCACTAATACACATTCACGATCACCGGGAAACACTTCAACACCCTGGATCTCTTAAAAATATAAAGAAAAGGAGTTCGATTTAATAATTTAAAACAAAAATTAAAAAATTTACGATTGTATCAAGAAAAAAAAACTTCGTTTCACCTGTTTTTGTTTGTTTTTTTTCTTATTCAAACAAACTTTTGGCCTAGTTTTTAAGGTCTTGCAATTCTCTTAAATCAATCACTTTAAAAATATAAAATAAACCAAAACAACACAGTCAATTAAAAGATATCATATGCTTTTAAAATTTTGCATTGTTCAGATGATCTGATATCAAATTGTATACATGACCCATTTATTGTTTTTGTTTCCTTAAAAAAACTCAACATTTTAATCCACTTCACATTTCATTTCGTTTCGCATTAAAAAAAAAAACAAAAAAGAAATACAACCATATGGGGAAACTAGTCACGAGTTTATTGTTGTTCACTCTGAGGAAGTCAATAAACTGTCACATGTGACACATGGCTGGCTGGGCATTGTAATCGTCAACAAAAACAAACAATCCAGACTGATTGTTTGTTTTTTTATATATTTGTTTACATAACGTTATTATTAAATTTATGAAAACTGAATGTAAAAGATTATGGAACCAAACAAATATTGTATTTAATTGTTTATAATTACAATAAAATTTAAAAAAAATCATAAAAAAACCTTTTTTTATAAAGATTTCATTCTCTAACAGCTCTGCATATAATTGATTAATGTAAATATTAATTTGTATGCTCTAAAAATATTTGGCAAATATTTATATAAGAAATTATCGCCAATAAAATATGATTAGAATCATTAACACGTAGTATAATTGGATCATTTAATTAAGATGTACAATTAAAAAGTAGCTGCAGCGTTAAGAAATTTGCCATAGACAGCAACAGGTGTGATAATCAATTAGCAATAAGCCCAGATGCATGTGTTCTTTTTAACCAAACTCACAATAATTCAGACGCGATACTATCAATGTTTCTCTAAATAAAATGTCTCTACTATTCGTCAAAACCGGGCAAACGTCCACAGTTGAATTTGATTACTAAACTAGTCTGCTGTCAATGTTATACTTAAGCCTCCGTTTATTTACTAAATTAGAGTAAGACAGGCAGGTGGACTGCCGAAAAATGTCTAACCATACAGGATACATTTCAATGGCCGATAATTACATAATTGGTCATTTCAACCCTTTAGTCAGGATTACAACCTAGTTTCGCACACCACTTATGTTGTGTGTGTTAATTTTATACATGATTGTCGGGACCTTCAGTTTTAAATTCGACTCCGAACGACAGATTTTTTTGAGAAACTTTTTATGGCAATTTTATTTACTCTCAGAGTTTTTGCCAGAAGTCTGCTGAGAGGAAATCGGCGAAGGAATATTTTTTCATATTTTCGCTTTGAACCGGGGTTTGAACCGTGGCTTTACGTCTAATAAACCAGCACACTATCTACTAGACTACGGCGGCTTGAGATGATGCAAAATGTCTCTTCTAAAGTGAGCACTTGTTCAACTATCTACAGTCGCCCTGCAACTCGAACATTGAATATGAATAATACTGAAACAAGTCTGTAGGTGATGCTACATTTAAGACTTCCGTTTATTTACTATATGATAGAGTGAGACAGGCAGGTGGACTACTAGAAAATTTCTGAGTCTACATGATACATTTCAATGGCCGATAAAAGCCTTTAATAAACTGGCTTCTTCTACTACTACTTCATTTATTTTAAGTGATTATATGATATATTATAGCCTTTTGCTTGAATAAGAATAAAACACCATAGCTTTTCAACCAAATGCCCTCGTGTTTTAATTTCTCATATTAGGTTAGGTTAGGTTACAATCTACTGTTTAAAGAAGGCGAAAGATTCTGACATTTTCTACAGTAAAGCCCATGTACAATTAGACTGACTCACTTACTGAAAAAATAACTAAGAACGTAGAAATAATTTTAAATTTGGGTTAGCGAAAGGAAAAGTTATTAAACTGTGAACATAGTTACACTATACGGCACTGAAAATGCCTCTTTTTAGATAACAAACCGTAGACATTACTCAATCAATAAATCAATAAAAATAAGAAGTAATTGATTTAGTAGCGCCTCATATAGACGTGTTTGACCGACCATAGCTTTCTTATTTTTCTTATTTAAATGCGATTAATTGTTGAAATTAATTTCTAATTAATTTTATTAAACTCTGTTAAATAAATAAATTTACGTTCGTCAGTAGTCTCTGTTTTATTGTATCATAATCCCGTTTTTATTTTTAAACATTAATGTCTACAAAAACAGATAAAAAACAAAGCCACTCGGCAATCAATCAATAAAAATCCGGTCATAAACTTTCTAAATTAACACATATTGAATGAAAACGTTAAATGATCAATAAAAAAAACAGATGAATAAAAAAATAATTTGTTTATTTTGATTTTGTTTTTGATTTTTTACAACAAGGTCATACCATTCAAACTAAAAAAAAGAAAAAAAAAACAAGAAAAAATTAATAATTTATGCAACACGTATGAACAACATTGTACAACCACCGCCAGCCAACCTAATGACAAACGTCATTCTTCAAGTGATATGTTGTGTTGTGTTGTGCAGTATTGTGCGGTGTGATGTGATGCCAATAAATAATTGAATTGAAGTTGGACTTGTCCGCCATATACTCATATACTAATTGAATCACACTTTATTTTTCCACACAAACACAAGGTTCATTGACTTGGCAAGAGAGTGCCGAGAGTATCGAGAGTGGGGTATTTAGTATTTTGATTTTGATTTAGTTTAACTAACCATACAAATACATATGAAGAAGACTAAATGCTGAACATGTTTTCATTTTTGCCATGTTATTATAAACAAATAGACAAACAAACAAAAAATTGTCATGAAGCCAAATTGTTTGAAATTGTTTTTCAAATTTTATTGTTAAACATTCCCAGCCATAGATGGTCATGTACGATTGTGGCACGTATTGGCGGTTTCTCCACAATTAGAAATCTTATTACAAGAAAAAAAATATCAATTATTTGCTAAGAATATTTTATTAAATTGTTGCTAACAATTACGCACATTCACTAAGAAATGTTTTCGGAATCTAACAAATTTATTGAAAACCGATTACGCCTATGCTGAATATCATTTATTCTGAAGCTAATATCAAAATAAACTTTATACATAAATCCTAGTACGATGCTATACACCCCTAACACTCGAAGAGTTCTTAAAATTTCTGAGCAGTTAATGTCCCCTTTATGTTTTAAAATTCTAAAGACATCATCTGCCTTCTGGATGTCATCCAAAGTTGAACAATCCGGGTTCATTAGTTTATAGTTTATAGAGTTTTTGTAGCTTATTTTGGCAAAGTCTAGTTTATAGTAGTTCTAGCTTATTAGACGTAGGGCCGACGTTCAAACCCTAGCCCAGATATCTCGAACAAAACGAATTATGAAAAAATATTTTTTCGGCAAGTTCCTTCCAGCAGTTTTCTGGCAATAATTTCGAGAGTAATAAAAAAAACCTATCGACTTAAAACTGTAGCCCCCATTACTAATGGATAAAATTAACACATACAACATGGGTAGCGTGAGAAGCTAGGTCCTAATCCTGACTTAAGGGTTGTAATGTCCAATTAAGTAAGTAAGTACTTGTAATAAAGTAAAAACCGATGTTAAACAACAAGTACAATTTATATCCCACAAAGTGTACTTAAAATGATGGCGCCTACTGTGTATTAACAGTCTCTTGGCTATCGGACACTGCTTAGTCATTATTTTATTGGGTGTAAACAATATTATAACGCTCACTGGCATGCACTTTCACCTAATTATCTCCAAGTGAAATGAATTTCTTTACAGTTTTTTTTCTTTTTTGAAATAACAAAAAAATCCCCATCCATTAAAACCGATTTAAAGAAGTTTCGCGAATACTGATAAGAACCAAATTTAAAATATTTTTGTTTTGAATTTGAAATTCTTTAGCGTTAATGAGACCGTATTTATTACGTTCTTAAATAATGAAAAGAAATTTAATCGAATTTAACCCAATTATCTCAAATGAAATGTCAATGTCAGGGTTTTTCTTCTTATTTTTATATACACTTTTTATAAAAAAAAAAAAAAAAAAACAGAATAAAAATAGACAAGCATTTCAGACAGATCAATGCGTTTCTGATTTATAAAAAATAAAGGAAAAAATAAATAAATAAAAATTAATTGCGCAATTGATTATAAATAAATCAAGTTTTTTTCTTTTTCTTCTCTTTTTTTTCATTAATTTGTTATGAAGAATTGTAAGAGCACAATATTTTCTACTGACGATTTAAAATAAAAAAACAAGACAAACATAAAACCGTTCAAAAGTTCAACACATCGTAAAGATAATTTCAAAAAAAGAGAGAACCAGGACTGTATTAAGCCTGTGTTTGAAAATGTTTCTTTTTTGTTTTTGTTGTTGTTATATACGTACTGTATGTTTCAGGAAAATCATTCACTTCATTATCATTCAGATTTGCTGTAATACACTGTATGGATATCAATGCGATCGCAATTATGGCGTAAGTAAACAAAATTGATTTGTAAGACATGTTTTATGCTGATCTGTTCTTTTGTTTTATTGTTTTTTTTTTATTAATTGCTTCGTTAATTTAAATAATTTTTTGGAATTTAATTTTTTTACACTTGTTTTAATCGCCACGGTCTGCTTTCAACTGAATGTTCTAAATTGTTCGACGCAACTTTTATAAACAAAAAAATTAAATTTTGAAGAAAAAAATGTTTTTTTATATTAAACACTCATCATCATTCATTCACCATCACCAGCAAGCAGTGGCAGTAATAAAAATTCACAATGTTTTTGTACTTTTTTTTTCGAATTAATTTCAGTTTTTTTTTTGTTTTCAATTGATTTAAATTTTTGATTTCAAATGTTTACTTTGTATACAAAAATTTTCTTAATTTTTTATTTATATTATTTTCTCAAATTATATTTTCGGACTGCGATTTTTCTTTCGTTTTTAACTGCGTGAAATGTTTCGCACAACTGTCAGCACAAATATTTTGTTTTGCACGCTCTACTAGTGAATACTAGCCACAGTGATCACTGATCAGTCGGTTTGTGAAACTGTTATTGGAATCACTATCAGAGAGAGAGAGGGAGAGAGTCGTCGTCATCTCTATTATGATCAATGTGAGAGTAGAAAAGTAGTGTGTATTTGCGTGCAAAAAATGTACGTACTTTTTTAGGTACTTCTGTACTTTTTTCAGCACTTTTTCATTTTAAAAACACGGCAGTACCACAGCGACGCTTTCAGTACCTTTTTATTATGACGTATTTTACGTTTTACGTGTTTCAACTATTAATGCATTAGCAACATGTTCAACGTAATGGTAACGCTAGAATTAGGGTTTAGCCCCGGTTAGCCAAACGTACACGGAACGTACATTTGTTTTTAGAACACGAAAAGCAATGAATACGCTTACCGAACCGTAATGTAATTTCAGTAAGCATTTGCATTGCTTTTCATATGCTACAAACGAACGTATGTTACATTACGTTCCATTGACGTTTAACTAAAAGGGGCTTTTACATTTTGTTACGTTCCGAATCAGCTGTTTTTGTCTTGTATTTGTGGAAAACGAATAGTGTCGTTAGTTTTTATGTTCCTTGCCGTATGTGTATTAAGTATAAATAAATAAATAGTCTAGTACGTAGTGTGCGGGCTTACTAGACATGAGCCAATGGTTCAAACCCCAAGTCAGGCATCTGCAACAAAACAAAATATGAAAAAATATTTCTCCGGCGACTTCCTCTTGGCAAAAACTCTGAGAGTAAATAAAATTGCCGTGATAAAGTTTCCCAAAAATCTGTCGTTCGGAGTCGACTTTAAACTGTAGGTCCCGCAACTCATGTATAAAAATTAACACACACAACATAAGTGGTGTGAGAAGTTAGGTCATAATCCTGATTGAAAGGTTATAATGATCAATTATGTATGCATGTATGTATGTATGTATTTTTTTTACAAAAGTACCATTTGATGCAAAAAAGTACTCTTTCAGTTATAGTTCAGTACCATTATCTTTTCAAAGATCAATTCGAAAATCTAATGATATATTCGTAAGCTTTAGACGTATAAAAGCTTAATAAAATAATCCTGTTGGAAATAAATTAAAAGAATCCTCTTTCTAGAAATAGTACCAGAAAAGTATCCAAACTATCACTTTTTATGCAGTTAATGTAGCACCGTTAAACTCAGCTTTTGTTTGGTGTTTCGTATACTCGTATACGTTCAACTCTCCCTTTCAAGTGTCGCCTTAAATACCGCACACGTCATGAAAGACTTGTCACATCACTGTTACGATTAAAATTAATTGCTTTGGCAAACATATGTATAATATGGCTCGTGAATAAACATTCAAAAATTATTACAAAAACTATAAGTTTTTGCAAAAAAAAAACAAAAACAATTTTTAAATAAATTATTAAAATTATTATGAGTTTTTTGCAGGTTTTTTTAAAATTATTTAACGCTGCAAATATTCAACCTCCGCTTGTAATTCGTAACAAAATGCCTGATAAGAAAACTATTTAAATTAGAAAAAAGTAAATTAATTTTTGTTTTTTATGGCATTTGTTTTTATTATTTATTTGTTTTAAAGATTACGATTATGGTAACCAAAAGCGAAAAAATTATTTAAAAAAAACACAAGCTTGGAATTCATAAGCACGTAGAGTAGAGGTGGGGTTTTTTTCTTTCCATGTTTGTCTTATTAATCACGTAAGAAAAAGTACCCCATTTAGGATGGAAGTTAAAAAATTATCAGACACTCTTAATAGAGACGTCATTAGTCTATTTATTTAAATCTTGAGTTATTATTTAATCAATAAATAAATTAAAAAAATCACCAATTTATAGGTAAGAAAAAAAAGCTACGGAAATAAGCTCTTGAATACGTGGTCTTCTTATTTAATCGCTGAATTAGGTTTGTACCCTCAAACAGCAAAAGAAATAAATTTAGAAAATGATACAATTGTTTTTTATTTTTAAATAAATTTTAATTATCATTATCACATGCATGCGAATCCTACAAAAGATATTTAAATATAGAATATATGTACACCAATACATACATACATATATAAATAACCTTTGACCCAGAATTAAAATCTATTTTTGATAAGATTCTTAGAAATAAATACTGTCATTGCATATTTTTAAAAATTATATTGCATTGCAGAAAAATATTGTTTCTAGGAAAGAAATAACGCCAAAGTATCACTTGAATGAAACACCAGTTTTTTCTTAATGGACTTTGAACCGGTAATGCGATTGTCAAAAAAGAAAAAACAATTTCGTTGCTTCTTTAAACACATAAGGCGCTTTCAGTTGAATTTACACTTAGTTATGTACTTAATTTAGGATGTCCTGGACTTTTCCTTCAGTCAGGAACCTAGCTTCACACACCACCCACCTACATCTACAGTTTAAAGTTGACTCGATGCAACAAATTTACTCTCAGAGATTATGCCAGAAGTCTGCAACGAAGAAGTCGCTGAGGAAATATTTTGTCGTTTTGTTCAATATGTTCGAGCCAGGGATTGAACCATGGGTACGTACACACTACCTACTGGACAACGGCAACTTCAGTTAAATCTGTACTACCCAGTTGAATATCTGTTTCCTGTTTGGACGCGACTAACCTCTTCAAATGTTCTGGCGAATTATACTTCCGCAAAATCTGAAGGGAGCTGAAGGGCCTAATGTAATAAAGGTGACCAAATATATGAAGTTGCCGTAGTCTAGTAGGTATGATGATTTAGACGAAAGGAATAGTGGAGACGCTTAGATGACTCCTCAACTTTCGATTCGCAATCCGGACGCGGATATGCACATGAAGGGGCCAAAGGGCCAAAAGGACTCCACTCCGAAGTAATACCACCGTAGTTCCGGAGTGGGCACAAACAAGACCACAGGAGACGAGGGGGGGATTTAGTGGGTGAGGGCCCCACACACGGAGGATGTGGCGACTTCCTCTATGGTGCGGTTAGGTACAATTATTCCTCCTCGGCGTAAAAAAAAAATTCTAGTAGATAGTGTGTTGCCTTATTAGATGTAAGGCCACGGTTCAAACCCCTGGGTAGATATCCAAACGAAATATGAAAAAATATGTCTTCGACGTGACGCTGACTCGACTTTACTCTATAGGTGTTGCCACTCATGTCTAAAATTAACGCACACAATATAAGTGGTGTAAGAAGCTAGGTCGTAATCCTGACTGAAGGATTGTAATGACCAATTATTTATGTATGAATGTAATAAAGATACAGGCTGTATTGTCGCAAAGTGTGCTGCAACGATTCTCGACATTACCTTTCAGTCACTACACGGTTAAATCCTTTCGCAACGGGTGCCTTGTCTGTACGACAGTCACTTCGAACGGCAGTTACTTAGCAGTCCATTTATCTGTTTATTGTTCATTTGCATTTTCACGAACCACGGCACGGGTACGTCACGAAAGGTTTAAAGGAGCTGCTCTCGATATTTTTAATCAGCCTGGTATAATCTTACTTGTTAAGCACAATCACGTATCTGTAGCTCTGTATTAAGGTGGCAAGTTAGCAAGTTTCCATAAAGCAGCCATTGGTTTAAGGGGCCCACATTTAGTGGCTTTCTTTGATTCGAAAGGCTTTTTGACAATAAATTCTAAATTCAAGCAAGCCCTCTCTCATTTTAAAAATATCTAAAGGCCGTCCAACGACTATCACATGTAATTCTCTGTTAAGTAAGACAAAACTTCGAAAGTCTTTTTCTGTTCAATTTCTAACAGAAAGCTTTGACTTTACAGAATCGTAGCCTTCTGTTAATAATAGCTTTAGACTGTTCAAAGCACTGTTATTAAAGTTTACTGTAAATTTTGCAAATTTTTAATATGTCCAGTGTTATAAAGTGTTTGTAATTGAAACGTTACTTTTTTGGATATGAAATTCCATAAAGAAATAAAACCGAAGGCAACATAAAGAGAGCTTTTATAAAACTACATACTCATTAAACTTTGCCTAGATTTCTCAACTCCTGCCTGGTTTTCCATCAGCAATAGTTGTTAAGGGGAACCACTGCGGTATTGTTTTTGTTTAAACATGGCATTGAAAAGTCATTCGGTGTTTTACCTGATTCTTGCGGGATTACCCCTTCACTGCTCACATTGATAAGAATATTGAACAAACATACATGCATACATACATAAATCGAGTGTATCTTTGTAAAACAGAAAAATGGAATTAAAATTACGACATTATTTGCACGACATGTCCGATAAGGTAAATGGAAACAAAGGAAAATTACATTCGGCCGACAGGTGATATACTTTAAAGCACATCTTAACTTAACAAATATCAATAGGAGGCCTATTTTCCGATTTAATTATAATACTGCAACCATTCGATCTATTATACGGCCCTCAAAAGGATAAAATATCCGAGACAATTTCATATTATTATCGAGAGTTAACCTCATACGAGCTGAGTACTGGAATGTTTGTCTAACTAGCAGGTGGCATCACTATGTCACGTCCTTCGCAGTTTCTATTTAAGTTAAATTGAGCCCAAATACCCTCTAATCCAGCAATTGTGTTACTTACTTACTAATGACTAATTAACACCTCGATTACAGCCTATCTTAACACATTCTTCTAGGCGTTTCTGCATCTTGCGCGCCGTTGCCAGTTGGCCACACCAATCGATGACAGGGCTTACTCGATTGGGTCCTTCCAACCAAATTTCCTTAACATAATCTTATAGAACGAGGACTACATTCAATTGAAGCTATCCATTGGAATTTTTTAGCCAACAATAAATGACAAAGACATGATTACTCACCCATTCGTATCGAATTTGGCTGGCATTAAACTTGCGCACACAGTGACTATTTGACATCAATATGTCATTAGCGCCTAGCGCTAGTGTCACATGGGCAAAACCATATAATTCGTAATGACATTTAATTATCTCTTCCATAAATTTAGTATCTCGTCTGATAATATTTGATTTCAATTCATTTCATTTTAAATAAAATTTGTCAACATGTTAATAATACTTTACTTTTTTCTATTCAAACTGAATTTCCACGGCAAGGTTAGCACAGCTGTTGAGGTCCAGATCGTTGAGGAGCTCATACAGCCTTTTTTGCATCGGATCCAGAAATCATTGCCAACCGAATCGAAAATCTTACGTAACACTTTTCTCTCGAATACTCTCAAAGCTACTAGATTGGTACTTAATAGCGTCCATGCTTTAGCTCCATAAAAAAGCACGGGGAGGGAGAGCGTGTTGTAGATTAATACGATTGTCTTCCACCCTAGATTATTATATAGAAAAGGAAAGGAAGCAATTGAAGTCGCCGTAGTCGAGTAGTTAGTGTGTTGACTAATTAGACATGAGGCCTCGGTTTAAACCCCTGGTCAGACATCAGAACGAAAATATAAAAATATTTCATCGTCGACTTCCTCTCAGCAGCTTTCTGGCAAAACTCTGAGAGTAAATGAAATTGCAATGAAAAGTACCGCCACTCATGTGTAAAAATTATCAAACACAACATAAGTGATGTGAGAAGCTAGGTCGTAATCAGAGATCAGCAATGATCTCTTTCGCTACTCATAAGCACTCATGAACTTTTGAATATAAGTGAGTCAACAATATTGAAATTTAACTTATCTGATTCATTCATACTCACTACAACGTATATTTAAGTACAGGTTGCAATGAGTATGAGTACAACGTTGACATCAAACTCATAACATTCGAAATATGTTTGATTCATACGCCTACTCATTTAGATTGTTGCATTTACAGCAAAAGAAAAAAGATTCATAAGCAAAAAGGACAGAGCAGCAAGCAGAGCAAACACACAACCTTCTTCTAGTGCGTATTTTAGTGTTCGTACGCGAATCATACTTATTTTGTGCTTCGTGTATGCGTTGAATTATGGAGAGTCGAAATCAACAACATCATACGTGTTGTTAAGTATGAATATAATGAGTACTTCAAACTTTGAATATGAGTAGAAGAGGTTCCATGATATTTAAATAAGTATGAATGCGTATATGTAAGTATCAGAAATTATGAGTATGATTCGATTCTACTCATGTTTTTGAATACTTATTGCTGATCTCTGGTGGTAATGCTGACTAAAGGGTTGTAATGACCAATTTTGTTATGGAAGGAAAGGCCGGCCTATTTATCAAATTCGAAGAATAAAAAATAAAATTTTTTTTACGTTTCTTCTTCAGTTATCACAGCCAGAATTGAAAATAAGTTCTCTAGTAAGTGATATTATCTTGTAATTGGCTTTTAAGTACCTGTTTTGGAGTTCATAGTTTTTTTCTTATAACATAACAAATGAAACATCGATTGATTTAGAAAACTTATTACTCAAGTGTGTACATTTTATTTCCTTAATCGTACAACAAAACTATACACAAAAATCAAACTTAAAATTTTAAAACAAACAATTTAAAACTCTTAAGAATAGCCATACTATACATATGTACATACATACAATATATAAATAGATAAAGTGACAACTACTAAACTAAAAAATTAAAGGAAAATATGTTTTAATCAGTCTTATCATTTATATTTTAGAATATGGATATTCACTTAATAAAGCAAAAATTATTTTTGTTTTTTTCAAATACTATTCCACTTAAAGTAATACTAGAGGTTTAGTTAAGTTAAACAAATCAGACAATATTTTTATTTTCAATAGAGTCCTTTTGCATAGTGAATACCCCTGATAATAATAAATGTTTAAAAGCAAGCCTAAGAGCTGCTAAACACCGCTTCCACGATTATTGACTAATTTTAACATGAACTTGTAAAATAAAAGAAAGAAAATGCTCAAAAATATCACAGATTTTGTATGTTTTCCAACAAATTATTGAGACTTTTTCCTTAGGAAACCACGTTCAGAAAACAATTTTGAAACTTTTTTTCTCATCTTAAGATCTTTTCGAAGAAAAGAAAAAGTTTAAATTGCTTGCATTAGCTTCTCTCTCTCTCTCTCTCTGAAGGCGTTAACTGGCCGCCTCCTTTTGTAATTCATTGATGGTATAAAAGCTGATACTGGGTGTTGTGGGTGGTTGTTCTATATTGTTGCTGGTATTGGTGGTGTTTTTGGCAGCATTCTGTTCTTGATTGGTGTTGGCAAATGGCACCACAAATATGGAATTTTTATTTGCATTTTGCATTTTCATTACACTCTCATAACTGGGCGGTGCAAATTCACTGTACGAAGGCGAAGGCGTTGGTGGCGGTATGGGCTGTTCACTTGCATTCATGTTGGCATTACGTTGGGTATCACTGCAACGTCTATCCGAGCAAGCCATTAGCAAAAAGAAAGCAGCCAAAGCCAAAAAGGTGGCCACATACCAAACAATTGTTATGATATCCATGGCAGTTTGTGATAATTCGTTCGTTTGTTCTCGTAAGGCTGCAAAAAAATTGAAAAGAAAAAAAATGAAAATTAATTTGCAAAACATCGTTTGAATTTATAACGCATTATAAATTATAGATTAACATAGGCAATGAGGTTTTACTTTTTTTTTATTATTATTAATCTACGAACACACCTCCCTATACTTAAGTGCGGTGTGAAAATTTCATCATGAAATATTATGAAAACGTCACTCTGCTTTCATACTTTACTATTTATTCAAGTGTTCAACAGAACTTATTAATAATAACGTTTTAACGATTTTTTGTTACTATTATTTATGATTCTATTGTTGTTGTTATTGTTTCCATTTATTTATTTATTTGTTTGAACGGGTAAAACACATTGTGCTGTGCCATTAAGCCTTTTGATTGAATGGCTTTAAATGACGACAGATTACAAGTGTTTTAATACAGCGATAATAACAGTTTGCTACGTCACTATAACACTTGACATGATGATAAACAAATTATAAAATGTCAGGGCCAGTGAATAGTTGAATCTATAATTAGTGTGACAGCTGATGCTGGCAACTCATCTCTCATGGGGACTCATATATTTGACAATGACAGTCGTAGCATGATGCAATTTTTAAATGAAATTACATGGGGAAATTTTAAGTTAAGTTTTTGTAATTAGAGGGTCATTGCAGCGGCTAAATCGAATTTAATAGTGAGGTTCTGGAAATACACGTCGAACAAGACTTATGTTTACGTTTAAATTTCTCTACTTGCTGTGATCTTAGAGTTAAAATGATAACTCCATTGCTCACGCATGCAACCTCCTGCTTAACTTCGAAATTCTGGAAGGAAAAGACTTTTATCCCCATACAACACGAGTCCACATCAGATGTGATATCACACCACCACGGTGTGTGAAGATACATGTCCTTATCATTCCATTTTCATAGATATGAATTTACGGTTCTGTATTCTGTAATTTAAAGTCGCCGTACTCTAGTAGGTAGCGTGTTGGGTTATTAGACGTAAAGCCAAGGTTCGAGCCCCAGGCCAGACATCAAAACAAAATACAAAAAGTATTTCTTCGGCGACTTCCTCCCAGCAGATTTCTAGCAAAAACTCTGAGAATGAAATAAAATTGCCATGAAAAATCTGTCGTTCGGAGTCGACTTTAAACTGTAGGTCCCACCACTCATGTATAAAATTAACGCAGACAACATAAGTGGTGTTAGAAACTAGGTCGTAATCCTGACTGAAGGGTTGTAATGACCAATTATGTGTGTGATCTCGAATGTTGCTCATGTATTCTATTATCAGTTCATCTATTTCTAGAATATATTCATGCAATAGAAAATACTTGCTCTATGAACTTTGTAGAATTGTAAATGAAACGAATATCAAAACCTCTTAAACTGCGTGGAGAGAACCGTGGAAAATATGAAAAAATATTTCTTCGGCAACTTTCTCTCTGCAGTCTTCTGGCAAAAACTCTGAGGGTAAAATGAAATTACTCTGAAAAGTTCCTCAAATCTGTTGTACAAAGACGTCTCTCCACTCATGTATAGAATTAACACACCCAACATGAGTGGTGTGAGGAGTTAGGTTGTAATCCTGACTAAACGGTTGTAATGACTAACTAAGAAGGTGGCTGCCTTCCAAAATGTATCAATACAAAGTTTGTATGCAGTTCTACTGCTGTATATAAACTATGGTAGATATGCAAAGTAACCAAACAATGCATCAACTATAAATCCGATGCCTGATTTCTTTTTGACTGCGTTAAAAATACACATTGACGACGTTTTGGAATAGAATACATTGTATATATTTTGTACAGCGGCATTATGACAGCCGGTTAGTGTGCCTGGAGTGTAACAACTGACCTTAACAGTCCGTAGATTGTCACTGGCTTTCATTTTATTCTTTGCGAACTCTACCAACTCCCTTTGAAGGTTTATAGATCGTGTAGATTATTCAGATGAAAACCAGATGAGATTATATCGGAGGATATGAAAACGTTTGTTTTATAGAAACAGACAGCCTTAGATCTTTAGTAAACCATAATTTGAAATAGAAAAATATGTAGCCAATGATATGAGTAAAGAAGTGATTACAACGCAAGCACCATACGGTATAAGTTCTTAAAAATTGACTCATTACCGGCTACAAATGTGATTACATAATCAAATGTTAAAACGGAAGCTCTTTAAAACTTCAATTGCCGGTCTTCCGGTGCAATTTTTTACAACGAAATGAATTAAACGAAAGATTTCTGTTAATTTCATTTTCTTATTATTTATTGTGGGGCGCATTCTGTCTGTTTTGCAGGAATTTTTTAATTTGTTTCAAGACAGAATTCGAATTCTGGATGTATTTACGATAATTGACTCTATTTTGGATGAAAAATTTAGTTGGATCTGTTATAACATATTAAGTTGATTTTTAAATCATTCTTTATATTTTTAAATTTCATTTTAGAAATGACGTAAATAAACGTCAGACACATATAAAATGCTAAGAAAGAGTTATGTTATATGATAATGAGGTAAAGAAATTAGTTTTTTTTTAATTTGTAAGAAATCTTTCTTAAGAACCAATATCGATTATTTGCACTCAAATCAATTTGACGAATATATACGTCACAAATATTTTGCATCACAAACTATAGCTTATTTTTAAGCTCAACTTACTTTTGGAAAATATTTACAAACACTTTTAGAAAGTTTGTTTTTAACTGAATTTTCTTGTTGTTTTTTTTTTTAATTTATTGACCACTTGAGAAAATATTGTAATTATTTTTATGAATTGTTTTGCTAACAATATTTAATTATTTTGTTCTTCCAATTCAATTCTTTATTACACTCTTATTTATTTTTAATATTAAAACGCTATTGAAACAATTTCCACTGTGACACTTTCTTATATTGATTCCAAGGGGTATTGGTATTTATTTTTGTTTTTTTTTTATTAAATTATTACACGATATTTAATGTTTTTATAGAACACACTTCCTCAATGTATTATTTATCGTTTTCTGTTTTTTGTTTGCTTGTTTTTTTTAATTAAATTTCGTAATTTTTATTACGAACGATGAATGGATGGTATACTTACTGGTAACAATTATTGTTGAATTCAAATTCTCGAAATCACCTGCAGCGTTATCCGTATAATTGTTGTCTGCAATGTATGTTTTAGTACTCGGTTCCCGATATAATTGATCGAAGTTACGCTGATGATGACCGATTATAAAATGATAGGCCTGTCCATGAGTAAATGGCAGCAAAACACTGACTACTGCAATAGATTAGAACAGAAAGCGTAAGAGACTAAATTTAGCAACACTAGACAACAAATTAATTTTATTTTTTGCAAGCAAAACAAAACAGAAAAAGAAAAGCGTTTAAAAAATTGTTCACATATATATTAAAATAATTATCAATAAATATATACAATATAATGGTGGTTGAGTAATTGTTTGTTTGTTTGAACACCCGTAGTTCAATATCCCTGAAATATCAAAATATCTTAGCAAACTATTCAAAAGTGGTCAGCATTTTCACTTGATGATCATATATATACTGATGTTCACGAACAATAATACTTACTTACTTACTTAATTTGTAATTACAACGGATTAGTCAAGATTACAACCTAATTTCTCACACTACCCTTGCTGTGTGTGTTAATTTAACCCATAAGAGGCAGGACCAACAATTTTAAAGTCGACTTCGAACGACAGATTTTTTGAGAAATTTTTTTATTTTATTCTCAGAGTTTTACTCAGAAATCTGACCTATGCTCAGAAGTTTTCTACCGAAAACATACAGGATTATGGCCTAGCTTCTCACACCACTCATTTTGTGTGTGTTAATTTAATCCATGAAAGGCAGGACCAATAGTTTCAAAGTCAAACGCCAGATTTTTTATCTTATTCTCAGAGTTTTTGTCAGAAATCTTACCAATGCTCAGAAGTTTTCTACTGAAAATATACATAACTGGCCACTACAACCCCTCAGCCAGGATTACGGCCTAGCTTTTCACACCACTCATTTTGTGTGTGTTAATTTTATACATGAGTGGCGGGACCTACAGTTTAAAGTCGATTCCGAACAATAGATTTTTGAGAAACTTTTTCATGGCAATTTTATTTTGCTCTCAGAGTTTTTGCCAGAAATCTGCTGAGAGGAAGTTGCCGAAGAAATATTTTTTTCATTTTTCGGTTTGATGTCTGACCTGGGGCTTGAACCTTGGCTCTACGTCTAATAAGCCAACACACTACCTACTAGGCTTCGACTTCTACGGAAAATTCTGAAGGTAAAATGAAATTGCCATCAAAAGCCACTTCTTCAGAGGTTCGGAGTCGATATTAAGCTCTAGGTCCCGTCATGTGTGTTGCGACAACCCAGGTCTTAGTTCTGACTAAAGGCCAATTAATTAATTTAAGAGAACATAGCGAAGCATAACGGATTTTGTCTACCAAAAATATAAAGTGACAGGCAATAAATTATTATGAGATGGTGTGTAATGAGTATCTGATATCTTATCATTCATAAAATGTATTTGCCACACGCATACAATTATTTGTTTGTTTGTTTTTGTTTTTGTTCTTATTTTTAACAATATTTGTTGTTGTATTTTAATATTGTTGTTTTACAAATTGATTGTGTAAGAAAAGTTTTCTTTATTAAGGTTAAGTAAGTTTGGTTTCTTTTCTCTTCGTTTTTGTCTCAGGAAATATATGTACAATATCTACCAGGAACGTATGTATCTTCAAAACGACAGACAGATACATAGATACCCACAAATAGATAACTTTTGGCCAATATTTGTTAATTATTTTTGTTTTTATTGTTTTAATTTGTCAATATAACTGATAAGATATCGTTACAGTGTAGAGTGTGGGTATCACAAAGACATTGTTTCAACTGTAGTTAGTAAATGGCGTGTGATATTGTTACGGGGCCCCTAATTTAATTTTTCCTATTCAATTTTAAATACCTTGACTTAGTTCTTAAAGATTTTAAACATGACGTGACTATGGCAACTTGGTAACAAAATTGTGTAAATTATTGTTAAAAAAAAAAACGAAAATAAAAACGAAATTAAAAAAACGGCGCAAATTGCATATTCAGTTGAAGTGTTTGGGTTTGGTTTTGTAAAACTGAATGAATGTAAGTTTATCACACAATTAATCCTTGTAAGACCATCATCATTACAGCCCTACAGATATAATTTGCTTTTAAGAACAATAACACTTAACTTTGCAAACATATGCCTACAATTATAGACCTAACTTCCCTCTGATCACTCACAGATAATAAAGTGGCCTGATTTTGTGTTACGTACAATTAAAATTAGTATACACAGGTGTGATCTGGTTAAAGTTTCGTGACTTTTATAGAAATTTTACAAAAGAAAATAGGCAGGCAATTTAAGTGTTATTGTAAATAAGCACTTAAAGAAATTCCATTTACACTACAATTTTATTTGCATGAATAAACAATTTCACAGTTTTTAATAAATTCAACATCTTTTTAAAGAAAAAAAATTAAAGAAAAATATAAAAAACTTTCAATTTCAATAAACCAGAACTTAAGCTAGTTAACTGATAGGGGAAATGACCTATATTCTATCAGGATAACTCTAGGCTGACCTGAAACTCTGGTAGCTTGGTAACAAAGTTTTTTTTTCTGTACTCACTTTATAGTGCAAACCAGTGATCAGCAATGAATCGTTTTTCATCGCTACTCATAAGCACTCATAAAAATTTCAATAAAAATGAGTCAACAATATTGAAATTTGACTATGGACTCAGATTCATTCGTACTCACTACAACGTTGATTTATAAGCACATGTTGCAATGAGTATGAGTACAATGTTGACATCAAACTCATACCATTCGAAATATGTTTGATTCATAAGCCTACTGATTTAGTTTCATAACTCTAGAAAAATACTTAAGACTCGAATCATTCATCAATATTTACAGTCTTAGTTGTTGTTGCATTTACAAAAGAAGAAAAAAGACACATAAGCAAAGCAAAAAAGACAGAGCAGTAAGCAGAGCAAACACACAACCTTCTAATGAGTATTTTAGTGTTCGTACGGGATTCATACTTATTTTGTGATTCGTGTATATATTGAGTTATGGAGAGTCGAAATCGACAAAATCATACGTGTTGTTAATTATGAATATGATGAGTACTTCAAACTTTGAATATGAATAGAGGTTCCGTGATATTAAAATAAGTATGAATACGTATAAGTATCAGAAATTATGAGTATGATTCTATTCTACTCATCTATTTGAATACTCATTGCTGATCTCTAGTGCAAACCTGTCACCAAGCCTTAACAAACTGTTTCTTTCGCTAGAAACATTTCGTAACGGAAGAATTAACCTCAAAAGCATCATGGGAAAATAATTTATCATGGCTTAGAGGTATAAGGTATAAACCACAGCAAATTATTGAACAAAGCATTTGCACTGAAGACGAGAGTATTATGCTTAATGAGGCCTTAATAATTTTATTATTATTTTCTTTAAAATTAATTTAAAAGGAAAACAATATTTGTATATCATGTAATAATCGCTGTTAATTTCATCAGCTTTTTTCTGAATAGTGGTTCACATTGGCAATTGATTTCAAAATTTCCAGACGGCATTATTATATAAATATTCCAAAAAAAAATTAATTTTTTAAATTTGTATTTAAAACAATTGATGTTTACTGTGCCATAGAATTTTTTGCATTATTTAACGGTAACTGTTAATTAAATTTGTTATTGTTTTTTTAATTTAAAATATTTTGGAATATTTTAACCCAAACCCCATAGAAAATATTATAAAAAAATTTGTTTGAAAGTATTTATCATACCATAAAACAATAAACAACAATTTTTTTATAATAAAAACAAAATTTACACAAATTTATTAACTAATTAGTTGACTACAATATGATTTTGTTTAAAAAAATATTCTTTTTTAATTTCATTTCATTTTTTTTTGTGTGAATGCAAATCAAATTAGCATTCTGAGAATAATTTCGTTGTGCTCGTTGCTATTATTGCATTGGAGTTTTCTAAATCAAATTTAATTTGAACTTGAACGTTGATTTTTTCGATCTACATGGCCTCAGTTACTTTTATTGTACTCATACTCAGACTCGTTAGATATTGTATGTATTTCCTTC
Source organism: Sarcophaga subvicina (assembly GCA_936449025.2). Taxonomy (NCBI): domain Eukaryota; kingdom Metazoa; phylum Arthropoda; class Insecta; order Diptera; family Sarcophagidae; genus Sarcophaga; species Sarcophaga subvicina. Next base: position 3,625,291 of record OW388084.2, read on the forward strand.
TAATTATTATTTGCCTTAAATATTTAATTAATAATTAAATCTCTATTGTCAGTCAGTTCAGTTTAGAAAAATAAAAATATATGAAAATATGTATATCAGGTGCTAAAATCATGTGAATTTTTTTTTCTTTTTTAGAAAATAATTGTTAATGTGAGAAAATTTATGAAAAGAAAAAATAAAGAAAACAATCATTTAATAAAAGTTAAAGAATTTATTTTATTCATACAATAACTATGAATGATTTGTTATGATATTTAATGAATATTTTTTAATGGATTATATATCTACTCTGTTGTTATTGTTATTGTAAACAAAGTAATTAATTTCATATTTAAAGAACATTTATAAGAAAAATAAAAATAAAAAAATTATTAAAAAGCTGATAAAAAAAACAATCCGGTAGTTGTTAATCAATCAATCAATTATTATTCAATCGAATTGGAATAATAAATTATTTATTAACCCAAACTACACACATTCAATATAAATCATAATAAAATTATGGCTTTGCATGGTATTTAAAGGAATTAAATCATATGAAACTTAAAGGGTTAGAATACTGCCTAACTTTCCAAATAAAATTCCCTTAAACGATACGAAAAGAAGGAGAAAACCGCAAAATAGTACAACAGCCAAAAATGCTTACCGATTTCGTTGAAATTTTTGGACAATGTTCCTAAGACAATTAATCTTAGCCCAAACTAGGATATTTTTGATCCGTTAATAATTACAAACTTTTTTAAACAATTAAAATAGACAAAAACCGGCAAAAAATCTAAATGCCGCCATTTTGATATTCTTTCACATTTTCGGCAGAAAATCTGGCCAATGTAGGATAAGAGACACGCGGCGGCTCTGTTTAAACTTCAAAAAAGTAGGCTCAGCACTGTCATCGCGGTTATTACGGGGCATTGTATTATAGGAACGCATGCAAGGCATATTGGTATTGACAACTTGCAAATGATTTCTGCAGAAGCTGTATGGATGAGGAGGACGATGAGACTGTTCTTCACCTACTGTGTACATGCCCGGCACTTGGTCGGAGGATTGGCACCTGGGTGCCTACTACATGGAGGATCTGGATGAACTGTCTTGCATGGATATTGGCAGTCTGAGTCACTTCATCGGAAGCTGCGAGTGGTTCCTGGACTAGGGGAGAATGTGAAACTGTCTACTTACCTACCTACGTAAGTATGTTTTTGAAATATTCTTGTTCGGATTTTTGCTTTCAGGCAAATCATGGTCACCAGGAAAATTAGATAACCCCATTCATTCTGCCGTACCACTGCCGAACTTCAACATAATTAAACAAATTAAATTTTTCTATAAACCATCGAATGTGCCTTATAACATATAAAAAAGATTAATTTGTTCAAATAAATTTATCTTTAAAAAAGTGGAAAAAAAACTTAGGAACTATACTATAATAAAAATGTTGTTTTTAATTAAATTTAAAGATATTTGAAAACCAGAGATTAAAAGTAAACCTCAGGTTTAAGCTTGTATTTTGTAAAATAAAGATTTAATTACTTTAAGGCTCTGATATCAAGTACTTTAAACTACTTTTAAAAAAATAACTGAAAAATATACAGGAAATCCATTAAAAATATGTTTACGCTTCAAACTAAACGCTTAAACTTAACAGTTCTAATTTGTTAGGCAAGCCGAGCTTAACAATTACTATGGTTAACCCTTTGTGAAACAAAAAAAAGATTTGAATTTTATAGCTTTGTATTGTTTAAGGCTTTTAGTATTCAATGCTCTAGGAAAAGTCCCCTTTGTGGTTATTTTATTTTTATCGATAGTCGGTGAAGTCTAATCATTTTTATTAGAACATAAACAAAGAAAAATATTTAAATTTAATAAAAAAAATATTATAAATATTGTGGCGTAAATTAAAATAAATTCTATTGTATTTTTATTTTATTTTATTTTTTAAACGTATAATATTTGAATTATTAAATTGTCAGTAACGTTATAAGCCTTCGTCTGAAGCTCATTAAGTTCTTTACAATGAATGATTCAGTGTTATGGTGTAGAAAAAAAAGACACACGAAAAAAAGTGAGAATCAGAGTCAAATGCGGTCAGTCTTTTGAAATGGGGTTTCCTGTTTCGTTCAATAAACAGAACAAAAAAAATTTAAAACAATTTTATTTAAAAAATTATTAAAAAAAAAGTAATAAAAAAAAGAGGCGTTAAATGTTAAATTGTTTTGTTTAGAAAAGTCGTGTGTGTGTGTGTGTATGTTGATAATTTCGTCACAATGTGCAATTGAACTTTAGAATCTCGTTTCAGTTTATTTTCTCTTTTAATTGGTTTTTTTCAAAAGCTTAGTTTACAAATGGAATTTCCTAAGAAGACCAGGAATTTTAAGAAAAGATTGTGATTCAATAAAATGACAAAAAATAAACTAATTAAACAATTTAAAATCTTTTAAGCACTTCAGATAATTTTAATGCAGAAATTTCTTTTGTGTTTACTTTTATTATATGACACGTAGAAAGTTTGCAATTGTCACAGTATAATAGACAACCGTATACATGGATAGATACGTGAAAGTGTAGGGTTATCTCTGAACATAAAACAGTAGAAGTTGATCATCCTCCCTGTGCTCCTTTATGGCACACAGGCATGACCACAGTTAAGCACAGCCATTAAAAGTATTCGAGAGAAAAATCCTGCATGAGCTCGTCAACGATATAGACGTTGTGCAATGCATTAATATCCAGCGGCTCGACCATGTCTTAGGGATGGAAGAGGATGCTCTGGCAAAACCGGTATTTGACTCAAGGATTATCGGAAGTTGTCTGCATTGTATCAAATGGAGGAAACCCTGTCATCGTTTGTCATGAATAACTAACGAAGACACGCAAATAGCGGAGCTGCCTGGATGGATGTGTTAAGGCAAATTGCTAATGACCAATTAAGTACGTAAGCATCACAAAACAAGATTTTAATGGAATAATACATAGTAAATCAATCGATGTTTCATTTTATATCGACACCTCCATTCTATAACGTTCTAAGTATACTTAAAACGTTTTTAATGTTCTTGCATTTTTAAATTCTACGTTCTCTAACTTAAATGCTGTCAAAATTTGGTTAAGATGCGCCGATCCGTTCCGAAGTTATAGGGAAAAATCTACTTAGAATACACATATAGTCGTATGGCGCGTGAAAACTTTGACAGCTCATAACTCAAAACACACTTTTTCGACTTAGAATGTTATAGAACGGAGGCGTCGATATGTCATAAGGGATAACTAAGAACTCAACAAAGGTACTCAAAAGTTAATTACAAGATAACTTAACTTACTAGTGGACTTGTATTCAATTCCGGCTGTGATAGCTGAAGAACAAACATAAAAACATATCATTACAACCCTTCAGTTAGTATTATGACTAGCTTCTCACACCACTTACGTTGTGTATATTATTTTTATACATGAGTGGAGCGGGACCTACACTTTAAAGTCGACTCCGAACGACAGATTTTTTTGATAAACTTTACATGGCAATTTTATTTACTCTCAGAGTTTTTGCCAGAAATCTGCTGAGAAGAAGTCGCTGAAGGACCTGTTGTTTGTAGCGTAGCCTTACGTCTTATAAGCCGACACACTACATACTAGACCACGGCAAAATTTTATCCATTCTGACATACCATTTTGAATAATGGTATAAGTAAATGCGAATATATCGAAAGGGCAACGAACAAATGACAAAGTTTCCAAAAGGAAGCGAAGTACCTTAGCCTATATAGTGAGGACATTTGTCTGATATGACTAATCATTCGCAAATTATACACGATCTCGTAATAAACGTAATAAATTTCCATGACAATAAAAAGTTACCTACACACCCTACCCTGAAAAGAAACCTGTTCAATTATATTCTCAACGTTTTTCAAATTTCTTACCAATGCAATCAACTTTCAAAATCGTTGCTTTATTGTGCTCTATTTTTAATTCCTTATCTGATTCTATTTTTATACATCGATTTTAGCATTTCTAATTAAAAAACGAAATTTATCAAAAAATATAAAATTATTTTATTATTGTATTATAAATAAATAAAACAGATTAAAATTTAATTTATTTTCGACTATCGACTCAAGTGAAATGAAGTGGCGTTTTTTTTAGTTCAGGTGCTGTTTGCATTCAACAACTGTGTGTGTGTCATGACTCAATGCATATCTACGGAACGGCAAACTCCACCTTAATTTTTTTTCTTATTGATTTAATCATTATTTTTTTATTATTTATTTTTTTTTTTCAAATTAATTCTGTTTTTTTTTAAGTAATTATAAATCCAATAAAACATTATTTGCAAATATTTAATAAATAAAGTGAAGGAATAGCGCGCATTTTCTTTCAATTAGTAGCTTGACTTTAATTAAAAACGAAAATATTTATTTTGCAACCGAAAAAAAAACAGTTTGGAAGAGAGAGAAAATGTTATCGATTTTAAATAAAATATTTGTTGTAATTTTAATAAAAAGAACACAAAATATTTTATCAAAACATGGAATTAATATGAACCCAAGAATACAGGGACATTAATTTCTTTTCATAGTTCATAAGAACACACTGAAACATTGTCTTTTGATGGCTGGTTTAGTGGATTCCTTACAATAGACGCAACTATTCGAAGATAATTCCTTTACTTGAATTTTATGCAATAATTTGTTTATTCAGGCTTGGAGAGATATCAGTCCACTGAGTTGTATTCCTGCATGCTCTAAAATCTGCCACGCTCAACTAAAAGTAATTTCTATTACTAAATAACTATGCTCTAAGTAGTTAAGATATGCATTGTTTGGGGTCTGTTCCGCTCTTAGTGATAAAAGAGTGAATTTGTCAGCGAAATTACCTGCTGTTGGGATTAAATGATACCATTTGTTAGCCAAATATTCCGTCGAATCCTACAAAGCTGTTCAGGATCATTCCATCCAATTTCGGTTGACAGAATGCTAAGCTATATCCTCCATCAGTTTTCAATTATCATCTCGAACACAGCGTATGACTAGAATCGTTGGCCTATATCGACCACAAATGTCAGCCGTCCCATCGACTACTATGCCATACAGGAAAAGTTAGATGACCTAAGTAAGGTTGGATGGCAGACTCTCCTCGAAGAATGAGATCCCTCTTAGGCCAGTGTTTAGACTCATTGTGATACCACAATTAATATGTAAGCCGTGGATCAAACATTTCCTAGGGGAAGGTTAGGTTAGGTTAGGTTAGAGGACGTGTATTTGTCGATTAAGACAAGTACAGTATCCGGAGGTCGAATTGACCCATTGTACAACGTCCTAGTTTCTCACACCACTTATGTTGTGTGTGTTAATTTTATACATGAGTGGTGGGACTTCGAACGACAGATTTTTGAGAAACTTTTTCATGGCAATTTTATTTACTGACAGAGTTTTTGCTAGAAATCTGCTGAGAGAGCAAGTCGCCGAAGAAATACTTTTTGTATTTTGTCTTGATGTCTGGCCTGGGGCTCGAACCCTGGCCTTACGTCTAATAAGCGAACACACTACCTACTAGACTACGGCGACTTCATTCCTAAGGGAAATCAATCTGAGTTCAAGATTAAGCTTTCTATTGCAATTATTTTTATATATAAGAGAATACAGTCAAAAATTTAATTTTATTTAAAAAACTTTTAGGTTTAGGTATGCTAGCGGACCCCCCTTGAAGGTAGAGGTCTCAATAGAGCCGTTGTAATATTCTTCCACACTAAAAAAAATTTTCAAAAAAATTTTGATCTTTTTATGGTTTTTAAAAATTCAAATTCCGTATCACTAACGGTTTTTATTAAACAAAAAACTATCAGCCACCATTTGTATGTTAAAAATTAAATTATTTTATGTGTGTATTCAGTTTGATCAACTTACCACAAATTGCCAGCAGTCTTGTGGCAGCTGAACTATTTTTAGCCAAAGCAAACATTTTCAAAATTATTTTTAAAATTTATTTAAATATTTGTTTTATTGCAATAACAGCACTTTCAAAATTATTTTAAAATGTTTTAATATCGTAATGCTTTTTTTTTAATCTCCAAAACCATACAATAAATATTTTAAAAGACTTTTCTTGCAGGTTTTTTTCTTAATACTTTTCTTTTTTTATTTTTTTTTACAACAAAAATAATTTCTTTCTTCTTTTCTATGCTTAAGAAACTATTTTTACAGCAAAAATAATCGCACAAGACAATTTTCCTTTCTTTTCTTTTAGTTTTTTTAATTATTTTCTTGGCTTTTACGTAGAAAATAAATTTTTTTTGTTTCTTTTTCTTCTGATGCTTTTATTAGAAAACGTTTCGTATATTTTCTTTTTTCTTGAATTTTTTTTTTCAAATTTTTACATCGAAACTAAGAAATACCGGCAAACGAGCGAGCGCTAATGTTGATTCTCTATGTGTATGCGCTTCAGACGCGTTCAACAAACTGTCAAGTTCAAGATTGTTTACGCTACTGATCGTTGTGCAGACAGACCCCACAGAACTCACAGAATTGTTATCCACTACTACAGCAAGACTCAAATGAGAAAAAAAAAGGTTTTTTTTCTTGCTCAACAAATTTGCAAAGAAATAAAAGTTTTTTTTGTTGTATTTTATTGCATATGAACTGAGCTAAACAGACTGACTGGCTGAGTATTTGTCAAACAGTTGTTAGAAATGTTATTGTTAGGAAACCGGTAATGTAAACACAGCAACCAACACACCAACTGACAATATCAACAAGTATGACAGCAGCACTAGCAAGCAACAGAGCAACAGAGTAATGAATTGGTTTTTTATACGATTCTGATACGATTTTCTCTTCGATTTTTCTTTTTTTTCTATTGTTTTATAAACATCGGCTTGATTTGTTTAGATCTCTTCACAAATATGCTCTCTGTACGATAACCAACCTAGTCAAATATGTATACAAACGTCAATTGCTCACGAAATCATTCATTTAAGCCGTTTCTAGGTTTTCAAATGAATTTCGCCAGAACTTCAGTTCAATTGAAAACCAGTTTCAGTTTGAGAGACAAAGCAAAGAGCACCACAACCAGAAACAAAACAAAAAAGTTTTGAAGAGAGTCAGTCATTCAGCCAACTTTGCGGCCAGGGAATTTCACAAATTGCGGAAAACAGTAAGCTTTCGAATAGAAACCCACACTTTTACAACACATAACTCTAAACCACAATATCACAGATGTGAAAGACAAGACGGATTAGTAATAAACCAGTATGTATTGCTATTATTATTAGGGGGGTTCACACGCTACAGAATACACTCTACTAGAAAATTTCTTCAAATCGTTGGTCAAAGATATTTCCAGCTAATCAGAAATAAAAATAAAAAAAAATAAACATCACACTAACTTGAACAGACATCACACTAACTTAACAGAGATCAGCAATGAGTATTCAAAAAGATAAGTAGAATCGAATCATACTCATAATTTCTGATACTTATACGCATTCATACTTATTTTAATATCACGGAACCTCTTCTACTCATATTCAAAGTTTGATGTGTAATCATCATATTCATATTTAACAACACATATGATGTTGTTGACTTCGACTCTACATAACTCAACATTTACACGAAGCACAAAATAAGTATGAATCGCATACGAGCACTAAAGTACTCTGTCCTTTTTGCTTATGTGTCTTTTTTCTTTTTTTGTAAATGCCTAACAACAACTCAGACTGTAAATATTGTTGAATGATTCGAGGTACTCGAATGAATCTAAATGAGTACGCTTATGAATCAAACATACTTCGAATAGTATGAGTTCGATGTCAACGTTGTACGCATACTCATTGGAACCTGTACTTATAAATCAACGTTGTAGTGAGTATGAATGAATCAGAGTACATAGTTAAATTTCAATATTGTTGACTCACTTATAGTCAATGAGTGCACATGAGTGCTTAAGAGAAGCGAAAAAACGATTCATATCTGATTCTAATATGTATTGTATTGACGTTGTGGCTTTGAATATTACTTTAATTCGTTATTTGTTTCGATTAACTTGTTCACTGCTTCTGTTCTGGAACAGCAATATGTGTTACTAGAGAGGGGGATGCACCCGCAGCGGAACTTATTGTTAGAAACTTGTTTCGTGTAATCAATTAGGTAGAATTGTGAACGATTGTGAACTGTTGGTAAGACACTTTCGAAGCCGTATTCAAGGCAATCGTTCGACGAGTTTACCATAGCTTATGTCTTATGGAGAAGCTCTTGATGGATACGGAATGGTAGGATAGTAAAGTTTCTGCTACCACAAATTGTATCTCAATAGGCTACGTCTTCTAAATGAGGAAGAGTGCCAGCTCTGTCGGGAGTTGGGTAAAACTATAGGCCTTATTTTGTAGAATTGTATTGCACTAGCTATGATTCAATGTCCTAGGGAAATAAGATCTGTTTCTATTGGAACTCGAATGACTTCATTCGAAAAGCGGAAAAGAGCATGTATGTCTTTTAAAATCGAATGGAAATTTTAATGGAATATTAAAATTATCTCGCAGACAGATGTTTAAGCATTTTTATAAGATAATACGGCAGCTCTTAAAAGATTATCACTTTTAACCCAATTTGTAGATCTTAAGCCAATCAGAAAATATTTTAAAGTGAACTTGGATCAGCAGTAACATAAATGACTTCATAATCTTAATAATCTTATCAACAAACTAAATAATTTAAATACTTTTGTTATGTACATACATTATTAAAAACATAAAAGATAAAAATAATAAAACGATTGGCAAATAAAGTCAAACAATTAACGCAATTACTCGCCAAATATTCCGCATACATATTTAAAAACTATGGGAAAAAATAAACATCTTCAAGATTAGATGCTGGGTGATAACATGCCCAGTTGGAAATTTATACCAGGAGAGAAGGCAAATGTTTACAAACAAGAGTTGGTCATACAATATTCAAATGAATCACTGGGGTAACAATGTTCTTTCTATCGACAACAGAATGTACCGATAGTCGCTAGTTTTAGGTAGAACTTGTAAAACGCATCTGTTGGTAAACGATAACCCAGTGAGTGATTAAGTGGTTTCTGTCTTCTTCAAATATGTCTCTTCTTCTTACTGCAAATCTATGCTTGGCTTATATAGGAGCCTTCTCTTGAGTCCACGCTTGACTTGTAACTAAATATTATTAACGAGTGTGCCAATATACGCTGTTGATGATTTTCGTATGCAATATTTGAAATTGCATTTGAAATTAACTGCGCTATTTTCATTTACGTAGTTAGTGCTGCTAATTAGAATGTCAACTGCCATAAAAGTCATCTGTTTTTAAATAAATATTTTTTATTTTTATTTCTAAATTTGTTGCCGTTGTTACGTTTTTTTCATTCTTTAAATTTCTCTCAACCACCATTTATAGAGTCACGGTTATCATTAAAGTTGTTTGGCCAAGTTATTGACAATTCAAATGAGTTTATTAGACTTTGTTTTTATTATTGTTTTCGTAATTGTATTAAACAAAAATATAATTAAAAGTAATTAAAAAAAATATTATAAAACAAAATGCAAATCTAAAAACAAATGCCATAGAGTTAGCCGTTCTTCGAGAAATATTAAAAGAAAAATAAAACTCTGATCAAAGATCAGCAATGAGTATTCAAAAAGATGAGTAGATTCGAATCATACTCATAATTTCTAATACTTATACGCATTCATACTTATTTTAATATCATGGAACCTCTACTCATATTCAAAGTTTAAGGTACTCATCATATTCATAACTTAACAACATGCATGATGTTGTTGATTTCGATTCTCCGTAACTCAATATATACACAAAGCACAAAATAAGTACGAATCGCTTACGAACACTAAAATATAAGCATTATAAGTATTTTGAAGTCGCCGTAGTCTAGTAGGTAGTGTGTTGGCTTATAAGACGCAAAAGCCTGGGTTCGAGCCTCAGGCCAGGCATCAAAACAAAAATACAAAGAGTATTTCTTCGGCGATTTCCTCTCAGTAGATTTCTGGCAAAAACTCTGAGAGTAAATAAAAATTGCCATGAAAAGTTTCTCAATAAATAAAAATCCGTCGTTCGACTTTAAACTGTAGGTCCCACCACTCATGTATAAAATTAACACACACAACTAAGTGGTGTGAGAAACTAGGACGTTGTACAATGGGTCAATTCGACCTCCGGGTACTGTACTTATCTTAATTGACAAATACACGTCCTCTAACCTAACCTAACCTAAGTATTTTTCTAAAGTTATGAATCTAAATGAGTAGGATTATGAATCAAATATATTTCGAATGGTATGAGTTTGATGTCAACGTTGTACGCGTACTCATTATTTATTATGTATTTATAAATCAACATTGTAATGAGTACGAATGAATCAGAGTACATGGTTAAATTTCAATATTGTTGACTCACTTATAGTCAATGAATGCTCATGAGCGCTTATGAGTAGCGAAAAAACGCTTCATTGCTGATTTCTGATTCTAATATGTGTTGTATTGACGATATGGCCTTGAGCATTATTTTAATTCATGATTGCTTTCATGAGTGCTTTAATTTCATGAGTGCTTATGAGTAGCGAAAAAAACGATCATTGCTGATCTCTGGACGGGACTCTCTCTAAGATGACTTCAAATTATTATTTTTTTTATTATTTCTTGGATTCCTTAATAGAAATTCAAATGTAAAGCTGATTAACAGTCAAATGTTTTATTGGGCTGAAAGGATTTAAATTTGTTTGATTGGAAACCACTTTCTCAAACCATCCATAATTGAAAAAATTCTTGACGACTAACATTCAAATTTCAGAATTTAGTAATTATAAAGTTAAACAGAAAAAAAAAACTTTTTTTTTTAAATTATTCATAAGTTTCATTGTAAAATCATTTACTGTACTTGTGTGATTTACCAGCAGTTATTAAAATTTTTTATTAATCATTTGATCATTGATCAGTTGTCAACATTAAGTTGTTTCTTTTTTTTCGAAAATTTAATTGAAACTATTTTTATCTCTAGTCTAACTAACTAACGTGTATACAAATACTATGTATACGAACATATTGTATGAGTCAGCTGTGACGAGCTTAAATATGAAGAGCAGCTTTTTACAATAAAAACGCGGCTTGGTGGTATCTTCATTTAATTGAGCTTAATTAATTCGTTTTCTAAACAATCTTCTTTGATTTTCTTTTTGTTTATTTTTTTTTGGTTTTTTATTGTATAAATTCACGTGCTCAGAACGTTACAGTTGTTGAACGTAATCAGTCAAAACTAGTGTTATTTTTTTTTAATTTTAGTTTGTGGACCTTATGGTTGGAGTAACATTTGAAACGAGATAAGAATGTTTAGATTGGCAGAAATATTACCAAAATAGTGCGGATGAATTTAAAAAAAAAAATTTTAGTTTTTTCAATTTATTGCTTTATGAACAACAACAAAAAAAAATTGAAAATAGTTTTTGAATTGTAGTCAGGGGCCTGGCTACAATGAATCGTTTTTTCGCTACTCATTAGCACTCATGACATTTTGAATATAAGTGAGTCAACAATATTGAAATTTAACTATGTACTCTGATTCGTTCATACTCACGACAACGTATATTTACGTACAGGTTGCAATAAGTATGCGTACAACGTTGCCATCAAACTCATACCATTCGAAATATGTTTGGTTCATAAGCCTACTTATTTAAATTTAGAAAAATACTTATAATACTTATAAATGAATCGAATGGCTCGAATCATACCACAAAATTTGTAGTATTAGATGTTGTTGCATGATGAGTATGTTGCATTAATTGAGCAAAATCAGCTGAAAAAGTGGCAAAAAGTGTCATCCAGCTTCAGGCTGTAAAAATGTACAATGTAAAGCTCGTGTGGCAAGCGACGGATTGTGACGGCTTTTTCAGCATGCAATGCCTAATGCTAAGGGCTGAAGGTATTACAATTTAACACAAATCACTGCAGAGCTATGCTACCCTATGACTGTGGCAAACTATGACGAAACATAACGTTGACGGTGCCTTACTTACAGTGGATATGTGACTCCCACAACTGCAACACTGCCTCAAAGAAACAAGGTGCAGTTTAGGCAGTAAATGATGAAATTTTCCAAAGTAAAATGACAGCAATCGAGAGAGATTCTGTGTGACATAAGCTGATACGTATCACCGCGATTGAATTGGGGTAGAATTTACTAATTTACAGGTAAGCTGTACTTCTAATCTTGACTTCACGCTTATCTGTTGGAACCAGAAGCTGTAGTAGATCAAGAGAAGGTCCCGTTATATCCCGACATCGACAGCAGTTGTGTTGGCTTATTAGACGTGGGTTCAAGTCCAAGCCCAGATATTTGCAACAAAAGGAAGTATTAAAAAATAGCAACAGTCGGCAGTCTTCTGGCAAAAACTGAAAGAGTCTCAAGAAATCTATGGTTTGAAGTCCTGCCACTCATAAATAAAATTAACACACTATATGGATAGTGTGAAAAACTAAGTCGTAATTCTGAATTAAAGTTTGAAATGACTAATTAAGTAATAAAATTAATTCAGTTTAAAGAGTTTCTTTTCTTACGAGTGATATTTAAATACTAAACACGTTTTGTAAACAGAATTTTTCTAAGTGCTGTTTTATTGCTAGTGAAGCATATTATACCTTGAAAACTTTCACCCGCTCTACATATTTTACCTCCCAAGATTTAGTTCTAATGTACTGAAACAAGCTTGTGAGTCTGAGCACGAAAAGTAGAAACAAAATCAGAACTTTGTTGCCAACCGTTTAACATTCATTGTTAATTGGCAATTAGCAATAGACCACGATGTCAGACGGAATGCTATTAATTGTTGAACGAATGATGTAATTATTTTACAGTACAGGTTTATTTTTATTTGTTATTATTTTTATTTTATTTTATTTATTTTTTATTATTAATTATTGCAAAATAATATTATTTTTTCTTCATACTTTTTTATTGAAACAATCATTTGGTCACAGAATGCATTGATTTGTTTTGCTTTGAAGCACTTGAAGAAAAATTTGTAATTTAGAAGAGAGATCCTACAGTAAATATTTGTAAAGAATATTGCAAAAAGAGTACTTAAAACGTTTGAGTGTTTTTTTCCAGTATGTGGGGTTTGCGCGTGGAACTGACATTGACAATGAAACAATTCATAATTAAATGTCAATAAACGCTCTTACCGGTTATGCAAAGACAACAAATGAATATGAAATCAAAACAAAAGAAAAAACTCAATAATTCATATACAAATACTTATACATACAATACGATAGATGTACATATGTATATAAATATATATATAAGTGAAACTAACTGATTTAAAATAAAAAAACTGTATTTAAAACAAGTCACACTTAAACTAACTGTAACGAATTTTTTAATGGGGTTCGATCATGTTTTATCAGCCGAAATATATAACCAGAGATTAGCAATGAATCGTTTTCTCGCTACTCATAAGCACTCATGAAATTTTTAATATAAGTGTGGACAACAATATTGAAATTTAACTATGTACTCTGACTCATTCATACTCACTACAACGTTGATGTATAAGTACAGGTTGCAATGAGTATGCGTACAACGTGTTGACATCAAACTCATACCATTCGAAATATGTTTGATTCATAAGCCTACTCATTTAGATTCATTCATAACTTTAGAAAAAATACTTATAATACTTATAAATGATTCGAGTGACTCGAATCATTCATCAAAATTTACAGTCTTAGTTGTTGTTGCATTTACAATAGCAAAATAGGCAGAGCAGCAAGCAGAGCAAACACACAACCTTCTAGTGAGTATTTTAGTGTTCGTACCCGATTCATGATTCGTGCATGCATTGAGTTATGGAGAGTCGAAATCAACAACATCATACGTGTTGTTGAGTATGAACTTTGAATACAAGTAGAGATTCCATGATATAAAAATAAGTATGAATGCGTGTAAGTATCAGAAGTTATAAGTATGATTCGATTTTACTCATCTTTTTGAATACTCATTGCTGATCTCTGGTTCGATTATACAGGCGCATTAAATAGCTTTAAGAAATTACTTTGCTTATCCGATAAAATATAAAACTCCAATGAATTTATCGTTCATTCAGTAACAGAAAAAAAAATTATGAAATATTTCATAAAATCGCATTCTCTTTTTGAAGGCCTATTTATCAAGTTACACAGCTGCACAGTATAGTCAATTAAAAACATGTGAATGCAAAGTGCCCCTGTTGTGATTTCTTTTTTTTAATAGAAAAACATTTTCATTGTTTTGTAATTGGAGGCTTGTTTATAAAGTAATAGGCAGGCATTGAAGACAAATATGGAGTTTTTAATCCCATCAACTGTTTAAGTTCGGAAGCTGCAGTTGGAAGACACGATATTATCTTGTAAAGGATTAACGATTTTTTCAAAGCTAATTTAACCAGTAAGTTATTCAAATACCTGACCTTATTTAATTATTATCATTATTTTCCATATCGATTAACGACTTGTCTTTGTTTAACTTTCATTCAATTCATTCAGTTGTGTTAATAAAAATCTCTTTGTTTTTGTTTTTCTGGGTTAATATGACAATTTACACTAAAGGCCTCAAGACGAACCACTCAGTTTCTCTTTAACTGTTTTTTTTTTTTTTGGTTTTTTTGTTATTATTTTGTAAATAATGTTTCATTTTAATTGCATATGAATTTCTTTTAAATTCATTTTAAACCGTTTTTACTAATAAAACCATCTTATGACGTCATAAGCTCGTAATTCAACATCTTAGGGTGACTCACAACTATAATAAATTTTTTCGTTATGTTCGATTTCAAATAAATTTAAATTTGCATGAGTCACAGATAATCAGAAATCAGAATTTTTCAAAAATTATTTGTTAAAATAATTTAAAATCAAAAAACATAAACAAATTTAATAAAGAAATAAAAGTATTCAGCCTAAAAACATTCTGCAGTTTAGAGTTTCTTCTTTGAGTATATTATGCGAGGAATTTGTTTTCAATATGAACGAACATGCAATTATAATTGAGATACTGTTAGGCTCCAAACAGTTTATAAATTTTCACACCCTACAATCAATCGCTGGCGCCAGATCAATCGATTAGAACATACTAAGTAGTTTTAGGAATAAAAGATTTTCTACTAAAAAGAACATTTTGAGTAATGCTTCTGAGAAAGCGTGAAAAAAATGATGGGAACTTGTGTACAGTTTTATAATATTACTGTGTTAAAGTCAAAGCGCAGTCCAGAATCTAACTTCTAATGAAGGGTTTGCCACAATATACAAGAAATTAATTCGGCTTTATGTGTGACATTCCGGTAATTGAGAAGACAAAGATGACGAGTTTATCTAACCCCACGCTATAATATAAGAATTGCTTTGTTGCCCAGAACTCAGAACAAAAAACTAATTGAAACCATTTGATACAAAAATAAGTTGAATGTGTGAATTCCACACTTGTTAATAAAAGAAAATTTTACGTACCTAATTTCCAAGAGTAAATCGCTACAAAATCGACTTTTATATCGAACATATCATACGTAATAGCTTACTTAATTGGTCATTATATTCTACTTAGTCAGGATTACGACCTAGTTTCTTACATCACTATTGGTGTGTATATTAATTTTACCTCTGAGTGGCGGGTCCTACAGTTTAAAGTTAACTCAAAACGACAAATTCTCAGTGTTTTTCCCAAAAGACCGCTGAGAGGAAGTTGCCAAGTTATTATTTTTTCATATTTCGTTTTATTCGAGATACACGTATGATTCATGTTTGCACCATGACTTCACTGCCTAATAAAGTACGACGGCATCGATCACAGGATTGAACAAAAATACTCATCATCGATTAGTCGAACATGCTCTGTAGCATAATTTTATTATTATTTATTTGCAATGAGTTGATGCTCAGAGGTCGATTTTATAAAACGATCTGTATGGCTGGGGAAAAAGCTGTATAAAGGATGTAATCAATTAGAAACGACTGCATTCAATAAAACATTGTTTGTAATCTTTCAGAATAATATCAAGACATACACTTCAGAGATCAGCAATGAGTATTCAAAAAGATGAGTAAAATCGAATCATGCTCATAATTTCTGATACTTATTCGCGTACGAACACTACAATACTTACTAGAATGTTGCGTTTGCTCTGTTTGCTGCCTCTGTCTTTTTGCTTGTGTGTCTTTTTCGAATCATTTATAAGTATTTTTTTAAAGTTATGAATCTAAATGAGTAGGCTTATGGATTAAACATATTTCGAGTGGTTTGAGTTTGATGTCAACACGTTGTACGCATACTCATTGCAACCTGTTCTCATAAATCAACGTTGTAGTGAATATGAATGAATTCGAGTAGTTGAATTTCAATATTGTTGGAACACTTATATTCAAAATTTCATGAGTGCTTATGAGTAACGAAAAAACGATTGTTGATAATTATTTTTTAAAAGCTTATTACATAGATAGCCCTCCTTATTCAGAGGATGTGCTTTAATTGTCACTTCACATTTTTTTCTTTCTATTTTTAGAACTAAAATTAAACTCTTCAAATTTGATTTCTTTTTGTTTTTATTTATTTTTGAAATTTTTCTTTTTTACGAGTTTTTTTGTTTGGTTTTTTTGTACATATTAGAGATTATTAAATACTTTAATAAAGTTTAATTATAAATAATTACTTAATACATGCATTTTGTTTTTATAAAATCTTTTTAAAGCATAGTTTACAATTTACATAAAAAAGTTTTACAACAAATGAAAACAAAATTATTAAAAAAAAAAATGTTGAAAAATTATGTTTTGCATTCAAAAGTGGCAGTACGGAAATTGGACAGAAAATTTAAAATTAAATATTAAATAATAATAAAAATTATAGAAATTTAAAATGGCATAGAAACTAGAATAATGTATCTTTTTTAAGGCAGCTTTTTTCATTGTTTCAGAAACTATACAGTATTTTAATAAATTATAAAAAATAAAATAGAAAATAAAACTTATTTGCTTTGTAAACAATACAATTAAATTTTTTTAAATAATTAATAATAATTACAGTTATAAACTAATTTCTTAATTGTTAAAAAGAAAAAAAAAAGAAAATATATTTTAAAAACTAAAACAAAACATAGAAGCGATAGCAACATTAAAAAAAATACTCATTGGAGGATAAAATTTCATTTCAAATGTTACACGTAGTTTTTTTAAACTTAAAATTAAAAATTTTAATAAAAACTAAGATTCGTTTGTGTTTTGTTAGGGGTTTTTCAATATTTTTTGTTTTAAGAACTGTTTCCTTAAATTATGGAAATTTAGAATCGCTTCTTCTTCTTCTTCTTATACTTTTCTTTTTCTATTTTTTTAGTATTTAAACGAGATTTACTTGGTTTTGGTTGAGGTCTCTTTGTCATCGGTGTTGATTTATATAAAATAATTAAAATAAAATTGTAAAACAGGCCTATATTTAGTTCTATTCAGTTCTAAAATAGTTGTAAACATTTGGCCAGGCAGCCAAAACGTAGCTTTCAATATCACATTCGTTGACACCGCGCAATATGCGGAAATAGCCATGTTCACCCCACCAGGGTCCCCAGGAGTTGGCAGCAATCTAATGAGATTCAAAAGAAAAACAAATTAAAATCGAGTTTGATGGAGAAATCTAACCAAACTTACCCAATATTTAACACCATTATGCTCTTCACCCCAGCCTACCAATTTAACGGAATGGAAACCTCTGGGACTGCCACGACTGGCAGCACTGTGACTATAAATACCACCCGAATAGGAAAAGAAATCTCTGTAGATGCGCATGGTGGCTTGTACGGGACCGGAATGGAAAATCTCAGCCATTATATCGGTTTCGTTTTTAATCGAATAGGCCGGGCCCACAGTATACAAGTCATCGCGATCAACACCCGGTGCTGGTCTGCAGCCATTGTCCAAAAGGGAACGTCTTCTATGGTGTACCTTACAAGTATCACGTTGGCCAATATAAGGATAACAATTGGCATCAAGGACACTATAAAAATGGCCAATTTGTCAAGAGTCAGCGTAAAAGAAAGATCTTGATTGGTTAATGTAATGGCACTCACCCTTGTTTATGCAAATAACGCCAGGCTGCATCCAAATGACCACCATCACAGCCTTGTTGTTTGCGTGTGCAAGACAAAATATTTTGGGGAGACAATTGTATGATTTCCTTACCCTGACTTTGAATAGCATAACGATCTGAGGCCACTGAGGTAGTAGAAATAACCCAAGAAGAACCACACCAACCTAATAAAATTAAAAAAAATTGAAAAAAGCTCTTTTGAGCACACATTGTTTTCTCTTTAACTTTACCTTGATCGGGTACATCGGAAATGTAGGAGGACCATTTGTCAATAGCATTGAAACTTCTGGGCAAACCATCGGCAATGTTGTGCAAACGAGTCATGGCTTTGACACGGAAAGTGGGTTCTTTGGTACCCAAACGTTTGACCAAACCTTCGGAGTATTTACGGCCCCACCATTCCGAATATTTACGGGCTGACCAACCCAAATTATGTATGGAATTGACATTATGTATCAAGGCATCATCGGTAAGGCACAAATCAGTGTCACACTCGACACGGCCGCCATCCAAACAGTGGCATTCGTTGCAATTATCACGTGTGGTATTGAATTTATTGAAATAGACGCCATTGTGCAAACAACTAACAATGGGATCGGGTTCGCTATGGCAGAATGAACGATAGTCGGGACAACAATCACCGCCAGTGCCGCGATCACAGAATTCATCACAATAGCATAGAGTATCTGAAAAAAAAGAGTGGAGGACATTAGTAATCAAAATACCGTTACAATACTTGTACTCATACTCACTTGCTATGGGCACTGAGCAGATGTCATGACGATTATCACAGCAACTATTGATTTTCGCACAATATGGTCCGGGATAGTCAAATTTCAATGTGTGATCGAAACCAGAGCTCAATGCTATTAAGCCCAGTAGGCAAAAGGCCAACGAAGACAGGTGCTTATTCACCATTATTTAAGTTGGGGAGAGGGACAACAGGGAAAAGGCAAACAAAATCTGAAAAACAAAGAATAATAAATCATTAGAAAAACAATGTTTTCATTGATAAAAAAATAAAACAGAAAAAGGCTTTTACTTGAAATTTAAAAAAAACGATAAAATTTTGGTAAGTGGTTTGGTTCCGTTTGGTTCGGTTTGAGATACTCCCCGAAAATAGATATTTTGTGCAAGTATTGTAAACAAATTTGTGGTGACTTGGTTTTCATTTGTTTGTAAAAATTAAAAGAAAAAAATAAACTAAAAAAGAGTCAGCATTCCCGATAAGATATATGCTGACAAGCGTATGAAATTATTGATGTTTTATTGCAATTGTTGCTGCTGTTTGACTTTAAATGTTGTTGACAATGTATTACTAGATTTTTTAATTACAGCAAACCCGAACCCTGTTTGTATGAACAAAATTTCTTTAAGAAACTAAAATACAAAATTAAGTACCTTGTATAGATCACTACACGCTATTAACCGCAAAACCACACGAATAATTTAAATTTCTATTGTATATGCTAACAAATGATTTCGAAATTTATTGTAAAAATATTTGAAATTTTCTAAAAAAAAAGTACAAAATTATTCCGGGTTTCCTTGCAAACACCCGCTCATACCGCGTACATACATATGTAAATGCTTAAGACTGTACATCATTAACAAAAAAAAGGGAAAAAATATTTTTAATGTACGTTGGCAAATGAGACATGTCAGCAGTTTTGTTTTGAAACTCTTAAAATAAATTCCCTGGCTTTGTCTTTCTAAGCCTTTCTCATCGTTCTATGTATTCGAGTTTCTTGTGAAACATTTTCATTTTTTGTAATAGAAACTAACAACTTAATAACGTATCAAATATTTTGAATATTTTGTTAGCAAACGTAATAGAAAAAAAACTTTTACAATTCTGACACCACAACAAGCAATCTCTGTAATGTCAACAAGTACGCCAACAGAAGTTTTAAATACGAAAACAAAAACAAAAATAAGGCTGGTAAAACTGTTGATACAATTTGAAATCCGAGTGGGAGTAGTCAACACAACTCTAAGCATTTTAATGTGCATGGACGCCAAGGAAACAAACACCATTTCATTTGAAAATTTTAATTTGAAATGAAATGCTAATGTTTTCATAACACTAGGGCTTCCTATAGGAATCAAAAAAATGTTTTCTTTTATAAGGGGGTATATCAATTTATTCATCAGTGACCTATTTCTGATGAGTCAACTTTGACTGGTATATGCATCAAGTTTGACTAGTCAACTGTGACTAGTCAACTAGTCATTTTTGACTTAAAAACAGCGAAAGAGTGAGCAGTTTAGATATATGTTTTACAGTCGAAAGAATTCATATGTTAGAAAGAGAAGTAAAATCACATGTACACGAATGTTTACGTCAAGTTTTTCACATTGCCCTTAATAACTTGATGGGAGCTTGTGACTAGTTTATACGTCACACTTGCAGGTCAAATGACTAGTCATATTCTGGTAGGGTACTAGCTCAAGAGTTTTTATAAATCTATGACTGAAAGAGTTGAATAATAAATTCCATGATTTGTGTGTGAACCCACAAAAGTTATTATTAAATGTTTATGGTATTTAGAAAAAATTTCCCAGGACCAAAATTTCATTACATGCATACATTATTGGTCATAAGAACCCTTCAGTTAGGACCTGGCTTCTCACACTACTTATGTTGTACAGTTTAAAGTTGAATCCGTACGACAGATTTTAGAGAAACTCTTCATGGGAATTTTATTTACTCTCAGAGTTTTTGCCAGAAATCTGCTGAGAGGAATTCGCCGAAGAAATATTTTTTTATATTTTGTTTTTACATCTGACCTGGGGTTTGACGTCTAACAAGCCAACACACTACCTATTAGACTACGGCGACTTCTTAAAAATTTCTATACAAGAAATTAAAAGAGTCGAAATCTAAAATAGTATGTCAAGTTTTATATCGATCGCTCGGTTATTTCGATCACGTTATAGTTCTGCAAAAGCTCTAAACACAACTGAAACGATTAATAAGGAGTAGTCATCGTATGCCTCAAAATAGTCCTAAGCGGGTATCACTCCTATGCTCCATTACTTCTTATCTAAGCAACTTACTTGACTTAGTTCATCGTTATTTAATAGATCATAACGTAATTGCGACCGAACTTCTCACACCATCCACTTTTACATTATCCATGAGTGGTGGCGAGATCTACATTTTAAACTCGACTCCTAACAACAGATTTTTGAGAAACTTTTCATGGCAATATAGTTTATTCTCAGAGTTTTTGCTCGAAATCTGTAGAAAGGAAGCCGCCGAAGAAATATTTCATGTTGTTCGATATGTCTGGCCCGGTATTTGAACCTTACAGCCTCGTGTGTAAAAAGTTAGTACACTTCCGACTAGACTACGGCGATTTCTAAGCAATACTTGTCTGATTAAAGAACAAAACAATTTATTCAGCATTCTAAAAAATTTTCAATTGAATTTATAAGAAGCTCATGCTTTTCTTATGACTTTTTAGCTTTAAACAAAAAAAAAATATTTTGTGCAGGAAATGGTGTTGAATTACTTCGTTAGAAATAAAATTTTTTTTGAAAGGTTTTCTACTAGTCAAACATATGAAACCGGCTGACCGTCTTTGAGGAGAGAGAAAGAAATTGTCAATGTATTCTTGAATTAAATAAAAACATAAGATTTGCAAATTTTGTTCATTGACATGTTGAACTGAAATTCGTATATTCTTAGCAGGTTTATGCAAATTTCTTTTCTTTCTATTCGAATTTACATTTCTTTCACTTCTTTTCTTGTGGAAAGAATAAAAATAAGAAATTAACAAAACAAACTACAATAAATAACAAAAGTGTTCTAAAAAAAAGTCGAAACAAATTGCTTAAGAAATCGATACGAGTTGTTTGATATGCAAACATTATCAGCATCAGAATCAGCATCAAGGCTTGTCATTCATTTAAGTTTTTTGCATAAATTTTGCTGAGACTGATTAATTACGGTTTCGATTTTAATCGGTTTACTGTGAATGGCTAGATAGATGGCCCCTATAATTATTAGAGAAATTCAAGACAATAATTTAACAGATTACGAATACGAATACGAATACGAATAATAAGGCATCAGTTAATTTTTGTTTAAACTGGAGTGAGTTGATTAAACTTTTATAAGAGAACCTTTTCTAGACAATGAAATTTTTCTTAAAAACTTAAAATATTCTTTTAATGTCTACGTTCTTTTGCCTTTTTAATTCTGTAACTTATATTCAATTTTATTTTTGTTTTCATTTATTAGAATTCTAACAGGCGTTTTAGTTTGATTTCCATCCATACTTCTCTGTTGTTCTGTTGTTATTATGAATTGAAATTCACAATGAAAAAAGGAAACAAATGATAATGAATGTGAGCAATAATAATTAAACCGTAATAAAATTATAAAATACTTACAAATATATGAATACATAATAAATAATTGTAACAATAACAAAAACCACAAGATACTACTATTTTTTCAGAACAAAAAACAAACAAAAACAGAAAAAATTAAACCACAAATAAAAGCTGGTTTATATTTAACAACACGTTTAATCGAATACAGGGGGTAGAAGCGAAATTCTATAATATAATGGGTGTTTTATTGAAAAGAAAAATCAATTAAAAAATCAGTTTGTCAGTGTTAAGAATTTCACTAATTTTTTCAACAAAATGTTAAGTAATCACACACTTTAAAAGATACATAAATATCATCCGTGGTTATTAAAATGATATCCTCGTAGACTAATAGGTAGTGCGAGTCCGTGGTTGATTGCAACTCAGAATTCTCGAACAAAACAAAATATTACGAAACATTTCTTCGGCGACTTACCCTCAGCAGGTTTTACAACTAAGGAGCAGAATTTCTGAAAATCAGATTGAATACGGCATTTCAGAAAAAGAATGTGAGAAATTAAAGCAAGAAGATATTCGATTAAAGAGCTGTGATATTTCATTCATATTCATGCCGTGTATGCTCAGACATTTTTCAGCAGTCCCCTCAAATTAACTAACTTGACATTGTCTTACCATGTAAGAAGACTTATCCATCAAGATTTTAATCCAAAATATAATTTAAACACGGTAAAACAGGGTGGTGGTAGCATCATGGTATGGGTGTAATTCTCTTATTATGGTGTGGGTCCTCTATATCGTATCCAGGTTGTAATGAAATCGGCTGATTACATCGAAATTTTGAAAAATAAAATGCTGCCGCATGCCTAAGAAAATATGCCGTTCAAATGGGTCTTCCTTAAGGACAATGACCCAAAGCATACGGCAAAGTACACAAAGAAGTGGTTCCAGGACAAAAAAATTAGTATTTTAGAATGGCCAGCACAGTCCCCTGATTTGAATCCAATAGAAAATTTGTGGCATGAAGTTAAAAGGGCAATCAGGGGAAAGTGTCCAACAAATTCCGACGAGCTACCCCTGCATGTTTGTCAGAATTTGGTCGACTCAATGCCCAGAAGCTGTGCTGCTGTTCTGGATAACAAAGGATCCGCAACAGAGTACTAATGTGGCACTAAGGCTTCATGCAACAATATTAGTTATGGCTTTAAGATTTCATGAAGTGTCCTTATTTTTTCACGCTTTAAACTACATGCATTCATACAAAATCACAAAAAAAAATCAAAATATATTATAGGAATAGCAAAAGTTTTATTTTTAATCTTTTTTCTACCGTTTAAGAAAAAATAAGTCGTTTAAACAAGAAAGAATTTTCGAGTTTTTATTCGGTTTTAAATATAATGTAAGTTTGGGTGGGTACTGTTCTTATTATTTTTCACATCACTGTAAGTGGTGTGAGAAACTAGGTATATAATCCTGACTAAAGGGTTGTAAAGACCAATTATTTATGTACGTGTGTGAAGCTGCATTACAATTAACCATGAAAGGAGGCCAACTAAACAATTTCACCCCGATTTGGTTTTACAACTTTTCTCGAAAATTACTCATTGAAAAACTTACAAAAATAAAGTTTCGTCTTGTAAACAACACAGTGAGTAAGTATTTTGCAAACAATTTAAATAAATGTGTTCAGCATGTCGATAATTTTAAACAAAAACGGAACATAAACTGTGTGAACAATTAAATAAAAATTAGCAAAAAAAAAAAAAATATTCTTAAAAATAAATAAATTAACAAATCGCAATTAATTTCGTATTTAATTAATTATTATTTCTTTGTTGATTTGCATACATATAATTGAATATTTTTGTTGTTTTTTTTTTAAAAAATATTAAAAAAATTGTTAAAATTCTACAAAATGATTCAAATTTTATTTATAATTTCTTAAAGATAGTGAGTCAATACGACATTGCAAAAAAAAAATGGTGCTCCATGTTTAGAATAATATTTGGCCATAAAATTTTAATGGCCGCATATATTTTCATAATTTAAATACAAATTAACAATAACAACAACAATAGCAAAAGCTACAAGGTAAGAACAAAGAAAGAAATTAAAAAAAAAGAAATACAGGAACACTAGAAGAACAGTGCCATATGAAATTTTATTTCGTTTTATCGATAACCTGAAACTAATCAACTACCCTGCCTGCGAACAAGCTGCGTCTTTAGAAAACCAGTCATACATATAACGTCAGCATAACCTTAGCCAAAGCAACGCCATGATCGTCATCTTGTGACCAAACCACAGACTCATCGATTATTCAATTCACGCAAAAAAAAAAACTGGGAGGAGGACGCAAAAGTTCTTGTTTAATAAGAGAAAACAAACTGGATGTATTCCTTATATTTGTTTATTTTTTTTTATTTAATTATTTATTATTTAATTTATGCAAATTTGTTACAAATTATTTATTTTGTTTTTTTGCGTTTCAAATGTAAACAAATCGTTTGTATTTTTTTCTTTTTTTTTTTTGTAATTAATAGGGGTTTTTGGCCTCATTTGGCTACTGTTTTCAAATAAGCAAGGAAGTGTTAGACATTGTTGAAATATTTCTTCGCTTGCCACTATTATTTATTTGATTGGAAATGGCCTTGAGTTTGTTAATAAACACTTCAGTAATTGCGTGTAATTTTTTCATTCTTGTTTTTTGCTCTTCTGATGATTTGAAATAAACTTTTTAATTTGTTCATAAGCACACGGCGGATTACACGGTTCATTAATGGAACCGGTTGTAATTGATTACAATGTTTTTTCCCCCATCTTTCGTTTTGTTTACCTGCCTGTCGTTAATATGCGAATTTATTTGATGACATCAATCGTTCTTATGATAATTTTATGGATTATGGTTTCTGTTAAATTATTAACGAATTTTTTACAAATTGCCACTCATTGTTTATAATGTGCGTATTTCTTATGTGGTAATCGAGTAACGTGTGTAACGTATTTTACATTTTTACTACAACGTAATTTGTTAAAAAAAATTCTTGAGGCTTCCTCTTCGAGTCTCTCGAATCATTTATAAGTAGTATAAGTATGAATCTAAAGTTATAAATCTAAATGAATTGGCTTATGAATCAAACATATTTCGAATGGTATGAGTTTGATGTCAATGTTGTACGCATACTCACTTGCAACCTGTGCTTATAAATCAAAGTTGTAGTGAGTATGAATTAAATTAATTTTTAAAGATTGTTGTATCATTTGTACAATGGGTCAACTCGACCTCCATTTCTCCGGGTACTGTACTTGTCTCGTTGAACAAGTACAAGTCCTCTAACCTATGTACATATATTCAAAATTTCATGAGTGGCTGATCTCTGATACAAAAATATTTAAAATACCGTTAAATGTTGCAAATATTTATTGTTTCACATACACAAAGAAAGACCCATTAACCTCAATGTGTCAATAATTAAGAAAATTTAAACAATATCGTATGAATTTATTTTTAAAAATCTTAACAATACCGTGTATTAAAATAATTTTGAAAATCTTAAAATTCCTTGTCAATAATTATTTAAAAAAAAGGCAAAAAGAGAAAATCATTTTAAATTTCTTTATGATGGCCAAGGTATTTTATGTCATAAAAAAACAAAAAAATATTGTCGCTAAAGAAAAAAATAAATTATTTGCAATAAAAAAAAAGAAAACAAAAAAAATTTAAATTTTCCTTAAATTGTTGAAAATCTTTTATTTATACTTTCACCCGATTACTAAGCAAACTACGTAGTTTGAATAACAAAAACAAAAAAGACAAAACCATTCCCAAACATATTCCCACATATCTACCTACAAGACATTATCCTCTATTAAGTGATAAAAACTAAAAGAAAATTAAACATTTTCATCGTCATGATCAACAGATTGTTTCTTTTTTTGTTTTTCTTTTTATTTTTCATTTTTTTTTGTGAATATTTTTTTTCTTATTGTTGTATTCTGTTGTTTACAGGTGTTGTTTGTTGGCTTATTTCCCTATTCTTTCAGCCACAAATCTAAGAAAACAATGAATAGCAACAATTGCTTATCTTATGGCTTTTTTTTGAGATTTTTCGGGAAACTTGGTGGGCACAATAAATACAGAATATTGTTAGTACAAGAACAAATAAAACTAAACACTACCAACCACTGCCACTTATTCAGTCACAGCAACAGCACCAGCACAAGCAGCAATTCATAAAGAAAACAAACTTTAAACCATTGGGGGTGTCATGGGTCTTTATTTATCGTATCATTTTGTTTTTCTTTATGAAGCTTCATACCCATTAAACTTTTACGAGTTGCTTTTTCTTTTAATTTGTGCTTATTTAAGCCAATGTTTCTTCATTTTATTTTTTTCTTTTTCATGATTTTAGGCCATAAATTTTAAAGAATTTAGTGTACAACAGTTTCTAAAAAAACTGAACAAAGGAAATGCAAAATAGTTCCAAAAAAGTATAAAAATGGCAAGAAAGCAACAACAACAGTTGAAATAAAAAAATATTTTTTAAAGCTTAAAAGGGATTAAATTTGCTGTAAAGTTTTTCGAAAGTTCACATGAATGGGGTGAAAGGATTAGTAGCCCATAAAAATGTATTAAATTCCCCGAAAAACTTACTGACACGAATAGGTTAATTTATAGAGATTTTTCCACAAAATTTATTGGCCACCATAAATAGATCGCTCTAAAGCATAAAGAAAAAATATAAAACAATTCTTTTTTTTCTTGTATTTTTATATACTCTACCATAGACTAACTGTTAAAATAAATACTAAAGATCAGATCATATTATTTATGAATGTTTGTTTCCTTGTGTTACGTTATTAATTCGAAATAAATACCTTAAAAAATAAATTTTACAAATATTTGGCATCTCTGCCATAATTTTTCTTATTTTTTTACTTTTACTTTTTCCCATTAATTATTAAAGAAAAGTGTTTAAACAATTGAGTCATTACCAAATAAATGACATGATAGTGACATTTGTCATATTCTTTTTGAATTTTTTTTTTTGAAATTCAATTGCCAACAAAGTTTTCATGTGAAATTCCTTAAGGTAAAATTAAAAATTAAAAAACAAACCTAAAATGAAATGTACATTTAAATTAATTGAATAGAATAAATCAGAAAATAAAAATAAATACAAAAAAAGGAATTGGTATCATGGGTAATATTTTTGGCAGCACAAAACCTAAACACTGCTACCTTGTGTTAGCAAGCATTATAACAACAATTTTGGATGCTTTAAAGATAACTGTTTATATGAGGATATTCTTAAAGGTGTTGTCTCCAACTAAGATCTTATTGGGCCAAATCTTATGCCGCCTTTCCAATATTAATAGAATTTTCTAGAATTCTAGTTTAACACTAAGCCTTGTGCTATAGGCCCAGAATTTTTAATATTCATCATGGCAAGTTGGCAAACAAGAATTTTGCTTTGTTACGCGATATGGATTGTTTGCCATCAGGTCGTGCTTGCAGGCAAAGTTCGCTAGTACAGTAACCACTTTATAGTGACCCAAGCTTGGAAAACATACATAACATAATTGGTCATTACAATCCTTTAATCAGGATTACGATCTAGTTTCTCACACCACTTATGTTGTGTGCGTTAATTTTTGTACATGAGTGGTGGGATCTACAGTTTAAAGTCGACTCCGAACAACAGATTTTTGGGAAACTTTTCATGGCATTTTTATTTACACTCAGAGTTTTTGCCAGAAATCTGTTGAGAAGAAGTCGACGAAGAAGTATTTTGTCATACTTCGTTTAGTTGGAGATACCTGACCTGGGGCCTCACGTCTAATAAGCCAACGCACTACCTACTAGACCACGGCGTCTTCAACTTGGAAAACTTGATTTATAATTCAAATCTGATATTAAGCCATCACAAACTCCTTTTCTACACTAGAATAAGATTGAAAAAATCATTTGTATCTGCATAATGCTTAAAGTGACAAGGATTTTAAAGTCTCTCAAGCTGAAGAAATAAGTGCAGACTACTTGTGTTCTCTTAAATCGAAATAAGGCATGTTTCTTTAATACACCTTATAATTAATAAAAATAAAACATTTGGAAAAAATTAAAATTTTGTTTCTCATATAAAATGGTAACTGTATGATGGTAACCATACAAAAACCGTTATTATTACTAAACAATGTTGATAAATTTGAAAATATATTTGGGAAAAATTATAATATTTTCAGTCGTTAGCGTATTTTTTAATTTGTTTTTATATTTTTGATTAAATTTGGAATTGAAATTGTAATATTTTAAATTTAGAATAAAAAATAAAATAAAAAAAATTCCATTTCACCGCATTAATTATACATTTCTTTTAAATTCATGCTTAAATATTAAATTGTGAAATATTTTTAATTTAATTTAATTTTTAAGTATCAAAATTTTCATTATTTTTTTTTATTTTTTTGGTTGAATATTTTCTAAAAATGCAAATATATTTTCAATATTTTTAAAAGTTATTGCTGTGTGAATAAATACTCTTTTTAATTTTGAGTTTATAAAATAAAAACTAAAAGAAAAATATACAACTTGCCACCCCAAATTTGCAAAATATTTCAAATTGTACAGCCAAACAACAGTTCTTGTACTATCAGCACTTTCGTTATAAACAAAAAATTAAATTTTTTTTAAATATATTTATAATCATAATATAATATTTTTATTGCACAATTTAAAATTAGTTTTCCTTTTATTTTTAATTTTTAAACAGCACTTTAAACCAAACAATTGAAATTGTCATTAAAAATAAAAGAATAAAGGATTTGAATATTTTTTTTGTTAATTTTAATAAAAATATGTAGAAAATTAAAATAATTACATTTAAAATATTTCTTTTTTTATTTAAACAGCCCACGATCTTTTATTTTTTTTCTTAAATAAAACGACTTTATATTTCAAGTGTCCTTTTGCTCAAACAATTGCAAAGCAATTCCTTTTCGATTTCTTATTCTTAAATTAGCGTTTATTTTAGCTCTTTATGATATTTCGCGATCGCGACTCGATATCAACTGAATTCACAAATAAATTCGCAGCCCCACAAAACCTGCTGACAATGCTTTCTACCGAGTCGAAAAGAATCATAAAATGTGGTTGGCAGCGCTGCCAGCGTCTGCTATGGGGATAAGCAGAGAAGAGACATTAATTTTGTTTTGGTAAACCAAAATAAACAAACAAAAAATAAACATGATGGGAAAACAGTAAAACTAATGAAAGAGAATGGCACTTAGTCACTAATACACACATACATATACTTACTAACACCCACACTGTTGAAACAATTAAAAGAGCGGAAACTTCTCGTTCTTAAGAGATTTTTGCATTTTATTTGTTTATAAACAAAACAAAACAAAATGAAACGAAAACAAAGCAACTGTAAAAATATTTTTGAATTGTAAATATTTTTCACAAATGTGTTATCACCTTTAAGCCATAAAAATTAATAAAAAAAAGATATCGTTTGACTTTTCAAAATCATTTAAACAAAAATCGGTTACTTCCCTTATACTCCTGCTTTCTGTCTTAATTAAATGGCAATTCAGCCAGCCGGCATACCGTTACATGCAGAAAACACAAAGTGAGAGAGAGAGAGTGCACATGCACTCACTTCAATACATATATGTACTCTTTATAAGCATATTTATTACATTTGTTTACAAATTCTTTGCATTCTTTAGGATTGCCAGGCCAATCCATAAGCAACAGAATATTTGGATTGTGTGTGTACAAAGTCGAAGTACGTATATATGTAAGTACATATGTACGTAATGTCTGGCTATTTTTATTATTTTAATAATAATATTTAATGATTGGTTATAAACAGCAGAAAAATCCTTGATAACAAAAAGTTGAATAAAAATTTCTGTCTGTAAACGATAACTGCCAATAGATAACACTTTAGAAATGGTAAAAATAGAACAAAAAAACGCTGTATATTTTATTTTTATTTAAGAATGACAAAAGATTGTTTGCATTTGAAATTCTTTCTCTTTTACTTTCTCCATAAAAAATTAAAAAAAATTTTCTTTGCATATGTATGATTAAAAGAAATGTTTTTGAACTGATTGAGTCATAAAATATTTTTCCGTATCTGTTGGCAAAATATTAAGCGTCATAAATATATTATATTAGACAATATCATTATAAAAATTTGTTTATTTGCCAATTTATTAGATAATTTGACAAACCAACTAATTGGCGTACACATGGGGCACGATGTTACTTTTTAATTTATAGTTGTTTTGTATAATTCTTTATTTAATTCAGTTCTTAAGTGTTTATATAAAATATAGTAAAGATAATTTTGTTATTTTTATTTAAAGTGATAAGATTCCATTCAAATATGCGTACTATTCTCAGTGATAACTTATTTTTATTCATGGTGTCCACTTATTAAAAAATCATTGCGTTTAATGGGAAACGACTAGGTCAATATATTTCATAAGTTTCCATTAAAACAATTTCTTTAAATATACATAGTGGCCCTAGACTGGAACAAATGGTAGTTTCGGACTATTAGGAGAATATATATAACTTGGCAACCCCTTTATCATGTAAAACAAAACATTAATTGCAAATGTATAAGTGAGTGATCTCATTCACTCAAAAATTTTGCATTGTAAACAATCAACACTTACGAAGAGCTTTTTACAAACAGCAGAGAAATAAAAATGCTCTTCAAACAATACACACACATACATACCTGTGTGTTAGTGTGTGCAAATGTGTAAGTGTAAATTAAACCTTTAGTTTGGCACACTCTAAACTATCAAAAAAAAAAGAAGAAAAAACCACAAGTACTCAATAATTAATGAATGACAACCAACAACAATTAAACAATCGTATTACATATGTACATATGTATGTATGCCGTATTATTTCATTTGAACTTTGTATCGTAAGAATTTTTTTGCAAACAAAACAAAACTTTAACGATATTAGCCAATGACGTTATACGGCAACAATAAAAAAAATGGTGAAACTATTTAACACTTTTAAAATTTAAAATCATTAATTAACAATCAATTTAGCAAATGTTGAATTGTATTGTATTGTATTGTACTGCGGCGCAACGCCTGCTATTAACGTCACCGTTATTAAACGCATTGTTGTTGCTGCTCTAATTCTAAGCAGAGATCTAAAGATCTCTAAAAAAATTTTGTTTTTTTTTTGTTTGTTTGTTTGTTTTGATTGGAACTTTATGCCAATTGTACTGTAGTTGTTATCGTCGGCAATGCTGCCGAGTAAGATTGTCAACAATAAGAACAGAGGCGTCAGAAACAGTATTTACAAGAACAACAACACCAAATATTTCAATTGATTACTCATTTGTAAATCATGAATAAAAATTCGCAAAATAAGCACAATACACAGACACACACATGCATAAGTGTACACATCACATTATGTTATGTACAGCAAGCAAAAGAAGAAGAAGAAAAAAAAAACAATTGTATTTGTAATAGAGAAAGAATAACAGAAACAAAAACAAAAACACTAAAAAGTATCCATTACAACTGTGTGGTTGTTCAAGTTGTCTGCGTGCTTATAACAACATTGTATGGGTGTTATCGATATGAAAAGAAAACAACGATTTTACAAATAAAAACTGACAACAAAAACTGTGCTTCTGACTTCCTGATAAAACATACATAAGCCGAGAGTGAGAGACACAGATTTTCTCTCCTTTTTTACACAATTTGTGTGTGTATGTTTGTGTGTTTTTTATTTTTATTTTTTTTGCGTAAACGTTGAGTATTATTGATTAATTTCAATTATTTTGTGTACTTTTTTCTTTTTTTGTAGATTTCTTGTTCTGTTAAATCATTTTTATTAATTACCTACACCCCAATTTTCTTTTATTTTTACTTTTTAACGGAATTTTTGGTTTTTTTCTTTCGTTTCTGGAATTTAGTGCAAAATTCTAGTGAATGCCTCTTTTGCAAGAAGTTTTTTTAAAATGAAAATGAAATATTGAAGAGATTTATATTATCTGCGATTTATTTCATAAACAACCGTAAGAACAATCATGCCAGCAATAAAAAAAGTTTCTTGGCTTCTTAAGCTTCATTCTATTTAGATTTGTTTCAGTATTTTTTTTTATTCAGAATTTCAGATTTTATTCTTCTCTTCTTTTTCAATGGATTTTTATGCTGATTTTGTTGTAGTGGGATCTGTTTTTTATCTAAAATGTTCTTGTTTTTACGTTAAGTTTTGTTAGTTTTTTGGGTATATTTTTGCAAATATGACATCATTTTCTAATTCTTTTATTTTTTTTTAGGGAATATGGAATCAAGGTTCCATACGACCTCGTTTTTTTATTGTGATTTTTTTTCAATAGTTGTGCAGCTAAGGGTCTACTTTATAACGACAACCAGCATCCTTTTGTTAATTTGCCAACCGAGCAGATTGACAAGATTTTTATTTATAGCCAGTAACGTTTACAGTAGAGGCTATAAGAATAAGAATTTAAGTGTGGCCAGAAGCAAAATTTGGACTTTAATCAGTTCATGCCGGCACGTGCCACCGCTGGCCCGCACTAGACTGTCTCATTGGGCGGCATGTACCACCGGTGATACGGAATTGATCATGTTGGTAGACAATAAGTAATACCAAATGTTTAATTCTTTAATACTTCGAATGCTAAAAAAAATATATGAGTCACGTTCTCTTAAAAGCATTTATTTTTAATAACAATTATAATTAATTACGTCTTATAAATATAACAGCCGGCAGTAGGCGACAAGCATGAATTAAAACGCCGGCATGAAAGTGATATGAGATGCTGAACAGGTTGTGACACGAGAGGCGCTTACGTAAGAAGAGAAGAAAGTGCTAAAATTTTTCTACTTTGCAACACACGTAATGATTAAGTGTGTGTGTGAATACTTTTTTGCCTGACTGTAATGCTATAATTTCATGAAATTAAATTATTTTTAAGGCTTTTAAGGAGAACAAAAGAAAAAACTGCAGCGTAAACAGTTTTCGACGTTTTTTTTGTTGTTTAATATTTGATCTTGAGTACGTTTAAATAAATATTTATTTCTAAAGAATCAGTAAATATTTCACAGTATTTGTTGTTGTTTTTATTGTTTCCATTGGCCGAGATAAAAAACAAACAAAAATTTAAAACATTAATTGATGATTCCAACGGGTTCCATTATTAATAACTTCAATGTCAAATAGTGTGAATAACTTGATGCTGTTGTTGTTGCTGTTGTCGGTTTTTTTTTCGAAAGGATTGCAATTTATGAAGCATACAACACTCTTGAGCTCTTTAAACTTTTTTTTTAGTCATACTTGTTGTACTGTTGTTGTCTCCCATTTAATTACGTTCGCTTCATTTCTCATTGATTCATTCATTCTTTCTTTTCAATTGTTTATTTCATTTGTATGCAATATTGAGATCGAGATCGAGACATGTTAAAATTCTTGATATTCTTGTGTTTTTTAGTTTCAATAAATTTCCTTAAGAGGATTGCTTGTTGTTGTTTTTTTAATTTTTTATTGTTAATTTATTTGTTTTTTATTTTTTATTTATTTTATTTTAATAAAAATGAAATGAAAACTCATTAACCCAATTTCGCTTGCTTCATTCAATTCAATTTCAATTTGATAACACAACAGCATTCCTCTCGTAAAAAAAAATGTACTCACAACAGAAACGGGCTGCGTACAAGTGCAAAATGCTTTTTAGCACACTGTCAGTATTTACTTGCGATGCTGCCTGTTTCTGTCATTCGTCATGGAAACACTTTTAAATGTGGAATGCAGATGGTAGTACAAGTACCGCACCCCCTCACCCCCCAGACCAATGGGTAAGAGACTGATTGCATTTGAAACAATGTTTAATAGATTTTTTGTTTCTTGCTTCTTGTTTTTTTATTATGATTGAATAATAAAAATTGAAGAATGTGATCATATTATATTTTCGGAATGACAATTTAATTAAATTTTAAACGCTTGTTATTGTTTTTTTGTTATTGTCATTCTATAATTGAAATGATCAATAATCAATTTTTGTTATTGTTATGCGTTTTTTTTTCTTCTTTCACGTGATTATTTATTTGTTTTTATTTTCATTTTCTATCATTTTGTGATGTTGGAAAAAATTTATTTGAAAGAAAGCATTTGGTAGCAGATTGCCATTGAGGTCAAATGCTGCTGACACAATCATTTTTCACAAACTTATGTTATGGAGGGGAGTCGGCCATACCCTTAGAAGACAGTATAACAACAGAACATGGAGAAAACAGCACTGTTAAGACTTGTGTTGGGTATTTAAAGGAGTAAGAACTAGATTGGGATCAAATTTTGTTGAGACCACATCCTTCTTTTAGGAACCCTGGCAATTTGACTATTGCAGCACGAGCAAATCAGTTTAGAATTGAAAATTAGGTTCTGATTCTGATCTGATTGCGGCTTAACTGCCATATATAATCGTAGTATTTTGTAACTTTCTGTCGAACACTTATTTCTTGTGCCAATATGCGATAAGTGGGATGCAGATTACTAAACCCAACTATTGAAGAATTAATGAATTCATATGGACAAACCCTAAAAATACATGCATGTGGCAATAAACAGACTATTAAGTGATCGAAATTTGTGTAAACATGTTGGTAATTACACGCCAAAAAGTTTTTCAATTCAAATATTTTGTTGCGATTTCTTTTTTGTTGACTTAGATTTGCAATTGCAATCGAATTATTTACTCATATGCTAATATATCGTTCAGAAAAAAATCTGGGATTGTGATTTTAAATGCATTAATTTCCATAAATAAGATATTAAGCCAAAGCAATTGACCCATTTTTACTTTGAAAAAGCAAAAAAAAAATGAGAATTTATTTCAGCATGGAACACGATAATAAAATTAAAATATTCAGTGTTAAAACAAAAACACAAAAACGTTTTTCCCTCGTTTGGAATAAAACCTTGGTTAACAGTTTCAGTTTTAAAGTTTACTTGACATGTAAACAATGCAAAAATCATAGAGTGGGATTCAAGCGAAAATAAAATTCTTATAATTTATAAAAAAAAAATAAACAAACAAAAAAATTGTTTATTTATTGCCGCTGTAGACTAAATAATTCAGAAGGTATTTGTAAAAAAAAGCACAATAAACGACACTTAATATTTAAACAAAAATAAACTTTAATTGTCAATAACAAGTTCTATTTTAAAATGAATTTTTTTTTTCTTTTATGCTCAGACTGTTGGGACAAACATTTTTTTGAGTATGCCAGAGATCAGCAATGATTCGTTTTTTCGCTACTCATAAGCACTCATGAAATTTTGAAGAAAAGTGATACAACAATATTGATATTTAACTATGTACTCTGATTCACTCATACTCAATACACTACGTTGATTTATAAGTCAGGTTGCAATGAGAAAGCGTACAACGTTGACATCAAACTCATACCATACGAAATATGTTTGATTCATAAGCGTACTCATTTAGATTCATAACTTATGAATGATTCGAGTCACTCGTCTTAGTTGTTAGACATTTACAGCAAAAGCAAAAGACACATGAGCAGCAAGCAGAGCAAAAACATAACCCTCTAGTCTGTATTTTATGGTTCGTGCGCGATTCATAATTATTTTGTGATTCGTGTATATGTTGAGTTATGGAGAGTTAAAATCAATAACATCATACGTGCTGTTAAGTATGGATATGATGAGTACTTCAAACTTTGATTATGAGTAGAGATTCCATGATATTAAAATAAGCATGAATGCTTATAAGTATCAGAAATTATGAGTTTTATTAGATTGGATTATATGCACCTTTTTGAATATTTATTGCTGAAATCTGGTACAAATCATTCTGAACGAAATTTGTAACGTTTTTATACATTTAATGCGTTTTTTTTTTTAATTTTACATTTCCATTCTACTTACCCTCTAAATTTAATTCAATTCTAAAGAGAGTATGGAAAAATAAATTGAAGATCGGAGCATAGTTTAATAAAATTTTATGGTGCCACTTAAATAGAACATTAAAAAGCCAAACAAGCTTAGAAGAACCATTCCGACATTGTATTTTCATGTTTAAACGTTTTCTAAAGAGAGTTTCAAATTGTTATTAATTTTGTAGTAAAAAAAAAACGCTTTCAAATTATGAATTATACACAGTTTTTACGTTTAAACAACGACGACAACGTCAACGACGACGACGCTATAATATTTGCAAAATATATGTTAAAAAAAATTGAAAAAAAAAGAATTGAATTCCAATATGATTATGTCATGCCATAAATATAATTTAATTGAAGAAAAAAAAAAACCGAAACAGAATGAACATTGTTGCCTCAACAGTATCAACCAGTAGTTATGATAGATGTTGTTGTAGTCAATAGAACTGAAATAAAAATAACGAAGAAGAAATGCTAGACCGCGTTAATGAAATAATTATTAGGCACCTTTAAAGCCCCCCTCAAATCAAAATAACTTTTAAAAGAAAGAGAGAATAACAGATTTATAAGGGCTCTTTACATTTTATAGCGAAAGGTTTTTTTTTATCGATAACTTTTGAAGGCTTTTGATTGCTTTGCGAAAGTATTTTCGAAAACATAATCGAAATAAAAAATTAATTATAGAGCAGAGCGTACATACATATGTATATCATAATAGATTAGCCATTATCATGACATGACTTTGACAAGGCTATTATTATCTCAAATATGTCTTACAACCTATCATTAGATTGTTTATGTTTGTATAACTATCCTGTAGCTATAATCGATTGAATATTTCTATTATCTGCCATTTAAATTTTTATTATTATTGTGGTTAATAAAATAATAATAAAAAAAGACAACAAATACAAACTAAACTAAACAAACAAATAATAAATTAAATTTGTTTAAATTAACCATTTAATCGATTTTAATTATTATAGTCCCTGATTCGAATGCCACAAAAAATAACAACCGAAATACACACAGAGAAATACGTCAGTAAATATTAAATAGCTGGGTATTTATAGTTTTTAGGTTTTCAAATAAAATTTCTACGATTTATTTTATTCCTTTATGAAATCATGTCATGAATTAACAAATAATTGTTTCAATCAATAAACACAGTGACAGACGATTTGTCGTCAATTGTCGGTTAATTTAAAAAAAAAAAATTAAAATTAAAAAATTCCATACAAAGGTGTTTAGGTGTTTAGAACTTCCAATGTGGAGAATTTCAATAAATATTTAAATAGGGATGACATATTTTAATTCCCATACCTTCTATTTTAGAAAATTATATTCGAATAAATGCTGACACATCATAGTTTCGTTGCGTTGTTCATTTAAGAGCAGCTAAGTCATCATGTAAGTCGACGTCGTAGTCTAGCAGATAGTGTGTTGGCTTATTAGACGTAAGGCCACGATTGAAACCCCAGGTCAGACATCAAAACGAAATATGAAAAAAATATTTCTTCGGCGACTTTCTCTCAACAGATTTCTGGCAAAAACTGCCATGAAAAGTTTCTCAAAAATCTGTCGTCCTGAGTCGACTGTAGGTCCCGCCACTCATGTTTAACGCAGACAACATAAGTGGTGTGAGAAGCTAGGTCGTAATCCTGACTGAAGGACCAATTATGTATTATGTTATGTATGTAAGTCATCATGGGTGAGATGTATCATGCGTCATTACAATAAGAATTTTGAAATTGTACTCACAAGCCGATATCAGAAGAGCACCGGGGTAAATTGTGTCAGGTTAACAAATAATATTTGGCACCGGAGAAAAGGAAAATGCATCTCTCTCTCATGAATATCTTTACAGCTTATGTGGAAATGATTGAAAGATAATCCCTTAAAAACTTTGAGTGTCCTGGCTCTGTCAAACTGAGATTACAGTAGCCGTGAAATATGGTACAAACCTATTAGCAAACTTTTCTCCTAAAATTAGTCATAGGAGAGCAAATATGCGAATAACGGGTGGCAAATACCGCTTGTATACTGGGTTAAAGTCGTCGTAGTCTAGTAGGTAGTATGTTGGCTTATTAGGCTAAAGCCGTGGTTAGAACTCCAGCCCGCACATCTCGAAGTAATCGAAATAAAAAATATTTCTTCGGCGGCTTCCTCTCAGTAGTTTTCTGGTACAAAACTCTGAAAGTAATTTAATATTGCGATGAAAAATTTCTCGAAAAATCTGTCGTCCGAATTCAAATTTAAACTGTAGGTCCCGCCACTCAAGGATAAAATAAACACATAAACCATAAGTGATGTTAGAAGCTAGATATCTCACACCTAATCGCAAAGATAACCCAAAATAATCTACCTCTTGCAGAGAAGCTTACCACCAAAATGAACCATAATGAGATCAGCTTTAAAGGTCCTTAACGAAAGGATTTCAGACTAATACTCTTCGTTCTATTAACCAGTGCAACAATAAAGAGTGCAGCTACAAAATAATCACATTTTAGCTGATCATTATAGTTAAGAACAGTCTCCCATAGGACACATACATACATTTTTTTAAGTGTATAAATTTTGCCACCATGCCACAAATTGTCAATAAATTTTATGATGGACCATCCCATTCCCTTCCAAATGAAGAATTCTTTTTTTTATGGGCTGAACAATAAAAAGAAAAATTAATAAAGAAATATAAGAAAAAGAAGAAGCATTTTATTATTAAATTTTATGTTTTTATTTTTATAATTTACACTTTCAAGTTCAATTCAATTGTGTACAACGATGATGCGTTGTCGATCGTTAGCAGTTATTGAAAATTATTTCAGTTTTCTTTTGTGTTTTTTAGTTTGTTTTTCAGAATTTTGTTCTCTTTCATTTTCTTTATAAATACTTTGGAATGTTTAGATATTCGATTAACAATTGTTTAACGAGTTTGTTTTTTTTTTTTTTGTTGTATTAAATGCTACGATTAATGCTAAACGAATAACAAAATTATCAAAAATCAAAAACAGTTTATTTTTATCTGAAAGCGTAACGATTACAATGCAAAAAAATATTGAATATTGATTGATTGATTGATGAGTAGAATAGAATCATACTCATAATTTCTGATACTTATACACATTCATACTTATTTTAAAATATCATGGAACCTCTACTCATATTCAAAGTTTGAAGTTCAACAGGATTTGACAAGGAATCATCCACCAACGATCAAGCTTTTATGTAAATCGGCAAAGGCTTTCAGTCGAACAGTTGGAACCTGAATGATTTGCTCAGTAGGAGAGGATTTATGTTTCACCAGGCCAAGGGAGACCACGCACATGGGGTTGTAACTCCCGCTTAAACTGTGAAATTCTCATCAACTCAAGATGAGACAGACCATGGCAAAATTTTGAGGCAAAAAAATGCTATT
This sequence comes from Sarcophaga subvicina, assembly GCA_936449025.2. NCBI lineage: Eukaryota > Metazoa > Arthropoda > Insecta > Diptera > Sarcophagidae > Sarcophaga > Sarcophaga subvicina. The sequence goes on from OW388084.2 coordinate 3,665,161, forward strand.
GCTCCTGCCACCGACAGATAATCTTTTGTGGTGTTTTCTTCATTATAAAATTCGTTTTACCAAGATGCAGATAAACAGCCAACATATGAAACCTTTCACATGCGAATGATTTCATTTAAATTTGATTTGCAGTGTGTAAGATATTCAATTATTGACATCCCACCCACACCACCATCAGAAAACGATTAATTGCTGCAACACTCTACCATAACAAAATGCATTTTTTTATTTTTTTTATTTAATCTTCAACAATAAATTGTTATGAGTTTCAAGGTCTTTCCGCTATTGATTCAAGTGCAAGTTTTCAAAAATTCAGAAAAAAAAATTGGTTTGGAAATGAAAATGAAAATTACCAATCAATACCTCGATAATGATGGAATACATGCATCTGAAATAGTTTTTGAAATAAAAATTCAAATTTAGAAAAAAAATGCCATTTTTCTATGGAATGAAAATCTGCAAATTCTTTATTAAAATAATCACCATGAATTTCTTGTGAAAACAAAAAATTTTAAAGAGGAGAGAAAATATTGTTTTACAATCAAGGCTATTAATATAACGTACGAGTACAAGTATTATAGTTTTCATGGAAATGGACATTTTTATTTCCTGGAATAATTAAATCACAGAAATAAATAAATAAATATACAAATGTAACGTTATTACATACATACATGTTATGTTTAAATTAAATTCCATAGATTTGCTTTTTCTTTTGGTCTTATTTAAATTATATTCGTACGTTTTGATTGACCTTTGGCCAAATTTATCACAATATTTTAGAACTAATAGACGAAAATTGGCAAATTCGTAGACTATTAAACTATTTTTTTATGAAATAAATGAAAAAAACTTAATTTTATTGTCATAAATTCTTCAATTAAAAGCTCAAGGTCAGCTTTTGATAAATTCCACTAAATTTGAGCAAAAATTCTTACTTACGAAAATTGATTTATTATTGCTCTCTCTGTGTGATAAAAATCGAAACACAAGTGATTTAAATTTGCAGTAGAAGTTTGCAAATTGCAAACAGACATAGTGGGTCTGTACTCGAACTTGGATTTTATACTAAAGTTGGCAAGACCTTAATCAATAATAATTCCGTGTCTTATTTGGGATGATTGTGTATTGATTTCTAATATTAAACTTACTTGACTTACTTATTTGGTCATTACAACCCTTTAGTCAGAATTATGGACCTAGCTTCTCACACCACTTATGTTGTGTGTGTTAATTTTATACATGCGAGTCGATACCGAACGACAGTTGTTTTGAGAAACTTTTCATGGCAATTTTATTTACTCTCAGAGTTTTTGCCAGAAATCTGCTGAGAGGAAGTCACCGAAGAATTATTTTGTTTTTATATTCTTGGCTTGTTGTCTAACCTGGGGTTTGAACTACCTACTATACTACGGCGGTTATTGCAACACTTTAATCAGGATCATGACTTAACTTTTCACAACACACGTGTTAATTGTAAACGTGATTGTAACGTGAGTGGCGAGTGGATCCCAAACGATAGTTTTTTGAGATACTTTTCACGGCTATGGTATCGATCTCAAGAGATTTAGCGGTAACCTCCGGATTGTCGGACTAGAAGTCGCTCATTGGAGCCATGGTTCCTTTCTGCATGATAACAAAAGGCTTAAGGTTTATACATTTTGCAGCCCTTGAAATTAAAAAAACGGGTTTTTTTCCATTTTAATTCACCATAACAACATCAATTTAAAAAAAACCCATAAAAATTGATTTATTGCTCGAAACATAGTTGAAATATTTTTAGTTTTTCTTCGATTTTAGTGTTGTTGTTATTGTAATTATTGTTATTTACAAAACTAATTAACAAAAATTTAAATGTTCATGCCTACTGTTATTGTAATTATTATCATTATACTCCACATAGAGCGTCCAAAAAATCAAAAACAAAAAATCTCACCTTAACTGAGTACATATATTACTTGGCGTTATTAACAAATAAATAAAGAAATAAACAAAATAAAAAAAATAGTTTTTTTATTTGTTATTTGTTGGTATTTCTTGTTTTGTTTAAATATTTATTTTAATGATAAACACTTGATGGCGCTACTAATAGAGATTTTGGGTTTTTTATGCTTTTTTTTACGTACGTAGTATATGGCGCTTAAGGCATTTTAGGCACAAATTTATCACACACAACATACATACATGTGTGACATGTAATGACTCATTGAAAAATATCTCTTTTAAATATTATTATTATTGTTGTTATTGTTGTTGTTTTTGTTTTTTAAACTAATTACAAGGTGGCTTCAAACTAATGCTATAATTTTAAAGCGATAAGATGCCTTGAATATTTTGAATGAAAGAAATAAATGAGAATAATCGCAACTACATATTTCTGATTTCCATGTACTTGCGGCATTAAAAATTTCTTCAAACAATTGAAAATCGGTGTAGGAGCGAACAACTTTATTCCATGCAACTATCAAATGATTGACAAGGTGGAGAGTAAGGCTTGCAAAATGGTTTCAAAGTTACATCTTTACTACTGGTTATACTGGTTGGATGACAATCAAGCATATATTATGTTAAAAATTAAAAGCCATGGATAGCTTTACATATAGACCAGAAATCAGCAATGAATCGTTTTTTGAATACAAGTGAATCAAAATTTTGGAATTTAACTATGTACTCTGATTCATTCATACTCACTACAACGTTGATTTATAAGTACAGGTTGCATTGAGTATGCGTACAACGTGTTGACATCAAAGTCATACCATTCGAAATATGTTTGATTCATAAGCCAACTCATTTAGATTGTTTCATTTACAACAAAAGAAAACAGACACATAAGCAAAAAAAGCAGAGCAGCAAGCAGAGCAAACACCCAACCTTCTAGTGAGTATTTTAGTGTTCGTACGCGATTCATACTTATTTTGTGCTTCGTGTATATGTTGAGTTATGGAGAGTCGAAATCAACAACATCATACATGTTGTTAAGTATGAATATAATGAGTACTTCAAACTTTGAATATGAGTAGAAGAGGTTCCATGATATTAAAATAAGTATGAATGTGTATAAGTATTAGAAATTGTGAGTATGATTCGATTCTACTCATCTTTTTGAATACTCATTGCAGAGCTCTGATGTGGATACAACTTTAGTAGTTCGATAACAATTTTAGTAGATAAGGGTTAAGTCGTTGATTATGAATTTGAAGAAAAAAATGACCTCAACAAATATATCAAACGAATAGAAGCCATTTGCTAATTAAAAACAAAAAAACCTTTCTCAAATTGACATTACTTTTGAGCCAACCTGTTTATTATTTATATATGTTAACACACCTTATTTGGACAAGTGCTTAGTATTACTGTTGCTTTATTTCAAATGAAATTATTTGAATACAATGAAATAATTTAAAGAAATTTTGTTTACAAAAAAAGAAAAAAAAACTGCGTAACTTTATAGTTTTTTCTTTCTTTTTTTGAGTTAAAATGACTCAGTTTTTTACGCTTTTATAAGGAATCAGAGGGGTATGTCATCTTTTATTGAAAATGAGTACTGAGTACTGTGACAATTAGACGTGTATTACGGGTGTGTGTGGGTGAATGTGTATGAATTTGAAACTTCCGTTAAATAGTTTTTTCATTTGAATTTTAATTATAATTTCACTGGAATATTGCAAATAATAATAATTAAACGATTATTTTTAAAAAACAAATTTACCATACTATTGTATGTGTGCAATTGCTTATGAACCAATTGTTTAAATAGAAAAAATTGATTCTAAAAATATTTCATTACATCGCCTGTTAAAATGCATGAATATGCAAATATTTGCAATAGAAAGTGTTTATTATGAAACAAAAACAAACAAAAAACATTTTGTTAATTGTTCTAAATTTTATTTCAATACGATACGATATTTGCTATCATTACCCTGCGTCTCCTATTAATATACACCTGCTGATGCTACTACTGCTGATGCTGTATTGAAAGTCATGGATGTGTTTTCGCCATGGATTATGAAAATTTCTTATTAGAGATGCACTCGCTGGCAAATTCTGCTAAATAGCAGAAGCGGAACAGCTACAAAATATCATGTTGTTAAAGATAAAGTGCTAATAATTCATAAATAATAATAAACCGCGCTAAAAACAACACAAAAATAAGAAATTTTTCAAATCCACAACAGCAATACAGTGGCTCTCAGGGAAAAACGTATGAAATTTTTAAGTAAAGACAGGCTAAGGTTTCTTCCATTTGCTTAATGGGTGATACAAATAAAAACCGATCCACAGAACATTTTCTCAGACATTTTCCCTTGCTTGACAACCTAAACTTGTTAACCAATCTACAGTCCAGCATTAATTTTAGGCCTCATTTGTTTTCTGCCTTTAGTAATGACGTCAAATAAAAACTTTTCATTTGATTTTCCAACGACTGCTCTCGAAACTAATTATACAAGATTATGTAGTGCGTTCTTATACGATTTGTACGAGATACAAATGGTAAATCCATAAGATAAAGATAAACACACACTTTTATTTGTATTTCAATTCAAATTTTTTTTTCGCGTTTATTTTAAATCATATGAGGTAATGAAAACAATCATATTATCATACACATCGTATCGTACGCTTGAAATATCCATTCAAATAGAAAAAAAAAACAAAAAAAATTGCAAATTAACGTCATCAACACATTTTATTTACAAACAGAAATTTGTTTAAATTGGTTCCCAATCGTATAATAAAAATAAGAAAAAAGTTTTAAGAGTACGAGGAATCTGAAAAATTTTCTTAAATGAAATTCATAAAAAATCTTAAAAGATTTGCTGTCTACAAAAAGTACTTTTTACCAGCGGCCTTTTGTCAAAAGCTTTGGGAGTAAACAAGGTTAAGAAAAATCTGTTGTTCGCAGCCAACACTAAATAGTAGGGCTCTCGAATCATGGATAAAATTAAAACACACGACTGGAATGGTGTGAGAAGTCATGCCGTCATCCCAACTAAGTTATTGCAATTGGCAGCAATATAAAGGAACAATGATCAGAAGTTTATCACTAACATTCGGCATTTTAAAGGCCACTCTAAGATAGGTAGGTAGGTAGAAGTAGCTGACCCCTCGATGGAGTCATGAGCGGGCACAATTAGGCCGCACACAGGACCCAGTGTGATAGCACAGTTTCACATTCTCCCCTAGTCCAGAAACTACTCCGAGCTTCCGATGAAGCGACTCAGACTGCCAATATTAATGAATGAGAGTTCATCCAGATCCTCCCAAGTGCCTTTTTCTCCGCCGACCAAGTGCAAGGCATGTGCATTGTAGGTGAAAAACAGCCTCATCCTCTTTCTCATTTCCCCAGCTTCTGCAGAAATCACTTGCAAGGTCAATACACTTCGCATGCTTTCCTATAATACATACATACATAATTGGTCATTACAACCTTTTAGTCAGAATTACGACCTAGTTTCTCAGACCACTTATGTTGTGTGCGTTGATTTTTATATATGAGTGGCGGGACCTACAGTTTAAAGTCGAGAAACTTTTCATGGCAATTTTATTTACTTTCAGAATTTTTGCCAGAAATCTGCTGAGAGGAAGTCGCCGAAGAAATATTTTTTCATATTTGGTTCAGTTGGAGATGCCTGACCTGGGGTTTGGACAGAGGCCTCACTTTCTAATAAGAAAATGCACTACCTACTAAACCACGTCGACTTTCTATAATACAATGCCCCGTAATAACCGCGATAACAGTGTTGAGCCTACTTCTTTGGAGTTTAAGAAGAGCCGCAGCGCACCTTTTATCCAGCCTTTCTGGCTGTGTTCGAAGCTATTGACAAGGTCCACGATTACATTGTCAATTATAAGGTGCTCAAAGTGATCCCAAATGTAGAGGATTCATCAGAGAATTCGATATTTGCGCCCCATCTGGCTAATTCATCCGCTCTGCAGTTACCGGGACCCATGTGATACAAACATTATATCGTTTCGTTACCTCATTAAGACATCTGTACTGTACATATACGACTGTCTACCATCCTGGAGTTCATTACATTAGAATCCAATGCCCTGATAGCCGCTTGGCTATCGAAAAGTATGATAATTTTTCGCTTGTGAACATTTTTGTACACAATAATTTTCACGGCAGCCCAATTTCCTGACACTTTTGCTTGAAAGACGCTGCATTGATTTAGTAGCCTTATAGACCGGGATATTCCGATTGATTCCGAATAAATTCCACACCCAACGATTCCCTTCAGCTTGGAGCCGTCGATATAAATTTGTACGAAGTCTCTGGCAAGGTGCGCCACACCATTTCTCCAGTCCTCCCTTGCCGGAATGGATGTCCTAAACTTCATTGAGAAGTCACGTCGCGTTGCATGTAGTCACTGTCTGACAATCTCAAATTCTCCAAGTATCTTCGCATGGCCAATGCCCGCTTCATGCCACTGCCCGGTCGCCCAGAGACGCCTACTAATCTTAACTGCCACTCTTATAAGGCAGACAAATTTTGTCCAAACTTTACAGTTAGTGGATTAACGATAATCTCTCAATTAAAAAGAAATTTAAATGCATTTCATATCACATTTTAATTCATCTTCCTTGAGCATAATTCATTACAAGATAAGAAAAATTCTTTTCCTTGATTTTTTTAAATGGCATTCGAATAAATTTCAGTTAAGTATTCTAATGAATAAAATTATTTGCATAGAAAATTATTAAATGAAATACTCGGTACTCGTATCATTTCTGGTTTATTTATTATGAAATATTTTCGTAATAAATTTCATGATTTAAATGAATTCTTCTTGCATTTTAAGTACAAAACAAAAAAGGAAGCGTGGACGAACGAATAAATTTATTTCAGAATTATTTTTCTTTTCATTTGATTTGATTTGAAAAGAACATTTAAATTATGTTTGATAAACTAATGTGTGTGCGTGTGTGTGTTTGTTGAAATTAAATGCACAAAAAATCTAAAATAATTGAAATGTTTAATTAAGAAAAATTTTCCTATTTTTCCCACTCACAAACAATGTAAGGCAAAGGAAAAGCAGAGAGGGCTGCTTCTATTGTTTGTAGGTGTGTATATATGTATGTAAGAGAAACTAAAAAAACAAAAATATTTTTTTTTCTAAATTTAAATTTATTTTTATAGTGAAAGTGTCATCATGATTTGGCTGACAATGATCATGTCATCATGATTGTTTTCTATAAAACATAATGATAATGATAACTGATGATGAAGATGAATATCATTATGATGACAGGCATTGTTGATGAACATGAATATACGTTTTTAGCCATTGTCTTCAGGAAAACGTTGTCATAGTTTTTGCTCATTTTATTTCTTTTTTTTAATTTTCATTTAAATCTTGTGTTTATTTTTAGTTTGCTTTATGGTTTATTTTTAAAAATAATAAAAAAAATAAAAAATTTATTATTTTGAATTTATTTGTTGTCTGCAATGCCCTTTAAGTGGCCTTTTTTCTCTCTCTTAATTTCACTTGATATACATACATACCTATGTACATATGTAATCATCATTTACATTTTTAAGATTTTTCATCATGTTCTTTAATTAAAAAGAAAATTCAAAATATTTGTGTATCAGACAGACAGACAGACAGGCAGACAGACATGAATTGTGTTTTAGAAAAATGATATTGCACTCGTATTGTTTGTCTGTCAGCACTTTATGTTGTTTACAAAGTGTGTGGATAGAAAACTATGCAAAATTATTATTTATATTTACTTTGTGGTTTATTTCAATACAATATTATAAAAATAGACGGCCTCTCCCTATCTCTCTCTCATGCATATGACAAATTGTCAGGAAACTGATAACAGGGTATACAAATAAGTTATTAATCATGAATATTTAATGCCATTATCAATATAATATAATTTAATTATCAAAGAGGGATTAAATCATTGCACTATGGGTTGTGTTTTATTTGCAAAAAAAAGTAACCAAAAAAATTAGGAAAAAACTGTGCAGAAAAATTCAAGTGATTTATTCTGATAATTTCAATGCACCTTACTCTATTCGAAAATGTAGTAGAAGATCGGCATAAAAACTGTTAGAAAAAAGGCACTCACCAGTAACCCCTTTACAATTTATAATCATTTGAAAAACGTTTGCCATTCAAAGAAATTTAATATTTTGGTTGCTACATGAAGAAACAAAAATAAAATTGAATTGTTCGAATTTCCACCAAAAAAAAAAATGCTGCTAAAAAGCAATTCAATATCAAGCAATTATTAGAGGTTAGATAAGCGCATTTAAATTAGGAGACCAATATCGTAACCAGATTCGATCGGTTCATCGACATACAAGTAAACCCTTGCATCGTTTTTTTGAGTGCTAAAAATAATAGGGTGCGTTAGAATAAACTTCTGGTCACTTTAAACCACTTAATTAACGCAGCTACACAGGAGCCTATGCATCACCTAGAAACTAGCTTACTTTTCTGTATACCAATACAGTGTCTGTAAAGTCGAACGTTCACTCTAGCCCAGATCTGAGTTCTTTCAGATTGGCCTTATAATTTTTCTTACTGTGTCGCTTTTTAAACTTGGTGGAAAGCCTATTGGAGTTTCAGTAGTTAACTCTCGGTATTCCTTACCAGTATCATCTTGATTATTTGTCTATTCACTCATCACGACTCTCTGTTGCCTATGTAAATAGCAAATTGCTTTAGAAATCATTAAACATTTCTTTACTGAGCTTGTTTATTGCTCTAAATGCAATTTTATTTTCAGTGGAAATGTTGACATCCAATTGAACTCTACCTGATCGTAAGTACCCTTTAGAAGGAAACTTTATCTGTTACTATATAGATAGTCAACCCAGTCCTATCCTCGCATTTAGATGCTCTTATGTAGCAATTAGTCTCCACTATCAGCTGTTTTACTGTTAATCCAATAACAGAGAAATCCGATACGTCATGATATTAGTATTCGTGTGAGTATTCATGTCTTTAAACATGCCTATACTGGTGATGCTGTATATATCAGAGATCAGCAATGAATCGTTTTTTCTTTAATTATAAGTACTAATGAAATTTGGAATATAAGGGAGTCAAAAATATTGAAATTTAACTATGTACTCTGATTCATTCATACTCACTACAACGTTGTTTTATAAGTACATGTTGCAATGAGTATGCGTACAACGTTGACATCAAACTCATACCATTCGAAATATGTTTGATTCATAAGCCGACTCATTTAGATTCATAACTTTAGAATAATTACTTTACGTTAATTACTGTTTTGTCATGTATTTTTGGCTATTTAAGATCTGTTAATCAAATTAAATAAAAAAAAAAACTATTTTTAGAAAAATAATCGATTTTAATCAGACTTGTTTTCATATCTTTTTAAATCGAAACTAAAACTAATGGAATTAACCTTAATTTGTTTGGTGAAATTCTTCTTTTTCTTAATTGAAATTATTAACACTTTTATTTAATATTCCTCAGATGTTTATCGCTTTAGAAATCAAAACAAAACAAAGTATTTTAAAGTATTTTTTTTTATTCAGGCATTTAAAATTCTGTGCACTTTCTTTAAAGTTTTTAAATTATTTTCTCATTAAATTTATTTTTTTATGATTGAATTTGTTGTAATAAAACTTAATTTAAAGTCTTTACAAAATAACAAAAACAAACGATAAATTATGTTCATTATATTGTACAAATTGAATTCAAAATAAAATCATAAACAAACAAAAAAAATATTGGAAAATAATAGACCACCACAGACGCAAATGAATTCATTTATAAAAGCGTAATAAATTAATCGTTTTTTAAATCAACATGTCAAAATATTTAATAATCAACCAAAGCAGTGTAATCGATTAATGAACGAACCCCCATTGAAAACGTATATATTTTTAATAATCAGCAATCGGAAAAAAACAAACAAAAAGCCTCTCGTACTTCATAAATAATTGAAAATAAGTGCTTGAAAATCCAGTAGAATTGCGAACGGAATTCAAATATAATCCCTCTTAAGTGCCTACATAAATCCGCCCATCCCTTTCCCACACATTCTGGAATCGATAACGAATTTTCATACATCTTACTAAGTACCTTTGCGTTATCGATTAAATTAAATTCATTTGATAAAAAATAATGTTAATAAAAACAAAACAGGAATCAGCAGGTTTCAAGATTGTCCGTTAGGTCGTAACAAAAATGTTTGGCCGAACAACCGTCATGCATAGAGGCAAGTAAAACCGAATCTTCATCTTCCTAACGTCTACCATAAATTATACGCCTCTTATTGTATTATAATTATGAACTAAATGAGAATTATAATGGTATTCTTTTTTAAATTTAGCGTACACAAAGAGAAATTTATTTACACACACATATTAAAAAAAGAACAACAACTCTGTTAAAAGATAGTGGAGGGAATAGCTGTGAAGAAAACAAAAACAAATTTTAATAGCACACTAATGTGGTGATGCCAGATGGGATAAGGTATAGAAAACGGGAAAAATAAAACAAGATTTCAGGTAATATTGCAAGAGATTTTCTTGGATTTTCTCTAATAATTGTTTAATGAAATAAGAATTTATTATTTCGAGGCCTATTTACATACATACTAGGCGATCGCTATTAGAAAGTTTTATTAAGAATTGTCATATCAATTGGCCACGCCTTATTAACATTCATCAAGTTATCAACGAGATACCGCCCTAATTGTACAAAATGTGTGTATTTTTTTTTCGTTTTTGCTATGAAAGCCTATTTATCTCCGTCCAGACATTTAAAATAATTAAACATTAAACGCCAAGTAATCATTAAAGGACTGCAATCATTAAATAACGTTCAAGAACATTTTTTTGTAATGAATTTAATTTATACATACATATATGCTTTAAGTTTATAGTTTAAAACAATTTTATACTTTTAATTTATAACATCTGTATTGTTTTTGCTTTCATTTATATTTTTGATTTTCGCATAAAATTTCATTTAAAATTAAACAAGTTTATGGTGATGCGACAAATGTCACCAGCACGAGCACAATTTATGGTTTATAAATTAAAATATATGGGGAGTTGAGGCAGTAATTAAGCGAAATGAGACAAAAAACAAAAACAAACTATTAAAATTAATTTTAGAATACTATTGCCATTCATATACAATAAAAGGAAATAAAATTTTAAATTTAAGAAAAGTTGTTTAAGAAATTAAAGAAGATTTTCAAGTCGAGGGTTTCTTTTTTTTTTTGGCAAACAAAATTTTATTTTCTATTCAAATATATTGGTTTTGCTAACGAACATTCATCATTCAAAATGTCACAGCACATCACTTAGGTAGGTACGTAGGTAGGTAGAAGTGGCTGTCCGCTTGATGGAGTCATGAGCGGAAACAATTAAGCAGCACACATTGTGATACCACAGTTTCACATCCTCCCCTCTAGTCCAGGGACCACTCGACTCAGACTGTTAATATCCATGCATGATAGTTCATCCAGATTTCATCCATTAGGCACCTAGGTGCCTCTTTCTCCTCCGACCAAGTGCCGTCCGTGTGCTCAGTAGGTGAAGAACAGCCTCATCCTCCTCCTAATCTCCACAACTCCAGCAGAAATCATTTGCATGCATTCCTATAATACAATGCCCCGTAATAACCCCGATAACAGTGCTGAGAATACTTCTTTGGAGTTTATGCAGAGCTGCCGCGCACCTTTTATCTAGCCTTGGCTAGATTTTTTGCGCCCTTCTCTCCGTGTCCGAAGCCGCTGTCATTTAAAAGCTTGCAAATACCCAAAGAGATCCCTAATGTAGGGAATTCATCAGAGAGTTCGATCATAGAGTCCCTTCTGGATAGTTCATCCGCTCTGCAGTTACCGAGAATGTCCTTACATTCCAGTACCCATATGATACGAACATCATATCGCTTCGCCTCCTCGTTAAGACATCTGCGACAGTCGTATACTGCTCTGATAGCCGCTTGGCTATCGGAAAGTATGATAATTTTACTTTCGTGAACATTTTTGAACAATAATTTTCACCGCAGCCCGAATTGCCAATACTTCCGGTTGAATGACGCTGTAGTGATTTAATAGCCTTATAGACCGGGATATTCAGATTGATTCCGAATAAACTCCACACCCAACGGTTCCCTCCAGCTTGGAGCCATCAGTTTAAATTTGTACGGAGTCTCTTGCTAGGTGCGCCGCACCATTCCTCCAGTCCTCCCTTGCCGGAATGGATGCAATAAAATTCATTGAGAAGTCATATCGCGGTGTCATGTAATCACTGCTTCCGACAATCTTAATTTCTCTATCTAAGTAAGGCCAATGCCCGATTCCAGTGGCACAGAGACGCCTATTACTTTAGCCGCCATGCCCCTGCAGTAGAGGCCAAGCGGTAGAAGGTATAAGATTATCTCCAGATCGTTGCAACCTACGTAATAGGTTCAAGTTTGTTGTCTTATTCAGGGATCCCACCACACCGTAGGTCAAGAGAGGTCTGACCATCGCTGTGTAGATCCAGTGAGTCATCCTAGGTCTCAGGCCCCATTATTTCTGCAACATTTGGTTACAGGTACATCACTTATAATATTAAAAATATCAGGGTAGATTTAAAGGGGATAATTTCAAACCTTCCCTCAATTAAAAAAAGGCGTATAAGTGCATGTTATTCTTCAGATATTTTTACAAATAAGGGCAATATTCAAGGGTATTCAAGTTTTTTGGTCTACTCCTAAACGCTTTATAACCTCAAACACTAAATATGTTTTCTGACGAAGTAGTGTAAGCGTTCATTAAATTTTATTAAAATTTTTTTTGTATTATTTTAAATAAATTTTTTGCCTTTACATTAATTATTTATTTAAATTTATTTATTAGAAATTTAAAAAAAAATGTAATTAATTTATCCAATAATGCTTGTTGTGTGAGCCTTAAATTCGTTTATACTCATAAATATTTAAAGACAGTTTTATGGTTTTCAAATATTTGTATAAACAAATTGGAAAAAAATCGAATTTTTTTAAATAAAAATACGTTAATACTATTAACAAAATTTAGCTCTATGGGGCGCCTAATAAATTTTGTGTTTGGTGACTAAGAAACTGAAAATATCTTCAAGTATTACAAAGATTTTGTTTCAGATTTAAATTGAATTTTAATTAATTTTACGAAGAAAAAAATTCAAATAAATAAATGCCAAAGATATTATCGTTAAATATGTATACATATATGTAACGCATTTTATTTATTTGTAAAGTAAACTATGCTCTGAATTTCTCTTACTTAAGGTCTTATTACAACAAAAATAATTCAAAATATTTTTACAAAATTTTAAAATAATAATAAAATTTTAACACCAATTCGATCGGAATTTCTTTAGAATTACGAGAATCATGAGACACGCATACATAACATACATCAGCAATGAGTATTGAAAAAGATGAGTAGAACCGAATCATACTCATAATTTCTGATATTTATACGCACGCATTCATACTTATTTTAATATCGTGGAATCTCTACTCATATTCAAATTCAACGTTTGAAGTACTCATCATATTCATACTTAACAACACGTATGAGTTGTTGATTCCAACTCTCCATAACTCAACATATACACGAAGCACAAAATAAGTATGAATCGCGTACAAACATTAAAATACTTACTAGAAGGTTGTGTGTTTGCTCTGCTTGCTGCTCTGTTTTTTTTTTTTTGCTTATGTGTCTGTTTTCTTTTTTTCTTTAAATGCAACAACAACTCAGACAGTAAATTTTGTTGAATGATTCGAGTCACTCGAATGAATCTAAATGAGTAGGCTTATGAAACAAACATATTTCGAATGGTATGAGTTTGATGTCAACGTTGCAACCTGTACTTATAAATCAACATTGTAGTGAGTATGAATGAATCAGAGTACATAGTTAAATTTTAATATTGTTGACTCACTTATATTCAAAATTTTATGAGTACTTATGAGTAGCGAAAAACGATTAATTGCTGATCTCTAATATATATAAAGAACTTCATATTTAGTAGTATATGGAGGAGAGCGAAGAACAGTTCAAATCTGGAAGGAAGTTCTTAGGAATCTATTGGAATCTCAAAATATTCTTTGCCAGAGTATCGCCAAAACTACTACTATGTAATACAGAGGCATCTCCAGCCTGTTAAGCATATTCAGCGCCTCTGATCTGATTAGGCACATAAAGAAGGAAACTCACGCTTCTTGGCCAGTAATTCTGAAATAGCCTTGTTAAGTTAGGATTTCCGGCGTTTCAAGAAAACTATGTTTCTCTCTATTTCTTCATTCCTATTATCTAGTTTTGTCTAGATAACTTAAATTATTTGATATATTAAAACGTTAAAAGACTAAGGGAGGATTTTAACGGGCAGATAAGTTGTTTTTCCTTATTATAAAAGGACGATAAGGTAGAAGTGAGCATTAAGCTAAAGGATGGATCATACTACTGGTAACTCTTAAAGTTAAGTTTATGTCTGAACTTGCCATATTATTATAATTTTCAATATGGCAACTTCAAATATAAACAAAATGATCATATACAACAAAAAAACGAAGCCCGTCGTTGCCACATTTTATACATGAGTGACGGTAGCTACAGTTTAAAGTCGATTTTTTTGGAGAAACTTTTCATGTCAATTTTATTTATGTTCACAGAGTTTTTGCCAGAAATCTACTGAGAGGAAGTCGCCGAAGAAATATTTTTTTAAATTTCGTTTTGATGTCTGACCTGGGGTTTGTTAGGTATAGGTTTGGTTAATTTCACCTTTAGTATGATTGCCAAGATTATCTTTCCTATTGTTTGTTCTCCTTCTCAGAAAAGAAATCATCAGTTATTATAGCATTGTAATTATTTTTTCCCTTAAAAGAAATTCAATAATTAAACTGGAATATTCGTTTCATACCGTTAATTGAGTAACTTCCTCTCTGTCATTCATTGCTTCCTTAATTAACAAAGGAGATCAGAAAACTATTTAACGCCCATTGATTAATTATCGTTCACATCAAATGAAATTCTTTTGCAAATAATTAATCGAAGTAATATTTTTTTTCATTGTTGTTGCTGCTATTGTAACAAAATGTTGTTATTTGTTTTTTCTTTTGTTATTTAGCTGTGTTGTTGTTGCAAATGAAATCATTTTTAACACTTGTTTTGTTTATCAACAAATCAATTGTGTGTGCTTAAAACGTTTAACAAACAATTCCTTCCGTGCTTCTTGCTTTACTTCCCCCATTCATTCATTCATTCATTCGCATTCATTCATTCACATTTTTATGCTCTAGAAATAGAAAATGAAACAAAAACAAAAACAAAAAAAAGAAAAATCGGTTTAATGGTTTAATCAATTGGAACACTTTCCAATTGAAAAGAAAAAAAAAAACAGAAAACAATTGAGAAAAATTATGACGTGCATTCTTGTGTTTTTCTTTTTCAAAACGTATCAGTCAGACGATATTTTTAAATTCTATTAAAATATTTCATTTCAAAAGATTTCAGAATTTCGGAAATTTTGGAATTTGGAAAACAAGGAAATGATTTTTTTCCTTTTTCAATGTCAGAATTCCATGTAAATTTGTTTCATTAACTAATTAATGGCCATTAAATTGGGCACTACGTACATACATATGTACGTACTATAATATACAAGTTTAAGTACTTTTTTTTATGGCTGAAATTGCTTTAACGGGAAATGACAACAAACGAGGCTGAATGTAAGTATTTTTTAATGGCCCGTTTTCACCTTCATTTCAATTTCAGTGATGCAATGCAATAAGTTTTTTGCAAAATAATGAACTCACGCTAGAGTTAAAAAATTTGAAAAAACAGACGGAAAATATAAAAATAACGTTCAAAAAGGGTCTTCCGAACTTTCATTTCGCGACTTCCTCTCAGCAGATTTCTGGCAATAACTCTGAGAGTAAATACAATTGCCCTGAAAAGTTTCTCAAAAAAAAATCTGTCGTTCGGAGTCGTTTTTAAACTGTAGCTATCGCCACTCATGTATAAAAATTATCAAACACAACATAAGTGGTGTGAGAAGCTAGGCCGTAATCCTGACTGGAGGATTGTAATGGCCAATTATGTACGTACATATGTATATGTTGAGTTATGGGGAGTCGAAATCAGCAACATTATACGTGTTGTTAGGTATGAATACGATTAGTACAGATTCCATGATTTTAAAATAAGTATGAATGCGTATAAGTAGCGATAGTACTCATCTTTTTGAATACTCATTGCTGATCTGTGGTAAGCATACTAAACAAATACTTCAACTGACCAGTATTTACCAAAGCTACTGACTTCAGATATTTAAATTTGTAATCCATTTCGCATAACAGTCTTACAATTCAATTCCAATGCAAACGCTTCTAATTCCCATCATGCATTATCTGATTCATTGTGCATGGATTTCGTCATCGTTTGCATCAGAACACTCATTACAATGGTAACGTCATCATAAATACTTAACATTTCAATAAAAATTCTTTAAAAAGTAAAATATTTTTTTAAAAACAATTAATATATACTCGTATAAATAACTCAACAACAACTCACCATCAGGCTAACTGGCTGGCTGACTGACTGGCAGATTGGTTGATACATTGACTGAGAGATGGATTGATTCAATTAATAAAGCATGCAATGCAACACCAATACAAATTCAATTTAAGCCATATGGGGCATAAAATCTAATCAAATAATAAAATAAAATCACAACAACAACAACAACAACAACAACAACAACAATAAACAAAATATGATGATTCAAATTCAATATCCATTAAATGAGTAAGTAACGGCAAACAATTTAAACGAGATGCAAAAGATACTCTTGAGATTATACATGATGACGACAGACGGACGGTATAAATTATCATGTACTACAGCTAAAATCACTTAATTTATACCCCCTTTGAATACATATCTACATCCACACCCGCTCATATGCATTGAAAACCTCAGAGAAATCAGTCACTCAGTTTGTCAGTCAGTCACTCAATCAGTAAGTTAGTGTGTCAAGTCAGTCGACCAGTTAATTGTGAGAGAAAGAAAGAAAAAAAAACTGATTTTGTTGTTGGCCATCAAGTGTAGGCGTATGTATTTCTTCGAATAAGTTGTTATGGCAGTGGCAATTGACATTAACTGCAGCGCCAGTTATAACATAAAACGCTGACGTAGCTGTAGCCGAGCTTATGATCCAATGCAACAAAACCTAAACCATTCAATTGCATTTCAATTGCAAGTGAGTCTGAATATGTTGTAAACAATTGAAATGTTTGCCCCTAAAATCAACGACGTTTAAAACAATCATTTATCGCGGTTTTATTTTAATTTTATTATTTCGTTTTATTAACTTGTGTCGTATAAGAGTGCATTTGTTTGTTGTTGTGTTTTTTTTGGCGGCATTTAAAGGGGTCCGCATTCTGGGCGAGTCATTTATAACGCTGATGTCACACTCCGTATAACTTTTTAAGCCAAATGTGAACAAAACGAAACAAAATCAATTGAAATAAAAAAAAAACAATGAAAAGATTAAATCGATTTTTAATAATTGCTTAGATAAACTATTTAGATACTCGTATTTAGCAATTACTACTACGCTTGGATTGTTTTTGCAAAGTGGTGGTGGTTACACCCTGGAAAATGTGTTCGTTATTATAACCCCATATCGCTGTTTGTTTTTTATACCTTTTAATCTACTAAAGGTGGAGATGGAATATAGAGTAGGTGGCGAAAGTACAACGACTTTTTTTGATAATGCAACAACACCTATTATTATTAAAAGCCATGAGAATAGATTGTGGCCCGTGACTCATATACAAATCGATCATCATTCACTCCTTGTTTGATTCTAATATCGAAAAAGCTTGGTTTTCAAAATTTTGTTGAGTTTGTTTGATTAATTAGCGGATCCTCCTTAGAAGACAAAGTCACACTTAAGCCAGCGTTTAGGCTCATTATGAGCACGACCATAATCAATCCATATCTTATACTTATCTTCACTTACACATAATTTGTAATATATTTCAATGCTATGGCTGTAGGTTACAGTAAAGGGCCACTGTAAAATTTTACCATTTTGATCAGTTAACACATACATACATAATTGGTCATTACAACCCTTCAGTCAGGATTACGACCTAGTTTCTCACACCACTTATGTAGTGTGTGTTAATTTTTATACATGAGTGGTGGGACCTACAGTTTAAAGTCGGCTCCGAACGACAGATTTTTGAGAAAGTTTTTCATGGCAATTTTATTTCATTCTCAGAGTTTTTGCCAGAAATCTGCTGAGAGGATGTCGCCGAAGAAATCCTTTTTGTATTTTGTCTTTGATGTCTGGCCTGTGGCTCGAACCCTGGCTTTGCGTCTAATAAGCCAACACACTACCTACTAGACTACGCCGACTTCTTGATCAGTTATTACCTTTCTTTTTGATATATGCAGGGCTAGGTTTTTTATATATATCCACTCAAAGGCTTCCAGAGAATTCTGAATGAAAAGTTTACCGCAGATATACCCAACGAAGTTAATTGTTTTCTTCAAATCAGCAAAAAATGGTGGAAAGCAATTTACTTCGTCGCCTATATATCCGATTCCAAGGGAGAGAATGTAAACGAAGGTGATTGACCTGCAAACACTTGCAGTATAATATATCTATACGATCTAGAGAGAAAAAATTGTTTCAATATTGGGGCATATCCGATGTATTGTTACGTTTTTACCTTTTAAAAACGTTTAAAATATAAGCTCGTAGACTGCAAACAAAAATAAAAAGAAATTTGTGTTTTAGTTTGAATTAAAATTATTAACTGCTAAGGGTAGTGAAAACCTATCCCACAGCAATCTCCACCATGCACATTGAAAGGTTATTAATTCAGCTGGCTTACATTTAAGTCGTAAACCTAGAAACTCTGATATTTGTCAAGTGATTCTTGTATTTTTCCTAAAATTTTATTTTAATTTTTATACTTATACTAACCATTTTCTCTGGGTGTAAGCTATTCTGCTGTAAGATGCGCTGTGTGTTAATTTTTTTTTAATTTATTCAAACAATTTAACAGCAATGAATTATTAATTGCTTTGATAACCTTTGAAGCAGTCAATATATCGATTTTTTTTTCTATTCATTTTCAGTTTCTAGTGATTTTTCTAATGAATTAAAAAAAAATTGTGTTTTTTTTAAACGTTGATATCAAGTGTCTTCTAATTGTGTCTGATGGCATTAATTTCTCACAGTTACTTTGATTTATTGCCAGCCAGCAAATAAATGCAGCTGGAAGAGTAGGAAAAATTGGAAATTTGTAATAACAACTAAAACAACAACAAACAAACAAATTTAAATGAACAATTTAGTAGAGGCCAGAGGCATTCAAAAATTTAAAACTCTTGACTCCAAACGAAACGATCTCTGATGGCGTCTTCCGATGAAGGCGATTATTGTGGCAAATTATTATTTATGGCACGACTCAAATAACAACTTAATTAATTTATGATCCAATGGCCAACTATTTCAACTTTTGACAAATGCCAAAAATAGAAAAAAATTGTTCAAAATTGCAAAACATTTTGCACTGGAGTATGGAGGATGGAGGGTGTATAAAGATGCCCATTTTCATACAATGTTAGGCTTGCGAATGTGGAACCAATTGACACTCGATTACTTGCTACAATTTAGAAAACAATGTTTATACAAGTTTTAGTTGCGATAAAGAAAAAAAAAAAAAGAAAAATTTTTATTAAAAAAATGAAAAAAATACCAACAATGACGCAATATTTTTGGCTTCATAATTGTAGACGCGCGCACAATGCGAAATCAATTAAAAATATTTAAAGAAAAGCCACTTAATGCTTGGTTATCGGCGATATGGAATATTTTTCTAATTTTTTTCCTTTTTTTTAATTAAAAACAACTTCAAACAAAAACTAAAAAATGCAGAACCATAAAATAATTAACCTGTTGACAAATTAATCGATTAATTTCTTTCTTTGTTCTACAGTTTATTTGTTTTGTTGTTTTAAGTTTCTAATCTCTTAATAATAGCTTGACGACTGCATGCAAACAGATCTTTTTGTTTTTCTATTTTTTGTTTTGCTGGTTTATAAATTATAAAAAGAAATTTTAATTTCAATTTGTTTTTATTTGAATTTCGAATTTTTAAACATTAACATTTAACAACTGATAATGCAGTTAGTTTATGTCATTTTTAATTAATTGCTACACTCATTAGTTGATGCAAAGAATTTTCGATAAATGTTTCGATAAAGGATTAATTCTGACGCTTATAGCTTTAAAACAGCTTAAATTTGGTTTACACCAGAGATCAGTAAATGAATCGTTTATTCGCTCCTCTGATTCATTCATACTCACTACAATGTTGATTTATATGTACAGGTTGCAATGAGTATGCGTACAACTTTCACATCAAACTCATACCATACGAAATATGTTTGATTCATAAGCCTACTCATTTAGATTCATAACTTTAGAATCATTCGGGTGACTCATATCAAAATTAAAAAAAAAAAGAAAAACAGACACATAAGCAAAAAAGACAAAGCAGCAAGCAGAGCAAACACACAACCTTTTAGTGAGTCTTCGTACGCGAATCATACTCATTTTGTGCTTCGTGTATATGTTGAGTTATGGAGAGTTGAAATCAACAACATCATACGTGTTATTAGGTATGAATACGATGAGTACTTCAAACTTTGAATATGAGTAGAGGTTCCATGATATTAAAATAAGTATGAATGCGTATAAGTATCAGAAATTATGAGTATGATTCGATTCTACTCATCTTTTTGAATATTCAGTGCTCATCTCTGACTGTATTACATTCTAAACTGGCTGCATTATGCCTCTACACAAATTTTAAGGATTTTTTGTATTGGAATCGGAACTCCTAATTCAAATACCCATAATAATCAAAGAAACCAATGGGCAGTGCTCTATGCTATCGTGAAATTTACCGTTTAATATCTCAACAGTCAAATATCTGAAGCATTACAGCCAAACGATTCTTTTAGGTCTTGTCGTTGGACCTTGGCTTTGATGTTATGTCTACATCCCGATGATTTGTCCGCAGATTTGCTTTTGTGTCTGAAGTTTTTCTGGGACAAAAGTCGCTGTGGTCTGGTAGGCAGTGTGTTAGCTAAATAGACGTGAGGCCGTGTTTCAAACATAAGTCCAAACATCTCGAACAAAACGAAATAATGAATTGCAGTCGTCTGGCAATTGGAACGCTGAGAGTAAAATAAATTTTCCATGAAAAGTTTTTCAAAAATCTATCGTTCGGAGTCGATTTAAACTGTAGATACCACCACTTATCGATACAATTAACAAATACAACTTTTGTTTGCTATTAAGTTAATAGCTAGACAACCTATCACCAGTGTTCTGAGGGTCTCTCCCCTTTTTTCGAGATATGATGATTTGCAGCATTATTAAGAAGTATTACCTACAAAAACTAAAGAGTACATCTACAGCTAATCGTAATGTCGATATTCAGATGAAGAAAATAATACCACATGCCAACTTCGGGGTCGGAAATCAAAAAGGAACCACTTTTCCAACAAACTTTCGGAACAAACTGAGTCATGCTCCTACTTATATTATAATTTAATGTTAACGGAACTGTTTTAAAATTTTAAATTTTTAAACATTAAAATGGTTTGCATTCCATTTATCAATTATTTCCCATAATATTGACAATAATATCCTCTTACAGGCAATTCAAATTCCAAAGGCGTCTCTATGGTTTGACATGAATTGCTCCGTTCCATTCCAGTCACAATCGGCAACACCTCAAAACGATTAAATATTAGAAAAACAAAGAAAAAAGACAGAAATTCCCAAACGATGAATTAATTAATATTTATTGGCAATTGAGAGAAAATTCCACAAAAATTTATATTTGCCAACAACACTCACTCACTCGCACACTTACGCGCTCACCTACTACTGTAGGATTCTAGAGTGCAAATAATGAAGCCAGCATTACAACATGTCAACTTGAAAATTACGCACAAATAAATTTCAATTAAAATGTGTATGAGAACTGAATTGAATGCAAATAAATACGATGAAATAAATAAATGAATAAAAAATAAATAAAAATTAATTTAAAAAAAAAACTGGAATTAAAATAAAAACAAATTAACATTTCTAGAAAATTAATTCAAAATTAATTCATAAATAATTGCGTTTATAAATAACTATGCGTATAATAATAATAGCAACAACAACAGCAATAGCAACAATAAATGATTGTCATTAGCAGTAGCAGTAACAGCAACAGCAGCAACAGTCGTAGCAGTAGCACTAGCAGTAGCAGTAGCTGTGTAGGATCATTGTAATCATTTTGTCTTGCGAATATGTGAACAAATTTTAATTGATTTTTTTTTATTTCTTTCTGTTGTTGTTGTCATTGTTGTGTTGTTCTTTATGATTTCTAAGCACGAATATTTTGAAATTTATGTTGCAATCATATGCCGCATATTTATTTATTTCGTTTCTACTGGACTAGTAGACTACATTACCCTATCCATTGAGCGAGTAGCAAATGGCAGCAAAAAAAAAAGTGAAATTGATTAAAACACTTTGTAATTGAGAAGTTTTAAATTAAAACAAAACAAGAAAATTTTATATAAATTAAGGTGACCATGCTACCAACACCTTTACCACACTTTTAACAATAAATTCAATTAAATAGTTGAATGGGAGATGCTCATCCTCCCCGTGCTTCTTTATGGCGCAGAGGCATGGAAACTATTAAGCACTGATGCAGAAGCCTTGAGAGTATACGAGAGAAAAATCCTACGTAAGATCTTAGGTTCAGCGCGTGTTGGCGATAATTTCCGCATCCGATCCGAACAGTGATCTGTATGAGCTCCTCTATGACATGGACATTGTGCAGCATATTAACATCCAGCGGCTGAACTGGCTCGGCCATAATCGGCGAGACGGGTATTTGAGGATTGTAAGTATTTGTATTGTAGAAGTCGGCGAAGAGTGCAACCTTGTTTACTCTGGAAGGACCATATCGAGAAAGCCCTGTCATCGATTGGTGTGACCAACTGGCGTAGGCGTGCAAGGAGCAGAGGCGCCTGGAAGGATGTGTTAAAGCAGGCAGAAACACATTAATCGGGTTGTTAATGGCCAGTTAAGTAAGTAAGTTGAGTATAAAAACCTTCCAGAAAGTATTAAATGTAAACCCCTTAGTATTGGGTTCATTATGACAGCCTTGTAATGGCCATGCCAAACCTCATCCCATTTCTTTATCATTTAATTCCACAATTGTTTCATATTGCTGCCAATAATGTTTAGAATTTTTTCTGTACATAGAATATAACGAAATATTTTTCGTCTGGTCACCCCAATCACTGCTAACAATGTTTACATTTGAACATTTCAAATAATCAACAACATGTTGTATTTTTTCTTTTCTTTATTTGATTGTCGTTGTTGTTGTTATTATTGCAATTGCATATTGTACAATAAAATGTACAAAAGACATTGACTTCAAACAGTGTCATTAGAAAAAAAAAACATTTTTCCAAAGCATTTCATTCTCAGTCTTGTTCTCATTCTCAAACGCTTAAGTGGCGAATTACACGATATGCGCCAGTCTCAAGTTCAGGGTTAAACATTACAATTTTAATGTTTGTTTTGCTTTTCTTGTCTGTTTCCAATGAAATATTACACCATTGCCTTGAGCAAAGGTAAACAAAAGTTTTCAATTGCAATTTGAAAATTCGTTACAAAGTTCAATTGGTTTTTTTTTCTTATTAAACCTGAATTAAAAATTGAAAAATTTTGGGCTACGCTATCGATTGTTGTTTAAAATCGTGTTTAAATTATAATCAAATCGTCATGATATTATAAAACTATATGTAAAAAACGTATTTTCAGCCATAAATCTGTTTTATAACGTACAAAAGATGATCTCTGTCTTATACAGTCTCAATTTTTTATTTATCGATTACTGATGAGTCGTTGTAGTCTAGTAGGTAGTTTGTTGGTTTATTACACGCAAGGCCACGGTTCAAGCAACAGGTTAGACATCAAAACGAAAATATATAAAAAAAATATTTCTTCGTCGACTTCCTCTCAGCAGATTACTCGCAAAAACTCTGAGAATAAATAAAATTCTCATGAAAAGTTTCTCAAAAATCTGTCGTTCTATGTCGAAAAAGAGCTTTTTTCTGTACCTATTAAATTTTATTTCGATTATACTTCCTATAAATTTTCGTTTTATTAGTGCGATTTTAATTGCAAATATTTTTTGGGAAATGGTGTAATTGTAGTGGCATTTAAAATCATTTCAATTGCATTTATACTGTTCTGTACTGGTGGGTGCATAAAATCATGCATTTAACCTTCTAAAATGGCTTTAAAATTTTTTATTTAAAAACTTAAAACTTAAAACATTTAATGCTACAATTAAAACAAAACAACAAAAAAAAACTTATGTGCAAACTGTCACATTAACTATCTCAACTGACAACTGTCATGTCATAATATACAATGTCCACGCAATACTGAATAGAATCGAAACGCAAAGTGTTGTAATTCACACAATGTTGCAAGTATGAGACATGACACACACACCTCAAATGGATTTCAAGTAAATCCATTTTCAATTAAAAGAAAAAAAATAAAAACATGATCAAAATATAGAAAGCGAAAGTATTTGTTGTGCTGATACAGTGATCAGCAGTATCGGCGATAAAAGATGAAAGATCACTGAACATAATTTCGTAGATTTATGCAAATGTGTCACATTCTTGAATAAACAATAATACTGTGTGCTGGTAAATATATTTATTTTCTTATATTGTATGCATATGTATTTATGCCGTATAAATAAACATTCATTCATACATTAAGTCAGTCATTTATCCATTCAAATCCATATGAATTTGTTAATGTTGCTTAAGCATGTTAAGCTTTCTTTCTAGTTGAACCGCAAAAATAAGAAGAAATTAAATGCCCATTATGGCCATGGCAAGCGACCAACCAACCATCGGACTAACCAACTGCAAAAGACCACAAATGCCACAAAATTCTTTCACCGCCGCCGCCATCACTACCATGTTGTGGCATTAGCCAGGCCCGCAATACAATTTTCGTGAGTGCTGTTGGTTTGTATATGCAAATGAATATGAATATTTCCTCCCACATAGTTTCCTTACGTACGTATGGTAGAGAGGCCACTCTGGGTTGAATAACATGCTCCCAGCATGAAATTATCGTTTTATTATGAAGAAAAAATCTATGATGGCAACGAAGAAAATGCATTTTTTTCATAAAAAATTATCACAAATATTGTTTGAAAGTTATTTGCTTCTCTATTTGCCTTTTATCTGTAAACATTTCAAAACGTTTTAGCCGAAAGGGAAGATTTGCTGCCTGCATTCATTGTTAAACTTTCTTTTGTTACAAAACGTGGTCAAAGTTTCCCAGATTTCTTTATGTTGCAGTCTTCAGATTGTTTACTGACCTACTAATTGATGCACAAGTGCAACTGTTTTATGATTCAAAGGAAAAACAAGCCATACAAATTATAAGAATCTAAATTTACTTTGACTTTTTTATTCCATTTGTCTTTATTTCCATTCCTAACCATCATGTGCAGGTTCATTTCGCAGCAAACTTGATTAAATAAAAAAACTCCCATTGCTTAACTTTCATCAGTTTCCAAATATGAGTTTAAAAATGAATCAAATTCTTAAACAAAAGCTTTAAACGCAACTTAATCATGGCTTAATAATTCTTTAACAAACTCATATTTTTCGAAACCTACTAAAAACTTTTTAAACCATGTACAATAAAGCTCAGTGGTGAGTATATATTTGCCTATTAAACCAATAAACAAAAAAGCATACACTTAGGATGTAAAATTTTTGTAGAAACAGCTGCCAGATCAATAATAATTAATTTATTGTGAACCGAATGACTGATCGTAATGAAATTTACTTATCGCAAACACAAACCGCACAAATTCACCACTGATAACACCGCACAATTATGATATTACCGACAAGTAATACCGTGCATTTCTGGGGTAAGGGTATCCGTGGTTTATAATTATATACCACCCCTGAGCATTACACCACTTTTTAAAATCCACCACGTCTCAACTCACCACAGCTTAAAAAAATTTTAAAAAAATTCCGTGAGAATAAATCATGAGAGACCCCATCCCGGCGGTCGGTGGACGCTGATCGTTCTGTTCATTATTCTCGTCAAGCACAGACGGCCGGACAGACAGATAACACACAAGCCCGCACGTAAATTAGACATCATATTTCGGACACAAACCAGTTAACACCACCCACACACGTTATGCACGTGGAATTTTCAGATGGAATGAAATATAAGGAAAAATTTCGAACACAGAAGTTTAAAAACATTTTATTTTCTTTGTCGACGAACGAACTTTTCATCTCACCTATCCAACCAGGTTGGCAGCCAACTTTTTGTTTGGTTTGGTTTGAATAACAACAACGAATGGATGACGAACAAGGTTTTTATTTGAGTAACAGCCAGAGTTACCAGACTGTTTCAGGTTTTATCCCCAATTTAGAAATAATAACACAAAATAATAAATATTTTTTAAATTATTATCCCTCTAGTCATTTCTAACAAATTGTTATTAAGATGGTCTCACACATTCACATTTATTAACTTTTAAACAAATTGCCAGCCAAGAGCATCATCTTTACGGAAATAATAGAAGAAATAAAATAAATAAACAAAAACAAAAACTGTCGTCTAAAATATACATTTTTCGTTCCCATATAGAAAAATTCCCATTTTGGGGAAACCGTTTTACAAGCTGCACTTTTTATAAACAAAACTCTCTCACAGCTTTAGTAAGGCACAACAAAATTGTACACACTCATAGATATGGTATACACGTACACACACACACACACGCCTTTGTACACCATAATATCCAACATGTTGAAATGATACCGATTCTAAACCGAACCAACAACAAATCATGATGTTGATCCAACATAACTCAAATGTGGTTTATCGAAGCAAATGTTTTAAACATTTTCAAGTGTCTTGCTTGTATGTAACGAGGAGATACGCTCTGGCGATCGTTGACTACAACAAAAACTTAAAACAACTGAAATTCAATCAGTTGGAGTGAAAACGTCGCGCGAGTACGAAGATCGTAGCGCAAGCTTGTAAAAGAAATTTAAAACCTCTCCATACATGTAGAAAGATTGAAAAAGAAAAGAATATTTTTTGTGTTTAATAAAGTGTGAAAATTAATGGGAAATTAATTAAGTGAATGAAGTTATTTAATTACCAACAAGTGATATTATTGAATAGAACGTAAAAGTAAAACAAAATTTAAAATTTTATTTTAATTTAAAGAAAACAAAAAAAAATAATTTAGAAAGAAAACTCTTTTAAAAAAAGTTGAAAGAAAAAACCCACTGGAATGTGTTAAAGCAACGTAAGCACAGCTATAAACCAAAAACAAAAAATGAGCATTAAAAAGTGATCAATTTGTGAAAATCAGAGTGCACTTTTTTCGTGTATTTGTAACAAGAGAAAACCCCCCACCACCTCCACCTCCACAAGCAACTTATCCATCCTACCTACTACATACGTACACCACCTTCATGAGCAATAATAACGAACCACCACATACATGAACAACACGATGAATGTGTACATGTGTGTCTGAGCACAAGATCAAAGCAAAACAAAACAAAATAAGAGACAAAAAGAACAACAACAACAAAAACAAAAACATAACAACAGGCATAAACACATTTAAATTATAGAGGGGAGCCCAATAATTACCGTGTGTTTACGAAATGCTCGCATAAATAAATGTTCGTTCGTTCTTTCTATTGCTACTAAAGTGAGCCAAGTTCAATAAAAAAAAACAAAAAAAAACATATAAATTGTTGTATTACTCGTGTTTTTGTTATTGCTGTTGTTTGTTACGCTTAAGAAAGAGAGAGTGAGAAACAGAGTGAGAGCAAAGGAGAGTGCGTGTAGTTGTTATTATTATCATGTCAAATGGGTAAATTTTCTTTCTTGTTCTTGTCTTCTATAAATTTTTTGTTGCTGTCTTCTAACCATACAAGTGTTTCTTACTCCATCTAGGAATACACGTTTAATTTACATGTGTATGTGTGTGTGTATGTATGTGTGTGTGTGTATGAGAGTATTTTGTAAATAACGAAATGGCAATGAAATTTAATTTAAACAAAAAAAAACAGATTGTAATTGAATTTATTTGTATCTACTATTCCAGCTTATTAATAAGAATATTAAAAAGTAAACACACACACTCTCTGTTACATTTCATAAAATTCTTCGCTCTATTTAATACCAAAACGATGGAGAGAGAGCTTATAAGCTTTTTGGAGCCGAAAAAATACTCCAAATATACTTTTTTTTTGCTTCAGACTGGCATTTTCAAGTCAATACCATCATACCTTTTCGTTTGTGTTGTTGTTTTTGGATGATACACAACACACAAGTGTGTGTCTGTCTGTCTTCCCCCATTTGTTTGGTTTTTTTTTCTGTGTGTCTCTTTATTTTTTACTGTTTTATTCAGTTTCTCTTTCTCTTTTTGAAAATAAACGTGTTCAACAAATAGCAGCTGTAGCTGATTTTTTTTTTTAATTTGAAGTAAATAATTGGCGTTTTAAACGCGATTTTTAGTATTACAAGAAATTTATAACAAAATCGGAAGTATTTGCAATATTTTATTCTATGCAGAGACTCTTTCGAGTTCGAACACAATTTAAAATGGCAATAATGAAGGATTAATGAGGACACTTGGGCATTATTATGGTTCTTTATAAGCAATTTCAGGCAAAAAATAATGAATTTGAGTTGTTTGGAT
The DNA here is from genome assembly GCA_936449025.2 of Sarcophaga subvicina. Classification (NCBI taxonomy): domain Eukaryota; kingdom Metazoa; phylum Arthropoda; class Insecta; order Diptera; family Sarcophagidae; genus Sarcophaga; species Sarcophaga subvicina. The sequence continues at coordinate 3,694,065 of OW388084.2, forward strand.
AAGTATACTGAACGATAGGATAGAAAATGTGTACTCGGCTCAAACAAAATGGTTTAATAACTTTTCTTTTAACAGAACGACTCGGAGCACAGCTCTCCAGTATAGGGATCGTCTCGTATCCAACTTACTTATATTTTCAATTCTGTTATAAAGAGAATAAACCATCAGAACTCATATTCGCAATCTATAAGGCTTTATTACATCCAAAAAAAGGAAACATCTCCGTATATGTCAAGTTCTGGGCAAAGAATTGTTCTTGTCCTAAGGTTATTTCGCGCAATTGGCTTGGAGAAGACATTATGGGGATACCTACATAGATTAAGGGCATGCCTTATGTCTTTTTAAGCTCAAATTGTTTATAATTTATGTGTATAAACCCTGTGTGGGCACTAAACACAGAGAAAATTGATCTCGAAACTTAAAATTGACAATCTTGACCGCCAAATTGATTTCTGTATCTACAATGGTGCTATACTCGGCCTATTATGGAGCTGACTAAATTCTCTCACGTGAATATCTATCGGCATCTTGTTCAATAATATTGAAATTTCTTCTCTAGATACTGTTTTCTTTATCCAGGAGTCTCTTAACGCTGGACGTCTATGCACATATAAAATCATGTCTACCTTAGCGAATATGTGTCACCACAAACAAGTCTGAGAACATGCCTTTCTACTGTTAGTAATTTCACTTTCATTAAAAGTGGCGCTTTTTTATTTGTCTCAATTTGGCAACACTTGCCCAGTGTGTGTATGATTCAAGTTGTGTATGTTTTATTCTACCAAAAATTGAAACAGTTGATTGAATTTAATTTCGTATTTTAATAATAAAAAGTAAATAAAAAAGCAAACGCACACATTTAATTTTAAATAAAAAAGCAAAAAACGTAAAATTAAAAGTTCAGCATGAGTAAAAGATTTTCCAGGAACTAAGGAGGCCCCCACTTAATGTGAGTGTACGTAACGTGCTGGCGTTTAATATCTTCTTAAAGGCTTATACACAAGAAAAAACAGACTTCCCGTTTAGATATTAAAAGAATATCTGCTTAACTGCTTAAATATAGAATTAATGAACAAAATAAGTGAATAAATAAATTAAAAAAACTACAAACTTTAAAACAAGTGAAAAATAAACAAAAACAAACAAAAATAATAAAAATATCAGTTATTCATGCATTTTATAGATAGAAAAACTTTTTTCTACTTTTTTTCTTTCAATATTTTTTGTTTCAATTATTTATTAAAAAAAAGAGGAAGAGAAACATGATAAGATAACAAACAAACAAGTTCAACAAAGAAATTTAAAAAAAAAGTACAAAAAAAAATACAAGAAATTGAGAAAAAAAAATAAGTACGATATCTATCAACTATTAAGTAAATAGAAACCCTTTATCTTAGTAATGAACCCTAAATGAACGAGTGTGCAAAAAAAAAAAAATGGGGAAAAAATGGGAAAAAAGAATATTTTAAAGAAAACTGTATGTGTTGAAAGGAATTTGTTCTCTTTTCTATATTTGGTATCTGCTGGTTAGTTTTTTTCTCTTTTTTTTATTTTCATGTGCATTTTGGTTTGTATCTTATCTTGACAACAAACAACATAAATGTTCAAAAGCCAACGACGTTGATAAATTCAACAGTCAAGCCAGAGATCGTTTTCTTTCAGCTCCTTCTATAGCTATCGATGGCATTGCCTTTTGGTAGCAAAACTTCTATGCCAAGCAAAAAAAAGATGAAAGAAAAGAGTTATGCTCCAAACAAAGTGGTTTCATTGGGTTTGTTTTCTAAAATTTTAAATCCTTTATAACGGCTAACTGAAATAGATACACACGGTTGATGCTGTAGCCGTTTGGACGATGAAAATGGTGCTAGAATTAGCCAAACAGTTTAAATAGATACTAAAACGTAATGGGCTTTAATAAAATAAGGAGACTTTTTTAATTTATCATCGAAGCCATTGAAGAAGGAAATTAATCCTTAAACTTTCCTACGTTCTTTGTAGGGTAAAGAGATTCAAATCTAATGCTTATTGACATTACTTCCCTTAGCAGCCTATTCACTAATTTCAAAAGTCTCTTAACTATGCGTACGTGTTGGCTGTTTAACTACGTTTCTAGAACAACAAATTGTTTTATTTTTAATTTGTTTACCGATTAATATTTTGGCATGCGGCTTATCTTTTTTGCCAACCGCTTATCTCTTACAGTTTAACAGATATTCTACTTTAAATATTTCAAACTTTTGTTATTGTATGTACTTAAGTGTCAATATATTGGCTGTAGTAGAGTCAAAACACTTAAACATTTTTTTTCTTTTTGGGTACTCTTAAATTTTGTTTTCAAAAACACTTGCGGTTTTTTTTTCGGCTCATAATTAGCTTAGTGATGCAAATGCTTCTCTTTTCTCTTCACCTACGTAAGCTTTCTAGACTCTACGAAATATTTGCGGTGTTCTTGGAAAATCTAGAATGATCCATGGTAACGATCCAAGCAATTGAGTCCCTCTATTGAGTATTGCATCTTATCGAATGCAAGATTTTTCTCTGTCGCAGGCCAATAATCTCCACATGAAAATTACTCCCGACGTTATGTCGGTGAAAGGCTATGTGAACGCTTACGCTGCCGTAATGGAATTTCGGTAAGCATTTGCATTGTTTTCATATGCTATACACGAACGTTCGTTCGTTCCGTTACGTTGCATGAATGATCGGATAATTCTACCTTTGAGCATAACTTCTCACACCACCAGTACTGTTAGCATCAAAGGACAAATTTGAGAAACTTTTACCAGGAAGATTGCGAGATTAGGTCGCTGACGGACTATTGCAGGGCGTGTTGCGATGAGGAGGAGTTGGAGACTATCGAACACCTCCTCTGTAACTACCCAGCCCTTGGTAGATTGAGATTGAAGACCCTTGGCAGGGCCTTCTTTGGGAGCTTGAATTCAGTGTCGAGAACCGACATCAAGACTCTCCACAGATTCATTAGAGGCTTAGGCTGGTTGAGAGGTGCCAGGACTTCATCGGTGTAATCACGCTCTCCCACCCTTTTGTTGTGTCTGGTCTGTGTGATTCCTCCGCTTCCCACTCCTCCCTTTCCCATATACCCTCCTTTAATCCTATCCCCTATATTATCCTTCCCTCCTTTAGGACGTTGTACAATGGGTCAACCCGTCCTCCGGGTACTGTACTTGTCTTGATTGACAGGTTGACGTCCTCTAACCTAACCTAACCTAACCTTTACCAGGAAACTATTTAGAGTTGATTGTCTGATTATGAATACATACACACAATTGGTCATTACAACCCTTCAGTCAGGATTACGACCTAGCTTCTCATACCACTTATGTTGTGTGCGTTAATTTTATACATGAGTGGTGGGACCAACAGTTTAAAGTAGAATCCGAATGACAGATTTTTGAGAAACTTCATGGCAGTTTTATTTAATTTCAGCAATATGCTAAGAGGAAGTCGCCGAAGAAATAATTGTTTTCATATTTTCGTTTTGATGAACCGTGGCCTTATGTCTAATAAACCTACTTGACTACGGCGGCTTCATTGATTATGAATGTCAACTAAATTTCAGTTGTATTTGATCATTTGTAAGATGCCTAACATTTAATTTCACTTTCACTAAAAAAAAACATATTTTGTCGGCAACTAAAAATTTTTGATTTCAAGCTAGTAAGGCAACTGAAGTTCAGTTGCTGTTCATAATAGATTTATTGACACCACTCTGTCCGCAAGATGGCCGATGAAATCTTTTTGAATAAGCAAAAAATCTGGTTCAGAAAAGAATTTCTCTTTAAAAATGTGTCTCTAAAAACCACTGTGTTGTATGGTTTAGCTAAAGGAATAACAACAACAACAACAATAACAGACTGTGTACATTTTTGCAGGCAACAACTGAAATTATGGTCGATGACTTGTAAACCAGCCCAGATTTCCCATTAACGTTATAGAATTGAACTGCGTGCCTTATTCTGCTGCGTTTTTTTTTCTTTGTTTTTTGCAAATAAAAATTGAAATTCCTACTGTAATAAATATGATCATGATGGTCGATGACTTCTCTAGATAAACTTTAAAGTTACAAAATAAAATTGAAAAGAAAAACAAAACAAAAACGAAAACAAAAACAACAATTTTTTTTATTTTGTAATGAAGGGCATTACATTATAATGAGAATATCTGTTACCCCTACAATGAACTGTTGTGGCTGGTTGGTGACTTATCTAGTTTTTTTTATTTATTTTTTTTTGTGTTGTTGCTTTATTAATAAGCAAAAAAATAAATAAAAAAAATGAATTAAAAAAAATAATTACAAAAAAACAGAAGGCTTATACACACATACACACCCATACATAGTGCATTTAATATTAAAAGAACTCCTATATGGTGGAGTGATATTCATTGTAATTGTTAAACAAATAAATTTTAATTTACAATACACTCCTCATTATTAATCTTGTCTTAAGTTTCTTTAGTTTTTCTAAACTTGTTAACTGACTAGCACCATATCATCATATATGTACATATTATTATACGACGATACGTTTACTTTACGTTACGTTGCCATATCGAAAATTAACATTAAAATGTGAAAAAATAAATAAAAAATTAAAATAAAAATTCAAATTCCAATTATAAAGAATAAAAATGAATTTCAAATAAAACAAAAACAAACAAAAAATTATACAAAAGAAAAGGAAAGCGTCAGCGTAAAAACAAATAATTGTTTACAGCGTAGTATGTTTGTATGGAAAGTGTTTTAAATAAATAGAAAAGAAAAAAAGAATAGAAATAGAAATAGAAATTGAAAGAAATATTATTATTTCTAATTATAATAAGAATAAGTATAATAATGTAATTAAAAGTTAAATAAATAATGACACCTCATTTGTCACATACTAATAATTCTAATAACAAAGAAATTATAAATCCATAGAAAGCTGATAATAAAAGAGGCAAAAAAAATTTTATTGTGAATAATATTGTCTACTAACTGTGAATAATAATAATAATTGTAAAAAACACACACACACAAAGAAATTATAAATAACAACATAGAACCCATAGTGCAATACAATGGATATAGAATCTGATGATTCTGAGCGTTGGGAAGATTTTTTTGGTAAGTCTGTATTCCTTTTTTTTAATAATTTAATAAAGAAGGACCCTTAAATATTTGATTAAAAAACATAAAAAATTTTATCAAATGAAAATCACTTTACAGCCTGTGAAAACGCAAAGAGATTAAACCTTATGATACGTATAACATACATACATACAGGATTACGACCTAGTTTCTCACACCAATTATGTTGTGTGCGTTAATTTTATACATGAGCGGCGGGACCTGCAATTTAAAGTCGACTCCGAACGACAAATTTTTGAGAGACTTTTCATGCTTCAATTTTATTTCAACACTCAGAGTTTTTGCCAGAAATCTGCTGAGAGGAAGTCATCGAAGAAATATTTTTTCATATTTTCGTTTTGATGTCTGACCTGAGGTTTGAACCGTGGCCTTACGTGATAACCCACTTTAATCTCTTTGCACCTTCTGATACGTATATTTTTAACGACCATATTGGGGCACCTGATGTCAGTATTAGCCAGAGGTTGAACCAATAATAAGCCAACTTAATACATACTAGACTACGTTGATTTCTGTTGTATTTCATTGTTTTTTAAACAATATTATTGGAAACCTATAGTAAATAATTGGTTCCAGTTCAGGAGTAGAGGTATATGCATACAAACTTCCCTACCAAACTGATGAACTTCTATGCCAATCATTATCGAAAGTGTGGTCAAGCATTATCCCGAATATAAGTTCTCCATTATTGGCAAAAGATAGAAGTTTGTGGCCATTTGTTAATCGTGTAGGTTCATATGAAGAGTGTAAGTGTAGGGGATTACCTAAGTTCCACGCCATAGATTTTTGGAGATGTTGATATTGTTACGAAAATGAAAAATCTAGAGACTGGTGTCTTGCTTTTACATCGCTTAACATTAGGTTAGGTTAGGTTAGAGGACAATCAAGAGAAGTACAGTACCCGGAGGTCGAACTGACCCATTGTACAACGTCCTAGTTTCTCACACCACGTATGTTGTGTGTGTTAATTTTATACATGAGTGGTGGGACAGCTTTTCCATGGTAATTTTATTTACTCTCAGAGTTTTTGAAAGAAATCTGTTGAGAGGAAGTCGCCGAAGAAATACTTTTTGTATTTTGCCAGACATCAAGCCTGGGGCTCGAACCCTGGTTTTTACGTCTAATAAGCCAACACACTATCTACTAGACAACGGCGACTTCAACTTAACATTAAAATTATAAACAAAACCTACAAAAACAAAACAATGCAGTAAATAAACCTGTTAACAAATTATCGTACCGTTTAATATAACAACAAACACCAGCATAAAAAATGGTAAACAAGTAAGCAAAAATATACCAACAACACTACAATAATAAATGTAAACACTGTTGTAAAGATTTTGAGAAGGCGAAGTTCTGAAGAACATTCATCAGACTGTTTACCCTGTCAAATAAAAGGCAAGGCAAAGCAGGCGACTGAGTTAGTGAAGTTCCGTCAGTCTTGTGTGAAGACGTAGTGTGTTTGAAGAGAGTAATCGTGGTTTGAAGATCTCTGTTACAAAGATCTATCGAATAATTGTCTAGTCATTGTTATTGTTTATGCAAAGGGTGTAAACAGAGTAATAACAAAGAAAAGCAATTGTTGTTGTTTACATAAAGTTGTGAACAGTGGCACTCACAATTGTGCGAATAATAAAGAATTTTAATTAAAATTAGAACACAAATTTATTTTCATTTTATTTACAATCTACGAGCTCATATTTTAAACGTTTTTAAAAGGTAACAACGTAACAATATGGAAACAAAAATTCGAATATTTGTTGAATTCTTAATGGAAACAAAATGTTTTTGTTTTATTGTCTTTAGAATTTTCAAGTTTAGACTGCTTTTCTTTCATATTTTTTTAAGCATCATCTTACCAGCTGAGCACCATAGTGCCGCAATAGTAAATTGTTCAGCTAACTGTTAAAACAAAAAACCCGCTTCTAATAGCTGACTCCTTAATTAATTTGCCATAAAATCTGTGTTTTTAGCTTCTACAGCTTTGGCGTGATACTCTTTTCTTTTCTTTTTTTTTTGTTTTCTTGAATCTCTTAATAGTTTTTCATTTGAAAGCGTTTTACATGATTTATGCCTCAATTATGTTATAAAATTGGTTGTGATCATAGAATTAATGTCACCAGTGACGCCCATTTTAAGATGCATTAACCCCAATACATATTTAATGAATTGCATGTGATGCGTCTCTCTAGGAAAAAGAAAACTAACAACAACAACAGCAAATACAAAAACTAACAACAACAATATAATGAAAACATTTATTGAATATGAAATAATTTTATATTTTTAGCAAATGGCTTAAAAGAAAAAACACGAAAAAAAACGAAAATAGTGGCACAATGATAAGTAGTTGTTTGGCTTTAAACAACCCCATCATACCCCATAATTTTTGTTGTTGTTGTGCTATTGCTGGCATAGCTGATGATGTTAATAGTGATGATGATTATGATGATGAAGGAATGATCAAAGTTCGTTTCATTCGTGGCAGACTAAAACCAGTTTGTGTTCAAACAAAAAGAAAAAAAATTTTTAAGTTGGTCGGCTTCCACTACCAACTTGAGCCTCCAGAGTGATTATTACACAATAACCTGTTAGAGCCGTACACTACACAGCACAGCAGCAGCCAATAAACCGATATCAGGCATACCATTGCCAAACAAACTATAGCTTGCCGGGCACACACAGACACTTTAAAAGAAAAGTCAAGTCAAGCAGCAAGCCAGTCATATAGTTAGGCATTCAGTGAGTTAGGCATCCACCATCCACCACCACCAACAATTTTTTGAAACGGGTAGTCATAATTTAACAATACCTTTGGCAATTCAATACCATTAATTTTTATTTAGTATTGGCCATAACTAATCGATACAACTAAATTTTTCAAAATCCTCATATTATTTTCTACTCTCTGCTTCCTCCCCTTTTTCATCTCTCTGCGTCCTCCCTGAATTGTTTCATTTCTGGTTCGTAAGAGTCTTCCGATAGAGACGTGAAAATTTAGATCATTGACATTCTACTACACATTCATAAGAGGCTGGTATTATTATTTTTTTATTTTATTATCGATAACAGCGACGCCGTTGTTACTTTTTTTCATTTTTTTTTTCGGCTGGTATCTTAAATATATTTGTAGGAAGGGAGACTGCAGAGATGGAGTGAAGAGTTGACTTTAATAGTGTGATAAATTTATTAAACAAAATATTATTATGGGGGGTTTTTGAAAAATATGAGGAAAAAAAAACTCTTGCAATGTTTTACCGCAATCAGTGATGACCGTTTAGCGTTTTTAAAGATTATAAAATCGGTTTATAATTAAGAAAAATAAGCAAAATTTCAATACAGGCGTTTCAAAAATATTTTCTCCAATTTAATAGGCACTGTTGGTGTTCATGTAGATGAAATAATGGGATGGAATTGTTCTATCAAATCTGCTTTCGTTAAGGCAACCCTTGTGGCTTATTTGCAATCGTTCCATAGTCCTCGCCCTAATGACTATGTATACTGTTGTTTTAAGCTTCCCATTCGCCAGGTGAAAGACTCTTGATCATTAAAACTAGAGCTCTTTCTTCTTAGCAGGGAATACTAATGATCAGTTAAGAGTGATCATAGGTGCAGCAGGCTGTACAGATCAGCTGAATTCGCTATTGAGATCGAGGGTATCGTTAAGTCTTCGGATAGATTCAAAAATAAATTTTTATTTAGAGAGTAATAACACCGATACACATACATACATACATAATTGGTCATTACAACCCTTCAGTCAGGATTACGACCTAGTTTCTCACACTACTTATGTTGTGTGTGTTAATTGTATACAGTTTAAGGTTGACTCCGAACGACAGATTTTTGAGAAACTTTTCATGGCAATTTTATTTACTCACAGAGGCCGGGGGTCGAACCCTGGCTCTACGTCTAATAAGCCAACATGCTACCTACTAGACCACGGCGACTTCAACACCGATACTCTGATTAATAAAAATTAAACTTTTATTTTATGACAAAGGTTAAGAAATAAAAAAAGAAAAAATATTCACGGCGATAGTATGATTGGAACACATTTTCTTATAGGTTGCATGACCAATGCATTGTTTTCCAAGCAGAGGTCATGGCAATTTTGAAAGTGGCGCAATGCTTGTTCAGTGGGAAAATTATTCCTAAAAATCTTTTAATTTACTAGGACAACCAGGCTGGTATTAAGATCCTAACGCATGTAGCTTCAACGTCCATAAATGCTGAGGATATCTCAGACAAAAATCTGTAACTGGCCTATTGACACACACTCTCCCAAATATTGCTGAGATAAACATTCTTTTCGGATGATAAATTTATTGTTTCGATTTGTAAACGCTCCATTGGCATTATTATAATTTATAAGCCAAAGTATTTGCTCTCTATGGCTCTGAAAACTGGTTAAGGCATCGCTGGTTATATGGCATATGGATATTCAGATGATTACAAATGCAGAAACACACATAAAGAATACGATATTCCGAGCCAAAAAGGGAACTGATTGGTTTTATCTGGGACCCACCACTAACGAGTCATGACAAGGGGACTTACAATACGTTGGATAACTATACTTGCCTGTGAACAGCAAGCTACACGCTAACCTAACTCAATCTAACCTATAACTCAGTAAATAGGCCGACAAACTCAATAGGCCTTCTATAGCAAAAATATTTTTTTTTTTTTTGCCATGGAAATGTGTTCCGGATATTTGCAACATATTGAAATAATTTTCCTTTTTTTTTTTCTGAACACTTTTTTTATTTTTTTTTTTTTTATTTTTTTCAAAAACTGTTTACATTTGCAGAAAGAAAAAACAAAAAACGTGGACGGATGTACATGCTTATTCGCTGATATGAGTGTTGAGTTGTTACTTGAGTACACGATATTTAATTGTATAACTTTGTACATCAAATTTCCAAATCCAATTTATCTTTTGAAGATCTTTTTGACAATATTTTGTGTGACGTTTAAAGCTAAACATTGTTCGTTACGCTCCTTGTTTTGAAACAACATAGAAATTCATATCTACATGTACATACTTTATGTCTGTATGTATGTACGAGTATATCTGTTTGTATATATGTTTTTGTAACTCTTTTTTTTTCAAAAATAAGTTTTGTGTGGTTGGAATCGAAATCATAAATCTACATGACATCGTTTGTTAAATTGCACAAATACTACACATGAGTTAGTTTAACATTATAATGGTATTTGTAAGTGTATGAGGGGTGAGGGGGGGGGGGTTATGATTTTATAAGATTATTTTGTTATTTATTGAAGTTTTTTTTTATATTCAAAAATACCAAAACAACAAAAACAGTAATAATAATGCATCCCAAAAACAACATACCATATGTGTAGAAAATATTTTCGAACAGGTTTTCAACATTTGCTTTCAGTTTTTTCGTTTTTTTCGTTTTTTTTGATGCAACACAACCAGCGCAATAAAACCGCTGGTATAAATAGGCCCACGCATTTTAAAATATTTTTTTTCTCTCTCGAGCTATTTATTCGTTTCTTAAAATGTTATAAAGTTAGTCGGTTTTGTTTTTGTTGTACATTTTTTCGAAATATTTTGCATTTAAAGAAACAACAACTGGCTGCTGATGGTTGTTGATTGTTTCGAACAACTTTACTGAAAACAAAAAAAAAAAAAAAAGAAACGAAACTTAATTAGTGGCGCTAATTGATAAGAAAAAAAGCCCAGACACATCACTTTCATTAGAAAATAAAAATCATCGAAGAGTGGTATTTTTTTAATGACCAAAAAAAACATTCAAAAATATTTCCAAATACTTTTAACAAATGTCAGCCAGCCATATAAGCCATAAGAAACTAAAGAAGAAGATGAAAAAGTAAGAAGAAAAATGTTAGTGGTACGCTTCCGCGGTTATCAATGTCAATTGAAGAAAGAAACACAAAACTTTACCATGATGGAACGAATGAACGTCTTTTGCTTCACATTTCTTTTCTTTTTTTTTTTTTTTTGTACGTTTGCTTAAAGCTTTTTTTAATTTTTTTTTAGAAAAAGTGATTTCTCTTCTCTATACGTTATGGTATTACAAGTACTTGGAAATTAACAACAACAACAACAACATACAATATGTCATCTGTATGTATGTACATATTTGTCTGCATTAAGCGATTCACTTAGATTCACAAAAAATATTGCAGAGTTGGGAGTTGCATGCCAATGTTAATATGCGACTGGCATACATACATACCTACTATATAGAGATGTACATGTTAAAAATCTAATATTTCATGGTCTAGATGAATGTCTGTTTGTAAATTTATAGATTTTTTTGTTGTTTTTTTATTTATTTTTGTTTGTTTGTTTGTTTGTTTGTTTAGTTTCATTACACGCCGTCTGTCTGACTCAACCATATTTTGTCCAGTTCAACTATTTTTAATGTTTTCGAAAACAATATTTTGTTGCTATTGGTGTTGTTTTACTTGTTGTTGTTATTGTTGTTGTAATTTTAACTTTTGATAACATAAAGATGTGAAATTTCATATGTTTGTTGGTGTTTATTTGTTTTGTTTTTTTCCTCCGATATTGTAAAACATATTGCAAATCATTTACAGTGGGCCAAATTGCTAGAATTAGCAGTTTAACAATGCAGTTAAGTCCAGGATTTCAACTGAGAATTTCTGGGCAGAAGATCTGTAAGTTTCGGATGGGGACCTTGAAGTCTACACTGACGGCTCAAAGAGTGGCAGTGTGGACTTTGGTATTTGTATTAGGGGTTCTGATATTAAATTTTCTCATAAGCTGTCTGATCACTGTTTTCCAAATAGGGGCCGTGGAAATTTTAAAAATGGCGCAATCTCTTGAATTACTCGCACAAAAAGACTCCGATTAATACTCAAACGAATGTAGTTTCAACATCCACGAATGCCGATGATTTCTCAGATAAAAATCTGTCACTGGTGGAGAATTTTCTCGCGTTTGATGGCAATATCTGCAACTCTCCCAAATACTGCTGAGATTGTTGTGAAATGAATGCAAATAATAATACCCTCTATTTCTCCTACACTTGTTTATTTACACCCTTGATATTTATACATTATTCCTCTGTTTTATAACTCTGTACATATTTGAAATTAATGTCATTACATTGTACAACCTTTTGTAGTTGAATAAATGAATTTAACCCAACAGGTTATGGGCTACACGTCACGCAAGTTTTAAAAAAAATTCAAAAATTTTAAAAAAATAATTTTTTTTTTTCAAAAAAAAAAAGTGCGTTTTTTTATTTTTATTAATAAAATCGCTAAGCGTATAAGATGGCAAGTCTTCCACTAGGATTTTCGATGGAGCGCTTAAGAGGGCGCGAAAATTTCGATGTGTGGAAGAGACAGGCCAAATCTTGCTTGATAATAAAAGGTTGCTGGAAGATTGTGGATACCGGTTTGGTTGATGATGGCGATACTATTAGTAACGAACGTGCATTGGCTGAAATAACGTTGATGGTAGATCCATGTAACTATGGAATTATTGCTACAGCTACAACTGCGAAAGATGCCTGGGATGCATTAATGCGTGCTTACGAGGATACTGGCCTCACACGGAAAGTGGAGTTATTGAAGCAGCTGGTGAACATGAGATTGCGGAATCATGGTTCTGTCCAGGAGTATGTCAACGAGTTGGTGATAACTGCATTGAAGGTAAAGAATGCAGGACTCAAAATAGACGACGAACTCACAGCTTCATTAATGCTTGCCGGGTTGCCGGATGATTTTAGGCCACTTGTAATGGCCGTGGAAAACTCCAAGGAAACATTGACGGTTGATATGGTAAAGAACCTACTCCTACAAGATGTTAAATTTGATACAAAAAGTGCTGAAAAGGAGGCTGTGCTGTATACCAAAAATTTTAATGGGAAAAAGAAAAAATCACCCCAGTGCTACAACTGTAAGGAATTTGGACATATTGCTAAGAATTGCCCAAACAAAAACAACAATAAAAGTAGCGGAAAGTTCAACAGAAAAAATGAGAGGAGAGAAGTTTCATCAACGTTGATTGCAACAAGCACGAGCTTGAATGTGCGTGAAGAGACATATGAGCAATACGACAACAGCAATGACTATATGCATTGGTATGTTGATAGCGGCGCTAGTAACCACATGATAAATAACAACAAACATCTTTATAACGTACGCAGCATAGAAGACAAAAAGGTCGTTGTTGCTAACAAGAGTGAGTTGAACGTTGAATGCGCTGGCGACGTCGACTTAAATATTTTAAGTGGAAGTAAAAAAAAATCCGTAACAATAAAGAACGTGGAGTATGTACCGAATTTATGTGCGAATCTTCTTTCGGTAAGACAGATGACTAGAGATGGTAAAACGATAATTTTTAAAGGAGAAACTTGCAATATATATATTGATGATTTACTAGTTACATCTGCAACAGTAGACAACGATTTATATCGTATAGACAGCCAGCCATATTCAAACGATAATAAAGCTTTTATTGCCAAAAAGGATTTTAAATTATGGCACAGAAGAATGGGTCACATTTGTGACAAAAATATGAGTGAAGTGAAAAATTCGTCTATTGGTATTGTTTTTGACAAAGGGAATAACGAGCCCTGTGTGGTTTGCGTGAAGGGCAAACAAACTAGAAAGCCGATTAGAGAGGACGGTACAAGGGCCACAAAATTATTAGAATTGGTACACTCCGATGTCGTTGGGCCACTGGAAGTGAATTCTTTTTCTGGTGCTCGTTTCCTGGTCACTTTTGTGGATGATTATTCCCGGAAATTATTTGTGTATCCACTCAAGAGAAAATCCGAAGTTTTTGACACTTTCGTTAACTTCAAGAAAATGACCGAGAACCAGTGTTCAAAAAGGATAAAAATTTTAAGAACAGACAACGGTGGCGAGTACGTAAATGCTAAATTCCAAAGTTTTTTGAAGGACTGTGGTGTGATTCATCAAAAGACGTGCCCATATTCTCCCGAGCAAAATGGCACCGCTGAAAGAATCAACCGGACTTTAATGGAACGTGTGAGATGCATGTTAATAGACAGCGGATTGGACTATCGTTTTTGGGCAGAGGCTGTCAACACGGCGTGTTATTTAATTAACAGAGTCCCTTGCCGTGGTAAAAATATAAGTCCGGAGGAAATTTGGTCAGGTCGGCGTCCTAATTTGAAATTCTTGAAGGTTTTTGGCTGTCCTGCTCTTGTACACATTCCAAAGGAAAGAAGGCGTAAGCTGGAGGAAAAATCTATTGAATGTATCATGATGGGGTACAGTACGGAAAGCAAAGCATATAGATTGTTCAATCCCGAGGACTACGGCATACTTATAAGTCGTGATGTCGTGTTTTTAGAGGAAAACAAAATCAGCCTAAAGAGGAAAACGGATTTTTATTATCCGGAATTGCTTCAGGCTTATGGTAGTGTCGATTCAGGGGAGAGCAGCACCGAAGTTGAATCGACATCCGAAAAAGAACCAGTACAGAACGAGTTCAGCACCGAAGTTGAATCGACATCCGAAATAGAACCAGTACAGAACGAGTTGAGCCCTGAAACGGAAAATGAAACAGATGACAGCAGTAATGACGACTCTGTTGAGTGGTCGTCACCTATGGCATCACCCGTGGAAGATGATGGTGGCGAATGGGCTCCAAACCCGTATGAAGCACAAAACATTCAAGTTGAAGGGAATATCCGCCGGTCTGATCGCATTGCCAATAGAAATCAGCGATCGACAAATTTTTGTGCAATGCAGTACATTTCTGATGATCCAGGTACAGTAAAGGAGGCATTGTCATCAGAAAATTCAAGTAAATGGAAAGCTGCAATGAAAGAGGAATTCGATTCGTTAATTGCGAATAAAACGTGGGCGCCAGCTGATTTACCACCGGGTGAAAAAGCCATAAAATCGAAGTGGGTGTTCAAGACGAAAAGAGATGAACGTGGTATTCCGATACGTTGGAAGGCTAGACTGGTATCGAAAGGTTTTTCACAACGTGAAGGAATCGACTATACGGAAACCTTCTCACCCGTTGTTCGGTATGATTCCATCCGTTATTTGCTGGCGTTGGCTGTTAAAAATGATATGTTTATCCACCAAATGGACGCAGTAAGCGCATATTTAAACGGTACGCTGAAGGAGACTGTTTTTATGCAACAACCTGAAATGTTCGATGATGGTTCCGGAAAGGTATGCAAGTTGCGGAAATCAATATATGGTCTAAAACAGTCGGGCCGTGTTTGGAATGAGACTATCAACAACGAATTGCTGAAAATAGGTCTTGTGAGAGGTGAGGTGGACCAATGCGTCTACCATAAAATAAGTGATGGCCTAATGCTGTACGTAGCTATTTATGTCGACGATGTTCTGATATTTTCTAAAGACCTAAAAGCGATAGAATCTATAAAGTCGAAGCTGGCGAGCAAATTTAAAATGAAGGATATGGGGGAAGTATCATCAGTGCTTGGTACAAAAATCACCAGGGGCGAAAATTTTATTAAGATTGACCAATCACGTTACATTGTTGATGTTCTGGTACGTTTTGGAATGAGTGAATGTAACCCGATCTCAACTCCAATGGATTACAATCAGAAATTGTCAGTCAGCATGTCTCCTGAAGATGAAGAGTCTAAGCGACGAATGTCGAATATCCCATATATGCAGGCGATTGGTTGCTTATTGTTTGCTGCCCAGATTACCCGACCCGACATTTGCTATGCAGTAAATGTACTTAGTAGATTTGGAACAAATCCTGGTAAACCACACTGGGAGGCAGTTAAACGCGTGATGAGATATTTGAAAGGTACAATCGACAAGGGAATCATTTTCACGAAGCAAACAGAAGATGGTATAAAAGGCTATTGTGATGCAGACTGGGCCGGAGATGTTGACGACCGCCAATCCACCACCGGCTATGTCTTTGTATACCAAACAGGCGCAATTTCCTGGTGTACAAGAAAGCAAAAGACAGTGGCATTATCTTCGACGGAAGCCGAGTTCATGTCACTCACTGCTGCTATTCAGGAATCAGTATGGCTGAAACGCCTTGAAGCTGAACTCAACCCTAACAGTAGCAAAAGTATGTTGCTATATTGTGACAACAAGGGCGCTATACAAGTCGCTCTTAACAATAACTATTCATCAAGAACGAAACATGTGGACATAAAGGCCAAGTTCATCAGACAAAAAATTGATGCGAAGGAAGTCGTTTTGAAATACCTGTGCACAGACGAAATGGTTGCCGACGTATTAACGAAAGCAGTTACTCCTCAAAAATTGAATTATTTTGTAGAATATTTTGGTCTTTACTAACCCACATAGTATATATTAAATTGAATTGTTAATTTTATTTTTTTTATTGTAAAGAGTGTATGAGAAATTATTTGATTTTGGAATTGTTTCATTCAGGAAGAGTGTTGTGAAATGAATGCAAATAATAATACCCTCTATTTCTCCTACACTTGTTTATTTACACCCTTGATATTTATACATTATTCCTCTGTTTTATAACTCTGTACATATTTGAAATTAATGTCATTACATTGTACAACCTTTTGTAGTTGAATAAATGAATTTAACCCAACAGAGATAAGCAACCAGAAAATTGTACTACAAATCATTTTGGTACCTCATTTCTTCACTCTTTCTAATGTCAGCTAGAGTGTTCCAATTGGCTGGGATATTTTAAAATAACATAACTCTGCAATAAACGTAGAATTGCCGTAAGGAAATATGTCTGTCTGAAAACTGTGACTAATTGTGGAACATTTTAGAATTTATAGGAAAAAAAATTAAAATTTTAAATATTCGTAAGCTAAACTGATCTGTTAATTATCTAAAAGACTTTAAAATGACTTTTTTTTCGTTATTTAATCAATCAATATTCATTATGAATTTTTATTGATTTTGTTCCACTGTCTGTAATCCTTGTGCTTAAGTATTGTATGAACAACGATTTGTTATGATTTGTTTAGTGAGAATGCCTGCCTGCCTGCCTACATATAAAACGACTAACACACAAACATTTACGCATGTACAGACAGACATCCAATGGAATCTGAGAGCAAAAATAAAAATCGAAAAACAGAAAAAAATGTATCGCAAATATTACAAATAAACACAACACAACGTTATCATGTTGCACATGAAGTAAATGTGCGAATAAATATTAGAGATATGATGAGTAAATGTTAACCATTCATTACTCTTTTATGGAGCCATGGAACATTAGTTAATCGACGACATAGATTGATTGACAACCTGTTGCGAAAGGTGCTCCAACTCGTTTTCTATCGAAAAAACACTTCAGTAAACTTTAGAAAACAACATAAAGGAGTAAAGGAAGTATTACTATACAGACAACAACAGTAACGTTACTAAACAATCTCAATAGACAGTTTGTAAGACTGGCTAAGATGGCTAAGAAAATGATGAAAAAACGCAATTTTTTTTAATGAACATTCAAACAGACATTCTACCACTCACCATTTCATTATTCTTGAGACGATACGTACGTACGTACGTACGTATGCATATACATATACATATATATGTACGCTTCAGCTTTGGCTATTGCAATGCAATGAAAATGCAAATAGAAAAGTCTCGAATGATTTGTTTTAAAAATAAAATGTGTCAGATTTTTCTTAGAAAACCATTTGTGTTGGTCGCCTTCATATGGTGTGCGAGACTATTGCTACTGCCATACTGCTGCTGCTGCTGCTCTCTAACATCGAATTTACCTTTGAGACTCAGACATGCTGAAGCAGTGTACCCGATACTTGGCGTTTGTTACCATAAATGTTATCATTTCTGTTCACATTACTCTTTATGCTTCTCATGTCTGCCTACCAAACAAATACGAACTCATCGTCAATATTGTACTCCAAAGTATGCATGGGGACTTTATAAAAATAAGCAAGAAAAGCAAAAACAAATTGCTTTTGTAGTGCTCTTTTCCATTTACCATACCATACCATACCATACCATACGATTGGAAATCCTCACATTAGTCTCTAAGGAAAAACATGATTTATAACTGCTGCGAATAGAAAAAAGCCAAGTTGCAGCAGCAACATTCCAATGTTGCTCACACTTTCATAAGTAAAGCCGGTAGCAGCTATCGTTGGTACTAAAACTAACGCTTAAAATGTTTAATCGAACATTCATGGCAACCAACCATGCTGCGCAACGTAGTATGCGAGTATATGAACAATTCATCCATCCATCCATCCAACCATCCATCCCATGGCCTCAATTTCCTTGTCATTCGGTGTTGACAGTCGCATAAACTATAAAATTCAGTAGCTGGCTGATGTGCTGTGGCTGCTTAACAGAATTAAAGAAAAGCGTCCTCCAGTTAATGTGTCAGTGATTTCATTAGAAGCCAAAGCAAATAAAGCGAAACACAAAATTAACATTTAAATTTACTTTTCCTTTAATTTGCTTCCAATGAATTTAATTGTTAAAGAAGCCTTTCTGAAATACTTCATTCAGCTAGAGAACTGGTAATGAATGATTAACTTAATGTTTATTTCTTGCTTATAATCATTATTTAGTGATTTTTAATGTGGCCATTAATTTGGCAATTTAATGACAGGAGTCAAGTATAATTAAATCTGGAATTGAAATGTTACTACAGGATACCAGTTTTGTTTAAGACTTTCATTAAAGAGAAGAATGTTTGCTATGCCCACTGATTTGTAAATTAGATGGTGTCTGTATTATTTACTTACATACTTAATTGGTCTTTTCGACGCTTTAGCCAGGCTTACGGCCGAGCTTCTCACTTCACACATGTAAGGTGTATGGCGGAAACTACAGTTGATTGTAGACTCCGAGCGACAGATTTTTTGATTCATGGCAATTTTATATTATTCTCAGAGTTTTTGTAAGAAGATTGTCGAAAGAAATCTTTTTAAATATTTCGTTTTGTCTGAGCTGGGGGTTGTGGTTCAACCCTCGTTTAATAACCCAACACACCACCTACTATCGACTTTTTTTTGCGGGAAGGAGGGAACATGCTTTATGCATTTATGATGGTCGTCACCAGACGTGATATGTCGGACTCTCCCACTGGGTATACCGACTAAAAAACCGCTTTGTCTCCTCACCGGGGAATCATTCCACCTCGGAACCACGGTTGTATTACTTCGAGGTGGACCACTTTTCTGGCATATGTTCCAGTTCCATCATCGTCACCCTGCGTCCGGCTCCGCTCTATTCTCGTTCTGCTGCGTCTAGGCCAAATTTCTTCCTTCGCAGGACGTGCTCTACAAAGTGTGTTACTGCGTTCCAGCTCTCTCTACTGTTTATCATTTTCAGCATGACGTTTGTAGGGCTAATGACGCCGATTTCAGCTTCGAGTCGCTGACGGCTTTCGGCCCATCGACGACAGCTGAAGAAAATGTGTTCGGAATCATTTAACGTTTCTTTCTCTTCATAGATACAGAATGGCGAACGGCATTTCCCCATGCGATGCAGGTACTCCCTGAAATATCCGTGACCGGTCAGCATCTGGGTTATGTAGTAGTCTACTTCGCCGTTTTCAGTTTATATGTTCACCTTACATGCTGTTCATTTTCCCTGCGAAATTGCCATTTTAGGAAGACTTCGTGGTTTATCGCTTCTATGCTCTGTGGTTGAGTCGTACTTTGCCTGGCATTGAAGATCATTCGGCGCTCATATGCTTGTAGGTCTATGGGAACCATTCCGGCTATAACTAGGACAGCTTGTGTCAATACCGTGCGATACGAGGATGTCACTTGTAGAGCAGCTATTCTCTGCGCAACCTACTATAGACTACGGAGACACGGTATTAGCCAGTTTAATTGTAATTTGTTAGAACCGGTGTAGAAGTCATCGTAGTCTAGTAGGTCACGGTACAAACCCCAGGTCAGACATCAAAACGAAAATATGAAAATATTTCTTCGGCTACTTCCTCTCAGCAGATTTCTGGCATAAGCTCTGAGAGAAAATAAATTTGCCATGAAAAGTTTCTTAAAAATCTATCATTCGGAGTCGACTTTAAACTGTAGGTCCCACCACTCATGTATAAAATTAACACAGACAATATAAATGGTGTGAGAAGCTAAGTTGTAATCCTGACTGAAGGGTTGTAATGACCAATTATGTTATATACGTAGGACCGGTGCAACACCATTTGAAGAAACTTAGCTTTAGGAAGAGCTTGAAAATGTCTACCACGGCTAAGATAAAAGACATTGTCACGTCATGTCATGCCTTAGAGATCAAAGGAGAGAGATTCCTATACTATTTCGGTTGTCGATATATCAGTCACAAAAGTAGATGTACCTCGAGTGATGTCCATAATCATTATTGGAATAGAATTCGAAATCAACTGTAAATCTGTTTCTCAAAATCTGTTCCCTTAATATCATGTCATGGCTAAATAAGCTGCCATGGTAGAGAAAGAGAACTTCTTATACTTCCTTCTTAACAAAACCAAAAATGCATATACCAGCCAGAAGATGTATAACAAGAGTTTAACAGACATTTTCGTATGTGTTGTAGGAAATCAAAAACTTTCTATTCGTTTTAAATGGACTCATCTGTTAAATCTCGTTTTATTACAAATCACGTCCATATGGTTTTTATCTCATGATTTTTGTTTTTTTTTTCTTCCTCTGTTTGCTACTCTTCATTCTTTTTCTCTTCTGTATTTTGCACACATGTGCCTGGAAAGTGGCTACTGGTACTGCACGCTGCTGTTTTTTTTCTGTTTTCTGTTACTGTTTTCATTACGCGTACAACAAGCAAATCATTTTACCGCCTTTATATGGCCAGCATAAGTAGAACGAACTGCCGAACAAATAGAGTGGAGTGGAGTGGCGTTGATATCAATTTTATTACAAAAGATAAGAAAATTTTCAAATACAAACAGTCTTTTAAGAAAACATTCATCAAATGTTCAAACGATGTTACGCGCTTACATTTTCAACACAGATTGTCTAAATGACTCTATGCTATGTACGGACGTACATACATATGTATGTATGTATGGATACAGAGAGTTATCATTGAAAGTTCTTGATTTGAACAAGAAAAACAAAAAGAAAAAAAGAAAGTTCAGAGATACTTATGCACATAAGTATGTACACAGATATTGTATTGTGATTATTATTTGCATTTCCCTTTTGCATTTATGCATTTTGCATAACCAAACATAACTTTAATATTCAATTATACAAACCTAAATGCTGATCAATCATTTCGTTTTTTCTTATTTCCTTTAAAAATTTAATTTGAAAAAATATGTCAATACATACATATGTATTGTAAATTTGTAAGCCAGGAAGTACAAATTAAATGTGGGTCATGAGTATCATTGGCTCTCCCTCTAAAATTTTTTTTTCGCCATCAGAAAAATGATCAGAAAAGAAAAAAAATTTTGTTTAACAAAAGTGATGGTAGTCAGTCGTAGGCCTTCACTAGTAGACACAAGCAATTATTCTTTTGTTTTTTTCAATTTTTCTTATTTTCAAAATGCCTGCATTTGAAGGTTCGTTGCATGCCATCAAAGGCCGAAGATCAATTGAAATTGAAAAACTTTGTCACTCTGTTCATATTTAGCCTACAGCGTCTTATTAAAAACGAAAAAAATAACACATTGGCAAGGCTGTGGTTGTAGTGAATAACAGCTCAAGTCAATTTAATCCAGACAATGTAAATTCTTTGTAAATCATAGAAGTTCTTTAAAAAAAATAAATATTTAAAAGATAATTCTTTATACACAACAACAGCCTAGAAATAAGGCGTACATACTCGTATGTATTAGAATAAAGCGTTGGGCGTAATTCACAAACAAAAAAAAGAGAAAAAACCAATTAATTATTTGAATTTAAATTAATTACTCAATATCTGATTGAGTCTTGTTATTAATTTTTGTATTTCAATATTTAAAAAAAATTTTTTTTTTTTAAATTCAGGGTCACAAGCTTGTCAGTCATACCATAACAAGATAATGCCTGTTTAGTTAGAAAAGTTTTAAACAAATTAAACATACATACATACATAATTGGTCATTACAACCCTTTAGTCAGGATTACGACCTAGCTTCTCACACCACTTACGTTGTATGCGTTAATTTTTATACATGAGTGGCGGAACCTACAAGTGATTCCAGTTTTACGTGAGCACCGCCGTAATGGCATATCCCACGGTGTCTGAAAAACCAGTGAAATACAATACGTCTACCAACGCCCCCACTCACAATGATGAAATCACATCACTATATGTGGGTAGCAATTTGAAGAAATGTTGTGTTGGACATGACTTCCCTCTTGTTTAGGGGTCGGAGACCATCTAAAATACTTCAATGCGTTAAGAGTGTAACGCCACCCTGTAATCATGTACTCCCCGCGCTTTGGGTCCAAACCACAGCCACCACGTTGCTTCTACAAGGGGGCCTCACCAATTACCGGGCAGAGACAAGTCTCTGGGGCGCCAGACACCCGTGGTACAAGATTAAAGACCTCTGGTCAGGCTTCGCTGCCAAGTAAGACCAGACTGCTACCAGTTGAACCCCAACTAGTTCAAGACTGGTGACAGTTTTGCAATGTATGAGAGCTCAGCACATAGTAGCGAACTCCCAGTACATCACTAACACCCCTAGTCGCCTTGTTCGACAAGTATGGTGGCCACTGTGGTAGTATTCTTTTTATCACCCGCTGCCACACGGGTATGACGGGACCTACAGTTTAAAGTCGACTGCATTTTTGAGAAACTCTTCATGGCAATTTATTTTTGCCAGAAATCTGCTGAGAGGAACTCGCCAAAGAAATATTTTTTTTTCATATTTTCGTTTTGATGTCTGACCTGGAGTTTGAAGCGTGGCCTTACGTCTAATAAGACAACACACTGCTTACTAGCCTACGGCGACTTCAACTTGAACTTTACTGAATAAATTTCAGTAGAAGTATTCGAATTGCAAGTTCACTCGCAAATTTCAGTTATCCACTTTGGGAGATCAAGAAAATGTTTCGAAATTCATAAACAAAACTGAGTGTTTTTCTATATAAACGTTTTAAACACGTTCGTCTTACAGAAATAGGTTCTAATTCAATATCTAAGTACAATGGATTTGGGCGTGGAAAGCCATCTTATTGACCTACCAAAAGCTAAAAGATTCCAAGTATATTTCCAAATGTTAACTTTAAGTAAAGGCTGCTCTGAATTTGTCTACCGACTATAAGTTTACTATCAAGAGTATTAAAACTAAATAACATATGTTTTTATATACATTTTAAAATTTTCTTAAGAAATTAAATTAAATTACGTATGTACGTATCGTGGTTACGTTGCCTGTACTATCATAAAATAATTCTTGACGTCTTCATTCATTCATATCGCATTGTTTGACTAAATGTAAGCGTTCTAATAAACATTTTTTAATATCATCCACATGAATCATTTACAAGTCCAAAGTATTTTTTGATTTTATGATTCATTAGCTATTAAAACTTACTTATGTTTACACTTAAGCGGTTGCCCTTATGCAAAACAAAAGAACTTTGAAGTATTTTTTGATTTTTTGATTGTTTTTATAAGGAATTTCAAAAACCAGATCTTAAGCTAAGAGCCTAAAACTATATTTTTATAATGAAACGAGTTTCTGTTTTCAAGGTGGCCTTTATTCTTTAATAGTTTCACTTTGTATTGAAATAAAAGGATGGGAAATAAAAGAAAAATTAAAAATCTTGCAGGTTATAACTCTCATAACTCAGCATTGTTAATATTGAAAATTATTTCATATTGCCAGAGGAGTAAAGATTTAAAAAAATTGTAGAGCGTACCTTGTAGTCGGAGCGGCTTCTTTCTCTCTTTTCCAAATACAGTTCAAACTCTAGCCTGTCTGTGCTAGCATGGAAATATTGAGCTTTAAACACAACTATTTCCAGTCTCAGAAAGACAAGGAGACCCTGTTCTTCTGCAATACATCTCATTATTGCTTAGGTTCGAGAGGAGGCCTGTTATTGACTTAAAGTTAAGGCTCCCTTGAATCACAGAAACCACTAGATTTTAAGGCTTTAAAAGGACATTAAAGATTCAAGAAATATTTGTTGAAATTATTCACAATCATTTCGTTTTCGTACAATGACATTCGCAATAGTGGAGGAAATTCTTAATTCTTTAGTTATTAGGTCAGTTGTTTTCTGTGATCTGAATTGATGCTATGTATTAAGGCTAGCTAGCCAGCCTTTTCGGTTATCTTAGGAGCACAAATATAAAAGAAGAGTTTTCCTCAGATCGACTTTTTTCTTTGTTAACCTTACCTAAAGGCATACAAGTTTCAAAATGAAATTCTGCAGATGCAACTGGACTAGAAATTGCAATGAAGCCTGGTCAGCTGAAAAACATTGAGCACAACCTAGGTTCTCAGAACGTTATGACCCTTGTGCACGTTTAACTTGAAGGTTTGACTAACACTTTATCGTTTAAAAACGCTTTAATTCTTTGAATTCTGTTCCTACATAAGTTGATAACTGTTGTTGTTGTAAGCACCTTCGTACTCCTTTTAAACTTAAACTCTTGTTGAATTAAAACCATTGATACCCACTTAACCAATTCAGTAATTTTTGTAGCAAACCCCTAAGAAGAATTTCTCTTTTCAAAATTATGATCGCTTGATTGAAAACTTGTTCTTCTAATTAATATTTTTAAATTTTACATTCTGATCCCTTCAAAAATGTGTTGATTTTATAATTAAGAATTTGGGTTAATTTGTCGAAGTCGTGAGGCCTCGGTTCAAAGCCCAGGTCAGGCATTTCCAACTAAACGAAATATGAAAAAAAATATATCTTTGGCGACTTCCTCTCAGCAGATTTCTGGCAAAAACTCTGAGAGTAAATAAAATTGCCCTGAAAAGTTTCTCAAAAATCTGTCATTCGGAGTCGACTTTAAACTGTGGGTCCCACCACTCATGTATAAAAATTAACGCACACAACATAAGTGGTATGGGAAGCTAGGTCGTAATCCTGACTGAAGGGTTGTAAAGGCCAAAGTTCAAGTTTTTCGATTACTATTCGGTTCTATGTTTACTGGCTTAGCTTTTGGCATAGCGTATACCTATGAAACATTGTAAGCCTATCTTCAATTCAATCTTTGTTGCCATTATTTGTTACAATGTAGTGGAAGATGTGGTATGCAACATGGTTTTATATTTTATTTATTCTTTATTATCATCTTCATTATTTGTTTTTTTTGTTGTTGCATATAAAGGTTACGTATTTTATTTTTTCTGTTGCAATTGCATTGTATTCCATGTTAAAATGTTTCTTCTCTTCACTTTTTTTTTAATTTCATTTTTATTTTATTATTTGGTTTTGCGTGTATTATTTTGCTATACAAACGTGAAGAATTTTCTTTTCGATGAAAATGCTTAAGTTGCGGTTTTACAATCAATACGTACGTACGTACGTATTTGCTTTTGCAATGATGCACGACTCTCTTAATGATGTTGAAAACATTGATGATAATAATGATGCGCAAACCTGCCTATTAACTCGATAATAAAGACCATGATGGTGATGATGATGATGATGGTGTTTCATACACTCTATTTTTGCATACAAGATACCAGAGTTTAATAATTATTTCAAAACGACTCTGACTAAATTTGCGTGCAGTCTGGGTTATGGGTTTAAAATAAAGAAACACATCGGCTTCTGGGGTTTTTTTCTTTTTTTTTTGCAATTCGTATGTGATAAATTAATGCAAGAATATAAACAGCAATTGTGGTAAAAATGAAGAACAACAGAAAAAAAGTTGTTTGTAAACAATAATTATAAAGACACTATTAGGGATAATCTCGGGTTATAAGATTAATGATTTCGTATTAAAACAAATTCAAATAAAATAAAAAAACAAATAAAAAATTTTAATATTTTTATGAAAGACAACCTAAAAAATCATCTTATTCACAAAGCATTTAACAATTCAATACGAATTTGTTTAAATTACAATTAATAATAAAAATAATTTTATAAAAAAAAACCCAAGAAAAATATACATTGTGTTGAACGTAATTCACGTTCAACTACTTTTATTTTCAACGTATCTTTTTTCTTACATTTTGTTCTATTTTTACCTAGAGCTTATCACTTCACCGGATACCGCAATGACTATAACGATTTGTCATTTTTTTCTAGTTCTTGTTCTCTTATTAAAAATAATTTCTAAAGATTTATTTCATTCTTAAATTAACTTAAGTAGAGATGCGCCCCTATTCGCTCTAAAGAAACGATGATTAATGAACAATTCCGACAAATTTGTTTATCAATCAGGGAAAAAATTGTGTTTTTTTTTGTTTAATTCATAAAACAGTGTTTAATTTTAAGGCACAACTATAAATAGGTGTAGTTAAGCTTTAAATCTGATAAAACTGCTTTGGCAATACAATTGTTTAAAGAAGTTTTGTTTCGTATTATAAATTTTGAAATTTTAGGTAAGGTTAGCAAAGAAAAAAGTTTGTCAGGGGAAAACTAGTCTCCTATGTTTGCTGGCTAGCTAGCATTAATACATAGTATCGCTTTAGGAAGGAATTGTTATTCCAAGCATTTTTTCTGAGATTACATAGTTTCCTCCTCTATTGCGAATGTTCGTAAAGGAAATGATTGTGAATAATTTTAACAAATATTTCTTGGATCTTTAATGTCCTTTTAAAGCCTTAAAATCTAGTGGTTTCTGTGATTCAATGGAACCCTTACTTTAAGTCAATATCAGGTCACCTCTCAAGCCTAAGCAAGAATGAAATGTATTTCATAAGAACACGGTCTCCTTGTCTTTCTAAGGCCCGAAATAATTGCTTTTGAAGCCAGATATTTCCACGCTAGCACAGATACGCTAGATTTCGAACTGTGTTTGGAATGGAGTGAAAGATAGAGTTCCAGCAACACTTTTAAGTATGTAGCATATGAAGTGACTTGGTATAGTAGTTAAACTGCTTAATTACTAACCTACAAATCATAGTCATTATAGTTGAAGCTAAGGAGAAGTGCCATGAAATTGTAATTACGATATTCGTAGACTTCAGGTTAGGTTAGGTTAGGTTAGAGGACGTTTACTTGTCAATTAAGACAAGTACAGTACCCGGAGGTTGAATTGACCCATTGTACAACGTCCTAGTTTCTCAAATCACTTATGTTGTGAGTTTTAATTTTATACAGGACCTACAGTTTAAAATCGACTCCGAACGACAGATTTTTGAAGAACTTTTTCATGGCAATTTTATTTACTCTTAGAGTTTTTGCCAGAAATCTGCTAAGAGGAACTGGCCG
Organism: Sarcophaga subvicina; assembly: GCA_936449025.2. Classification (NCBI taxonomy): domain Eukaryota; kingdom Metazoa; phylum Arthropoda; class Insecta; order Diptera; family Sarcophagidae; genus Sarcophaga; species Sarcophaga subvicina. Next base: position 3,721,512 of record OW388084.2, read on the forward strand.
AAGAAATACTTTTTGTATTCTGTCTTGGTGCCTGGCATGGGACTCGAACCCTGGCTTTGCGTCTAATATGCCTACTAGACTACGGCGACTTCAAGAAGAAGACTTCAAATCTCTCCAAATTATCCATTTACATATGATATATATGAGTCCAATTGTGCAAAGATTGTTATTTTAAATGTTCTCTGATTTGTATTATCTCTTACACATAAAGTATCTCCGAAAGATCTTGTACACAAAGCCTATATAAATCACCCTGGGGTCATGGATACAAAACTTGAATTCAAAAAAATGAAGTGAACTTGACTGCAACCGAAAAAGTCATATCAAAAGTATTGTAATGATCATCCGGTTTTAATCAAAATTATTTACAAATTAAATTGAAGGTCAATAACTGAATTTATAAATTTCTATAGACTTCAGAAGTAATCCAAAATAAACGCTTTGGAATTGAGAAATAAGAGTAAAAAAAATTTGAAAAAAAAGAACTTGAAACCTGAAAGCCATATTAAAAAAGCTTATTGGCATTAAAAAATGGTTTTAAATTCTTTTTTTTTTATTAACAAAAAAACAAAAAAACGAATTCTTTTCACACTTGAAAACATAAAATATTTACAATAAAATTCTACACAGTGTTGGTTAATGGTTGTTGAAAACCTTCCAATTGCATAATTTATTCGTTTATATTGTAGGTATTCTACAGTATATGGTAACAAAAGAGGCAATCAAACGTTTCTATAACGAAATTCTAAACTCTTAACAAACAAGTTTCAAATTCTTCAAAATGACATCATTTTTGGTCAAAAGAAAAGCAAAGAACAAACCAAAATATATGGCGGCAAAAAAACGTTACAATTTTTAATATTTCTTTGGAAAAAATGTTCACACAAAATGTTCCACACATGTCAAGATTTTTATGGGGCTAGACTAGAAATCGAAAAATAAAGTTCGTTGGGTTTTTTCAAAAGTTGCAAATTGTTTGTTGTGTGTGTGTGTGTGTGTATGTGTTTTAATGTGGCATAATTAATTTCTTCAACATTTTAACCTGCATACGAACACGAGCTACAACGATGATGGAGACGGCGACGGCGACTACAGGCATATTTAGCCCACATTTGACGAGCAAACAACATGGAATTGAACAAAAACAAACAGCAGAAAAAAAGAAGAAAAAAACAACAACTCTTATCATATCCAGAGCATTTGCAACTCCATTACCAACTTCCACACCTTTTTTCTTTTGAAAACATTTTACTGGGTTACTTGCTACTCTTTTCGTTTCGTTACTCTTTTTTAGTACATTTAGCGCATACGAGTGCAGGCAGATACACGACTCCACATACAATAATGGTCGTACGTTTAAATATTTCACATTTATGAGCTTTAAAATGTTTAAAGTATTGTTTTAGAGAGATTATAATTTCATACAGGGTCTTTCAAGTAAGTGGTTCTTCATTAAAATTGAAATTTAAAATATATTTTCGATACACTTCTTTTGCAGATATTTTCCTTGGCTTTGTGGCCTAATATTGCTTTTTTAATCTGTTTTATTTGATTCTGTCTTTACGATGGACCCATGGAAATAACTCTGATCTTGATGGTCAATTTATTTCAGAATGCTGAGAAATTATTCTCAACAAGAGTCTAGTCTAGTAGGTAGTGTGCTAGGCTATTAGCATGTGGGTCCGGGTTTTCAGTCCCATCACAGACTTTGGTCGGTTACACTATACCAAGCATATGGTAGGCGTTACTCAGCTCGGAATAATTATGTTATTTGTAATTGTAAGATTTTTTTCTCATCTTTGGTACTTTTCTGAAATTCGTACTTTTTACCACCTAAAAAGTATATTCTACCCTGATTTTTCATCAAAAAAACTTCATATACAAGAATTTGTTTACATGTTTTGAATTGAATGTTTCTGTCCTTAAAAAAGGACTTAAGGGTACTTTTTACCCTCTAAAAAGTACTTTCTACCCTGATTTCTCAAAAAACTTCATATAAAAGAATTTCTTTACAGTTTTTGAATTCAATGTTTCTGTCTTTAAAAAAGGACTTACGAATACTCTAGAAAGTACTTTCTACCCTGATTTTTTATTAAAAAAAAATTCACATACAACAGTTTTATTAAATTTTTTGAATTCAATGTTTGCGTTTTTAAAAAAGGACCTTTAAAAAGTACTTATGTGTGAAAAAAGTACTAATTAAACATGAAAAAGTACCAATTATGTTAAAACTACAAAAATTCTACAGCTTGACGAATAAAAGCTTTAAATGGAGTGTATCAAAATGTACAAAATTTTAATATTTAACATGGACTTGACAGACCCTGTAGAGATTATAATGTGTTTATGTGTGGCATATAGAGTGGAGTATCTGTGTGTGTGTATGTGCATTTGGATTTATATTTAGATATTGGATTTCATAACTTTTTTTTTTATTTCAACTTGTCTGTTGAAATGTCTACTTCGCGTTACTCTCCAAAGAGAAACTTTGGCTGGCGTTATAGAGATTTGTTTTAACTCTCTTTTGAAGGCTTTTCAACTTCAGAGTATAAAAGAGTATTTCTGTTGCAACCCCTTAGAATATGAGAAACTCTTTTTTCTAAAAAAAACAGCCGATATGTATCTCTTATTTGGCGAACGTAAGAAAAAAAAGGTGTAAATTACCACCACCATTCCACTTGGAATTGAAATTGCATTGAATGTGACACAACGACAACCAACAGTCGTTCATTGTAAATATGAAAAAACAGAGTTAAACGTAAACCAGACCAAAGCGACGTCGAACAGAGGAGTTGCACAATGCAAAAAAAAAAAACAAAAAACAGAAACTAAATAAAGAGCAATTAAAAAATAAAAATAAAAAATAAAACCTTTAAACAGAACAAAATAATAAGATAAGGTACGTATGTACGTACCATAAGAGCATAAAACGTTAAACCTAAACAAACTCAACCAAATTGTTATTGAAACAGTAGAGAACCTAGTATCGTAATGAAAACATGAACAAACAGTGGATGAAATGAAGATAAAAATTATTTCAAATACGATACATATGAATTAGAAATCAAATTGACAATCACAGATGAAAATTGAAAAACCAAATACTTGTTATTGTAAGCCAGAGACTAGTGTAATAACAACAGCAACAATAATATGTAGAAATGAATAAATACAAGGTTCAGAAATGTGGTTAAAATGAAACAGTTTAGTACCAGTTTGTAATAACTGTCAACAACAATAACAACAACAAAAACAACAACAATAGCAACAGCAGCAGCAGCAACGACAACAACAGAAAAATATGTTAACAAATAAAATTTAACAAAAAATCAAATGATTTCTGTCAGAAAATAAAAACACGTACGTGAGTGATGTCTTAATAAATAAATTGAAAAAAATTTTAAATTAAAAAAAAAATTTAAAAATATATTAAAAAAGATTATAAAACAAACAGGAAAATAAAAAGAAAATTATATAAAAAGAAAAGTATTTAAAATGTATTAAAAAAAAATTAAAATAACTTGGTGTGTGGAAATATAAAAGAATACAAAGAAAAGGTCATATACAAAATACTTGGAAGTTCATTGAAACCTTGTCTAACTACCAAAACCCTAAAAGGTGAGTGGCTTACAAAGGAAAAAGAAACAGGCGGTTACATTCAAAAATTCCTTCAGCAGAAAAACCCTGAAATATTTTAACATTTTCTAATTTTTTTTTTTTTGTTATTCTATTAATTTTATTGGAAAAAAGGGTGTAGCCCTGGCAATTATTTTTTGTTTCTTTCGTTTTAATCAAAATATGTTTTTTTTTCTTTCAATTTTATATTTCGTTGCCAAATACCGACAGATACATACCGTTTTAGTTCTAAGAAAATTATTATTTAATGCACTTTGGGATGCAATAAAATGCAACAACAACAACAGCAATAACAGTACAAATAATCGAATAGAACAAACATAACAACAAATATTAAAAGATTTTGAAACTTATGAGAAAATTCAAGGGATTTTATGTTGCCCATGAAAATCGTTTATTTTTTTCATGAAAAAATCGATTTAAATTTAAAAAAACTACTTCCCATAAATCTACTGCTCTTTACTTTTTCTTGCAACTATCTCTCCGGTTTTGCAACATAATTAAGGCAAGACCTTTAAATTAACATCTACTCTGAAGAACAGATTAAAAAAACTGTTCATGGCGATAGCTGTGGACCTGAGGAGAAGAAAGAAACTGTATTTCTCTCCACAAGTAAGTTCCCTGCTCTAGCCATAAAAAAATTGAGGTTGAGAACCTCTAACATACTTGACTGAGCTCCATAAAATCTTCCCAAAAGCGGTTAATGCCAAGAAACCTTAAGTCTAATCGTATGGAAAACAATTATCAGCTTTAGTTTAAGGCATTAAAAATGATTTCATGATAATCTATGAAACTATAAAACTTTACACCAGTAACTGCTTCTATCATTATAAACCAGAATGAATAAGGAAACTTTATCGTCTCTCGCGGGCCATTTTTTACTAAGCCAACATAAGCAAACAAACATGGAATCATAAATCGAATCTCTATCCCATCAACTAATCATCACAGCCATAATAAATATATTTTGTAAGCTTTTCTAGGTCAAGTGGATTTTGTACAAACAACAGCACATTGTAGCTCTCAGAATGCAATTGAATTCAAAATTTAACTGCCACTGCCTCAAGTGGCAAGCCGTTTGTGGAGTTGCATTGTCAGAATTTTTCAATTAAAAAAATCTCTTATAAATCTAAAGATCAGTTCAGCTGCAATACATTTATGCTGTTAAAGAAATGGAAACTTTTCTCACAAAATTAAAAAAAGAATTCGGAAGTTTTCAAAAAAGGTTTTATTGTTCTTTTTACTAAGCCACTAAGCTAACTTGTAAATTTCAAATAATTTCATTAAAGTATTCTACAAATTTTATTCAATTACGCGTCCTCTTTTCATTTTCTCTGTGTAGAATTCTTTTTCTAATTGCTCCTTAAAATTTCCTGACATAAAATGTTTCTTTTTTAAATTTTTTGTGCTGTTTTTGGATGAAAATTAGCTGTGGGCCCTTTTTCTTTATGGAAATTAAGCAAAAAAAAACAGAACGAAATTCTTATTTTATGTCAGTTTATTTTTAGCTTTTATGCTCCCACAAGCTTTGCTTTGCTTTCAAATAGTCGTCTGTCGCTTTTATTATGGTTCTTCGTATGGGCTGGCAAAGGAAACCTTATGACAATAACATGCAAGCACACACTCGCACACGTGCGCACACACATAGCTCAACAGAAATGAATGAACATCCTTCTCTGCCATTACCCTTATGACACCCTTGACCATTTATTTTAAGATGCTCCTGCCAGTCTAGTTTTATGGCAGGCTGACTGACAGTCTGCCTTCATGCAACCGTCAAGGAGTATTTAAAGTCAGCCGGTAGTAATGGTGGTGGTGGTGGTGTGGTGTTGCTGCACTTTACGATTTTTCTAAACTTTTTCATTCATTCATGAATTCATGGAGTTTTTTTCCATTTCATTTAATTTCAAGAGTCTAGACGAAGAGCTTTTTGTAAGTGCAACGAATTCTGTTGCATGTCACTACTCTAAATGCTGTTGTTGTTGTTGTTGTTTAGGTAGGCGACAAATAAAACGCCTACATTTTCTTTATACTTTGATACGAATAACAAACATTTTAGTCGGTTTTCGTTTGTATCTGTGTATCTGTATCTGTATCTGTATCTGTATCGGTAACCGTATCTGCATCTTTTTGCTGCATACTCGTATGTTGCCTCATGTACTCGTTTCATGAAATGCGTTCGTTATGTTTCGCTTTTTATGGCTCCTTTTTTCTCTGTGTGTGTTTTTCTTTTTTTTGTGCAATTTATATGGAGAAGGTATCCTAAAGGCATTTCAAAATATAAAGTGTGTGTGTCACAAAACACCGGCAAAAGTTGGTTGGCCTCATTGAATTTGTTTTTTATTTTTATTTTTGTTTCTCACTTCGTGTTCGTTTATTTATTTATTCATATTCGACTTTTTAACACCATTTATCTTAACTACTGTTTCTTATTAGTATCTTTGCATTTCATTTTTTGTTGTTGTTGTTGTTGTCGTTGTCTTTTTTTGTTTTTTACTTTGCGTCTCATTATACAGTCATATTGTATAAACACAACGTAAAACTTCATCAATTTGAAGTAGGCACTACGAACAAGTGTTTACACTGGCAACGAAAATTAATTGAGTTCTTGCTCGAGAACAACACCACGTTCTAACAACTCTACTCTGTCATTGAATAGGTTTTCAAGGGCAACTTATGTGCTTAAAGAATATTGCAAAACTCTTATGCAACATGCGAGGTGTGTTGCAAAGCAAATTTCTCTGTGCAATTATATTCGATTTCCTTTTATCTCTCAATTTGCAATGAGCATTCAAAAAGATGAGTAGAATCGAATCATACCCATAATTTCTGATACTCATACACATTCATACTTATTTTAATATCATGGAACTTCTACTCATATTCAAAATTTGAAGTACTCATCATATTCATACTTAACAACACGTATAATGTTGCTGATTTCGACTCTCCATAACTCAACATATACACGAAGCACAAAATAAGTATGAATCGCGTACGAACACTAAAATACTTACTAGAAGAAGCTCTGCTTGCTGCTCTGTCTTTTTTGCAACAACTGTAAATTTTGATGAATGATTCGGGTCACTCGAATCATTTATAAGTTTTATAAGTATTTTTCTAAAGTTATGAATCTAAATGATCAAACTTATGAATCAAACATATTTCGAATGGTATGAGTTTGATGTGAACGTTGTACTCATACACATTGCAACCTGTGCTTATAAATCAACGTTGTAGTAAGTATGAAAGAATCAGAGTACATAGTTAAATTTTAATATTGTTGACTCACTTATATTCAAAATTTCATGAGTGCTTATGAGTAGCGAAAAATGATTCATTGCTGACTGGCTGCTGGTTGGTACTCACTTCACTTTAAACGTTTGTTTCTTATTGTTTCCAGAATTCTTAAAGTTTAGAAGAGCTTTTCTGCAATCGAAAAAAATATTTTTACAAAATTTTTAGTAACAAAATGGACTCGAAACAACACATTTTGGAAGTTCTTATGCCTGGAAGTCTACTGTAAAACTAAAGATTCCCTAGAGTTCTAACAATATTTTAATGGTGACTCTTGTTCTTTACGAAGGACGGAAATGTTAGAGAAATGAAAAATGATGAAGAAATATCAGTGAATCGCAAAGTAAATGATGTTATGCCGTGCTATGTTTGAAATATTTTTCATTAAAGTTGTTATACTTTAAGGGAAAGACTCTAGGGAGTTAGGATTTGAAAAAGCTCGCCAAGTTGGATTTTCATACAGTTTTATTTGACAAAATTTAAAGAATTCTTACGTCAAAATTATGGTCTAATATAGATACTCATACATATATGCATAATTGGCCATTACAACCCTTCAGTTAGGAATACGGCCTAGCTTCTCACATGAGTCATGTTGTGTGTGTTCATTTTATACATGAGTGGCGGGACCTACAGTTTAAAGTCGATTCCGAATGACAGATTTTTGAGAAACTTTTCATGGCAATTTAATTTTTATTTACTCTGACAGTTTTGCCTGAAATCTGCTGAGAGGAAGTCGCCAAAGGAATATTTTTTCATATTTCGTTTTGATATCTGACCTAGGGATTGAACTTTGGTCTAGACTACAGCGACTTCCATACCCATATACAATTTCAAAATTGCAAAGACTGTTCTAGTGATCTGGTCTGTCTAATACTGTCTCCATCTCTGTTAGCTGGGCCGTACTAATTGAAATAGAATTTTTAATTGTATTTTTATACGAAATTAAATTTAAAAAATAAGTATGAAAGCCTAGATAGTATGCCATGGTAAAATATAAACAAAAATTAATTTCACTATTCTAAAGACTTATTTTAATTCTTAACCAAACAACACACCATAAATTATGTTCTTTTAAAAAATTTCACTTTTCTTCATCACAATTATTGTTCTATACGTTGTGGAATAGAAGAAGTGTGATTTCCGTCTTCTAAACCATTAAATCATAAATTTATTGTCATAAACAAAATAAAAAAACGGTTTTTTTTTCAATCACATGCCTTGAATAACAATTTTCCTTTGTAGCCATCTTAAACTGTACAGGGCCATAATAATTAAATTTCATTGCCGGTGTAAGCATTGCATTGGTATTTAAATGTTCTTTCATTCTTAACAGCACTACAGTGATAGGCACTGGCAGAGCCAATGAGAGAGGGAAGTAGTGGTAGACTGGCTGGTAATTCTGCATACCATTTAGCAGGGAACACACAATTTTTCTTCTTTTTTTTTCATTTTTTTTTTTCGATGTCTTAAGCATGCAAATATGTACGTCGTATGCTTGGGACACATTCATACAAATAAATGAGCAGCAGACATTCAAGGAACTTCTTCTTGGGCTTTTGGTTCATTCAACTTTCAGGGTTATGAAATGTCTTATCTGTGACGAATCAGTCACTCACTCACTCAATCATAAGATTTCTTAAAGGATATGCAAAAAGAAATTCTTTTTTTTTTCTTTTTTCATTCTTTCTTTTACCAAGAAGTCTAAAGTCTTCTTCCATCCATATGATGTGATGTGGTGTGGTGTGTGTTAAAATCTTAAAATAGATTTTATTTTTACAATTTTAATAAACATACACTGCAGCACTTGAAACATAACAATTTCCTTTTATTTATACAACAGGAGAAAATTTTATTTTTAACCATAACGAAACGTTTTAATACGGAAATAAAAGAACAAGAAAACATCAAAGGCTAGGAAATGTGGGAGACTGGCAAATACTTGAGTGGATGTTTTTATTATTATTTTTTTTTTTTTTTTTGGAATGGCCAACACCAACAACATCCGGTACAAATAAGCAAGTGCTGAAGCCTTCTGAACAAAAAATGTTTTATAAATTAGTTCTAGTATGATGAACGTTGTTCCATAAGATACTATTCTGTGGACATAACATACCTCCGAGCTGACAATCTAGATGCCGAGTTTAGAGTATCGTCATATGACTTAAATACCATAAAGTCGAACCATACAGTTGATATTGCATCAACAATCTTTTGTGTTACCATTAACAGATAATATAAGACTCAGTATTATATCTATCGGTCATTGGTTTTTAGGGACCCCCTTGGTTAGAACCTTTTTTTGAAGTCTTCTACTTTTCATTCGCTTATTTTAACGATAAATACTCCTTTCACTCTTTTTCCTACGAGCGCTGGATAAAAAGCCTCTTGATGGAGGTTATCAAATGCACTCGGGCAATAGTTTACAGTCTACCAATATGATCGAAATAAATTTTAATGGAAATCAAAAATGGCTCGGAGCACTGGTCAATTAAATTTTGCATAAAGAAGTCGCCGTAGTCTAGTAGGTAGTGTGTTGGCTTATTAGAAGTAAGGCCGCAGTTCAAATCCCAGGTCTCACAGCAAAACGAAAATATAAAAAAATATTTCTTCAGCAACTTCCTCTCAGCAGATTTCTGACAGAAACTCTGAGAGTAAAATAAAAATAAAATTGCCATCAAAATTTTCTCACAAACGAAAAAAATCTGTCGTTCGAAGTCGACTTTAAACTGTAGGTCCCGCTACTCATGTATAAAATTAACACACACAACATAAGTGGTGTGAGAAACTAGGTCGTAATCCTGGCTGAGGGGTTATAATGACCAATTATGTATGTATGTATGAATACATACATGACCATGTAGGAACTTTGTTAACCATTGATAGTAGAGTTAAGCCGAATATATGTATGTCCACATTTTCTCTGTTATTACTCCTACTTTGAATACCAAGAGCAGTGAATGTAAGGCCGTTTTCAATTATGAATTGTTAGAATCGTTGTACATACATACATACATAATTGATCATTACAACCCTTTAGCCAGGATTACGACCTAGTTTTTCACACCGCTTATAGTATATTGTGTGCGTTAATTTTTATGCATGAGAGACGGGACCTTCAGTTTTAAGTCGATTTGGAACGAGAGATTTTTTGAGAAACTTTCTATTCTCACAGAGTTCTTGACAAAAATCTGCTGAGAGGAAGTCGCCAAAAAAATATTTTTTGACCTGGGGTTTGAACCGTGGCCAACACAGTATTTACTAGACTTGGTGGTCTTGATATCTACGGGATATAACTAATGGAGAATGGTCAAAGAACGAATGGATTTATCTTAGCAAAGCGGAGAGTTCCTCAATTTGAAACACTGTGACAGGTTTTCTAATGCTCTTTTATGCCCTTTGTAGAACTAAATCAAACTAGAATCGTTTTACAGCCTAAAACTTTGCAAAAACTAGTTTTCAAATCAAAAAATTTCAATGTTTTTAATGACCATTTGAAATATTTCAATTGCATTTCATAAATACACGAATAGATTTAAATAACAAGACTTTAATTTGTCTCAATTTTTATGCAATTAAAGACCAGTTTTGGTTATAAAGCCAATAAAATAAATTTGAATGAGAAAAAAATCAAAATATTTGAAAAATTTCTCAACAAATTAATCGTTTAAAGAAAATTTGTCTCACTGCCACAGATAAAATACGACAAATTTGTTAAACATTTGGAGTTTTCATGGGGTTTTTTTTCCTTTTTCTAAATGTGAACAAAGGTTTATGGTTTATGGCTGTAAACTAGTCAAAGAAATATGTTCGTATCTATTCAGCATATGATTTATTTTTTTGTCTGTGTAGACCATTTGTTTTGTTAAATATTTGTATGAGTACTTACGTTCAGAACATTTTGTTTTTTCTCTGTTGCAATTTGACCTTTTCCTCTCTCTCGCTCTCTCTCCTACGAATCGAATTCTTAGAAACAGTTGTTCCTATGCAATGTGTTAAACGTCTGTTTATCTGTTGTTGTTCCATTCATTGACTGACTCAACGAGAACATATTTTTCCTTTTCGGTTCTCTTTTTATTTTTTAATTTACAGGCGGTATTTCAATATGTTAAACGCCAGATACCAGGCTGCATGAGTGCTGGTGGTGGTGGGCGTTAAATCGTTTGTTATGAAATCCAAAACTAAAATTAACCATCAAAATGGCATATGAAAACAGAAACAAAAACCTGAAACAAAAAGAAAAAGAAAAAACAAATTAAATACCACATATGACAACAGCACATTGTACAACAACATATACATACATTAAGAATACGACAAACGTTCTAAAAGCAAATGCATTTCGTTTAGACGACAACAATTTTTCAAAGGTTACCCAAAAAACACTTGAGTTAATATGGTGTATGTACGTACGTACCTCTCCTATGCTAACAATAATGGCTGGATGATCATTTCGAAAGGCTGCCACATAAATTTGTGCATTGTTGTCTGCTTGTTTATCCCTTCCTCATATTTGTTTAACATTTACTTTGCAGCTGCAGGCCAAGGGGCAGAGAGCTCTAGTGGTTGGTATTGTTTTCTTAAATATTTTGGCCTCCTGCCGCCAATGTTTTAGCCTAAATTTATACGCATTTTTTTGATTTGTGCCATACAAACTTATGTTCTTACATTAAAAAGAAAGGAGGGCTTTACTCCTTATGCATACCAAATAAAGAAATTCTTTGCTTTCTTTTAACAAAAAACTCTCATGTTTATGGATTTGTTACACTATAACCGTTGTCAACCGAGTTAGCAAAGGGGTTTGTACAGAGCCTTTTAAAAGGCCTTTTTGCCAAGTGAAAAATTTATACAAACTACTGGCCATATGCCCAAGAAAAATGAGTCTCGCATGAGTAATCAAACTGCAGTGCCCAGTATTAATTCCGACAACTACTGCTAAGAGCGCTCCTATGGAATTTGACCGATTCGTCTGCTCTAGAGTTTTCCGGAATGGCTATATGAATTGGTACCCATGTGAAATGAAAATTGAACCGCTCTGCCATCTCGTAGAGACACGCGACTATCGTAGAATACCACCTGGCTATCAGAAATTGTGGGAATATCTTTTACAGCGATATTGTTACCTTTAAGAAGCTCGAATGACTTCGGCCTGGAAAACACTGTAACGATCCGGTAACGAATAGGCTTTATCTGACTACTTCGAACCATCCATGCTCTCTATCTAAAGTGGACGTTATAAACCTCCGTGAGAAGAAGCTAGAGCGTGATATGGTCATTAAGACCCTTCCGTCAGGATTACGACCTAGCTTCTCACACCCCCTATGTTGTGTGTGTTAATTTTATACATGAGTGGCGGGACCTACAGTTTAAAGTCGACTCCAAAAGACAGATGTTTGAGAAACTCTTCATGGGAAATAATATTTACTCTCCTAGTTTTTGCCAGAAATCTGCTGAGAGGAAGTCGTCGAAGAAATATTTGTTCATATTTCATTTTGTTCGAGATGACCTGGATTTTGAACCGTGGCCTTACGGTCTAATAAGACAACACACAGCCTACTAGACTACTGCGACTTCAAATGTAATCTAAACTTCTGAAAGTTCTGTAATCCATCAGGATACTTGAATGATCAATTTATGCCATTGGGCAGTCACTCTTACATGCTATCAAGTATTAGCTCCTGAGCCTTTATAGATGTGCTACAATGTCTAACGTAATTCTAATTGTTCTTAATGGACTTTCATGAAAAAGGCCCTTTAAATGCATAACCCTGTTATATACCCCGCTCAGACCCTTTGCGAAATGCACGCTCATTAATAACAGTTTGTATGTAATTCCATCAAACAAACATTCTTAAATTTTCTGTGAATATTTTCCTTAATTTTTTTTTTGCTTTTGTTGTTGCTTTTTGCATTATTTATTATACAAGCAGATCAATATGATGATGCCCATGTGAATTGATGCTGAAATGATGATGAAAAGCATTCCTTTTTTCCTATAAAAATCAAATGAAAAGAATTATTGTTTTGCGAAGTAAAAATAAAACGAAGAGTTTAAAAATAAAACTAAACCGAGAACTGTCTATGGGAGCTTAAACTTAAGAGATTTCAAATGCTTTGGGAAAAAAAGAAGACGAAGTATTTATGCCGAGTAATTTATGCTTTTAATTCATATGCATGTGCTATTTACATACTGGATATTCAGGGCATGCTCTGCAAAGATGAAACAAAATTTGAAAAATAATGAAAAACCATTGAAATACAATGCAAAAGTATTTTTTCCCCCCTTGAGAGGGTGCTAAATTACAGCGCTTGTGTATATAAATTTTGTTAAAAATAAAAACAATTGAGAAAAAGGTTTTTCATTAAAAACAAATTCCAAGATTTAGAACACGATGTAAACATTAAAATTTATTTAAATTTTGGTGTTCAATTTCCAAAAGTCAAGACTTTTCTAAACAAATTTGAAACAAAATTCTTTTGAAAATGATTTCTTCAATAAACTGTTGTCAACCCTGTTGACAATCTCAAATTTCCTTCAAAACCCTTCAAGTTATTTTTGTTCTTGAAATTCAATACACAAACATTTGCCAGGCTTTGGTGATTACCCCTAATAATAATGTTTTGCCGCTTGTAATATGATGTTGATGGCGTTGTGTTCAAGTATTGCTCCCAGCCCTGTAGTTACTATATATGAACACACACAGACAGCATTAAAGGCAGGCAGCAGGAGAGCACGTGTGTATCATACTCGTACACAAAGTTCAAGTAAAATTATTATTAATTGTGTAAAGAAAATATTTATAGAAATACTATTATATTGTGGTGTGTATGTGTGTAACAGTGTTGCTCTTGTGCTTAGAGTGTGGGCAATTGCAATTTAGCATGCTTTACACTGCTCCATGTAATGCAATACATAAGATCAACAGCATAAGCTGATCTTAACAGCAATCATACCAACACCACAAACACCACCAACACAGTCATCAGTGTGTTATTATCTTCAGGCCAATGACGACGAAGTAAGAAAAATTGAAAACAGAAAAGAGCAGGAAAAATACTGAATAACTGGCGCCTATAAGACATGATACACAATTACAATATGTATAACAACAACAACAACAACAACAGCAACAACAATTGATATTTTTTTGATTTTCTTTCTTTCATTTGCTAAGAAAGAATACAAAGGCATTGATCAGTGAACATTTAAGCATGCATGAAGCAAACCTACACATGTTCGAAGAATACATTGTAAAACATTTAACACAACAACACAACACATGGCAACAGTATACCGGTGTTATGCATAAATCTGCCCCATGCTTGAATAAATATACGCATCGTTTATATACAAAAAAAATCAATTCAAGCCGTGTTATCCTTTAAGCTTGCAAGCGAATTTGTGTTGCACATTTTCAAGCATAGGACTGTTAAGAGGGGGTATCATCTTTGCAGCTGTATTTGTTCATTCAATGATTAAACACTTTGGAATGCATTAATGATTGATTTAAGCAAAGAAAAAATACAAAAAAAAAATCATAAAAGAAATCTCAAAACAAAAGCTTAAGGAATTACGTTTTTTCTTTTTAATTTCATTTTTTATTCTTATATTTTTTTGCCTGTTATTAAATTACTGGGTAATGCAACAAGTGGTGTTATATTATGTTTAGATTGTGTTGAATGAAATTAATTCCAATTTTATTTTTATTTTTCTATTTGCAGGTAGTTCCACAGATTTAACTCCTTCTCTTTTGGGCATTTACGATTCACTTACGACTGTTTTAGATTCTACCACAAACTCATCTTCAAGCCATAATCATAAGTCTATAACCACCACTACCAGCTCTTTAGCCTCCAACACCTACAATACAACAGACTGTGATATTCAACATAAAGAAACGAATGCTGAGCGTCAAGAACACGACAAACCTCCTTTGGATGCATATCTAAGCCGTTTAGAAAAGTACGCTGCTAAGCAAAACGAAAATAAAAGTGTACGTAACTCTCAGGAAAGAGAAGAGTTTGGAATAACAACATCGGCCTTGGCAACGCCATCCAACAGTGGCAGTTGCAGTAGTAGTCTAAGAGGTTCCCTAGAGTCGGTATCCTCCACTAATGGCTCTTTAAGTAAACATCGCTCCAATATACGCAATCTATCGCCGAATGTCCAGCGTATTATTACACACTCAGATGCCGAAGCTGTTGATGCCGTGGATATAGAAGCTTTGCAATATCAAAATCGTGCCAGTACACCCATACAACAGCAGCAAATCCATTTGCAACATCGTTTTATTAAAAAATCATCAAGTGCTGGCCATTATTGCAATAGCCAGCATAAAGCCAAGCTTAGCCACATACCGCTCTCCAAGATTACAGGCAAACTGGCGCAAACCGGCACCGATCTCGTTGAAACCTTTAATAATGTCCTAAACGAACACTCTGAAAACTCATTGACTCGTTTTGAGTACAAGTCCAAGAGTTTAAGGAATTCGTATATGGACGATGATAAGACACCCACTAATACCATACCCTTTAATTTCGATTGTCTGGCAGGTGTGAAAGGCCTAGGCCCACGTCAATTAAGCCTTAACCGATGTGGTTATGAAAATGAAAAAGACTGTCTACAGAATGACACCAATATGTCGTTGGAGTGCTTAAATACGGAAAATTCTGTTTCGGAAGCAATTAATTTTGCGGTAGTTTCACAAAATCTTAAAAATCTCACATTAGCAGTCAATACGAAGGATTTTCTTACACCCTCAGGAGATAAGGATGTTAAAAAACCTCTCCACTCAACAGTGATCTCAACGAATAGTAACAAACATAATGGTACGCAACAGCATCCCTTGTCATATGCCCGTTCCAAGAGTTTGGCGGCACGAGATTTTGCCCAAAAGAATATCAATGTCAACCTCAAGCATACGAATACCCTGCCACGCTCACAATTCCTCAAAGATGAAGAACTCGATGAGAATCAAATATCTGCAGAAAGTTTGGATCGCCTATCGGATATTAAATCGAAATTTTCCCCCAAAGAATCGCGCAAACTCTCTACGCTTATGTTGCCGGACATTGCCAAACTTAAACATCGTCCCCTATCCTCATCGTCTATATGTTCCACCTCATCAAGCTCTAGTTCGAGTTCGGGTACCGATCATATAAATGGCAAATTAAACACTTCGTATTTAGCCAGTATCGAAAGCTTGGCAGACGAACACGATTTAGCCGATCCTCATAGTGGCATGACGGTATTTGAACGAGCCTGCATGGAAATTGTGGATTCGGAAAGAAGTTATGTTAACGATTTAGGAGAAGTTATAAGAGGGTGAGTTCACAATAATAATTTCTTTCTTTTGTTAGGAATTTTAAAAATTAATACAAGCTTTCTCCCTCTGTCTCTCTTCCATTAGATATCTCTTGGATTGGAAGGAACGTGCCTGCTTAAAGCAAGACGACTTAAATACTTTATTTTCAAACATACAGGATGTCTATCAATTCAATTCGGAATTATTAAAACATCTTAACGATGCCATATTGGATCCGCATAAAATTTCCAAATGTTTTATAGAATTAAGAGAAGGTTTCGATGTCTACACCACTTATTGGTGAGCTTTACATAGCTTTATGTAATCAAAACTATTAAAACAAAACAAAAAATTAATATTATTTCAGCACCAGTTATCCTGAGGCCATATCACTACTTACCAAATTACTGCAGGCTACTCATACCAATGCCTTACTGGCATCAACCCAAACAATGTTGCATCATACACTGCCTTTGGGCTCGTATCTGCTGAAACCAGTACAAAGAATTTTAAAATATCATCTGCTTTTGGATGTAAGTTCCCTGATTATGATTGAATGAGTTCCAGTACACAAAATTATTTTCGTTTTTCTTTTAAGAATTTACGGAAACACTGTGACATTAAAGAGGTCATGCAGGCCTATGAAATCATGCGACAAGTGGCACGCAACATAGATCAAGTGAAACGTAAATTGGAACAACAGACACGAGTTAAAGAATTATGCGGCATATTAGATGGCTGGCTAGGGCCGGGTAAGATTTTATACATCTCAAGGCTAGGTCAAATACATTTATTTTTTTGTACTGTTATTGCAGAGCTTACCGTCTTGGGTGAATTACGTTTAGAGGGCATTTTAATGGAGAACAATAAACCGCGTAGGGTCTTACTATTCGCCACCATGTTAATTATAGCCAAACCCAAAGAGGATAATCGCTTGCAATTCAAAAGCTACATACACGTAAGTGTAAATGGTGTTAATTAGTCACACAATGGTCTCTATTCACAGATCTTCTATCTTTTTAAATGTATTTCGTTATTATGTACATACGTTTGGTTTTGTTTTCGATTTTAATTTGCATTTTTTTTTTGTTTTTTTTCTCGTTTGTTTTCTGAAGCAAAACAATCTCATGCTGAGCGAACACTTGGCCGGTGACCCAACCAGCTTTTATGTAATACCATACGATGAACCGCGCCATCAAATCAAGTTAACAGCAAAAAATCGTGAACAGAAACGCCAATGGACTCAACACATTAAAAGTGTCCTACTCGAAAAGTTCGATAACATTCCATTGAGAGCCAAAGAGCTGGTCTTTCAATTGGGCGATGAGGAAGGTATGTATGTAGGTGGTGTTTTGTAAAGCAACGTAAAGTTTTACTCTCTCTATTCTATATTTTTTTTAACTTTTTTCTCAATAACTTAAATGCCAAAGAAAAAAAAACCCGAAAAACAATTTAAATTTTTTTGTATTGTCTCGCTCTTAATTGTAAATTTTTCCTTGAAACTTGTGAATTTTTTTTTGCTGATTAACAAAATAATAAAAAATAATAATAAAACAAATAATGGGGAATTGGCAAATTAGTTTCCGCGCTAACGGCTGAGATAAAAGAACTAAAGAAGGAAAAAAACGTGCAAGGCAACTTATTGCATTGGCCATAGGCCTCCTCAAGCATTTTATAATTTTAATGCAAATTTTGTTTTCTTTTTCTTGACAGAAATGATTTTCATTTTTTATTTGAATACAATACAAATACATTTATGTGTCTATTCTGAATAGCAACCAATCTTCAGTTGCGCGGCCAATTGCCAACTATTAACCGACATATATCTGTAATGATGATTTATTATCCCCCTTAACATAGAGGGCTTAAAGCGACTTCAATTCTATACAAGTGTTCTTTGAGTCTACAAAAAGCCCGGCTTACTTCTGTATTGTCTTATGCAGTCCAATGATAGAATAGAGTTTTGTTTACGTCGTCATAACCATGTATACATATGATCATGCAAAAGTTATACTCTTTGGAGTTAAATATTCATTAATTATTAATAAATACTGAATAATAAACTTGGTTGACGCTTGCATTATGTCCAAAACCGGAGAAAGAGGGCTAACCGAGGTACCGCTATCACGAATTTCTTTGCACTTGTGATATACAGATTTGTTTTCATTTTTTCTGTTTTATCTAATTTTGTAGTGTTGTCTTCTGTTTACAAATTATCGTATTGCTTAATATAAGAACAAACAACAGCATAAAAAATGGAAAACAAGTAAACAAAAATAAACCAACAAGAACACTACAATAATAAATGTAAACAACGATGTTTACAATTATAGAGGTTTCAAGAAGGCGAAGTCATGAACGTTCGCCTTCAAGAACATTTATCAGACTGTTTATTTTGCAATATAAAAGGCAAGGCAAAGCAGGCGACGGAGTTAGTGAAGCTCAGTCAGTCTTGTGTGAAGACGAGGTGTGTTTGAAGAGAATAATGGTGGTTTTAAGAATTCGGTACAATGATCTCTTGAATAATTGTCTAGTAATTGTTATTGTTTATGCAAAGGGTATAAACAGACGAATAACAAAAAAAAGCAATTGTTGTTGTTTACATCAAGTTGTGAATTAAAACTAAACAATAATTTGTTTTTATTTTTATTTACAATCCACGAGCTTATATTTTAAACGTTTTTAAAAGTTAAAACCTAACAATTGGAATCGCCAAGGACATCGAAAATATTTACTCTTAATGGTCCTGTAAGAACACTTCCTCCTCATAGTCTGGATATTAAATTAAGTAAAATCTTTGAAAGTCCATTAAGCGAAAAGAATTGCCAACATTTGGCTCCCAACCCAAAAAAAATAAAGCTATTTTGCGAAAGCCATGTCATTTTATTTAGAAACAAGAACAGATCCAACCATTTTAGAAAATTTAGAAAAAATATGCCAAGACCTAGCAAAAGATTAAAAGAAATTCTATCAAACCAGCATTGAACAGATTGTAAATACAATTTTTTGTAAAAAGAACTTAGTCATGCCCGGTGTATATATTTTCCTATGAATTTTATTTCACTTTTATTTTCAGAGGATATTGAAAAACTTTAAAAACTATACATATGTACATATGTTATATGAAATTTGAACATTTTTTCAAAATTTATTTAAAATTCGAATAATTGGAAACAGTATCAGTATTTGGAACAGTCTTGGAAAATTCTTTTTTTCTTTTTCTTTCTTTTGTCTTTTGCCTTAAGAACAAATCCAATTTCTAACTCATCGAGACATTTATTGTTAACTTTTTAAAACTAAAACAACAACTAAATTTAAATATTTTTAATACAATATTAACACAGAATTTAAATTAATTTCTTGTTTTATTATTAATTTTCCTTAATTTGGCTTTTACACTTTGACACAATGATTTAATTTTCTTTCAATTTTAGTGCTGTAGTAGAAAAACAAAACCAAACTCAAAACCAAACCAAACAAATAAAAATTAATAAGAAAACCAATTAAAAAGAACAACGAAAAGGGGTGATTTGTAATTAAAAAAAAACAAAAAAAAATATATAAAACTTTACCATACCAAAAGCAATTCAAACAAATCAAATTGTATTGAATTTGCTTAACCACATATGAACCGAACATATTACACACTATCTTGTAACATAGGGTTAGTACTGCCAGTCGAAAAATGCTTTTTTTTTTAATTTTAAATACAACAACACAACACATTTCAAAATATGCAAAACACACATTAGATATATGCACCAAAAACATGCACTCAAATCAAATGTATCATAAATATGCACAAAATCACCCAAAAGAAAAAAGCATGGTTATGGCATGGCACATACCAACTCTCGTTCTCTATCTCTTTCACTCTATCTCTCTCTCTCTCTCTCTCTATCTCTGTGTTTGTCTCTAAACGATCTAAACGGTTTCTGCTTCTATATTTGTCTCTTACACTTTTATTTTTGTTATTTCGCATCGTATATTCGCTTCATTCAACAACTCATAACGCTTTAATTCGCCTCAAAATTATTAATTGCTTTGACTTGACTCGACTTAACTGGTCTCTATGCTTAACTTTAATTAATAATTTCTGTCTTATGGCCTATTTATAGATCGCTCGGCGGATAAGAATACGTGGAAGTGGAGTTTACATAGCACCTCGTCAACGCCCACGTATTTGGAAAGACGCAATAATTTTAGACGCAGCGAAATGCGTAATCGCTCCAAGACCAAACGCAAAACCATATCAAATACCAATGCTTTGGAAATGTTCTGCGAAACCACGCCCACCAATGACAACAAAACCCTTATCAAGTCCATATCCAAAAGTGCTGAAAGTATTAATGATAAGTCTGCAGCCACGGCTACAGAAGATGCTGTCGAAATGGCTGAGGAGGCGGTGGAGAGCTGTAATTGTGCTAAAAACCAAAAATGTAACTGTACCGTTACACCAAACAAACAGGTGGCCTGTGCTAAATCTAGCCGTGAATATAGTAAATCATTCCGCTTCGGTGGTAAACCTTTAAAGGAACGCAGTAAATCGGTGCCTCGCATAAGTCTACATATCGAACACTTTGAAAAGGTGGCCAGCGAACAGGTGACCAATACATTATCTTCTACTAAAGATATTAAAAAATCTATGGATTGTAATCAAAGTAGTCCCAAGGCAACGGCCAGCAAGCGTTTGTCTTCCTTGAAACGCCAAAAAAATAAAACCAAGGAAACCTCAACGTTTTACATGGCTCTCAGTGAGTTTGAGACCTCCAGCGAGACGGTATTAAAAATCACAGAATCTTCGGAAAATATTTTAAACAACACCAAGCTCGAAGAGAAGGAAATGAGCAAAGAAATGGCCAAGTCCACTAATTATTTACCTGATGTGGTCATGAAAGGCAATCAGGAGGACGATCAACAGCAACAAATGTCCTCATCTTTTACTTTGTCGACCAGCGAAAATGCCAAACAGGATGCTGAAATCGTGTTGGATCTCTTAAAGAATAGCAAGGAATTTGATAAGTTATACTCCAAAATACAAAAGAAAAGGTCATCGGATAAACAGCTGCAGACCTCAAAAAGTCTGGATGTTAAACTAAATAAATCCATGGAATCCCCTGTGGATTTAATGCCGCCAGAATTGCCACCACGTCCACCTTCTCGTTCACCGCCTCCATTAGAGAATGAAAACGATTGTATGGAATACAAGTCCTTGAATTTAGAAACTGGTGAAGATGAACCCATTTATGAGAGTCTGCTTAGAAATGTGCATGTGCCCTATAAATTCTCACCACCTTTGGGAGGGCGTTCCAAATCGGTTCCATATAGGCAACAGAGAGAAAAGAAACAACCGCCTTTACCACGCCCGGAATCAGATTATGTTACATTAGTCTACACGGCTGAGGGTATTTTGAAAAATGTAGGCAATGAAGAAGTCAATGGATCATCAGCACCCAACTTAAACGAAACAAACTTGAGTCCACACAGCTCTAGTGCTTCTTCCACTACAACACTTAAGGAACGAGACAGTTTTAACAGTGAATTCCCTACAGAACCGCATTCTTTAGACTGCAGTACACAAATGTCTGCAAGTTACCATGCCAGTCCTATTTATAGTACCGTAAATGAGGCGCCTTCAAATCGAAGCCATACAGCACGTAATTTATTAAAACGTTTATGGAGTAATTCAGCCGTCATAGCAGATGATTTTACAGGCAATCGCCTTAGCCGCTCGGTGCACAATTTGGAGCGTAGAGGTTCCGATAGTTTAGAGGTGGATAGACATTCCTTTTTACATTTACCTGGCAGCGAAACCATAGGCGAACGCATGGCCCATGTAGACTATGCCGATCCACGCACTCTGTTCAGTGTTATGAAAAGCGAAGACGCAAACCAAGAGCAAAGAGATTCTGTTTTATCTTTAACCTCATCAAATGACAGCGTATGTGAATCCAAAACCCTAGTAAATTGTGAGAAAAATAAACCAAATGAACGTTTCCAGTATGAGGAAAGCGTGGAGGCATGTTTGGAAAATGATTTTCGTGATTCAGCCATATATAGTGATGATAATGAAAGGCGCCTAGAGAAAACCAATTCCTTTTCATCGATTAATAAAAATCCGCCATTGAAACCCAAACCGGCTTTTGTGCCACCGCCATCGCTTAAGTCTCCCATAAAGTCAACTGAAACCAACAATTCGAAAAGCAATGGCATTAAACCCTTCGGACCTGGGGTTGTAATGTGTCCGGCCAATTTAAGTCCCAATAGTACCCGTAGCTGGGTGTTGCAACAAATTGATAATTTTAATAAATAAATAAATTTCAATATACAATTTCAATGTTGAAGTGTTGCCATATCTAATTGAAAATATTACAGATTTTATGATAGTTTTAGAAACAAAAAAAACATTGAATAGAAATGAAATGAAATGAAATTGTTTGTCCAGTATCCAAAGACTAGAGGGCTTTGATTTGACTCACTTATCAAATGCCATTTTTAATTAATTAAAGTTAACATTGTATCTTATCATTATTTTAATTATTATTATTATTGCGATTTACGATTACGATTGCGATTGCGATTCCGATTACGAGTAGCGATTATTATTATCATTATTGTGTGTTTTTAAATGAATTCTTTTATACTCTACTGATGTACTACTACTACATATTAGAGAGAACATTTAAAATGTATTAATTATTAAATATTATTATTAAATATTATTATTATTATTATTAAATTTATTTGTTTATTATCTGTTAAAGCTAAAATAAATATGATAACGAGGAAAAAGAATTAAGTATTAAACAATATGTGACTTTTAAACGCAATTCCCTTGTGAAAGTCTGGTGGTAAAAGTAAAGTCTTTAAAAAAATGAAAACAAAACAAAAAAAACTTAAATTAATAATAAAAGAATTTTTAATTGTTTTTATATGTATTTGCAATAGTTTTAGCCAATTTTATATTAAATTTATTAAACAAAAAAAAAAAAGAAATAAAAACGACATCATAATTATTAAACATTAAAAGAAAAACTAAACACGGTTTTTATTTATTTTAAAAGGCATCATAAGCAATGAATGGTAACTAAAAGCCTTTAATGTTAGTCAATCTGATCAATTACTAACTTAATTAGCTATTACAGCCCTTTAGTTAGGGTTAAGGCCTAGCTTATCACACCATGCATGTTGTGTGTGTTAATTTTATTCAAGAGTAGTGGGTCCTACAGTTTAAAGTCAATTCCGCCGACAGATTTTTGAGAACCTTTTTCTTGGAAATTTTATTTACTCTCAGAGTTTTTTGCCAAAAATCTGCTGAGAGAAAGTCAAGGAAGAAATATTTTTTTTATATTTTCGTTTTGATGTCTGACCTGGGGTTTGACTCGAGGCCTCACGTCAAAAAAGCCAACAAACTTCCTACTAGACTACGGCGAATTCAACAAGTCTTTAGTCAGATTTAAGACCTATCTTACTACACTATCCAAGTTGTGTGTGTTCATTTTATCCATAACGGGTCCTACATTTTAAAGTCGACTCTGAATGTTGGATTTTTTGAGAAACTTTTCATAGCAATTTTCTTTACACTCAGAGTTTTAGCCAGAAGGCTACTGATAATAAAATTGCCACGATCCTACCTATATCGCCTCGATTATCACTCATTTATAAACAGTTTGGGATGGCTTCCTTGCATTGCCTGAGGCTAATGGCCAATAATCTGTTTTCGAAAAACTGAATATTGAAGTCGCCGTAGTCTAGTAGGTAGTGTGTTGGCTTATTAGACGTAAGACCAAGATTCGAGCCCCAGGCCAGACATCAAAACAAAATACAAGAAGTATTTCTTCTTCTCATCAGATTTCTGGCAAAAACTCTGAGAGTAAATAAAATTTCCATGAAAAAGTTTCTCAAAAATCTGTCGTTCGGAGTCGACTTTAAACTGTAAATCCCACCACTCATGTATAAAATTAACACACACAACATAAGCGGTGTGAGAAACTAGGTCGTAATCCTGACTGAAGGGTTGTAATGACCAATTATGTATGTATGTAGTCTAGTAGGTAGTGTGTTGATTTATTACACGAAGGCCAGCGGTTTAAACCTCTGCCCAGACATCTTGAACAAAGCGAAATATGAAAAACTATTATTTTAAGCGACTTTCCCTCAACGTCCTTCTGGAAAAAAACTAGGAGAGTAAAACAAAATTGCCATGAAGAGATTCTCCAATCTGTCGTTTGAAGTTGGCATTAAAAACATGGATAAGAATTAACAAACACAACGTGAGTGTTGCGTTTTTACCTTTTATAAACGTTTAAAATACGACCTCGAAGTTTACAAATAAAAATAAATATAAATTTGTGTTTCAGTTTTAATTAAAATTCTTTATTATTCGCACAATTCTGTATGCCACTGTTCACAACTTTATGTAAACAACAACAATTGCTTTCTTTTGTTATTCCTCTGTTTACACCCTTTGCATAAACAATAACAATTACTAGACAATTATTCGACAGATCTTTGTAAATGAGATCTTCAAACCACGATTACTTTCTTCAAACACACCGCGTCTTGTCACAAGGCTGACTGAACTAGATTGTAATCCCGACTAAAGGGTTGTAATGAAAAATTAAAACAGTAAGTAAGAGATCGGAACTTTAAAGAAAACCTTATGACGTTCGAAGGAGCAAAAGAAGCGAATTTATAATGCTTCAAAAACTTGGTTGGAAGGATTCGACCTGAACCATTAACATTTGTTTCAAACGCTGGCAAATAATTTGTTTTGGAGAAAAATTTATTCGAATATATTGGCTCAGTGTTTAGATAGTCTGAATAATTTCTTTTTAAAAGTTTTATCATTTTTAAACATATTGATTTTTCTTTTCTTTTATTATCATTTAAAATGAATGTATTTAAAATTCCTTTGTTTTATTATCATAAAATTTTCAATTTGTTTGAAAAGCAATTTCCATGCCACCATTGGAATCTATTGGAAAATATTTTGTTTGAAAGACAAATGATAGCGATGAAATGTTGTTGCATAAACATTGATTGTAGCACTATTAGTTGTCGCAATCAATCGAAAGGGGGAAATTGAAATCAATTATATCATGCAGTCAAGTAAAAGTGAAGATAAACTTAAAAAGGCTGCTTTAAACACACACAATTTTATGGCAAAAAAACAAAACAACAAAACAAATTTAAATACTTTTGAATCGAATTTCAATTGAGATCACATAACAATAATGCTGTAACAATATTTGCTCAAGAAAGTAATATCATTGTTTGTTATGAGTTTAGGCTTCTTTTGGGTGCATTTTAATTTAAAATATTTCTTTAGATTTCCTTTTAAATGCTACTTTAAACATAACCGCATCAATTAATCTCTCATTACATTAACGGTTGGTTTGCATGTCGGCTTGTGTTAAATGAGTTAAAATTTTTAATAATTTTTTTAATAATTTTCTTCTTAAATTTTTAATCATTTATAAATAAGCAAATATTCGTAAATAAATATACTTTTAATAGCATTTCATTTGCGTATTTACCCAACAATTTGACAAGCCAAGTGCTATTTGAGTGAGTGTAACTAGTGGTTGGCGATATCGTGTATTTCATGTTTTTATTGGGCGAAAAATATTGTTGTTCAACTCTTGCCAGAGAGATTCCTGTTGTAAATTTAACATTTACTTCCTACCAAAAATAATAAAAAATCATACCCACTCTACTCTAGTGGATAAGATTTTATATAGGGTTACCATAATTTATTGGAAAAAAGTGTTAAAACTAAATGCTGGAAATAAAAATTGAAATAAAATCCTTGAAATTGGTCTTAAAAATTATTCGAAAATGTTTTTCAAAGTATACCCTTGCTTAGTAAATTTAAAGCCGTGTTTCTGGTCAGCCTAACATTCATAATTCATTGCAATTACTGTTTCCCCTTTTAATAATTAAAGCTATTGACTGATTTAATTAGCACCACTCAAAAGAAATTACTTTGTTCAATAGCTTAACTCGCTGGCTTCTTACATAATAAATTACTTTTTAAATATCAATTATAAGCACCTGATCCATAAATACACTTCGTTATGAAATGCCACTAAGTACCAAAGTTACATTCAAAAAGTTTATTAAACCTGGCGTCTCTTATTTTCAAAGAATTTAAATACGCTTTGTATAGGAGGGCTACATACACTCCTCTAAATTTTGTTTTATTCCTAACATGAAGATGCTTTCAGAGAATCAGTTTTCAGAAAAACTGACAAACAAGCCATGAAAGACGCACGTAAATAGTCAACCAAATATTCAAACAAGCTAACAAACGGATATTATGCGTTTATACTACGGAGGAATATAAAAAAAAAAAATTTTTTCTAATAGAAAATAATGGTGTTTGTTCGATTCAAGTTTAAGCCGTGTTTTGTTTTTCATACGAAGTAAGAATTCGAATTTAAGAAACCCTAAAAGTATGCGAAGCATTTTGTAAATACATACTATAGTGTTATGTAAAGTGTAAGTTTATGTCAAATACTCCCTCTTTTCCACCATTTTTAATGTATTTGCATACACACATACATACACACATACATATATACGCATATATACATACATATATACGCATACAGTAATCCTTCGATTTACGTCGCAACGGAAATCGAGGGATCACTGTACATGCATATATACGCATACATACATACATAGATATATACGCATACATACATTCATACATACATACATAGATATATACGCATACACACATACATACATATACACGCATACATACAGTCACACAGATAATTATACGTACCGCCCCTAAAAATAATTTTTTTTTTAAATGATAATATATGGACAAGTCAACTAACTTTTGCGCCAAATTTTTTGTTTTCCGTCACAGCCGAACAAATCATATTTGTTCTCACCACTAAATATTACATTTGCCCAAAAATCAGTTGACTTGTCCATATATTATTGGGCAAATTCCAATCGTGGCTTTTTTCTCGGCACTCGGCTGCGGAAACCGTTCTTTCTCAAAACACTTCGAACTGTTTCGGAATGCACAATAACATTGTGATCACTTTCCGAGGTATTTCGTATTTTTACGGCTGTAGTCCTATGATTTGTATCCACAATATTTTTTATATACCAGGCTATCCTTGGAGGAATTTTATACGAAATACACGTCGTACGTATAATTTTCTGTGGTGCCATATTGGTTTTAAGCAAACTGTAGTCACAAATTCATATATTTTGGGAATCTTTTTTCTTTATTTAAGTAAATGTGTCGTTACAGACGCTAATTTAAAGAAATTTTAGATTAGAAGTTCATTACTTTAAAAAAAAATGATTTTTAGGGGGTGTACCTATAATTATCTGTGTGACTGTTTACACACATATTTTCATCTATTTTACATCATAGTTGCCTCGATAAATAAGCGATATTTTACATTCTCTTCGTAAATATTGTCATTATGGATTATCTTTCAAGTTTACTACAATTCCACCTTAATTATTTAGCCTCATGTACATAGTTGCCGTAATCTCCTCAGAAACAGTGCGTACGATAGTGATAATTTGATTCAAACATACTTATACAGTATCGAGTAATTACAAATTTAAAGACCCTAAGTGATTTCCTGCCAAAGGTAACAGCCAGAGTATCTTGGTTAACCCTAGCGAGGGGTAACCTGCCACCTCCAAAAAAAATTAACAGGTTTTTCAATGACATACTTATCATAGTGAGTCGAAGTAATAGAATTATGCTAATTTGATTTCAAGATGCCACCTACATTTTTAAAATTTTTGTTTTTAAACGTCTTAATAAAATTCTGTATTATTCAAAATAGTAGAAAAACTTATTCGTGTACATACTGTATTTGTTAAGAAAACTAAAATTGGTTTCAGATAAATAAAAGAAGAAAAAAATTATGCAAATAAATATGTATGTGATGGTTTAACTGCTATTGTGCGTCTTAATATCTCAATATTTGGCAAAATTATTATGAAATACAATGAAAGTTTTTGATACGCTACGGTTTTATAAGAAGTTTCATATCAAATGACCTTCAAACAGTTCACAAGTTTGTTTTGTGATAAGACCGTATATTGTCGCATAATATTGTTAAACTTCTAAAAAGGTTATGCAATTAGAAAACCAACAAAAAAATAAAACGAAGTAAATAATTAAAGTTCATAAACCATAAACCATAATGTTGGTTGATTGTTGGTTAAGTTTTTTAAAGAAATACCCATGATTCATACGAATGGTTTTTCAAAGACTTCTGCAGATGTTGATGCTCAACGTTGTCCCTGATGGCTTTGTATTAAGCACACAAAACTCACAATTTGGTTTTTTTTTTTGCTATTTTTGCTGATTTTTTTTATTCATTTATTTTTTTTTTAATCTAATCAGATGGCCAGTTATAAATATTGACTGGCCTACAATCGCTAATTATACTCTGACAATTTCTGTCAATGAAGGTTTGTCGCTGCTAATAACATACGATAATAGAGGTTCGTTATTGTTTTAGGCAAGTTGTGGCCAAGATCATCAATTTCATTATGAATACAATATCTGTACATACATACACACATACATACATATGTACATATGTTAAGTTGTTATTTTCGGCTGTAAATGTTTAAAAATGCTTAGAAATCGGAAATTTTTGTTAATAGTGGGTTGTCATAATCAAAACAGCAGTTTACCAAACAATTTAAAAAGGCATGTTAATCCACAATAACAAAAAGGAAAAACAATATGAGAAGACGTTAACAATAAACAGCTACTGGTTACAAAACGAGAAAAAAACGTCAAATAAATAAATAAATAAAACAGCAATAACAACAAAACCAAAAATAAATTAATTTTTAAAACTTTATTGGTACAGACAGAAGACCATCCTAACGTCCATACATTTACTTCAAACTAGTGATCATCGATTTGCTTTGATTTTCTATTTTTTTTTTCTTTTTTCTCTTTGAAAAAGTTGTAGTCGTCCGTTCGATCGATCGATCGATTGATCGATAAAGTGATCGCTTGCAAAGCCTCAACTCTGTTAGTTTTGTTTGTCATCCAAACAGTCTTCTCTATTCCCATGTCCAAGTTACGTTTACTGTGTTGGTAACAATGTTAGTAGTGAGGGTATTATAATGCCAGTAATTACCACATTTGACCGGTGTGATGACCGTGGCGACATTATATGCATCTATTACTGTAATTATGGCTCTATTCAAAGATTAGGCAATTTTTTCTATTTATTTTTATTGTTGTTGTGTATTTCGTCTTGCTTACCAATTGTACAGAGAGTAGCGTAAGGGTTTTGTTGTTATTGTTGATTATTGGCTTGGAACTCAGTCAACCATTGACATTAAAATGGCCACAATCTCTATCAATGGAAGAAATAAAACAAATAATTTTGAATTTTTCCTCAGCTGTCTTTGAGAAGACTTGATTGTTAAGGCAAAATATTGATACTTTTTTTTTTAAAAAATAAATACATAGAATTGCAGATTTATTGTATTCAATCAGAAAGAATTGATTTCATCAGCATTATTATTGATTAAAAAGCCGCTACCATATGGTCGGTGGATTTTATATGCACGGGCATAATCTAGAGATAGCCACTACATCTAAAATGTTTAGACTTGAAGCTTAAAAACCATATCAGGTGTAGTAAAAAGAAAGCCTTTATAGTTCCAATAGATCATTATAGTAGCCAGTATCTTCCATATTATAAGTGCTATTCAATCACAATAAACGGCATTAGCACAATAAAGAGTTTCGAGGTTTTTAGGTTTTTGAAATCACATGGACAAAAACAAGCCGTGGTTTAAGTACAATTTAAAGTACTACATACACATACATATATATGTGGTCATTACAACCCTTCAGTCAGGTTTACAACCTAGCTTCTCACACAACTTATGTTGTGTTTGATAATTTTTACACATAATTGGCGGCAGCTACAGTTTAAAGTCGAGTCCGAACTACAGATTTTTTTGAGAAACTTTTCATGGCAGTTTCATTTACGGAGTTTTTGCCAGAAATCTTCAGACTACGGCGACTGCATTTTACAATGTAAAGTACTCCCCTGAAGTCGCCGTAGCCTAGTAGGTAGTGTGTTGGCTTATTAGACGTAAAGCCACGGTTCAAACCCCCCACGAAACGAAAATATGAAAAAAAAATTTGTTCGGCAACTTCCTCTCAGGAGATTTCTGGCAAAAACTGTGGGGGTAAATAAAATTGCCATGAAAATTTTCTCAAAAGTCTATCGTTCGGAGTCGACTTTAAACTGTAGGTCCCACCACCGCTCATGTATAGAATTAACACACACAACATAAGTGGTGTGAGAAACTAGGACGGTGTACAATGGGTCAATTCGACCTCCGGGTACTGTACTTGTCTTAATTGACAAGTACACGTCCTCTAACCTAACCTAACCTAAGTACTCCCTGTTGGAAACGAGATTTCAATCCAAATAATCTTTTCCCGTGACTCCTATTTGTTTTTTCAGAGGCATTAACATTAATAATGAACACCATGGGAGATTAGGCTATGCCACCTTTTGAGAAAGAGTAGAACTACATCGACAAAAAGTTCCACAACGTTACGCTCAAAAAATTTCAACAGAATATATTGTTTCTATACAATACAAAAAATGAGAACTCTATCAGCGAAGAAATTTTTAATCGTCTGTTTTGCAGGAAAACCCTAATGCAAGTAAAGCAATGCCAAGAAAATAATAAAAATTTGGATGAAATTTCTCCAAAAAATACTACAAATCCGCCAGAATGATCATTATCAATGTATTGGTTTGATTACTTGACAGGCTTAAAAGCGATCTGACTTGAATTCCTGCGAACTAGGAATCAAAACATGAACGAAAGTTTATCAAGAAAGCGTATTCCAAAATTGTAATTAAACCTCCTCTTAAGCAATTTTATATACAAATCAAGCGTTTAACAAAAAAAACCGCCTACATTTTTTTAAAAAATATTTTATTTAGTCTTTCCAAATCACTGTCTCTCACTCACTGTTTATGATTATGATCTGAGCTAAAATTTGTCAGTTGATAAGCAGTTATTGCCTCATCATTGTTACGACGATGCCACACAGCTGTTTTAAACTGTTATGTTATGAAGATTATTTTACGCTTAAGATTTACGGTAGCATCTTCCTTTATTTTTAAGCTTTTTTTCTGATTAATTTTTTATTTTTAATTTTAATTTTCTTGTTGTATTTGCAGTTACTCAAATAAAATAAAAAATAAAAAACACAACAACAACACAAAGCTGATTGTGCTAAAATAAAAAAAACAAGAAAAACTATATAAAAATTCAAAAATTATAACAACAAGAAAATATAATAAAAAAAAGCTTTTTTATGATGATGATGATAATATTTGCAGCAAAACCACAAAGTTGGCAAAGCAGCTGGCTGGCTGGTTGAATGGATGGCCTAAAAATGCTGTGGCAGAGCTTAGAGCTTAACAACACTGAAAACCACTAACAATGCACAACGTAAACGTCTACGACAGCTGTTAAGCCTTGTGCCAGCCAAACAAGCAGCCAGCCAAACAAGCCAAAAACAACCAGCTACGGCACAGAGCGTATTGCTCATGCGTTTAGACTTCTTTGAGACTCGACTCAAGAAGGTCGTTTGAATTATTTGAACGGTTGTTGTCATTTCAATACAAGAAACAAAAACAAAAAAATAATCTGATAAATAAAACGAAGACACGGATCCGCATTTTTAATATTTTTCTTTTAAATTATCAAATTAATGAAAAACAAAAAAAAAACAACAAAAACCAAATTCACAAGTGCAATTAAATTCGATAAATAAATGGAAACGTTAGTTTAAGATAAAACTTTAAACACGACTAAACGGTAACGCATTAAATACGCCGCCCAACGAATAACACAAACGGTCTCAAAAATATTTTTTTTTTGGAAAAATTTTAACAAGAAAAACGAAAGCAACAGATTTTAAGAAAATAAAAAATAGTGTAAGTGTTGCAATATCTAAGAATAAAAATAATTTTAAAAAGAAAAGTTAAAACAAAAATCTTGAAAAAGAAAAAACAAAAACAAAAAATAAAAAGAATTTAAAAAACAAAAATTAAATCTAATGCTTACAGTTAGTTAGTCTTGCTGTTGTTAACGCTGTTGTTAAAAGCCGTTAAACTATAAAAATTTGAAATTAAACTGAAGCGAAAACTGAAACAACATTATTTAATTGGTGGTTTACTTATGTTTGTTTGTTTGTTTGTTTGTTTGTACATATTGTTGAACCAAATAATAGTTTTCGTTTTCGTTTGTTGTTTTTTTTCTTTGTAGTTTTTCTCTTGGTTTTTATATTGTTATGGCTGAACATTATATTGTTTATTGCAATTATTGTCAACAATTGCAACATATTAAAATCGACCGATTATTTATCGTAACCACAGACCAAGAGAAACAATACACAATTGAAATAACAATTGCTGTGGCAATTTTCTTTTCTTTTTTTTCATCTTAAAAACTTCAAACTCATCACATCACGATTGTCTTCATTATCGCCACTTTTATCATTACCAAGCAACGTCATTATCATTATATTGCCAGCATTTATAGAGGATTTTCTATAAAATTGACCAAATAATTTCCATTATTATCTACTTAAGCTATTTTACATTGCTACAACTGTTAAAGGCCTATTATGATTTATTCCCATATTTAAATGTTGCAAGTCTTCTAAACATTACAATTCAATAAATAGGCCCGGTATTTTGAAAGGAAATTTTTCACAAATCCTTGAAACAAAACTTGTTATTCAATAAGAAAAATTATTCACACATGAAATAATAATTATTTTATACTCTCTAAACCTTTTAACAACTTAGAAGCCATAGACATGCAATATAATTTGATAAGTAGGCCATCTACCGAAAAAACTCTTTTCTAATAGAAAAAATACAACTTTTCGTTAAAAAATAACAAGAAATTTCTACTACTTTTGTTCCAGACAAACTCAGTAAATAGGCAATTCTTCTAACTATAGCACATAGGCCTCAGACCTAAAAATTATTTTCTTATACATATGTATGCATGTCAGGATTACAACCTAGCTTCCCACACCACCCATTATGCGTGTGCAGTGAGTGGTGGGATCTACAGTTTAAAGTTAATTCCGAACAACAGATTTTTGAGAAACTTTTTATGACAATTTTATTTACTCTCAGAGTTTTTGCCAGAAATCTGCTGAGAGGAAATATTTTTTTTTTATTTTCTTTTTGATGTCTGACCTGGAGTTTGGATCGAGGCCTCATGTCTAATATGCCAACATACTACCTACTAGACTACGGCGACTTAATTACCAGATAAACACAACAAATAGACAAGTCTTTTAGCTGTAGCAAATAGGCCTCAGACCTAAAAATCATTTTCTCATAATAGAAAAAAATTTTTGAAATAAATTTTGCAGAAAAGTATTCCCGCATGCCAAGCCTTATTGCTGAAATTATCACGAATAACTTACGATATAAAACTTTTTTGAATACAAATTTAAAAAATAATCATAATGAATAGAGGAAACAGAATGGCACTAAGAAATCCCGCTAGTATGGGTATATTTCCAATCAGATTATGAACTTCAAATTCAAGTTTAATTCAATAGTAAACGAAAATTAAAATCAAATTTTTATGAAAACCTAGTTACCAGTATTATGTAATTCCTCTGCTTCTTCATTCTCCCATTCCTACGTCCTCTACTATCCTTATCTCCCCTATTATCCTCTCCCCCTTTAGGACGTTATACAATAGGCCAACTGGACCTCTAGGTACTGTACTTGTCTCAATTGGCAAGTACACGTCCTCTAAACTAATTCAATAGAATTAAACGGCAACATATTTCTAAGGATTTTTCTTCAAGACGATTTTGTTTTTCAAAAAGAAATTTCTTTTCAATCCTCGTATTTTTTTTTTAATTTTTTGAGTAAAACTGCTCATCAGCAAATAACATTTCCTCCTTGGTTTTCTTTCAAGGCCGTTATTTTAGTTCGTGCTTTATTAAATCCTGTATTCATTTCTAGCTTTCATTTGTTCATGAAAAATTGTTTTTTTTTCTTCATTTTATCACCTTGAAAACAATTTTGTATGTGTAAATAGTAACTGCCATGTATTGAATGTTTTTCATTTCAAACATTTCGAAACAAACAAACAGAAAACAGAGTGGCAGTTTAACTACGTATGTATGTGTAAAAGTATTGCTGATTTACGCAAACAATGTAATGAAAATGAATGAAAAATATCTAAACGAACTGAAACTGAAATTTTATACGATCATTGCAAGCATTTCATCCATTTTATCCGTTCATCCATGTACATATGTATGCCTTTGTCCATTTTCCTATAACTACGTACGTACAATTCACTGCCACTAACAACTGACAGCAACAAAACATTGCTTGTAATATACAGACATAGGTGATGTTGAGGCCGAGAGAGAGAGCAGTGCAGTATCCGCAACTACCACCTCTACGGTTGTCATTATCTTGCTGAAGTAACTATTTGACCGTCTGTCGGTCTTTATGACATAGAGCCAGGCTATGACTGCTCACTTTGACTTTGCCTTTCTGGCACTGTCAGTGAAAGTAATTTTGTTTTTACTCTGCATCACTATATAGTGTGGCCTATAGAGTGTATTTGTATCATTACATTCATCCGTATTTTGCTGCAAAACCTTCAGTTGTATTATGTACGAAAAGTATTTTTTTTTGTGTTCATTTCTACTGTTTAAGTACAATTCATTTAAAGTGTATTTTTTTGGGTTTTTTTTATTTTTGGTGAAATAAAAATATTTTTTTTTTTATTATGATTATTATTTTTTTTTTACAAGTGGTAAGCGTTTAAATTTTTACAAATGACTGTATGTGTGAGTTGCTCTGGAAAGAAGTTCTCAAACTTTTCATAAAAGCCTATTACTTTGCACAGATAGGGGATGTCTTAAATAATTAATTCTACATAGTTTTCGTCTTATTTGTACTTCTAAGATCAAGCTTTTTAAAGTACGGATGCGCATGCCTACATATGTATGAGAGTATGTTAGTTTTGAAAGGCGTTGGGCCTAGTAGATCCTATTTTTATTGCATTTGATCCTTTTATCATACATACATACATACATAATTGGTCATTACAACGCCTCAGTCAGGATTACGACTAAGCTTCTCACACCACTTATATTGTGTGCGTTAATTTTATTCATGAGTGGCGGGGCCTACAGTTTAAAATCGACTCCGAAGAAGCCGACACACTACCTACTAGACTACGGTGACTTTTTCTGTTTATCATATCAAAACACAATTCATTCTAAAGAAAGTCATTCGATTAACAGTTTGAAACCGATTTGTTTCGATTTCTTATTTTTGGCTATCAGTATAGCAATATAGTCTGTGGTGAGACACAAAACAGAGTTAAAAACGTTGTTTTTGAAATCGACAGTTTTCTTTTAAAAAATGCGGAAAATCTGCATCTGCATTGCTTCATAAACCTATCAAGGGATGCAGCTTAAACCGAAGTAGTGTGGGTTCTTAAACTAGTCATATTGCCTGTGTCCTTTTGCCTGCTTTTGCTGTTCCAGGTCTCAAAATATGTTTGAGAACTTGCTAGAAATCTTCCGCTTTTATCTGCTTTTGCTGCTTCAGAGCACAATGTCTCAGCAAACGGTTGCCAAGAACCTACTAAAAGTGAAGCTCTTCTCATGGCTTATGGCTTACGCCTGTATGCCCATCTAAGCTTAGCAACAAATGTCGACTTTTTATAATTAAAATGTAAAATTAATTTCCGTAAACTATGCAGATATTTATTGCTTAATAGCGACTCTTTTTTTTATATACAAAATTTAACAAACCCATTGCATTTGGGAATCGCTGATTGTTTGGTACACATTCTCTTATAATGTTTTTGTTGTTAAAATAAAAAGTCAAGATTTGGATTTAAGTTTTTATTTATGCTGTTACACTTATTGCGCCTCAATATTAAAGACAAATCCACTGAAAAAAAAAAACTAAAAGAAAAAACATTCATAAATATGGATGTATTATATGAACAGATGTATGCATGTATGTACCAGCATATGTATGTAAGTATGTACATATTTATGTATCTTTTTATCTTTTATTTATAAAAAAAATACACCATATTTCTATAAAACTAGAGGAGATTTTTCTGTTTTTTTTCTTGTATTGCAAATGAAACACACAAAAAACAACAACAAAATTACATTACAACAATAAAATAAAAGCAGCAAAAACAAAAACAAGAAACATATTTGAAACAAGTTTACTTTCATCGATTGAAAGTTTGTTAACTGTTTTGTTTCGTGTTTAAATTAGGATTTTTTGGTGGGGATAGCAATCAAGGGGGATAGATATTTCACCATTCCTTCCTTCTGGTTGAACTTGGTTAGTTTTTCTTTTCTTGTATTAATTGAGTTTGATTGAAATGAAAACACACACACACACATAGTGTTATATTTGCAATGATTTTGAAAACGTAGTGATTCATATAAAGCTGCAGCAAACAGCTTGAATGACAACACAACAACTAGTTGTGTAAAGTTTTATAAAAAAAGGAAATAAAAGAAAACAACACCAAGAGTTTTAAAATATGTTTGTAATTAAAACATAAACCATTCAGAGTTTAAAATAAATGGATGCGGAAATTATT
The DNA here is from genome assembly GCA_936449025.2 of Sarcophaga subvicina. NCBI lineage: Eukaryota > Metazoa > Arthropoda > Insecta > Diptera > Sarcophagidae > Sarcophaga > Sarcophaga subvicina. Next base: position 3,758,447 of record OW388084.2, read on the forward strand.
AGATTATAGAGATTGGAAATCTATTTGTAATCCCAAAAAAAAACATGAAATTAGTTTACTTCATAAAGGCTTATTTAATTGCTAAAAGGAAATAATTAAATAATTAATTATTATTTTGCACATAAAATTATGCAAAGAAAAGATTACGAATATTTTAATAAAACCCACACCCATTTTTAATATTCAATTATTTCCCTTTTAAAATTTTCGATTTTTTACATTAAAATTACTCCAATTATTGTTTACAGTACAAATTTACTAATTAATCAAAAGACTTAAGAAACAAGCCCGGCATTATGTTGGGAAATACGAATATTCACGAATATTCAAATTAAAGACTTAAGCAACAAACCTTAACCAAGAATAATTCTCGTGTGCTCTCTTTCTCATTTAAAGTTCGTTTACCTTAAAGACTTAGAAAACAAACGTGATTAAAAATGGTAGAAACTGTTGTTATTCTCTCTCCCTCTCTCATTAACAGTTTGTTTACGTTAAAAGACTTAAGAAATACACGTGATTATAAAATAATTGTTTGTTTATATTAAAAAAGACTGAAGAAACAAGCGTGTTGTTAGAAGTTTGTTTATATCAAAGGCTTGGCAAAGAAAAGAGAATTAAAAAAAATAAAAAAAAAATAAATAAAAAAATTAAAAAAATAAATTAAAAAATTAAAAATAAATAAAAAAATGAAGTTTTTAAGAAAATATCAGGAAATAGAATGTATTTTTAGTAAACAGAAAAAGTTATGAATGAAAATAATACCACTTTTGTAAATCAAAAATATAAATTCATTAAAATTTATATGACGTCGAATGTAAGTCATTATATCCATATATAATTAAAAAAATATTGATTGATATTTTTACTTAGTTTCGGAATTCATTTCGGATGAATTTAAATGACATAATTTATTCAAAAATTTGACAACAGTTTTCACTTTTAAAAATCAAAGAATTGCCAACCTTATGGCCTAATAGTCTCGTTAACTAATTTGATTGTTTCAATTACATACAGAATTTAAGACGTTAATAAATATTCTAACATCGGAAAAATTATTCGATTAATTAGCTAAAAACCCAGCATTATTAAATTTTTTATTTGGTCTATTTACAAATATTTCAAAACCTCAATAAAACATTTTTGAATTAATATTATGAAAATACGGTTACATAATTAATTAATTTGCAATGCTTTATATTTTATGTAACTACAAAATAAGGCTTAATACCTGCTTATTACTTAAAAGGCTGGATGAAGGTCTTTATTAAAATTCTGTAATGTTTGATTATTTGAAGGTGATTAAAATAATAATAGCTTTTTAGCTAAGCCCCACAAACTATTGAGGCTTTCTTGACTCGGGGCCATTAACCAATACATTAAATTATCAATTATTATTACCAAATGGCATTAATAATATTGAAATATTATAAACAAGGGAGAAAGAGGGAGAAATAAAGAGAGAAAAAAGTAAATACCCTCTCTAAAAATTATTTTAGTCCTAAATATGGCTTGGGGAAGCCCTGTAGTACATGACCAATTTAAATAATTGATGTCACGGCATTGACATAATTTACTTTCCAACAAAAATTTAAGAAAAAATATTACAAAAAAACTAACTTTTTAAATAAAAAAAGATACAAATTAACATAAAAAGTGTTAAATAATAAGCACAATAAAATACAATACAATTGTAAAATTTTAAAATAATAAAAAAATCAAACTAAATTTTACAAAATAAACACAAACGTTCAGGCACATACCCATCACCAAAGAAATAAATTTAAAAAAAAACAAACAATAACAAGTAATTGTCATTAAAAAATATTGGTAAGACAGCATAAGTGGTTGGCTGACTGGTTGCCAATATTTATGATTATTGGGTAAGGTAAGTGCGTAAAAGTACACAATACTTAACAGAAATACAGACTTTTTCGTAAAACTGTAGACAGCCAGCCGTAATAACTGGTAGCAACATAGAAAGAAAATAAAAACAGTTTAAAAACAATGTTTAAACACCTTTTTTCTCTCTCTCTCTCTCTTTCTTTCTTTCATTCAAAGCAAAGCAAAACAAAATCAAACCATAAACAACATTACTATGTTGAAAAACGAAATAAAAAAAATAATTTAAATGAAAAAATTAAATGAAAAGAAAAGAAAAAAAATATTTTAAAAATGCACAACATCATTTAACAACGTAACACACGTAACAGGCCGCAAAATGAATACAATTCCAATACAAACACAAACTCAAATACACCACCACCACCGCTTTCCTATTTAAAGGCAGCAACTACAACTACAACAAAAAATAGTTGAGCAATTCATACAAAATTTACCATCATAATAATGGTTTTTTTTTTGGCTAAATAAACAAACAAAAAATGGAAAAAAAATTGTTAACAAAAGCAATAATAATGATAACGAAACAGTAAAAGAAAAATTAAAGAAGAAGAAGAAAAATAAAAAAAAATACATTTTAAACCAAAACATCACGTAAAGAAAAATATTGTGTGGGCAAAAGACATGGGAGAGGAAGAGAGAAATTAAAAACAACTTTGTTTTTAACCCATTTTTAGCCAACTGAGGAGATGCGCTAACAATTTCTTCAAAAAGATAATTGCAACAATAAATTGTACTCGTATTTTATTTTGAAACTCTTTTTTTATTTTGCTTTTACTTCTTTTCAACACTCTCATACACACCCCCCTTGTTTTAATGGTGTTTAAATTGCGCCTGTAATTGTCATCATTTTAATGGGGTTTTTATTTTTAAATGCCTAAACATTTAATATGCTCACTGGCGTTAAACTATTGCTAAAGACAGTAAAAGAGAAATAATTTTGTTTTCTTATAAAATTTATAAAGATTTGTCAATTTTTTCTTAATGCAAAATAATATTTTTTTATGCAATTTCTTACGTACCATAGTAGGTACCATACATGTGATAATTGAATCTAAAGCATTTGAATATGAATTAATTAAAATTGAATTGAAGCAATTTAAACTTTCAATTTAAATTATAAACCAATTTCAATGAAATCTATTAAATAAGAGAAGGTCTGTTATTATTTCAAAATAACAACCCAACCGAGTGTGTACTAATCAACCTCTGGAGTTCCAAAAATATTAAGAAATATTTCATTTCGAAAACCAAATACGATACATTTTCATTCTTGCAATTTAAGGGAAAGGAAAACATTAAAATTATAAATTAATTTAAATTAAATTTTTCATTTAGCTATGAGTCATATGAGAGCAAAGGGTTGTAACACTTGTTCTCTTCATATGGGTGAAGTCATGTCTAATTGTGATTTCGGAATAGCCGATAGTTGTTGGTGAAATATTATAAAGCTCTTTATTTCGAAAACCTTGACGAATTTCTCCCATGTTTCCTGTACACCATGCTAACTCTATATTCTTTATGAAAATTTTGAATTATTTAAATTCTACCGAGGATAATAAACAGAGATCAGCAATGATCGTTTTTTCGCTACTCATAACCACTCATGAAATTTAGAATGTATGTAAGTGAGTCAACAATATTAAAATTTAGCTATGTACTCTGATTCATTCATACTCACTACAACGTTGATTTATAAGTACAGGTTGCAATGAGTATGCGTTCAACGTTGACATCAAACTCATACCATTCGAAATATGTTTGATTCATAAGTTTGATCATTTAGATTCATAACTTTAGAAAAATACTTATAATACTTACAAATGATTCGAGTGACTCGAATCATTCATCAAAATTTACAGTCTTAGTTGTTGTTGCATCTACAAAAAAAAAGAAAAAGGACACATAAGCAAAAAAGATAGAACAGCAAGCAGAGCAATCACACAACCCTCTAGTGAGTATTTTAGTGTTCATACGCGAATCATACTTATTTTGTGATTCGTGTATACGTTGAGTTATGGAGAGTCGAAATCAACAACATCCTAATGTGTTGTTAAGTATGAATATAATGAGTACTTCAAACTTTGAATATGAGTAGAAGAGGTTCCATGATATCAAAATAAGTATGAATGCGTATAAGTATCAGGAATTATGAGTTTGATTCGATTCTATTCATCTTTTTGAATACTCGATGCTGATCTGTGGTATGTAGGTAGGTCTGTTGCTTAAGTCTTTTATGTAAATATTAGTATTTTGTTAAGGATTCAGGTTTTTTGCTTAAGTCTTTAGTTTCTATTCCAAATTAAACTGTTAGGAGCACATATGTATTTAATTTCCTTTATTTTTAAATATTCATTCTGTTTGAAAAAAAAACAGACTTTTTCCAAACTTAAACAATAGCCCTCACAATGCTAGTTTTTTCCTTGCCTAAATACTAAATAAATTTGTTTAATTTTAAAAGTTACAAATTTCAAAATCAACATTAAAATGGATTTTAAAACAGCTGAGCTTATTGCCTGTTTTTATTGCCTGTGTTTTATTGTGCATGTATTGTTTGTAACTTTATTCTCTTAAGTAATATTTACAATTTAATCAATCCAGCAATCCATATGTATACGAGTATTGTCAATCATTTAAATTCTATTGAGTGTACGACTTTCATCCCACTCGATTCGAGCTGGTTTTCTAGAAAAAACTGCATTTTTAACCCGAACTTTTTACTTAGTTTGAATGCTGTTTGCAAATATAAAATATGCTGATCGGTAGAGTTTTTAATTTACAAACAACAACGTCTTGCAATATATCTTTGAATCATAAGGCCCTTAAAATGCTTTTAATAAAATTTATTACAGTTACCATTAACTACTCCGTGCAGCTAGTAAAAGCTTGTTATTACCAAATAGCATTCCAACAGCTTAATAATACAATTTTATTTCAAGTGTTAATTATTACGCCACAAGGCAAATTAACACAATTATTTTCTATTTTTTCTTTTTTTTTCAATTTCAACAGCAGTTTGTATACATATTTTCGAATTCAATGAAAGAATCACTTGACTTTGAACTTAATAACTCTCCATGTTAAATAAATATTTACATAATCAAAGCATTTGAAATAGAAAAGAATAAATATTAACAATCCATTTATAGATGAAATTTAAATTTAGCACTTTGTATGTGTAAATAGAATACACGCTTAAGTACTTTTTTCTCTTTTTTTTCTTGATTTAGAACTTTGTAAAGTAAATGCCTTTAAAGGGTTAATTTAACACCTTCATTTATGAGTAACCGTTTAAGGTTATTATCGTATTTCTTTATGCATAAACGTTTAATATCGAACTAATTTCCAATTGATGATGCCCCCAGTTGGGGAGATGGTGTCATGCAAATATTTACCGCGAGATTATTTCATTAAATTGCTTTAAACTTCATGATATTGATGACGTCGATGTTGGTGGTTATGCAATTAAAAGTTTTTCAACGTATAATAATTATAACAACCAAAAAGTATAATAAATAAAATACAGCTCATGTGCATGTATACGTTTTTATGTAATAAAAATAATAATAAAGAAATAAAAGAAATAAATTTATAAAAAAATACAATTTAATAAACAAACACTTTAAACGTTTAAGATTTGGGTGTTTTTCATTATACATATACCAGCATAGATTATGGCATATTTAAACACAGCAAAAGAGAAAAAAGTAGATGACTTCAGTGTATTGTTTGGTTGGTTGCATATACTCATACGCAGATGGATGGCTGGATTGATTAAATTGTAAATATTACTTAAGAGAATAAAAACACAAAAACAATACATGCACAATTAAAATACACGCAATAAAAACAGAGAATAAGTTCAGCTGTTTTAACTTCCATTTCAATGTTCATTTAGAAATTTGTAACTTTTAAAATTAAACAAATTTATTTTGTATTTAGGCAAGGAAAAAACTAGCATTGTGAGGGCTATTGTTTAAGTTTGGAAAAAGTCTGTTTTTTTTCAAACAGAATGAATATTTAAAAATAAAGGAGATTTAATACATATGTGCTCCTAACAGTTTAATTTCGAATATAAACTAAAGACTTAAGCAAAAAACTTTAATCCTTAACAAAATACCAATATTTACATAAAAGACTTAAACAACAAACCTGCATACTATGTACATACCAGAGATCAGCAATGAGTATTTAAAAAGATGAGTAGAATCGAATTAAACTTATAATTCCTGATACTTATACGCATTCATACTTATTTTGATATCATGGAACATATTCTACTCATATTCAAAGTTTGGAGTACTCATTATATTCATACTTAACAACACATTAGGATGTTGTTGATATCGATTCTCCATGACTCAACATATACACGAATCACAAAATAAGTATGAATCGCGTACGAACCCTAACATATTCACTAAAAGGTTGTGTGTTAGCTGTGCTTGCTGTTTTGTCTTTTTTGCTTGTGTGCCTTTTTTTTTTTTTTTTGTAAATGCAACAACAACTAAGAGTCACTCGAATCATTTATAAGTATTATAAGAATGTTTCTAAAGTTATGAATCTAAATGAGTAGGCTTATGAATCAAACATATTTCGAATGGTATGAGTTTGATGTCAAGGTTGTATGCATACTCATTGCAACCTGTACATATAAATCAACGTTGTAGTGAGTATGAATGAATCTGAGTACATACTTAAATTTCAATATTGTTGACTCACCTATAATCAAAATTTCATAAGATCTTATGAAATGCATACAAAATTATAAATACAAAAGACTTAAGACACAAACTTGTATAATGTTACCAAATATTTAAGGTTTTTAAAGCACTTTAAATGTCGCATGTAAACTAACAAAACATGAAAGTGATAAAGAAAACAGGAGAAAAACAACAAATTCAAATACTGTTAAACGAAAAATTTCGTAGCAAATAATAGCCAATCTGTAAATATATTCTTATGCAACTTTGATGCTCTCAGAGAAATTTTCTAATACAGAAAACATTGTTTTACTTCCAGTGAAATGCTTAAAATTCATATTTGAACGCCCCTAATACATTCAAATGCAAAATCCAGCTAATTTGGCTAAATTAATGACTTTTTTTTCTTTTTCTAAATGCGGTCAGCATGAAATTTACAATTTCTACGTAAAAAAATTTAAAAGCACTCTTTATTACCTACAAAAGAAAGAGATTTCCAAGATATTAAGTAATGAAATAAAATTTCATCTAATTAAACCATATTCACGAAGAAAATAAAACATTTTCAAAACAATGCCAATAAAAATTCTCTTATTCAACCTTAACACAGTAACAGAGTGAATAATAATAGAAAGAAACAAGAAACCATTCGCCTTTTTTGAAAAATTAAGCAATTAAGAAATTTGTTATTATAATTATACACAGAAGCCAATAACAATAATTAATTAAAACAAGGAATTTGTTACACTATTAACACAAAAACAATAAAAAACCAAATAAAAAAACCAAAAAAAAAATTCAAATTAAGCAACAATTCATTGTAGAAAGAAATAAAAGAAACATTTCTTCGAATTAATCACAGACAAGATAAACTTATAAAGAAATCTTTCTCCCTTTTGTTTAATTTCATTTTAAAACAAACACACTCCAACGCAATTAATGTGTTTTTAGTTTTTTTTTTATTATTATTTCTGTGGATCTATTAAAACATTAAAGTTTTTTAAGCAGTCAGTAGCCTACTTCCGCAACGAACGCATAAAAACATATGAAATAAAATGAAACAAACATCATTTTTATTATCTTTATCACCATTGCTATGGCCATAGCCATCATCATAATCAACATCAACATCATTTGCATAATCAATTGGGTAAACATTTTTCAAAATGTTGTTTATGTAACAGCATAACAAAAACAACAAGAAAGAAAGAAAAAAATAATAAAAAAAATAATAATAAAAAAAATTTAAATGCCTTTATACAAACACTCACTCTAGCTATGGCTATGGCTTCCCAACGCATTATTTTTTATTTATTTTTTTTAATTTTAAGGCAACCAAAAATACAGTTAAAGGCGGAATTATGGAGCCTCTTATGCAGTGCAGCAAAGGCTCTTAAAGTCATAAGAAATCCCCCAAAAACAAAAAGTTTAACGGTTTAAAAGGCTGGTTTTTTTGACCAGTTTCGGTTGCAGCATTTACAATGTCCGTGTTAATGATCAACTAACGACTATAACCACTTAAACCAATACCAAAAACAACTTGTTTTTGTAATTTTTCCATGGCCATGGCCACAATTTTTAAACCAAAAAACAAACCCGTTTGTTAGCCAAAAAAAAAAACAAAAATTTAAACAGTTTGACTACTTGAAAAACGTATAAAAATAAAAAACCCCAAAAAAATAAAATGGTAACAAAAGCTTTAAATGATTATGCTCGTGATGATGATGAACATCGTGATGATGCTGGCTACATTGATGACGATTGATGATAATGGACTTATTACGTGATTTTTTTAATACAAGTTATTTATCTTCAGTTTGTTGTATTACCCTCCTGCTGCTGTTGCTGTTGTTTAAATTTATTACCGTTTTTTTCTTTTTTTTTCTTCAATAACCTCATTTCTTTTCTTTTTTTTTTTGAATTGCTATTTAGACCAAATGGAAGATGTGCCCTTAAATCGTAAACAAGTTTAACTCTCTGCGTTTGCATTGCAATGCATAACTTTATAAAAATATTTTTGATTACCAATCACAAAAACACAATATTAATGAGGCTCTGCGTCATCAAGTTTACATTTAAAAAAAATAATAAAACAAAAATAAAAACTGGAACAAGTTTCTCTGTTCAAGAGTTCTTGAAACAAAATTGTTTGCCAAAAAGGCAAAAGATATTTTACACCTTTGCTTTGTTCAATTTTTGGGGACATTCACTCACTCACTTACTCATCCATTCACTAGCACCAGCCAGCCAGCCAGCCAGCCATCACTTTAGCAATCTTTATAGTTCATGCAATACAACTGAAAATGTACAGATGATAACCAAAAAAGAAGAAAAAAAAATTGTAAAGTTTCTCCACTTATGCAATAGCCCCTGCTATGAAATGAGACAAAAACGCAGGAGAGAAAACAAAAACTGATAAAAAAAAATACGAAAAACAAAGCCAGCAAAAAATATCGTTATTGACAAAATCAACAGGAAAATAATTGCAAAAGGCAAAATAAAAAAGAAGAGAAATACAAACAAATACTTGAAAAACTTTATAATTTTTTTGCGTTTTCTAAAAGATTTTGCAAATAGGAAGTCAGTTGTTGCTGTGAGAGTGTCAATAAATATTATTTAACAACCGTTAACATGGTTTTGTATTAAAAAAGAAAATTAAAAGAAAATATGATTTTTCAAATGCTTTTAACACAACATCATACACATGTAAACATTAAAAGAAAATTGAAAAATAACAAAAGCCAATGAACAGTTTTTTATATGTATCTCAACTAATGATGTAAAGAAAAATACTCTTCCTTATATTGTAGATGAAATTTAGTAGTAATACATACATAATTGGCCATTACAATCCTTCAGTCAGGATGACGGCGTAGCTTCTCACATCACTTATGTTGTGTGCGTTAATTTCATACATGAGCACAGCCTTAAACTGTAGGTCGATTCCGAACGGCTAAGTTTTGAGAAACTTTTCACGGCAATTTCATTTTTTCTCAGAGTTTTTGCCAGAAACCTTCTGAGTGAAAGTCACGGAAGAAATATTTTTTTCATATTTTCGTTTTGATGTCTGACCTAGGGTTTGAACCGTGGCCTCACGTCTAATAACCCAACAAACTAGCTACTAGACTACGGCGACTACGAAATATACTCTTCCTTATATTGCAGATGAAATTTAGTAGGAGTCCTTTAGATAACTTTCCTCACAAATACTATTGGATAGGCCAAGTGGCGTAATAAAGAAATTATTTTGTTAGAAAAGACACGTTTTTGACAATTTTCTTACTACCTGAATCAGTAGTGCTTGAAATCGTTTTAAAAATAGAAAACAGCAACGGAGAAAATTAAAAATTTTATAATTTCTCCTTAATAAATATGAAAACGCATGAAACACTACTGAAAATTTGAGAAAAGATTAGGGCCCTGTTATAATATAAATTTGTTTTCCTATTCCAGTAATTGTGAAATCTAAGATACATGAAATCGCTGTAGTCTAGTGTGCCCGGTTTCAAACCCCTGGCTCAGGCATCTCTATGAAAACGAAATATGAAAAAATATTTATTTTTGCAACCTCCTCTCAGCAGCCTTCTGACATAAGCTCTGAGAATAAAATACAAATTTCCATGAAAAGTTTCGCAAAAATATGTCATCCGGAGACAACTTAAAACTCATGGATAAAATTAACACCCAACATGGGCGATGTGAAAGTGTAGGTCGTAATTGTGACTAAGGCGCCATGGTTCAAACCCGAGGTCTACTATCAAAACGAAATATAAAAAATATTTCTTTGTCCACTTCCTCTCAGCAGATTTCTGGCAAAAACTCTAAGAGTAAATAAAATTGCCATGAAAATCGACTTTAAACTGTAGGTCCCGCCACTCATGTATGAAATTAACGCACACAGCATAAGTGGTGTGAGAAACTAGGTCGTAATCCTGACTAAGGGGTTGCAATGACCAATTATGTATGTGTGTAAGTAATTGTGACCAAAGGGTGGTAAGGACCAATTAAGTGAAGCAAGTAAGTGAATTGTTTTTCAAAACACTAAAAAGTTATTGACTAAAATACGGCATAGATTATATCAATCTTTCAATTCTGCAGTTGAGGCTGGCTACTGTTAAGCTAGGCATGCTCGTGCTATTAAACTTGCAATAGCATTTTTGCCGGGCAGATGGTAAAATAAACTTAGCACGCTAATGGTCAGAAAACATATCCTCATTTGCTACAACAGAATTGTGGGGGAAGTTTTCTTCAAAGTAAGATAACTGATGCAATTGTTTTTGTTTCACTTCTCCATTAGTTAGGTCTATTGATCCACTGCTACACTATACCCTCTGCATGTCTTTTTTTTTTTTTTTTTTGTGACAACAAAAAATGCTGGTCAATCCATAATCAGGCTTTCGACAGAAATCAAGTCTAAATACGATATAGAAAGTTCTGTTATTAAATATTTTAACTCCTTTGGCAAAGAAAATGTCTGTATCAGACTGAAAAAAGGAGTCTCACATACAGTGTTGATGGTATAGGTTTAGTTTTATTGCAGCATACTTGCCACAGGCATTTATTCAAGCCTTTTACCACAATCTATTGTAAAATTATGAACAATAAGGCAAAAATAATTTGTATATAGAATTATGAATGACATTCATTTTTGTGGTTTTATTTTTTTTTCATTCAATTTTTTTGCAATACTTTGCTGCATAGATTCGCAATGATAACACAACTTGAGATAAAAAAAATAAAAAAAATTAAAAATAAATTACAATAAAATTTAAAAATGAAACACAGAAAAAATGAAAAACAATAATAACAATAAAATAAAAAAAATAATAATAAAAAAAATATAAATAAATGAAGAAACAAAAAACCTTAACTTTCACTCATGACATAAAACGCATATTGTGTACCACTTGCGTGACTCTGTGAAATACAAAAGGGTACAAAAATACAACAACAACAACAATAATACTAAACATTTCAACTGATGTATGTATGTATGTATGTAGTATGGATGTAACAGAGTACGAACAGCACCTCGTATCTGGTACTATGACATATTCAGTGTGGCACAAACAAAACAACAAAAAAAGTTCAACTATTTTCAATGCAACAACTTTTTTTTTTCTTTTTTTTGGTGAACAATGCAATGCAATTGTTTCTTTGTAACTCTTTTAATGACAAAATGCACAAAAAAACCTGCAAAAAACTAAAAAATTTTTGATGACTTCAAACTGATAAACAGAAAAAAAAAACATGTAAGAGAAATTGTACATCAAAACAAACAAATAATTAATCAAATGCTTAAACGTATATTTGAATAAAATAAATGGTCTTCTTGGGGAATGATAAAACTGAAAAGCAATAAATTTTTTTACCAACATCACCTACCAGCATGCTTAGAAACATGACATGAACTTGACATTTTTTTTTTCTACAAAAAAGGAGAAAAAATCGCACCAAATGGCCCTTAGATTTGAAAATTAATTTTGAAAAGATTTTTAAAAATTTTATTTTTCAATTTCAGTTATTTTATGTGTATTGCAATCAAATGTGATTTTGTATTACAAAATCAAAATGAATAGCGAGGCGTGAAAAAATTTCTTCTACAACATTTTCTTGTTTGTTCCCATTTAAAAAACTAAAATCCAACTGAAAATACCAAAAACAACGAATTTTTTTTAATTTCGTATCAATAATAATGCCTGCTATGCCTGTCTGCCTATATATGTACATATGTAGAGTTACGAGTATTTGATTTACTGCAACATTTTTTTTCATTTTTTTCATTTGTTATACATATTTTGTTTAATATTTTGCAATAAACGAAAGTAAATTAACATTTTCTGTTTCTGTTAAATTTTGTTGTGTTTAATTAAATTATTTATACAACAGCACAAATGCTTAAACAGCTTAAACAATAGGGGCAGTCTTGTTAATATTGCCAGTTATTTGGCAATAATAATCGTTGCATATTCAATATTAAATGTTATTTGATTTCTTGGTTGCTTTGTTGGCTTTACAAAAACTAACAAATATTAAGAAATTTTATTTTATTTGTGTTCAATATTTGGTCATTATTTCAATAAAAAAAAATTTCGCTTAATTGTGTATGTCATCACATCATCATCTCTGTTAGCATCACGTAAACCACCTCCACAAAGCCATGCTTTCTTTAATAGTTAAACTTTTTAACGAAAGTATTTATAAATTGGTTTTTAAGCAAAGATCGTATTGTTTAAGAAACGTTTATTTACATACTTTTCCTTTTTTTTATTTCATAATTAATGACTTCAACTTTGTTACTTAAGACAAGACCACAAGACCTCTGCATTTTCAAATCGCCAAAATGTTTAAAGAGAAATTAAGGCAAGTAATCGCAATCAATTCCTCACAACTCCCACTCCCACAATTTTATCACAACATAATTGTGCAAACAAAAAAAATTATTATATAACTGCAGTAATTTTGTACGTTAATAATCAACGAAATCAATAGAAATCAATTTCGTTTTATTTTCTTATAATTTTCTTTACGAATACGACCAAAATTGCAGGCATTGATGAGTTATTGATGCATTGTACTGGACTGACAGATTAGATTTTGATATATTAAGACTGCAACAATAGTTTGTAGAATGCCAAGACAGATAAAATAGCCAATTGTGCTGTACAAGCAACGCGAGTACTATTCAAAGCAGTAGCTAGTCTACTTATATCTTTAAAACAATCGTATTTCGCTGTTGTACCACAACCACAGGAAGATTAGGTTAAGCTATGTGGGTGAACCACTCTATGACAGCACCATAATTAATTCTACCCAGGGATCAATTCATTCAAATCATTCCCTAGAGAAAATCATTCCGAGTTTAAAATGTATCTTGCTTTTGCAGCAATCTTTATTTTAGATTTATATTAGAGAAACCTCCGTCTCTTTATTGCAAGAGCAGGGCTCTTATGCACGAGGTAAAAGACAGTCTCTGCCTTCCGCTCAGGCCCACAACTCGTGCCGTGCCTTTTGGCATGCCTACCAAACGGACAGTGGTCGTAAGAATCGCTATTGTGCGATGGATGGCCGTGCGAGTTATGGAAAGAAGGAAGTGAGTCCTATTCTTGTCCACAAGCGTCCAGCAGAGTCTAACAATATTGCAAGTAACTTCCTGCTGTCAATATCCAATTAACCGAGGCAATCGGAATACCAACCGGAAGTCGCCGTGGCCTAGTAGGTAGTGTCTTAGCTTATTAGACGAAAAGCTAGGGTTCGAGCCCCAGGCCAGACATCAAAATTAAATACAAAAAGTATTTCTTCGGGACTTCCTCTTAGTAGATTTCTGGCAAAAACCCGGAGAGTAAATAAAACTGCCATGAAAAGTTTCTCAAAAAATCTGTCGTTCGGAGTCGACTTTAAACTGCAGGTCCCGCCACTCAAGTATAAAATTAACAAACACAACATAAGTGGTGTGAGAGACTAGGTCGTAATCCTGACTGAAGGGTTGTTATGACCAATTATGTATGTATATATGTATGTGTGTAATCAGAATACCACTACCCTCTAACATGCTGGCCCTGGCCAGCTCATCAGCAATGCGATTTCCAACAATAAAACTTTGTCCCGGAACCCACATAAGAATTACGAAATTTCTCTAAAAAAAAACCATGAACAGGGGTTTCAGGGAAAATGAAGCCACTCAACAAGCATTCTGCCGCTTTCAAATTTGCCATGATCTCTGCTTGGGAGAAACACAGTGGTCTAGCAGAAAGGAAAACTTTATATTTGTAATTTCTTTTATTAAATTTGATAAATTGCATAATTTTTAACAAACAAATGAAAAATACAACAAAAATTATTTGAAATTATTTCTCCTTAAATAGAAAGTAAATGTCCTGAAGAACTGCTTCAATAAAAAGTAAATAAATCAGAAAAATAAAGAAAAAGAAAATAAAAGCAATTGGAATTGCAAGTGGATTTAACAAGTTTTTCTATTTAATTTATCAGTTTTTTCTTTATTTTTTATTTTTTTCTTTTCAAATTTTATTGGCAATTTAAACACTTCAATTGAAGCATTAAAAATTGTTTTCATGGAAATGAAAGAAATGCAGAAAGGCAATGCTTTGCAATTGCAATTGAATTGTTTTCTGTCTCCTTTATTTCCATTTCCATTTCCATTTCTTTTTTGCTTTTTCTTTTATTTTTTTTCTGCAGCCATTCAATCTCAAGGTCAGTTTTGTTATTGTTAACAATTCTCATAAACTTCCGGTTTTCTCTTCCACACACACATATACACACATTTACACACAACACATAGGTAAACATATAAATGCAAAGCAGTTGATTGGAAAGTTATGCTCATACACACCGGTTTTATTAACAAAACAAATGCTCTTCCATTCAACACTCACTTACACTCAAGCAATCTCACTTTTTATACGTACATATATGTATGTATGTATGTGTGTGTTGAATAAAAATGAGTGCGCCATTGTGGAAAATCAAGTTTAAAACCTTTTTTTTTGTTTTTTTTTTGTGCTTCTTTCCTTTTTGCTTAACGCTAAACTGATCATTCCACAATTGTTGTTGTTGTTGTTAAGGTTGGTTGCAATGCATTTTGTTCGTGTATTTTTTTCTTTTACTGTGCATATGTAAATGTGTGCGTGTGTGTGTGGACTTGACTCCCGCATAGAGGAAATGTTGTCGTTTTTTTTTCTTTCTTTTTTTTTGTGTGTGGAACATGAAATTATTTTCCATTTCCATTTCACGTGGTAGAGAAGATGTTTTTCTTTTTATTATACTCCCGTATACCATACCAATTTATTAGAGAGTGTGTGTGTGTGTTTTGCTGAGTTTGTCTGAGTGAATTTATTTGTTTGTTCCGTTGGCAAGTGTGATTTGTTCGCGGTTAAATGATTTTTATTACAACATCCTCTTAAAGTGTGCTGAACTCATTATGAAAGTGAAAATCGTACAAAAAAAAAATAAAATTGACGAAGAAAAAACATGACAACAGTCAACGTATATCGCATTTGATTTAAATTGAAATGAAATTTGAATTTGAATAGAAATGAATATGAAATTAAAAGTGCTTTTAGAAAGAAAGAAAAAAACTCAGTCGATTGTAATCTAGATTTGAAAAAAAAACACAAGATAGTTCATTGGAATGCAAATCTTTTTAAAATATAAAGACAAAATTATCAACGAAATATACTAAAGGGTACTTTAATTTAATAAAATAAGTCGCCGTGGTCTAGACATCAAAACGTAAATATAAAAATATTTCTACGGCGACTTCTTCTCAGCAGATTTGTGGCAAAAACTCTGAGAGTAAATAAAATTGCCATGAAAAGTTTCTCAAAAATCTGTCATTATGAATCGACTTTAAACTGTAGGTCCCGCCACTCATGTTAAAATTAATCAGTGGTGTGTGAAAGAAGGTCGTAATCCTGGGTAAAGTGTTGTAATGATCAATTATGTATATATGTATGTAACTTTTAAAATGATTCCTGAAGTTCAAAGCCATATTGCTCCAGTTTATAGGCAAGCATTTTCAAAGTCTATTTTATCTCAACTTATGAGTCAACTCCTAATAATACGCATTCATATCTTCACATACGCCAGCTCCCATCGGTTTCATGGGTTTTGCAGGAGCGGTTTAAATAAATACCCGTCCACTCAAATAAAAATATAAACCAAACAGAAAAATAAATTGCTAATGGGGCCACACACTAAGTTGAGGACAATGTTCCTCTTGAATATTCTAACAAAAATCATAAAAACTACAA
Source organism: Sarcophaga subvicina (assembly GCA_936449025.2). Taxonomy (NCBI): domain Eukaryota; kingdom Metazoa; phylum Arthropoda; class Insecta; order Diptera; family Sarcophagidae; genus Sarcophaga; species Sarcophaga subvicina. The sequence continues at coordinate 3,774,819 of OW388084.2, forward strand.
CCAAATTAGGTTGAGCTCTCCCTGTGACTTGATTCAAAAGAATATGCAAAATTTTATTACCACTTAAAATTTAATTTCAAGTTAAAACTCACAAATAATAAAAATGTTTATCTTAATAAAGGCTGTGGGGAAAACCGATTATCTTTGTTAAAGATGAAAAAATATTTCATGATCAAAAGTGGTCATTAAAATGAAACCAAAGCCAAAGTCTTTAAAGTCCTTCCGCTTTTAAATTGATAACCATTAATTCGGTCACTGCCGCCTGCCTTGAAGTGTAAAACAGAACCAGCCATATAAACAACAACAACGATGTAACAGATAGTTAGACAGGAATGTCTGCAACATATCAACACTTAACAAACGCAACTATTTATCCGTGTAACTTGCATGCATGCCTTACCATGACTTACCATGTCATGCAACATCGTTTATAATACGTTTGATTATTATCTGTTTGTTCACCTCTTCTGAAACTTAACAACAACAACAGCAACAACAACAGCAACAACAACAAAAAAGATTTACAAAAACACAAAAAACGCGTTAAAACAACAGCAAAATTTCCTGATTGTAAAATATTATTAAAAATAAAACTAAACACACACATACAAATACAAATATTTACCATCATCACTAATTTATTTATATTTTCTTCTTTTTCTTCTTCTCCTTTTTTACAACATCTCTACTGCAGGGGCCACTTCAAGTATTATTGACTGCAGGCATTAAGGAAGTCAATTATCGATACCTGTGTGTGTGTGTGTTGTGTTGCGTTTCGTTTCGTTTCGTTTTTCTTAACAGCTTAACGTTTTCCTCTGGCTTTCTGTGCAACACAATTTAAAGAGATGTGGCGTCTCTATTAATACACGACGCTTGTTTATATGTTCACGTAATAGCAGCAGCACTAGCAGCAACACTAACAGCAACGGCAATAGCAACAGCAACATTACAATAAACAAAAACAAAACAAAACACCCATTTAATAATAATTACGATTTGCAATAGCAAGTGAAGCAGTAGCACAAGTTTGTGTGCAAAAAAGCAGCAAAAGCAACACACGATAAAGACCAATAACCGCAGTCGGCTCTCTAATAGATCGTTAAATGCTTCAAATTACATCCAACATCCAACAGCAACAGCAGCAGCAGCTATAGCAACAACAACAATAACAACAATTGCTGTAATTTATTTAAAGCTCATCCCGTGAGCACGGGAATTTACATTACAAGTTGTGTGTAACTGTGTGTGTGTGTATGTTTGTTTTGTGTTTTTATGGAAGCTTCAGTTCCTTAAACAACAAAAGAAACGAAAACACATTAACATTGCCAACGACAACTAATCCAAGTGCAGGAGAAGTTGCAACTGCAGAGTTGCGAGATATCCGTGGCAGGTACACCAAATAAGCTGATCTTTACTGCAGTTGAAGCAACGTAACAACGACAACGTATTGGAAAAAAATTAAACTGTTGCACAGGAAAACAGTATTTATCGATTAAAATCAAACAGACAGCCAGCCAGCCAGCCAGCCAACCAACCAACCATCCATCCATTCAATCCAATCCAATCCGATCCAAACAGTTCAATGAACGTTTTTTTTTTTTTTTAAATCTTACGACAGTAAATTGAAACATTGAAAGGCAAATAGAGAAGCAACAAAAAACAAAATAACGCAAAACGTTTGCAACGGTCTAATCACGCCACCACCTTCACCTCTATATCATCATTTCAGCTCATCCGGAATTCTTCTCTTTTCTCCTCTTCTTCCAATCCATCTTCTAACATCATTGGAATCCTGTTCATAAGAAAACCATCTGAAATTAATACCACAAAGCCGTGCTTCGAATAAGCTCCATGTAAAATGCAAGCAACCAAACAATGCAGTCTTTGGTCTCTTATAACAGGTCTCAGCAGTTTGCTGGTCTTAACTCAAGCCCAGGTCATCGATACTAATACCCTGTACCTGCGTAATCACACGCCTTCGCTGGCCACAACGTTACAGCAGCATTCGGCTACAGCCACAACACCAGTCCAGCAAACTTCAACGCCTAATTATGGCAGTTCACCCAATCATCCGCCTTGGCTTGACCACTCATCACCCCCTGGCCAAGGTCGTTCAAATACGGCACGTAACCTGTATGCCCCATATCAAAGCTTCTCTAAAGAAGATGTGGCCAACTTTCCTAATTTGCTTATAAGGCATGATGGCTCAGCAGTACAGACTTTTGGTGCCTATCGTAATGGACGTGCTTTTAAGCCAGTGATAAACCAGGCACAACAGGCCCTTCGCCGTTCCGACTCAGCTGAAGTGGAAATAATTGCCGCACCTGCTGTAGAATTACCAGCCAACCCTTTGATTACAGTGCCTAGACAATTGGTGCCAGCACATGCAGTGAACATTAGTAGAGTGGGTCGCAAACGCAATTACATGTATATACCCCTGCAGCAAGATCAGTCCAATTATCTTTTACAATTGAAACCCAAGACTAATGGCTCTTTGGCTGACCTGAAGCCGCCCAGTACAAAAGTAGAACCTGTTTTACCGGAGCTTAGCGATGATACTCCCAACTTTAATGAGAAAACTGAACGCAGTGATGTTAACATACCTAGTCCTCTAACATCCACTGATCGTTATGATCATGGTGAGGAGAATAGCAGTAGACGTGTGGGTTTCTCTTTCCCCAGCTATAATCTTAGTCCTGCCAATCCCTTCCAGCCACAAGCCTATAGAGAAGATAATCCCATTTTTACAGAATCTACTGGCTTTGAGCGTCCCTTCAGTGATGATGACAAGGATAAACGCTTGACACGGCAACTGGTATTCGAACCAGACGTGTCTCCCACATCGTATTCATATGACTTTTCTAGTGTAGGCTCCAGTTCCATACCTCATACTCTAAATGCGGCAATTGCACAGGGTAAACAATATCGTGATGAAGTTACTAAATTTGGTGACATCAATGGACCCATAACAGCTTTGCCGCAAAGACCTCAAAGAGGTATTTATTTTGGTGATACCGAATTCAGAACCGGCACTCTGTCTAGACCCTATACACAACAGCAAAAAACCTTCAATGAGTATGTGGGTCCGGCAGATCCCTCCAGTTCACGTAAAAGTCGTTACTTTCCGTACAAATCTTCACGAAGTCCAAGAGTGGTATTCCCAGTCAATGACAATGTGGGCGCTACCGGTCCAAGCAGCACGGGCACTGGCGTCTATTTCAACGATAATGTTGTCTTCCGGGATCAGAATTTCGGCATCAACGAATTAGCTTCCATCCAGGATGTACGCAATGAATTCAGTTTACAGAACTTGGACAGCTCATCGGATAGTAGCACACCATCAGTAGCCCAGTCGGCCAGTACATTTAAGGAGAAAGGTATGTATATTGGGGCCTTATATTAAAGGGGAATTTTATAAAATACATACGTATTCCACAACATAGAAAACTAATCAGACTCCTGCTTATTAAAAACATATTCAAACATTAAACAACAACAACAACAGCAGCATTCAAATCATAAGCGAAAGTAAACGAAGTGAGTGGTAAAACATTTCACCGTCAAGCAAATGCATTGTTTGAGGTTAGAAATAGATTGATGGGTATACTGTAGCACAGGGTCGAAAACGTTAAGCGATTGTAATGAATAATCAATTCAGTTTAAGAAGGATTACTGATTGGTTAATGATTAAAAATATCACAGGTGATGTAAGGAACTCTAAGAGATTTTAAAGTTAGGCCAACAGAATAGAAGTTTGAAAACAAACAAACAAACAAAAGCTTAGAAATGGCAGATGTTGTTCAGTCGTAGTTGTAAATATTTAAAATAAGCCAAGGTATGGTGTACGAAGATATTTAAACTGATACGATGGGCCTATTTATTGCACTATCCTAAGGTGTAACACAAACAACTCATCATTTTGAATTAAATTGCACAAATTTTATTTAACATTTCGCCATTTTGAAAGTAATTCCAATATAACTCTCTTCTAACTACTCTTGCCTTTGAAAGGAATTGAAACAAATGGAGAAGAATATTTCAGTTATGTAGTCCATCAAAATGTTTAACCCATAAACCAGATCATACCTTCTAAATACACTTTTGCTGCACTGAATCCGTGTGCGGGTTAAAAATCTTATCGTTCTGGGATCCACTCTAATATAGACAAACACCGTAAACCCCAGCATGGACCCCAGCTCACCACGATTCGCCTACAACTGTTTTCCCTTGATATTGTTGTAAGTAGGCATTATTCATTAGCACCCACCTTTCTCTACAGAAATAAATGCATTCGATCACCATTTTTCAAGTTGTTTTGATAGGTTTTTCATATAATGTGTTAACATAGCTATCAGACTGTAGGTTATCAATTTTATCGGCTATTGGAATGAAATAGATGACCACACAATCTATTAAACTGGGTTATCGAAGACACTGATATTTTGCTAAGAACTGTACTCCTGATGGTTTTCATAAAAGTAATCAATATAGTGCCCGTAGTCTAATAGATAAAGTGTTGGTTTAGAGCCAGTAGCTCAATCCCTAGCTCAGATATGTCCAACATAATATTGAACGAAATATTGAAAACTATTTCTTTCGACGACTTCCTGTAAACATTCTTCAGGCAAAAACTCTGAGAGTGAATAAACTTGTCAAATAAACTTGTTTCTCAAAATTTCTCTCTTCTGCAGTTTGGGATCGACATTAAACAGGACCTACTGGATCAAATTGACACACCCAATATGGGTGGTGTAATAAGCTATGTTGTAATCTTGACTAAAGGATTGTAATGAACAATTGTGCAATGGTGACTTAAACTCATTTTAATCGCTTTTCGATCTTAGTTTCTGAGAGTTCTTTTATGGTGGCTAGTGTACTTTAGTTTCGATATCACCTACAGTTTTCTCCAGAAATTTAAATACCAGCGTCTGTGTGTGTAAAGATTTTGTGTTTAAATTTAAAGCTACTGATTTAATAGGATAAATTGTATTTAAACATGGGAAAATTCCTGACACAATGTGAGCAGCCCTTGTGTACCGGGGCACAGTCTCGAATGATACAACAGACTTTTAGAATACGTCTGCTGGTCAACATGGCTTTTCATTATACCAATGAATTACATGGTACCTTTAGAGTTCCAAAAATGAATTTGTATCCGTAATTTTCTCTTCAATTTCATTGCAATCGCTTTGGGTTTTCTAGCTGGCAACTGCATTTTTTGGGCTTCATAGCAAAATTATGGGGTTTTTTTGAAAATAAATGCAACAACATAAACAACAACATAGAACGACAATAAGGCACGGCTAATGCTTCCACATCCACTCTTTCTTTCTCCTTCTTTCTCTCTCTCTCTTTCTATATGTTTTTTTTGTTTACCGATTCAGCTGACATCACAAGCGAACTGGAATGCCAGCATCGTGGTGGCACTTGTGAATTTTTTGTAGGCTGCTGGGTGACTGGCGGTCTATTGCAGGGCACTTGTAATGGACTATTACGTGGCTGTTGTCATCGTACAGCTAAATCGGCTAATTTGCGTACCTCCGAATATGTGGGCCATACAATCGATTTGACTGATCTTCCGCAAAAGAACTATGGACCGGTGAAAAATGATCCCAGTGAGTGTTTGACCAAAAACAAAAAAAAAAAAACAAAAACAAACAACAGCAACTTACTTATTTTATTGTTTCTGTTAACAATACCAAACCAGACTAAGAAATGAAAAACAAAAAAACTGCACGACTTATGAAATTAAAAACATTTCTATGAACTACTCTACTCGTACGATATATGTGTGGGGTAGGAAGGTATCAACAAAAATTCCTTAACTATTTATGTATGTATGCATGTCTGAGACAAAAACCTAACCCGGCTAATCTCTCATAATATGACCAAAACAACAATAGTGGACTGGTATTACTTATAAAGTGTTTAGTGGTGTTTAGTTAGAGGAGGGAAACCTCCCCTTCAATATATGGCATGTTTCATAATTTTTCTGTTATTTTTTTGTTATTTCTTGGCATTCCATTACTAAATTGGAAAATTTTTATAGTATTTTGCACGCTGTATACGATTATTTTTATTTTATTTTCTTTGGTTTTTTTTTAATAATTTATTGCATGATTTAAATTGCATGTATTTGCTCACAAACAAAATTTTTATTGATAAACTTCCTTCTGGGATATTGTAATTGGAGTAGTTTCTAGATAAGCATGTTGTGTGAATATTTTAATAAGAAAACCAAACATACATGTTTCTAATGGTTCCGGCTAAAGGGAGTAGTGGTAGTAGTTGTAGTGGTAGTAGTTGTAGCGGTAGTAGTAAACATCTCTCAATTAATTCATCTTCTCTTTTAAAACTTACTTATCAGGTGTAGGTTTAAAAACAACATTGAAATTTTTACATAAAAAGTGACCATAACCACATGAATTGAATTGAACGTACAAACTTAAATAGTGTTCCTGCGGAAGATCAGCCAAGAAACGTTTTAATTTTTTAAATATTTTTTTAAAATTTTAAATCTCCCACACAAACACTGTCAGTCACATCAGTAAAATCATCCAACAATCATCATCACCATACCCAATCTCCCTCTGTCTCTCTTAATCTCTCGCTCTTTATAACTCGTTTTCATATTTCATTGCTCGCAAGCTTTTGTTTAAACACTGCTCTTTATTTATCTATGCATTGTATGTAGAAAGCTTTTATTTTGCACTAAAGTTTGTTTATTAAAACAACAATGAAACCAATAAAAAAATAAATTTTAAATGAAACCCTAATTAATATGGTGTGTTGAAATTTTGGGTAAAACTCTTTTGATTTCTAGGTTGCGGCATATCATTGGCAAAGCAAACTGCTCAGAGACGTATAGTGGGTGGCGATGATGCTGGTTTTGGTTCATTCCCCTGGCAGGCCTATATCAGAATTGGTTCTTCAAGGTAAGTTTTCTTTTGTACAAGAAACATTCAAAACCAATTAAAAAATATTTCTCTTGTTTACTACAGATGTGGAGGCTCTTTGATATCACGACGTCATGTAGTTACCGCTGGCCATTGTGTGGCCAGAGCTACTCCCCGGCAAGTTCATGTTACTCTCGGCGATTATGTTATAAATTCAGCCGTTGAACCCTTGCCAGCCTATACATTTGGTGTACGACGTATCGATGTACATCCCTATTTTAAATTTACTCCTCAAGCAGATCGTTTTGATGTTTCCGTCTTGACATTGGAGAGAACCGTACACTTTATGCCCCATATAGGTACTACTGATGACTATAAAAAATCTTTCATTTTTTGTTTATCTAAATAAAATGTATTTTTCATTTTCGTTTTAAAGCTCCCATATGTTTGCCCGAAAAGAATGAAGATTTCTTAGGTAAATTCGGTTGGGCTGCGGGTTGGGGTGCTCTTAATCCCGGTTCAAGATTGCGTCCTAAAACTTTACAGGCTGTTGATGTACCAGTTATTGAAAATAGGTAATCACTTAAATATGAAAATGTCCTCAAAGAAAATTCTTGTTTTAATTCAGCTTGCTGAATAACAATTTAGCTTGCTGAGTAACAATTCAGTTTGCTGAATACCAATTCAGCTTGCTGAATAACAATACAGCTCGCTGAATAACAATTTGACTTACTAAATAACCATTCAGCTCGCTAAATAACCATTCAGCTTGCTGAATAACAATTCAGCTAGCCGTATGTACTCAAACATTTACAAAAAAATATTTTTTTATAATTCTGTCTGCTGAGTAAAGGAAAATCATGAAGATTCAAATAATTTTCAACATAAATGGTTTCCTAAACTATAGAATCCCAAATTCAGCACGCTGAATGTACCATTTATCTTGCTGAATATAGGAATTTGTATCCTGCGTGGTATTAAAGTAAAATTTTGTTAATTTTTCTAGAATTTGTGAAAGATGGCACAGACAGAATGGCATAAATGTTGTCATATACCCAGAAATGATGTGTGCTGGTTATCGTAATGGTGGCAAAGATTCGTGTCAAGGCGATTCTGGCGGTCCATTAATGCATGAAAAGAATGGACGTTGGTACTTAATAGGTATTTAAATAGGCTTTCAAAATCCTAAAAAAGCATCTTCTTAATTACCCACGTTTTATTTTTGTTTTACAGGCGTTGTTTCAGCTGGCTACTCGTGTGCCTCACGCGGCCAACCTGGTATCTATCATCGTGTACCCTATACTGTCGACTGGGTTTCACATGTTGTTGGCTTAACAAACAGTATTTAAGATAGGCCAACAAAATGTTTAATAAGAACTACATGCATTCATACATACAAAGACAAATATATTGTAAATAGTATTCATACATATTTCTTGGAATTCAATTTTATTTTTTCTAATACTTTTGTCAGTACTCTGTCTATCTACCTTCCAATGCATCTTCGTTTTTCGTTTTCTTGTTTTCAAATACTTTCCTCATCTCATTAATATTAGAATGCGTAGTAATTTTTAATTTAAATTTTTTTGTTTTATTTTACAAGAAAACAGAATTATTTTTAATTTTAAGCTTTATAAGTCTTTTATATATTTATTAACCTATTGATTAATGTTATTTTATTACAACAATTTATTTTGTTTAGAAGAGAAAAGTGTTAATTTTTTAATATTTTTTTTAAATCCTTAAGATTGATTGCATCGTTCAATCAAAACACAAACTAGAATTAACCAGGATTTAAACACTGTTTAGCTGTTACTTTTTTTATATATTTATTCAAAATGTAATTTATTTTAATTTTAATATCGTATCGTAAAGAAAACTAAACAAACAAACAAACAAACAAAAATACTATATAAATACAAAATGAATTAATTGTAAATAAAAAAAAAAACAATTTAAAATAAATTAAATAAAGTCGAGAAATTTAATTTTTGAAAATAATTCATAATTTTTTTTTAATTTTTTTATCTTTTAATCTATGAATCGATTTTTAACTCTTTTTTAAATTCTTGAATATTTTAACAATGAAGTCCTAGTTATCATTTACTAGAAATCTAAATTTCTTGATTGTTGTCCTATTTATCTTTATGGCGTCTTAAGAAGGCCTATTTACCTACTTAATTGGTCATTACAGCCATTACACCTAGCTTCTCACGCCACTCATGTTGTATGTGGTAATTTTATTTATGACGGGCCTGACCTACAGTTTAGCGTCAACTGCTAACGACAGATTTTTAAAAAGCTGTCTATGGCAATTTTATTTCCTCTCAGAGGTTTCGCCAGAAAACTGGCGAGTAGAGTCGCCACAGAAATATTTGTTCATATTTTGTTTTGTTCGAGATGTCTGATCTGGTGTTTCAACCACCGGCTAACATCTAATAAGCCAAAATGCAACCTTCTAGACTATTCAGAAGAAACATCATCAAAACCTAAACCATTCGAATAAATACAACGAACTCCTATCCTTTCACAATCTATCTGCAAAGCACTGACACAATGTATAAAGAACAGTACGCCCAAGCCACACGTAATGTTGAGGGCATGGTGCATGGTGATGGATGTTGCAGCATCTCTGTGCAACAAATCATGGATTGAACTAAAGACACTAAAGACCGAATGCAGCATGTATGTTGATTTCCTGTATAAACCTTATTTTTAAAGCTGTGGACTTGGGCGTAGTCTAGATTTTATGATGCATATGATCAAGATATGAATGTCAGATAGGCTGTTTACTTGACAGTCATAGAACCTAACGGAACGTAGCGTACTAACGTATGAAAGCAGAACAGATGGGTAATCGCACTGGAATTTCGGTAAGCCTTTGCATTATTTTCGTATGCTATAAACGAACCTATGACCAGTGAACGTTCGGCTAATTCTAGCTTTAGGTTGACACTGGGACAGGGATCTATAGTGTGAAGAGTATTAAGTTGTTCTGTAGTCTCTCTGATGAGTGTATTGTATTCCAGGTTTACGATCCAGGTTTAACTATGTTGTTAATCTAGATGCTCTAAAGGCACTAAGTTAGCTTAAGTTTGGCTTAGTACAGAGGAAAGCCCCAGCAATGCTTCTACATAGGCATTGTAAGGGGTATTTAGAATACAAATAAAAGTATAGGAGAGTGGGCGCTTCATAAGCCTCTACTGCTCCAAAGGTTGGCTTATTTTGCTAATGCGAGGAAAAATAGCAAATAAAACCAGTATAAGACAATTCGACGCCTTGTTATATAACATGCTAAGTCGAAAAAGTGTGTTTTGAGTTATGAGCTCTCAAAGTTTTCACGCGACATATGACTATATGTGTATTCTAAGAAGATTTTTCCCTTCGGAACGGATCGGCGCATCTTAACCAAATTTTGACAGTATTTAAGTTAGAGAACGTAGAATTTAAAAATGCAAGATTATTGGAAACATTCTAAGTACAGGCGTCGAATTGATAATTGAAGTCGTCGTACTTTAGTAGGTAATATGTTTGCTTATTCGACGTAAGGCCTCGATTTAAAGCCCAGGTCAGACAACAAAACGAAAATATGAAAAAAATATTTCTTAGGCGACATCCTCTCAGCAGATTTCTGGCAAAAACTCTGAGAGTAAATAAAATTGCCATGAAAAGTTTCTCAAAAAAAATCTGTGCTTCGGAGTCGACTTTAAACTGTATATATAGTATATATACTCATGTATAAAATTAACGCACAGAACATAACTGGTGCGGGAACCTAGGTCGTAATCCTGACTGAAGGGTTGTATGTATGTATGTATAAGACAATTGATAAAAAACATATGAAGACAGTGAGCATCGTTTTTCATTTTTTAAGGCTTTAATTCTCTTTTAAGTCAATCAATAATTATTTCTCAATATTTAGTTTCCATTTTTCAGCATTAGTCTATGAAACGAATTATAATATCGCAAAAAATTTTGTTGGTTCTTAATGGTTTAATTTTGTTTTCTTTTTTTTTTTTGGTAAAAGTGTTATGGTTTTCAATTCCAAGAAACAGATTTTTTTTAAGCATGCATGCAAATTAACCCAGTTTAAAAAGCGTTACGATTTTATAACCTTCGACCCTTAAAGGGTTAATCACTTTGGGAATGTTTTACTAACCCGTAGTTTAATTATAACCTGAGCTTATTATAATTTTTACGGGGGAATTGGTACAGAGACAGAGACCGGCAATTAAAGATGACATGCAAGCAAACACATCTCAAAAAAAAGCAACAAAAAACAAGACCGCTAAACACCACCACCAGCACTTAAGCTTGAAAGAAACTAGAAATTTTTCTTTTCTTTTTTCTTTTTTTAAGAAAAACAAACAACAAAAACACACATTAAACAGTGATTATATTCTTAACAGGCAATAGTTTTTTTCTATTTTTTAATACGTTTATTAAATAGAAAATGAAACACGAGATGAAGAAGAAGAAGAAGAAAAAATAAAAGACTTCTTGGAACCTGTTGTAGCTTTTCCAACATTTACAATATGGACGAATGTTCTCATTAGTCAATGACGGGGCTGATGGTGATGCTGTTGCTGATGTTGGTTACTTTTACTCTTCTAAACATCAGTTATATTTGGTTGGCCAACGTATGTAGACGTTAAATTTGAAATTTTAAAAAACAAAAAGAAAACTGTTTTGCTTTTATTTAAAACAAGGCAATCGTGTCATAAAGTTCTGAATAGCTAGCTAGCTGTAGCACAGTGTAATTTAATTTGAACAACATTAATAACGTATTAATTTTTAAATGGGATTTTTCTTTAACACTTTTTAAATGAATTTCTTTCTAATTGAACGAAAGTATAGCGTGAGAAACTCCGGTTTACATGAGTAACACTAAGGCAGAACGTGGTTATTTCTGGGTGTGTATGTATGGGCGTATGAATGTGTGTGAATATATGAAAACTTAATCAATTAAATTGTGACAGGCTATTGACAGCAAAATATATCAATTATTAAGGAAATTCATAAAGTTTCCTGTCTGTTAAAAAAAAAATAAATTATAATTTGGGAAAAATAATGTGCCGGCATATATGTATGTACTCGTATGTATGTTTTCCAAATTAATTAAAAGAAAAGTAAACATTTCACAAGCAAATAAACAAATAGAGCAAAGCACTCAATACTTAACTACTTTGTTTAGTTTTTCTGCAATCAATTCTAAACAATCTTTTGTAAATATGATCGTCATCAGCTTCAATTTCTTTTATTGAAACTCTCTGCTCTGTAGCAATAATCATCGACGACATGAAATTAAAGCTTACAAAGTAAAAAAAATGTTAAGAAAAAGTAAAAGATAAATACAAAAACAACAATAACAACAAAAACAAATATTTATTTATTTGTACAAATACTCAGCACGGCACGGCAATTCTGTGATGGTGGTGATGTATGAAAAGTGGAGCATTTTATGCTAGAAATTCTAGTCAATGGTGTCATTGCCAACTCAAAAAATACTGTGGATTTAAAAGCGTGGAATATCTCCATAAAGAAATATAAAAATAAATATTCATTTGTAAACAAAATTAGAAATTAAAACAAATTGAACATCCAGCAGGTATTGAACTACGGTTCTTGGAAGAGAAGGCTTTTTAATTTCTAAAAATAAAAGAAATTTTTCTCCTTTGTTGATTGATTGAAAATGATTTATGCGAAGGCATAGGTGGTTGCAGTCGCCGTAGTCTAGTAGGTAGTGTGTTGGCTTATTAGACGTAAGGCCAGGGTTCAAACCCCAGGTCAAAAATCAAAACGAAATTTGGAAAATATTTTTTCGGCGACTTCCTCTCAGCAGATTTCTGGCAAAAACTCTAAAAGCAAATATAATTGCCATGAAGAGTTTCTTAAAAATCTGTCGCTCGGATTCGACTTTAACTGTAGATACCGCCACTCATGTATAAAATTAACACACACAACATGAGTGATGTAAGAAGCTAGGTCGTAATCCTGACTAAAGGGTTTTAATGACCAATTATGTATGTACGTATAGGTGGTTTAAATAACATAATAGATTATCAACATTGCAAGGAATAAAACACATTTCTGGCTTTATTTTTCGGTCCACAATATTATTTTTGCTTCATACAAACAAGCCTGAATACAAGCAATTAATTCAGTGTGATATCTGTTGAAGTCGCCGTAGTATAGTGGGCGACACTGCCTATAGTGTGTTGGCTTATTAGACACGAGGCCGTGATTCAAACACCAAAGTGGTTTTGAATTGAGGTAATAGCAATAAATAATAACAATAATATGCTAGTGCTACATACATCAGAATCCATTTTATGCTAGGAAAGTATGATTACATTGTTATAAATGACTGTGATCAGCAACCGAAACGGACAATCTCGTACTTGTCTTATTTAGTCAGTTTGTGAAGTATTAGCGATCAACTTTAATGCTCGCATATGCCTGCAACCTGGCAAGTACTACCCTAGCAGAGCAGTTCTTCATTCAGAAACAATTTTCAATAGTTTATGATTCCCTTTATCAAATCAAACGTCTCGTTTAAAACTTTTTTAATCCAATTCTTTTGCAATTTTTTTTTATTCCTGGCCCCAACAAAATATAGTCCTTATTATTATTACCAGGTATAATTATTTTGTATTCGGATTCACAACAACATTTCTTCTTTCAACACCGTAAAGAACTTTAAAATCTTCAAAAATTATTTTCAAAATTTTTATGAAAATAATAGAAAATATTGTCTCCAGTTCAAGAGGCAATAAACAATTTGAGAAATGCTGCAACAACGGTAACCCCAATTTTAGTAACACAAACGACATGTACTTATGGAATACTGTGACTCTAATCTTTGGACTACTCTACATAACGATAATTGCCCTGGCCTCGCAATCAGTTAAAGGAAGTATGATTCTATTTTTAATTTGATCTCCAAAGGCTTTATTTTTAATATTTAAATACTCTCCACCCTCCGCTATTCCCCACTCCTTTGCAGATATACTCAATAGTTTACTGGGTGTGCCATCGGAATGTATTCACCAAGGTGGTGTATGGCCATGTAAATTATCATTTTCCTGTTGGCTGCAGGGAGGCAAACATGCAAGAGGCTGTGGCTCAAATAAATGGTTATTTTCCTGTTGTATAGCTGCTGAGGTTGATGTGTCGCCTGCAACCAATTTAGTGGAAACTGCCCTTATGGAATATAATAAAAAGGTTACCGCATTGCCCAAAAGAGTATTTCTAAGGCGTAGAGATGATAATGATCTTTTGTTAAAGGTTCGTACAGCGTTAGAAACAAACTTATGAAGCAATATAAAATGAATTGAGTTTTTCTTTTTTAATATTTCAGCCTGAATGTGGTTTGGCACGCAACTACCAGCGTACATTACAGAAACGTATTATAGGCGGTCGGCCAGCGCATTTTGCTGAATACCCATGGCAGGCACATATACGCATAGCCGAGTTTCAATGTGGTGGTGTTTTGGTCTCTAAAAATATGGTGGCCACTGCAGCCCACTGTGTGCAACAAGCTCGACTTCAAGACATTTCCGTTTACTTAGGCGAATTGGATACACAAAATTTAGGACAAACTCAAGAACCTTTACCGGTGGAGAAACACAATGTCATACAAAAGATAATACATCCCCTATTTGAGTTTCGTATGACCCAACCGGATCGTTATGATTTGGCTTTATTGAAGTTGGCAAAGCCAACTGGTTTCAGGTGGCCCTCATTTAATTTCTGAAAATTCTGGGATTTTTTAATGGACTTTTTCATTGCAGCGAACACATTTTACCCATTTGTCTGCCACTATATCCCATACGTTTGATAGGACGCAAAGGTATTGTAGCTGGTTGGGGCAAAACTGAGGCTAGTTTAGGCCAGGCCGGCACGAATATGTTGCAAGTAGCCAGTGTGCCTATAATAAGTAAGTAGAAAATATTATTTTGCATGAAACTCTTGCTTTGGTAGCAAATAATTCTAATTTTTTTAAATAATTTTTCGAAATAACTAGATGGTGTTTTAATTTTGTTACACAGTGTAACCTTAAAACGTTTAGTAATTGACAGTGACTTGAATATTACTTTTAGAATTTGAAATTTCAATTTTTTTATTACACTTTAAGCCTCCCTGGAATGTTTGCGCTGGCATGAGAGTAAAGAAATCGATGTGGAACTCTTCAATGAAATGTTTTGTGCTGGCCATTCTGATGGACATCAAGATGCTTGCCTGGGTGAGTGTAATGTTTCAAAAGTGAATGGTTTATGAAGTTTTTTAGCTTCAAAGCATACTTTAAGGCAGTCATTCAAAGCATTGTAAAGTAAACTTCCACTCAATCTCTCTTACACAGGTGATTCTGGTGGACCACTTATTATTAAAGAACGTGGTAAGTGGCACATGTACTCAATTATTATTTGTTTTTATTAATTATTTGCTTTTTTTTCTATTTGAAACCTTAATTTCTCTGTTTAATTGCATTCTACTTAGGTCGTTATGTTTTAGTTGGCATTACCAGTGCCGGTTTTGGTTGTGGTGTCGATCATCAACCGGGCATCTATCATAATGTCCAGAAGACTACCAAATGGATACAAGAGGTTTTAATACGTAATGCAATTTAATTTTAATTTTTGTTTTTTTATAAAGAAAGAAAGAAAGAGAAAATAAGGAAAACCTATTTACATGTAATTTTAATTTTTAAGATGAAATTTACTTTAATGACAAATACAAAAATAGCTAAAGAGAGAGATGAATAAACATTTTCTATAATAAATTGTAAAATTTTTAATTTTATAATGCATTTTTCAAATTCAACAATGTGACCCAAATAAAGTTCTCCGATAATAATTTAAATAAATAACCTTGAATTTTATTATTACGCTACCTAAACTGTTAAATATTGGCAATAATATTTTTATTTTATTTACATTTTAACACATTTTGTAATTCAAAACAAAAAAAAATAAAAAACTACACTCAATCCATTCCTCCCTCATATGTACTTTTCAAGCAATTTTCCATAATTGATCTTGTAAATAACGCAACAAGAGCCATAATCAAAGAAGAAGATTGTCAGGTAAGACAAAAAAAAACCACGAATTAAAAATAAAAGTGTTAAGTTGTTGCTCTTTCTGTTAAGCTCAGGCCTATTGCCATTATGTCAACAGTCAGTAATAAAAGAGGTCTAAAGAGCGTCAACAAAGCATTGTACGTGTTAAAGCAAAGCAGACTTCAACGGCAACAAAACCACTTTACCGCTTAAACTTAATAACTACGAAAGAAATACAGAAAAAGAAAAAAAAACAAGAAAAAGAAAAATGCTTTAAAAAAATTATGTCATTTGGCCTTAAATGCTGCCAATTTTAGAAGAAGAAATGGGGAAATTAGCACAATCACCTGGGCACTTATAATAACAATCACTGCAGCAGCGATTTGCAACAACAACAACAACAACGATAAAATTGTATTTATTTTACAATTATTGTTACGTATTGTTTTTGTAATAAATTTTATAGTTCTCTGTCTTTCGCTCTCTTTCCCACTCTCTCTCACTGTCTCTCTGCCGATCTCGTTTGTTTGTACACAGTTTTTTTGCCGTTAAGTTATTCAAAATAAAAATAAGTTTCTATTAACCCATTGAAGACCAAGCTACATAAATACATGCATACATAATTGGTAATTACAACCCTGCAGTCAGGATTATGGACCTAGTTTCTCACACCACTTATGTTGTGTGTGTTAATTTTATACATGAATGGAGGGACCTACAGTTTAAAGTCGTCTCCCAATGACAGATTTTTCAGAAACTGTTCAGGGCAATTGTATTTACTCTCAGAGTTTTTTTGCCAGAAATCTGCTGAGAGGAAGACACCGAAGAAATATTTTTTCATATTTTCGTTTTGATGTCTGATGCCTGGGGTTTGAACCGAGGTCTTACGTCTAATAAGTCAACACACTACCTAATAGACTACGGCGACTTCGTAGTATGCATACAGTTTAATCATTTAACATGA
This sequence comes from Sarcophaga subvicina, assembly GCA_936449025.2. NCBI lineage: Eukaryota > Metazoa > Arthropoda > Insecta > Diptera > Sarcophagidae > Sarcophaga > Sarcophaga subvicina. Next base: position 3,791,737 of record OW388084.2, read on the forward strand.
ATTGAAGGCATGTGGAACCTTTAACTTATTTTCAGCATTTTTGAGCCGTTATCTTGTTTAAAAATACCAGGATAATACCACTAAACCTTAGTAAAGAGGCATTCGTGATCAATCTGCTTACACTAACGTACTTTATTAATTCCGATAGAAAGGAGACTTGAACCAAATTTAAATGCACTAAAATTTGTGAGCTTTTCACAAACATCTGTATCTAGAAAATAGCGCATCAATCATAACTGAAATTAGTTTAGCCGTTTCACATATTTTAATAAATATGTAAGGGCTTTAGCGCCTCTAAACGTGTTAAAAGATAACATAAACTGTTTAACTGAAATTGATTTGTTCAAAACGTTTAAAGTCAACTCTATTGTAATAATTTCGGCTTCCACTTCAATTCAACACAGACGCTAAGCATTAATATGCCGATAGGCAATGACTAACAGACACGACAATTTTACTAAATTAACTCACAAGTACCACAAACAATACAATACAATATATTTATAAAATAATCATAATAATAATAAAACGAGAAAATATACAAAAATAAAAAAATAAATATAAAATAATAATTTGTACACTTAAATTTACTACATATTAAAATGTTTAAACTTTAAAGCAGTCTGCTCTCACCATCGCATTAAAGCAGTTAGCGAGCGTTAACAGCCATTTAAGAAATTATGCAATTTTATAAAAAATATTTCATGTGTTTTATGTCACATGAAAGAAATTTAGGACACAATACTCGTATAAAATGAAATTCTTGTTACAAAAAAAAAAATATTTAAAAGATACACAAAAGATTTCATAACCACCGAGAGATACATATAAATAATGAAGAGATGTCATCATTTGAAATGCATTTCCCTAATACGTACATGTATTCAACCTTGACTTAATTGCAGTCTTCGACATTCGAACCAGTTTTCGATAATGATGGCTGATTGACAAGATGTCAATACAATTTCAACCGGAAATTTTCAATTAATTTCTATAGAAAACTCCATTATTAGTCATTGACATTTGTCATACACACACACAGACACATACACAGAGTGATATATTGTAAAGAAGAGTGTTTACAATAGCATAAGTAGATACATACATATGTCTGTGTATGTATTATACATAGGCCCGTATGTATAAGTTAAAGTACGAACCTGTATTTGCACGTACATGTTGTATTATGCAAGAGCAAGTCTTTTGCTTTATATGGCGGCAAGACAAAATGGAAAATTATAATAATTTGTTATGTTGATTGTTGTTGTTTGTTTATTTATTATGTTGAAAAAAAATATACAAACAAACAAAAATCTTTTTATCACTTTAAGAGAGTATTCACACCTATTTTATGAACAAAATAAAAAGCATTGAATGCACACCTAATGTCAGATCAACTAATTTTTCTTTGTAACAAAATTGTCATTGTCATCGGGTACTCTTGGTCATTGAATCAGGTGGTTATTACTGACCATCCATCACAAGGCCACACAATTCGAAAAAACGAGTTTCTATACAAAAAAAACTTACGACTCTTTGCTTATTATGACAGATTGTTTAATCATGAAATGGAATTACAGCCGCATTGTTTTCAGTTTTCAAAACAATGATTTGCTAACAATCGGATGCTTTATAGGCTTCTCTAGTTGGTGATGGGATTCACTACTTATCCAACAATTGCTTGTGATTTTATTTCAAGAAATATTGTTTGTTTTTATTTCAATTGCTTGTTAATGGATTAGGTATGTAAGAAGCCACATTCGGGTTTCATTTTTCTTATGCTACAATGAAAATTTACTCAAATTAAATGTTTTATAATCCAGGGAGTGTAGCAAAAATGTTCGTACTCTTATGATTGGACATCTGTAGTTACTGTTTTATTTGTAAACAGGAATATAAGCAATTTACAGAGAATCTTCATTTTCCCAGTTAGTAGCAATGTATCTTTTAGTGCTGAGCTAATTTTTACATATTTTGCATAAATTCCTTACTACTTAATTGCTCCTAACAACACTTTAGTTAGGATTACAACCACCATATTGTATGTGTGGTAATTTTATCCATGAGTAATGGAACCTACAGTTTAAAGTCGAACTACAGATTTTTGAAAAACTTTTCAATGCAATTTTATTTCACTCTTCAGAGTTTTTGACAGAAACTTGCTTAGAAGAAGTCGCCGATGTGAGAAAGAGTGTCAAAGTTTTAGAATATTTTTCAGGATGGAGAATAATAGTTGAAATAATAGTTGAATGGTATTAGCTTAGAACACATTTCGGTCTAATATCCATAAATATTGAAAAGCAAACAACAATGGAACTATATTGTTATTAAAAATCCAGAAGAAAAGATTCTTTGGAGGCTAATCATACAGGCCAAGAAAATTCTGTACGATAAACCTTCAAATAATTCAGGAAAATGTAATTCTATACGATAAACTGACAAATACCTTCATGGTTAATACACATACATACATAATTGGTCATTGCAACCCTTCAGCCAGAATTACGACCTAGTTTTTCACACCACTTATGTTGTGTGTGTTAATTTTATACATGAGTGGCGGGACCTACAGTTTAAAGTCGACTCCGAACGACAGATTTTTGAGAAAATTTCTCATGGCAATTTTATTTACACTCAGAGTTTTTGCCAGAAATCTGCTGAGAGGAAGTCGCCGAAGAAATATTTTTTTAAAATTTCGTTTTTATGTCTGGCCTGGGGCTCGAACCCTGGCTTTACGTCTAATAAGGCAACACACTACCTACTAGACTACGGCGACTTCTTCATGGTTAATACAACTATCATTTATTGGCTGGCGCCTAAAGTATACGAACAAGTGTTTCCCACTTTCTTAAGTACACTATAATTTTCAATACAATGGTTAAATATCGAAACTGTATAAGGCGCTGAGCAGGTTAACTTATGATCACAGGAGCCACAAAATGCGCTGAGGGAGTTGTATATCATTCAACCCAGAAGGGGCTATAATACACAATAGATCTACCAAACATTTAGTGCATAAAGAGTACATAACCTCAAATTTAGCACTATTTTCCGTTTAGTTTTCAAATCGTAAATTCATTTTATAAATACTTATTGTAATGTTGCGTGAACTGTAAATGCTAAAAAAGGAAAAATAAATAGTCGTGACTAAGCTTTTACACTCATGATGATGAAAATTTAAACACCAAAGTAAAATTTTTCGTAAATCTTTGAAACGAAACAGTAAAAAAGTGAAAATATTTCTTGTTACTGAGTCACAAGAAACTCCAAATAAACTTAATGAATTACAATAAATTATAATCAATTTTTCTGTTTATAAAATCAATAACTCACCTTAGAAAAATCGAAACGTATGTGACAAAATTAATCTCCAATTTAATGCTGCTTAGCGTTGTTTATGCATAAAAAAATTTGACCTTGAATTTCGTTTGGAATTCCCTATAGGCATGCAGGTCAGATCGGTTAATTGTTAATGGCTAATAACGGTGAGGCTAAAAGAGAAAGAGACACGGAAATAAAGTTATTATTGCTCTCCCATAAAAGTAAATATATATAGAAAAAAATCCTCTCTTTCTGTCTCCTCATAATTTGACTGAATTCAGTTTTGATAGACACTGTCTTATATAAAGTTTTAACCTCATAAAGAGAAAGAGAGGTAAACTTTTAGGTAAATTTTTAAAAATGATAATAAAAATTTAATTGTTTTATATTACGTTACATATACGAGGTTGGGTTAATAAGATTGGTTAACTATAGTGTTGTGATTAATATTCATTTAATTAACATTCTTTCTTTAAGAAATTGTGGTCATTTATTTTTTTAAGTATTAAACATTTTCAATATATTACTAAATTGCATTTAACCACCCTCGTAAAACTTTATCAGCAGTTATCATACAATATTACGACAATCGCAAAGATTGGTTTTGTCAATGCAAACTCATAAATTTTTTTTACTCATTTTTTTTCTTCTGACGCTTGAGTTCGTATCTGTCGTGTATTTATTTTTGTTTCCCTCATTTATTTGTTGTTTTTATTTACTTTCGATTTCATTTGACTTTGTTTGACTGCTTTTATAGCCACATACATACGTATACACACTTACACTTACGCTTATTAATTACTGGTAAAAAGAGTATTTAAGCCAAGTTTTAAACCAAAACAATAACAAAAACACAACAAAATTACCACAAAAAACAATTTCAAAACATTAAACCTTACTTGTATATGATATATGCATGTATGTGTATGTGTATGTATACGTATGTATATGTACATATGTGATGATCCCATATGTTTTGTGAAGAAAAAAAAACTGATTTTCTGTTGGAGCTGAGTAAAGAGTCGATGATTTTGTATGGCTGTCATAGTGTTATTGGGTATTTTGACGCAAAAACACATACCTGATCAATTAAACGGAATGCAACAGTAACAGTAACAGTAACGGAAACGAACGCTACCTACCGAAACTAAATGTGACAAAAACATTTTACGAAGATTTTTAAACGTGCCCGGTCTAAATGGTCTGAAACATCAAAGCCCAGCCAAAGAGTTACAAAAGTGCGATTTTGTTTGTTTCAAGTGATGAATACGAGAAGTATTTTGCATTTTTGATAAGCAAAACTACAACAAAAAATATTATTACAAATATTTTGTGTATGCAAAGTGTATAAAATTAATGAAAATAAATTCAAAATACCGGTCATAATAAATAAATAAATAAAAAAAACAACACACACAAAATTAGGTTACAATTGTTCAATTGTTTAAATTGTTATAAAAAAAATTAAACGTTTATATGTATAATTAAATAAATTCAAAAGAAAATATGTTTCAATAGTCACTTAAAAGTAGAAAATTTTTTAAAAATAATAAGAAATACGTATCTATTGTTAAACAAATAAAATAAAATAAAATTAATTTTAAAAAAAATATTGAAATCACTATGCTTAGAACTACTCATTATGTAAAGTTTCTTTTAAATGGAAATGTTTTATTATTGTGGTTGTTGTCTATGCTAATGGCATTTAGTGTTGTGGTAAATGCTTCCGTTAATTATAATTCCGTTTATAATGAGGCCATTAACCCGGAACTAAAACAGGCCATACAAAAGGATTTACCCAAAGAAGCAAAATTTTTCGATGAATTGGATTGTAAGTAAACATTTGATTACAAATAAACCGACATTAACAGATTCAAGTGAATAGAAACATAATTTTGAAGGCTATCGCAAAGTAAACAATTTAAATAAAGACATAATATTAAGAATATTTGCCTTAGGCAGACTACTCTTATATAGCGAAGACGCTTTATTCTAAAAGGTATTGTGTTGACTTATTAGACGAGAGTCTGTGATTGAATCGCCGGGCTCAGATATCTCGAACAGAACGAAATTTGAAAAAATATGTTTTCGACGACTGCCTCTTAGCTGGTTTCTGGCAAAAACTCGGAGAGTAAATAAAATTTCCAAGAAAAGTTGCTTTTACGAAGTCGACATTAAATTTTAGGTTCCGCCACTTACAGATAAGATTAGCACACACAATATGGGTGGTGTGACAAGCTAGGTCGTAATCCTGACTGAAGGGTTGTAATGGTCAATTATGTAAGTAAGTCTTATATAAGGCACTCCTTTTGCAGAAGTTTTCCTGTCTTTTCACATTATACAGTCGAACGTAACATTGAACGGAGGGTGGTCAGATAATAGGCCTCTCTTTTCGCAAAGGACTAACTTTTTCTGATCAGGTTTCTCTTAATATTTCTCTCCAATATTGACTCCCAGAGTAATGGTCGCTAAGTACAAGAATAGCTACAAAATCTGCAACACAAGCTATAAAAATTGATAAACACGCTCTTTAGTCTTTTACAGAGTCACTAACAAAGCGGGAAAAGGAAAGCATCTGCTTTGCAAATGTTCAGGCCATTTTTGTAATGGATATTGAATACATTGTCGACGATTCTTTTCTCTTGTACTATTGAATTGATGGACAAATGTTTCCTCATATGTTTTCCGATAGGTCAACTGAACTCTAAACAATCAGCGGTCATTTCCTATATAAGTTTTCAAAATACCTCAGAAATAATAGTCGAATCGACTTAAATTTCGATTTTCACCACAGTTTAGTTTTGTTTGGAAAGTTCTGTTTGGAAATGCATGTCAAATTTACCTACACTGTACATTACAATATGTGTTTGTTTCATAAACCTTGTATAAAAACTATACATACTGATATATACACTCAGCCACAAAAGTATACATACGGATAACAAATTTCAGAAATTTTTTAAATAATCCGTTTTCTTTGCAAATCTCTATAATTGTCTCTCGATTTTAAGACGGTGTTTTTGCATTTGTTCAGAAATTTGTGAAATTTGTTAATCGCATGTATACTTTTGGACCCTGCACAGGCCTGCACAGCCCACAAAAGTTAACAAATTTCAGAAATCTTTTAACCAATGCAAAAGACAGTCTTAAAATCGAGGAAAGTTGTCAGACAATTAAAAAGATTTTCAACGAAAACGGATTAGTTAAAAAAATTTTGAAATTTTTTAACCGTATGTATACTTTAGTAACTGTGTGTATATACTAATATTTCAAAAGGGGGACAAGTGTATAATAAATATGATAGAAACTAATTTCTAAAGTATGAAATTTTTAATTAAGACTTAAAAGTTTCCATTAATAGCATGAAAGATTATTTAAAAACAATTAAATTTTTTTAATGGAAAGTCGAGAACTAATAAACCAGCATACAGCTTGAACAAATTAAATTTTCAAAAGTTATTTATCTGTATACATATGTACATATGTGTAGAATCAGGTAATTAAAGCAAGATTTTAGAAGATTTGTTTATTTATTTAATTTAATATTTAAGAATGGCGAACTCGTTCTACGAATTTTAAAGCCAAACCTCAGGACATTGAAAACAATTGCAAGTTTTGTAAAATAATGTTTAGGAAAAAATTAAATTTTCTTTTTGAATTCTTCAAGGGTGGTGGATAATTATCAATTATTTTTCAATTAATTGTTTTTCAAATACCATAGTGAATTAAAAAAATAACCTATTATTACGTCTCTTCTGTTATGTATGCTGCTACATAAGTCATTCAATGCAACTTTTAGCACAACAACTTCTTTTCACATCTTCATTTTCCATTTAAGCCTTCAGCTATAAAGCCATTACTCTGTATGACCATTACTAATGCCAACATTAGTATCAACTCAATAGTTATTAACAGCTTCATCACATAAAATCATTAAAAATATTTGTTTTTTGCATCTCTTTTAAAACACGGAAGGAAAACCAATAGTTCAAGTGAAAGTATTTTACAACCATCACTAATATTCATACAAACTATTTCCCCTTTCAACTGATGACTATTGCAGATGAAAAAATATCTTTTTTTATTTATTCCTTCTGCCATGTCCATAAAAAAATTGTAATTCAATTAAATTGTACAGCAAACAAACGGGACATGCTGTCATTTTAATATTTATTCAAAGAGTATATTTTATTATTTTAAATTAATTTATTTAAAAATCAATATGAATCCATGAATTTTGTTGTAAATTTATTGCACTTTCTGCAGATACATGCATGTGGTTCGAACGTTCGTGTCTTAAGTCTTTTGTTTTATTATAAACATTTTTAATTGTTGAACTTGCTTTGATAGTTTTATAGGAAATATTTACTTAAAATTTATGATTATTTTAAACTTTAGTTTAAAAAGAAATTAAAAAACAACATGATTTGTAATTGTATTGATTAAAATCATAATTTATGGTGTTTTTCCAAATGCTACCAGTCTAGACAATTACATGTTTGATTTTGATTATTTTTTTTTTTTTTCAAATATAAAAAACAAGTAGCTTAGGCTCCAAAGTTTGGACAACCAGTCTTTTTTCTCACTTTTTTTTTGGTGTAAAATAATTGATTTCAATGTAAACCATATAATCTTAAAGAAAAATGTAAAAACAAAAATTGTTTTCTTATTACATTGTAATATCCATGCAAAGACATACAACGAGACAACGATAAACCAGATTGTGCCGGTTTTGGTTTTAATGCCTGTTATAGTTTTCATCGATTTCATGTGTAGGCAACAAGTTCAATGGCATGAACATTTAGAGCTTAATAAAGTAAACATCAACACAACATATTAATTGTTAAGTGTCCATGTACAATAGTAATAATAAAATAAAAAATATCCAGGAAAACAGCTTTTCCAACTGACAACCAGTATAAGTATTAACAGCCAACAGCTAACAGCCAACATGTTCATTATGATCAAAGAAAATTTACCAAAAAAGCAGTAGAGCAGCAGAGACAAAATAGCAAAAAGAAAAGAAAAAACCAAAAACTAAAGAAATAGAAAATTAAACAACAACACTTTGTATTTTTGTGTAAAAACAATAATAATGCTCTCTCGTTAAAAGAAAATCAAAATACGAGCACGCACAATGGCACACAAATGGAAAAACTAATCAAACAACGAAGCAACGTGCTATGATTCCATTGCTACGAAACAACTCCCCCATCTTCTTGCTATTTCTGTGCTAATCAACTTCTTTCAAGCTGAGCGAAGTAGTCTACTATAACAGGCTCTATTGTCATAGACTAAAAACATTTTTGTAATGATGAAGAACTATTGCTGATTCAAAGTCTCCATTTTGTTTTTCGACATGTAGCGCTGTTTGATGTTCTTTTAAAGTTAATTGTTGATGTCTATACCTCCCTACTTGGGCGTAATGTCATCTCGAACACAGAGGCCATGCTTACAGGTCAGTGTGTTATGGGAAGACACTCGAAAATAATGTAGCTCCCATCTATCGACTTCTTCGGTGGGTACAGATCCATCGAGGAAGAGGAGACTGTTATCCATTTTCTTTGTTCATACCCATCTCTTGCGTGGTGCAGATATAGGCTATTTGGCTCTCCAATCCTTGTCAGCATGACGGAGCTATCATCCATTGATGCCAAGGATATAGCTTCATTTATCTAACTTTCCTACTGGTTTTCCAGCGTAGTCGCCGTAGTCTAGTAGGTAGTGTGTTGGCTTATTAGACGTAAAGCTAGGGTTCGAGCCCCAGGCCAGACATCAAGATAAAATACAAAAAGATTTCTGGCAAAAACTCTAAGAGTAAATAAAATTGCCATGAAAAAATTTTTCAAAAATCTGTCGTTCGGAGTCGACTTTAAACTGTAGGTCCCACACTCATGTATGTATGAAAATGAACACACACAACATAAGTGGTGTGAGAAACTAGGACGTTGTACAATGGGTCAATTCGACCTCCGGGTACTGTACTTGTCTTAATTGACTAGTACACGTCCTCCAACCTAACCTAACGTAATCGTGTTTTTAATATGCAGCCCTTGCGCTGACTAATTTCTTCCGCCTTAGTTTGGTGGAATTTGAACAGTAAAAGGAATGCGTTTATCTGTGGCGTCACAACGGGCCGCTATGCATGCTCAAGTAAGCCTTTGGTATCAAAGCTACTACTTCAACCTACCTTACTACCTACCTCTCTGGTATTGAGCTTGCTAGATGGATTATTTGGAGTGGATTCAAGTCTCCTGATTTTATAAATTCTAAAGCCATCATGAAAATTTTTAGTCTTGCTGGCATACGATCTATTCTATTAAATAATTTTCCAACGAGTCATAATAGTAAATAGAGTGCCATAGTGCAAGATCAAATAATAATTTGTACTTTGAAGCATGCGCAACTGCTGTTTACACTTGTCTTTACTGGTGGTTAGTTACAGAGTAATCGTGGACTAACGGATAAATTGAAATTGATGGCTGTTTGGTTCGCTGACTAGCTGGAGAAGACAAAAACTTAAAAACAAGCGATTAAATTAATTAAATTTTTTTGTTTTTTTTTTTTCATTTTTTATAATCAAAAGAAAATAATAAAAACACATGCACACACACACACACACAGACACGAGAAAAAAACAAGACATGATCGAAATGAAGAGAAATGAAACAGCAACTAAAAAGTAAATTTTTTTTATATAAAATCTAAAAACTTAAAACTAAAAAAATGAAATAAAAAACACTGAAAACAGTTTTAGTACAATAAAATGAAAGGTTGAGAGTAAGTTTTTTTTTTAATGCGTTTCAGTACTTTGGTTAGTTTTGAAAAGTGAAAAGCGTAAGATATCTACCATAAAATGAATGAATGAATGAAACGCTGCTGCTATGGAATTATGCTCCAGTACTTCACATTGGTTTCTTTCTCATTATTATCATCATCATCATCATCATTGTAGTCATCATCATTGCCTTAGTTATTCCATGCAGTGTTTGTGTTTTTTTTTTATTTCTTCTCAGACAATGAAAAGACTTGCAAGTGGAGCCAGTGTTCGTCTCCAAGAGTTTAGTTCTGATTTAGATACGCAAAGGTGCGGTTCGTGAAAAACTACAACTCAACTCGTTAACACAAATGGCATTATAAAAGAGCAAAAACAAAAAAAAAAAAGAACTGCAAAAATATTTTTGGAAAAATTAAAGCTTTCTCTTCTTCTTTTTCTTTTCTATCAGCACGGCTCTTTTGTGTGTTTTCAAATAAATTATCAAAAAAAAAAAAATAAATTAAAAAAAATTATTTTCCTTTCGCTTTCAAACAATTTGGTGAAAATTTAAAGTCAAAGAAATTTTAAAGAAAAATTAGTTTTCTAAAGAAAAAAGAAGAAAATTTATTAATCCATTTAAAATACGATGAAAATTTAAACAAAAAGTGAAAAAAGTGAAATTTTTTGGTTTTAAAATAGAAATTTTTGTTTCAAAATAAAAAAATAGAAAAGCTTGTGTAGTTAATTTTAATTTTTGAAAATATGTCAACAACGATAAAAAGAATTAAAACTAAAAAAGATACTTGGCTTAGATGGACTTTTGAAATATTGTGTCTTTTGGTGCACTCCACCAATTCCTCACAGATTTTAGCTTATCCCACAGCCCAACAGGAACATGATTTAATAATATTGGATGCCTTATCACGTCGCAGTGGCACTGGCTATTATGGAGAAAATTCCGTTATGGAAATGCTAGCAAGAAGTATTTTTTTATTCTTTTTTCTTTCTTGATTTTAATCATAAAAAACCTCTGAATAACGTTGCAAATTAATTAAATTTTCTTTAATTTTCTTCTCTTTCTTTTAGTGATACCACAAACATGTCGTTATCGTGGCCAAAAATTTGAATGTGGCCTGTCGATTTCATGTGTATTGGGCGGTGGTAAGCCAGTGGATTTATGTTCAGGTGGCATGATTTGGTCATGCTGTGTTGACAAGGATTCCAACAACGATGAAGAACAACAAACACATGCTGGACAAGTTAATAATACCAGTAAGTATCTGTACAACTAAGCATAGAAGAATTCAGTTCTATTATTATAGAAAATATATTTTGAAATACATAAGGTTGGCAACAAACAACTCCTTTTGCCTGGTACGTCAATTTTTCAATTTTTTTCCATGGTTTTATTACTGATTACATTGAAACGCTTGGCTTCAACAATTATTATGCAATTTTAGTTTTTATTTTTTTTTTTAAATTTTATTGTAACAAATACGATGAGACTTGCATTAACTTTATTATACTCTTTAAATAACTAAAAAAATAAAAATCAAAAACAACAAATAATGCAGTTTTGTAGAGCATTTCGTAAAATTGGTTAAATTCTATAAACATTAAGACTAAGCAGAAGTAAAAAAGAAGAAGACAAGCAAAAATAAATTAAATTGTAAATCAACAACTACCAACAATCAAAGTAATGGAAGCACATTTGAACAGTGACAGAGTTTCTTAAACATGCAACTTCTTGTTATAACAGAATCAAGTCAAGCCTGACTAAATAATACTCTACAATGGTACACTCACGACTTTTTTGTGAGGACTTGTGAAAGGAGATTCAACTTAATCTGGTTACCTACATATTAAAGATAAAATTCATATGGAATCTTGGCTCAGTTATGTATTCAAAACATTCCTTAAAGTATTCAAAACATATACAATGTATTTGAGTAACAAATTAGCAACTTTTCAACAAAAGGATTTCCAATTTTACCAAGTTTACCTCGTTAGATGTAGACAATCGTCAGTTTCGTTTAGCTCAGAAGGCCATTAGTATTGATGTATATGATTAAAAGCTTGGTAACTCTTACTTACTCCGTATTTTTACCAGACTGCGTTTACCTGTGGCGTCACAATGGGCTCAAGTGAGCTTTTGGTATCAAAACTACCACTCCAACCTACCTTACTACCTACCTCTCTGGTATTGAGCTTGCTAGATGGATTATTTGAAGGGGGTTGAAGTCTGACAGTTTTAGAAATTCTAAAGCCATCATGAAAATGTTTCTCTTTATATGGAGTTTGAACCCGAATAATTGTTAGTCTTGCTAGCTTACGATCTATTCTGTTCAGTGATGTTCCAACGAGTCATAATAGTAAATACAGTGCCATAGTGCATAGATCAAATAATAATTTGTACTTTGAAGCGGATTTTGACCAGTTTCATCGATTGAGTTGGTGGTATCTTCTAAATTAGAAGTACAGATAAAAACATTCCTGAGTCCCAAGGAAAGATGCGGCGGATCCTGACCGCCTTATTTCCGATTCACAAGGCTGTGAACTGTTTATATTGTGAACTACTATACAAAATGGTTATTCAGTTTCTACCTGTAAGCAATAAGTGTTGACGATATGTCCAGATGCCAGCCATCGCCGTTAATATACTAAAAAAAACGAATACCATGTGACATTATTCCTAAATGGACGTCTTATTTGCCGGGGTGTAAGCTTTCTTATGTAGCGTCCCCGTCCATAGTCGTATGATGGGTTACTAGACAAGATCTCCTAACTCTGGCATCCCAGAAAATAGGAAATACAATACAAGAAATACGATACAATTCCTTCGGCAGCCCACTCTTATAAGAGATTAACTAATGAATTGAAAAATGAAAATGGAAAGTTGCCGTAGTCTAGTAGGTAGTTTGTTGGCTTATTAGACGTAAGGCCACAGTTCAAACCCCAGGTTAGACATCAAAACGAAATATGAAAAATATTTCGACGACGACATCCTCTCAACAGATTTCTGGCAAAAACTTTAAGAGTAAATAAAAATTGCCATGAAAAGTTTCTCCAAAAATCTGTCGTTCGGAGTCGACTTTAAACTGTAGGTCCCGCCACTCATGTATAAAATTAACACACACAACATAAGTGGTGTGAGAAACTAGGTCGTAATACTGACTGAAGGGTTGTAATGATCAATTATGTAGCAGAGTATTGGGGTAAATGAATTTTGCGCTATCGTGGCAATGCTACTCCACACAAATCAACATTGACTTACATGAGGCTCTGGGTGTTTGTTTGTTATTTCCTTATGTTTATACCTTTCTTTCTATAAATGGCAGACAATTTAGTTGAAGCAATAAGAGAAAATATCAAATTTTTTGTAATCCAATATAATTATTATGAGAACTTGGCAGGCTACATCAGCAAAGATACTGCGATCTTAATGATCTCTTGGGTCAAGAACAAGGAGATCGAAGGAAAAATACCTCATTTCCCCTACTCATAAGCAATATTACTCATTGAAGAAAGCGGTAAAATTTCTTTAGAATCCCTAATTGCCTGTTTTCCCTGCCTGAAAACTGTACTCAGTTCGATTTCTATAAGAAAACCTTCAAAGCTTTGCACAAAATCCACATTGTCCCTGCTAGTTAGTCAACGAACTCTTAGTAATAGTTTGAAACAGTTGGAAACTTATCAAACATCCTACTTATAACATTGTATATGTAATAAAATGCAATTCAAGATTAAATCCCCTATTAAGACAATATTACGTTGTGCTCTAATAACCCCTTTTGTATAACTGGATGATTTTTTTTTATTTTTTTTTTATATCCCTAAGCAAACATTTGTGAGAAAAAATAAATCATTTTAAAGAAAGAGATTTAAGTTTCCAAAACTTAAAAAATAAATTCCAACCGCTGTCCCTATTCATTAAATTTAAATAAGCAAAGGAATTGAAATATTTGAAGACAGAGTCGGTGAAACGAAAGTGAATTTTTGTTAACGTAATATTCCTTACAAATGTTTCTGCTTTCTTAATTTTTCTTGTTCATTTACTGGTGCAATGTTTTCTTTTATTTTTTTTTTTATTTTTCGTATTATAAAATTAAAATTTAAAAGAAAAAAATAAAATAAAAAGTGAAAATCTTTTTTTTTCTTTTTTTCTTATATTTTTCCCATTGAGAAGAGGTTACTCTGGTGGATTTGATGACTTCAGTTGAGTTATTGGTGTTTCATGTTTTTACTTTTATTTTTATTTTGTCTTATTTCATTAAAATTAAAAAGAAAAAACAAAAGTTTATTTTCTTTCTTTTTCTTTCAACACAAGCATTTTCATTTATTCCACTTGGGATATGATTTCGCATTTTTTTCTTTTCTTTTTATGTGTTCGAGTATAATTTTTTTTTTAATTTTCTCACTTTTGAACTGAAACAATATAAAATAAATGTAAATGAAAATGAAAATAAAAGTAAAATTAATAAAGAAAATAGAAAGAAATAAACACAAAAGAAAAAGAAGAAGAAGGAACTGAAGTTAGTGGAGGATGACGACTTTACTTGCCGCATAGCATGTTGAGCTTATTCTGCGTTTACACTGTAACATTATTAACACTGCCATTGCAATAATTAACGGTGGTGTAGCTGTATTTTATAACAGTAACTGTTTTTTTGTCGCTTTCTTTGTAATGAAACTAAAGTCTGTCCGTTGCTCTCAGGTGCTAATGAAGGTCTGCTGATATTCCTTTTTGCTTTCAACATCATTGTCATCACAGTCAAGTCAAATGAAATCAGATCGTGTCTGGTCTAAATTATTGTATAACAATTTTCAGTTTGTTGTTGTTGTTGTTTTATTTGTTTTATTATGTGTAAATTAAAAATTATCTCGTAATCGTTTGATCGTAGATTTTTTTATTTTTAATTTCTTTTTATCAACTAAATGTGGCATGTCGTTGTTATTGGATTTATTTGTTTGATTTAAAATTTAATTTTTTTTTTTCATTGTTTAATAGTGTGTAAATGAAACATATTTTAAGTAATCTTTTGCTGGACTCTATACTTAGTTTATATAACACAAAATTATAATATAAAAATATTTCATTGCAAATTTATTTGTTTCAAGACGTAATCTTCATAAAAAACAATTTAAAAACGTGGCTTGACATTGTTTCTTATTTAATAGCAATTACATGACATTAATTTGAGATTTCAAAAGCCTAGTTATTATTTTTGTTTATAAATTGAAGACAGTTTCTTTATATTGTTACGTTTTTACCTTGTTAAAAACGTTTAAATATGAGTTCGTTAATTGCAAACCAAGTAAAAACAAATATGTTTTTAGTTTTAATTAAACTCTCTTTATTGTTCACACTACGTTTGTGCCACTGTTCACACTTAACGATACAACAATAATAATTTGTTTATTCACTTTACTAGTTAACACAAGTATTCGTTAGATCTTTACAACCACGACTTCTTTTGTTCACACGAAACTTCACACAAGGCTGACTGAATTCTTGCTGACTGCTGCCTGCTTTGTTTTGCCCTTTTATAGTCCGACACAACCAGTCTAACGAACATTCTTGAAGTGGAATGTTCGTGTTCTCGCCTTCTCGAGAAATCTCATTGCTACTACATTATTGTTTGTGTACTTTGCTTATGTTGTCTATCCCTCTTTGTCACATACATGTTGTTGTTGGTACCATGCGTAACCAAGTTCGTCGTACATATGTGTGTGTGCACCTTTAGATAATCAACACGTTTATTGTATTCTTAGTGTTAGTGTGTATTTGTATCGTGTGGCTTTTGTTTATCGTTTTTGTTGTTAAACGTTATTAGGTCGTTTCGATTTGCGTAACAATATGTAATCTTTTAAACAATAAATTTTTTATAACGCATCATATCTAGTGTTAAGCTTTGATTAAATTTTTGATGTTAATTGGTCAGGATTCCAACCTAGCTTTTTACACCATTAATGTTGTGTGCGTGTAAATTTATCCATAATTGTTGGGATCTACATTTTTATGAGGATGTTGTACAACAGAAGACTGCCGAGAAATAGTCGTCGAAAGAAATATTTTTTCATATCTGAGGGAAAATTTTTGTTCTTATAAAAATTAAAAGCATATTCAATGGTATCCAAACAATAACGTAACAGAAGAATTATGCACTAGCTAGCTAGCTAAGCAAGGCAGCTGTAAAAATCTGCTTAAATTATTCAATTAGAAACCTATCGACTAGGCTTTGATAACAACACCTCAACAAATGTAATGCTTGATCACTACTTAAGAAAAGGTTAAATGGTTTTTATTTTATTACACTTAATAAGATTTTTATGTAAAATATTATGTATGTTACCCAATGAGGCCTATTTAATAAACTCAATTGTAAATCAATGTGCATTGCACGGTTAAACATACATATTTCGTTTCTTTAGGTGACATCATACATTTGTATGACATTTATCCAGATCTGGCCAATCACAATAAACACCAAGGCAGTGCACCATATATGCAATCCTTAAAACGACCCACATCCAGTCATTCGTCAATATCCAATTACCCGGCTGTAATAAATAATCATCAGTATCAGATATCATCCTCATCATCAGCCCACTACACAACAAATAGGCCTCATTCACCACCACCGTTAGTGAATTACAAACCCCATACAACAAGGCCTGGCAGTGGCAATGGATTTTCCAATGTACCGAACAATTGGGAGCACGACACAAATCATTTAGGTGGTGCTGGCTCACATACAGGCATAACCAATCATTTGGATAATTTTTTTGATATACCACCAGAGCCTCAGGTACAAAGGCCTTTAAGTTTGGATAATAATGCTCACTCCTTGGCGGGAAATGATGCCAATTATGCGGTAGGCAATGTTTTGGATTTGAATAATGGTGAAATAAGTGATGATTATGACAGTGGCGGCGGCGGCATAGGTGGGGCAGGACCAGCCAACAAATATCCCGATAGTTCATATCGGCCAGTACCGGGTATTCTTTTTTTGTTTCAAATAAATTATTACGTTTTGTTTTGTTGTTTCTTCTTCTTTTGTATATATTTTAAATGGTTTCACTTTCTTTCTTACAATCTTTTTTTTATCTCATCTCTATCACTTCTTTCCTTGGGGGTCTTTGGTAAAAGAAACAGAGAAAATTTTTATTTCTGGTTGCACTGTTTTCAAGGGCTTGCACTGCAATTTCTTTTATTTTTCCATTTATTTTTCCCTTAAATTTTATTTTATTTGTAGCCTCTTTATATTTAAATTAAAGTATAAAATATGTTTCCTTGTTTTAGGTTGTGGTGAAATCTTTACGCGCTCGAATCGCATTGTGGGTGGCCATTCTACGGGCTTTGGTTCTCATCCCTGGCAGGTGGCCTTAATAAAAAGTGGTTTTCTATCCCGCAAACTCAGCTGTGGTGGTGCTCTTATTTCAAACAGATGGGTAGTAACTGCAGCTCATTGTGTGGCCACGTAAGTTTTAAAAATTTATAACGAAATTGAAGTTTTCCGTAAAAAAAATTGTTTTCTCTTTTTCCTTTAAGCACTCCCAACTCCAATATGAAAATCCGTTTGGGTGAATGGGATGTTAGAGGCCAAGAAGAACGTCTAAATCATGAAGAATTTGGCATTGAACGTAAAGAGGTGCATCCGCATTATAATCCTGCTGATTTTAAAAACGATGTTGCTCTCATACGTTTGGATCGTACAGTGGTTTACAAGCAACATATAATACCGGTGTGTTTGCCACCATCCACCACAAAACTTGTAGGCAAAATGGCCACAGTAGCTGGCTGGGGTAGAACGCGACATGGTCAAAGTACCGTACCTTCAATACTACAGGTTGTTGTTATTGTATGCTAAACTATTTAAATTTGTTTAATTACTAAGTTTTGTTTTTCCATAACAGGAAGTCGATGTTGAGGTCTTATCCAATGATCGCTGTCAACGTTGGTTCCGCGCTGCTGGCCGTAGGGAAACGATACACGATGTCTTCTTATGTGCCGGCTACAAAGATGGTGGACGCGATTCTTGTCAAGGTGATTCAGGTGGTCCTCTCACACTCTCCCTAGAGGGGCGCAAAACCCTTATCGGTCTTGTTTCCTGGGGCATAGGTTGTGGTCGTGAACATTTACCCGGCGTATATACGAATATTCAGAAATTCGTACCCTGGATTAATAAAGTCATCTTCAACGACAGCACGTAGTAGTCAAGGCCTGTAGTATAACCACCCACAATAACAGTGTGATTATTTATCATCAACAACTCGGGGTTGTTAGTATTTAAGTCACAAATTAAAATTCAAGTTTAGGATCACAATAGACACACACGAAGAGAATAGCATCGTAAATTTAAAATAGCATTTAAGAAATAATGCCTTCAATTGTATATTTTTCGTCTGTACTGAATTGTTTTATTTGTAAGCGTATTATTATTATTATTATAAGACTATATAGACTTAACAAATTATTTATTTTCCCCCAAAACATATTTTATTAATAAATTTTATACACCTTTTTTAATAAACAAAAAAAGAAAACATTAAATGCACGGCTTCAAATTTGTTCAATTAAAAGACAAGAAAGAAAGAGGCAATGCTTCTTTGAAAGTTCACATTGTTTAACTATATTCCGGAGGCGAATAGATTGCATGCATTTGTCTCTAGAAAAAATGAAACTGATTAAGTCTTTAAACTCTAATAGAACAGTAGTTCCTGAAAGCATGAAAAAAGAGTTATTTTACTATTATCACTCGCAGAATAATAGAAATGTTTATGGTCTAAACAGCATTAGAAGAGAGCAATAAGTAAAAGGACTCTCCTTTTCTACTACTGTCTAGCTGTGAAGGAAAACAAACAGAATCCAGTATGGATTAGAATTTTTCTCAAAAACGAATTTTATTGTGATTGTGATTTTCAATTACTGTCGAAAGGTCTCAGTTCAAACCCCAGGTCAGACTTCAAAACGAAAATTAATTATTGATATTGATATTAAATATTCTTATAGGCTTGCTGTCTGACCACTGTAGTGCTTTCCAAGCAGAGATCATGACCATTTTGAGAATGGCGCAATGCTTGCTGAGTAGCGGTCTTTTCCCTGAATATCCTTTGATTTACTCAACGAGCCAGCACGCGATTAAGTCCATCCTTCTCCATGAATGCCGATGATTTCTCAGTGAGAGTTTGATATTAGCCACTCTTTTTACAGCGCAGCTAATCTCGTTGACAATATTGAAAAATTCTGCTAGACTCGTATGGAAAAGAATAGGGCGCACTTCTGTCCTTAAGTACCATGGCCATTCACTGCACAATAGCAATTCTTATGGACCACTGTCCATTTGTTAGCCATGGCGAAAGACTCGGCCTCCCGCTTTATGACTTTTGCAGGATCTGTGGATCTGTCTTTGACCTCATATCTCAATTTTTTTTGATTATGATTTTCAATCACTGTCGTAAGGTCTCGGTTCAAACCCCAGATCAGACTTCAAAACGAAAATATGAAAAAATATTTCTTCGGCGGCTTCCTCTCAGCAGATTTCTGAAAAAAATTCTAAGAGTAAATAAAATTGTCATGAAAATGTTCTCAAAAATCTGTCGTTTGGAGTCGACTTTAACCTGTAGGTCTCGCCACTCATGGTGTGAGAAGCTAGGTCGTAATCCTGACTGAAGTGTTGTAATGGCCAATTATATACATACATATGTATGATTTTTAAAACTACATTAAATATGCTAGAGCCTGGAGATGGTCACACACTAAACGTGGCTTAACTATGTTTCAAAACAACCCAGTATTTATTATTGAAAAAGAGATGATCAATTAAAAAATGATTGCATACTTTTAGACGAAATCAAATAATATTAAATATTAGCGAATACAACTACCAATTTCAGTAAAGCCTGGCTTAAAAGTTAAATTCCATAAAGGAACAGAAAACTCAATGTTTTTGCATGTATATGTAGACTACATATAGGATAGGTTAGAGGACGTGTACTTGTCAATTAAGACATGTACAGTACCCGGAGGTCGAATTGACATATTGTACATATAGGATAGTGATGCGTTAGCTTGATGCCATTTTCGCACAATCCAAGATTCCATAAGACCATACACCAATTCAAGTCCACATGAAAACTTATCGAAGAAACCGAGTGAAACATGGCTCAGGCAATACTCAGCCTATCAAATAAGTTTTTCCTGTGTAATGCAATCACTTTCATACCAGGCTTTTCAAAAAAACAAAAGCCTTCTGTTTTGAAAAAATTGTTTTTTTTTACTACACCCTATAAATAACGTTTATTACGCTTTCTTATTAATCTTACATTGACAACACTGTCATGTTTATATCTTTAATCATCAGAATCATTAATTTGGCCTATAATTAATTGATGGTGTCTTAAGAAAAAGAAAAAATCAAACAAAAAATCAAAAATTACAGGCAAAAAGTACAACAAAAAGAAACAAATCTCCTCATAATAATCATCATCATTGTTATTGTTGTTGTCATTGTAGTCGTTAAAGAGTTAAGAAATTAAACTGACGATTCAACAATTCATTCATGAAATAATAAAATTGGCCCACAGGCGAAATGCTGATGACCGACCAAAGGCTCTCTCTCTCTCTCTGTAAGGAAAGCAACTGAATTGAAATGACAAAAAGAAAAGAAAATCTATACAACCCAGAGAGCGCGCAGTCAGTATCTATGTATCTAAGACACAGAAATACGAAAATACAAGTGAGTTAAAATATCTTATTTTAATATGCACGCAGCGTAAGTGAGTATCTTTAGAATGCAATACACGTACACGTAAACGTACATACATCAATGACAATCTTATCGCTCTCACTTACTCGTGGTACTCGTGCTCTCTCTTAGCCTTTGGCCATAACTACCGGTGTGTACATGCGATTAATAGATATGGTCTGTGGCTACAAGAGTAAGTTACCATTGCCTGTGTGTATGTGTGTATTTGTAAATATAAAAATAGTTCTTGTACTTCATCTTTAACTTTTTATTATTTTAAAGTAAAATTTATAGTCAAGACAGCCGTTTAAATGGATATGCAGTGGCAATGGTAGTGACAATGGCAACATACGAATGTGCCTTCAATCTTAGCTTGACTGCAGTTGTCTTTGGTATGGTGTGGTGTCGTGTGGTGTGGTGTGATTGCCTTTGGTATGCTCTTGGGATGATTTGCTGTAATTGACCAAAACGAACATGTTATAACTTGTTTTGTTTCTCTTCTTTTTCTTGTTTTTCTCAAACCAGGCTTTACAGTGTTTGTGGTATTGTTTTGATTTTCAATATTTGTCTCTGGGTCTTTGGCAATTTTACAGTTTTTCTCTTTAGTTGGTAAGAAACATCTTCAGTGTCAAGGTCTCAAGTTCATCATCAGCGGGAAAAGAAGTACTTGAGCAACAAAAAAAAAACAAAGAAGAGAAGAATTTAAAAGAATAAATAAACCAAAACAGACAGGCTGTTAGTAATCAGCTTGAGTAACTAGTAACCAGTGATCAAGAACATTAAGGACGGGCATCGTAAACTTAGAATGAAACTTGAAGCTCTGAGTTAAAAATACAACAAAAAAAAATAATATTTGCGATTGGGAAGTTCAAAAATAGTCGAAGGAATAATGTAATGAAAAAAAAATTATAAAAAGCATAAGGCTTTAATGCGTTAAGATTGGTAGTTTCTAAAAATAGATAAATAAGTGGTTAAATGGTTGCCAGTATGGATTGTTTTTAGACGATCATATTCATTACATTACAGTGCTACAGGATGTTCAACTCCGTTGTAATTTATTTCATTAAATGCAATTACCATAAATGGATGAAACTAAAAGAAATGTGTGTGCTTTATTGAGGAACTCTTCAAGAAATAAAATGTTGCAAATTATTAAAAAAAAATATTAATCAAGTTTGTCGATCCAAAAAATAATAACTTTTAATGAAATCTTTAAAATTGTTGATATTTGCATACATGAAATTCCTAATAAAAGTCTTGGAAAATTAAAAAAATTAAAGCAAATTAAAAATACAATTCAAATTGTCTCATTTAGACCCTCCAGTCTTGAAATTCAAAAAGAGTAAACAAAACCGTTTGTGTTTTTTGATTATCCTAACACTCCTAATCCCAACACTGTCTCAAACTTAGTGAAATTTTGATATCCACAGAATACCGACTAAGTAAACAAATTCATATCATTCTGGCCGGTACAGAGCAAGTAATCTCGAGCATGTTACAGCGCATAGGTATTCCGATTGCCTCAATTCATCGATGCCGATGAAATCTCAAGGAAAATTCATATCATTCTGGCCGGTACAGAGCAAGTAATCTCGAGCATGTTACAGCGCATAGGTATTCCGATTGCCTCAATTCATTTGGATATTATTCACTCGTTTTTTATCGTTGGCAATATTGCAAAATTCTGCTGGACACGTATGGAAAAGAAAAGGACTCTCTTCTGCCCTTAAGTACCATGGCCATTCTCTGCACAATAGCAATTCTTATGGACCACTGCCCATTTGTTAGCCATGGCGAAAGACCCGGCCTTCCGGTTTATGACTTTTGAAGGATCTGTGGATCCGTCTTTCAACTCATGTGTCAGTACCCAGTTTCTGGCATAAAAACGGAGGTTTTGACCTCCCATTTTTTGACATCATTAACCGAGCTCTTTAACATAAAGATTGTTGCAATAGTATGATAGTTTTTTTAGGGAATGGTTGAACCCCAAGTAAAAATGATTGTTGTGTCACAATGGACCTAAAGCTGGCCTCCTGCAAGAGGGCCCGTAACCTAACTTAACCTAACCAAACAGATTCTCTCTATGTCGAATGGCTCATCATGCCTGGTACTGATGGAGACCTTAATAATACAGATTCTCGTTTTTGATCGCTTTTTGTTCTTCTGTCCTACACTTCTGTGTATAATACCTTTAGTTTGGAATAGAGCTCATCATTCAGCTTTAAGGTTGTATAACTTGGTTTGTTAGGAATAATTTGGTCACGCCCCAATTTGTGAATGACTTTCAAATTCAAAACAAATTACATTTTTACAGCCGTGTCGAAATTAAATTAAATTATTTTTAATTTAATACATTTCTTTATCAAAAGAGAATGCCGCTTTTAATTAATTGTCCATGAGTGTAAGGGATATGTAAATTGTTTGAAGGTAAAAAAAAATTTATACCAAAAGATAGAAAGAAAGTACATGGAAAAGAACACATGCAAACACTAACTATGCTCCACAACATTTTATTTGAATTCTCTTAAGTTCTTTCTTCCTCTCAAACATAACCTTACACACTCTCTACCTTTTTCTCTCTTTGAAGTTTTCAGTCGGCAGTGTACGTTTGCGCAGACGCTCTGGTAAAAGTTGACTTCATAATAATTCTGCGCTTAAACAGCTGACCGACAGGCAAACGACCAACTAAGTAAACGGGGCTTTCTAAAGAAAACCATTTGAATAAGACCAACAAGCCATCAAACTCACTCGCTCACTCGCCCGGTCACCCGATCACCCGATCATCCATTCACTCGCTAACGTACAAAAAGCACTACCGTTTGGCTTCTTGGCCTTCTTCTTCCTCTATTCACTCCGTTTTTGTCGTTTTGTTTTTATTTTTGTTTTCTTTTTTTTGTTTTATTACTTCTAGTTGTTGTTGTTGTTGTTGTTGTAGTGCGTTTTGTTGCTGGTCTTTGGAGAGTGTGTTGGCCTTAATGAGAACCGTTATGTGGTGCGCGTAAGTCGTTGGCCATAAACTAAACAAACACACAAGCATACCCATTCACCCATTCATATTATAAAGACTACCAAGATAAGCCAATAACAACAAGTGCAAAGTGAAATAGAGAAAGAAGCAGCATTAAAAGAAAATAAAAGAAAGAATTTTTGTTCGTTTTTTCGTTTTTGTATAACAAAAGCAAATACTTTGGAGAGAGCAAGAGCAGAGAAATCATATTTGATATCAAATACACACGCACACACGCACACACACACACACTCATAGTAATATGCGTACAATACAAATGTAAAGTAAGCAGGCGCACAGCTTTTAAGGCCTCGTATAGCAAATCTTCTTTTAAACTTGGAAAACATACTTAAGCGGTGATTATTTTTTTATGTTTTTTTTTTTGTTTTATTTTCCTCTGCATCATTTTCGTATCATTATCACTAGTGGCCACAGAAATAAATTTGATTTCATTTCTTTGTCTGTAAATAATATTTTTTCTCCTTTTTTAGTTTTTTAAAATCTGTTTCTTTTTCTTTCTTGCTTTGAATATTTGTTGTAGTTGTTGTTGTTGTTGTTCTTTTTATTCCTATTGGAAACTAAACATTATACACACGCTCCTCTTTGGTTTGTGTATCTTTTTCTTTATGTTTTCTGATGTTTTATATTTTATTGGTAAAAGAACTATAAATAATGCTTACGGTCTCCAACTGAACAGTGGGACAAAAAAATGGAACACATTTTGCGATACAACAAAAAAAAACAGTTGAGTTAAAGAAAATCGTAATTTCTGCAAGTAAAATACGAGATGCATTGTCATCAATATATGTATACTCTGGGCCATTTCATTTACAAAAAAAACTTGTGCTCTTCGCTCATGCAGAAGAGTATTGTTGTAGGCATAGAAAAATAGTTTATAGAAGTTGTTCATGAGGGAATCCATTAGAAGTCCAAACTTCTAAAGGAAAAGTACAGCTAAAGGAGGCATTGAAGATCGAAAACAAGCCTGCTTTAAAGTGTTTCTCTAATTAAAATGAATTCCGTTAAAGATCTGTCATCTAAAACACAATAGCTTATGTTGGGCAATATATCAGGAAAAATTTTAAAAATGTGGTAGAAATTTTATTCGAAATTTTATTAAAAAAATTATAAAAGATAAATTTTTGCCAAGTTTTTTCAAATTCATTACGCTTTTAACCACTGTTGGTGAATGTTTTTTTTTTTGTTTCTTTTCTTTGGTTTGTTTATTTGCTTGTACGAGCATATTTATATGAGAGTTGTTAACTTTTGATGATGAGATGGATTTTGACGGTTTAACATTCTAAAAGAAAAAAGTCAAAGTCAAGGCAAGCAGAGCAGTTGCTGAGATGTTTAATGCTCATACACCTTATTAAACACAGCCATAATACGCTCAAGCTGAGCGCTGAGCTCAGCTCAAGTCAAGACTTCTTTTCCAAGACACACGTTAACGTTGATTTTCATTTTTTTTTTAATTCACAAACAGTGTGGCTGAGTGAGCGTTTGTGTTTGGCTAATCCACGGTCTTGGCCACAGATACATTTCATTTCATATTCATTCAAAGCAACCATAACAATACGATAGGCGGCTACAGTAACATGTAAACAAATATACAACAACGACGGTGAACACGACGACAACGACGACGACGACCACAATAACGCTGTAACAGAGTAAAGAACGCGCGCCAGACCAAACCAGACTGGAGACCAACCAAATGGTTTTCGGTTTTAATGTGAAGAAGTGCTCATTGCTTTTGGATCTTCAGTTGCTGTTAAACATTTGCCTTTGTCGGTAAGGCCTTTATCAAAAGGCGCTTGCAAATTTAATAAAACAGTAACAACAACAAGCACTACAGCAAAATCAACACATCTAGAAAAAGAGGTTTTACTAAAATAAAGAAAAAAAAATAATCTTCATTGGTTAACGAAAATTAATGATAAAAATTGTTCAATAAAAAAAATTTAAATTAAACATTGAAGTTTAAAAAAAAAAACGAAATTTAATTAAAACGTACAAATTTAAAAAAAAAACAATTATTAACGGTATTTTTTTATTAATTGTTGTTGTTATTTTAATAACCATTTTTTAAAAAGAAAAAGAAAAAAATATTACAAGAAAAATTATAAACGAAAGAAAGTGTAAAAAATTAGAGAAAAAACCTGTTAATAATATTTGAAAAAAAAATTAAAATAATAAGTGGCAAAGACTTGAAAATTATCAACCAAAAAATAAAAGAAAGAAATTTAAATAGAAAAAATAACCGAATAAAAAAAGGGAAAAAAATCGAATATATGAGTGGTAAAAGCATGTAAAAGAAGTCTTTAAAAGCCAAAAGTTTAGCATTTAAACAAAAATAATAACAACAACAACAACAACTTGCTGAAAAACCATTAAAATATAACATTAAAAGAATATCTTTTTCTTAATTTTTTCTTTTCTGTTTTTGTTTTTTTTTCCTTTGTACACTAACTTAGCTTGTATTTTTAACAGCTTCATGCATTCATCAAATTTTTAAAGAGACATAAAAAAGTTTTAAGAAAAAAATTAAAAAATTTATGAGCACGAGAAAAACAAGAAAATACAACAACGAAACAAAATAAAAACAAAATAGTAATTAATAATAATAAAAGTATACAACAACAACAACAACGAGAAAACGTTTTGCAGCAACCAACGAAACGAAACGTAGCCGAAACAATCAATGTCACTATTTTAGGAAACAAACAAAACCAAGTCCTAGTAACTCTCCCCATACACATAATAATAATAGCAACACAAACAAAGAAAAACATCCAACATCCAGAGCCACACACACACACACACCGGGGATGTTAAAAGATTTATCGGAAAAGGTATGAACATATAAGCACTTATTGAAGATAAGTTTTTATTATCTTATGATTTTAGCATAAATACGGTAAAGTTTTTTTCACAAAAAAAAATTATTTTTTTAATTGATGTAAAGGGCTTATGATGAATTTGTAAGATGATACGATATTAGTGGTGCTTTACTCGCGAATGCCTGTAAAGTAGGAATTTGTAGCCTAACTCAGGGAATTTTACCATTTGCCTGCTTCATATAACGTTTTAGTACTCTAAAGTGTTGGCTGTCAATCACAAACAAAATGAAAATATTGCTGTTTGCATGCTTTAGAGAAATTTACTATGAACACAATTATTTTCCATACACTGTCACTAATGGCAATCACTGGGTGTTCATGTCTTTGCTATAAAATCAACGTATAAGAAACTCCTAGAAAAAATCCCTCTTACTATTGATCTACATAGCTTGACATTGTCCAGATGGTAAGCATCGTAGAAAGGTGATTGTAATTTCATACTGTTGACAGTAAATGACTCCCCAATAATTCCCACGAACCAGAGATCAGCAATGCATATTCAAAAAGATGAGCAGAATCGAATCATACTCTTAATTTCTGATACTTATTTTAATATCATGAAACCTCTACTCATATTCAAAGTTTGAAGTACTCATCATATTCATGCTCTTAACAACACGTATGTATGATGTTGATTTCGACTCACCATAACTCAACATATACACGAAGCACAAAATAAGTATGAATCGCGTATGAACACTAGAATACTTACGAAAAGATTGTGTGTTTGCTCTGCTTGCTGCTTTGTCTTTTTTCTTTTCTTGTAAATGCAACAACAACTAAGACTGTAAATGCCTCATTCAAATGTATTATAAGTATTTTTCTAAAGTTATAAATCTGAATGAGTAGGCTTATGAATCAAACATATTTCGAATGGTATGAGTTTGATGCCAACGTTGTACTTATACCCATTGCAACCTGTACTTATAAATCAACGTTGTAGTGAGTATGAATGAATCAGAGTACATAGTTAAATTTCAATATTTTTGACTCACTTATATTTAAAATTTCATGAGTGCTTATGAGTAGCGAAAAACGATTCATTGCTGATCTCTGCCACGAACACAAAGTAAATTACATCACGAAATTGTTTCGATCTGTCCGCGATTACGAGATGCCAATATTGTCTTGGTTTTTCTTTACAAATGCTTGGAATTGCTTTTTCTATGCAAACATTTTCTCGTATAAGCAATCAGTGCTAGAATTATCCTCTAACCTAAGTGAAATTCATATTGGCCATACTTGACGGTTATCATACACAATCTTGCCTTTGTAAAAAGTAATCCAATTGACTGTCGAACGGTAGCTATCAAAATTTGAAGTTTAGAAAATGTATTCTTTTATTTATTAATTTTTTTATTTCACACACTTTCATTCTATTCGAAATAGCAACGATGGCTTGGTATAGTACCCGTCAAATATTTTAATTATTTAGTTTGAAAAACACAGTTTTTATACATGATTTTAAACATTTTAAATCTTATTTTTTATAACTTTATGGATTTTGTTTTTATGAAATTCCTAGAGAGCGGGCCTTATCTTAATCGCTTTCCAAATAAAACATTCCTTCACAAAATGTATCACAATATTTACGGATGTTTTTGTTTTTTGGTGTGAATGCTTTTATCTAAAAGTTAACCTAAATAAAATAGAAAATATGAATACCGACTATATATTCTTCAAATGCAGATGTTAAATGTCAGTTTCTTTACATTTGTTTTTTTATCATAAAAAACTTTTAAATGTTTAAGAGGCAACGTCTTAAATTCATAATGTTTGTTGTTGTTGTTTGCATACACACTATCAGGTACACAGGTATTATTATTTCAAATACTTTTACAACAACAACTAAACAACAATTACGATAGTCATAACAAATGTATACCATTTTATAACAGCTTCCTACATAGTATACTATGCTGCTGTTATGCTACGGCTAGTGGTTAAAAAGCCTGCCGGCCCCTTTACCCTCCTGTTTGTAATACACCACTGACATGCTTATCAGTTGCTGTGGCCAAACAGCCATTTACCATTAAAAAAAATGAAAAAGAAGAACAAGAAGACGGAGACGGAGAAGAAAGAAAAATAAACGTAAAGAGAAAAAAAAACAATGTTCAGAATATTCAAATCTTGTAACCAAGGAGAGTGGACTGGACTAAAGAAGGATTGGAGTTTTTGTGCCAAATTCTTTTTGAAACCTCCTGTTACTAAAAGGCTTTTGACATCAAATTAAGCCACTCTTAACCGCATAAATTTCTGATTTCTTTCTTGGTTTGTCGTTTTGTTAGTCGGTTGTTGGTTTTACTTTACTTGTATGCGATTTATACCAACCTTTGGGCCAATTCTTACACACACACTGATACACATTTACATAAGCATAAAAACTGTAACCGCATTATATTCTTAAACCATATAAAACATACATACATGCAGACATACATACGAATGGAATACGACAGGTTCTTATTCGGTTTCATTATTTACCATCATTATCATACAGTAAAAGCAGCAATAGCAGCAGCATGCCACAAGAACAGCATCACATCAACCTCATCAACAGCATCATTATCATCATCATCAGTAGAACAGAATTTTCATCTGCAAGATCAGTTGTAGAAACGTAAACGTAAAGTAACGATGAACGAAACTGAGTAACAGCATTCCTATGAAATAACATTAACCAGCAGAACAACGATTATAGTCAGCTTCCTTCTTTTGCGTACAAGAAAAATCACACAGCTAAAGCAAGAAACAGCTAAAGAACGACCAAACCAACTACCAAGAGCTTTTATTGGTATCATATACAATACTTTTTGAAGGTCTGGTTTACAATTTATTCTTCTGCGTTTTTTTCTTCATCTTCTTTTGATTTTTTCCTTTTTTTTTTCTTTTTTTTTTATAAAAGAAAAGTTAAGATTTCTGGCATTGCGTTGTGTTCAACAGCCAGGCCATGGAATCGTGGCATATTCTTGTTTGTTTTATGGTAAATTTATATATTTTTTTCTGTATCTTTACTTTTCTGGCTTATTTGTTGTTCTTACATTCGCTTTTATAAGGTTAGTTACCAACGCCTGCCTGCTCTACCTTAGACTCTGTTGCAAATACAATCTTTTGTATCGAAAAGAAAAGAAGCAGTCACTTAGTTAAGGATCCCTTTAAACTATGTAGTAGGAACAAGGAAATTAAATATTAATGTGTTCAGACCTACAATCATATACAAAATCACCATTAAGAGCCATTAATGTTATGTTATCAATGAGATTATATCGTTTACAATTCAAAAGAACAGCAACATCAGCAGAAACATATTCTTTTATGTTTAAATCATTTTTTTAATTATTTTTAAATACTTTTTTCCACCAAAAAAACATAAATTCTTAAAGAATAATTTAAATATTACGCTTGCCTAACTTTAAAAAGGTAGTAGGGCTTTACAAGCAATCTCTATAACCTAGTTTTCATTAAAACAAGAATACAAAATAAAATCCAAGATTGTTTTCATTTTTTATTATTGTTTTCTTTGAGGTGGAAAATTTGTTTCACAGTAAATGTCATAAACAAAGTTGTTGCGTTAAATTATAATTTTTTTCTTCTACAAAATCAACACGAATGTTCCCATCCAAAATGGGTAGGGAAAACAAAAATTAATAAATTTTATAAAGCATGTGTCTTAAGTCTTTTGTTTTTCTAAAGTAGGAATAAAATTTTCACACAAATTATTCGAAGTAAAAGAAAGTTTTTACAAATTAAATTCCAAAAAAAACATCATTTCTCTGAAGCTATAAAAGCAGCAATAATAAGTATAAACTGAACCACAAATAGTTGATTGCTATATAAACTATAAAGATTAATTGTCTTATAGTGAAAACACAGCGGAAAAAATTAAATTATAGCTGGCAAGCCATGCTGAATTGATCAACAGCAACAATATTATTAGAACACCTGCCAATAATAAATTTTTTTTGACGGCAAAATATGAGTAGCAACATATTTTTCAAAAAAATAGCAAGATTTTCTTACCTTCACAATGCTATTATTGGTTTAGTGGATTTTTAGTCATTATTTTATTAACTTTTATTCAGCACAGCGCAAGCTTTTAGGCTCTAGGAAATTTTAATTAAAAAAATTATAAAAATTTAATGGAATGATCATTTCAAACGATGCCTATGAAGTTTACGGCCAGAATACCCATCCATATTAGGGTGAGTGATGCAACTTTTTTGAATGAAAAAGTACTAAATTGAGGAACTAAACTGTCATCGATTGCAGTGACCAACTGGCGAACTTGCTCGCGAAGCATAGCCACCTGGAAGGTAAAGATAAGTAGGTTGGTAGTTAGGTAGGTAGGTCCAAGGAGAACAGACCAACCGAGGATCTCTTCCCTATTGACGTCCCCATTGAATCACCATTAGGAATACCACCTTACTTCATATAGGAAGCCTGTATATTGTACAAATTTCTTTAATTTCTTTCAGTCCACTCCTCTGAGACCTTTTAATTCCAATAGAATTCTCTCATATGATTACAGTAATCCCTCGATTTACGTCGCAGTTGGTTCCAAAAAAAAAGGCGTCGTAAATCAAATTTCATATTGCTCATACTACAAAATAGTATGTTTTTAACAAGGAACTTAAAAAGTTACAGTAATCCCTCGATTTACGTTGCAGTTGGCGCCAAGAAGACGACGTAAACCAAATGACGACGCAAATTGAAGTTAGAGGGAACAAAAAATTTGACAACGTTAATCGAAACAACGTTTATCGAGGCGACGTAAATCGAAGGATTACTGTAGTTTCAGTTGTAGTTTAAACAAATCATGTTTGTGTCTTAAGTCTTTTGTTTTACCATATTATTTCACAGACAAGAAGGCCGGATGTGATGTTAATTACAAATATAGAACACCAGACTATTTCCTGTAAGCCAATAGAATATAAAATTAGCTTGGAAACAAATTTTCAAATGAAAAATTTTCACATGAAATAAAGTTTTTATGATTTTAAATTTTTTCTGCAGTTTTTTTTCTCAAAGGCGATTAACTTACTGATTGCCAAAGGCTTTTGAGTGTAATTTTGCGCTTGTTTTTTAAGTCTTTCAATTTGTTTCCCACAAAACTCTATTTGGCTATTGAGCAGTTTTCTTGTGATGCCAAAGAGCATTTCCCGATATTGAAAATGAAAGAATATTAATTTAATAAAATATTTTAAAATTTTAAATACTTTCTTAACATCATGGCCTAAATAAAATACCATATACTCTCATTTCTCTTAGTTACTTATTTGTAGATAATAAATTAAAGCCTTTTTCTTTTCTGTTTCCTAATGTCGCTGCTTGTCTCTGAAACCCTCTGTTTTATTATTATGTTTATTTATTCATTTTTCTAAGCAAAAATTATACGGTTTCGCTTTCTAATAATCTAATCTATTATAGAAAATTTCTTATTTGCATTAAAAATTTATTTGTTTGATTTTTATTGTCATCTAAGGTGAGGTAACCAAGTCAAACCAAACCAAACTAAATTAATTAATTAATTTATATTTTATGTTAACAAATATAAAAGAAATACATTTTCAATGCTTACAAGAGTGAATCATTAAAAAAACAAATAATTTGCCAGCAGTTGACATAATACGTCAACACTTATGAAATCGGTTTTTCAATAAGAAAAACAAAAATTATTACCAGTGAAGAATAGCAGTAACTGTTCAATACGTATTTTTTTATTTATTTAACGGAACAATGAAAACATTTCACCGCTTAAAAGTTATGCGTGTACGAGTATGTGTAGATTTATGTTGTAATATTTTATTGAAGTAAAAGTTATTAAATAAAAATATTTTTTATTTAATAAATAACACATGGGAAAAAAAGAAATTTTCGGCTTTTATTCTTGCCTTTTTTTGTTTTTTGTTACTTAGTCAGTGTAGGTTTCTATTGTTATAAAATTTATTGTTTTGCCAAAATTAGAAATGCCATGAAATTTTGTGAAATAAAGTGAAATGTGGTAGAAAAAAGCACCGAAACAAGAAACAAGAAATAAAAAGTAAATAAAGAGAAAAGAAATAAAAATACAAATAATTATGTGTTATTTCTTATTTGTAAATATTTCATTTGCCATTATTATAATAACCTAATGGCTTGAGATGGTTTTCACATGTTTTGCCAAAGTTAAATGTGTATCAAGTCAACATACAAGTTCTTTTTTGTCTTCTGAATGTAAAAAACTTTATGAATTTTATTATTTATTTAATCAGTTGCTGGTCGTATACATGTATCCACGCCTGGTATTTTTTATTTTATTTGGCTGATTTTCACTTTTATTTCAAACAAAAACTTACTCATTCACACACCAACTTAGTGTTGTTGCTCTAAAAGGCCAAAGTGTGGGTAAAAGCAGCCATTTATGGCTGGCCCTCAGACTCTGCGCTTACAAAGAAATGTGAAAAGAAAGAAACAAAACTTTCGCTTTTTTAACATTCTCGCTGATCAAACAAATAACAGAAAAAAAATGAAAAAAAAAAGTTGAAACAAAAACTACCAACAACTACACAGCCATGAAACCCGTATACTCATGTATATTTCACTTATAAATATTCCATCATATCAAATAAGCTAAAAACTTCCCTTAATAAAAACAATAACAATAACAAAAACAACAACAAAAAATTAAATTTAATTTCACTTTTCGTAGTGCAAAATATTTTGTATACGGTCTTGCCTTAACGGTTAATCGCTATAAACTCTCTTTTTTTTAACACCAAAGAAACCAAATCATTGCCATTTATTTACCGGTAATTACAATTTAAATATGTTTTCTTAAAAATTACAACAACAACAACAACAAAAAGCAATAAAAACATTTAAAAAATTTTTCTTTTTATTTTTATTTTCAAACTCAGCTGGTGATAATTTAAATAAACAGCAGCCAACACAGAACGTGACCTAAATTTTTACGAGTGTTTTAGTGTGTGTTTATTATCTTATCGAAAAACGTAAATTCTTTTTTTTTTAAGTGTGAATTTATTTTCTTTTGTGTGTGTGTATGAGAAAACAAAAATTAGGTCAAATCTTATTGAGAACCTGTTGATGTTTGAAATTCAATATTTTTTTTTTAAATATTGTAGAAATCAACAGCTATTAGGGAAACCACAAATCATTTCATAAGAATACAAACATGTACGCATAGCTGAAATTTAATTTGAAATTCAAAAAAAAAAAAAAAAACAAATACATAGGCACACAGGTTTTGAGCATAATTCGGTTAAAGAACACAAGATCTAGCGTGCGAAGATACAGGTGTGTGTGCAAATTTAAAATTGCTGCTTTGAGGCATGAATAGCTTAAGACTTAATTTGCAAATGAAAAAAAACTTATAAATTGCAAAATCATCAAAATGCTTTCATATTAAAAAGACCCATTTACAGGTTGATAGATACATAAGTACAGACTTTTTAACTGCTACCGTTTTTATACAATTTCTTAGCAGAAAATATTCTGAAGTTTGTTAAAAGAAGGAAACTTATACGAAAGACTGAAGGCACAATCAATAACTTGAATAAATATTTGAAACAATTTGAGAATCATTATAGAAATAATATGTTCTAGCAAAGAAGCAGGAATCTAATAATAAAAAAAGCATTCAGTAAGTTATATACCCTGAAAAGGGAAATATTCTATGCAGTAAATAATATTCATAAAACGGTGGAAGTAGACACTACAATTAATTTATTACTTTTTTTAAATATTTTCATTAAAGAATTTAATTTTTAAAAGACTTTTGAACAAAAAAAAATATTCTATGCAATAAATAATATTCATAAAACGGTGGAAGTAGACACTACAAGTAATTTATAAATTTTTCTAAATATTTTCATTAAAGAATTTAATTTTTAAAAGATTTTTTTAACAAAAAACTTGAAAATTTTCCGTAAAATATATGAGTAAGCCTATCTTGACAATTTGTAGTCAAATCAAAACTATATACAAAAGACTTAAGACACATACTTCCTTTAAAAATGCCAAAAATAAATTAATAATGTTATTAAACCCTGTATTTATTTTAAAGGAGTGTTTAATATTTGATTGAAAATCCATCATTAACAAAAAAAAACGAACAAAAACTTATGACACTTACATATTGATTGACAAATTAATAAGATAAATGAATATAAATGTGAAATTTGGAATTTTTAAGTGAAATGTATTATGCATCATACATCAGCAAGCATGCATGATGAATTGTGATTCATAAAGTTTATTTAACACACTTTTTTTTCGGAAATTTGGATTTTTTGGCATTTTTTTGTTTGGATTACAATAAATGATCAGCAAAAAATCCTAAGCTCTTGAATTTTAAAAATATGAAAGCAAAGTTAAATGGCTGACATTGCAAATTAAAATATTACAGATAAAAAGATAAACGCTGAACACTTTTTAAATTTAATGTAAACAATTTAATAAATTTTAAAATAAAAAAAATATTAAATAAACTCAGTTTGGTTCATAACAAAGGCCTTACAAGATTTATTATGACAAGCAAATATTCCTGAAGGAGCTTCTAATTTATGTTAAATTTTTGTATAAATTTAAGAAAAATATTCATCACTTTCAACACACTTGTGAAAATAATTTATTTTAAGGATTGAAACGATATTACATGTCAAAAAATATGGGTGTTGAACTTATTTCAAAAACATTAACAAAAAACTGAATTTCAAATAATTTTTTGAAATACTCCTGTAAAATCTTTTTAATATTTATTTACATTATTAAATATGATTTCATTATAGAGGCAGTAAAAATATTATTAAAGTTGTAACAAAAGACTTAAGACACGAACTTGAACTCATTTAAAGAACTAATTTATCACTTCCAAACTTACATACATACATATGTGTATACTTGAATCGAATTAAATGGTTTGTTTGTTTTACAAAACAAAAGACTTAAGACACATACTTAAAAAAAATTTACAAACTTGAATTTTTTTTCCAAATTAAATAAAACTGTAAAAAACTTTATTACAACTGTCTTCTAAAATATTATTTTCATACATGGCAACAAGTGTAGTTTTCAAACGAAATACAATTTCAAAGAACTTTTAATACACACACAGTACTCCATACAATTTAAGTGCAAAATTTCATAACGTTTTTTTGTAAATAAATCAGAGTAATTTTCTTCAGTTTTTGTGTTCTTTATCTTTGCCACTACTGCTTAAAAAAATATAAACAAGAAACAAAAACAACACCTCAGTTCAGTTGTCATCCACCTTTCCAGTAAAGTCAACGACCTGTTACGCAAGAATACAGAACGTATAAATTTCTGAAAGACTAACAATAACTTGTATAAGAAGAAATATGTACATACATATTCTTCTAACTAAACAAAAGAC
This sequence comes from Sarcophaga subvicina, assembly GCA_936449025.2. Lineage (NCBI taxonomy): Eukaryota > Metazoa > Arthropoda > Insecta > Diptera > Sarcophagidae > Sarcophaga > Sarcophaga subvicina. The sequence goes on from OW388084.2 coordinate 3,827,861, forward strand.
TGTCGTTTTAAACTATACACGAAATAAAAAACAAGAACAAGAACAAAAATAAAAATAAAAATAAAAGAAGTTGCTTTTGTCTGTCCAGGCATTTAAACGTTTGTACTTTAAGTTTCTGAAAGCTGAACAGAATACAGCCTTTTGTTCTATATTTTAAATTAAAAAAAAAATAACAAAAGAAATTTAAGAAACAAACAAAAATGATTCTGTTTTGGCAACATAAATTACTGAAATATTTTATTTCTATTTGATTATAAAAGAAATAAATCACAGTTTTCTTGTTTTAATCAAAGGATGCATCATAATAGATGACTAATATAACATAAAATGTAATTCATTAACGTGACAAACAAAATGTAAGTCAAGCGCATCAAAAACAAAACAATTTGGGGAAAAAAATTAATTTTTTATTTTTTAATTTAAAGTCAATAATAAGAAATTGAATTTCTCTTTAAATGACTCATTTCATAAACTCATGGTTTTGTCTACCAATTATGCAACATTAAAGCGATGAATCAATTCATGGAAAATAAAAACGACCACAAAATTACTACAAAAAATCGTATAAAACGCACAAAGAAAAGAAATTAACTTTCTTTATTTCATTTCATTTCTTTATTTATTCATTTCGTTTCATTTAATTTCTTTAGAAAACTAAATTTAAATCATTTCCTTTCTTTTATTTTTCAGATGGGGACCAAAAAACTTTTAAATACGAGTAGTTCTCCACCTATTGCCTATAAAAGATACAGTAATTATAATAACGAAGAGCAACAACAACAGCAAGAACCTTTACAACAGGAACAACATAATCAACAGAAAGAACAAAATTTTTTTAGCGGAAATAATAGAAAAAACTATAACACCAACAACAGCAATAGCAACAACAATAATACCTGCCTTTTATTTAAACAAAACACGCATACAATGTTAATAAAATTAAAAAATTATTTCACACAAAATCGTACAACTTCATTAACATCAGCATCAGCATCATCATCATCATCATCGCCACCACCACAATCAGCATCATCAGCAGCAACAAAAACAAAATCACAACATCATAAATACCAGCGTCATCAGTATCGTCATGAAAAGCTGAAAGAATGCAACAGCATACCCATAGTGCAGCAGTTAAGCAACTGTTCCAGCTCCAGTAATATGTTGAATATCATTACAATCATAGTAACGTTAGTCTTTTTGGCCTCATTTAATGGCGTCTCATCGAATCCCGTATTTGTGGATAATCCCAGCTTAGCACAGTGTAAGTTCTATTAACTTTAGCATTCATTTTTGTTTTTTTTTTGCACTCTCTCTCTCTCTCTCGCTCTCTCTCTCTCTCTCTCTCTTACTTTCAGTGTGATATCAAAATTAAACATAAAATAGCAAAAGACTAATCGGTTTATATTTATCAAAGGCACAGTGGTGTATTGAAGATGCCAAAAGAAAAGAGCTTCCAAATATCGTATCAAATCTCGAAATGTTCTGTTACGTTTGGTGAAAATTTTCGATAAAATTCCATTGGAATTGTGACTTTGTCGCAATAAATCGATTAGGATTTATTTCAATGAACACTCCCTTTTACTCACCGGAATTAGTTAATAGGCCTTGAATATGGAGAAGCAGGAATTTGAAGTCGCCGTAGTGTAGTACGTAGTGTATTGGCTTGTTAGGCCTCGACTCAAACCTCAGGTCAGACATCAAACGAAAATATGAAAAAATATTTCTTAGGCGACTTCCTCTCAGCAGATTTCTGGCAAAAACTCTGAGAGTAAAAAATAAAATTGCCATGAAAAGTTTCTCAAAATTCTGTCGTTCGAAATTGACTTTAAATTGTAGGTCCCGCCACTCATGTATAAAATTAACACACACAACATAAGTGATGTGAGAAGCTAGGTCGTAATACTGACAGAAGGGTTGTAATGACCAATTATGTATGGATGTATGTATGTATGTATGTATGTAGGAATTTCCTAAAATTGTAATTTTTATGTCTTTAAAGCATATCTGAAAACGTTAATTTGAACGTTTGGAAAGATACAGAGCTAGTCTTATTATTATTGCAATGCAAGGACGCATTATTTTTGCTTGGGTCTCTATTACACAATTTCTTGTAATCAGTGCTTCAATTTAAATCAAGCGCATTGTCAGCTGCCAATTTAATAAGTGAGGCAAACAGAATAGTAACTACGCATCAGACAACTTGGTATTCGTCTCATCCTTAATGCTTGTCTGGCTCTCTAGTCTATTATCAAAAGAAAGAAAAGGTAGTCAGAAGTAGAAAGTGCTTGTTCTTATCAACCAGCAACAGCTTCATCTCATCTTAAATCTGTTACTGTGGTAAATAGGATAAGTTCAGTTGTAGTTCAATTTATAGCAAGTTTGCTCTGTTTACACCGCTCTCTTGTCTTCTTCAGTGTATATTCCAATTGTTTACAAATGACAACCTAATGACAACCAAGTATTTTTTACTGACACCTTATAATTCAAGAACAGGACAGCGTTTATTTCATAGCTAAGTTTAAAATGATTGTTTTATTTTAAGTCTTAAGTTTATGACGTATTTTTAATGTCAAATATGGAAAAGCTTTCTCTGTAAAGTACGAGTATTTTAACCCCGAGAGTTGTTGTTTTTTTAATTGCTTTTAATAACTAAAATATTAAAACGTATTTTATTTGTTGAATTTTAATATTTAAAAACAAAAAAAATACAAAACATTTAAAATCACGTTTACAACATACAACAATTTGTCAAGTTGTTAACACATAACACATACACATACATAAATACCTGGCCAATACGATAAGTAGTTTTCTATGTAAAAATCATAAAATCATAAGTCAATCTAAACCTGTTTACACTGAATGCAAAAATTTTACTTTAAAGCCTAAAACATTGTAAACCGTTTACAGTTCAACAACAATTAAGTGTCACTACAAATGATGTTTCTCATGTAGACGTACATATGTACATATGTAGGTACGTATACGTAGTGTAAAGTGTTTCCGAAGTATTGTTGGTACGAGGAAAAGTCATTAGTTTGGTTGGTTGGTTGGAAGATCAACATATATTTGATCTTGGCTTATTATTAATGTTGCCGGTGATGTTGAAATTGTTTTTGTAGCCTGTAGAATGTATGTCGCTATTCCGTTAGCATGGAAATGATCACATGAGATGAGTTGAGATGAGATGCGATGCGATGAATACTAAGCTTACAAGCTTACAAAAACATCTGTTTTTGTTTTTCTTTTTGTTGTTGAAGAAGGGGGAGGGGGGGACTTTCGTAGTCATCGTATGTTGATTTCTTTTCTTGTGCTGCATGTCGGTAATTTGTAAGTGAATGTAAAATTTAAAAGGCTGCTGATGTGCATAAAAAGAATAGTTTTAGGATTTTTTTCTTAGGTTTTTTGGTTGAATAGCTTGTTCAATAAATAAATAATGTTGACAATTTGTCAAAACGTTTTTTTTTCTCTCGCTGTAATTCTTCTGTATTGAAAGACAAGCGTGAGTTGTTTGTTTTTTAATTCATGAAATTAAAAGACGAATGCACGCTTTTTTATTGCAAAGTTGGAATGGAAGTGTTTATACATTTAATATCCATACCTATTAGCCCAGTTGTAAGCAATTAAATAAGGTTTGATGTGTAATAAATTATGGTGCAAATAAACAATTTTAAAAGGGAATTCTTTTGAATATAATTTCTTGATTACACAAAAATTTAATTACCATGAAATGTGGTTTATTAAGTACTGAGTCTATTATAAGTTGTCCAGTATCAAAATTTCAACATTTTAAAAGCCATTCACAACTCCAATCTAAGAAGTACTCATTTGTTAAAGTTCATTTAAATCTGTCGTTAAAGGGAGTATTACTAGAATCCATTTAATTACCAGCATGAAGCCGTAGTCTAATAGGTAGTGTGCTGGCTTATTAAACATAAGGCTGTTCAAGCCCCAGGTCAGACATCAAAACGAAAATATGAAAATATTTCTTCGGCGACTTCCTCTCAGCAGATTTCTGGCAAAAATTCTGAGAACAAATAAAATTGCCATGAAAAGTTTCTCAAAAATAGGCCCCGCCACTTATGTATAAAATTGACACACACGACATAAGTGGTGTGAGAAACTAGGCCATAATCCTGACTGAAGGGTTGTAATGACAAATTATGTATGTATGTATGTATGTAAACTCACTCTTCAAAAGAATATCAAATGACCCCAGCAGTTTCATCCACACACTGCATTTCATAGCTTTCTCAAAATGTTTTTTTTTTATTTAAATGGAGGGCCTATTTGTACAGCAGGATTACTTGAATACTCCTATCATTATTACGTTATAACAATTTTTCGTTTTAAATTAATTTTGAAATATTTATTGTTTGTGTTTTCTTGTTCCTTTCTTATAAAATTTTTATTTTTATATTTTTTTCTGTACAAATAATTTAAAAAAAGAGTCTGATTTAAAAGATAAAAAAATCTTGCAGATAAACAATTACGTGAGAGAAAGTTAAACAGCTCAGCTTAAGTAGTTCTGTTAAATTAAAAATGAAAACCACAGCTTAAGACAAAAACAAACTGGCTGACTGGCTTTCTGACCAAGTGACTGACTGTTTGACTGATAAATAGCATTTACTGTCTGTTAATTTTTGTTTTTGTTGTTCATTTTTTAACCAAAAGTGGAACGTTTGCTATTAAAACTTCTACAAAGACAGGTTGCCTGCAGCAATGCATTTAAAATTGAACCAAAAACGGTGGGTGTGCAGTGAAAGATACAACCGACATCAAGACAATTGTAATTTGGAAAAGAAATCTCAAAAGTAAAAACAAAAAAAGAGTAAAGAAAATTCCCTCCCGCCTTTCTTAGGAAACAGAAAACAGAGGAAGAAAAGAAAAGAAAATTTTAACACAAAACCTGAACCACATTTTTCATTGCTTTTCTTGTGCTTTTTACTGCCTGTTGTTAAGCACTTATGTTGTGGTTGTGGTTGTCTTGTGTTAAAAGTGCTTTTTGTGTGAAGCAAATGTTTCTTAAATTGCCTCCAACTGGTTTTTGTGTTGATTGTGTTTGAAAAGACAGAAAGAATTACATGAAATCATCTGGAAACAGCAGCAGCAGCACCTGTATATAGAATTGTATAAAATTTGAATTGATTTGTACGTAGCAAGTGCTACAAGTTCATTAGCAAAACAAACAAATGATAGAACCACTAAACCAGTTGCTGAACATTTTGTGTTCAAACATGTTTTCTTTTGGGCACCAAAGGGGGTTCTATTCTAACGTGTGAATAATTTAATTCTTTGCTTACGTACATGTTTTTTCTCCTGCATCATGTAGAGGAAATTGTTAAAATAATTGCACAGTGGTTTGAAAGTCTTGAATAAAAATAGGAGAGGCTTACAGTATGTTTAGTGTTCTTCAACTTCATTGCTTATCTATTTCTGTTCAATTTATTCTTTAGCAAATGACAGGAAGCTTTGTCATTCATAATTCACAGACAACTAACATACAAACAATCAATGAATAATATAAGTGTCAATTGGCTCGTCGTTAATGCATGCAACATACAATTTTGTAGCAGCAATGAGTCGGATGCGTGAAAATGCAATACAATATCTACAGGTACCATCACTATTTTCAGATGCCGCATCTAAATGTCTTGATTTTCTAAGACAGTGAAAGTTACACTGACCGAAAATGGTATACAACTTTCATGTACAGCCAGTAATACAAAATATACACTCGAACTTCTCTACAATGTACAGAAGACAGTATTTTACCCAGCTTTATTGATGCATTAGAGCACCGCAGCAAAGTGCTTTTTGTTTCACCGTCTTATTAGCTCTAAAAGGGAATGTACTATTCCAGCCAATGCATTACAATTATTTTTATTATTTCCTTAGCTGCACTTCATAGACAGAAGCACTCGTGCAGAAGTATTTTCAGCGACTAACAGTGAAAACGAATGGAAAGTCTTCTCTGTCATCCAGAATCTACTTTATAACACCTGCTATAAACAACTGTGCGATTCTATTAAGACCTTAGGAAATAAAGTGGCAATATGGCGAGAAAAAAATGACATGATTTTAGTTTGAAGTGTCGATATCTGGTGCCTTTACTTGCATAGAGCAGTGTAAGCTCATGAGTTATGTTACCATTTTAACCGGATGTCATACGTAAACATATTTCTTAAACTTGGCTTTTGTTTTCTTTAAATTCAAAATTGTTTGTATGTTTTAAACTAATTTTTTCTAATTTTTCTCCAAAAAACATACATTTTTACTTCAGTGTATTGGTTTTTTGTTGGTCATTGTCGACGAAGGTGGTTTTCTTTGTATAGTTGGCCTAGTGCATGAATTAACATGCAAAAGAACTTGTTAAAGAAAGAAAATCAACTCAAAACCAAAAACTTTAAATCTGTGTTGCGACTGTTAATTTAATGCAGTCATCGTAAAAACCACTCAGTAGCAGAGACAGCATGTTGGGGGGCTTTTTTAGGTCAAGCAAGTTAAATCAAAGAAAATAAATATTTACGCTCAAAGCCTCAGTCACTGTAAACGCCGTACAGGGCAGAGCGGTTAGCCACAGAAAGTGACGCTGACTTTGAAATGAAAATAAAAAACAAAACAAAATAAAACGAAACAAAAAACCAGAAAGAAAGTAACAGCTGTTAGAGAACGACTCTATGATATGCTATAGCATGCAATGCAAAAAATTGATTAATTTGATGAAAAACAAAAATTTCAATTTGTTTTAAAATTGAAACTAATTACTTAACTAATTTACACAAATTAATCTTAAAAATGAAAAACATACATAATTGGTCATTACAACCCTTCAGTCAGGATTACGACCTAGATTCTCACACCACTTATGTTGTGTGTGTTAATTCTATACATGAGTGGCGGGACCTACAGTTTAAAGTCGACTCCGAACGACAGATTTTTGAAAAACGTTTCATGGCAATTTTATTTACTCTCAGAGTTTTTGCTAGAAATCTGCTGATTTTTGTACCTTATTTTGATGTCTGGCCTAGGGCTCGATCCCTGTCTTTTCGTCTAATAAGCCAACACACTACCTACTAGACCACGGCGACTACGGAAGTCTTATCAAACATAAAAAGTATTTAATTTGCTTAGCAGATGTCAGATTATTATTTGGGGTATAGTACGTTTAGTACCGTCAGTAAAACGCCTTTTCCTGTAAACTGACAGTCTGCAGATGTTAAGCATGCTCTTCTATGTTCAGGTTAAAATTCAATCAAAGTCCTCATGTAATTGCTAATCATAGCATAACTTTAGAATAAATACCTGAATATTTATACAATTGAAACGGGGTGAGGTATGCGTTCTATTTTAATAGGTTTTCAGTGTTTTGTAAGCACAGAATACTTTTCTTTATCACCCTGAATGAAAGTGATATATGTAGAACGGTCATGATTTATGAACACATGGAAGTAAACGTTGCTACCCGAACATTTGTACAGAAATCCACGAGTATGTGTCTTAAGTCTTTAGTTTTTGATGATACTATTCATACCAGAGGCCAGCAATGAATCGTTTTTTCGCAACTCATAACCACTCATGAAATATTAAATATAATTGAGTCATATAATTCGAGTGACTCGAATCATTCATTAAAATTTAAAGTTGTTGTTGCATTTACAACAAAAGAAAAACGACACATAAGCTAAAAGGACAGAGCAGCAAGCAGAGGAAACACACAATCTTCTAGTGAGTATTTTAGTGTTCGTACTCGAATCTTACTTATTTTGTGATTCGTGTATATGCTGAGTTATGGAGAGTCTAAATCAGCAACATCAACACGTATGTGTTGTTAACTATGAATATGATGAGTACTTCAAACTTTAAATATGAGTAGAGGTTCCATGATATTAAAATAAGTATGAATGCGTATAAGTATCAGAAATTACGAGTATGATACTCATCTTTTTGAATATTCATTGCTGATCTCTGATTTGTACACAAATTTACGAGTATGTGTCTTAAGTCTTTTGTTTTTGATTACACTATACATGCCAATTGTTCGATAATTGCAATACGCTAAACTATTCCTTAAAGATGTTCTTTTTATTCTACAGATTGAGTCAGAATAGAGTTGAACCATATTTTTAAATTACTTTGACTTTCTATCACAGAATTTTACCGCTTTTTGGGCTTAAAATTTGGGCAATTTTATGGACCAAAGGCAAATTTTGTGAATAAAAGTTATTTACATCGGGAGCTTTCCGGTAGGGTATAAAATGTGCTTATATTTGGCTGTTTTGTTAGTATTAAAGGTGCTGTTTAATTTCGCTTATGTAGCGGTAAACATAACTTTAAACATTTTTAAGAATTCAAATGTGAAATATGTCCGCTAATGTTTACAGAAAAGAGAGAGGGAGACAGAGGCAGAGAGACGAACAGTTTGCATTTATGTATATGTGGGGTAATGTATTGTAGTTGTGGTATATTGTGGGTGATTTGACTACTGACTAGTTATATCTGTAAATGCCATGCGGGTAACACTGTATGTGTGAGTACATAAATGTATATGCACACATGTACGTGTTAAAGAGAGTCTTCGATGTGAATAAGTGAATGCTTTTTTATTTTCTTCTTTTTTTTTGTTTTTTGTTGCTATTTTGGTTTTCACAATGAAAGTGGGTCGCGTGCTGTTTTACAGTATTACGAATACTTGTATATGCATACATACATACGTTAATATTTCCTTTATGGTGGTGGTTAGTGTACCTTAAACGTTTACTGGTGGTTATATTCGAAATTGTTATTGTAATTGTTATTGTGTAGTTCTATTAATAATAGTATTTGTTATAATATTTAGCCGATGGTTTTTTCTCTCATACAATGATAAAAAATTTTACTTTTTTTTGTTGTTGTCATCATACAATTTGCAAATTTATATTCAAAAAACAATAAAATTCCCAGTGGAAGTATGTATATTTTAAATTCCTTTCACTTTAATTTCAGTTTGTTTTTTTTTTCTTTCTTTCTTTTAAATCTTTTAATATATTCTTTTCTTTTCTTACAAAAAAAAATAAGCAAAATAATGTTTTTCTTTTAAAGAAATTTATGATTTTTTTCTGTCTTTGACAATTTGTCTGATTTAATTTTAAAGATCGTTAATGCTTAAAGCACCGCTTTTTTCATGTATGTAAAGCTGACCTTAATTTGCTAAAACGATAAAATTTAGATTGATGGCAACAATTTTCTTGCTCTTGTTCTTGGTTTTCTTTCTCTTTAGATGGTAGATGTGATTGATTATCTTTTTTTGTTAGGGAGATTTTTTTCTAAAGACAAATTAACAAAACAACCAAAGAAATGGGTTAATAATATACACTGTTGACAGTTATCACGTGCTGTAAATGAACTCAACTGAAAAGACTGATAGATTTTTTGCATTTCTGTAGCCTTCAGCATCATATGCCTGAATAGCTTAGGGTCCACATGAATGTCTAGACATTTTTAGCTCTTAGTATGTGATATTTTTGTTAAAGAAACATTTTTGTAAAGTAAGGATACTGGTTTAGTTTATTAATTAACGCTTTCATAAATATTTATTGTTAAATTTTGCAAACGTTTTTAACTCGATTTTGAATAAATTTTTAATAGAATTTAATTTCATTACTTTCGCTTAACTTTCACCAATAAATTATATCGTTTGAAAAACACAGAATAAATAGTGCATCGAAAATCTGTCTCTGGCATAAGGCCAGCAATAAATCTTGCTACACACTGACATCTTCAATTAACTGCCATTAGCTATTAACCATATGCTTCAGATAATGGAATCTTAACAATATACAAACAGAGGACAAGGCTCCCTATCAACAGTAATAGACGCCTGCTCAAACGATATTAACTTAAAGCATCACAAAAAGGTCACCAAAGTTATCTTATCGAAAATATTATATTTCTAGGGCTACATACCAAAGTCCTCATTACCAAAATCTCGATTGGAACAATTACTGCTTTCTTTTTACTACAGTTTATTATAATGCTACAAAATGGATCTTTATGCCTCTCGACCAATTAATAAAAAAAAATTGAATTTTTTAAACCTTAAATTGGCCACAATCCCAAACCAATAATTTTTCTTTATTTAACCATTTATAGGAATGGCTTATGGCCATTTTTAAGCTTTATTGGTCACTTATTTTATTTGCTTTTGCTTAATGCTTGAGTGAGTACCACCAACTTGTTTAGAAAATCTTAATTCTTGACATATTTGTTAAGCAAATATTTCAGCAAAAAAATCTTTTAAAAACTTTCAGCCATATTGTGTTTTAGGCAGCACAAATAGTCAAACAATTTTCAAATAATAAAAGAAAGATAATCATACCGGCAATGACAATGATGGCTGGTGATTATAATAGCAATTGCTGGTGTTGGTCACACAATGGCCAACATTTGCGTTGCGTTCCTCTAATCACAGTCTCTATAGCAGACAGCTGCTAATGGCCGTATGTCTTGATTGTTTGCCTGCTATGATCTGAGTTTTAAACTCAAATATCTCATGCCATTTTGCCGTTGACTGACCGCATTTTACAGCTATGAAGCTGGCTAGTTGGTTGGTTCATTGGCTGGCTGGCTGGCTGGCTGGCATTTAACCAACTACTCCCATCAAAAAATAAGAAAAAAAAACCCCGGCTGACAGTGACCGTATGGCAATAACTTTTTACCATATAAATTAGAGGAAGTTATTCTTTTTTTTTCTTTTTGTTTTGAAATTTATTACTTTAATTATATAAAATTACTTGAAGATAACACAACCACAAGAAAGAAATAAAACAACGAAAGATAGAGAAAAACAACAGAATCAACAAAATACCGAAACGTAACCCAGTTTTGAAAGTGGAGAAATTCAAATAGAGGAGGCTGTCGGTATACGATATTACAAATTCAATAATAATTATTTAATGTTTTATAGTTTCTTCTTCTTATTTTTTTCTCGTTTTAAACATTTTATTTCAACATGAAACTAATGAAAGATCTCCTTTTTTTGATTTTTCAGTTCAATCTGGTCGAAATATAAGACATTTACCCTGTATAGTAAGGAAATCTGGCAGATCAGGAGTGTGCATGTTTGCCATCGATTGTATCAAACAGAATGGTACGCATTTGGGTACCTGCATAGATCGTTTCTATTTTGGTTCATGCTGTGATATTAAAGTAAGTCATTTAATTATGGACTACAGAGTATAATATTAATTTCTAATTTGATTATGTATTTTTGTGATATTTTAGGAAGATACATTAACGGAAATAGCTGATAATAGCATAGATCAAAATACCATATCCCATCATTTTACACCCGAGTCATCAACTGTACCAACTAGTGCTTTATTTAAGCTCACCACCTTAAGTCCAGGCCATGAGCATTACAATGTTAGCTATTCCAGCAGTAGCAGTACCAGCAGCAGCAGCGGTAGCAGTTCTAGCGGCTCGACCACCCAGCAAGATGTTACTCAAATGGTAAATAGTGTAACACAAGGCTTTGTCACACCCAGTACACAACAGAATGAAACCACCAAACCCATTATACTCACCGATAAACCCACGAGATCATCGACTACTGTAAAGCCTGGCCAACATACGACCCACAAACAGTCACATTTTGTAATAAGAACAACACCTAAACCCACCAAAACTCCAACCGGTTGGAAACCAGGCCACAATTCTACCACTAAAAAGAAAACAACGCCCTCTAGTACCACCAAAAAGGCCACGACAACTGCAACTACCACTACAACTACAACCACCACCACAACCACAAAAAGACCTTTGCTCACTACTGCAGAACCGATGCAACAAAAAGATGAAATACCTGTGGAAATAACCACACCACCAACTAAATTATTTACTTATCAAATAGTTGAGACAACCACCTTTAATCCTACAGAACCTACCAAAATAGCAGATTTTGTAACTACAGAACGCGTGAAACAAAAAACCACCAAAGCACCCGAAACTACAACAGCAAAATCTCCAGAAACTACCACCACAACAGCGGCGGCTACAACTCATAAACCCAAGCCGCCAACCTCTAGAAAACCTACAACCACCAAGAAACCCACAAGCGTTAAGAGGACCACCGTAAAGCCTACTAGGAAACCAACCTTACCACCCACCACCATTACGGATATAAAAAATGATCAGAACACTACCTTGATTATACAAAGTAGCACTTTGGCAAGCACAACAATGGCAACAAATAAAACTACTTTAGCACCTAGACCGAGACCGAAACCCACGGCCAGTATAGTTAAAGTACCAAAGCCTTCTATTAGCAGCACCACAAAGACCACAGCCAAACCTAGCGCTACAACTACCACCACCACTACTGCACCTACAACTACAACTGAGCAAGAGAAGATTGTAACAACCAAAAAACCATCATCCACCACTACAACAACAACAACTACTACAACGACGACAACAACAAAAACTCCAACGACCACTACTAGCAGCCATAAAACTACACAAAAACCTGTAATGAGCTCTACCACTCACAAGCCCGGTTTGGTAACCTGGACGAACATAGATGGAGAACCAGTCGAGTCGAATCAACCTTTGCAATCTGATTGGATACCAGTAACCAGTGAGTCTCCTCTGAGCAACAACAAAGTCGAAGGTATAGAAATAGATTCAGAATAATAATAAAAAAAAATTTAATTTATAAACGATTTTCATTTGATTTCAGAATCCTCTTCTGAAAATATTACTTTCGAAGAAATGGATGTATCTGTATCGTCTAGTGTCAGTGCAGTAATGAATAATACCACGGTTATCATAAAACCACCACACAAGCCCATACCAATCGAAAAACCTTCAACTACTGTCTCATCCACCAGCAGCAGCAGCAGCAGCAGCAGCAGCAGTTCAACTACTAACACAGAAAACAAATTACCCACTAAACCTCAGACGACATCAACATCTACCTCAACAACCACTACTACCACCACTACCACAACAACAACCGCTAAACCCACCACTACAGTGGAAAAACAACCCGAAATAATTTCGTCCACCGAATCTACAACACAATATACCACCGAAGGTATTCCCACTGCCACTGCCAGTACTACAACAAGCGTTTCTTCTACAGAAGAAATGACGACAGAGAATTTAAATCTAAATTCTACAACAGCTGCACCCATTACCGGTCTAGAAGGTGTGGACTATAGACAAGGTTTGTAATCTTTAAATTCAATAATGAAGTCTTCAAAATAATATTTTTTTTTTTTTGAATCATTGACAGTTTGCGGGCGTCGCATGTTTCCCGAGCCACGTATTGTTGGTGGTTCTAATGCTGCTTTTGGTCGCTGGCCCTGGCAAATCTCTTTAAGACAGTGGCGTACATCGACATACTTGCACAAATGTGGAGCAGCTTTACTGAATGAAAACTGGGCTATAACGGCAGCACATTGTGTCGAAAAGTAAGTAGAGCTCGTACGCCATGTAAAAAGAAGACTGAAATAAACGTTGAAATATAAACGGAATGGTACTAAGCCAGTTTCGGGTTTCGTGTTAAACATGGATTGCAGATGGCTGTGAAAGAGTGCCTTAAAAAGACTGCGTTTGAAGCACCCTTTTTCCTAAAAAAAAACTGGAATTTTTCCCATTTTTCCCATATGTATATAATTGAACATTACAACCCTTCAGTCAGAATTACGACCAAGCTTCTCACACCACTTATGTTGTGTGCGTAATTTTTAACCATGAACGGCGGGACCTACAGTTTAAAGTCGAGTCTGAACGACAGATTTTTGAGAAACTTTTCATGGAGTTTGTGCCATAAATCTGCTGAGAGGAAGTAACCGAAGAAATATTTTTTCATATTTCGTTTTGATATCTGAGCTGGGGTTTGAACCGTGGCCTTATGTCTAATAAGCCAGCACAGTACCTACAAGACCACGGCGACTTCACTTAAGCTTCGAACAAAATACCTTCTAACAGACGTCTCAGAAAAAAACCATTACATCCAACAAAAGTTTCTTTAACTGCGTTCCAAGCGAACCGACAATATTGCACAACATTTCTTTTATCTCTGAAACTGACAGCATAAAATGTCGGCCAATAATTTCTGTTTGGAGGGGAACTGACGAAATATTGCAAATTATATTCTTGCTTTGTATTCACAGAGCTTTCTTTCGCTCAATTAATTCTGATATCTTTTGAATGTGATCCGATACAGCACATCTCTTCCAATTGAATGAATGCCTGCCGTTAGGTTAGGTTAGGTTGATTTGGCAGTCACCTCAATAAGCGTAGATTGCTTGAGTTCTATAGGGTCGGCTGTAATGGTTACAGTTAGGTTAGGTTAGGTCGGAGTGGTAGCTCTGTTATCACAAAGCTCACTTGAGCACGCATAGCGGCCCGTTGTGATGCCACGGGTGAACGCAGTCCCTGTACTAACCAAAATCGGGGAAATGGAAGAAGTTGGTTAGTGCAAGGGCTGCACAACAAAAGCACGACTACCCCGCACTGGAAAACCAGTCAGAAAGTTTGATGAACGAAGCTATATCCTTGATGTCAATAGATAATAGCTCCGTTAGGCTAACAAGGAATGGGGAGCCAAATAACCTATATCTACACCTAGCAAGAGACGGGCACTGGCAAAGAAAGTGAACAACAGTCTCCTCTTCCTCAGTGGACCTGCATCCACGGCAGAAGTCGTTGAAAGGGAGCCTCATTCTTTCCGCGTGTCTACCCATGACGCAATGACCTGTAAGCACGGCCACTGTAGTCGAGATGACATCACGACCAAGACCAAGTAATCGGTTGGTACGCCTTCTATCCATCTTGGGCCAGGTGAGTCTAGCGGTAGAGCAGGACTCCTCATTGACCCAGGATAGGTTGGAGTCCCGAAGGAACCTCCAAGGCAAGTGGCATACCCAATTCAACAGAAGAGGATTCCGGAAGGAGCGCACCAGCTATTAGTAGCTATTCCATTATTCAACTCTTACAAGTGGCTGGTACACCTCAGCCATTCCGGTAGTTTTATGAACCTTTGGCCAGAATCTTTCTGTCAATAAACGCCCGTCTTGGATCCACAACTATCGGACAAACAAATGAAGACAAAAGGGCTCATAAGCATAAGTTTCTTAAGAACTTCGCAATACGTCTTTAAAGTTTCCTAAGTTGCTATTTTAATTGAATACAAAATGAATTTTGACAACAATTTTTAATAAACAATTGCCTTTCGATTGGATTTTTTTAATTATTTTTGAAATTTTACTTTCAGTGTGCCTCCCTCGGATTTACTATTACGTTTGGGCGAATATGATTTAGCCGAAGAGGAAGAACCCTACGGTTATCAAGAGAGAAGAGTACAAATAGTGGCTTCACATCCTCAATTTGATCCTAGAACTTTTGAATATGATTTGGCTTTACTGAGGTCAGTATTTAAAAAAAAAATTTTAATTTTTTTCATGGTTTTTAATGCATTTTTCTTTGCCTTTCAGATTCTATGAACCGGTAGTATTCCAACCGAATATTATACCCGTTTGTGTGCCCGATAGCGATGAAGACTTCATAAGTCAGACAGCATTTGTTACCGGTTGGGGACGCCTCTATGAAGATGGTCCTTTGCCTAGTGTGTTACAAGAAGTGGCAGTGCCTGTCATCAATAATACGATATGTGAGTCCATGTATAGAGCAGCTGGTTATATAGAGCATATACCACACATCTTTATATGTGCGGGCTGGAAAAAGGGAGGCTATGATTCGTGCGAAGGTAATAATTGATGATTAATAGATTTCAAGTGGCGAATTTTAAAATTGAAATTTCTTTGTTTTAACAATTAAAGGTGACTCAGGGGGTCCAATGGTTTTACAGCGTGAATCGGATAAGCGTTTCCAATTGGGTGGCGTCATCTCATGGGGCATTGGTTGTGCGGAGGCTAATCAACCGGGCGTCTATACAAGAATCTCCGAGTTTAGAGACTGGATTAATCAGATTTTACAATTTTAATATAATAATATGGCTTACATGTAGTATAAGGGTTAGGCTTGAGGGTCCTTTCGGGACCTTTCGTTAACGAGTTGAAAATCTTGGTTTTATTTTTTAATTAAAGCGAATTGTTTTGTATCTATAGTTACATATTTTTTTAGATTTTACAATTGTATTTGTATTTTTATTGTGTAATTTTTAAATTTTAAAAACAAAAGTTTTTTGTATAACACATTAGGAATTGAGTATGTTTTTTATAATTTATTTGCAATGATTTCTGAATTTTATTTCTTTTTTTTCAAAGACGATTGTTTCTTGTAATTTTGGAATTTTGTCGGTGATTTATTTATTTATTTATTGTTTGAATTTTCATAAATTATTGTATTTAATTTTAATTGTAATAGTTTTATTTAGTATTTTCTATGCTTAATATTTTCTGCTTATACTTTGCATAACTTATGCTCAGCATAAAGGCATCATCTTGTTCTTTGGTTATACCAAAATACATACATACATACGGTATAATCAAGGCAACGACTGGACAAAAATGCAATATGGCGTCAAACACTCAAACATACACACACAAACATACATATATACATACACAAGTAAAAATTAATTTAATTTAAAAGTTTTTTATAGAAAATAATTGCATTTAATAAAATATAAAAGAGAAAAAAAATTATTTTAATTATTTAAATCCTTCATAAAAAAAAACAGAAAACATAATTTTATTTTATAAGTTAAAATAAATAAATTATAGTTGACAATATAATTATAAAATAATGTATATTTAAAATCTATTTAAAATCTAATTTAAGTAAAATAAATATGAAAAATACAAAAAATATTATTTAAACAAAATTCTAGAATTTTTTTGTTGGCTCATTTCAACATCAAGATATTCAAAGAGAAATTTTAGTTGTTTTAAATTGTTTACATAAATATAAAAACATTTTCAAAAAACCTAGACAAACCCAAATTCTAAAATAATTGCTTGAAAGCCTAAAGCCCAGAATTATTCAATAAGCAATTCCTGTTTCCGATACAAAAGAATCCAAGAAATTGTATTTGACACTTTCATTGCAAACCTTTAGTCAGGATTACAACCTAGATTCTCACAGCACCTATTTTGTGTGTGTCAATTTTATCCAAAAGTTGTGGGACCTAGAGTTTAATGGCCTCTCCGAACAAAAGACTTGAAAAACTTGAAATATTTTTTTCATATTTCGATTTGTTTGATCTGAGCTGGTGTTAAAACCACGGATTCTTGTCTGATAAGCAAACACACTACCTCTTAGACTACGATGACTACACTTTGTTTAACCGTAGATCGAGCCTTAAAAAAACTTCATAATTCTAGCTTATGTACCACTTTTGAAATTTGCGCCAAAATTTTTTACATGATGTACATTGGCAAGGCTTTGTACATAAATTTTACTTCATGTCAGCTTCGTTTTATACATTTTAGACATAGAACATCGATTATGTCAACAATTTTCTCTATTTGATTCCTCTCTGGTTTCCCAGATACGGGTTTCCACAAATACTGCTGTAAGTAGTTGCTACGCACATAGCATGTTCTTGAATCTAAAACTGCCAATTCGACTTTGGTGGACCACGAAATTTATAACGACCATCAAATTCAATTATTTACTAATCTACAGCGACAAAATTAAATATTAGTTGAAAAGGTAATAAAACAAAACAAAAGAAAAGGGAAGAAAACATAAATCAATACCAAGCATTACTCCGTAAATCTCTTTATGAAGCTTGATTTATATAAATATCCTTAAATTAATTTCCCTAACAATCACTGTAAGTATTCCATCATTATGTATCAAATTTCAAATAAAATCGCTGGAGGTAATTTTCATTTTCCACAATAAAACTAATAAGTTTTTGAATTCTGTTGCTAAAAACTATAACTTGAGATGAAAATATACAAAAAAGGAACATAAGAACATAAGCATCATTATTTAAATATATTTTCTTTAATTTTCTTACCTTTGAGGCGAACAAAAAATTAAAATTTTAAAAATCTTAAAAAAGGATATATGGGCTGCTCTGAAAGTATGTTAGCTAATCCCAAACTATTTACACAATATTATTTCCAACATAAAACTACAAGTTGTGTGATAAAAGTTTTATGAAAATGGTTACAATTTTCTAACAAAAATTAAGATAATTATATTTTTTTTTTTTTTTTTTTTGTTAGAAAAAAATTCTTTTCATTCGAATTTCAAAAAAGGCTTTAAGTATGATTATTAAAGGCTGCAAGACTTTCAGCCCATTTTTCGAAAAGGCGTAATATATGTAAATATATCATTATCAAAGCGAATGATTCTGTTATCTCATACGTACGTAGTTGACCGAAATATTATTATCTGTAATAAAACATGGCACGAAACACATTCTTCTAATGTTTGTCTGTGAGATAAATATGAGAAGATCAGTAAGAAAGACTCTACAACATTTCACGAAACAGCTGCTAGCAATCCTGTTGTCATGTTTGTTGCTGCCAATACTTTCTTCAGTTCATAAGACGAGCTTCTATTTTCTTCCTCTTCAAAGTCTTTAGTGCAGGAATATTACATATATAATTAATATATAATCGGTCATTAAAACCTTTCGTTATAAAATGGAAACGTCTGACCTGAGGTTTGAACCTTGATCTGACGTCTAATAAGGTAACACGCTACATACTACGACTATTTCAATCAATATCAAGAACAGAAAATTCAACCTTTTCACTTTCAATTCTTTCTCAAAAACCATAAATATTGTATTATTTACGATAAAACTTCATAAAATCTTTGAAATCTTAAAAAAATTACATACACGACACCACAAAATCCTTAGAAAAGTTGCATGTATCAAAAATGATACATAAGATAGAAGTTTTTTATGAAGTTTTTGAATTTTGTAACCCCTGTTTGAAATTTTCTTTTTTATTTGGTTTAAAATAATGGCGATAACAATACTAACGAATTAAGAAAATATCAGGCATTTAACTTTTTCTGAATGAAAGTTATGTAGTCTAAAAAATTGAAATGTATCATTTTTGATACAAAGCTCAATCTACGGTTAATTTCAATTCATAATATATTTGGCAATTGACACATACAGTTTTAATCTGAAAAATCTGAAGATTTTTATAAGTCCAGAACGATAATCTACAACTCTCAGCTGGGAATCATTTGGCGTTAAGGCAAAACTATAAAACTAACGCTTAAGGCACTTGTAACACTGTTCTGGACATTTTATTTTTGCTTTATTAACAGCATAAAAGTAATAGTTAAAGATGTCAACTATAAACTCAAGTAATCCAGCTTCAAGACCTAGATAAGACCAAAATTTTTCAAAATGATTTTAGAATTCAAAAAATTATAAAAATTTATTGAATATATTCAAAGTAATCAATCGAGGGAAGTCACTGATCTCTGCCCTCTAAAGAGAATAATATCAACATCGAACATCATAGGAAATATTTTGACATTTTGAAGATTTTGAAAAAGAGTAAGACTCTCTACAGAAGGTTACCCACCGCCCAATATTTATAGGATCACAGTGGACGTGGTTTCAGATATCCTAAGACCTTACAAGGAAGATCTATTATAAGTTAGCTGGAAGTGTTATTAATCAAACCTGAAGCAAATTAAAGAAATACTAAAAAGGGTAAGATGCTTAGTGATAGCCCTCCATCCCATAAAACGAACCAAAAACGTATGCTTACAGCAAGCAAACGCGAAACATCAAGCAACTTCTTAGTTAATGACCCATTTTTTTATCATTCATAAATTGATTTTGCTGTGGTTGAACTGAAGTTTACATATGGAAACTCCATAAACATGGTTTTTGGCTTTAATTCCCATGAGATCCAAAGATCAACCTCTTTTTGGTAAACACCCTTATTCAAATAGTTATAAAAGGGCTGTTTTGTACATTTTTCTAGTCCGTGGGGCAATTGATTTTCCTTTTAAATTTTTATACAAATTTATACAAAGTTGTACCCGAGCATGTGTTACGTTATCAGCACCATCAACAATCTTTTTTATCAAAGAAAAACTGCAAAACATGGCATACTTTCCAATTGTAAAAGTGATTTTTTATAAAAACCGAGTCAGATAATTACAAAGCATTTGAAGTAGATTTTTTAGAGCATAACTAGTATGTGATCACCACAGTCTGTGTTGGCTTAATAGCCGACTCGGAATTTAAAAAAAAAAATAATTCTCTTGGGAAAAGCTCTGAGAGTAAATAACCGCCATGAAAAGCTTTTGAATCGGATACGACGTTAAATTGTAGGTCTCGTCACCCAGGGTTGAAATCAAAACACATAATGTAGGTGGAATGAGAAACCAGACAGTAATCCTGAAATAGAAGTCGCCGTAGTCTAGTAGGTAGTGTATTGGCTTATTAGACGCAAAGCCAGGGTTCGAGCCCCAGGTCTGACATCTAAACGAAAATATAAAAAAAATATTTCTTCGGCGACTTGCTCTCAGCAGATTTCTGATAGAAACTCTGAGAGTAAAATCAAAATAAAATTGCCATCAACAGTTTCTCACAAGCGAAAAAAATCTGTCGTTCGGAATCGACTTTAAACTGCAGGTCCCACCACTCATGTATAAAATTAACACACACAACATAAGTGGTGTGAGAAACTAGGACGTTGTAGAATGGGTCAATTCGACCTCTGGGTACTATACTTGTCTTAATTGACAAGTACACGTCCTCTAACCTAACCTAACCTAATTCTGAAATACTGTAAAAATCAATAATATGCCGTCAGTGCTTGGAAAAAGAACGCACTCCTTTTTATTGCACCCTATACAAGGCTCGTGTAAAGTGACCAAATTTTTAAAATGAAATTTAAGCGAAATTTCAACGAAATAATTAAAATTTTTGGCCCTTAAATACCAGATTATTAAAGGACAATGTTTGTGGTTACACATGGATATTATAGCCATTACTATCCTTTAGTTAGGACTAAAGCTTTTCAAAAATTATAGAAAGATAACTCGAAAGCCATATTCCTCTTCAAACTTTCGTATAATTTTAAGAGCTTTTAAATAAAAAAATCAACCAACACTAACAAATGTAGTAAACATAATGGCAATTACATTAAATAATCACGTATTTAAAGCGTTTATTTTAATGAAACATATTTTACGATTTCTATTATTAAATGGACTTATTTGCAAGGCAATTAATAACATAATAAATCAAGTCATTTTTAAAAATATTTATGGAAAGAAAAAACGCTTAAATTTCTTATTTATTTACAAAGTTTTTTATTTATTTATTTACTATTAATTTTTATTTACATTTTAATGATCATTAAATTCGGAAAAAAACTTTTTTTAAAACATACTCATCATGTGCTAATTAGTGCGGCCTTTTTTTTGCACTAAAATTACCAAAAAAAAAGTCATTCGATTTGATTCGATTTAATAACTTTCACTTTCAACATGAGTTTTCAGAAAAATAGTTTTATTTGTTTAAGAAATACAAAAAAAAAAAAATAATTATAGAAATTAAAGTTCATGCCACAATTGAGTATTAAAATGTAATTAAAGGTCATTTACATGCACAAAAGACGACAACATTTGTCGTAGAAAAACGTTTTTTTTTAATTTAATTTACAAAAATCAATTGTTGCTGAATGTGTTTAAACATTTGAAAAAAGCAATTTAATTGCCATTAAAAAGGGAAAATATGTGTGTAAGTAATTACATAAGAGAAGTTATCACAGTGGCAATTAAAGGTACGCATCCCATTTGTTATCCAGTATGATCAGTATACTCATCATGTACAAATTTTAATCTTAGATTTCAAATCTCACGCTTTCTTTAGAAACTTTTATACAAATTTACGCAATAAAATAATTTTAATCATCTTAAGTCAATAAATAACTCAGTATTCCTAAACTTTTGTGAGTGCCATGTAGCCGCTCATTATTTATTTAAAACCTAATGATTGATTAGCTTGCAGACTCAAGTCATTACTGTTAATTTAAAGCCTACACGGGACTATATCAATAGATTTGAGACATATAGATCTCGTGATGGTCTCAAATCACTATAAACGAACCAGACCTTCCGATTTAACTAGATACTGGGTTCTATCATGAAATATTGTTACGTTTTTGCCTTTTAGAAACTTTTAATATAAAACTGTGTTTAGTTTTAATTAAAATTTTTTATTATTCGCACAATTCTGTGTGCCACTGTTCACTACTTAATGTAAACAACAACAATTGCTTCGTTTGTTATTCCTCTGTTTACACCCTTTGCATAAACAATAACAATTACTAGACAATTATTCGACAGATCTTTGTAACGGAGATCTTCAAACTTTTATACGGCTGGGTAAACAGTCTGATGTATGTTCTTGAAGGCGAATATTCATGACTACGCCTTCTCAAGATGTCTATAAATGTATACATTGTTGTTTTGTAAAAGCAAAACACCAGTATCTAAATTTTTCATTTTCGTAACAATCTTTTGAATCTTTGTTCACGCAGGCATCTTTAGAATGTGCGCAGTTATTTCGAGGATCTGAGCCGATCTGATTGTCCACCTATTATAGAAGCATATGCTATAAAATTTCTACAATTTCACCTTGGGCTCTTTTAACTCTTTCTATTTCCCTTACCATTAAAGCAAACTTAACTTACAACTGCATTCGCTTACTTTAGCAACAAACTGTAGAGTAAGACTGGCAAATACAGCCTGACATTTAAGCATTCGTGTCCAACATATGCGCTATGAATGGAGCGATTTTTGTAATGCAATTGATACGTGAGCCTATAGAGAAAGGAAACAGAACAAGCTAAGCGTATCATTGCCCAAATGATCAAATTGATCTTCACCATCTAAAAAATCTTGCATATCTGAGGTAAATAAATAATAAACGCCAAAAGATAATGGAATGATAACACTTTAGCAAATAAAATATTGAAAAATATAATATTTTTCGATCTCAACTGTATTGCGAATGTATTGTTGAAAATCCTATAAGTTATCTCCAAAATATTAGCATGTTCGCAACACTAAACGTGGATCTTCTGAAGCCAGCACAATGAGCCTAACGTCCTGAGAGGATATTGATCAATGGCAGACTATATGTATTTTTTAAAAATTACATATGAAAAGTTGATTCTGATATATAAAGTGATACTGAGTCGATTAATATAAAAACAAATTAACTTAAAAGTTTTTTGCAGTGTTACAAACGTTAGCCCAAAGCTAACATATCTCCTAAGATTGATCATCGTGTAGGACTTTATTAGCGTTACACACCCTTTGATGAACTTAATAGAAAGATATTCATCATACATAAAAATCACTTTCTTTTATGCAAAAACTAAAAAAAATAAATAAAAAAATGCCCATGAAATGATGATTAACTACAGGCGAAAATATTGGCAGGTGAGTAAGTGAATGATGTCAGCAACCTGTGAGATTTTTTTGTTAAATATTTTTTGTTCGATTTTTTGTTCAAAAAAAAACGTAGTTTCATTTTCATTTCAAATCTTTGAACCCTTAAAGCATTAGAAAAATATTTGTTGCAAGACGTGCAATGTAAATCCATATGAGAAAACCCACACCCCATTCTGAAGAAGATAGAGTTGGAT
The DNA here is from genome assembly GCA_936449025.2 of Sarcophaga subvicina. Taxonomy (NCBI): domain Eukaryota; kingdom Metazoa; phylum Arthropoda; class Insecta; order Diptera; family Sarcophagidae; genus Sarcophaga; species Sarcophaga subvicina. The sequence continues at coordinate 3,851,473 of OW388084.2, forward strand.
TTTTATGATCATTTTTATTTCATTTTTATAAGCCACCTTTGGCTAATGTTGTTGTTTTTTTTTTTTTTCTAATAAAAATATTTTATTACATCTTTTGTATATTAAAATAACAGAGTGGAGGTGGCAAAATGATCATAAAAATGAATGAAATGAAAATGAAAGTGTTGTCGGTAAACAAACAAACGAAATCTCAAAGTAATAAAAATGTCGGAGAACAAACAGGAATGAAATGATTTAAGACTTGAGATTATAGCATAAATAAAATTGTACGAATGTAATCAACACGTTTGTTAAAGCGGTGAAAAAACTGCACTCGGTAGAGGTCGACAATTTGTTACCTTTCATTATTATCTCTTCAAAACACGGAGGCAATATGAGTATCATTTATGTTATGTAACTGATTTCATAATCGAATAACGTAAAAAGCTAGCACCATTGAGATTAAAACTGAGCATGTGAACAACTTCGACTTAAAAGCGTAAAAAACCAAATATTGACTTATGCGCATGGCATTGATGGTGATTCATACAACTGCGTACATACATACATACATAATTGGTTATTACAACCCTTAAGTCAGGATCACGACCTAGTTTCACACACCACTTATGTTGTGTGTGTTAATTTTATACATATATTATATATATAATATTTTTTAGTATTTCATTTTGTTGGAGAAGTCTGTCCTAAGGATTGAACCCTAGCCTCACGTCTAATAAGCCAATACACTACCTACTTGACCACGACGGCTGCAACTGCGTAACTGTTTGTAAATCATAAAACCTCTCTTTTTCTAGGCAAGATAATCTGCCACACTCTATTCATAAGTCTGTACTTCGCATCCATACTCTGATGATTCTAAGCGCAGTTTAAAGCTTCTCAACTAAATAAATGAAATCATACATTAATAGCAGTAATGTGGACTTGTGGTTTGATGTTGTTCCACTTAAACAGTCAAGTTAATTGCTTGACTATAAATCTGAGCAATCCAGGTTGATAGGAGTTTCGAATTTTTAAAATTAAGATGTTTTAGTCCTCTTTAATTCATCCTGTAAAGTTGAATTTGAAATCTATACTCAGAGAGGATAACACCGACAACTACCATAATGGAACGTTCCCACGACAATCGGATCTATGCTCCATTATCAGCCAAGGATTGTCAACCCAGCGAAAGCTGTATCAACCGGAAGGACTTTTGAGTTCTACTCAACCTATGACCTACCTAGGCTATGTAGTTACTCGGATGTATTTTCCTTGTCGCACAGGGTAATTGATCATTTACCACGCTGGAGGCCTATTTTATTATATTACATGTTTAATTACATTTCGATTATTTTATTTTATTATGTACAAATAAATTTTTAATCTGATAATTTTGCTCATATAGATTCACCTGTGTGTATCTTAGTGAATTAAAAAATTTTATTAAAAAAAAATCACTTTTACTTTGAAAAGACATTTTTGGATTCATATTCAATTGAAGTTTGTGATTAAAATAACTGCACATTTGGTTTAAAAATTTAGAAAAGAAAAAAAGCAACAACACAAAAAAGCGAAAATCATTTCACTTTTATTTATTAAAACGAAAACAAAAACAAAAACAAAAAATTTGAATTGCATCCAAAAACCAACAATTGAATTTCAAGGGGAATTGTTTGATTTGAATTGAAAGTATTTTTAAGATATTTTTCTATCCCACCGTGGTGTAACTGTTTGTTTTCTGTTTTCATTATTCAGAAGAAAAAGAAACAAAAACTTTCGTTTTCCACTCTTGTTTTATTTAATTTTATTTTTTTTAATGAATTTTTTTGTTTTATTAATTATTTTTCTTTATTGTTGTTGCTATTGTTTGTCTTCTCAAAAAAAAATTTCTTTTTATTGCAATTGTTTTTATGATTTTAAAATCATCACTTGATGATTAAGTAGGTGGCAACATGAAAAGGGCCCATTTGGTTTTCTTCTTTCCATATAGTAATTATGGTGGTTTGGTTAAGCAAACTTATGTAAGTTAAAAGGCTTTTGAATTAAATTATTATGGTCTTTTATTGTTGATTCTCCTTTTTTTCTTTTCTTTTCTTTTCTGTAACCATCACTATTCACTTTATGGTGTGAACATTTAATTTAAACGTTACCCCTTATAATACAAATAATTTGATGTGAAGTCCGAGACGAATTATGAAATTTTTCTTATTAAAAGCCAAGAAGAAATATTTGGTATTTTTTTTTCTTCTGTTTTTATAAGAATCATTAATTATGTTGTTAGACATTCCTACCAGTTTTTTATGTTTTTGTTATATAACATCATGAGAAAGTCATATTGCTGATAAGAAGTTTTAAGATACACGTTAAAAACAAACAAAAAAGTAACTGACCTATTGTAATACAAAAAATTGTTATGAAATAATAAACGAATAAGGAATAAAAATGAATTTCTAAATTGGTATACAATACGCAGGCAATGTGTGTGTTTATTATATGAATAGGCCTCCACATGACATAATAGTGAAATGTCCTTAAAGGCTTACTTGATTGCTCTTAAGAGATTTCTTTGTTAAACTAAAGAAATGCCAGAAGCAACCTCTCTATATGTATACGACGTACTGGTATTACTGAGCAAACTAATGAGGCCTTGCCTAGCCAAATCCATGATATCAATCTGGAAAGAAAATATTACTCCTGGGATCAGGTACAGTGACAAGACACTGCTACCTATATTTCTTTTGCAGACCGCTTTCCTAATGGACACTCTTCTGGCAATACCTCTTGCCATGAAAAGTCTCTCAAAAATCTGTAGTTCAAAATCGAATTTGAACTGTAGGTCCTGCCACTCATTTATAAAATTAACACCGACAACATAAGTGGTATGAAAAGCTAGGTCTTTACCCTGGCTGAAGCGTTCTAATGACCAATTATTTAGTATATACGTTTGTATGTACACTGTCACTGCAATGGCACTGACAGCTAGTCAGGCAGGCGTTTCAAGAAGACGATAAATTTGTATACATAGCAAGCTGGATGTTCTAACACCTACTGGGTGAATCAGCGAGGATTTTGCTAAAGGACACCGCGACAGATTTAATTGCTGACTGTCCCACTCTAACAGCGCCTCATTAATTAATTTTTGCCCCTTCAAAGGTCAATTGGATTATTGGATAAATAAATAAAAAGAACTTTTTTATGTTTTCTAATTTGAATTATTTGTAGTAAATTATTTAACAATTTATCATTTCATTAATTATTTCGTTACCTATGCCCCTTTCAATTTCACTTCGTTATGGCTTTCGTTTTATTTAATTTTTTTTTAATATTTCAATTGTTTTCCGCTGAAGACAAACGTCCCCGAGACGTTTGTTATGATGCAGCAAATCGTTTGCTCTTATATTGAGACTTCCGCCGCTTTATGGCTGTTAAGAAAGAAGAAAAAAAAAGTCGAAAAGAAAACCTATTAAAGGGAATTCGAAAGGCATGTCATCTTCCATCTCTTTAAAGATGAAGTGGTCGGTTATTGTTAAACTTTTATTTGTTATAACAAAACGTAATCGCCTTATCATCATTATCGTAATCATTTTATTGTTTGAAATTTGTTTTTTAATTTTTTTTTGTTTTTATTTTGTTTTAAACAGCATTTCTTTCTTTGTTAAACTATTTTAAATGGGATTTTTAACAGTTAAAAACCTTAAAGGTTAACCCATTTAATGCTTTTTGTCTCTCTTTGGCAACAGCAATAACTTAGTGTATCATCAGTGTTTACTTGACTGCAAAAAAGCATATCTAATTAATGGAAAAGTGTTAAACGTTTTAATAGCATTTAAGCCTATAACTGTTTATTTAGGTTTCAAAAAAAAACAAAATGTTAAGACTGAAAAGATCAATTTGCTTATATTGAGGGGTTTGCGTAATATGATACGAGTAATACATACGAGTATTCAATTATTTAAATCTGTTCGATTAACTTATCATTTATTAGCCCCCCCCCCATATTCTGAATAGTACATACCAATCATGGTACATACCACATCCAATATGTCTGGATGTTCACCAACTGTGAACATATCAAGTCCAACACCGGATTCACCAGCTACACTTTACTGAAATTTAGAAGTCGAATACCGGCGCTTTTCCCATGAACAGTTTCGATTAAAAACCGCTTCAGCCATTGAAACGTAAAGCCAAAGGCTCTTAACTACATAATGTTGAAAAGTATTGTTTTCATTTAAAATAAAAAGTTTGCATATAAAATTAATTTTTTTTAGCATAAAGGCCTATTTACTATAATATAAAGTCTAGATTGTTACGTCTTTTGCTCTAAGTTTTGTAAAAAGAAACTGAAAATGAAAGTAAATTCGTATTTATTTTAAAAACTTATTTTTTTCGATTTGTTAGGCAAAAAATAAAATTTTAATTGCGTTTGGTATACACATTTTGCGGTAAAGAGGGAAGAAAAACTGTTTAAAATTAGTAACCAAATAAACCTAAATTCGATGTGTATTTTGGAATAAACACTCAAAATGAAATGTTAGTAAAAAAAAGTAGTCTATCTGTTGGTTTGTTTGAGGGTTATAGCTACTTATAGCAGTATAATGGTCTTCCGAAAAATATTGACCTACACTGAGCGCCATAAGTGAGTCAACACTTTTGTTCTTAGGTATAAAACAGTTTTGTTCTTAAGTATAAAAAAGTTCCTTTATCATGAATTGTTGTTTTTATTTTAACATTTTATAAGTAATAAATAAACGTTTTTATTTTTGGAAATTTATTCGACTATTTTCATTTACTTTTCTCGCTATCCTAAGAAAATAAATTATTTCTGTGGTGTTTACTCACTTTTGGCGCTCAGTGTATATTTGCTGAATGAAACGATGAGTTACAAATAATTTTTGGCATTTAAACTGGACATGACATCTTCCATTACCGTGCCAATTTCCTTGGCTATCGAATATCTAAATAATTAAACTGTTTTAGTTCTGTATTAATAAACTAAGCGTTAAGCAAAACATTAATAAAATTTGAACAGTGAAACTAGCTCTTTTCATTCAAATTTCTGCCCATTCTGATATCACATGAAACGATGCCCAGCAACTATATGACAAGTTCTGATTAACTAGCCTTGACAATAAGCATCCATACTGTACCTTAAAAGCATGAGAGATTTTTGTGATCAAACCGATGTCTAAAAACGATAGCATCATTAGCAGGATATGTCATCGACCAATAAATACCTTCTCCTAAAAGAGATAAGAGACGTAGGTATGTATACTCGTATGTGGATTAGTATTTAGTACGTTCTCCAGCAAATTTATTAGCTGCACAATTACCTGAGATATTCCTAACACCAGTGACTCGCATTAGGTTAGGTTAGGTTAGGTTAGAGGACGTATACTTGTCAATTAAGATAAGTACAGTAGCCGGAGGTCGAATTGAGCTATTGCACAACGTCCTAGTTTCTCACACCACTTATGTTGTGTGTGTTAATTTTATACATGAGTGGTGGGACCTACAGATTAAAGTCGACTCCGAACGACAGATTTTTGAGAAACTTTTTCATGGCAATTTTATTTACTCTCAGAGTTTTTGCCAGAAATCTGCTGAGAGGAAGTCGCCGAAGAAATACTTTTTGTATTTTGTTTTGATGTCTGGCCTGGGGCTCGAACCCTGGCTTTACGTCTAATTCACACTTTAAAACCCACATTAGATTTACACAAAATAGCCGCGTGAATCGATTCAACCAGTTTAGATTTGATCTCATTTCTGCCTAACTATTAAAGAGGCTAGAAATGCTAGTGTTTGGAGATCTCTTGCTCATGATCAGTTCCACATCTTGACTGATTGACATTACCTTTACCTGAAACACACAACCGGAGGAATAACCTAATACTTAGCATTTCATTGGAAATTCTTCATCCTACTTTATTCCCAAACTTAGAATCATCTGTGGAGGTTTTCTCAGGATTCCCAGAAAAAACAATGTCAGAGCACCCGCTAGGAATTGTAGTGTGAAATCTTCTGTCAATTTTGTTCAGAGTATGGGGATCCATAGATTGAATACAGACAGGATATTAAGTCGCATTATGAAACTAAATATTAAATATTTATTTTACATATTGCAACACACATCATTTTATAATTATTTGGAGCAGAATAAATCAGTTGAGATCGAAATAAAAACGAAAGCAAAAGATGGAAGTCTGGCATGTTCTGCACAGATCAATATTCCATACAAACAGAGCTGCAATAGAATGGAATTACCATGGCATTCATTGGACGGAACACTCAATCTTCAATATTGTTGGCATAAAAACACGTATTATAATATTTATGCAAATATTCTTCTACTTTTTAGACCATTATGCCTTATGAAGTATCATATTTTTTGCAACTTTTATTAACAATTCACTTTGAGTGTGTAAAATAATTTATAATACTTTTACAATAAGTTTTGTTTTTTCGCTGCCAGTCTTTTCCTTTTCTTTTAATATTTATTTACAATTAAAATTATTTAATGTTTTTATATTTTTGTTAAAAATATTTTTAGCAAATATTTGATTGTAAATTCTTTCCTTTCCTTTCTCTTCTTTTTTAGAAAGAAGAAAAACAATACTTTTGAAGCTCATTAGTGTTTTGGAAATGTTGTTTAAAATATGCATTGTCTTGTTTAAGTTTTTCCTTTATATTTACACGCTAATTAAATGTCTACTACTACAAATAGTACCGCGTTTATTATTGTTTTTTATTTTATTTTATTTTATTTTATTTCATTTTAATTAATGATCAATTGTTGGGGTGTTCACCACAAATGGCCACCTTATGACATTATGTATTCGTATTGCTTTTGATTTTTTTTCTGTTTTTTTTTTTTCTCCTGTCTTTTTATTTATTTAACCAACATTGTGTTTTTCTTTAATTTTTTTTCTTATTTTCTTTTTTTTTTTTTTAAATTGTCACTAAAGATGAGCCAGTCAGTGGTGAAGAAGACAGACTATACTCGTGCAAACATTTCATTCACATGTGCCTCAAAATGATGATGATGATGATCATGTTTAGTTAAATTGATGTGGTAATGATGTTGATAATAACGATTTGGTTTCGGTTTGTCAAAAAAAAAAACAAATTTACTTTCATTTTGCACACTTGTTAAGCGTTTTTACTTTTTCATTTTATTTTTAAGTGAGAAAATATTGTATTTAAACTAAAAATACAACAAACAAAAATTAAAAAAAAAAAACGAAACAAAACAATACAATACCAAAAGTAATAGTTAACAACAGCAATAACAAGTTGTTAAAAGTGAAATTGAATTAAGGTTTAAAGTTGTATTAACTATTTACTAAATATCATAATAAAGTGATCATGAAAGTTATCGATTATGTGCTGAGTATTGTTGTTTTCTAAAACAAAACTAACATATTAAAATTAAACATTCTTTTATTCAAGTACATATTTTCAAGTTCTTGAATAGGAAAAACAGAAGACTTAAGACACATGCACCATAGTAGTTTGTTGATTTATAAGGTTGCCAACCACCTCAAAATTACATCCACTGTTATACACTCCTCCTTCGTAAATTTTATTTAAACAAACATTTGCAATACATTTCAGACTGTCAGAATGATATGACCTACACAGTAATGCTGCTTCGTTCTCTCTATGTCGGACATACGAAATCTTTGTGTTGGACAGACGGTTGAGAAGCTTCGAAATGTAAGAAGTCAACAAATCGCTTGGACAGATAATTAGAAGAATTAGAAGTTAAAAAGAGAAGGTCGAAATAGAAATTTATTCAGTACACAATTATTCACTGAGATGTGTTATCCTCATATCCTTTTGAAAGCACTTTATTGGCTTTTACTATAATCGATTAATACCTTAGCATTTGCCTGTAAATTTATTCTTTTGTAGCAAATTAAAACACAAAAACCTTTAAAAACTTTGTCTTTTACTCATAAAGGCTCATCATTAAGTATGAAAAAATAAAAGACTTAAAACGCAAACACACAATTTCCCACTCATACGTAGATACATATCTCACAACAAATAAAACGTAAGCATGTTAAGGCTTTCGATTTAATTTAATCATAAAACCCAATGTAATTAAAAACTTAAAGCCTAAAAGCCTATTTAAAAAATGTCCATAAAATATGTACATTTCCCCAACAGAAGAAAGAAACTCACGAACAAACATCATTAACAAGTGTTTTTTTTTTTAATGAAACACATTTACAAACATAATCAAAATAATAAAATGGCGTTCATAATGTAATTCAAATCAGATGTCAAGTGTATTTCTTCTTAGATAACAACAGAAGACACCAAAAATTATTATGCCAGTGGGCCCTTTAATTATAAATGACAACAACAACAACAATAACAATAACAGAAATACAAAATTAATATTAAAAGACCACTCTCACTTTTTTATTGTTTTAAAACAAAACAAAATTTAAAAAAACATTTCTTCTTCTTCTTGATGTCTTCTTACAACTTTAAACATCTGAAGAGTCTAAGTAAATCTCATGTAATGACAGTCTGTTGACAAGTTATTACCACAAGTGCTTACCACAAATATTTACAAGAGATTTTTTTTTCTTTGCCTCCACTCTTCAAATATAATATAATGGCCAAGATAAATACATTTTTCTTGTGAAAAGAAAGTGAAAATTTATTTCATTCTTTATTACATTTCATTTGAATTACGTTGGCTAAGCCCTTCTTACCATATGATACCTGTAATAGCATAAAATATTAGAGAAATAAAACAATTTTAATCGCAAACCTTAACAATCTTCAAATAAACAAATGAAACTTTAAAGTTAAAATTTTTAATGCTTTCTTACCGTACCTATGAAGTTATTACCATAAATCCACAGACAAGTATTATACGCACGCACACTCGTACAGTACTCAGTACTTAATACCGGGCATATGTGTTATTATACACGATAATGTGAAGAAAATCACTATATTTACAGTGGTGGTTAAAAACATAACATGCAAATAAACTATTAAAGTAACTAGTAAAGTTTACATATGAGAAAGAAGATGAAAAATCGATTTCTATGTTAAAAATTTCCAATTATGCGGAAGAAGTTTACTTATTTTGATAAAACAATGAAACAAAAGCACCTTTTTCAAGGACTTTTGTCATCATTTTTAAGCGATTGAGAAGCTTCGAAATGTAAGAAGGCAATAACTTGCATGGGCAGAAAATTAGAAGGATTAGAAGTTATAAAGAGAAGATCCAAATAGAGCACATACTTACTGACTGGTCATTATTTGGTCATTACATTGGGCTTAGTCTGGATTACAACCTAGCTTCTAACGCTATCCATGAGTGGAGGGTTTTAAATACAAGTTCCTAACGACAGATTTCAGAAATTGTCCGTGGCAATTTTATTTAACCTCAGAGTTTTTGCCAGAAGGCTGCTAACAGGAATTCACGGAAAGAAATATTTTTTTTTTTTAATTTCGTTCTGTTCGAGAAGTTTGAGCGGGGGTTTGAACCGCGGTATCTCATCCAATACGTCAGCACATTAGCTACTAGACTACGTATTGGATAATAAAGTAAATTGGATAGAAAAAGTATCTATAGAAACCAAAGTAACGGGTGATTTTTTTAGCTATTATCTTTTTGGCAACACTGGTTTAAACAGCTCACGCACGTTTCGTGTTTTGTTTCATTGTCAAACATCTTCAGTTTGGTCTATAATTTAACCATGAATCGTCTTACGAACGAACAGCGCTTGCAAATCATTGAATTTTATTATCAAAATGCGTGCTCTGTTAAGAAACTTCATCGCGCGCTTCTTCCATTTTATGGTCAGTTTAATCGACCCACTGAAGCGGCTATTCGGGCTATTGTGACTAAATTTCGCACCAAATTTACATTGTTGGACATTAAACCATGACTTGCATGACATGTGGTTTCAACAAGACGGTGCCACATGCCACACAGCACGCGTAACAATGGACTTATTGAGAGGCGAGTTCGGTGAACATTTTATTTCACGTTGCGGACCGGTCAATTGGTCGCCTAGATCGTGCGATTTAACGCCTTTAGACAATTTTTTGTGGGGCTATGTTAAAGCTCATGTCTATACAGACAATCCCGCTTCAATTGACGTATTGGAAGAGAACATTGAAGCATTTATTCGTGAGATACCTGCCGAAATGTTGGAAAGAGTATGCCAAAATTGAACTAAGCGGATGGACCAATTGAGGCGCAGTCGCGGTAAACATTTGCATGAAATAATCTTCAAACATTAAATTATATGGACCGTACTATCGATTTAAATAAAGATTTCATGCATTTTTCTGAATTTTATGGGTTTTTTTTGAAAAATTTCCTATAGCTCTTAAAAAATCACCCTTTACATGTCTATTAGCAGCGAAACCAGTAAGTTGCTTTGGAAATATCGAGAATTATAATTCTTTAGGACAATGTAAGGCTACTAACACAATATTGGCTATCCGGCATCTCTGAAAGTTTGTATATGAAGATCTCATGCATCTTAACTCATCAATCTTATAGCTTGCACCTGGCACGAAGCCAGTACCATCTTTACCTGTCTGTGGGGAATAATTTTATTAATTATTTTATTAATTAAATATATATATATATTATATATATCCTTCTAAACATAAGCTTGTGAAATTCGATTCTGCTAGTTTTTTGTCAATATATAAGAGCGTTTCCCTTAGTTGAACGTAGTGATATTATCTTTAAAAAGGCAACAATGGATGCTAAATATACTTTCTTACTAGAGAAGAGGACATATTGACAACACTTGTAAAGTAAAAAACTTCAACTTTGTAACATTTAGAGAAAAAGATTACATTCGTATAACATTTATAAATTTTAATTCAATTACAACTGAAAAATTGTTGATATGCTTACATACATACATACGTATGTACTTATGCCCTCCTATCGCTAATGTCCATCAAATGGTCATTGAAAATAAACTGAGAAAAAGATCATTATCTGGCAGGCATTACATAAATAAATACATTATCTCAAGCCGCATCTACAGTATTCACCTGTATCTCTTACTCTATCTGTGTGCACACAACGCTTTTATAATGACAATGAAATGAAAAGAAATTTGAAGCAAGAATTACCACTTAAAACTTCATTATCAGCTTTATCTTGATTGCGAAGAAAAACAAAACAAAACAAAAATAAAATTAAACTTTGTACTAACAGTGGTAAACACTGTTAAATAACAGTGAGCAGAGTAAAGCAGAGCAACATCAATGTCAATATAACATTTCTTATGTATGTATGTACATACAATGTATATATGTTTCAGAGTTTTGATTTCTTTTCTTTCTTTCTTTTTGTTTTTTTTTTGTTTTTGTTTTTTTTTTAGTGTGAAATGAAAAGAAATGATTGAGTAAAAATATATGGACAGCCCATACAATAAGAGATTCAGTCGTTATAGAGATATCAAACGTAACGGACGTGTTTTATTTGAATGGTAACGCGCGAACGTCTTAATTTTATTTGTGCTTTTGTTTTTGTTTTTTGTTCATAGTTTTTAAGTTTAAAGCAGCTGTAAAGCATTGTAATAACGGTGGAGTAGCATAAAATATAAGAATAAAGAAAAAAAATACTCATAAATGTTGATGCAACAATTTAAAGAAAATTATAGAGAATATGAGGAAAAAAATTGCATTTAACAGCAGATTCTAGTAAATGATATAAAAAGAAAAAACAAAAAAAACGGCCACTTTTAAATAAAAAAATAATAAATAAATAAATATAGGGGTTCTTGTTGTGAATGAAGCTGCAGTTAAAAGAGCGCTTTTGCCAAAAAAAAACAGAAAAACTTATTCATTGATTATAAGACAACAACAACAATAAAATACCCGGTTTTACTCAGTAATTACTCTCTAAATACAGAGTAAGCTTTTGCTTAACTGGCTCACTACTTGTTGTTGGGCTAACTCACTAAACGCCTGTTTGGCTCAACTGATGGCTCTTTAAATGAAATGTTAATACCACTACCACCACTTGCTGTACTAATACAGCGTTATAGCCCGCCATAGTTTTATGCTCTTTGCTAAAGTGAAAGTTTGTCTTCAGCATAAATTCGAAGTCCGTTATCTTTATTTTTAAAGACAAGAATTTTTTTCACTAACTTGGTCAACACTTGAACATTTCTTACTGTAACGTCCAAGCGATCGGACGTCTCTCAGCTCCCAGACATACAACGCGTTTAACGAACGTGTAAGTCTAAGACAACCGATAGAAATTAAAGTAGAAATACGTTTTTAACACTTCTTTTTTTGCACTACCGTGCTCAACAAAGAAAAGACAAAAAATAAACAGTCTCAGCAGGTGTATGTAAATTAAAACAGCACGACGGTTTCTTATTTAAGGTGGTTTGTGACATTCAATGCTACTTAAGTCACTCTTTCAGTATAGTGCATACTTCTGGAGCTTACAGTAGTTTAACACGGGCGTAAATTTGATTACAAACTAAATTTAAAAGGCTTAACATTGTTAAGTTTTTAAGCACCGCTTTTGAAGTGCCGCTTCAATTTTAATTATTTAACAATCAATCTTTAAATGCGAGTGTTTTTTTTCCCAAAAACAAAATAAACGATTTTTCTTTTTATTTTACTTTCTTGATCTGAAAATCAAGGCAATTACAACAAATACAACAACAACAAGTCTAATAATATCGGTTAAAAAAGTGGCAGTTTTATTTCTATTTTTTTTCAAGAACAAAAGCAAAATCTAAAACAGAATACGATGGAAAAAGAAAACTAATTATAATTATTTTTATTTTTTTTATTATTTTTATTTTTATTTAAAGAATTTCTCTGTGTATCTAACTCTCTTCGTCTCTAACATAAATCAATGGCTATGAAAAGCAAATAAAATAGAGAACAAAAAAACTGCAATGCAACGTTCTTACAAATACGGCAATACCAATAACAATAACAACTACAAGCAAATAATAATAATTGTGCGTAAAATATAATATTACAACAATAACAATAACAATAGAAAAAACATAGATACAACAACAATAATAAAAAAGAAAAACGAAAAAAGAAAAAGAAAAATAAATAATTTGCAGAGAAGCATGAAACAAAACAAGTTTGTTGCTTAAGTCTTTTGTTTTTCCCAGTAAAAAGTACACTATAAGCGACAACAACCAACCATTTAACGGTTTATTTTGTTTTTCACTGTAATTTGCAAAATTCTAATAAAATTTTAATGCCAAATAAACTACTTTAAATAAATAATACGATTATCATATATTTTTTAAAATAATAATAAGAAAATAATAATAAAACTAAAACGTCTATAAAAATGACTTTTAAATCCAGAAACAGATCGCTGTTAAAGCGATCTTCACTGACATCATCATCATCAACGTCTTCATCGTTTGCCATACATTGGTTTCAACTTGTTGCAACCACTTTAGTTATAATTGCCGCTTTAGCACATCTAACGCATGGATTTAAACCCATTGTGGGGGGTAAGTAACATGAGAAAATTTAAATAAATTGTGAAAAATTTTATATTTTTTTTGAATTGTTAACTTAATAGAAACAAAATTAGAAATCTTTTTCAAGATTTGATAATATTGGAAAATATTGTCAAGAAATTTAAAAAATAAAAAACTATGTTTCCTTGTTGAAACATACAGTAAAATTAGAGTTTCTTTGGGCTTTTTAATGAAATTTGTAGAAACAAGGACATTACCGAGTCCTTTCCATGTGTTGTAAGCTAATAATGATGTAATGAGACCTAAATAGTACTGAGGCAAAAATAAATTAGAAAATTACATCTTATCTGCACAGGACAACTTGAAGATAATATTTTAAAGATAGTCTGGTATAGCACCCTAAAAAATTACACTTATTTTAACCAAATTGCAAAAAGTTTCCAAAAATCTTTGTTAGGACTTTTGAAAATAGAAAATGAAACGATTGTAATGTAAAACAGTCATTGAAACAGGACTGTATCCTTCGAAATTACATTCTGGATGTACAGAAAACATGTTGTTCTTTTGATAAAGATAAGGATTTGAATCATTGTGTTAAAAGTTGAAAAAATATGTTGCGAGAGAAAGACTATAAGGGTGTTGTTTAAGGACATTAGTTTTAATTCTCGAGGGAAAGTAAAGAATACTACTCTAGTTAGTATTAAAACTACAATTGTTATAAACTCTTATTACCACATTACATTCGAACATTTAGCAATATAGGATCGATCATTGCTTGAAAAATATGCTGATTTTAGAGCAGTTGGAATTCAAAGACATACCATACTTAACCCATTCGCTGCCAAGCCTAAATTATATGAAGTCATTGCCATTGCCATTTATATTTTGAGTGTTATTGTTTACCAAAACCCTATTTCTTGGTAAGAGCACATACATATATTAAAGATCATTCTCTATAAGAAATAAAGTATTATTTTTGCTAAAAATTTTGTTTGTAGTATTTTTCAAGTTTTTTACATATTTATATTATGTTTGTGGCAAAAAAAAATTGCTAATTCAAAAGCCTGCATGTTATAATATATTTAAAGTAGAACGAGTATACTCGTCTTGGCAGTGCGGGATACCCTGTCAAAGACGAGTATACTCGTCCTTGGCAGCGAATGGGTTAAACTATTCATAGCTGCAGATGTTATTCATTTCGCATTGACTTTTGAATGCATTTAAAGCATATCCTGCAAGTCAGGAGCTAGAAAGCCTTTCATACTAAATATTTTCGACAAATTGCTTTTGAATTTTTTTTAAATTGTGTTTAAACATGTTTTATAAGCAGAATTCTTTTGAAAATCCTTGCTGCATATACATACTTTCAGCAAATTATTGTAATCAGTATCTTTTTTTTTTTTTGCTGTAGCACTTTGCCATTTACGCAAACGATACATGAGCTTGAAATATTAAAAATCGTTTTTTATATTTTCTATAAATTTTACAAAATGCACATACAAGACAAAATACTCTCAAAGAAAAAGAAAAAAAATTGTGCTGGAAAAAAGCTTTCACTACTGTATGTTATTGTTTTTGCCACTAACTGGCTAAAGCCATCAATGAGGACAACAATGACACTGAGTGCTAAACAAAAAAAGAAGAAATATTAAAAAAAAAATCAAATAAAAAAATTTACTCGTAAATAAACAATTTGCACAATATATTGCTGTATACTTGTCGCCGACGTCGTTGTCGTCATCGTTGCTTGTTGTACATGTTTTACAATGGCATTAAATAAAGAAGAAAAGCCAAAGTCAAGATTTTTACTTGAGCAACACTCACCGTAAGGCAGACACAGATACTTCTTTCGGTTTTAAACACAAACAACAGCCAATACAAACTGTTGCCAATAAAAGCTGAATAAAACAACATTTACACACTTGTGTTGTCTTACCTTACAGCCAACAATTGTTGGCAATTGGTAACAAGTAGGTCTTTTCTATTTCTATTACTGCTTTTTATATTCTGTTCATTTTGTTTTTTTAATTCTTTTTTCCAATTTTTTTTTTTTACTTATTTTGTCAATTTAATTTTTTTTTGTTTTGTTATTAAAGAAAATAAATAAAAATATGCCATGTTACACTTTTGATTCTAAAACTTGTATGTGCAATTCCTTTTGTTTGAGAGATTTTACGAAAAGAAAGACAGAAAGAAAAACACAAAGAAAATAGAAGAAAAGAAAGAAGTCAGCATTTTATTTTGTGAAAATGAATTTAAACAACCTTAGAAAGTGAGTCTTTTTCTAAAGGAAAGTTATAGGAATTGTTTGCCATGTAGAAAATAAGAAATGGGGGAAAAAACAGGAAAAGGGGGAATTTTTTTTTCCTACTTTTACGACTGAAAGCAAATACGTAATCGAATCGATTTAATTTTTATTTTATTTTCTTTCTTTTTTTTGCTTTTAATATAAAGTTTTCCTTTACTTGACTATTAAGCTTTTATATTGGTATATAAAGAGTTGAGCATAAATATAATCATGAAAACAATGTTGAATGCAGTTTTATTTAATCTCACAGGTTTTGCTGGTGACAAGAAGTCGCCAAAAAAAATATATTTTTTTCATATTTCATTCTGTATGAGAATTCTGAGCTGAGGGTATCGAACCACGGTCTCTCGTCTAGTAAACCAACATACCTATTAACACACTAGCTGCTAGACTACGGCATCTCCATGGATTATTTGAAACTTTTTAATTTTTTTATTTTTTTGTTACTCGAAAAACAAAACGGAAATTTTTGTATTCTCCGGGGTTTAAACTACGAACGAAACGAACTCTTTTAACCATTACACTTCACCACCTCTCAAACTATCAGACAAAAATTACTATGCTTGATACCAGTTGTTATATGTAAAAATTTTTAATGAAAAGCAAAATTAATTCTTTGGAATTTTTTACAACAGATTGGAATTTAGCCAAAATCGGCTAAAATGATTAACCAAAAATGCTTAAAAGAAACAAATTACTTAAAAGCAGACCTCGGACAAATTTTCTATAAATGATTCCATTTTAAAAACGCTTCTTAAAACAGCCAAATACAATTAAAAAAAATTGAAAAAAATTTTGAAGTCGTCGTACCTACTAGCGAGTTGCCTTATTAGACGTAGGGCCACGGTTCAAACCCCAAGTCAGACTTCAAAATGAAATGCGAAAAAAATATTTATTCGGCGACTTCCTCTCAGTAGATTTCTAGCAAAAACTCTGAGAGCAAATAAAAATAAAATTGCCATGAAAAGTTTCTCAAAAATCTGTCGTTCAGAGTCGACTGTAGGTCCTGCCACTCATGTATAAAATTAGCACATACAGCATGAGTGGTGTGAGAAGCTAGGCCATAATCTTGACTGAAGGATTGTAATGGCCAATTATGTATTATGTACGTAAATGCAATGAAAACATATTAAAATGAAATTTATATCCCATATACATACATAATTGGCCATTACAACCCTTCAGTCAGGATTACGGCCTAGCTTCTCACACCACTCATGTTGTGTGCGTTAATTTTATACGTGAGTGGCGGGACCTACAGTTTAACGTCGACTCCGAACGACAGAACTTTTAAGAAACTTTTTTCATGGCAGTTTATTTTACTCTCAGAGTTTTTGCCAGAAATCTGCTGAGAGGAAGTCGCCGAAGAAATATTTTTTTTTTCATATTTCATTTTTGATGTCTGACCTGGGATACGAACCCGGGCTTTACGAATAGTAAGCCAACACACTACCTACTACACCACGGCGACTTCAATACTTCCCATATCCGAAGCATAATTGAATTCTGCCAATTCGTAAAATATCTCTTAAAAAGTGTACATTATGATGAAGGGTATCATATATTCGCACTTAAACGGTAATAACATTTTTACTCGCTATTGTTTTTTTTCTTTTTTAATTTGCTAACATTATTATAAAATTTCTTTTTCTTTATTAGACCAATAATATCCAAAAAAATTTCACTTTACAAAATAATGGTACTTTTACAAAATACCATACCATACAATGGTTTATTGTGATAATTGTTAACAATTTTTATTGTTAATTTAAAAGAAGTGCTATAAAATATAGTTTTTTTTTTTGGTTAAATGCTTTAATTGTAACACAAACATAAATTCAAGACAAGTCAAGTCAACTCAAGGCAACAATGTATGCCTGCCTCACCATTATTAAGTTTAGAGAGGAAAATGACAATAAAACCACAACCAAAAAAAATATGAAAAATTAATAAAAACAGAAGAAGAAGCAATGTATTGTTCTCAAACACAAACACCAAACATCTTTAGAATTTTTACTTTTTTCTCTCTCTCTCTGGTTTTTAATTGTTGTTATTATTTAGTTATAATTGTTGTTGCATTTTTGTTTGTTTACATAGGTAAAAAGAGTACAATTACTGTGTTCATTTACTCATTCAAAAATATTTTAATGTGTCATAAAGAGAGCTGTTTTAATAATAATAACAGTAATTGTGAATTTTTTTTAAACTCATCAAATGAATGTATACAATAGTATGTACATATCTACATATGTATATGTATGAGTTATAAACATAAAGAGAGTAAAAGCTAGAAAAAGAAGTTAATCTGGCATTAAATTTTCTAAACTGTGCAAAACAAAGCCATACAAAAAGGTGACAAAATGTTACTAAAAAGGTGGTTCTTCTCTTCCTTTTTCGTTGTTTAATTGAATTTTGTAAATGTAGTTTCTTTTAATAACTAACTAGACCACCACCATCAATCAATCTGTGAGATTTTTTTTTATATTCATCCGGATCCGGTGTTTGTTTTACTTGTTCTTGCAATTTGTTCAGCTGTGTGCGTTTTTTTTTTCACTTGTCAATCATTTCTAAACCATAATGATTTGCAATTTTTTAAAGCAAATTTTTTTTTATTTATTTGTGAAGCATAAAAGTTAATGCTTTTGTCAAGCTGAGAAAGTGGAAGGAAACGTTACATCGACTGTTGTGGATTAATGATACAAAAGGAAGAATAACTAAGATATTCTATGGCGATCGTGGTGAGGTGAACAAGACTTCTTATGTGAAAACTTGTAGGAAATGAATAGTGTAGGGCATGTGATGAAGACATCATAACAATGGAACACTTACTATGTCATTCCCCTGCCTTTAAAAATTTAACAAAATTGAAATTTTTCAACAATTAAGTTTTTAACTGATGCATAAAACTATTGAAACATGCTCGTAGAATTACTTTTCAGATAATTCCAGATGTAATTTTAGTATTTCTGATCACAAACAAATCATTATTTTAAGATAATATTCCTTAGTTCCCATCTAGCCTTCTGGTAAGAACTCATGATGCAATTCTGCATGAACCAATTTGCAATACTTTTTTGCATATAAAGACTGTTGCGTATCTTCTAAGTGTTAACAGGTTATTCATATTAAGCAATTTTTTTCACAAAGATGGAAAAGTCAGTGGATGAACCGAATCAATAGCTTGTCCTTTCAAGAATGCATAATGTAGCTGAGGCATGGACTTTGTGAGTAGTCTCAATAAACAAAATGGAAGTATTCAAAATGCAATGTTATTGGGGGAACGCCTCGAGAAATTCCTGACATTGCCAAGTGTTGTAAGTAAATAAAAAAAATTCTTTGCATTATACAACACGCAGAAAACTATGAATAAATATTTAAAGGAAGAATGCAAGGAAGACAAAAAAATTTGAAAACATCAAATTCGATAGCCAATGTTCCAAGCGGACAGACAGCAACTTTTACTTATTACTAGCTAGTATGGTGTTATTAATTCGCAAACAATAAATTGTATCATACGTTTAAATGTAGGGTATCATACAGCTTTTCGTAAGCAGCAATAACTTTCTTTTTTTTTTTTTTGTTTGGCATTATATTACAAAATTAAATTAAAATTAAAAGGTGATTCACGACTTGAACCCTTCATTGAAATTATTTAGTTATGCTCTTTTGTAAATCCATAAATAGAAGAACTTGTGTGGAGAAAAAAACTTAAATAATAAAATAACTTTTACTTTTATTGTAGTGGCTTATTTAAATTTTAAATATTGTATTTATGGATTATTAATATAAATCATAATACATACTACAGTGGCTAAAATTATGCAATCGCAACTGATATATGTTATGCTTTCATACACTATCGAAAAATCCAATTTCAATACAATAAAGGGAAAAGAAAGTGTTGAATAATTCAAAAACTTTTCAACAAAACTCACAACAAACTATTGAATTATTGTTTATTTAATTTGTATATCAAAGATTTTCATTGTAGCGATGAATGAATGTACCATTGAGGCAAGTGATTAATATTTAATGTATGGCCTGTAGTTTGTTTATTAAAGAGCATAGAAATGGAAAATATTATTAAAATCATAAGCAAATGTTCGATTATTCGTTTAAACAAATTGTTTATGTAAATTAAAGTTTTATTTTATTTTTCTCCAGCTGTCACTGTCACTGACACAATGACAGCTGTGTATAGAGCCACTACTCACTACTAGCCAATGGTATTGGCAGTTACAAACTTGAAAAAAAATTGGTAACAAGTTAAAGATCACCATTGGCAACAAGCAAACAATCTCATGCATACATATGTACATACATAAATATGGGTGTAAATTAAATTGAAATACGACAACAGGTATGATATGCAATAAACTCGTCGCTGGTTAGAGTAAGTGTTTCTCCAGCCATGTAGCATGTGAATATTAAAATAATAATTTTTTATGATAAAAATTACAACCAAAAAGAAAAAAAAAGAATTTTTATAAAACTACTGCCAGAAATTCAAGTTTATTGTGGAAGAATTTCTTTTCTCTTGACGATTATCATGATGGCAGGCAGTCACATTGCTGTTGTTGCTGTTGTTGCTGTTATTATTGATGTTTATTTTGTGTAATTTGTTAGTGTTGCTGTTACTGTCAGTATGACACAAATATGAAAATTGTGTAGTTAAAAATGTATATGAATAAACACTATCAAGCCTCATTTGTGAAACTACCTTCGTATTAAAAAAAATAAAAAATTTGTGAAATACTTGGAAAAAATAACATTTGCATGGTTAACTGAATCTCTTAAAAAAACAGGAAAAAAATTTAGAATATGTAGGAAAAAAAATTTTGAAATTAAACCAGAAATGCAAAGATAAAAGAAGAAAGAAAAACAAAACTTGTATTAAATTTAAATTACCAGCCAACAGTTTTTTTCAGGTTGTGTTACACTTTAGCTATGAGCACATATGTATGTACGTGTACAAAGAAATTATTTATTTTTTTAATTTAAATGGTCCTCACGTTTTAATAATTTTTGTTTTAATTTTTCCTTTTTAATACCGGCTTAGAAAATATGTTAGTTAAGTTAGTTAGTTTTGTGACATTTTTCTGCATAATTTTTGTTTTTAATAAAAGGTAGTCAACAAAATTATCAGATCATACAGAAAACAATGAAAACTTTCTTCTGTTATTATTAGAATCGATTCAGTATCTAACAAACCACACGCTCATCAGCAAAAATGTTTTCAGCGCTAAACTCTATTAATTGTTTTCATGACACTTGAATTATTGTTTACGAGTTAGATGCCAAATTATGCATTCTTTCGATTTGGTAGTTACTGGCATACATACAGTCACACAGATAATTATACGTACCCCCCTAAAAATCAGTTTTTTAAAAAGTAATGAACTTCTAATCTAAAATTTTTTTACATTAGCGTCTGTAACAACACATTTACTTAAATAAAGAAAAAAGATTCCCAAAATCCATGAATTTGTGACTACAGTTTGCTTAAAACAAATATGGCATTACAGAAAATTATACGTACGACGTATATTTCGTATAAAATTTCTCCAAGGATAGCCCGGTATATAAAAGGTATTGTGGATAAAAATCCTAGGACTACAGCCGTAGAAATACGAAATACCACGGAAAGTGATCACAGTGTTATTGTGCATTCCGAAACAGTTCGAAGTGTTTTGAGAAAGAACGGTTTCCGCAGCCGAGTGCCGAGAAAAAAGCCACGATTGGAATTTGCCCAATAATATATGGACAAGTCAACTGATTTTTGGGCGAATGTAATATGTAGTGATGAGAACAAATATAATTTGTTCGGCTGTGACGGAAAACAAAAAATTTGACGCAAAAATCAGTTGACTTGTCCATATATTATCATTTTAAAAAATAATTTTTAAGGGCGGTACGTATAATTATCTGTGTGACTGTATATAAATAAGTCGGAGATCAGATACATACTACATATAAATAAATCTTAAAAAGGAATTAAGGAGATGGCCACTAGAATCGAAATAAAATTAGATCTGTTACTGATAGCTGCCGTAGTCTAGTAGATAGAGTGTTGGCTTACTAGACGTAAGGCCTCAGTTCAAACCCCACTCCCGCCACTCATGTAAAAAAGTAACACACACAACATAAGTGGTGTAAGAAACTAGGTCGTAATCCTGACAAAAGGCTTGTAATGACCATTTAGCATGTGAATACTGGTTTTAGTTGTATTAGGTGGGTAAAAGACAAAGATGCAGCACTTCTCCAGTTATATTCATAAGAGCTAAATTACCTTCAAGCCAATTTGAAAAACGTACTTAGACCTGTCTAATGTCAATAGACGCCAGATCAGCCTGATCAATGAGTTTACACTCATTTGATGGGCTTTGAACTAACTTAGGTGTATGCCGATAAGGCATAAGACCATGTGATTAGGTTATGTTATTCTCCCTTGTACCTAAGGTATCCTACCCTACATTCACCGAATTTGCATGCGAAATACAAATTGAATGCAGAAGAACCTCCTAACAAAGGTTCCAACACTTCAGGCAAGAATTTGGATAATGATATGTGCGGTATGCTGTGTTCCTTATGGAATACAAACATTCTCCCTCTCTCTCTCTTCAATAAAACTGTACACTGATGAACGATTGCTTAAGTGATTGCAAAACTAGTAAATATTCTTAGGTTAGGTTAGAGGATGTGTACTTGTCAATTAAGACAAGTACAGTACTCGGAGGTCGAATTGATCCATTGTACTAATATTCTTTAGTCACTTATTATTGTTAAACAAACGTATTGTTTCACAAAAGCTCAGTAAGAATTTTTCCTTATTATCCCACTGTGCTGTGCGTGGTATGTTATTATGTTTTTTCATATTATTGACTGCGAGTTATTGTTTATGACAAGCACGTTTATTATGATGGTATGTGAGTGCCTGAGAGTAAAAATATCTGTACATAGCTCCCAAGTATTTAAACAACAAGTACTTGTTGTTAACATACATATACTTTTTTTGTATTTCTTCTATTCTTCTGTTTTTACGATTTTACTTTCACTGTTTGACAAAGAAAAAACCATAAAAAAAACGAAAATATTGTTTGTCTCAGGGATTCACTCACTATCTGTGGAAAAGTGCCCAAAAGGTCGTTAACGTGCTTTGGGGCTGTTTGTTGTTGTTGTTGTTGATTTAAATAATATTTTAGCTGAAGAATAAAATAAGAAAAATAAGAAACTTTTAAACGTTTTGTCATTAATGCAAGTGTCATCGCCTTTTATCCCATTTAACATAGTGTTGGGCATATATATAACCCAGTAGTATAAGCAAGGGGACATAGTCTGACACATATTTTAATTGCAGTTTCATTGTAAAGCAGTGCTCTTTAAGTGTGTTCCAATAAAAAAAATATTCAGTTTATTTCCGTTTCAGTTCTATCAATTGCGTGAAAGTTGTTTTCTATTCTCACACCTCAAAATAACAGTGAGCCACAAAGTTTAACAGACGCAATTATATTTTTATGTTCACTTTTTATATTTCTTTTTTGATTTATACTTAATGTAATAAAAACGAAACCCTATTATTTTTTTGGCTTAGTTTCCCTATTCTATTTCACTCTCCCTGAAATCATCGTGCCTCTTAGAAAAAAAACTGGAAGAAACGATTTTTACATTCTTGAATTGAAACAAATTTCTCATCTACCACATTATAAGTCTTATTAGTAAAGAATGGGCGGTAATTGCTCTTGTTCAAACCATATGGAGAGCCTGAATTGGGAATGAGGGCTCGATTTCATCAAATACGCAAAAAAGGTTTTTTTTAGTACCAAATCGTATATTTACAATCAGAGATACTTATCTACACTTAGATTATCATTTCGAAAATCTTTCTAGTTTGAAAATAAGATTCTTTCTTCTATTTATTTTAATGATCCCCACTAATGATGGCGATGACTTAAATAAAGCCTTAAGAAAAATGAGAAAAATTAAAGATCATTTACAGTTTTAATATTTAATTTCCAAATATTTTTGGTCAACATTAAGGCCAGACAGACATTCCAATGGTTTGTTTGGTTTCTTTCATTTCCACTTTCCTTTAAACATTTTTAAACAATAATTATTCTTGTATTTTCTATTCGTTTATTATTATTACAACAATTATATGTTGATGATGGGAATATAGTTGACCAATTATTTGTTTAAACCACGTACTATTCAATAAACAATTTATTAAAACGTTAAGCCATTAAGCCACAAAAATAAGTACCAACATGTACTAACTAATAACTTAAGTACACAACACAGTCAGACAAATAAAACTAAACGCACGATCAACTGGAATGAAAAAAAAAAAAACTTTCTTTTATGGGGACTTTATGACGTCATTCGTTGGCTTTTGGCAAAAACTGTAAAGAGAAAAAAAACCAGCAACTGAAATTTAATTTAAAAAAAAGATGAAAAAAAAACTAAACTTTCACTGAAAATGTCAATTTAAAGTTTCTTTTGGCCAAGACTTCTTACTTTTGTCTCTGCATTTGCTGCTGCTAAGGCAACAACCAATTGTTCAACATACAATGCAATTCAAGCCATAAAACATCAACAACAACAGCAGGCCAGACCAGACCTGACCAGACCAGGCCAGTCTCCACAGGCCAGTCTGTACAGGCATTATAATGATCATTATACTGATATTCTTTCATAATGCCAGCCAAAAATTAAATGCGTACCTCGTACATCCGCATTTACAATGTGAATAATGATGTTTGCGTTTAAGATCTTCTTTTTCATTTTCTTCTTGTCTTATTACTGTGGCTTTTTGTTTTTATTTTTCATTTTATTACTCATTATTATTAAAGCTGTGATTGGAATCCGTATAATTATGTTACTAACAACGCAGATACATACATAAAAACGAAATTTGTTTATTTTCATCATAGAAAGTGTTTTTAATAATATTTTTAAATACAAATAATTACTTTTTTATGACTATTTTTATAAAGAGAACAAAAAAACCAAACAAATTGAAAAACAAATACGCGTACAGCTGGAAAAAGAAGTCCTCAAATGATAGAGAAATTAATTTCTAATTCATAATTATTAATGACTGCGTTTTCTAGAAAACAAAAGAGCATTTAAATAAAGGCTATTAGACTTGAGAAATGAAAGCAAAATAAAATTCGGTATCGTGTTAGTGGAATTGACTGCAATGGATCACGCTAACAATTGTCTTTGAGAAACCATTTAATGAATATCTGCCAAATACTCGAAATATCCAACAAGATTAATGCTCTCAAACGCCTACATCGGCCAACATAGCCTCACTCTATGCTCAGTTAGTGACTACAGCGATCGAATGTAGTTACATGTGGGCTATGCCCAATATCCTGGTTGCGAAAAGATTACGTAGAGGGATATGAATGTCTGATGTATCCTAAAGAGGTTGCTTGAAAAATGATTATAATTATATAATCTGATCAACTCAGAAGTTTGTAGGCCTTCAGAGGAGATGTCATATCCTTGAAGACTGGTGACAGGGCTCCCCCGTTCGTCTTTGGAGTGCACATAAACGACGAATTTATCACACATGGCCTAGTATCGATCTAACAGACAAATTCAAAATATTCAAAGACTTCCAAGGAAGAATTGAATATTATTCACCGCTTTATATCACGACAGTCTACTCAGGATATTCTATCTACATTAGAACGTGCCTAAGCATAGAATTATAAATAGTAAGATGGCTCAAACCCCATTCCATATATATGTACATAATTGGTCATTACAACCCTTTTGTCAGGATTACGACCTAACTCTTCACACCACTGATGTTGTGTGTGTTAAATTTACCTATGACGGGCCTGACCTACAGTTTAAAGTCGACTCCGAATGACGGATTTTTGAGAAACTTTTCTTGGCAATTTTATTTACTCTCAGAGTTTTTGCGAGAAATCTCCTGAGAGAAATATTTTTCAATATTTCGTTTTGTATGAGTTGTCTGACCTAGGGTTTGAACCGTCGCCTCACGTCTAATAAGCAAACAAACTGCCTTCTAGACTATGGCGACTTTCCTTATTCCATTTTACTCAAAGAATTTTATTAACGCTTTGTGACAGTCTTCCAAAATGGCTTTAAAATAAAGAAGAGAAAAGAAAGGAAGTAAAAAAGTGAAATTGATTACTCCTCTACGTTTCCAATAATTATGTTAACTTTTCAACAGTTATGCCCATTGAAAAAAAGTAGGAGTTAACTGAAATATATCAGTTGAAAAACTAAACGCTTTCATAGCATCCAAGGCGGTTCTACAACTATTAATAACACTTTGCTACACAGTAATTATTTGTATTTTGTTTTTTTCTTTTCGATTGAAAATTAATAATTAAACAACTTTTTAGAAATTATTATTAAAAAAAGACTAAAGATAGTCATACTTTGTGTACTATAAACTCGCATATCGCATACAATACGATAAAGTGTAATATAAAGATATTGTATATGCGTGTTTTTCCCTCTTTTCCTCTCTTGTGATTGCGGTAGTTAAAAATGTAACAGTAACCCAAATTAAGAGACCGGTATTAACAGCAACAGCAACAGCCAGCAGCAGCAATAGCAGTAGCACAACAGTTAAAATGTGTAGTACAAAATAATATCAGTTGTACGAAGTTGTATGATGTCTAAAACTGATACTGTTGCTCTCTTCATGAAGATAATGGCTGGTGGTTATAGCCAGTGGCACTTGTGGTCGCTCCATCTACCACAATTACCATCACAATCAATCATTTCACTGGTTTAGTTAGTTTTTTTTCTTTCTTTTCTTCTGTTTTTTATTATCTTTCCTGTTGCAAATATTTATTTCTGAATTACGCTTTTTTTCTTTCTTTCATTTTTCATTAAGATTTTTATGTAATCGACAAAATCATAAACAGTATTTAGACCACCAAACCACCAACATTTGTTGGAATAATTGTGTCATTTAGTTGAAATGATTTTTTTTTAAATTGAAAACTAATTTTTATGACAAGCCAGCTGCAGGCGTTTGATTAGAAATATGAAAATCCACTATATTTTGCTTAACTGATAGAGAATTCGATAAAGAAATTTTGCAGGAGTGCAGGAGTGCAGAGGTATATGATAGAATTCAATTCTCAATTCTCGCTGCAAATAATCAATTGTTGGGCCAATTGTTGTGTTTTATTTCGCCTAGCCAAGGAACCATACGGATTCGCTAATTAAAGGATTAAGATATCCTCAATAGAACAGCGAAAGCAACTGCATTGTAGATGAAGCGAAGGTGATTCCTTCTCCAGCGACATAACACTGGGAATGTATCCTATAAGTGAAGAATCATTTTCCCTCTTCCTCGTCTTTACACCTCTTGCAGATTTCAAGACAAGTGAAGACAGAATTTTCACCTAAAGATTGAACATTAATGTGACGTGAACATTAATGTGTCGTAAGTTGAACTATCTTTCTACTCCTTACGATTTCATTACAATCCATCGAGGATACACACATGATGATGTGAATATATTGAGTTACGTAGAAGTTACGAGCTAATGCATAAAAGAAAGGCACTAGTAGCGTTTTTTGGAGTCGCCGTAGTCTAGTAGGTAATGTGTTGGCTTATTAGACGTAAAGCCAGGGTTCGAGCCCCAGCCCAGACATCAAAACAAAATACAAGAAAAGTATTTCTTCGGCGAATTCCTCTCAGCAGATTTCTGGCAAAAACACTGAGAATAAATAAAATTGCCATGAAAAAGTTTCTCAAAAATCTGTCGTTCGGAGTCGACTTTAAACTGTAGGTCCCGCCACTCATGCATAAAATTAACACACACAACATAAGTGGTGTGAGAAACTAGGCCTGAAGGGTTGTAATGACCAATTATGTATGTATGCATGTACTAGTAGCGTTTTTTTATATGATGCGAATTGACAAAAGGCGTTTGGGACGCTAAAATACAATCTTAGGATCACAGAAAACAATAATCACTTCTGCTGAATAACTTTGCAAACTAGCACTAAGTGTGGAATCTCTCTTGATGGACTCATCAATTTACAGAATATTTCATTTCATATGGTTACGGTGGTATTCTTTTTTGTATAAGTATCTAAATAAATAATTACCGAGGACATGGTTTAAGTGTAATCCTGCGTCAAAACAAAGAAAAGCCAAACAAATTCTAGCATGGTTTTTGATTTTATGAAGAGGATAATATCAACAACAAACGTATGAGACAGCACGATCTCTTAAAAAATTGTGGGACTTAATCGGCACAAAGGTTTTCACCACTACATCTAACACTTGTCCAAAGGGAGTGTTTCTTCTAGGCAAAGACAGACGGATCTGCTATAAGAGACGACCCAATGAACTAATGAATCAAAACAAAGGCACAAAAATCCAAAAACGGAAACAATATTTGATTTCTTAGGAATTTTTTTAATTATCTTTGCCTTTATTTTCATCCTCTTGAAAACTCAGATTTTTTTGGAGATTATTTGAAAAAGAGAAAATATTTTTTTTTTTATAATTTTCTCCCTCATTTTAAAACAATTTTTTTTATAATTATTATTTATTTATTGTGTTCTAAATATGTGCAATTTTACTTGGTTTATTTAACCCAATTGGCATTGGGTTTAACTAAATTAAATTAAAAAAAAAAAGAAAAACAGACAGAACCAATTTCATAAATATTGATGCATAAAAAATGAAAAATAAAAAACAGCAGAATTAAACTGAACTAAACTAAACAAAACATGTTGATGCCTCATGCATGCAATAGTTTTCTTATAATTTTTTTTTTGCTTTTATTTTTTGATGCATTTTACGTTTAAATGAACTGGAAATATTGCAGTTGGTAGTCGTCAGACAGATTGTTAGGCTTGAATGTGAAATTCTAAAATATGCAAAAGTAATAGAAGCGAAACCGTAATGAAAAAATAAAATCAGCTTTCCAAAGTGTACGTAGATAATGCAAAAAAAAAGAAAGAAAATAAAATCAAATTGAAATCAAAGAAAAAAGAAGAATATTGCATGGAAAATACGTGAAGAAAACAGATGATATGGTAAGACAGGGGAAGAGTTTTTTTGAACACACTACTAAATGACTTTATTTATGCGTTTATGCTTATATGTACTATGCACATAAAATATAACTGTTTGTACAATAGTTTTCTTAAAGAAATTTAAATTTTTCTTATTTTCACTCGAATAAAAAAATTGATTAAATTATTGGAAAAAAAAGAAAATTAAAAATATCACATTAAAAATGAAAATCAACAGTTTATATTCATTTCATTTATGACATCTTAAACTGTAAGACAGACATGACAGACATGTAAGACAGAAAGACCTTGCAAATGTCTAAATATAATAAGAAGATAAAATGAAAACGCTGTTGATAAATTAAAGAAAGAGAGTTTTTAACATCATAACAACACCACTCGGAAGGATAAAGCATAACCACTTTACCGAAACTAAAATTCGAATTTTCAATAGAAATGTTAAGTCCTTATTAATATATGGACCAGGACCCTGCGTCAAAGAATGTCGGCACTATATTGTCTGATATCTCCGTAGAACATTGAATCGTTAGGCCTGGAACTGTCAATTAAGAAATGGAAGGACGGTTCATACATAAAGAAGACAGCTGAAGAACGAAACTAAACGGATGGAACATATCGGGTCCGCCTTCTAACGTTTTTTTTTTCAACTAGTGCTTATTTCGTGAATGGTAACTCTTAGCTCATGTCTGATTTGACAGATAATTAGTTTTATCCTTCCGCTGAACGAATATGGTTGTGTATACGCTTAAACAACGCTGGGAAATATTGCGACATTACTTTGAAAATCATGGTAATGCTGCAGAATGTGTGCGAAAATTGCGTACGGATTTTGGAAGAAGAGAAGCACCGTCAGCTCCGTATGTTCGTTATCTTGTGAAAAAAGTGAAAGAAACTGGCATCCTCGTCGATAAACCAAAGCGTGAAAAGCCAAAAACAGTGCGTACACCCGAGAATATTACTCGCACGCATACATTGAAAAGCCGACGCACCCAAGACGAGTCACTGTTTGGTGCGGATTTTGGTCCAGAGGCATAATTGGGCCATTTTTCTTCGAGAATGGGCAAGGAGTGGCCATGTTGAACGTATTTTTGTTTACAAAAATTGAAGAGGAGGATATTGGCAAAATTTGGTTTCAAAAGGACGGCGCTACGTGCCACACAGCCGAAGCTACATTCGATGTTTTGCGCCCTGTTTTTGAAGATCGCATTATCAGCCGCAAAGCTGATGTCGTTTGGCCACCTCGGAGCTGCGAATTGACACCGTTGGACTATTATTTGTGGGGTGCCGTCAGAGATAAGTGTTACGCCGACAAGCCAGAGACAATTGACGCTTTAAAGGACAATATTCGTGAAGCCATTGGTGAAATACAGCTGCACACAATCGATAATGTGCTTAAAAATTGGACCGATCGTGTAGGCTACTGCATGGCCAGCCATTTGAATGAAATTATTTTCCATTATTGTACTTTCAAATAAAAAATAAATTTGACAAAATATTCAGTAGTTTTTTTAAAGCATTTAAAAAAAAAGTTATTTGGCGGACCCTTTATGTGGGATTCTGTTAAGAAAAACCTTGTAATGGCTAAATAATTTTTATAGAAATTTCCAATTTTTACCTCAATTACTAACTAATATTAATCGAAATATTTGCTTTAAAATAATCATTAAACTGTATTTGCATGTAAGGTTTTCAGATTTTCGGATTATATGTGCCAAACTCTAAGAGTTTGAGTATGAATATTCATCTATTGGTTAAGAAATTATTATAAAAGTAATAAAACTAAAGGTTGTCGAAACATTGGACGGCAGTAAACATCAATAAGATTTATTTGTTAAACAAATTTCTCAAAAAAAAAATTATTTTAAATTCAAAAGTTATTCTCTTAATCCCTTTTTCTATTGTCTTGTATTTACTTGTGGCTAAAATAGATGGCTTATGTATAAAAAATTTTAATAATTTTATATTGTTTTCAATATTAACAATGTTATTAATAAAGCAGAAAATTTGTTAAAATATTTGTTCGAATTTATTGTAAAAAAATCGATTTATAAAAATAATCCAAGCAGAAAGAAGGAAAGAAAGAAGAAAAAATTATATCGCTTTTGAAATTCCAAAAATGTCAAGTTATTTTTCGTTTCGACAGTTTTTTTATATTTTTTGTTTTGTTTTGTTGTGGTTAACAATTTTTTTTTTATAGATTTCAGTCATTTGGCTGGCCAACAAATAGCAGAGATACATTGTACTCTACCTCTTAACGAATGACAAAAAAATGAAAGTTCTCATTTACATAATTTCTCAGTTGTTGTGCTGTTTTACGAACAGTTTCACTTTCTTATAAAAATTTTATTTTTTTTTTATTTAAGTTTTCGTACTTGAATTCCAAAAACCAAAAACTTAAAAAAGAAGATGAGAAAACAATCTATAAAAATATTTACATTGAGGTTTTAACACACAAAAAAAAAACATCGTATGCCATCATGTTAATGACTAAGGCTGTTACACATTAACGATCATTATAATGATAATAATCATCATCATGATATAAAATTTTATTTAACAAATTTGTGGTTGAGGTATTACTGTGATTTTATTTGAATTCTGTTATAAGTTTAATAGCCGCCTCAAGCGAATGAAAGAAGTTAAAAATTTATTTTTATTTTGTCAACGTTTTCACACAATTCCTCGTTGTCGTTATCGTTATCGTTTGTTTTTTGGTAAATCAAGCGCACGAGTCCCTAGAGAACATGTTACGATTTTTAAATGAAGTTTAAAAATGTGAATTTTTTTTCTCTCTTTTTTTTGATTTAAAATCGAAAGTATTTTATTGTTTTTTACGTATGTACGTTAAAGTTGTTATAGTTTTCTTTTTATATTCTTATTACTTTCGAACCACAGGTTTATAATTGTTTTCAATAAAAAGTAACACGTTCATTGCACCCTTATGTTTAGTTTTTATAGCATTGTGATGGTTTGTGTTACTGAAAGTCAATTAAAAGTTTTCTTTAAAAATTTGTATTCCGTTGGCTTAAAACACTGAAATATTTATTTATAGCTTAAAAGAAAATAACAACAATTTATTTTGAAAGTACCTTTTCCCAAAGCATACAAAAAAAGCACACTACATAAAATATTTTTTAATATTCTCCAACAAATAAAACTAAGTTTCAAGTAACAAAAAAATATTAAACAGGTGCTTAGGATTAAGGAGAATTGTTTTTCATGCTTAAAAACCAATATACCTTGTACAGTGTAAATGGCTGCCTTGAATAACGGAATTGAGATTGGATCTGCATGGCCAGCCGAGGCAGCCATTTGAATGAAATTATTTTCCATTATTAACCGGAAGGATTGTACATTCAAATAAAAAACGAAAATTGAGAAAATATTCAGTAGTTTTTTTTAAGCATATTCAAAAAAAAGTTATTTGGCGGACCCTTTATATATCTGACACTGGAGTGTTAATTAATCCTTGTCAAGTATTGTTTTACGTTGATTATCAAGATCGGTGCTATTAGTAAAGCTACAGATGTTGTAACAGAAATTCCATTTATAAATTGCGTCATTGACAATTTTGCGTAAGCTTGAGACCCCAATATTTTGAGGATGCCACTACACCAGACATAACTTGTCTGAGAAGAGTGTACTGGAAGCAGTTAACGAAGTTTGTACAAGATACAGACTTCCTATAAAAAGTTAGGTTGTATACCAAATGCGCACTAGAAGCCTACATGATGGCTTAGATGTATGTCAATCGACATTAGACCCTTGGTAGGTCGAATGAACTTCAACCAATGTATCTATAACTTTCTGCGAAAGGCGGCTTATTAATCGCTATCTATCACACCCAGCACTATCGCTTGTGGTTCTCTAACTGCATGTTAATGCAGAAATTTAGCCAGTAGCCTCCTCATCTCAAGAAAGCTTTTGGGTTACAAACATTTAAGGCACATAATATATCATGGTTTTGCTCAATTAAACAAAATTTTTAGAATACATCGGATATTTCATTATCTTCTTAAGATTAAAAGCCATCCTTTAGTAAAGTTTTGACCACTAAAGCATCTACATTGTTTAAATTTAGCATTTTGAGGACATAAGTTTTGGAAACCTTCAAATTTTATTCAAATAAAATAAGCATATCTTCCATTAGAAGAGCTATCAGCATTAGAAACGTAATAAGCTTTAAATATTAGCCTTCAATATACTTAAAGAAATCATTTGAAAGAAATTCTTTCTCTAATTATTTAACAAACTTACTAAATCTCCCTTTTGAAAACATAATTTATTGAAAATCTTTATGTTGAAAAAGAAAACTTGACCCAATTTTCTCAAAATGAATGTGTATTGCCAACTAGTGTCATGGCTCAGTCTCTGACTTCTTTCCGTTGGATGCGTAGAGTTAAGCAAATGAGTACACAAACATAAATTAAACAAAATCGATCGATAGTTAAACAGATCCATTAGATAAAGAAAAAGAAACCAAAATCTATGGATCATGGCTAAAAAACAAGCAAACAAAAATATTAAAAATAACTAGAAAACGTTGTTAGTTTTCGGTTTCGATTTCTTTTTTTTTTTTTCTTTATTTTGCCACCAAAAATGTAACAATCAAGAATGAGAACTGGCACACTTGAACGTGAAATTAAATGTGTTAATTAAAGGGGGCCAAACAAAAAAATGCTTCACAGTCAAGACACTCAAAAAAATTCTTAGTAAAACGAAAAATTTTTTTATTACCCAAAAGAACAAGTTTTCTCTTGAGAACCATAAAAATTATTTACAATTATGCCACCGCGTTACCACTTACATTATTCTGATTCTAATTCTAATTCGTATACTAATTTAATGTTTATGTTCTCTTTTGCAGAAAGTCGCAAACTGTTTGGCGGCTATCGTATTACACCCAAGCAATGTAGAGCAACCAAGACATTACCCAGTACGGATCCCCGAGCGAAAGGTCCAACGATATGTATGTTTAATCACGAATGTGCCCAGCGTAATGGTGAAGTAGTGGGTGCCTGTATGGATGGTTTCCTATTTGGTGCCTGCTGTCAAGTGCCCAGTAATCAGGAACCAGAAAATACTCTCATAAATGATGCCCAGAATGCTTACTACCATCAATATCAGAATCAAAAGTTGCAACAGCAAGAAACTGAAACAAATAAAATTATTTCACAGGCTTATGAAACCTTTGCTGAAAACTCTGTACAACAACAATCAATGGAAAATAGTCAGGCACAAGATTCTGCATATGGTGGTGGTTCTCTTAGCAGCACCTACAATGTAAATCGTGTGGATATTCAGCAGCATGATGAAACCTCGGAACAATTGAACGCCAGTTCAGATGACTCTACAGAAAGTGCTATGTCCAGTAGCAGTTTAGAATTGAACTCTCCTAACAGCCAAGCTAGTACCGAAGCAGAAACTAAGCCAACTGAAAAACCGCCTAAGATTCAAGTCAATAAGGATTCCGTTAAGGTATCCTCTCCATCGCAATCGCCCCAAAACGATGATTTTGTACTGCAGGCTTTGAATACAATGCCAGCGGCAGATAAAAATCATCGGGTAACTTTTACCACTGAATTACCCAATAAAATTGCCAGCAGTTTAACGCAACAACAAATCAGTTCCGAGTCCAGTTCTTTTGAAGACTCCTCCACTCATGCTACCACGAAACCTTCCATTAGAAAACCTGATCCCACTAAAAAACAAAACAATACTAAAGTTAAGCAGCCAGTAAAGGTCCAGCAAATCCAGGAAACCCAACATCAACAACATAAACAACCCATAGAGCAGTATGATCAGAGTGCTGCAGCACAGCAAGACGATCAGCAGCTATTTGGTGAGGGCGTTACATTTACTCACAGTGATATCACCCATCCTGGAGCTGATGCTGATCTTATAGAAGATGATTTGCAGTTTTCCACGGGATACGGTTCCCAACCGGTATTTGTACCAGCACCATCAAAACCTATACAATCATCTTATAACCAGGAGAACAATAAACTAAACACCCACTTATATGATGCCACCACCTCGTCATCATCTTCGATTACTACCCATGTCGATTCTATAGAGACCATTATACAACAGTTGAATAATAACAATAGTAATCCCGGTCCAACGTACAATGTTATCAATCATCATGAACAACAACAGCAGACAGCCACCTATAACAGCCCAAGTGATACCGCCTCCAATAGACCGTCTATTGCAAATGATCAGCCAGAAAAAACTAAAATTAGTAGCGTATCTTCGTCATCATCTCAGCCATCATTATCTTATAACACAATAGAATACAGCGATGATCATTCATCACCCAGTAATAATTATGGACAGTCGCCTTCGACTTCCTTTTCGACGTCTTCAGAAATCCCTAATGAATCGACCACAGTAAATACTGTCGAATACGCTGACGAATTTGTGCTCGAGGATCATACCGTGCCTGAAATTAACTACAACGACTACCAGGCTAACAAACGTCCTACATCTGATTTTAATAAAATGCCTGCAATCGGTATAGCCTATCCAGTTGACATGTCCTACATGGAAGAGGGAGCCAATTTGGAAGTGGAAGACCAAGCAAATACCCATACATCTTATTTGAACACCCAACAAGAGCATCAACAACAACAACAGCAGCAGCAACAACAGCAGCAAGCACAAACACCACAAGCTGCATACGAAACCCAAAGTGATGAACAAAAAATTAGTGAAGAAACATACCAGCCCCAACAAGAACATCATGTTAGTCCTTCTTCTTCTTCTTATACCTCTTCTCAAAATGACGAAGAGAAAATTAGTGAAGCCCAAACTGTACAAAATTATGTTGCAGAAAATCATCAAAGGCCAATAGCATCATACATTGGCGTGGTTACATCTCAAAGCTACAATACCCAACCGGTTCCTAATGAGGTTGTGGTATCATCTTATACCACTAAAGTGGAAGAAAATGACGAAGTTTCTACGGAATATAAACCCATTATAACAACGAATCGTGTTACAGCTACTACTTCCCATAGAACCACCACAAAGCCAGTTAGAATCACACCGTTTACGAATCGTCCAACCCTGGTGACAAAGAGGCCAAATAAACAGAAACCTACTAAAACGAGCCAACAACAACCCACCACAATTAGCTATGTCAGTACAAATAAAATAACCACTCAACATCATTACAGCAGTACGCCTATTGAAACTAAGACTCCTTCACCAGCTGAACCACTGTACGCCAGACCAACCGTAGCCTCCTCTTACCAACAGAATATTCAGCAACAGGATTATTTAATTAGCTCGGGTTCAACGCCAAAACCTGTGGTTACCAGAAAACCAACCAAAAAACAAACCGGAAAACCAGTTTCCACTAGCTATGTGACTGGCCCCACCACACCTCGACCCGATGTCACACCGCAATTCCATTACGATCACCAAGTGCCTGTATTACAAGCCGACGATAAATTGGATTCATTTGTGCATAGCACAGCAGAAAGTTTGGCTTCAGCCACACCTGCTCAAGAGACTTTATCCTATGATCCTCCAGTATTTATTAGTAACCAACGACCTCAATTTAACAAGAAGCCTGTCTTTATCAAGGTTCAAAGTGCCACTCAAAGGCCACCAAATCCCACGGTTATTATAACACCGAAACCAACCACCTTGCAAACAACACTCAGCAGCTTTACTACTCCAACTCTTCTCTCGGGATACGGCAGCACTTCATTTGTGTACAACTCTTTGGTAACACGAAGACCCGATCTAGACGAAAACAATGCAGCAGCAGATTACATGGGCATCAGCACTGTTAACTCCAATGACTTCGATGACCCAGGCTACTATGGATCGTCAGATTTTACTAAACTGGGACAGCCGGCTTATGTTTCAGGATCTACTGAAAGTGTATATCCCGTGCCCTCAGATGACAAGCCTGCTTTCCCTGGTTACTATGGTCCCACACCCACCTATCCAGCCTTCCAGGTACCAGGCGAGAAATTTGATTCACCTCTTGACGAACAGGTTTATACGTCACCAAATGATTTCATTAATTTCCCACCTGTACGTAACCCCAATCTTAATATGTCGGCCACCTCCAGTGCAGTTACAAGCGATTTAGAACTGTCCACGCCAGCTTTTGTAGAAGACACAGTCTTGAAAAATAAAATGAATACTTTGGTACACAAGATCGTTGAGTCTTTGCAAGGCAATTTTGAGGCTTTAGCGGATATGATTGATGAGAACAACAATACATTGGCTGTACAAACTTATCAAGCTTCGCAAACTGCTGTTACCAAAAAACCCACACGCAGACCAGTAACTAAGGTATCGACTGCTAAACCCAAAGCCACTACCAAGAAACCCATTACCCGAGTGTCTACCAAAAGACCAGCCACTACCAGAAAACCATCTGAAGCCCCTACCAAAAAACCTGTTGTAAGACGTACCACGACAACAACTAAAAGACCCAACACCAGAAAACCAACACGCAAAGTAACCACTACCACCCAGGCACCGGCTGAGGATGAAATCGTTGATGAAGAGGATGAGGAAGACGTTAATCCCAGTGAAAATGAAATCAACGAAGAGGAGACATACAATGCCGGAGCAAGTGGTCGTAAAATACGTAAGTTTCACTGTGATATTTTATTTAAAATAAAGTGAACAAGATGGTTAGATTGGCAAATTGGAAAATTTCTTTTCTTCTCAAAATCATTTCAATACAAAAATTAACTTGAACTAAAAAACGAACACTGTCTCCTACACTCCCCCCCCACTATCACTCACTTCATTACAATTTCACTATGCTATCACTGCCTCAAACACCACTACTACTACTACTACTACTACTACTACCACTAATAGTGCAACTACTTAGTCATCTAGTAGCCATTTTGTAGTTTTGAAAAACCCAATTTCCCTTTTAAAAAATTTCTTGCCTCTCTCCTACCTCAACTTTTACTTTTTCACTATCATTCCCTTCGCTACACTTTTAAAATCACATCTTTGTTCTGTAACTATACTACTTTCCCTATCTCCTAACCTCAAACATTTCACTCCACATCAACAGAGTGCGGTATGAGACCACATGTAAAATCGGGACGCATCGTTGGTGGCAAGGGAGCCACATTCGGTGCCTATCCCTGGCAAGTATTAGTGCGCGAATCCACTTGGTTGGGCTTATTTACCAAAAACAAATGTGGCGGTGTGCTTATAACGAATCGTTATGTTATAACAGCGGCCCATTGTCAACCAGGGTAAGTTTGCCGAAAGGCCCTAACTAAGATTCGACAATATGCTCATGTTTCTGTACTACAGCTTCTTGGCATCATTGGTTGCTGTTATGGGTGAGTTCGATATATCCGGTGATTTGGAAAGTAAACGAGCCGTTACCAAAAATGTTAAACGTGTCATCGTTCATCGTCAATACGATCCGGCCACTTTCGAAAATGATATTGCTCTCTTGGAACTCGAAAGTCCTGTACAATTCGATACACATATTGGTAAGACTTTGACAACAATTGCAACAAAGAATGTTTCTTTAACACTTTGTTTCTTTGCTTGTAGTACCCATTTGTATGCCTTCGGATGTTGCTGATTTTACTGGACGCATGGCCTCCGTTACAGGCTGGGGTCGTTTGAAATATGGCGGCGGTGTACCTTCAGTGCTGCAAGAAGTGCAGGTATGTTGTTAAGCCTGATGTCACCCAATTGAAAATCGATTGAGAGTAGTGTGTGAACTTTTTTTTAATTGAAACCTTTTTATTTTATACTTTCAAGGTACCTGTTATTGAGAACAGTGTGTGTCAGGAAATGTTCCATACCGCTGGTCATAATAAGAAAATTCTCAACTCCTTCCTGTGTGCTGGCTATGCCAATGGTCAAAAGGATTCGTGCGAAGTAAGTTCAATTTAAATTATTGCAGAATAATGCTTTACACTTTGCTAATATTTTCATAAAAATTCAACAGGGTGACAGTGGTGGTCCATTGGTATTGCAAAGGTCCGATGGCCGTTATGAATTGGCTGGTACCGTTTCACATGGTATCAAATGTGCGGCTCCCTATTTGCCTGGTGTTTATATGCGTACCACATTCTACAAACCCTGGTTAAGAAGTATAACAGGAGTGAAATAAAAATTTCTTCGTTCCTCTATCTATCTCTCAACAATGCTCTTTCAAACCTGCCCACATTAGTTTAAATATAAAAAAAACAAAATAAACAAATTCTACCACAACGAATAATAAAAAATAATCGATTACATGCATTAAAACGTACACACTTAGAAAAAAGAAATACAAACGATACAATTTTTTTTAAAAATATTTTTAAGGTATTTGGTCCAGGAAAAAAAACGAAAATAATAAACATTATAAAATAATAATGTAGTAACTTAAATAAAATATTGGGGCATTATTTATTTTTATTTATTTATTTTTATTTATTGATTTATGCAAAAATTTAGTTAATTAGATAATTAAGTAGTTTAAAATTTTTGCTGAATATTTATTTATTTATTTATTGAATTTAATGTAATTATTTATTTATGTATTTATTTATTTATTTTAGTTAATTTTTATTATTGTTTATAATTAGTTAATTTATTAAGCATTTAGTAAAATTATTTATTTAATTGATAGTAACATACCTGACAATCTTTGTTAAAACGTTTGCAGCAACGATTGGATTGTTATAATTATTGTTGCGAAATATCTAAATTGAAAATAATAAAATATTAAAACATTAAAAAACATTAAAAAAACATAAAATTGTAAATTAAAAATAAATATTCATAATATTTAATTTCTATGGAATAACAAATAAGTAATAATACATACAAGTAAGTAATATCAGTAATAACAAGTAAGTAATACCAGTATAAACTGGCCTCAATCAATCTCCATTCAATGTTCTTATCAATGTACAACGGACGCTTGCAAAGCAAAAAAAAATAAAAATACTTGAACAAGTTGTTCCCTTTAATTCATTGAACTTTTAAATCCAAATACGAAGCAATAAAGTTTTATCAGAATCCTGGTAAGATAAGGAAATTTTCAAAATTTTCGACCTATCAAAATTAACCTCAATATTCATAAAGCTCAGGAATTTTAACCTCTTCCTAAGCTTCTTCAATAGTCTAAGCTAGACAATATGGGTTGATAATAATTCAATAGTAAAAACTGATTACATAGCCATTTTAGGCAGAGGCTAACTAAATGGATTCCGCTAGCTTTCTGGAAGGGATATTTTCCTCCCACCTCTTAGCAGTATTTACATAACATTGGTTCCCCCCGGGCATTCAACACAAAACCAGCTTGGAGCAGCATTATTGGATATAATACAGCTCCACAGCACCACTTGATGTACACACAGTTACTAAATTATACGTACGGTTAAAAAATTGCCGAAATTTTTTAACAAATCCGTTTTCGTTGAAAATCTTTAGTTTCCTTGATGTTAAGACGGTCTTTTGCATTGGTTAAAAAATTTCTGAAATTGAACTGAATTGTGGCCCTGCACCGGCCCACAAAGGTATGCATCCGATTTACAAATTTCACAAATTTCTGAACCAAAGCAAAAGACCGTCTTAAAATCGAAGAAAGATGTCAGACAATTATAAATATTTTCAAAAAATGTACACAAAAGTTAACAAATTTCAGAAATTTTTTAACCAAGATCGTCTTAAAATCGAGGAAAGTTGCCAGGCAATTACAAAGATTTTCAACGAAAACGAATTAGTAAAAAAATTTCTGAAATTTGTTATCCGTATGTATACTTTTGTGGCTATGTGTAAGTGCGAAACAAAAAAATTGTCAATTGAAAAATTAAGATCTTTGGCCAGACCTTGTCGTTTTCGTCCTAACTTAATTTTACATATGTATGAATGCATGCATATGTCAGGCCTATCCTGTAAGGACCGGATCAGAAGGCGTACCGAATAATAGAAAATGTAGCAGAATACTAGACAATGATGGCAATTAACTGGATCACTTATGAAACAAAAGTACGTAATAAGTAAATCGGAATATCTCAAACACTTGTTTTTGTTGTTTTTTTTTTTTGTTTTTTTGTTTTTATCAAATGCACATATTTAAGTTTTATAAATATAAATACGGCAATGGAAGTAGTCGAACAAGGTTCCTTTTACACTTTTTATTATTTAAAAATTTGTTATTGTGAAAACTATTTTTGCTATCTCCCATACACTCATTTAAAAACAAGGATTACTTAAATAAAGAAAGAAAACCCAACAATTTTTTTTATTTATATTAAAGTTTTATTTATTATTTGTTTGTTTTTTGTTTTTTGTTCTCTTTTTTCATTTTAATTTATTTGTGTTTACGCTTTTTTTATTTTTGTGGTATACTTTTGGTTATAAAAATGTCAAACAGAAAACGTATGTAAATGAAATCTTAGTTTATGGCAGTCTTGTATGGTTCCAAACTGTATATATTGAAACAAAAACAAAAACAAAAAAATTTAACAAAAATAAGAATTAAATTATAAAAATTTGACAAAAAAAAATTCATATTTGTATTTTGTTTCATGTAAAATGCATATAAAGAGAAAATCAGGATATACTACGTATATATGTATGTATGTGTTTATAAAACGATAATTATGTATGTAAGGAAAATGTATACAATATGTATTGTATGTATGTTGTTTTGTTTTTGTATGTGGTAGGAAGGTGTATATAATATACAGATTTTTTTTTTACAGGCAAAAGCTATAATTACTAAGAGTAATAATAATAATATTTAAAAAAAAACAAAGGAATTAAACATAAATTTACCACTTACATATGTATGTAATTATAATCTTACTTAGTTAATAACTTATGCTAAATACAATAGTATATAATCTTCTTTCTTTTTTTCTTTTTTGCTTTGCTTTTTATAAATAGTATTTATATAAAATTTAAATATATACAGGGTGAAGAATTTTACACAATCATCAGGTGAATTTTAGTTTTTTTTTTTTTTTTTGTTTTTAATTTCAGATACATTTTTCTTTTACATTTATTAACCATTCATAGGGATTCATAGAGGGGTCAGATTCAAAGAAAAATTTTTGGTTCACAGATTTGTAAGCTGTTCCTTATAATTTTATCACTTATCTTAATAATCCAAAAATTGTTCTGATATGAAACTTTCCATATATAATATAATATACTATATATATAACGTTTTTCGTATGCCTTTTTTTGTTTTGTAACAATATTATATACAATTAGAAACTTGTGGGTGTTTGTTAAAAAAATAATCATTTTAGTTTACCAAGGTGTACACCTACAATTATGTTAAAACTTAAAAATAATCTAAAGGTTTATTTTACTTTTTTTATTTATTTTTTGTCTTTTAAATTGTAGGATTTGTTTTTTTTTTAATTAAATCAATATCCTTAGCTTAAATTTCAAGGTGACTTTAAAGTTTTTGTTTCTTTTTTTGTTTGTTTTATGTTTAATCTTAAAGTTTATTAAATATATGTTATAAACTTAAATTTAGCTGCCTTATTAAATAAAATATAGTACATGTACATTTATTTTTCAAACAAACATTTATAAATTTATCTTAAATAATAATGCCTATTATTAATAAATCTTCTGTTTAAGGAAATATTGTGTATATGTTTTATACATTCATTTTGTAATCAAACTTT
The DNA here is from genome assembly GCA_936449025.2 of Sarcophaga subvicina. Lineage (NCBI taxonomy): Eukaryota > Metazoa > Arthropoda > Insecta > Diptera > Sarcophagidae > Sarcophaga > Sarcophaga subvicina. Next base: position 3,893,946 of record OW388084.2, read on the forward strand.
CAAAAGTTTCCTTTATATCAATAATAATTATTTTAAAGCTCAACAAAAGAAAAAGAAAAACAATAAGAACAATGTGGTAATTGGTTGGGTGCACAGAAATGAAAATAGGTGAATATGAAAAAAATTGGGAATGGATATGGGTATGGGTATGAAAGTAATGTGTTATATCAATTGTAATAAGCTTAGAGGTTGATTGGTAGATGCAGGTATGGTTGTAATAGGGTGCGTTGATGAAGTAGCCATCAATAAATCATTGATTATTAATCAGTTTTTAACTTTATCTTCTACACTTATATTGGACAATGTCTTTTTTATTCTAAGGGCAGTCAAACGTGCCACCGGATTTGGATACCAGCATTCTTTCATCACTTTGGCCATACTGTGTAGTACTTCAGACGCATGCCAACGGTTTGGAATGTTTGGACGCATTTTATCTATGCAGACCACCTAAATAGAAAAATTCAAAGAAAATATTCACCATTATGTTCACTAGAGTTGTAAGTATCCTCAATCTGTACAATGTTATTATGATGTTATTTGTATATTCGCTTATAATAATTATTCATTATAACAATTACACAAAATAAAATACCACGCACATAAATTATGTAATTTAGACGTTCATAATTCCACAATTCACAGCTATTTGCCAAGTTATGAATATAAAATTTGAATAAATTTCGTTTTAAAATATCGATTTTTTGGATCGTATTTCTCATATCGTAAATTCTAAATTTTAACACCTTTTCACTTAACATCATCTTAAAAACTCGTTGTGTTCATGAAAGCTTACCTTTTTCATTTCTTCTATACTAGGATCTGGCTGCACGACATCATAGTATGGCAATTGATATTCATCGTATATCATGCCCATATTACAGCGTCTCGCTATTTCCCATAAAATTAAACCAAACGCATACACATCGGCTCGTTTATATGCGTCAAAATGTTGGGCATTCATAGTTTCATCTAAAACTTCTGGCGCCATATAACGTTTGGTACCCACTCGATGCGTTGAGGGTATATCAACAGAATCGTTTTTCTCTACATGCCGTACGGCTAAACCTAAATCGCCAATAGCACAGGTAAGATTAGATTTAACCAAAATATTTTTGGATTTTAAATCGCGATGAGCTATTGCCGGTTTACCACGAGTACCGACAATGTCCATGTGTAGATGGGCCAAACCAGTGGCTATAGATAGAGCCATGCTAAGCATGGTTTTAGTATCTACCGTATGAGAGGTTAAATAATCGAACAGAGAACCATTTTCATGGTAATCGGTGACCAACCAGAGTTGGGTCCATGTACCATTATCTGTTAAAATGAAGGAAGCAAAAAATTGCAACTTTTCACACACAAAAAAAAACAATTGAAGAAATATTGACCTTTATTATCTGCTGCTATGAAACCTAATATATTCTCATGCCTCAACATGACAGTCTGATAAATTTCAGCTTCTCGAAACCACGAGCACTCTTCACGACTGGAAAATATTTTTACCGCGACGTTTTCACCACGCCAACGACCGCGCCATACCTCACCGAAACGTCCTTTGCCTATGACATGGCACAATTGAATTTGTCTCGCAATTGAACGTTGCACGAGTAAAGGCAGGCCAGCTTTGAAAATGATTTTTTAATATTATGTTATAAAATTCTTAATAGAATATGTTATAATATAATTGCAAACCTGATCCTGAACCCGATGTGGTCATCTCTATAATATCCTGTAGGGTATTCCCATTGAGTATAGGATCATAGACTGAATCTTCGGGAGCAAACGGTCTAGCCCGACTGCCTTGTTTGCGTTTTTGACAATAGCACCATGACAGAAACACCGATAGGCAGGCAGCTAAAGTTACTCCAAATATTATGGCGACCAGCACCCAAGTGTTTATGCTCTCCTCCGGCAAATAATCTACATATTTATAATTGATTTAACTTTTAGCACTTAACATTTACAAAATGAAATGTTTTAATATTTTTTTTTATTTATATTTTTATTTTTTTTTTTTTTGTTTTTTTTTATTAAGCCACCACATCATTTTTTAAGCCACCAACGAAAAAACAAATTAAGACGTGCAATACATTTTTTTTTACAAAATGAATGTTTAAATAAATGCATTGTTAATTAAAAGCCAAAAAAAGTGTTAAACGTGCATTAAAATATTAGTAAAAGTGGGTTCGGTTACATGCCAAAGTCAAAACATTAAAAATTTTATAAGGTAAACCAATACCAATACGTATGTACATACAGTTTGGAGGAAGGTGTAATGAAAACAGAAAAATAAAACCAAAACACAAATGCTTGAGAAATAAATCTTATTAATAAAATGTATATAGAATATGGTAAATCATATATATATCTTCCATACACTCATACAATCTCATTCATACAACCACATTACAAACACAGTACGTTTTAAAAACTTATCATCTAATTCAGAACCTAGTCATTGATTTATTGAGATTTCTTAAAATTTGCCAATTAATCTAAACTTTATATATGTATGTATAGCTAGCTAATTACAAAGCTATATAAAATTTAAATCTCTTTGTTTATAGGAATATATGTATGTAAGTAAATATTTTTAAAACGTACAGCATTTGAACTAACAATTTTGAGATAAATTTTGTTCCTTAAAAGACTTCTTACAGTATCCAAATTAAAAGCTGAAAAAACAACCTCTATATAGTAAATAAAAGTATAATTCTCATTATAATAATATACATACATACATATATTAGATAGATTCGCCAATAACTTTTTATATAAATAAATACTTCATAAAATAATTGTTTGATTTTAAATAAATCTATTAATCTTAAATATCTTTTACCTTTAGGTAGCACATTGCCAGAAAAATATTTATATTTGAAATTAATAATAATTATAATTAAAAATTTAATTCGATAATAATGACTGAAACTGAAAATAAATTAATAAATTTCCTTGCCGATCAAAGTATTCCAAAAAAAAATAAAAAATAAACATACATATGTATAATCATAATTAAATCCATATAAACATTGAAAATACGCCGCAAAACATTACAAATTAATTTAAGCCAATTTGGATGAAAATCTTCATCCTAAACAACAACAAACAAATAAACGATGTTGAGAACACGACGGGCAAAGTAACTTCCCAATCCTTAAAAAAAAACATTAGAAATAATAAAAACAATAAAACATCAGTATAACAAAAACATAATGAGTCATAAATATAATAATAAAATATCCTGCTGCTGAGACAATGTACGAACAAATATATGTAGTAACTATAAAATAAAATAATTTTGAAAATTTATAATAAAAAATATTCAAGCGTTTTCCATTAAACTTTACCCCGGTTGAATTGCCAATGAGTTCTAAAGTAGTAGTTGTGATTCGTATGTATAATATAAATGATTTGTAAAAATTTTGTTTCGATTTTACTTTGATTGCATTTCGATACGATATACGATATACGATATAAAAGGATGGACAATATTTATATAAAAATCGATTGATGTGATTTTGAGATGAGTGCTAACAGCGTTTATTTATTTTATTTTTTTTTTAATTCCTTTAAATGTCATTGATGTGAAATAACTGATTTAGTTTAAAACTTTTTAATTCGTTTTTGTAGTAGCATTTATTAAAAATGAAAAGTTTTGTTGTTTGATTTTAATAATGTCTCACCTGGCAAGGTACCCGCATAATTTTCTCTTGTATTACAAAAATCTTCTTGGCAACATTGTACAGAGGATTCTGAGGTCTTTTCGTGACACCAGGCAGGATCATCTGGTGGTATATGATTTTCTACAGACATGCATCTAATTGAAGTTTCAAATATACACACACATAAATAACGTAGTAATACACATAAGTATTATATGTAGTAGATTCGATTAAAAAGTTAATAAAAAAAGGACCCATTTAATATTAAACAACATTATTTTAATGTTAATTGGCGAAAATCACAATACAAAAATTGAATTTTGGAATTTAATCATAATAAACAGCACTAGCGACGAAATAGAAGATACTGCACCAAAAAACCGGCTAATAAAATAGCTTAAATTTGATATCAATTGGAGAGTTTAAGGCATTAAAATTTTAAAAATATATCTTAAACTGAAAAATATCATTAAAATAGAAATAAAAATTTAAAATAAAATACCTATTTTTCCTAGATTTTAGCAAAGGCTGAGTACCTAATTGATATTTCATTGCGCTGCACTAAAACTAACCCGATCACGAATCGAACATACATTTATTTGGTGTTGGAAATGAAATAACCAGCGTTGTGATATACATTATTAATGAATAAAATGAGTATATAATTTGTTACAGGAGATCATCTATAACTTTATTCATATTCACTAAAAGCTTATACGTATTTAATCAATTGCAATTTGTGATATATTTTTTTTATCATAAAAACCGATTTGTTGTTTTCAAATTATAAAAATGTACAATAAATTTGAATAACTCACTTATCAATAGAAAAAAAATTTCTTTTTGAGAAACTAATGTTGCGTACATACTAACATGAAAGTGTTACAATTAAAACATTTGCCATTGTAATAGTTTTTAGTGTTAAACACCGAGAAATCTGGAAAATGGCAAACGTTATCACTAGTACACTATATCATGTTCGACATTCTCTATACGAGTTCCAATTAAAACTGGAAGACTTTGAAAAAGTTTTAAACAGAAAGTAAGTCCTGCTAAATGTAATTCTAAAGTGCAAAGAATATATTTAAATCTTTATGATAATATAGTATTAATTGCTTCCTTGGAGCCCATAAATATATGTAAATAAATAAAGTTAGAAAACAGAAAATAAACCATTGAAATACCTTAACATTACGTGTGTGGTCTACAAATTTACTCTCATAAATCTAAAATATGATTTATAATATCTGGTTCTGTAATATCCTTTGAACACTCATTCAATATATAATATTTAAATTTTCCATATACAATATATTTAGTGACTCGTTGGTTTGCATGCATCATAAGTCATACGTAATATGTAATATGGTGTATTTGAAAACAAATTAACTTTAAAAGGAAATATGTATACTACAATATAATAAAAAAATACTAGCTTTAATAATACTATTGCTTCATAACTAGAAAGCAGTGCATATGGTTTAAAAAAAAGCATAAAAAATAAAGTTGATAGTAGTCAATCCGAAGAAATTAGAATAATAAAAATGATGGCATTTTGTATAAAAGGAATCTAAATTCTATAACAAACATTTCCAAGAATAAAAAAGAAGTAATTTTGTTAATTAAGTTAGAAATTAGCGAGGGAGGCTGGTTTGTTTGTTTGTTTGTCAGAAACCAATGTGCAAGTATACAGAGTGTGTAAAAAGTTGTGTAGGTGTATAATAATAATCATAAGACAGAAAGATTTTTTATAAAAATTGTTGTTGATAATTAGGAATGAAACCGACAAAAATGCATACTTTATTAAAAAATTAGGCAACAGTAAAATTTATACTGTGTGTGTTATAAAAAATAAATTTAATATCTTGTTCGAAAATAATTATAACAGGATTAATGAGCGAAAATATTACAAATCTTAGACTTAGTAAACACCCCCACATAGATACATATGTATAAGCAACTATAATCAGCAGAAACGCCATATATTTACATGATTTAGATTTATTATTTATTCATCATTTATTCTCAAGAGATCATAACATTTATTATGTTTTGATAATTGAAACAGTTAAGGAATTTTGTGCTCCAAATTGTATAAGACCCATATTTAAAAGATTTTTGAGCGTATATCAATCACTTTTGCTAAAGCATTTCAGACAACGGACAAGCAAAGGATAATTAAATTTTGTAGGATTAAAATCCTTTTGTTTTTTTGCATTTAAACCTGTTATAAATATTTCTCTTTAAAATATGGAAAAAAAAGTAAATTATATATAAACTAAACTAATTAATGCTGTTGTCTAAGTAGCGGTAGTAGTTTATTTTATAAAAGAATATTGTGATATTTGGTTAATTTATTTTTATTGAATTGTACTTGTTTTTTTTTGGATTATTTTTGCTTTTTTTACTTTTTTAAATATCGCAAATACCTTCAGAAAAACTGAGTTTTAAAAGTTCATTTTTATTGCAGAAATCCTCATGGCAACATTGAACTTTATAAATATTCTGTTTTTTTTTGCTCGTCAAGCATTCAAGCGGCTCTCGTTGGAGATCGTACTTTTTGTCAAGGCACCTAACAAAACAAAATATGGAGCATTCAAGAAATTAAGTGGGTACTGGGTGATTAGATAATTAACAAACATGTTAGATTTAAACAAAAAAAAATATTTTTATGAAAGAATTTTATGGCCTGGCAGCGTAAGAGACCAATAATTATTAGACAGGTTAGTAATATTAAAAAAAATTATAAAAGTGGTAAAAAGAAAACTCAAAACTATATACAAAATTATGTTGATGTTTTATTTTTCTTTTTTTTTTGCAAAAACATTCAGTTTGGTCCATACAAAACGGCAAAGCTGTTATTAGTTAGTTGAGACTTTTTTTTTTGTTGAAACATAATCATTATAAGTTTTGCTGGTGTTAAGTTTTTTTCTTATCATCCTCATAATATGGTTATTTTGTTTTTAATATTTTTAATGTTATTAAACGAACGTTCTTAATATGAAATAGAGAATGTTTAACATTTCCAGGACACACTTGCATTGTCCTTTAAGAAAAGTAACAAGAGGGAGCAGTGTGTGAGACAAAAAAAAAAAAGAACAAACAAAAAAATTTTAAAGCGGTGGCTTTTCCAATAAGCAGCCCACCTTTTGTTGAGTCAATTAGCTGTAGACCATTGAGGGTATCATAGTAACGAATGTACGGTTTTAGATTTAAATTACAAAAATCATAGTCTTTACAACAAGCATGACCACCATGTTTAGCTGCTGGTCTGGCTGTGGGACCACCATTTCTACCGTCGTTGCACCATATAAAACGACCGGGTGGAAAACTTTGTGACATATTTAGACATCTAATTATAAATTAATTATACATTAATTTCATTTATGCACTCATGTTTTTTTATTTGTTTTTGACATGGTGATACGCAGATAAATTTTGTTCGGTAATAGCAATTTATAATTAAAGTTTTTTTTAATTAAATGAATGTCAATAAAATTAAAATAAAATTCATTTTAATATAATAAATATAAATGCATTGAAAAAAGATCAATTGATGTTGTTATTAATTATTGAAATGATAAGTGTAAGAAAAGTGTTTAATATTGACTTTAACGTACCTGTAACTGAATATTAACGATCCCGATTTTTCCTTTTCTACTGAGGTGAAACAATAACCATCCGTTTCACAAATATTATTGTTATCTTTACAAATGTCACAATGACATTTCAAAGTACCTAATGTAAAATGATAATATTATTTATTATTTTAATAAAAAACAAAACTTATATAAATTTAAATTTAATAAAAAAAATTTTAAATAATTTTAATATTTCACTTTGCAAAATGGATAAAATCATCATTTTAAATAATTATTCGAAAATTAAATAATACAATATGTAAAGATATGCAATATGTAGGTTAGCAAATAGACCAAATTTGTGTAAAAACTTTGTAAAAATGTGCTTTATCCACAGATTTTTTCCCCATTCTTTCTTTTAGCAGTTATTAGATACAAAGGCTAAAATTTCCTCAAAAGGGGACAATTTGTTTTGAAAACTGTATAACATTTAACAACTGTATAACAAGTATAACAATTGAAATCCGTAAATCGAAAATAACAAATTGTGAATATTTTTGCCATTATAATCTTTAATTTAGTGAAATCTTTAAAGATAAAAATTAGGCAACGCAACAAGTGGCGATATTCAAGTAAAAATTTTCTTCTTGAACCGTATGCCAGATTAAACTAACTTCCATTTGATAACAATGGTATAAAAATTTGCATGTTTTCGAATAAATGAAACGAAATCACCATTTTGCATCACTTCCATTCAGAAAAGGATTTTCCGAGCGAAAGAATTTCAAATTTTAAAAATAGAGTTCTTTAAAAGCAATCCTTTTAAAAAATAAAAGTAAAATGAATTTTATTTCTAAAGTCTTTGGGTATAAGCTATTCGAAGCAGACGTCATCCTGTCTAGTCAATAGTAGTAGACATTTCAAATGTAAATACGATAATAGGAAAAAATTTAACCGACTTACGATCACGAGGCTTAATTTTTGGTTTACTTTGCGTGGATACTGGCGTAACTTGTGAGACCAACATCATTGGTAAAGAATCATTTAAAATACCATGTGGTTTTGTTGAAGTTGTCGTTGGCGCAATAGTACTACGTTTATTGCTATTGGTATTACGACCTATTGAAGAATATCCATATGCCGCTGATGACATGTTATTATAATTATCAATTGTGTTATTATCCGCCGTAGAAGCCATAGTACTAGTTATAGGAAAAGCTAGAAAAGAAACGATTATATTAAAATTCCACAGGATTATTATACCTAAAATGTTTACTTACCCTGAACTGAACAGATACCAGCTATACAGGTATAAAATAAAAGATAGAATAAAACAGAGATTTGCACTGTAAATGGGTAGCATAAAGTTCGTCTATGGGGAATTTTAAGGATATCTCTGATAAACGTACAGTTCATCTCTGTAGATGTCATTTTTTTTGTTTTATAATTATTTAATTGTTATATATAATAAGATTTAAATTATTAAATGCTCATGCATAATCCTTGTAACGATTGTTTTTTATTTCTGTTTTTCAGGATAAGTAGCAGTTATTCTTCCGTTTCTCGGTTAATCATTTTCATTGGGATAGAAAAATGAGCGAGAGTACTTGTGTAAGAGACCTAGTGCGGGGGAGAGGACAGCAAAAACAAACAAACAAATAAGAAATCAATAACAAATTTGTTGTTTCATTGTATTGTGTTGTAAACAAAACACATCGCACCACTACTACACATTTCAATTCAAATTTCAATTAATACTCAATAATAACTTTGTTTTTGTTGTTGTCTGTATTTTTTTTATTATTCTTTTTATGTTAACATCGTTATTGTTGTTGTTGCTGCCTCTGCTGCCGCTCTTGTTGCTCGCTTGTAGCTATTTTTAATTTATTTTTTTTATTTATGAATACACTGTTGTTTATTAATAAAATTATTATTGTAGTTAAGAAAATATCGTCGTAAATGATTGAGTGATTACGAACTTATTATTGTTGTTTTTTTTTTATTGATACTATTTAGCAGGCTATCGTACCAGCAAACGCTTTTGATTTTTTCATTGTTTTTGTTGTCGTTTTTGTTATAGTTTATTTATTGATATTTGTTTTATTGTTGTTGATATTGCTGTTGTTATAGTTGTTTTTCGTCTTGTTATTCCTTTATATTTAAATGTTAATGTAATTGTTGTTAAGGGTGAAGGGTCGGTTGAATTACATTTAATCATTTTTACTTTATCATTAACAATTTTTTCACTTTGCCCTATACAAACATGCATTTGTATTTATTTCTTTAAAACACATATTATTTTGCAAATGTTTATTAAAAATTAATTGTAAAAATTTCTTTATTTTCAATGTGCTCTACAACTTTTTGTACTCCTTTCCATTTTTTTGTGTTCAATTTGTGGTGGGTCCAAAAAGAAAATTGTTCTTCCACCGTTTTTTTGCACTATTTTAAAGGAATTTTATCACGTGATTTTCCCGCATAAAACCAGACTACATTATGTCGCTTTAACAAATATCCTTAAAGCTTTTGTTGGACTAAAGATTTTTGTAAAAATATTTCAATTTTAATTTGTTAATTTATAAAAAAATTATTAAAAATGTAATGCACTATCGCGAAAGCAAAGCAAGAGGTCGTGAAAAAATCGCCATTTTTTGCTTTTGACGTCAAATATATGGCACAAAGCACAAGTGTCAAAAATCTTTAAATAAAAAATAAAACAAGTGTCAAAACTTTAAGTGGTAAACAAACAATGTACTTTTAACAAACATTGCTGTGAAATTTTCTAAAAACGGAAACAATTTGTCTATGAGATTACATTGTAAGGAATGTCCATGATAACCTGGTAAGTTCAATTCAATATTAATTCAATTTCTATTATAATCCCAAATCTTTACGTCACCACAATATAATAATGTAACTGAATGAAAATGGTCCTCTTTGCTATTAAATAATTTCAGTGTCTTTAACAGTGAAGTATGATGTATACCATAATATTCCTTATTATTAATGTTGCCAGAATATATTGTTATCACTTGGCGCCATTTTTAAGAAACAATTCTAATGCTTAAAATATTTATCTAATGACTTAATTTTTTTTCTCATTGCTTACTATGTACTATATGTTTGTTTAGTCTTCCGATAAGACACAACTAGGTTCAGATCACCCTGTTAAAAATATTAACCTCCATTTTGATTTATCAGCAACACTGCTAATATTGTTTATATTTTTCATCTGTTTGATGTTTTTTTTTTTGTGAAGGAAAAACGAAATATCTTGTGTTGTGAAAAGTTTTTGATTATAAGCAATTAAAAGAGCATATTCTTTAATTTATATCAACAACAATAAAATTTGTATTCCAACTACTTACATGTTGTTAATAAAAGTAGCCTATTTAGCAAATTTTTATCAATAAAAATGTGATGGAACTGTTGTGAAGAGATAACAAATTGACCTGTGTGTAATTTATCATCAAAAAACAATGAACAATAGCGACAACCAGAAAACAAACTGCTTAACAACGAAGACCAACACTATTGCTAGCAAATGTATCGATGAAGCAGCATTTTTTATTTTTTTTAATGGATCACGAGTTACGATTGAATGGGGAAATGAGCTACCACCAATATTGCCTGTGTTACGATTATGTTCCTTAAGTCATATTGTCTTTTTGCTATTGAATCAAGACAATTGTTTGTACGAGGCAAAATTTGACCCTGAAAACTTAGTCATACGTATGAATTGTGTAAAACGTAATGTTATCGATGTACAATATTGTCGACAGGCAAAGCAGGTCTTTATAGTTTTGAATAAGGGACAAGTGGTAAAGCAAACCTTCAGTGAAAATGACCAATCTTTAGAAGACCATCTTTGGTTGCCTGTGATATTTGACCCTTTAGAACTATCTGAAGATGGAGTATGCATAAAGCGTGTGTGCTGTTCTTCTGAAGCAATAATTTTTCTCTCGAATGCTGGCGATGTTTATGCTCTTGGCAAATGTGGTGCTCATTTTTCTGTCGATTGCGAACAACCAAAGCTAATACGTTTATTTAAAAGTAATTTAGAAATACTTGATATATCAGCTGGAGAGAAGTTTTTTGTATTTCTAACACGCAAAGAATGGGATGGTGGCCTTAATCATAAAACAACTATTCGGGAATACGGTAAAGAAATGTAGAATTTTTTTTCAATTCAACCAATCAACTAAAATTATTTCAATTTCATTATGGACTGCATGTAAATTTTTTCAGGTCATCTTCCAGACTTGTTACCAACAGAACAACGTAGTAATCCTGCCACATCTTCAGTGTATTCCTCTATTTCGACTGGTAATAGGTCCTTAGAAGGGGTAGCTGGTCTACTACAGCAAGGCTTTTCACTTTTACACACTCAAATATTTAGTATGGGCTCAACTAATAAAGGTTTGCTTGGCACTGGAGATCACATTAAACGTGAGTCCTTATACGATATACAGAAACTGAAAGAAGTGGGAGTATGCAGTGTGGCTACGGGTGACAATCATACTGTAGTACGGACTATTGATGGTCGTCTCTATCATTGGGGATTCAATGATCATAAACAATTGTTGAATAGCGAACATATTTATGAACTTAGCAGTCCTACAGAATTAAGCTTTGATTCTTCCGATTTAGATGTGCCACGTACACATATTTTGGAAGCCTGTTGCGGAGATTATCGCACAGTTTTATTAAATACTCAAGGCGAAATATATGAAAACGAAAAGCAAATATGCAGCCAAGAAAAAGATTTTCTAACTCTGCAAATGAAAGACGTAAGCCAACAGTCATACCCTCTTCTTTTGGCCAGCTGTCAGTTGACATTATACAATCGACGTTACTTTAAACGTCGGTATCGCATGCTGCATCATCACATACAGAATCAATTGAAATTATTGATGAGTTTTCGTAAAAAATTTCTACATCTTAAAAAGTTAGTGGACAAAGTATTAAAAGATCTAAATCAAGTTTTTCATTATTGGGAGAACGTTTTATATTTGGTCATTACCATTCTGCACTCTTTTGAACAGTTTTATCGTGGAGACTACGATCAGACAATAGAATTGGTGGTCATCAAATACTATCGCGAGTGTATACAAATTTTCGAGTTGTACTCAAAAGCCTACTGTGATACTTATTCCATCGATGACTTTAATGAAGCCTACAAATTGTTTAATAATTCTTATCCGCCCACTGCTTCTGCTGGTTACAAAAATCAAGATCTTATAAAAATGTTCCAGCAACCATTCTCCGTATTTCCGTACATCATACAATTATTGGAGCATATACAGAAACACGAGAACAATTGCAGGGAAGAGTTACTTGCCTGGAATGAATTTTCTCGTCGTAATCGTATAGATTTGGAAGTGGCTGAACACACTCGAGACTTTTGGAGTACTAATCTAAAAAGTACCAAAATTTTACGTTATAAAGTGAAAGACAGAAGAGTTATCTTATCTTCCACATCTGTACCAGTAAAACTTTCACATACCATGGGTTTAAGCAACCCCACATTTATATTATTCTCAGATTTCCTGTGCCAGTATGGTAATCATATTACGGCTTTGCCCTTAAATGCGATGTGGCTGAAAAAGGAAGATGTTGGTATACGCATTATAACACCTGAAAAGAACTTTGTTTTGATAGCAAAAAGTACCCATGATAAGGAGTTATGGTATGATCAACTGGAGAATGCAATTAAAACTGTGCTTTCACTGAATGAAAGATCTAAAATTCCGGAAGTTCGTATGATTGACTATAATTATTCCGCTAATCATTCCATTTATGGTGGCGTCCATGTTAAAGGTAGCTTCTCCAATGCTGTCATGCATGGCAAATGTCGTTTAGAGTTTCCTAACGGTAAAATGTATTCCGGAGATGTCATACATGGTGTCATTGAAGGTTATGGCTGTATGTTTCTGCCAAAAGTTGGTCTTTATAAAGGTAATTTCAAAAATGGCAAATTCTGGGGCCATGGCACATTAATTATTAATGAAAAGGAGTTGTATGAGGGCCATTTTCGTAATGGTCTCTTCAATGGTCATGGACATATGCATCATAGCGACTATGTTTATATAGGGGAATTTGTTGACAATCAAAAATGTGGTTACGGTGTGCTGGATCGCACTGTAATCGGTGAGAAATATTTGGGCTTATTTGCCGATAATAAACGCGTAGGCAATGGCATATGTATATCATCTAATGGCAATTACTTTGAAGGCTCATTCGCCAATGATGAGCTTACTGGACGATGTATTGCTATATTTCCTAATAATTTTTACTATGAAGGCGAAGCAACCTTAAATGGTCCCAATGGTAACGGAAAGTATTATATGCCTATAGTGGATCATTCTCATGAGGAAGATGTAAGTTTTAAAAACTTTACATATTCATAGAAATTAAACTAAAATCGATTTCTTTAATTATCTTAAGATTGTTGCACTATCACCACATGCTGAATTATCAGGAAATATACTGAGTGGTCAGCTAACTGGAGTCTGGGAAAGTGTACGCATCAATGCCGGTTCAATGGAAATGAACCGGAAATTTCTCAAATATCCCAGGTAATTTTATTAAAATAATAAAACAAATAATATAGTTGCTGTTGTAACATTTAATGTTATTTTATTTAATAATGTTGTATTTTCCGTATTTCAAACTCTTTTCATGTACTTATAATTATGATGTGGTTATGTTTTTAGCACTTTTGGATCTCACGTGGTGGACAATTTTCATAAATGGTGTTCTTTATTTCAAAATTTTGAAGAGGAACTCTTTGATGATTTAGCAAATGATACACCCAATACTAAGCCATTAACATTTGCTCTGTGGAATCGTGTTATAGCTTTTATCAGTAAGCAACAAGAAATCGAAAGTGAAAAAGTTATTCCCCGTGAACTGGATATAACCAATGTTTCGATTTCCAATGCTAATAACAACAACAATAAACGAAGTTTATTACCTCTACAAAATCTTTCCATGGAATTCGATAAGTTGAGCTTAAACTCTTTTAATTTCGATAAACTTGAACTAAGTCGCAATCACTCACACTCCGAAGATACTTTAAATGGTTTAGATTTTTCAAATTTTGATTTATTAAGCACATTTAGTAAATTCACAAATCTATCAATAGACGACAGTTTTGGCAATCATTCGTATGCTACATTAATGGATGTTATGGAGAATTGTAATAACATTACCTTAGACTCTTTCAACGATAGCGCTTTAAGTAGCAGTGTAATGAACGATGAATGGTTGGTGTAGTTAATTATTTTATATAAAATAAGAAAATCTAAATGTCATGTTGCTTTACAGTATTTCTTTACAAACTCAAATGGATTTACCGCCACAATTTGGAATGTCGGATTTGAAGGAAGAAGATCTGGCTGCCATCAAAGAGTACCTGCGTGATGCTTTTCGCTATCGTTATCATCCGTTTAGACATTTAAATGAGCGTATAACTCATTGCTTTTATCGATCATATGGCTGTTGGAAAATAAAACCCACTCCTTTACTGGCCCAACAGGCCATGCGTGAATGGGAATCTGTTTCCCAAAGAGTATATAAATTTATACGTCGTCTATTTCCTGCTCTGCCAGAGGATTATGCTGTTGTCGGAGAAAATCGTGAAGTTGTCTCCCACATAACGCTACTCTATCCTATATTGCTGTCGGAAGGCATTTATTCTACTCTATTCGTGCTGTATGCTAATAAATACAGTTACAAAGATGAAATTTACCGTCAAAATCTTTTGCAAGCAGAAAAGTTAAATGACGAAGACTTAATGCAATATTTAGAATTTGACAAGTAAGCTGAGTTATTTTAGAAAAAAATGTTGTTTAAATAACTAACATTTATATTTTACAGCAATATTCTATTAGTGGCTAATACCGATACTTTTTCGGCAGCGATTAATATGTTAAAAGAACTTAAGGAAAAATACACACCCATGGCCATGTTAACTGTGATCGAAAACTGTATGGAGAAAATAACAGATGCATATCAAACTATATCCAGTAGTAAGTAGAAGCATAAACTCATCGTAATAATACTATAATAACGTGCAATAAGACGATAGATAAATAGATAAATATATTAACGTGTTTCCTTTTTTGTTACAGAAACTAATATAAGCTTAAACGCTGACACGATTATGCCTTTATCCTTAATTTTATTGCTACGAGCAGCAATACCACATCTCGGTGCAGAGCTGGCATTGTTGGATGATTTAACCGATTGTAAAAATTTTCAATTTGAAATGAATGGCATACGAGGTTATTGCTATACTACTTTAAAAGTAAGCATTACAATAAATAAATAATTTAAATATTAAATATTAATTGAAACTCTTTTGTTTTCTACAGGCTTCATATGAACACATTGCTACCAAAACTTTATTTGAAAAGAAATAAGTGAAACGATATTGCAAATTTTGCTCAATTTATAATTTGTAGATACATACATATTTATTGTTTAAGTGCATAGTGCTGATATTTTGTATATAGAGTTATCCTTCGGTATACTATATATATATATATATATATATATATATATATATGTATATCTGTGTATTTATTTGTTATAAAAAATGATTTATAATAAAATCTGTATTACATTCGATGTTGTTATTAAACAAGTTATTTCCTTATACATACTGCTTTCTTCTTTCCACTTCAATTGGGCATTCGTAATTATTTAATAAAGAACTTTGATTATTATTCTGATACTGAATACAGAATTGAATAATTTACCTCTTTAGTCTCTCCATCCGGATTGAAAATAATATCTCGGTAGTGAGTATACCTCATAAAGAGAGAGTACCGCTTTGGATAAAAATCGTGGCATTAGTCGGTCAATGGGTTAATTAAGCCAAGGGTCATCTCATAATCCCTTTTGTAGAATGTGTAATGATGTAAAGCAGAATGAAACTACCTTTGGTAAAGTCCTAGCTGGTTCACGAATAGGGAGATATTTTTGGGTAGAGTTTTGCTTTATAGACATGTCGTTGTGATTATAGCCCTGTCTTAGGCAGTCCTTAAGAGAGAACTTGTATTTAGCGCCTTAGCAACTGCTAGACCATTGGCATTAATTTAAATTAGGAATGTGTGATTGGCCAACCTTGTTTATTACTATCGAGTTACCAACTTCTATTTACGAAATTAGTTTGTTGACTCATGGTGGTAACACACACATTCTTTGTTTATGTGTTTTAAATGAAATGACATTTAATCTCAGCTGTGAAGGAGAATAACAAACGAGACGATTTTGTGTTTATTTGTAATTATTTATAAAAAATTATTTAATTATCTAAAAACGACTGCAAAATGTTAGAATTTTGCCAGAAGAAACATATGCTTTTGGGACTTGGCCTTCTAGTCACAACCACAGTGATAGTACTCATATTGGAATCCCGTTTGGCCACCACTGGGCCAATGCGTCGAGGTAAATCCCAAGAATTTGTCATAGAAAACAATTCGACCTGTTGGAAACGTGAAAAATACACTGTAATACAAGAATGCCACAAATGTTCAGATTTTGATATTGTGAGTCGAAGTTTGGGTGTGTGTATACACACCAAATACAAAGAGGTGTTGCGTTGTAAAAGTGGAGAAATTGTTACCAAGAGTTGTGATCGGGTGGCCTTGATTGACCAAAAACATTTCATACAATTCGAGGTTTGGTGTTTTGTTATAGGCGTCATCAGTTATTTGATATCTTATGCACGGGATAGGATACTTTCGAGAAGAACTCACCAGAAGTTAGAACGACAGCTGAATCGTGTTACTTAGAGTAATGTAGTTAATAGGAAGACAAAATCGGAACATATATTTTCAATAAATGCTATTTAAGCAAAGATATAAATTTATTTGCTGGTTTTTTATTTACAAAAAGAAATTGAAATTCTCTTAACATTTTGTCACTGGAATAATAAATGATATTATCCCTTATCATCGCTAATAATAAAAAGGAAACAAAACAATTTAATTAATAAACATTTATTCGATATGAACTATATATAATTAGTATAGTATTGTTAACAGGTGCATAAATTACTTTCCTAATAAATAACATGCATCGGGAATAAAGATAAATAAAATGATTACGATAAACTAATAATTAATTAGAACGTTACCTCTAATGAAACCATAACAATTTAAGAAACTCACTTAACAATTATCTGCAATACAATATAATATAATAAATGAAATATAGAACAATATATGCATCATTTTTTTTTTCGATTTGTCTAAAACTACTTTGGATGTATATACGTTGTAGTAATATTTCGACAAAATTGAATCAAAAAGAATTATTTTAAAGAACTAAAGGCACTTCTCCAGTATTTGTATTATAATATCATTTAAACTTTGTGAGGCGCAAAACCTTCCATTTAAAGCTTGTTTTTCGGTCTCTCAAAAGATGTCAGTAAACCTAGAATAATGTTTTGCAAAAATGAACACATAAAAATTGACAACATTCTTTTTGATTAATTATTTTGAACCTATTCTTTCGATTTTATAGAGGATATGGAATGTTTGTTAGTTTTTCGTTTCTTAAGTACCGCTCCATACTATATACATTTGCCTATTGTGGGCTTTTATTGCTTTCTCCAGTTGGAAATTAGATCTGGTTCAGTGCTTTCCATTGTATTTGAAGTAGGTGGTGGTAAACTTTTAAATTCGCCTGATCTGCTTACTGATGTGGTGGTATTATCTTCATGATCCATACCACTACCACTCATTTGACTGGTATTTGATGAGTTAGCTTTTAAAGAAGTATCGGTCATTGGCAAGGGTTTAGCCACACCAATTCGTACCACACCTTTAGCTGCCCCCTTTAAAGCTTGTACCGCTTGATCTAGAGTAGCATTTTCCAAGTTAATATTGTTCACGAACAAGAGACGATCTCCTGGTATTAAACGACCATCTAATTGGGCCACTCCACCAGGCACTAAAGAACGTATGACAATTAGGCAATCATTTGAGTCCATAGGGTCTTGATAGTCGAGAATTGAAAAACCCAAACCACGATCTCCTTTTATTAACTCTATAATTTGGGGTTCTGACGACCACATCGCTAAGCCTGTCAAGGGTTCTAACGATCTAGATTTTAATTTGAAAGAATCTTCATTTGTTGGAGACGATGTAGCTAAATTGCCATCCGATTTAGCTTTGACTAAACGATCTGAAGCCGGAACTAAATTTTCAAAAGTGTTGCCCAATTTTTTTAGTGTATCATCAGAAAAAGACATCAATTCTGTTTTACTTCGACCGCAAACCATGCGAACATCTTGAGGTAGTTCCTTTAAAATTGCCACCACCTCCAAGTGATTCATGCCAAACAAGCGCTCACCATTAACTTCCAGCAACTCATCGCCTGCTCTTAATTTGCCATTCACACCAACAGGTCCATCAGCCAGAATAGAACGAATGTAATGATGGGGTCTGACTTCACGACCACCCTCGACATCCACAGTGCCTTCTAAAGAAATGCCCAAGCCACCAACGGGGAATTTTTTAATTTGCGCCACTACAACATCAACATCCGGACCCACAACTTTTTTCCATTTGCGTATGATTTCCTGCTCTACTTCGGGTGTTAACTCTGGATCTGTATAATACTTTTGGCGTGAGAGTATAATATTATTTTTGGCATGTAAAGGCTCCTTAAGAAGAAGAAATTATTAAGAAATCGATTTCAAACAAACATTCTTACTGAACTTACCATTAAATCATGTTGTTCGGATTCAGGAGCTGACAAAATATCCGACGTTATTATTTTCGGTTTTTGTTCATCATTTATGGAAAGTAAATTCATATCCACACCAAAAGTTGATAAATTTGTAGTGGTTGTAATAGTACTGCTGTTATTACCAGAAGCCAAAGTAAAACTTTCTGGTTCAGTTGAGAAAATATTTACTTCATTGGAAGAGGGTAAAGCGTCCCGACCAGATAAATATGATAAATCTGTGTTGGCTACTGAAGAACGCAACGGTGTTATAGAACTAGTGGGTAAGTGAGCCGTAGTACTACGTGATGGTGTAGACGGTACTGAGGGTATCTTATCATTAGCTGCGATGGCTTGTTGCAACTGCTCATATTTTGGACCACGTAAATAACGTTCAAGGCGCAAGTTTACTACTTGGCCTGATTGTTTTAAAAGCTCTACAGCCTGATGATTGGAGTAGCCTTGTAGAGACTGACCATCTACTTCTATAATACGATCATTGACTCGTATACGCCCATTAAGATCAGCGGCTGAGCCGGGAGAAACACTTTTAACAAATATACCAGACAATTCTTCTTTTTCACAAACATAGCCTGCTATGGTTATACCCAGGCCATTAGCGTCTTTAGTTAACTCAACTTGCAACTTTTCGGTTTCGGGTAATTCCAATAAATCTATAATCGGCTGCTTGCCTCGATAGACAAAGCGTTCATCTTCAGTTGTCGTTTGGGGAGTGGAAGCATTTGAACTTTCACCAAAAATTTCTGGATAACCAGTTGATATTAAATATCGCTCTAATTCGGCCCGATCAACCAGAACTCTGGCTGGTACAACAGCGCTACCAGGTTCTAAATTTAAACCTATCGGCGAAGGGTGCTCAATAGCTCTTCCAACTACTAAACGGACATGGGTTCCTGATTGCCTGAGGACCGTAGCAACCTGTTCAGATACCATTTCTTGAAGATTAACATCTCCTATTTGTAGAATATGATCTCCGGAACGCAAACGACCATCTCTGTCTGCTACACCGCCAGGCAATATTGTCTTTACTATAACACCCGATGTTCTAGCACCAATAATACCAAATCCTAGACCAGTGCCATCATTTACCAACTCTATAGCTTGTATTTGAACGTAATCTGTTGGAAATAGTTCCACTCCCGATAGAGAAGGCATTTTGGTATGCTGAACCAATGTGGGATCTGCAACATCTGTAGCAGCTTTGCTACTTCCCGGACTATTGGGACCCGAGGCACTATTTAAAGGCGTCGACAGACGTTCATCAAATTCATACATCACATCGCCACCATTAACGCTCAATACCAAGTTACCAGCCATATCAATATCGAAGTCATTAGGCAACATGGAGGGATGCTGCGTCAACTGAGCATTCAACTCCGACAACGAATCCTGCACATGCACAATAGTCCTGAATACTGGATCCTGCAAAATATCCAAAATAGTTTTAAGGCTGTCCCCTGTTTGAGACTGCAGTTTTGGATCATCGCTTTCGTCTATACCCCTTTTGACAGCTTCAATTTGCTGTAATGCACTTGATATGTCAGCACTTAAATGCATTTTCTTTCTTTTCTTTTAAACTTAGTCAAGTGTAACACTTTTCACTTTTATTAATTGGATTATCTATCGTATATCGTATTGCAATGAATGAACGACACCACCCAGATTTTTATTTTTTTTGTGGCACAAATTTATTCCAGGAATTTCCAAACTTTTTATAGTAAAAAATACCTTAAAACAAACATTTTTCCAGTTGTAAGCATTAATATATTTGCCTATACGCTTTGTTTTACCTGACGAGGGGTTTAATAAGTTTTTAACAGCTAATTAATGAGTTTTTGCAATAGAATTAATAATTGTGTCAGGTAAATATTTTTGCTTTATGTACTCTATACTCATATAGGAACTACAACAACAGTTCTTCAATGGTGCCAAGTTCAAGAAAGATCTGTAATGCCAAGCTATATTTACAACACAGCTGTAAAATAGTGTATGTTTAAAAGGGGATATAATTAACATTTTAACGTTTATTCGTCTATTGAAAGATATTTTAGAATTTAAAAATAAATAATACATGGAATTTTAATAAAATTAAGATTTTTTACACATATGTTTAGAATTCATTTCAACTATTTATGATATTACATATATATATATATATACATACGTAGACATATATTTTTCAATATGGAAACAAAATTTTTGAAAATCTGTTCATATTACAAACATAAACATTAATGTACATATATTTTTTAAAATTTCATGAAATTAATTTTCAATCAAACAATTTATTATGAATATTACCGAACTTGATTATTATGCGATTTTGAATGTGTCGCGAAATGCCAGCAAAGAAGAGATAACTTTGGCTTATAGAAAACTCGCGATACGATTATGTCCATTTCGTGATCCAAAACATGAAAGAGATTTTGTACCCTTATCCCAGGAAAATCAGTTGACACACATGGCACCATTGTCTCTAACCCGTCAGTGGAATTACATTAATATGGCCTACGATGTTTTAGGTAAATAATATTCAGAGCAAAATTGTGTCTGTTCTTAAAACCATACATAACCATTCCAAGGTAACGACTTATATCGAAGTATATATGACCGCTATGGAGAGGCCGGTTTATTTCAAGGAGTCAATCTACCCAATGGTTATTTTCCACCTTACCAGTATGATGGCGATCATATGCGAGTTTATAATAGTGTTTTCGAATCATATTCGCCTTATGCTAATATTATCGATGCCATAACAAATCCACCTCCTTTGTATAACAATAAAGAATCCGGAATCGGTATACGTACGAGGGATGGGCCAGTAGAGAAAATTATAGAGTTGACATTGGAAGAGGTATTTAATGGTTGTGTTAAAATTATGCAAGTATGGCGCGAGGAATTTGTCGATAAAGAAGAAACCCGTACAGAAAAACGAAAAAAATCATTAACCATACATGTAGAACCAGGAGTATCGTCTGGTACTAGATATTGTTTTAAAGAAGAAGGAGATCGTTCTCCTTCCAAAATACCGGCCGATATAATATTTATAGTGGTTGATAAGCCACATAACAAATTTAGAAGAACGAATCTAAACGACTTGGTGTATACATATGAGATCGATCTGTGCAAAGCTTTAACAGGCTTTCAGTTCTTCGTTACCACCTTAGATAAGCGTCAATTGAAAGTGTCAATTATTGATGTTGTTAAGCCTGGCTATACAAAAATTATTCCTGGCGAGGGTTTGCCCAGGTGTAAATGTGAAACTACTACTTCAGGTTTAAAACCACAGATGTATCATGGCAAAGAATGCGGCGATCTCA
This sequence comes from Sarcophaga subvicina, assembly GCA_936449025.2. Taxonomy (NCBI): domain Eukaryota; kingdom Metazoa; phylum Arthropoda; class Insecta; order Diptera; family Sarcophagidae; genus Sarcophaga; species Sarcophaga subvicina. The sequence goes on from OW388084.2 coordinate 3,916,275, forward strand.
TAATTGAATTCGCAAGTACGTAAATATTTTCTTATTAAAATTATTTAATTCATACTTTTTTTAATTTTCAAGTTAAATTTCCCGACTATCTTAATAAAGAAATGAAACAGTGCGTTAGAAATATGTTTGCAGAATTACAGGCCTTACAGGACGCAGAAGAAAGGAGAGGTTCACCGTAAATCCAAATTATTGAGTGTAATATCCAAAATCTTTCTCAGTTTATAATGACACACATTGACAATGTATTGATAAAAATAATATATTGTATATTTTTTATTTATATGTATGAATTTCCTTCGAGTTTCAAGTATTTTTTCTTCACTTAATGTATGTATGTTCGCTTTAGTTTTAACTGTATACGTAACGCATTTTTTTTAAATCGAAGGATTTTTCCTTTTAAACAATGCTTAAAATAAAGTTACAGTAATAGGGACCACTACGTTTGGATATTAACCAAATAATATTTGTGTGAATGTTAGTGTTTCGAATTTATCTACGGAATAAATTGATGGATAATAATTTTTTCTGTTTGTCAATTTCCAATTCCATTGAAAATGCAAAAGAATATATAAAAATTAATAATTTATCCGCATCAGCAGACAGCAGACATTTTAGAGAATTCAACTAATGTATCGATATGCCTGCAAATGAAACTTCTAGACCCACATCGTTTGATTCCATGCGGCTTTTTATGTGAGCCAAGGTATTTTTGTAATGCATTTCGATTTGTTTAGTTTCTTCACTAGGCTCCAAATTCGGAAGTTCTTCATTGATTTTAGCAATTAACTATTAAATTAAAAACAATTGCTTTAGTATTTTAGATTTTTGGGTTTTAGATGAATACTAACCTGATTAAGCATGGCTACGGTTATTAAAGAGTTACCACGTTCAAAATAAAACAGGTAATGATTTAAAAGTTCAACATAAAGTTGTACTTGCACACCTATATCTAAACATTGAGAGGCAATGCGGGCACCTTTTTTCAAGCAATCTAAAGTCTTCTTTTCATCGCGCATTTCTTCTCCATTTTTCCTTTAAAATAAAAAACAAAAAATGTAAGTAATAGGACTATAACTAGAAATCTCCGCATAACTCACTTGCCACTCCAAAAGAGGGCAGCACATGCTACTACACCTCTGCACTGATCTGGCTTTTTCAGCAGTTTTGAAGCCGCTAGTGCACAGTTTGTTCTTAAAGGATCTGCATTCTCTTCGCCGAAACACGACATTTGTTCGAAAGTAGACATTATTAAAGTAATGGCCGCTAATTGGGCTTTAGAATCTGAGATTTCATCTTCATACAAGGAAAATGCCTGTGTCATAAACTCGTAGGCGACAGTCTCATGGTTTGTGTAACCAATTTCACCAATCACTAAAGCCCCTTGAAGGTACAACCTTAAGGCTAGTTCAGCTAAATCAGCTTTGGCCAATGCTGAAATTGTGCTGTGACAGTATTGTATAATCTTTTGACATTTTTTATCCCAGTTCTCATCTTCATCAGCTTTGGATTTATATTTGTAAGCCAATTGGTATGCAGAGAACACAAGCGGAGGCAAAACATGTTTAATACGTTGCGGACCACCAGCACCGAAATGTTTTCGAGCAGTTTGCAATATTTTGTACTGCATGTCTGGGTCATCAGATTTAAGCAAGTGTATGAAACGGGCAACTATGCCTTGTTCCTCCGCAAACTCGTCAGGATCGACATTTGGCTCTTGTCCATTCTTTAACACAACCGTCTCATCATCCTTTATTAACGGTGTGATTATATTTAAAACATCATCAGCTTGTTCAGCCGTGGGTATTTGGGTTTCATACTCGAGAATATTCATAAGTAAATACAATGCCAAAGTTTTACGAGAAGTATAATCGAACTTCTCGAGTAAGGGGCAAAAGTTTTTCAATTGTATTACAGTCAAAACATTATTGTAGAAATCTATACAAATATGCAACAGCCGAGATAGTTCTTGGTTAACGGATAATAGATGAGAAATGCTAAGAAAGCATACAGTTTAATATTTTTTTTTAATAACTTTTCAAGCAAAACTCACTTGTTCATATTGAGGCATTCCAAAATCTTTGTGGTTGTACCCAACACCTTGTCTACATAGTCCACACGATCTGGATATACTTTTTGAGCTAAGCTCAATAGAGCAACTTGCAACGAAATGGTGTCTTCCAAAGGCATATCAGAGCGAGTCTAAAGAAAATAGGATATAGAGTAAAACAGATTCAATTTTGTTTTTATACAGAAGGTACATTACCTGTACAATATTAGCGATTTGTATACTGAAAACTTCAAATAACTCAACTTCCGGTGGTATTATGGATTCTATATCCGTGCCATTATTCTAAAGAAACGTAAAAAGAAAATAATTTGATAAAGTTATGAGGTATATAATATATCCTGTAGCTACCTTGCCGCTTCTTTGATTATATGTAGCCAAACGATCAATTAAGCATATTATGATGTTCTTAACATTAACGCCTGTTTGCAATTGGGCACAAGACTTAAGAAATGGATCTAAAGTTTGTAAGTGAAACTCGTCAGGAAATACTTGTATTATGCACTCCATTAAATATTCCTGAGCTATAGCATCACGACAACTGACCACTTGTTCTAAAATACCAGGTAATATCAAACGTTGATAGATCTCCAACGAAGCGGATTCTAACTGTGACAGACGCACTAAATTTGTGCCTACCAAAATCTTTAATTCTTCGCGTTCTTTTTCCCGACGTGTCTTCTCACTTGAATGGCCCTGATGCTGCATGCGTACCCACAATTTGTTCATTTCAGCAAAATTAGTCAAAACAAAATCAATGGCATCATAAACAGTGCCTTCGTGTTCATTCTCCGCAATTAAAACATCTGGCAAAATATTGCGTGTACACTGCAAGAGATAGTTGCGTAAAAATAGACCACGCAATGGATGCTGAACACCCCGACACATTTCCACCAAATCCTTGAGTATACTGCGCTTTAGAGAACGATCATTTTTAATGTACACAATACCAACGGTAATTAACAAATACAAACGGGGCACAATCGTGTGCGAATACTGGACGAGTTCATAAAGATCTGTTTCTTTCGATGCCTTCTCACTCAAATACAGTTCGAGATGACATAGTTCATCTGTAATCACCATATCTGTAAAAAGAGGCAATAATATTGTTTCAGTTTCTAATTTCATTTCGTGAAAGTTTGTTTGCTGACTTACACAATTCATAATAGCTTTTTGGCGATAACATTGAGGTGCGTAATTCACTCAGCATAGCGCTAGCGCATTTTAAAGCATCCAGCATACGTTCCTTGTCTAAGAAGTGATTCATCTGAAATGCCTGCTTGCGTGCAGAACTTATGGCCTCAGCCAATAGTTTCTCCTGATCGTCAACGCTGTTCGGCATAGTCTGTAATAAGAAATAAACAATGTTCTATTAGCACTAAAATATATTAAAAGTGAGCTTTGTTTTTATCATAATGAAATGCCTCTGTATGGATTTGTACATATGTATACATTTATGTGTCTATGACATACGAATGACATTGTTAATGTTTTTGCTATTATATTTTAAAACAAATATTTTGCTAATACTTAGTTAATATATTAATTATATATCCCAATTGGCGCATAGCTGTTTAATAGATAAAATTCACCCTAAAATTTATGAAACGTTACTGTTCATGAGCAATTCCATTCAATCATATACTCGTACGTATTGTACTATAAACATTAATTTAAATATTTGAAATTATGACATTGTAATCACATAAAGTAAAATTGTACTATTGATTAATATATAATAATTTACGTTAAAAAACATAAAGGCTTTTAAAAAATATATACATTCCCATAAGACGAAATTTCTTTACAGCAACTGTTAAATCAACAATGGTAGAGACGTGGCCGATTGGGATATGTTGTGGTTTTTGTTTTTGTTGTATTTATAAAAACCAAAGGCATGAGTAAGTGTGTGTACACATAAGAAAATGAGAAAAAAATGTTTGTGAATATGCAATGGCTGGTTTGAGTGCTGAAGTGCATTTGCCTCAATATGTATAGGAAGGTGATTGGAAAAATTAATGTTAATAGAAATATTGTTGTCCACAACCACAGTAACGTTGGAAAAAGCATTAGGATGGACTAAGAAAAGAAGCAGAGAAGTAAAAGAAATACGAGAAAATTACCATTGTACCAACACCACCTGCTACCGGTGAATAGTTTGCGGAACTCCAAGGATACATTTATTTTTGTTAATAATTTACTCTTTTCTGCAAATTGTGTGTAGAGAACCCCTTTTAAAGGAGGGAGCTGAGGAAAGATTTTTTCACTTTCTTTTTAGATGTTGAACAACAATGTTGAAGGAATCTAGTTTTATGGTTTTTTTGTGTTGATACTTGTGTTTGATGGCTGTCTATAGATCCTGCATTTATTAAAAACTTACCATAATAGAAATAAGCAGGATTTGAGAATTTTTGTATAACTTTTAAGCAAATCCAATTTATTTTTAATAAAAATTAAGGCGTTAATTGGGATTTTTTTTCTTTTTCTCCTTATCGGTTTTACAAATTCTTTCTTTTGATACTTTTCGCTTTGTGAATAAAACTTGTCAGAATGATGATGACATATATCTACAAAAACATGCAAAGTAGGTTACCGGACTTAGGAGAACTTGGTTTCAGCGATTTTTAAGCGCTTAAGGATATAATTGGAAGAGAATATAGTACGCGAAACTATAGTGTTATGTAGGATATTTGGTCAACATAATCAATCAATATTTTCTGATAGCCTGCTCCAAAATCGATTAGGTTTTCTATAAGATTCTCGATTGTAAAGTTTAAGTATACAGTTAAAAAACGATTATTATTTTCAACAAAATAATATGGCCGCACGAGTAAGTGTTTGTTTACATTTCCAATTAAAATTTTTCGATATGGTAACTTTATAGATGCATAGTGAATGTAAACATTTGTTTGTTTACTTTCAAAATAAAGTGAATTTTAAAGTCCTTATTTTTTGGACGTATTCCGTTTTAATTTCGGAAGTAAATATTATGGATATAGATTTAAAACTAATTGAAGGCGTTAGACAATGCCCCATTCTGTATAACAATAACTTTAGTTTAGAGGAAAGAAATCATGCTTGGCTGCAACTAGCGGAAAAGTTGAATACCCGGGGTAAGTCGACCATATAAATTAAAAATAAAAATAAAAATATTTTGTGCTAAAAAAATTAGAGCAACTTTTAAAAATTCGTTGGCATTATCTACTGCAACGTTATCAACGCGAAATTAACTTTCGCTACTCCAAAAAAATGAATTTTTTGCAGCGTCACGCCAACACGCATCATGGAGAATCCGAACATTGGCCGGAATTTATAATAACCGAAGAAGACCTAAAGGAGGAGCGCTCGGAAGAGAGAGAAGAGTTTCGCTATTTACTGGATGAAAATGAAGACAAAAATGAATGCAAAATATCAAACGAAAAAGAATTTGACAATGAGGATACAAAGGATCGAAGTAATTCAAAGTCATTAGAGAACAATTCCATTGATTCTGCTGCAAAAGATAGAATAGATAAAGAGAAAGCCGACGTCATGTCCCGTACTCAAATGCCGCGAAGTCCTGAAGGCCATGACCTAGCGAAAGAAGTTACAGATGCAAATAAGGATTATAATGACAATACAAATATAACTAACAAAATAGCAGTTATGAATATGGAGAAAGATGTGCAAAAGCCAACTGAAAAAGAAAGTACAAATCAAGATTCTAAACAAGAAAATGCCACCAAATTAATTGTAGGGGAAGCTGCTGCAGAAACATTAGACGCCTCAAAAGAAAAGACAGAACAGCCACGTAATGAACGCTGTGAAGATGTTATATTTGGAGAGCTAGTATCAGCTATGCTTATGCGTATGGAAGAAAGTAAGAAAAAGAATATCAAAAAAGAAATTATGAATATTTTGTTATCCTAATTTATCAGTTTTCAATAGTAGGTGTTTAAGGTGTTTGTCATTGAATATTAAAATTTTTATTGCTATAAAAATATCAATATCAATATATTATATATAATACATTATAATAAAATCACATCTTGTGGAAACCTTACCCTCTTTTTCACTGTCTCCATCACAATAAATAAACGACTTGAGTTCACCATTTTAATTTAAATATGTAAATAAATTTTTGTGTATATTTATGACTACAAATTTCAAAAAAAATTGTTTTTTATTTGTAACGATAATTACATTTATATATTAAATATATAATAATTATGAGAATACTGGACTCTAATTAAGAAAAAACATTTTAAACCTACGAAAAAATTTTTAATTGCAATTATATATTTTTCTTTCTTTTATTAAAAAAAAAACATTAAAAATATAACATTTTCTTTATATGATTTGTTCATACAATTTTACTTTGACTTTATCTAATTATAATTATTCCTTTGGTTTAATTTTGCATTTTATAACTGCAATTACCGTACAAACAGTACAAATATTGAATTAATATTTAATGAATTTATATATTCGGTTTTAATTAAGTTTAATTAAATATTTCATTTGATTTTTAATTTATTGTTGTTATTAAATATGAAATTCCATTGTGCCGCATGTAGTAGTTAAATTGTGTTTTCTTATTTTTTTTTATTAAAATATGTGTTTTAAACGACATTTACCATGAAAAAAGTTTTATTATTTTTATTCATATATTTGTTTTATTTTTGGGGCTTTTAAGTTTCAAAACATTTGTTTTTGAATATATTACTGCGTTTTAAATCCTTATCTAAATTTTTATTCATATATTAATGCAAAATTAATAAAATTACATAAAAACTGTGTAATTTTGTTGCTAAATTCAAATCCGTTTTCTATCATTTTTATGTGTATACAATATAATTTTGTTTATGAATGACAACGTTATATACGTTACGATTTTTGTATATAAAAAATTAACAAATTAAATAAACTATAGTCGTTCTATATTGGCCTTTCTATACTTTACACCTTATTCAAAAACAGTAGCCATCAATCGCAAGACTGATCACTTTCACATTTTTTTTGGTTTAAAGTATATTAGGACCATTTTAATTGCTATCTAAGAACCGAACAAATTAACAAATTAACTTTTGTTATTTAAAGTGTTCAGTTTCATTTTATTTATGTTGTTCTACTTTTGGTGTTAAACATGTTTAACTTTTGATCATTAGTGTCATTAATTAATTTTTTTTATTTATTTTTAATGGTCCCTTTATCCAAAATTTTCTAATGAATTTATAAAAAAAATTAATAAAACAAATAACGTATACTTTCTAACAAATACTTGCGCCAATTTTATAAAAAAAAACGTAAAATGTTTTAAATTTAGTTTATAATTAATCATACAAAACATTATCTCATCACGAAAACATACAGTGTGAAATAAAATTATTGTATGGACATAAAAACATTAAATTTTCAGTATATAAATTAATATTGAATACTACGAAATTGCTAATAAAAGGAAAACAAAAACTAATGTGAATTAGGGATAATAACCTGTAAACTGTATTTTAAGTAGACGACAAAATTTATTGGAATCAATTTGCATTCGGAAATGAAATATGAAGTATATAAAGATTCTGAATTTACGTACTTTTTTAGAATTTAGAGTATTATTACTATTATTGTAATATTAGAGGTACTAAAGTACTACGCACAAATCATCTACTGCGTTGCTTAAAAGGCGTTATCTTATAATGGCCACTACAACTCTGTTGTCTTAACGAATCTCAGTATACCGCTGAATAACTCCCCACCTGGTACCTGGCGCACTATAATAAGCAATTTAAGAGTTTTTACATTGAAAATCTTGTGCTAAAAATATTAATAAATGTTTGAAATCTCATAAAAGTAATCCAATACGTTTAATTATATTAAAAATAGATTATTGTTCGTATTGACTTTCAATAATATTTTGAAAAAGTTGGCCTTATAATGGACAAAGAAATCTAGTCTACATCTTTCAAACCTTTTTAACAACTTTGGAAAACATTTATTCGAATGAATGAAATATTTATAAGTTATTGTATTAATAGTTATAAATTATTAATAATTTTTAATTGAAGTATTTATGAGATCAACCACATAGATAGTTTGATATTGTATGCCAACAATAAATTTATTAATTTCAATAATTTGTATAGAAAAGTAATAGAAAAAAAAGAAAACAAAAATTTAAAAAATAGTATTTATTAAATAATATAATTTAATAGTAATGATAATATTACAAATAATAATAAAGTATACTTTTTAATCGTCCCTAAATAAAATCAGGTTTTAAACTATAATTTATAATTTTAAATCACACTGTATGTAGGTAGTTGATTATGCAGGCGTATGGTTATACAATATCTCCTTAAATCACACATTTATATACATACATATATTATTTATTAAATATAAAAGGAAAACATTAATAATATTGTATATCATATACATTAAACAGAATTTACACTTTTGTTTTATTTTCGAATAAAATGGTAAATTCTTGTTGAAATATTAAATGCATTTTTAATGTGCGAATTAATTTGTTTATGTAGGTATATTCAATATGTTTATAATATTTATAAAAATAACTTAATAATAATTTTTTAAAATGTACATGTAAGTCATTAACAGTGTAATTTCCATTTAATATACAAAAAATATTAACATGAGTTTGTAATTTATATAAAATTTTTACAACAATTAAATTGGAATATACGGTTTAGATTTAAATATTGCTTTTTTTGCATACTTAAATAAAAGGAGTTTTTGAACTCTTTTTCTTTTCTTTAATTATAATTTATTTTAATATATTTATGTTTAGCAAACATTTCTTAAATATTTGCTTTATGTCTTTTATAAGTATTATAGTATATATTTAAGTTTATTCTTAAAGAGGAGGGAAACTGGATGGGAATTTAATGAGAAATTTCACATTGATAACATTTAGATTCATTTGAAAATACATACATCCATACATATTAAATTGTTTTTCTTCAAAAATGGAGTTTTCTTTTAAAACATCAATTCTTTTAAAATGTTTGCTTATAATATAAAAAATTGAAAAATAAGAATTTAGAAATAAACTATTTAAACAATTAGAAATTTTATAATAAATAGTTGTAAAATTTAATGTCTGCTAATGTGGACCCATCTCAAAGAAAATATTTGATTGTTAATTTGTTTTTACTTAAAAATTAATAATTAACAGTTAAGAGATGAACAAAGCTAAATAAATAAATAATACTCAAATGTTTATATTAAACTCAACCAAAAAGAAAGTAAAATGGAAATTCAATTTGCTTAATACGCTTACAAAACATGTAAGTTTTCACAGCTTTTTGATTTCGAATCCCTAGCCCAGACACGACCCAGTAAGCCTTTAACTTTTAAGCTAGTAGATGTTCTCGAACCGCGATATTTACGAGGACTATTAAAAAGGAATAAAAAATATATGTTTATATATCATTCAGTTTCTTCATTTTTTTTTATAAAGATTTCATAATTTAAACGAAATTTTTACTTACCTACTGTGAGCACTACCAGGTGGTGTATTAACATCTGAGATAACATTATTCACGGGGCCCATAGGTGTATTAGGATTAGTTCCACCTGTTAAGCAAGCACCACTTAAGGGTGAACAAGCTCTCCTTTTAGATTTCCTAATAGAACGTTTTCTAAACATATCCCTGTTGATAAAAAGTGTAAAGAAAATATGAAAATAAATAAAAGAAAATTGGTTTAATGTGATGTAAATTACCTTGATTTTTCTGGATTTTCTAGCTTTAGACGTATTTGAGATAATAAGCCCACTAATAATTCATCTACATTATGGTTAATGCCAACAGATGTTTCTATAAATTTACAATCGTATGCTGTAGCCATAGCTTTGCCCTCTAGAATTTTTAAAAACAATTGATTAATTACACTATTGATCAGATATTTTGCTTTATTTTTCAAAACTTACCATCAGCGCTGACCAAACGACTTCTGGCTAAATCGGCTTTGTTTGCCACTAAAATAACAGCTTTTTGTGCAATATTTTGATTTGTCCATAACACTTGTAATATATGTTCGGCAACATTAAAACTACTACGATCGGAAGCTGCATAGATAACACAATAACCATGTGGATCATAACTACTTAAGCAATCATCGGGCTAAAAGAAAAAAATCAGAAAATGGTAATAAATCGAAAAACACTCCTTTAGTCATAGAGACTTACTGTCATTTCAGCATATGGATGATCGATAAATATCAATTCCGATTCTTCGCCACTCAATAATACTGAAACGGACTTTTCACCAGAGTCATCATCTAATCACGAAAGAAATCAAAGGAATAAAAAAAGAAAGAAAATTAATGAATTTCTTTTTCTTTACGTAATCAAGTGGAAAATTTTAAATTTTATTATTAAACAATAGAATGAGAGGAAAATTAAAAGTAAATATAAACTGAGTGAAGATAATGTACGTGCAGTAACAAACAAAATTTTTTACTATTTTTTTTAATATCATTTCATTAATTGTTCTTTTAAATAATGATAATAAAAGAAACTCTCTAAAGGAATATTTTTTTTATTATTTAAATACAAACATAAGTACATATGTATATGTATGCATGGGATATATCCATATATACAATTGGATATAAATTTTTAATATACATAATATAATACATATAGTAAATGTAAGTATGTATGTATGTGCTTTATATTGTGTACTACATGTGAGATTGATTAATAGATTTGACGGATATATTTATTGTAGTCGGTATTGTTTGCTAAATCTACAAATGTATGCGAGTTTGTGTGTTAATTTTTTTTTACGATTTAATCGAATATATATGTATGTATGTACAGATGTTTGTGGTGTTTTACTTTGTACTATAAACAAAAGGATATTATTATCATTATTATTTTTGTTAAATTGTTTATTGTATGCGTAAATAATATGACCATTTGTTGGTTTTTATTGTATTTCTTTTCAAATTTAACGTTCGGAATAAAACCAAATTATATTTTTTCGCTTTCTTTCATCTTGCATAACGTACGATAATTTTAATTTATTGCTGTCGATAACAATAACAATGATGACTGGGGTAAATCTAACGAATGAATGGAATTTTACATAATTTGCAGAGAAATCAAAATGACTGCGTAAATATTTATAAGTACGGCTGAGTGAATTAACAAAATTTTATAAAAGTAATATTAGTGCCTTAAAAATTGTTCAAACCTTATATTATAATCTTTGATAGGTTAAGGATAGCTTTGATAGGTTAAGGAAGTTCTTTTTAGATGTTCCAATTTGTATGCCAATAGATTAGCTTACGTTGTCATCATAAATTTTTAACATTTTCTAAGTGTTTAATAACGACAGTGTTTAACGTACGACATCAATTTTGTGGTAGAAAATCTAAATTTCGATAAAGGTATGTAAATATCGGTTTGAGGCGAACTATAAACACTACACAAAGTTCTGTTTTAGAATTCACTGGTATGGGAATGGAAAAAACTATGCAAGGCCTCAGATGTCCTTCATTTTTACAGGCTTGAACAAAGTTAATCAAACTTCAAATAAATTTTTGTTAAATTCTCCCATAAACTGTTACTTTTGTTCAGCAAACTATAGCCACATTGATTTTATTGTTTATTTCTGACTCTCATTAATCAAAATATTTTTCTTAATTACTTCTCCTTTCTAGCTAAAGGTTAAAGTGAAGCGAATACATGCATGTTCTTTCTTGCATTACCAATCATCCATAAATAACTCAAATTCAGCAATCCAATCCTTTGATATAAAAAAATGTCTGTGTATTCAAACAAAATGGGCGGCCAAAGGGACAACCCAATCTACATACTCATACATGACAGTGAGGCCAGGCAGCATTGATGTGAGTCAAACCAATTAAAAATGTGTCAAGTTCATTGCATTGCGTTTTTTTCTTTCTTCATTTGTTCATTGCTGTTTTTCATTGCTGTTTCATTATCAGTTTTAAATTTTTTCTCTTCCTTTCTTCTTTCATATTGTAAATTGGATTACTTTTTTTTTACACATTCGCATGAATCACTGAAAGTTATAACATTGTGCTGGTCTGTTATGGTGGCTCATAAGGGGGAAATCACAAATAACAAACAAACAAAAAACAAACAAACAAACAAAACGGATATCCTTTAAAAGTGTGGGAGTGAATTGGGTTGGCAAATGAACCAAAACATCAAATTATAGTGTGTTTTAAATTTAAACGAATTTCAATTCGAGCGTGTGTAAGTATACCTACAGTGCAAGGTAAACGTTGGTAACTGCGGTCTATACAGTTTATAGTGATGTACATTAAGAAAAAAATACCGATGTTTTCTCAATGTAATATAATGCAAAGAAGTATCGATGTTACATCGATGTGCATCTATCAATAAAAAAAGAAACCATCGAATTGTTTCGATATGTTACATGGAGTGTTTTTAAAACGTCATGTATATCATCCGCCACTATATTTTTGTCCAGTACTGCATGTAGTTCTATAGGTATGGCTACGTATATTATATTAAAAAATAGTACAACTTCACGATATTGGTGATGATAGTAATGAGAGTGATCAATAATTGGGTTTGGAATGTTGATTGCATTTATTTATTTTTTTTTTTGGTTTTTGTGATTTTTTAAATTATTTAATAGTTTTTCAATTACTAAAAGTCAATGGCTGTGAGGTGTGGTATTCAAAGTGTAAGTGTAAATATGTATACATATCTAATAAAACATATGGAACATGTGATGGTAAAGATGTTTACGATGATGTGATGTGTTATATTTACGTGTACGTACATATGTATGTAGATTATATAGTTCTTAAAATGGCAAATCATTTATTTTAATGAACGTATACAAATATGAAAAGCTATATTTTTGTTTTAAATTTAATTTGATAATAGTCAAAAGTGATTAACAACAGAGCAAAATAAGTAAAAATATATAGTATGTAGAGTAGTATGCATGTAGTAAATATGTAAGTAAACTAAGTAAACAATCAACTGATTTTCAAATTTGCATCTCATTTTTTTTGTTGTTTTTGAAATTGGTTTGGTTTATTTATACATTGTATATATTGTTTTAATTTAATTTTAAATAAATTTAAGTAAAATCTTATTTTATTTAATTTTTTTTTAGTTTTTAGTTTGTGATTACCGTCAGCGGGTTTATCGATATGTATACGAATGTTACAATTATTGCCTGCAGTCCAACATGATGGTATTTTGTATAAATTGTACGAGTATGTTTGTTATTTTTTTTTTCATTAAAATGGATTGAAAATAGATTGCAGGATATTAAAAATGTTAATAAAATTATCAATTTTTTGTAAAAAGTTGTTATTGATGTTTATATTTTTATACATTTTTATAAAATGAAACTTTTTCTCAAATTGGATTTAACATAAAAACCTAAAAACTAAATGATAATGAAATGTAATTTAATTTATAAATATACATTAATTAACGTCTTTTTTTGACAAATGAAAAATAAAAAGATTATGAATAAAATAATATAAAAAAGTATTGTAAATTGCACTGACAATTCGAATTTATGGCTGTGCATAGTTCTTAGCAATGAATGCTTATCCTGTTTAAATAATAAAAAAAAATTAAAAAATTAAGTTACTTTGCATGCGGGAAACATGAGACATCTACATATACATGAACTGATTTATAATCACGACATTGAATTTGTTTCTTTTAATTTGAAATGATGAAATTTTAATATGTTAAAATAATAGTAAACAACAAACATTTATACCAGTTCAGCTAAAGTTTCTTTTGAAATTATTTTTCGTAACAAACTGTTCTCTGCAACGTGTAACCTTATCAACTCTTTTGCAGAAGACTATGACATATGTACGTGGTTTACATCCCGTTGGATTAATTAATTAATACGCTAAACTTTCTCACTTTATACCAACAGGCAATTTACGAAAAGGATTATGTGTCAACTGCAGCCATGTAGGCAAATTATGGTTTCTTAAGTGCAAAATATACTTCTTTTCAAAGAAAATTGATTGTTTTTTTCAAAATATGTCTTTACATACGATCGCAACTACTTGGCCAGCGAAAGGTGAAAGGTGTTACAGTGGAAAATTCATTATTTAGCGGTACTATAAATACATATTATATTATTTTTATTATGTTCGCATTATTAATTTATACAAAATCTATTTCCTAATTCCCCCACAGATTAATTCTTAATCTAATACCTTTTCATATCTTGTGTTAAGGAACAGTAAGGAAGGACAAATTTGTTAAATTGTTTTCCTGGTTTATTTCCTTTTGTTACTGTCATTCCTTTATAAAAAGTTCTTGCAATAATGTAGATTGAATTACTAAATTAAAGTAAAAATAGAAAACTATATATTGTTTTATAACCAATAGTATAAATAACCTTTCGCAGTATTGCTTTTATTTTTACACGATTGTAATCTGTAATTAAAATTTGTTTAAGGATGTGGCATTGAAATTTGAAAAGCAACTTTCTTTACAAGACATGAATATGAAATGGGAAGTGTAGGTAAATAAGCAAAATACTTTGTCTTTAGCCATATTCTGTAAATGTTCTGAAAGTATTTCTTTGTCTTTGGAAATATAATATTTTCAATTTTATATAAAAACAATTAATCAAAGGCATTTTTTATGGGCCATTTTAATTAAACCTATAATAGATTTCATTTCTTTGAAAAATCGAATACATTTTAAACTTAAAAATTCAAAGGAAGAAATAATAACATATGGCGCAAAAGCATTGTCGTAAATCATTAATTCGTTTTCAGTCATCTAAGAAACTGGGCACTGTCACTGTGTTTAATAAATTCAATTTTAACCAGTTTATGACATTTCTTTTGCCTCAATGGATAGCAACAAAATTAAAATGATTATTTATAATGAAAACAATTCAAAAAATAATTAAGCAAAACATATTGTATGTTTATTGAAAGACTAATTAGCATAGCAACAACTTACCAATACTGGTATCATAGGCGTGCAAATATTCCGAAGTCATAAACTGGGACACCAAAGAACTTTTGCCAACAGCAGTTGCACCCAGCATAAGAACTCTAAAATTAGAGAGAAAAACCCATATAATTTAATTAAATTTCAGAAATTTTGTTATGAATATAATATTGTATTAAATCTTACCTGTAAGGACCACTGCCTGGATTAGAGGTACTGCTTTCACGACTTGAGGCTAAACTGCAAGTGGCCGAATTACGGGCTGAATGGGCTTGACTGGGTTGTAATTGGGTAGTTAGGTGTTCATTGCTAAAATTCATAAATAAATAAGTAAATAGTTTAAGAATTTAGTAACAATTATTTTTAACATAAAACGAAAACTAGTGACAACTAGCTTGACAACTAATTTTAAATTAAAATTTAATACCTGGAATTGGAACTGGCCACACTGTTATTCGATTTACTGCGTCGACTCTTCAAAGAATCTCCACGATTTATAACGCCTTTGCCCGTTATGGAGAAATGTCTTAATCTATAGTACTCTTCCTCTACACCGGTATTAGGCATAGAGGCCACTCTTTACAAACAAAAAGAAAGAAAAAATTAAATTTTCCTTCATTTTTTGCTTGGTTTTATAATTCCTTACCTGGACCTTTGCTGAGGAAGACACAATTGATTTGGCCGACCTGAAGCTCTACTGCCGGGTGTCTTACACGATTGAGATCGACTGTGATGTGGTGAACCATAACTGTATTGATTGTATATCGTTGAAATCGTATTTTGCATTCAGTTTTTCATTGTTTATGTATTGTTGTACTTACCGCATTTCAAAATCTCTTAATTCTTCAAATGTCAGAGTATTTGTTACATCCAATAATTGTCGCATATTTTCATCACGTTTTTGCTGCTGCTTCTGTTGCTGCTGTTGTTGTTGTTGTTGTTGCTGCTGCTGCTGTTGTTGTCCAACTGATGATGTCGCATTGAGCGTTTGCTGAAATTGCTGGGAATGACGTTTACGTGCCGACAATGAAATAATATTCTGTGGATCCTTATCCTGTTCAACACTTATGAAATCATTTTCATTTTTAATTAATAGTGTTTCAATGGTATTATCTAAACTAAGGGACGGCTGAAATGGCAAAAGTTTAAATACAAAACATTGTTTAGTTCGCAATAATAGATGATGAAAACGTATGAATAATAAAAACAAAAGAACTTTTTATTTCCATTAGTTGTTCTGCATTTGAAAGGTTTTAGGTTTTGTTTTTAAAATTTATTAAAATATACTTTTTTTTTGCAATTTATTTCGTGTGAAAAGAATGTGAAAACAGTGAAGAAGAATACAAAACTTTATATTCCAATGTGGTTGTGGGATGAAAATGTTTTTAAAATTTATTAAAATACTAAACTTAATGCAGGCTTTTGAAAAGAGTTGGATTAGAAAATCACAAGTATATTATATTACGCGAAAAAATAAATTAAATAGAATCAAAAGCTTAGCGTTCGATAAAATATATCAATAATGCGTTGTCTTTTTAATGAATTTAAGTATATTCTATATTTATAAATTTAAAGAGAAATTTTTGCATTTTTATAAATTATTTCCAATGTAAAGTGTTTGTATTGCAAATACTTTAAGATTGTTGTCATAATTTTTTAAAAAATATATTAAATCCACAGCGGCATACAAATGTATATGTAGCATTAATTTTTGACAGCGTAATACCAAGATATTAAATAATTTTTAAATAATTATTTAAGACTAAGAATATGTTTTTAAAAGTAACACACATAATTCAATATTTATTATATTTCTCTCATCCCTAAACAACACGTTTGAACTTTTTGAATTATTCTAATGTTGCATTTTCTATCCGTCGATGTCCATCAGTCGTGTCTAAAGGTTTGTTATGGTCAATAATTCTTGTAACCGTTTTATTTGATCGCTTATTAATTGTAATTTAATTTTGTAATTAAATTTGAATTAATATTTTACAAACTGCTTAATATCTTTATTAATTCTATTTATCTAAATAAATATCTTTATTAACTTGTTTAATTGTTGTTTATATAATTTTTTTTCTTGCCATATTTGTTTTGTTTTTTTAATTCTATAACTCACCTTTTGTTTTTTTGAAAGTCTCCTACAAATTCGTTTATATAAAGGATCCATATTTTTAAATTGGTCTGGCATAAATCACTCTTTCAGTTTATAAATAAATTGGTTTTGTTTTTTAAATTTCTTTTAAAACCGTTGTTGTTTATAAGAATTGTTAAAACAATTAAAACGTTTTGCCACTTAAATAAATAATAGTTTTCTTTTGTTTACATTTGTTTAATATTTATAAATAATTTTTTCCTTTAATTATATTGTTTTGCTTCAGTTTTTGATCATTAATTTCGATTTTAAATAAAACATTTGTTTTGTTCATACAATTCTGCCTTTTGTTCAACTCAATTAACAATTTTATTATTTTCTTTTACGTTAAAAAATATTTCTTTTTTTTTTAATAAATTTTCCTTATTTTTTTGCTTTTAGCTTTTCACTTTTCAATTTCACTTCAATGTTGCGTATTGTGTGTGCACTGAAAAGCGTATCGTAAACAAATAATAACTGATCTCAACATTGCGCCGCTTTTTATAAACTAGAATCGTGAAAGAAAATATTGAAAATTCACTGTTTCACCAAATTGAGCATGAAAATGCTCTCGAACACAATTGCCGAGATGACAAGATAAGAGACATATTCATACGTTTGCACGGTCTTCGGAGAGAAAGAAATTTTCTCATAAATTAAATGTAAAGGAAAATGTACACAAAGCTATACGTTTCGTGGAAAATATGAGATATTCACCCAAAATAATCGGAATACATGAGATACAAATTAATGGGAATGATGGTTTTAGTGGAAACATTAAAACGTCAGCAAGAAAAAAAAAATCTTAAAGATCACACTTATCCTATCTATTGTATATATGTATGTATGTATGTAGTACGTTGATTTTGTTTTGCACCTGTTACCCTTGCTTCAGTAGCAGGGCACAGTAGGGGAGGTAGTGTGAAGATAACGTATTTGGAAAATCAACACCTTAATTTACGTGTACTATTGCTCGTAGTAAAATTGCGATGAGTTTTGTGGCCAATGAACGCGCATCATCATCGTAATTGAATGTGGAAGAAATACAATATTTTGATTTTTGATTGATTAAGAACAAGAAAAACATCTTTTAATTTTCACTTTGACATAAAGAAGTATAATATGTGGTAATTTTCAATTTTCTAAAGTAAAAACGTGGTCGAATTACAAGCATAGATTGGCATAATTCAATTGGGCATTTAAAGTTAAACAAAAAATTTTTTCAGTACTAAGCAGATAGGTAGGTTAAAAGATAGAAGACTAACCAAAGGTCTCTTGCATATCGTCATACATATGAGCCATCAAGTAGGGTTGCTGTGCGCTCAGGATTAAAGGATGTCAGTCATGCATTCTAACCTGTATCGTGTAAAAGCGTTCTTAACTTTTTGCAATCAATGAGCAATGAGACGAGTTATTTCTGGCAGCTTTTTTGAGAAATCGGGATTCCAATATTTTAGAGATGACATTATACCAGACATAATGAGTCTTATAGGAGTGGACTGTACAACATGTAGACTTCTAATAGAAGGTATGATAAATTTATGCCAATAGGTTCTCATAACCTTGGTTGGCCTTTTCTTTTTCAACCTACCCCTTACCTAGCAGAAACCGGATTATGTTTTCGTTTACCTGTCTATAATATGAGAGTCGTAAGCTGGACTACAGGTGCCACGCCCCCTACCTACCAGATAATGCTTTCGTTCACATGGCTATGATACATGAGTGATAAGTGAATAAATTCAAACGAATTAAAATTAATAATGTTATCTTATATTGTATGTGTAATCAAAGTGACCAATCTTTCCTAAAAGCTATTTAAAAATTAAAATTAATTCCCTTTCAATCACTGTCCTCAGAAGATTTTTATTCCGCTAAATTTAATAATGAAAATAAACGTGATATTAAACACGACTATTTATTTTCCTTGTATAAGATATTTATTTACAAAATTCCTTCGAATCGTTTATAATGTAGTGTTCTTACCATTTAAAAGAGATTATAAATCAATTTTAATTGGAACTAAGAATTTACCAAAAACAAAGAACAAAAAAAAGAAATAAGCAGAATATGCTCGTGACTCATACTTAAATTATATTGTAGCATGATGGACTCATGATGGCCTTTAATTTTATGTAGAGCAAGCCAAAGCAAGCAGCATGAGAAAGAGCCTTTTCTTCAAGTAATAAAAAGAAATTTATGCAAATGATTACATACTACCGACCCAAAGGTCATTGGCAAAGGTAATAATAGTGCTATACTACTGTTCAATACATTAACGTAATAAACGTAAAAAATAATGAAAACAAAACAAGTGTAAATGGAAAATTAAGAATTTCATAACAATTCAATTCGATGCAGTAAATTGACAGTAAATATCAGTTGCCTTTTAAATGAAAATGACAGAAGAAAAATTAAGCCGGAAATCAAACCAACGAAAATATAAATGCCATTGAACTTAACGGTCGGAAGCTATTTTCCCCTCTTTTTTTTGTTTGTGTTTTTGTTATCAAACATTACATTAAGAAAAAAAATATTGTGAGAAAATATTAAATTTACATTCGCTATTAAGCGATGCCAAAAATAAATTATTAAATTTTATTTCGTATGATATTACGATAACCGGTCGTACGTGCAGAATAGTGAATTCTTAAGTTTGACCATCTAGTTAATGGCCAACAAACGAAAAACTTAAGAAAATCAGTTCTTACCTTCACAAGATGAAATTTTTGAATTTTTTCTATAAAATGATGATTCATAATAAATTATAAATTATATCATATTGATAAAAATAAATTTTATTATACATTTAACGACCATGTTCTTTATACATTTTAATACTATAATCACTTTTACAAAGTGAAAGTGAAATTTTAATGTGATAAAATAAAAAATACAAAACATAGGGGTTGCTAGCAGTGGAGAATGGTGAAATTATCATGAAATCGTAATAAGTTGTAATTTATGAATACTTGTTGTTTGTAATCGTAGTCGTAAAACTTTGATAAACAATGTGACATTATTTGTTTCACGCGTAAAGTGAATTTTTTGCAATCGTGTTGTTTGTGAAATGAAATATTCATGTTTCACTGGTAGACTAGTGTGATAGTCTAGTAGATTCAGAGACTCTAATCTGATACAGTGCAGCGAGCTTAAGATGTAATGTAATTTGTAATTGTATTCTAATTAATAACTAAATAAATAAAAAAACAAATAAATAAATAATGTTTAACTCGCATGTAAACCTAATGGGTTATTAACTATTTGATCGTTAATGAAATTGAAAATCCTTTGATCATTACATTATGCCTCGCTTATAGAAACCTAGATCGATTTTAACAATCGCATATTGAAGAGAATTATTCCTCATAAGCAAGAAAATCTCAGAGCTTAAGGCAAATTAGTACTGATTTTCGGATGAAATTCAATTAAGAGTTCTGTCGTAGGATAGTAGCTCATAGTAGATAATTCTTTTGGCTATCCCAACAAACATCGCTTGGCCAACGCAATATGGGCGAAATTCGAAATTTAACAGCATGAACCGCCCATTCTTACTCCATTAGAATATTTTGACAATAGAAAACTGCATACCATTGAAGTCGCCGTAGTCTAGTAGGTAGTGTGTTGGCTTATTAGATGTAAAGCCAGGGTTCGAGCTCCAGGCCAGACATCAAAACAAAATACAAAAAGTATTTCTTCGGCGACTTTCTCTCAGCAGATTTCTGGCAAAAACTCTGAGAGTAAATAAAATTGCCATGAAAAGTTTCTCAAAAATTTGTCGTTCGGAGTCGACTTTAAACTGTATGTCCCACCACTCATGTATTGTATAAAATTAACACACACAACATAAGTGGTGTGAGAAACTAGGTCGTAATCCTGACTGAAGGGTTGTAATGACCAATTATGTATGTATGTATGTATACCATATTTGGAGAGGTTAGCCAGTCGGGAAGTGTTTTTTTGCAGCTACTTTAGGGTTTTCGGCCATAGTGTATCGTTTGAACAATGGCAACAGTTTCAACTTGAAGTTTTAGAACCCGATGGATGTTTTTGTTAACACTGGTGGAAACCAACAAGCCTTCTAGGGCATGGCTCTTATTTAAAATCAAAATTACTGGCACGGAGTTAACGAATTCAAGCTAAGGCTTGACTGACAGTTACGTTACAAGGTCCATTGATACGATTGGCATTTTCTAACCCTTTTAGCGTGAGCTTTGGCTTTTGCCAAAGAAAAACTTGAAACTTTGCTTGTATTTTCTCTTCATGTGCCCTCAAATAATACTGATACAGATAACTAAAGCCATTTAAAACCATTGAATTTTTTTGTAGATATAAAGCCATCGTAAAACTGTTTACGTTTTTTTTCTTTTTTTATCAGAAATGTGCTAAACACGTATTCACTACTTTCCAAAATGGATACTGAGTTCGTTGAACAGTTATTAGGTTTAGGGTATATAAATAGTATATACTTATATACATATGTATGTATAGATAGATTAGTAATAAAATAAAAATTATTAACATTTGCCGATGATTATTTTTCCTTCATTAATTTTACGTCATTTGAAGCAAAAGCTTTAGAAAGGAATATTATCTGTGTTATTGAACATTATCTATTGTATGGCTTCATTAAGGACATTAACAACTTAATGCAACATGTTTATTTTATTATCGTTAATATGTTCGTGCATGTATGCTAATAGTAACGATGAGTTTTATTTAAATAAGTCCGAAATTTACAAACATATCTCATAGGAAACCGTTGTGAAATAATCAAAATTGAATTCTAGGTATTGTTTGATAATACAATATAATATAATGAAGATGAGGGCATGGCCGATGACTTTTTGATGAACTAGATTTTTATATGGGGGTGTCAATTAGTCCTCGCTTTTGAAAGAGTGTATACGTTTATTGACTCGTATAACTTATACCTAAGTGCTTCGTTGTTGGTGATCTAGTACTCCATTGACTCCTATTACGGAAATACCCTTTCTCGTATAGAAACTTATTGCAGGCATAGTGATCTGTAATTATATCGCTTATGGATTTCATACCTTGATCTTTGGTCCATTATTGATAATATAAATATTGACAATGTGTGTTTTCAACAAAACGAAACGACATACGTACGTACGTAATTAGTCATTACAACCCTTCAGTCAGTATTAGGACCTAGTTTCTCACACCACTTATGTTGTGTGTGTTAATTTCATACATGAGTGGCGGGACCTAAAGTTTAAAGTCGACTCCGAACGACAGATTTTTGAGAAACTTTTCATGGCAATTTTATTTGCTCTCAGAGTATTTGCCAGAAATCTGCTGAGAGGAAGTCGCCGAAGAAATACTTTTTGTATTTTATTTTGATGTCTGGCCTGGGGCCCGAACCCTGGCTTTTTCGTCTAATAAGCCAACGCACTACCTACTAGACCACGGCGACTTCTACGACATGGTCCAATTTAATCACCAGGATAGCCCCTGGAGTGTTTTGCGATCGTTTATGTTAAAAAAAGGAAAACAGCAATTGCGGCTATGAGATGCATTCGGCGTGAAAGTGCCGAAATGGTGATACAACATAAAATGTAAAACCTTGCAGGACACAAACTATAGAACCTTTAGTACGTGCATTAGTAAACATGATAAATTTTCATACGAAATGTAAACTTGAAAAGTAAACTTGAACTTAAAAGATGCCGTATAGGTTGGTAACGAGGAAGAAAGTTTGTTTTTATTTTGCATATTGTTTGCTTACAACTCAATAAATAGGCCTATAATTCTTGTTTAATATATTCCATATATACACATGTCTGTATGTATGTAGTTTGTATATGTTTTGTATACATATGGATTTTGAAAATAATTTTCTATTTTTTAATTGTTTTATTATTTCCCTTTAAAAACAGATGTTGTGCCGGTCTGTCTGTCTGTCTGTCTGCCAATAAGTGTTTATAATTTGATTGAAATAAAAACAGGGAAAATAACAAACAAGATAAAAAAGAAATAATGAAAATATTTATTGTATTTATTGACCCATTGGCCATTATTTATATCCTTTTAAATAAATTATGGAAAAATTTTTTACACTTTATATAGCACTTGCGAAGTATACCATGAGCGAAATCATTCGTCGCTAGTAAAATTTAATCAGTTTATCGCCCTAGTAACCCGGCAGATTCGTTGTTGAATTCCTGTTGTCATTTTTTCCTGTTATCAACGTGTAGGTGGGGGCGTATGCCAGTGTGAGTGAGTGTTCGTTTATTTGCGGTAATATAACGCCCCCGGAATTTACACTTATGTACAATTGCCGGTGCTGTCTGTTTATTGTCTTTCTTTAAGGTGTAATATTTATGGTTTTTAATTGACTCACTTTTGTTTCAACTTAAAAAAACAAGTCTCTTTGTGTTCTTCATCTCCGTCTCTCTACATATCGAGTAGTGTACGAATGTTTGTGTTTGCATATAATAAGTATTATTAAGTAGTAGTACGAGTATTAATTAATATTTCATATAAAATAAATATATTTTATGCCCGTATTTGTTTGTATTTTTAAATATTATATTTTTAAGCATTAATAAATCTGTTCCGTGTAATGGGGCTATACTGGTTTACTTACTTGTTGGACGACAATTGTTGCTCGGGGCTGCGTGCATACGGCCACCTCCATAGGATTGGCTGTCACGTTAATAGGGCCACCCGTATTAACGGCACCATTATTAGCGATAACGGCAGCAGCATTTTGGCTCAGATATTGGCAGTCACCCAAAAAGTCGTGTGCTGTAGATGATATGGCCGATGACGATTTCGCCTCCATTTCCTCAATGGCTGAGGTGGCTAAACCGCCTCCGCCAGCGCCAGCACCTCCGCCGACGCTGTTTTTATTTTTAAATGATTTCTTGCGCTTTTGCATGGATTTGTCCATAAAGAAATCAACACGTAAATTGGGTAGCGGTGGAGTTGTGCTACGTGAGTTACTTGGACTGCTGGTGTTTGATGATATGCTCTCGATATTGTTGTTTATGTTGTTGTTGTTATTCTTCAAATTCGTTAGTTGGTTACAGCTAGATAGGGGGCTAGTGTTAGTTTTCGTGGATAGATTGACTATGGAACCATGTTTTGGTGGCATTTGATCGAATTTCGAGGCGATATCTTCGAATTTATTCAATTCGATTTGTGAATTGGGCGAATGATGGGCATTGGGTGTGCTGGAGCCTGTCTTTGTTTTGGGACTAAATGCATCCGATTTTGGTATATATTTTTGTGCTAAAGAATCTGAACGTAAGCGTTTCGAGTTTTTACGTGAAGAGTATTGTTGTTGCTCTTTTTGGGACAGTAGAGTGTATTGTTTGTAAAAGTCCGTTGGTTTGGGCGAACAAGTCGCTTTGCTCCTTTCATACACCGAACAGGGCTCAGCCTCATCTGAATCGCTAGTGGTGGTACTGGAACTGGAGTTTTCCTTTAAAGCAAAGCACTCACGCTGTATGCGTTCATAGTCGATTGCTTCACGATCGAAAGGAAATAAAATGCCATCTTTGTAGCGTTCACTGCCACCGGAAGAAGAACTAGAGGAATATTTACGCTGACAGGAGCTCTGCGAGGTAGGCGAGAGTTGTTTGTTATTATGCCGGGTTGGCGGCGAGGAGGAGTTGCTGCCGAAAAAATTACTGTCTTTCATAGTGGGCGGAGCTGAATTGACTTTAGACGATGACGAAGTCGATGGAGAACGTCTACGTTCACGTTTTGGACTAGTTTTGTGTGCGACATTGGCCGTTATGGAGGCCCCCATTGAATAGCGACTTGAGCCATCAGTGCGAGATTTTTTACTAGCATCAGTGGTCACAGCAGTTGCATTTGTTTGATTGGAACTCTTTTGCGAGGAATATGTACGTGAGGCTTGTCCTTCTTTTACTGTTACTGTCATCTTATCATCTGGATATCTACGCTGCTGCTGGTGTTGCTGCTGCTGTTGTTGGTGTTGTTGCTGTTTATTATACGATCTTTGCCCATCATCGTCTTTAAATGTAAAACAAGTACGTGACTTGTCACTACAACGTGCGGATTTCGGTGATTGTGGTTTGTCAAATGTAAAATGTTTGCCACCACTTGTAGGTGCCGGTGCTGTATTGGGCAAACGTTCCCTCTCCTGTTCCCTATCCCTGTCTCTTTCGCGTTCACGTACCTTATCGTTATAGCTTGTAGCGGTGGAGGGTGAATGCTTTCTATGTGATGACAACAGCGGGGTGGTTGATGATGGTTCGCCCGTTAAAATGGAAAGGCAGGATTCTTGACTCTAATTGTTGATTTTTTAAAGTGAGAGAGAGAGAGGGAATGAGAATAAGAATAAATGCAAATGCTTTTATTAAAATAAATACTTGAAAAGGAATAAACAAAATGAAATGCTTAAGAAATAAATGTTGTATCAATCAAAGTTATACTTAATGCGGTTGTTGTGTTTTGTTGTTCTTTCAAGAACCATTTTCTAAGAAAATGAAACATTTTTAAAATAATAAAGTCTAGAAATACCCACATACATACATACTTATACATATTTCAAGCATCATTTCCTTTGTATACACAAATAAATAAATTTTTAGAAATAATAATAATAATAACAATAGTCTAGAAATTTAAATTAATAAACAAATATATGTACATACAACATACAACTTTACTTTACGATATTTTTTCTCTAATGGTAGATTGTATGGAGAGAAGCTAGAATATATTGTGGTTGAATTTTTTTAAAGTATTTAAATAAAGTACAACTAATCACCAATAATTGGTAAACAATTTATAATTTTCTTTATTTCTTGTCTTGTTAAATAATGTGGTAAAGGGTCCGCCAAATAACTTTTTTTTTTGAAAATGCTTTAAAACAAAAACTACTGAATATTTTCTCAAATTTCTTTTTTTATTTGAAAGTACAATCCTTCCGGTCAATAATGGAAAATAATTTCATTCAAATGGCTGCTTCGGCTGGCCATGCAGTAGCCTACACGATCGGTACAATTTTTAAGCACATTATCGATTGTGTGCAGCTGTATTTCACCAATGGCTTCGCGAATATTGTCCTTTAAAGCGTCAATTGTCTCTGGCTTGTCCGCGTAACACTTATCATTGACGGCACCCTACAAATAATAGTCCAACGGTGTCAAATCGCAGCTCCGAGGTGGCCAAACGACATCAGCTCTGCGGCTGATAATGCGATCTTCAAAAACAGGGCGCAAAACAGCAAAACATCGAGGCTGTGTGGCACGTAGCGCCGTCCAGTTGAAACCAAATTTTGCCAATATCCTCCTCTTCAATTTTTGTGAATAAAAATTCGTTCAACATGGCCCGATAACGATCGCCATTGACTGTAACGGCCACTCCTTGCTCATTTTCGATGAAAAATGGCCCAATTATGCCTCTGGACCAAAATCCACACCAAACAGTGACTCGTTTTGGGTGCGTCGGCTTTTCAATGTATGCGTGCGGGTTTTCTGTGCCCCAAATGCGACAATTTTGCTTGTTTACATACCCGCCAAGATCAAAATGCGCTTCATCTGAAAAGATGATTTATTGGCCAAAATCGGCATCTTCTGTAAATCAATCGCAGGCTCACTTAGCCAAGCGAAAACGCATTGGATGGTCAATTGGCTTCAACTCCTGAACCAATTGGACTTTGTATGGCGTCATACCAAGGTCTTTATTCAAAATTTGTCTCAATGATGCCTCCGAAAAGTTCAATTGTTGAGGACGACGGTGAATTGATGTTGATGGCGCTTCACTCACACTTTCTGCCACAGCAGCAATATTCTCGGGTGTAAGCACTGTTTTTGGCTTTTCACGCTTTGGTTTATCGATGAGGATGCCAGTTTCTTTCACTTTATAACGAACATACGGAGCTGACGGTGCTTCTCTTCTTCCAAAATCCGTACGCAATTTTCGCACACATTCTGCAACATTACCATGATTTTCAAAGTAATGTCGCAATATTTCCCAGCGTTGTTCAAGCGTATACACAACCATATTCGTTCATCGGAAGGATAAAGCTAATTATCTGTCAAATCAGCTAAGTGTTACCATTCACGAAATAAGCACTAGTTGAAAAAAAAACGTTAGATGGCGGACCCGATAGAATACCACACTAAGACTTGCTACAGCTTAGCTAGAAAAACTTAAAACTGAAGCAAGCCAGAAAGAGGAAATCGACTAAAATGAAGGTGTTTTTGAACAACCTTACATGACTCCTTAAATGCATTAAAGATTTAATAAAAATAATAATAATTTACTAAACAATTATAAAAATTTGAACATAAATAAATCTCCTAGGAATTATTTGGCAACCAAGCTTCTTTCCCTGTCCGCATTATTCTACTGGTAGAATTCTTAATTTCCTTAACATACGGTTTAACTTACCTCGGTACTATCCTGTAAATTCATTTCGGGCCTCGAATACGATGAACAACTGGTCAATTCAATTTCAGTACCCTCTTGTTCGGAATCAACTTGTATGGCTGTTAGTAATGGCTCTTCCAAGGAACTAAATAGTGGCTCACTTTGGCCCGAATTATCACCTGAAACACATTCAACTTTGTAGAGTTTAGAAGAAAAAAAAAGGTATTGTTGACATTTCAATATAACAGTGAAAGCGAAATTGTAACTGTAATCACAAAATCACGAAATCTATAATCTTAATAAGAGGCATTTTTGTAATATTATATACAATTTTCAAGCAATTAAAGAGATTTCAGAATAATTAAACAAATTGTATTCATGATTGCATATGTTAATGTAAGGTTTACTAGGTAAGGTCACTAGGTTCGATTCATGCCATTCCAAAAAAGATTTCCTTAATTTAAATTATAGATTTCGTTCATTCTCGATTTAATCTTTTATTTTTATTGTTTAATTCAAACAACAAAAGCAGGCATAATAAAAATATAATATACAGTGTGGTACAAAACATATTATTTTTACAATAAAATGCATGACAATAAGCATAACAAATAACAAACAAAAATAAAAAAAAATGAAAAAAGTAACCAAATTTACCCAAATCTAAAGAATCGCAGGTCTCTGTATCTGTATGGGTTACATTTGTAATCATAGTCGATGCGGAATCAGTGGATGTATTTATGATCGTATCGCTCGTCGAAGCCGTAGACGAACCCATAACGACAACCTTCAGTTTTTGGTTTTGTTGTTTGTGTAGGAGGGGAAAGAACAATTAAACAAATAATGAACATTTTGTAATACTTTTACCTTTTCTTCTTCTTTTTCCTTGTTTTTTTTTTAAAGGCAGTCAACTTTTTTGATTATGAGTTGAAAAGAAAAAGAAAGAAAATCAACTGACCTTGGGAACACTTTTATTATTGGATGTATTGCCAGCGCCACCGCCTAGGGCACCTTCTACGGACGAATGATACAGCACAGCCGCTGTACAAATGGCATTTTTCGTTATTTGGGTCATAGACATGGAAGCTTTATTAGCATTATTGGCTTTCGTTTTTGTGCTGCGGCCACTTTTGAAATACAAACGCCTTAGAGCGGTGGCCGACGAGGAAGAGGACGTATTTACACCATCGTTGTCTGAGCTACTCGAACCACCTGAATACAGGTCACCTAAGCCATTAGGACGTTCGTTAATAAATTTCGATTTAAGCTGTTGCACCGGCGATCTTGTTGCCGTCGTTGGGCCCGTTGTTGTCGTCGTAAATGTCGATTCAGCCGAATGGTTTGCCGTTTCGCTAGATCTTTGATAGCTACGGGAATTTTTATGTGTCGACTGTGGACTGGGTGGTGTTTGACTACGCAATGCTAAAGCCATAACGGCAGCGGAACGTGTACTAGTACAATAGGTAGAAGGTAGGGCTTTAGGCGATGATTTTTTGGTATTGGTATTGATTATAGATCTATTTTGTTGTTGTTGTTGTTGTTTTAGTTGTTCGTGTTGTTCTAATTGTTGTAGTTGTTGGGCATTTGTTATAGCCTGGAAGTGGGTGGGGGAGGTATTGTCGGAAAGGCCTGCATCTGCAAAATGGAATATTTATTGACTTGATATACGTGACATGCAATATGTTAATTTTACAATATTTTTTTGGTTTTTTTTTTCGGTTCTATATTAGGGTGGCCCTCTAATATGTATGTGAGTAGAGAAAACTAAAATGTGTTGACATTAATTAGCAAATTGATATTCAAGATATAAAATTTAAAACTGAAATAAAAAAAATTAAATAATATTCTGTTTTGATAGGAATATTCCCCTTGTTAAGTTAGGCATTTTTAAAAAGTGCATGTTAAGTTCTGTACTTTTTTTTAGCAATGCATAGATTTTTACTAACATAAGGGGTTTTAAAAGATTCATAACCTTACGTTAATGTGTAGTTCAGTCAATGCTTCAATGCATCACACTTTGATAGCTTAATTACGGAAAATAGTTATCGATTGCCCTCAAGCTAAACATCGTTCAACATCCGTTTGAAACCAATTGAATAAGGCAGAAATTTTTATGTAAGACTCCTCAGGAACTAAATAAAATACGGTCCATGTAGGTAAACAAATCGAAGCTAAATTCGATATTACTGAAGTGGACTGATTTGAATCGTTCGAAGGCATCAATCGCCTACATTTTCTATGGCTTATAAGAGAAGAATTTTGTATATCATCAAGACACTAAGTGATCTAACGAAGCGTGATGTATTAGACATGATTGAATCATTCTAACTGAACTAAGTAAAGCCTTAGTTTTAGGCGAAAACAATGTATTTCGTTTTACTATACCTTTTTGTAAAAACAATATTTCGTTTACCTTTCATAAAACTTTTTGTAGGTTACTCTTACATACATAATTGGTCATTACAACGCTTCAGTCAGAATTACGTCCTAGTTTCTCACACCACTTATGTTGTGTGTGTTAATTTTATACATGAGTGGCGGGACCTACAGTTTAAAGTCGACTCTTAGAGTTTTTGCCAGAAATCTGCTGAGAGGAAGTCGCCGAAAAAATACTTCTTTTACTTTGTTTTGATGTCTGGCCTGGGATTTGAACCATGGCTTTTCGTCTAATAAGACAACACACTACCTACTAGACTACGGCGACTTCAATAGGTTCAATAGGTTACTCTTACAAGATGTTAATTATTGAGGTATAAGGTCTGTGACGGTCAGAAGTAACGTAACATTTTTCTTAAACTTGTTTATATTTTTTTTGTATTCGAGAGAATTTATAGAAAAACTTTCTTTCTCAAATAAGTTCCACCCTAATTTACTTCTGGCAGACATAAAACTATTTAAGATTTGACTGTTTTTCTATATTCACAGTTAAACTAAAATCATCTACTTGTTGTATAGTATGTATATATACAAATTTGTACATATATCTCTACATAGGTTTATGTATATTTATATATGAATGTATGCATGTATGTATCTATTTATATAATATGAATATATACATATATAAGTATGTATATTTTATTTAATATGATTGAATATGATTTACTAACTAATACTACACACCTTTTCCAGCATGCTTTGTTTTAGTTGTTGTTGTAAGTGCTATAGGTGTTATCGGCACCTTGTGGCATTCTTCACCAAAAGCCGTTGTTGATGATGTAGTTGCAATTTTATCAATCTAGAAATAGAATAAACAAAAAAAAATATGATAAAATGAATAATTATTGATACAATGAAACATAATGGCGATAAATAAAATCGATAAGATAGCAAGACAAACATCTCTAACAGTTCTGCTTGTCTTTATTATATAGGTAGGTAGGCAATATAAATTGTACCTGTTGTAAGTAAGACTGTCTAAAATCTTAATTATTTCTTTAGTCACTCTTTTAAGTTTTACGAGTGTTGAACAAAAACGAGAAAGAAAAAAAAAAGAAAAATACTGTAAAAAACCAACATCAATTAATTATAAAACAAAACAAATTTAAAAGAAAATATAATAAAAAGGAAAAGATTTTTATAATAATGCCTTCTTCGTGCTCGTTGTCGCCACTGTCATTGTCATCTCTTGGCAAGTCTTTAGCAATTGTTGCCTTTGTTCTTGTTATTGTCTCAATGCTGGACATGTCCGATGGTAAGTCAGTAAATTGTTAATTAATTTTAAGTGCGATAATTGTCTCTTATATTGTAGAAAAAGCGTTAGAGCATGAAATAGAAAAACAAAAGAATTTTTTTATTCAACTGTTTTCTTTTTTAATAAAGAAATGTGATGGGAAAGAGTTTAGTTAGATTGGGTTTAGTTTTTGGAAAATTTTTTACAATTTTTTTATCTTTTTTGTATAAAAGTCTAGGATATCAGGTGTAATTGCAAGGCCGGTTTACTTCAAAGTGAATATTAAACAACACATGCATGAATATATTCTACCTTTGTGAGATTGTATTCGAAGCAAAAGTATTTACATATTAGCTGCTAATCCTCGGCTGAGGAAGAATCGTGCTTTAGTAACAAAAGGCGCATGACATAAATTGAATAGGGAATTAAATAGGTTAGGTTAGTGTGGTAGCTTCATACCAAAAGCTCACTTGAGCACGCATAGCTGTCCGTTGTGATGCCACAGGTGAACGCAGTTCAATTGAATAGGGAGCGTACCAACTACTTAAAGTAGATCGTAGTAAGATCTTTGTCACTGTATTTATTCTTAAGTATCATTACGTAATGCAAAGTAAGTTCGTTTACTTGGAAATGATTTCTATACAGGTTGTCGATCGATTAAGGAGCAAGACAATATTGATGATTTTACTTTCAATTGAATAATAGAAATATTTTTTAATTTTTTTTAATAAAGTCTTTAAGTTAGAATGTAGAAGAGCAACAACATGGCATTCCTGGGTTAACCGCTTCGATTCTAGTTTGATGGCGTTTGGTAGGACGATCAAACGCTGCTGTACCTGCCTAATAAAGCCTATTTCGACATCTATTTTAGTGTTGTAGCTTAGGGAACGTATAAACATTTACATTTTTAAATATAATCCATAAACATACGCATTCAAATGTGGCAACTATTAGTACAAATTCGATTTGCTTTTGATATATGAGAACTCTTTCTTCTGTTCTGTGTTTTTTTTTCATAATAAGTATGTTAAGGTTTTAATATTTAAAATTGCTTAAAATATATCTCATTTCAAATACAGTGAGCGCCATAAGCGAGTCAACACCCACTATAATTTTAAATTTTCTATTATGTCCTTAAGTATAAAAAAAGTTCCTTTATCATGACTTGTTGTTTTTGTTTTAACATTTTATAAGTAATAGATAAACGTTTTTATTTTTGAAATGTATTCGACTATTCTCATTTACTTTTCTCGCTATCCTAAGAAAATGAATTATTTCAGTGGCGTTTACTCACTTTTGACGCTCACTGTATATATACATATATGTATATATGTATGTATATATGTATGAATTCATAGAAATCAATGGCAAATTTTACATCAAAGAAATGTGCTGATGACATTCGTTTATGATGAGCTGAAGAATGGCAAAAACATTTGTCAACAGTTTTCCACATGGTTAAATTTGAAAACTCATGAAAAAGACAAAGGCAAATACTTAATGGCGCACAGCTAAGAATAAATTATAAGCATATTAAGAATTGTAAACAGGGGAAAAATTCATAAAGCTGCCATTTTCATAGCCAGTAAAACATTTTATAAGAATCCATTTCAATTTCAACTTATGTTATTTTAACTTGAAATGTTCGCTGGGTTGATTGTTCACCTTTTGTTTATTTTTAATACACATGTACCCATATATGTACATACATACATAGATTGTCTATTTAATAACATTGTATTAATAAAGTTAATAAATATACAAAACAAGTACGTGGTCGTGAGTGAGTGTTGTTGGTTTTATTTCACCTCATAAATTCACTTTGCCTTTCGGTAAATGGACGGATGGATGGTTTTGTTTGTTTACAAACACAAACACTTTATTTTCATTCAGACCTCTTCGAAGTAGACAGACAGACAGACACCATTTGATGGGGACGCATAGGGAAATAGATGAAAATTATGTACCAGATATGTATGTATGAAGAAAGCCTTAAGTGAAATGAATTTCAAATTATACGGAATGATATAAAAATCCCCTTGGCAATACGCCATTTAATGTGGATTTTTCATAGAAATAATAACTAAAAAACAAAACAAAAAAAAAAACAAAAAAAATAATAATAAAAACAAAATCAAAACAAATTAATCTGCACACCGGTGGTGGTGATGGTGGTGGCGATGATGATGATGAAATGAAAGAGTCGTCATAAACTAACGCATTATGAACTGATTTAAAGTGAAGAACTTTTAAACACTGATCTTGCATGAGTATGTTGTTTGTTGTTAGTAGATTTACAATGAATTTTCTTTTCTTTTGTTTTTGATTTTAATTTTTATTGTTTTTATTATTTTTCTTTAAAACAATTTTCTTATTTTCATTTTTCTAAATGAACGCTTTTATTTCTGCATCACTTATCTTTCTTTTGTCGACGAATTTCATGTGAAAAAAACTTGTCAAAATTGCTTAGAATCATAAACAAATTTCACTGATTGTAAAATAAAATAAAAAAGAATGAAAAATATAAATTTAAATTTCTGCATTTTCAATTTATTTATTTTTGATTCGATACAAGCGATTCTATTTTATATTCTATTGCACAGCAGAAAACGAGAAGCCAAAAGGGCTGCTAATAATGAAACTAAAATTCGTGGAAAATTATTTGTCATTCAAATACAATTTACATGCATTATTATGATTGGCCTTGCAAAAAAGTGTTGTAATGTTATGCAAATGATTGAATTATTTAAAATACGCAGACCAAGGACCAGATTCCAAGAAATTCTCATGATAATAATATTTATTTTTGTCATATTCAATACTTGTTTTAGTATAATTGAGGTCGCCGTAGTCTAGTAGGTAGTGTGTTGGCTTATTAGACGTAAAGCCCGGGTTCGTTTCCCAGGTTCGTTTCTTCGGCGACTTCCTCTTAGCAGATTTCTGGCAAAAACTCTGAGAGTAAATAAACCTGCTATGAAAAAATCTGTCGTTCGAAGTCGACGTTAAACTGTAGGCTCCGACACTCACGTATAAAATTAACGCACACAACATGAGTGGTGTGAGAAGCTAGGCCGTAATCCTGACTGAAGGGTTGTAATGGCCAATTATGTATGTATGTATGTATAAAACAATCAATGGAAATATATTGTTACGTTTTTTACCTTTTAAAAACGTTTAAAATATAAGCTCGTAGATTGCAAATAAAATAAGAATTTTTTTATTTAGTTTTAATTAAATTCTTTATTATTTGCCAAATCTGTGTGCCACTGTTCACAACTTTATGTAAACAAGAACAATTGCTTTGCTTGTTATTCCTCTGTTTACACCCCTTGCATAAACAATAACAATTACTAGACTTACTGAACTTCACTAACTCAGTTGCCTTTTGTATGGCAGTGTATGATGAATGTTCCTGAAGGCGAATATTCATGGCTTCGTTTTTTTGAAATCTTTACAATTGTAAACATTGTTGTTTACATTTATTATTGTAATGTTCTTGGTGTATTTTTGTTTACTTGTTTATGCTGGTGTTTGTTGTTATAACAAGAAGAACGATAATTTGTAAACAGGTTTGTTTACTGCATTGTTTTGGTTTTGTAGCTTTTATAGCAAAACACCAGTATCTAGATTTTTCATTTTCTTAACAATATTTTAGCAAATAATTGAACTTTATTAACCTTCAAATATAAGGTGTCTAAAAGATAAATACATACTCATCCATACATATGTACATACACATGTATGTTAAATAAAGTCTTGGATTTAGTGCAAAATTATTGGATTTCTATTTACTAGAAATTATAGTTTTTGAAAATATGGTTTAGTTAACAGAGATTTAATAAAATTTAAGTTAAATATTACTCGAAAAATTTTGCTTTTAATTGATTCGATGAATTTGTTGGAAACCTTTTAAAGAGAATTAAATACTTTAAAATATTTAAAATCATCACTAGAAATCTAAATATATTCGGAGAATTTGCCAAGAATTTTCTTTAATTCTGACACTTACATTTTTAGATTAAATTAATTAACACAATGCCCTTTCTATTTACAATGTGTATGAAATAATTAAAATATTTTTGCATATACAATAATCATGTTGTATTATTCCTAAAACAATCACTCCTTCTAGGTACATTCCTTCCCGGGAAGGATTTCTGCATAAATTCATGAAGGCCCAGAGTGACAACTTGAAAAGGACAATGCTCTACAGACCCACGTCTGGGTTCCTCTCATGTAATTGACTCGTTTCCAATTGCGTCATATTGTTGTACTGTATCAAGTTTTATCATTTTTTTACATAATACCTTCTTAAAGCCATCTCCATCTGGTTTCATTTCCAGCTCATGCATGATGAACTAAAAAATGTATTAATTTTACAAAATTTTTCTATTTTTCTTTCTCATTACAGCTCTTCGATGCTATACCTGCAGTTATGTTGAAAACACTGAATCATTGGACTTGTCTTGTATAAACGATCCCAAGCATGAGACAAATTGTACAAAAAAATATTGTACAATAATACGTCAGGAACTATTGGTAACTAACGAATACTGATAATTTTCTTGTAGCAATTATTTTTTTGGCAAGGAAGATATAATTACAGACAAATTGTGTCACGATAGAAATTTAAAAAAGGAGGTGGAACAGAAAAAACTTGTCACATGTAGTATGAAAGGTTTTAAATAAAATTGGAAATCATGGCCTTTTAATGATTATCGAATATTCTGTGACAAGCTTGACATTTTTTTGTAAAGGACTGTAGAAGAAAGTAATTCAAACTCGTATCAAAATTCCGACTGCTCTTAAATATTTTAAAATAAATTTTTGAATTTGAACTAATGTATTGTAAAGCTACTTGACATTAATGGATCAATTATTGCTAAACAGTCCTTAAATTAAATTTCCAATTGTCCATCATTGCTGGTATTGTTGTAAAGATACACTGAGCGCCATAAGTGAGTCAACACTTTTGTTCCTAAGAAAATGAATTATTTCAGTGGTGTTTACTCACTTTTGGCGCTCAATGTATTTTTATATTTTAAAGCTTTATATCTTTGGAATTTGTAATCAAGGTGTTCGTTCATACTAGTATCTATTTTTTTCTGCATTATTTTCAGAAACCTAGTGGCAAAGTTATTTCATTCTCGCGCGGTTGTGAGGATAAACCATTGGTAAGTCCCGCTTAAATCATATTTAACCACAATCCGGATGGGAATGTTTTATTCTATTTAATTTGTTTACTTAAATAATTTCTAAGGAATTAATGAAAATATTCCTTTTCAGTACTTGAGTGCGATTAAAACGGATGCTACATATAGAATGTATTTCCGTTCATGTACTTCAGATCTGTGCAACGATTCGGATGGCAAAAATGGTGCCACAAAAGCTGATCCCAATTTTGGTGCTGCTCCCAATATGATAATCAAAGGAAGAAGATATAAATCGGAAGCATAAAATAAAATCCTTCATTTAATGCCAACAAAAATAAAATAAAAAAACAAAATTTACATTTAAATAAATAAATAAACATAATGGCTTTTTAATTACAGACAAGTGTTCTTTAAATACAATACAATACAATAGGCCCGTTCGTTATATAAATTATTATTTTGTATTGAAATTATAAGAGCTTTCACTGTTAAATTTTGAAATAATGCCTAAAATTATGCAATACATATTGAATAAATTTTACTCAATATTTCAAACAAATAAAATAACAATAAAATATAGATACATACGTAGTACGTACATACGTATAAAATTTATATACGTACATACGTACGATACCATTGAACACCGAATGATGATGATGATGATGATGCCGATGACGATGATGTATCGGTCTGGTTTTCCGATTTGGCATCCAACATTACAAATTGGTTTTGGCACACGGCAGGCGCATTATGAATGCAGGGAAATAAATTGATATTTTGTAACTCATAAATATGATATAAATCAATAGGCAGTATATATACATACATACATATGTATGTATGCATGTACATACAACCTCAACAGCATGTACATATGTACATACGAAATCTCCAAATATTGGCATAATCTAATTATGTACCTCCTTAAATAGACGTTTAAATTCCTGGTTATGAAGGCTTTCAAAATAATCAAACTCCGACTCTTATTCAATTAACATAACTTTTCCTTGGAAATTTTGTAAAAAAATTCCCTTGTAATGTTGCTAACATCAAATTGTTTTTTTGATTTTCAATCATATGGTCATTATTATATCCCCTCTATGCTCCCCATCTGCCGCTTGCAAACCTTTTGAAATTCTCTTGGTTTTGAAATTAAATTCGTTTTTTTTTTCAAACTTTGAATATTCTGTCAAAGTACCTGCTGTTTTCCCCATCAAAATCAAGAATTTTTCAACAATTCAAATCAGTTGAAAATTTTTTAAGCAAGAAGTCGCATGTCATAAAAATTAAAATTTTTATTTTTTTTTCACCAACCCCACCCCCACCATATAGTAATTGTTTAACCGTAAAGCGTTTTTCATTCTTCGTAACGGTCCATCTAAATACATTTAAAAAGAGATTAACGAATACAAAGAGTCGTATATTTCAAAAAAGGAATTTTAAGTTGTTATTAAGAAAAGTGCAATCGACATCATTATGAATTCTGAAAACGGTAATCCAAGTAACGTAGCCAAAGAACAAGCCGAGGAGAAGCCCAAGACACCAGTGGAGCCAGCAAAAGCATCGCCACTACCTGTATCAAGTATCAATGGATTTAATACGGAAGAGTTTTTGGCCCGAGTCAATATGAATGAGAAAATCAATTATTTACTACGATCACCGACGAAAACTGCCAATGGCAGTCGTCAGCGTTCGGTATTTACGGCAATAACTCCGGTAAGTAGCGTGGAAAATATGTTGGTGCAGACCATTTACCTAAAATAACGGAATCTTGACCGTCATTGCATGCAGTGTGTCACAATTTGAACGAAATTAAATTTCTATTTGACATGTTACAACAGACGTTTAGAAAATTTCATAAACTTCGAATAATTCGGAAATTTTCGGAAATTTTCGAAAATGTCAATATCATATAAACATAGGATTTGGGGCAGCCCTATCCCAAATATTTATGGAATTGAAATATTTCGTAGAATAAATGAATTCATTATTTTTTTTTTAATTAAAGTTTCTTTTCTAAACTTTTCTAAAATACGAAATTTCTTCAAACGGTTGAAATATCCAAAACTTTTTCAATAATTCTTTCAGTTTTAGGAGTTTTTGGAAATCTAAATATTAGAAGAAATTTGGAAAATTAGATTACCAGCTGCTGGACAGGGAAAAAATTTAGCCCTTTCAATGTAATTTTTTAAAAGACATTTCATTATGCTTCTTTCATAAAACCAGGGGGATTTCATTTGAAAAAAAGTCAGTTATGGACTTCAAAGTGTATTATAAATATATCCCGATGAAGACCCATGGTATTAAAGCGATGTAATCTGATTGACAAAATTCTTTTCTATTGATTGGGCCTTTCAGACGATTGCCTCCTTCAGTCTGTTCAACTAATGACAAAAAATTCATGAATTTTTATTTAAACTTGAAATCTTAAAAATTCCAGAAAACATTTTAAAAATTTTTGTGTCCTTTTCAGTCGCGTTTCAATGCCAGTGCTGCACCATTTATATCACAGCAACATCGCCTTAGCGGTGGTGCTGGCGTAATGACACCAAAAGATGCTTCGACCCCATCAGGTTCAATGCCAACAAGACAGCTACCGATACCGGTGCATATGAGTGCCGCATCACCCCATCATTATGGTGGTTATGAATCTCCAATAACCAGTCGTAGTGGTGGTATGACACGTGGTGTTTTTAATGCCACCCGTTATCCGGTAGCACCACCGCCATCACCCATTTATGGTTATGAAAACGATATTTGTCGAATGGTAATTATCTGATGCCCCTTTATTGAAATGCAATAAAAATTGATTTACATATGTGAACCCCCTTCTCATATAGCCCCCCACTATGTCTCCCTCACATCATGCCCAACAATTTCCACAACCTATGCCGCCACCACCTTATGCTATGGGACGTTTAAGTGGCAGTCATCGTGGTGTTGAATATGAACATCCCACACCACCACCATGTCCAGGTGCTGGACCTATTGCCATGACCAATGGTACCATACAACTACGTTTGAGAGATGGTATACGGTAAGTTGGCAGAAAACGATTAAATTTCAAAAACTCTACAATAAATAAACATGCTTACAGCATCGATATGACTTTGGATAAGGCTGTACGTGTCTTGAATCAACGCAGTATGGTGGCTATAGCTTTATCGCGTAACTGCAGTAACTCGGCTTTAATACATCCCAATGGACGCATACTTCAAAGCGGTTCGAAAGTTGAAATCGTTACTTATGATGGCATGAAGACCAATAATTATGTGTAAGTATTTGGGGGTGTTTTTTTTAAGGAAACCTCCTTTAATTGTTTCTTAAAAATGATATTTCTTTATAGACGATATGCCAAAATGTGGTATAAAGGAGTCAGCTTTACTAGTGAATCATGTGCTTTGATTTATTTGGTTGATACTGCTGGAACACGTACAACTACCGATACGTTTACCGATTTGACTAAGGACTATACGTTGACAGTATTTTATGAGTAAGTTGGCAAATGGCAACAGTTTTCTGGATCGTTTAAGGATGGCAACGAGTGATAACTACGGGCCATAAACGATCCCAGAAAATTGTTATTAAACTGTAAATAAATGTTAGTAAATCTTTTTTCTTTTAGCGATTCCCGTCATGGTCCTTCTTATGTCCAGGATGCCAATGAAGTTATTCAAAATTCTACTTATACCTGTACCGATGAGGGCACTGAAATTTATGATATCAATGGTTTTCGCATTACCCAGGCTGCTGATGGTCTTGTCAAGTAAAATCTTTTAAATTTAATTGTTGGAATTTGAAAAATCAATATTTTCCATCAATAGATTGACACGCACTCATAACAAATGTTTGATACGCACCAGCCCTGGCAACGGTTCAGCCACTCTAACGACACCCGGTATACATTGTACAGCTTCATTGGGCAAAACTTCACATTTGTTTGTAAGGTATGTAAAATGATTTTGAAAGTCTTGAACAGTTTAGAGATCTAGCTACATCTCTAGCTCTAGATTTACAATATAATACAGACACTGCCATTGTACTATGAAAAAAGCATAAGATTCTACGGAAGCGAATGTTGCATTCGCCATAGGCAGAGTAATAACCAATTTGTGGCTCGTCCAGAATACAAGATAATAACCATCCGACTTAGCTCTCAAGAGCTAATGGCGTTGCATTACCATTGCGTATGCTTTTTATTATTATTTTGCATTGCTTAAGGGTAGATGATCGTGAAAGTTAACTTATTTTCATAAGCTTTAGTTGTTGTCATCAAATTTCTAACCCTCAAATCTGGCTTGACCACTGTCCGTTTGATTTTTGTTGAGCATTGTCGTTGCATTATGAAGTCACCGTAGTTCAGTAGGTAGTGTTTTGGCTCCCTAAACGATTTCCATTATTTTATTGCTATTTTCGACAATTAGCCGTCTTGAGCAGAATGTATTTTTAACACCAATATTACCTACTACTCTTTAAGAGCCATAAATATTACAAGTTAATCCAAAAGAAATTGTGACATGTGACGTAATTTATCTTTGCTGGAGTCCAGTACTTAAACGAAAGTAATTTCATTACTATCGAAGAAGTTTTATTAGTGTAAAGCGCGGTCCAGCTATAAAACTTATACATTATATTTATATACTTATACTTTTTACTACACCCTTTAGAATTTCATATTTATTTTTTTATTATTCTTTCCTTTTCTTAGGCGAAACGAGAAACGTATGCATTTTGATGGCTCCTGTTTTATTGTTCGTAATGCCGGTCATTCTGCTGGTTTTAATGAAAACAACTTGTTAATCGTTTATTAAGATCTCCACAATTTAAATGACCATTACCGATCCGAATATATTTAATATCCAAATCAAAAACAATAAACAAAAAACGAAACGAAATGAAAGAAATGAAAATTTAAAATCCGTTCTGCGCATTCGAAAAAAAAAGACAAAAAAAATTTTATTTTTTTGAAAAACGAATACGAAGAACTTGAAAACGCAAATTAAGACTTAAAAAGTGTTTCTTTAACAAAATTACCTGTAGTGCTGTTAAGTGTACCCCCAAAGAATAGAAGATTGTTAATGACAAAATCAGTTGATAAAGTTACTCAAGTCCCCCAGTAGTTGTACACCAAAAGCAAAAAGAAAGAAAAAAAAAAATAAAAAGCTCCAAAGAATAAATCAAAAATTATCGTTTTCCCCTCTCCTCATTAAGCTACTTTCCAAAATATGATAAACTTAACTAAAAAAAAAACAAAAAACCATAATGAGGGATGGAAAGAATTAAAAAATATAAAATAAAACAAAAAACAAAGAATTAAAAACCAAAAAAAAAAAAATACGGAAAAGTTAAAAGTAACGAGATTTTAAAAGGAAAAAGAATAAAAGAAAAAACATACTTGTACGTACGTAACTTACTAAGGAATTCAAAAAAGAGAAAAGAAAAAGAGAAGAACAAGTAGAAATTAAAACTTAAAACTAAAAAAGGATAACTTTCTTACAAGTGCTG
The DNA here is from genome assembly GCA_936449025.2 of Sarcophaga subvicina. NCBI lineage: Eukaryota > Metazoa > Arthropoda > Insecta > Diptera > Sarcophagidae > Sarcophaga > Sarcophaga subvicina. Next base: position 3,958,143 of record OW388084.2, read on the forward strand.
GTGCTGTGTAAATTGTTCTCCATTCTTATCAGTTAATGTTAGTGTGTGTAAAAAGGGGAAGTTATCCCGTTTAATGTGTATTGGTCAAGTAGAAAAATCAAAAACTCCCAAAAACAAATAAGAGGAAAAACCTTAAAAGTGTTGATGATCATCCCCCTCTCAATGGTAATCAAAAAATATCTTTTTTACATTTACAAACCCTGCGTATAAACACGGCAAATCATATCCGTATCCGTAACTCCTGCTGCAACCATGTCCGTAAATGTTAATGTATTTCCCTTTATTGAAATGGTGTTGTTTTCTTTTTTGTTTTATAAAAATTTTCTTACTTTTTTTATTTTATTTTATTTTTTTTATAATTGTAATTGTAGTTTTAATTCATTAGAATAATTTAATTTGTAACTTAACTGAGACAAACAATTTGCAATTAACAAAGTTTAGTTTGTCTTGGTTTGCATTTAAAAAAAAAAATTTTAAAATGTTCCAATCTGTAAGACACGATAATATTCGGTGAAAAATTTTAGCAAAATTATTACAAATAAATTGATATCCGAAATTTTATGGTATTACGAAATGTTATAAATAATTTTGATTGTTTTATTTTTTAACTATTTTTGTACAATTATTATTACGAACGAACACATCTTGGAACATAATGCTCTACAGCGTAAGATTCTTCGTCTTATTTTTTTTCTGTTAATGGGGTGGCTAGGATTTTGAAATTAATGGCTCGATTATGGTTGGCAACTTCAACTCAGTTGCTTTGCCAGTTGCCAAAAATGGTATCAGAAATGGCAACCATTTAAACATTTCAGTTGTCAGCTAACAACTCAACTGGGGATCAGTTGCTGTCCACAATGGACCCATAATGGTTGAATACCAATTGGCAGAATGAAGGAAGGTAAAAATTGCCAGATGGCAACACAAGGAAGGTTCAGTAGATATCTATAAACCGTTATACTATTGATATTGAGTGTTTATAATCTGAGAGCAAGATTATAAACAAATATTGTTACGTTTTTTACCTCTTAAAAACGTTTAAAATATGAGCTCGTAGATTGCAAATAAAATAAAAATAAATTTGTGTTGTTTTATTTCAAATTCTTTACTATTCGCACAATTCTGTGTGCCTCTGTTCACAACTTGATGTAAGCAACAACAATTGCTCTTCTTTCTTAATCCTCTGTTTAGACCCTTTGCATAAACAATAACAATCACCAAGCAGTTATACGACAGATCTTTGTAACGGAGATCTTCAAACCACGATTACTGCTGAACTGAATGAGCTTCACTAACTCATTCGCCTGCTTTGCCTTGCCTTTTATATGGTAGGGTAAACAGTCTGATGAATGTTCTTGAAGGCGAATGTTCGTGGATTTGCCTTCCCGAAATCCCTATATAGACATCATTCACATTTATTCTTGTAGGTTTGTTGTTGTATTTTTGTTTATTTGTTTACCATTTTTTATGCTGGTGTTTTTTGTTACGCAGTGAGATAATTTGTAAACAATTCATTGTTTTGTTTTTGTAGCCTTTGTTTATAATTTTAATGTTAAACGATGTAAAAGCAAAACACCAGTATCTAGATCTTTGATTTTCGTAACAATATTAAAAAAACAAATGAAATAAATTGTACTAGAACAACTGAACAATAAAATCAAATAAAACGTCCAACAAAAACCCTCCTGACTTCAATATTTCATATTTTGCTTGATGCTTTTTTAGTGATCGTAAACTAACTTAAAAGAAACCCTCAAACCGAAAGTTTTAAGTCTATGTATTACGTCTTGATTTAAAGGTTTTCTAAATTTGTAATAAAAAAGAGGAATTTTCCTCAAAAACAAAGGCATTTGCCCATACAGCTTTAAGTTTTTCTTTTGCTTGACAGACTTATGTATTTGAGTTAAATATATGTGTGTATATTCGTTAATGTTTTTATTGTTCCTAATATATATACAGTTTAGAAAATAATTAAATAAACCCATAATAACAATAATAATTTATAGCACTTCACCAGGTAATTAGTGGCACGTTGTTATTTTGGAGAAACTGTTATTGGTTTTAATTAAGCCTAATTGACCTCGTAAGCGTCAACACTTATGAGAAATTTCATATTCTTGACATTAATAATGGTTACTGCATATGGGAAACGTTTAGTACAGATTTGTTTTGAGGTTTTTAAAAAATTGTTCTCTCTAAGGGAATACAAAATAAATATTTTTCTTACTCTTTTCTTCTTTTCTTTTCTAAATCACTCGCATGTTTGTTTATGTTTCCTAAACGATGACCAAATCAACAACATTTGGCGAGTAAACAATTATTTCAAAAAATAAAATCATTTGATAATAATGCTGACAGAGTAAAGAAGAGAAGAAACTGACATTTTCTTTTAGTTTGTCTCTTATATTTGCTTGAGAGTTAAGGGGTATAAACATAGGAATACGAGTGCGGCGATTCTCTTATTTCTTTGAAGTATTTACACAGGAAGTCCAAATGACCGGAGGTTCAAACAAATAATCAAAATATTGTATCTGACCTTTTCCTTTAAAACCCTTTACAATTTTCGTCTTATTTTATGCGAGGCGTAGTAATGTTTATTTACACGATGTATGCCGTCCATACGTCTAGTATGTTTCTTTATAATTGCTCATGTGCTCAGGGATTCATATGATGATCCCTGTTGAGTTAGTTGCAAGAAAAAGCTTTTACGAGTAGTATTTCCTTATATTTTCTGTACATCTTGTTAATGGCTTCATTTAATCTAATAGTAAGAGCAGAGACCAATTATTATAGAACTTACTTATGACATTTCAGAAAATATTAGAGAAAAACACTCTTAAGCAACCAGCATACATTTACGATTATTAGTTCTCTTGCGTTTTATTAATTCCATATCCTGTTTATTTAGTTTAGTTGTATGACATGTTTTAAGTCCTTTTACTCTCATGCTATTAACTTTACATTTATGGATAATAGAAAAATGAAAGTGGCGTGTCATAGCTTTTTTAAATTATTGACAATAAAGTATTTAATCTTGAAGTATAGTTTTTGAAGGCATTATGAATCACAAAAGTCCAATGAAGACAAATTTTTTTTAGTAAAAAAAATTATTTAAAATTTTATATGTATAGCATATATGTTCTATATATAAGGCAGTGCTGCTAGAAGTGTATCTAAATGAGATGCAGATCCGCCAAATAACTTTTTTTTTTTGAAAATGCTTTAAAGAAAAAACTACTGAATATTTTATTTTTTGCGTGCGGGTTTTCTGTGTCCCAAATGCGACAATTTTGCTTGTTTACATACCCGCCAAGATCAAAATGAGGTTCATCTGAAAAGATGATTTTTTTGGCGAAAATCGGCATCTTCTGGTGTAGGCTACTGTATGGCCAGCCGAGACAGCCATTTGAATGAAATTATTTTCCATTATTAGCCGGAAGGATTGTACTTTCAAATAAAAAAGAAATTTGAAAAAAAAAATATTCAGTAGTTTTTTTTAAAAGCATTTTCAAAAAAAAAGTAATTTGGCGGATAGTTATTTGGCAGCGTAGGAGATGTAAATTTTGCATAACCTGCATGACTACCGAAAGTTAAAATAAACGAATATGGCCCAGTGGCAAAGTCGGCAACAAATGGGAAGCTTTAACCAATAGGAAATAAATTATGTTCCATAAGAACATCCGTCTCTAGTTATATGTCTGATGTTACATGAGCTTGGTATTCACCTTAGGGTCAAGACATGCTACCTAGTCCACCAATTCCTGTTAAAACTCCCCATCTGTAGAAGCTTGCGAATTTTTCTTATAGAGAAGTTGAATTTGAGAAATTTTGTAATTCAATTTCAATTAATTTTACTAATAACCATGACAAACAATATGATAATTTTGCGAAATAAAATTACATTGTTTCAAAGGTATTTAAATGCTTAATTGTGCTTTTAAAAGCTTAACACCTCAGTCCTTGTCAATTTGCTTAATTTCGTATGTATGACACAAGCTTTAAAATGATTTATATTCATACCCCTTTCAAATATTATACAAACATACAAGCCAATGTACGAGTATGTATGGGTATATGGATATACATGCACACTACATAAAAATATTGATTCAAAACACGTTTACCCATTTAATCCTTTAATAATCTTTTGAATGACCGTGACGTTACCAAACTAAATGAAATAATGTCTTCTCCTGTTATTTGTAAAACGAACATCATTAGATTTTATTGTTTTTGCCTGCGTTGTTGCCATTCTATTTTAATTATAATCCCATCATGTGAAAACTTTTTACATTTAATTATTTCTGGAATAAATTTTGATAGGGAATAACCTCTAGGAATTGTTATTAAAAACCTGTTGCCGAACAATTTTTATTCGAAAGTGGATTTTTAATGGAGCCTTGTTTTAATTTTTAACAGCATTTCTAGACGACAAAGGCTTGTTTTATTGTTATCGTAAAAATAAATGCTATTTAGATAGGAAATAAAAAAAAATAATTTTATTTCATTGTTGCTGAACTGTGGTTTCAAGAAGATCATAATTAGGATCACTTTTGACTTATCCTAAGTTGGCTTTAAGAAGCATGATCACGACATAAAAGATCTTTATCCGGAACTGATTGTTATGTGAGTTCTTTTTTATCTCTTCGTGATAGTATCAACAGTTTAAAGTCGACTCTGATCGATAACTTTTTGCGAAATCTTTCATAGTCATTTTATTTACTCTCAGACTTTTGTCGGAAAATTTTTGTCTCCGAAGAAATATTGTTTCATATTTCGTTTTGTTCAAAATGTCTGAGCTAAGGTTTGAACCACGAGCTCTCGTTTAATAAACCAACACACACTATTTACTAGACGACGGCGACTTAAGAAACTTACCAATAATTTCATTCGTTTTGCTATCGTAATGTTTTTTTTTCATCGCCATAACCACAAAACCTGGTGTGATATTTGCCATAAGGACAGGTTGGATATTGTATTTGGCCAGAACAAGCACAGATAATCTGTGCCTATCTTGATAAATAGGCCTCAAATAGGCCTCTGTATTGTTACTAATTTTTCTTTTCTATTTTTTATTTTCATAATTTTTATTTCGCTTTTTAACTATGATATATTGTATCTTAATTTATTAACATTTTCTTAAAATAAAAAAAGCTATCATCAATCAGGATAAAATAATTATTAAATAATCTTTTCATAAGCGCAGAAATTATTACTTTTGCTATGAGTTTCCTTAGCTAAAAATGTCATTTGGCCATCAGCCAAAGACAAGCTTATTTGAAAAGAGAAAAGGTCCTGTTAAAGTTACTTTGTAGCAAAAAGCAAAAAAAAAACAAAAACAAATTGAAGGTTGCTTACGATGCCAAAGACGCAAATAAAACCGATTGTTTAAATGTCCATACCTTCCTTTCAATTAATGTTGTCTTCCATTTCACTACTACAGGCAAACAGGATACACACCAAATTAAATACAAAAAAAGCATCTGTTCTCCCATAAATTCTGGTCAACCGAAAGTCTTTTGTGTAATCGTTTGTACATAAATCGTGTGTATGTATGGTAAGTGTTGCTGTGTGTTATCTCTACCACATCGTCATTAAAATTTATTTATATACAAACGTATGTATGTATATTACATGTAAATATTTTATTAAAAAAATTTAAATGTAGACTAAAATATTAAGAAACATACATACGTAGAAAACGAGTTTGGTTGAGAAAAATAAACTCTTTTGCTGCCACAAATGTTTACAATTCTTAATTTTAGTGTACATCATCAATATGTATGTAAATGAGAAAGTGTGTCAATGTTTTCATGAAACCATATTTAGATGTAAATACACCAAACGAATGTAACACTTACCAACACTTACATACACATGCAAATATACGAGCAGAACGTATTAATGGCCTTAAATAATATACTCACACAAGTATGGAAAGAATTTATTTATAAAATATAATGACAAAAAAAAAATAGATTCTTTCGGTAAATAATAAAGATAACAATGATAGGTATGTATGTATATAATATGCATATACATACATATATTCATATATGTATCTATGTATGTATGTAAGTATGAGTATTTGTATGTATTAAAAATTCTATATTGTCATCATTATTTCAAATACATATACATATATATTTGGTTAATACACATATTCGTATACAATTTCTCTCTCTCTATATATATATATACATATATACTATATGTGTGTGTGTATTCTCTCTCTATATCTCTTTACTTTAGCGGCACTGAAGTGTGTGAAAAAAGTTTTAATTTAATTTTATATCCAATTAAGTGCAAAATTCGTTTGATGTCTTTTTTCTCGATCTTTCTTTCTCTCTCTCCCTCTCTCTCTCTCTGTCTTTCTTTTGAGCTCTTTCTCCTAATTCGAATGGGTTAAATTGGGTTTTGCATTATTTTTCTTCATCTTCTTAATTACAATATAAGAAATGTAGCAACGGGTGGCTTGGCTGCTGCCATTGACAGCCCGTTTGCCATTCGTTTAAACCGTTATGCTAAGTGACAGACAACCAAAGTGACTGTGAACAAAAGAGTAAGAGAGGCATGATGAAAGTCCTTTGAATAAATTGAAATGTTTAAATTAAACATTTTGTAAATGTCAGAAAAAAAAGAAAGGAAGAAAGAAAGATGAATTCAAAACAAAAAATAAAAAAATGAAATTAAAAAAGATGATGGCAATGACGATGATTTATTTTCAGGATGTATAGGTGTGTTCTACTAGGTTGTTACGTTTTTTTTTTTTGGAAATGTGTTGTTTATTGAAAAACAGGAAGTTTTAGCACGAGGTGTCATTTGAGTGTTCTTAAGGCATAGTAAATATGTAGAATGATTAGAATTTTGTTTACCAGCATTACTAGTTACATGTTTAACAATAAAACAATAAATTTTCATCTCAAATAAAACACATTTTTATTAATGAAAATACGCTCTTGTTTCCCTTGGATTAAAACTTTAGTATCGACAAATTTAAAGCCGAAACTCAACTTTCTGATCGCGTCAACACCTTTTTCTCACCCTTTTTCCTTTGCTCTAATGACGTCGAGCATTAAAAGTTCTTAACAAAGCTTGTGCTCTCTTGTATAGAATTATGGTAAACAGTTTATTACATTCAAATAAAACATCTGTTTCACTCACAGTTGGTAACGATTAATTTGATTTATTTTTTTCAAAACTGAAATAACCCTAGAAGAATAGAAATATTAGAAAACTCTCCTGACACATACATTTATATTGAAGTCGCCGTAGTCTAGTAGGCAGTATGTAGTCTTATTAGACACAACGCTGTGGTTCAAATCCCAGCTCAGACATCTGAAGCAAAACGAAATACATATTGAAAAATATTTCCTTCTCAACTTGTTCTCAGCAGTTTTCTGGCAAAAACTCTGAGAGTTAATAAAGTTGCCATGAAAGGTTTCTCAAAAATCTGTCGTTCGGAGTTGACTATAAACTGTAGATCACGCCACTATTGGATACAAATTAATTCAAACAACATGAGAGGTCATAATCCTGACTAGTAATGAGGGCTGTAATGACCAATTAAATAAGTAACGCGTAAATACATACCTATATATTATGTATATGTATTGACATTTACACTCAGCCACAAAAGTATACATACGGATAACAAATTTCAAAAAATTTTTAACCAATCCGTTTTCGTTGAAAATCTTTATAATTGTCTGACAACTTTCCTCGATTTTAAGACGGTGTTTTGCATTGGTTCAGAAATTTGTGAAATTTGTATATCGGATGCATACCTTTGTGGGCCTGTGCAGGGCCACAATTCAGTTCAATTTCAGAAATTTTTTAAGCAATGCAAAAGACCGTCTTAACATCAAGGAAACTATAAAGATTTTCAACGAAAACGGATTAGTTAAAAAATTTCTGAAATTTTTTAACCGTACGTATAATTTAGTAACTGTGTGTACATATAAAACATAGCAGCATAGACTTTTTAATTTTTTTTTTTGAATTTTCTTTCGTCCTATAAAACTAAGTTGTTTGATTATCTTGTCTATTCTGCCTTTGCTACAAAAGAAATGCTATATGCAGATAAATCAAATGTATTTTAAATGCTTTTAAAGTATTAAAAAATATTCTATTATGCTTTCCATAAAGGTAGTAAATTGGAATGTCTGAGCAATAATATTTTGTTGGAAAACTTATTTGAATAACATTTACTTCACAAAAACTAGCAACTGTGTGTATATCTAGAGAGAGAGACTATTTAAAAAATTTAAAAACAGTTTTTCAAAATCTTTGCAACTTTACCAATAGCAATGTCACACTGTGACACTTTAACATTGCTGTCAAGCAGTGTGAATCGATTAATTTAATGTCTGTTCGTACGAATTCATTTCATTCATACGAAATTCATGCAACTTTTTGCCACAAACACTTTTAAGAAACGCAATTATTTTTAAGTTCTTCGAAAACCCCCCATAGTGACGGTAAAAAAGTTTTCTTCCCTTGGATAGTTATTAACTCTAGAAAATGAGAAAAGACCAACGTTTTAAAATACATACACATGTATAGATATATGTATGTATGTATAGTAATATATATAAAATAATTATTGTTGTTACAACAACAAATAATGAAGAAATCATAGAAATCAGTTTCATGTTTGAATTTAAACTTTAACAACAGTAAAGTAAAGAAACAGGATAAAATAAACGAAAAACATAAAACTTCACTTCGCCTATGAGTAAGTGAATGAATGAATGAATGACTGACTGACTGACTGACTGAATGAATATGAGTGACTGTCTGAATGTTTTCTAAAAACTTTTCTAAACAGCTGAAGCGAATGATAGCAGCAACGGAGAAGGAAGTTTTTATAATTGTACTTAGTTTTGCACTTATGGTTCATAAAAACACTTCCGCCCCCTAACACTTGTTTTGTTGTATGAATGTATTCGTAAACATGAAATGATTCACTTGACTCTGACACAGAGAGAAGACGACCGACATTATAAGATTGTTTTCGAAAACTATCGAGTCAAAAGCCCTAGAGTATATCGTTGTGCTTGTGTCCTATCTTGTCTGGATAATAAAATGCAATAAAATGCTTATGAGCTGAACATTAATAAAAAAATAAGAAAAATGAAAATAGAAAAAGAAAGAAAATTCTAAAAAAAGAAGACTTAAAAGTCTACATGACATGGCTGATGGATCCTCATTACATATGCATACAATCCATAATCATTATACTTACATATGTATGCACGTGTAGCCATTGCCATGACATTACAAGATGGCCCACATAGTAAATCATTTTGAAAAAACCGGACAGAGTGACATGGTCATGGTTCAATAAAAAATAATTCTTCTAAAACATGCAATCAGTGTAGTGGAAAGGACGGAAGAGGAGAGGCTGAAGGACTAAAAAGTTTTCATTATTGATTTGCATTCTTAAATTATAATTATATTGTATAATATGGCAAATAGAAAATGCATTCTATTCTATGCCATAGAATGCTAACGCTTACTACCGGCCTGACCCGGCCTTCTTTCCATTCAGTTTTGTATTGTTGTTGTGTGTTTGTATAGCCCATCCATGCTTGTTAAGATTTTCTATTGGCAATAAGAGGAAAATTGAATTATTCATGCACAAATAGATACTTAAAGAGAGAAATATAACCTCATTATGTATTTGAAAAGTATAGCAGCAACAGCAGCAGCAGAAGTAAATAAATGAAAACAACATGCCAGCCAAACATATCAAGTTAAACAAGTGCAATAGCAATTATAATATGCTGGCTATTCAACGTTGTATTTCACAAATCTAAAGGTTGGGTATAGAGTGAGTGGTTAGCGGTTAATGTACATGTGGAAGTAATATTATTTTAAAACTATTTTAATTTCATAATTCTGAAGTAGAATTGAAAATAATCCATAATAGTTATACTGCACTGACTACAAGTTAAGCATTGGATGTGAGGCCGCGGTTTAAACCCCAGATCAGACACCATATTCACATTTTTAAGTATTTTGCTTCAATGGGAATAGTTTACTTGGGTGCTATAAAGTCTCTGCAAAGCCAATATTACATATTCCGTCATATAATTACAGATACTGGTTGGCATCTCTCAGTCATCCCAAGTCGTTACAGCTTCTGCAGAAGTCGTTATGAGGTATTCTCAGTGTCCCTATTTAATTGCTATCAGTTTTCTAGGTTGCAATCTGTACAGTTTAATGCAAATTTTGATCTGCTCTGTCTGGTCGTTCTGCAAGTGGGTTCTCTATCACAACTTTCTTTTGCAAATTAATGTAGTTTGTGTGTGATCTGTGGTGCCAGCTATTACAAGCGTATTGGCACTGCTATTCAATTCATTGCCTCCGTGTCCAGGAAACCAGCTCAGGGTAGCAATTGAATGTCTCGTTATCTCCTCTAAGGACTTCTTGGACAATCTTTACCTTCAGTAATTCTGCTTATATCATCATACGATATACTCTGCTACCGTATTCGAGCAGCAACAATCTTTATAGCCATTATTTCAGCCGGAGTAGTACTGAAGTAAACGGGTAGTGCAACAGAAAAAATTCCACAATCGATTTTATCGTGCACATTGAGTCCATTAGAGTACGCTTGGATGACGTTATCTGGGAGGTGTAAACCGTAATCATAAAATGATCTATTCGCCATCTTTGTCATGAAACCAGGATCGAAAACTGATTCAGATATCGTACATTCAATATGTACATATATATATTCATAACAACCGCAACCAAAGGAGGTATGTATCGATGCTAAAAATCAAGCACACTGGTCTGTAGTAACTTTGACTTTTTAAAATTCCTGTTTCTATTTAAATAACTCGGATATATTTATGTTGTTGTTTAGTTGAAGAGTATGGTTTTTTTTAATAACATTTATTTCAATTTAATTAGTACTAAAGCTGCTCTTATGTGTAATACACCATCCACACTCACCACTACCGCATTCGTGCACTTTATACTTATGTATGTATACGTGTATATGAACTTTGTACATGAGGTGCATTAATTTAATGTACTATACATCATTTATATGTATGTATACCAAGTGCCTTAGTAAGATGTGACATTTATAAGTTGTTAAATTAATGACAAATTGGTATCTACACGCTTGCTTACACAATATCTGTTACACCATTTCTAAGCAAAAAATAAATTCATAATTTTGTCATCACGGTTCTATTTAGTTTTAATTACAACGATAAACTTTTCAGGTTACTGTAGCAGGTGCTGATAGAATGATAGAAGATCTATTTGTTGGTGCCTAGAAACAATGACCTCATTTTTAGATGTATGTGAAGATAAATTTGAATTTGAAAATCCAAGATGCAATCCATAAATTTTAGCAGCGCCACATTTGGCGTTAACAGAACAAAATTTGCCCTTAACAGAGCACTGTTAGTTATTTAACAGCATCCATCTGAAAAAGCCCACTTGTTTAGGAGCTAATTTTAGGAAATACTCTAGGTCTACGAGTACCATACTATATGAAAAGGAAGGTTCCAAGGTCTCTTAATATAATCAGATACATAATCACATATAAAGTGATATGATATTGAGAAAATTGGCTTTTAAAATTAACAATTTTTTGCTTGAAAATTCTCTATAAGATCAGTGGCCATTTTGGAATATACATATAAGAAATAGTAAACCATACAGACTATATGCAAATGGTAGTCCAGAGTTCGAACCGTGGTAGTGGGATAGCTGAAATAATTTTGAGAGTAGAGAACATTTCCGTCTCCATTCCCACCAACCATCCTTTATCAACAGTTTTGTTCGCAAATAATAATGATCATAATGAGAAATATATTTTATGTCAACAGTCTGCAATAATTGCAAAGTAGAAGACTAATCTACTATTTCCACTATTAAACAGTTAACAGTGCTCTGTTAAGAGCAAAGTTGACTCTGTTAGAGGCCAGAAGTGGTGCTGCTAAAAGTGTGGGTTTGCGTCTTTGATTTTTAAATTCGAATTGGCCTTCACACACATCATTTTTCGGTGTAGTTACAAGGAACTATTGCCGACTATGTCGGCTGGAACTTTCTATGATGGCTGTGAAAAAAAGTGTTTTTATGCGTTCACATTATTTTATAGATGAAACCAAAAGTATTTGTGGTAGTATCAGACTTCTAAACGCACATTCAAACAATACCGTTTATGGTAATTACAAAGCTATTGTTTTCCTTCTAAAGGATGTTATTTATTACTGTAACGATAATGCAATTATTTCGATAATTTACAATCATTTGAATCTACCACTGATGTTTAATAGAATTAGAAATAAAAAAATTAGAATCTTAATAATAAAAATTGAATTGAAATTGTTATGGGAAACGGTGTAGACAAGCATATGTGAGTTGATTCTTAATAAATAAAAGCAAAAACAAAAAAAAAAACAAAAAATGCAATAAGAAGAAGAAATATTAAATTTTATTACACAATTATTGTTTGTTTTGAAGTTTATAAAAACTTTTGTTGTCTGCACTTCATGACAAGCTCGTTAAAATGATGATGATGATGATTATGATGACAATGTCAGTGATGATGATGATGGTGTCATTGTCATCGTACAACATTATTATTACGTTGTATTACATTTTATTGTTGAATGAGGGTGTATGTATGTATGAATGCATGCATGTGTTAGTAATACACAGTTGTACTTACATTTTGATTGGATCCATTATTGGTGTTGTTGGTTGTGGTGTAGTAGGTAGCGGTGTTAGTATTGGTAGTTGTGGTTTCACGACAGCTGGCTGCTGTTGAGGGATGAGGTGAGGTAGGTGGAGATGGTTGTGGAATTGAGGGGCCCGTTCTATTGCGTAGACGGGCTAAAGCACTCCTTAGGCCTTCCGTATTTGTGTTGTCGGGCCCCCTTCCAAACAAAATGCATCCACAAAACACTTTGAATGTTTGACAGCGATTTTAAAATATATTTTCTAATGTTTTTATTTTTTTATTTTTTTCTTTATATTGTTTAGGCCACGAATTTCTTCTTTTTTTTTTGTTCTAATACGTTTATAACACTTTAAATCTGTTCTTTTTATTTGTTTTTTGTTTTTTTTTTTATTTTTATTTCAAGTTGTTGTCAGTTGTACAAAAAAGACCTCTTTTTTAAGGCTGAGATTTGATTAAAGTAAATTTGATTTTTTTCGAAAAGGCTTTCAAGGTCTTATACACACGCACACACATACAAACACACTGACACACACCCGTATGCAAATTCATGTGCCGAAAAAACACTCTAAAATTGTATAGACTTTCAGATACTCTATCTTAAAACAGCCAAACAAACAAAAAAAAAAAGACAAAAAAAACATTTTGTTTAACCAACAAATCCAGTCAGTAGTCGTCATTCAGCCAAATACAGTCAATCGTTTCGTTTACATTTCAAACTATAAATTTGCTGGGTGAGTCGTCAGTCTATAAATTTTATTTAAACCCTGTTTACTCTCTCTCTCTCTCTCTTTCACTTTGTTTCTGTGTTTATTTTTCATTTCACGGCTTCGAATGCAACATATGGCGAGAATTTTTCATTTTCATTTTCGCTTTTCCCCTTTTTATAGCTTAGGAGAGAGCATTAACTGGTTAAACATTTTGCACATGATAAATAAATAATAAAACGAAAAAGGAATCAACGAACCAACGAACAAATAAGGTACGAGGGGCAAGTGAAAGTAAAATAGGCACTATAATGCCAGGATAGATCATAAAATATTACATGAGTTTATTTGATTTTATTTTTTATTAACTTGGAAATCCGAAAAAAAATTTATATTCGTTTATTTACTCATAAACAGGCATTTCATTCACAAAATATGTAATTATAATACACTTTTGGGGGATTTGACTCCGTATATTTTATTACTGTGTTGCATAAAAATTACAATATTAGTGGCCATGTGGCAAAATTAATACAATAAAAAAAATAATAGAAAAAAAGTAATATTTCATAAGCATATGTATTTAATCAAGAGCATTTAATATTGTAATATTGTAATATTGTATTATGGGATTTGATTTTTATTTGCAATTTTCACGCAAGGGAGTTTGAGAATTAATACAATATTTTTATTACATATATGTGTACATATATGCACATATTTATAGACATATGTACATATGTATGGTTAATGTATGTATCTATTTTTCTTAATGGAAATATTACCAACATATGATGTATTTTAATTATTTATAAATTCAGTTTTATCAAAAAAAAAAAATAAATTAGAAAAGTTTTCTCTGAAAACGCTTTAATTAAAAAATAACCCACACTTGGATTAAAGCAGTTGAGCTTATGTCATGCATAAAAATAATTTAATGTATCATAACACATAATTGGCCATTACAACCGTTCAGTCAGTATTATGGACCTAGTCTCTCACACCACTTATGTTGTGTGTGTTAATTTTATACATGAGTGGCGGGACCTACAGTTTAAAGTCGACTCCGAACGACAGATTTTTTGAGAAACTTTTCATGGCAATTTAATTTACTCTCAGAGTTTTTGCCAAAAATCTGTTGCGAGGAAGCGGCCGCAGAAATATTTTTTTCATATTTTCGTTTTGATGTCTGACTTGGGGTTTGAACCGTGGCCTTACGTCTAATATGTCGACACACTTCCTACTAGACTATGGCGACTTCAGCTGGGCAGTTGTTTAGTTCAAATTTTGACCATGCGAATGTCCTGAGCGAATATCCATTCCGAATGGAGAGATTAGGAATTGTGCTGCAGTGCACACTTGTTTCTAGTTTACTTCGAGAATGCGTGTTAAGATAGCCGGTCAAAAATAAATCTATAGACATCAATCTGTTGGCGGTCAGATTTATTTAGAATTTCGGGATATAGTAACCCAAGAGGATAGCAGCATTACCGGTTAGGTTAGAAGACGAGTACTTGTCAATTAAGACAAGTACAGTACCCGGAGGTCGAATTGACCCATTGTACAACGTCCTAGTTTCTCACACCACTTATGTTGTGTGTGTTAATTTTAAACATGAGTGGTGGGACCTACAGTTCAAAGTCGACTCCGAACGACAGATTTTTGAGAAACTTTTCATGGCAATTTTTATTTACTCTCAGAGTTTTTGCCAGAAATCTGCTGAGAGGAAGTCGCCGAAGAAAAACTTTTTGTATTTTGTCTTGATGACTGGCCTGGGGCTCGAACCCTGGCTTTACGTCTAATAAGCCAACACACTACCTACTACACTACGGCGACTTCTAGCATTACCGGTTTATCAATTGGATTTAAAAACAAGTGACAGATATTTACCACTATTTATTACCAAACAAAAATTGTTGTCTACGAACTTCCATATTAATGTCTGCAAACAACTATTCTGAACCAAAGCTGTTCTGTATTTATTGCCCGAAGGAAATTATTTTAACAACTGCTCGGATACAGCGATTAACTAAAACACTTTTAATTAATTTTGTGCTGTTTCCGTTCCTGTAGTTTGAAAACTGCAAGAGATCATTTTGAGGCCTTAGATTGTCTTCTGTTTGCAAAGACGTGGCCTAACTTTCTGTAATCCAAGTCTTGTTTGCCTCAGTTTGACTATCAGCTTCAAAAAATTACCAGTTTGTAGTACTTTAGCATCGGTTTACAGAAGGAAATTGTATTTATACGATGTTTTCAATCCTTAATTTAATTTTGATTCCAATTACTGCTAAACATTCCGAATGCTGTTCCCTAGATAGCCGATGCATTACATCAAAACTAATAAAATCAGGGTTTTTTATGTTATCAATCGCCTGGCATTGTTAATGAAAACTAGAAAATCAGACGTATTTTGTGAAGACTGCTTAAAAAATACCTTTTTTACATTTTTTCCGAACGTCAACTAATAAGGTGACTCAAACATATAATTTTTATCAATATTCCTTATATCTCTTCCCTATTATTTCATTTCGTAATGTTCTATTCCAATTAAGAAAGTTTTTCCCCTTAATATAGCACTTCAACTAATTAAAATTGCTTTGAATACTAAAAATATGTTGATTAGATTTCTGTTTTACATAAAAATTATACGCATTAAACACTCAATTATTTGGCATTCAACACTTAAAAAGTCTGATAATTAATCACACTCCTACTCCGAATAGCATTTGTAGCGATTGCATTCAATTTGTTGGTGTTTGTTTGTTGTGTTGTATTGTGTAGTTCTGTTTGCGTTTTTTACATTTGAAGGATAGTCATAAAAAACAAACTTTATTTTATTAAGTATTCAGAAAAGTTTTCTTTTGCTATTTTTCTTGGTGTTTTCTTTTTTTTCATTCGTTTTATTTTGTTGACTGTAATCAAAATCATTTCAGAAACACAATAAAATTTAACACCGAATATGCGAATCATGAACCTTGTGACTTGTATTGTGTAGGGATGGATGCATGTAAGTGTATCTGTTTACATTGTACACAGGGTCCTTAAAGTATGATATGCATTTTCAATAAGGGTTTGCGTTTTTTGATGGATTTTGCAGTGTGAATATGAAAGCATGAAAACCACATTGAGCCAACAACTGTTAAACTGAAGCAGAGATAAGAAAAAATGTTTGTGTCCACTGGTTCTCTAAAAGAATGAAGACCACAATGTTTATTCTTCACGTTGGTTTAACTGGAAATAATGTAAGGAGGCAAATCTTATCTTAGTAGGTAGTATGTTGACTTACTAGACTTACAGCAGATTTCATGAGAAAGCTTCTAAACCTATCATTTGAAGTAGTGTTGAAGCCACTCAGGGAAATTGTGGGTAGCTTGAGATGCTAGATCCGTATCCAGACATTAATTTTATTCAAAAAGCCATCAAATTGTTAATTTTCTTAATGACGGATTCGATTTCAATACAAACGGATATGCAAACAAACAAAATGTGTAGTATTTGAGCGTTGGAAAATTTACATCAAAATTTGTAGAAAAATGTTACTGTTTGCATCAAATTTCTTTAAAAATACAGCGGAAAACGTATTTACCTCTCCTAGTTTATCCTGAGCAGTTATAGTCTTGTTTTTGGCTAATATTTGATGATATTGACGTTCAAGCTAACGAATTACCTGAGAAGAACAACTTAATGAAATTTTCAAACAATTTAGCGGACAAATGCATCAGAATTTCTGTGGTTCAAGCCGTAAGAGAAACTCGATCAAATATGCTGCCAATAACAGAAACTTTAAAAATTAATATTCGGCATGATATTGCTGGGATTAAGGCAAAATTATTAATGAAATGTCAGCAGAAATTTCTGCAAAGAATAAATCTGGCTTGTATATCTAGATCTGGGGATATTTATTATTATTTTTTATATCGACAAGGAAATTGTGGACTTTATTAGTAAGGCAGATACATTATCAAAAAGAAATTCAAAATCGAAAGACCCTATTTAAGGATGTGTGCATGTTACGGTATCTGCTTATACTTACAATAAGTGTGTATGTGTTGGTAGTAAAGCGGAAATGACTGAAGGTGTTTTTTTTCATGTCTCATGCTCTCGTCTCATTTTGATTCTCCATCATTGTTAAAACATTATATACACTCCCTCTCACATACATACACACATACATTTTCAGACTGTATTTCTAAATAACTACAACAATATATAGCGTATTACGACTATTGGCGTTATTCCTCTACTTCCTTTATTTTATTCCATTTCGTTTGCCGCTGTTATAGTAGTTGTTGTCGATGAAATCTTACTGACCTAGTTATGTCAATGGAAATTCCAAAACATACAACAAAAAACAAGAAGAGAAAACAATTACACTAACAACGACAATAACTACAGCAATAACAATATCGCCACAAACAACAACAATAGGAGGCATAATGCAAAAAAGAAAAAATTAACAAAATAGGCAGAATAACTAAAGAAGAAGGATGAGAAAAAAATCACAATCTACTATAAAGAACGAGCGAATAAAAAAAATGAAAATAAAAAACACTATCAAGGCTCTTTCTTTTCTATTTATTTACTTAAAAAATAAAATATGTTTGTATGCATGTCTGTAATAAGTGTATGTCTAAGAAGGAGGGGGTGATGTTGTTTGTAGTGTTGTTACATACATACATTTTCAAAATATTCTAAACTTAGCTGAGAGAGAATAACAGCGACTACATTTAAAACGTTCCAAAGCCGAGCGTAAGTGAGAATGGAGAACCTATACAACCATTTACTATTACAAATGAATGACTAACAATCGTCTGTCTGTAAGTAACGGTTTATTTTCGCCGACTACAACAACAGTAGCGTAATGTATTTCTCTTTTTTGTTTTTTGTTGTAGTGAAAAAAATAAAAATCAATAATAAAATTAGAAAAAAATCAAACAATGTGAATAGAGGTGCCAGAGAGATAGAGAGAGAGAGCGAGAGATTTAGCCGACAACGACCACGGTAATAGCAAAGAGACAAGTGGATAAAGAAATAGTACACACTCATACTCAGAGAAAATAAAGATAAAAATGCGAATTGAAATAAGTAAATCTCTGCTTTAAATGTTCTTTTTTCTGTTCCAATATATTTTAAGTAATACGAATGTAGTGATTAATACGATGCAATAACTTTGCAATTATTTTGACTACATTCACTTTTGCTTATGGGCGAGAAGCAATGAAGGATAAAGTAGACAATTGTCTAATGCTTCTCAATGGTAGGCTTCAGTGATATGAGTGGTCAAAAGTGTAATGAATATCACTCAAAAGTTGCGTGCAAATCAAATCCATTTCAACAGATCGTAGTACCTAACGAGGTCATCTGTACGATCCACTACCCGGCGGCGATCTCTGGTGGTGATTCGGACCTTTTACTGTGTGTATGAGCATATCATATAACGGCCAGGTATGTCTCAGGCTGCAAATGGCATGCATCTGCTGTTTGTCCTTTCCATTTTAATCTACTCTATCGGAGACACTACCTTGTCCATAGTTCGTACTAGTCAGATTCAGTGCGGGTCAACCCATCCGCAAATACAACTGCGTCTACGGGCGTTCACCCAAAATAGTAATGAGCGTGCTTTTCTAATGGCCAAGATTTTCGCCTGAAACACACTGGAGCTGTTTGGAAGTCTATATTGATGAAAACATGTGGGTTACGCTTGTGAGAGCATATTCACTGTTTCTAACAAATTCGAGCTAATCAGTTAGTGGTTTGAAAAGCGCCGCATTGGCAAGGCTGTCCGTTGTTAAATATCTTCCACAAAAGCGTTATTGATTTGCATTTCGTTTAACAGAAGAAGAGATGGTGAAAATAGCTTAAACGTACTACAATAGTGATGATTCAATTAGTTTTCACTTTTCGAAATTACTTAAACTTACTTAAATCGTCATTACAACCCTTCAGTCAGGATTACGACCTAGTTCCTCACACCACTTATGTTGTGTGTGTTAATTTTATACATTAGTGGTGGGACCTACAGTTTAAAGTCGACTTCGAACGACAGATTTTTGAGAAACTTTTCATGGCAATTTTTATTTACTACTCTCAGAGTTCTTACCAGAAATCTGCTGAGAGGAAGTCGCCGAAGAAATACTTTTTGTATTTTGTTTTGGTGTCTGGCGTGGGGCACGAACCCTGGCTTTACGTCTAATAAGCCAACACACTACATACTAGACTACGGCGACTTCACTTTCCGAACATTAATTGATAATTATGATCGTCTTAATCGACCTACTGTGCAAGGAATTGGCAAGACTGTAATGGAATTTTAAGGGACGGCTTATTATGGCATCCATATAAAGTCCAACAAATTAAGTCAACTGACTATTCACAATGCCGCAGGTCTGTTAATTGGATGATAGGATTTCAATGCTGGTGTAAAGTAAAATTGTAGATTTTGGAAATTGGTGATCTCAGTAGTAATCGCATCCGGAAAAAGTGATCGTTTGGTGCGTATTGTGATCTATAGCATTGATCCTTATTTTTCATAAAATTGCCTTAAAAAGATTCTCAAAAATCTGTCGTTCGGAATCGTCTTTAAACTATAGGTCCCGCCACTCATGCATAAAATTAACACACACAACATAAGTTATGGGAGAAGCTAGGTAGTAATCGTAATGACAAATTAAGTAAGTGATTAAAACTTTTATAAGCCTGTGTATATGATTAGAAAAGTTGAAAAGCAAATTTCTTTTCATATGAATTTATTTCTATGTAATGCAAAGTATATACATATAACTTATACATACATATGTACATAATAATAACATAAAACACAATATAATATAAAAGCAGTATCAGTTTTACTTTACTTTCTGCACTATTTAATATTCCTTAATAAGCGTTTTTCTTAGCCGTCGCAACATTGTCAACATTTAATTCCTTATCAAATGCGATATTTTTAAAGAAATTGTGCTTGCAATTTATGATAAACATTCTCCTAGTCTATCTGTGTACATCGTAAATAGCAAGTACAACTACACAGAGAGACACAGAGAAATAAGCGTAGGGAGGAGGAGGGAGCAAGAGAGTGTTCAAGAGAGATAGAAATTTATGAATTATAATTTAATGTTATTTTAATAGGACTCTTGTCGACATGCTTTTATGCTGTTCAATACAATTACGGATATATGGATGTGTGCGTGAGTGAGAGAGAGAGAGAGCAAGTGTATGAGAGTCCATAAGTTATAAGCAGCAAAAAAAAAACGTTAAAGGAACGGAGGAAAATATTTAAAAATACATTATGGTTGGCTATAAAACCTTTTTAACATTTAAGAAGCAAGCATGGTGGGAAGGAGGGATGCTGTGGTGATGGTATTAAAAAGATGTTTATATTTCAGGAAATTGAAAAATAAGGAAACCATGTCCCTAGACTATATTTGAAAAATAAATCCATGGTATTAAATAACGCTGTGTAAGAGAATGGCAGAGCACAACAAAACAGTAACAAGAACAAAAAGAAAAAAAGAAAATGAGGAAAAATAAACAAGTCGCGTTGAGGAGTAATAACGGGAGAAAAACGCAGTGTTTGGCTTTTAATAATGCTTCTCATACTCTATGGCCAAAGTGTAAATGTTACGCACTGTTTACGTACGTATGTATATGAGTGTGTGTGTGTGTATGTTCTTAGCTACAAACATTTACAATAACAATAATAACAACAATAACTAAAGCCAACGGTTAAGAGTGCATTGAAACAATAGAAAAACAATTGTTAAGGGGAGGCATAACTCAAATGGCTCCTCTCTTACTATCGCACACTTCACATTCTCTCTTCTCCTCATTTTCGTTATGCTCTTTCTTTAGAGTCCTTTTGTGTTTAAGGCTTTAAGTTAAATACACATAATATTTACGTCGTCGTGGTTTAGAAGCTTATGCGTATATTTGCCAGTGTGCGCTGTGTGTATGTGTGTTTATGTTTGTGTGTGTTTGTATATGTATATACACACATACACATTTGTCTATGTCTCAATATAATTTTTTTTCTATTCAATAATTTCGAAAGCATTATTTTAATTGTATCTCTCTTACTTAATCGCACATAATCCTTCTGAATGCATTTATTTTTTAAAAATTTATTTCCAATTATTCGGAATATTTATTCATTTCGTTCTTTTGATTTAAACACTTTTAATAATTTTATTTCTTTAATAACACACTTTTTCTATTCATTTTTTTTGTACATGTACACATGTGTGTGTGTGTATTTTTTAAATTTATTTTAACCAAACATTTACCGTTCGTTTTCTCTTTTTTTACAATTTTACCAACCGTCCACGACAAAACCCTGCAACTGACTAAAACTTTGATTCAAATCATGGCATGCATGACATGCTCTGAATATGAATAATGACACTCATTTTCATAAAAGGATTGTCAATTCAATAAACAATAATAATAACAAAATTACTCTCTATTGTTTGACTCCAGATTTTTATTCCTTTACTAATGTTTTACTAAAAGAGAGTGCCATAGGTGAAGAGCGCAAGTTATAAAATGTTGCCAGATGAATTTTATTTTAACAAATTACCGTTGTTTACAATCTAAAGGGTGTTCAGCATGAGATCGCGTTAAGTTTACTTGTAGCTTCAGTTCTATATTTCTTTGCTTAAATCTTTGTGACATTTTTATATTGAACCAGCAATCTACAGATGGCTTCTACACATGCAGTACATTGTGATAGAGATAGATATACAAACAAGTGGTTTTGCCTACACTGAAGTGTAGTCTGGAAGTTGCAGAGATGTGCATATCTATGCTTCAGAAGCACACGATAATTCAAGAAGTGTTTGCTATGCAGTCTTCATTCGTAGAAAGGGAAAAGATTCAGATACCTATAGATCACTATGCCAGCAATAATAACTTGTACAATGTGACCATATCCACAGTACATGTTAGGTTGGGTGAAAAGGACTTGCTGATATGAATTCCTTAAGGCAGTTGCCTATAATATTTGGAAGACAAATACAGTGGATTACGTATTATTTTATAAAGCTTGGAGATCAGGATAGAGGCAATTGAAGGAGATAGCCAGTCCGATTGTTCGACGTTGTACGTCTATAATTGATGAAGAGATGCACAATACATCAACGACGTCGTCCATGATAGTTTTTATGAGAAAACCAGGCGGCTAATCTCGCAGTCGAGTTCATGCGAGATTTGCACAAAGTAGCGATTTTCTTACTTTTGAAATGCCGTCACTCCTTATCGAGTCCCTCAATCAAACTCATGGTCTGAGGGGAGGATGATCGATATTGTGGAAAAATGGTACTTGCTGTAGGTATTCCACGCACGTTGTTGTTTTACCTTACAAAGTTATATTTTTTCATGATTGCTGTTCACTTTACGTCTTCACTTAAGCAATTTAGTTGTAATTTTTATTAATTTTATTTGTTTAAGCATAACACTGTTGTGTAAAGCTTAAAAAACGTGTGTTTCAAGCATAGCAATTAGGTAACATTATTTCCGTACAAATTTGTGAATGGTAACACTGTTTTGAAACACAGCTGTTGAATTTGTTTTTGTTTATTAAGTGAGAAAACTTTTCGGCAGATATTGTAACAAAATTGTAAATGGTGGACATTTGTTGGTAACCAGGAAGTTTAATTTGACAAAAATGGCAAACGGATATTAGGACATTATCGTTATTTAATAGATTAAAACATAATATAATATAATATTCTAAATAATAAAAACAATGAAATGAAATGTAATTAAATTATTGAACCGGTTTTACAAGTGATACACACGAAGACAGCAAAAATTAAATCGTTTTGAAATTTATAACAACAAAAACAATAACAAACGAACAAAATCTTAGAAAATAAAAACATTTTGGCTTTAATTTTGTAAATATTTAAAATTTTATTTGTTTATGTTATTAAATCTGTCGTCTTTTCTGCTAAAGCTGTAGTATTGTAGCCAATGCAATACGCATGACAGTTGGCCTAAGTGAGTACACACGTTTGTTTATTGTTGTCTATTTGACTATAATAAAATGCTTTGATCAACTATATTAAATAGATAGAGGAACAGAGGTATTAGAAGAAATAAGAAGGCCTACTA
This sequence comes from Sarcophaga subvicina, assembly GCA_936449025.2. NCBI lineage: Eukaryota > Metazoa > Arthropoda > Insecta > Diptera > Sarcophagidae > Sarcophaga > Sarcophaga subvicina. Next base: position 3,981,666 of record OW388084.2, read on the forward strand.
TAAGGCCTTAATTAGTACATATTTATACATAAATGTGTTAAATCGACGCCTCTGTTCTATAACATTCTAAGTCGAAAAAGTGTGTTTTGAGTTATGAGTTCTCAAAGTTTTCACGCGCCATACGACTATATGTGTATTCTAAGTAGATTTTTCCCTATAACTTCGGAATGGATCGGCGCACACTTAGAACGTTATAGAATGGAGCCGTCGAAATTCATTGAAGATTGAATTGGCTGCCTATCTTTAAGCTGAGTTTGAAAGAGGCGTGAATTTATATGTTTAACGTAATATGGCTTAAATTTTTCACATTGCATTCTTCAAGTTTTAAGGCCGAGACACATAGAATACTTTGACAAGTAGCAGCTGTTTTCTTGTTTTGATTTAGAGGAAGAATAAACAAAATCTAAACGTTCAAAAGCGTAAAAAGAATATTCAAAAAGAATAACGAACTCCATTTTAACATAAATAAATTTATCTTTTCAATAAAATATTGGTTTTTAATTGTGTTTATTTACAAAAACCTGTGGAATACACATGCGAAGTTGCGCTGCTGTCTGTTGGAATAATTTACGAATTACAGTTTCTATGAGCACGCCCTTTAGAATCTTATAGAATATTTGGCAGTAACTATAAAAGGCCTTCCAAAAGGCCTGTTTAGTAAATGCTTTACCTCTGGCTATTGACGGAAAATATATGAACATGAATATCTATTTATACAAGCCGGCATTTAAATATTTGATAAGATACGCAATTTAGTTTGTTGTAGTACATATTGTTTTATCGCTGCGATATGTTTGTTTTAATCAATCCATTATAACATTTGGCAGCGAACGATTGCTAAGAAGTCTTTTAACAAAACACTCAAACCGTTTTATTGAAATTTAGTTTCTCAATAGTGGCTACCGGTATTAGACGTGATCGTGAACTTTTTAAAACGAAAATAAACCATAAGTAAACCATAAATGTTTATTAATTAAAGATAAAATGGATACGAATAATACAAATATCAGGCGAAGAGTTCTACCCTCGCCAGATCCAAGGGCTACAGATCCTCTATTGCAACGCATTCAATCCACCGATGAGGTAAGCTTTTATAATTTTTGTATTTCAAATGAACTTTGATTTTTTCATGTTTGTTTTTTTGGAATGGTATAACAGGCAGGTAACTGACATGATTAAGCATTGAATAGTATATTTTCTATCTATTTATTAGGGGGGAAAATAAGTGATAAGATAAATAAACTGTAACTGGATTATTAACAAAATAACTAAAAGTTCTATTAGATTCTATTTGGTTTGCAAGTATTTTTTTCGTGTCATAAATCAAATATTATTTCAAGTCGTTAAACAATAAAAAAAAAGAAATTCAATACAATTTTATAATCGTTTTTGGCATAACTTCGAAATGAATTTTATTAAAAAAAAATAACCTGATAATCTTCCATAAGATCGATTAGCAGCTGTTGACATTCCCAGACCAGATATGACCTGAAAGCCTTTGTAATTCTTGAACTCTTGGGTACGTGTTTCCTGACCAGGATTTAACAATCTCTACATACTTACAGACGACTGCTGAAGTGTTAAATTTTTCGAATTTAGAAAACAAAACAAACAGTTTCAAGAATATGTCACATTCTTATCACAATACTTCATTTGAATTAAAAATAGTAACAAACCAAATGATTGCCACTGGTTGTTGCCCTTGATCAAAATCTTTATATTTTCTAATCAATTTTATTTTATTTTTTTCGTTAAGATTACCTACATATTTACCAAAAATTTTTTATTATTAATGTTGAATTATTTTCTCCCCCCCCCCTTTTTTTCCCCCCAATATTCAGAGTAAAGGCTTTGAACGTTTTTTTGTAAGACGTCAAAAAATCCAATGGTATTGGGCTCCGGTATTCATTTCCTTTTGGTTACTTTTGTACTATACCATAGCAGTGCCCGCATTTAATCGTCTGCCCAAGCCTTTGAATATTAAAGATGAAGCCAATCATCCGGATTCGTTTATAGCCGAACGTGCTGAAATTAATTTGCAAAAACTGATTGAACTGGGACCTCGTGTAGTGGGTAGTGCGGCTAATGAACAGGGTGCCATTAAGTATTTCATGAGTTTTGTGAAAAAATTAAAGACCGAGGCCAAAGATTTGTATGACATTGAAGTCGATGTTCAAGTGGCGTCGGGCAGTTATTGCCATTGGGCCATGGTTAATATGTACCAAAGTATACAGAATGTCGTAATCAAAATTAGTCCCAAAGGCTATAAAGGCGATTCGTATTTACTGGTGAATAGCCATTATGACAGTGTACCCTTTGGTCCTGGCGCAGGTGATGATGGTGCTATGGTAGCTGTAATGTTGGAAACATTACGCGTTCTATCACAATCAAATAAACCGCTTAAGAATCCAGTTGTTTTCCTTTTTAATGGTGCTGAGGAAAATCCCCTGCAGGCCTCACATGCCTTTATAACACAACATAAGTGGGCCAAGAATTGCAAGTAAGTTAATGATTATTTTACTTTTAAGTCGACAGAAGCAGAAAATAAATTTTGTATATATTTTCAGAGCTTTAATCAATTTGGATTCGGCTGGTAATGGTGGCCGCGAGATACTCTTCCAGTCTGGTCCCAATCATCCTTGGCTTATGAGACACTATCGTCGTGCTGTGGTGCATCCTTATGCCTCTACCGTTGCCGAAGAAATGTTTCAGCGTCATTTTATACCTTCAGACACTGATTTCCGTATATTCCGTGACCATGGCAAAGTCCCCGGTCTCGATATGGCCCATCAGTATAATGGTTATGTCTATCATACACGTTTCGATCGTCCTGAAATATTGCCCAGAGGCACTTTACAAAATACCGGCGATAATGTTTTGTCTTTGGTGCGAGAACTGGCAAATGCTCCCGAATTGGAAAATCCCCAGGCTCATTCTGAAGGTCATACCATTTTTTTCGATGTCATGGGCTCATTTTTGGTATTCTATTCGGAAACAGAGGGCATTATTTTAAATGTAGTGGTTTCCTTAACTGCTTTAACTGCCTGTGCATATTCCTTTAGAATAATGGCTAATAATGCTGGAGTTAAACTTGTCACTGTGCTCAAACGCTCCATGTATACATTTTTAATACAGATTATAGCTATTACAGCTGCCGCTACTTTGTGTTACTTAGTGGCCTTCTACATGGACCTCGTTCACTTGCCCATGTCTTGGTTCTCCAGTTCTTGGCTAATTTTCGGTCTATATTTCTGCCCCTTGTTCTTTGGCTTTGCCATGGTGCCCGCTATCTATTTCCACTACACCAAAGATGTAAGTAGATTCTGGTATAAGCAAGAAAATTAAATTGTATTAAAAAATCGTAAATTTTATTCTCTCTATTAAAGGATCGTTTTCCAGTGGGTCATCGTGTGCAAATGCTACTGCACTGCCACTGTATATTATTGGCCATGTTAACCATAGTTTTGACCATTTGCAATATACGTTCGGCCTTTTTGTTCATGATAACATTGTTATTCTATACCGTGGGTTTGATTATCAATTTGGTTACAAAATTACACAATAAACGTAAGTCCACATGCAAGAGCCAGCATACATATATGTATGTATGTATTCGTCATTTCATTCTATTCTTTGTTTTTATATTTTTAGCCGTGCCCTGGCTAATACCACACATCATCTGTGGCATACCGCCTTTCTTGTTCTATGCCTATATGTCTCATGGCTTCTTTACAGCCTTCATACCGATGTTTGGTCGTTTCGGTGCAAATGTTAATCCCGATTTAATAGTTGCCACCTTTACCGTGGGTGTGGGAGTTTTAACGGGTGGCTTTATGGTGAGTATTTTTTTTCTCTTTCCTTTAAAACATTGAATTTAATTTGAATTGTTTCGCTTAATTTATTACAGATTCCTGCCTTGAATCTGTTCCATAAATCCAAGACAATTATATGCTCTTTATTAGTTTTTACCGTTGTCTGCTTAATAATTGCGGCAACACCATTAGGTTTTCCCTATAAACCGGAAACAAACGTACAAAGATTTTCGATTATACATGCCCGCCGCACTTTGCGTGATTTTAACAATGACGTAAGAAGCGTAGAAACCGGCTATTTCGTGTTCCCCATGGACAGACGCATCTATTCGGTTAAAGGTAGGTTATCAAAGTATCTTAACAACATAAAATGAGTGAGGTTTTGTGTTTCGTACAGATCAAGTTACCAATGTGACTTTGGCCCGCTCCATTGTTAATGACTGTGAAAATGAAATGTTCTGCGGTTTGCCTTTATACAATCATAGATGGGTTAAGGCCAGGTTTGTTGCCCTAAGTATTATAAAAGCTTTTACAAAATTTTAATTGTTTTTGTTTTGCAAATAGACATGCCAGTTATTGGATACCAGGACCTAATCCAACTTTCGATTATTTGCCAACCTTAAATGTGACAAGCAAAAATCAATTGAGTAAAACAAAATTACGTTATGATATGCAATTGTCTGGTCCTGATCACATGGCCATTTATTTACGGCCATTGGCTGATGGTAAAGTTAGCAGATGGTCTTTCCATTGGACGCCTTTACGCATGAACTGGGATACACCATATTTTATATACTTTTCCTATGGTGTTAACGGTGATCCTCTTAAATTTTGGCTGGAAATTGAGGTGAGTTTCGTATAGAATACTATAGAGAGCGTAAGACAATGATTAAATTTGATTTCATTTACAGAGAGAATCAGGTGATTGGAGTACTCCTGCTTTTGAAATTGGTATTGTCGGTCACTGGAATCATGATGAGAGTAAACAAACGCCCGAATTTAAACAATTCTTATCTAGTTTTCCCAAATATGTAGATCCCATTGCCTGGCCATCATCATATGATTCTTATTATTATTAGAAAGTATAGGTTTTAAGTGGAAAAGTAATGCGTTATTTTTAATAACATTTATTAAGGAAAAACTATATAAAATCAAAGAAACGATAAGTAATTAAATTTTTGTAATATTTTAAGAAATAAAAACTTCATTAAACTCTTTTTCTATATTCTTTTTGAAAAGCTTTTTAAGATTTTCTTTTTTCTATTGGAGAAAACTAGTGCCACCAACAAAGTCTCGCATAATGTTTGCATTAGAACTGCTGAAGTTTTGAATTTGCAAGCTTCTATAAATGTCCTGGGGGAGAGTAATCCTTTTTCTATTGGCCAAGTTTACCCGCTAGTTGATTTACTACATGTATTGTGTAGTGCTTACACAGTAAAACTTTCCATTCAATTAATCCTGTCTTGACAAGAATTACGAACGGCTTATTGCGATTCTCCCTTGGGTGTTTTATCTTCAGGAATAAATCGGTTTTGTTGCAATTGAACAGATGGGAATTCGGAACGGATCGTGTGGAACCTATCCATCGAACAAATTGTTTCCAAACGGTTTTATTTCCAACACCATTATTCACCATTTTAAGTACAAAGTACAGATCAGATACAGTGCATCTAGTCATATTTATTACAAACCGATTACGATGCTATATTTATATTGTTACGAAAATTAAAAATCTAGATATTGGTATTTTGATTACATTAAAATTATAAACAACAGTTACAAAAGCAATGCAGTAAACAAACCTGTTTACAAATTATCGTACTGCTTGATATAACAACAAACACCAGCATAAAAAATGGTGAACAAGTAAACAAAAATACACCAACAACACCACAATAATAAACAAATATGTTTACATTTATAGATATTTCGAGAAGGCGAAGTCTTGAACATTCGCCTTCAAGAACATTCATCAGACTGTTGACTCTGCCATAAAACAGTAGGAGTGAAGTTCAGTCAGTCTTGTGTAAAGACGCGGGGTATTTGAAGAGAGTAATCGTGGTTTAAAGATCTCCGTTACAAAGATCTGTCAAACAATTGCCTAGTAATTCTTGTTGTTTCTGCAAAGGGTGTAAACAGAGGAATAACAAACAAAGCAATTGTTGTTGTTTACATCAAGTTGTGAACAGTAGCAAATAGAATTGTGCGAATAATAAAGAAACACAAATTTATTTTTATTTTATTTACAATCTACGAGCTCATATTTTAAACGTTTTTAAAAGGTAAAAATCGTAACAATATCTAAAAAACCATTTAATCCCATAAAGTACCATAAAACATATTAATTCTGAGATAATCATTCAATTATGTTTACTGGAATACAAAATTCAATATCGCATTTCCCTAATCAAAAATTCATGCCCACTTTGTATTCGTGAAAAAAGAAATCATAAAATCGTTTATTTTAATATTTAATCGCAAAACTGATTACAAAGCCATGATAAGATCAATTAATACGATGGAAAGAAAAACATTTCTATGTCTAGACAATTTAGTATCGAAACGGTTGAACTTCTGTGCAGAAGTTTTCGGTAGCAAAAGAATGACTAGCCAAAGTCTCGATTTGAACTCAGATACGAAAGAAGTGAAAAGATCTCATAAATATGCCTGGTATTGGTCTCCAGTGTATTGTGTTGTGTGGTTTTTACTTTTCTATGTTGCCGTAATACCCTCATTCTACTCGTATCCTGAAACAATACTCATAAGAGATGAACTCAAGCATCCCAATGAATTTGTGGGCGAACGGGCTCAAATACAATTATTGGGTCTCTCGTCGATTGGCATTAAACTGACAGGCACTGTGGAAAATGAAATTCATGCTGTACAGTTTCTTCTGAAGGAAATTGACAAGATTAAAGCTAATGCTCGCTTAGATCTCTATGATATTGAAGTGGATGTTCAGCATTCTTCCGGGCAGTTTATGTTGTGGGGCATGGCTACCAGTTATCATAATGTATCGAATGTTATTGTTAAAATTTCTGCAAAAAATTCAAATAGCGATTCGTATTTATTGGTGAATTCCCATTTTGATTCGGAAGTGGGCTCACCTGCGGCTGCTGATGCTGGTGTCATGATAGTAATAATGTTGGAAACATTAAGAGTCATTTCCATTTCGGAGAAAGAGCTTAAAAATCCTGTAGTGTTTTTACTAAATGGTGCTGAGGAAAGTAATTTGTTGGCATCGCATGGCTTTATAACACAACATAGATGGGCACCATATTGCAAGTAAGTGTACAGCGGAGTATTTTCATATTCCAACACGTTAGTAAAGATGTGTTCAGGGCTTCTTATCGTTTGTTATTAATAAATGTCTTATTAAACCCGTTTGAAATAACTTTTTAGAGCCCTTATTAATTTGGATTCATCGGGTAGCGGTGGCCGAGAAATTCTTTTTCAAACAGGACCAAATCATCCGTGGCTTATTAAGGTAAATCGATTAAAATATTTTATTTCGGCTATTTTTTCTTTTATGTTATCAGAACAATAAAATAAATTTCTTTTTTTTACCTAAATTTAATTTTTATGAGTGCTAATTAACGATACATAATAAAAATTGGCAAATTGGCAAATTGGCAAATTTTCTGACAACATTTGTTTGAAGCTTGAAAGTTTTTGTAGCATTTCTATTAATTTTAAAAAGTTAATAAGAATGTTTGGTGATTATGAATTATTTTTAACAATCTTTAATCTTTAGCCATACAATTCGTATGAGTAATATTATTTAGCAAAATTCTTTCCTGCTAACAATATAATTTCCTAGTACTAGATAGATTTAAGAAAAGGAGAAAATAAGCTTTAATCACTTACCCATAAAGTTTAGAAATCAATTCGAGGCGGTCTTGCTGGCAATTCTTGTTCAAGCCATTTTATGTTCTAAATAATAGCTTTAATTTTTTTTATTTTAATTTAATTTGTAGTAAATTTTATTATTATTATTTATTTATTTAAGGTAGATTTAAATAAATTATTACATTTAAATAATTAATTTATGATCTTCATTTTCTTTTTAAATTTTCAACATTTGAAATTGCATTTCCTGTTATGATAACTTTTTCAACACTTTCCAACACTTCATTTGCTCATTTCATATGCACAACCTAAAATAGAATAAGCACAACTCACATACACACTTAATGCAAATGCCCGCCATTAGCATAATAAAAAAGCAACAACAAGTGGCTGTTGATGCTGACGCTAAAAGGCCAATTTTTTCTTTTTAATTTACAGCCACATTAGCCAACTTCTGCACTTTATTTATTAATAATTTTATTTGCGTGTACTTAAACTTTATGTTAATTATAATTTGATGAGGCTCTTATGTTAATTTACTTTATAATTATTTATCTGAAAGCAGCACTACTTTGATAAGATCTTGTTACAAGAAATTCACGCACTCAACTAATGAATAACAAACAATAAGCGATAGAGAGAGAGAGAGAACACAAGTCGAATGCAATTAGAAAAATGTAAACAATGTTATAATGTTGCCAGACGATGTTTTTTTTTAACATTGGGAATTTAACTTTAAGGAATAAATTGAAATAATTGCTTTAAATCGCTTAGATTTAAAACTAAAATAAACAATTTAAATTTAATTACTCTTTTTTATTTTTCAACAGTATTACCAACAAGCAGCTAAACATCCTTATGCCAATACCATAGCTGAAGAATTATTTCAAAACAATTTTATACCCTCTGACACGGATTTTCGTATATTCCGCGATTATGGTAATGTACCCGGTTTGGATATGGCGCATGCTTACAATGGTTATATTTACCATACAAAATATGATAATTTTCAAAATTTACAAAGAGGCACCTATCAAACTACGGGCGATAATGTTTTGGCTTTAACTTGGGCCTTAGCCAATGCCGAGGAATTGAAAAATCCCCAGGCCTATGCTGAAGGTTATTCGGTGTATTATGATTTTTTGGGTTGGTTTCTGGTAAGCTATACTGAAACCACAGGTGTGATAATAAACTCCATAACCAGTGTCTTCGCCATAATCTTAGTGGGTTTATCCATATTTTTAATGGCTAAAGAGGCACAGAAAAATGATCGAGATATGAAAGCAGTGTTTTTCACATTTTTACAAATATTGGGTGTACAAATATTGTCAAACTTGGTAGCTGTTGGTTTAACTGTTTTAATAGCTGTTATTGTAGATGCTTTGGGTTTAACACTTAGCTGGTATTCGGAGGAATGGTTAATATTTGGTTTGTACTTTTGTCCCATGTTTTTGGCCATTGCATTAATACCAGCCTTTTATATACAAAAAACTAAGGATACGGTAAGTGTACATTAAAAAAAACTAAACTTGTTCAATTTTCTTAAAGCCTTGTTATTCCTTTTTATAGAGTCCTTTGGATATCAATGATATTATAGCGTGTTTCATGCATGCCCACTGTATTATATTGGCTTTGGTATGCATTATAATGACCTCGATGAGCATTAGATCATCTTATTTCCCCATGATAGCCACATTTTTCTATGCCTGTTCCATAGTTTTGAATATGTTAACATCGAAATTCTCTAAAAGTAAGTGATCTTGTTATTGTGCAGCTATTATTGTTGGGAAATTTATTAAAAGTATCTTTTCAGAGTCTTATTTTATACCCTTACATCTGCTGTGTCAAGTTATGCCATTTTGGTTCTTTACTTACATGGCCTATAACCTACTTAATACTTTCATACCCATGCAAGGACGTGACGGTCCTGAAAATAAACCTGAGCTTTTAATTGCTCTCTTTGTAGCTCTTATTGCTTTACATTTTGCCGGTTTCCTAGTAAGTTTTATTTCCTTTCTTTTTTAATTTTATGGCGTATTTCTCAAGAATTCTATTCAACATTTTTATATTCTTAGATACCAATTTTACATAAATTCCACAAATCTAAATGGTTCTTTTCCCTATTTGGTGTTTTGTGTGTGATATTCATTATTATTGCTGCCACTCCAGCTGGTTTCCCCTTTAAAAAGGATGAGGCTGCTGAAAGATTTTATGTTTTGGTAAAATTGAATTAAAGCGGTATTCTTAACAAGGAAAATAATATTATCGTTAAAATTCTAGCATACCGAGCGTGTTAGCCATGATTACAGTGGTCATATAATTAAAAACGACACTGGCTTTTATATACAACCCGTGGAAACTAGACATACCGGCTTGGATGAGACCACATTTCAAAAAGCATTGCCGGATTCTTGGCTTAAAAAGGAATGTGAAGAAGAACTATTTTGTGGTTTGCCTCTGTATAACACCCGATGGATGGATTGGAAGTAAGTGTGGATCTAAATTATGGGTGCTTTAATAGTAAAACTGCTTAAATTTCACTTTTTTTAGAAACTCTGCCAAATGGATACCCGCCTCACGTCCCAATCTAGTTACACCCACCGAATTGCAACTCACGAAAAAGGTTTATGAAACCCCCAATAAAATACACTATGAGTTTAGTTTAAAATCAGCCGATAGAATTGTTATCTATGTGGATCCGTTAGACAAGGTTAAGATAACAAATTGGTCCTTCGATGTTACACCGCTAAATGAAAATTATGAAACCCCGTATTTTATATATCATGTCTACTCCATGGCTGAAACACCTTTAACATTTTGGCTAAAAATAGAGGTGAGTCCTTAGTAAATTCATTACACATAAAGAAAAAGTATTGATTCTTCTGAATTTATAGCGGGAAGAGATCTTAACAGAGGGTCCATATCTGCGCTTGGGTGTAGGTGTTCATTATCAATATCACTCCCATACGTATACCAAGGAATTTAAGGACTTTTTACAATCATTTCCAGAATGGACATACGCCACCAACTGGGTTGCTGCCTATGAGAGTTGGCAATTTTAAATATTAATAAAAAAATCACGTTTTATTTTAATTTTTTAATAAAAAAAATTTAAATTGAAAAAATGGTTGGACAATCTTTGATAAATTGTGACTCCGTTCTTACTTTGTGGCCATTGAAGTCACAGGACATTAATTATAAAAACTTGGCTTACGAAGATAGATAGATAGATAGGGAAAACTTATTATGGTTGCCACTATTCTTCACTAAGGGCTGTGATGCTGAGTAAAAGATCTGGTGGGCACTCTAATCTATAAACTGATTTGGATCCATTCGTATAGGCCTTAATGAAACACATCTTATCTCTTCTTATTTCTATAGTGTTCCTGTAGTGTCGGTTCCAAGTTTAATTCAATTCGAATAAGTTTCTTTAAAATCGTTTCGTTGTTTTTCTTTTTATTTGATAAAATTTTTAAACTTATCGTATCAAATGAGTTGGTCTTAATAATTATATATTTTATATAAATAAATTCTTATACTATACAGTTAATAAAATAATAATGATAATAATAATAAAAGTATTTATGTATAATTAATTATAAAATGGTGCATAGGGCATTATTGTTTTTGGATCAACAGATTTCATCTGTTATTGCTCTAAGCACTTTGTTCCAGTTACTTTTTTTTTTTGCTTATTTTAAAAGGTATTTCATAAATTCCTAAAAATGTTTTTTAAATAGAAACTAGATAAACTTAATTAACTTAAAAAATATAAAAAAATCTTGAGCATTTTAAATTTTATTGCTTATAATCTCCAACTTTCGTAAGAACTCATCCAGGAACTGACATAAGCCCAGGCGGGAAAAGAGGCCAAAAATTGTCTAAAATCATTTGTGGCATAGATTTCATCGTGTACTTTATGGCCTATAATGGCAATATCAAAGGTGGAACCAGACCAATCGGCATTATCGCGCTGTTAAAAAAAAATTAAAACGATTTCTTTAACATTTTTTTTGAAAACAAGCTGCATTGCGTAGAATATTACCTCAAATTCTAAATTAAATCTTAATGGTGTAGGATCTAAGGCATATGAAAAGTATACAAAATAGGGAGGCTCAAATTTTTCCTGCAAAGGCATTTTATTAAAGGACCAATCCACCAATTTGGCATCGGTCAAGGGCTGAAAGAACATGCTCATATGATCGGGTCCGGATATTTCCAAAGTGAACAACACATTACGCGGTGAGGTCTGTTGTTTGGCAATTATTTCCAACTTAGGCCAACCCACTATAGAGGGCGCCGGTCCAGGCACAAAGAAGCTTTGTTCTCTGTAAATATATTTGTAATAAGAATACGCATTTTAGTTTCCCTATTGAAAACTTACTTCCAGCCTAGCCATCTGCTACTGTATATGGGATAGCCACACATTAATTCAGTATCGCAATCTTCTTTGCCAGCCTTTATGAGGTTTGTGTCTTCGAACATAAAATCAATAGAGTGGGGACGACGATCAACGGGTACCACATAGTATCCCGAATCTTGGCGACGTACTGACATGGCGGCATCACCTTCATGGAAAGTGCGCGTCGTATGCTGTAGGGAAATATTGTTTTCCAAAATGTAATTACGTTAGCTTAGCATTAAAATGATTACAATACCTACCACTGCATAGAATCTTTGTGGTGCTTCTTTCTCAACATAAGGAAAGCCAATGGGTGTGGCTGCCAAAATTATAAATACAATCCAAATAACACCGAATATGGAAATAATTGTTTTCGATTTACGGAAGAGACAAAGTAAAGGCACCTGAAGAAAAAAACAATTGGAAAATTATGCCAGAAAATCAAATGATAATGAAAATCTTACCAAAAACGCCGAAAACATTAAACACATTAAAACGGTATAGCCACCAACTAAAAATTCTGGATTAGAATTGGCACCATCGCGTCCTTGCATGGGTATAAAAATCACATAGAAAGCATAGCAGAAATATGAATAAATCAGGAAAGGCAGTATCTGGCACAAACAGTGTGGTATAAGCCAAAGGAAATCTTCAAATGAAAATCAATTGTTTTTTTTTTATTAATTTTTCTTTTTAAATTTCATTATTTTTCTACTTACTTTTCTTGTGGAAACACGTAGCAATATTTAAAATTATTGACAAAGTATAGAAGGCTATGGCTATTATAATGCAAAACGCCGAACGTATGCTGAGTGATGTCATAACGATGGCCACAATGCACAAAATGAGACAATGGGCATGCATGAGTAATTGTAAGGCATAAGCCAAGGGCAGACCATGTTCTTTGGTGTGGCTTAAATATATGGCTGGTAATATGCCCAAAATAAAGAATATGGGACAAAAGTAAAGGCCAAACATGAACCAGGATTTGGAGTACCAGCTCATGGGTAAGCCAACAGCATCCAAAAACCAGGCCATGAAGAGTACAACCAAAAAGGCTAACACCACCGAACACAATTGTATGGCAAATAAAATACCAAATTTGGTAAAAATACGGCGTCTAAACATGCCTGTCTGATGGGCCATATTCCAAATATAACCCAACAAACTTAAAAGAAACAAAACACACACCACAATATTGATAATCAAACCAGTTTCCTCCGTATAGGTGATAATAAACCAGCCCAGAATATCATAAAATATCATATGGCCCTCAGCATATTTCTGTAAATGAAAAAAAGAGATATTAGCTTGCGTTGCGATAAAAGCATTTGTATATCTACCGCTGGATCTTCCAACTCGGGCGCATTTCCTAAGGATTTCGCTAAAGCCAATACATTATCGCCAGTCGATTGATATGTTTTCCTGGGTATGGCATTAAAGCGATCGTATTTCGTGTGATAGATAAAACCATTGTAGGTATGGGCCATATCCAAACCGGGTATATTACCAAAATCGCGGAAAATTCTGTAATCGGTTTCGGAGGGTATAAAACCATTCTGAAACAACTCTTCGCCCATTGTTGAGGCAAAGGGATGTACAATATTGGCGCCGTAATACTTCATAAGCCAAGGATGATCGGGTCCAGACTGAAATAGAATTTCACGGCCACCTGAACCTGCCGAATCCAAATTTATAACAGCTCTGTAACAACAAAAACGATGGTAATGTTGAGGAAAAGCATACCGAAAACTAAATACTCACTTTACACTTTCAGCCCATTTGTGTTGCGTTATAAAAGCATGTGAACCCTGTAAGGGATTCTCTTCGGCTCCATTGAACAGAAAGATAATGGAATGCATGAGCTCATGTTCATATTTTGTTAAGACACGAATTGTCTCAAGCATAATTACAACCATCATGCCAGCATCACCAGCACCTGCACTACCCGGTACCGTATCAAAATGACTGTTAATCAAAAGGGCCGAAGAGCTATTCGAATTCTTCGCCGATACTTTAACCACCACATTTTGTATGCTCTGATAGCAATTAACCATTTTCCATAGAACATAATTTCCCGATGCTATTTGCACATCCTCCTCGATATTGTACAAATCCAAACGGGCTTCAGTACGTATTTTTGTAATTTCCGCCAAAAGAAAAGCCACCGCTGACTGTTCATTGGCTGGGCTGCCTACTATTTTGGGGCCAATTTTTGTTAGCCTCAACAGCGTATTTTCAGCCCTCTCTCCTATAAAACGTCCCGGATTGTTGGCTTCCTGCTCGATCGTTATGGTCTCCGGTAGATAATGGAAACTGGGTATAACAGCCAAATAGAAAAGCAGAAACCAAAATGCTATGAATACCGGTGCCCAGTACCAGCCAAATTTACTGCGATTGTAAATGATTTTCATATTCTCGTATTTGGATTTCATCATGACAACCGGGAAACGGTGTTACTGCAATGATAGGAGAATGAATTTCAGAATTTGTTTATAATCAGTAAAACAGGAAAAATAGTTTCTTTTGAAATTCGCCGATAAATTGCAATCGATTGTAAAAATTTTAATTATAATCAAATTATAACACTTTGCTATACGATAAGAGCCATTATTTTATGATGGGAACTAAAATTTAAGTAACTTTAGACCACAGCTAATCAAATACTTGCTGTGGGTCTATGCATTTATAAGATGGTCGTTAAGTCTGCTAATCAATTGCCAAGATCCGTGCATAGGCCATTAGACTTTAATCGTTATTAGTATTTATGATTGAAATTAATCTTGTAGATAAATTGTTAGCGATAAGTGAAAATAATAGAAAAGAAATTTAATTTCTGTTTTATAAACGATACAATTTGTTTTGTGAAGTGTTTGGCAAAAACAAAAAAAAAACCGAAAATAAATTTTAAAATTATGTCTAGACTTATTAACTGAAATTATATTTTCTTTATTTTAATTTTGTGATTTAAAATTATAAAATGAATGAAGATTACAGATTTCTTTGTGTCAATCAATCAAAGTGTAAAAAAGTATGAGTTCAGTATTCATAGAATTCTGAGTAGATTGATTTGAGCCGTAAAGGTGTATAAGGTTCGTTGAAAAAATAAGGCGATGGCATTCAAATCCATTACCAATTGGACTAACGACTCGAAAATCTCCACATGTAGCACTGATTTCCGCCTATCTTCTAGTCCCCTCCAGAAAACTGAAAAGTATTTTCTACAGCGGCAGAAATCAGAATCCAGTCATAATGGAAACGTTTTATCAGCATAAGAGCATAATTTGAGACCTGTAATCCGTTTTCCCAATTTGGGCCTCTTTTCGGATCGAGTATGCCGCGGCTTATTAGCCTTTCTTATTCTCGGTATTGATTTAGCAGGAGGTGAAAGCTTTTTATTTTTAAAGTTTTGTAAACTGAATTGTTTGGACTTTTAACTAAAAGTCAAGCACTTTAACCTCTACAGATCGCTGTCTCGATTTGTAGAGTTTAATAGTATTGCAGTATAAACGTTTTTTCCTTATTCATAATGCAATCCAACAAAACCCTTCCTAATCTTTAAGAATGGCTTAACGAACTCTGAATCAGAGTCAAATCACAAACTTAATCACACCGAGAAATGCATATGTCCGGAGATACATATGCCGGAATTTCTGAGTTTTTAGACAAAAGTAACTTAGTAAATATTCTAGGCTTTAACAATAAAAATTAATAAAATTAATTCCAAAATGATTAGAAGCTTAATTTGGAACCAAATTAAATAATGTCCCCTTAGATTTTCAATTATTATTTCACTTAAGCAACATTTGTTTAATGGTTCTTCGCCTTCTACTTTAATTGTGTTTAGGCAACGTAATAGGCATCCTCTCCCCTTCTCTCGCTCTCTCAAATATCATAAAAGAAAACAACTGTTTTCTTGATTAAGATAAGAGAAAGAAATATGTTCTACTCCATCAATAAACCAAGAATAAGATTTACCCCATACACTAGTGTTGGATTTACACTTTCGATAAAATACCCACACACTAACAAAAGTGTGAGAAGGAAGAGAACAATCCACTGTAATGCTAACATATTAAAAATTATTCATCAATAAACCCCTAATAATAATAATAATGAAATACCACATAATGATTCAAATCAACCAAAAATTAAAACACACAAGCAAACCCAAATAAACAAAAAAAAAAAGCCAAGAGAAAAAAACTTAACGCCACCATCAGCATCATTATTAAGAATAAATTTTAAATTGTTTAAATTCCAGGCATAACAACACAACAGGCAAATGATAATGAAATCATTACCAACACAATGACAACAAAGCAAAATAAAATTAAATGAATTGAATTGAAATGCATTACAATGAATTAAAGTTCACAATACTTTGTCAACGACATTTAATCACTGAATGAAAGAAAACAACAAAGAGAACCACAACAAATCATACTAACATCAGGAACAATAAAAATAATACAATTTGCCCTTCTGGCTAATATCAATGCAATGTAAAAACAACAACAACAATATTAGGTTTTTTTATTCGTTTGTTGGTATGTGTTCTTGAAGTTTTCTCTCTTGAAAGATGTAAAAAAGAATTATGTTCGGCTAAGTTGGGCTCTGGCAAACCTTTGCTGCACAAGTCTTTAGAGAATTTATTACAATGACTGATGTTCATATAGTAGTACTGCCTTTGAAAATCATTCCATCTATTTGATGGTGTAGGGTATAAAATTAACACAACAAACCGATGCAAAACACTGTCATACCAAAGCAATTATTTCCGTGTTTAAGTGAACAACTGAATGAAATGAATGAGTGACTGACTGGCTGCCTATCAATGTTTTGTGTTTAACCGAGTACTGCATGAATAGGATGAATGACTTAGGAAATGACTAAAGATTTGCAGTCTACATAAACATAAAAAAACTTAAACACTTTGGCATTGTGTGTGCGTGTTGGTGGTAGGCATAACAATGCATATGTATGTCTTCATTCCCATAGTTTTTTTTCCCAACGGAAGAAAAAAACTGAAGAGTAGTATACTCAAGGAAAAATATTAGTTTATGACTACATATGTATGTAAACATGTACTATACCTCTACAATATAGGGTAAATGCAAATTTATTCTGTGTTTCATTAATTAGTCAATATTCTCTTAATTTTACTAGAGTCTGTTCAAACAATGTGGTTTATTTGAAACGTTATTTCCGATGATATTACAGATTGTTGTAAGGCAATAATGAACTGACCGACCATTAACTAAGCATAATTCTAAATAATTTTTTCTTTAGAAAATGTTAACAAAAACTGGCTGAAAAATTTAAAAATAATTATTTTGAAATTTAACATCATTCTTCAGTACATGACAGTCATTAATTAACCATAGTCGTCTACATTAATTAATTGTTCATAAATGTTCTATTTTGAAAAATAAAAAAACGATTAACAATAATTAAATATGTATTCAAATAACGCACTAAATAATTATTTGTTTACAAAAAAGAGAAATTTAATTGCTTTGAACCTAAAAGAAAAAGAAAAATGTAAATCAACACAAATCAATCATTCCATGGGAATAATAAATAAACGAACAGCATCATTATTTATCAATATTTTGTGAGTGTAATATTTATGAAAGGGTATACAACATACAATATTGCCATTGTAACAACAACAATTTTATGATAACATAACAAAAAAAATTTATCATGTGAGTGACGACGCTAACTACAACTGCAACAACAGCTCATTTGATAGTGATATCAAAATAATATTTCTTGTACATATTAGCATTTAAGAGAAATTAGTCTTTTATATAAATTTCTCTTAAATGCGGAGGAGTTGAGTAATAAAAGTAAATAATTTTGGTTTTTATTATAATAATTTTGAATAAGAAAAGAGCACAACAACACAAACACAAGCAAGTGGGTAGTGTCGGTGTGACTCTTTAACCTGCATCGGAAGAAACAAGAAACAGATTGTGAAACCATTAAAGTGTGTCAATAAATTTAATGAAACGAAAAACACATTTTCCTTGTTTCAATATAAAATATTTAACAATAAATACATACATACTTTATTTATAAATAATATGAAATAAATCATTATTGTTACCTTGCAATAAAGAAATTATCAGTTTAAACACAAATACATGAGCCAAACGGTCAAGATTTATTCAAGGATAGATCACGTTTACATTTTATAAATTTGCAATTGATGATGCCGCATAGATGGGATCACCAGAGTTGAATATGAATTTAAATTGAATTTAAAATTCATAAATAAAACTCGTTTTAGTATTTATTAAGTGTACATTGTTGATGACAAATCCAGAAATGTAATGTAAGTGTAGTTTGGAGTGTTTGCTTCTAACTTTTGGGCATGTTTCCTGCTTTTGAAGGCTTTTTTGCGTCTTATAGGCTTAAAATTATGATTGACTATTGTAAAGCACAAATTGGGTAAAAGCTTTGAATAAAATTGTATGAAAAATAAATGGCAGTGGCATAAAAAATTACGAAAAGTACCTGCACTTTCAAAAAGAACGACAAATTGTCAGAATGCTACCACGTACTAGATGCAGTGGTGTTGTGCTAATTTATAGTACAACGTATATTTAATTATATAGACAGGGCCAGTTCGTTCCGGTTCGGGTTCGGTTCAAACCCTTGTTTATAAAAATACATATAAAAATTCGTCAAAAATTAGAAAAAAAATCAGCAATTCTTTTTAATTTTTTTTTTTCAAAACGTCAGCCAATTCTCGTTATCAGAAATCATCTTTAGTTCCGGAACGCGTTCCTGTCCAAAAAGGAAGTACCGGAACGACGTTCCGGAGCGTTCCGGCTCCCCAACACCACTGACTAGATGTAACATCGCATTTACAAGTTATTAACGGATTGATAGATCTGCCACATCAAGCGTACTAGTAACTGACCATAATCATGTCTCGTAGTCATTAGATGTGATTTTTGGAATCGGCTTTATTTAATTGGTTCTAAACATTTTTGGTATCAAAATTACCGGAATTAACCGAAGCAGTCAAAAAATGTTTGTTGCAGTATCAGGACCGAGTAAACTTTTCATATTTTTGACCGCCTAGCTTGCGATTTTACATTATCGCAGAAAAATTATAAAATATGCTTGGAGCACACCTATCGAACTCTAACTGTACTTCTATTTATTTTTGATTTTCATAAAAGAAAATTACAAAATTTGGAAGCGTACAATTTCGAAATTGGACACAGTTTTGTAAAATAATTTATTATTTATTTATACTTTGTGTGTTTTTATTTTCTGTAATTTGTAATAAAAAAATTGTTCATCATTTCCTATAATAAAAATGATGAAGATTTTCTCCTGCAAATTTAATTTAGCGCAAATCTTTTTATTACCCTTACATTTCATTTAATTTTTATTCTTCTTTAGATTTTGCAAATAATTATGTGAGAATTTTTAATAGAAATGCTATTAAATTTCAAAATAATAAACATATACAAATTATTTGTGCCATATTTTCTATTTCTGACGATATAATTCGTAAACATCGACCCATAAACTAAGATGAGCAAAAACAAAAATAATAAAAAAAAAATATTTTGGCTCGCAAATGTTTAAACAAATTGGTAATATTTCTTATAGACACACACACGTGTGTGTGTAGCTTTAGTGTTTGAATTTATTTTTACATTTTTTGTCAAAATATCTACGTACAATTCATTAGAAAAATTAAAATATTTTGTTTTCCATTTGTGCCGCATGACAATTTTTGATTTAAAAAAAGAAAAAAAAATACAAATTTTACTCACAAACAATTTACATACATACATGTTAAGTATTTAATTTTTCCCATTTAATTACCGAAAGGAGAGACAAATTTAAGTGAAAAACTAAATTTTAAAATTTAAAAATAAAACGATTATTTAGATCAACTTAAAACACACACGCTTACACACACACATAAACAAATACATTTTCAATGCAATAAGAAAAAAAAGAAGAAAGAACGATCAGCATATAAAAGAGGGAGAGAATTTTGCGTGCAGACACATTAATTGTGTATTTTTAGTTCGAGTTTTATTGCTTGGAATAGGAATTGTGCTAAAATAAGTAGCAACACTTAGTGCATTACATGTGCAATTTGTATAAGTGCCGTTATTCAACACTGCTGAACATTGAGTTTAAATTACTAACGCCCTGTACCTGTAAGACGTTCGTCTAAAGAAGTTCTTTAGTCTGGAGAAGTTTTGTAAGACATACGTTTGGAGAAGTTCTTTCGTCTGATACCAAATTCTTTCGCCATAAACAAGGCAAAACACAAGTTTATCAAGAGTTTTTAAAATTGCTATTTTTTTAATTTGGAAAACTTTTTCTTCTTAAGCAACACTCAGAATCAGGGATTCGAATTCCTAGACATACATAATTGGCCATTACAACCCTTCAGTCAGGATTACGACCTAGTTTCTCACACCACTTATGTTGTGCGTGTTAATTTTATACATGAGTGGTGGGATCTACAGTTTAAAGTCGACTCCGAACGACAGATTTTTGAGAAACTTTTCATGGTAATTTTTTATTTACCCTCAGAGTTTTTTCCAGAAATCTGCTGAGAGGAAGTCGCCGCAAAAATAGTTTTTGTATTTTGTTTTGATGTCTGGTCTGGGGCTCGAACCCTGGCTTTACGTCTAATAAGCCAACACACTACCTACTAGACTACGGCGAATTCCTAGAAGTGTTGCAGTAACCAAACCCATAATCGGGGGTATCTTAGCTGTCTGACTATGTTTTTATTTATGATTAACCTGCTGCAGAAAGAAAATCTTACAGAATACTGAGACAGTGTAATGACACAGCACTGGTAGAATTTTGTATCATTCTGTACATTCTGTGTATGAGAAGTAGCCGTTGAATGTTACGACATTCTTGATCATTCTTAGATCTAATGACCGCTTCAGTAGCGTATCACCTTACAATATACTTTGATACAGGATTTGAAAAAAATCAAAAAAATCTTTCCATCGAGTCGACTTTCAATTGTAGATACCCGCCATTCATGGATAAAATTAAAGGGTTGTAATGATCAATTAAGTACGTAAGTAAATTAAATGGGAATTATGCGATTTATAATATTTAATTCTGTATATAAAAAATTTATATTTTTCAATTTTAAATAATCACAAAAAAATTCACAATTAGGTTAGGTTAGGTTAGAGGATGTGTACTTGTCAATTAAGACAAGTACAGTACCCGGAGGTCGAATTGACCCATTGTACAACGTCCTAGTTTCGCACACCACTTATGTTGTGTGCGTTACTTTTATACATGAGTGGTGGGACCTTCAGTCGACTCCGAACGACAGATTTTTATTTATTGAGAAACTTTTCATGGCAATTTTATTTACTCTCAGAGTTTTTGCCAGAAACCTGCTGAGAGGAAGTCGCCGAAAAAATACTTTTTGTATTTTGTCTTTGATGCCTGGCCTGGGGCTCGAACCCAGGCTTTTGCGTCTAGTGAGCCAACACACTACCTACTAGACTACGGCGACTTCAATTCACAATTAAGTTTCATATAAAAAATAGACTAAATTTACGAAACATTAATTAAAAGCGGAAATATTCGGATCATAATGTGATTTGTATTTTATTTTGATTTGTTTTTTATTTTTTTTTACATATAATGTACGTTTCATAATTAAAAATTGATTTAGAAACGTTAAAAATGTTGTAAAGGAGTATAATAGTTATTTTTATATAATCCGATAGTATAGTTTTATTCGTTTTTGTTATTTTTTATCTTTTTCAGAAAATTCCTTTTCAATCCATTTTATATAACATAAGACGTGATCTAATCCATAGTGTATGAATATATGTATTTTACCAAATTATTTGGTGTTGTTTTAAAATATCATTTATTTCGTGTATTATTGTTATTGTACGATTCACAATTTATTTTTAATTATGTTTTCATTGCATTATTTAAAATGTACATTAAATTTGTGACCACACTGTCTGACACTGTGAGTGCATTACAACAGATGTTTTAACCCGCAACAAAGAGACGTTCAAAGGTTAACAATTGTTTAAACGTTTCAGAGAAACCACTAAAATTAATGGGTTTTTTTTTCTTATAAATAAAATGGAAAATATTGCAACACTCACACAATTTTAAAGATTTTTACACAATTTCTTTTGATTTTGATTTTTTTCTTCAGCATAAATTTTTTTAAAGTAAAATTTTTTTTAATGTTTTCCTTGCATACAGTTTTGCATAAAATACATGACTAATCGAATGAGTTGTGGGACATTAGCAATTAAACATGGCACACACACACACGCTTTGCTATATTAAATTATGAATAGACGTCTACATGGACCCGATCAGATCAGAAGAAAAACCGCAAAAGTTTATCAAACGACACACGAAAATCTTTTATTTTTTTCTCGTTTCTACAGACAAACTGTCATGACTTTTTAATAAATTATTTTTATTTTCAAAATTTGTTTCTTTAATTGAAAAAAAAAACGAAACAAAACAAAAAAGTTTTTAAACGTTACACCGCGTGCTGCATAAAGATCACGATCTTGCCGGCTCGATGTTTAAAAGTCTTCTAAACCGTATGTGTGATGGCCATTGCAACAGACATTAAGAGATACTCAGCAGTAAAAACGAATATAAAATAGGCTCTTAAGGCATATTGTGGTTTTTTTTCTGTTTTATTTCTTATTTTCATTTATTTCTCTGCATAATTGGCTTGATATTCAGAGAAATTCTAAAGAAATTCTCTTAATTCACTTTAAATAGCTCTTTAGTTTATGATTGTTTGTGTTTTGAAGAAATTTGAATACCCTTTTTAAACTGTATTTTTTTTCCTCCTTATGTTGTAATAATTAAAATATTAAATATCCTTGAATTGAAAAAATAAAATAAAACAAACACATACTGAACTCGTATGGGAATAAAATAACGCTGCTCGTTTTGGATTTGAAAATTTGGCGCCGTTTCTCAACAACCGTTGCGTTCTTAACGCGCTACTGCACTGAACGGTTTTGCTACTGTAGAAGTTCCATTTTATAACTGTTTTATTAAAAAGAAAATTATGAATTATAAAAATATTAAAAACTCTTTATTACTTTTATCATTTAAATTTTGTTTTGTTTTTATTAATTTATTTACAACCCCACCATATTCGATTTGATATCACCCGCAAGCCCAAAAGTGTTTGAATGTTCCCACTGATCGTAAAAAAATTTCTTTTTAATTTTGTTGTTATTATTTACACCCCTCTTAGCAATACTATAAGTAAAATACTTTTTATCACTGGTTTGTGGAACGTATTTTAAAGCGATAACCCAGTAAACAAAAATTCTTGAAAATCTCTAAACAAACTTGAAAGGCATTAATCACGTTATTGTGCCCGTCGTACTGTGTATTGTACTGGTTTAATAGATGAGAGATCGGAAGTTTTAAACTAAGTTCTGACATTTAAAAACAATATTTGCTTTGGCGAATCCCTATCTCTATTTTTCTGGCAATAGGCACTGAAAGTAAGTTACATACATAATTGGTCATTACAACCCTTCAGTCAGGATTACGACCTAGTTTCTCACACCACTTATGTTGTGTGTGTTAATTTTGTACATGAGTGGTGGGATATACAGTTTAAAGTCGATCCCGAACGACAGATTTTTGAGAAACTTTGCATGGAAAATTTATTTACTCGAGAGTTTTTGCCAGAAAACTGCTGAGAGGAAGTCGCCGAAGAAATACTTTTTGTATTTTATTTTGATGTCTGGCCTGGGGCTCGAACCCTGGCTTTTCGTCTAATAAGCCAACACACTACCTACTAGACCACGGCGACTTCAAAGTAAGTTAACTTCGAAATCGACGTAAAAATGTACGGCCCGGCACTCATAGATAAAATTAAGGCATGAAAGCCAATCAGGGTGTCACAACTGGCCTAAGGGTCTCTCTATAGGTTATTAACTTGACGGACACATATTTCTAACAATTCTTATACAACTTGAGATTCGGTGCACTAAATGTATCTTTTGGAAAGTATGCAGAATTCCTTTTTACAACACCGTTTTAATGAAAGCAATGTAAATACGACCCCAAAGTACGATCAATAATCGTATATTTTTTCAAATATTGACTTCTTGATCGTAAAATTAGCGAACTTTGTACCTGTTAGATTTAAAATGTTCTTGAAAAAAATTGTTTTTCTTTTTAAAAAAGGAAATTGTTATAAAATAAAATTATTGCTTAAGAATAAAATTCCAAAAATGCGTTCTAAATATTTGTGTATTTCTAGAAACAGGAATTTAAAACCAAATCGCCAGATTAAAAACTAAACGGAAAAAAGTGTATTTTCGATCTGATTGTCATGATAATGTCAATGATAATTAATGATTGTGAAAATATGTTATCAAACAGTTAACAATTGTTTAAAAATTCAATTACGAAGAAAATTGCAACCGGCGATAACTATGTATAGTAAGTTCGAAAACAGCATTCTTTGAAAAAGAATCAAATAATACCATATGGGCACAATGACAGAAGACCGTCATGTTATAAATAAAATAAAAACATGATTCAATCTTTTTGATTTATGGCCATAAACTTCACAAACAACTTGTGTTTTAAATTATTTCCCTGAGTGTAGTTTGTGTAAGAAAAACGCTTTCATGCAAGTTTATTATTTGAACGTGCCTTTTAATCATTTTTAATATGAAAAGGGAATTAAAAAAAATTAATAAAAAATTATTAAATTTGCTTTTTTGTGTGTGTGTGTCTTTAATCTTAATCGAATATTTTTTAGTCATTAAATATTCGCCGGTATTCTATAATCAGTCAGACAAACATTTACTTACTCAATCTGAATTGAAATAAAGTGTGAATAATAATGGTTATTGCCATGAAAAAACGATCGATCGATTGATTATTCAGTGATTATCGTAATAATTATTTAAAAAAACATGGATAAGGCTTTAATCGACTTTATTTTATAGGTGGGTTTATTATTGTTTATATTTGTTTGTTTTTTTTTTCGAATAGCATTGCATTCGAGACATATTGTGGTCATTTTGCAGAAGTTTTTTTTTTCAATAGAATCATAAAAATCGTATATCAATAGGCGAAACAAGTGACTGCAAAGTATATATTCGTATATAGTTGGTATTAATGCACCTATCGACGATACCTGAACCCGCTTTCGATGTTGATTGTGTAACAAACGTGCCGGTTAGATATTTTCATAATAATGGCTTACATCTACCAGAGAACGTCATATAAGTCTTCACTGATAGATCCATATCTTGCAACAAAGTCGGATATGTAATCTTTTTGATAAAGTGAATCTTATATTGTTCTTTGCGCTACACGATTACTGTAGCATTATTTAGGCTGAAATAATGATTGTAAAGATTATCGCTTTGCGAAAGCGGTATCAGAACACATATTATAAAGACATAGGGATATTTATCGACAATAAAGTGGCCTTTAGAGCCCTAGAAAATGTGTAGGCCACATTAAAGATAGTCCAAAAATTCCAGATGTCTCCAGAGGAGATAGCGAGACATTCGATAAATACCCTCTTATGGGTTACTGGACACGAGGACATTGAAGATAAAAGAACAATAAAATCAATTCAAGTTGAACCTGACAATGGCACTGCTCTACAGAGGTACAAACAAATGACCTCCCACAAACTTCATTCATTTGCAACAGAAAGATGGGATAATGAAACCACTTGCAGAGAGACCAGACAGGTCGCCCCTGACAATGATATTTCTTTATAGAGGAGCAAACAAATGACCTCCTACAAACTTCATTCATTTGCAACAGAAAGATGGGATAATGAAACCACTTGCAGAGAGGTAGGTTAGGTTAGGTTAGGTTAGGTTAGAGGACGTGTACTTGTCAATTAAGACAAGTACAGTACCCGGAGGTCGAATTGACCCATTGTACAACGTCCTAGTTTCTCACACCACTTGTGTTGAATGTGTTAATTATATAATTTTTATACATGAGTAGTGGAACCTACAGTTTAAAGTCGACTCCGAACGACAGATTTTTGAGAAACTTTTTCATGGCAATTTTATTTATTTTCAGAGCTTATGCCAGAAATCTGCTTAGAGGAAGTCGCCTAAGAAATATGTTTTGTATTTTTGTCTTGATGCCTGGCCTGGGGCTCGAACCCTGGCTTTAGGTCTAATAAGCCAACACACTACCTACTAGACTACGGCGACTTCATGCAGAGAGATAAGAAATGTCTCGCCCGATATGAATACATGCAGAACAAAATTTGTTTAACTTGCTCTGGATGCACATGCCAAGAGATTGGGAATATCTCATGATGATTTTTGCAGAAGCTGTAACAATGAAAAATATGAGGGGAACCCCCAGAACGTATTCTTTGACATTGTTCTGCGCTTGGACACCCCGTATTTACTGACAGAACGTGTGTAGCCAAAGGCAATATGAATAAAATTCACATCTTCATAAAACTATCGGAATGGCTGCAAGACAATATGAATAAAATTCACATCTTCAACTATCGGAATGGCTGCAAGATGCCAACCAAGAATTGTGATTATTTGACGCTGATACCACGGGACCCATTGTAGCTGTTGCCAATTTAACTTAACCTCTCCTACGTAATAAATATTAAGATAAAATTGTTTACTCATGCAAAATGATCAATTTTGAAATTTAAATTAAAATCCTAAGAATATAAAACTTTGGATTAAACAATGACTCAATTAAAGACAAATACTAGCATCAAAGAAAAGAAAACTTATTGAGGGATTATATTTTTAAATATTTTTTTATTTGTTTTATATTGTTTTCATTTAATTAAACAAATAAATAAACAAACAGTAAAAGGCCAAATTTAAAAACTTTATTTGATAAATATTATTGGCTTTAATATAAACACTATTGTAGTAGATATACTAACCAGGTAAGTACACAATTGGCAGTAAATAATTGTCCCAAAATAAATCAAATCGTATACACTACGTATGTGCTACGTAGTTTGGGACGCACCCACACCATTGCATAGGCTTTTACTTTTACACAAGGGTAATAATTGTTTGGGACAATTTGTTATGGCAATAATGATGATGATAACTAACCAATAAGATTTTTAGCCAAATACATATTTTATCAGTCATTTTTCTGATATTTAACCGTAACGATCAAATAAATTAACACACTCTTTCACGGCAATATGTTTAGTTTTTGTTTCATTTTTTTTTATTGAATGGCTTTTAATTGCTTTTATCGTTTACGATATTATAACTTTTCTGATAAGTTGATCCCTACATAACGAACTTGTAGCATGAGCGTGAACGTTTTTTTTTTTTCTATATTTTAGAGGCATAAATTCAAAGAAACGTATCAATCTGGCGTGAAACGTGCGGGCCTAAAGACGTTCTCATAAGAAATCGATTTAAAATTTAACAAAATTAAATCCTTTAAAGGATTTTAATTGAAATAAAAAGAAAAACTCTTGACGAGAGTAACGGTTTTATATTTAACCGTCTATCGTGCATAGCAAATATTCAAAGGATAAACGATTGAATCGTCAGTAATAATGGGTGTATGTATTCGCGAAAAAAAAGAAGTTTATGAAGAAAAAAAGAATTGAAAAAGAAAAGTGAATTTTAAAAAAGAAAATCAATTTTGGAATTTTGTAAAAATGGAGAGAAATCGAAATCAAAATTGTAAAATTTTATTTTTTTGATATACAACTTAAGTGTTGTTAATAAATAAGAGTGATGGAACTAAAAAATTTTGAAAAACCAAATTTAAAAATTACAAAAAAAAAATACAGTTTCTAATACAATTACATGAATGAACTAAAATTTTAAATTGGAAACCTGTAAAGGTTTTAAACTAAAAATACTTTTGAAATGACTCAGCTATCTCTTACTATTCAGATCATGTTCGAAAAAAATTCGGAGTTCTTGAAAATTTATCTTAAAAATATTAAACATTATTGTACATGTTGCTTTATGCCTTATTAACTATTACCCTTTTGAATAATTTTCTTATCAGTAACTGATTGGAACTAAATTGGAAATAATGAAAAAGATTGTTTTAAATGAAATCAATTTTTTTTTGAGATTTACATGAAGCAAGCTTGCTTTAAAGAATATGAACATCATACTCTTTCCCTCTGTCTGGCCTTTCATGAGATATGTTCTATATAAGTCCTCTATACGCGATAAATACATATCAAATTTTAAAAAAAATTTTCATGAGGTCCTTATGAAATACATTTTGCCTTTGATTGCGCCTTTTTGTAATGGTAGTCAAACCATGGCAAACCTACAACGTATGAAACATACATATATATATAGACAAACATACATACATAATTGGTCATTACACACTACCCTTCAGTTAGGATTATGGACCTAGTTTCTCACACCACTTATGTTGTGTGTATTAATTTTCTACATGAGTGGCGGGACGTGCAGTTTCAAGTCCACTCCGAACGACAGATTTTTTTGAGAAACTTTGCATCGCAATTTTATTTAATCTCAGAGTTTTTGCTAGAAATCTGCTGAGAGGAAGTCGCCGCAGAAATATTTTTTCTGGCGGGACGTGCAGTTTCAAGTCCACTCCGAACGACAGATTTTTTTGAGAAACTTTGCATCGCAATTTTATTTAATCTCAGAGTTTTTGCTAGAAATCTGCTGAGAGGAAGTCGCCGCAGAAATATTTTTTTATATTTTCGTTTTGATATCTGACCTGGGGCTTGAACCTTGGCCTTTCGGTCTAATAAGCTAACACACTTTCTACTAGAACACGTTATTTTCATGTATACATAGGCAAAGGTCAATATAAATTTGGAGTTTTATGTAGGGACGCAGACTAAACTAAATCCTACATAATACACAGCCTTACGGCTCAGTTCCATACAAAACTCGCTTTCTAAATGTGTGCTAGTATTTTCTAACACGTGTTTGTCGTTAGAAATGGGTATTTATTGCCCGGGTAATGTTTAAAGCGTTTTAATAGGATTATAAAAAAAAAGTAATTATAAACAGTTTTGTAATAAAACTTCTTCATTGTTAATATCGAAATTTTGTCATTTCAAAGTATTTATGATATTAGATTCAATTTTAACCGTTATACTCCCCTTTGGCTATTTTATATCGAATTTTTTATTTCTTTTTTTTTATAATTTTATAGACTTTTCCTTAATAAAAAAATCGGTAATTACAAAGTGTAGCAATAAACGAATGAACGATAAGGCCAAGCAAATGAATTCTAACATTATACCAGCAATTTAGTTTGTTTCTTTCTCTTTTGGAACCAATATTATTGCCATCAAGCAACTAACCTGCTAAAATTTAATTAAAAATTTAAAAAAAGAGAAAAAGCATAAATAGAAATAAACCCGGCTACCAATATGTTTGCAGCCATAATAATAATAAAATTATAATAATAATTAAATTAAAATACAATTAACAATATCACCTTATCGGCGAGTGTATGCAAAAGAATTGAAAATTCTAAATATTTTCGATTCCTTTCGTCTAATGGCTAGTGACTAATTTAAGCTGATTAGTTAAAAAATTTTTATTTATTTATGGCCAAAAACTAATTACTAAATATTGCTCGTTCGACTGACTGACCATTTTCTATCTAATGAAAGTGAAAGAAAAAGTCCCGAAATTTTTGTTTATCTTGAAATATTCTTTGTTTTTTGTTTTTGTTCATATGAAAATATTTCATTTTGACTAAGTTTAGTTACAAGGAAGTGAATTACACACACGCAAGTATATGCATGTCATTGTTGCCGACAAATAATTAAATTTCAATTAGAGATAAAGAATATGAATTTGTATTAAATATTCTAATACGTTCAACATACAGTGGTGGTTTTATACTTAGAAACGATGTTTCTGGAATAGAGTTCTCTGGAGTGACGAATCTAAGTTTAATTTGTCCCAATCTGATGGAAAAACGTATGTACGACGTCCTCCAAACAAAGCCTTTGATCCCAGGTACACAGTGAAAACTCTAAAACAAATTAACAAGCATACATGTTGCTAAGTCGTTTCTAATTATAAGGCCACCACTGTATATAGATACATAGTATGAATTGAATTTGAATTTAAACTCATGGTGTTTTCTTTTCTGAGAAATATGTAGCATTTTTTGCCTTTTTCCTTTTTGCCCTTAAAATGATTTGTTCGTGTTCTTTTGTAAAATATTGCGCTCAAAAAATTTAAAAATCTTGCACTATTTGCTATCAAAAAAAATACCATTTTTAGTTTTTATAAACATTCGTCGTAAGTTTGTTTCGCATAAACTCTTTAAAAGCGATAGTAACAATAAAGTTCATCAATTTTTTAAGTAAATACCACAGCCAGACTTTTGCGTGTAACAAGTATTGCTGATGAATTGTTTTATACCTTTCGGCGGTCCGATGAATATGTCCAATTATCAATCAATCAGTACCTAGAGATTAATGCAAGCCTTTGTTTAATGATAAAGACTGGCCTTAATACTTCTTGTTTATTTTGTAGTTCAATTATTATTTGAGAATAGCTCAGCCCTAACTTGTGTTGGATATTTTATTAAGAAGTATTCTCTATCTTATCATATCAAGGTGGAAGACAATAAACATGGGTCAAAAACAGATTTTTTCTGTTTTATTGTATATTTTTACTAAGCGGCAATAACACCACATTTCGCGGTGTTGGATATTTTCAATATATGACTGTAAACAACTCATTAATTCTCTAACATACATACATAATTGGTCATTACAACCCTTCAGTCAGGATTACGACCTAGTTTCTCACACCACTTATGTTGTGTGTGTTAATTTTATACAATACATGAGTGGTGGGACCTACAGTTTAAAGACGACTCTGTACGACAGATTTTTGAGAAACTTTTCATGGCAATTTTATTTACTCTCAGAGTTTTTGCCAGAAATCTGCTGAGAGAAAGTCGCCGAAGAAATACTTTTTGTATTTTGTTTTGATGTCTGGCCTGGGGCTCGAACCCTGGCTTTTCGTCTAATAAGCCAACACACTACCTACTAGACCAGAGCGATTGCAATTAATTCTCTAACAGGTTTTTGAAATTCTTAATAAATGCAGTAGCATCGAAAGTCATAAAGTTCCCTAAAGAAATAAAAAAATAATAAAAAGTATTTGTATTATAAAATGTGAAGACAATGAAGCTTCTAACAGTATAACGATTACCAAGTAAAAATTTCGTGGATGTTTCACTTTCACTAACCTTGGTGCACAATATTTGTCTTTGCATAGCAAAGTTTTTTAACAGACACCTTAGATATTTTATGCTCCTACCTCGTACTTTAAAAACGGCAACAATATAGTATTTTATACTCATGTTGAACTAAACTTTATATGCGTTTTTTAATTGTTTACTTAAGTTATCGAAATATCGTTTTACGACAATCATAATTATTCAATATTATTCTAACGAATGCCATAAATAAACAATTAATTGTTAGTAAACTTAGCAGTAATCATTACCTAAATATTCATTCAATTCATTTTAAATTAATTTATTTTGATTTCGTTTATTACTTTCAGTTCAAATCCAAATACCATATTGATGTCGATTTCGAAGTGCCGAAAAAGATCAATTGGTATTATGCTCCCCTCTTTGTAGCATTCTGGTTAATACTTTACTTTTCGGTAGTGGTTACACAAATAGATCACTTACCCAAGGCTTTACATAGTAAAGAAGAGCATAAGTATCCTGATAGATTTATAGCTGAACGTGCTGAATTAACGGTGATTGGTCTGTCGCGTATAGGACCGAAAGTGGTGGGCAGTGTGGCTAATGAGGTGACTGCTGTTGAGTTTTTGAAAAATGAAATTTCCAAGATACAGCAACAAGCCAGTGATTATTTTGAATTTGAAATTGATGTCCAGAAAGCCAGTGGCAGTTATATGCATTGGTCCATGGTGAATATGTATCAGTCGATACAGAATGTTGTGGTTAAATTGAAGGCCAAAGATTCAACAAGTGATAGGTATGTGCTAATGAATAGTCATTTTGATAGTGTGCCTGGTAGTCCGGGTGCAGGAGATGATGGTTCTATGGTATCCGTAATGTTGGAGGTAATGCGTGTAATATCGAAATCAAATGGACCCCTTAAGCATCCCATTGTATTTCTGTTTAATGGTGCCGAAGAAAATCCCTTACAGGCTTCTCATGCCTTCATAACGCAACATAAATGGGCTAAAAACTGCAAGTGAGTATGATTAGTGATTAATATTAAAATGGCATATAATATACAATACATATGTACATACTTTTAAAGGGCTTTAATAAACTTGGATGCTGCTGGTAGTGGCGGCCGTGAATTACTCTTTCAATCCGGTCCTGAAAACCCTTGGCTTATGAGATATTATCGCAAGGTGCCACATCCATTTGCCACCACCATGGGTGAAGAGATATTCCAAGCTGGTCTTATACCCTCGGATACTGATTTTCGCATATTCCGCGATTATGGCAATGTACCAGGTATTTTGTTTGAAGCTATCAAACAACTATGCCATGGCATTTTTAACGAAAATTTCAATCTGTTTTTTAAGGTCTTGATATTGCTTATGTTTTTCATGGCTATGTTTACCACACCGAATACGACAGGATTAATATTTTATCAAAAGAAGCTTTGCAAAATACGGGTGATAATATCTTGGTTTTGTCCAAAGGTATAGCAAATGCACCCGAAATGGATGATTTGGATAATCCGGTAATATTATCATTATACATGAGCCATCTTAAGAAGATAACATAATAAATTTTTAATTGCTTTACAGGCTAATTCTGAGGGTCATGTTATATTTTATGATTTCTTAGGCTGGTTTATGATATTCTATACAGAAGACACGGGCATTATTATAAATATTGTGGTATGCCTAATTGCTTTGTGTGCAATAGGCTTCTCCTTATATTTCATGTCAGCTAGATCGGGCTTAGGTTGGGCCGCAATTTTTACCCGCTTTGGTATATGCTTTGCCATACAAATGATTTCTTTGGTTTTGGCTGCCGGTTTAACCATTTTAGAGGCCTTGTTTCTGGATGCTGTGGATAGATCCATGAGTTGGTATTATTCATTTTGGCTGCTGATTGGCTTATATTTCTGCCCCATGTTCTTTGGCATGGGCATTTTACCGGCTGTCTATTTAGAAAAGACCAAAAAGGTATACGTTTTATTTTTTTTAACAAAAAATTTGATATTTTTAATAAAATCCGATTTTTTTTCTTTTGTTCATTTAAAGGATCCTTTGAGTTTGGGTTTTCGCATACAATTGTTTATGCATTCCCACTGTTTGTTTTTGATTATCCTAACCTCAGTTTTAACCGGCTTGAGCATACGTACTTCGTTTATGTGCATGTTAGCTGTACTCTTCGATATAAGCGCCTTGGTTATTAATTTAATAACGAAATGGCATCGTAGAGCCTATTGGTTTGCCATAGCCACCATGATTTTACAGATCTTGCCGTTTATTTACTACACCTCTATTGCACATGCTATATACATGACTATAATACCTATGAGTGGCAGAGGTGGCTCCACAACCATACCAGATGTCCAAATGAGCGGCTTAGCGATATTTTTTGCGGTTCTATTTGCCGGAGTTCTTGTAAGTGTTACTTCTGAAACGAGTCTAGTCTAGAATATAAAATGTAATTTCTTTTTCCAGATGCCTTTATTTATGTTTTTCCGTAAAACCCGTACTATTATATGTACTTTCCTTTTGGTAAATTTGGTGTTTATAATCATAGCGGTAACACCTGCCGGTTTTCCATACAAAGCTAAGCTGGCTCCTCAAAGATTTTCTTTGCTTGTAAGTTATTGTTAAACGATTAAAAATTCGCATAAAAACTTCAATGAATACATTTTAAAATTCCTTTAGCATGCTGAAAGGACTTTGTACGATGCCAACGGTAATGTACGTCTACAGGAGGCGGGTGTATATATTTATCCCCAAGATCGTCGCATCGATAGTATCGATGGTAAGTTTATATTTTCAAATTTAAATTGAATTATTTTTTTCTTAATAAATTTTTTAAAATTTTTGTAGATTTTGTGAAAGGCGTGGGTCAAAAGCATGCAGTTTCTGAATATTGTGAAACGGAAATGTTTTGCGGCATGCCTTTGTACAATCACAGATGGCATAAGGCCAGGTGGGTAGAAATATCTTAAAATCTGTATCAAATTGAAACAAATTGTTTTTATTGCAATTAAAATAGAGATACTGCTTATTGGATACCTGTGGCTGAAGGACCTATACTGCCTACAGCCAAGCCTGTGTTAACCTTAAAATCCAAGACAGATCTTGAAGGCAATTCAGCGGGCAAACGTTATGAATTTGAGCTGCAAGGACCAGATCATATGACAATTTTTATAGATCTCAAAGAGGAAAGCAAAATCATTGATTGGTCCTTCAATGACACCATGCTAAAAGAGAAATGGGAAAAACCCTATTTTATTTACTTCTCATACGGCAAAGATAACAGTAATCTAAGATTTCACATAGACATAGAGGTACATTAATACATAACCTTAAATCTTAAAAGTTTATTTTTTATAAAAATGTCTTCCCTTGTTTTTAATTTTAGAAACCCTCTGGCAACTATAATACTCCCAGTTTGGAAATTGGCATTGGTGGCCATTGGATACACCAGGATGTACAGCGTACAGCGAATTATAAAAAATTTATACAAGGTTTCCCGGATTATACCACCATTTCAGATTGGGTGGCCTCCTATGAGTCTCGGTTATTCTAAGAATAGCTTTGTAGCCTTTAAATATACTCGAAAGCGATTAAAGGAAGTAATAGTTTTTAAGTTTTAATTATTTATACATAAAAAAAACAATTTAAAATTAGTTTGTATGTAATAAACATTAAAGTTTAATTAATTTTTAAGTAATAAAACAAAAAACAATAAAAATAATAGAATCTTATGAAGAATACATATTCTAAATGAGTTTCATTTTTAGAATTAAGGCAAGAAAAATTGATTCACCGTATAATCATTTCTGTAGAAACTGCAAAGCTATAAAAATCACCAACACCTGCAGCTATTGTCTTGCATTATCTACAACTAGGCAGAGATTACCTGAAAGATTCCTTAGAAGTTCGCAAGGAGTAGTCTCAAACGGCCAAGAATTTAGTTTCGTTCCACCTGCGCATCATAATGGGATAATACATCTTTGTTTTAAGTGTAGAAGCACTGTGTTAATACATTATACTATCTGTCGTACCTGATCTAACCTCACATACTCATATAAATCCTCATATAATAAATATAACTGTATAACTGTATTGGTGTATTTTCCCATTAAAACTTCCTTGATTTGCGACTTAAATCAGAAACATTGAATGTCTTGTTTCAATTGCCGTAATTGCTCGTTAAGTAATAATTTTTTCCCTAAGGAAAGTATAAATAGTATACATGTGTGTGTATGTGGGTATATTTTTGTATAAAAATGTCACACCTTAACAGGCAATATACATATATGTGTGTGTATGCGTATGTACATTTGTTACAAATTGAAATTGAATGTTAGAAAGTAACACACACAAGCGCAAGTACTTCCTTTCATGGTGGATATACTCTTTAGTACTTGCATATCTTAACAAGTGTTTATCGTAATAATAACAGTTATGATTTACAATTGACATAAAATTTGTTATTGTTTTGTGTTGGAGTGGTGGATGTATGTATGATGCGGGTTTAGAATGGTGTACACTCATGTATGTTGTAAATCGGTTATGGTTGATTAACGTACGCAAACAGAAATTAACATTTGAATAGAATAACACAGTTACATATAATAATGGTCAGATGTTTAAAATAATTAAATCTTCTAGCTTTAAATTAAAACTAAAATTTAAAAAAATTTATATACTCCGGTATATAGGATAATAAATTCAAATACCAATGTTTGAGAGACAAGATCATGTAATCAGAAGTACTGTGGACAAGAGTTTTTTTTTCGAAAATTATGCCAAACATTAGGCTTTAGTTAACAGTTTATAAACTAAGACTTTAAAACTGACAGGATTTGGTCGCACTCATATCCGTCTGCTATTATCATAGAGAAGTAAAGGATAAAGCATGACTACGTCTTGTCATTCGCTTATGACCTAACATTACAGGTGGACTTGGGGATTGAGGCGTTGGTCTTTTGAGCACGTAACTTACATATGTTTAATGAATGTCACATTTATGTAACCGTAAGCCTTAGGAAAAAGTTAAGGGTAAAACCATAGAAAATTGCAAGAATAGCAATGTCAGAAAATTAATAAATTGTTTGTCATATTTCCGAAAAATTGTTTTTAAAATATTTTATAAAAATTCATAACATTTCAATCTTTTACAATCTCTATAATAAGCATTACAAACATGAATGAAAACAAAGTGAAAAAAAAACAGAAAACTAAACATTCCGCATGTAGCCGCAGTATATAAATTTGTTTTGTTTGTTTTGTTTATTTTGAGTAGAATAATTTGTATCAAAAACTTGTAGACAATTTCGCTTTTTATAGTTTTAGTCTCTCTCACTATCTTTATTCCAATGATTAGTTTGCGCTCATTCAATGCCTTTAAATGCAGACACTCAACAGTGATTATATGTACACATGAGAGACGGTCAAATTATTATTAGTTTTGGGGACACCTATGATAAGAACTGATGCTGACTAAAAAAACAAAACAAATTTTAGTTTAAGATTACGCTTGCGACGTACCACATGCTGTAGAAGAATATCAAAGGAAATAACAATCAACGTTTAGATTGTATCTACGAAAATATTCAGTGTACGCGGGTACGTATTATTTACAATTTTAATCATAAGAAGATATAAGATTACTATTTAAAAAGCAAATTTATCTGAGATTGCAAAACAAAAAATAAAAGTAAAAAAAACAGAATAAATTATGCAATAACAAGTAGTAATAATTTTATATAATAAAAATACGAGTAATAATAAAAATAGATTTTAAAATATTGTATTAGAATACAATTTTACAATATTATATTATATGCTTGTACCTACATATGTATGTACACAGACAACATTTACTATAAAAATAAATGTGAAAACGATCAATCGAATGATTTACAATATTTAAAACACAAAATATGCAAACATTTTGAAAAAATTTCAATTGCCACTGTCCATAAAGACTGTAAAAATTATTTTCTTTAATTTTAATGTCTTAAAATGCAACAAAATTAATCTCAAAAATGCTTATTTGTCAAGTTATGGAATTTTAAAAGCATTATTTTCTTAAGATCCTTTTCTTTGCGGTCTTCTAAAACTTTGGACATTTACATTAGGAAACATAGCGATACTGAGAATCAATGTGACATGTACCCTGTTGCATAATCCGTCTGAATAGAGAACTGAGCGAAACGCATTATATCCATGTACTTATGTACCTCTCCAAACGAAGTTCTGTCGTCGAGAATATTGCAACTTTGGCTTCATGGATGCGACACTGTAACGAAAGCGTTAAGGCTAGTTTGAATTTGAAAAATAGGGAGTGTTAAAATGTAAAATGCATCTCCCGGAGGTGAAATGACGAAAATCACTAACAAATGCACACAGAGTGAATGAAGACATTGATACGGATATTCAGATCTTAACGCTTTAGACAGCAAATGCTTTCTTTGCAGATAATATGCAAATAATAGCACTACTTATGACTCTTATTACAAGACTCTGTATGATATAGACCAACCATATCTCAGAAATAAAAAGCTAACAGAAGATTGTAGAAAAACGTTGCCCAAGATTTGGTACATATCTTGCATATTCTTTATATGCTACAGAAAGTTCTTTTCTTTATTTTGAATTAGGTTAACAATTTGCGGTTGTTATTCTGTTCAAAAAACTCAACCAGCAATTTGTCTTTTAGTATTCGATAAATAAAACTCGATAAATTTATTAACAACAAAGACTATAAAAAAAAGCTATTTGCAGATATGTTTGGTTTCGTTGAATGTGTATAGGGATCTATAAAACATCAAATCAAAAATAAAAGTAAACCAAACTGATTGATAAGGCTTTACAATATAGACCAGATATAAGAGTATATATAAGAGTTGTTAAGATTTCTCCCCTTATACTGTCAGTTCCATTCAAATTTTGATTCAGTTGGCTCTGGCTACAGCTTGAGCAATGAATTGTTTTAAGAAATTTTCAAAAACAACACCAGAAATGGTCAACAACCAGGATGAAGTTAGTGAATATTAAGAAAGAAAAAAAATATCCTTTTAAACAAACAAGAAAAAAAGGAAAATTATTAAAATTCAATTATAAAATTACTTACAGTTAATAGATACCGAGAAATCTGATTTGAATTTGGTGGACGACATGGTCTCAGCTAAGGAGAAAGGCAGTAGAGTGGGTTGGTATTATTCTCCCGGATTTTTACTATTCTGGTTGGCTCTCTTCTTTGCCGTAGTGGTGCCGGTATTTTTCAATCTTCCCAAAGGTTTAACATTGCAAAATGAACATGAAAATCCTGGCCAATTTATTGGCGAAAGAGCCCAAAGAATTTTATTCGATTTTGATATGATTGGACCAAAAGTAACTGGCAGCCATGCTAATGAAAATAAAACCGTACAATTGTTAAAAGATGAAGTGGAAAAAATACGCCGGGTTATGCAGCATGATTTATATGATTTGGAGTTGGATATACAAGTAGTATCGGGAGCCTATATACACTGGACAATGGTGAACATGTATCAAGCATTACAAAATTTTGTGGTGAAACTAAGTTGCAAGAATTCCTCTTCACAAAATTATTTACTAATTAACAGCCATTTTGACTCAAAGCCGGGTAGTCCAGGTAATTTATTGCCAGGTTTTGTTTTATAAAAAAATTAAATTTTTTTTCTGTTTTTTTAGGAACTGGTGATGATGGTGCCATGGTTGTCATCATGTTGGAAATCTTAAGGGTTTTAGCCACCAATCGTCAAACATTTAAGCATCCCATTGTTTTTCTATTCAACGGTGCCGAAGAAAATCCTTTACAAGCTTCTCATGGCTTTATAACACAGCACAAATGGGCCAAAAACTGCAAGTATGTTAAAAAGGATTCTTTTTTTGTATAATCAATACAAACGTAGGGAAGGGATGAATGATCCTCACTTATTAATAACAATTTATTTCGATTACTTGTTGGCATTTCAACATGTCTGCAAATCGGTTCAGACTATTATAAGCCTTTATAAAACAGACTAAGAGGGCGATTGCTCTGCTATTTATCTGATACTACAAGGAAAGTGGTCATATTTATTAGTTTTTTATTGGAACTATTTCACTTTTTGCAGAAATAGTTTTTGCCTACATTTCCTTCTGCTGCTTCAGTAGAATCGGTTGCCTGAGTGCTGCCAACTTATTTCTTTTCCCACCAAGTAATCGAAATTATTAAAATAGTATGTCCTTTCTTGTAAGTGATTGTTTCATTCCTTTTTGTACTACAGAAGGCTTTATTTAATCTAAAAATCTATGAAAATTCTATTTTCTCTTCAAGAGCTTTGATCAACTTGGATTCAGCGGGCAGTGGTCATCGAGAAATTTTATTTCAATCGGGACCCAATCATCCTTGGCTAATGAAAGTAAGTTCAATTTAGGGCATGTCTCTATAAGACGATTGGTTTGAGACGAATATCTGTTTATATAGAAAACACAAACAATATTGATTGTTGTTCCATACAAACACAAGTTCCTTTGAGTAAAAAAACCAAAATCAGTAACAAATTTTTAAAGAACTCTATTCGAGAAATCTGAAATTGATTAAAATTTTTAAGATTAAGGAAAATTGTTATAAAAAATTTTTATAATCATTGCGGAGATAAACTTTTTACTTTTGTTTGTTTGTGTTTGAAGTACTTATTAATTATGAATTAATTGATTTTTAATTATTAATTATGTCCACTTAAGTGCGAATTTTATTACACATCTTTATCTATTTATAACAATGACAATAACAAATAAACAAGAAATCATGATTATAAAACAATTAACTCCGTAGGGTAGAAATATCGAAACCAAAAAAAAAATCATAAAGAATTCGACAATATGTCCAGATATCAAAAAAAATTATACGATAAACGCATAATTGCTTGTTAAATATTTATGAATTTTCAATAACAATAACAAAAAATATAACATAAAAAAAAAATAATAATAATTTTATCTTTATAAACCCATTGTTATAGAACGATAAGATTAAAAGATATGCATTTACTAACTAACTATTCGTATCTGCATCTATTTTGGTTTTATTTCGTTTCAATTCTCTTTCCTTTTTCTTTTTAATTTTTTTTTTTAATATTTTGATTCATAAAAAAATCATGATTGTTTTTATTATTGTTGTTATATTGACGATAAACATGCCTTTCTTTTTATTATCAATTTGAAATTAAAAAGAAATTTTCTCTCTTTCTTTAGTACTACAAACAGCATGCCGTAAGACCTTATGCCACATCTATAGCAGAGGAATTATTCCAGGCTAATGTTATACCCTCGGATACTGATTTTCGTATATTCCGTGATTATGGTCATGTACCCGGTTTGGATTTTGCCCATTCCTATAATGGTTATGTTTATCACACGAAATTCGATAAATATGATGTTATACCCCGCGGTACCTTACAGGCCACCGGTGAAAATATTTTAAGTATAGCCAGAGCCTTTGCCGATGCCCCTGAATTGGAAGATACAGAGGTAACAACTAATAGTTTATATATAAAAAGAAAAACTTTAACCAATATCTATGACAATTGTTCGAATCCAAATTTCACTAAAAGCAGTACAGAAATCCACACACTTTCTGATTTAAAGTTTTTTTTTTAAACATCCACAAGTTTTAGGGATTAGTTGTCCTCATAAAGACTATACTTGCCAGTAGCTGCGTGTACTGTACTGTAAGTACATTGTCCATATAAAAGTAAAGCATGAGATTATTGTTAGCAAGGGTAACAACTTCGGTATGACTGTAGTAGTGAATAACCCCCAGATCCTAAGACGAGACAAATATACGAGAGAAAACAATACAGAAGATGGGAAAAGCTTCGGAGGCTTGATTAATCTCTCAACTTATTCCAGATGTAGTAATTTTTGAATTAAATGAAGTTAGACAAAAACACTTGTGCCTGGAGGAAAAGTATTTTTCGTCAAAAAACGGGCCACAGAAAAGTATATGAGAAACTGGTCTTATGGTCTTTGATAATTTCCCTCGAATATATACATATGTGTTGCTGTCTCAATCCTGGTTGCTGATAACCAAACGATTTCTTAGTCAATCATGCCGACAGAATATACGCCAGACAATCTGATATACGATATTGTCTAGAACGTAACCGAAATTCAGTAACTGGAGCCTAATTTGTATACCCAAGAATGTCTCAAAGTAGTGAAATTACAAATGAATGTGCATGAAATTGAATTGCATTTGTATCCACTTGGTGAAAATTACGCATATGACTGATAATTATGGTCCCAATAAATCATGATACAGTTCGTAAGTTTGACCTAGACTAGATCAAAAAGGGCAATAGAAGAAGGTTTATGTTGATACAGTTTTTCCAAGTTTTACAACTGAATTAGTTTCACTGGTTAACTCAGCAGTTATGGATAACTAACATAAGAAGAGAAATTGATATTATCAGTCTGAGTTTGATGAGTCTGCTAATAGCTAAATGGCTGCAAGCAATTTTTAGTTCACGAATTTAATTATTTTTTTATTTTACGATTTTTACAAAAAGAAAAAAAAGCTAAAGTGTTACTCGATATTATTTTTGTAATAATTTTTTTTTAACTTATCTTCTTTACTAATGTATTACAGAAATATTCTGAAGGCCATTCAGTATTCTATGATTTTTTGGGTCTTTTCATTATTTACTACACCGAAACTGTAGCACAAATTATCAATGCTTGCGTCTCCATCATCGTTATAGTAGTAATCGGTGTCTCATTGTGGCGTATGGCAGCCATTTCATACATTTCCATTGGCAATATCTTAAAAACCTTTGGTTTAATTTTGATACTGCATATAGTGGGTCTGGTATTGGCTGTCGGTCTGCCTTTGTCCTTGGCTGCTATATTTGACAGTGGCGATCAGTCTATGACGTGGTTTACTAATAGATGGTTGATAATTGGCCTGTACATGTGTCCCACATTATTTGGTTTGGCCGTGCCACCTCTGTTATACTTCAGTTTTAGCCATAATGTAAGTGTAAATATGAGAATAACAAATTTTTGAATATTTTATAAAACAAAAATCTCTTATTTTAGGATAAATTGCGTAAAGGTTTCAAAATTCAAATTATACAACATGCGCATGCTTTAGTTTTATGTATTCTATGCTTAGTGATCACATTCCTAGGTATACGCAGTGCGTATCTTTTATTAATTTCCATATTCTTTTATGGTTTATCATTGATACTCAATCTGATAACCACATTACATTATCGCGGTAAGTCAATGGCTTTAATTCTCTCGTTTTGAAGTTCTTATAATGTTTTCATTGCAGGCAATTACTGGATTATACTCATTACTTTGGGTCAAATTTTGCCCTTTTTGTATTTCTCTTATATATTCTTTGCCTTAACTAGTACTCTAATGCCCATGATGGGTCGCTTTGGTACTAAACTTAATCCAGATTTATTAATAGGAGGCATGATTGCCTTGGCTACCATTTTAGGTATGGGCTTTGTGGTAAGTTGAAACTATAGAAGTACAAAAAAAAAAGAAAAATATATCGAAATTATATAAAATTTGCATTCTATAGATGCCCTTGTGGAATATGTTCCGTCGTTCAAAAATAATGTTGATGTCCTTGGTAGTGATTACATTTATTTTCTCTATGATTGCCATATCGCCGATAGGTTTTCCATACACACCCAAAACAAATGTAGGCAGAATAAACTTTTTGGTAAGTTTAAATCATTAAAATTTATAAAAAAAAATGTCTAAATTTTAATGACTATCTTTCACACACAGAATGTACGGCGTGTATTTTATGAATACGATGGTACTGTTAGTCTTAATGAATCCGGATATTATTTCGATTTTCAAGATAGACGCATACATTATCCGATTGAAAATGCGATTGATCTTACGGACATGGTAACGATAGCTGAAGATTGTGAAGAATACATGATGTGTGGTTTTCCATTGTTCAACCATCGTTGGGTTAAGGCAAGTAAGGAGGGCGTCTGGCTGCCTACAAAGGAACCAACCGAATTGCCTGATATACCCAAAATAAAATTGTTAAAGAGAATGTTCAATAGCAACAATAATACCGCTCGTTTTGAATTTGAATTAAGTGGTCCACCCCATATGAGTATATTTTTATCGCCTATGGACAATGTAAGCATATACGATTGGTCTTTTTTAAAGGAAGTGCTGAACAAATTCGTACCACCCTATCATATCTATTTTACGTATGGTAAACACTCAACGCCTCTAAAATTCTTTGTGGACTTTAAGGTACCCAATCATACTTTTATTACGTTAAAATGGCAAATTCTTTCAACATCCAGAACTACTTTTTGCTTTTTTTTTAGTTAAACAACAAAACAATGAACGAACCTCTATTCGAATTAGGTATTTCAGGACATTACCTCAGCTTTGAATGGCCGCGTGGAAAAAATGCTCAAGAATTTCTTAAAAAATTTCCCGACTATATATATGTTATGGAATGGCCAAGTTCTTATGAGCGTTATATATTTTAAGAACTCGAAACTCACCATAGTTATTAATAAACATTTATTTTAAATTCATTTTTTTTACATATTTTAAAGATTTTTATTGTTTTTTGTTTTATTTTAAGAAAACATATATTTTTTTATAATAAAAAATGAATACAATTTACTGTTGCATCATTTTATGCTTATATGCTACCACTCATAAGTTTTTGTATGGAACGATCGAATTTCCTGCAAAAGACACAGGTGGACAGATGGATTTTATAATTTAACGTGAAAGAAAATGGAAGAACTTACTTTGAATTAAGAGGTTCACCGGGTAAGTAAAAGGGATTGCATACTGCATCTGTATAAAGCATATGAAGATTACGAAACATCTAGAATTGTTATAAAGATGAATAAAAAACAGTAAGTACGTGCGTGAACATTTATAATTCTTTAAAAATCTATTTCATATTCATAGGTAAATATGCGTATAACAATTGGAGTATTAGAAGTGGTATCTAACTGGCTCTTTACTCTTAAGAATATTGGTTTTGGGACTGAACTTTACGGCATAAATGAACGGCATATCGTACGTCTAACCTACACCTTTAGTAGCTAGAAAAAAGAAACTAAACACACCTTACAGTAAGGTCGATTGAAGTCTGATTGGAAACGTTTTTAGCAATTAGGAAGTGGACAATGGGATACTCTTAAGGCTATGGGATGGATGCAATATGCCTTAAGAATTCGTTTCTGCTATTTAGTGAGTTGGAAACTCGTTAGGACTACAGCCAGTGTATAAGAAATCATAAACTATAGAAGAATCAAAAAAGTATTCCAATTTATAAGCGGCAAGCTATTGGCCGTATAAAAAGCATAGAACAATGCCAATTAGGCTTACAACAAATAATGTGTTATAAAACAAAAGAATAAATAGTATAAGTAAATATTTATTTAATTAATTTATTAAATAAAATATTATTACTTACCGCTCTCACTTCATTCTCCCTTAAGGCTATATTGCCTGAATCAATGACCAATATAAACTTAATCTTTGTA
This sequence comes from Sarcophaga subvicina, assembly GCA_936449025.2. Taxonomy (NCBI): domain Eukaryota; kingdom Metazoa; phylum Arthropoda; class Insecta; order Diptera; family Sarcophagidae; genus Sarcophaga; species Sarcophaga subvicina. The sequence goes on from OW388084.2 coordinate 4,026,517, forward strand.
TTTGTAACAAAACCGTAGCTGAAATTAAACAAAAAGAAATATACTCCTCCTGAGTATGTTCCCGCCGTTGAGTCAACTTACATTTTATGTGTCTCCGTGGCATATAATAAACCCAAATAAACTTCTTTACTCTCGGGTGTTCCTTTAGTAACAGGCTGGCATTTTTCTTCGATAACATCGAGAGCAGCATGAACCCGATACTGTAATTCCAATTCTTTATCCATATCCGTGGTAGTCAAATAGAGGGGGGCATCCTTAAAAGAAATTTCTTTGATTTATAGGTACTATAGTACTTCAACAATTGTTTACTTACATCTTTTCCAATTATTGAAATGCAAACAGCCATTTTTTCTAAAATAATTTCTGATGGAATGCAATTTCTAAAAATTTTTTTAATTTACTGTTTGCTTCTTCTTTTTTTGTTTACATTTTTTTCTATAGTGTTGCCACTGTATATATCTCAACAAAACAGCTGCTTCTATCAAATAAGCGTTTTTATCGCTGGATATTTCTTAAAGCAAGATATGTGTAAGAGATATGACATATCGAGAGCAGAATTCATTTTAAGGATTTAAATATGTCCTACAGGAAGATTATTTCTTAAATTCTTCCGGTATTATATTTAAATATTTTATTCCGGGCGACCATAATCTTAGCTTAACAGTTATTGCTAATAGGGCGTTTCTTAGCAAAATGCTTCTATATATCATGAGCAATTGGGGACATATTATAGACTTACGGCAATAGAGGACGATGAAGGCAAGTACAACCCTCTTTGCAAAAATATATGGACAAAAATCCAACACTCACAAATAAAATATATGATTTCACAAGGAAAACATTTGAAGACAAAAAAATTGTATTGGAATGTAAATAAAACCCTTAAGATATCCATTAAAAGTTTTTAATTTGGAGTTGTGCCGTAATTTAAAATGAAGAGAAAGTCCAAAGTCATCGTCTAAGTACAATAAACTGTTCTTCTGCCTGTTCCATTCCACAGAACTGTTACAACAAGAACAACTTCAACTATCTCGATAGCATACATGAAATGTAGCAAAAATCGTGACCAATAAATGTTTGCCAAGTTCTGGCTGTACTAACATTCATCGGTAGAAAAAGATAAATTTAATAAATATTATCAAATACATAACTAAATGTTTAGCTGGATTAGAGCCTGATCATAACACATACAAAATTCGATTAATATACATGAAATAATTGTTGAAAATTTGTATATTATAGCACTTGCGTTGGCAGTATAGTTTCTCATTCCTTTTAATTTATATAGTAATTCCATTTGTGAACATAGCCAATTCACTTTACAGTAATTAATCCAAAATTATTTACAAACCAAAAGTTACGGCTTATTATAAATTTATTTTATAAAGTATTTTTTAGTTTTTTAACACTTCATTTATATTTATCGTATTCTCACTAAGAAAACCTGCAAAGTACATTAAGAAATATTATTTTTATTATGGCAAATCAATTCCGATAAATATAAGGGCATACTTTTATTACTTCGTTCTCCTTTGGGGAAAGACATTAAACTAATAGCAGTAAATATTTTTGTTGTATTTGATATTTATCTTAGGCAGCTGCATCTAAACGCTTTTGACGTTCCAACAATCGTCTCTCACGTTCGAATTCCTTCATACGCAAAACATAATCCTCATATTCACAAGTCATATATTCATGTTTCTCATGGTGGCATTTGTACAACCAGGGGAAAACATCAGCACGACAGGCTCGGTATTTCAATAGTTTATCGGCACAATAATCACGATCGTCTAATGGCAGTTTGGCAGAAATCATTTCATCTGCGGTCGCCTTCATGACACGTTCTTTGCGATTTGGAGCACCCAAAAGTGGATCAAATGTGGGTACACAGTCGGGTCCAGGCATGGTATCAGGATGAACGGCACGTGTGTAGGCGTTACCCATTTTGTTTGGTTGGAAATTTGCCTTAATTAAACAATTTTTTACACAAAAATATTGAATTTAAAGGCAAATTACGTAAATTTGCTGGTAAAATGTTTGATGGTACACAAATGTCAAATTGACAGTTCAGCACAGATGTTTTTGACGTTTGAAAGTGTAATAGAATAGTTTAGGGTTTTCGTAACAAGCATTCAGGGTGGAATGGTGACACTCTGGTCATATAAATAATTAAATTATTTATTATTAGCTTTAATTATTTTAGGATGAAGTGAAAAGAGTTGGAAGTCTTTGTATTAGCTTCGTTACGAAAATTCATTAAATATATATATGATATTATAAATTGAAATTTAAAATCTTTTTTAAGGTTGTTCCCAACCAATGATAGAACTAACCAAACCATCACTGAATGCACGTTCGTTACGCAATGCAAACGCTTACCAATATTATATTTTTATTCAGTAATCTAATAACTTATTCTCATATATAAAACGAAAACAATTGATTCAGAACGTAACTGAATGTACTTACGTCACAGGGTTGGTTTGTTTAGGCATAAAATGTTGTGCCTTTTCAATCTTACTGCGGATATTAGTTTGACGTTTACTAGAGAGACCCTATGATGTCAACATTAATCAGTCGTCGAATAACTTAAGAAGGGAATAGTGAATCTTCCGAGTGGTTACGGAGGAAGATAATTATCGTGTGTTTATACACTATTTTGTTCTCTACCATTTCTTGTTATTTCTCTTTAATTTTGTTAAATAATTTTTCATTTCGTACAAAAAAAGAAAACATATCAATCACAATGAAATCCTAATGATACAAAAGATAATTATGTTTGTAATCACAGAGTATAAAACAAAGTTCAAAGTTACGGCGACGCCACCTCCCTCATTAATAATGATTAATTTTGTGCAAAAGTAGTGTTAAAACGGAAAAAAGATTTTTTTTGGCTGATACGTCATTATTATCATCAAAAACAATAAAAACAATGAAACGAAAAACACTATATTCATATGCATATTATTTAACATCATAAAATAAGAAAAAAAACAAAGTGATTAACTATAATGAATGAATATTCGGTTTGAATAAATTTTATAAAATGGAGAATAACAACAATTAGTTCAGTAATGAAAAAATGAAAACGAAATTAAAAATAATAATAATACAGTGAAGATTAACAAACAATATGTGGAAAAATGTATAACAAACACTTTAGAGAGAGAACTAAATAAAATTAACAAGAAATTTCTTTCCTAAACCAACAACTGAAAAATTAAAAATTTTGAGAAAAAATAGCAAAAACTTGTTTTGGATTGTGATACAAGAAGAACGTCAGTGGATGTGTGGCCGTGGGTGTGTGTGTGTGTGTGTTTATGGGTAATAAACAAAGCAGTTATTAAAGTGGTGTAAAGAGAAGTGATTGCTGGTTGCTTTTGTTTTCAAAATAATTTTTGGGTTTCTAGTTTAGCTTCAAGCGAATGAAAGAAGTGACTGTAAGTGAAGTGTTTTAAGTTCAAATTTCGTCCAAAATAACAACAACCAACAGCAGCAGTAACAGCAAAAAACAAAAAAAACCATAAACAAAAGCTATACAAATTAATTTCATTACAAAAACAATAACAAGGAATAAACAGTAAACAAAGAGAAAACAGAAACACTAAAAGACCAACTAGGAAGTAACTAATTTTCGTTGTTGCTTTTTTTGTCTTCCAATGTGTTTCTTTAATTTTTAATTTTTTTGAATGTTGATTTCTCAACATTGTGTTGCGGCTGTGTGTGTTTATGTTTTTGTTGTTTAAACACAGTACCATATATACACATACCTCATCATTACCATCATAATCTTCTTCGTCATCATATGAACCATCAACCTTAACGTAATCAACAGACACACAAAAGAAAAACGAAACACTAACACCAACAACAATTGTAAGGCACCTACAAAACTTAAAACACAAAGAGAAAATAAAAAAAACAGTATCAAGATGTCATCATCGATTAAAGTTGCTGTGAGGGTTCGTCCCTTCAATACGAGGTAAGTAGAGTAGAAAATATAACTCATTATCAATACTACGTAATACCGTTATGATTTTCTTTTAAATAGAAAAACCATTGATTATTTATGTTTACGTTTGAGAAAGAAGACCTCGAATTGTAAATTCAACCAAATTTTTATTGCATTAAAAGATTATTTGAAAATAGCTATATTTTTTTACAAAAGTATTTATGTATGTATGTGTGTATATTGAACATATGTATGTATTTCGATAAATAGACCTCTAATCGTAAAAATATATTCAATTTTCATATGCACTTTTTCTACATTTCAATTGCCTTTTTGAAATACTTGTGTTAAAAATACGTTTTCATTCCAACATATTCGATAACAACAATCGCAAGTACATTCGAAATAAAGCTCAGCTGAACGCCCAGTATTAGATGTCAATACTAGAGATAAACATTGCTACTGCTTAGAGCATTTTGCTAACGTATATTTATTTTCAAACGTACAAATGCCTGCAATTTGACTTAATTGAGAAACTCACTACTGACAAAATTAAATATTTTGCTTTTAGGAAATAAACACGCTTTTTAATACAAGGTAAAGGAAAAAGAAATCAATTATTTTCCTAACAGATAACTTCCGCCAAATACCTATATGTTATGTTGCATAATTGCGATTGGAGTGTTAGAAAGATACGATTTGATGCTTATACCCTTCACATATTTTCCCAGACTATGTGTGGTACGATGATTAATTATCGATTACAGTCCTTTAGTCAGAATTCCCTTAATTAACCTTTGATCTGAACACGATCACGATAGTCAATTTAGCGAAAGCTGCATTAATAGGCAGCAGAGTTGTTATAACAACAAACTTTAAACCGGCTCCAGCCAAGAAATATGGCAAATTTTCTGATGGTAATTAGAATAAAAAGAAAAACAGAACAGAGGTTTGAACTCACGTGCTCTCGTCTAGTAAACCAATACACTATCTACTAGACTACGGCCATTACATTCTAATGAAGCAAGCGGAAAATGTGAATGATACTACATATGTATAACAGTGTCATACCCTATTTTGATTTTAAAGTTTCACCGTAGTCTAAAAAGCCAATTGTCGTGAAAAATTGAAAGCTTCTTGACACTAAAAATTGTTCAATAAACAGTTTGGAACAACTTGAATAAAACTGGATGACGAATTGCTTTAGAACCACAGCAAAGTCGGCTCAATTCTAAGCGAATATGGGCAAGATACCAAAAGTAGGTCATTTACTATACAATGCCAGGATTAATGTTCAGGTAGATTTTGTTTGTCTATTGGAGAAGTATTACCCAATTTCTTGTTAACGTAACTCATCTACTTAACCAAACGGTTGCTTGCTCTATTACAATTGTAGTATACCACAGCTTGGCACATTTCACTAGGCTACATTTAATCTTCTACTAAACTGGTCTTGATTGTAATGGAATTTATTTTTGCAGAAAAGTTAACGTATTTTAAAATTTTCTTTAAAGTTTTTTATTTCGAGTTTTTGCTTGGTACCTACCAACAGCGTTAAAAAATTTAAAATTAAATAAAAAAGGTTTTATTTTTAATTATAATTAAAATTTTTATTTATTTTTATTATTATCAGTACAAGAAGATCCGCTTAAGAGATATAAAAAAGAAAAAAAAAAGGCATTAACAATTTGTCTGGCCTTGTTTTCATGTAACCCAAATATAAAATAATCGCATGACAAAAAAAGGAAAATTAAATATTGTTTCTATGTTGGATTTGTATTTACAATTTTATTCAACTTTTTCTTTTAAATTTCTTTGTATATGTTAATTAATCTTAATTATGAAAAGAATATGAACTTGTATAGATTTTTTTCGAAAACTTGTAGAGCAGGCAAGAATATCTTTTTATGATACCCATTAGATCATGAGATGATGCATAAATTTAAATTTAAATAAACTATGAATCATACTCCATTTAATTCTATTGAATGGAGATTTGTTTAAAAATATGTTTTTTTTATATGAACATTTGTTTTCTTTTTATTTATTTTGTAATTCTAAACATATTTTAAAACAATTGTTTTGTTTTATTAAATAAGTTTTCACGAACCATATATAAACATACCGTTTATGTATGTAGATTGCAATCGGGCACTTATCAGTAAAATTGTAGTGCATAAAACCCTGAAGGTTTTTTTTTCATAATGCTGAGGGTTTATTATGAATTTCGTTGCGAAAGTGGAATTTTCGAAACGCAATGCTTTACAACGTAAGATTCGAATGAAATTTCTTTCGATTTGAGATACATAAGAAATGTCTTGGTCGTATGCTTTCTAATGTATTCCATTTCAGAATACTAAGCACAGAATAACGTATGATCCCAAAGCCATATTTCGCTGCCATATGGTAATGCTGGCTTTCAAACACCTATGATGATAATGTGCCTATTTGTGGAGTAATTACCTCGGATTGCAAATATCTTGTTTGTGTATGTTTATTACGAGTCCAATATGTCTGGCAAGTTTCACCAGATCAGTAGCTTTGTTTTTGTTGTGTCTATGGCATTGGAGGCAGACACCATCTGCGTAATCCGAAACTACGCAATGATCACGGTGTCTTTCAAAAGTTGAACGTTTAAGTTGAACGAAAAAATTTTATTTGTTTTATGCAGGATTTCTTTTCTACTACATCTTATATATTATTAATCAATTTATATAAGCACCTCTGCGGCTGAAATGTCTTTCGACATACATATGTTTGTTTCTATGTTTCAAATAAAACTTTATTATTTATACTTAATATTCTTTTTTTTTAAATCTATAGTCTATAAAGGCACTATATTCCTAATTTATTATACTCTTTAAAAACTATTTTTTCTTATTACGTTTTATTTAAAGAGCCAAGTTCGTTACAATTTATGTCTTTTGAATAGAAAGTTACCGTTTCCTATTGAAGATAAATAAATAATGAATTATTTTTCCTATTTTTTTGTTTATAGGGAGGTAGATATGGATGCCCAATGTATTATGGAAATGGAGAATAAAAAAACTCGTCTGCTGAAGCCAAAATTGCAATCATTGCGTGATGCCGGTAGAGAAAACTTTCATGATTTCACTTTTGATTATTCTTATTGGTCGTTTGATAAAAGTGACAAACACTTTGCCACACAAGAACAAGTCTACAATGATTTGGGTACAGATGTAATCGATTGTGCTTTTGAAGGTCAGTAGAATAACTAGCCAAAAACCAAAAAAAAGAAAATATTTTCCATACAACTATGTATCCTTGATTTTATCTTGTTTTAGGTTACAATGCCTGTGTGTTTGCTTATGGTCAAACGGGTTCTGGTAAGACATTTACCATGATGGGTACCAATGATAATCCCGGCTTAATACCACGTATATGCGCTGAACTCTTTTCACGTATGCGTGTTGGCCAGGAATCGGGCACAAGTTATAAAACTCATGCCAGTTACTTGGAAATCTACAATGAACGCGTTAAAGATTTGTTAGGTCCTCAAACAAGTGGACATGGTTTAAGGGTTAGAGAACATCGCACCTTGGGTCCATACGTGGAAAATTTATCTCAGCATGCAGTGGCAGATTTTGAGGAAATACAAGAGTGCATAGCACGCGGCAATATACAACGCACAACGGCCAGTACAAATATGAATGATACCAGTAGTAGAAGTCATGCTATATTCACTATTACCTTTGTACAAGCGGCTTTTATGAATGACATGCCTAGTGAAACGGTCTCCAAAATACATTTGGTGGATTTGGCTGGCAGGTAAAAATAATTGTTTCTATTTTCTTTACATTAAAACTAATACGTTACATTCTTTACATTTATAAAGCGAGCGAGCAAATGCCACTGGCGCCACAGGCCAGCGTTTGAAGGAAGGTGCCCATATAAATAAATCTTTGGTTACCTTGGGTAGTGTTATCTCCGCTTTGGCGGAACAAAGTAATTCTTCAGCGCTAAATACAACAGGCGGTAATTCTAAACGGGTTTTATACATACCATATCGTGATTCAATTCTAACTTGGCTGTTAAAAGATAGTTTGGGTGGCAATAGTAAAACCATTATGATAGCAGCTCTATCGCCAGCCGATTGCAATTATAGTGAGACGTTAAGTACTTTACGTTACGCCAATCGTGCTAAGAATATCATTAATAAACCCACTATCAATGAAGATCCAAATGTCAAGCTTATACGTGAATTACGCGATGAAATCAATAAACTCAAGGCCATGCTAAGCGGAGATGTTGTAAGTTTTACTTAATTTGTATGAAATTATGTACATTGGCAAATTATAATTTTAATTCTATTCCAGCATGCCTTACAACCGTCAATAAAAATGCTTGAAGACTTGCAAAAGAAAGAAGCTCAAGAAAAACATTTAACCGAAGAATGGACGGAAAAATGGAAAGAAGCTCAATCCATTTTGCAAGAACAAAAAAGTTTGGGTCTGCGTAAGTCTGGTGTGGGTGTAGTATTGGACTCAGAAATGCCTCATCTCATAGGGATCCACAATGACATCACTACGGGCGTTACTCTGTACAGTTTAAAGGAGGGTGAAACTTTTATAGGTACCGACGAGTCTGAAATACCTCCTGACATAGAGTTAAGTGGTGATGGCATACGTCCTCAACACTGTAGTATTGTACTGAAGGATGGCATATGTACACTTCGGCCGAAACCAATGGCACAATGTTGGCTTAATGCCAATCTAATCGATGAGCCTACAAATATATCTCAAGGTGATATAATTTTATTAGGGCGCACTAATATATTCCGCTTTAATAATCCCACTGAGGCAGCTAGATTACGTAAAGAATACAGTCGCTCTCAATTGGACATGTCTAGGTTATCGTTGATCACATCATCACGTGAAAACCTGCTTACGTCCAGTTTTTGTTTAGATGATGACTCATCTAACAGTATGAGCAGCAGTATGATCTCATCACCATTTAAACGCAGCGATAAACAATATTATCCCACAAAGCCCATGTCCCGTGATGATCCCGAGTTGCAAGATGAAAATCGGAAAATTTTAGAGACAATAGAAAATGCTCTCAAGCAATTGAACATTGTAAGTGAATTGAATTGAATTGAAAAAATTGAATTAATTTACTGAAATTCTTATATTTATTATTCGTATTCTTAAAGGAACGTGTCCAAATGCACGACCAATATAAGATTAAAGTACAAAATTTAACCGAAGAACTCAAACGCCTTGAAAAGGAGGAGAAAAACAGTTTGGAATTCTTGCGCTGCCGTGAGGAAGAGTTATTGGCCAGAAAGGATATGCTGTTATGGGAGAAAAACAATGAAAAAGTTCAGGTTGGTAATCGTTGGTTTCCTTTTCTATTTTTCTTTTAGTTTTGATCTATGTATTGTTAGTTATTCCTTTTGAAGTACATATTTGACTGTAGTTTTGTTAACTCTTAGTTATTATTTGTTTTTGCGTTGTTTTAGACTGATATTGTATGTAGACAGATCTCTGCTTTGCAAACTCAGCTCGATTCGAAAAAACGTGATTTTTCTGAGTACGTTGCCAAAGAGCTGCAGGAATTGCAAGATTGCGGCAAATTAGATGAGGTTTGTGTTGAATCCCAATAGATAACTAAAAATAATATTTAAAACATAATGTATGCTATCAAATATGTATAATGTATTTGAATATTTTAATTTAAATAATGGAAACAATAACCATTTTTGTGAAGAGCAAACTCTGTGTAAAGGTAGGATTGCTCGGTAATACTTTTTGGTTGCTGTTGTCATTGTTAAATTAGAATTTATTCTTTACACACATACATATGTATTTTGGGCATCCACATACAGCATATAAAATTCTTCTTTCAAACCTAATATGTTATTTGTCTTCCCATCCAGATTGATATTAAAGTTGATCCTACGGTGCCTTTGACCGATAACTTATTATTACAGGCAGCGGAATCACTTGATTTATTCGCATCACAATTTATAAAGGACACCGTTAAAAGAAATGTAAGATTATAATAAGTTTTGAATTATTTCAAATTCAAATTGATGTTAATGCAATCGTTTTATACTTTTAGAATGAAGATATTCATCGTTTAGATGAACAGGTGGCGGAAAAGGAACGCATTCTAAAGGCTAGTACAACTAAAATTGCACAAGTTGATGAAAGTTTATTACAAATTGAAGAGCAATTAGATAAATTGCGCCTAGAACGCTTACAAAAGGAAGCCGACAATGACAATATGCAAATGAAACGAGAAAGGTTTGTAAATTTTAAATTCAATTTAAAAAAAAATTATTTTAACTTTAACCGTTTAACATGCTGTTTTACAGTCTAAAGTTGAATTTAAACAAGAAATCCACAACGGATATGAATGTACAAACCGAGAATGACATCTCATCGAGAACTGATACTTATGAAACCACCTGTGATACCTTTCATACAGCTCAAACAAACTGTTCAAATCTCAGTTCGCCGACCATAGCTGAAGATGAAATTTCTCCATTGAGTAGTAGTACCTTGTCTTCGGGTGAAATAGAAGATATTCATAATGACGCCGATGACGATGATGACGATGATACAATATCTGATGGTATACGAAAATCAAAATCTTCTGCTTCTTCTTCAATGGCCACAAATACAGATACCCAGACAAGCTCAAAAAGTGGCAGTGTTAGAAAAAATCTCAGCGTAACCAATGCTCTAATGAGTGACAGTGGTGTGTGCTTAGATCCGATTAAATCTGGCAACCACCACAATCATAACAATGACAGCACTAATGCGGTCTTGGATCAGGAGGTCCAACAAAATTCCTGCAATTCGGATGAGGAGACAGCTTCTTGTTCCTCCTGTGAAATAAGCGCCAATTCCGATAGTATGCCTGCCCACTGTCCCATGCATAGTTTAAGACGAAAAATTGCTGCACAAAAGGCTTTAATTATGAAAAATCTCGAAATGAATGTCAACAAGGCCATGTTGGATGAACAAATTGCCGAACTGCAAGAACTACAAAAACGTTATATAAGAATTGAAAAACATATGATTGAATCGGGTCAACATACAGCACAAGATCATTATTTATGCTGTCAAACAACACAGCCTGACGAATTGGAATACGACAATGAGGAGGGTGTAGAAACATCATCACGTTTCAGAGGCGAAACGACATCTGCTATGGAAGATGCCACCTACAATAGAAATATGGCACGTTCGTGGCCTTCAGTCAGAGATTTTTGTAAGTTAAATTCGATAAAATATTTCGTTACTTATGTAATGTACAATTATATTTTTGATTTTTAGCTGAAACGGAACATGTTATAACAATACCAACATTTGTAATACGTGGAGCTGGTAAGCAGACGCATTATGAATATGAAATTCGCATTATTTTGCCTGATGGTAAATTAAATATATTGCGACGTTATAGCCGCTTCAGAGAATTGCATTTGAGCATGCGAAATACCTATGGGGCCAAGGTATGCTACCAGAATAAAGATATATTTTTAAGTATTTTAATTGTTTTTTGTTTTCCAGATTGCCGCCTTGCCATTTCCGCGTCGTGAAATATTCTCCTCGAATAGTGAAACGGTAGCTAAACATCGTCGTCGTTTACTGGAATTGTATTTGCGTAGGCTATTCGTAGTCTGCTCGCGTATACCTCAAAGTCCAATATATGAAGGATCTGGTGGCCCGGGCCTAACAAGAGCCTCTTTGGCTCAATTGTCGCCTTTCTTCAAGAAGGGCCTTTTCGAGAACGGCAGGCACGGGACGGGATAATAGTTGGCCTACTGCTAAATTATCTCCTACCTACAGTGTGTCTTCTAATATATTTTTATTATTTGTTAAGTTATATGTCACAATCATGATGATTACGATTATGATGATGATGCTGATTATGATGAACGTTGATCTTACAAGTTATTGTTGAAATAATAATTAAAATTTAAAATCGTCGACTACCAACAAACAAAAGTTAATCAATAATCAAAATGTGAGTATTCAATCAATCGATTACATACATATTAAGTTTATATAAGTAAATACAGACATAAGTTAAGCGATTTTGTTTGTTTCGCAAATCATTAGTTTTTAGGTGATCATACAAAAAAAAAGTAAATTGAATGGATGTTTTTGGATTGATGTTAGCTACCTACTATACGTATATTTTTATTTTTCATTTAATTTTTTTTTTACTACAGTTTTTATAAATTATATGCTGTGTCTGTTTATTTAAATTACAAATATTTTTAAACAAAAATTTCTTCTAGCAAGCGTCGGTGTTGTTAGATTTAAATCTGAAACAAACTGTTGATCGGTTTGATATTCTCTATTTTTTAATTTTGAAAAGAAATATATTTAATAAATTTTACTATAGGAATAGACTTTTAAGACAATTAAAATTCCTTGTTAATTGTAAATTTTTCTTCTATTTGTGATCTTTGTGGAAAAATTCATTATTAAATACGATAGAATAACTGATGTGCTTTCATTTTAATTTATATTGTTGGCTATTACACATCCTTGCTGTTAATATCTATGTATCTAAGTTTGAAAGATTTTTAAAATACTGTTTAAAAAAAACGTTTCTCATAAAAAAAACAACAACGTAAAATAAATCTCAAAATAAATCTTATTTTGTTTATGGAATATTTTTGTTAATATCCTTTGAAATCCTTTTATTTTTTTTCTTTTGGGTAATTAAACGTTTATAACCCACACCATGTTACAAAACATTCCACATATCGTTGTAATACAAATTTCGAACATATTTATAATATAGTTTTTGAGAACTTTTTGTATATAAAAGGAAAAGATCTCTAAAGGCAAATATACTATATGTTTTATAATAATAAATATAAAAAATAGCTTTTGATTGATGTATACTAAATAAAAATAATTGTATGTATAACAAAGAAAAAGGCAGCTTTTTAGACTATTAGGGGTATTTGAGAAACATACGTAATACGTAAGCAGAACAGAATTCAAAGTAATCCTCAATACCCCTGAACATAATTATAAAATGAAATATTTAAATGGCATTATAAGAACAATTAAAAAAACGATAAATATAATCTCAATGTGTGTACTTCTAAAGAAGTAACAAAAGAATAAAAATTCACATGTAAACTTATGATCTGTTATTGTAACTATGTATTCCAATAATCTTAAATCTACTATTTATACAAGATAATTTACTTATAATAGCTATTGAATATATTTTTACAGTTTCATTTATTTAGTATGATAAAATTTACCTGGATAGTAAAATAATATTTAAATCTACTTTAGTATAACATATGTATGCATTACAAAATTTCCGCTTTCGGTATTTCCGCTAATACATACATATATTGTGTAAATGATTTTATTATGTATGTAAAGCAATCTTCTAGCAGACTGACAGTCTTAAATATTCTTATAAACAGGTAATAACCGTCCTGTCGTAGATTATATTTCGTCCATGTGTCAGCAAAACGTAAACAATGCGGCCAAATGAATCCATCTTTTAGTCGTATTACCTGAATGTGATAAATCTTTCACAAACAAATACCTTTCCTTATTTTACAATGAAAATTCACTAAAATTCACTTCAAATCCTTCAACACTAATCGCTATTTTAGCTTTTCAAAATCCATGCTCTATAATTCTTACTACGCAGTAGTTCCCTTCACATTGTGCGATTTATAAGAGTATGGGCTAAATTCCTGGGAATATCCGCGAGACGAATTAATAATTTTACCTGTTTATATACAGGACATAGCATTATGTTTAGTTTGCAAAAGGAAATACACAAAGACTTATAAAACAATATAATTGCACAGTGGAATATTCCGGGAACAAAGAAATGGTGAAATAAACCTCTTTTATACCTGTTGTTAGTATAAGACGACCCTAAATTATAATTGTTATGCAGAATCACTATTTAAACAGCCTTGAATAAGAATTATTTTAGGATTCTGTCAACACTTTGTTTAAAACAAAAGGATAAAGGACTAAAATACGGTGTGTTAACTTACTTTATGTCGATCTGTTGGTATCATAAACCTATGCCTTATAAAATACTGTGTGAAATAAATTATTTTATTTATTCGAAAAATAAAATTTCTTTCAACGAATTGTTTACATAGACAACTTTTTTACATAAATATTTAATATGATCGTCTTGACATAGCCTAGACTACATTTCTGCAAAACTTTGGTTCCATTTTGCCAAACATTTCGGGTTATTTTGGCACATTCCGTTGAATTATTACGAATTGAGCGTTTTATTTCAATCCAAGCAGGGGCCAATCGATCAATTAATTAATTTGGAAGCCAAGATTTAGTAACATGTGATGTGGGTTTCTTGTCCGTTATAATGTCCGACACTGTATGGTTCTACTCTTCTAGAATGCTATGTAAATCTTGATTAAGATTTTCGACATATTGGTTCACATTCATTCGCCCAGATAGTAGGATGCACGTCTCTACCCCTTCCATCCCCGCCATATCATAATACTAACAATTACCGGTTTTACAATGCGATTGTTAACTGGCTCGCAAGGCTTTATTCATATCCATTGGCGGCTATCATTATCATCATTCAGAAGTCGTTTTTTTTAATTTAACCCGTTCTTTCAAGCCATTCTTCGACGTTTCTTTCTAATTGCTTTACTTATTACTCTGATAGCTTCGCTATTGAGAAGATCCAGCGCTGTTTGAACAAACCCCTTAAACGCTTTGCAATCTCTCGATGTATAGTGTTCAAAGCCTCAAAGAACTTAAAACAATTGAATAATTAAACAATAAAAAGCTAACATTTAAGCTATTAACATTTAAGAAAAAAAAGTATGCGATACTGATAAATGAAACTGTAATAAATATTAAAAATAAAAAATAGGTCCTGTGTGTAAACCCTAAACAATTACGAAATCGAAAAGATTCAAATAAAAAACCATTGACAATATAGAGGAGCATTAATTATTTTTATTAGTTTATTATTAATATTTCATTATTATTATCCACTCAAGTAAGTAATTAAATGAATATTTTTTTCGTATATTATTTTGTAATTTTCTTTGTAAATAGCAAACTATATAGACCACTGAGCCAATAGGTAGGAAGAGAGTTTAGCAGTAGATGAAATAAATAGAATTTATTTTAAGTAAATTTAATAAGTAGTTACAATGTACATACGTACATACATGTATAGTACATATGTATGTACATACGTAGATAGTTATGTAGTTAGCTTTATTGTTATTATTTTTTATTTGTTTATAGCTACATAGTATAAATAAAATAATTTATTTTTTTATAAACAATTGATATATTTAAATGAATAGAAAAAGTTAATAAATGAATAATTTAGAAATTCAATTAAACAATTAAATGAAAATATTTATAATATAAATTAAAATAAATTGAACAAATATTGTATATTTATTTACATGGATAATATTATCAAATGTGATACAAAATTACAATCCATTTTAACTACTAAAACAAAAGCCAGTAATAAATTTAATAAAAAAAAACAAAAATAAATATTAACAATGTAACGTTAATAGTTGTAAAATTGTAAACTTAAATTTTTATTTTTATTTTCGATTTTGGCAAACAAAATTTATTTAAGTTAATAAAAATTAAAAATCTTAAGTTGATTTGTAATCTATATAGCATGTATATATGTACATACATATGTATGTATGTATATATATATTTGTATATGTATATACACATATAGAAAATTTCTTTTTAACAAAAAGAAAAAAGTATTATTATTATTATTTTTAAATATGGTTTAAAGGGTTATTTTTTCTTTTCAAAGAACGTTAGTTTTATAACTTTTATATTCAATTCAAAATTAATTTGTTTTTTTTTTTAATTATATTGTGCAATATATAATGAAATTATTGGCTATAAATTAACTCAATACTAATTAGCCTGTGTGCATCCCTTAAAATGAGAAACAATAATTTTTTTTATAAAATTCGTATATATAAGCATACATAGTTTATTAATTTTTAAGTTAAACTAATTTTATAAATATAAATAATTATTATTATTAAAAACAAATTAATTATTCTAAGCTGTTTTTACTAATAAAAGAAGTTTCATTTTTGATAAAAACTAATTGTTGTTGTTTTTCTTTTAATATTTTTTTTTAGTAATTTTTTGTAAAGTAACTTGAATACTTACTTATCTTAGTTGCAATTTAGAAATAAATTTTTTTTATGAATTATTTCAAGCTTAATACTTATGTTTGCCAACTTCCCCTTTTTATGTCCTAAGGACGCAGAGGCACTTATACTTTTTGCTAAAAATTTCTTTGAAATAGGGGAATGAATAAAAATAAAAAAATAAAATAAGGTAATATTTTTTAATATATTCGTTTAAGCTACTACTATCAGTCCTGCTCTACTTGGTTGTAAAAAAGAAAAAAAAATGGCCAAAAAGCAAAATGATTTTAAGCTTGAAATAATTATTTAAAATTAATTACGTTTACTTACGTTTAAAATAAAAGCTAATTAATACGATTCGAAAATCGAATATCGCTGCTTGCTTTTTAATAGTTTTTTCATCGTTATAGCCTTGCTTATAAAGTCGTCGTAGTCTAGTAGGGTGTGTGTCGGCTTATTAGACGTAAGGCCACGGTACAAACCCTACTTCAGACATCAGAACGAAAATATGAAAAAATATTTCTTCGGTGACTTTCTCTCAGCAGATTTCTGGAAAAAACTCTGAGAACAAATAATTTTGCCATGAAAAGCTGCTCAAAAATCTGTCGTTCGGAGTCGATTTTAAACTGTGGGTTCCACCACGCATGTATAAAATTAACACACACAACATAGGTGGTGTGAGAAACTAGGTCGTAATCCTGACTGAAGGGTTGTAATGACCCATTATGTATGTATATAACATATGTATAGCCTTGCTTATATGTATACTGATAAATAATTTTCTAAGAAAATTTGTGTATAAAACTCGTTTGATCATCATTTTAAATATATGTATGCCTGCAATTAGGTAAGACATTCTCTGAAGGCATTTAATTTTGTAAATAGCCTTCGAAGTAAATTTTTCTTGCCTTTACAAATGATTTCAGTTTAAGTCAGAGTACAATTTTAAGATATTTTTTCCTCTGTTTATGAAAATGAATTTATTTGTTGCCAATAACTTGCTTGCAAATGATGAAATATTCTTGGAATATTTATTGTTTAATCTGCATCTCACGCACGACTTCTTTAAATTGATACAAGAATTCAGTTCATGCGATCATTACCTCCAAGTGGTCGTTAACGGATTAACTGACATCTGTCACAATAAATGTTTTCTTCAAGGATTTTCATTTCTATTGAAAAAGAGTACGCAAAACAAAAAGAGTAGTAGTATTTGAACATAGCAATAATCCAACAATAAACACAATAAACCCAAATCGAAATATGGCGAAATCTTTAGATGCTCTTATCTTTGTTAATGTTTGTAGTTGTGTCTCATTAAGTGAGATGGGTCTCCGCTTTATCGACAGCTATACATCCAGAGCTTTGATAGAAGCCTGGCTTTTTTGGAGACATTTTCGTCCTTCACACAGCAGACTGGAAGACGCTGCAGATGGTGGTAACATACAACACACCGGGAAGATCTAATGCCTACTGACTGTACATGGAGGAGCTGTTGTAATTGCGTTGCCGAAAGACAACTTTTGGCTTGAAGTCGCCAAAATTATTATGTTCAAATATTATCATGCATGCGAATGGCATTTGTAAGACATCCTTTGTCACTCATAATTGCTTTCATCTTATAGGAAGGCTCCTATAAATCGATAGACCCCGTTTAAAAATAAAAAATAATTTTTAACTTTTTCTGTTTTTTGTTTTTTGTTTTTGTTTTTATTATTTATTACAATTTGCAACATTTGTGGAGGTTTTTTTGTTTTATTTTTATTTTTGTTTTTGTTTTTTGGGTATTATTATTATGTATGTATTATTAATTTTAAATTTGTATCGTTTTATAATATTAATGTTAGATTTGTTGTATACGAGTATGCAAATAATGAAAAATAATCTTAAAAGCGGCATTGTTAATAAAAATTTTAATTATTATAACGTAAATATTTTTTTATTTATTTTTTTTTTGTATAAATTTTTGTGATTAAAATTAATAACAAGTTTAACAAAATTATTCTTTATTTTTTTGTATTAAATTTTAAACATTGCTTGTATAAATTATTTAAATATTATTGGTACACTTAGACCACAACAGTAGAACCTTTTCTTTCAATAATAATAATAAATAAAATTAATGGAAAAAAAACGTTAAGAAATAAACGAAGAAACTAAAAATTATTATTATAAAATAAATTTAAAACTGAAATTAAATTATGTAAAATAAAATTGAATTACATTTGGGATTTAGCTTTGACTAGTTAAAAAAAAAAACAAAACATAAAACGTGAATGAAATTATTAAAATAATTGCCAAATAAAAAAACAATAAGAATTTATAATTAAAAATTAATAATAGTGGTGGTTGGTGGTGGCTAATATATCAAAACTTGGTAAATAATTTCTGGGTGCAAAATAAACATTTTTCATAAAATATCTCTCAAACTATTGCTTTTAAAGTGTTGTTGAATGACTTTTTGTAAGGATAATAAAATTATTCAATTGTTTTTAATAAACAATAAATAAATGTTTTAATATTAATATTAGATTTAATAAGAAGTGTTTAACAACATTGGTATAATAATATCTCATATCTTTAACAAACAATTTAAAATTTTTTTTCTTATTTTTTTTGTTTTTTAGTTTTATTTGTATAACTGCTATTTAGATTTCGAGTTCTACATAACATTCAATCATTCAGCTAAATTTACACTATCCTGTTACTGGAGGAGAAAGGGGTTCTTTCAAACCCTTTCCACATAGTTGCCGGGAAATGTGCCAAAGCAGCCAGAACGTTGAGAAGTGCCCACATACCAGCCATCATCACATTTTTCCAAAACGTGCACAATATCACCTTCTTGCAGTTCCAATTCATCGGAGTTTTGTGGAAGGTATTTGTAAAGAGCACGATATCTATAACAGATATTGTAAATAAAATAAGAAAATAAAATTTTAAATAAATAAAAACAAAAATGGTTCTGAACTTACATTAAAGGTTCTGAACTGGTGTCGACATGTAAAATATCAGTTTTATGATTACGTGTTTCTCTTAATATGGCATTCGGTGGCTGATTACCATTGCGGGTCAGTGTATTGAATTCATTATTGATATTTGTGCGTAAAGCATCTAATGTGGGACGAGCATTTTGTATGGTGGTAGTGCGGGCCGCTATATCTTCAGCACCAATATCAGTAAGTACCTGTTATGAGGAATTTATTTTTACTAAATTTCTAATATAATATATGTACCCGTTTTTACCTCTACGTATGATACGGGGAATATGCCTTTACGATTTGCAATTCTACCCTCAAACCAATTGTCATCGACTCTTCGTGTTAAGGCCACTAATTCACCCTTGTTAAGTGATAGCTCAACAGCTGATTGAGCTTGGAAATTATATTTGGCTCTCGCCTGACCTTCAGAAGGTTTACGATAAGCAGTGCTCTGAATTTGCACGGGATATGTGGCTTCTTTATTGATTATCTGGAAATATTTTCAAAAATATGAAAATAATTGTGAAAGAAATTTGTTAAAAAGTCATCTGTTGATGATATTTATATTGTATTTTATTTTTATTTATTAAAAAACAGAAAACGGTGTCAGTCTTAATAATAAGAGAGAAAGAACAGTAGAGTGATAAGAAATGAAGAAGAAGAAAAAAAGAAAACGCCTTATTAATTGTAAATAAAATAAATCATGCCAAAGAAAGTCAAACAAAAGAAATTGTCCAGTCATTAAATAAAATTAAAGGCGGCATTAAACCACAAATCAGCAATAAAATTGAAAAAGAAAACTTTGTTTTTCTCTTTATAATGGTCATTAAAGTTACAACTCAATTCAAAATCGAAAATAGGTTTCACTTACCTCCACATAGTTGGCGGGGAATAAGCCAATCATGGCATTATGCTCACCCTCATACCAATTCTTATCAATGGCACGTCTGATATAAATGATGTCGCCCTTCTTAAAGCTCAGTTCTCTGAAATAAATGAATTTTTTTGTTTGTTTTTGAAATATTTCTTTTTACAAAATCACACTCTTCTTTCACACTCACTTGGAATTCTGTGCTTGGAAGTTATATAAAGCCCTGGCTACCGATTTAACTTGATTGATGCCCGTTTTTGGCGCCAAATCAGCGGGAAAATCATCATAACGATTTAAGGGTATGGGTGACTTTTGTGATGGCGTAAAGTTATCCGTATGACGACGTGAATTCATATCTTGTAATTCTTGCAGATATTTACGGCGTCTCTCTTCCCGATACAATTTTTGCATTTGTTCCGCCTGGCGTATGGCTAATTCTTCCTCGGAGAGGGGATATTTAAATTCTTGACGTACCGGTGTCTTAAAGTGTATATTTACGTCCGATTCATAATAACGATTGGGTGAAACTAAATGAAAGAAAAAAAATGGATAGAAAATGCAATATGAATTAAATAAATATAAATAAACAATTAAAAATAAATTGTAATAATTGTATGAGTCATTTATCATTTATGCGACCATATCATACGTCTTTGTCCCCCTAATAAATAGTGGTTGGTAATCAATAAACGCATGTTACACTTATTCTCAGAATTATTCTGTACTTTGTGATGTCATTATTAAGCAGTAACTTGAGCGTAATGAATACACTCAGATTTTTTAAATATTATTGTGTACATATATGTACATATATTCATGTATTCATATGCAACTTACAAGGTGCTCAATTTTGTTTTAAAGCTTTCATAGAATTGACAATCGAATTTATTGGCGATGATAACGTGTGTCCCTTATAATGATGATTGATATCTCTCGCGATATTATTTATAAACCAGATGATTGTATCCAACTAAAATAGCCTCTAATCTCGACGGTCCTTCATACTGTACTAATCTTGTAAATTTACAAGAGTCAGTTGCTCTCCTTTCTTTGCCTTTCCTTTCCTTTAACAGGCGCCAACAGAGACTCCAATGATGGCCCATTAGGTGCATACATACATACATACATACAATATTGGTCTTTACAACCCTACAGTCAGGATCACGACCTAGTTTCCCACACCACTTATGTTGTGTGTGTTAATTTTTATACATGAGTAACAGGACCTACAGTTTAAAGTCGACTCCGAACAATTTTATTTACTCTCAGAGATTTTACCAAGATCTGCTGAGAGAAGTCGCCGAAGAAAATTTTTTTTATTTTGTTGGAGATGTCTGATCTGGATTTGGAACCCTGGCTTCACTTCTAATAAGCCAACATATAAGCTACCTACTAGACTACGGCCCCATTAGGTACATTTGAGGTAAATTCCCAGCTAGTTGACCCGACCACAGTTTCATTTCTGATGTCCGCGACTCGAAATAATGGGTCGACCAATACAAGAGGCGTAAGGTGTTCAATTTGCTCTAGTCCGTAGATCCACTATGAGTTAGCACGTCCACACTCAATTCTGATGTCCACAAATCGAACAATGTACCGAAGTGTGTACCGGTTTTACTATGACTGAGTACATTCAGAGTACAAGTCTGGAATTAGGACTCCAACGTCTGCCAAACAATTTGCAACAGGTTTAGTTAACCGCCGTGGTTTTTCCAACTTGACGTTGAGTGTATAACCCTGCCAGGCTTTGCGATTAGTGCGCAAGATTCAGTACCTATTTCTATATGCTAGGGAGTCTGAAATTCAGGATCCTGTCTCTTCTTGTGAGCAACAATACCTCGTTCTTCGAACAACTAGTGCACAGTCCACCACTCAAGGACCAGGTTTTGGAGGAAGTTTCTGGTATTGAATGCAGTCAACTTCTCTTTATCATTTCTGCTTCAAGTCAAAGCATTAATAGGTAAAATAATATCAAGCCGCCTTGAGTAGAATCTGTACTATGAACCATGCTGGTAGTGGATACATTGAATTCAATTGGAATTTGATGCGATTAATAAGAAATTATTTTTAATTTTAAATCATTTCTACACATACACATGAAATTAAATTGTTCTTAATAAAAACTATTCACTTTAAATTTATTCTCTTGGTTTTAACTATTAAAAACCATAACGAAACCTTTCAAATCAAAACTGTACGTTTAATTAACCCAAAAAACAAAATTAACTGATAATACAAATCAAAAGGAAGTCATCAGACACAGACTGAAATCGAATTTCAAATAAAAAATAAAAAAATAAAACAATTTGGAGTGACTTTAAGTAGCTAAAATAACAAGAAAATCAAAATCAAAATCAAAATTAAAATAAAAAAATAATAAAATTAATAAATAATTTATTTCAATGTCAATAAACTGTTATCGGAAGACAATTTGCTATAAAAAACAACAACAACAAAAAGAAATCACACACCAGACACACACACACACATTCTTAAACATGCGATACAAATTAATAAAAAATATTAATAAATAAAGAAATAAAAATGACTGTTAAAAATAAAAAATATAAATAAATTTCTAAAAAAAAAACACAAAACACAACACGATCATCATTATCGGCATCAACATCAACATCGTCGTCGACATCACTATCACCAGCAACATTTATTTGATCATCTGTTGACGTCTTGAATCTCTTTTTCCTTCCCCTGCAAAGTTTATTGTGGATTTCCTTCTTTATTTTTTTTTTGTTTTTCTTACAATAGAAAGTAACTTTAATTTGTTGTTGTTTTTTATTTTATTTTCATTTGATTTCGCTTTGTTTTCACTTCACAAAGTTTATTTACTTCATATGCTCGTTCATACTGGTGGTATGTACTCGTACTTCATCCAATTGGCTAATTTAGCGAACAGAGATTATTACCAGACACATTAAGCGTTTTGGGCTCCAATTGTACTTGTAATGGATTATATGAGTTCCTCTGAGTACATGGTGTGAGTGCGTTTGTGTGTGTGCGTGTTTGATGTGTGGTGCGTTGACTTTATGCAGTAGAGAATGCATGAGTGAAGAAATTGTAGCGCGGTTACACTTTAAAATTAAATTAAATGAATAATACTGACTTATAAGGTCAAGTCGACTTTTAAACACGCTATAGCACGCTTTAAATGAATAAAAGTAGCGATACTTTGTAATGCGAATGAAAAGCGAAAAACCAAAACCAACAAACAGAAAATGTTTGGGACCTTTAGAGTCAGTTATTGAATCGTATGAGGAAAAAAAACGCTCTTAATGGTGAGTTTAGGCCAATTAGAAAAGTATTGTATTCTATCAGCACAAAGAAAAGCGTCCAAAAAAAGTCCAACACCTTAGTTAAGAAGTTCTTATGAGTCCCAAGTTGGTACACATACGTAATTGGTCATTACAACCCTTCGATCAGGATTACGCCCTATTTTCTCACACCACTTATATTGCGTGTGTTAATTTTATACATGAGTATCGTGACCTACAGTTTAAAGTCGTCTCACAACGACAGATTTTTTTCTTTTTTTGAGAAACTTTTCATGGCAATTTTATTTATTTTCCGCGAAATCTGCTGAGAGTAAGCCGCCGAAGAAATGTTAGATCAGGGGATTGTATTTGATTACGTCTCATAAGCCAACACACTACCTACTAGACTACTGCGACTTTGGGACCTATAGAGGAATTGAGGCAAAAAAAAAACACCCACAAAGCTGAGTTTTGGTGAATTAGAGAAGTATTGTATTCTATTAGGACAAAGAAAAGCGATAGTTATAACGCTTAATAGACCAACATCCTTGGTTAAGCAGTTCTTATGAGTCCCAAGCTGGTACATCCGATCGTAATTATAAGAAATCTTAGATTTCAAGGTCTCATGCTATGTGTTCTAATTTTATCCATGAGTGATTTACTATTTAACATCGAATCCGAACAACAGATTAGAGAAACTGCTTTAGATTGAAAGCATTTATGAATTTGAAATAAAAAAGAATTATTTTCCTTTATTTACTTTAAGTACATCGGTGTAGGGCGGTAAATTTCAGAGTTATCAGAGGACTTGTTTAAACTTTCCGGTAAGAAAGAATTCAATTCAAAATGGCGATTACACTTTTGAAATTTTTTTTCAAGAAATCTACACTTATAATGTTACATTCTATGCAGTATACGAGATTACACCTAATGTAGGGTGTATTAAAAAAGAAAACAAAGATAAATACCTATAAAATGCGTTATTAATTGCAGCACAAAAGAAAGACATCTTTTAGATTAAAAACAATTTAAAACAATTTAAATTCAGATAAAGAAAGAGCTCTTTTAAGGCTGGGTGTTGCTTTTAAGAGTTAAACGATTTATAACATCCGTTAATTCAATAAAATTTCCAAAAAAAAAATAAAAATAAATCTTTACAGGCAATATACATATCCAAAATAAAAAATTTCAGTGTTCCAAATATTACTTGTCTTCTATTAATTGTCCTCTAATTTACAGAGGGAAATGCTGCGTAATAAGTACTATTTAGGCGACCATATGAAATTTTCTTTTGAGGTGGCCTTATATCACTGAAGTTATGGAACCTTATTACAAACAAAATTCTATTCAAACTGAAGAATAAGGGTGTGAAATGACATTGTGCTGCTTATAAGAGCCGTAATAAACAGCGAGCAACAGTTTGGACAGCTCAGTTTGACCGACAAGAATAGACAGCTATTTGAGGAGCATGTGAGAATACGGGAGAGATGGGATGCAAAGAGGGATGGTAAAGTTTCTGTTTGTGGTGAACGTGGCGGCCTCCAGGACAATCTTTGTCTTGCTGTATTCAAATTGACACACAGCCTCCACGCGGCCACTCGTGGATGGCATACTGGCACCCTCTAAATGTTAACTAATGCGTGCAGCGTAGTCCAATCCCCTGGACAATTAATTTGGGTTGTGCGTAGAGCTTGCAACCCACCACGTAAAA
Organism: Sarcophaga subvicina; assembly: GCA_936449025.2. Classification (NCBI taxonomy): domain Eukaryota; kingdom Metazoa; phylum Arthropoda; class Insecta; order Diptera; family Sarcophagidae; genus Sarcophaga; species Sarcophaga subvicina. The sequence goes on from OW388084.2 coordinate 4,051,467, forward strand.
ATATTATCCAGTGAATACCAAAACATAAGAATTTCCGCATCCGATCCAACAGTGAACTGTAAGAGCTCCTCAACGACATGGACGTTGTGCAGCGGCTGCACTGGCTCGGACATGTCGTTCGAATGGAGTAGGATTCTCCGGCTAGAGGGGTATTTGATGCGGAGATTTGTGGTAGTCGGCGAAGAGAATGACCCTGTTTGCGTTGCAAGGACCAGCTCGAGGAAGCCTTGTCATCGATTGGTGTGACCAACTTGCATAGGCGCGCAAGGGGCAGAGGCGTCTAGAAGGATGTGTTAATGGCCAGTTAAGTAAGTAAGTAAGAATACGGGTGTCAGGTCTAGCGGCGACGGATCGAAATAAGGTCAAACGGTTGCTGAAAAACAAGGAAGAATAGAAAACAATGCAGCATCTTCAATAATAGGTAAATTGAAGTTGCTTTTTCAAAAACTCAAGCTAATTGCAAAAGTGATCTTAACTATCCTTAGCAGGTATCTCAAAAGTGGATCTTTCCAAGCAAGGGGTTTTAATGGCTTGTGGTGGGTTGACATATCACCATCTAATCTAGAAGAAAATGAAATCTTCCATTAATTTTTAAGAAATATAATGAGAACATTTATGCTTTAATTGCTTAAGACGACCACGGATCTAACTAAACTAAACTAAACTAAACAGCATTTACATCAAGCGACCGAAAAAAATGAATTTTTTTGTGCCAAAATTGAATTGCCCCATAAGAGAACGGATGCTTGGCATTCATTTAGAAGATAAACACTGCATTGCAGTTTCAAGGATAACTGGAAACGTGAGCACCAATCTGTTACGGATGAAAGGGGTAAAACTTTCAAGGGGACAAATGCAGTATGAAGGAATAATGAATAAAATTGTGTTTAGTAGTCACCTTATTTCACTAGTTTCGCTATTCATGCGATTTTCCCTGTTAATCTATGAGAGCCTAAATTTTTGAACCTTTTTTCTTGCATTTTTCATATTTGGAAAGAGAGGAAGAACTACTGCTACTACTAGAAGAGGAAGAAAAAGAAAAAAATCTCACAAAAATACTTGTTTCTTAGGAAATTCGACTCTTGCAGTAGATTTGTATTTTTTTTCTTTTGATTTTCTCATACTATGTAGCTTACACAGCTTGCAGCATGTGTTTAATGATATTCAAATGTTGTACTTGCTAGTGAGCTGTACAAAAAAAAAAAAAAAACAAAGCTGGGCTTTATAGCCATCCCTGACATAAAAATCATGCATGATTGGCTTGCTGGCTGGCTGGCTGGCTGGCTAAAAGAAAAATAAAGAAGAAAAAATATGTTCATATTCTAGTTCATGGCTAACATTAAATATTTTTACTTGATTTCATTTCGTTTTATTTTATTTTATTAAAAGAAAAAAAAAGAAACAAATTAAATAAAAAAAAATCGAAAGATAATACGTTTTTCACGATGTTTTAGATTTTTTATGTGCCTGGTCTGTGTAATAAGAGTTTCACTTTCTCTGTGAAGTGCTTGACCACCACCGTCTGCTGTGGCTGCTTTAATAATCTTTCGTTTTAAGTTTTCAATTTTATTTTTATTTTTATTTTTTATGACTTGTGAAATTGTTTAAACAATTTGTCGTTATTTTATTTTATTTATTTTTTGTTGTTGTTGTAATATTACATTGTTGTTTACCTTTGCGGTACTAAAAACAAAAAGGTTCGTGTTTTGTTAGTTTTCGTTGTTGTTATCGTACTTTTTAAACTTGGGGGAAAATTTAATTTTTTTTTTAAATTTTTTCCATTCAACACTTATACGAGTACACCATGGTTGTTGGCTAAGTGGCTGCCTGACTGACTGAGTGGCATTCACCAAAATATTTGTTAATTGATAAGCCAACTATTTATTAGATAACACACATGCACACACGTTATTTGTTGTTGCTTTTATTAACTAAATAAATATTATTTATTTATTATTTAACAAAAATAAATTTTAAACTTATTTTTCTTTTCTTTTTTGCCTAACAAAAGTTCTGTAAAGTTTTCACGTTCGTTCGCGTTCGCGCGCAATCGATAAACGTATTGAATCTTCAAGTGATTGACTGACTGACTGACGGACTATCTGTAGTTCACTGTTTAAGAGAACGTTTTAAACTAAATGATCGGTTAGGAATATTTTGCTTTTAGACCAGCCAATGTCATGTGCATGATCGTGAATTTGCTTGATATTGTTGTGAGTTTTAGCTTGTTTTTAAGTTTTTTTTTTCTTTTTTCTTTTTCCAACAATTTCAATTAAGCACTGAAAGCTCTCTCTCACTCTCTATGCAAACAACGGTATACGAGTATTTGCGAGTTAAAAGTCAGGGTACGCATATGAAAGAGTTTAAGCTCTTTTGCGAATTATTTTGAAAAATATTTTCAAATGAGTTTATTTTTCGAAAACAACAACGTATAAATGCATGTGAGTCTCTCAAATAAATATTGAAAAGTACAGGCCCGTACAAACTACATATCGATGCCTCCGTTCTATATGAGCTCTCAAAGTTCTCACGCAACATACAACTATATGTGTATTCTAAGGAGTTTTCTAAGGAGTTTTTAAAGAACGTAGAACTTAAAAATGCAAGAACATTAAAAACGTTCTAAGTACACTTAGAACGTTATAGAATGGAGGCGTCGATATATTCGATATTGTCATGAATTCTATTTCAGCGATTATACATACATACGTACATAATTGGTCATTACAATCCTTCAGTCAGGATTATGGACCTAGTTTCGAACATCACTTGTGTTGTGTGTGTTAATTTTATACATAAGTGGCGGGACCTAGTCGTCTCCGAATGATAGATTTTTGAGCAGCTTTTCATGGCAATTTTATTTGCTCTCAGAGTTTTTGCCAGAAATCTGCTGAGAGGAAGTCACCGAAGAAATATTTTTTCATATTTTCGTTTTGATGTCTGCCCTGGGGTTTGAACCGTAGCCTTACGTCTAATAAGCCAACACACTACCTATTAGACTACGGCGACTACAGTCGACTATATATAATCGGCCTGTACAGGCTATATTCGATGTCCTCATGAATTCTATTTCAACGATTATAGTGTTCAATAAGTCGAATGGCATATAAATGTCTTCCAAAGTTTACGCGATGATGAGACCTGACATCAGTTCTCAGTCTTAACCTAAAGACAAGAAGATTTCTCAGTTAATCACGCTAACCGACTATAGTTCTGAATTTTAAATGGAAATATTAGATACAAAAAACTAGGCGATGAATATTGTTAGGGATAGCCTTACAGGTCCTTGGATTTATTGCCACTGGAGCGATTATTTCGGAATAGATTTTGAGTAGAATTTTTATTATTTTTCACTATTTCCGTACTCTGTTTACTCTTTTAAAATAAGAAAGCTTTCGCGATTTACAATACAAATCCAATACACATCGTCAGAGATGATACACATGATCAAAACTAGAATTGAACTTTTGTTTTTGCAAAAAATTCATTTACAGTGATGTTCATAATTGTTGTATACACTTTTATAGCAGCCAGTGGTTATCAGAGGATAAATAAAGCGTGCAATTTTAAATAAAAGTCATGGATTTCCTTTTACAGTTCTGCCTCTGATTGTTTCGGCGAAACAAGCAAAGAAACCCAATCTCGTGTAATTGATAAGGCCCTTTACTTTGAGGACACGCCTCGTATTTTGATGTTTGTAAAGATGAAGAGACATATTTTTTAATTACAGCTGTAGGATAAAGTTGATTAGATGCAACAGTTAGTTTGCAATTTTTAATTGAGCTTTCGAAATGTAATTGCTTCTGAGCTGAGCAAATTAACGATTTCACACGCTACACTTTACGGTTCGTCTCGTTTGATGTTTTCATTTGAATATTGATGACGCACTGTTTTAATTTATTTCTGCAGGCAATACGTGTGCATTTTTTCAATCAATTTGAGGAATGTTTGCTCAACACATTAAACAAAAAAAAAAATTAAATGAAAACTTTCAATTTCAGAACCTACATGCAGCTCTCCTGTTGGACATCTGCTGTTGTTGTTGTTGTCTCATAACTAATGGAAGCGCTGTCTTGATGGCACTCTGATTGGCCAAATAGGCCTGCCTTTCTGTGGGTTGCGGTGTATAGGGCAGATTATGTTGGCCTGTCCTTATGTCCACATCATATGTGTTGTATTCCGGCACTAATGCTGATGCGCTACGCGATTTATGAGGATCTCGATAGACCCACAATAATTTACCGCAGTTCGTAATGTCACAATAGGAGCTGTAGTGTTGGTTGTTATTATTGAATGCCACAGAACGTGCCGGATGATGTAAATATTCCGGTCCCTTGTTTGTCGTGTTTATTGTATAGGCCATATGGGCATCTCGTGATCCATTCAATTGCTGGGATCGATTTTGATTTGTAAAATACATTTTCATTTATTTTTGAACAAATTTTTAAACCAAAAAAGAAAAAAAGATTCTTTAAATAACGCGAATAATTGAAGAAAAAAAATGGAAATTTAACGCAACTGTTTGTTTATTGTTCCCGTTTATTTTGATTGTGACTAACGGTTACGTAGTTACCGTTATTTTTCATTAACTGCCTTTAACGTTGTGGCTCTTAAAGAAGCCATGCGCAGTTTGGTATGGTTTTGATGGTGGTTTGATGGTATTCGTGTTGAGTATTGAAGAAATACAGGTCAATGCTTGATTGACTCATTGATTTAGAATATCGATTTGCTTATTTTTTTTTTTTAAATACAAATAGAAATAGAAATGACAACAACTTTTAAGGCCTATTGTTGTGCTAGTGGCCAGTTGCATGGCTTTAAATAATATGGAACAAGTTTACATTTGCAAATTGTAATCACATCCACTCGTACATACCTACATATATACATACATATCTATTGATGATTAAAACACATTAAAATGAAACTCACCTGCTGCTATCTGTTCAAGTAATTCACCCTTAGGGGGCGGTGGTAGTTGTGGTTTCGGAAAATCATAATCTGTTCAAGTGTATAGGGTGGTAGTAGTGTTTTGGGTTGATTGGTTTGGTTCCAAAATAATTTTTGAAATTATTTTGTTTGTTTTTGTTTTTGTTTTTTTGTACCAATTGTGAGTATATAAAAAGAATCATAAAAATATGGCATGAGTTTTGATTAAGAAATTTCTATTCTTAAAGTCTTAAACGCTAATAATCTTAAGCTTTTCTTTTAATAAAAAATCGAGCACCTTATATAAACATGACTCCATGAATGTTTTGGGTTAATATGCGATGTTAATTGAATAATGATAAAGAAAATAACGGTTATTTATAGTAATACAGACAATAAAAATACAATAAAAAAAGAAGAAAAACCTTGAAATGTTACAGCATTTCCTTGTACTCTTTTCGAGGTCAAGGGTGACCATTGTAAGCGTGGCAATTGTTTTTTCGTTTCGGCACCTTCGGGCACATAACGCGCTTTGGGTGTGTGGATCTTAGGATCAAATTTTTGATTGGCAAATATATCTTTAGGTTTACCGTGAAGCTTACAATTCGGTAACTTTGTTTTGATGCTTTTATGAGGACAACTCTGGACCTTTTTAATATGGCTTGTTTCGTTCTGATCGCCTAAATGATTATGTGTGGGACTGGGATATCTATGGGCTATCCAGTTGCCGGTTAGATACTGGGGTATACAATCTTTAATGTCTCTTATATCTGGCGAAGATTGAGACATTTGGCTTCTTGTATCAGTGTTTTCGGTTGGCGCTTCATAGCGTACCTTAAGGCGTTCCACGATACCACTATTGCTGCTTAAGCTTCTGGTGGGACTTTGAGATCTAGTTTCCCGTTTGTTGCTTGTCAATTGGCCTAAAGCAGCAGTTTTGCTTATGCGATCTATGTGCGGCATAAGGCGATTGCCCAGTATCGGTATAGGCGATCTCACTAAGCGTTTTAGACCCCTGCGTGGCTCCTGTTCCTCTTTGATGGGCTTTAGTAATTTATTTTGCATCTCAAATTTGTGCGTAATCCAAGATACTTCGGCGTCTTTTGACTCTGATTTGAGTGTATTCATTTCAGGGTCGCTGCGCACCTTCCTCAGCTTACTTAGTCCAAAAAAAGAATTCGATTTGTTGTGATCGTCGTAACCTAAACTTTCGAATTTTTCTCGTATCTTTTGTACTTCTCCCGTATTTACACGCTGCAAATAGGAAGAGCACTGAGATTGCGGTGAAGTGCTGCGTGAACGACAATAGGTCTCTAAGAATTCCAAACTACTATAGGGTGTATAATCTTCGGAATGTTGATAGATTTCACTGCAGTCATCCTGACTTTCATCTGGTGGTCGTTGTTGTGGCGACAGCCTATGAAAATTTACTCGCGTAGAATTTCTTTCGCCAAAAATACCGCATAAGTCTGTTAAAGAAGAGCTCAGCTCTTTGTGTTGCCTCAGTTCGCGATACTGTTTCGAACGCATTTTTTCCTCTATAAGTCTCATGACCTCATCTTCATCGGGTGATGAGTCTTCCCGTGGCCGATATATAGTTTTTGGTGGAGTTTCAAATTTACGCTGCTCGAAATATTTAATTTTCTCCATAATATCCTTGTGATCTTGTGCAGATCTTGTCGACTCTTCTGTAGACATTTTTGGAGCCGGTGGTATTGCTGGCGGTTCTTCGTTATCTGTTTCCTCCTTTCTTTTTTGGCTTACAGCCTGTACCAGTTCTTCATTGGCCTTATCATGCTTCTTCAGATTGATTGTATTTAAAGCGTTTTTCTTTTTCAGTATAGAGCCCAGTAACTCATCCCGCGTAATAGAAGATTTACAACGCACTCTCAAAGCCTGTGAAGAGCAGGGCATATTATTGTGTTCCACTGTAACTACATACTGCTCATCTTCACCGGGTGCTTTACTAGCAGTAGAGTGAGGTTCACTGGAGTAAATATCGTTTAGCTGTTGATTGATTTTCGTTAACTGGTCATGGGGTAGAGTTTTAACCAGTTGTTCACTAAAATGGCTCTCCCGTAGAGGAGAGTCTTCTCTTTCTGCTAAAGCGTCTTTTTGGAATTTCTCTTCTAAACTGTGGGTTAAATCGGCCACGGTATTACGACGCCAATACTTCATATGGCAACAGGTTTTATTTCTCTGTTCAGCATAGTCTTGCAGAAAATTGATGCTTTCAAAGTTCTCTCTTAGATCCTCTACCGATTTCTCTCGAGAATTTAAGCCGATATCGCACTCTTTGCGCCATTTAACTTCATTGACATCCTTTGGTAAAAAGAGAAACTTTTGGGCCTGTTGCTCCTTTTTGAGTTTCTCCACTAAAAAGTTTAATTCCTTCTCGGCCCTCTCATGCAGGCGTACTTGACGCCATTCCTCGTAGTCCAGTAAATCGCTTTCTTTGCGTATAGGCTTGAAATTTGTTTTCGAAGTGCACTTTTCCAATTGGCCCTTACGTTCGAGGATGGCATAAAAACGACTGAGCTCTGCAAAACGTTCAGAGTTGTGTAGATAACGGCAAGTCGGACTATGGCGATCACTGGAGGCTAGAGAAGTAGCACTGTGGGCCAGTTCATCGCATAGATAGAGACCACGTTGTGAACGATCTTCGGCACTTGACAAACTACTGGCACGTATAACTTTGTTGGTTTGATTGGAGCGACAGCTGTCGATTTTTCGACGAGAAGGTGAACGTACATTGCGCGATTGAGTTTGGTAGGGCGGTACACGCACTTCCCTCGTTGGAGAGAATTCTTTTTCCTCCTTTTTCACACTTGCCTCTGGCGTTTCGGTATAACCCGAATCTCCTGTTAAATTTTGATTACTTTCTTCGGATGTTAAACGATTGCGTTTGGGGCTCAAGCTTCTTGATTTGTGACCCGAGGTTACATTGGCAGTGTAGGGTAGTAAGGGTCGCTTGGGTCCGGTATAAGGCAATGAAACGGTTTGTTGCATATTGAAATCGTTCCAAAAATCAGTTCTATCGCGAACTGACGATAAGCATGTGTCGTAGGTTTCTTCAAAAACTAAATTATCAGGCTTTCTTGATGGTGACCTCGAACTGGGCGCATATTTCCTTTCGCTTATGTATGTACTTACTTTAATGGCTTCTTTGGGTTTCTCTTGTTTAGAGGGAACAGAAGACTTCTTTGGTTTTGATTTGTCTTTGGTAAGTTTCTTGCATACTTTAGAAGTTCCTGTAGATTTTGCAGAGGTTTTGGCGTTCATGGCTTTAGGGGCTGATATTTTTGGTGATGACTGGCCTAAGGAAAATGTAGAGTTACTGGCCGCTAAGCTGATATTAGAATTGGTTTTGGCCAACTGTTTGGCCGACTGGGACTTTAACACTTTTCTTTTTCGTTCAATTTTGCTAACATCCACCGGTTGCCGCACCCATTCGGTGTAACCATAATGACTAATTTCTGGCAGACCTATAGTTTGGGCATAAATTTGTTGTTGATTGTTGTGCAAAATAGCCTGGCTTCGGCAGCCTGTACAAAATCTAGGGACTGAACGACTGCGTGATTGAACAGCGCAGCTTGCTAAAGTACGCACGGCTTTCTTAACATCTTGTGGCGATTTCAGAGCAGGATCTCTTAATATATTGGTACTGGCCTCAAAGGTATAGCGACTTAAAGGTAGAGAGTTTTCGAGCCTTTTCTTTTCCTCGGCGAAAGTACGTTCCTTGGAAATGGATCTGCCAAAAGCTACTGGACTACGGCTGGTATGACGTGAAGTCAAGGATTTCCTTAAAGGACTTGTACAACGCATTTGTGCTTGCTTCCTTATTACCCTAGTCTTCTCTTCGCTAGGCAGAGTTGCAGTTGAAACAGCTCCAGCTGATTTGGAACGGCATAAAGGCCCTTTATGGGTGGTGGTCTTACGCAATGTGAGGGTGGCATATTTACTGGGCATACCCAAAATGGGGCTATCGGGACTTTTAAAGCATTTTTCATGACGTGACGATGAACTACTTGGCAAGGGAATGCCTTTGGATTTTTTTATGGCCATGGATTTGGTGTATAAAGATTTACGATTTGGTGGTGCTGGTGGTTCTTTCTTATCCTTTTTCGTTTCCAATGCTATAAATGATGGCAGAGTTTTTGGTATTTCGGGAAACATTTCAGTTCAAGATGGGAAGAAGATCTCCTTAAGGTATTAAAAAGAAATATTTATTGGAGATTTAATGAAGCTATCAAAGACTGTAAAGGATTCTGTGCATTTTCAAAACAACAAATTCTTGCTGGTAAGGTTGGTGGTATTGGTGTTTGAAACAATTGTCACAACGTTGGTGATTGCCGACGGTGTCAAGTTACTCAAATATTATACGGTGTGGAGCGATCAACAACAATTTTAATTTCGTACTTACTATACAAGTAAGTACCGGTGAATTTTAATAAGTTTTTGTTGTTTTTTTTTAAATTATTTGCAAACAAACTTACCTGGTGCGAATAAACGTAGAAGAAGTTAGGTTAGTAACTGAGAAAAATAGTTAAGAGCTACCAAAGGATAGAAAGTGATCGAAAATATTAATTCAACCAAATTGAAAATTCAAATTTAAAATACATATTGAACTACAGAATATTTTTAATTAATACGTGTTGATGAGACCACAAACTTGAATTTATTCTTGCAATATTTATAAGAAATCTAGTACTGTTTTAAGGGTTGCTGCAAGCAATTTATTTGCCTTTCGTTGATCTTAGTTCCGGTACAAAGATGGAAATGCAAAATACTTTCATTTTACATGGAAAGAGGTTAAATTTTTCTCTTGAACTGACATTTATTATGTGGTCTCTGTCCTCACCGAATATTGCATAATAGGAAGGCGTTAGGTCATCGTAGTCTAGTACGTTGTATGTTGATTTATTAGGAGCAAGACTGCGGTTCAAACCCCAGCTCACACATCAACAAATAGCAATATAAAAATGTTTCTTAGGTAACTTCCACCCAGTAGGCTTCTGGCCTAAAACTGTGAGATTAAAACATGAAACATGCTAAAAACTCTCTTCGCCATTCATGGATAAAATGAGTGGTGTGAGAAACTAAGTTGTAATCCTGGCTAAAGGGATATAATGATCAATTAAGTAAATTAGGAAGGCATGCCGGTTGTACGGGCACAGCCTCTCGATATTTCTGAAGAAGTTGCAACTAGAGAAGGAGTAGGTATAGCCGGTCCGTCGCTTATGTATTTTAGAATAATGGAGGTCAATTATACATCCTTGAAGGAACAGGCTGAAAGGCTAAGAGATATTGCTTGAGTCTCTAGAGTCCTCTAGCTCGTAATGCAGTATATTGCCGTCTTTTAAATGTAATGAAATGTGGTAGTGATTCGATGAGGGGTGGCTTCAACTAACCTCACTTATCCTATTTATTGTGGTAGACCCTATTCAAAAAAAGGATGTTTTAATTTTATAAACATGTATACTTTTTTCATACGTCTAAAGCTAGGTAAAGAGATCCTAAAATATAAGCTAATTTTTGTAATTGCATCAATTCTATGCTGTTTTTAAATCCGTTTAGGATTTCCGCCAATCTTGGTAATCATTTAAAATCCTGATAGGATATCATAACAGATTTGCTTAGCATTGCTTTATATTTAATTCTTGCTCTTTTCAATCGTCCTAAGATTCCATGACAGTTCATGCTTAGCACTTCTTCATATTTGATGTCTGTGTGACTCATCAAAATCATAAACTTGTGTTCGTCAAATCAAGATTTTACTGTTATAATCATTATTTTTGTTATGTTAGTTTTAGTGTTAGTGGATTGATCTTATAAATAAAGTACAACCAAGAATCCCATATAAAAAATATTGAAAATGATTGTGTTGCCGTAAAACTACTACTACTACTACAATTGGGTGTGTTGGTACATACCTTTCGATTTTTCGGGTGCTGGTTTACGGAAGCCAAATAATGGTGGTTCTCCACCGGCTTGAACGCTTTTATAGGCTTGCTTCTGTTCGACAGGACTCAAAGGACTGCTTTGGGGAATTTCCTTTTTACGGAAAACCAGATTTGAGTCACTCGTATAACCCGATTCTTTGGCCAAGGCTCTGTAATGGTACATTAGATAAGTTACATTACATAAGTTAGGAAATACAATTTCAATTAAATCAAATACCTGGAAAGATTTCCTTCAGTGTAGTTTGTAGAAAGCTTGGCCTGGTCCAATTGCTGGTTAAAACAAAAAATAAAAAACATTTTTAATTAAAACAATTCAGACGTCTAAATAAAATAATATGTATAAGGCAGTTAAAGAATAATGGTATTTGAAATAGTGTCAGGGAAACCCTTAATTAATATACGAATAAGAATCAACTTACTTTTCGTTTACTACGATTATTCGATATTTCTAGATAAAATAATCGAATATCGTTGTATTCCTTAAGCCACTTGTGGTAAGCAGTTAAAGAAACACAAAGAATTTCAGAGAAAACTTAACTTAAAATTAAATTTTCTTTTAAAAAATATACTTCATATTGGTTAAAGGTAAATAGTATGTATTGTTTGTATAGATAGTAAGTAGGTAGGGGTTTAGAATATTTTTTTTTGTTTTATTTGGTTTTTTTTTATAAAAAATGTTTAAGGGAATAACATAACATTTGAAACATTTTCTATAAAAAAAAAGTTTCTTTAAATTTTGTAATTAAATACTAAGAAATTTAGCAAAAAAATTGCATACCACATTAAAGATGTCCATTATTTCGTCCCACCACTAAAAAAGTTGTAAAAAATATTTGATTTTTTTGTTATTTAAACAATTTAAAAAAAAAACATTCTTATTGTTGAACAAAACCTTACTAAATTGAACACATTTACAGTAGAAAACAAATACGAAAGATTACATTACTAAGACGATAGAATTATAATAACAAGATACCTTGAAGAAAATCCAAAAAAAATAAAATGAAGGATGATAGAAATGATTGTAGTCGCATAATGAAGCACCTGATAATGGTGGAGAGGGGGGGAAATGTATGTAGGTAAGCGTATAAATATTTTTTTATGGCAGTATTTATTGGGACAATTACAAACACTGGCGTAGTATAGCTTAAATGCATGATATTAATACGTCAAGAAGGGATTTTGATTTTATAGAGTGCTTACAAATATCTTTTGAGAATTAAATTCAATAATATTGTTATGTTTTTACATTTTAAAAACGTTTAAAATATGAGCCGCAGATTGCAAATAATTAAAATTTAATTAAAATTCTTTATTATTCGCACAATTTTGTGTGCCACTGTTCACAACTTTATGTAAACAACAACAATTGCTTTGTTTCTTATTCCTCTGTTTACATCCTTTGCATAAACAATAACAATCACTAAGAAATTATACGACAGATCTTTGTAACGGAGTTCTTCAAACCATGATTACTCTCTTCAAATACACCACGTCTTCACACAAGACTGACTGAACTTCACTAAGTCACTCGTCTGCTTTGTCTTGCCTCGAAATCTCTATAAATGTAAATATCGTTGTTTCATTACTGTTGTTTGTGTATTTTGTTTACATTTATTCCTGTAGTATTTTTGTTTACTTGTTTACCATTTTTTATGCTGGCGTTTGTTGTTGTATTTATGTTTACGTGTTTACCATTTTAATGTTAAGCGATGTAAAAGCAAAACACTAGAATCTTGATGCTTCATTTTCGTAATAATGGCTGCCTTCCAAAATGTATCAATATAAAGTTTGTATGCAGTTCTACTACTGTATATAAACTATGTAGATATGCAAAGTAACCAAACAATGCATCAACTATAAAAACGATGCCTGATTGCTTTTTGACTGCGTTAAAAATACACATTGACGACGTTTTGAAATGGAATGCATTGTATATATTTTGTACAGCGGCATTGTGAAACACGATACTTTGTTCAAACACAAAGCAACTAACATTTTGGAAGGCAGGCAATATGCTTTGCCTTCTTAGAGGCGTCTCAACACAATGAAAGTCTACTTTCTTACTTTATTGGTCATTACAACCCTTTAGTCCGGATTACGGCTAGCTTCTTACACCACCCATATTGTGTGTTAATTTTATCTGCGAGTGGCGGGTCCCATAGTTAAATCGACTCCGAACGCCAGATTTTTTTGGAGTAACTTTTCATGGCAATTTAATTTTATTTTGTTCGGTTAAACCAAATTATTCTATAAAACCAATCCCAACTTGAAATTAAAATGGTACCAAATCCAAACAAAATGTTTATGCATGAAAATTAAAGAAATGCATGCGTTCTATGATAATTATTGATTGTTGCAATGCAAGTTATTGAATTTCATCCGTTAGATTACTTACTTCTTTCTTTTCCTTTTCGGAGACCGATGAGTGGCCTGTAACGTAGTCCTCTATGCGACCAGGTTGATTTTTATATGAATTTTGACCAGATTTAACAGGATTTGGTAAAGTACCATAAAGTCTAAAATAAAGAATTTTAAAGGTTTTCACTATAAAATACAAAAAGAAAACATAGATTTGTGAACCCTAAGTAAGTACCTAGTATTTGTTAAGGCACTTTTCTTAAGGTTAATTGTAGAATTAAGCAGACTACTTACGTATCGTTGCTTTTGCGTACGTTTAAAGCTGAAGAAACCGACTGCAGGCGATTTGGATTTACTGTACGATATTTAATGGTTGAATAATCGGAATCGTAGGTTGGTTCGGGTTCTGATTGATAACCATTTGGTTTATTATATAAATTGCGACCTGGTTATGGAGTGGAGAAAGAAAAAAGTTAGTTTTCAATCATAATATAATGTAAAGAGACAAATAGCATATCAAGACAGGCAATATGGGTATAGCGTAGCAGGCTGTTATTTTCTTATAAATCAATTTGCATGATTTAACGTTTGAATAGGTAGTAAAGTAAGTGTTTAGTTATAGTTTAATGAGTGTAGAATAAGGGTTAAGTGTAATTTTTAATTTAAACTACGTTTTTTAGGCGGTTTTTAATGTTTTATTTTGTTTTTTTTAGTACAAGACTACAGTGCATGCAATATTTTTTAATCTAATTAATGTTATAATTACGAGTATATTGTTATTATTATTTCTACAGTTTACTTTTTAAATACCAAACTACAAAGAAGCCTTACTTTTAATGTATATTGTTTTTTGTGTTCGATTTATTTAAGCATTATTAAGTAATTATTAAATCAAGCGTAACATCAGCAGTTTTCATTATTTTATATTATTATGGATACTTATGCTATTTATACAATAGCATGCTATAAAATAGCATGGAGGGAGAATATATAGCATAGCGTTATACGATATCTCTCTATGTATATGGATGGTTTAATAGAAAATATGCAGATACAGACATTTAAGCCAAGTTCAATACAAAACACACACATTCATTCATTCGCTATATAATTCTATATGAATTCTAGACATGTATTATATTATAATATGTATGTATATATGTATGTAATATTTTATATACAATATTAATTAAAATTAAATCAGATTATTTTTTTTTGTTTGTTTTTTAATAAAGATTCACCTCTTGGTTGCTTGTAGCGTATTATACATTCATCTGTTTTTGTATGCATGATTTCATGGCATTTTTTTATGGCATTTAGAGAAGTTAAATCGATAGAGAAATTATGATAAAAGAATTATAGAAATATATTTATTATTTCGAAACAGATGTGCATTTAGAATTTGTAAAGAGAAAAAAAATAAGAAAAAAATAAAAAGCATTTGTTTCAAGCCAATTATGGTCATAAACCAAAACGAAAATATAGATTTTCTTCTTTAAAATTGATTTGTTTTTTTTTTATTAAAGAAATAAAATAAGACATTTAGAAAGCAAGTTTTCCAATATAAAACCTCTATATTTAAAGAAAATTGAAACACAAAATTAATAGTTAGGGTCGCTATAATCATGTATTCTTTGAAATAATTATTCTCCTAAGTCATCAAATTCAAAGTCATCGTATTTTTACCTTTTAAAGATAAGTGCACTATAGGCTTAATTGTAGACAAACAATGTGGTAATACTACGTGCCAATAGAATGATAAGATTTCATTCAAAATAGAATTGCAACGTTTTTCAATTGCTTCACAGTGCGGTAAGCCCAACAGCTTAAAAACAAAGCTACAATTCGGAAGAGACTGAAGCGATGAAAAATCACTTACGGTAGTCGTTTTTAATTTACACTATCCACAATTGGAGTCGCTCACAAGCGACCAATATGAGAGGTGTTGTGCCCCTTTAGTAAAACCTCAAAAGAAGTACCTTGTTAAGGCCCTAACTGACGCTCCGATTGCATGGCTGGAAGATTTTTATACATACGAGAATGATTGCTAATTTTAATCAGGCAAAGTAATTAGGATTGTAATTGTTGTGGCTTGCTTTCGTCATACGAGTGCGGAATTATTATGATCTCTGTAAGCCAGAACATGTTACAGCAACAATTTCTAGACCAATTTAATTCACAACAATCTGGGGTTTTGTAAAACGTTGAATACTTATTAGACTACACATACTTAAGTTAACCTATAACACGTCAAATGTTTTTTTTATTTGAAAACTTTGTATATTTTAAGCCCTATATGATAAGGTCCTAATTCGGAGTAGGAAAAATCCTTGGAGTTTTGCAAATTATAGCAGAAAAAGTATGTTTGAATAGTAAAAAGTGTCTTGAATTTTATGTCTAATTAAACACATAGTAAGCGTTACTTAACTTTTGTTAAGGACTGTTTACGAATAGCTGTAATAATTTATTGTTTTGATCTAACATTAGCCTTTAACGTCAGCTAAGCGTGAACAATTAATTAAGAGTATAAAATATTCTCTCTCTCAATAAAAAACCAATATTTTTCAAAAAAAAAATCATATTTAACGTTTTGGTTTATTTTCTATTCAAATCTCTTTTCATTGCTGTTTTCATATTGATTTCGTACCGCCATGTTTCTGCTTGTGAATGGTCTGATATAAACGTTTATACCACTCATGCTGATGAGGTTCCTTGACTTCCTGCTTATCATCATCATCATCATCATTACCATCATTATTAACGTTGTCACAACCCCCAATTTTGTAAGACAAACAAAATCGTTAATCGGTTTTTAAAGTTGTAAAGAGGAGATATTTTTTGTTGTTATTCAATATGTATGTATATATGTATTGTAAAATCTATTGTAAATCATTACCGATCTTAAAATGATGGGCATGCCATCATTGGTCATTGGACCAATACCATCATATTGTCGTCGAACTAATTGTGCCATTTTTCTGGGATGTTCTTTATCCGTTTCCGGTTCACTCATATATTCGTGTTTAACGTTATAAACTGGAATATTCTTAATTTATTAGTATCAAAATTAAATTGTTTTAAGTGTTTAAAGTGTGTGTATGTATGTGTGTTTTGAGTAAATACAACAACAATGGCATGCAGATCGGGATTTAAGGACAATTTTTTTGGTAAAATCAAAAAAAAAAAATGTTTAATTAAAAATCTTGTTATTTATTCAAGTTTACCAAAAATAGTTAAAAAAAATCTTGTCTTTTCTTTTGTTAGTGTAGACGACGAGTATTTAATAATTCGTTAAGTAGGAATCAGCCTTTTTTTATATGTTTTTTTTTTAATTTAATTCCGTCTTATAATAGAAAGATAACTATTCATTATTTAAACGATTTGTGCTTTAACCACAGTCTTAGGCCATTTATTTAGGCCAACATATTAAAAATGAGCGTAAATTAATGCGTCTAATAAAATTTATTAAATTCTATACCCTTTTAAAGCGTTCTAAGGAAATTTCAAACTATTCCGATATTTATTATAAAAATATATAAAAGGAGTACTTCCACTGAGTGGTACTTTTTTTAACACCTTCACGCAGGAGCGTACTACAGGTGGCCCACACTAGACTGCTAAATCGGGTGATGTGTACTACCGGTGGTACGCATTAACACCAAATATTTAGATCTTTAACACTTCTACTGCCGAAAAAGAATACTTATGAGTCAGGCTCTATTAAAAGCATTTATTTTTAATAACAATTATAATTACTAACGTAATAAATGAGTTCTGAATTATTTTCACAGTAAAAATTCAGAATATTTAGTGAGAGTGAGACAAATTCACGAAGAATTCGCACAAAATTCACACAAAACTTTACACGATACCGTTGTATTGTTGGATCGTCTATGCTGCATAATAGCTGCCGTCCGATAAAGCTAAAAGCACTAAGTGCAGCCGCCAGTGGGCGACAGGCATGAATTACAGGGCCGGCGTGAACGTGTTAAACTGATTACAATTTGCAACAAAAAGGTTAAGTTCTCTTTTTAAAGATGTATACTAGCACGAGTACTCTCTGTTTGTTAAGCATTTCCCCGCTTTATTAGCCAGTACAATAGATTATACTGGATACCAGTGTTGAAGTTTTGAAGTGGTACTGAACTCTAACGGAAAGAGTACTTTTTTGCATCAAATGGTACTTTTGTAAAAAAATACACGGAATATGGAATAGAAAACTATCGTACGTTCCGTGGACGTTTAGCTAACCAGAGCTAAATACTAATTTCACCTTCAGCATTGCGTTGAACATGTTGCGAAAGCATTAACGGTAGAAAAGCGCAGAACAAAATATGTAACAATAAAAAAGTACGGAAAGTATCGCGGGGGTACTGCAGTATTTTTGAAATGGAAAAGTACCGAAAAAAGTACTAAAGTACTGAATTTTTCAACACTGCTGGATACTATATAAAATAAAAAAAAAATTAGTTATAAAAGTAATTGTTTAGTTTATCATTATAACCCTTTAATCAGGCTAATGACCCAGCTTCACACACCATTTATGTTGTGTGCGTTAATTTTATTCATAAATGGCGGGTCTTACAGTTAAAAGTCGACTCTGAACGACAGATTTTAGACTTGCTTTTCTTTCAGACTTTATGCCAGAAATCTCCAGAGGTAGTCGCCAAAGATATATTTTTGGAAACTCTATGGAATCAATGGCGTGAGCTTTAGGTATCTGATAAGCAATAGCCTCGACTTGGGTTCACTTAGAATCTTGAACCGTAAACTGTAAACTACTAGTTGTACAAAATATTTGTTAAATAATTCGATAATACTATTCCCTATCCTTTAAACCGAAAAGTTAATCCCTGATATGATAGAATATATGGAAAAATAATTGAAAATAAAAGAAATTTGCTTAAGATTTCCATCCTATACGTATGTACACGTATGTACATCCTTTAGACCAAATTAACTCTTAAGTTTGAATAAATTTTGTTTTTTGTTTTATTTACTTACTGACTTCATTGGGTTTACATAGGGGACGGCCTTTATCGGCTAACCGTTTAATTTGCGGCCGGCTATATAATTCGGAAGCAGAAGCAGATCTTTCGAATGCTAAGAACACAATTAAAGGAAACGATAATAATCAGGTTTGAAAACCTCTTAAGCGATAATAATAAAAACAAAATACTTTTGATTTTCTCCGATATACTAGACTTGGGAAAATCTGCTGCTATGGAACTAGATGAGCCGATTTGATGACTTGGCTTACGTTGGCTGTAATTTGTACTTTCGGTTTCTAGGCTATCATCGTTCCACGGTGGCAGTGCTGGTTCAGCTGATGTTGATAACACGTATTTACGTGGCAACGTGGGAGACTCAAAGTGCACCGGGCGAAACTCTTTGCGATTTGATTGCGGCGAAGGTTGAGGTGTCCATACAGGTTGCTGTGGCGGTGGCGGTGGTGTTGGTGGTGTTGACTTGTTCAAGTCACTCAACGATGAGGTGGGTGTTTGATCTTTGGGTGACCATATGCCTATTGGTTGAAATTTATTGGAATGATTATGTTTGAGAAAAAATTAACGCATATTAACATGAAACGAACAAAACAGTTTGTTTGTTTTTTTCAAATGTAATTAATAATGACAACAAAACATACATAATCTTAGAGGAACGACCTTCTCTGTGTAATCAATTCCCTACTGAACTAAATTTTTTGGACAAATAAAGAAAACTATACGAGACTCCTTACTGTTCCTTTTCGTTTTTCCCTGTTTCGATCATAATCAGACATGATTCTTTTCGAAAAAGTGGCAGAAAATAATTATGAAAATAAAAACTAAAAACTAGAAAAATGAAATAAGAAAAATTAAAACACTGGCAAAAAAATAGAAATGAAATGAAGAAAAAGATCTGCAGAATAAACAAACAAATGAAAAAAAGTAAAAATTCAGAAAAAGTCACAGTTGGCATCTGTTCAAGAAAAACACTATAAAACAAGACTAAAAAGGAACAAAAAAATCTATTCGGAATCATGCTGATCGTGACGATGATCACCAGTCAGTCGATGACTCATTTTTGTTTTCTATATTGTTGTTGTTGTTGTTGTTGTTGTGTTTTTATATAGATTTGAAATTAAATTTAAAAAAGAAAAAAAACGACCAAAAAGATTAAAACGGATATAGTCGAGGGCGCCGCACGGTGGGAAAGTCCACAATGATTTCTCTTTTTCTCTTAATTGAAAACGGTTTCTTTTTTTCGTGTATTCTTTTGACAATTTCATTTAAATTGAATTCGAATTTTTGTTATGGAAACTATTTTATTGGGTTAGGGAAACATTTGTGTACGTTTGATAAACTGTTTGAGAGAAAAAAAGTGGGCGTGTTTTTTTTTTCTCCCAAAATTTGCTTTCTCAAATGGTGTAAAATAATTGTACATATATGTGATCAATAAGTAGAATAAGAAAATGGTGGATGTCTTATATTACAGTTACAATTGTTTATACATTATGCACAGTGGTCAAATGGCACAATGGTTGATTAGTGTTTTGTACCTTAGGAGTTTTTACAATTTCAAAGACACCATATTTAAAGAAGATAAAAATTTTATGAAATTTAAAGAAAAAAATTATTTTTCAAAAAAATAAAAAAAACCTGACCCTATATGGATATATGCAGAGCAAATCCGTTAACCATAGCATACGTTCGTATGCTGGGAATACCACTGATGTAAGAGCTGTAACGACGACAAAGAATAAGGGACCTTCAGAGTTTATTAACAGAACGTATCTAGCCAAAGTCGCCGTGGTCTAGTAGGTAGTGTGTTGGCTTATTAGACGAAAAGCCAGGGTTCGAGCCCCACGCCAGACATCAAAATAAAATACAAAAAGTATTTCTTCGGCGACTTCCTCTCAGCAGATTTCTGGCAAAAACTCTAAGAGTAAATAAAATTGCCATGATAAAAGTTTCTCACAAATCTGTCGTTCGGAGTCGACTTTAAACTGTAGGTCCCACCACTCATGTATAAAATTAACACACACAACATGAGTGGTGTGAGAAACTAGGTCGTAATTCTGACTGAAGGGTTGTAATGACCAATTATGTATGTATGTATCTAGCCAAAGGCGTTTTAAATAAAATTCACACTCTCCTTCATAAAACTCTAGGGATGACCGATAGATGCCAACCAGGAGGTGTAAATATATGATGTACAGAATATAATACATAATTGGTCATTACTATCCTTCAGCCAGGATTACTTCCTAGCTTCTCACACCACTTATGATGTGTGCGTTAATTTTATACATAAGCGGCTGGACGTACAGTTTAAAGTCGACTCCGAACGACAGATATTTGAGTAAATCTTCATGGCAATTTTATTTAATCACAGAGTTTTTGTCAGACATCTGCTGAGAGGCAGTCGTCGAAGAAATATATTTTTGATATTTTCGTTTTGATGTCTGACCTGGGGTTTCAACCGTGGTCTTACGTCTAATAAGCCGACTTATTACCTACTAGACTACGGCGACTTCATAAAATCACACTCTTCTTCATAAAACTCTCGAGGTGGCCGATAGATGCCAACCAGGAGGTGTAGGTATATGATATAAGAGATAATAACGGTGTTGCAATGAGATGTTCTAGGAGCCATTAAGCATTCCAGGCGTATTGAGTATTGAGAGCATATGCTCCATTCAGTACCTGATGTTTTAAGAAGATTACGAACTTTGGGTATGTGAAAAACATCTCAAACTAAGAGCCATATATCGACAAAAACATGTCAAAATTTTGCTTACTGTCCTCTGTGACCATTGCGTCATAGGCTTAAACCAGGAGGTCATACCAGCTGGTTGAATGTTTAATAAAGCGTATTAACTTGAAGTTAAGCACCATAGGTGAAAAGCAATCTGATAAATATCCAAAACTGGGCAAAAAAATTGCAAGGTTTATACATCGTAATAATGCATCTGCTTTAAGGCTTTCTTTTAAGAAAACTATACAGTATTGAGGGATCGTTCTTGGAAGTAAACAAAATGGGGATGTGTGTTAATTTTATACATGAGTGGTGGGACCCTCAGTTTAACGTCTTGGCAATTTTATTGCCGAAGAAATATTTCTTTCATATTTTCGTTTTGATGTCTGCCCTGGGGTTTGAACCGTGGCCTTACGTCTAATAAGCCGACACACACCTCCTACTAGACTACAGCGACTGTTAATTGAGTTTAACTTTATTAACGAAATCACAAGCCATCGTTTTACCATTCCGGACCACTGTGCAAGGTTAAATTGTTTCACTTTAAATTGTTATACACTTGATTACTGCCTGTATTGATTGTATAACTGTTGAATTATTTGAATTTAATTTTTTTTTTGAATTTTTAATTTTTTATATTTTTTTGTTGTGGTTTACTTTCAATATTTCATTTGTTTATATTTATTTTAAAAACATTAAATTTATTTACTTAATCACTTTAAAATAAATAATAAAACCCGTTTTGAAACTTATTTTCGTTTGTTCGTTACGGTGACATTTATTTTTAAACTTTCCGGACCGATCATCGATTAGTCGCCGTTGCAGCTACAGATTTGCAAATTTATTCAGAATAAAAAAAAAACAAAATATTTTTTTTTTTACTTTTAATGAACTCACATACAATTTCAAAAAATTTAATGGAATAGGAATTAAAAGTGCTTTTTGCGAAAAAAAACAAAAAAAAAACACACGGCACTAGTGAAGGCAAGTAAGTAGTGAAGGCAAATGATTTAAACTGACGTCAGTTCTTTTTTAAATTATTTTAATCACAATCATTTGTTTGTTTTTATTGAAATTGTATTAAAATATTTAAAACTGCTGCTGCTGCTGGTCAGTCAGGATTATTAATGAATGCCAAACAGAAAAAAAATTCAAACCACAAACACTTGTTTTTTTTTATTGCATTTGACAGTCAAATGATCATTTTTAGTTTTGTTTTGTAAAATATTTGCTCACTTTTGTTTAAGTTTTTTCTAATTTCGGTGTTCTATAAAATCCTTTATGGATGTTATTGAATTGAGATGTTAAGATTGATTGATTTTGAATATGTTGAAAACCGTATTAGAGTTGCTGACTCCGTAAACGTTGAGTAACAACTAAACTTTGTGTCATGTCACAAGCACTTTACGCATGGTAAGCAACACTACTGTGCGCTGCTGTGATTGTGACTGTGGCTTTTGGTGGTGGTGCTCTTCTGCTGGCTGTTTCAACTAAAACGACCGACAGCCTGCTGCAGCCCCCTAAAACTAATGGCCCAATAATAACAATGACAATAGCAATAACAAAAAAAGCAACACACAGTAATAAACAAAACCAAAAAAACTGAAATCAAATCGAAAACCATCAACAACTGTTTTGTTGTTTGTTTCTAAAACGGGCTTGTTCTTAACAATTTTGTTAACACTGCCTGCCAGTCTGTACTGTACTGTACTGTTTCATTCTGTTCCACTCTTTTCAATTCTATTCCATTAGTTAGTCAGTCAGTTATGTGGTTGTATATGCGAACTGCGAACTGCAAACTAACAACCAACCCAACCCATTGAAACTGGCCTGTTGTAGTATAGTTGACTGAATGGCTGGCTGGCTGTTTCATTCTTATTGACTCTTGACTGTCTCTTTATAATCTTCTTTCTAAACTGTGATGTTTTGCTATTTAAATAATTATATTGTATTATTATTATTAGTTCTAGTTATTGTTATATATTTGTTGTTCTGATTTCAAAAAAAAAGAAGAAAAAAACATGTTAAAAATCTATTATTTTGTGACAGTTTCATTCGTTTGCTATTTTTTTATTTTTTTGCTATTTTGCTGTATTTTTAAGTTTTTCGTATACAAATGAAATTTCTATGCTAAAAAATCATTTAAAAGATTTGGAATATTATTGTATTGATCGAATCAATGAACTCAGTTGCCCATTCAAATACAATTTATTTCATTCTTAACATCATTTGACTTCATTTGATTTGATTTCATTACGTTTCGATTCGATTCGATTTGATTTGAGTTGAGTTATGTTGATTTAATTCATTTTGAATTGTTTGATTGGAGTCGTCTGATTGTTTAGCCAGCAAATGATGACTGATGGTTGTCTCACCCTGTTTTGATCATGCGTTGCTACAAAACAATGCAATTTTTATTTTAAATAATTAGAATAGTTTCCGGTCTGTACATAAAGACATACTTAATTACACTCAAAGCAAAAATTTAGTCATCATTCGCAAACAAGCAAAAAAGAAAAAACAAAAATTAATTAAATACTGACTGCTTTTGTATTAAAAACTGCTCCCAGCCTATTATTTCGATTCTACAAAATGAGCAAAAACAAATGCAAAGAAACAAAATTTTTTAAACACTGAGAAATCCCAAGCACTTGTGGAAATCTCAGGCTTCCATAAGTCATCTAGAATCAGATTTGATTGGAGACTTGGTATGCTCTGTCGATTCAGTGTAATTCGAAAAGAGGTTAGGAAGACAAAGAGACTAATCTTAGGCTATGCTATGCTTTCCTAAATTTCAGTTCAATGTAATGGCCATGTTCCGATCAGGATGCGGAACTGATCCTTAACAAGGTATCTCCCTCGAACTAAAACAATATTTTTTCTGTCCTCTACGACAGCCAGGCGGCAATCAGATTTTTTTTCAGCTGCAAATATCAGGTCTGGGTGGCAAATGGCTCTTTTGTGACAACCTAATAAGGATTCTTGATCACAGGGATAACTTGGCCAATTGTTTATTTACATACATATGTTCATACATACATATTAGGCCATTACAACCCTTCAGTTAGGATTACAACTTAGCTTCTCACACCACTCATGTTGTGTGTCTTAATTTTATACATGAATGGCGGAACCTTCAGTTTAAAGTCGAGTCCGAGCGACTGAATTTTGAGAAACTTTTCATGGCAATTTTATTTACTCTCATAGTTTTTGCCAGAAATCTGCTGAGAGGGAGTCGCCGAAGAAATATTTTTTTTGGGGTTTGAACCGTGGCGTTACGTCTAATAAGCCAACACACTACCAACTATTTATCCTATGCCTTTCTATATTTCAGATCGATGTAATGGCCATAAATCACGGTACTGATCCTTAGCAAGGTATCTCCAACTACAGCCTGACGTCAAACAGACCATGAGGTCTAGGTGTATATATAGTAGATATACCTCTTAATCCCTCTTCAGCTTCTAATAAAGCATTTTCCTCGTTCAACATCTTTTTTAATACACATTTTTTTTAAATGTAATCTTTTGGACTCTGTTCTCATACGTCTTATATATCCTATAGGCAATAACCCTAGTATGCGAACAAAACTTATGAGTAATTTCTTCCCAAACAACCAACTTCTAAACGAACTAATCGAGTGTATCTTGTCATACAAATCAATCGAATCGAATCCATCACTAATGTACAATGTACGAGGAGAGTATGAATAATAAAAATCACTTTTTGAAAACAAATCAAACGTAACGCTTTTCCTATATTTTCCTTTTTATTTTTGCCAGTTTTTGTTTTTCAAAATTTCTCTAGTGTGGTTGAATGTAAATGCATTTGTATCGTTGTGTGTCGTTAAAATATTTGAAAAAAAAATTATATTCCCATTCAGCCGTCACTACTGAAACTATTTCATCCATTCATCCACATGGTTCATCACTTAAGGTGTGGACAAGGTGTGTTCTATGCTTCGACAACAACTAAAACAACAGAAACCAATTAGATTTCATTTCAATCACAGTGGACTTAATAGGTTTTGTTCTGTCTGACTGGCTGGACGCTTTCAAAAAAATTTGCTTCTTTTCTATTCTTAAATTAAGTTTTTTCAACTTTTTTTCTTTCTTTCTTTTTTTTATTCATTTTATGTTCGAGTATTTAGAACACAATTTTAGCGAATATTTTTTTTGTTTTGTTTTGTTTTTTCTTTCTTTTAATTATTATTAATAGATTTTCTATTATAAACTGTTATACTTTAACGACAGACATACATATGTATGTAGTTTACTGTTATTTAGCGTTTAGGCACTAAGAGCTTCCCGCATGTGTCTTGTACTGTGGAGCTACAAAAAATGTGGCAAATTTTTTGACAACAATTTCACACGATCTTTCCATTAGAAAAGGAGAAACAGATTTAACACGTTCACGTCGGCGCACTAGATTGCCTTATCGGGCAGCGCGTACCGCCGGTTGCCCACTCTCGACTGCCAAATCGGGTGACATAAACTACCGGTGGTACGCATTTGATTATCCTATTAGACGGTATGTAACACCAACATCTTTAACACTTCTACTGCCGAAAACGAATACTTGTGAGTCAGGCTCTATTAAAAGCATTTATTTTTAATAACAATTATAATTACTAACGTAGTAGTTGAGTTCTGAATTATTTTCACGGTAAAAATTCAGAATATTTAGTGAGAATGAGACGAATTCACGAAGAATTCCCACAAAATTCACACAAAACTTTACACGATACCGTTGCATTGTTGGATTGTCTATGCTGCATAATAGCTGCAGTCCGATAAAGTTAAAAGCACTAATTACAGCCGACAGTGGGCGACTGGCATGAATTACAGGGCCGACGTGAACGTGTTAAATGTGGCAACAGTTTCTAAAGGGAATCAAAGATTTTTTTTTCTTAAAACCTCTATAAAAAGGAATAGTGAATGAGCAGAACTTTTTAAAAAATCCATTCATTTGCCACACTTTTAAAGTGCTGTCTGTAGCTTGTACGAAATCTAACGCTTATATGCAAATTACAAAAAAAGGTTATTTGATCGACTGCTACATACAGTGGTGGCCTTATAATTAGAAACGACTTAGCAACATGTATGTTTGTTAATTTGTTTTACAGTTTTCACTGTGTACCTGGGATCAAAGGCTTTGTTTGGAGGACGCCTTACATACGTTTTTCCATCAGATTGGGACAAATTAAACTTAGATTCGTCACTCCAGAGAACTCTGTTCCAGAAACATCGTTTCTAATTATAAGGCAACCACTGTACCTTCACCTTTAAAATGTAAGTGATTAGTGATGTCAATTGAATAACAAACATGTAAACGTTCTCCTATATTTTCGTGTTAAAAATCGAATTTCTTGAACAAAAAAAAAAAAAATATTCAAAGAAAATTGTTTTCTTTTAAGAAAAATTAGATTATCAGTGATGGACTTTGGCTATACTTTTTTTATACTTGAGCGAAAAACAGCCTCTACAGTAAAGCAGATAAAAGCAGTTTCTCGACATGCCTACTGTTTTGGAAATGACCTACACAACGATAAGGTAAGCAAAATTCTTCCTTAGAGGAGAATTTGTAAACGTCAGATGTATACCATTGTTTGATAAACAGTTTGACGGTGATAAGAAAGGTTTGACGGAGGTAAAATTTGAAGCGTAGATCTGTTGTGTCAAGTTAGAGTTTAGAATTGAAAGTTACGCTCGAAAGAGATCTGGTTCCTCTCATAGCAGGTAGGGATACTAATTAGTAGCAGCAGATCTTTTATTCAGAATCAATTATGCAGCATGAATAAAGGTTCTTACTTCGGCCTGGAACGTATTATAATATTTATTTTATAATTCAATTCCTTTTAAGGTATTTTCATTTTTTTATTTCCATTTTTAATAAAGACAACAACCTGTTCTAAAAACTAGAAATTTATCATCAACATCATCATCATCATCAGCATGATGGTGATGAATAGCTCATGCTCATCATAAATTTAAAATGATGTTGTATTTTGAACATCAAACAATAAATTTGGATGGACTTTTCTTTTTTTTTTAATACAAAATTTGAAAGCTCATAAAATGAAAATTAACAGCTAAAATGCTTTTCTTTCAATAAATTTGACATAAACAAAGTTTTTTGTGTGTTTTTTTTTTTAATTTTTTTTCATTTAATACGACTGATCTAATCACTCATTTTTAGCAAAAAAAATTATTATACATACAACAATATATAATAGAGACGAACAATCTTTATTTTTTTATCGGTCTCATGGTATTTTAAACGAGTGCGAAGTGATGAATAGAACGAGAGACGAATGCCTGACGACGGACAAATGGAGGAAACATAACTGATCCATCGATTTATAAATATAGTGCTTGTTTCATGGACTCCATAGAACAAACAAATGAAAAACAAACAACATTTAAATACAAGGTCTTACAAGTTTGAGATTCCTAATGGAAAGCAGAAGGTGTGTAATCGAATTCAATTCAACTTTTAAGTCATCCAACCAGTGATTTTGCAAAAACCACAGTTTACTAAATTGTGATTTAACCCAGTTAGTAAACAGAATACAAATGCCACTTTAAACAAAAATATAGAAAAAGGTCACGTTCTGAAAATAGTGAAGAGTGAATAGTGAACTCAAGTAATTAATTTCAAACAAGAATCTTCTTCTTAACCCTTTCACAGTTCAGCTCGTAGAAGACATTGGCATCAAATGAAAGTCAACAACGTTGAAGATCCAGTAATAGCATGAATAGCATGCTTGGAGTTTTTAATTGGTTAGAGTGTCTCTCTAAGTTGGAAGTTCAAGTGGCACGAAACTAATCGCAACTCTGTTGTCAGCTGTTGTTTGATACTTATAGCTTGAATGGAAACCGTTAAGGTAAAGTTAATGCATTTACGAGGTTAATTTTTTTTTCCAATAAAATGTCTGCGATGTTCTTGCATTCGTAAAGGCACGGTTTCTTCATATTTTTTTTTTCGAGATATCTCAGCCAGGAATTGAACCACGGGCGCTCGCATAGTAAGTCAACACACTATCTACTAGACTACGGTGAATTTTTGTTGCTTTGTTGCTGACATAATGGCTGCCTCCCAAAATGTATCAATACAAAGTTTGTATGCAGTTCTACTACTGTATGTAAACTATGTAGATATGCAAAGTAACCAAACAATGCATCAACTATAAACCCGATGCCCGATTGCTTTTTGACTGCGTTAAAAATACACATTGACGACGTTTTGAAATGGAATACATTGTATATATTTATAAACACGATACTTAGTTCAAACACAAAGCAACTAACATTTTGGAAGGCAGGCAATTTGCATCATGCAGTGTTTAATGCCAAGAATGGACTCTCACAACTTTGGAAACAGTTTTCTTGAATTGACTTTTTAAGTTTCAGTTTTCTTCTGGTTCATCTCGGCTAAATTTAATGGCGAATGAAGAAGTTGTTGAACTCTTCCATCTACTATTCGCATTTTGAAGGAAAACGAGCCATTGCCTCTGAACTTATCTCTCATCTTGTCCTAATAGGTATCTCTGAATATCTCTGCTGGTATACGACAGTTCCAATCGACAGTAGATAGTCTTTCAACCAATACACAATAACTTGATCGCTTGCTACTACACTCATTAATTTTGTGTTGTGAGAGCGTATTTGAGTGTCTGGTTATCATATTAGGATCTATTGACATGCTATACGGCGCCCAAAATAATAAATTCTTTGAATGTAGAACTCCTGAGAAGAATTCCAAGAACAATCATTGGACATTTTTTGGGGGGTTAGTCGTAGAATCGGAATTTATTAAAACAAAGCAGAAGACTAAAAAGATAATATTTGGTTTGAAACTTAAAGCCATAGTTATGTCCAAAATCTAAACGATCTTTTACGCAAAAGAAACGACAGGAGTATGCAATTTATTATGCAAAAATTGTTAATCCCCCTTATATGAATGTTAATAAGATTTCAAAAGAAAATCAAACTTGTAAGACTCTGTATAATAAACAGCAGCCACACACACAAATACTTGTAAGGCATGGAAAATAAAATTTCACAAATGGAATGAAATTATCGTGGAAAACGAATACAAACTATAAATAGCCAAATAAATATTGACTCGTATTTTAAATAAAACTTAAAAGTTTTTCTTTGTTTTTCTGTAATTTTCTTTAAAATTTTAAACAATTAGCATGAAAGGGGGGGGAGGGTGTGAAGAATATATTCCCATTTCATATTTCCATTTTCTTTTTGTTTCAAACAAATTTGGTTATTAAATTCACATTTAAAGACAAAAAAAAAACATAATGAAAACACAACAACAACAACAACAATAATGACACCTTAAAGAAACAATAAATTCGAGATAAACTTCACACCTGTGTTTTCCCTAGTTCACAATGAAAATGAAAATGAACAAAAACATTAACAGAGATGGTATAACAAACAAACAAACACTTTCATGTTAATTGATGTAAAAATTTTGAATTTACCTGAGCCGCTAGGAGCCTTGGCCTTGAATTTCGGGGCAAACATACTGGGAGATTGTGCCTTTTCTGTAAAATTTCGATTTCATAAAATATAGTTTCCAACAAACACTTAAGAATTTTTGCTTAAATTTATTTTGTTTTTGTTTTCTTTCACATCATTTGCAGTAATTATGAAGAAAAAAAAATAAAAATTTAAATACAGAATTTCTGAATTATTATTTGACTTTCTTTTAATTTTTTTTTGTTGCTTTTTTTGTGACTAACCCTGTCCCATATTTTTGCAGACTAAATTTGAAAAAAACACACACCGCCAAGAAACGAACAAAAGAATGAATGAAACAGGGATGCTGCCCAATAAAACACTCTGAACGCTTTTACGTCCGACACTCAACTTGTTCAGCTTTTTTTTTCAGACTATTTTTCTTTTTTAATTTAAATTTTCCTTCTTTTTTTTGCTTTGTTTTTTTGAAAATATTCAAAAATTTTAAAAAAGACTTGAAATGAAATTGTTTTTCACCACCATATCCACCATGATCATCATCATCATCACTGCCGTCATCATCATTATGATCGTGATCATCATGCCCAACAGCAGCAGCGGCCATCATACAAGTGAGTAAATTAAAATGATTTTGGTAACGAAAGAAAATAAGCCCCGTTCTCAAAAATCGTATTAAAAAATGAGAACGAATTTTTTAATGTTTCGAATGTAAACAAAATTTTTAAAAGATCTGAAATACCACGACAAGCGCATAAATAGTTTGGGTCATCATACCGTCGTACACATTAGAAATGTACATGCATATGTATGTACATACGTGTGGGTATTTTATGTTCGTTTCATTCTGACCGATCGGAGAAAAGCGCAACGATAACAATAAGGAAAACTATAGTGAAAGAGAGGAGCATAGAGGAAAATCGAAATAGAAAAATTTGAAGAAAAACATACACCCACTATTAATTAATCTTTGCATGTGTTTGAAGCGAAAAAAAACCACCATAAAAATAATAAAGGGTGTCCATGCAAGATATGGTTTTCCTTTACTGTACCAGCACTATGAACTTTCAGTTTTATTTCTATTATTCCATAAAAAAACAAAAAAGTCCTCGTAGTCTTGGAGGTAGTGTATTGACTTATTAGACGTGAGGTTACGGTTCAAAATCCAGGTTTGAAATTTCAAATAAAACGAAATATGAAAACAAATATTTCTTCTGTGGCTTCCTCTGAAGAGTCTTCTGGAAAAAACTTTGAGAGTAAATTAAAATTACCAATAAAACTTTCTCAGAAAATCTGTGAGTCGACTTTAAACTGTAGAACCCCTCACTTAAGGACAAAAATTAACACACACAACATTAGCGGTGTGAGAGGCTGAAGGAATTCAATTTCATGCGGAAGCCCTCTGAGATGTTTAATTCAAAAAGGATATTTGCTGCGGCCTTATAGTCACTATAGAACGTGTTCAGCTTCCTTCTGAAGATAGGGATTCATTCCTTATAGTGTCTTACTATTTTTAAATGTTATAAATTTATATCTTGAAAAACACCTTTTATGTGTAACACCCTGTACCATTCAGTAATAAATCCAAAAATATGGGATAATTTATGGTGGGCAGATATTTCATAATTTTTAATTAATAGACAGAAAAAAATAAATGAAAAAATAAGATCCTTTTTAAATGAATCGAGTTTTTTAGGGATTTTTTTTTTGTTAAATAGAAACTAAAGTACTTTGTAAAGCTACAAAACGAGTACTTTAATTGCTAATCAAAAACACTTTTTCTAGAAAGTATTATTTCGTTAAGAACAAATTTTTTTCTGAAAAAGTATTTTTTAAAATAAAGTACCAAAGTACCTTTTTGAAAAAGTGCTTTTTTAAAAAATATGCATTTATTTTATTGATGAGAATACAATTATAAATTGTATTATAATTATTGCAAGCTGAATCAGTTAGGTCTTATGCTCGGTGCAGTGTATTAGGCCACAGTCTCTGATGGGAATCGTACCCATTATCCTTGCCCTAATCCACTAGCCTACCAGAGCAACCTTAAATATCCTAAAAGCCAGATTAAGAAAAAATATTTAATTTTTCTCCCCAATTATTGGGTACGAGGCATATAAAAAATATGATTAAAAAAAAGAAAAATAAAAAAATTAATTTAACAGAAAAAATGTGTACAAACAAGCTCCTGGCAACCATCATATCAACAATATCTGGCAACAATGTTGCTAAACATTCACACACAAAATAATTTCTGAGAAATTTTAATGGACTTTCAGTCTCTTTAAAAATGAATAACATTGACGAAATAGTTTTTATATACAGCCATCTATATAAAGTTATACAAATCAGAGCAGTAAAAGAATGTAAACATTTTTTAAAATGAATTTTAAAAATTAATAAAAAGGTAGGAGGACTACAATGTACTATAAAAAGTTAGAAAATCTTCCTCAATTCTAATTATAAAACTGCTAGATTTATAAGAACTTACTTACTGAATTGGTCATTACAACCCTTGAGTCAGGATTACGACCTAATTTCTTACATCATCCATGTTTGGGTGTTAATTTTTTCATAACTGGAGGGACCTACAGTTTAAAGTCGAGGAACTTTTCATAGGAAATTTGTTTTACTCTCAGATTTTTTGCCAGAAGACTGCTGATAATATTTCGTTTTGTTCAAGATGCCTGAAATGTGGTTTGAACCATGAGTTCACGTCTAATAAGCCAACGCACTACATACTTGATCAAGGCGATTTTATGAACTACATGAGGATGTTCTTGATAGCCACGCGTGTCTTTTAACTGACGCTAAAAAGGCAAGTTAATTAACAAATTTTGGTGAATTAATTCGTTACAAAATATTAAAACACCTACAGTCGATCATTTAAATGGTCAAACGTTGCAAAAGAAGATCAATACCTTTCAACAAAACAGCATTCTGTTGTTGTTGGGTTTTATTCAAAAATTTTACGTACATAAGTAATTAAATATTAAGCCTCATAAGATCCAGTACAGTCAAAATACCATTTCAATAAAGGACAACCAAATGGTTTGCCTGAAAAGTCAAGATTTTTAGATGAAACCTATCTTCAACTGAGCTTTAAATATAAATTTTTTTAAGTGAAATATGTTTGCTGGGTTTCTACTGTATTTTTATTTTTCTCTTAAAATTCTTTAGTTTTTCTTTTTGGTATGGTTTCTCACTTTTTATATTTTCTCAGGTTGAGTTTGCCAATATTTCGTGAACATTATGACATTCTAAATATTTGGAGGAAAAACGAGAATTTTGTTTGTTTTTGTTTTCGTTTCATTGAAATAAAAAAAAATATTTGAAAGAACGCAAATACAATATAAAACGGAAATATCGATGTGAATTATAAAAATAAAATATTTAAATATGTATGTATGTATGTATATAATTGTTTATTTCACATATTTTTAGAGATGTTTTTTTCGATTCTTTCATTTCAAGCGAAAACACAATGAAAGCGATGTCATTAAAATGCTTTAAACAACAATAATAATGTACACATCAAATGCGACATTTTCTTTAATACTTTCCAATGAAGTATTCGTGTAAATACCTACTTACTTAATTGGTCACAACAGCCCTTTAGTCATCGTTTCATTCTAAGAACTCTAAGGGTAAATAAAATTGTTGACTTTAAACTGTAGGTTCCACCATTCACGGGTAAAATTAACACACACAACATGGGTTGTAATGATCAATTAAGTAAGTTAAGTAAGAAGATAATATTTTAGTTAATAAAGTCTGCCCAGTCTGTCGTGCTAGGCCAACTGTCTACACAGTCATTTTATGTTCATAACTAAACTTTACTTTAAGAGAATATCATATGGTGCTCGACGCTGTCTTCCTCATTGGCAACTAACACAATGTATTCGGGCTGTAGTTAATTCGGAATACCTAACGATTTCTATTACAGATGTCGGCATTCCTTGACCAGGAAGAATGTTGTGTAGCCTCCCTCTTAGGTCATTTATTTACACAATGACGTTGAAAAATTTTAAAAATAATGAGAAATAAAAACACGTGCTAAAGCATATTTCGGTCTTAGTTGAGTGGTTGTTGACGCCAACTCTGTCGCTGCCGCTTTCATTGTGTTTCAAATTAGAAAAACATTTCGGTGTAGGTGTGAAAATATCGCAATAAACACAAAAAATTTAGCACGATTTTCAAAAATCGTGGAAAAATATTTCAAAATTATTTCAAATAATTAAATTAAGTGTACAAAAAAATATCCAAAATTAGAATTTCGAATGGAAATTATTTACGCAAAAAACGATCACTCTCACTTTGTGCCAATAATTTACTTACAAATAAAATTCCAAAACAAAAAGTTTTTTGGGAAGTGGAATCGTTTTTAGTTTTTAAAGAAATTTAAAACGTTTACACAAGGTTGAAAACATACATGGTAAGGGAAAGAAAGAGAAAGCAATTGATTTTGAATTTTGTTTGAGAAGCATGCATTTGGCCAAATCTAGAGTTTTTCCAAATAACTTTTTTTGGGAAAGGATTAGTCAGTATAGAGACACTAAGTTGGGACAATGACATTTGTTTTACTTGTATGGATAGGATGTTGTTGTGTGGTGTAGTTAATAAATTGTTGCTCACCCACCATCTTGAAATAGAAATCCTTTGGCCAACTTTAAATCTTTTTCAATTTCCTGCAACAAATCACTCTCAGACCAGCTGCGACGATTCGTATTTACAGCAAATCGTGTTTGTTTATGACATTTCCGCTGACCACGATCCGTTAAATGGGGATCTTTAGGTCGCACCGGTATATGTTGGACTCTAGGCTTTTGATTACTTTGGGAAGTATCTGTATTTGGAAAGACCAAACCAAATAGAAATTCAAATTGAGAAAAAAACAAAATAAAGAAAATCATTAAATTGAATAAAATTTGTAATTGAAATAAAATTGACGTACTTTTCCTTTCATTCTATCTTTCTTTGTATTTGAAAAAGGAAATGGTGTCAATTTTATTACAGTTATCTACATATGGTATATAAGATACGATATATTTTGTATTTGTGTGTTTATTTCTATCGGGTGGCAGGCAATAAGAATAAGTTGTCATGTCTAATTTTGAAATTAAAAATAATTTAAATCCACATTAAATGCAAATTAAATGGCATTTTTCATTAACATCTCAAAATGAAAATTTATTTTTAGATTAAAAAACAAACAAAAAAAATTAAGAAAATTATTTAAAATTTTAAAAGAAAAAAAAAACATTTTTTAAAAAAATTGTTCATTAAAATTTATAATTCATTTTGTTTTTAATATTGAAAAATCAATGTTTTTTTTACAGTGTATTTTTTATTTTATTTTTTTTTTTTGGAGCATCATGGCCCATCTGTTTAGTAAAACAAATAAAGAGTCTTTAACAGAGCGACAGCCCCAAGTACTTGAGTGCCATTTAATAAAACATTTCCCTTGATTATCTTTAAATGAATCTCTGCCACATACAACATCCAAGTGCAGTCTCTTGTCATAACCCACATTTTGAAATGAAACAGGAATTATTCATAAATAAACACACTCTTAAATACACACTTTAATAAAAATTATTATGAAATCAGGTTAATAACGAAGTGCAAATACCCTAAAAACACTAAATAAATGGAAAAAGGGACTCCAGATAATATTCAAGTATAAAGTGAGTAATCATATTCAATCAATAATCTAAACATTATCCTCAGACATAATGAAGAAGGTGGCACCAACTTGGACATACAATAATCTGAAACTGGGCAGTCCTATATCGAATGCTAACGGGCCTAGGCAATAGCAATATTGGAAATCAGAAATCAATCTATATGAATGATATTTTTCTCAGAGATAGGGTAGACAACGACTACAGTTTTAAAGCCCCCTATTTTCCGTCCCATTATCCGTCTGTCATACATTGTTTATATCTGCCACGCAATCCTCAATCATCCCCTATATTTTCTGGAAAATCATGACCTTTAAAGAAATATATTGTATAAAAATATATCCTTCTAAGAATTATCCTCTCAGGACTATATTTTCTAGTGGCATACAAGTGGCCACCAAATCTAACCTAAGTTAGATAGGATATATAAGTTTTGATCATTAATTTCCAGCAAAATATTAAGAGAATTTATACAAGAAGGAAGGAAGTTTACGCCCAGAACAATACAATCTGAGCTCTTAGCTTTAATGAAGTTGAAACCAAATTTTTATGAGACTATCTGGGTATACTCAATTGTATCGGCAGGTTCAATACGGTTACTCTCTGCACCCTTGTCACGTTTGATTAGAAGAAAATGAAAAATAGAAGAACCTGCCAGTAGAGAAGTTTTCATACCAAAAGGGAAATTAAATAGGGGCGCAGATTCATCTCAAGTTTGACGGGTTTTAGGCAATCAAACATAATAAGAAGAGTCTAGAAATAGTCCGAGTATAGAGACCAGTCGTCTGAGCGAGTATTGTTTTATATTGCATTTTCCACAATTATGGTTTACAATTATTAAACATTTCTCAAAATAAACATAGGTTATGCCCCTTATAGTATGCTACATTTTTTTACTTTTCTATATTTAATGTGTCAAGATTAACAAGTTTTCAACTTAACCTCAGTGTCTATACAGGTTTAAAAATAATTCTTTTATTTTTTAGGAACCAAGAAAAAAAGGAATATTTAAAAAACCTGTTCAGAAAGGAAATATTCACATAAGCAACCCTAAAAGTATGCTTGTATATGCTATATTTTGCATAAATAATTGACATTTAATTGTAATCAAAAAAGAAAAAAAATAACAATAAGAACAACAAACAAAAATTACAAAGAATTTCATTCATTGCTGTAGAGTTTCATGAGAATTTTTTTTCTTACGAGTTGAAAAGGCGAAAGATACAAATCAATCTGCACACACAGAATTTCAATTTGAATTTTAAAATGAATCAGTTAAACCAACTGCCGGGCCGACTTTGATATTTTCTCACATCTGTTAGAAATTATTAAAAACAACAACAAATTGCATAGTACAGACATACTACATGTGTATGTACTTAATGTATACAATTAAATACACACATACACGCGCACAACTGTGCTATTTGCAATTAAAATCGAAAAAAAACAAACAAACAAATACAGTGTAAAAACAAATAATAAAGAAAAAAACAAGAGAGTATTAGGGAGTAAGAGAGCAAAATTTTGGGGTAAAGAGTGCATATAATATGTGTACATACTTAAATTAACGTAAATTATGCATTTAATTGTATTACTTTTGTTGTTGTAATTGTAGTTGTTTGAGTGTTATCAACATGTCATCATCATCGTCATCATTATCATCGTTATAAACATGCAAAGCGCTTTTTTAAATAATTAAAAAAAATATTCGTTCTTTTTTTGTAAATCACAACAAAACTACAGCATTTATTTAATATTCCAAAATAATAATAAAAAAAAATAAAGGGTGTTGTTGTTTTTTTGTTTCTTGTTTTCGTTTGTAACAATTAAAATTCAATTAAACGTTTGCACATACATATACTACATATTTCTAATGAATGAGTTAAAATTTGTATTTTAATTTAATTTTCTTTCTTTTTTTATAAATTTTAAATAGTGGGGTTAATAATTAAACTAAATTTTGTTTTTATATTTTTTCTTAATAATTTTTTTTTTAACTTTTTTGTTTAGAGGTTCGGTAACAATTCACAGTTCACAAATTAACAAGAGAAAAACATTAAATATTGGTAAATAAATTATTATTATTATTATTATTTTAACTATTATTCATTATTTTGTTTTTGTTTTTTTCTGTAAAAATTGGTGTTAATATTTTATTTTATTTCTTGTTGTTGTTTAGTTTCAAAAACAAAATGTGTTAAAAAGAAAAGATAGATAGAGAGAGAGAGCAATAATATATAAAAGGAATAGTGTAAATTAGTAAAAACAATAAAAACAAATTATCATATATTTTTTTCTTTTTTTTAAATAAATTTTTTCCTGTTTGGTTTTCTTTAATTTAAGTGTAACGGTTTCCTATCGTGTTTTGTGTCGTTTAGTTTAAAAGTTGTTGCCTGTGTGGTGAAAATTACGCCAATAATTATTGAATTCTTCAAATATCCGATTACGAAATGGTGATTTTCCAAACATTTCATCAAATGTACTTGGAAATGGGCTGAACGCATCATTCGAACTATACGGGAAATTTGAAATTCTTTCAAAGTTATGCACTTTTGGTAATGAGACATCACTCTCATCGCCATCATCACCACCATGAGAGTTTACATCGCTGCCGTAGTAAACATCACTATCGTACTCGTTACTATTATAATCAGCGTTACCGTTCTCTGTTTTGTCATCACACACATACACATACATACGCCAACAAATCCATTATGTGAGTTGGTGTATTTGGGAAGAGCGAGAGCGAGAGAGAGAGAGAAAAAACCAAAAAAAAAGTAATTTTCCAAAAAAGGATCAGTGGTGCATACACACACATACACACACAACATATAAAATGAAATTAAATGTGAATACATATGTGTGGGTGGGGGGTGGTGGGAAAATACAAACAAATATTAATGAATACATACACCATATCTTTTTTTCGGCTACAGGATAGTTAAGAGAGACTTGTTTATATGTACATACGGTTAAATTGAGTAAATATACAGGGTGTGCACAGGATAATGATAATAATAATGTTGAGTAAAACAAGCAAAAAAAAAATCAAATAAAATGAAAGAATATGTAATAAAAGAGCCATAACAAGTTAAAATACACAAACACCATTACACTATAGTATAGAATAGAATGGAATAGACCAAATGAGTATAAAAAGAGAATGTATTCCAGAGGATTGTGAAAATTACAATTACACACCGTATGTTACATATGTGTTATGGAATCTACATACATACATATATTTTACGTACATATGTAAGTATGCAAGTATTACATGATTTGTAAAAAATGTGTGTACATATATGTATATGTTTAATATTGTATGCATGTATGTATGTTGGATATGTATTCACGTAAATTTTTTCCAAGCCGTCCAAATGGACAAACCTAATACCACAGCTGTACCCAGGGCGCTACCAATACCGGTTAATAGATATGAATCTGTTTCTGTTTCTGTTTCTGTTACTGTTTTTGTTTTTGTTTCTGTTTCTGTTTCTATATGTGAATTTTGTGTAATATCTTTGTAATTATTATTATTGTTATTATTAATAATGCTTGCAGAAGCTGAAGCTTTTTGGTAGGATGTCTCTGTTTTGTCATTGGACTCACCGTGTCCGTGTACGCCGTTGGCTGTTGGTAACATAGGTGCACGCAACGTTTTCACCGTCTTCACCACCGTTGATTTTTTGACTGCACGACACATTGAATTGTCGGTGGTTTCTTCGGAGCGTTCTTCTTCTTGGTGTTCCTCACGATGACCACCTTCAATGTTTTCTTTCTGATGATTGGAGAATTTGGCAAACTCACGCAAATGACGTGGTAAGCGCCTTAGATTCGCCTCACTTTCGCCTTCGATAATTTTAACGGGCGGCACATCTTCGCCCTCACTGAGTTGAGCCTGTTTTGTTGGCTGTGATTCGGCTCCCGACTCCCAATCACTGTCTGCCGGCATGGCTAATTTGTGACGCCTTTCTTTGACACGACTTAGAAATTCTTGTTCCATATTCGCCTTGTGCTTAGAGGTTGTCTCATCCTCATGAATTTTCGATATTTTAATAATATTTTGCAATCTGCGATTCTCACGTTCTGCCACTTTGTTCAACCACTCCTCAGCCATTTGTTGACGAAATACCTCATCTTCGGTTAGAGTGGGCAACTTCTGTGTTGATCTAAAGGGATCACGCAAAGGTCTAGTGGGTGTCATGGGTGACGTAGGAGTTTGAGGCATCTGCATAGCTTGTGCCTTTTGAGCTTCCTCCATGAGACGTCTGCGTTCGTTTTGCAAACGCTCGAACTCTGTACGCAACTCTTCTTCTTTACTGATTATATATTTCAATTGCTGTTCATGGATTTCCCTAGGCAAAGAGGCACGTCTTTGTCTAATGTCTTCCTCTCGAACGTGACAACCATCCAGAGGGAAATAGCCTGATGGTTGCGGTGCGGGCGATACACCTCTGCGTGTGGTAGTGCTTATATATTTGGGATTGGGATCCCTTTCAATCATGGAGTAACAGCTACCAAATTTAGGTCTGGGCGGTTCAGGTGCTCTATTCAACATTGGAGCATGATGTCTTCTCACATTGTAAGCATTATACTGATCATAAGAGTGTGGATTGTTAAAGGACAAATCATTTGTAGAGGCTGTAAGACGTGGTGCCCGTATACCGCCTGGTCGGCGTTGATAACATATTTCCACTTCTTTAGCAAAGGGACGAGCAATATTTTCGGAAGAACCCAAATCGCTGGCATATTTAGACCAGTCTTCTTCAGTCCTTAAGAATTGCGATTGATTGCTGCATGTTCTGCGTCTCTGCTGCATATCATCACTCAAGTTAAACATTGATTCAGCACGACGGAAACGACTATCATCCACGTACGTACCGTTGGTGTTCTCCAGTTGTATGGGTATATTATAAGTTTTTGGAGGTGCAGGCACTGGTGGTGCTTCCTCAGACGTTCCAGTAGGCTTGGAGTTTGTTGTATAACCATTTTCTATTTGTATGGGTATTTCGTAAGTGCGCCCACTTTGATGATCGACCGTATCAGTGTTACTGGGGGCCTCTGGAGTCTTGTTGAACAACAGCGAACGAGACCTCATGGATCTTTCGATTTGCTGTTCCAGCTCTTTGAGATGTTCATGTCTACTCTTATTGTACTCCTCGATTTGTTGCTTTTGACGCATATGCACACGATTCAGATCAAACATTGATGCGGATTTTTCGCGTTGTTCTCTTTCAGCCTTGCTGGTCTCCAGCTCCTTGTGTAACTGTTTGGAGAGATCGTCAAATTCTTTGAATAACTTTTCATGGTCGTAACTCAGTGCTGAGGATTTTTTCTCTTGCGTTGTGCTTGTTTGCGATGACATGGTTGACGAGAACACATCATCAATATCCCCGTTCGAGGTTACTTTCGCTGTTAACGATTGTGGTGCTGCCGGTGTTGACGACAGGTTAAGTGTTGGTAGTGAGGAGGCAGCATCAGCAGCTGCCTTGGCACGTTGCCTAAATTCTTCGTACGAGTCTTGTGTACCCCTCTTTGCTGTTGTTGATTCTTTTTCATATTGTTGTTCTTCTCTGTGCTCGTCATTAGCATTTTCAGTTTTTTCAGTTTTTTCTTCTATTGTAGCGGTTTTAATTGTTGTTTCGCTTTCTAATGTTTTCGCTATTTTTTCGGTCTTTGTTTGTGTATCTGACAACGGCAGCGACGATGACAACGACTGCGACTGCGATGGCGACTGTTTGTTTAATTTTAAAGCTGACATAATTTCTTGGTCATCGCTATTGTTTTTCGCTTTTGGTTTATCGCGTATTTCTGGTTCAAGTTGTTGTTCTTTACCTGAACGGAAGAAGTTGTTATTGGGGGTTTTCAGAGGAAAACTGGATGCTGACTCAGGCTTGTCTCCTGAAGTTTTTGTTTCGTGCTTCGATGTGGTAAAGTCTTGGACCACCTGGCCATTTTCAGAGCGCTTTTGAGTTTCATAGAAGTGTGTCTCTACACTTGAATACCTCTTGGGTTGAGTATTCATCAGCTGACTGCAAAAAGGTTCTGTATTGGAAGACTCAATGTTGGAGAAACGTTTGTGCTCCTGATCAAATATATTTGAGCTGCCCATGGTGGGAAACATTTGTCCCAGTGTGGTTTCAACACTTTGCATGCTGCCAAGTGTTTTGGGTTGAGAGAGTTGTGGAAACTGGTATGAGCTCTTGGACGTATTGTTGCTTAATGTTGATTTTTCATTTACGACCTGTGTTGCGACTGGAGCAGAGTGACCGTTTGTTGTTTGCCTTGAGTTATTTTCATGCGATGATGATGCTGGCGCTGACGTTGATAGAGAATGTTTTTGTTTATTGGCATTTGATTCGCTGGTATCTTTTATAATCGAAAGTAAGCGATGTTTGTTCTCATCTCCATTGTTTTCTCCATTAGCAAATGCTTGCGTTT
Organism: Sarcophaga subvicina; assembly: GCA_936449025.2. NCBI lineage: Eukaryota > Metazoa > Arthropoda > Insecta > Diptera > Sarcophagidae > Sarcophaga > Sarcophaga subvicina. Next base: position 4,093,086 of record OW388084.2, read on the forward strand.
GCTCTTTACCGTTGTTCTGGTTTGCGTCATCGTTGCTATTCTGTGTATGGCTGTGTGAGGTTGTTGCGGTCGTGTTTAACGTTCGTTTGGAGAGGTTTTGTGCTATCGTTGCCGTTTCACTTGACTTGACCGGCACTGGTGGTGGCGGTATTTGCGGAGGAGGTGGCGTTATACTTTTACGTAATTTTTTCATCATTGCTGCAGTTTGTAGCAATTGCTGTTCGGCTAATTTTTCTCTTTCCATGAACTCCAACTGTTCCTTGGTGTACTCATGATAGCCACGACGTTCCATGAATTTTTGATGGGCATCCAATAAATCGTCTGGCTTTTGTTCGGGTTTCTGTTGGATATAAGAACGTTGCGAGGGCGACAGACATACTAATACCGTGGGATCATTTGTGGTGGGTACACCTAGCCAAGACTGATCGGATTTTTGTTGCGGCGTAGTTTGTAACGCAATGCCATCGGTATTAGTTGGTTTGACCTTGAGAGACAATTGCAAGTCGTCGATGTGCGGCAGTTGTGGTAGAGGATAAGGCATATTATTGTCGTCGAGAGATTTTACCGCTTTCACAGCACGGGCTTCACCTATATTTTGAGCAACGCTGGCCAATTCTTGTAGAACTTCACCGCCGTAGGGCAAAGAGGCCACAGTTTCAGCACACAGAAAACGTAATTTTTTCGGATCACCTGATATTTCTGTCTGAGATGTGGTTGGTGTTGGTGTCGTATTTGATTTGAGATCTGAAATTGAGGATGTTTTAACAAAATCACTGGTTGACTGTTCGGTTGCGACATTAATAGCAGTACACTGACTAATAATGGTATTGTCTGAACAATGGGACTCCATGGATTCTTGTCGTTTCATTGTGGACGGGGAAGAGGAGGAAGTGAGCTGATTTAAGCTGTGAGCAGGATTAAAGCTGTTGTTTTGTGTGTGGAAATTGTGATTGTCAACGTTCTTTTGAAGCAGAGGTAAAGAAGCATTGGTAGTAGCGGTAGTTGTGGTGCTAGAGGAGGTGGTAGCAAAAGCATATTCAGGAAGCATTTCTTGTGGTGGAGGTGGTATAGGAGGTGGTGGCGGAGAGCCTCTAGGTGGTGGTGGATTTATGGGAGTAAATGTATTATTGCTGTACGTATGCGTATAACCGTTAACCGTTTCACTATTTTCATGATTACCGTTTAATTTTACCGACATTTCACCATCACTTAAATTACGAGAATTATTACCGTTATTTGTTATTAGATCGCGTACCGTATTCATATTTTGAAAGCTTTGAACGTTTTGAACGTTATTGTGTGTATAGACGAGCCGTGTTGTTTTCGCGTTATTATCCGCACATAAACTACTGTCCGTATTCAACGATTCACAACTAGTTTCTAGCGTTCTACTGGCTAATTGAGATGCTGCTACTGATGCTGCTATTGCTGTTGTTGCTGATGGTGGTGGTGGTTGTATTGCTGTTGCTGTTGCTGTTGCTGTTGTTTGTGTAGTTATTGATGATGTTGATGTTGATGTTGTTGTGACAGGCAAATTTTGAGTGTTTAAGAGATTTGTATGAATTTTCATAGATGATGTGTTTGATGTTGTTGTTTTTGTATTTGCTAATATTGTATTGCTTGTATTTTGTGTAGCGGCGGCTTCATTAATGGAAGAGAGCACCGATGAAATTTGCTCTTCGATTTGGGCAAAAACGAGATGCTCATTTGCAGGTAACGATGCGGACGATAATAATGATGATGGCAATGGCGATGACGATAACGTCGTTGAAAATTTGGATGAACGGGAATCTGTTTTCTGTGTTGCGGAATCTGTTTTTCTTTCATTAGCCTGAGGCTGAAGCGGGGAAGAATCGAGAGAAACAACTGAAGCATTGTTTACATCTCTTGCATTATTTATTGTTTCAATTTCACCAAATTCCGGTAATTTTTGTGTTTTTCTTTCTGTAGGGTACGAATCATTGGCTATCGCAATTGGCGATGATGTCAGTGTAAAGGAGAAGCATGTGTTTTCTGTCATGGGATTGTTTACATCCTTAGCCACATCGTTGCCCAACATTGAAGTGTTTATATTTATATTATCGTATAATTCCAGGTCATGTAGATCGGACATACTGCTGGAGGCGGAATTGATAAACACAACTTCAGCGGCCTCAGCCTCTGGCGACATGCAAGTGCGCAAAGTTGTGCACGACTCATCGGCTTCGGCATCGGGAGCATCGTGCAAACGTGCAGATACTGCCATGGCTATGGGTTCTTCCCTTATTACCTTAGATTTTCTATGTGTGTGGTGTTGTTTGTGGGATTTGGTGAAATCCAAAGAACTTTTAGGAAATTTGGCATGAAGTTTCTGGACATTGGCTTCGCTGGGACAGTTAGTAGCACTATCTGTTGAAGCAGACCTGGATAGGGGATTATCAGAATTATCACTCAACTCACTGTTCTCTTCGGAGATGCTGTCCAAAAAGCGTGGATTCATTATTTGCGGCATAAAGTGATGTTCCAAGGCCATACGTTTCTGTTTACGCGATTGCTTTTGGCTTGTACTTGACGAAGAGGAGGAGGTGGTGCATATTTCCGTTATAGATTCAGCCACTTTTTGTAAATCATCGCTGTTTTCTAAAGATGATTCAGCTTCACTCACCACGGGAGAACGCAATTCTTCCAAATCACTGTGGCTACCATCACTTATTTCCACTATACGTACATCGGACGTAGAAAATTTCTGTCTTTCAGCTACGTTTTCTTTCATAATAGGTGAGGTTATTTGCGGTTGTTGTTCTATAACATCGTCGTCTCTATTTTCTACATGAATTTGATGTACAATAACTTTAACTTGATGCTGGTTGGCAGTCTCTGTGGTATCCGATTGGCTGCTCGAGTCATCAGCATCATTTTCATTTTCTTCTAAAGCCAAGTTCACTCTGTGGACAGTAACTTTAGAGGCGGGCTCTTCTTCTTTTGATTCTGATTCTGATTCTGATTCTTTTCTAGTATATTGTATTTGATTATCTTGAACGGCTACCTTGTGTACAGTGACTTTAGGTGAAGCCTCTTGTTGTTGTGTTTCGGAGGTGCTAGAGACTTTTGTTTCATGTTTTAAAACATCTGATGGTTGGTTATCTTGTTGAATAGCCACTTGGTGCACAATAACTTTGTCTGGTGACTCCAGCTGGTGTTGTTCCAGTTCCGTGGTGTTAGAGACATTTGTTTCATCTTTTTGAGTATTTTCTGTACCTTCCGTTTGCGGTCTAGCAGCGACTTGTGATTGATTGCCTTCTACGGCCACTTGGTGTACAATATCTCTAGAAAGTGGCTTTTGTTGTTCCATTTCCTGACTAGCAGTGACTTGCGTCTCAGCATCTTGTAAGGCCACTTTGTGGTCTTGTCCTTGGGTATCTGTGTTTCCTGGCTCATTGCAATCTTTTTCGTTTTTATGTATTACAACCTTAGCAGCGTCTGGTTGTTGTATTTCCGTGTGTTGTAATGAGTCCTCCTCGGCAGTGGTTAAAATCTTATGTATTAAAACTTTAAAGGGCTCTTCCTCAGGCTTTATTAGTTGTTTAGTATTTTGTCGCTGCTTTTTTACTTTATGTGGACTTTGCACTGCTGCTGGTGCTGCTGCTTGTCTAGTTTTTTTCGCTATTATTTGCGTTTTACTCTCTTCACTCTCATTCGCACTTGTTAGAACTTTATGCACGATAACTTTACTTTTACTCTCTGCTTGCGTATGCTCTGTTCGTAGAATCTCTCCCGATGGTGTAGCCAACTCATTTGTTGTTGTGTTAGCGAATGTTTCTTTATTTGTTTTAGAAGCGTTAGTATCTTCACATATAATTCTATGAACAATTACCTTACCTACTAGGGGCGCATTAGTAGGTGGTGTGTCTGACGGCATCTGTTCGTCCTGACACTTGTCTGGATCATTTAATTTCGATTTTTCATTGCCCATATTGTGGTCATCGATATTTACAGCGTAATTAATTTCACTTTCACTAATATTTTCACACACTGACGGTTCATTGAAAACTGTGTCATTCGTAGATGCTTGTGTCGTTGCAATGGTCGTCGCTGTTGAGACGGTGGTGACGTCTGGTACTTTTTCTATAGTAGCGGCTGCTGATGCTGATGCTGCTGCTGTCTCAGCAATTTCGTTGACATTTCTGTTCTCTAAGGCAATTGCATTTGCGTTTATTACTTCGTTGGTGTTGGTTTGTGAGGCGGCGTTTGGTGGTGACGATGGCGGTGTCGGTGATTTTTTGCTGTTAGCGGGTGCTGTGTTTGTATTTCTCTGTTGCTGTTGTTGTTGCTGTTGTTTGTTACGTTGTTTATTTTTATTCCGATTGCGATTTTTATTGCGATAGTTGGGCATCTCTAATTAATAAACACTTCGTTTGTAATTACTCTCTGGTATTGTGTTTATTGCTGTTGCTCTTGTTGTTGTTGTTGTCGTTGTCGGTGTTTTTTCCTTGAATTTAATTTGTTTGTTTTGTTTACAAAATTTCTTTGCTTTTAATTTTATATGTACTCTTTACCTGTAACTTTATTAAGAGCGCTTTGTGTTACTGTATTAATCAAAACGGACGGTGGTTTTTCTCTTGCTCTCCTACAATATGTATGTAGGAAATGTTTGATTGTTTTTATTACTTTTTTTTTTGTTTTTCTAGAAATATCCGTTATTTTGTTTATTTTTACTCAATTTCTTTTTTGTTGTTTTGTGTTTTTGTCTGTTTTATTATTATTATTGATTGCATAAGTTACACACACACACACACAGTTACGCAAAAAGGATGATTGAAAATATTAATTTTATTGGTTTTGCTAGTGTTTGGTAGTGATTAATGGTGATAGTGAGTAAAATGAAATGAATAAAATGTTGAAGTAATAGTGGCGCGGTGATAATGTGGTGGCGTTGGTATTGATTTTGGTGTTTGTGAGGGCGATAATAGTAATGTCCGATGGTAGTGATTTAAAAATGATGATGCCATGTACTTAAAATGTTTGCTCATTTATCAACAATAACAATATTTTCTAAATAGAATTCATTTTATTTAAATTTTTCATTTTTCTTTTTTTTTTGTTACGTATTTTTTACTCAATTTATAAACGTTTCTTTTCTATTTGTACGGATTTAATTTATTTTGTTGTTGTTGTTGTTGTTTTGTGGCGGCATTTATATAGTATAGCGCAGACAGAATTTACAATCAAAAGTAAGAAAAATTATAGTGGGCAACAGCTCTTAAGATTTTCGTTCGTTCGTACCATTCGACTTAAAGCGACTGAAAATGCTCTCGGACTGCTTATAGAGATCCAACGGGCAAACACCGGCAAAAAACATAGAAATTTAGAAATAAACTCGCGACTACAAATGTGACACGGATTTGGGCAACAACAACAACAAAAACAACAATAATAAATAAAAATCATCATCACGCCAATAAAACAAACAACAAAATCTCTTTTCAAACGTTTTTCTTTTCATTTTTATTATTAAAATTGTTTTTGTTGGTATTGTTGTTGTCGTCGTGTTTGGGGCTTTTCATTAACAATTTCGCCTGGCGTTTTAGCTCTCGCTGTAAATTATACTTATTTTTATTATTGTTGTTGTACAGGGTCTTAATGGTTTGAGATTTTTCTTTTTGTTAAAAAAGGAACTGTAATTATAATCATCGCTAATAGAGGTTAGTACAAGGAATGTAATTGAAAAATTTTAACGAAGACAGGAGTCCCCATAAAAATAAAGAGAAAAAACATTAGCCGTTCAAGTCAATATAGCGGCGCTGTAACGGACGGTGTAAAGGACTGACGTCAAACCATAATCAGCAACGATGTTAACTTATTGAATTATTTAAACGGCAATCAAATCGCTTAATTGAACAAGAATGAATTTCTCATTTTGCTCCAAATTTGTAATAAAATTGCTCAGAGAGAAACATCAAGTGTAAGCTATATACGCGCTTTGCTATATTTCTTAATAAAACACGATAAATATTCCCACAAAATGTGTGGTAAATTTGCATTTGAAAAGCAAACTCAAACTTATAAGGCCCTGCTGTTGTAGTTTAACTTGTTCTATATGGACGATAAAAAGGGCAAAGGAGGTGCCAAGAAAATATTTCATAATTTTCAAAGAAAATAAAAACAACAACAAGCCAAGCAAAATAATAAAAATTTATAGTTTTTTCTTCTTCAAACGGGAATAGAAATGAAAATTTAACCAAAAAAAATCGGATTTTTCTTAATTTCTCTGAAAGAATAAAAATTCAATTTGTGTATCGTTTTCTTTTTTGCTTTTCTTTATTATAAAAAAAAAAGAAAGAAAAGATATTCCCAAAATTTCTTATTGGAATTTAAACTGATTATTTGTATGGCTGTCTGTTGCTATGTATGTATGTTTGCCTCTGTGCTAAAGAGAAATACATTTTTGACGAGTTACGAACAAATGTTTTACGCGTGTCAATATTTTATAAAAATGAAAATTTTATCTCTTGTTTTTTTATTGCTTTTTTTCTCAAATGCAACGCTGTTCGATTCCAAAAATAATTTAAATTTCTTTTTAATTTTTATCTCAATATTCTATTCTATACTATACGGTTAACTGATCTAAATGTTCTTTTCAAAATTAATTTGCATTTTAATAGAAAGTAATACAAATAACATTTGATAACCCAACAAACATTTCTATCGAAGGACGCAAACAATAACTGTAATCAAAAAATCACTACTTTTTGGGAACAAAATTTCGTTTTTTCGGTTACCAAGTCAAAAACATTAAAATTTCAGACATACTCGCCAAAAATTGTTTTCTTTTTTAAACAATTTTAACGTGATTGAATATTTAAAATATTTTTGAAAATAATGTCCGTCATTTATTTATGTCACACGTTAAATGGAATTTTTTCTTAAATTTATCATTTTTAACTGTAACCGAAATACAATGAGTTCCTTTAGAACATAGTCACGGTATCATTGGAAAATATTGGCAATTCTTTGTTTTATCAAAATTTATTGAATTTCGTTCATAGCGTTGATGTACGTACATATGTTCGTTTAACAGTAATTTTAATAAAGATTTTGTTAATTCTTAAAAAAAATTGGGCATGAGCCCAATTTCTTACCATTTTAAAGAGGATTTTAATAGCAAATGACATAAGGAACAAAGATCAGCAATGAGTATTCAAAAAGATGAGTAGAATTGAATTATTCTCATAATTTCTGATACTTATTAGTAGTGAAAAAACGATTCATTGCTGATCTCTGCTTCGAAGTGATCTAACTTTCGATGCTGGATGTATTTCAACCCAAGACCTTTATAGCACTTACAACTACAGGCTATAACTGTACCCGTGTGGATGCGCAATAAGCCTCTAATCGGATTCGACATTGAAAATCAATCGCTCTCTAAGCAATTAGAAATTTAAATGAAGCCAGTTCTCTAACACCAACCGAAATTCCATCCACCCATGTTGTACGGGTTAATTTTATCCATGAGTGGCGGTACCTACCACAAAATGTTTGTTGGGTAAGTCAACAATAACATTTTTATGTGGATTATAAACACAGCGTTCACATGTTGGTGCATGTGTCGAGCAATACAAGTCTGTGCGAATGTGTAGGAATGAGGGCGAGGAAATACAATAAATACATAGCCTAATACATCTGGTGCAACAAAAGTTAAAAGGTCAAATTGCATGCAACAACTCAATTGAAAAACAACAAAAAAAATAAATAATTTGGCTGCGAATTGAATTGAATTGAATTGCTGTAAATAATTTCAAGTTTAGCGTCTTTCTACTGGATTGTATGCCAAAGTTTTGTGCGTTTTTTCTTCAACTGTATGTACATATGAGACAATAGCGGCCACAAGTACAGCCCATTTAAAAATGTTGCTGGGGTCAATCAATTAATCTCAAGTACGATTACCCTTGGATAAAAAGAAAAAAATACTTTTTTTCTTAGCAAAACTACTTATGGATTTGACTTGAGTTGATGAAGAGCGTATACGTATGTTTGTATAAATTGTACCGACAAAGTTACAGTGGTCTAATGGGCAATAGAAACATAATGTTTTAGCCAAGTCTTCAATGAAGAAAATTGAATTTCATAAGTTGAAAAATAAAAACTAAGAAAATAATTTGTTTAGAGATACAGAACTTGTATGTAATTGTGACTGATTCAGACAGCCGATACAGAGGATGATCTTCATCTTTCTCGGTTGCCGATACTTCTTTGAGTTTGGATCCACTGTGGCACCACCAATTGATACCTAATAAGGGCTTGATGCCAATTCTCTAGAGGTAAACAAGCTGACTTTCTTCGTCGCTTTGTTTCCATAAATTTGCATTCATCATGAGAACATATTGAGTTGTTTTATAGTATATAAGATGGGACTCGCCTCACCCTCTGAAGAGCAATTTCTGAAACACTTGATTATGGGCAATAAAACGAATTCAAATGAAAACACACGTGATCGAATTGCAAACAGTCGCCTGAAACGACAATTATTGCTGGATGTTTGATAGAAATGATGGTGTATCACCTACTAGGAAGTGATCTTGTGCGGTTAAACTTTTGATTCGTCTTCAAGAGACCAAGGGAAGGCATTATTCCAATAACGCCTTAAAATTAATATAAAAATAAGGGTTCTTTTTGTCTCAAATTATTTTTACGAATTTCAAAACCTTCTGTATGTAGATGCCTAATATTATGTCCAACTAATCACTGTGCCTAACCGCTAAGGCCTCATTCATATTAATTAAACAATAAAGAATAAAAAAAAATGTGCTCCTAAAAGGAAACGATTACAGGGCCATCTGTTTTCAGCACACATTTTTCTTTGGAACTGCAAGCTCTTGTATAAAATTTTTTAACACTATTGCAACCATGATGTCTATATTATTGGCACACACACACTAATTACAACATTTCAATCACAATAATTTTTTTTTCAATTTTAATTTAATTTATTTTAAAACATTTTGAAAAAAATGTTTGTTTAACTGTAGTCTTACTTTTCTTTTTGGCGCTTTTCAATTGTAAAATTTTATGAAAAATTAACGAAAAAATTTTTGCCAAATTTGCTTTTGTTTACAACAATCATAATGTCTGTCTAATTATTATTTTTCGTTTCTAATTAATTTATGAATTTGAATACAACAACAAAAGCAAAAACATAAATTTATTTACAAACACTCTTGCGACATACTCAACCAAATGCAAAACGTTTCAATATTAATTTTTGTTTTCTTTTTCGTTACTTTTCTTCCGTTTTTTCTAAATGAAAATCATTCTATTCAGTCCCTCTTTCTCTCTGTTTTACTTTTTTTTTTGCTTTTTTTCTTTTGCCCGGCTGATTATTGAATGGGGCGTTTTAACGGCACAACGATCGTTTTCGTACTATTTTCGAAGGGCTTTTAATTCTGCGTTTAAAATAATTTTTTTTTGCAACAAAACAAAAACTAAACAAATTACGACAACAACAACAACAAAAACTAAAATAAAATAAAATAAACAATTGTAATGTTTGTTGTTCTTGTGCTGCACAATAGACTACATTGTACAAATATATGTATACATAGTAGAGTATGTGTGTATGTATGTACCATATATATACGCAATATTCTAAAATACAACAACTTTAACAACAACAACAAAAACTACTAAACAACATAATACAACAAAAGCATGAATGAACACTAAATAATGGGATCTTACGTCATTGAGGCTATGCATTCTTGTCTTTGTTGTTATTGTAACTAATAGCGGTTGTTGTTGTTTTTATTATTGTTGTCGTTATATAGGCAAACATCGAAATATGGGCTTGCCAAAGGAAACGATGGGAAAGGAGAAAAAGAAAGAAAATCTATTCGTGAAAATATTCTAGGGTGGTAGTAAAAAGAAATCCATTATTTTTCCAACTGGGAATTGTATACAGAAAAATATACCAGAAGGCAATTTACGAATTAACCCAGACGTAAGTACTTTAACATCCAAACCGGGATAATAGACATGACCAATGTCCCATAAAGCGTCTATTACACTAGAAAACTTCGTTAGCAAACACTATCTGATGGCAAGCCATCAGAGAAAGGAAAAACATCGTGTTTGCAAACTTGACCTGATGAATATCAAAAATTTTTGATATTTGGCTGGATAGTGGATAGCAAAACAATTTCAGGACTCATCAGATCATGTTGGCAGGTGGAGTTCCCTAGTGTAATAGAGACTTAAGGCGAAGAATATATCAAAAATAATAAGAATCGTATGAAAAAAATTGAAATTTTTTATGTATCAACACAATATCATGGCACTTACAGATAAAATTAACACACACAATATGGGTGGTGTGAGAAGCTAAGTTTTAATTATTGACTGAAATGTTGTAACGACCAGTTAAGTAGTCACTGAATCAAAAGCTCCTAATGGTTCAAAGATTAGGGAAAAATGTAAAACTGTGATATCATAATGGCCTTATTTAGCCTAAGGTACATCTATCTAACATCTCTCTCTACCTGCCTATCTACCACTAACACAATACCATGCCGCAAAAATTGGTAGGGACTGGCTGGATTTGTGACAGGCTATTCAATCTTTTTGCTCATTCAAATGCACAATGTCTTCTATAGGAGAAGCATATTGGAGTTTTTGCTGGGACCTGGAGACTGGGACCATTCCAATTATGCTAAATACAGCCTTCAATTACGTGCAATTATTTCCTTTTTACTGAGCTATTTCAAAAGGGAATCACTTTGGAAATCACCTGAAACCTTCCTAGAATTATTATTTAGCTCATCTCGGAAGAATACCTGATTCTTGGAGGCACTAAATTATAATTTTTAATAAAAGTTAAAGTCTAATACGAAGCCATTATCCGCTTATATAAACAATTCAGTTGCATTAAACTGATCAAATGAAAAAATTAAGTGTTCATGGCATTCAACCATTCAGTATCTCCGGATCTGAATTATAATTCATTTAATTAGTGCCTCTGTTGCAATACAATATTGTAAATCGATAACGAAACATTTATTTTATGAACAGAAAGAAATCTAAAGAATATCATAAGTTATGGACACATGTAGAGCTAGCTGTACGAGTACATATGCAACAGATGTATCGAATAAATGTTGCAATAAAAACACATAAAAAAACCCAATCACTTTAAGAAGCCATTAATCTTTATCAATAATAATGTAATGATGTAATTTGTGTTTTTGTTTTTGTATCTATTTTATATGAATAGGGATATTCATACCATTATTGTGGTATATTGCAGGCCGATTCAGAAGAAAATATCGATTAAAATCAACACGTCTTAACAGTTTCTGATGGTAACGAAGGAGTTAATTTTACTTGAGACTTTGTTCAAAGCCAGTCAGAGAAAGCCGGCTAAGAATCAATTGAAAATGCAATACACTGACCAATCGAAGATCATCGACTAAGTAATACGTGAAAATTTGATTTTTTCCGCAATGAGTTCCGTGTTTTGTTAAAAAAAGGCAGACTGCACAATGCCTAAATAATAGAGTGCGTAACGTAGAGATAATAATGACAACCATGCGTTAGGTTAGGTTAGGCGAAGTGGCGAAACCCCCCCCCCCCCCCCCCCACCTTAAAAAAACGTCCCGCTTAGGCCAGCATTTAGACCCATGGTTATACCACAATCACTTCTACTCAAGAATCAAACAAAATGAGACAACAAAAATAAAAAACGGAATAAATTTGGTTCTGTAACAAAGAAAATTAGACACATATCGACGCCTCCATTCTATAACATTCTAAGTCGAAAAAGTGTGCTTTGAGTTATGAGCTCTCAAAGTTTTCACGCGACATACCACCAAATGTGTATTCTAAGAATATTTTTCCCTATAACTTCGAAACGGATCGGCGCATCTTAACCAAATTTTGACGGTATTTAAATTAGAGAACATAGAATTTAAAAATGCAAGAACATTAAAAACGTTCTAAGTACACTTAGTTACAATCCATCAGTCAGGATTACGACCTAGCTTCTCATACCACTTATGTTGTGTGTGTTAATTTTTATCCATAAGTGGCGAGACCTACAGTTTAAAGTCGATTCCGAACGACAGTTTTTTTTTAGAAACTTTTCATGGCTGAGAGGAAGCGGCCGTAGAAATATTTTCTCATATTTTCGTTTTGATGTCTGGCCTGGGGTTTGAACCGTGGCCTTATGTCCAATAAGCCGACACATTAACTACTACACTAGAAGTCGCCGTAGTCTAGTAGGTAGTGTGTTGGCTTATTAGACGTAAAGCCAAGTTTCGAGCCCCAGGCCAGACATCAATTCAAAATACAAAAAATATTTCTTCGGCGACTTCCTCTCAGCAGATTTCTGGCAAAAACTCTGAGAGTAAATAAAAATTGCCACGAAAAAAGTTTCTCAAAAATCTGTCGTTCGGAGTCGACTTTAAACTGTAGGTCCCACCACTCATGTATAAAAATTAACACACACAACATAAGTGGTGTGAGAAACTAGGACGTTGTACAATGGGGCTACTACGGCAACTTCTATTTTAGACAACAATGACGAAATACATGGAGTATATCCGAATTGAAAAGCACAGTGACCCGCCAAAATGCAAGCCCCTGATAATCGTCGGAAGACTACCATAAGATTTTATTCGAAGTAAAACTCACACGGTGTCAACTAAAGAAATTCTCAAGAGAAGTTGGGCTTTTAGGGGAATCACCACATATTGGTTACCACGAGATGTAATGAACGAGAGGAATTTTTCTAATACTAAGAACATAAGTTAATTCATATGAAATTTATAGAAGAGATTGCAAATTTTCCATTGTACCGTATGTTTATACGGTTTTTCTTGCTACATATTTACGGAATCCCCTTAATGATATGCGTTATAAATAAAATGTTTTAATTTGACATGAGTTATTATCTTATTTAATTTGGAAAATGGAAAACAACAATAATAAAAAAAAAAATATTAATAATACTAATAAAATAAATAAAATAATAAAAAAAATATTTGTTCATCTACAAAGTGATCGGATAGGCAAATAAATGTGAATGCCTGTGGGCCTATCTGTCTGTCTGTCTGTCTGTCTGTTTGTAAGATACAAAATATAAAATGAAAAATTTACTTAAAAGATCACAATTTAAAAGAATTGTTTAATTATTATTAACTCATCTTTCAAAGATTTGCTTTTGAAGAATATTTTTTTTTTATATTTTCATTGTGATTCACTCATTGTGTGACGTTACAATTTCATAAAATCTAGTTCAAGTAATTCACATGCGCTCTTTTTTCTGTTAGTATCTTAAGATTATACAAAGTTATCGATTGATAACTAAAAATAACCTTGAAAATTTATTTATCAATTAACAAAAGGTAATCGAAACACCCATAATAAGTGTTTTCAGATTTTACGAAAAAATATCACAACAAAAAAGTAACCAAAGTACTGCAATTAAATTATTCCCTTGTGAATACTGTCTTCTAACATTTGCCTAATTTATTTTTGTACCATAAACAGTGGCAAAAAGTACTTTTCAATTAAAAAAATTTTCTGAAATTTTATATTCTTAGCATATAACAGTATTATGCTTAATAGATACTTAATTATTATTACAAATTCATTTTAACATTCATTCCAATAACTAGCTTATAAAAAAGGCAATGAGTTTATGTAACCACCCTTTAAAGGTTTAGAAAAAAAGTACCATTTTAGTACCACAAACAATATTAAAAAGGAAAGAAGGAGAAAAGAAAACTTTAAACGGAAAAGGTGGTAAGTTTCGTTAAACGAATTATTAATTAAGAAGATATAAAGCAAAAAACAAAATGTACCATGTTTTAACAGGGTAAACAAAAAAGTACCAAACCGTTCAGATTTCAATTTTTAAGCAGATTCAAATGTATTTTAAATGCTAATTCTATGTATTTTAAATTTAAAAGATTCAATGATTTACTGGGTTTTCCCTTTCTTAAACTCGTTTTAAACTGATAGTTTCTCTCCTTCTCATTTAGTTTCTATATGTACATGACATATTTTAACTTTATAAGTCTGATCAGTGATTTGAGATCAGGCATTCCGTAAATTATCGTTATTATCTAAGCTGTTATCGATTGTTATTTATCATATTCAGTGTATTTCTTTTAATTACCACTCACTGTATGATTATACACCAATGCATACATGAATTGGTATATGAATTAAAAATAATATGAGGTAATTTCCCTTTCTTTTCTTTATTTGAGATTGTTTTTATTACCAGTCATTTATAATTTTTTTTTATAGTTTTCGATTATTACCGGCAAAAAAATAATTGAAAGTTTTTTTTAAAGAATTTTTTAATTGCAAAAACTAGAGTATTGTCCGAAAAGTTTCACCTCACATGTCAGTGCTCTGTTCTTGTTGCAAAGAGACACTTCCTGACATCTTTGACCGATCTACCTAATATAAAGACTGCTGCAATGACAAGATTTATTATTGTCGTGAGACGGCTTCCTTTAGGGAATGTTTGATATCCGGATAGAATTGATTGTGGCGTCATTATGGGTCTAAATATGAAGGAATATTTTCCTTTAATTTGTAATTGATTTTTATAAATTTCTATTAACGTGATCGATAATTTAGACGATCCTGATCGAGAATTTAAACGAAACATTTTCAATTTATAAAGCCTGACTAATCCACAAATCTTTCCTATTGACCAACGCTTGGCACATCTGTGCAATTATATTCAAATTGTTCATACTACAGAGTGGAATTGATCGTACGGTTCTGGGTAATGATGCCCTCCCTATCTATACCACCATAATTTGAAAAAACTCTTTCAAGCCATATAACCTGGTTTAGAGACAGTTTGCCTAAAAAAACATAACATGCAGGGAGGGCTGTGTATTCTTACTAAGAAAATAAATTTTGTTAGCGGGGTCAGAAGGAGAGGTGTGTGTGTGAAAAGTTTGAAATAAAAACATCAAAATAAGAACATGGCCGGCATACAGCAAGCCGGTTGTTTTAAATTTAAAAGAAATTATACTCGGTATTCGGTATGGACCATCGCATAACATGTAACAGGTTTTGAGAATTTTTATTAGAAAATAAAAAAAATGTGCTTAACAAATTAACATGTTTTTAAGGTTGATTTCTTTAAATCTTTATGATTTCTAATACAATAACAAAAACTCTTGAGCTTAGAAATTTGCGTCATCGTTGGTTTTTTTTCTGTTACCGGCTGTATAAACAACACTTGAAAAAAAAACACAATGAATGGCTTTGAATAGGTTAATTAAACTGCCAGTTTTTTTTTTTGTAGAAAATAAAGATCGAATTGATTGATAAGTGAGCAAACATTTCAATAATATTTTAATGAATTTTTTTGTTTCTAATTTTTTTATTTTCAATCCAAATACTTAAACAAATAATATTTATTGTCTACTTCTGTGTCTTTGTTTCCTTTTGCTTTCTGTTTTCTGTTTAAGTATTTGCACATTAATTCAGTTTTAATCATTTTTTGGTTGACTTTTTCAACTCATTTACCTTTTCGGGATAATTTTGTAAAACAAATAATTTTTTTTTCTCTTTTTTTCGGTTTCAATTCTATTTTTAACACTGATTGTATGACTTCACTTTTTATTTTTTTTTATTTTATTGATTTTAACTCACTTTTATTTTCAATATCAATTGAAAAATTGATTTCTTTTTCGTTTGATTCCGTATTTGAATACCAAAAAAATATAATTTTTGATCTTTTATTTTATGAACCGCCACTTTGAAACATTTTTAGCCTAAAGAGTGTTTGGCCGAAACGTAAATACATTTTCAATTTTTTACGATTTTTGATTTTATTTTTCTTTAAAAAAAAAAGAGAGACGACAGACAGACACATTCGCAACTCAAGTGTTTTTTTTTAATTTTATTTTTCTTTTATTTTATATTCTAGCAAAAGAACATGAAATGATAACGTCAAAACGTTATTGTTAAAGAGTTGGGGAATAAAGTTGTTGCGATAATATTTACTTGCGCACACTCGGTTTTGAAATGTTTTTTTTTGTTTTGTTTACAGCGATCTTAGCGTTACTCTATTTCCGTTAAGCCCTCCATTTACCCGCCGAAACTCTACACTAAACAACGAATGCCGCAACATTGTGTGATTTTTTCAATCGACTTCGAAACTGTTTGATTTCTTCACTAAATCTCTTCAAAAAAAAAAAAACTAATTCGTTTATTGTCGCTGTTGTTGTTGTTGTTGTTGTTGTTGTTGCTGTTTCTTCTAATTTAAACATTTACAGGTGGCAAAAATTAACATTTGCCTGCCTGCTCGCGCTGTCTAACACTTCTTTATTTTATTTTATTTTTATTCGCGTACTCCACATGCTAACCAACAACACACAACACACAGCAGCTCGATATAAACAGAACACAAAACTAAAGAAAAAAATAAACGTAAACGAAAACAAAAACAAAAAAGGCAAACCGTAAAGCTCCAAAATAAATAGTGTGCGTAAACGCGCGTGTGTGTGTGTGTGAGTACGAGTTTTATTACTTCCTGCTCCTGCTCTTTAGTTAATTATTGTTATTGGTTGAATGTTAAGCTGTTTACATTAAGCCCTTTAGTGACTGAGAGAGATAGCGGCATAAGAGGGTTTAAATGTTATTAAAAAATAAGAGAACAAAAGTCAGTATGTGTATGTATGTACAAATATTTGTAATGGCAATGCTTACATTTACGTGCATGCGTGTGTGTGTGTGCGATAGAGATTTGTTTATAAATAAAGTTGTAGCAGATTTTATTGTTGTTTTTCGTATGGTTACGTTAATTATTTTTACAGAAACACTTTAAAAATACATTTTTTTTGGTTTTTTAGGCTCTCAACCCGTAGAAACTTAAACAAATTGAACCACTGACAAAACTTTTGTAATTATTGTTTTTTTTTTTTTTTGAGAGGTATTATTAAGTGACTAGTGTTGATAATACACACATAAAGTTATAAAAGAAACGATATTTTAAATCGTTCAATTGTTAAAAGGATGGAAAAATTAAATTTTTTGTAAACAAATTGTGAGAATTGTTACATGTAAAGAAAAATCTATTAAATAATTGTAATATACGGGTGTATTGTTTCTCAAATAGCTGGCTTGAGTAATGAGATTAGATCACATTAGGTCGCATTAGAAAGATAAGATTTTTGACAAAAACAAAAACTTTTTGAAATTTTATTTGAAACAATATTGTTTCATAGTGTGAAAATACGACATAAACTCAAGACAGGCGCCTGAGAATTTTTATTTTGTTTGAAAATCAATCATACTCTAAAAGTTTGACTATCAAAAATATTGAAACGCTTTTGAATCGCAATATTTTAGATTAGGTAAGGTAGGGCACTTCCCCTAGAGGAAGATGTACCACTTAGGCCTATTGAGATACCACAATCAATTCCCTAAAGGAAACCATTCCGAGTCCAAAATAAATCTTGCTCTGGCAGCAATTTTTATAGTGGAGTGAAAGGTTGAAAATCTCCGTCTCACTTGTGTGTGAAAGCCAGACTCTTCCCACTTCTCAGACCCACAGCTTCTATATAAGTCACTCGTCGGAATGTCAAGTCTTTCAGCATGCCTATCCAAAAGACAGTGAGCCATAAGAATCACTCTTGTGTGAGGGGTGACCATGCGTTTTAAGGACAGATGTGAGTCGATGCTCTTTCTGTCCATGCCTGTCCAGCAGGTTCTATTAACGAGATTAAGCTTCCTGCCGCCAACGAGATTAAGCTTCCTCGTAAAACGAGTGGACAATATGCAAATTAACTGAGGCAGTCGAAACACCTATGCTTTCTGCCAGGTGCGCGTGGTAAGAAATTTTCAAAAACTCATATTTTGTGTAGTGTCCACAAAAGTCGTTCACTGTTACCTTGTGTCTGTCAATTGTGTTGTTTACGTTTTTTTTTTTTTTGGTTTTCGTATGAGAACACATTGCTTAACTCTTAGAATACTTAAGTACGCAGAAAATTTAATAGAAAAAAAAAACGAAAAGAGACCACCATTAATGAGGTACTTTTTTTTGTACGCGTACTTTCAATACGTATGTACATATATGTATATTCTTCTTTCCCAATTTTTTGTCTTTCTTTTGTAAGCATCTTATTATTCATTTTATTTTTCTAGTTTCTTCAAAAAGAGTTTTTTTATTATCTTTTCGCTATGAATCATCGTCATCATCATTCATTACGTTGAGATAGATTTTTTTGTTCAGAATATTTCTAAACTTGTCGGTTCTTTTACGTTTTATGAAATTTGCCTGTTTTTCTGTATTTTTTTTATGTAAATGCGTAACAAAAAATAAAAAACGTAAAATTTTAGGGAATATTGTATAAAAAACGTATTTTGTAATGAAAACAAAATAAAATTTCTTGTTTTTTAAGTCAATTACCACAAAGTGTTTGGGTTTTCAAAAGAAATTTCGTTAAATGATTTTCAATTATTGGGAAACAATAATTTCAATGGAATTATAACCGCAAGTATTCACTGTTTGTTGTTAATTATATCCACTTTTTATTGTAATTTATTTTGTTCGTTTTTATTTCAGTTTCTTTTAGTAAAAGTTCATTGACAGCAGCGTGCCAGCCAGA
Organism: Sarcophaga subvicina; assembly: GCA_936449025.2. Classification (NCBI taxonomy): domain Eukaryota; kingdom Metazoa; phylum Arthropoda; class Insecta; order Diptera; family Sarcophagidae; genus Sarcophaga; species Sarcophaga subvicina. The sequence goes on from OW388084.2 coordinate 4,111,700, forward strand.
GGTCTAGTCGGCCATCAGATTTACATTTTAAATGATGGGGGCTGCCTCTTTTTATTTTAGATTTGTTTGGTAAAAATTGTTGGCCCAACTTAATTGTTTTAACAGCTTGTGACTTTTGACCGACAAAAAATGTAATTTGCTTTTAAACTGTCCGGTTTAGTGGATATTCTATAAATTAAATTAAATTTTTAACAACAATGTTCCGTTAGGGTGTCCCTTATTCAAAAGAAAATTTTTTTAAAAATACGTTTCTAAAAGAGTTAAACAAACTTTTGATTTTTTATTTACTTAATAATTTAATTCTTCAAAACCGATAAGACAATTTGAATTTGTATTTGTTAAAAAAAAAAACCAAAATATTTGAATAATTTGTAATATATGAGCTGTTCAAATCAGAAGCGTATAAAGCTTTAATTTTTGGAAGGGCCATTAAAAAATTTTCATTGAAATTCTACTTAAGGAGACACTCGATGATAACAATAAGACCGACGCACTTGCTAAAGCATGCATTACGGAAAATTCAATTGTAGTCCTACATGAGATAGGCGCTCCTCTACAGCGAGGCAAACAAATGTTCTCACAAAAACTCCCTTCATTGGCAAAAGTAAGATGGAATAATAAACCCACTTAAATAGACACCAGACAGATCTGGTCCGATATGGATATATCCAAAACAGAATTTGAATTTAACTTATTAAGATTCCATTATAGCCGTGATAACAAAACACTGGCCTCTGGGCATTAACGTCATAACGATTTCTGCAATAGCTGCAACGATGAAAAAGAATTGGAATTCATAAAATATTTTCTCTGTTATTATCCGGCGATCGGGACCTAAGAAGAAGAATTCGTGGACACCCAGAATTTAATGACAAAAGCTAATATGAGAAAAATCCACACCTTCATAAGACTCTCGAGATGGTTGAGAGAGATACCAACCAGGAGCTATAATAACATGACGGAATTGGTAATATTGGTGTTACCACAAGACCTTACAGAACCCAACTAAGCTGTGTCCGCAGAGGTGGCTGGCAGTTTAACCTAACCTAACATAAGGTTTATTTCATTTTATTTATTTTTTATTAAAACATTATTATATTTCAGCAAATATGTTTCGAATTTTCCTCTCTCTAGATCCGCTACTGTATATCAGCTTTTTTTTTTTCAAAATAATAATTTAATTAAGAACAAGTAATAATTTATTTCCCTTTACCTCTTTCCTCGCCCTAACAGACAAGAAAAAAAACGAATTATTTTTAAATAGATGGGGATGGTTAATATACCCGCCGTTTAATATCATGTGCTAGAAAGAAACAGTACACAAGGTACACATATTATTTAAATAAAGACTTTATTTAATAAAAAATACCAAAATGTTGTTTAAGAGAACGAACAACCATTAAACAAAGTGAGAATTTCATTAGCATTTAGCAATCGACGTTCTACTCTCAATTCAAATACAATTTTGTTGCAATTAAACGAAAGAATTTTAAATATTTTTTTAATTACTTTCAAGTTTTTTCCCTCAGTTTTGTTGTTTTTTAAATTTCATTACTGTGAGTATTATTAAATGAAGTAATCTATTTACACTGTTTCAAAGACATAATCTATTCAAAGACATAATCTATTTACACTGTTTCAAATACGAAATAGTCGTTTCGAAATATTCACTTAGAACTGTAAGAAGAATGAAATACAATATTAAATTCAATAATTATTGAATTATTTTTATTAATTTATTTATTTTTTGATAATAACTGCAATATTTTCCCTTATTTTCTGGACTTTAGCTCAAAGCATATGCATTTTAATCTAATCTAGAGTAATAAAATTGATTAAAATTTGAACAGAAATCATCTTTGTATGCTTCAATATTTCGATTGAATTATGTTTTTATAAAAAATGAATTTTTTTATTTATTTACTTATTAAGTATAATACAATTACAAATTATTATATGCGAGCTGAGTAACTTCGACCAGTGTAGTGTAACAGACCAGAGTTTCTGGTGGGCATCGAACCACCAACCCTTACGCTAATGGTCTAGGACAAAAATATCAAGAATTATATTTAAAGACTTTCCTTTAATATATACAGTTGTACTTCTGCTACGCATAGCATATATATGTAGGCGACCCGTTTAATAAGCAATTTTTAAAAAATTATTTCATAAGTACAACGACATGGTTGATCTTTCGAAAAAAGCATATTTTTATAAAAAATATTTATTAAAAAAAAAATGTAAAATAATATTTAAATAATTTAGTGCTATGTTGTTGTTAAGTGAGAACTGTGAAACCGAACCTCGAAATGACGTTATTATACAAATTCTACAAATACGAGTTGACTTACTAATTATCAACAAAACTAAATTTATTAGCAGAGCAGAAAGAGATAATAAAAACAAATTAATATACAAATATAGTAAATAGAAAAATTAGAAAACGAAAGAGAAATTTTTTATACGCAAAAAAGTTTTTGTTTTCGTAATAAAAACTCAATAGAAACTACAAAAACAAACAAGTATCAATAGAAAAATATTTAAAAAAAAACTGAATTTTAAACAATCAAATACAAAATAAGAAAAAACCAAAAATATTAAATAAATTTACGGTAAATTTTAAAAGAATTTTCTTTTCTTTGCGATTTTTTTAGGTTTTTATTTTCTTTGGCACATTCATTAAAATTCTTATCACACAATCTAAACAGACATTTACGGTCATTATCAAGATAAAAAAGAGTGAAAATAAGTCCAAATAAAAATAAAAAAAGAAATTAAAAAATTTTTAAGAATAAATGACAACTTTTAACCGTTAGAATAAATCAAACATTTTTGCTATTGACCCATATTTATGTGGCGCACATAATTGACAACAATTTTCGTATCAAATTACTTGTTCTTAAGTGTATAACAATTGGTTACAATAACAAAATTATGTAAACAAAGATTAAACAAAATCTAATAAGATCAAAAAAGAGTCTTTTCTTATTGGAATCTCAATCTCAATTTCAATTTGTTTGTGTTTCACTGTCTTCTTTATTTAATTTTTTTTCCAGTTCTCTCATTTACTACTACTACTACTACCATGTATGATAAGCACGTAGCAGCTCTTATTTTCTTAAGCATGTAGTAATTTTTTTGTTTTTTTTTGTTCTAATTCTTATTCTTTAACGTTATTTTCTTTTTCATTGTTGTTATTATTTTAATTACTATTTTGTTTATATTTGTTGTTGTAGTTTTCTTAACCATTTTGTTGTTTTGTGTGTGTTTGTTAAGATAAAAAAGGAACAAAAAGAGTATAAAACAACTCACGTCATGCCTTATGTGTATTAATGTTGTTGTAGTTGTTGTTTCAATATTTGCAGATTGTACCTTCTCTAGCGTTCATATTCTATTTCTAATCAGCTTTTTAATACTTTTTTATTTGGTTTTTCTTTTTTGGCTTAACTCAACTTGACTTATCGAAATTCGTAAAGTAACTGAATATTATTGGTTTGTATGAAGAAATAAAAAAATAAACACACACACTAAAATTTAATAGAAAGAATAATTATTCGGTACACGGTTTACTGTATGAATGGGCCCGGGAGTAACACTGAAATGCTCGACATATATGCACGTTTACATACTCGTTTCTATGTATGTATATATATATGTTCGTGCATATTATTCCAGTTTGTTTGTTTTGTTTGTCGGTTTTTGTTGCAGTTGTTGTTGTTGTTGTTGTTTAGTTAGTTGTCATTATTTCCCCATTGTTGCCGTTGCGTTATTGCTGTTGTTGTTGTTGCTGTTAGTATAGGTAAGTGGTTATTGCGCTCGCAAGTGAGAGTAAAATTAAAACAGTGTTGTCAACACTTTAATCAGTTAAAGAAGGGACGTTACAGAAAAATTTAATGTTGCAATTTCGATGCACAAAGTACTTTACTTCCACTAAATAGGTCTTTAGTTGTCAAAATAGTTTGGTTTGCATAGAAGCTATGGTATGTGCTTGTTTTATCGTTATTGTTTATTTTATAGATATTTCCTAACTGCCGTAAACAACACAAGCAACCTTGCATTGCTCCTTAATAAAAAATACGTCTGAGATGTCTGATCTGGTGTTTGAAACGTGGACTCACGTGTAATAAGCCAACACACTACATATTACACTACGGCGAGTCCGAAAAAAACAAAATTAAACAAAAACGCTAAAATACTTCGTAACAGCCTTAGAAGTACTTCTGTATTAGCAACACCCTCAATATTAATTATTAAGACTTTGGGTCATTCGGAAGCGCACGAACCGCAAATCCGATAGTTATTATTTAGTTAGTGTTACTGTTGCTGTTTTCTGTATTTCTCCCCCAATTTCATTGCCAATGATTATAAATATGAATGGAGAGAAGTGATCACCAGCCACTCTTATGCACAAAACAAAAAGCCGCTACATAAAGCAACAGTATAATGCCATACACAGCTAGCCCTACTGGTGGTGGTGATGCTCATTTGAATGCAAAGCACTCGTTCTGTCTCAATGGTCGCATTCCAACACACACACATTCTCCAGTTGAGCTCGTGCAAGTTTTCAAAAGTTTGCCTATCAGCTGGGGACATATATACCAAATGAGGGATAGACTGTCTGACTGTGACAGTCGACTGGCTCACCAGTGACAACTGATAGACTACTAATGATTGGGTGGTGGAGGAGAGAAAGAGAGCTGTAAGTTCCATTATTGCTACAAACAAATTGGGGTGGGTAGTTTATGTTTTTGTTTTTTATTTGTTTTGTTTTATATTTTTTCCATTTCTTTTACACAATGTGATCAGTTTTATTACGTTTATGAGTGAATGTATGGGAAATGGTTGAATAAAAGTCACAATGATTGTAAAATTTACAATTTAGAGTCGTCGGTGGCTTGGAGGTCTTAATAGAGATGGTAGTTTTGTTTCTAAATGAAAAAGTCTAAAGAATTGCAATATAAAATTCCAAATAATATGAATCAGTCGACGAATGATGATGAAAATATGGTTATGGTTTCTGCGATAGCATTGACAAAGGCGATCGTGATTTAATACTAAGCAAGGGGAGAATTGAAGGTCAGAATGATTTTGCAGTATGAAGATTTCTTTTTAAAATATCTCATAACTGATCGATAACATTAAGATCGCGGGATTGTTTACATAAATATTCATTACAACCCTTTCGTCAGGATAACGACCTAGTTTCTCACACCAGAAAACTGCTGAGACTACATGATAAAACTTTTGTGTTATAAAATATATAAAAATTACTGAGCCTTTAATATGTACGTCTATTATAATGCCGAATTTAATTTTTCCCCCATTTTAATTATATTGCTGACATGTCACTGTTTATTTACGCATTTCACATACAAAACTGAACACCTGTTTGCTGTGATTTTATTTTTTTTAACAAATATTGTGGTTTTTTTTATAAAAATTGCAACCGATAATGGCACTATAAATTATGTTTTGGCCATAAACCTTAACACAAATACAAAACGTGCAAATTTAATTAAATTTAAAATTATTTTAATATACCATTCACCACCCACTTACCATTTGTTTCAGTTATTTTAAGTTCCACGTCCCTAAAATCTTTTATGCCACTTTCGCGATTTTTTTTCACTTGCTCCACTGTACTGGGATCTAAATTACTAAAAAAACAACAATAAAGCCTAGTCATTCTGAATTTCCGTTTCTTTTTTTTTGATAAAAAAAAATGTTCTTCACCTGCTTAAGGCCAGTATAATGGGCTGCCTTTGTTTGATTAAATCTTTTAAGGTGTCATTATCCAAAGAGGATCGATGTCTGACTATGTCTTGATAATCTGAAGATTTAGATTTTCTTCGTGTTAAAGAACAAAATTTTAACATTTTTTTAAATTTATTCCGTTTCTCTATTGGATTGCGTTAAAGAACGTCTTGCACAAGCTGGGGTTAAATAAAAACTGACCCAAAAAATTCTATGTGGAATTAGGAGGCGTATACTTAAGAATTTCATTCAAAGTGGCCATGTGTGAATATTTTGGAATTAGTTTTTTTTAATCTATTTTATGTTCTTGTAATACAGTTTGAATTGTTAATGCGATTATGATTGCAATGCTTTTCCGTTTAAGAAAGAACCAATGCCACGTAAAGAGCAATTATAGTTTATATATCGACTTCAAAAAGTCTAGAGTACAGATACAAATGTTTTCATAATTTTTAAAAATTTTTATTTCTCTTGGTGTACAGAATTAATTAATAATTGATGTACAGACTCTTAAATGTTTAATTAAATTTATAAACTTATCAACTAAGTATTCGACGGACATACGCCTTTGGCTGAGAGGAACACATGCAGACAGACATCATCTACACGATCCCACACAAGAGAACCATACTTTCTAGCCGTATAGTCTAATGAGAGTACGGCTTTACAATTTATGCACTTATCGCGATAATGAAAGAGCAGAGCCACTGATGGATGGACAACATGATCGGCATAACCGGGTGCGTTAGCCCAAACTTTATGATTGCCCATTTCAACTATAGCCCGTGTATTAACAATGCATTTGCTGCGTGTATAGGCTGGTAAAATTTCCATATTTCTTCTGATTTTAGTTTGGCTATATAAACGCCTGTTGATGGTCTTCTCAGGTACACTAAACCTATCCTCGCTATCCTTATTATAGAAAAATACATTGCGAAACACAAATGCCGAAGTTAAGCCCTCGTCACACTGTCTTAAAAACTGAGACAGAGAGTTGTGCTTAAAAGGCATGAGTATCTCATCAAAATCCACAATGGCAGCATAGCGATAATTGTCTACAACATTTGCTCTGTAAACACAATCATTGTACTGGGCCACTATGCCAAAATAGTGTATATCCTGTTCCAGGTCCTTTAGATTCCAATCCAATATTTCGGCTAAGCCTTGATCGCGATAATAATTTAAAACTCGTTGCACATCTGACGTACTATCCATGTGATAGAAATAAAAGTGTGTGGCACCCATTATACGATACATTTCCACAAATTCCACCACCCGCAGTACATCGCTATAGTTGGCTTGCAAGGGAGCGACACATACCGAGAGTACAGGTTTACTTTGGGCAAATAACTGATCCATATTACGTGGATAACTGCAAGGAAAATAAACAAATTATTCCTTCACATTGCTTTCTAATTTAATAAAGAAGAGAGTGAATGGTACGTACCTTATGGGTATAAAGGTGGGACTTAAGTGACTTAAACTATTTGTTTTGTATTGTATGGCCACGGATTGTGGTAGTTTTACCTTGAGATTAGCTATTCTCTTCTCGTATAAGGGACAAACCACGGTAAAAACTGCAAATTTTTGATCATGATGTTCATGCAGGGCTTTTGCAACTTCGGCTTTTGTCTCGCTTAGAAAATAATCTTCGGTTCTAAAATAACGAAATATTTTTAGAATTATTAGGAAAATGTCTGCTTTAGCTAGTTTCTTTATCTTTACCTTAAAATACAACTGATGTCATCTTTAAAAGCCAAGGGTAGTATGGCAAACACTCTTATGGAGCCGATTGCGATTAGGGTGTCATCATTTTTGGAAGGCTTTGCTGAAAGAAAACAAAAGAAAAGAAAAAACAATTTTTAAACACTCTACATACATACATTATTATCTTATTAAACGTTTCTGTCTCCAAATCTTAAAAAGTTTGTGATTACCAATTAAGCAAGTAAAGTAAATTAGTCAACCTGATAACAGGTTTTTCGAATAAGACTGTTTCCTGTTTCCTCAAACTTGGTTTAAGTTAATGACAGGTTTATAAAAAAAAAAAAACTTGTATTGATTTTTCTCACCTATAATCTCAGTACGTTTATCGAAATAGGCCGAATAAATGTTATGTTTCAAAGCTCCACTGCCTATCGAACGCCATGTATTATTGTAATTCCAAATTGTGGACTGAGGCTTAAGCAACTCCATCGACAATTGTTTCGATTTAATATCCTCTCGTAGCTTTTCATCCTAAAAAGAGATAAAAATTCACAAATTTTCTGATTAAAAGGCCCCTGATATCTAAACACTTACAGCTTCTGTTATTAGCGAAATATACGTCAGTATCAGTAAAGTGCTGGCTATTGCTGCCGATAAGCCAAAATAAATGTATTGTAAACGTGTAGTATCTTGGACCAACATTTTAAATAAATTTTTTTCAAAAAATTCTTTTGTTTTTTTTTATTTATTTTAATTCCATTATTTTAGCTGGTATTCGAATGTTTTATTGTCTTGAAATTGTTTTCTTAGCATTCTCTTGAAGAGTGTGGTTTCGTTTGTTTCGTTTCTTTTCAATTCTTTCGAAGCAGTGACACTAACAGGTCATCAGTCATGGCGAGCTATACAATGTTGCAAAAATGCTACAAAAGAATGAATTACAATCAACGATATTTAATGACCGCCAATGGACAGGCCCCTAGTGCTGTAAAACCTGTCGAATCGATTATAAATTATTCGATTGAAAATTAATTAAATTTTATTTTTTATATTGTGGAACTACAGGTGTTTGGTGGACTTGTTTTTATTATATTGCTTATTGTGTTGTATGTTATTATGTTGGCTGGTAATTGTTTTATGAACCCCATATAGCTTATATGTATAGGCAGTTGGTTACCAATTGCTTATATGTTGGTAATTAATATTTTCTATATCGCTAATCATCCATACGTAAGTGATGTTATAGTGCATGCTAAAAGTATTCACCTATTTAACAGTATCTTTTAAGGATTCCATTTTCATAGTATTTTAAAAAATATGAACAGAAAATTAATTTGTTCGGTAGAAGATTATACCAGTAGATATATTCCCACCAGTCGTTCTATCAAAATATCGTTGAACGAGTATGCAATTAGGCGAGGAGGATACAAGATTTATAAATGCGAGACTATCTATTAAGACGATGAGAACCGATGAATTTCTTCGACGACTTCCTCTTAGCAGATTTCTGGCAAAAACTCTGGGAGTAAATAAAAATTCCTATATAAAGCTTCTCAAAAAACTGTCGTTCGGAGTCCACTTTAAACTGTAGGTCCCGCCACTCATATATAAAAATTAACACACAACATCACTGGTGTGAGAAACTAGGTCGTAATCCTGACTAAAGGGTTGTAATGGCCAATTATGTATGTATGTATGTGAACATTATCATTCATCCCTCAATTCATTTGTCATTCAGTATGCATTAATAATTGCATTAAGCATGTTTCTACTTTTGGTATGCAGTGTAGTTATATGTTGCAAAGCACGATGCGAGAAGTCATTGTCAGAGGCTATAAGGCGGTCTTGTTATAATTACTCTCAAAGGTAATTCTATTGATTCGCGTTTCATTTTCTTGATAAAAAACAAAATGAATTTAAAATACAAATACAACAACAAAACCAAGCAGCAATAATAATAAAAATAGAAATGAAATGAATATTTGACAGATATAAACAACAAATGGCCCTCTAGGAATACAAAAATAATAAATTTTGAATAATTTATGATGAGATTTACAATGGAAGGGTCATTGAATTTGTTTTTTTGTTTTCAAATTTTATTTTTCTTTTTTATTTAATTTAAATGAAATTTTCATAATATTTTGTTTGTTCTTAATCCACTTTTATGTTTGGAGCAACAATCATCATTCCTATATTTATTAATTTTTTTTCTATTTTTGATAGCAAGTGCGGCGTTTTTTTCCGATTTTGTTTTTTATCTTTTATTATTTTTTTGTTTTTTTATTTAACACAAATATTTAATAAAATATTTAATGGACCCGTTAAATGTCACTCCTCCAACAATAATTCCGAACAACTAAGAAAAATGCGGCAAAAAAACTGAAAATTTTTCAATCGAGCACTGCTTTTGCTTTTTTCCACCAACTCGTTTGTATTTTTGGATATTTTTTTATAGAAAAAAAATTAATTTTCTTTTTTATTATTCCTGCTCATGTTATTTACTTTAAATACAAACAAAAAAGCATTAAATTTTCTCAATGTTAAATTTTTATTGCAATGGAAATTCGCATACTCTTCAATTGGTGACCTATTTAGCAATTAAAAAGTTATCAATGGAAATAGTATGTTTATGGGGCCTATTGACGACAATCAATCAAATACCACAATATGTTTTGAAAATTATTTTTGTTTTATCACGTTAAAATCCTTCAGTTTTTTTGCAATTAGGGTGCGACTCCCTACGACAGATTTTTAAGAAATTTTCATGGCAACTTTATCTTACTTCTCAGAGTTGTTGTCTTCCGATAGCCAAGCGGATCCTAATGTAATGAACTCCAGGACGGTATACTACTGTCGCAGACGTCTTAACGAGGTGGCGAATCGATATGATGTTTGAATCACATGGGTACCAGGACATAGGGACATTCCCGGTGACTGCAAAGTGGATGAACTAGCCAGAAGGGGCACGACCAGCGAACTCTCTGATGAATTCTCTATATTAGGGATCTCTTTGGGTACCTGCAAGCTTATAATTGGCAATGCAATCGTGGATCTTGGACTCGGGCAGAACAGCGCAGAAAATCTGGCCAAGGCTGGATAAGAGGCACGCGGCGGCTCTGCTTAAACTCCAAAGAAGTAGGCTTAGCACTGTTATCGGAGTTATTACGGGGCATTATATTATAGGAACGTATACGAGGCGTATTGGTCTGAGACTCCTTGCAAATGATTTCTGAGGACGATGACTTCACCTACTGTGCACATGTCCGTCACTTGGTCGGAAGAGAAAGAGGCACCTGGGTGCCTACTACATGGAGGATCTGGATGAACTGTCATGCATGGATATTGGCAGTCTGAGTCGCTACATCGGAAGCTCCGAGTGGTTCCTGGACTAGGGTAGAATGTGAAACTCTGGTATCACAATGGGCCCTGTGTGCGGCCTAAGTGTATGCGCTCATGACTCCATCGAGGGAACAGCCACTTCTACCTAACTACCTACCTTCCAGAGTTGCTACCAGAAGACTATTGCGATAAGAAGTTTTTTCAATATTCCGCTTTGTTGGACATGTAAGAGCCAACAGTGGAACACACTAGAAACTTAATTAGGTAATTTCGTTAATTTATGTAATTTATTCGCTGAGTACTAAATTTTCCATATCATAGAAGGAAAAATGTCTGCATATGTGTTCTTTTTTTCTCGTCTTTTATTTTTATGAACATATTGAAATTATTTTCATTTAAAATTATCATCATTTCTTTAAATTTATCAAATAATTTTCCATTCTAATTGGTTTTAATTGTCTTATTAGAGACTTACTGTACTGTTAGCGAGAAAGATGAACATGAGGTAAAGCAGACATATTCCGATACCCGAAATGATTATAACACGTCTTTTAAACATAGAAAGACTTTCAGAACTGTTTGTTTGCAATTGAAGTCGAATTAATTAAAGCCTATTGGAAATGGAGAGAGTAGATTATCAATATCCAATAAACAATCAACATTTCCATTGTATGTGATAAGATAACAAAAATATAGAAAAAGAGTTTAAAAGTCCTCGTGGTATTCATTCATAAATTCGACAAACAATAACTGAAAGCAGTGCTGAGAGCTCTATAATTTAAGAATACTTCTATTTTCTCTTATAAAGTCATACTCTTACTACTCATAAATACTAATCTACTCATAAACTTTCAATAGTATCTGAAAGGGTTAAACATTTTCCGGTTAAATAAAACACATACTGAGGAATTATCCGCTTATGGCGTAACCGCACAAAATGCTGGCATAATCGCATGGCGTCAAATCGCATGATATTGATGGCTAATTAATGTCGCCAGCAACTAAAATTACTCTGTCTGAAAACATTTCATGCAATAACCTCAAATTGGGTCGTATTTTGTCAGTTTTGTTGGAACCACATACCGTCCAACTCATAATATTCAATTCCATGCTATAAAAATGCGTTTATCATACACACTCTGAATTGAAGGTAACAATTCTTCCAGATGCATTCTATAAAATATGGTCCACTGATAGCTCCCAATCATGGTAATCTCATACATTCCTTGCACTGTAGGTCGATTATGAAAATCATAATCTACCCGCAATGCTCACCATATCCGTAAATGGGAAACTTTCACTTCAGATGAAAGATATTTAACAGCTAGATCCGCGATTCTGTACCCACTAAATCGATAACTCAATATATTTGTTATTTGGGGCTATTTAGAGGCCTTCTCTGTTGAACATAAATATATGTACACTCGTGCTTTAATGTTATGCTTAAAGAGAACAAAACGCTCGTACATGAAAATCCGTTACATACACAATATTACCGTTACACATGTTTTTTCTTATTTCTCTTACAAACTTGACATTCGTTTTCCCGACCACAAGAAATAGAAGAAGAATCAAATACGTTAGCCGTATGGCTGATACCTTTTAACGGCGTATCATGTTACACAAAAGATGTCGTCTTTGTGAATCAGTTGGTGTGTTTTATTAAATTTTTCAAAGAATTCTCGAATATCAGTTTAAATGTTTAACACATATCGTAGGCAGCTTTTAAGTTGGATTTTATCAATGATGGTTTCAGAAATTTGTTAAGCACGCTTGTAAGTTTTGAAAGAAAAATTACGACACAGAAAACCTCAGAGAAAATATGATGTGTTTTACATCTTTCCTTTGATGAAAGTGAAACCGTAAACAAGGGAAATGTTTCGATATTGTAACAGCAAATTACGTAGCATTTTGGTTCAATTCCTGTAATTATGATTTAAAGTCTTTACTACACTATGGAAGGCTAATTATTCAAGACAGAGGTGGCTGTCCACCCAAGAAAGTCCTATGGACACACTTAGCGTCCATTATGAAACCACAGTTTTCCCATTATCCTCTAGTTCTGGAACAACTTAGAGCTTCTGATGAAGCGACTCAGCTTGCCAATGCCCTTTAAATCATTCTTATTGTAGGCACTGGAAAGCTTTTTCTCCTCTAACATAATGACAGGCATGTTCCCAGTAGATAAAGAACAGTTTCATACTATACCTCATCTCTGCAGCTCTTACCGAAGTCGTTTTTAAGGTGGTCTCGACCAGTGCGCCCAGATCTATGACCCCAACAACCATATTGCCCTGAAGATACAGAAGTTTAGTTGGAAGGGCACCTTACAATTCACATATTATATTTACTTTACGATATAGAACAGACATCAGGGAACTATTAAAAACTTCTAAGGATATCGAACGTCAAAGGAAGTGACTGAGAAACCAAAATGGAGTTAATGTCCTTCGAGTGAACCCTTTTTAGGAAATAATTGAACAAAAGTACTCAATAATATTTAAAATTTCTCCTATAATTCCTAAAATCAAACTTAGTTCATTCAGAATCTACAAGGAACTGGTGTGTTTAAAAAAATAATTATTTCTAAACTTCTAATTCTACAAATACAAGTTGAAATTTTATTTTCTCTTTCTTTCTCTCGAACACATATTCTATTTATTTTAAGTTTGAACACGCTTTATCAGCTCTGTTTATATATAATTTATTTCATCATTTAGTTCTTAACGTCCTTAACAGTTCGATACTTAGAAAGGAACCTTATAATTTACTGATTTTTTAATGTCCTTTAAGAATTTTGTCCATTTTCCGGTTTTTTATCGTTTAAAGATGACGCATCACCATTAGCCTGCTGCTGCTCAGAGTTGTCGGCACTTTCATTAGCTTTAACTGGTTCCACGCCAATCAAATTGGAACCGCGATCTAATAATGCACCGTATGCAGCGCTATAAGAGGGGAAAGTAGAGATCTTTTTACAATAACAACACTATTCATAAAAGTAATTCAATAATATAAGTTTAAATTTTGAACAATTAAAAATTTACATCAATTTAACAACAGATTTAATCAATATGATTAATATGAATACATATATACAAAATGATTTAAAAGAATATATTTTCGTAGAAGGTGTAGATGTTAAACCGACTACAACTTACCTTTGTTGGTCTCTACTCCTGTCTCTGTCTCTGTCCCTATTGTTATTATTATTATTATTACTATCACTACTACCACCTTTATTACTACTGCCACCTCTCGAGGGCGCCTGTTCGTCTTCACGCATATACGACCATCCATTGCTGGCACCCGAACCCTTCGAACTCTCATTGTGATTTGTATTCCCATTTGTATTATATGTAGTATGGGATACACCCATATTATAGCCACTATCAATGGTGCCTGATGTCACACGCGTACTTTCTCCCTGTGGATTATAAGGACAATTGGGTTTTCTTGCGCCACATGGCGATTGATAATTATATGGTTCGGGTAAATAACGACGATCTTCTTGTTGTCCCTTACCAGAGTAAATCGGTTCACGATCCGAGCTATCATATCATTTCAAAGTGGTGGTGGGCGTGGCAGTTAAGGGCGGTAATTCGTTTTGCGTTTTTAGATTTTTAAAATTTAAAGTAGAAGTAGAGTAGAGTATGAGGAGAGTATGAGAGGGGGTGCACATGTTAATTTTGATGTGTTTGTTTTTTTATTTTTTTTTGTAATGTTTTTATGTTTGTTGTTGAGTTGTTGTTGTTTTGGTTGTAGTTGTTGTATAATACATGTAGTTCAAGTTCAAAGGTTAAAGTGTTGTTTGTTGTCATTTGAAAAATATGCAAATATAAGAAGAGTTTCTCAAAATGAACAGAAATTTTTGTCGCAGCAAGCGATTAAGGGAACATGCAATGAAAACCAATAAAGCATATGAACAGTGCTTAACAAAACTATTTCAAAACTTTCCTTTTGTTACTGTAAACAACTCTGTAGGAAATTATTTTTGAAAAAGGAAAATGGAATTTCATTTGACCATTTCCTTTTGAGTTGAACTCTTGTTCTCTTGTTCTTAAAAATGTTCACTGCATGTTCTCTTAATTATATGTATATACAATGAGAATATTTACAACAAAAAATATATTACAAAATATTTATATACAATATATGTACATATGTATGTATATACAATAATAGTAATAATGCCTACATACATTAACGATTAAGTACACATAATTCAATATGTACTTTACCTGTACGGGTCATCCCGATAAGGCCGGTAAGGGCGAGAATCATACCTTGGTGAATAACGATCATAATAGTCGCGATCATAGCCACGTTCATAACCAGCAGCAGGAGCTGCTCCTGCCGCACCATATTTTGGACGTTCATAATAACGATCTAAAGCATACAAATAAAACATTACTAAATATTTTTAAAGAGTTTTAATTTAAACTCATACCTCTGCTTGAATAGTCACCATAATAACGATCACGATTATCATAGCCATAGCCGCGACTTTCACCGCGTTCATAGCCTGAAGGTCGTTCATAAGCGCCACGTGTGCGAGTATCATAACGGTCATAAGATGGACGGGCAGCATAGCGATCATCTCTAAATAAGTAGAGCGGCGAATCAGTTAAAAAATAAATGAAAAATGTATAGGATTTTATAAACTCATACCGGTAACCAGCATAACGATCTGCCGCACCATATCTATCGGCGCCATAACGATCAGCACCGTTGCGATCAGCACCATAACGATCGGCACCATAACGATCAGCAGCGCCATAACGATCAGCGGTTCCATAACGATCATTTTCTCCACCACGATAGCCTCTATCATCGTAACGATCATAACTGGAGTAATACCAATTACTTGCACGATCATCACCGGATCTGGCGGCATAGCTGCCGTAATAGCGACTGCGATCATCACCATTACGTCTATTGAAAAAAACAGAAACAAAATTATATGAACAATGAAGTTTATGGCGAGGTCAAAGGCTAAAAACTATGTGTAATCTAAAACATCTATTATGCCACCTCTCGGATACAATTAAAACTCAATCGGCAATTTGCTAGGCAAAGAGAGATGTACCTGCAGCTATTATCCTAGGACCTACTCTAGAATTGAATAGATTCCAAACAGGACGTCTTATTACTAACCTATCTTCATAACATGTTACACATCTTGATTGTCGACTTTTATGATAAATTGAACCCAGTATACTGGAGGCCACCTGTTGTCCTTTGTCATCTGTTGTTGCATATGTTGCTTTACTGCTACTGCTGGCTGCACTGCCAGTGATGGCACACTCCAGCATGGTTAAGGGCCAATGTAAAATGCAAAAAGCAAATATTAACTGTGATGCCTAAAAGAAAAACAAAAGAAGAACTTTAAAAATAAAATTGGAATTCTATTGTTAGAAAAAACCTCGTCGCATTGTTTCACAAAAGGAATTATTGTGTTAATTAGTGGTCATTATAAGTATTTTTTTTGATTTATTTTTAATAATGGTTAATAATTGTTTAACAAAAATAAATAAAACGAATGATAATATTTAATTGTTAAAATTTCATATTTTACGTATGACTAAATAAATGGGTCACCATAAAATAATTCTATGGACAGCAAAATGGAGTTGACAACAGCTTTAGTTTTTTTGTGTGTTTAATGGATTCTAAAGTGAAATTTTTTTGCAGTTTTTTGTCATAATCAATTCGATAAATCATAACTGTTTTCAAATTTAGGGTCAATTAAGTCGATAACATCATATGTATCTAATGTGAGTGCATGTGTTCAGTATCATTCAAGGTCTTAAACGGTAACTTTTATGTAATTACACAACCAAATCCTTTCAAATTAAAATGATTAATTTTTTCTGCAGGTTTGAATCACAGGTTCAGTTCAAGAACTGAAATCAAATACTTGGAATCAATAATGTCAACATAAGGTTGTTGCTGACCATGACCTTTTGGTCGGGTGTTATCCTTAATTTAGAGTTGAAAATGTTTATTTGTGTCGCATTGCATAAGTTCCTAGGATTCTTAAACAATTTCACCACAAAGCTATTTAAATTTAAAGCTTATGAATGTGTTGCTAACTGCTATCTTAATCGGCGACAAAATTTAATCATTTCCAGAATAGAAATAAAAATCTTTTTAACTCCAGTAGTTTGGAAGTCTTTCAAGTCCCAGGCCAGTAAACAACCGAAAGTTTTTACTGAGTGTTTCAGTTTTCTATATAAGGAAAGAATAATTATTAAGCGTTGCAGGGAATGGCTTTTACCAGGATCCCAATTTCGAAATGATATCGCCTTTGCCACTTGTATGGAAGACGAAAGCTATTCCCTATACTATCGGTTAATTTTTTTAGGCCAGCATTACTGGTTTTTGATCCATCTAATGATCATTGAATTATACTGTTTTATGTGTTTGTAGGGACTTCAAAAGAGCTCCACGTATTAAGCTCTACTGATCGTAATTTTTATTCCACCTAAATTTCATTATACACAACCAAGGAAGTTGGCAGAACGTGCATGAGCTTCAGCAAAGCATAACTATTCATTATGCACTCGGAAAATTTGCATTGCATTGAATTAGAGTGCTTATCGAGAAGTGTGCCGCAGAAAAAATCCATTCATTCTGAATCTAAACGATTTAAAATAATGTACTTACAAGCAGCACATTTGATTTGGAATAGGCAGTGCTGTCGTGCATTTGTAAATTATCTTTGTGTTGCTAGAAGTCCGCCTTTTAAAAATATTAAAAATTAAATTGCTAATGTATAATTGTTATTATATTTGATTGTAAAAGTATTCTACGGTATAGTAAATAAAAAAACATTTGTAAAATATTTGTGAATTGTTTTAATGAAATTAATAATAAAATAATATTTTTTATTTATTTATTTTTTAATTCTATTTATTCTTTTATTTATTATTATTATTATTAGTTTTTTTTTGTAAGCTTTGCACTTTTTTAAAATTTGTCCTTGGGTTTATAGTTCGGTGACTTTCTATTGTAATTTTTTTTTTAATTCGAAAAAAAAATTTTTTTGTCAAACAAATCAGCACTAAATTAATATTTATTATGAATTTAAATAAATACATAAATTTGTAAATATAAATAAACATAAAATAATACAATTTGTTAATAATTAAGAGAATTATTATTTTTTATATTATAATTTATATAAATTTACAATTGGGTAATCCATCTATCATGAAATCAACTGTTATAATATTCTTAAGAAAATGTTTAAATGACCTTTAAAAAAAGGCCAAAGTTCTCTTCAACATGATATTACCCTCACTCCCATAAGCTAATGTACGTTTAAATAGTAACCACAAGTTAACTTAAAAACCATTATCATCACACTATTAGTATTGTTGTCCACACATGATATTCTTTTTTACTTTTTGTTATTGTTATTATATTATTATGGGTTTTTGGAATTTTAAATAGCATTGACATCACCTTCCTCGTGAGCTTTAAATTGGTCTACTATCCACGCTTTGCTAGTCAAGCATCAGGAGCCACTTCCGGCTAAAATACGTTTTTAATAGCCACAGACATTTATGAGTTTTTGAACATTTTTTTTGTTTTTCATGTAGAGTATTTGATTTTATTTAATATTGTTTAATATGAAATGATTAATAATTTCATATGTACATATGTATGTAAAGATTATAAAATTATCGCAGTTTTGGTTACAGTTGTTGAGTGTTAAAATTTTTTTTTAAATAATTCATGACAGAAGAGTATTGTCTTTCATATTTATGTATGCAAGTCTTTATAATGAATTTGTTTTTGTAATTATCATACCTTTTTCAACCCCACTAATCCCTTAAACAATTAAAAACCAAACAGCAACACCTTTATTCTCAGCTGTTGTTGAAAATTATTTGAATTATTTTACCTGAACGTTTATGCCTGCTTCTAAGACAGGCTAATTTGCATAAATATTTTCATTCCATAATAGAATTTGCAACATCATCACCTAATTACACATACATACATATGATATGATGATATTCATTATTGTGTTCTTTTCAATTATCTTTTTTAATTGATTTCAATTAAAATCCAATAATTCATAATTAATTAAAAATTTAAAAATAAAGAAAACAAAAGACTGCGCAAATTAATAACTTCCTAACGGTTATAATGAGAGGGAAATACCCATTAAGTTATTTGTCACAAAATCAAAATTAATTAAAAGACTTATTTTACGATTTTTTTTCTCTTTTGATTAAAATTAATTGATTTGAAAAAGAGATAAAATGTTCCATTAATGTCGTTGGAACCACTTCATTTCACATAACGTAGATAAACATTTTATTAATCTTTTTATTAACCAAAAATTAAAAAAAGATAAAGAGGTAAAGTGGTTGCAGGACAACCTAACAACCATGCTTACAAGGCTTCCAACTACAGTACATCTACGAATAATTTGCAATAGCCAAAGCTAGTCGCCTAGTATACAAACATTTATTTAAAGATAGGCTATAGGAGATTTGCTCACAGTAAATGAATCCTGTCAAGCTCACCAAATAAACACAAAACCATTCTCTAAAGCAACCCTGTTTGCGTTATCTCCCCTTTTTTCTACAGCGATAGTTTTTAGTCGATGTTATCGTATGTGATTTCCTTTTCATCATCAGCTAGTTATCGTACGATTCAAAACTTTTCATGATATTATTGTACGGGCAACATTTTGTATTCAACTTGATTACAAATGATCTTTTGTGTTGCGTTTAGCTTCGGCAAATCGAAATTAAACTTACATCACGATCAGAAGTTATAATTTTCCAAATTACTTCCCCAGTTTTTACGTTTTAACTTTCAGAAATCACTATGTTACTTAGGGCAGAAAATTTTAACAAAGCCGCTTATAATGATCCAATAACTCATCTGCTATACCTAATAGATTATATCCTATACTGAATAATATTCAAAATGTATATACGGACTGTGCCTGCGGCTGAATATATTCCTTGACGTCCGCTGTAAAAAACCGTTTTTTTCGCACCAAATCATACCAGTCCAGGACAATTTCTGAGTTAAAGTTTCCCAAACTGTGAGTGTGGACACGAGAGCCTAATGGATAGGGTGTTGGCCTACTAGAGAAGAGCTTCAAATTTAAACTTCAGTTTGAACTTTGGGTAAAAAAATATGAAAAAAATGTATCCTTTTCCCGCTACTCATGGTTTTAACGCGCGCAACATGGGTGGTGTAAGAAGCTAGTTCGTAATCCTGACTAAAAAGTTGTAATAATAACATTTGTTTTTATGCTGATTGTTTTTTAGGTTTCCACCATAGCTTCACCGTTCATTATTATGTTTACTGGCTAGGCGTACACTACACTATAACGCGATGGATTGTTTTGATGATTTACCAGCATAGGTTTAAGCCGAATACTAGCATTTGGATCCTTTTTACTGTAGAGAAATGTCTTAAAAGAATATGCTACAGAATAGGAGATGAAACCAACATTGTTTAGAGGATACTTTGTTTTGATATAAAGTAGACTTTAGCACGCCTTCTCCGCTATTGTCAGAAGCTTGTCGTCGTTTTGGACAAAGTTAAGAGACTTAAGTGGTTAATCAAATTATTTTTTCGTTTCATTTTTGTAACAAAAAAGACTGATTTTGTTTTTAAATTTAATCGTTTTAAATTGTTTACAAAGAAGTTCAAATTTTTTCAAATCCTTAAAATGTTTTATTTTTACAAAGGAAACGCACTGCATATTCACTGCTTTTTTGGTTTTCCTTTTTCAATTTCTTACCTTTTCATAGGTTTTCATTTTTATTTTTTTATTTATTTTTATCACTCAGTATTAATTTTATTTAATTTGTTTTTGTGGATGCCCTTTTTGGAGCATCAACTTGAAAGAAAAAAAAGATTTTTAAATCGTTAATCAATTTCAATTGTTTTGCTCTTCTTCAATCCTTTAAGAGTTGTTCACCAGAATATACGTTTCATTCGTTACCACTTTATTTAAAAACCAAAACTAGAATGACTCTAAAAGTTGACCTGTCAACGATATTTATTTTAAAGCCACAATAAAAACTTCAAAAAAAAATATTCAAAATTCAAATGAAATGAAAGAGAAGCAAAGCGAATGAGCGTTGGACCGGCAATCGAAATTAACACGCACTCATGAGAAACGAAGTAGAGTTTAAGAGGACAGGGGTAAAAAACAAAATCATCATCGTACCTTTAGTATACGCGTATCTCAGTGAGAATATCTGTGTATCTGCTTTCAGTGTAACTGCTATTGGTCGTAACCATGTTTGAATCATTTGAGTATTTTTGAGAATTTTTTAATTTTTTTTTTCTTTTTTGTGCAAATTTTGAAATTCGAAATCCCCTACAATTTAGAAGGAGTGCCTTAAACTTAAGATTTTTTAGCAGAATTCTAAGATTTTCAGAATAGAGATGTAGTAGAGTGTGTATTTGTTTTGATTCCTTCGAAATTTTTTTTTAAACATTTGACCGTGACCGTGAATTTGTTTGAATTTGAATTGCAAGTTGAAAAGATTTGCTTTTGATTTGACCATCTTTGTTTGACATTTTGTATGATGATGACATAATGTTTACGGTTTGTTGAAGCTTGGTGGTAAATAATTACAATTTTTTCTTTTTTATCTTTACAATTTACGATTACTACTAATGAATAAAATTCAAAGAACACTTTAGAAATCCTTTTATTTTAAGTCACACCTTCCGCCACCAATGAAAATTGATGTGAACTGCAAACAGTCGAAAGAAGAGTTTGGAAATAAAATTTTGTGTCCCACAGGAATTAAATACAGAAAAACTTCATGGCCTAATTTTAATTTGCTGAGTACTACTAAATTTCATGGTTCATTTTGTCAGATTCCGCAGGCTATTATGGTCCAGGTTCAACCGTTTTGAAACTGAATGTGTTCGAAATTTGAAAAGGAAATCTACTAAGAACTTAGTAGATTTGTTGATGCAACATTGTGCCTTGAGAATAAAAATTAGTATGTGGGATAGGAGCACCCTTTCTTTCTCTACAATTTGTAGGATTAGGTAGTTTGGGGAATCAGATTCTTCCTCATTCGCTTGCAGAGGGGAATAATCAAAATTCCTAATCAAGCCTAGGAAGGTTTTTCTGTTTCTGTTTATTTTTCCTTTGATTTTGGTTTCTTCTTCTTTTTAAAAATCTTATCCTTGACTTTTCCTATTGCTTGTCATCATTGTTGTCCCTCTTTTGGTTTGAATGTTACAATAACGGGACTTTTAATCTAACCTAACCTAACCTAATCTAACCTACTGCTGAATAGTAGCGAATTTTGATTGTCACTTACAACAGTTGCAAACGAAAATGTAAAAGAGCGGTCAATCGATACAAACTAAGACCAAACCAGGCAAATTTTACTGTTTTTTCTTTGTGCGGATCACCTACAATAAGTCCCTTTCAAACTCTTAAATTGTCAACAATTTGCATGCAATAGAAGAAGGTATTTAACTACTTTATTTATTTATAAATTACAATGCAATTACAAATTATACGAAACGAGTAACATAGACCTTATTGCTCGGTGAAGAGTTACATATCAGAGAGCCTCTGGTGGGAATCGAACCCACAACCCTCCCGCTAATAGTCTAGCACGCTACCCACTTAACTACTAGGACACCTGATAGAAGAAGTTAATAAAAGGACAATTATAAACAAGACCTTTTTCAGTTTGTGAAGTTTAATTGTTAAAAATTTTTTGGCCAATTACAATGAGTATTTCTATAAGGATTTCATAATTGTGCGAAGCTAGTGAATAAAACTTTGCATGAATATAACTTTAACGGGGAAATTATTCCAAACAGCACTGAAAATTCTTAAATTTTATAAAAGAAAAAAAAATAACGAATAAATTTTTGTCATACCCTATAAATCATTTCCCAATAAATCTAAAAAATGTCTTAAAATTTCCCGGTTTCAATGAAAACTCATTCACCTGAACATCTCTGTCACCAGACAGTCCGTAGCAGTGCGTAAGCAAAACAGAGACACAATCTCTTACAAACACTCACACACCGTTGTAGGTGGGCATCGAATTGTAAAACGTTCTTTAAGAGAACCATCAGGTGTGGATAATGAATTTGAATTTTAATTGTACGGAATTGTTTATTTTTGAGATTCTTCTTTAGTCATTATGATTGTTTTTTATTTATGTTTTTTTTTTTTTAATATACATTTGCCTATAAATACTAGTAACAGTGAGTGAACTTTTATATTCGAAATAAGACAATAAGAGGTCATTGTACATATAATAAAACAAAATTATTTCAATTGACAATAAACTAAACTAAGAAAATTTTGAAAATGTACTGTAAATTGCTTAATTACGGTAAATATACAAAAACAAATTGCTTTACGGGTTAATTTATGTTGTCAGAAGTACTAATAAAATGATAAATTCTTTAAGTTTTGTTACTTAAAAGGAAAGAGGAAAAAAACTTTGTGCAAAATTAGAAGAAATATTTTTGTTCAGATTTCCATTTGTTCGAGATGTTTAGGCTGGGATATGAACTACGACACTACGTCTAATAACGCACACTACCTAATAGACTACGGCGACATGACCGACAGTAAAGTGCGCGCGACACATTCGACGGTTACCTTCATATGGATTCTTGGACATGGGGTCATTGAAGGTAACAACGAAGCCGACACGTTTGCCAAAGCTAGCATTACAGAAAATTCAATTGAAATCATATATTATACAGGCAATCCTCTAAAGAAGAGGAAACAAATAGTCACACAAAAGGTTTATTCATTCTCAAAGGAAGAATGGGATACTTGTAGACAGACCACGCAGATCCGGTCCGATGTGAATAGAAAAAGAACAATATTTGCGTTAAATCAGATCAGATCATCTTATGAACTTCAGTGAAATTATAACGATACACTGACCTTTGGATGCATATGCCTGGGAAAACGCTGAATACCTCATTATGACTTCTGCAATAACTGTAACGATGAGGAAGACGAGCAATCCACATAAAACCTTTTTTGTCATTGTCCGGCGCCCCAAACCTAAAAAGAATTCTTGGTTATATAGATTTTATTAACAGGCAGTGTGTAGCCA
This sequence comes from Sarcophaga subvicina, assembly GCA_936449025.2. Taxonomy (NCBI): domain Eukaryota; kingdom Metazoa; phylum Arthropoda; class Insecta; order Diptera; family Sarcophagidae; genus Sarcophaga; species Sarcophaga subvicina. The sequence goes on from OW388084.2 coordinate 4,135,606, forward strand.
AATGAGGCTGAGATGCCAACTAACTTGCATGATAGAAATAAGCTATGTCCATTGAGACGACTGCCGAATCAACCTCACCTAGCCTTATATATAAAAGCAATGGTACTTTAAAATTTGTTAATATTTTATTTAAACTTTTTTAAATAATTTCAATTTATTTATATTAATAGGTGCCCTGGTAGCCTAGAGAGCATTTTAATTCTTGATTATTTTATTTATTTATTTTAAAATAAAAAACATACTCAACAAGCCGTTTATTTAACTAAAACAACAGGTTGTAGATCGTGTTGTAGAGTTGTTTTTTTACAACGTTGCTATATTTCGTAGTACAACAAACCACTCATTCAGTATGGCAGCTTTAATATCAACCATTAGATGTCATCATAGCCACCATTATTGCAGTCCGTCATAGTGAAAAGAAGAAATAAGAATTCGTGCATTTTTTACGTTTTTCTAAATTTTTTGTTAAAGTTTTTTTTTGTTTGTTTTTCATTAAACACCATAAGAATTTGTATCGTTGCAAAAACACAAAAAAAACTCATCTAAGGTAAATTGTTTACAAGAACACAAAAGGCAATAATATTAAAAACGGAATAAAGTGTAAAGAAAACAAGAAATTATGTTGAGCCCTCAGTTCTACCCGTGTTCGGGAAAATGGTGAAAAATTTTTTTTCTATTTTTTTCGGTTTTACAATAATGAATCATATAGGGGCTACAACAACAAATTAGAACCTATCTATTAAAACGTGTTGTTGTTGTTTTCTATTAAAACGTAACTACGATTTGTTTGCACTTGTTGAATGTGGCCATAATATCAGAATATTTCTTTTGTTTTTGTGGTATAAATAATTGAAATGCTAAAGAGTGTAAAGCAAGGAGCAAAGGAAGGAGTATGGTGCAGTAAAACACCTTAAAGGCGTTATATGTTCTGCAGCGTAATATGCATTGTTTAAATTGCAATTCTTTGTTTCCAATTCAGTTCAGTTCGTTTACACAATGAAAATTGCTTTAAAAGAGCAAAAGCCTATCAATTGTTGAAAATTATTGCTGACGCTTTCAGTTTGTCAATTAATTCTTGTCTCTAACACACTGTCCCACCTCACGGCATTTCATCTGCACAATATGTTTCTCTACAAGAAGCAGCTGCTTAATAATTAACATTTTAATCAAACGATTAGACTTTGGCATCAATTAATTTCAGATTTCGCAGTGATGTAATTCTAGATTTAGCGTGTAATAACTATTAGCGTTTAAGTTAGTAACGAAGCGTATAATAAATTATTCTCCTGTGATTTCTGTGTAGGATAAAAGTAACCACTAGCGGACCTCTATTTAACGCAGCTGAGTAAAGGAACTGAATGTCTGGAACTCTTTTTAAAGTTGCCACAAAGGCATAGAGCTGTCTAACTCAGTGTTTTATTGATCGTTCAAACACCAACACAAGTTTAAACCCAGGGTTTGAACTGCATACTAGAGACTACGGCGACTCGATAACAAATTATTTTCATATCATTAATAGTTTATTAATTTCTCTATTTTTCAGTTCTAAACTATATGAAACAAGCACAATATATAACTAAAAGCACAACTTAAGTAAAACTATATTTCTATACTAAAATGGATTCCCCAAATGAATTTCCTGTAACACCTGGTACCTCCGGTAATAATGAGTAAGTAGTAAAACAATTTTTTTTTTCGATAATTATTAACACTAAGCATGCACTTCATAATAACACATAAAACGTGTAACGCTAGTGTACTAGTATAATAAGGTTGAAAATTTTGAATAATATTGCATATAGTTTTCCTGTTTTACCTCCACCACCATCTGCATCGAATCCATCATCGTTTCCCAGCAATAATAATCAACAAAATCAAGCCAATAAACGTTTGCAGCAAACCCAGGCTAAAGTCGACGAAGTTGTTGGCATTATGCGTGTAAATGTTGAAAAAGTATTAGAACGTGATCAAAAACTGACAGAGTTGGGCGAAAGAGCTGATGCCCTGGAACAGGGTGCATCACAATTTGAACAACAGGCTGGTAAATTGAAACGCAAACAATGGTGGGCCAATGTAAAAATGATGATCATAATGGGTGTTATTGGTGTTGTACTCTTGATTATCATTATTGGTAAGTAATTGCTGACCTTACAGTTGTTGTTCTTTTTCCTTCTTTTTTATTGATTATTCTTATATTTCGCTAACGAAACTTAAACAAATGTGGTGAGAGGATATATTCTAGTACACTAAACTAATACTACTAACAGTGTGGTGGTTATCTGATTTCTTTATAGTTTTTCTTTTAATCCACAATGAATTATTGCTGAGTTTTAAAATTAACAGTTATTTATAATGTTAAAAATATTGCTTGGCAATGAAACGGGAAATACGAAAATGGAAAAATCATTATACAGCCAATAGCAATTTATTTATTATTTAAGAAAAATGCTTGCATTTAATTGAATATTGAATAAATAGTTGCTTGTAATAGATTATTTTAAATGTACATATAATAATTCATTGATTTCAATTAAACATTACTAACTTTTACTAAACTTCTTAAATTTTACAAAAATTTCAATACATATCTCTTAACATTGATATATAATATAAGGCTTTTCGTAGATATAACATTTCGTATTTAAAAATAAAATTTAAGAATCGCTTTCAATATTGAAACTAACAAAACCTCAGCAAGTTATGTTGCTTGTGAACTTCTTGGTAAAATAAATTATGTACATTTCCCCCCTTAAATATTATTTTGCAGTAAGTCTATTTTATTAAGATTGAAATTGTAAGAGAGGCGTATTTCTTAGATATAATTAAATGTTATACATAATTAAAACCAACTATCCACACCACATTACCTTCCTCTCTCCACATTGTATGCATACAAGTAAGTTTCGAAAGTATTTATAATTTTTTGTGAATCTTAATTTTTCAAATATGCTTAAAAAAATAAATCCCAACAAAAATAATTTTTTTTTTTTTTTTTGTAATTTTAGTTTCCTTTTTGCCTTCTGGCGGCAGTAGTAATGAACAATTACCAGCTCCTGTACCAACAGCTGGCCATAATTAAAAAGAAAAGAATTGAATTTTGTAAAATGCCAAACAACAGTTTTTTTTTTTAATACAACAGCCTGATAAAAAAAATAAATGGAGCCTTATTTTCAATATACAAGTACATACGTACATATATAATTATAAAATTCAACAAAAATTATATTAATAAAATAACTATTTAAGTATTAAATGGTTAATGGTCGCACAAACCCTCTTCCAAAAAACAAAAATAATATTAACCGCCTTCAATTTTTTTTTAAATTTCATGCAAAGATTAAGGAAATTATACACTTTATTGTATATTAAAAAAAAGAAGAAAATTATTTTAATATTTACATTTATATACAAACAAAGAATGTTATATTCTGTAATACAATCTATGCAAGTAATGCTTATGTGAGTGTGTGTTAAATTATATATTAAAGAATAAAAATTTAATTAATAAAAAAACTACTCATTGGCACAATGGGTTTTTATCAGTAAAATTTTAATCATAAAAAAATTGGTGATGATATGTTAGTTGACCGGAAGATAATTTGCTTTTCTCTTCAAGCATAGCAGCACAATAGAATTCATTCTTGGTAAAAATAAAGATTTGTTCCTGCAAGCTGCCTACACAGTGAAATGCATAATTTGTTTTTATCTCTTTATCATTTCATTTTCATATTATTATTATTATTATTAAAAACAAAACAAACAAAAAAAATACTGATGCTTAATAAAAGAATTTATCTTAAATCTACATCGGAAAATCTGTGAATAAATATGATTGAATTTGTCATTAATGAAATCATACTTAAATAGTGCAATACAACATAATAGCAAAAATACTTGGCTTCCTGTCTATAGAATTTAATTGATCCCAGCGAATGTCCCCAGATAATGATAAACTAGAAACAGAATAAATGCAAATACAGTCGTCAGTGTGTGAGCGAGCGAAATTCATTGTAAAGTTGCAACAACAATTTCATACTTACAGTTGATAAGAAAAATATCAAAACTAATGATATGCTAATCTGCATCGTGATATAACTAAATTCCATAGTTACAATTATCGTAGTTGATGTGGTTAAATAATATTTTTGACACCACAGCGCAAGATGTGTTGAAGAGCGCGTGAACTCTACCTAAATATTATGCAAATTATTTATTTATTTCTTTTTTTTTTTAATTTAAAATTTTGTTTTAAGAACTTACATGTCCAATGGTTGCCACAGCATAACTTATGCACGTAATGCCAAGCGTTATTAAACCAGCATATAAAAAGGAACACCAATCGGAATCTATGATTGGTCGAGTTAAGGTCATTGAAACAGCTTGTGTCTAAAGAGTAATAAATTTTGTAAAATTCTCAAAAAATAAAAAATAAACAATTTTCAAATACCAATACAAATATGTAAATAATTTTAACTGTTTTCGGCCTCTCTCTACGATACCTCAATATGTATTGCAAGAGAAATAACAAGAGGAATTGGAAATATACCACGGCTAAAACCACGTAATTATAGAGGATGAAAAATTTTTTAATTTCTTTTCTAAAAAAAAGAAAAAAACAATAAAAAATTACTATTTCTTTCTTAATTTTAGGATTAGAGCAGTAGATGCCTACAATTTATTTAGAAACCACCATTCTGTTGCAGCAATAAGGAACAGTAATGAACTTGTAAGAAATTGTTTCGTAATAAAGGACAAATGTTGCCGTCGCTCTTCCTCTTTTGAAATTCTTGTTACCGTCTGCCACTGTAAGGCAGCCAATTGGGCTCTTCTGCGGCTTTCAAGTTCAATATAATCACTATCCAAAATACGCATACGTAAGTTGTTTATGTTGTTTTTTTTTTACAATTTGTAAGAATTTATTTTTAAAAATTTGCTCAATTTATTTATGCTCATCAAAAAAAACAAAAAAAAAACTACGAATGTCAGTATTAAATCAATACAAAATTTATAAAATGATTCGAATTTATAAAATAAAATAAGTATTTTCGTATACAAAATATTGTAAAAACATATTTTGCGGAAGTAAAAGGAGGATATGTTTTTGATACAAAAATTGATGCCCACATAAGGAATACAATTTCCTGAATTTCGAAAATTTTCTTGTACATACATACATACATATAATTGCATTGTTGTCGTCCTCTTGGCGGATTTATTTCATATAATCGTGTAGAATATTTTCTTTCCTTTTTGCAATACCTTAGTAATTCTGTGGTGGCTTTTTTTTTTTTTTTTTTGCTGTTCGGACATCAAATTTAAGTCTAATTCGCCAAAAATTCGAGCACCGCTGTACTAAGTTGCAAAAATTAATATCAATACCAGTTCATCAACAAATCGACTGTCTACGCATCTGTAAAACATGGCATAAAATATGGTCTACTGCGCTTCCCTACAAAGCCTGCAGAAATTTGGGATATCCCTATTCCATGTACTTATCTTGTGTGTAAAGTTAGTACTCTTATAATAGATCTCATCTCCCGTCTATCCATGGCTAGCATAATTTTCGTGCCTATAGGATTCATAGTATGTATGCGACATGTAACAAATAATTATAATTTACTAAGAATATACATTTCATACCCTGTCGTTTATGTTTGAGTTGACATTCTTTCGAAAAATAATACAAGACAACCTTTAAAAAAGATTTCTCTAAAAAAAATTCATTCAATAATTAAATTTCGAAATAATTTAAATTTCTAATATTCTGTAATAAAAGTACAGTATGATGGTTCATAGATCGAGTGAAAATGGTCCTAAACGAAGATTCACAACTATTCTTTGGTCTCTGATAATATTTCTGCTGTTGGTAGTACTAACAACTTTACAATTTTTATTATTCGAAATGGTGTAAGTATCCAAAACCTCAAACTACATACATACATACGTACATACGCGTAGATGTCCTAATCGAAATTGTTTCCACTGGATTTTAGTGACAATATAAAAGAAATGTTTATATATGATCAATTTGTGTGTCCAACACTCTTTTGTGTGGCAATATTCCATGCGATCATATTTACTTTTGTGCATTCTGCACGAATGATGACATGTCTCAGTTGGTTGATGAGTTTATTCATAGTAAGTAAACAATTATCTTACAAAAGTACGAAATAATGTATTTTCATTTTCTTTTCTTTATATTTTGTGCTAAATATGTAGGTAGAATGCCTCATAGTTTCTTTAGCGAGTACTATATTACTTTTTCACTTATGGGAATGGCTTGTTAGCATTTTTGTAATCCTGATTATAATTGCTTTATTTTTTATAATTGCTTTCTTTTCACCGGTATGTATACATTCTGATCTATAATATAAGTTATCTTAATTAAAACATTCACAATTTAATATTCGAATTGAAAATTTATTTTTCGAAGTTTATTTGTTGTAACTTTGTATACACAAGATTACGAGTGATTCGTTCTACATTGTACATATGTATTGTATGTATATACCTGCATGCATATGTAATTAATCTTTTTTTTTCTTCTTATTTTCTTTACAGCACGATTTCACATTTGATTTTATAAATTTATTCGTAATAACTTATATTTTATTTATTGGAGCTGTGTATTTTCTAAATCGATTCCTTGCTGACGGTAGCGTCTATGCTTTCTATCTTGTCTTCGCTATTGTAGGATTTGTGGTTTGCATGGTAAGCTATGTGTTTCCATATTAAATTTATATGTCTCGCGCATTCTTCTTCAATTTTTGGCAGATTCAATACATTTTTTTAACTATTTTTCATTGTCCTTTTTAACTTAGAGTAACAAAGATTTCTTTCAAACGTGATTTACAATTGAAAATTTCATCATATGACGCTTCAATTGTATCTGCTAAAGCTTGCAATTTATTGTTTTTTTTTTTTGTTTTTTTCGTCTTTTCTATTATGAAATAATTTTATATTTCAGTTCCTTTTGTATCACTCTCAATGCATTATTGGCGGCCATTACGCTGAAGTACGTGAAACGGACTATTTGTTGGCGGCCTTAACCCTATACGTAGATTTTATGCTCCTATTAATGGCCTTGATACAATTTACACCACGAGTGTTACCTTATATTATTAAATACGATGAAAAAAAACAAAGCGAAGCAAAAATTAAATAAAACGTACAAAAATATTAAAAAAAAAAACAGAAAATGTTCCAAAAAAAACGAACAAAATGATTTTTTAATGTATTTACATACATATATGTATGTATGTATAATTGATTTGAATCACAGTCACTTTCATCACTAGAATTTATCTCATGCATATGGAACAAGATTTACGAATTTTTAGGGATTTCAACTGTTTTTCTTTTTTTTATTGCAAAATATGTAATTTGTCAACAAACTTTAAGATTTCGATTTTTTATTCCCTTGATATCCGGAATACAAATCAGTCAGTCTGCGTTGAATCTTTAATACTTTTTACTTATCTGGATCCTTACTAAGAATTTCATTTTGTTAAGTTTTAACCGTGCTAAGGATATCAGCATTTAATTTAATTTTCTTTTTTTTTCAACATTTTCTGCGGAATCGCTGTCTTCATTATCCACATATTTCTTCTTAGTCTCAGTAATTAAACTAATAATGTCATTATCGGCTAATCGTTATTCAGCTAAAAAATCTTCCAAACCATCATGGTTTAGCAATCAAATCAATAAATTTCATTATTCAGTGACAATATTACATTACCAGTACTTGTAGCAACACGATCTGGCCTTATACTCTTCCATTTTTCCAATGCATTTAATGTTTATTCATTTAGTTTAGATAATATACCCTGTGCTTTAAAACGTGAAAGTATATTCATGACACCTTGTTTACTACTTAGCAAAGACAAAACCCCTATTAAGCTTACGACGATTAGCAATAACTTGTTGCATACTTTATGGGGTATATTGCAAAGTAAATTGAATGTTGCCATATTTCAGTTTTAAATTTAAACCGAATGATTCAGTATTTCATGTGTTGCCGAGTGGGCCTATTTATTTATACTTATAAAACGAATAATTGTAGATTAATTGCCCTATTGCCGTTCTCAACTCAATTCAGTTTGGTCGTCTGCCAGTCAACCCAACTTTCCCTCAACCAAATTATTTTTTGATATTGCGGAACTCAACGTTATTTAGTTGTAATTGTTATGGTGTTGCCGGTATGAAATTTAAATTTCATGTTGGTAACACCATGAAATGTTTAACAAAAAACACTTCCTGCTGAATTCTGTTGGCCTGGTACTGGCAGAAAATTTTTGAACGAAAAATTTGAAAATATTTTTCGTCATACACACACACACGCACATGTACAATTCGTATAACAATTTTACATTTGTGCGAATATCTCGGAAACTATAAGAGATAATGACAATCAGTTTTCACCATGCGACTGGAAAAAACATCAGCTTTCCAACAATAAATAAATTCACCCCAAAATATTAAATACCGCCTGAAATATAAGGCATTATATATAAGAATTCAATATATTTCTTAGAAGGCGTGGCATTTGTGGGCGGAAATAAATTTTGCTAAATAGCTGATGTTTTTTTCTATCGTATAGCGAAAACTCGATGCCATTATCTCTTATAGTTGCCGAGTTATAAGCAAAATTGTAAAAGTGTTTAACAAAAAACACTTCCTGCTGAATTCTGTTGGCCTGGTATTGGCAGAAAATTTTTGAACGAAAAATTTGAAAATATTTTTCGTCATACACACACACACGCACATGTACAATTCGTATAACAATTTTACATTTGTGCGAATGTCTCGGAAACTGCGACTGGAAAAAACATCAGCTTTCCAACAATAAATAAATTCACCCCCAAATATTAAATACCGCCTGAAATATAAGGCATTATACATAAGAATACAATATATTTCTTAGAAGGCGTGGCATTTGTGGGCGGAAATAAATTTTGCTAAATAGCTGATGTTTTTTTCTATCGTATAGCAAAAACTCGATGCCATTATCTCTTATAGTTGCCGAGTTATAAGCAAAATTGTAAAAGTGTTTAACAAAAAACACTTCCTGCTGAATTCTGTTGGCCTGGTATTGGCAGAAAATTTTTGAACGAAAAATTTGAAAATATTTTTCGTCATACACACACACACGCACATGTACAATTCGTATAACAATTTTACATTTGTGCGAATATCTCGGAAACTATAAGAGATAATGACAATCAGTTTTCACCATGCGACTGGAAAAAACATCAGCTTTCCAACAATAAATAAATTCACCCCCAAATATTAAATACCGCCTGAAATATAAGGCATTATATATAAGAATGCAATATATTTCTTAGAAGGCGTGGCATTTGTGGGCGGAAATAAATTTTGCTAAATAGCTGATGTTTTTTTCTATCGTATAGCGAAAACTCGATGCCATTATCTCTTATAGTTGCCGAGTTATAAGCAAAATTGTAAAAGTGTTTAACAAAAAACACTTCCTGCTGAATTCTGTTGGCCTGGTATTGGCAGAAAATTTTTGAACGAAAAATTTGAAAATATTTTTCGTCATACACACACACACGCACATGTACAATTCGTATAACAATTTTACATTTGTGCGAATGTCTCGGAAACTGCGACTGGAAAAAACATCAGCTTTCCAACAATAAATAAATTCACCCCCAAATATTAAATACCGCCTGAAATATAAGGCATTATACATAAGAATACAATATATTTCTTAGAAGGCGTGGCATTTGTGGGCGGAAATAAATTTTGCTAAATAGCTGATGTTTTTTTCTATCGTATAGCAAAAACTCGATGCCATTATCTCTTATAGTTGCCGAGTTATAAGCAAAATTGTAAAAGTGTTTAACAAAAAACACTTCCTGCTGAATTCTGTTGGCCTGGTATTGGCAGAAAATTTTTGAACGAAAAATTTGAAAATATTTTTCGTCATACACACACACACGCACATGTACAATTCGTATAACAATTTTACATTTGTGCGAATATCTCGGAAACTATAAGAGATAATGACAATCAGTTTTCACCATGCGACTGGAAAAAACATCAGCTTTCCAACAATAAATAAATTCACCCCCAAATATTAAATACCGCCTGAAATATAAGGCATTATATATAAGAATGCAATATATTTCTTAGAAGGCGTGGCATTTGTGGGCGGAAATAAATTTTGCTAAATAGCTGATGTTTTTTTCTATCGTATAGCAAAAACTCGATGCCATTATCTCTTATAGTTGCCGAGTTATAAGCAAAATTGTAAAAGTGTTTAACAAAAAACACTTCCTGCTGAATTCTGTTGGCCTGGTATTGGCAGAAAATTTTTGAACGAAAAATTTGAAAATATTTTTCGTCATACACACACACACGCACATGTACAATTCGTATAACAATTTTACATTTGTGCGAATATCTCGGAAACTATAAGAGATAATGACAATCAGTTTTCACCATGCGACTGGAAAAAACATCAGCTTTCCAACAATAAATAAATTCACCCCAAAATATTAAATACCGCCTGAAATATAAGGCATTATATATAAGAATGCAATATATTTCTTAGAAGGCGTGGCATTTGTGGGCGGAAATAAATTTTGCTAAATAGCTGATGTTTTTTTCTATCGTATAGCGAAAACTCGATGCCATTATCTCTTATAGTTGCCGAGTTATAAGCAAAATTGTAAAAGTGTTTAACAAAAAACACTTCCTGCTGAATTCTGTTGGCCTGGTATTGGCAGAAAATATTTGAACGAAAAATTTGAAAATATTTTTCGTCATACACACACACACGCACATGTACAATTCGTATAACAATTTTACATTTGTGCGAATGTCTCGGAAACTGCGACTGGAAAAAACATCAGCTTTCCAACAATAAATAAATTCACCCCCAAATATTAAATACCGCCTGAAATATAAGGCATTATACATAAGAATACAATATATTTCTTAGAAGGCGTGGCATTTGTGGGCGGAAATAAATTTTGCTAAATAGCTGATGTTTTTTTCTATCGTATAGCAAAAACTCGATGCCATTATCTCTTATAGTTGCCGAGTTATAAGCAAAATTGTAAAAGTGTTTAACAAAAAACACTTCCTGCTGAATTCTGTTGGCCTGGTATTGGCAGAAAATTTTTGAACGAAAAATTTGAAAATATTTTTCGTCATACACACACACACGCACATGTACAATTCGTATAACAATTTTACATTTGTGCGAATATCTCGGAAACTATAAGAGATAATGACAATCAGTTTTCACCATGCGACTGGAAAAAACATCAGCTTTCCAACAATAAATAAATTCACCCCCAAATATTAAATACCGCCTGAAATATAAGGCATTATATATAAGAATGCAATATATTTCTTAGAAGGCGTGGCATTTGTGGGCGGAAATAAATTTTGCTAAATAGCTGATGTTTTTTTCTATCGTATAGCGAAAACTCGATGCCATTATCTCTTATAGTTGCCGAGTTATAAGCAAAATTGTAAAAGTGTTTAACAAAAAACACTTCCTGCTGAATTCTGTTGGCCTGGTATTGGCAGAAAATATTTGAACGAAAAATTTGAAAATATTTTTCGTCATACACACACACACGCACATGTACAATTCGTATAACAATTTTACATTTGTGCGAATGTCTCGGAAACTGCGACTGGAAAAAACATCAGCTTTCCAACAATAAATAAATTCACCCCCAAATATTAAATACCGCCTGAAATATAAGGCATTATACATAAGAATACAATATATTTCTTAGAAGGCGTGGCATTTGTGGGCGGAAATAAATTTTGCTAAATAGCTGATGTTTTTTTCTATCGTATAGCAAAAACTCGATGCCATTATCTCTTATAGTTGCCGAGTTATAAGCAAAATTGTAAAAGTGTTTAACAAAAAACACTTCCTGCTGAATTCTGTTGGCCTGGTATTGGCAGAAAATTTTTGAACGAAAAATTTGAAAATATTTTTCGTCATACACACACACACGCACATGTACAATTCGTATAACAATTTTACATTTGTGCGAATGTCTCGGAAACTGCGACTAGAAAAAACATCAGCTTTCCAACAATAAATAAATTCACCCCCAAATATTAAATACCGCCTGAAATATAAGGCATTATACATAAGAATACAATATATTTCTTAGAAGGCGTGGCATTTGTGGGCGGAAATAAATTTTGCTAAATAGCTGATGTTTTTTTCTATCGTATAGCAAAAACTCGATGCCATTATCTCTTATAGTTGCCGAGTTATAAGCAAAATTGTAAAAGTGTTTAACAAAAAACACTTCCTGCTGAATTCTGTTGGCCTGGTATTGGCAGAAAATTTTTGAACGAAAAATTTGAAAATATTTTTCGTCATACACACACACACGCACATGTACAATTCGTATAACAATTTTACATTTGTGCGAATATCTCGGAAACTATAAGAGATAATGACAATCAGTTTTCACCATGCGACTGGAAAAAACATCAGCTTTCCAACAATAAATAAATTCACCCCCAAATATTAAATACCGCCTGAAATATAAGGCATTATACATAAGAATACAATATAACATCAGCTATTTAGCAAAATTTATTTCCGCCCACAAATGCCACGCCTTCTAAGAAATATATTTTATTCTTATATATAATGCCTTATATTTCAGGCGGTATTTAATATTTGGGGGTGAATTTATTTATTGTTGGAAAGCTGATGTTTTTTCCAGTCGCATGGTGAAAACTGATTGTCATTATCTCTTATAGTTTCCGAGATATTCGCACAAATGTAAAATTGTTATACGAATTGTACATGTGCGTGTGTGTGTGTATGACGAAAAATATTTTCAAATTTTTCGTTCAAAAATTTTCTGCCAATACCAGGCCAACAGAATTCAGCAGGAAGTGTTTTTTGTTAAACACTTTTACAATTTTGCTTATAACTCGGCAACTATAAGAGATAATGGCATCGAGTTTTCGCTATACGATAGAAAAAAACATCAGCTATTTAGCAAAATTTATTTCCGCCCACAAATGCCACGCCTTCTAAGAAATATATTGTATTCTTATGTATAATGCCTTATATTTCAGGCGGTATTTAATATTTGGGGGTGAATTTATTTATTGTTGGAAAGCTGATGTTTTTTCCAGTCGCATGGTGAAAACTGATTGTCATTATCTCTTAACAAAAAACACTTCCTGCTGAATTCTGTTGGCCTGGTATTGGCAGAAAATTTTTGAACGAAAAATTTGAAAATATTTTTCGTCATACACACACACACGCACATGTACAATTCGTATAACAATTTTACATTTGTGCGAATGTCTCGGAAACTGCGACTGGAAAAAACATCAGCTTTCCAACAATAAATAAATTCACCCCCAAATATTAAATACCGCCTGAAATATAAGGCATTATACATAAGAATACAATATATTTCTTAGAAGGCGTGGCATTTGTGGGCGGAAATAAATTTTGCTAAATAGCTGATGTTTTTTTCTATCGTATAGCAAAAACTCGATGCCATTATCTCTTATAGTTGCCGAGTTATAAGCAAAATTGTAAAAGTGTTTAACAAAAAACACTTCCTGCTGAATTCTGTTGGCCTGGTATTGGCAGAAAATTTTTGAACGAAAAATTTGAAAATATTTTTCGTCATACACACACACACGCACATGTACAATTCGTATAACAATTTTACATTTGTGCGAATATCTCGGAAACTATAAGAGATAATGACAATCAGTTTTCACCATGCGACTGGAACAACAATAAATAAATTCACCCCTAAATATTAAATACCGCCTGAAATATAAGGCATTATACATAAGAATAAAATATATTTCTTAGAAGGCGTGGCATTTGTGGGCGGAAATAAATTTTGCTAAATAGCTGATGTTTTTTTCTATCGTATAGCGAAAACTCGATGCCATTATCTCTTATAGTTGCCGAGTTATAAGCAAAATTGTAAAAGTGTTTAACAAAAAACACTTCCTGCTGAATTCTGTTGGCCTGGTATTGGCAGAAAATTTTTGAACGAAAAATTTGATAATATTTTTCGTCATACACACACACACGCACATGTACAATTCGTATAACAATTTTACATTTGTGCGAATATCTCGGAAACTATAAGAGATAATGACAATCAGTTTTCACCATGCGACTGGAAAAAACATCAGCTTTCCAACAATAAATAAATTCACCCCTAAATATTAAATACCGCCTGAAATATAAGGCAGTATATATAAGAATAAAATATATTTCTTAGAAGGCGTGGCATTTGTGGGCGGAAATAAATTTTGCTAAATAGCTGATGTTTTTTTCTATCGTATAGCGAAAACTCGATGCCATTATCTCTTATAGTTGCCGAGTTATAAGCAAAATTGTAAAAGTGTTTAACAAAAAACACTTCTTGCTGAATTCTGTTGGCCTGGTATTGGCAAAAAAAAATTGAACGAAAAATTTTAAAATATTTTTCGTCATACACACACACACGCACATGTACAATTCGTATAACAATTTTACATTTGTGCGAATATCTCGGAAACTATAAGAGATAATGACAATCAGTTTTCACCATGCGACTGGAAAAAACATCAGCTTTCCAACAATAAATAAATTCACCCCCAAATATTAAATACCGCCTGAAATATAAGGCAGTATATATAAGAATAAAATATATTTCTTAGAAGGCGTGGCATTTGTGGGCGGAAATAAATTTTGCTAAATAGCTGATGTTTTTTTCTATCGTATAGCGAAAACTCGATGCCATTATCTCTTATAGTTGCCGAGTTATAAGCAAAATTGTAAAAGTGTTTAACAAAAAACACTTCCTGCTGAATTCTGTTGGCCTGGTATTGGCAGAAAATATTTGAACGAAAAATTTGAAAATATTTTTCGTCATACACACACACACGCACATGTACAATTCGTATAACAATTTTACATTTGTGCGAATGTCTCGGAAACTGCGACTGGAAAAAACATCAGCTTTCCAACAATAAATAAATTCACCCCCAAATATTAAATACCGCCTGAAATATAAGGCATTATACATAAGAATACAATATATTTCTTAGAAGGCGTGGCATTTGTGGGCGGAAATAAATTTTGCTAAATAGCTGATGTTTTTTTCTATCGTATAGCAAAAACTCGATGCCATTATCTCTTATAGTTGCCGAGTTATAAGCAAAATTGTAAAAGTGTTTAACAAAAAACACTTCCTGCTGAATTCTGTTGGCCTGGTATTGGCAGAAAATTTTTGAACGAAAAATTTGAAAATATTTTTCGTCATACACACACACACGCACATGTACAATTCGTATAACAATTTTACATTTGTGCGAATGTCTCGGAAACTGCGACTAGAAAAAACATCAGCTTTCCAACAATAAATAAATTCACCCCCAAATATTAAATACCGCCTGAAATATAAGGCATTATACATAAGAATACAATATATTTCTTAGAAGGCGTGGCATTTGTGGGCGGAAATAAATTTTGCTAAATAGCTGATGTTTTTTTCTATCGTATAGCAAAAACTCGATGCCATTATCTCTTATAGTTGCCGAGTTATAAGCAAAATTGTAAAAGTGTTTAACAAAAAACACTTCCTGCTGAATTCTGTTGGCCTGGTATTGGCAGAAAATTTTTGAACGAAAAATTTGAAAATATTTTTCGTCATACACACACACACGCACATGTACAATTCGTATAACAATTTTACATTTGTGCGAATATCTCGGAAACTATAAGAGATAATGACAATCAGTTTTCACCATGCGACTGGAAAAAACATCAGCTTTCCAACAATAAATAAATTCACCCCCAAATATTAAATACCGCCTGAAATATAAGGCATTATACATAAGAATACAATATATGGCCTGGTATTGGCAGAAAATTTTTGAACGAAAAATTTGAAAATATTTTTCTTCATACACACACACACGCACATGTACAATTCGTATAACAATTTTACATTTGTGCGAATATCTCGGAAACTATAAGAGATAATGACAATCAGTTTTCACCATGCGACTGGAAAAAACATCAGCTTTCCAACAATAAATAAATTCACCCCCAAATATTAAATACCGCCTGAAATATAAGGCATTATATATAAGAATACAATATATTTCTTAGAAGGCGTGGCATTAGTGGGCGGAAATAAATTTTGCTAAATAGCTGATGTTTTTTTCTATCGTATAGCGAAAACTCGATGCCATTATCTCTTATAGTTTCCGAGTTATAAGCAAAATTGTAAAAGTGTTTAACAAAAAACACTTCCTGCTGAATTCTGTTGGCCTGGTATTGGCAGAAAATTTTTGAACGAAAAATTTGAAAATATTTTTCGTCATACACACACGCACGCACATGTACAATTCGTATAACAATTTTACATTTGTGCGAATATCTCGGAAACTATAAGAGATAATGACAATCAGTTTTCACCATGCGACTGGAAAAAACATCAGCTTTCCAACAATAAATAAATTCACCCCCAAATATTAAATACCGCCTGAAATATAAGGCATTATACATAAGAATACAATATATTTCTTAGAAGGCGTGGCATTAGTGGGCGGAAATAAATTTTGCTAAATAGCTGATGTTTTTTTCTATCGTATAGCGAAAACTCGATGCCATTATCTCTTATAGTTTCCGAGTTATAAGCAAAATTGTAAAAGTGTTTAACAAAAAACACTTCCTGCTGAATTCTGTTGGCCTGGTATTGGCAGAAAATTTTTGAACGAAAAATTTGAAAATATTTTTCGTCATACACACACACACGCACATGTACAATTCGTATAACAATTTTACATTTGTGCGAATATCTCGGAAACTATAAGAGATAATGACAATCAGTTTTCACCATGCGACTGGAAAAAACATCAGCTTTCCAACAATAAATAAATTCACCCCCAAATATTAAATACCGCCTGAAATATAAGGCATTATATATAAGAATACAATATATTTCTTAGAAGGCGTGGCATTAGTGGGCGGAAATAAATTTTGCTAAATAGCTGATGTTTTTTTCTATCGTATAGCGAAAACTCGATGCCATTATCTCTTATAGTTTCCGAGTTATAAGCAAAATTGTAAAAGTGTTTAACAAAAAACACTTCCTGCTGAATTCTGTTGGCCTGGTATTGGCAGAAAATTTTTGAACGAAAAATTTGAAAATATTTTTCGTCATACACACACGCACGCACATGTACAATTCGTATAACAATTTTACATTTGTGCGAATATCTCGGAAACTATAAGAGATAATGACAATCAGTTTTCACCATGCGACTGGAAAAAACATCAGCTTTCCAACAATAAATAAATTCACCCCCAAATATTAAATACCGCCTGAAATATAAGGCATTATATATAAGAATAAAATATATTTCTTAGAAGGCGTGGCATTAGTGGGCGGAAATAAATTTTGCTAAATAGCTGATGTTTTTTTCTATCGTATAGCGAAAACTCGATGCCATTATCTCTTATAGTTTCCGAGTTATAAGCAAAATTGTAAAAGTGTTTAACAAAAAACACTTCCTGTTGAATTCTGTTGGCCTGGTATTGGCAGAAAATTTTTGAACGAAAAATTTGAAAATATTTTTCTTCATACACACACACACGCACATGTACAATTCGTATAACAATTTTACATTTGTGCGAATATCTCGGAAACTATAAGAGATAATGACAATCAGTTTTCACCATGCGACTGGAAAAAACATCAGCTTTCCAACAATAAATAAATTCACCCCCAAATATTAAATATCGCCTGAAATATAAGGCATTATATATAAGAATTCAATATATTTCTAAGAAGGCGTGGCATTTGTGGGCGGAAATAAATTTTGCTAAATAGCTGATGTTTTTTTCTATCGTATAGCGAAAACTCGATGCCACTATCTCTTATAGTTTCCGAGTTATAAGCAAAATTGTAAAAGTGTTTAACAAAAAACACTTCCTGCTGAATTCTGTTGGCCTGGTATTGGCAGAAAATTTTTGAACGAAAAATTTGAAAATATTTTTCGTCATACACACACACACACGCACTTGTACAATCGTATAACAATTTTACATTTGTGCGAATATCTCGGAAACTATAAGAGATAATGACAATCAGTTTTCACCATGCGACTGGAAAAAACATCAGCTTTCCAACAATAAATAAATTCACCCCCAAATATTAAATATCGCCTGAAATATAAGGCATTATACATAAGAATACAATATATTTCTTAGAAGGCGTGGCATTTGTGGGCGGAAATAAATTTTGCTAAATAGCTGATGTTTTTTTCTATCGTATAGCGAAAACTCGATGCCATTATCTCTTATAGTTTCCGAGTTATAAGCAAAATTGTAAAAGTGTTTAACAAAAAACACTTCCTGCTGAATTCTGTTGGCCTGGTATTGACAGAAAATTTTTGAACGAAAAATTTGAAAATATTTTTCGTCATACACACACACACACGCACATGTACAATTCGTATAACAATTTTACATTTGTGCGAATATCTCGGAAACTATATGAGATAATGACAATCAGTTTTCACCATGCGACTGGAAAAAACATCAGCTTTCCAACAATAAATAAATTCACCCCCAAATATTAAATACCGCCTGAAATATAAGGCATTATACATAAGAATACAATATATTTCTTAGAAGGCGTGGCATTTGTGGGCGGAAATAAATTTTGCTAAATAGCTGATGTTTTTTTCTATCGTATAGCGAAAACTCGATGCCATTATCTCTTATAGTTTCCGAGTTATAAGCAAAATTGTAAAAGTGTTTAACAAAAAACACTTCCTGCTGAATTCTGTTGGCCTGGTATTGGCAAAAAAAAATTGAAGGAAAAATTTGAAAATATTTTTCGTCATACACACACACACACGCCCATGTACAATTCGTATAACAATTTTACATTTGTGCGAATATCTCGGAAACTATAAGAGATAATGACAATCAGTTTTCACCATGCGACTGGAAAAAACATCAGCTTTCCAACAATAAATAAATTCACCCCCAAATAATAAATATCGCCTGAAATATAAGGCATTATACATAAGAATACAATATATTTCTTAGAAGGCGTGGCATTTGTGGGCGGAAATAAATTTTGCTAAATAGCTGATGTTTTTTTCTATCGTATAGCGAAAACTCGATGCCATTATCTCTTATAGTTTCCGAGTTATAAGCAAAATTGTAAAAGTGTTTAACAAAAAACACTTCCTGCTGAATTCTGTTGGCCTGGTATTGGCAGAAAATTTTGAACGAAAAATTTGAAAATATTTTTCGTCATACACACACACACGCACATGTACAATTCGTATAACAATTTCACATTTGTGCGAATATCTCGGAAACTATATGAGATAATGACAATCAGTTTTCACCATGCGACTGGAAAAAACATCAGCTTTCCAACAATAAATAAATTCACCCCCAAATAATAAATATCGCCTGAAATATAAGGCATTATATATAAGAATTCAATATATTTCTTAGAAGGCGTGGCATTTGTGGGCGGAAATAAATTTTGCTAAATAGCTGATGTTTTTTTCTATCGTATAGCGAAAACTCGATGCCATTATCTCTTATAGTTTCCGAGTTATAAGCAAAATTGTAAAAGTGTTTAACAAAAAACACTTCCTGCTGAATTCTGTTGGCCTGGTATTGGCAGAAAATTTTTGAACGAAAAATTTGAAAATATTTTTCGTCATACACACACACACACGCACTTGTACAATCGTATAACAATTTTACATTTGTGCGAATATCTCGGAAACTATAAGAGATAATGACAATCAGTTTTCACCATGCGACTGGAAAAAACATCAGCTTTCCAACAATAAATAAATTCACCCCCAAATATTAAATATCGCCTGAAATATAAGGCATTATATATAAGAATTCAATATATTTCTTAGAAGGCGTGGCATTTGTGGGCGGAAATAAATTTTGCTAAATAGCTGATGTTTTTTTCTATCGTATAGCGAAAACTCGATGCCATTATCTCTTATAGTTTCCGAGTTATAAGCAAAATTGTAAAAGTGTTTAACAAAAAACACTTCCTGCTGAATTCTGTTGGCCTGGTATTGGCAGAAAATTTTTGAACGAAAAATTTGAAAATATTTTTCGTCATACACACACACACACGCACATGTACAATTCGTATAACAATTTTACATTTGTGCGAATATCTCGGAAACTATAAGAGATAATGACAATCAGTTTTCACCATGCGACTGGAAAAAACATCAGCTTTCCAACAATAAATAAATTCACCCCCAAATATTAAATACCGCCTGAAATATAAGGCATTATATATAAGAATTCAATATATTTCTTAGAAGGCGTGGCATTTGTGGGCGGAAATAAATTTTGCTAAATAGCTGATGTTTTTTTCTATCGTATAGCAAAAACTCGATGCCATTATCTCTTATAGTTGCCGAGTTATAAGCAAAATTGTAAAAGTGTTTAACAAAAAACACTTCCTGCTGAATTCTGTTGGCCTGGTATTGGCAGAAAATTTTTGAACGAAAAATTTGAAAATATTTTTCGTCATACACACACACACACGCACTTGTACAATCGTATAACAATTTTACATTTGTGCGAATATCTCGGAAACTATAAGAGATAATGACAATCAGTTTTCACCATGCGACTGGAAAAAACATCAGCTTTCCAACAATAAATAAATTCGCCCCCAAATATTATATGAAATCAAGTTTTTGTAGAAATAAAAGTAAATTAAAAATGGATTTAAGTTAGGATTTACTTTACGAAGATGAGAATCATGACGCTAATATAAATGTTGTTCGTATACGTAGGAAAATACGCGATGATTCAAATCCTCTTGAACTACCCAACCCAGCGCGAATTAAGAAATGTCCGAAATTATTAACAAATATTTATACCAAGGGATTTTTTTATAGATTTATTAGTTATTTTCGACTGAACAAAGAAGCATTTGGTTATGTGCTGGATGAAATTAAGGACCACTTAAAGAAACCTCTGCATATGGCAGCTATACCACCGATATTAAAGGTGTGTACTGTACTTCGATTTTTGACTGACGGAAGCTATCAAAAGTGCAATGGAAATTACTTCTATGTTGGAGTAGCTCAATCTATAATGTCACTTATTTTAAAGGAAGTGTTACCAGCAATAGAGGATCGCATTTGTAGAAAATGGATAAAAACACAAATGATCGAAGACAAAATAAATGCCACCAAAATATGGTTTTTTGAAATATGTGGATTTCCCGGATTCTAATAAGATGTCTATTTACAATATTTTATATGCTATATACTTACACGTTGCCATTCGGAGGGGGTTCTTGTAGGTGGACCCAAGCTATTCAATCCCATAAAAAGTCTTTCTCATGCTTCCTTGCACTGATTTTTGGTCATCCCAAATTTTTACTTTCCTTTAGAAATTTATGTATTTTTTTTATGTTATTTTCAATTTCCTGCGTATTAAATATTTAATTAATTATTTTAAGCAGAAAAAAACTTACGATTTTCCCATTGTTATCTTTTTTTCTATTATTTAAAAAAAAATGTATTAAATATGTATATAAGTGAACTCTATAACTGATAGAGACTCAACTGCTAATAAGCAGTTGTCTATATTTAACGTTTTTATCAACCAAACTCATACAAAGTGCTGAACCGCAATACCATAAAACACAACTAAAAATTCCGCCTCACAACCAAAAAGTCAACCGCATATTTAAGTTGAGAATGGCAATACCGATTTCTGAAAGATGACCAAACTACTAAAAAAAAAGTTGTCCGAACGCAATAGGGGCATAAACTTTCATTCAAATTTATATTGCATAGATTATATATAGTATTTATTGATTATTATTATTATTATTTTTTGTGAATATTTAATTACAGTTATAGGTATATATTTTACGATTTTATTTAAAACTGATCATCGATAAACAGCACATTTAATATATTTTTTTTTAATTTTTTTCTTGTTTTTTTTTTTACCAATTACACAAATAATTCTATATTTAATAGTGTTATACACACATTTACATATATCCGTACCTTATGTTAAATTATACATACATACATATTGTATCCGATAACTATCACTAAAAGCGAGTGTCGAAATATACTGGTTTTTACGATAATTTGAATATATTTTTTAAAAGCATTTTATAAGCATTACAAGCAAGGTTTAAGGGGGCGAAAAAGGGATTTGTTAAT
The DNA here is from genome assembly GCA_936449025.2 of Sarcophaga subvicina. Taxonomy (NCBI): domain Eukaryota; kingdom Metazoa; phylum Arthropoda; class Insecta; order Diptera; family Sarcophagidae; genus Sarcophaga; species Sarcophaga subvicina. The sequence goes on from OW388084.2 coordinate 4,157,854, forward strand.
AATATAGAAGTATATATATATGTTAATATATGTATGTGTATATGTAATACTTGTTAAATAGTAATATTATATGTTATATATTAGTTTGCTTTATAATATATGTAGTTATGCTAATTATATTATTGCTAGCACAGCAGCCTGGTCATGCAGAATTGAAATGTAAAGTTATCCTTTCATTCTGTATGATGATAAGAGATTTTTAATCATTTTAAATCCATAGCCAATGAATAACCTTCAGAATCACTTGATGGCTGACATATTGATTCTAAAGATTCATTCGAATCTGATGCCAAAGAGGATGATGACCTTGAATCCTCATTGGAATTGCTATTTTTAATAAGTTCTTGTTGTAAAACTCTATTCTTGACTTCTTTGCTTTCATTTCCATTTTTATTTGCTGTTAAGGTGGTAGCCGTTGTTTGAAATAATTTGGGGGCTACATTTGAAATTGAACTCCTCTCTACCGGTTTTGTAGTTCTAATCAAAATTAAATCGTTATCTAAAGTTGCAATTAAAGTTGTTGGGGGGTCTGCCTGTAGGATATCAGTATAAGGTTCGCTGGTATTTGAATCTAGATTGGAGGTTGCATCTAAAAGTGCAGTTGTTATTTTGCTCCGTAAGCTATCTGTGGTAGAAGTTGGAGTTAAAGTTTTTTCCGCGGGTACATTAATCCCCATTATTGTTTCACAATCACTTGTAGTTGTGTTTAGAGTTGTGGTTACTGTTTTGACTTGGATTGAATCTGTAGTTGTTGTTGCTGCTGTTGAACTATGTGAATTTAAGTTGACAATTTCAGTAATAGTTTCACTTGGATTTGAATCTAAAACTGTTGTCAATGGTAAAATTGAATCCTTATTTGGATTTATAGTTGAGGTTTTTGTTACCGTTTCATTAGGAATTCCACTTAAATTTGTTAGTGTGTTTGAAGGTGTCACATTTTCATTTGAAATCCTACTCTCTTTTGTATTTGTAGTTTCGTTTATTACTGAATACGTATTTGTAGTAGGGATTGTTGGTTTTAGAATGTTTTCTAAAGTTTCATTTGGAATCGTACTAGGGCTAGAGTTTGTAATCGAGGTAACGCTTGTGGCAGATGCACTTTTTATTGTAGTTGTAGTCGGGGGATTAGGGTTTGTCGGTGTTAAGGTGTTTAAAGTTTCATCTGTTGTTTCTTTTAAATGAGAATCTAAAGTTTTATATGAAGGCTTTAATGTTTTAATGTTATCTGCATAAGCATGTGTTGTTAATGGTGGTTTTAAGATTGCCTTTGTAGTTTTGATTGTATTGGATTTTTTTGTATGCATTTCATTTAGAATTGAGCTTAACATTGCAGGTTTTTTGGGTATTTCAGGTTTATTGCTACTGGGTTTCTCTGCAATGGTTAACAAAGTGCCAATTGTAGTTGTTACCGGTGGCCGTAGTTTATTTAAATCCTCAATCTCATTGATTGTCTTACTATACGTTGTGGGCGTGCCTTCAGTTATAATAATTGGTATGATTTCCTCGGTGGGTGTTGGCAGATTAAATATTGTATCCGTAAATGAGGTGACATTGTACAATGGCAAGTCCAAGTTTAAAAAACGTTTACCCGGATATAAGTTGGCATAATCATTTTGTTTAAATGTATTTTTGGTTTGCTCTTCTAACACATCGATTGAGGGTATCTTATAAAGCTGATATTGAGTTAATGGAGTCCGTACACTATTCACTGATTTGGTATAATTATTGACATCATGACATTTGTTAAGATACTTTGTAAACATGGATAAATTATTTTGGTGATGAATAACATCGATTGGTGTTCGGTTTTGCCTGTTGAACACTGCCAGATATTGGTGGGGATTTAGTTGGAGAGCCGTGTTCAGATTCCAATTCATTGCACAATCTATTTGAAAATATTACAAAAATAAATAAAAATGAAACTCAATATTGTAATGCTTTTACGAAGAGTAGAAAACTTAAGCATTCGTTGATGTGTACATATGTATCATGTTTTCGGAAATAATTTCCAATTAGCATTCTAGTGAGTATTGACGATTACACTACCTGAGCTTCATACCTTCCGGAGATTCTTCATCTTCACATATGGCATCACGTTCACATTCTTTGTTCTTGTTGTTGCCCGCAGTTTTACCATACGAATCAGTCATTTTACTGTTTGTGGTATTTGAAACCATTGATGTTTGCACCACTACATCCATATGGGAATCCAAAGAAAATTGCTTGCCAGACATCAAAATGCCACGTACACGTCTACGCATTGATGGCGAATCCTGATGCTGAAACGAATTAAAGAATTATTTTCAATTTCATTGTGAAAGAAGTGAAGTTTCGAATTCGAAATTCGAAAACAAAATATTTACCGTAATTCGTATGCCGGCATAAGTTTTCGCCAAAAATTCATCAGCATCAAATAATGCCGCAAACGAGCCGTTAACGATTTTCGGCGATAATGGTGAATTCGAAAGTAATAAACTGGAACCAAAGCCTTCACATTTCTCCTTGGTATCTGGAAGAAAAATTCCAATGTTTTATGTAAGAAAAGCAAATAATTCAAAGCAACCACAAGTAATATATGTATGAACGAAACTTCTTTATTTAGCAAACCTTTCAAGTACACTCGATTCGAAATGGTGATGTTCATTTCATCTAAAATGGCAGTGGCGGAATTTTTGATTTCCATCCAATCCCTTAGAATATCATCGACCGTGGTACGCGTTGAGGTAACCGTAAAACGTATTACATATTTGCCTTTCAATGAGGAGGGTATACAATGCAAATTGCCACGATGATTTAGCCGTTTCAAAAGACGTTCAGTTATTTCGTTTTCACCTTTTATGCGAAAGACCACAAGACCTACATATATGGGGGAAAAATGGCAATTAGTTTATGAAAACCCAACAGATTCTAGCGAATTACCCAAATGCCTTTTGGCTGGTATCTCGAAACGATGATCGCCTAATACAAGAGCCTCAAATTTTTGCGCCAAACGTACACCCTCACGTATATGACGCTGCAGACCTTTTATGCCAAAGGAGCGTAAAACAAACCAAATTTTCAACGCTCTAAAACGTCGACTCAATGGTATTTGCCAATGCATGTAATCAATAGCAACACCCGAATTTTCATGCTGCAAATACAGGGGCTCCACATTGAATGTTCGATGCACTGCAGTGCTATCTTTTACCCTGTAACACACAAAAATAATAATCGTAATGAGATGAAAACGAAACTCACAATAATAGGCTTATAAATTATGTCTCATGTCTCTGACACACACACTTACCACAAGGCGGTGGCATCGAAGTGTATCATTAGCCATTTGGAAGGATTAAAGGCAATTGAATCGGCTTTTTCAATACCCTTCAGCCACGTGCGAAACTCTGGACAAATGAAAGCACTGCCAGCATAAGCGGCATCCACATGCAGCCACAAATTAAATTCACGACAAACGTTGCCTACTTCTTCCAAATTGTCAAATGAACAGGAGCCAGTTGTGCCCAGCGTAGCACAGACCTAGAAAGAAAAAACAATAAAAATGAAATGTTGGCAAAAAGGAAAACAAATTTCTTATCGTTTTTCTTTAACAAACTTGGCACTCTTGACAATACTAATCGGCTTTTACTTGTTGCTTTAGATTCTGTCAAACAGTCATCATGTCATCAAGCTGCTATGAAAAGTAATTTACTTTGATTCCCCAATGAATTTCTATTTGAAAAAATATCTACAAATTGTTATTGTTTTTGTTTTTGTTTTTTATTCTCATTTTTTAAACAGAAGCGTACGTTCGTTCACATCTGTTGACAGCATCATTAAATTTAAATTGTCGCCGTCATTATGTGGTAGCAAAACGGAGCTTGTTTTTTGGCCATTGTTTTAACAATTAATTAATTTGGATTTGTTTGTATAATAGAGAGAGGGTGAATCAATATCTACATATGTATTTGTAGTCTCATAGTTTTTTTTTGTCAAAAAACTACTGAAGGGAAATCTCCGAAAGAAATATTTTCTCAAATTTCTTTTTTTGCAAGATGTCAGAGCTAACGATTGAACTCATGAGCTCTCGTTTAGTAAGCCAACACACTACAAACTAAACTACGGTGACTACACTACTTAGGTAGAGTCCTTCTCTGTCGTTAAGGCAGGTATAGACCGCCTATGGTTTGCTTTATCTTGCTTGAGGTACCAAAAACTAAATAAATTTTCACTTCAAACATGATCATCGCTTGAGGAAAAACTTACCCAAAACGGCACTAAGCCCTGGCGTATATCATCCTCAATAGCTTCCCTTAAAAGTTGGCCACGCATAGATAAATTTTCATCAGCTTCTATGTAACGCATACGTACCAGACCTAAAAATATCAATTAAAGTGCAAAAAAAATCATTTTTAAAACACAATTATGGAGTCTAGTGTACCTATTAGGGCGGCCTTTTCCACGCTTGAATGTGCCTGATCCGAACAATAGGCCACTAAACGGGCATTTATTTCTGCATCTTGATAGCCCGGTCGCTTTTCATGAAACCGTTGTATGGCTCGTGTTCTACCGGCCAATAAACACACCAGCGTTGCTTCGCTGGCCGTTGTTTGTACAACACCGCCACCACGACTCGTACTATTCAAGTGTAAAAACTCATCAGGTAAGTTAATCATTTTGCCCAACCAATTCATAACAATGATCTCTAATTCTGTACAGGCTGGCGAACTGGCCCAGGTGAAACCCAGACAGTTAATGGCATCGGCTAACATATCACCCAATAAGGAGGGAAATGAATTTAAAGCGGGAAAATATGCATGCATATGTGGACTCTGCCAATGGGTTATGCCGGGCATAATAACACGATTCACATCGCTGAAAATGGTATCCCAATTTTCACCTTCAATTGGTGCCGAGTCTGGTAATAAGTTTTTCATATAACCCGGCTTAACATCGGGATATACACGACGATCTCGTATGTTTTCCAAATAATCGGCAATGTAGTCGACCATTTCTTTGCCTACAAAGAGAGGAGAAACGATAAAGGAGAAAGAAAATTCAATTAAAATATTAAGACTTTAAAATAATTAAATAGATTCTACAAGGTACGTCTGATAAGTCCTGGAATTTCATATCTATTTAATACGAAAATTTATTTATTTTTAGCAAGTCAAAGCCTTTGTTTTCTAAAGTGAATATGAGGACTTTTCTTAATCAAAACTTAAATCAGGCTGTGCTGCGTAAATTACTTAGCGAAGTCCACTACCTGTTGCACTATTATTCCATAACCAGTTAATATTTTGCCCTTTTCTGAAAGCGATTAAGAAAACTTCAAAATAGACTTCGAGGGAGCAGTCTATGCATGAGAATTGTATTCCATTAGCGGATGGGTATACTTACATACTTAATTGGTCATTACAACTCTTCAGTCAGTATTACAATCTAGCTTCACCCACCACCCATTGTTTTGTGTATTAATTTTATCCATGAATTGCAGGACCTACAGTTTAAAATCGATTCCAAACGACAGATTTTTGACAAACTTTCTTAATGTCAACTTTTGTTTTACTCTCAGAGTTTTGGACAGAAGACTGTCGGGAGGAAGCCACCGAAAGAAATATTTTTTTTTCGTATTTCGTTTCGTTCTAGATGTCTGGGCTAAGGTTTGGAATCAGGACCTCACATCTAATGAGTTAACATACTATCCACTGGATTACGGCGTCTGCTTTGGATGGATAGAAGTGTTGTAAATAGTAAGGAGAACGGGTAGAGTGAAATATTTCTTGTACCGTCTTAAGAAATCGAAGTAATGGAATGCTTTTGAAGGCAGAACAAAGAATTGTGGTACCTCTGAACCAGAGATCAGCAATAGCACTCATAAGCACTCATGAAATTTTGAATATAAGTGAGTCAACAATATTGAAATTTAGTTATGTACTCTGACTCATTCATACTCACTACAACGTGGATTTATAAGTACAGGTTGCAATGAGTATGAGTACAGCGTTGACATCAAACTCATACCATTCGAAATATGTTTGATTCATAAGCCTACTCCGTACAAATCTACACCGATGGTTCTAAGCTGAACGAAGCGGTTGGCAGTGGAATTTTTTCGGAATCGGTTGGAATAGCTCAGCCTATAAGACTACCAGACCACTGCAGTGTTTTTCGGACAGAGGTGGTGGCCATACAGGCTGCGGCGAGTATTATTGGGAACTGAAGGGTCTCCAAGCGGGGCGTCAAAATACTTTCTGATAGCCAGGAGGCTATCAAGGCTCTGAGCTCTAATGTGATGAACTCCAAGACGGTGTACGGCTGTCGCAGATATCTCGACGAGATAGCGGAACGATATGACATCCATATCGTATGGGTGCCGGGACACAGTGGTATTCCGGGTAACTGTAGAGCTAATGAACTTGCCAGGCGGGGCACGACCATCGAACTCACCGATGAGTTCTCGAATCTGGGCATACCTATGAGGACCTGCAAGCTCATAATTGATAATGCGATCGTCGATTCCGTTAACGACAGGTGGGCGGCCTCGGCTAAACGGCTCGTAAAATCTGGCCAAGGCTGGATGAGGGGCGCACAATTAATCTACTTAAACTCCAAAGAGGCGCGCTCAGTGTAGTTGTCGGTGTCATTACGGGGCATTGCATTATGGGTACGCATGCGAGGCGCATTGGTCTTGGGTACCTTGCTAACGACTTCTGCAGAAGCTGCAGAAATGAGGAAGAAGAGGAGACTGTCCCTCATCTGCTGGGTACATGCCCGGCTCTATGCCAAAGGAGAAGGAATTACTTGGGTACTTACTACATGGATGATCTCGAGGAACTGTCAGGGATTCACATTGGCAGCCTGAATCGCTTCATCAGGAGCTCCGAATGGTTTCAAGACTAGGGGATAACGGATGACTGTGGTAGCACAATGGGCCCAATGCGGCCTAAGTGAGTCCATCCAAACGTATTTTGTGATTCGTGTATATGTTGAGTTATGGAAAGTCGAAATCAACAACATCATACAGTGATGTTTAGTATGAATATGATGAGTACCTTCAAACTTTGAATATGAGTAGAGGTTCCATGTTAGTAAAATAAGTCTGAATGCGTATCTCAAGTATCAGAAATTATGAGTATGATTCGATTCTACTCATCTTTTTGAATACTCATTGCTGCTAATATCTGCTCTGAACTCATTTGATGAAGTTTCATCAATAAGAAACTGTTAAAAAAGTAACCGAATAGTTTAGATGAAGTCATCTTAACATGAATCATTTGGTGTTAAAACAGTTTTTACAAAAAACCAAAAACTTTTTTCTTTTCATAATGAAAGATAAAGAGAAAGTTTTCATGCGTTCTTTGCCAAGTAATTGGCTTTAAAAGTTTTATATTTTTTTGTTTCCTTCTTTCTTTTCTCTGCTAAAATACAAATAAAACGTGTATTAAAATGGAAATAGAAATCAACCCAACTTACAGACGTACATATAGACATATGGACATGGACCGATCCCCCCTAACAAGGGTCATAAATAGTCAAATAAATTTTAAATTAAATTTAAAGGGAGTTGTTGTTGTTTGTTTTATGGCCTTTGCAAATGCATACATACATACATACAATGGATGAATGGATGGAAATAATAATGATAGTGAAGGCTTTAGAAGTTGCAAAAATAAATAAAAATCTATGACCAGAATTAAGTTAAGCTGTTTAGACACACACACACACATACACACAGTATGTGTCATCAGTTGTTGTTATTGTAATTATATGTCACTTTGTGACTTTGTGTCACTTACCCCTTTGACGGTATTCTGTGAAATCCATAATGATTGACTGGTTGAGAGTGTAGGCTGAGGGTGTGTGGGTGGCTTGGCTTGACTTTAAATATGGGTTCACTGGTTGGGGGTAATGGTTGGCTGCAGTCCCGGGTTCAGTTCAGTTGATTAGGCTGCTCAAAGCTAGAAAAGTAAGTGTAAAATGGCATGAAAATACAACAAAAAAAAGAAAAAAAACAAAGAATTGGGTTAAACACTCGTACTATGTAGTAAAAGTAGTAGTAGTTGCAGTAGTATGAAGGGGTGGGGGGAGGGGGTGGTGTTATTTCAAAGTATTCACAATAAATTAGGTAAAGCCTGTATTTATTTTATTTTTAACTTTTCACTTCTTTATTCGTACGTAATGATGGTCTTCTCTTTACATTCACTTGTTCGTTCGCTTTTTTTTTGAATTTTTTTTGCATTTTTTGGCTTAAAGCCGTTTACAGTTAACATTTGTAAATATTTTTTGCCAAATGCATTGTAGCACAATTTTTATCAGGAAATAATTTGTAATTTTACTAACTGCATGGGAGTGGTGATGGTGGGAGGTTGGCTTAACTCGGGATTTGTTACTCTTTTCGTTTTTGGTCTTCTTTCTTTCTGTCTTTCTATGCTTCAATGTTCTTTTTAATGGAACTAGGGACTCTAAAAGACCTGAGCAGTTCGTTCGAAATGATGAAATTGTACTGAACGATTTTCATATGAAAAGTATTGAAAAAAATCGTTTTTCTTTTTTTGTTGTAATTGTAGGGCTTCATCGTTTGCTTTTTCGATAACTAAACAAGCAAGCAAGTCACAATGCGAATGTGGGCTTACTTAAGACCTTTTATGCCTATGGTTTAGAAAGTGTATTCGAAATCATGTTTAACTAAGGGCATGGGGATGAAGTGTTTTATTTTCTTATTATTTTTTGCTTCTATTTGCTTAAGAGTCTCGTTTTTTACTTGCAAACAAATGTCGCAATAAAAAAAAGAACAAAAACCAAACAAAATAAAGGAAATTACATTAAGAATTTGATATTTCTGTGGAATTCTGTCAATTTGAAAATGGCATTTGATTTTTCTCAGAAATTTATTTGTAAACGTTTGTCGGCCGGTCAGTTTCTTTTTGCAAATGAAAATTAATTGTAAAAATTTGTATGAAAATGTGGCTCTTTTTTATGTCCACTTGATGGTCTACAATTTGTGAAAGAATTTTAAATTTTATACACCTCAAGTGTATGCTTACAAGTAATCGATAGCTTCAACTGTAATTTTCGATAACTACATACAGTGGTGGCCTTATGATTAGAAACGATGTTTCTGGAACAGAGTTCTCTGGAGTGACGAATCTAAGTTTAATTTGTCCCAATCTGATGGAAAAACGTATGTACGACGTCCTCCAAACAAAGCTTTTGACCACAGGTACACAGTGAAAATTGTAAAACGTTTCTAATTATAAGGCCACCACTGTACATACATACATAATTGGTAATTACAACCCTTCAGTCAGGATTACAGACCTAGTTTCTTACACCACTTATGTATATTATGTGTGTTAATTTTATCTATAAGTGGCGGGACGTACAGTTTAAAGTCGACTCCGAACGACAGATTTTTTTGAGAAACTTTTCATTGCAATTTTTTATTTACCCTCAGAGTTTTTTTTGGCAGAAATCTGTTGAGAAAGTCGCCGAAAAACTACTTTTTTGAATTTCGTTTTGATGTCTGACCTGGGGTTTGAACCCTAGCTTTACGTCTAATAAGCCAACACACTGCCTACTAGACCACGGCGACTTCTTACCGTCTTTAGCATACGAAAATCAACGAGAGCGATTACAATGCGGTAATGTAATTTCGGTAAGCATTTGCATTGCTTTTCTTGTGCCAAAAACTAACGTACATTCCATGAACATTCGGCTAATTCTAGCTTAATACAGGCTCCATATCAGGCACTTCAATAACTTATCGACCAACTTTCACGAACTGAACTTTGGTGAAATATCGACTTCGAACAATAGATATGAAAGACTTATCCGTGGCAATTAGTTATTCTTGCTACTTTAGCCATAATTTGTTCAAACATTTTTTTGCTCGTCTTCAAAATCCATTCAAATTCCATTTGGTAGCAGATTTTTGTCTCAATTGGTAAAAACAGAGTTAAATCCCAGAAACAGATTTAACGAATTCTGTATCTGTAGCACAAAATATAGAGACCAACATACATATATCCGTATAACAAAGGCAATGGAGACCTGTCCTACAGCAGCGCTGGAAGCTATGTTGAAATTAAGTCCACTGCACACGATATTGAATATGAGGATGATTTGAGAAGGTCTAATATGAAAGTTATTAGAGGAGTTCGTGAACTAATGAATCGAGTGGCTGACAGCTCTCTCCTTAACTGCCTGTCTCCAAAACACAAACAGTACACTCTACGATTTCGAAAAATGCTTGGCAGGCAACGAGACTTAGTAACAAAAATGAATACAGGAATCTGGAAGCTACATGCTTCAAAAAAAGGAATATTGTGTGGTATACAGCTCAGAGATCAGCAATGAATCGTTTTTTCGCTACTCATAAGCACTCATGAAATTTTGTATATAAGTGAGTCAACAATATTGAAGTTTAGCTATGTACTCCGACTCACTGCAACGTTGATTTATAAGTACAGGTTGCAATGAGTATGAGTACAACGTTGACATCAAACTCATACCATTCGAAATATGTTTTTGGTTCATAAGCCTACTTATTTAGATTCATAACTTTAGATAAATACTTATAAATGATTCGTGCGACTCGAACTACATCATACGTGTTGTTAAGTATGAATATGATGAGTACTTCAAACTTTGAATATGAGTAAAGGTTCCATGATATTAAAAGAAGTGCGTATAAGTATCAGAAATTATGAGTATGATTCAATTCTACTCTTCGTTTTGAATACTCATTGTATCATTTCTGACACAGATGGATTAAGAACAGTTACTAGGACAGCAGCGGTCCCAAAATGAAATAACTACTGCTCGTGGGACCTGACAATACTATCTGACGGTCAAACCGCCATTGAGACTGTCTATGGGTAAATGGCAAGTAAAATAGGATTACTCCCTACTGGACCCTAGATCATGTGCGAATTCGCAGATATAAGCAAGCAGATAGGCATACGACCTTTCTGTTAAGCGGAAGAAGATATTTGGAAGCGTATACTCAACAAACATACATAACATAATTGGTAATTAAAACCCTTCAGTCAGGATTACGACCTAGTTTCTCACAACACTTATGTAGTGTGTGTTAATTTTATACATGAGTGGCGGGACCTAAAGTTTAAAGTCGACTCCGAACGACAGATTTTTGAAAAACTTTCATGGCAATTTTATTTACTCTCAGAGTTTTTGCCAGAAATCTGCTGAGAGAAAGTCGCCGTACATTTTTGTATTTTATTTTGATGTCTGGCCTGGGGCTCGAATCCTGGCTTTACGTCTAATAAGCCAACACACTACCTACTAGACCACGGCGACTTCAACAAAAGAGAAGATAAAAAAGACAAAAACTCTTCTTAAAACAAATTTGTAGGAGACAATCATAACTCTTATTGTGAAATTACAACAAGAGGGGATTTATGTCGTGCATCAGTATTTCCAGAAACAAACTGAGTTCAGTAACTGATAACTCACACTGTACACTTGTTGAGAATGGGAATCGTCGCAAAACCAACATGAAATTGTTGTGAAGATGAGAATAAATCAACAGAACACATTCTTGAATATTGGGAGGAATAAATGCATTCCAAAGGGAAACGTCTGTATTCATATCAGATGTTGTGCAGGGTCTTGACCTCATTGACACCGAGCAGCATTCTGAAGTTTGTTAGACCAATAGGCTTGGAGGAGATCCTGTGTATATAGACGTAGGGCAGTAGTATTGTCACCAAAACAGCACAGAATTTAGAACAAACATGGTCTTAAAACTGTGAAGTTGTATTTCCGTGAACAAAATATTAAAAAAAAACGAAAACAATTTCGAAATTCTTTTTACAATAAATTAAAAAAAAATTTTGAATATAATTTCTTGAATTATTATTTTGTTGAAAAGTTCTTACATTTTAAATTTATTTTTTTAAATTTTTAATTATTAAAAAACACAATTGATTAGAATTGTTTATTTAAACACCCTAAATCACTAGGAAAACTATTTACAATCGAATTGAAACTGAACACTAGTGGCGGTTAAGCAATCCTTTTTATAGCTGTTGCTGTTGACCACTGTAAAATCCTTTTTTTTTGTTACTCCTGCAAAATATCCCGAAACAATTTCATTGGCTGGCTGAAAAATCGTATACAAGGAAACATCAACAACAACAACAAATACTCTAGCATTAACAGAAAAAAGGGATGATATACAATACAGACATAAAGAAACACATAAACATTGTACACATACACACATGCATACAATACATTGCTAGAATTCATACCAGGGATAACAACTGTGTGGAATAAGTTTTATTTTTTTTAGTTGGTTTTGTTTGCCGTAGATTTCGTCGGCCAATGGAAAGACAGCACAAACTTTGTAAATGTTATTTTAAAGAGAAATAGAAACTCTAGAATAGTGCCTGTGTGTGTGTGCAATTGTAATTGTGTCATAAGTGTGTGTGTGCGTGTGTGTTTGCGTAACCAAATAATCTCATTTCTTTTGTCGCTTATTTTTCTTGTGTGGAGCATAAATTTATTGTGACATTTTTTACTAATTACGTTGGCCGTAAATTGTCGTTGGGACAACTTTAAATAGCCAAGAATTGTTAAAATACACGAAATAAAAATTTTACCAACAATAAGGCGATTAGCAAAGATTGATTTAATAAAACTGTTATACGAGTAGTACGGTGTAGGGCACCTTCCAAATGTTTTCTGTAGAAACGGCAGAGATGAGAAAAAAGGGGAGAATGTTCTTCATCTACTGGGAACATGCTCGGCATTATGTCAAAGGAAGAATAGGCATTTTGATGGCTACTACAAGGATAAACGTGAGGAACTGTCAAGCATTGACATTGGCAGCCCGAGTCACTTCATCAGAAGCTCCGAGTGATGCCGGGTCTAGTGGATAATGGAAAACCATGGGACCTTTGTGACTGTCTTGGGTGGACAGCCACCTACCTACCTCTGATAGACATTAAATTACAGTCGGGTAGTTCATGACAGCAAGTTGGAAGGTGTATTTGGTGTAATAAGTACACAGTTTCGATATGATCTTCACAACTGATATTGAAGTTTCTGTATTTTTTGAATAGAAACTTCCTAAATCAGTATGCGTAGGGTCCCATACTATTGTTTGGCATTTCTTGTATTCTTTTTATTTTTATTTTTCCTGTAACGAGGTTTAATTTATCTTTTCCTTTATGGAAGAGTCTTCAATAGTCGTGATTTGCAATTTTATTCGCAGTAAAACTTGTTATACCTCCTTTAAAATTCTCGAAAGAAGGAAATGGAATCATGTACATACACTGTACCACTTCGCTTAAATCGGCATTGGTTTATTCATAGAGAGAGCCTTGCATTTCACATACATACATACATACATACATACATACATACAAACACAATTGGTCATTAAAACCCTAAAACGACCTAGTTACTCACACCGCTAATGATGTGCGTGTTAATTTTATACATGAGTAGCGGGGCCTACAGTTTAAAGTCGATTCTCAACGATAGATTTATTAGAAACTTTTTTATGGCAATTTTTTATTGACTCTCAGAGTTTTTGCCAGAAATCTGCTGAGAAGAAGTCACCGAAGAAATAATTTCTCATAGTTCGTGTTGTTGGAGATGTCTGACCTGTGGTTTGAACCCTGGCCTTACGTCTAATAAGACAACACACTACTTATCTTGCCGCCTTGCATTTCATTTAGTGTGAAACAATGTACATATCCATACATTTTAACGGTTTTCAACAAAAAAATACAGTAAAAAATCCATGCCTATTATCAATAACAATTATTGAAAAACATTCTTAAATATTAATTGTTGCTAAAAAAGAAAAACGGTACATAAAACCAAAGACAATTTGTAACAGAAGCCAGAATCATTTGTTAAATACCAAGTTATTCTTCTTGTTGTTGCTGTGTCATAATATTATGAAATTGTTAAACAAAAAAAAAAAAGAAAACAATAAACAAAAAAAGGTATTAAAATTCAAATAAAAAAAGACTGTAAGTGAGTAAAAAAGTCGTGAAATTAAAAATATAAACATAACGGTTCGTTGTCAGTAAAATAACAGTCATTCCAGTCAGTCAGTCATCAATTTGTAGTTTTTTTTTTGTTTGTTCTTTTAAACGTTTCTATTTGTTGTCGTTGTTTTTATTATAAAAATCGGCAACGAGCCCAAAAAAATTTCACACACTCGTACACATTTTTAGAAATATTTGTAAAACATTAACAACAACAACATCAACAACAATTAGAATAATGTATTGTATAGAGTATGAAACAGATATTAACAATAAATTGTTGTTGCTGCGGTTGCCTGTTGCTGTTGTTTAAATATTTAAAAAGAATCACGTTCGTCAGTATGTCAATAAGAATAAATTTTTAAATACTTTTAATACAACACCAACAGCAACAACAACAACAACAATAACAGTCACAATTCTGAATAAATAAAAAAGAAGAAGAAACAACAACAACAACCAAATTAACATTTTTAAGTATGACTGTGTAGTATTATTTTAGCGTGTTTTTTTTTGTTTGTTTTTTTGTTTCATTATTATTATTGTTGTTTTTGTTTTCCTACTTTATTTTTATTTATATTTTGGCTGACTGTGTCTGAGAGGTCATTGAGCTTTGCTTACCGGGCTCTACGGTATTTCGTAAGAATATACCGCTATACACATTATGGGATTCTATAAAAACAGCAACAACAACAACAACAACAGCATACAGCCAGGCAACAGCAAAATAAACTTAATTTTATTTAATGAAACTAAAAAGTGCTTATTTATGAAAAATACTCACACACACACACACTCATGCAAAACACATTCATAAACATGCACACAATGAAAGCAATAACAAAAATAACAACAAATTGAATAAAATTCCCCAAAAAAAATACTTTTACACTCACTTTCTTACATTTTTCTTTTTCGGTTTTTTGCTCTGGGCTCTGAAAGAGCAAAAACCATCAAAAAAATTACAATAACAACAAAAAATGGCAAAAACAAAACAAAAACAAGAGAGTTTTAAATACTAAAGATGGGAAATTAATAATCGTATCCACCACACCTTTGGAATTCTTTACAGCCGATTACCAGCTCATAAATAATATACAAAACGAATAAACGCGTATTAAATCATAGGAAGAAAAAAGAAATTTTTGGAAGAAAAAAATTTATTAAATTTTTGTTTTATTAAAATACATATGTATGTACGAACAAAAGTGTTACGAAATATTTGTGTACAATCAGCTGTCTTAAGCTGGGCTGTTATTGTATACAGTGATGGACAACTAGATTAGCTCATACCTATGCCTTAATATGCCAACTACTGTAAGTAACTACAAGTAAGTACATAATTCACGGCTGGTCAGGTCCAGTAATATAATTTTCTTATGGATAAAGCAAGTGGATTGAATTATTAATTAAGTATTGAATCAACATTATTGAATGGGTATGAATTTCAAAGCAATACTTTATTGACTAGGTATTTACCGTAAAAGCCATAGGTACATACATTCTTAACTTTCCAATTTATTCAGACTATAGGTTTACCATTCCTACCGTTTCCCAGAACCTAGCTGCCTATCTAAAATACAACAACTACAAAAACTGCTATATTTTAAAAGAAATTGACAACTTGTACTATGTATGTATGTACCAATGTACATACATATGTATGTATGTACATATGTACATAAGTATTCTAAATTTTGAAAATGGAACAATTTGGTATTTTTCTCTTGTAATGTGTTGCCAATTATTACAGTTAATTAAACAGTAGCAATTATTTACTTAAATTAGTACAAATTACTGTTTTTTTTTCTTCTTAAAAAAAAAAACTGGTTAAAATGGAAAATTTTTTTGCAACATCATTACACACACACACGCACACAAAACAAAAAAAGAAATGCAAAGAAAAGAAAAGAAAAACGTTCCCATAAAAGCCATTTAACAGAAAATTTAACATTTTCTTCTAACGGGCCTGACAAATTAATATCAATTTCATAACCGTCACCATTTAACAAATAACAACACACACATACCTACACACTAAGAGAATAATTACAATGTGATTAAACAGCTTATTCTTCTTCTTCTCTTCCGAAGAAATTTCTCTTAAAACATTCTTAAATCCGCTCTCTCTTAATGTAAAAAGAATTTTTTATTTCTTTATTGTTTTTTCTTTTTTTTGTTCATCGCATAATTAAAATCCCATAAACCTGATATTTATGAGAGAGAATTTTTATGCATACAAATGAGCGTGTATGTGTGTGTATAAAAATAATCCCGTTCTTTTACTCTGTTGCTTTTTCTGTTTACTTCTTATTATTCGTATGTGTTCTTTTCTTTTTTTGTTTTTGTTTTCACGTTATTGTTTTGATTCCCATATTCTTTAGCACACTGATGTAAAGAACGTTCGATGACCCCAAGTTGCTTGGCTCAGTACAATGATCGTTCGTTAATACACAGAAAAAAAAAAACAGAAAAATGCAAAAGAAAACAAAAACAATAATAAATACAAAAATTATGATGTTTTTTTTTTACTTTGCTTTGCCTTTATAGCAACAGCAGTGGTAGTAGTAATTGAACGAGCGTGTTTATATCTGGGAGGATCTAAGTGTATGTACAGTGGGCAAAAAAAATAATGCGTTAATTTTTTTATTAGCAACTTTGTACAACAAATTTTTTAAATTCTTTTTACTTTAAAGTTTCGATTTTTTTCGTTGAATTGATGAATTGAATTGGCCCCAATAGTGGGGCCAAAACCTTTACTTTTCCTAGTAAATCACAAAGAGATCAGAATGAATCATCAGAACATATTGAGAAGCATTAATGCAATCCAGAACGAAACACCTATGTTTGTATGTATGTTGATGCATATCAGGTGTTATGCAGTTAATTGTCCTTGTTGATACCGAGCAGTACACTAAAGTTCGTCAGGGCAATAGCTTTAGAGAAATTTTATAAGGATACTCTATAGACATAGTTCTAGATTGAAGGTACAACAATAGATCGTATAGTCGCAATACTTTGACACCTCTTCACGACAATAATAATGCGAATCGTGGTGTTGCTTATTTTTTGTGACCACTGTCAGTGTGTTCGTTTGTGTATATTTTCATAGAATCTTTATTTTTTTATATTTTTTAATATCGTTTCTCTTGCTGTTGCGGCTGTCGTTGTTTACAACATTGCTGAGTCAGTCGAATAGCGGTACTTCGATAACTTGTTTTTCTTAACTTGAAAGATGTACAACCAACGACAATAACAAAACTTTTGCCGCCAAACTCCAACGCAACATACCGTACCATGCACTTAAAACAATTACAATAACAACTTGTACATCATCATCATTATCATCATTTTCGTTACGATAATAAATAAATTATCATGATCGTTGGCTGACTGATGTACTTGAATGCTTGAATGGCAATTTAGAGAGAAAAAAAAAGAAATTCAATTTTGTCAAGTGATTTCTTCTTTGGTTCTTAGAAACAAAAGTATTTCGAAAAAATGTTCGAAAATTTCTTATAAATCTACGTGCGTATAGTACTCACATTTTAAATTTTATTTTACACCTCCGAGTACCGATATAATTTTTAGTTTTATAGCGTTCTTTATTGGTCGCCCTTGGCTGTACAATTTTAACAACAAATTGTTATTGAAACCTGTCATCTTCAGATGTTTAACATCCCATCCCTTTTGTTTCATTCCCATATTTCAGTCATTGTTGTTGCATTAACGATTTGTTTGTGTTTGTTTGTGTGTTTTATTGTATTTACTTTTGCATTCACACTCTTTACTTTCCTTGTATGATAAAAAAAAACAACAACTATTACGCAAGAGTACCGTACCAATACTCTTGTAACTCTTTCTTCTTTTATTTCTTTTTATGAAATGCGTGTGAGCAAAAAAAAAAAATATTGAAACAAAGCACATCCCCATTAAACAACAACAACAATAAAGCAAACGCATTTGCAAAGATGCGATAACATTTATTATAAATAGCAAGCAACAGTAATGCCAATGACGCGCATTTTTGTTTACATTTTATTCCATAAACGAATATTTTAGTATAAAAAAGTGTATTGTGCGTATGTATGTATGCATGTATGTATGTATTTAATAATAATTTATATTTGTTTTTAACAATAAATAAAAATCTATGGAAATAATAACAATAAGAAGAAAACTAATTAGAAAATATTCAATGAATTATAAGATCATGCTGCTGCGAGAGTTTACTAACCTGCTAGTGTGAGATTTAAGGATATTCGTATGAAAATATGAAAAATTCATCAGCACTATTGTCAAGTACTGTGAAAACATGATTTCGCAAAATTGAGAAAAGTTTGGTTTAACAAAATCGTCGTCCAGCTGAGGTGGGAGTAAGAGAATCAATCTAAAATAGGTAGGTAGGTGGAAGTGGCTGTCGACCCAAGAAGATTGAAACACTTAGGCCACCTATGACCTATTGCGTTCCAACAGTCCTTCATTTTGCCTAGTCTTGGCTAGAGCTCTTGCAGTAGTAATTGGCCATATGGTCAACGCCAATGCTTATCGCACCCTTTATATAATCTTTAACAAATTTACTGTATTATCTTGCCCGCTTTCGCAGCCGTACATGTGGCGTAAATCGAATATATGACTCCATTGTCAAACCTAAGCTTGCAGTAGCTGAAGGTAGTAGTCGTATCACTTCTGGTCAATTAATCACACAAATCACTATGCCCTGGTAACCATATGATGCAGACTCGCAACAGACATAGACCCTCCTAGAAGTCATGATGGAAAAACCCAGTGTTCTGGCTATAAAAAGTTAATGGAAAAGCAAAAACGAATGGCTCGTTGCAAGGCACAAAATCGCCAGTGCTTACTCTCTAAAGTCAATCAATTGAAATGACCACCTTTGTAAGGAAAACAATTAAAAAGTATCGGAATTTATTACTTGAACGCGAGTTTACAGTGATTGAATGTAAAACTTTAACTCTTCAGTTCTACAACATTTATTTGGCCATAATTGGAGTCAGATTGCCATCAGTAATGTAGACAAAAGATTAATTTCATTGAAAAAAAAAAAAACTGACATTAAAGAACCCACAACCATACACACATAGCACATACGTATTATAATACAGCAACTAGTGCGGTTGTCTCTTGCTTTTATAGCGCGAGATAGGTGTACATGGATTACTGAAATTATCTGCAATATTGGTAGAGAAAAATTTTCTTCCAATGATCACCGTTAATCGTTTATAATTAATAAATACAATTTAATTTAATTTGACAAAATATTTCCATTTTTTTTGATTCGTTAATCCTGCATTAAACTTTGTTTTCTTAAGTCAATCGCTTGTGAGAGTTGAAAAGGAAACAGCATTAGAGCGTTTAAAGCGTTATTATCACAGGTAAACGAAGGTGTGCGAATGCATATGTGCAGCAGGCCAAGATAAAGATGTTTAAGCTGGTTGCTGGTAGACTCACCAACAGGCTGATTATGGTGTATACAACGAAATAAACCGTTAGCTGTTTGGTCTGGTGTCTTACACAAAAAAGGAACACGACAACAACAACAGCAACAACAACAACGAATTTCAAAACTCTGGCTTTAAAGCAAAGTGAACATTGGAAAAAGCATTCATGGAAAGGCAAGTTTTCGTTGTTTTAAATAAAAAAAAAAACAAAAACAATCAACAGACACATACAAAATTGTTTTTGTTGTTGTTGTTATGTTTTGTATTTTCATTTCCCATCTTCTGCATCTTCTTTTACTTCATTTTTATTTATTTTTTTTTTTTTAATTTTTACAAAGGCAAAGAATGCTGGCAGGCCAACAGGCAACAACAGGCATCTTTTGGCCAACAATTGTAAAGAAAGGTTTTTCAGTGTGTAACCGTTTGTCCAGCCGAGGAAGTCAAATTTTTTTTTTACAAAAAAAAGTTCACTTTTTCATTTGTTTATTTAAAATGAAATAAATTTTTGAACCAAAAAAAAATAATACAATTTAAATTAACAAAACCGAAAATATTTAAAATACACTTCAAAAATAAAATAAAAGAGTTTAGCGCTTAAACGCTAAAATGTTAAAAAATAATGGCTTCCGTAACATGTTTATGATTAAAAGGCTATTGCCTTCACATACACGCCACAGAGCAAAGACATAAAAACCGTTACAATTTGCTTGTCTGATCTATTTTTAAAATGAAATGAAAGCATGTGTTGGTTGTCCTAGGAATTGAAAACAAAATTTCGATGCATGTCATGCATGCATGTAGTCGTGTTAACATGGATGTGAATACAATTGTGTGTGAGTGAAAAAAAACAACAGAGAGTATAAATAAAGTGTAATAGCGAGAGAGAGAGTAGTAGACGAGAATAGAGAGCATGTGTGTAAAAATAACAGTTACATTATGTGTAATGCCAATTAAAGCAATTTTCAAAATTAAAAAAAGCGATTTTTCAAAGATTCGATTTTGAAATTTACAAAATATATGATTACTAATCAATAACAACAACAACAACAACAACATCAACAGCAAATACAACAAAAAATATAATGCCCAGCACTATAAGAGGTAAGTCAAATGATAAAAACATTCCTATTTATTTTCCCTCCACAACATTTCATTCATATTCTAATCCTACATTGTAGTGATACAATTCAGAACCATATATTTTGGGAAAGAATTAAAATTTGAAAAAAAAAAATAACGTTAGCTAAGGTTAAATCTGGTTTAATGAGAGGTCAAATGTCAAATGCGGCATTCGTAATGCTGAAATATTTCCTATCCATGTTAGATTTGAATCCCGTCAACTTAATTGCTTTCTGTAACAGCCCGTAAGGAATATTTTAAGTCTCGCCATTTCAGGGAATCCAAAAAGTCCCACTCAAAAAGTCTTAGACTCTCTCTTATTTCATTTAAAATTCTCTTCTCCTGCATTAAAACAAAAATGTGAAGAATTTGTGGCTGTGTGTGTATGTTAGTGAGCATGCACTAATTTTGTTGTGAATCAAAACAATAACAACAACATGCGATTGCCACCTTCTAATATTTTTGGGGCACATACACACACGAAAAAAAAACATAAATTGAACTTGACCACACACTTATTGTTGTCATAATTTTTTTTTACCCATTTTTTTATATTTGTTGTTCTTGTAGTTGTTTTCAGTTTTCTTATCGTACATTTTTGGTTGTAAACATACATTAGAGTTCACAACTACTGCTATTGTGTTGGACTTCTCAAACGTGCTCAATAACGAGACACACAACTTGCAACCCAAACAATGAACGAACGACCGAACGAACGAAAAACTTGTTTGTTCATTTGTTGTTGTAGCAACAAACAACACATTTTACGTACATATTTTAGCCGCAAACCCGTCTGGGTTTGTTTTGAGAAATGTTTGCACATTAATTAACGTTTTTGTTGTTTTTTCTATTGGTGGTGTGTTGTTTGTTATGAGATTGCAACACAGTTGCGCAATATATAGAATTAAAAATAAATATTACTAAAGCTGACACACAACAACTAACACTAACACTAGCACCACTACCAGCACCAAACAACAGCAACATTAACACCACAGTAACAACAAATTTTATGTGTAAATGGGAGTGTTTTTCATCTACTTCGCCTTCTTCATTTATAACGATGTTTGATGTACGAAATGATTTTCGTATAAACATTAACTTACATGCGACGTGCACAACACATTTGAATTTAGGCCTGGACATGTGCATGTGTGCGTAACTAACAGGTTTCCATATTAAAAAAAAATACATGTGTACCTTACACTAACTGGGACTTTATTACGGGACTTATTTTGTTATTGTTTTTCCGTATACAACAATCATGTTTGATTTTCTTACTTAGAGCAGAGAGAGAGCTGGAAGAGAAGACAATGCAAAAAAACAGTAAGTAATTGCTGTTTGTGTAAGAATTTTGTAAGAGAAAGAGGGCAATAAAGATGAGTACTATTTACATACCCATATAATTGGCTTCTTTACTACATAGAAATTGTTACACAGACAGTATTGTGCATAACATAAGCACAATAAATTAACTACAGGCCAGTTACATAAATCTTAATGAATGCATTAAATAATGAATATATCCTCAAGAGATAGGTATAATGATTAAGCTCCGAAAAAGATAGAAACAGTAACATGTATGTATGACCTCTACGATTAAAGTTCTGTGCAAAAAGATAAGGTTTTTGCTATAAATTGTATAATCTATTTAGAGTCAGAGGAGTTTTTAAATCTATTTTTCAATTATAATAAAGCCTAAACAACTACAATTACTAACTTATTTACCTAACTTATTTACCATATGTTATCGCACGAAGCAGCATATAAATTCTAACGAAGGATGCTAGATAAAGTCTTTAGCAGAGGGTTACAGACTTATCGTTTTGTATTATTATATCAATATTGTACAGTTTTTAATTTAATTTTGGAAATTTGAAAATTAATTTCAATTAAAAATTTGATTTTTTTTATATTTAAAATTATTAAGAAAAATATATTTTATTTTCTCCATTTCTTTAACTAATCGTTGCACAGTGTTATAAAAGAAATGTTTAAATTATCTTTTTACAGGCTTTTAATTTTTTAGCTTTAGTTTTAGTCTCTTACAAGAATTATGAAAAGTTTTACGATTACTTTTTAAATACAATATACATCTGAAAATAATCTTGAATACATTCATTTTATTTAAATTTTCTAACCTTAAAAAGGTTATATGTACTATACGGCAATTAACACAATGAAATTGTTAAAGAAAATGTTTAAACATTATTTCTTTAATTATTTCACTTGTACTATGAATGGTATAGCAAGCATAGCGAGTAATTCATGGGAAAAATTGTTGCCGTTGTTGCATAAATTCTAATTTAAAAATTGTTCTCTTTCAAAACAATGGAAACCAGTTGGAAATTTATTAAAGTTTACCTTAAAACTTCATTTTAAAAATTATAACTCCATGAATGTGTACATCATACGGTATGTATACAGGCAACAGGTAATTTTTATCAATTAACATACTTAAGAAACTTAAAATATATCTTTTTTTCATTTTTATTATGACATAAAAAGTTTACTTCTAATTGCAATACCGTTTTTGGGGAAATTAAAAAACTATTTATTTAGATACCAGCATTTCCACGGTACTAAAACATCGTTTTCTTGCAATATGAAGAAAGTACCAAATCAAGTTCTGTCTTCATGCCACACCACCACGTTTTTGTTCTTGTTTTACGGTTTGAGATTTGCTTTCAAATTTCCAAAATTCCAAAAATATGCACACATTGCCTGCCGTATTGAAAGTACGCCACTGTTTTTAGGGGATGATTTTAATGGCACAAATTAAAGTTTACATATACACTTCCAGTCAATGCACTTGGCATTATGCCTACTAACCCTATTTTCCTATATTCCAGTGACGAGTCCTATTTTTCACAGTGTTGTTGTATTTTATTTTTTGTTACGAGTGCCTAAATGTAAATGTATGTGTGCGTGAGAGTAAGTTTGATTTTAAGGAAATAAAACAAAATAAACAACGAAATGGAAAGAAACATGCATGCAGGCATGCATTTATAACATAGCTCCCCCACCCTCTCTCACACGCTCTTAGCTTTTTTAATGCTCTCATTAATAATCGTACTCTCGGTGAAAAAAAGGAGATTCTTCAATAAACAAAAGAAACGAAACGAAATGAAACCAAGGCAGGCAGGCAGACTAAAGGGATTGCTTGTGTTTTGCTTCTGTTATGTCAGTGTTGTGTTGGCCTGTGTATGCATGTGTTAGTTATTCTACTGTTTGGTTTGAAAATAGAGAAAAAAAACAACATAAAAATAGAGAAATAGAAGAATAAATAAGGGTTAAGTGGAAAGTGAAAATATATGCTTGTGAAAGTTTTTATTTTATTAACACACATAAGCCAACAAACAAACAAACATACGCACTCTCTGACACACTTAACCAACAACAACAACAACAAAAAAGGTGCTCAGTGTGCAATTTGAAAAATAAGGAGGGAGTGTAAAATATTCTATACCAGCATAACACAGCAGATAAGTGTTAAGGCAGAGTTGTAAAGAATGAATTCGTTAAACATGGGGAAAAATGTTTATGTATTCGAAATTATATAAATGTTTGGCTATAACATCGGGGTTTACACGGCAATACATATTAAATATCGTAAAATATTTAAAATTTTTGTGTGGAAGAGAACGGAAAATATTGTGTAAACTTTATAGAATGCATCGGAAAATTTGACAGTTTTTCCAAATCCATTGCATTTTATTAGATCAGGGATGCATTCTTCTGTAAAGATATAAAATATCTAAAGTACAACGGCAGTGAATAGGTAAAATAAATAAATTGTGACATGAAAAGAACACAATAAACAAAAATAGTTTTATTGTATTTTGTTTCGGTTCTTCGTCAACTGTGTAAACGCGTTGAATTGTTTTCTTTCTAATTTTATTACGTAAAGTATTGCCTTCCGAACTATTCCTTCAAATGAATTCATTCATTTAAGGTTCTGTTTGCATAGCATAACAATTTATAGCATGTTTTTTATACGCAATCCTGGAACGTTATGAAAAACTGGAAGAATTTTCGTGTCCTTGCTGGATATACCGAAATGAAAACAAACAAAAAAAAAAAAAAACTACAACAACAATGACAACAAATAAAATGTATAAAAAACATACTCTGCTGCATTCTGTTGTGATTTGACTTGACGAAGAGTAGTATTTAACGCTGTTAATACAACAAAATATTCAAATAAAGCAACAACAAAAAATATTCTCACAAGCCCCAAAATAAAAAGGAACAACAACAACAACAATTTTAAGAAAGAAGAAAAAAAAATCAAACAACATGTGTTAATAAAATGAATAAATAAACAATAAACAATAATATTGAGAAGAAAATATGGCAACACTTAATTAAAATTAAAAAAAAAATTATTGATTTTTCGTTTTATTTATATTCTAACGGTAATTTTTCAAACACAAGGGGCATGGTTGGCACTAGGAACAGTAAAACTAAAACGAGTGAGAGAAAAACATTGTTCGTGTTGCCTTTTTGAGAGTGTTTCTGTGCTTTTTTCTTTTTCAATGTTTTTATTTTGAAACGACACACTTCCAATTACTTTGACATTATTAAAGGCATTACCAACAAAAACAATAAAAAAAATTAAAAACGGAATAAAACAAAGAGAGAGGAGAGGAGAGGAGAGGAAAGTGTACTACTGCTTTTTCTAACTCTCTGTGCTTTTCATGTATGAGTGAGTGTGTGTGTGTGTGTTTGGGTGTTTTTATTTTGTGCAAAAACCCCCGTTGGTTTCTTCTCTCGTCCTAAATATGAAGAGTGCGCACACGCTGATGCATTTTTATAATCACTAGGATTGTTGTTGCAGTCAGGATACATATTCTCACTGATAGAAAAGCAAACGAAGAAGAAAAAGAAGAAGCAGAATTAGCGAAAGCACAAGAAAAATCTACAATCAAGGCAGTCATCCATCCATCCAACCATCCAGTCTCTCTGTTAGTGTTTGTGCAATACAGAAAAGTTTAGAATTGCATTTCAATGAAGAAATACAGGAAAAACTGTGTGAACAAAACTAAGTACTTAAAAAAATGAAAATGAAAAATAAAAAGAAAAAATTAAAATCGAAAAAAAGGCATTAAAAATGATAATTTAGGATTTAAACATAACAGCAACAACAACAGCAACAATAGCAACAAATTGAAATTATTTGTAAACAAATCATCACTTTCAATGGAATGTACGAAAGAAATTAATTAAAAAAACATTTGTTTTGTGGCGTGTTTAACAAACAAATGCAAAAACAAAAAATAAAAAAGGATTTTTAATAAGAAATTTTCTCTCAGTTTACGTACATATGTGAATTTTCTTCCTTTTAAATTAATGCTCTCTATGTAACACAAAGCAACAACAACAACAATGGCAACAGCAACAGCAACAAGAAGAATCAAAATAATAGAGATTCACTTTCGTTAAATTGTAACGCGAAAGAAAGAAAAAAAAAGACTAAAAACGTTAAAAAAAAGAAACAAAAACGGAGAATTAAAAGCAATTCGTAATTATTTTTAAAAGCAATTTATTTTGAAACAAAATTAAATTTAAATAAAAAAACAAAAACAAAAAAAATTAAACGTTTTTTATAAGTGCACTTAAAAGGCTGATTTTTTTTTATTACAACAAAATAAAAAACGTAAAACCCATCTCTTTTATTATTAAGTTTTACAAAAAAAAAACAAACAAAATTAAATTAAAAATATTTAATGACAACAAAAACAAAAACAAATCAAACAATTCTTTTTTAAAACCAAAACCAAAAAAAAAAAACGCGAAAATATTAAAAAGTTTTGTTTTCTTTTTTAAAAATCTTAAAAAATCTGCGAAACGTACTTTTTTTTATAACTCGAAATAATTATTTAAACGTTGTGATTCTAAGTTTTATTAAAAATAAAATTTTAAAAACAAAAACTAAATTAATAATCGTCGTAAACAAAGTAAAACCACAAAATATTAATCGAAAAACATACGTATTCATTAACAGAATGTAAGTGCCACAGCCACAGTGTATTTCTCACACTTACACTATCTATCGTACATACACACACACACATACATTTCATTCCTTTTATGTTTGTGTATGCTGGAGAGTGTGTGCACGTTTTTCTTAAATACCCAGCAAACAAAAAAAAAGTGTTTTATTAAATCGAAATCAACGTTTGAAAGGAGAAACTTCTTTAATTGTTTACGTTGACTCTGAGTGGACTGCACAAAGAGGACAAGACAACTTTAACTAGACGACTCTTGAAAATTGTACTATTTTAGCAGCCAATTATGTAGAATTTCGGTTTCATTGTTTCCATTGCCAAAATTTCAATAAAGTAATGCGAACAGTGAAAGTTAAAAATAACATTTTGAAATCACTTCAATACAGGTCAAAGGGAATCCAGTGCACTGACTTTCCATTAGGAAAGTCCTTCTATAACGATCGTTGAGATGTTGTAGTGAGCCAATGTGGCCAAGCCTGAGTAGCTCTTCTGTAAGCTGTTGACCTACTCTAAGTTGAAATCTCTGGAATTGACAAATTGAACAATTTATAGGAAGCAATTGCTCATAAGCTGCCTTATAGTGCTCCACCTTTATATATCCTTTTGTATATTTCTTTTCGATCATTAAAGTCGCCGTGGTCTAGTAGGTAATGTGTTGGCTTATTAGACGAAAAGCCAGGGTTCGAGCCCCAGGCCAGACATCAAAATAAAATACAAAAAGTATTTCTTCGGCGACTTCCTCTCAGCAGATTTCTGACAAATCTGAGAATAAATAAAATTGCCAAGAAAAAGTTTCTCAAAAATCTGTCGTTCGGATTTGAGTTTAAAACTGTAGGTGCCGCCATTCATGCATAAAATTAACACACACAACATAAGTGGCGTGAGAAACTAGGTCGTAATCCTGATTGAAGTGTTGTAATGACCAATTATGTATGTATGTATCATTAAAGAGCTTTGAGCTGTAGATTGGCCAGTGAAACGCACTATGCCTTGCAGGAAAAAATTCGTTCTTCAGACGCACTATTCGTAAGTGGAACACTGTTTCCTGTTACTTACTTACTTAATGGGTCGTTATAAACTTTCGGCGAGCATTACGACCTAGCTTCTTACATCACTTATATTGTACATGTGTTAGTTGTAACCATAAGTGGCGGGTCCTGCACAGTTTGAAGTCTTCTTCGAATAATAGTTTACTTTAGGGAATGTCTGATGTGCTCGGGTAGATCACAATGGTTAAGTGGGACCTCTTCCTTTAAGAGTGTCTGCCACTTTAGCTAACTTAACCTTACCTTGTCAATATAATAATAGTATTTCGTTTATGAAAACTGAAGTGACCTAATTATATACACATAGTCCTTAACAGTTTTGTACTCCTGCAGTTCAATGTCATATCCGTCATAGATTCTCGTATTATCTGCCGATCTCACGTCTAAAATATTCGAAAAATAATGATACGACTATTAATCATTACAAAATTTCTGGTTTGCTGGGTTGCTTGGATTGCATCCCTTATGGGGACAGGCATTATCAATCGCATTCATCTTTTGAATTAAGACGTCACACTCGCAAACCTTGTAAATATTTATGCTTCAACATCTAAGGTGTTTAATTAAGAGGACTTATGAAGCATAAATTTTAAGGTTTACAGGCGGTACATGTTACATACATACATATACACATACAATAATCACGATAACCCACTCTATTAATTAACCAATCTGTCAATCTGTCATTCAATCAATCATTAATCAATAGTAGAGTCGTCAATATCTTCGTTAAATTCATGTATTTTGGCCTCTGAATATTATATATTCCTTCATATCGCCTACAAACGTTACAAAAAAGCTTAAAAGAAACTTGAAAAATGAACGAAAATTTGAAATATTTTTAAAAAAAAATAATTTCAAAAGTTTAATTAAAAAACAAAAAAAAAAAACGAAAAATAATAAAAAAAATTAAAAAAAAAAAAAGAAAAATGTAAGACACACAAATTATCCAATAACGTAAACGAGGGATAAGAAAAAGTAAATAATTTAAACGCACAAATCTTAAGACTCAATTGTTTTAAACAAAAACAAAAAAAAAAAAAACAAAATTTTAAATAAAAACGAATTCAAAAAACAATCTACAAAGTGGAGTCAACAAGCACTGAAAGTGAACAATCATTTTGCCCATCACCCTCGCTTTCGCCAACATCATCGCCATTGCCATCGCCATTGCCATCGCCATCGCCGACATCATCAACAGCATCGGCCTCATCGCCGTCGTCATCGCCTAAATGCCTAAACACGCCACCAGTAATAAATTTTAAACGCCTGCTTAAACGTAAATCAACGAATAGCGACGAGCCTACTAGCATTTCACTACACGAACGCCCATTTGTCGACGCCAAAGCCACGACGGAGAAAACAAATTTGGTTTTGATCCAGCAGCCTATAGGGCCGCGTAGGACAACAGCAGCATTGAGAGATGACAGTCACGTAACAACGACCTTTACAACGGCGGCGGCCCATTGTGAAACCTTAACGACAGCATCAAATGCTGCGGTACTTAATGCAAAAGTACCCTCAATTTCAATATTTCCCTTGCCGTCCAACACCACGGTACGTACAATTTCAACGGCCAATAAGGCCACTTCACCGCCACTGACTTTTATAACTTCGACTGCAAGCGTTAAGACTGCCACTCTGGTAAGAAGTGTGCCCAGTTTGGTATTGCAACAAAGACCACAGCAACAACATCAATACCAGCAGACTGACAAGTGTACCATTTTAAAATTCGATGTGGTACGTAAGGCTACACAACACTCTACTACAGCGACCACTTCAACATCCACTTCGACCACAAATAATGCCGTTATTGCCGCCTCAATGTCGCCTTCGTCGACGGAAACCACGCTTATGATTCCTGCTAATGCTGTCAAATTCGACAGCCAAGATCTTGAAGAATTGGAAGAAGTTTCGCCGCAACAGCAACAGCAGACGACGAACCAAAACTATGGCCAACAACAACAGCCACATATTATATCGAATCAACCGATTATAGTGAAAATCGAACCAACGCAGGCATTTCATATACTCGATGAAAACGATACACGCGTGCTTAGTTTGCCTCTAACCGATAGCGATAAAGTGGGTGCCAGTTGGATTGATCTCAAAGACATTGCTGGCTTGCAAACAGCTTCTGGTGCTACACTTTTGGATGTTTGCTTCGAACCGGTAACGACTCTGTCAAGCAATAACAACAACAATAATAAAAGCTCGACGATAACAACGGCAGAATCAATGACGATCGATATACCAACAGAAATTGTGATTAAACGCCATCATAGTCTAAGCAAACTTAGCAATAGTCACACAACATCATTGTCATCTACGGCATCAGCATCAGCATCTTCAACGTCCACTTCTGCGGCGGTGACAATTGCAGCAGCCGCCTCCGCATCAGCTACGACTTTGGCAACAACGACATCAACAGCTACAAAGGCGACTGGGGTGGCCACAGTAACATCAGCTGCTTCAACATCCAGGGAACAATATACGGGACCGAGCACAAGTGGTGCCATGACAGGTTAGTTTCTTATTTAAAAACAAACAAAAAAAAAGTTTTTCAAACAAAAAGTTAGAAAAAGAAGTGTGGTGATCAATTAATTACGCTTTCAAAATTGATCACATTCAGGAATTGAATTAATCATGAAATGTTATCAATTATGGGGGTTCTAAAAGTAAATTTTTTTACTAATAATCTGGACAATGACCAGGATAGATTTGTAGGAATGCTGCTGCAGATTCATCGCAACAGTTTAGCTGAACATACTATTTAAATCGGTCATGCCTTTGGGCCAAAAGAGATATAGTGATCAATACCCTGAATATTCTTACCCTATACTTTGCAATGTCTAAGCAACTATTACATGGATACCATCCCACTTTATGGTTTTCCAAATAGATTCGGACAAGACGAAAGTCATGTTCAAACAGCATCTTTTACTCTCCAATCTGGTTCTTGTCAACATGTTACAGATAATGTGTTCTATGGATTAAGCTATTTTCAAACAAGACCAGCATTTTAGGGGTTGTAATCTACTCGTACATATATCACGGATTGTGCTCTGGCTAGAATGGTTGGTATCTTGGCTGAGGTGTATGCCAGAGATCAGAAATGAATCGTTTTTTCGCTACTCATAAGCACTCACGACATTTTGAATATAAGTGAGTCAACAATATTGAAATTTAACTATGTACTCTGATTCATTCATACTCACTACACTACGTTGATTTATAAGAACAGGTTGCAATGAGTATGCGTACAACGTTGACATCAAACTCATACCATTCGAAATATGTTTGATTCGTAAGCCTAATCAAGTGACTCGAGTCCATTCATCAAAATTTACAGTCTTAGTTGTTGTTGCATTTGCAAAAAAAAGAAAAAAAGACTCATAAGCAAAAAAGACAGAGCAGCAAACAGAGCAAATACACAACCTTTTAGTACGCATTTTAGTGTTCGTACGCGATTCATACTTATTTTGTGCTTCGTGCATACGAATATGTTGAGTTATGGAGAGTCGAAATCAACATCATACGTGTTGTTAAGCATGAATACGATGAGTACTTCAAGCTTTGAATATGAGTAGAGGTTCTATGACATTAAAATAAGTATGAATGCATATAAGTATCAGAAATTATGAGTATGATTCGATTGTACTCATGTTTTTGAATACTCATTGCTGATCTCTGCTGTAAAGATACGCTTTATCCATAGGCGGCCCTTGAGGAAAGTTCCATCGGTCCACCTTCGATGCAACTTCTGTCCATTTAATCTCATAAAACAGCTCTGAAAACGAAACGTTTACAATGGATTCTGCCCTCACTAGAGTGGTTGGTGTCTTGGCTGAGGTGTATAACAATTAGGTATGGAACATTCCCCGTTTGGTCTGATGGTCACCTGGCACCTACAATACTAATTGTTAACATGCGATATAAAATAATCGGCTGCTCTCGTCACGTTTCTTTATCTCTAAATAAAGTAACACTCCGACAGTGCAGTCCTTGCGCTGACCAACTTCTTTCTTTTCCCTGATTTTGGTGGAACTTGGTTAGTGCAGAGACTGCGTTCACCCGTGGCATCACAACGGGCCGCTATGCGAGCTCAAGTGAGCTTTGTGATATCAGAGCTACCACTCCGACCTAATCTAACCTAACACTTCGACAATCGATGCCATTTTTTTCGTACATGTATTGATGTCTTTACATTACTTTAGATTTAAGATAACGATATGCTTAAATATCTGAGAAACAAACCGTTATTCATGTTTTAATTACTTTTCATTTGACTTTATCCAACTTTCTTAGGCAAAGAACCCATCATCTTTAGCTGTTGTATGCTGTTGATTTTATTGTTAAAGTTAAAATGAGGTTAAAAGTTCAATAACCATTCATTTGTATTTGTATCTGTGTTTGAATATGTTTTTTTTTTTCTTCTTGTTCTTCAATATTGAAATTAATTGTTGGAAATAATAATTTAAAAAAGATAAAATTTTCGACAGCTTTACACTTATGTGCCTGGCTTAAGCAAAGTTTAAGCGTTTCTTCGACTATTTTGTTGGTATCATAATTATGGCCAAAAAAAAAAAATAAAATACTTAGTCAAGGTCAATTACATATAAAATGTATTTAAAATTGATTATTGCAACACCTGAAACATACAACCGCAACGAAAAAAAACCAAAAAAACGAAAAAAAAAAACAAAACCAATTTCTGTTGGTTTTTTTCTTTGTATTTTTTTTTTTTGGCAATTGCGGTCGTTCTGTAATAAAGTGTAAAACTTTAAAGAAACAACAACAAAATAAAAATAAAAACAAAAAAAAAAAAGAAACACAAAAATTGATAATAAAATAGCATTTCAATTAAAACCTCAACACTATATGTACATATGTATGTACGTACGTCTATCTGTCTGCCTCATAGTTTACCATTAGATCACCAGAATTATAAGCAGAAAAAAATGAAGAAGAAGAAGAAATAAGAAGAAGAAATAATCCATAAACCATTGATCGTTTGTGTATGAGTTTTAAAGTACGGTTATGGTTAAGAATTGCACGTTTTTTTGGGGGGGGTTGGAGAGGTGTATGGTATTGCCTTATGGATGGATGGTAGTTCTTCATTTATTTTACCAAAAAAAAAAAAATTATTGAACGTTTAGGCCGTTTGTTGTTCTTTACAGAACAACACATGTGTTTGTACATGTGTTTCTAAACAACTACTGGTTTTCTGTCAGTGTTATTTACCCCCCCCCCCCCCGCTGTTGTTTTTCCTTTACTAACAAACCACCAACTTCTTCATATTGACTGTGTTGTTTTTTTTTTGTTTTTTTTTTTATTGAAAATAATTCTTGTTCTTGCACAACATTCTTGTTGTGTGTATAACATACATATACAAACGTAAACGTAATGTAATCATACACTCACTCACTACTACTACTACTGCCACAACAACCACACAACAATAACTACAACTGACACTACAACTACTACTACGGCATACTACTTGTATTACTTGTTCGTTCGTTCTTAACAAACTTGTACAACATTTTATAACGGTATAATTTGTAGTTGACGTTTTTACCGCTATGGTTCGTAATACGGTAAAACGGAATGTATACAAAATAAATGTGAGAGAGTGTGTGTGTGTGTGTTTTATATCTATTGGCCAAAACGTTATGTCGTTACCAACTGCAACAATAACAAATAAAAACTCTTACTAAAGTCAACGAACAAGAAGAAGAAGACCAAGCAAAAGAAGCAACATAAGCCTTCAGCTTAAGAAACGTTACACAGAACACACACACACACACGAGTAACAAACAGTAACACAACGAATAAGAACAACAAAAGCAAACAAAAAGAAACTAAGAACAGCAATAGCAACACCAACAGCAACAAGTTCTTTGATATTCTGTATGTGATAAGCCTGACTTACCACCATCAGCAGCAGCAGCAAATACATCGACAGCCAGTCAGTTAGTCTGCTAGTCATTCAAGCCAACCGTTTGTTTTGCCTCAAACTGAGACACACACACACACACACGCGCACATATAAAACCGAAATAAAAACGGTAAATAGTATAGAAATTGCAAAATATTTACAACGTGGATGGCAACGTTCTTTGGCCAAACAACCACTGCTAACACAGTTACTGTCTGCTTGTGTCAGGCCAATGTTATGTGCCTCCAATGTAATGTTTATCTTTTTTGAAGCAGAAGAAGAAGCAGAAGAAGAAGACGAAACAAATTTGGCTTTTTACTGTTACGGCTTTGGAATTGTTTGAGAATTTTTAAGGGTTTCTAGAATTTGTTTCTAAAGGGTTTCCAAAAAAAAATTTTAATAGGCCGGCTTTTAATATTTTTTTTTTATCGTAATTCGTTATTTTTTGCTTCGGCTACATCTTCTTATGCCTTCATGAAGTCCCTTTTAAAGGTGCCTAAAAATTCATAAAATTCAGATGGGCGTGGCAACATTAATACAGAAATAAGGATGTATTGTTGTTTATCTAGAAAACCACAGAAGTTACATTTATTAAGCGAGTAAGGTGGGACCACATTAACCTGATCTTACGGAGTTGACTAGATTATATGATACCTGCTGTGAGAGATTAGAATAACTTCCGGAGCACATTGTGCTGTTAAATGTATCCAACAGAATCTCATGAATTCATCTTTATTGAGCTATTAATCAGACAAAAAAGGGTACAGGATCCAAAGCTTTCGATATCTCTCAGACTGCTAGATGACTGCACTATTTTCCAAGGGGCGATTTACGCCATTGACGCCAATTAGGTTCTTTACGGGTATAATTACTGGACACCATGTAATTGGGCGTACAAATGATGTCTTACTGCACGGGCTGTACACATTAAAACTATTGTTGCATCTGTTCAAGTGAGTCACAAATGTCCGACTCTATAGGGAAGCTAGTCTAATGCACTTCGGCATTTCGATGCGATCACCAAACACTTAGGGGGTATATTTCTTCTATGTTCTAGAGATCCCGCATAAGTTTTGGCAGCAGTAAGCCTGGTGTCATTATTTATGTATGTCTGTCACATTTCTTGACACTAGCTTTACACTTTTTTGAAATACGATAAGTTTTTGGCTGTAAACAGAAAAAATTCTGCCAACAACTTAAGCTCAATAGCAAAAGAGCAAAATGAAAAAAAGAGGAAAAAAGAAGAAGACACCAATAAGTCAATCAAAACTACCGCTATAATCGATAAGACGATTAGATCTCTAAAGAAATTTTTAATGACTAAAGAAACACCAAAAAAAAAAAAAAACAAACGTTTTTCAACAAAACTTAACAGTTTAATTCGTTTTTTTTTTTAACAAAGTCAAGGTAAATAATTTAAAAATAAAACAAAAAATTTGCAAAAGCAAAAATTATCTTGAAAATTAGTGATGGGGTTATACTTTATTAACGCTTATTATGTTAAACGTTGGATTAATAAATTTTTATGTTGCGTATGTACGTACATACGTTACAAAACTCCCTCTTTAGATGTCTATAAAATCGAAAAGTTGGAAAAAAAAAATTAAAAGAATTACGTTTTTCTATACATACTTGCTTATCAATACTTCTTTTATTACCGCATTAGCCAAACAGCAAGAACATTAGCCACTAAAATGCTTAGAAATACCGAAAAAATAGACAAAAAATGAAAAAAAAAACGAAAAAAACAAACAACAATAAAAACAAGCATAAAAATCGCAACAACTTGAAATAACTGAAGACCGCTTTACAATACCATATGCATAGTATGTATGGATGTATGTATAGTGTTCTATGAGTGAGAACAACAACAGCAAAAAATAACTTCCACAACTATTTATAGGCTATTCACCTTTTGCATACTGTGCTTATAAACGTCCCACTTTCCAACCGAACAGAACAGAACAGAATAAAAAAAATAAAAAAAAATATCGACAATAAACAAACCAACAAAGAACATTAGCAAAAAAAAAAATTCAAACAAACAAACGAAAAAAAAGAAGAAAAAGTAGAAACGAAGAAGAAAAAGAAGAGTTTCTAATCACACATTTGAGAACATAAATGCCTTGCGGCTTAAACAAACCGAACGTAAGTATGACTATATGACTGACTGACCGACTGACTTAAAGAAATAACAGAACCCTGTTACGCCACAACAATTCTCTGTTTGACTCTCTTCGTCATCAATAACTCCAACATCGTCATCAACATCATTACCAACGTTCGCTCTCTCGTTCTCTGTGACTAACTACCCGAGAAACTGCACGGAATCCCAGGCATTCTTTTTGTTTTTTCTTTTAATGTGTGCGATCCTCTCGTAACTGTCTCTAGTTTTGCTTAAGAAATTACGTCAAAATTCTAGTAAAGCAGGTATGATGGAATTGAATGAATATGACTTGACTTGCCATAGAAAATATGTACATATGTATGTGTGTGGTTGTTTTCTATTTAGAAAGAAATCATACTCTTTCATAACCAACCTACAACAACAAGCAAAAACACAATGTTCATGACGAAAGAGTTCGTATAACCGAATGGAACTTAAAACGAATTTTCAAAAATTCAACATGATGGTGGTCAAGTGGTCAAATAAAGTGATTTTGTTGTTGTATTTGGACAACGAACCACTTGAACAAACAGAAAAGGATCGCCTACACAACTGAGTATGTGTGTAGACGATTGCCTAAATAGAACCGTAATTGCAATTCAATACATTAAACCACTTGAATAGAAAAAGATAATCTAAGTTTTATATGTAAATAGGCCTCTCTCTCCGCAAAAATTTGTGTTGCATTAAAGTACTAACACTTGAGAATGTTTACATCAAGTCCAGAGTGATTATTGCTGGTAATTGGAAGGAAAGGCTTACAACTCACAGAGCGATTTAAGAATTACAGCATTATGGTTGGCTAGTCTCACTTACTTAATTAATTGGTCATTGGCAATAATTTAGTCAGGATTACAACCTAGCTTCTCACACCACCCATGCTGTGTGTGTGTCAATTTTATCCATGAGTGGCAGAACCTACAATTTAATATCCACTTCGAACGACAGCTTTTTGAGGAGCTTTTTTTTTTGAAATCTAACTCCGATTAGAAAGTATTTGAATGACCGGCCAACCCTCGTTATTAAAAGAAAAGAAGTGAAAAAAGATCAAAATCCATACAAAAAATGCGCAAAAATAAATTGAAAAGTGAAAATCTATTGTGAAACACGGTTGCATTTAAATTTCAAATGATTTGCAAACGAAATGATACAAATTGTGGAGAGGAGAGAATAAATTAATAATAATCGAATCGATCTAAAAATTGTTGTGAATTTTGTAAATCAGCGGAATTATTAAAGCAAACTGAACGCAAAATGAAAGGGGCAGACAAAACTCCAGAAAGTTAATTTATGGAATTTTTTTTTTGCGTTTTTTTCTGTTTTCTTTCTGCACAAAAACACATGATGTAACACCGAAATGAATGAAATGAAATGAAGGTAGACTTAAAGACTTTAATCAATTTCTTACGAAATTTTCTTGGCTTAATGATGCTGATGCTGCTGGTGCTGGTGCTGGTGACGATGATTATGATGATTATGATGATGCTGTTGGTGGTAGAGATAAAGACCTTGAACATCTATCTATTGACTAAAGAAGTGAAAGAAGTGTAGCTGGTGTTTAAATTTAAATTTTAATTTCAATTTTTGTTGTTTTTATATTTTTGAAACCCGATTTACATATTTGTTACTATTTATGGGGTTTCTATTTTATTTTTTAATTTTTATTATACGTTTTGTTTTAATTTTTTGCAAACGACAAACATACGACAAACTTACTTAAACATGTTTGTGCAACTTTGAACTTAAAACAATGCAAATCGACTGACCGACCGTGTCGATCATCAGGTCAAATAAATTATTATTTTTGCACAAAATTATGTACGTTTTTTGCAAAAAAATTTGCAAATTAAACTGAATATGAATTTTAAAAATCAAAGTTTGGAAAAATATTGCATTTTATATGCTTAATTATTAAACGGATGTCCTTTTAAATGTTAATGATTGTATTTTTTTTTTAATTTTTAAACTTTCTAAAACAATAAATTTTGATTAAGTTTTTTTTTATATCAACAAATTATTCACGAAATTTTTAATAAACTTCACGTGCCATTTTTGATTTGAATTGAAATTGAAATGTTAAAAATTATTTTTTTTCTATATTTATATGTCCATAAATAGTTTTGAAAACCCAAAAATAATTTGCATTTGCCTATTACAGTCTAATTAGGCTTTCAGATTTTAAAATATTTATTTATTTATGCGTTTATCTGGTGCGAATTGAACCCAAGACCCTCATGCTAGCACACTACCTACTAGACTAAAAGGGTACCCGGGTTTTTTGTGTGAAAAATAATCATTGATTTTCCTATTTTCTATGGCCTTTCTGGCCATACGTTTTTCCAAGGCTTATACATCCATAAGTAGACCTGCTTGTCATTTCAAAGAAAAAAACTTTATTTTTTTTGTTTTATGATTTATAACTAAAGGGTCCGCCAAATAACTTTTTTTTTTGAAAATGCTTTAAAAAAAACTACTGAATATTTTCTCAAATTTCTTTCGTTATTTGAAAGTACAATCCTTCCGGTTAATAATGGAAAATAATTTCATTCAAATGGCTGCCTCGGCTGGCCATGCAGTAGCCTACACGACAGGTCCAATTTTTAAGCACATTATCGATTGTGTGCAGCTGTATTTCACCAATGGCTTCACGAATATTGTCCTTTAAAGTGTCAATTGGCTCTGGCTTGTCGGCGTAACACTTATCTTTGACGGCACCCCACAAATAATAGTCCAACGGTGTCAAATCGCAGCTCCGAGGTGGCCAAACGATATCAGCTTTGCGGCTGATAATGCGATCTTCAAAAACAGGGCGCAAAACATCGAGTGTAGCTTCGGCTGTGTGGCACGTAGCGCCCGTCCTGTTGAAACCAAATGTTGCCAATATCCTCCTCTTAAATTTTTGGGAATAAAAATTCGTTCAACATGGCCCGATAACGATCGCCATTGACTGTAACGGTCACTCCTTGCTCATTTGTTGTTATTCGATATCAGTATTATTATTGTGAAGAAGTATCTTAGTATTGCGACAATACGATCACTGTACAAACCTCCCCTCAAACTCTGTAGGGTATAATATTTCCTCCAAGCCTATTGGGCTCACAAATTTCAGAACTTTGTTCGGTGTTAACAATTCCGCAACCAGCATTACATTTAGCTATGTCCATGGATTTCTACATGACATGGAATGCAGCAGAGAGTAGCTCTAATTTTCCTACTTAGCTGGTTCAGCTTTTTGTTTGTTTCTAGGTGTCTATGGCCTGCTGTAGACAGTAAGAGAACAGGTTGGTTGCTCGGCTTGGATAAGGCCAGCTTAAGGTTGTTTGTCGGTTTTATCACGGGGCACTGCGAGATTAGATCTTTGACGGGGATCTGGAACAGATCCCAGCCGGACTATTGCAGGGCATGTTGTGATGAGGAGGAGTTGGAGACTATCGAACACCTCCTCTGTAACTGCCCAGCCCTTGGTAGATTGTGATTGAGGACCCTTAGCAGAGCCTTCTTTGGGAGCTTGAATGCAGTGTCGAGAGACGACATCAAGGCTCTCCACAGATTCATTAGTGGCTTAGGCTGGTTGAGAGGTGCTAAGACTTTATCGGTGTAGTCGCGCTCTCCCACTTTTTTGTTGTGTCTGCTATGTGTGATTACTCCGCTTCCCACTCCCCTTCTTTCCCATATACCCTCCTTTCATCCTATCCCCTATATTATCCTTCCCTCCTTTAGGACGTTGTACAATGGGTCAATCCGACCTCCGGGTACCGTACTTGTCTTGATTGACAGGTACACGTCCTCTAACCTAACCTAACCTGGTTCAGATTTCCCAGAAAGTCGCATACTATCGTTGATTTGACTTTGATTTGTCCAGTTCTTTGTAGCTTCTATCCAAGTTAAATTGAATACTTCTTCAATAGTTTCATTCACGCATCAAAAAATCCTGCTCCTAACCCTTCAAGGTCACTTCTATTGGTCTGACTATCATGATATGCATGCAAAGCATAATTCCTGGATTATATTCCCAGGATTTTCCTCTTGGTACTTATGTCTTGTACAAGCATTTTTCCTTCATCATCTTCATATGCATCAGCATTGAGAGATCAGCATCGTTATGCACGTTTTCAACAACAATAATAACAATGTTTAAATTTTACGAGCACATACATACGTACACATCATGTATGTTAATCTCTAATATTATCTAATTTGTATGATTATCTATATAAAAAAACAACAACAACAACAATAAAACATTTATGAAATCATAAGGCAATTATCTAAGGTTTGTTTCGATTTTTTTTTGAATTTTTTTCTTTTGATGATCAAATTAATGTTCGCATGTTTGAAATGGAATATGCATGCATACATATGTACAATATAATAGTATGTGTGTGTGTCTATCCATTTACCATCCGTTTTGTATGGAATTGCAAACATATTTTCTTCGTCTCTTCTTTTGTTATTTTTTTTCCAATTTTTTTTTCCTCTCTTCATTTTATTTTGTTTCTTGTATCTTGTCTTGTTTTATTTTTGTTTTATTTTTTAGTTTTTAATTTTTGAATTAATTTTGCATATTAAAAATATTATGAAATCTGTTTTTCGGATACTTCTGCAGATTTAAAGGTAAAAAATTGAAAATAAAAATGAAAAAAAGAAAGAAAGAAAGAAAGAAATATGTACACTCTACAATCTGCTAGAGTTCAATAGAAACTTTCTGATACATATGTAAGGGCATGTTTTTGTATGACGAACGATTTCAGTTACCCTCGTATAACTCTGATGCTTTGCCACAACATTTGTCTAATCAATATTAAGTGAGTGTATGAGTGCCACCTAAAGAAACACACACACACACACACACACACACTCTATTAACCGAATAACGCAAATAAAACAAGAGGTAATAAAAAAAATGTTTTGTTGTTTTTTTTTTCTTAAAAAAAAAAAAAGAGGTGATAGTGCAAAAAAATACAACAACAATAACCACTTCGTTAACAACAATAGCAAATAGCAACTTTTGTAATAAACCAAAAAAAAAAAATTGTGAAACAACCAAAAAAACAAAACCGAAACAACAAAAAAAAAAGTTGGAAAAAAATTAAAAAATTATTCGCCAAGACCAACGACCACGTTCAGGGCCACATGTACAAACAAACCCGGCCAAATCATCCATTACAAGCAGCAGCACACAAACTGTATAACAAACTGTTTTTGTCTATTTTGTTTCGTTTTCTGTTTGTTTGTTAGTTTGTGTGTTTGTGTGTTGGAAATTATGATTGTTTTTTAAAATTTTAAATTTTACAAATATTTAATTAATAATATTACGTAGCAATCGACTAATTTTAAACGGTTCCAAGGGGGGGTCATTATTCACAATTTGCCAGTGGTGGTGATAACCGTGTTTATAATGAAATATTCGCCTTTTTAAAACGTTTTCTTTTTTTCATTTTTCTAAGGGTTTTTAATTAAAATTAAAAAGAAAAAAAGTTTAAAAATTAAGAAATTTATGTTTACAAAACTGAAGCCATTTCAATTTTATAGTCCATTAAACAGGGGCCTTTTTACAGAGTTGGCAGCATTTTATTAAGAGGTCAGTATACCTACTTCTTAAATTGCAAAAAAAGACGTTTTTTTTCTCGTTTTAATTATTTTTAAAGAATTTAGCTAGAAATCTTCTTTTCCCTTAAACGATACGAAAAAAACGGAGAAAAACGCACAAAGCATCAACTTCTTTATTTAAATAAATTTATATTAAAAAAAAAAGTTAAAAACGGGCCCTTAGTACCTATACATACATACATAATTGGTCATTACAACGCTTCAGTCAGGATTACGACCTACTTTCTCACACCACTTATGTTGTGTATGTTAATTTTATACATGAGTGGTGGGACCTACAGTTTAATGTCGATTCCGAACGACAGATTTTTGTGAAACTTTTTCATGGCAATTTTATTTACACTCAGAGTTTTTGCCAGAAATCTGCTGAGAGGAAGTCGCCGAAGAAATACTTTTTGTATTTTGTTTTGATGTCTGGCCTGGGGCTCGAACCCTGACTTTACGTCTAATAAGCCAACACACTACCTACTAGACTACGGCGACTTCACTTACCTATAATAACCTATTAACAATGTATGATCCTCAAAAATACAATAAAATGTCATGCACTTCACGAAAACAAAACAATTTGTCTTCCTCCTTTGAGTCTCCTTTTAAAAGGGCCAGAGAAGTATTCCCTGCAGCATGTTAGAGGTTATGAGCTCTTTATCAGCCGTGTACAGTTCATTAACAATGTAGTTTTCGACGATATCTCTACGTCCTGAAAACCATTAAAAAGTTACCTTTAAAGGATCCAAAATTTCTATGATAATTCCCCCAACCTTCGTTATAGATGACGAATGGCAAAATGACTTACTTGAGGGTCTTAATCATAGACTGGTTGTACGAGTAAATTAAGAGATTTTCAGTGAAAATCACATCACCCAACAAGCATTGCGCAGTTTTCAATACGGCTATGACCTCCGCTTGGAAAACATTGCATTGCTAGGGCAGATAGGCCAGCGTACTTGTCCGAAATCCATAAGAGAGAGGCGAAATAGAACCATGCAAAATGACTTCATCGCAGTTATTGAAGAAAACGGTGGACGTTTGCCTTAAATCTAAATCATTCGAAATATGCTAAATAAAGCCGCCACTTTTAGATCAAAGTTATGGATTAATTTGTTCAATGCCTTGTATGCATTCTCCGTATAAAACAAACATTTCTACTGCCGAACATATTTCACCTAAAATTAACAGTTTTGGCCCACTGTAGCACTTTAAGTATGTGCATTATTTATCACTGCACTTTCAAGCTGTATTGTAATAGTGTGTTAAACAAGTGTGTTTATGGAAAAAGAAAAACAACAACAACAACCACAACAAAAACTTTTCATCACTATCATAAAACAGCATCTCTTAAATCATTTACAAATTATGTGTTCGTTCCTCTACTCAATAGGTATAAAGAGAGTAAATAATAATAATAATAAAAAGAGTAACAACAACCACACACTAATACACGCATACATATTATTTACATATGTATGTATGTATTTAAAGTTATTCTTAAAAACGAAAAAAAATTCTCAGCTTTATTTAGATTTTACCATTTCCCTCTCATACAAAAAGTTATTCACCTTATAGCAACAACAACAATTATAAGAAAAAAGGTAAACACAACTACTTGAATGCTCTCATTCTCCATACAATAGCCAGAAAACAGCTGTTTTTGCTTAAGTAAAACAAAAAAGCAAAAAAAGAAAACAACAACAACATTTGCCACTGCGGCAAAGAGTATCAATACAGAAATTTTCATAAAATACTTACAAAAACAAATTAAGGAACAGAGAAAATACAGCAACAACAACGGTAACGTTGATTAAAAAAAGGAAAAACAAAACATTACAAAATAAATCCAACATTGCAAATGAAAACAATAAAAAAAACACGAACAATTTAAGAAAATTAAAAAGGAAAAGAAAAGGAAAAAAAAAAAACAAATCGACACAGAGACACATATACCCAGTCAGCGAATTTATAAAACGAACAAATGAGTGTAAAACGAAGTAATAAAACGATGACCATAAAACACACGACAAACGAACAAATGAACAACACAACTTACAAGACAACAAAACTACTGTAGAGAGAAATTCTCATAAAAAATTCATGCTACACACGAGTATCGACCAACACAATACAATGCAACAAAAATACTTGAAAATCTAAAGAGATTAGCTTACAACACTCTTACAACGTATATATGACTCTGTAAGAGAACATGTAAAGAGTAAAGTTTGCCAGTGACAGTTTGTTTTGCTGTTGCTAAAACAGTTAAAGAGCGCAGTTTTATTTACATGTATTGTAAGCAGAATGAATAGGAGCAGGAATTCTTGTGATAAAAGTACCATTTGATGTACGCAGTTTTGAGCGTATTTTGAAGTGTTTTAGGGAAATAATTCTTAAGATTTACAATTCAAACAATGATTTGATTTTATTGGAGAAGAAATTTAGCAAGCCTTGTTATAAGCAACAAGCGACAAATGTCATTTGTTATTCAAAAACAAAAAACAAATAAAATTCCAATTAAAATGTGTCTTCAATTTGCTTTCAACTTAAATAAAAACCCTTTTGAAATACTTTTAAGCGTTTTTATGCCAAAATTGGCAGCACTGGTAGTGATAATTTACCACCATGTTAATAATTTGGGCTGCATTACTCTTAAAAATTTTCTTTTAACATACTTTTCTCTGGCTCTCGCTCTATCTGCGTTTAAATTTAAAAAAAAACAGAATTATCAAAAGCACTTGCTCAACAGCGAAGAAAGTTTTTCTTTAAGAGAAAGTCTTTTATCGGTGAGAGCAATGTGAACGCCAACGTACATACACTCATCATATGTTGTAATACATTAATAAGCAT
Source organism: Sarcophaga subvicina (assembly GCA_936449025.2). Classification (NCBI taxonomy): domain Eukaryota; kingdom Metazoa; phylum Arthropoda; class Insecta; order Diptera; family Sarcophagidae; genus Sarcophaga; species Sarcophaga subvicina. Next base: position 4,202,057 of record OW388084.2, read on the forward strand.
GTGTTCATGCGAAATGTGTTCATGTGTATGCTTAATGTTTTTAAGTGCTACACGCCATACACATGTACATGTATGAGTGTGTGTAGATTATGTTGTTGTTGTTGTTACTTTATCTAATGGAGTGAAGTGATTATTGTTGTAGAAGCTTTTGTGTTTAGTCGTATAAAATGAGCATAAAATAGAGAAATAAAAAATTGTGCTTTTTCTATTAAATAACAAACATTTTATACTCTCGCTCTCTCTCTCTCTGTCACGGCCTCTATGCGTATTGATTCTCTTTTCATTTTGGGGGGGTTTTGCAATTACAACAATAATAATAACAATTATAAATGCTTGTACAAGTTAAAGAGCATTGGCTTTTGCTACAAACACTCATATATGCATGTACGTATGTTATGTACATACATATTTATTATTTATTTCTTGTTCTCCTTCTGCTTACGTATTGGGGAAACGCTATCGTATGACAATAACGTTGACGTCAGCGTCTAAATGTGGAGATGTGTATGTACGTTTAACTGAATCAACAACGTTGACAGCAGCGCTGAAACAGCAAACGAAAGAGCGACGAGCATGCAAAGACAACAAATCCGCAACTTTAACAGCCAAAGTATTATTGTTGAGGATGGATGGATGGATGGATAGATGGATGAAGAATGACTCTGTGGCCGACTCACCGTCGACTGAATGACTGACTGAACGAATGAATGAATGTTTTTTTCGTATTGTTTTTTGAATGAGCGAACAAGCAAGCGAGCAAGCAAGCGGCTGTTTGGCTGAACGACTGGCTGACTACTTGGTACGCTGGTACGTTGGCTACTATTTGGATTTGGATAGACGACGGATGGTTGTTGGTTGGATGGATGGAATACAGCGAACTCGATAACATTTTGAGGCAGTCTTTGGCTACACTTCGTATAGAGCGTATCGCGGGTATGTTGTTTTGGTTTTGCGTATCGTTTCTACCGCGTTATTGTTACTCGACGTCGTCATCGTCATCGCCATCATCGGTTCAACACCATCGCCAAGAACAACAGCAATAACATTCTATCAACAACATCATCACCATTAACAACAACAACAACAATAAAAAAAAAAACAAATAACAACTTCGTAATCGTCATTCAGCATGATAATATAACAACTGCAACAACAGCAACAATATTTACAATCATATTTAAACAAAAAACGAAAAACAAAAAAAAAATAAAAGAGCGAAGCGTTTTTCATTTAATGCTGCATTAAACGAACAACAATACACACATACATACATGCTCACAAAAAAAAAAAAGAAACAAATTTTTTTTAAAGCTTAAGAAACTTAAACAATTTTTGTTGTTTTTCAAATGTTGTTGTAAAAAAGAAGAAGAAAAAAGTTTATTTTTTATGTTTTAAACAAATTCTAACGCTTGTCAAACTTAAAAAAATATCTCGGTTCATTACAAACAACTACAAAAGAGTACAACACGAACGGAGCGGACGTTTTATAATTAAAAAATCATAAATTAATTAAAAAATATATAATTTAATTAACAAACAAAAATTAAATAAAATAAAATATAAAATATTACGGTTAGTTTTTTTTATTATTTATTTGAAACAGAAATGGAATAAAATAAAAAAAATTTGTGGAATTTAAACGTTAAAAAGCAAACCAAAAAAAAGTGCATTTGGAAATTGTAACACCCTGTAAAAAAAAACGAGCAAAACATAGAAAAAAAAATGAATAAAAATAGAAAAAGAAATATGGAGTGCATGACGGAAGTGACGTAATTTTTCCTTCCCCCAGATTTTGTTTTTTTTATTATTATTATGAATGAATTCAGAAAAATGTGAAAGAAAAATTAAGGAAAAATGGAAAAAGCAAATGAAAAGGAAAGAATAAAATGGAAAAAAGGAAGAAATTTAAAGGCTCTTCATTTGAATTTAAGAAAAATTTTTAATTTAATTGCATGTATGCAATAAAAATGAAGAAATAATTAAAAATAAAATAAAAGTGAAAAATAATTATTAATTTATTAAAAAAAAATTCATGCATTTTTAATAAAACTTGAATAAAAGAAGGAAAATTAGAAAACAATGGAATTCGAATTTTGTATTTTTTTTTTAAGTTTATCGAAAATGTTTTCAAAAATTATATAGAAAACTTTAATAAATTTTTGGATGATTTAAGGAATTTCAAAAACATAAATTTAAAGCAAAAATTTTTTAAACAAAGAAACGGCTTAATGGAAATTATTATTAAACTTTTTAATTAAAAAATTATAAAAATTATATTTAGAAAGAAAAACAATTAAGGTTCCATAAATAAAAATTACAAACAATCTAAACATAAATAAATTTTAATTGAATTAACTAATTTCAAAATAAAAAAACAAATTAAATTAAAAATTATAAGAAATAAAATAACAAATAAATAAAAAAAAATAATTTAATATCAATAAGAATATCAGTACAAGTGTTTGAACGACATAAGAATTTACAAGGATTCAAATCAGATCAATTCCAATCATAATTTGAATTAAGGAAACTTTTATCGAAATTTCTTCCTTTCTTACAAAAACTAAAGGATTAGTTTTTGTATTTATTCGTTAAAGATTATTGTGATCAAAAAGAAAACAATTATAAAGGAAATTATAATCAAAAAATATAAAAACAACCCAAAATTTAATTTAAAAACAGGATCATTCAAATTCTTGCTTGTTTTTGAAATGCAAATTAATACCCACACATATCCTTTAAAGGGCCAATTTATCTGCAACTGTTTCTCCCTATCTTCCTGTATATAAAGCCTTCTGTATATCTCATCAACATCCTCAACATTGCCACCTTTTCCTTTTTGTTTCTTTGTAATCCTCTGGTTAATGGTCTGGTTGGCTAATGAATCTTTAATACGCAAATAAACTGATGGAAATATTTAATGCGTGATGTGAAGTTCTACTCCAGCAATTTTAAAGGCATCAAATGAAAAATTTTAAAATTTCTTACAGGAAATATTACCGAGGATTTAAACTGGATACGTTGGCAATCAAACTACAGAGAAAAAAAATGAAAAAAAATGAAAAAAAATTTCATATCAGTTTTCAAACCTCCGGAGATTGTAATCTCCGTTTTGGGAGGCCCCTCAAACTCTAAATAGAGTCCAATATCTATAACGATCATAATATGATTAATCAGCGCCACGTAGTTGAACTTATTGAGCAAAGTTTCTCTACCTCTATATCCAAAGCAATTTCCGTAGTCTAGTAGGCGACTTCCTCTCAGCAGATTTCTGGCAAAAACTCTGAGAGTAAATAAAATTGCCATGAAAAGTTTCTCAAAAATCGGTCGTTCGGAGTGGAGTTTAAACTGTAGGTCCCACCACTCATATATAAAATTAACACACACAACACTATTGGTGTGAGAAGCTAGGCCGTAGTCCTGACTAAAGGGTTGTAATGACCAATTATGTATGTATGTGTAGATATGGGTGAAAAAGTTTGATCAACTAAACTGAATAAAATCAAAGGAATACTAAATACTAGAGGATGTCCTGTGCTTATAAATGAACAAACAGTAGTGCCTACAGATAGGCTCAACGCCACCCAATGGATCTTTTTTAATTCCTATTTAATACGCAGCCAGTAGTTTCAAAGTATTCGATTGCCTTTTTTAGACCAGCCTTAGTTGAACAATTATTGTGAGGCTTGCCTGGAGCCATTTATTTGGCAGCGGATTTGAATTATGTTTACAAGATTCTCTACCTTTATATCTGATGCTTAGGGAAAGAAATTGATTTGAATTGATCTTTTCCATTAATTATAACGTATTTGCCTCTAAAGTGCTATTATTAATATTAAACATTTTATTAAATTAATTAAAAAATAAATATAATAAAAAAAAATAAAATTAAATTAATAAACAAATTTAATTAAAATAATCAGATTTCGTGTGACATTATTATAGTTTTCGGAGAATAATTTTAAAATTTTTTTTCAAGTTTTCCAGAATGTTTCTTCAATATTCAAGATTTATTTAAAGTATTAAAATTTTTTATAATAAAAAAATTTAAATAAAAACAAGATGTATTTGTTATAAAGCAATAAAGTAAAAAAAAATATAAAAAAAGAAAATCTTTAAGCCCTACAAAGTTAAAAAAAAATTAAAGTCAAATTTAAACAAATAAAAGCAAACAAAAAGATTTTAAAATAAATTTAAAACAAGTGTTAAAAAGAATTCGAAAACTAAAGTGACATATCAAAAATAAAAATAAAAAGTATGTGATATGGATGGATGCGGAAAATAAATTCATAATTTAAAAATCATTGTCTATTAAAAATATGGGATAAAAAAGTCATAGTGAAATTTCCTAATAAGTTAAATACAATAATTTAATAAATATTTTTTAATAACAAAATATAAAAAACCGAATAAAATAAATAAAAGAAAATTAATAAAAAAATTAGAAAAAATATTTATAAAATATATAAAAAAGAAATAAAACTAAAAAGGACGTTTAAATTCCACAAAAAAAATTATTCTCTTACTGCTTAATCAAGGATTTTATTTTGTAAAACGATAAAAAAAATTTAATAAATTAAAATTTTGTCAAAAAAAATTAATTTTTTGTATATTTTTTAAGCTTTTTTATTAAACTTTTTTTTTCTAAAACTATATTGTTTTCAATTCTATATGCACAAAAATTTTTATAAAAAATATTTCTTAAAAAATATATAAAAATAGTTTTTTTCTTTTTTTTATTAAAAAAAATATAAGAAAAATTTTTTTTGTTAAATATAAAAGAAAAAATATAAATCTAAATTTGTATTAATTGATTTTATTAAATATTAATTTTTTTAATAAAAAAATTATTAAAATTCTTTTAATATTATATTTTAATTTTTTTTTTAAATGAAAAATAATTTTTTGATATATTAATTAAAAAAAAAGAATTAAATTAAATTTAATTCCTTATTCTTAAAAGAATTGAAAGATTTTTTTGATATTAATTTATTTAAATTTTTTATTTTATTAAATTTCCAATCTTAAAGTATTACAAAATGAAATCTTTGATCAATTAAAAATTCTTTATTTAAAAAAAATTAAAACAAGAATTTATTGTACTTGAAACTGCTATAAAACTAAAGAAATTATTATTTTCAAACACAAAACCAAAATCGTAAATCAAATTAAGACTTTTAAAGTGAAGTACTATGAAAGGAAATTAAAAAAAAATTAAGAAACTTAGAAATTTTCAAATAGAAAATGTTTAGAAATTTCTTGATTCGGGTTTGACATTTAATGGATCTATAATTGTAACTGTAATCCACTATTGTCGGTTTGTTTGGTTGGTTTTTAACTATAGGTAGCTTGGAGTGGTAGCAAAAACACTCTTGAGCCCACTTGAGCACCCCAGTTAAACCTAGCTTCTGTACTGATCGAGTTCCACCAAACTAGGGAAGAAGCTGGTCAGCGCAAGGGCCGAAAGAGAACAAATTTACATTAGCCGGAGAGTTGTTCCCTCAATTGGAAACACTTTGAAGGGTTTGAAGATTTTTGATGCCCTTGTAAAACTATATTCTTTATATATGTATGATATCTATCCTGGGGGCTTGGAGCTAATTTGTCAAGAGTTATATAAAAGCAAAGAGTCTTCCGGCTTTTTCATGCTGAGCATTCTACACAACATTTTCCCGTTCATTTTTCTTTGTCTTAATTTTTCTCCAGACATTTGTACGTACATTTAGGCTTTTGAAGTCTGCCATCTTCAACTGTCATCCTTTTGAAGTTGTCACCTAATCACCGTCTTCTAGGTGAACCCACAGCTCTATTATCTAACTTGTCCATCCTAATTTCTGCGACTAGGTGGGCTGAACTGTGGGGTTGTCATCGATTTTTATAAAATCGTTCTCCAATAGAAAGTTTTTTCTCAGCATAATAACAAAATGTTATTCAAACACTTATTTTGTAATTTAAAAAGTCTTTATAAAGATTTTTATTTCCTTTTTTAGAAAGAAAGTCAATACCATGTGTAAATATTAAATATCCAGTTCAATCCACTCAGATTTTAATTTATTGCAACACTGACTGGCTTCTACGAAAATTATTGCCAACCTTAATGAGGAGAAATGCAAAGGAAATTCCAATTCGTATAGAATCTGTATTCAGGTTCAATGAACTAAAACTAGAGATAAGGGAAGTAACAATAAAACGAAATTCTTATTGAATCAACGCTGATTATCCAAATTTCAGATTAGCAAAGCTGAACTTGCAATTTCAAGTGAAATTTCATAAAATTTGGTAATGTTTTCCTGGCTGCAATTGCTTGCATTTCAAATCAAATAAAGATGACAAGTGTTGGAAATAGAAAAAATACAAACAAATAAAATTCACACACAATCGTTTGTAGCCGTTTCTAAATATAGATCAGAACAGTGCACAGAGCATATAGAACAGTGTTTCTAATCATAATTTTTCAAAAAAAAAAAAAAATATACTCGTATGTGTTGTACTGCCCATTTGAAACCCATTTCGAATATGATTTTCTAATTCTTTTTCTAATTAACATCACAGAAATCTTTTGGTCAATGAACTCATTGCTCGCACATACATATGTACACGCATTTACTCACTCAGAAACACACATACACACACACACATGCTTATATACAAATTGTGAAAGATAAGAAAATATTGACTTCAAACAAATAATAACAAAAACAAAAAAAAAACATGAAAAAATCAGAAAAATGCTGTGAATTTTCTACTCAATCATGAATTTAATAAAACAGTGCTGATACACCATCGAGTAGTTAGAGAACACGACAAAAGAAAGAAGAGCAAAAAAAAACATTCGATTTGAAGAAAACATCTGTTAAGGATCTGCACCCAGGGAGTGAAAAATTTTATATTTTTTTCTAATGTTTTAAATTTTATTGTTTTAAAACAAATAAATTCAATTTGAAATTATTTTTATTTCAAAATGCGTTAGTTAAACAAGCAAACAATACCAACAACAATAAAAACGAAATTTTTTAAATTAAAAAACATCTGCTGTGGGATTTCCAAGGAAGCTTGAAGCTTATTGAAAAAATAAAAATTTTTTTTAAAATATTTCATAAAATTTAAACAAAATTTTATGTTTTCTTCTTTATAAACAGAAATTAAAAATTAAATTAATTTTTATAATACGCGCCAGAAGTGAATTGATCCTGTGCAAATTAGAAAACGAAACTTTCTTTTAAAAATTTGGCCAATTGACGTGGTTTATCTACATGGTTGCTAAAGCACCGTCTATATTTCTATTCGAAATAAACATAACTTCAGAATCCTGCTCGGTAACAATAACACTCAACTGTTTCCATCTGGTATACATATCTTAAAGCCCCATAAAGATTTTAATATTTCATTGCAGTGCTTACTTAACCTACTTATTTAATTGATCAGTCAGGAATTACGACCTAGCTGCCGCCTCTCACACCACTTCTGTTGTGTGTAATAATTTTATTCATAAGTAGCGGGAGCTACAGTCTACTCAGATTTTAGAGAAGCTTTTTATGGTAATCTTATTTACTCTCAGAGTTTTTGTCAGAAATCTGCTTAGAGGAAGTCGCCGAAGAAATATTTTTTATATTTCGTTTTTTTGGAATTGTCTGACCTAAGGTTTGAACCGTGGCCTCACGTCTAATAAGACATCACTCTACCTACAAGGCTATGGCGATTTCATTTCATTGGGTTTTCATATCAAAATTAACGGAACGAATTTAACACAACACAAATTGCCTCTGATTAGCTCATATCTGTGGTATATTTACTCTTTGCTAGTGTCCTCTGTTTTTAATACTCAAACAATACTAAGTAAATTGTTTACAAATCTGTCAAAAAGAGTTCTTTTTATACCAAATTCTTATCAATACAGTTCCACTTAGCTGGATCTATAGCTTGAGTGAACAATAACACAGGCCAACAGGCCCAGATCACTATATCCGAATCGCTCCATCACTAAATGTTCTCGAGATAACCAACCTAAGAGTAGCAAGAAAATACATGTGACGTAATATCCCCTCGAATAAAGTCTAAAATCGTGTTTTTGCACTTTTAAGTTAGGAAAACAGTTGTGATATCGTATTCGGTAATACTTTATGGAGAAAGCATTCTTTAATACTTTATGGAATCTTTCAAAAAGCAAAACCAAATTCAAATACAATTTATTCTTGTTGTTTATATAAACAAAAGAATTAAAATTATTATGTTAAATTAAAAACAAAATTCCCTGTAATACATTATAATTGTTCAGTATTTGTTTGTCGTAGAAATAAAAGTTCTCATCGTCTTCCTAGTCGTTGTCGCTTGTAGACAAATGCCGAAAATTATGCGGGGGTCATTGAACCCCCCTCCGTTTCGAATAGATAAAGAATTAATGGTTGAGTTTTTATTTCATGTTTAACACTGGCTGTCTATATGTAAGCAAATAAAAGATAAAGCAAAATACAGTTATTTTTAACCAAAAAAACCGCTATTTATAGAAGTCGGCAATTTTTGTCAATTTCAATAAAAAAAAAAACAAAAAAAAAACAACTGAAAACTGAAAACTAAAAACTGCAACTAAATGAAATTTTTTTGTTTCATTTTCTTAAAGTGTAAAAAATGTCACCCACTTAAAGGAAAAATCACAGAAAAAATCCGGTAAAATGAATCAAAAAAGAAAAATCCTCTCTTTAAATAAATAAAAACAAAAAACAAAAAACAAAAAACAAAAAAAAGAATGTGAGAATTTCTTTAAAAAGAGTTGCTTGTCAAAGCATTCATTATTTGTTTCGTTGTTATTGTCGTTGTAGTTGTAGTTGTAGTTGTTTAAAGAGTCAAACAAATTTTCTATTAAATTGTGTTCTTGTATTTGAATATCTCTCCCTCTCTCTCTCTCTCTTTCTCTCTAGCTTTTGCTTTAGAAAAGAAATTATGAAATTCCCCCCGTTGTGTTTTACTCTTTAGTAAACCGTGTATGTATGCATGTTGAGCATGAGAGTACCCCACACGCCCCACACTTTGTTTCTATTTCTTCTCTCTCGCTCTCGCTCTCTCTCTCTTTCTTGTTCTAGCCATAAATAATGTGAACAGTGGGCAACATAAAAAAAAAACATTTAAACAAATTTACAAACAAACAAACAATCACGTTAGATAGACGGACGGACGAACGAACAGACGGACAAGCAAACAAACTTCAATTGTTTTTTTATCTCTTCCCCACAGTTTTTAATTTTTTTTTTGTTTTCTTATACACCCTCTCCCACTCTCCCCAGCTGAGTACACGTATGTGTGTGTGTGTGTGTGTGTTGGTTCGTTCGTTTAATATTTCGTTGAACATATTCTGCTTTTTCTTCTTCTTCTTCTGCTTTTTTCTTTCTCTATTTTATTCTATACCGTTTATTAGTAGAACAAGTACCTTAACTCAGCACAGCATAGGTCATTGGTCTTTTTCGGCGTCAACGAACGACTATCGGTACTCAAACAAACATTTACACTCACGTATGTATATACGCACACAAACACACACACCCATGTATAGTATACTATGTATGTATGAACGTGTTAAATTGAAAGCTTTAACAGAAGTTTTTTCTGCCAACGTCATTGCTGCCGCCTGTAATGCCGTTTGTTGCCTCTGTTTGTGTAGACGTGGGCTTTGTGTAACAAAAACAATAACAATTTTTATACAGAGAAAGAAGGCAAGAAAGAAAGAAAAGAAAGAAGAGGAAAACCAGTTGTTTAAAGCGCAAGCGCATTTTCTAACGGGAAAATTGCGGCTTCATGTTGTTTGTGTTATTTTTTTTCTGTTTTTATATTTTTGTTGTTGTTGTTTTCTACCACATGCCGTCGTCATACAAAAGTTCAGTGGAGCAACGATTTTTTCTTGTTTTCCTTTCTGCTAGTTTTTCCACAGACACAGATATTGTTGTTGTTGTTGTTGTTGCTGTTAATACTGTTGTTTGCTTTTATGAGATTTTTTTTCTGTTGTTTTCTCTAAATGACCAAATTGTCTTTCTTCTTCTTTCCTTCTTTTCTTACTCTCTTCCTTACCCATTTATTATCCGCTAAGTTAACAGCATTTTTTATGAATGCAACAACAGCAACAGCAACAACAACTGCAAGATTTTCTGCATTGTTATGCATTTGAAAACAGATCATATTTTTGTTTGGGCGCTGTTGTTGCTGTTGTTGTTGCATTTGTTACTTATAAGTTGGTCAGATGCTGTTGAGAAGAGAAGACTTGACTGGCTTGGTTTGGCTTGGCTATAGAATTTTTTTGTTTTTGTTTTTGTTTTGCAAACAGTCAACATCAACGAAGAGGAAGAGAAAACGAACAAGGATAAAGTGATAAAGAAAGAAAAAAGCAACAAAACAAAACAAAAATGAAACATTTATTATAGACAGATTTTTCCGTTATTTGACTGAGAGAGTTATGCACACTGAGAAAAATATTATTTGGTTTACATGGCCAACAATGCTACAGAAAAACTATTCGAAATCAATTTCTATGACAATCAAATATACAAAGTCTATAGGTATCTATGTGGCTATCTAGGTCATATTGGAAGCAAGTTCAAATTTTCAAAGATTTATGATCCGAAGGAAATTATTTTACTTTTACTTAAAGGATTAAAGGATAACTTTTAGATCAATGGTTTTGATTATAATTCAGAAATTAAATTGAGAGAATTAAGTAAATTAAAAAGAAAACCGAGACACTGAACCAACATTTCTTTCTAATTCCCTGCAAAATTTCTTTCACTGCACTTTTCCCAATAGAAACAAGCTAGTGTGCCCGTGTACATATGGTAGCGTGTGTGTGTATGTGTATGAAAGAAAAGAAATAAAAACAAAATCAACAATAATATTTTAGTTGTTGTTGTTTTTGGTTTAGTTTAGCTTTTTCATGCCAGTGGGTTTACATGGCTTTCTAACGGTTTTACTCTTTTACTTGTGCAGACCATTGAATGCTTACTATGCATGTATGTGTGCGAGTGTGCACACTCTCCTACATCCAAGCAAGCAAATACTTTTTTACCCACACAACGGGGCTTTGCATCCATGCACGTATGTTTGTATGCCTTACAGCAACAATAATAAATAAATCATTTAAATGTTCATGTGTTTTTTGGTTTTTATGCAGGCACGGCATTCTCCGGCTCCCTCTGCTATCACTTATACTCTCTCTTTCTCTCACTCACTCTCTTTTATAATTTTGGTGGTTGTTTGTATGTTTTATTGTTGTTTTATTACATGTTTCACTGGCATAAACATACTTACATATGTATGCATGTGTCAGTGAGTGTGCCACATAAAAAAATCAATGATGACGTATACATGCGTTGTGGGGCAAATACTTTTTCTTCTTCTTCTTGTTTGTGTAGCTTTTTATGTAGATTTCCTTACTACATGCGATTAAAACGGGGGAAAAAATCATGCCGTTTATATTTGTTGTTTTTTTTCAATTTTTTTTCTTTCTTTAATTTGTTTGTGTGTGCGCAAGAGAGTGTATGAATTTGTTTATGTGTATGGGGATACCGGTATGCAATGCGGTTCACAGTGTTACGGGGTCATAAGCAAAAAAAAAAACAACAAGAAAAATCAAAACAACAGTTTTACAATTGCAACAAAAATAAACAAACAAACAAAAAAAAAAAGGAAACAAAAATAAAAGAGAGAAAGAAAAGAAATGCTTATAAATTATGCATCAGTCAGTGGCTGCTAATACCGCAGTTGTTGTAGTTGTAAAGGAATATGCATGTGTACACATGCATTGCATTTGTTTCCTTTGTTTATACCTACAAAAACAAAAAAATAATGCGTTTTGCAACAAATTGTGACAAATTATTAAAATGTTGCATATTTTTTTAATGCATATTTAATGATACGAATTTTTAAATTGCCATTAAAAAGGTTTGGAGTGAAAATCGAAAACAAATCAATAACACAGCCTATCTGTGTTATTTTATTTTTTTGTCAGCTAACTGGATACGAGGCAAGTGTCCTCTGAGGCTGATTATACCAGTTGAGTCGTATTTATAAATTTACACAAAGAGCAAGTATGGGAAAAAATCGAAACAGAAATGTTTTTAGTGCTGTATAAAATTTTTAACACGTGTTTCAAAAATTTCAAATTAGATTGTCTGTTAAATTTTCTATGTAAACGATAGAATGCTATTTCCATTCCCTCTCAGTTTAATAAAAATAAATGCCAGGAGCCAACAAAATAGAGATATTTCGTCAACAGCCCTTTAGTCAGGATTACGACCATTTTGAGCGTGTTCATTTTGTTCCATAAGTGGTGGAATCTATAGTTGAAAGACAACTCCGAACGATTTGGATTTTTGAGCAAAAATGTTTTCTATTTTCTTTTTTGAAAATTATTTTCAAAATTCGTTACACTGTGCCATGTGTCGCATGTGGCATAATAATCGTTTTTTCCACAATGAAACAGGAAAAACAACAAAAAAAAATGAATATAAATAAATGAGACGATGTTAAGCCACTGGGTCATAGAACTTTTTTATATTCACCACCCATTGCAACAAATTTCTTTTAGTTCTTCTTCTTCTTGTTGTTGTTGTTGGTGTTTTCTACTCTTTTCCTACATTTTTTTTTACTATGAATTTGGGGATGATGTGGTGTTTTTTACTGGTTTAGGGACAATTGCGGAGTGGTGCAATGCTTTGCGGGACACGAGACATGGTAACCAACCCCTTTTTTTTTGCTTTCAAATATGTATGCACTGTTGTGTGTATACAATATTAAAATGACAATTTTTTTATTCTGGTTATTATAGCTGTTGGTTGTTGCTATTGTTGTTGTTGTTGCTTTTCCACATATCGATTTTTTTTAGGTTGAAACAGAATCATAAAAGGAAAGTTTGAGGCTTTTCAACACCCACTCGCACATGTTTTAAATAAAAAAAAATAAAAAAAGGAAAAAAGGGGAAAAAATTGAAATTAAACAAATTAATGAGAAATTTATTAAGACATTAAAAAAGGATATTTGCAGTGTTTTAAAAAAGGCTTTAAACAGTTCTATGCTTTAAATAGGAGGAATACAAGAGTTTGAAAATGAATTTGAATTACAATGGCTTTCTTAAGGCGTTAGTATACTTCATAGGGGGTCCTGTTTAATTTTTTAAGATAAATTAGAGTAAATAATTGAATATTTTTATATGTTAAACATGACATTTGATTGTTTATAAAATAAAAGATCAAAAAATATTTTCATGGTTTAATAAAATTATTAATTATTGACGGATAAAAAATATCCTGGTTCGTGGTAAAACTGCTCTTCATAGAAACATTGTCCCAAAATTGAAGCAAAATCGGTCAAGTATTTTTTGATAAATCGGGGTCGTCAGAGCGAAAAAAAGGATGATTTCCAGAAAATGCGTTTAAGTTCCGCGTAGCTAGACTCGTTGTGCTATATTTTCTCTTTATTTTTGTATCAAAAGAAGGGAAAAGAATATTTCTAAATTAATTCAATGACTCTAAAATAAATAAAACCATGAAAAAAATCGATTTTAAGGAGCTGATTAATTAAAAAATAAAATTTTTTAATGTTAAAACCCATTATAAAATAATTTTTAAAAAAAGAAAATCTATTCAAAATTGTTTTAGAACAAAAACCATAATGTTGAAGAGAATATTTCATAAAAATTTATTTTTTTTTCTTAAAATTATAAAATTATACTTTACGATAGAAAAGGTTTTTAAACTTGGAAAGTTTAAAATTCCTTCTTTGGCCCATAATAGTTTTTTTTTGTTTTTTTTTTAGTCAACACATGTTTTCGTTTAGTATTCGCGAAAAGCAATTCAAAAAATTGTAATTTAATTTTATTTGTTTAATATTTTTCTGTTATTTTGTTTAAAACAAGGAATTTGTATTTGAAAAATAATTTTCTTCACAAAGTTTTATAGCAGTTTCATGGAAAATTTCTAAAAAAAAATTTCCATAATTTTTAATTTTCTTTTTCTTTTTTTTTAAATTTTTTAGGAACATTTATAGAAAGTTTTGTATTTCCATTGTTTTTTTTTTATGAAATTTATGCGTATTTTTACAAAGCTTTATGCCGCATTATGTTGTTCATACTGAAACATTTAGAAACTTTTAAGGCAAACGCGTTTAAGAACAATTTCGTTATAATGGGGCAGCCTTTAAGGGCGTGCTATTAAAAGGGCCGCAAATAACATTTTCGTTTCGTTTTTTTGTTTTTGTAACGCGTTGCTTTAACGTTTTTCTAAAGAGAGTGTGAAGTGAAGAAGGAAAAGAAACAAAAAAAAAAAGGCAACAAAAGAAATCCAATTCCACCAAATGTCTTCCGGAATAAATAGTCGTGAAATTTTCGTGTTTTTGGATATTTTGATTTGGAATCAAACGAAACGGAGAAATCGACAAATTAATGATAATAACAATAACAACAACAATAACAATAACAGTATAACAAATAGCAACAATAACATAAGCAACAGCAATACTAGTAGCAGCAGCAACAGCAGCAGTACGAGCGGCAGCAGCAATAGTCAAATTAGTTTAAACTCGAACACAAGTAAGAGTCATAACAGCTGTGGTACAACCTCAGAGCCTTCTTCTTCGATAGCTTCTGTATCGTTAAAGCCGTCAAGCTCAACTTTAGTAACGTTAACATCAACGTGCTCAACGCTACACAATACAGTGACGCCGTCATCTTTGGCGGTAGAAACTATAGCTGAAACACAAACACAAATACAAACGCAAACGGCAACAGCAACAGCAACAGCTAGTAAGGCTGACGCTGAAACTGAAACTGAAACAGTGAAAGTGATCAAGTGCAAAAATTCAAAATTAAATAATAATAAACGTCGTAACAGTATAAATAATAATAATAACAATAACAACAACAACAATAATAATAATTATAAAAGCAATATAACAACAAAAACAACAACAACAAACCATACAAAACAATTGGAAATTTTTAACAAATTCAGCTGAAACTTTCTAAGTTGAGCTCAACTTTTGAACTTTTTTTTCGTGTGTGTTTTTTTTTCAATTTATTTCTTTAATAACAAAGAAGAAGAAATATTTATAAAATTTAGAGGAATAGAAAAAAAGAAAGAAAGAAACCAAGAACACCCTCTGCTCAGGGAGGTGTGAAAATTTATTGGAAAAAGTGTTTTTTAAACAAAACAAAAAAAAATATTTTCAACTAAAAACAAAAGGCTTTAAAATTAAAAAAAAGAAAAGAAAATTTTATAGAAAAGTTAATAATAAAAATTTTATATTAAAAAAAAATAAAAGTAAAAAATCAGAACAAGTGTCTTAATTACAAAAAAATAATAATAATAAAATATAATTAAAATAAGAAAAAAAAAATTAAATAATCTCTTATATAACAACAACAGCAACAATAAAATTTAAATAAATAAATTAATTAATTAATAATAGAATTAAAAAATAAAATTCAAACCAAATTTGTACCTACTATCACTTCATATTAAACAAAATAAAAATTATAAATAATTTAATTGAAACAAAAATAAAAATAAAAAATTAGTTAAAATTATAAAACAACAAAAATTTAAAATAATTTAATACAATTATATATACAACGTCTTAAGAAAAAAAAATAAATAAATATAATATTAAAAGCAAAATTTATATATTAACAAATTAAAAAAAAAAATTTTAAAATAAAAAATAGTGGACTGTGATACTAGTATTTCACATCAAATTCATTAGAAAAATATAAAGTAAAAAAATAAAATAAAAATTATTAATTATTAATGAAACGCAACAAATTTATAAACAATTGGCATTTAATAAAAACAAATTAACCCTCAAATCCTCCTCCTCACCCCCACAATACAAAACAACAAACAAGTGCAATGCAAGGCCTTTAACTTAAAAGAAAAAAGGCCTTTAAAAGAAAATTTAATAATACAAAAAAAAAAGAATAAAAAATAAAACTAAAAATAGTTAAATTTATTAAAGAAAACATCAAATGTTTCATAATTAAATACAAACTTAAAAAATTAGCATTTATTTATTTTATACAACAAATACGATTTGTTATAAAAAAAAGAACCAAAAAAATTTCATTTTTTTTACAAAAACTTATATATGCCTTAAAATTAAAAAATAGAAACAAAAATAAAAACAAAAAAAATATTGTGAATATTATAATAAAAATCTTTAAAAAATATACATACACACACACATATATATATATATATTAACAATAAAAAAAAACATTAACGTTTTTCATACAAGCAAGCATATATATTCTATTATTAATAACAACAACAATTAAAACAAACGTTAAACAATTTAATTTTTTTTTTTAATTAATTACTTAAAAACAAAAAAGTTTTTTAAATAAAAAAAAATTAAGAAAAAATTATTAATTTCAATAAAAAATTAATAAGAAAGACAAAGAAAAGAAGAAGAAGAAGAAACAGAAGCAGAAGTAGGAAGCAGAAAAGAAAATGTATACGCAACGCATGTTTGATATGTGGAACAGCGTTACATCCAAATTGGAAGCACACGCCAATACATTGGGACAGAGTAACGTACAATCGCCAGGACAAAACAATTCAAGTGGATCAATAAAAGGTAAAAAATTGAAAAAACAAACGAAACTTATCTGAAAACCCCAACACTTAAAAAGAAAAATGAATAATGAATCGTGAAGAATGTTAATAAAAAAAAACTAAGAAATATTAAGAAATAAAACCAACAAATGTTTACTAGTCTTATAGCAATTAATTGTTTAATTTAACTAGACCAAGAAGTCATTAGACGTAAAGCCAGGGTTCAAGCCCCAGGCGAGACATCAAGACAATCCTCTTAGCAGATTTCTGGCAAAAACTCTGTTCAAAAATCTGTTGTTCGGAGTCGACATTAAACTGTAGGCCCCACCACTCATGTATAAAATTAACACGCACAACATAAGTGGTGTGAGAAACTAGGACGTTGTACAATGGGTCAATTCGACCTCCTCTAACATAACCTAACCTAACCTAACTAAACCAAGCAGCAATTGTGGTGTTATTCTATTCAGACATCAGCAATGAATATTCAAAAAGATGAGTAGAATCGAATCATACTCATTATTTCTGATACTTATACGCATCCATACTTATTTTAATATCATGGAACCCCTTCTACTCATATTCAAAGTTTAAAGTACTCATTATATTCATAGTTAACAACACGTATGATATTGTTGATTTCGACTCTCCATAACTCAACATATACACGAATCACAAAATAAGTATGAATCGTTACTCTGTTTCCATTCCTTTCAGCAAATATATGTTCCTCTTACTCCTCTAGGGAGCATAGGGCCGCCCTTTCAGCAAAGGTCTGGTAAAAATTCTGAGAGTAAAACAAAATTGCCATGAAAATTTTCTCAAATAATTTGTCGTTCGGAAACTGTAGGTGCCGCCGTTCAGGCATAAAATTAACACACACAACATTGCTGGTGTGAGAGGCTAGGTCGTAATCGGTATTCCTGATATTATTCATCGTTGGCTAGACTCCTACCTCTCCCTTAGGACTCAGAGGGTATTAAGACAGCATATGTTACTTCTGGTGTTCCGCAGGGTAGCCATTTGGATCCTTTACTGTTCTTATTGTTTCTTAATGATCTTCCTTGTGCTGTTTCTGATTGTAATATTCTCATGTATGCTGACGACGTTAAATTATTTTATACTTTTGATGATGATCATGGTCAGGCTGTTCTTCAGCGAAATATTGATTTTGTTTGTAACTTGGTGCAGAATTAATTTAATGGATCTTAACTTGAAGAAATGTAAATGCATGGTTTTCTCTCGCGGGGGCGTAATTTCGTCCACTTATGTGATTAATTCTTGCCCCTTGGAAACTGTGACTACATTTCTTGATTTGGGAGTATTATTGGATATGAAATTGTTTTTTTATTGATCATATTCGTATGATGATTGGCAAGGCTCGGGGGCTGTTCTTGGTTTTGTGAAAAGATGGGCTAGGGAATTCATTGATCCTTCTATAACGAGACGACTGCTATACATTTCACTTGTTTGACCTATTTTGGAGTATGCGTCTAGTCTATTATTTGCAATCCATACTATCGTTGTCATAGTGATTCAATAGAGTCTGTGCAGAAGCAGTTTTTATTAGTCTGTTTACGTGGCTTAGGATGGGATTATGCCAATGGGTTTCCGTCATATGAGGCTAGATTAGATTTGATAAAACTTCCAACTTGGGAACGTAGAAGGACTGTTTTAGGGGGTTTGTTTTGTTTTTAATCTGATTAAAGGTGATATCGATTCTGAGTTTTTGCTTTGTAACCTGAATTTCAGTATTCCAGCAAGATTTTCACGGTACTATCGTCCCCTTTCTTTAGATTTTTATAGAACGAACGAACTATGGATGTAATTTTCCTTTTCGTAGATTATGTAATGATTTTAACTTATATTATGATTTTATATGATGATTTTAATTGTAGTGTTTATAATATAAAACGTAGCTTATATGCTGGCATTAATTTGTAAATTATTATATAAAAATGTATTATCGTTCTTGTTATAGGTAGTTTTCATGTTTATTGTAACTTTATTCAGCTTGTGATTAAGTTCTGTAGCTGTTTTATGTTCTCATTGCCATTACTTTTCCCTTACCCGCTATAGTCCGGACTGTAGTGTGTACGAGTGCCTACGTAATGGGGACGAGCCCTCCGCGGTCGGTTGAGGGTGGGTTAGTGTGAGGCCGGGGACGTTCGAAAAATAAAAAATACAAACAAAATAAAAAAATCCTGACTAAAGGAATGTAATCATAAAACTTTGGCACTTCGAAACGTAGCTAAAACACTCGTTATGGACAATAGAGTGTAATCCCCATTGAGGAACTAGGCAGTGTCTGTTTTTCTCATAGGCAACATTCATTTGACTTCGATTAACCTTCGAAAAGTCATTCTGTAGTTACACTGTGCCTACGTGGAACACTGTTCTTAAGCTACTGTTTCCTGCCTCTCTTCAAACGGCCACAGATGCAAACCTAATGTTCGTACGCAATCTTTTTTTTTAATTTTTTTCCAAATTAAAATGAAATCAATATGAACAATGGAAAGATATTAAAATGTTTGAAATATTTTTGCTTTTCTTTTCCCTTTTTATTTTTAATTAAACTTTTACTGAAATTGTTACAAAAAAATTGTTTTTTTTTTCTTTCTTTTTTTTTAAAGGTGAAACATTTTTTCCTTTCTTTTCTTTTCTTGCTGTATACAAAAATATTTTGTAAATAATTTATTATAAAATATTTAATTATTTTTTAGTTATTATTGTTGTTGTTGCTCTTACATATGTATGTACATATAAAATCTAAGGGTGGGTCGTTTTCGATTGTCCATTTTTCCGCTTTTTTTGTATTGTTTTGTTTTGTTTTTAACAACGTTGGCAATTTTTTAATTGTATTGCCAACACACATAATAATTATTGCCAACAATTTTTTTTCCTCTTGCCATTTTGAATCACACTTTGCTTATTGTAAAAAAATTTTTTAATAAAAAATTTAAAAAAAAATACTGCAGAAACTACAAAAAAATATAAAAAGAATAAAGAAAGAAATAAACAAAAAAAAATCACAAAAAAAAATATTTAAATAACGTTTTTAAAGTGTTGTTAAATTTAATTTGCCTTTGTGTGCGTGTGTGTGTTTTTAATGAAACACAACAACAACAGAAATACATATGTATGTATGTATGTATTTATACTGAAATAAAAGTAGTGAAAGTCATAATAATTTCTCTCTTTGATTGTTATTTTATTGTTGTTGGGTTTTGTTTTATTTGTTAATATTTTGAAACTTCCACATGCAGACGCTTCATTCAAACTGTATTACAGTGATGGACATTTGAAAAGCAACAGCTAAAATTTATATAGATCTAGATGTGGGTATCACAAAACCATCAAGTGTTCCGTAAAACACAAAAAATTCCAACTTTTTTTTATTAATTAGTACACAGGCTTATAGATAGTGTATTGGCTTATTAGAAGCGAGACTGTGCTTATTAGAAGTAAGAATTTAGCAAGAGTCTTACAATCGAAACTTATTGCAAGTTTTGTAAATATTTTGGACAAATATAAAGTTTTACGAGGGATTATAATCATAAACCAGCACAAAATTTGAAGGATAAAATGGAATTTGAAAAGTCATACACTCAGAAAAGGCCCAGAGGACGAACCAACACCATTTCCTTTAAGATTGAAAGTAAAATCAAATGTTTTTATAAATATGCATTGCACTGTATACCGTATAACGGTTATTAAAAACACAAGCACATGCAGAAGCATTTGTTTGTAGTAACACCATATCACTCATTTCTTATATTATCTCTCCCTCTCTCTCTCTAACTCTAACTCTTACTTTTTTCGTTGAATAGGGAAATTAAAGAAACAAACAGTAACAACAACATTCATGCAAGGGGGTGTGTGTGTGTCTGTATACACACATAGACACAGTGTTACAAAATTATCTTCTTTTTATTGTTGTTGTTGTTGGAGGGTGTCAAATAAAGAAATATTTTGTAATCGAATCAAAATAAAAAATAAAAAAAGAAATGCAAATAGAATTTAATGCGATTAAGACTGTGTGTGTGCTTATGAGGTGCACTTACAAAGCTTACATTTTCTGTTAATTCTGGCTGGGTTTTAAAGAAAACAATTCTGTTCAAATTTTAACAGTTTGTTCTTGTTGTTATTGCTGGTTTTTATTCCATATATTTATGTATGTATGATGGTTAATTGATTATAAAAGAAACTCCAATATTGTTTGGAAAGTTTTCTTATGCCTGACACGTACATTTAACAACAACTGCGGCAGCAACAAGGCAATCATAACAACAACAACAACGTGACTAAATACATGATATACCGTTATTGCCCATTCACGCACTTATTTGTTGTCATAAGCGATGATGGTGGTGGTGGTCGTGGCGATGGTACACGATGACGATTGCGACAACAATGATTGGCGATGGTTGCTTGACGTTGGCGTCGACAGCGGCCGCATATAAAACACGCTCATTATTAGTCCGTCGTCAAGTAAGTAAAAGTTCAAAGAAATTACCAAAAAAAAAAAGGGAAAGAGAAAGAAAGCACAGAAAAAAAATGCTTCAAAATAAAATACAAAATGAAACAAACAAAATTTCTTTTATTTCTTTTCACAAGAAAAGAAAATGATTAAGGAAGACATACAAACAAACTTTTACAAGAACAACAACAACATACATAAATATTAAAGCAAACGAAAAAAAACCATTTATAGGTTCAAAGAAACTTTTAATTGTTGTACGGGCAAGGAATTAACAAAAAAAATTACAAAAAAGAAGAAAAAAACACAAAAGAAATACCAAAAATACAAAATAATGCCCATACAATGACCGAAAAAGAAAAATTATATGAAACCTGAGCAACAGCAAATTGTTTCCCCAATAAAAATTACGGGGAATTTCGGGTTTGAGAGAGTCGATATAAAACAAATGGGAAGAGTGCAAATGTTTTAAAACATGCTCAAATTTATAGAAATATTAAGAAAAAACAAGCAAATCTAAGTTCGCCAGCGCGGTTAAAATATGACATACAGTGCACAGTGGTTTGAAAACTCAAATACGTTGAAAAAGAAGATTCAAACATTTACTGGATTTTTATATTCTAAGATCTACTAGCTATGCAATCCATATAATAAAAGATTTATAAAATTCTTAATAAAATCATAAAATCAAAAAAATTTAATATTTAAACACATGTACGACCATAAAGAAAATTTTGAGACCAAAAACCGAAGCTATAAACTGGCAGGCTTCAATTCTTTGTATTTAAAATTTAAACAAAATATCTGAATCATAACTGTTTATTTAGCGATTGAATTCATTATACAATATTTTGAAATTCGTATACAAAAATATAACTTTTAAATGTTAAAAATAAAATACATAAATATTCTTACGCACAATTATGAGCTTCTGTTTCACTGTGCTCTGTTGATATTTCTGTTTAAAATTGATATTGTTGTTGCCAACGCTGTTTTCAGTGCGTTTTGCACACTCTTAACTCAAGCACACGCATAAGCTTTCAGAAACTGAAATACACGCACAAACGAACGCCACCACATACTCTGCACACTCACGCTCTTTAAATTTGACTCTTTAATAAAAAAAATCCAAATAAAACAGGCGAGCAAACAAAAAAATAAAACAACTTCGTGAATAAATAGAAAAAGAGTAAGGAACGATAGTAACAAACGGTATGAGAGTACATGAGAAATCTAACAACTACAAAACAACAAAAAAAAACCACTATTAAACCACCAATCAAAAAAAAACGAAAAATACATGAAGGTTTCAAAGCTATGGCGACAACATTTATTATTACATATTACATCAAAAACAACAACAAGAACATCTAAATATACGCATTTATTATACGCTGGTACACGCATTTATAAGGCAATCAAAAGAAAAATGAAAAAAAAAGCATAAAAGATGAGTAAAAAATCTATAGAAATTCAAATTTAAATTCAATAGACCAGGAATAAGCAGTAGCAACAACTATAACAACAATAATAACAATAAAAACGATAATGATTATCATATGAAAGAAGAGGAATCGAAGTGCAAAGCACATAATCAAACTTTTATAAGAACAATAACAACAACAATAATAATAATAAAAATGTACACGCACAAATATACACACTCGCTCTTACTCTATCACTTTTACACTCTCATACTCTCAGATTGTTTGATTACAGTGCTGTTCGGCTCAATTCTTTTTTGTGTTTTTTTTTTATTGTATTGTTAATATTTTATTTATTCGTAGTCATCATCAGCACACATAGTAAAAGTCTAAAATCGTCAAAAAGAGAACAAAAAAAAAACACGAAAAGAATTATTTTCGGCGGTCATTGAACCCTCATCGCAACCGCTAAATAGGCGCTACGTAATCGCTATGATTGTATATCAGCTGCTACTGCTCTCTTCGCCTCTGCTTGGTTTTTTCCTCTCAGTTTAATTTCTTTAGTTATCTTGTGTGTGAGTTTTTGTTCTTTTCCTATGAAATTCATTTCTTTTGTTTTGGGGGTCTCTGTACGGGAGAATAAAAACTCTCACGCATAGGCACACGTGCACACACAAAAAAACCAAACAAATTGATTTCATGTTTTTTGTTTTTGTATTGTTGCTGTATACTCTACTCTTCTCTGAAATTTCAGTTAATGAGTAATAATATTGGGGAGCCTATGGGAAAATCTAGAAATAATTCAATAATTAAATATTTAAGAGCATGAGTAGGCTGGCAATGCTTTTTTTTTCTTTTTGAAATAAGAGAGGGTGAGTTGTTCATTCTGTCGATCAAAGGTGAGAATTCTGTACACCAACACAATGATGCCTACTTTAAAGTTTTTTTTTCAAGTAGTTTAAAGGGCAATTTGTGTTTAAGATAAACTTAAAATAAAATAAAATAAACTTAAGATAAAATACACTTAACTAGAATAAGTATGGATGAGTATATTAGTTTAATGTGACAGCTTTGTAAAATCGCTTTCGTCATTTTACAATTCACTTTTATTGTAACACTTAAATTCCTTTAACAGAATAAAACCGTTTTTCATTTCAAAATTAGAGCGAATACTGTTACAAACATAGAGTATTGAAAACCTATGATTATAATGTTTAAAATGTTAAACGATTTCGGCTGAGATGAGCTGCTATACAAAGGTTAAATAAATGACAAATTCCTGCATTTTACAGCTTAGCTAGCAATGCTCGCATATGCTAAATCCCCCTAAAGCTTTTAAATGTATTGGTGTTTGCATTGCTCATTTGAGTGATTTTTATATCCAAGTCCACAATCCACCGCTGTGTATGTGTGTGGATATGTGGGTTTTGTTTTGTCCTTTTAAGCGCAAAAATTAAAAAAAATAGATCAAAGCCTATGCTTTGCTGTATTTCTGCATATGCGTGCCAATATTAACAAGTGCATTTTTTTTGTACACATACATACCCACACACACACATATTATTTACCGTTTAAAGATGTGTAACCTTTTTTAACCTCAACAAACGCATGCATACTCTGAAAACACTTCTCTGAACAATGTTGTGTATTGTGCGTTCAAAATGTCTTCATCGATTATTATTTGCAAGTTTCATGGGTTTTGTTTTTCTATTAATTTATTTTGTTTATTTGCTTGTGTATAAATATGTATGTATGTATGTATGTATGCATTTGTTATTTCTTTTTTGTAAATTAATGGACACTTGCCAGATTTTTTTGTTTGTTTTGTTTTCTACGCACAATATAATAAATGCGTTGCATTCAAAGCCATTAAAAAATTTAATTATTTGTCGTGAGTACATGACTTTAAACATGTTGGTTGCATTGGTTGTTGTTTATTTTATTTTTTTTATTGTCAGTTTATGGAATTATACGACCAAAACAAGTGTTTTTTTCTGTTTTTTTTTGTTCGTTTAAATAATAATGAACAAGAAAATCCCATTTTCATATGACTCTTCTGTTAGGCGCATGTTAATTAAAGCAACGTTAAGAATATGGCAGAAGTATTTGACACAGTATTTATAAGAAAGAAAAAAATGCAGAATTTAAATAAATTGAAATAAAAATTATTTATAAGGCTTGGATTTGCTAAAGCAGCTTAAAAACAAAGAATAATAAAAATTCAATTTTAGTTTTTATGAAAAGATTAATTAAAACGCCACAATTGTAAAGCAAACTGCAATTCTTTATAGCTTAAACCTAAGATTTTTTTCTTTTTCTTAGAGCAGGATTACAGCCTAGCTTCTCAAGGAAACCATGTTTCCCAAATAATTTATTATAAATTATTACGATTTTAAGACAAATTTGGCCTACAGTTTCTGCAACTGTGTGTTGCAATATGAGTCGTTATAAAAAAAATCGTTTGGGAATTAGTGTTCTATTGTTTTGAACAATAAAAACTTTGGAAAATTCTTTTATTGCTCTATTGTGTAATTTTTTTTTAACAATTGTTTTTAACTAAAATAGGTTTTCCTTGAAGAACAAAAATAAAAAACAAAAGAAAATAGAAAAAAACTATTTTTTTGGTTCTTTTTATTTTCCCAAAATGATTAAAAATGCATTGTTTTTCCCAAATCTAAAACAATAATCATCTGCCTGCTTATTTTTATTTTCGTTTCGTTTCGTTTCATTTTTTATTTTATTTTCTTTTTTTTTAACCAATGCTCTGTAATGTAGAGCAGCAGTACAATTAATAAAAAACAAAACAAACCAAACAACAATAACAACTTAATAAACTGTGTTCTATTGTCGATTAAATTTTATGAAAAATCTTCCTCTAAACAATTTCCTCTAAAAAATTCTATTCTATTTTAAATGCCTACACATGCAATAACATGCACACAAACACAAACACATACACATATACTCACGGTCTCTAACTCATAAACAAATTTGCAGAAGATAAAAATGAAAAAAAAAATACTTGCCTCGTCTGAACGATGGCGGAATGCATTTCAATTCTATTCGTTTCATTATTATTATGATTATACTGTTGCTGTTATTGTTGTTTAGTTTTTTTGCATAAGTAAGTTTTGGTCTAACCGCTGTGTGTGTGCCTATATGTATGCATGTGTGAGTAATTTTTCTATACAAGTTTTAATGTTTTCTAACGACTCCGAGTGTTGTCGTGGCCGTCGTAGATTCATATTCGTTTTGTTTTGATTTTCATTTTTTGCGATTCTTCGTGCGTATCTTTGTATATGTGAGTGTGTTTGTGCATGGCATGTTAGTGCATGCAAGCAGGCAGCAAAGCAAATAGTCAGGCAAACAACTCAACACTAAATGCTTACACATGCACATACAATTACATCCTCATGCATTTATATATATTTGTGGTAGTGTGTGTGTGTGTGGGAATGTGTATGTATTTTGCTTTTAATATTATTGTTGTTGTAAATTTGTTAGAGCCAACTAATGAAAAAGTAGGACAAAGTTGAACAGACGAGCCAAGGACGGATACCAGATAGAAAAATAGAGGAAAAAAATTTAAAATAAAATCAAGAAAAAAAAAACAGCAAAAAATAGTAATAAAAACAAACACAAACAACAACTACAATAAGAAAACGGCAAAATGGAAATACAATGTATTTTGTTGTTGCTATTGCTATTGCTGTTGCTATTTTTGTTGATGGTGATGTTGATGTTGATGCAGTTTTGTGGCCTGCCTGTGTTTGTCAGTGTGGCGTGGCGGCTAATCATATAATTTTTATATTTTGTGTGTTTCTCTTTTTTTTTTCATTTACTGTTGCTGTTGCCGTAGTTGTTGTTGCGGGTTTTTTCGTTTTTCTTATTGGTGTTGTTGTTGTTGTAGTTTTGTTTTTCTGCCAGCGCATTACTTTTTTTTTTTGTTCTCTAACAGAAAATGCGTCTGTGTTATGAAAAGTGTCTGTGTTCGTAATTTTTTTTCGTTTGTTTTGTTTTCTAACAGTGTTGTCTATATTTAAAATTTTGTTGTTGTTGTTGTTACTTTTTTAGAAACATTATTTTAAGTTTTATTTTCATTCCATGTTTTTTGTTTTTTTTTTGCTATATTTGTGACTGCTGTTGCTGTTGTTGTTCTTTTTCATTATTTTTATGTTTTTGTTTTTATTTTTAAGAATTTAATTGCAATGCCTGTTATTGTCTTTAAAATTTCTACAATTTTATAAGCTGTAATACAACAACTACAACATCAACAAGAACACTAACAAATATAACAATATTCGTGAAAACTTAAAAACAAAAACAACAACAACAGCAGCAATAACAACAATAGCTTAAAAATATTTATTAAGAAATACAACCCTGAAACGTTATCAAGTGAGTTATTAGAGTCAATGGCCAGTGTGTAAAGGAATTAAATGACTGATGTTTTTCATTCAAGAATAGAACAGGCATTTATGAAAAATAATTTTCGCTTTTATAAAAACACAATAAATGAGGATTTTAAATATATATGTATGTATTGTGGGCTTATCCTTTTTAATGCTTTCAAAACCGCCGATTTGGCAAGGTTGTCTGGTTTTAAATATCTTTCACATGAAAAGCCATCGCGATTCAATGAAAGGTTTAACATTTACAAATATGGATTGCATATCAACCAAATTGCTTCTAAAGGTAGTATAAAAAACTGATTATAGAAGGAGGGATTCAAGCGTTGCCACTTTTCCAGCACTAAAACGTAATTATGGTTGGAAGAATAAAAAAAAATTTGAAGAAACTGAAAACGTTACCAGCTGTCATAACCATCATCGCAATGTATATCTACTGTTAGAGAAAATGTGGCGAATAAACTATGTTTATCGCTTGCAAATATCATATGATTTCAAACCGTTCGTAATTTTTTCACATTCTAGTCGATATAACGCTGGAAATGTGCGAAAATGCAATTGAAAACTAACTCGAAAGGATCAACTACTGTAAACATATCAGAATTTACCTTCTGAAATCAAACAAATTGTTCAATCAACCCATTTGAATACTGCATATGTTTACAACACTGTCTGACTGTCTGTAGAAACTCTTTATGGGGAAAAACAAGTTTTTTTTCATTTGTATGCACACGTACTTACATATGGACGTTTGCATCTGTATGTGTTTGTAATTTTTTTGTATTTTTTTCTTCAAATTTCCACAAATTGCAGTCAATAACAACAGAAAGAACAACAACAACAACAACGAATTTCATTTAAAATTTTTGTTGGTGTTGTTTGGTGTTCAAATATTAATTCTTGTTTGAATTTCTGTTTTTTTTTGTAAGCTGCTAAAAACAATCAACATACACATGTTAACAGTGTCTTATTAATGCATGTCCGTTGTTGTTGGTGCATGCATGTGCATGTGCATGTGCCTGTGAGTGTTGTGTTAATGTAATAGCTTTTTGCAGAGAGTGAGAGATGGAGGAGCGAGAGAGAAAACGAAACCTTTGACTGCCATTCAGGCAAACTATTAATCAAATTGTACCTCGAACTTGTAAAGCTTTGCAAAATGATTTTTTAATTTAAAATTCGTTTTTGTTTTTCGATTTTCAATTCTTTTTTCATTTTCGAATATTTTAAAATGCGAAATAAATTTTTATTTGATTTCTAATAAAAAAGATAATAAAATAAAATATAACAACAAACAAGTGGTAAAGAGAAGGATGTATAGAGGCAACAAAAATAATAAAAAAAGGAAAAATCATTAAACAATCATTAGAAATACTTGGTATGGTCGAATGCAACGTTTATTAACTGACTGAATGCCTGTGTGTCTGTCTGTTAACGCGGACAAAAATGGTTGAATTTTGTTTAAAGTTGTTGTCTTTGAACCTCTTGTCTGTCATTGATGGCAAAGAGTGTCTATTTTTTTAAGTGCGTGTGTTCGTTTGTGGGTAACAAACGATCTTCACACATATTTATTGGTTTTTCGCAATTTGTATGCAATTTTTGTTGCTGCAAATAGTGTGTGAGCTTTACAACACATGTAAACCTTCTTAAAGCAGTCGACATTATGAAATTGCATGTGTGTGTGTAATTCTCTTGCGCAATCTTTCTCTCTCCCTCTTGCACTTACTCTCTCAATAATTGCCTAATAAACCTTGTATTAATTGGCGAGATTTTTGTGCTTCTTTTTCAAACGATCAAGATTAACCATGTTTATTGTACCCACTACTACCAGCATACATAAGTAAAACAATAGTTGGTGGTGTACCCACCACACCACTTTAACCTCAAAAAATAAAATTTGGGTCAATCTCACTATTTTTTAATCGATAATTATTAGTTGAAACAGAGCTCACCTTCTAGCTATAAAAGGAGTTAAAATCGGGAATATTATTTGTACCTGTAGCCTTAAAAATATTGAAGTTTTGCTTGTTTTTCAATAGGAAACTACAATGAAATTCACTCCCTGGATTTATTTTCCTTTCTTTGGAATCAAAATTGTACCGATTACAGTTCTCTAGAAGTGCAAACTTTTAAAATCCCTCATTACAAGGTTATTTCCAGCCACCGAGTGGATGTAGCCTGATGCCACTGTTCTGTTATGACTGCTATGAGGTATTATAACTGTATGGAGGACATTGTTGAAGAAAACATTGTTGAAAAAGAAATTTAAACTTGAAATGTCTTGCAAATTCAACAACGAACTATGCCTTGAACTCAGTCATACAATTTTTATTTTAATTTAAACAAAATGAATATCAGTTCATTAGATTTGTTTAAATAAAATGTAACGCCGTTAAATTTCTGCAGCTTTGTACTGCGATCAGAGTCGTTTGTTCTAGGGAGTGGAATTTTTTTCCTTTTTTTTTTTGTTTTGACTTTTTCTGCACAAATGAGAAAAATAAAATAAATACCGCTACGGTATGAACCAAAACCGGTCAGTGTAAGAAGAAAAACAATTCTTTTCTTTGCCACTATTCTTTCGTTCTTTCGTTTAATGATTTATGGAGAATAATACACAAAAATAACGGCTTCTAAGAAAGAACAGGAGAAAGAACGAAAGAAACAGTTGGCCAACATTTTCATTATGGCTACTTGAATACTAAACAAATAAAAAAGAAAAATAAAGAAGCACAGAACAAATAATAAAAAAAATATATAAAGACCGATGACATGAAAATGCCAGTTTATCCCAGTTAACGTTTCATAATATTAGAACAGACACACACATACACACACTTACGCACACACAACGGTGAACAACATCATCATCATCATCATCATCAACTGACAAATGACAATATGCCGTTAAATAATACCAAACACACTTGCAAGACAACAAGAAGAAGAAAAATCATTTTGCAGCACAAGAAAGAAATATAAAAAGAAGAACAACTGATATTACAAAAAAAAAAAAGAGTATTTAACTCAAAAGCTCTTGTAAATGCAGTTAAGAGCACACAAAAGAACTTCGCTCGCACACTCTTTGTTATTTGAGCAAAACAAATCGTCTTTTTCTGTTTTTGTTTTTTTTTTAATCAGAAAGAAAAACAAACTCTATTAATGAAAGGAAAGAACATGCATAAACTAAAAGAAAAATCAAGTAACTGAGCAGCAGCAGTAGTAGCCGTAAACGTCGCTTAGACAGCAACGCAACAGACAAATCTCTCTGGCTCTCGCTCTCTCACATACGTATTTAATAATGCTCCTACAAAGCACTTCGTTATTTTGCTGCTACTCATTTCTTACGTGCTGGTTGGTTTTGCTCATTTTTCTTATGCATGTTTATACAATATTTGGATGCATGTGTGTAAGTACATTTAGTTGTTGCCTGCCTGGTTGTTGGTTGGTGCAATGACCCCACTTCGCGTTGACCCACTTACGATGTTGTTTTTGCGAATATAACCGAAGTGGGTTTGATGAATCGTTGACTGTGCTCATACACTAGTAATGCTGTCTCTGGTGCTGTTGCTGTTATTGTTTTTAATATTGTTTTTGTTGTTGTTGCTGTTTAGTACATACAACTTACTTGTGCAATCATTATGTGCTTTTTTGCGTTCGGTTTTTTGTAGTTTTCCAATACACTGGTAGGTAGAACTTAACAAATTCGCACTCAAACACACTCACACAATCAAGCAGAAACATTTGCAATAAAACTTTAAAACTCATAAACGTTCGCACAATTATTTGTAGTTAAGCCGAGTCATATGAAAACAAAACAAAAAACAAAACCGATCGTTTTCAAATCTGTTATGCGTGCATATACATACATCCACATGTGTGAGAGAGTATTAGTTTGTAAATATTATCAAACATGCAAACACTTTTCATTGGCATTCGGAGAGTTATTCTCTCTGTTTTAACGTTGATGTTGTTGTTTTTATTGCTTTTTGTATGCAATTGTGCATTAATATTGAATGAATGCATTACATGCATGCATATATGTATGTATGTATGGAAGTATAAATGCATTTATGCATGTACGTCTGCAGATGGGTATAGGTGCATGGGTGTGTGCGGAATCTATAAATATTCTTATGATAATTTTTTGTCGATTTTATAATCATTTGTCCTGTGCTGTCAGTCTGCTGCTGGTATCGTTCCTTTTTATCTTGTTTCTTTAAATTTCGCTGCCAAATTTTTTTTAGTATTCTGCTGCACACTCTTTTCGATTAAAAAAATTTGTTGATTTTAATCATAAATGAAGATGATTTTTTATTATGTTTTTTAAATTTAATGTTTATGACTTAATTAATGAGTATAAACAGTACAATGATTAATTATTTATGCAAATAAAACCATATGCACTTTGTTTTAAAGTTTATATGATGAAAAGTATGTAAAGGATTATCCAGTCTTGGGTGTCAAAAGTAGATTTAAATAAAACACGTATCAAGTAATGATTATAATGCAACTTTTATTTCATTGCAATGTTTTGAACTTTGGCTTTATGTACGAAATATAACGTCATTCAAATGACCGCTAATGAATTGGTTGCAGCACACGATTCTTTTCAGATAACTTTACTAACGTCAGTTTTCTAATGCTGTAATGTTACGTCATCGACAGTTGAAGTTAATCTTTCTGGAAATTACTCAAGTAATAAATTCAAAATCGATTGTGTTGTGCCGCTCACAGAACCATCTCATTGAAATCTACTTAATCCTGGCAGATCCTTGCATACCAAGTCTTTTATAACGACCATAATTATCCGACAATGTTATAAAAGTAACCACGTTTGAATCACCACTTTTGTAGTCAGTTTTTTTTAGATTCTTTACGAAATGTACCTGGGCGTTGAGGTTGATAAAACATCGATATTCGATCTTTAAAAAAAAAGACTACTCAGATGAAAAATACTTAACAAATGACAATTTAACCAACTAACAATCCAACTAAAATTCAATTGCCATCCGAAAACGAGACATTAATTATTTAAAATGTTGAAGAATTTTAATTTTCCTTTTTTTGTTCTCAAGCACTGTGGATTATCTTCTTTTCACTTAGTTTATCGCTTTAAATTTCGTAAAGCAAAGATAAAAATTAATAAAGAGAAGACAAACACAGCAACAACAACATTCTAGCTATTCATAAATATATGTACATCAGCATGGCTAAGTGTATGAAACTGCATTTGTTGCAGGCAATAATGAGAACGATTCTAAAGCTTCGGTTAGCCAAACGTTCACAGAACGTTCGTCTATTCATTCCTAACTTCCCTCGTCATTAGTTCGTTCGTTTAATGCGTCGTCGTCGTCGTCGTTGTTGTTGTTTAGAAAATGTGCGTATTCCATTATTTTTGTATTTGCTTTAGTAAATGAAAAACAAGAAAAACAAAAAAAAGAAAGCAACAGAAAACAAAACAACTTGTTCTTTAGACTGTGCATGTGTGAGTAGGCATAGCGGCATTTTTTGTTTACACAGTATGAGTGCATGTGTATGTTTGCTTTGTAATGCAAGTCAATGTTTAGCAAAAACAAACAATATTTGTATTTGTGGCTGTTGTTGTTGTTGTCGTTGCTGCTATTGCTTGAATGGATAAAGTACTTTAGACTTGGTGGTGGTGTTGTTGTTGTTGTGGCTTCATTTCCACTAAGTAAAGTTCTTAGACAATTTGACCCATATTTTAGTACTCCACCACTACAACAGCACTGCACTGCATAACACTACACCACACTACACTGCACTGCATTGCTCTGCTCTGTTTTGCTTTGCTCTACTCTAGGTTACTACTCTTAAATAAAAAATAATAAAAATGAAAATAAAAACAACAAGTACTTAAAAACAAAAATAAACAAAATTTGAAACTCACACACATATACTATATACTACATACGTATGTATATATGTACATACAGTCATGTCTATGTAATTGTTTGTGTTTTTGTGGGTTTCTTGGCGAAAATGCAATAACAATCATTTGCTCTAAATAAAGAGCATGAAAAAAAGAGAAATTTTTTTTGTTTTGGTTGGTTTTCCTTATTATTTTGGTCATACACTCACAAAAATTGTGTCACGATTTTTTTTTATTTAATTTTTAACTGTGCGAGCGTCTGATTGAAATTTTAATTGTAGTTCTCGCATTTTAATGCATTGCAGTGGGTATTTGTTGTTCTTCTTCTTTTTCGTCTTCTTGTTTTTTTGTTGGATTTTGTTTTTGTTTTTATTTTTTCTCTCTATCTCTCTTGTAAATCTGTAGAAATTCATACAAAAGGATTAAATTATAAACCAATTCAGGGAATTTGTGG
The DNA here is from genome assembly GCA_936449025.2 of Sarcophaga subvicina. Taxonomy (NCBI): domain Eukaryota; kingdom Metazoa; phylum Arthropoda; class Insecta; order Diptera; family Sarcophagidae; genus Sarcophaga; species Sarcophaga subvicina. The sequence goes on from OW388084.2 coordinate 4,235,297, forward strand.
AATTCATATTAAAACGGAAAGGAAATAATGAATGGTACAGTGTAGGCAAATTGTGTGTCGAATTGGCTACTTTACTTTAGTATACGACCATAGGCAAACAAATTTTTATTAATAGTACAGGATCTTTCGAGTTCGAATTTAGTTGTTGACATTTGTAATCATTTGGCATCGCATATTCCACAGAAGAGCCTTAAATTTAGATATTTCCTGATAGTTAGGCGATTGCCAGGGCAAGGGTTCTAACATAACGCCCTCTGGGATGGTGTTCGTCGAATTTGTCAATAATAATAATCATGGTACTTAGCGACATTCTGGGAAACTGCAGAGCTGATGAATTGGCCAGTTATGGCCCAGCCTATTGGGTACTTGGAAGTTCAAAATGTATATCATTGTAATGGATTATGTTAACGCTGCATTGGTCGCAATAAAAATACCTAAAGCTAGATGTAGAACGCAGGGAAAATCTGCTTAAACTGTAAACGAGCATGCTTACAGTAGTTGCCGGGGTTTGCACTAGACATTTCATTCATTGGTCCTTTCCAAATGGCTTCCATAGAAGCCATAGACACGAAAAGGTAGCTGTTCTTATATATTATGTATACGCCCAAAGTTTTGTTAAAGGAAAGGCAGGCAACATATGTATGTACATCGTTGGGATGGACATTGGGAGTATAACTGCCTCCATCAAAAGTTTCAGTTGCTTACAGTCTTAGAACCAAACGTGATTAAAGTGTGTTACTCTGTTTATAATGAATATTTTCTAATTATTTTTAAAACCATTTTGAAACACATTCAGAAGATACATACATATTATTTTTCTTTCTTAATTTAATTTCTTGCATACAACTGTATTGGAGAAATTATTGTTAATCCAGCATAACTGTTTAAAGTTGCATTAACCCACTGCAGAATAGAACAGAATAACGGGAAAACAAATTGTGCAGTTAGGAAGACTAGAAAAATAAACACAGAAACAACAGCAACAGCAACAATGATTACCAAGAAACCATAAAAAGAAAACAAGAAAAAAAATCGTCTTCTATTTTTTTGTCTTCAGTTTCTTTTTCTAATTAAAATTAAAACAACAACAGCAACAACCATAATATTTCAGCAATGAAGACAATTTTTTTTGCGTTTGTATCTTCAGGCTACAATAATAAGAACAACAAGTAAAAAAAAATAAGTCTTCTAGCGGTAAATGAAGAATTTTTTGTAGTTTTACACAAACTTCTCTGTCTACAGATCATTATCATTAACATCATAAACAACAACATCGTCATCATCATCATTTTATGGCTGTGAGAGGCTCTGCCTTAAACATACGAAAAACAAAAAAGAAAAACAAACACCATCAATCATTCAATGATTTTCTCTTAATTACATTTTAATTTCCTTTTTCTCTTTTCAAATGATGAGTACTTCTCTTTATAAATGAAAAACATAAATTTAAACAGTGTAGGAGAACATATTAAGAGTGTTTTTACTGTTATGTACTCTTATAATAGACATCCTTTATATGAGAATTTTACTTTAAAAGAGCCAAAGTTCAAGTCCTAAGAGTACATAAATGTTATGAAATCAGGAAAAGCTATAAACTGTAGCAGGTATATGTATGTAAGTGTTGCCATTTGGATATTTTTAACATCATGAAGAAAGCTTTTCTGCAGTTTGTGGAGGTGTTGCCAAAAATATGTTCCATAAATTTTTTTTTAAAGAAAAAACATGCGTTAGTAAGCAGTTAAACATTTTCTGCTTGAAAATTTATTATTGGGTACTTGTTGAGGCCAACTTGTACGAAATACTACGATACCAAAGATGCAATTGGCAAGATATAAAAGCCTGGATGCAGAAATTCAAAATTTTATATTCATGATTGAAAAATTCGTATAAAGAAGTTTACAAAATTTATGTGCTTTGTATTGAATATGGGATTTTTATTTCAGTTATTTACATACAACTTTAGTACCCATTTAACGCTGCTCCGCTTAACGCTGTTTCAGTATTACGCGGCAGTACAAAAGCGGTGTACTATATAGCGACGGTGTATACTATGATCTTTTTCAACGCTCTTTTGTTAGTCTGTCCAGAATAAAGATTCCCACTGTATTTTCCCAAGTTGCAATCACAGTGCAAACGCATCTTTCCTGCGTCACAGTTGATTTATTAGTTGCCTCGTTTAACGCTGTTTCGTTTAGCGTTAAGCGGGGTCTTACTGTAGTTCTTAAGTTCACTAATTTTGTAAATAATTAATGCCAAATAAGCACTGCGTTAGCAACACTCTTAAAGCTTTACATTACAGTGAATGAAGAGTAAATATCTCTTCAAACTGCATTCAATTGAAACACCTACTCTGTTATTTATCTTTAATACAGCAACAATAAAGAGTATGTGCTAAAGAGAGCAACAAGCAACACAAGCAGAGAAATGTAAACTTTCTTTGGTTGAGGGTTTTCCTTGCCTATACGCCAACAACCGAACAGAACAGAACAGAACCGAACAGTACTTAACAGTAAAATAATATGTTCTTTTTCTTTGAGAGCACTAACAGCAACAACAGCAACGTCACAGCAGAGCTGTAGTAGCAGCGTTAGCAATAATAGTTGTTTTTGTTTTTATTTATTTAGCGATGATATGGATATTATGCCGAGTAAAAGTTCATTGACACTCGTGAGCACACACACTCATCGCCGTCGTCATCATCTGTCACGTTTACACCAAAACGAAACAAATTTCTTTTCCTTTCTTTACTTATTTTGAATTTTTTCTTCTTCTTCTTCTGCTTATTGTTGATATTGCTGCTGTTTTTATTTACGAAATATTTATTTTTATTGTATTTATAACTGCTTCTTCTCTTGTTCTTCTGGCTTTTATTGTTTTTTTTCTTCCTTTTTTTATTATGATTTCGGCTAAGATTGTAAAAATGAACGTGTGGATTTTGTTGGTGTTGTTCTTGTTGTTTTTATTTAATATTAATGATGTGTAAGTGATGAATGTATGAACGAACAACATAGAGTGAGAGAGAGAGAGAGAGAGAGCGAGAGTAAGCAATAGGCAGAGTGGGTGTGTTGGTGTAAGTGTATGGGTTGTTGGTTGATTACCCACTAAACATTTGCTTATGAAAACCGTTGTCAGAATTTATTCAGTCAGTCTGCTAATAAATTTGTTAACTAAAGGCAGACTTAAGATTCTAAAAAAAAATATTCTAATAAAAAACAGAAAAATTAGAAACAATTAATTGTCTTATAATAACCTTTTAGTGACGTCTGATAACACTCGGACCAATCGACTGAAACGTAAGAAAATTAAATAAAGTCCTTTCAATGAAAATGTTCACTGGGTAGACGTTGTAATAAAATATAACTCATTTCCTTGTAAAAAAACAATGGGTTTCTGCACAAGGAAAGTAAGTGTTGGAAAAGGACTATGAAATGTAATGAAATTTTCTTAATTGCCGGGAAATTTTACACTTTTAATGCGTCATTAAAACGAGTTTTATGAAAACTTTGCTAAAGGATTGAAAATATTTGCCTTAAAATGATTAGAGTTAATAATAAATGACCTTGAAATGACTTTGAAATTAAAAAATCTTTCTTATTCTTGTTATTACAGCTCAAATTGAAATCATACCATGCAAAGTATGTGGTGATAAATCATCGGGTGTACATTATGGCGTGATAACCTGTGAAGGCTGCAAAGGTTTCTTTCGAAGATCACAAAGTTCGGTCGTTAATTATCAGTGTCCACGTAACAAGCAGTGCGTTGTCGATCGTGTTAACCGTAATCGGTGTCAATATTGTAGACTGCAAAAGTGCCTCAAATTGGGAATGAGCCGAGATGGTAAGTTTTCCAATTTTTTCCTTCTCTTTCTACTTAACTACAATTGTTTTTTTTTTGTTTTGTAATTATTATTGTTGTTGTTATTGTGTACAAATGAAAATATACCGTTTTGGCCCATAACTTCAAAATTATTCTAACAAACATGGATTGTGTGTTTTTTTTTCTTTGTTTTTCAAATTCTATTTGTAGCTGTAAAATTCGGTAGAATGTCGAAGAAACAAAGAGAAAAAGTCGAAAACGAGGTGAAATTTCATCAGGCCCAAATGCGTGCCCAAAGTAATGCGGCACCGGACAGTTCCGTATTCGATACGCAAACGCCGTCTAGTAGTGATCAACTGCATCATAGTTATAATGGGTAAGTATCTACATATATACACTTTTTGAGCGTTAATATTAAGAAAAGTAATATATTGGGGGTTTAAAAAAAATTTGAGGTATTTATTAAAACGAACGGTAAATAAACATTTACAAGTTTACATAAACTGTGATCGAAATAACAGAGAGCTGAAGCAAAAATTATTGCCGATTGTGTATTCTCTGCTCGAAGGTCTTTCAAATCCATTTTACGCTATTCAACCAATAGTCAGAGATGATAGGAACTTGTGTACAATTGGTATGTGATATCAATGTGCAGAATAAAGCAAAAGTTAAGACCTCAGTTTCACAAATCCTAACGGAGTCTATCTTCCCAAGGCCATTGAAGAAGCCTTGGGCAAAAATCTTAAGTCTTCGGCTCTAAGCGCCAACTAAGCAAATGCTGCCTCTGTTACACTTACTAGTCCTTACCCTTAATTCGAGTTGAGCTGTAAAAACACTAATCGATATTCTAATAGCTTCCCTGCTCAGTTTCGGAGCCTATTCCCTTCTAACACTATTCAACCTGGACCTTAGCAGCCTGGATATCATGCAATGTTCCTTGTTCCATCACGAAGAGTTCACTCTTCGTGGATTCAACCAGAAGTGTCCCAGAGAAGTTCTAATCGACTTATCTACCACGTTCTCGATCTTCACAGAGCCTTCTCTTGCAAATTCATCCGCAGCCTAATTTTGCAATGCCTTGGAACACAATCCAGAAGGATCTTTTGTCTGTTCAGACGCCTCGTGAGGACTTTCCTACGAACTGATTCACCATATACCAATACATATACCAATAAATAGAAAACCACTGCATTCCCCGCCCCAATTTAGCTTTGCTGGCTGGAACATATTGCACTCAACAGAGGGTCTATAGTACGCCTTTATGTCTTCAACTGGCTTCGTTCCATCCTCCATATTCAAGCCAACCGGAAGGATTGCATGATTGCCACTGCTTTCTGTCTATAAAAAAAAATCAACGAAAACAGATTATTGAAGTCACATACCCTGACCATACACCTGGGGCCTACGGCAACTCGTTTTTTGTTATTTTTATAAAAAACAAAGGAGATGTAAACATTATACGAAGCAACCCCGTTGTTATGAAATATAAAAGCATTCAATTCGATTTTAAATTGAATTGTTTTGTTATATTTGCCAAGATTTTTCATTTCCATTAATTTTTTTTTTTTTTTTAACAATTTTCTATCCTTAGCTATGGCTATGCAAGTAATGATGTCGGTTATAACAGTCCATATGGCTATTCAGCATCGGTAACACCGCAACAGACGATGGCCTACGATATATCAGCCGATTATGTCGACAGTACCACATACGAGCCACGAAGTACAATTATGGATCCCGAATTTATAAGTCATGGTAGTATTCAAGAACCAAAACGTATCTCATCAATCACAATCAATCAGAATCACAATCAATCAATCAATCAATCAAGCGTATCATTTTAATAATATTTTTTTTTATTTTTTTTTACCATAAAGTTAACAAGATATCCCATATTAAACAAAAAAAAAAGCAAACATTACATAAACAAACACCTCATCCTCCCTAGACAACATCAAATAAATCATCATAAAAAAAAAACATACAAAAAGCAATCGTAAGATTGTCAAAACGAACGAACAAGAACAAAAATCATTTAATTTTTCCGTTTTATTCTGTTTGTCCCTTGAATTTGTTTAAATTTTAATTGATTTTTCGATTCTTATCCCAAAATTAGCAGATGGTGACATAAACGATGTTCTCATAAAGACTCTGGCGGAAGCCCATGCCAATACAAATACCAAATTGGAGGTGGTGCATGAAATGTTTAGAAAACCCCAAGTATGTTGAACAATAAAATTATTTTTGTTTTTTTCTTCTTTCATTTGTTGTTGTATTATTAAATAATTTAATTGTTTCCGTTTTAAAGGATATCTCAAGAATACTTTTTTACAAGAATCTGGGCCAACAGGAACTGTGGCTGGACTGTGCGGAAAAGTTGACTCAAATGATTCAAAATATAATCGAATTTGCCAAATTAATACCCGGTTTTATGCGTCTAAGTCAGGATGATCAGGTAAGAAGATTCACATTTGTTTTCTATTTCCTGTTTCTTTATCAAAAAAAAAAAATTGTTTTTTCTTTGCGTCTTATTAGATCCTCTTGCTAAAGACTGGTTCATTTGAGCTGGCGATTGTACGGATGTCACGTTTGTTGGATCTCTCGCAGAATGCGGTACTGTATGGTGATGTTATGCTGCCGCAGGAAGCCTTTTACACATCCGACTCGGAAGAAATGCGACTGGTGTCGCGTATCTTTCAAACGGCTAAATCAATAGCCGAACTTAAATTGACTGAAACTGAATTGGCTCTGTATCAAAGTTTGGTTCTATTATGGCCAGGTAATATCCCAAAACAACAAACAAATCGAATCGAATCATCGTTCATTGTAAAATTTTTTTCTTTTTTCTTGTTTATTTAGAACGTAATGGTGTACGTGGTAATACGGAAATCCAGAGGCTTTTCAACTTAAGTATGAACGCAATAAGGCAGGAACTGGAGGCCAATCATGCACCATTAAAAGGCGATGTAACGGTACTTGATACGTTACTCAATAATATTCCCAACTTCCGGTAAATATAAATTCAATACACACACACACACACATATATGGAAATATTTTATAAATTTTTTTTGTTTGTTCTTACAGTGACATCTCGATTATGCATATGGAGTCGTTGAGTAAATTCAAACAACAGCATCCAAATGTGGTATTCCCTGCCCTGTATAAGGAACTATTTTCCATAGACTCACCACAGGATCTCACATAACAGCAAACGGTGTATGATGATACCACCACTACAACCGATTTACCGGTTGAGACTGCAACACCAACAGCAACATCTTCGTCATTGTCATCATCAGCTAACGCTAACGCAACAGCAATTGCAGCAGCAGCAGCAACAGTAGCAGCAGCAGCAGCAGCAGCGGCATCTACAACTGCTGCAGCTACAACAGCTTTAGTAGAAATCCCTCAAACGTCATTAAATAATGAACAACAACAACAACAACAACCACAACAACACCATACAATAACTGGCACAATCACAACCTTAACGTCATAGATTTAAAGCAACAACAACAACAACAAATTAAAGAATTCCTTGTTCAAGGCTTTTGATTTATTTTTTCAAATTTTTTTGGTATAAAATCTAAAAAGTGCAGCCAAATTAAAACAAAAAAAAGAAAAATACTACCGCTCAATAGGATCATCCTTATCAGTTACCATGTAAAATAGAAATTTGATTTGATGAAATGAGGTGTAGTAGTGTTGTAATGAAAGGACTCAAACACAAAGTAACAGATTGGACCGAAGCGTTGGTTAATATAGCTTCTTAATAATATGGTAGCGTTTCATTTTTCAAACAAACAAACAAACAAACAAACAAACAAACAAACAAACAAACAGACAAACATAATCCCTTTTGTTTTTTAAACACTCCCTCCTTTACCCCCCCAACCACCCTTCTACTCCTTGCATTTCACTCACTATTTAAATAACAGAGTGATTAAGACTTATAATTATACAGTAAAAGTAACAACAACAAAAAACAAAAAACAAAAACAAAATAAAAGAGGAAAACAAAATAAAAATAAATATTTAAATTAAAGAAAAACAAAAACAAACACACACACACATACACACAAATACACCGTTAAACAGCAAAAAGAAATCCTCACTTAACCAATCAGAAATCAATCATTTCAAATGCATAGAAAACCTGCATTATCATCATCATCATCATCATCATTATCATTCAGCATCATCTAGAATCATTTTATACCGTAAAGAAACAATAACAATAACAGAAAACAAGAAAACAAAAATTTATAAAATTTTTAAACGTAATTAACAGAGCTTTTAAGGAACGAAATCGTCTAGAAAAAATCAGAAAAATAAACAGACGCTTTCAATTAGTTTTAGTTTTAGAGTTTTTGGGCTTAAAGGTCATTTAATTTTTATTTTTTATTTTTATAAGTTATATAAAACAAAGAAAAACAATAATTATTCGAATATTATTTTTATTATGTTAAGGCAAAACTGATTAACTGATTTAAAACAAAAAAAAAACAAAAACAAAACAAATTTATTTTATTTTTAAACAAAACAAAGCATATTTTTGTTTTCTTTTTTTAGTTGAAATTGTGTAAAATTTTTTTATTTTGTATGTTTTTCTTTTGATTATTATTATTATTATTATTATTAAATAAACTTATGTTTTTCTTAATGAAATAGTTTTAAAAATTACATAAAAAAACGGTTTTTTTTTCTTTTAGAATCTTTTTTTTTTTGTTAAAATTTGCGCAAAAAAATCCAAATTTTTTTTTGAAAACAAGACGCTTTCCTGGCGTTAAAACCTTGCTTAAAATAAAAGAAAGAGGATTTCTTATCTTAAAGGAAAAACTAGCAGAATAACAGACAGTTTGGCTGCCTTCCAAAAAAATGTATCAATACAAAGTTTGTATGCAGTTCTACTACTGTATGTAAACTATGTAGATATGGAAAGTAACCAAACAATGCCGCAACTATAAATCCGATGCCTGATTGCTTTTTGAATGCGTTAAAAATACTCATTGGCGGCGTTTTGAAATGGAATACATTGTTTATATTTTGTACAGCGGCATTATGAAACACGATACTTTGTTCAAACACAAAGCAACTAACATTTTGGAAGGCAGCCCCTTTTTGTTTAATAAGTTTTTGTGTTAGAGTATCGAACATGTATACCAACTAAAAACCTACGTTTTCAACTCAGCGGGGAAGTATTCTATTGCGCAGCCACTTACATCCAGTCCTGTAACGCCTTCACAAACTTTGTTACCCTGATGAACTTTAGAATACTGTTCGCTATCAGCTTCCAACGGTACGCTCTGGCAGCTTTCTCTTACTGTACTGGGTTTAAGTTCAATTTTTTTATTGCTGACTATATATTCCACAAATTTCGTAACTACCTTCACTTTTTATGTCTTAAGCACACGATATTTGCGCCAAAGAAACCATCATTATGTCTCAAGCGTTTAGAACAACAAGGGAAGCCAAAAACAGTGTATTTGCCATCATCTAAGACCTTCTGCTGCTCGTAATGCAGGCGAATGAACAAGGTTTCTCTACGAGATAGGAAGGCAACCTTAGATCAGCTGTCCTCTGCACAAATAGTAATTCAGTGCCCAGATGCATGATAAAAAAACTTGCTAATCTGAGACGGATAGTGCAGCCCTTGCGCTGACCAACTTCTTCCTCTTCCCTAATTTTGGTGACTCTTGGTCAGTACAGGGACTCAAGTGAGCTTTGTGAAATCACAGCTACCACTCGGAACTAACCTAACCCAACGGGATTATTTAGAAAAGAAAAATGTCAACCAGATACACAAATCAAGACTAATTTCACAGTGCATTACACAAAAATTGATTTCAGGTTATTAAGGTGATAAGCCTTTGGAAATTGAAATAAATATATATACAACCTCACGTCAAATATTCTCCTTTTGCCATACAAAAAATAATTCCCGGCAACTACATTTGAGCGGTTAGAGTTTGAATCGGTCTTCGGTTGATTTATAGAGAAACTCAACTTCGTTAGCAGCATGAGTGCTTAAGCAATAATGCTAGGTTTTGCTAGTATGGTTTCCTATAGGTAATGTTTGAATTTTAATTGTAATGTTATGATCGTACTAAACCGCTGGATGCAGAGTTTGACAAGAAATAAGGGGGAAAAATCGGAAACTTTGTAGAATTCGAATATTTATTACTTAATGTAATAGAACCCCATTTAATACATTTAACTTGAGACAGGAAATTGTATATTTTTAGCATCATTTCTTATAAGTAATTACATTTGAAGTTACCATATTTTGAAGTCGCCGTGGTCTAGTAGGTAGTGTGTTGGCTTATTAGACGAAAAGCCAGGGTTTGAGCCCCAGGCCAAACATCAAAATAAAATACAAAAAGTATTTCTTCGGCGACTTCCTCTCAGCAGATTTCTGGCAAAACTCTGAGAGAAAATAAAATTGCAATGAAAAGTTTCTCTCTCTCGACTTTAAACAGTAGGTCCCACCACTCATGTATAAAATTAACACACACAACATAAGTGGTGTGAGAAACTAGATCGTAATCCTTACTGAAGGGTTATAATGACCAATTACGTACGTACGTTACCGTATTTTAATAGGTAGATGGCTATTTGAGGTGAGGCCATGGTTCCAAACCCTAACTCGAACAAAACGAAATAAAAAGGGAAAAAATTCATCTTCGGCGACTTACTCTCAGTAGTCTTCTGCAAAAACTCTGTAAGTCTGTAATGAAAACTTATTCAAAATCTGTCGTTTAGAGGGAACTGTAGGTAAAATTAGCACACCCAACATGGGTGCTGTGAGAACCTAGGTTGTAATCCTAACTAAAAGCTTGTAAATAACAATTAAGTACGTTCGATTAGTTTTGTAAAATAAAATTTGCTTCACTGCTCCGCAAATATTTCACGTTCCTATAGCAGTCGGTTCTACGTACCGGAACGACACGTTACCTTTACGGTATCAACTAAGAACTGCTTTGATAAAAAAAAAAGAAATCAAATTTTGGTAATCCCGCAAAAGAGTCAGAGAAGTTCAAAATTTGTTTGTAATCTCTAGGAATTAAAATTTAAAATATTTTTAAAAACAAATTTTTGTTTAAGGATACACAAACGTATAAATGAGACTGATGGAAAAGAAATTGTTGCGAAGTTATACTACAACTTATGGCATGGCATAGATTTCATTAAAAGAAAAAAAATAATTCAACAGACGTTAGCAATTGTGGTCCTTTAAAAAATTATTCATTACAGACACCCAATTGAGTATTTACAACACATAGCAGGCAGGGCCTACCATGTATTTCAATTCGAAAGAAAAATTTTCGAAACACAATGCTTTACAGTGTAAAATTGAAATGAGTTTTCTCATTTCATAACCCATCAGAGTTAATTTTGCAAATAAAACGAAGTATGAAAGAAAATGTAACTGACAAACGACCAATACCAGTTCCAATAATGTTAGAAGGAAGCTATGGTTCACTCTTATTGGTAAAAAATTTAAAAAACCATGATTTTTCGCTTACCTGTAATTCTTGAAGAGCAGGATAACATAGCCTGCAGTTGTTTTAAAAAGAAAATTGTTGGCGTTGGGATTGTTGTTTATTTTTTCAAGATGATTTCGTTAAGCCTTAAATTAAATTCACAGTTTCCAAGAATATTTCTAAAAAGAAAATTAATGTAAAATTATATGAATTAATACAACACAAAAAACCATGTACTTAATTTAAATCTAAAACTTTAAATATGTTGAAAATATGATAAAAAAATAATGCAACATACATGCAATTGAAATTCAATCAATATTCTGTTACAATAATATTTGCTTATAGACTAACATTATTAATATTATTACAAAAATATTATTTAATTACATACTGATTGAACTATGAACTATATTCAGCAGTCTAATAAAAAATATTTGGCAAATACTGTGTTGAATACAAATGAATTGTAAAATTTTATAGAAAAACCTTTAAAATTATTAAAGAGTTACATTATAAAACTTAATTTCACAACTTTTTAAATATTTAAACACGCTTAACTCAGTTTTATATGCAAAGATGTTTTTTTTTTAAATTTATTTAAATTTTTATATAAAAAAATTTTGAAATTTATTTTTGTTTTGAACAGTAGAACCTATAATACACATTGAGCTTCAAATGAAAGCAAACACCTTACATTATTTGAAAAAACACTGATACAATATCCAGTCACACAGATAATTATACGTACCCCCCCTAAAAATCATTTTTTTTTAAATGATAATATATGGACAAGTCAACTGATTTTTTACCCAAACAGCCGAACAAATTATATTAATTTTAATATCACAGACTCGTATTTGATCTTAGCTCGTTTGAACCCAGTCCAAGTAGGAGATTTTGCATTAGAATTTGAAGCAAAGAAGACTTGTTCTCTGACCTGGTGTAGTTAAAAGAAATGTATTGTATTATTATTGCGGTATTGAAGTCGCCGTGGTCTAGTAGGCAGTGAGGTCACGGTTCAAACCCCAGGTCAGACATCAAAACGAAAATATGAAAAAATATTTCTTCGGCAACTTTCTCTCAACAGATTTCTGGCAAAAACTCTGCGAAAGAAATAAAATTGCCATGAAAAGTTTCTCAAAAATCTGTCGCTCAGAGTCGACTTTAAACCATAGGGCCTGCCACTGATGTCTAAAAAAATTAAAGCACACAACATACAGTCACACACATAATTATACGTAGTCCCCCTAAAAATCATTTTTTTTAAATGATAATATATGGAGAAGTCTACTGATTTTTGCGACAAATTTTTTGTTTTCCGTCACAGCCGAACAAATTATATTTGTTCTCATCACTAAATATTACATTCGCCCAAAAATCAGTTGACAAATTCCAATCGTAGCTTTTTTCTCGGCTGCGGAAACCGTTCTTTCTCAAAACACTTTGAACTGTTTCGGAATGCACAACAATATTGTGATCACTTTCCGAGGTATTTCGTATTTCTACGGCTGTAGTCCTAGGATTTTTATCAACAATACCTTTTACGTACCGGGCTACCCTTGGAGAAATTTTATATGAAATATACGTCGTACGTATAATTTTCTGCGGTGCCATATTGATTTTAAGCAAACTGCAGTCACAAATTCATAGGTTTTGGGAATCTTTTTTCTTTATTTAAGTAAATGTGTCGTTACAGACGCTAATGTAAAGAAATTTTAGATTAGAAGTTCATTACTTTTTAAAAAAATTATTTTTAGGGCGGAGGGTATACGTATAATTATCTGTGTGACTGTATGTATATTTTGTAATTCATTAGAATCGGGTACTTTCATTAAAATCGAGTAACATTGTTTTATATATATTTATATTAAATAAAATTGTGTGTTTACTTTCATTTAACGCTCACTGTACATACCAGAGATCAGAAATGAGTATTCAAAAAGATGAGCAGAATCATACTCATTCATACTTATTTTAATATCATGGAACCTCTACTCATATTCAAAGTTTGAAATACTTATCATATTCATACAACACGCATGATGTTATTGATTTCGACTCTCCCCATAACTCAACATATACACGAATAACAAAATAAGTACGAGTCGCGTACGAACACTAAAATAGATTAGAAGATTATGTGTTTGCTCTGCTGGCTGCTCTGTCTTTTTTGCTTATGTAGCTTATTTCTTTTTTTGTAAATGCCTAACAACGAATCACTCGAATCATTTATAAGTTATAATACTTAAGTATTTTTCTAAAGTTATGAATCTAAATGAGTGAGCTTATGAATCAAACATATTTCAAATGGTATGAGTTTGATGTCAACGTTGTACGCATACTCATTGCAACCTGTACTTATAAATCAACGTTGTAGTGAGTATGAATGAATCAGAGTGCATAGTTATATCTCAATATTGTTGACTCACTAACACGTGTATTCAAAATTTCATGAGTGCTTATGAGTAACGAAAAAACGATTCACTGCCGATCTCTGGTACATACTTTAAGTCATTTTGCTTTACAAAGTTCTGTTTTACTGTTTATTATTAAAAAAAGTATTTTCCAATTTATTTATTTTTGTTGTGTTAATAACAATATCGTGTTCTAAAATATTTAAAAATTTTAAAAAATTCTGTGAAATTAGAAACAAAAAATAAAACAAAATAAAATAACTTTCTCAATTGATGTTCAAATACATTAAGGAATATAAAAATACGTTACTTTTCTGATTTAAAAAAATTCTTTTTAAAAATCTCAAATACGGACAGAAATTTTTCAACATATACTTGTGAATTGCAAGGAATTTAAATACAAATTTAAATGACGATTTAAACGGGATATTCTACGTAAACGGTAGAAAATAATCAACAGGAATCCATACACACTCATACAATCAAATGCATGTTAAAAGTCCAAAAACTCTTACTACACACCCACACATACACAACCACAACATATTGCATACTGCAGAAACACTCCATACATTTACAACAACAACAACCAACAAATAAAACCGACATTTATTTTTAAAATTTAAGTAAAATTATTAAATAAAAAGGGATACAAAAACATGAAAAAAAACAATTTAAAATTTAGATTTAAAAACAAAAACAAATTTTTTTATTAAACAAAAAAAAAGGAAAACCTTCGTTTTGTACTTTTTTAAGTTGTTTTCTTTTTTTTTTTTTAACAATGTTTTCTATTACATTTTTGGCCTTAATGCAACAACAAAAAAAAACAAGATTAGTTTAAATCAAATTTATTAATAAAACAATTAAAAAAAAATGAAAAAATCTATATATATATATTTAAATTAATATTATTATTATATATATATATATATATATATATATATACACAATACAATACATACATATATTTACATTTACAATGTATATGTAAAGAAAAAAAAAGAAAATTAAAGAAAGAAAAAGTATACATTATATTATTAATGTTATTGTTTAATTATAAACTAAAAAAAATAATAATTCAATGAAATGAATACATAATTGAAATGCAATTCAATGAATAATAATGTTGCCACAAATAATGAATGAATGTTTTTGAGATGAAGAAATCATTGATCATTTGCATTACAAGAATTACCCCACATACAGGCATAAGAGTGCTTATGGAAATTCGAATTGAGAGCGAGTAATAAATAATAGCATGTTCACATACAAAATTATATTTGAGTCAATTAACTCCTTAATTGAGTTGGTGTTCACACATACATATAGCTATTAGTGAGCTATATTGGAAAACTTTTTAATTTTCAAAAAATTGATTTCTTTTTTTCACAATTTTAGTTACTTTAAAGCCACCTTCTTTTTCCCGAAACGATACTTAAAGAAGGAGAAAAACGCATTCAAAAGCATGGAGTTTAATAAATTAAATCCAAAACAAAGTCGAAAAAATACCCTTAGGAAGTATACTAACACCTTAAAGTTATATTTTGTAAAAAATAAAATTTTTAATAATTCATGTGTTGTAAGGAATGATTTTTTTTTTTGAAATTTTGTTAAATTATTTTTTATAATTAACATACACTGAGCGCCATAAGTGAGTCAACACTTTTGTTCTTAAGTATAAAAAAAGTTCCTTTATCATGAATTGTTGTTTTTTGTTTTAACATTTTACAAGTAATGAATAAACGTTTTTATTTTTGGAAATTTATTCGACTATTCTCTCGTTTACTTTCCTCGCTATCCTAAGAAAATGAATTATTTCAGTGGTGTTTACTCACTTTTGGCGCTCAGTGTATGTATAAATGTACTGAAATGGTTAATTTTTCTAAGTTTAAAAAAGGTTCAAACTTTTAGTAAGCCACCAAGGAGAACTGTGTTCAAATTAAGCTTTTCGTTTATAACTTTAGAGAAAAAAAAAAAAAAAAAAAAAACAGCAGTTTACCATAAGTTTAAATCCTTGAATTTTTTTTTTATCTCATTTACTAACGTATCATATTTTCTTTGTCGTTTGAAATAATAGGGACATCATTACACAAATACCATCTAATTCATGCTTACAAAATATAATTTCTAATTTCCATAGGCATGGAATTATGTTCCACCAAAACAACACCTGACTATGAGAAAAACAATTAAAAAGTATTTGAAATATATTAACATGTCCATGTGGACTAAAAATCTACCCATGTATTTAAATATTTTTCAAAAAAATTATTTCTGTATGGTTATACCTTTACACTGTTTAATAGGGACTCAATTTCCTGTTTGGCATACGCAAAAGAGCGATATGTTACGTTTACATCACACAATTTTAAAGCAGCATGGCTACACATCAAGTGCAATTGATCAACTTTATATATGTATTGGTAATATTTATTTTGCTTAACACAGCAACACATTAAAATTATACCTTCAAATTTCATGTGTGAGTAGTTTTTACTTACACAATTACAAAAAAAAAATGATTTTGAACCGTTAACTTGATGTGTAGCCATGCTGTTTAAGGTTTTGTTTACATTTAGAGTTTAGACACGACAGCCTTATACTCTCACTTCACTCTCACTTATTTTCACAAGTAAAACTCATAGGCAACGTACACAACACATACATACATTCATGAATACAGGGCATTAATTTCAAAAATCTCATACACATGCATTCGCAATGATTATGTTATTTAAACATCTCTCTCTCTCTCTCTATCATATGCAACATTATATTCTACAAACCAAGAGAAAAGAAAACAAATGAAAAAAGAGCGAAATTATATAAAGGAAAATGAAAACATAAAAATGGTAATAAGAAAAGTTAAGAAAATATTTAAAGAATTATAAATAAATTAATTAATTAAACAAAATAAGAAAAATATATATTATTGTTAAAAATCTATTTTTAAGTTTTTAGTAAAAATTAATATTGAAGAAAATGAAAAAAACAAAATGAAAAATGAAAAAATGAAATGGTTAATACTTTTTTAATTAGCATTATTATTATTATTATTATTATTATTATATTATTATTACTATTATAATTATACTACAATTATTATTATTATTATTATACATACAAGAAAAAAAACAAAAATTATAATAAAAGAAAAAACAAACAGATTTATTAAAGAATATTATGTTATACAGAACATTATAAATTAAGAGAAAACAAAACAAATAAATAACGGTAGTAGCAGTAGGTAATAGGAGTTGAAGGTATAACATGAAAAAAAACACAGAAAATCTAATATAATAAAAAAAAATTAAGAAAAAATAAATAAAAAGTAAAAAATAAAAATAAAGTTCAATAAATAAATAGCACGCTGAATTTTATTCAGATTTATAAAGAAGAATATTAAAAAAAAACCCCAAAAACAAAAAAAAAAACAATTTTTTCAATAATAATTAAAACAAAACAAAAAAAAAAGGAAGAAAAATTTCACGAAAACAAAAATAAAAACAAAAAACAATATTTTGCCTTTTATTATTATTACAACAAACAATAACAACAGCAAAAACAAACATCACCAAACCAACCTATAGTAACACATACATGCATACATACGCTCATTACTCAAATCCACACACACATGCTCTTACACAATACAAAACATTGTTCTGCATACGCGTAAAACTTAAATATTTTTTTATTCTTCTTCTTCTTTTTCTATAACAGAATAAACAATAAATAATAATAACCAAAAGCTACAATACAAGAAAAAAAAGGTAATAAAGGAAGAACAAAAAATATAAAAAATAAATTAAGTACCCCCGTTATACTTCCCCTTAAAACAAACAACAACAAAAACTAATGCAAACAGTTATATTGTTAAAAAACAAAACAAACTAAGATAAATAACAACAATAATAACAGTAAAACAGCAACCAAACTAAACAATTTCAATTATTTTGTTTCTTTTTTATTCCTTTTTTGTTAATCTCTCTCTCTATTTCTTTCTTTCTCTCAGTAAATTATAATTTCCGTTTAAAGGATTTAAACAATACAACACTGACTTTAACTTTTTTTATTTAAAATAATTTTTTTTAATATAAAAAATTACTTTTTTTTTAAATAAAAGTAAATAAAACAATAATTACTTGAATATATATTTTTTTTTTGTTAACAATATTTATAATAAAAAAAAAAACTATAAAAGTGTAATATTTTCAGCCCAATGTATTGTGTTCTGAGCTTTATTAGCTTTACTTTACTTTACCTATACCTAATAGTAAGCAAAACATTTACACAAAACAAAACCTCTCTCCTTTCTCTCTCTCTCTCTCTTTTCTAACGTACAGACTTGCATATAAAATATGCAATATGAGTGACTACCGTACAGAGTTACCACAGTTACTATACTCAGTTGTTTCACAAAATTTATAAGAAGCACAGTAGTTTGCATTGCAAACAGTTTCAGTAAAAATAGTTCAACTATTTTTAAATAAATTTAAAAACATTTAAAAATGTAATTTTAAGTAGGCACACTGAAGGACAGCAGACCAATAAAGGGTCTCATGCCTGCTGGCATACATTAATGTACCATCATAAAGGCTTGCTGTGTGCCTGAACTGGAAGAAATTAAGTAAGTTTGCATAAGAAATAGATTTTCTATAGAAGGCTTGGTTGATATTCCATGATGCTGAACGCATAACTACTTGATGGCCTACTTATCTATCTTTTCAAAGATAAAAATCTCCAATTACATGATCAAAAAACAATGCTTTACTAACAGTATTGTGTTGCATTGTTGTGTGGAGGCTTTAAAGGACTGTGGCCAAACGATATGCTGTACTGATCACGATTTATATAAAATTTCCCTATAATATCTCCCCCAATTTTAATGCACAGACAAACTTTAGAATGCTGCCCTTGTTTACAAAGGTAGCGAGGTAGCTTCCTGTCAAGGGATAAGAACTCTGGTGTTCTCTCTCTACAGCATAGGTTTTAAACATATGTATCTTCTGCTAATGCATTATCTTTATCACAGAATCTTCATGAACAAACTCTAACAAGAGTACAATTTGGTTTATTTAAATATCCTTACATATGGAAAAAGTTGCCGTAGTCTAGTAGGTAGTGTGTTGGCTTATTAGACGAAAAGCCAGGGTTCGAACCCCAGGCCAGACATCAAAATAAAATACAAAAAAGTAGTTTTTCGGCGTGTTCCTCTCAGCAGATTGCTGGCAATAACTCGGAGAGCAAATAAAATTGCCATGAAAAGTTTTTCAAAAATCTGTCGTTCGGAGTCGACTTTAAACTGTAGGTCCCGCCACTCATGATAAAAAATTAACACACACAACATAAGTGGTATGAGAAAGTAGGTCGTAGTCCTGACTGAAGGGTTGTAATGACCAATTATGTATGTATGTACATATGGAAATGAGAAGCGTCGAGAAGCAGTTTTAATCCAGCCTCTGTTGGATGATTGCAACAAGGAAAACATATCCACAATTATGTGAAATTTAATTTTTTTCTTACTTTTCTCAAGTATGTAGAATGAAAACATTTTTCGGATTCTACTTGACATGAATGTATTGAAAAGAAAAATTTTACATATTTAAATAGATTTGGAAGATGAACAACTTAGGCTTTTTTTTTAATTTTAAAAAGTAAAACTTTAAACGGTATTCCTTTAATTAGTTCCAATAGTAACACATGGTATTTGAGTTCGTCTTGATTAAGTTTTAAAACTAAATTTGTTTTACACTACACTACAGTACACTACATTAATAAACACTAGACATTGTAAAACTAATTTAAAAACAATTATGTTTTAGAAGATATTTATTGTTTCCCTATAGTAAACATTGTGTTGAATATATTTTTTCTATTAAAACTTTATTATTTTGTTATTAAAATTTGTTAAAAATTTTAATTTAATTTCATTGTTAAACAAAAAATCCTATTTCATTACTAAAAGTGCTTTTGTATGATTAAAAAAAAAAAAAAGAAAAAACAAATTCATAAAAAAATACCCATAAAAATAATAGGTCAGGCAGACAACAACTACAACAACAACAAAAAAATATAAGCAATAATATTTGTAATTTATAAAAAAAAAAATTATAAAAAACGAAAAAAAAAATAAAAAAAAATATTTTTAACAAAATTCATATACCTTTAGTACCACTGTTATATTTTGTACACTCAACCACACAAATATCTTGTAATGCATACACATTCTTTCTATCCTTGCTCTCTTACCATACACATACACAAACACCATGAAACAAAGAATACAAGATAGCGCATTCACATCGCATTTCTTTGTTTCATGCACAAACACAACCATACCCACACACATGCCATCTTTTCTATGCTCTTATTATACACCCATGGCTCTGGCATTTAAATTGTAGAAAACAAAAATTAATAAAAAAAAAAACCGTGTGTTTTTGTTTTAAATAGGAAAAATTAGGTTTTTTTTGTTTGTGTTTTGTTAATTAAAATAATTAAATAATTTTAATAATAATTAAATTTTATTATAATTATTATGATTATAAATTGTTTTTTAGATAAATCAATTTATATTATTATACATACACACAGATATTATCATAATACAACAAAACATACACATTACAATTAAAAAAAAAAAAAAAACAAAACAAAAACAAACAAACATATTTAAAATATAAAAAACATAAAAAAATATAAAAAAGATAAAAAATATAAAAAAACCAACATTAACAAACAAACAAAAACAAAAAACAAAAATGAATTCAATTTATTCTTAAACAATAAAATGTATCTGAAAATAACAAAAAAGAAATAAAATTTAAAACAAAACAAAAAAAAATGAAACAAAAAATAAAAAATAATTAAAATAAAAACAACAAAAAACATCATGTAAAAACAAGGACTTGTTGTTTCTTTCTTTCTTTAAAAGGAGACATACTCAAAAGAACAATCAAAAAAGTTCTTGAATTTTCAACTACAAGACCTATATGAGTGTGAAGATAAATTCAAATTTGAAAATCCAAGACGCAATCCAAAAATTTTAGCAGCGCCACATTTGGCGTTAACAGAGAAAATTTCCTCTTAACAGAACAAAATTTGCCCTTAACAGAGCACTGTTCGCTATTTAACAGTACCCATCTGAACAAGCCCACTTGTTTAGGAGATAATTTTAGGAAATATTCTAGGTCTGTGGCTCTGACTAGCTTGCGACGACCATCGTAATCATCTCCATCATTAGCTTTTTTTTTAAATGAGGAAGTTTTTCCTCAACTGTTTAAGTTGTTTGTGTTGCTGCTTCCATGAAACAGCCAAAGATTCTTTGGGGGCTGGTTTACTAGTTTCAGTTTCGGCTTCAATTGCATTTTCAATTTATTTTTTTTTTTGTCTTTTGCCAATAATAATCGAGAAAAACTAATGCACACCTGATTATTGAACTTAAATTATTTACTCAACACGCCAGCGAACAATGTTGTCAACATTGCTGGTCTTTAAAATCACATTTGTATCACACGTCACTGTTATTTAGTTTGAAGAAGGACACTCACATTTTGATTTCACTGTATTATTGCTATGTATGTGAAGATAAATTTGAATTTGAAAATCCAAGACGCAATCCATAAATTTTAGCAGCGCCACATTTGGCATTAACATAGCAAATTCTCCTCTTAACAGAACAAGATTTTCCTTTAACAGAGCACTTTTAACTATTTAACAGTACCCATCTGTACAAGCCCACTTGTTTAGCAACTAATTTTGGGAAATATTCTAGGGCTATGAGTACCATACTATATGCAAAGGAAGGTTCCAAGGCCTCTTAATATAATCAGCAACATAGTTACATATAAAGTGATATGGTATTGAGAAAATTGGCTTTGAAAATATCAATGTTTTGCTTGAAAATTATCTAGAAGATCAGTGGCCATTTTGGAACATATAAGTAAGAGTACACCATACTGGCGTTATGTATGTAAATGGTAGTCCAGATGGTCCTCTTTCGAACCGTTGTAGTGGGATAGCTGCAATAATTTTGTGAGTTGAGAAAATTTCCGTCCTCCATCCCCGTCAACCGTCCTTTACATTTCATCACTTTTGTTCGCAAATAATAATGATCAGAATGAGAATTAAATTTTATATCGATAGTCTGCTATAATAGCAAAGTAGAAAACTAATTTACTACTGCTCTGTTAATAGCAAAGTTTACCCTGTTAGAGGCAAGAAGTGGAGCTGATAAAAGTATGGGTTTGCGTCTTCGAATTTATCTTCACACACATTGTAGAGACTAATGGGGATTCCATTGAACAAGTTTAGTTTAAATTCAAGGATACCAACAGGTATCCTTGGTCGCCGTGGTCTAGTAGGTAGTGTGTTGGCTTATTAGACGAAAAGCCAGGGTTCGATCCCCAGGCCAGACATCAAAATAAAATACAACAAGTATTTCTTCGGCGACTTCCTCTCAGCAGATTTCTGGCAAAAACTCTGAGAGTAAATAAACCTGCCATGAAAAAGTTTCTCAAAAATCTGACGCTCGGAGTCGACTTTAAACTGTAGGTCCCGCCACTCATGATAAAAAATTAACACACACAACATAAGTGGTGTGAGAAACTAGGTCGTAATCTTGACTGAAGGGTTGTAATGACCAATTATGTATGTATGTATGTATACCAAAAGGTTCTGTTTTATCTCCAAATTTACTTCAGGTGTTCAGGTTCAAATGACAGTTTCAGATGTTTATGCAGTTAGTTACGAAAGCTATTTTCTTTTTTTTACAGTGAATGTTAGGTTAACAGTGACTGTTAAGTTATAAGTAAAACCAGCTTTCGAGTTCCGATTGTCTCAGTTGAACAGGGTGATTTTACAAAAAGGTTTAACTTCATAGGCAATATATTTAGCAATTTTGCTAGGCTCTACCAGACCTGATAATGGTTAAGAGCAGGACTGTTTGTTTTCATTACTTGAATAGCACAGTTATTCATTAGACTATTGCGGTTCTCAGCTTCTTCCATTGCCGTAAATATCAGAGGGACGGAAGAGGCTATTTTTTTACCTCATATGCCAGTGTCAGGCTCTTGCTTTGGATAGGCAAAGGTTCTTTACTTCTTATATTCTACCGTCCTCGACTGACTTTCTCAAAACGGCAATACTTATGACAAAATCTGGATTGGTTCCTATACTTAACTGAATTACTTAATTGGTCATTACAATCCTGTAGCCAGGATTGCAATCTAGCTTCTCACACAACCCATTTTGTGTGTGTTAATTTTATCCGGGAGAGGCGGGACCTACAGTTTAAAGACGACTCCGAACGACAGATTTTTGTGAAGCTTTTCATGGCAGTTTTATTTATTCTCAAGATTTTTTACCAGAAGACAGACTGCTGAAGGGAAATCGTTGAAGAACTACGTTTCCAATATTTTGTTTTGTTCGAGATGTCTAGGCTGCTTATGTCTAATAAGCAAATACAAAAAAGAAAAGGAAACATTTAAAATATTATCGAAATCGAAGGCATATTCAGTGAAGTTTCTTAAAGCCTTAGTGGGAAAAAAACTGTTTTATTGCCGGATATAAAAAAAATGTTACAACATCGCATCTGACCATGACATCATCACTCTGGCCATCATAGTCTCCTGCAATTAATAAAATTATTCAATAAAAACAAGCAATAATAACAACAAAATGTGCTCGTTTATGAAAACAGTCAGAGATTTTCATTAATTATCGTAAAATGTTTCAAATCAATGTTAACTTTCATAATAATGATGATGATGATGATAATGATGGTGATGGTGATGCTGATGATGAACTTTCGCAAGAGGCCCATAATAATCATGGACTAGTTGACGACCCAAAAACACATTCAAAGATAATAAAATTTTATGGCCCCACATTAAAACGTTTTCTTCATATATTTATTAGATTATATATGTAGCCAATAATATAAAACAAAAACAAAAACAAAAACAAAAACAAAAAAACAAAGAAAAAAACAATAAAATATTCAAAAGCGGAGGAGAGAGAAAAAGCAAAAAAGGAAAGTGAAGGCAAACTTGTAATTGAAATAAAATGTGTTTAGGCAGGCAGGATTTATTAACAACAACTGCAAAATATGTCAACCAACCGGTCAGTGTTTGTTTTTTTTTCTTTCTCCAAACATTTCAACATTTTTTGTTTTCATTTCCATGCTCATGTTCATGTCCGTGGTCATGGAAATTGCATAAAACGTGATATGATGATGGCCATCATCACACATTATGATTATAATCACTTAAGGGGTTAGTATACTTTCTAGTTGTAAAAAAATCAATTTTCTTATTCACACTCACAAGATGGAAATCTTCTTTTGCCTTCTTCTCAAACAATACGAAAAAGAGGAGAAAAACGCGAAGCTTAAACGCGTTTCTCTCGAAATCACCAGGATTTAGCCAAAACTACTTGACCGATTTCGCTGAAATTTTGAGACAATATTCTTAAGACGAGTAGTTTTAGCCTGAACTAATTGGATATTTCTGATCTGTTAATAATTAATAATTTTATTATTATTAATAATTTTATTATTATTATTATTACTATTTATTATTATTTAAGTAATTAAGGTACAAGACCAAACCAAAAAATTCAAAACGCCGCCATTTTGTTATTTTTGATTTTTTTCAAAATATCCTAGCTTAGGCTACACGGTCAAAAACATATTCTGCAAAGAAAAAATTTCGATTTCGGCTTGCAGACACTCATAACTCCTCTAATCAAGCTTGACTAAGTTTGAGATGATCCTCCTCATCTTAATAATAATCCAAAAACCTCTTTAACATATCGACGCCTCCATTCTATAACGTTCTAAGTACACTTGTTCTCGCATTAAATTCTACGTTCTCTAACTTAAATACTGTCAAAATTTGGTTAAGATGCGCCGATCCGTTCCGAAGTTATAGGGAAAAATGTTCTTAGAATACACATATGGTCGTATGTCGCGTGAAAACTTTGAGAGCTCATAACTCAAAACACACTTTTTCGACTTAGAATGTTATAGAACGAAGGCGTCGATATAAAAAGATTCATTTGTTTAATTGAAATTTATTTAAAACAAAAGAAAGTCGATCCATTAGGAAGTGTATTAACCAGAGATCAGCAATGAGTATTTAAAAAGATGATAGGAATCGAAACATACTTATTTTAATATCATGGAACCTCTACTCATATTCAAAGTTTGAAGTACTCATCATATTCATACTTAACAACACGTATGATGTTAATGATTGCGACTCCCCATAACTCAACATATACACGAATCACAAAATAAGTATGACTCGCGTACGAACACTAAAATACTCACTAAAAGATTGTGTGTTTGCTCTGATTGCTGCTCTGTCTTTTCTTGCTTATGAGTATTCTTCCTTTCTTTGTAAATGCAACAACTAAGACTGTAAATTTTGATGAGTGATTCGAGTCACTCGTATCATTTATAAGTATTATAAGTATTTTTCTAAAGTTCTGAATCTAAATGAATAGGCTTATGAATCAAACATATTTCGAATGGTATGAGTTTGATGTCAGCGTTGTACGCATACTCATTGCAACCTGTACTTACAGATCAACGCTGTAGTGAGTATAAATGAATCAGAATACATAGTTAAATTTCAATATTGTTGACTCATTTACATTTAAAATTTCATGAGTGTTTATGAGTAGCGAAAAAACGATTCATTGCTGATCTCTGATACTAACCCCACCCCTTAAATGGCGGCTAAACAAAAAACATTTTTTATTTGTATTTTTGTTTTGACAATGAATGAGAATATATACACACGTATATATATGTGTGTAAGTGTTTTTTTTATAGTTTAGCCAGCCACATGTCACTAATTTTATATACTCAATCATTCAATAATAATGATAAACTGACCCACTCTCTTTCTGTTGTAATCGCATTAAATTTCGATCTCTTATGCCTGCCTGCTTCAGTAAAAGTAAAACCACCAACCAAAATCAATACAAAAATACCCACTTTTTCAATATGGCAACTGGTACAATGAATGGTACACTGGTGTGGTGTTAGTGCATTGGTATTGGTATTTCTATTACTCTTGCCATTTAGATTTTCATGTGGTCTGAAAACTGTACCACCGGAAATTAAATTCTTCTTATTATTATGGCCACAGACATTTCCCGGTGTGTAACTGACGACAACATCATTAGCGACAAATTTGTGGCTGGTTTACCATGGCGTCCACCAACATTGTATTGTTATGGCCCCATTTAAAATTGTTTTACTTGTTGTTGCCGTATTATTATTGTTTGTATTTGTGATATTGTACGCTTTCTTTTATAAGAAATTAAACAAAAAATAAAAAAAATTCAATTTTTTTTTTAATTATTTGTGATAAAAACTTCAAGTCACAATATAAACAAAAATGAATGTGTTTGTCTGTTTGTTTGTTTCAAATACATACATATTAAAAACATATTTTGAATCGTGGGGTTGGTTTATCAACGATAAATCAACAATAAATGTTAACTGGTAGGCGGAAGAAGAGGAAAGCAATCATCACATAAGCCGTACACAACAAGCCATCATGTCAGGCTTGTTATGCACTCACCATTAGGAATACCAACCGTAATTTCTATAGAAAGCCTATTTCTTGTATAAACTTTCTTAACTTCTTCCAGTTCACTCCTCTGGGACGAGTTATCTCTGGTATAGTGTCATCCCCAATATATTTCCAATTTGATCTTATGAATGTTAGACAATGACACAAAAAGTATTCCATTGTTTCGATATCTTCACTACATGCCCTGTATTCATCATTTTCCATCATGCCAAAACGGTCAGGCGTACATGTACAACGGAGTGTACGCTTATTAGCTTCCTCAGATTGCCCTTATTTAGTTTTAAAATACCCATGGTTCGCTCCTCGAAGTATGTTTGTAATTCTCTCTATCGCGTGGTTATACCTTAAACCATTAATGCCCGAATTACTTTTTTTCTAACGGTTACCGTTTTGTTTTTTACACTCAATTTCCTCTCAGAGTATAAAAACTAAAGCAACCTCTGTTGGCAACTTAAGTTGCCACTGGGCACTAATGGGTTAATATAGTTGATGTGACTTTTCCTCCCACTTTCTCAGCTTGGCTGGCTTTTACAGTGCATTAAAGGCAATATTTTTTTCCGTAGAGGAGGAGCAAATGTACCCAACCGAACTGTCCTGCGTGTGTGGGGACCTCAGTTACTAAATCCCGCTCTACTCCTATACTATGGACTCTTTATGCCCACTCCGGAACTACTGTAGTATTACTTCGGAGTGGAATCCTTCTGGCCATTTGACCCCTCAGTATCAATAACCGCTTTCAGTTTGCGCAACGAAAATTTTTATCAAGATTTCAATTTGCTCGAAATATCTGAACTGGGATTTGAACCACAGACTCACGTCTAGTAAGCCATTACACTATCTACTAGACTACAACGACTTCTGATTGGCTGTGAGAATATCAAAATCACAAACTCTATTCATTTTTTATTGAAAAGAAACTCACAAAATATAGTGCCCAGCAGAGATCATCAATGAGTATTTAAAATGATGAGTATCGAATCTAATCATACTCATAATTTCTGATATTTATACGCATTCATAATTATTTTAATATCATGGAACCTCTACTCATATTCAAAGTTTGAAGTACTCATCATATTCATACTCAGCAACACGTATGATGTTATTGACTTCGA
The DNA here is from genome assembly GCA_936449025.2 of Sarcophaga subvicina. NCBI lineage: Eukaryota > Metazoa > Arthropoda > Insecta > Diptera > Sarcophagidae > Sarcophaga > Sarcophaga subvicina. Next base: position 4,262,743 of record OW388084.2, read on the forward strand.
CTCTCCATAACTCAACATTTACACGAATTACAAAATAAATATGATTCGCGTACGAACACTAAAATACTCACTAAGAGGTTGTGTGTTTGCTCTGCTTGCTGCTCCCACACTACTTATGTTGTGTGTGTTAATTTTATACATGAGTGGTGGGACCTACAGTTTAAAGTCGACTCCAAACGACAGATTTTTATTTATTGAGAAACTTTTCATGGCAATATTTATTTACTCTCAGAAATCTACTGAGAGGAAGTCGCCGAAGAAATCGTTTTTTGTATTTTGTCTTTGATGCCTGGCCTGGGGCTCGAACCCAGGCTTTTGCGTCTAATAAGCCAACACACTACATACTAGACTACGGCGACTTCAAAGTACTATTTCTTATAGTATGTTCCAAAATGGTCACTGATTTTCTAGAGAATATTCAAGCAAAACATTGATATTTTCAAAGCCAATTTTCTCAATACCATATCAGTTTACATGTGACTATGTTGCTGATTATATTAAGAGGCCTTGGAACCTTCCTTTGCATATAAAATGGTACTCGTAGACCTAGAGTATTTCCTAAAATTAGCTTCTAAACAAGTGGGCTTGTTCAGATGTATAATGTTAAGCAGCTAACAGTGCTCTCTCTGTTAAGGACAAATTTTGTTCCGTTACGCCAAATGTGGCGCTGCTAAAATTTATGGATTGCGTCTTGGATTTTCAAATTCGAATTTATCTTCGCACACATCAAAAATAATGGCTCTTTTTACTACACCTTATACATATTATTATAGGATTTTATTGTTAATAAATATCCAACCGTATTACCCTTATAAACCTAATAATTAGGCCTTCCAACCATTTAGCAAAATACAATATTTAACGCTCTTTTGTGAAATTCGTTTCCCCAGAAACAATACACAAACACACACGAACTGGCTTGATTTGGTTTTTCCATGAGTTCGTTTCCACTTGTTATACATTATTTACGTGTGACGAACCCTGAACTTCGTTCGTTGGTGAAGAGTAATTTTTGTTCAATGGTCAGGCAACCCATTGAACGTGAGGCTTAGTAAACGTATGCATAAAAGCAAGCAAAACTTGGTTTAAATGTAACGTTTAAACTGGAAATAAAAATATAAAAACGAAAAACAAAAAACAAATATTTTTCATGATTTTAACGAAAATATGGATTGAGGAGCGTTTAGCGAGAAATAAAAAAGAGTGTAATTGGCTTTGCTTACTACTTATGGCAGATCTGAAATATTTATGGGGGTATACGATACTCGTGTTTTAAACAATAATTTTTTGTATTGTTTTTTTGTTTTTATTTTTATTTTTGTTAATTTATTAACGAATTATGTAATGTAGCCATGCAAATGGCTAAAACGACATTGGCAGCAGCAGCATTAATGTATGACAGTGTATGACTAACATACATTAGCTGTGAATAAGCCAGTAATTTTCTTTGATTTTCCTTTTTATTTTTTTTTTGTTTTGTTTACGAGCAACGTAATGAAGTAAAACAACTTGAAACAAGAGGCTGAAATGAAATTTATTACAACCGGATATTGTATGTTTGCGTTGTTTTTATTTTTTTCTCGCTCTCTTTCCTTTATTTCCTTTTATTTGAATGCCAGGTATTTCCGGTCGGGACTAAATTAGAACAATTACCAGTGACTTAATATACATACACATTATACTTTGCCTCCCTTCTATCCATAGGGAATTTTACGCATTCATTCTAATTAAATTCAAATTGAATTGAATTTTTATTTAAATTTTCTTCTTTTTTTTCTTTGCTTTGCTTTGCTTTGATTTCAAATTCAAGCGGAAGTAACAGATTTGCAAAGACAAAAAATACAACAAAAAAAAAAAAAAAAAAAAAAAAAAAAAATGGGGGGAAAAAAAAGAAAAATAAAAATGATTATCAAAAATTACCTGTTGTTGACAGCATAAGCAGCAACAGCAGCCGCAATAGTAGTAGCAAGTAGCAGCAGTGGCTCTGGCTAGCTTGCGACGACCATCGCAATCATCTCCATCATTAGCTTTTTTTTTTTTAAACGAGGAAGTTTTTCCTCAACTGTTTCAAGTTGTTTGTGTTGCTGCTTCCATGAAACTGCAAAGATTTCAAAATTTCTTTGGGGGCTGGTTTACTAGTTTCTGTTTCAGCTTCAATTGTATTTTCAATTTCGCTTTTTTTTTGTCTTTTACCAATAATAATCGAGAAAAACTAATGCACACCTGATTATTGAACTTAAATTATTTACTCAACTCGCCAGCGAACAATGTTGTCAACATTTCTGGTCTTTAAAATCACGTTTGTAGCACACGTCACTGTTATTTAGTTTGAAGAAGGACGCTCACGTTTGGATTTTACTGTACATATAATTGTTAAGAGTGTGAAGATAAATTCGAATTTAAAAATCCAAGACACAATCCATAAATTTTAGCAGCGCCACATTTGACATTAACAGAGCAAAATTTCCTCTTAACAGAACAGACTTTGCCTTTAACAGAGCACTGTTAGCTATTTAACACTTGTTTAGGAGCTAATTTTAGAAAATACTCAAGGTCTACGAGTACCATACTATATGCTAAGGAAGGTTCCAAGGCCTCTTAATATAATCAGCAACATAGTCACATGTAAACTGATATGATATTGAGAAAAATATATGTTTTCCTTGAAAATTCTCTAAAAGATCAGTGGCCATTTTGAAACATATAAGAAATAGTACACCATACAGACTATATGCAAGTGGTAGTCCAGAGAGTCCTCTTTCCAACCGTGGGATAGCTGCAATAATTTTGAGAGTTGAGAAAATTTCGGTCCTCCATCCCCGTCAACCGTCCTTTACATTTTATTACTTTTGTTCGCAAATAATAATGATCAGAATGAGAATTAAATTTTATATCGATAGTCTGCTATAATAGCAAAGTAGAAAACTAATCTACTACTGCTCTGCTAATAGCAAAGTTAACCCTGTTAGAAAAATTTTGGGAGTTGAGAAAATTTCCGTCCTCCATACCCACAAATTATTAATTAAATTTCATATAAATACTCTGCAATAATTGCAATGTAGAAGACTAATCTACTTATTGCCACTGTTAAGCAGTTAACAGTGCTCTGTTAATAGCAAAGTTTACTCTGTTAGAGGCATGAAGTGGCGCTGCTAAAAGTGTGGGTTTGTGTCTTTGGTTTTTAAATTGGAATTTATCTTCACACACATATTATTGCTTCATAAAGATTCTGTCTGATCATGCTTGCTTATGGCAATACCGGCAACGATTGAAATTAACTATCAGTCCCTACCGCTTATTGGAAGAAATTGAAATATTAGAACATGCAACTCTAGAATGCAACCAATTCCGGGGAAAAAGTCGTGCATGGAAAGTAGTTTTTTTTTAAAGATCAATTCATGATGATTTAATTACTGAGATCCGTCAATGAAGTGACAAATGAAATACGAGCAAACTGTTCGCCGATCTAGTTTTGTGCCGACTTAACGTAAAGAGAGAAGAGAGAATTCAAAGTGCTGCAGTAAGTGGAGTTTCATTGTCGTTGAAACAGTTGTTCATACGTTCATTTCAAGAAAACGATAATCATACAGAGACTACTGCACTGTAGATGGCCTCCAAATAGAATAATTTTAGCAATCGGACTGACACTTTAAAGTGTTTTACAATTCATTTAAAAGCCTGAACACACATACATGCATAATTGGTCATTACAACCCTTTAGTTAGGATTGCGACCTAGCTTCTCACACCACTTATGTTGTGTTTGCTAATTTTATACTTGAGTGGCGGGACCTATAGTTTAAAGATGACTCTGAACGACTGATTTTTGAGAAACTTTTCATGGCAATTTTATTTACTCCCAGAGTTTTTGCCAGTAATCTGCTGAAAGGACGTCGCCGTAGAAATATTTTCATCGTATTTTCGTTTTGATGTTTGGCCTGGGGCCTTACGTCTAATAAGCCAACACACTACCTACAAGACTAGGTTCAGGCGACTTCAGCCTGAACACATAGTAGTTTTTAATAACGACCGTTGCTGGAGGTTAACGAAATGGAATTTATACACTCCCCTTGCCTATCTTTGAAGAATACTTTTTTCTGATCTTATCTCAGTTGAGAACTTTTATGTTCTCAGCTTTCATCCTAGAGTTACGTGCAGGTTCCATACTAAACATGAATGGCAAAGAGAAGAAAAACTTTATATTTAGCTAGGCCCCAGAGTGAACAGGAATGAATAGAAAGCCAATGCCGTTTTAAAATCACATGTATTGGCTGCAAGAAAACCGCTCACTTAGCCACACATATTTTATTAAACAATTAACAATTATTATTAATATTGCATCTACAAAAGAAAGAAAAGAAATAAAAAAACTTTATTACATTTAATTGCAATATGGGTTGATGTCATAATAAAGAAAAAAAAAAGGAAAGAAAGAAAGAAAAAAAAACAATTTTATGACTGCACTTAAGGCATCCATCCTGTCATGTTCTTCTCTTTTAACGTTTTCATTTTCTTTTTTGTATTTCGGCTTCAACTTCAATTAAATTTTTTTTCCAAAAAAGTCTTACAAATTTAATTTCAAATGTTTTCAGGCTCTCATAACCATGACATTCGTAAGAAAAACTGAACATTTTGGGTTTTTTTTTTTGTTTGCCAGCAAATAGACAGACAGACAGACTGTCATTTCAGAAAGAAAAAAATTGCTTCATGGTCCACGCTTGTTGTACAACAACAAATTTTTTTTGTTTTAATTTTATTGGGGTTCCATTGTATAGAAAAATATTTTGCCTACCGGCAGAAAGGAAATGCACAACGTTTGGTATTTGAAATGTAACATTTGAAATACGGCCGACCAAGGCCATCTCTACATGATGTTCTATTCCAGAGTGAAATATTCGGAACTCATGATGCTCTGCGTTCCCCTCCACACGACAATAATGATAAGGTTCATGTATAGGTACTTAGCAGAAGTCTTCACTGACATTTATATATTGAAGAACAAGGTAGACTATGGACGTTACACTGAAAAGCTTGATTTACTTCACTTTCCAGAAGTGATTGATTCCAGTGTGATTAACACTTCTGAATTGTTTCTGAGTAGTATCTCTATCCTCTCCGACTGTAAACCAGCATTTAGTTCGCTTTCAGATCCAACTTTGAACTCTAAGCGGATTAGTAAAACAATTCCATTTTGTGTCCATCTCATATCGCTTCCTGTTCACAGGGATTCCCGGGAAATTGCGTCGTCTATAAACCTGCTGGAGCACGCATAGCCTACAGGCATACCAATTCAAATTGGGTCTTTAGATCTAAATTGATTGGAATATGCTAAGGCTACCTTGATTGACTCTCGTGGCCTTTTTGGTGTCAGTCTAGTTAAAGGCCTTAGCTAGTTCTTTAGCTAGGGAAGGCACACTCCTTTTGAATATGAATCCTTTCATGAAACAATTATACTTCCTAACACTGTTAGAATGTTTATTAAGCAGAGGCGGTTTAAACAGCTCACGCACGTTTCGTGTGTTGTTTCACTGTCCAACATCTTCAGTTTGGTCTATAATTTAACCATGAATCGTCTTACAAACGAACAACGCTTGCAAATCATTGAATTTTATTATCAAAATGCGTGCTCTGTTAAGAAAGTTCATCGCGCGCTTTTTCCATTTTATGGTCAGTTTAATCGACCCACTGAAGCGGCTATTCGGGCTATTGTGACTAAATTTCGCACCAAATTTACATTGTTGGACGGACATTAAACCACCAACACGCTTACGTATAGAGTGCGAACTAAAGAAAATATCGCAGCTGTATCGGCCAGTGTTAATGATGACCATCAATTATCGATTCGTCGCCGTTCGCAGCAATTGGGCCTCTGTTACTCAACAACGTGGAAAATTTTGCGGAAGGATTTAGGTGTGAAGCCTTTCAAAATACAGCTGGTGCAAGAATTGAAGCCGAATTTGGTGAACGGGCTCTTGGAAAGTTGGCCGAAGATCCACTTCTTTATCGAAAAATTGTGTTCAGCGACGAAGCTCATTTTTGGCTTAATGGATACGTAAATAAGCAGAATTGTCGATTTTGGAGTGAAGATCAGCCAGAAGCATTCCAAAAGCTACCAATGCATCCAGAAAAGGTAACAGTTTGGTGCGGTTTATGGGCTGGTGGCATCATTGGACCGTACTTCTTCAAAGATACTGCGAATCGTAACATAACTGTGAATGGTGAGCGCTACCGTGAGATGACATCCAACTTTCTTTTGCCCCAAATGCAAGAGCTTGACTTGCACATGCCACACAGCAAGCGTAACAATGAACTTATTGAAAGGCGAGTTCGGTGAATATTTTATTTCACGTTCGTGACCGGTCAATTGGCCGCCTAGATCGTGCGATTTAACGCCTTTAGACTATTTTTTGTGGGGCTATGTTAAAGCTCATGTCTATACAGACAAGCCCGATTCAATTGACGCATTGGCAGACAACATTGAAACATTTATTCGTGAGATACCGGCCGAAATGTTGGAAAGAGTGTGCCAAAATTGGACTTAGCGGATGGACCATTTGAGGCGCAGTCGCGGTCAACATTTGCATGAAATAATCTTCAAATCGATTCAAATAAAGATTTCATGCATTGTTCTGAATTTTGTGTTTTTTTTTTGAAAAATTTTCCTATAGCTCTTAAAAATCACCCATTAAATAGTTGTGTTGACTTATTAGACGTGAGGCCGTGGCGCAAAAATATTTATTTGTTAACTTCCTCTCTGGCAGATTTCTGGCAAAAACTCTGTGCGTGCTAAACTTGTCCAGCGGCCGGCATTCCAGTTTTTCTACTCTATAACAACGGGTACGAAGGGTACGCATAAGTCAAGTAGTTTTTGTTAAATAATGGTTGCCAGATCGAAAAAATTAATTTCGAAAAAAATGCTTTAAAGTACTTGTAGCAAAATAGTACCTTTTTTTCTCCATCTTTACGTATCATTTGAGGGAAAAGAAGATTTCTATGTTAATTCCGTGAAAAAATCGATTTTTTTTAAATTAGAAAGTATACTAAATCTTTAGAAATAAAAAGTACCTTTTAAATGCAAAAAGTACCTTTTCATAATTTTACAAATTTTCCCTGGTTTATTCCAAGCAGGGTAACCAAAATTCTTTACGAACCATAATTAGCACTTGTAGCAAAATATTACCTTTTTTTCTCCATCTTTACGTATCATTTGAGGGAAACGAAGATTTCTATGTTAATTCTATGGCTCTAAAGTAACTAAAACCGTGAAAAAATCTATTTTTTTTTTAAATTAGAAAGTATATTAAACTTTTAGAAATAAAAAGTACCATTTGAATGCAAAAAGGACCTTTTAAATGCAAAAAGTACCTTTTAAATGCAAAAAGTACCCTTTTAAACCATATAATACAAGGAGATAAAAAGCCCGAAAATTTTACAAATTTTCCCTTTTTTATTCCAAGCAGGGTAACCAAAATTCTTTACCAACCATAATTAGCACAGTAGACTCCATCCATTACGCCGCTGTTGATTATGTTGTTGAATGCCTGTATAAAACATACTAATGGTTGGCAGTGATATGTGGCAGCAATAGTTTGCAACAATCAAATGCAATCACAAATGTTTGTGAATGTCTGCAGTGAACCGCAAAAATGTTTTGCGTTTAAAACTTGAAAAAAGATTTCTTTTTTTATTTCTTTTGTTTTCGTTTTGTTTCCCTCATTGGCACCGGGCCGGGTAAAATCTTGTAAATTATTATTATTGTTATATTGTAATGTATTTTTCCTTTATTTTTTGCCTTTTTCTTTAATAACAAATGCAACATAACAAGTTGCAGCCATGAATTGTATGAACAGTGCCTTAAAACTTGTTTTGAAGCTGGTGGTTAAAGTTTCTTTCAATTCATATTTAAACGCCTGTAACAGCTTTAATCCACTGATAATAATAACGGTACTTGCCGTCTTACAAGGTTGTCGCACAAACGTGATACGGAAATACAACAAAAATTGTTGTTGCTTTTTTCATTTTCAATAAAAATAAACAGAAAAATAAACAGAAAATCTTACAACAAAAAAGAAAAAAATGAATTTTCCAAGAGGAGTAAGTGTTAAATACAAATTTAAACTAAGAAATGATAAGAAAGTGTCAACAAAAATTATGTGTACAAAAAATATTGAAAATTGGTGAAGTGCAATTGCCTGGAAATGTTTAAAAAGCGATTGAAAAGATTGAAAAGAAACTTTTGTTAGTGCTCTAAAAATACAGGACAAAATAAATGAATAAGAGAAGAAACAAATTTCAACAATCTGAAGCAATCTTAGCTTCCAAATAAAAGCAAAATTAAAAATGAAATTCAGACATGTGATAGCTTTAATATCACAGACTCGTATTTAAATCATATCTCGTTTGAACCGAGGCCAAGTAGGAGATTTCACATTAGAAGTTGAAGCAAAGGAGACTTATTCTCTGAACTGGTGTAGTTAAAAGAAATGTATTGTATTATTATTGCGGTATTGAACTCGCCATGGTCTAGTAGGTAGTGAGGCCACCCACGGTTCAAACCCCAGGTCACACATCAAAACGAAAATATGAAAAAATATTTCTTCGGCAACTTTCTCTCAACAGATTTCTGGCAAAAGCTCTGCGAAAGAAATAAAATTGCCATGAAAAGTTTCGCAAAAAACTGTCGCTCAGAGTTCACTTTAAACTATAGGGCCTGCCACTGATGTGTAAAAAAATTAAAGCACACAATACACAGTCACACAGATAATTATATGTACTTCCCCTAAAATCATTTTTTTAAAATGATAATATATGGACAAGTTTTCCGTCACAGCCGAACAAATTATATTTGGTCTCATCACTAAATATTACATTGGCCCAAAAAATCCGGCGACTTGTCCATATATTGTTGGGCAACTTCCAATCGTGGTTTTTTTTCTTGGCACCCGGCTGCGGAAACCGTTCTTTCTCAAAACACTTTGAACTGTTTCGGAATGCACAATAATATTGTGATCACTTTCCGAGGTATTTCGTATTTCTACGGCTGTAGTCGTAGGATTTTTATTCACAATACCTTTTGTATATCGGGCTACCCTTGGAGAAATTTTATACGAAATATACGTCGTACGTATAATTTTCTGTGGTGCCATATTGATTTTAAGCAAACTACAGTCACAAATTCATAGATTTTTGGGAATCTTTTTTCTTTATTTAAGTAAATGTGTCGTTAGAGACGCTAATGTAAAGAAATTAAAAAAAAATATTTTTAAGGGGGATACGTATAATTATCTGTGTGACTGTAAATGGTGCGAGAAACTAGGTCGTAATCCAATTAGGTATGTATGGATGTATTGTATTCGCATGAAATTTTGCTTCAATTTTCTCCAACAAATGTATTCCTCGTGCCTTAATCTATCTACTATGTTAGGTTAGGTTAGAGGACGTGTACTTGTCAATTAAGACAAGTACAGTACCCGGAGGTCGAATTGACCCATTGTACAACGTCCTAGTTTCTCACACCACTTATGTTGTGTGTGTTAATTTTATACATGAGTGGTGGGACCTACAGTTTAAAGTCGACTCCGAACGACAGATTTTTGAGAAACTTTTCATGGCAATATTTATTTACTCTCAGAGTTATTGCCAGAAATCTACTGAGAGGAAGTCGCCGAAGAAATACTTTTTGTATTTTTGTCTTTGATGCCTGGCCTGGGGCTCGAACCCAGGCTTTTGCGTCTAATAAGCCAACACACTACCTACTAGACTACGACGACTTCATCTATCTATCTACTATGTTAAACCTATCTACTCTTTTGCAGATGATAGCAATATTTGCATTATTTGAAAGTTTATAGGGCTCTGTAAAGTTTAGTTATTGTAGAAATTTGTTTATCAAAGATATCTTTCACTCTAGACTTATCTGTATAGAAATTTATTTTATTATTCCAATTGCCGTCTTCTCCTTCTGTCTACAATCACAGAAAAACTGTAAAGTATGACGTAATATCTCCTATTGATGCCTTCTCAAGCAATACCTCTTTCAACAAGCATAGAACACCACAGAACACTTGCTAATAACAACTTGCGTGATCAGATCAAACATTTAAATCACCTCACACGATAAGGAAATGAAATTTTAGTTTTGCCTAATATAAGAATTTCTTTTTACTACACCTTTTTAAAGCTTACTTTTTTAAATTGTGAATTCTATTCCTCCTGCATGATCGTTGTTATCTTTTTTCCGTTTTATTTTTATTTTAAAATTTTTTTTATTTAAAATACAATGAAAAGCTTTTTTTATAACAGTGTTACCATATTGTACGTTAAGTTTTATACCGAAAAACAAAAAAGTTTTATTCTACGGCAAAAGCTTTCTGTAAAGTATTCTTTTGTTTTTAAAAAAAAGAAACAAAAAAATGTTTTTTAACATCTTTGTTAACAGTACGCTTAAAAATATTTCTGCTTTGCTTTCTTTAAACAGGTCTTTACATTCCTGTACATTACCACCCTGATCTTAGCACTGACCTCAGCCTATCCATCGAAAGAAAATCTCAAGTGAGTATGGAACGCAGTATTATTTTCTTGATTTCAATACTTTTACTAAGAAAAGAGAAACGTCCTTTCATTCATAGAATACGAATCCATATACCGGTTAAACATCATACGCATGTCCATACGAAAACATTGGTGAAAAAAGTACCGTTGCCGATACCGGTGCCAGTGAAAGAGCCTAAAAAACATCATCATGAGGAATATAAAAAGAAACAAAGTGAAGAACAGGAAATTGAAGATGATTTTGAGGGTTACGATTATCCCAAAAAGAAACGAAGAACCAGACATCCATTTATATGAGACAGCAGCAACAACAACAACAAATAATTACAATTTATTTATTGTTTATAATTTTTTTTATTTAACATTAATTAAGTGCAATATATTGAAAGAAAACCAAACAATTACAATAAAAAATAAAGAAAATGACAGAATGAAAAACCAATAGAAAGACAATGTTAATGTTAATGTTAATGTTAATGTTAATGTTAATGTTAATGTTAATGTTAATGTTAATGTTAATGTTAATGTTAATGTTAATGTTAATGTTAATGTTAATGTTAATGTTAATGTTAATGTTAATGTTAATGTTAATGTTAATGTTAATGTTAATGTTAATGTTAATGTTAATGTTAATGTTAATGTTAATGTTAATGTTAATGTTAATCATAACGGTATTTATAATGATAATAACAATCAAGTGAAAGTAGTTTTCGTCATTATCATCACAAAGGAAGTAAAATTAAAACAATTAATTTTAATTTTATTATTACAACAATAAGTAGTAATTAGAAATAGTTTATAAAATACGTAAAGAAAAAGTAATTATTAAATGAAAATGAAAATGTTTAATTAAGTTAAAATGTTTTTTGTTTTTGAATTATGAACTCTCATTGGTATTTTGTATGATATTGAGTCATAATTATCTTCTGGTTTCCATACAGATTATATGCCACATAATATGCGTCACTTGCCGCATTGAACCATAATAAGCTGTTACGCTGGTATATTATACCCACTGGGCACTTCTCTATATAATATTGTTACGTTTTTACCTTTTTAAAAACGTTTAAATATGAGTTCGTTAATTGCAAACAAAGTAAAAACAAATGTGTTTAATTTCAGTTAAACTCTCTTTTTTCTTCACACTACTTTTGTGTGCCACCGTATACAACTTAACGATACAACAATAATAATCTGTTTATTCACTTTATGTTTCACTGGATCTTTACAACCACGACTTATTTTGTTAACACGCAACTTCACACAAAGCTGACTGAATTAACACTCACTCCTGTGTGCTTTGTCCAGCCCTTTTATATTCCGACACAACCAGTCTAACAACTTAATAACATTCTTGAAGTGGAAGGTTCGTGTTCTGGCCTTCTCGAGAGTTCTGTTGTTAGTACATTATTGCTTGTGTACTTTGCTTATGTTGTCTATCACAGATTTGTCGTAGCTGGTTTATTTTCATTTCGTGTTGTTGTTGGTACCAGGTGCAACCAGCTTCGTTGTACATATCTAAGTGTGTGCAGCTTTAGATAATCAACACGTTCATTGTATTCTTAGTGTTAGTGTGTATTTGTATTGTGTGGCTTTTGTTTATCGTTTTTAATGTTCAACGATATTAGGTCGTTTCGATTTGCGTAACAATATTTAAGAATCTGCCGGACTCTTACCCTTATTTGGGTTCCTGGACGTGAGGACATCGAAGGTAACACAAGGCCGGACACTACGGATAATTCAAATAAGTTGCTACATGAGACAGGCGTTCCTCTACAGCGAGGCAAACAAATTATCTCTCGAAAGCGTCATTCATTGGCAAAAGTATGATAAATTAATGAACCCACTTGTAGAAACACCAGATGGATCTAGCCCGTTATAGATACATATATGGAGAACAGAATTACAATTGAATCCATGAAGATTCCGTCTAACAAAGCTCATAATAGTGATACCAGGACACTGGCCTTTGGGTGTTCACGCCAGCAGACTGGGAATGACGACGACTTCTGCAGAACTTTTATGATCAACAATTCGATTTCGAGTATTTTGAAAAAAAAAAAAAAAAAAAAAAAACAATTGATTTTCGCTTATTCATCATCGTATGTATCATCTTATGGAAGTTCCCGTGGTGCAGTAGATAGTGTGTTGACTGTTAGACAAAAGGCGACTCTTCAAACCCCCAGGTCAGACATCAAAACGAAATATGAAAAAATATTTCTTCAACGACTTCTTCTCAGCAGATTTCTGGCAAAAACTCTTGAGAGTAAATAAAATTGCCATGAAAAAGTTTCTCAAAAATCTGTCGTTCGGAGTTGACTTTAAACTATAGGTCCCGCCACTCATTAAAAAATTAACACACACAACATGAGTGGTGTGAGAAACTAGGTCGTAATCCTGACTGAAGGGTTGTAATGGCCAATAATGTATGTATGTATGTATCATCGTATGTATAAGTTTTCATATGTGTTCCGATGTAACGACCTTTCCTATCCTCTCAACAGAACGAGAGGATATCAATATTGTACTCATCTCAATCACCAAGGAGCGTATACTAAATCTATAATTCAGAATATTACGTATACTCTCCTAAAATATAAAAACGTCGTTTTAATTTAAAAAAATTTCGAATTTTTTTTTTTCATAGCCACAATTCTTAAATATTTTTTATGTTCATAAATGGCTAATTTTTTACCCTTTCTACGAATTATTTATGGAAATTTTATTAAAATAATTTGGTTTAATTATGATAAAAAACAAAGCCAGCAATTAAAATAGATTTCATTGACAAGATTTCTTTACTTTTGCTGATGTTAAAAAAAAAAAAAATTTAAGGTACATTAAACGCCACTACTTTCTCTAAGAGAAGACAAATTAATAATTGATTTTTGTTTATTTCATAACCAAACAATTCCGAAGGCAAATTCTAATGAAAATTCAATTTTGTTTACACATTTTCTGCAAGCGGAATTTATGCCTCAGTATAGTTCTCTAATGAGTTTAATTTCATTTAAAATTTTATTAAAATTTTCATAGAAAATTTCTTTATGTAAACATAGCAAGTAGCAAAACCCTTTATAAATAAATGAGTCTTAGTTAGTGTAACTTAGTCCCTTTGGGATTTACATTTTGACCTTATCATTTAAAATTTATGTAAAATTGTCCGTTTGCCATTTATAAGTTATGCACTTAACCTCAATTTACAAAACCAAGATGGGTTAACTACTAACAACAATAAATAAATAATTGAACTCTCTTCTTCTTCTTTAACACACACTGGTTCTCTCGTTCTTGTTACGATATAATACGATGACGAAGAAATAAATCCCTTCTTAATGCTACAACAACAGTAACATGATTTTTATGTTTAATTAGTTGGTCTGATGTTGTTGTATAAAACGGTCCTTTTCCATGTTGACAACAAAATCGCCATCATCATCATCATCATCATCAGCAATAGCAATAACAAAAACAAAAAACAAAAAAAACAAATAACACAACAAATAATAATTTATGAAAAGAAGCTGTTGATTCTTGAGTGGGTTCTTAATTAAGTGCTTGTTGTTGTTCTTACGTTTATATTCCACTTGAGTGGATTTTTATTTAATGCTCTCGTTCTCCCACATACTCTGTCTTTGATTCCGTCTCTGTCTCTGCCTTATTGAAGGAAATGCAGTTGATGTTGTTGTTACTATGGCTGTTAAGAGTATTACGTTATGAATAGCATGGAAAAAATAAACACATATGTACAGTGTAGTACATAATTTTAACACATCGCATTGCATTGTAACACGATTTGGCTTACAAATAAGAAATTACTTTCGATGCTTAATGCAAACCGTTTGTATATGAAGTCCTCAGACTTCCATTACTATTTAATGAACATTTTGTAGGTTATGTTTTTTTCTTCTCTGTAAACTTTTCAATGAAATACAAGCATCAGAAATCCTTAAATATCAGTATAGCATGATGTAGAGTAAACATTTTATTGTAGTTGACTGTATGTGCCTTGTTGTTATGCACCAAGATTATATGTTTGCTCATGTACATAACTGGTATATCACATGCATGTATTTGTGTTTCTTAAGGTAATTTATGTAAACAAATTTTGTTAGAATTCACACACACAAACACACACACACAGTGTAAGAGCATCAAGCAAGTTCCAAAGACAGTCATTTTAGTTGTGTGCATGTGGGAGTGTGTAATTGCCAGTCATGTATAAAAAAACAACAACAGAATATAACAGAGGGTGTTAGAAGGGGTACATTTTGTTTACTTATTTGATGTCGAGTATTTTTTTTTTTGTTATTGTTTAACTCAATAAAATAATTTTATTATAACGTTATAGCGCTTTTTTATTTTTATTTGTTTATGTTTAACATCTACTAACACTTTATATGCACAACCAGATTAAATATAAACAAACACATGAAGATACAAAGAAAAAAAAAAAAAAAAAAAAAACAACAACAAACTCATGCAAATAATATTTTGTAATAATTGTTGTTGTTGCTGTTGCTGTTTCATGTTGTTGTGTGCTTTTGTTTACATTTAAAGAGGCATTATTATAGCTTTTTATGTCTAGCAGCGGTAGTTCGTGTTTGTAATTATTTTTTCTTGTTCTTGATGTTATTTTTTTCATTTTTTTTTGTTTCTTTCATTATTATTACCGTGGCTTCTCTCTCCAGCTTTTTTTTAATGATGCAGTAAAAAAACTATTGACTTATTGACTTCAGAATTTGAAGAATTAAGAAGAAAACAAAAAAAAAACAAAAAAAGGAAAGGCAAGTAAAACCTTTAGAAGAATAGCTGCTGTTTAGAAATTAATTGGTTTGTATTGTGTGTGTGAATTGTTTCAAAAATGTTCTTAAAAAAATGTTGTTTTTTATGTATCTAAGGGGTAAACAAATCAAAGTTGATAGTAAATAAATTCATGGTCAAATTAAACAATTTACTTTTTTATTGTTTTTTTCTTCTCATATTAAAGACATGATACTTTTGTCTAGTGTTTAAAAAGAAAACAACAAGACATAATAAATTTAGTTTTTTCTTCTTTTTTTTTTGATTGAAATTGCAAAAATAAGAGAAACTATTTTGAGAATTCGCCAATAAATTAAGAAAATAATTTTCTTATAATCTACATATAAAAGAAAAGTAAATAAATCCCCGGCAATTGCACTAAACTTACACACACACACATGGTATTTAATTAAAAATAAAAATTGCAATAGAACTGTACTGCTTATTATTATTTTCATAAAAGATTTTTGCTTGGCCATTAAAACCTATGCAAAACTACAGTGTTGAACAAAATAAATTTAAAAATCATAAGATCGAAATAAATTACAATTTTTTTTAAATATTTCGTGAAAGTTTCTAGGAGTTTTTATAAGAAAACACGTTGCTTCCTAATTTTCAAAATAAAACATTTATTTTTTCAGGATTTTAGTTAGTTTAGTGCCATAGAATTAAGGTAGAAATTTTCTATTCCCTTAAACAATATGAAACGAAGAGAAAAAACACAAAATTATACAATGAATTCAGACGAGCACATCTTAAATGTGTTTTTCTCGAATTTAAGTATTTAGTTTAAATAAAAATTTTTTAAAAAAAATATGTAAATATTTCATATTTTATTTTGTTCGCCAGTGTATCTTAGAACAAGTCAAAAAGGCCTCAGTATAAAGTAGCTGATTGCATGATATTTAATTATAATGTTGCACATGGTATGTGCACTACCTCATACACAAAGCCAGTTACATTATATACTAAATGTGTACACAAACACAATCAAATAAAAATAAAAATAAAAAAGCAAAATATTAATTGTTTTGTTATAAACAATGAATCACATTGTAATTGCAACAATCAAAACAAATAAATGATAATGTCAACACACATCATAGCACAGCAAAACAAAGCACAAACATCTGGTAACTTTATTATTAAGTTTCTAAAGTAAACTTTAAATGCTGTTTGCTTGTTTTCATTTGTTTTTGTTGTTCGAATAAAGTGTAAATACAGTTCAACTATTTATTAATCATTTCCATTGTGTAAGCAGTTATTATTGTTACACCCCCCTCACCCTCTCTTTCTTACTTACTCACTCTCTTTAATACGGTTTTTTCTTTCTTTGGGAATTTTTGTTTCGCTGTTTACAAATAATTGTCGTCACACTAAAAACCAGTAATTGGAGAATAATAATAGAAAGAAATAATAATAACAACAACACGAATAGCTTTTTATATGGAAAACACAAACAAAAAGACTTCGTATAAAATCGTTTGTCT
Organism: Sarcophaga subvicina; assembly: GCA_936449025.2. Taxonomy (NCBI): domain Eukaryota; kingdom Metazoa; phylum Arthropoda; class Insecta; order Diptera; family Sarcophagidae; genus Sarcophaga; species Sarcophaga subvicina. The sequence continues at coordinate 4,279,586 of OW388084.2, forward strand.
TGTGTTGTGTCTTACAAAATCAGTCCCCTAATAACTTTACCAGTACAATAGAGTGTGAGACAAGCTTCTCAATAGGGAGAGAGGCAGTGTGTAAGTGTGCGTAACAATTGAAAGTGAGCAAGAGAGAGAGTATTTATTAATTTATTGTATTGTATTAAACACATACTATTTACAGTTATAATCTGTAATTGTAATGTAATGCCTAGTTATTGGGCACTTAAAATGAATACAAATTGTGTTAATTATGTATGTTAAACGGTAGTAACTGTAAATAAATAGTTTTTTTTTGTAAACAGTACAGTACAGTAGAGAATAAAACGAAAAGGAAACGTTCAAAGTTTCCAATACGAGTGAACATGCAATATTTAAAAAAAAAATTAAAAACATGTTTCGTTTTTTAATGCATTTTGTTTTGTTTGCCACTGTATAGTAGGAACACTTGAAGTAGCAACACTTCAGCTATAATTACTTATCACTTCATTGTTACAATTGCTATTTACAACAATAAAACAATTGATTTACTTAATAATTATGGATGTTGTTGTGGGTTAGCAAATGAAAAAAATGACATTTTTTCAAGACATTATTCCCCAACATTAACTAAAATTAAACGGAAATACCCTGTACAAAATGTTCAATAACATGAGTATAAAAAAAAGAAACGGTAGAGCAGCTGCGAACAATAAAAAAAACAATTTAAGTAGAAAGGTCTTTTTACTTTTGAGTTGGAAAAAACCGATTTCATTTCCGGAAATGGATTTAAGTTCATTATTTTTAGCAGATGTGGGAAAGAAAGTGTACATACATAACTATTTAAAACTGAAGTGTACACATCGCTTTTAAGCAGTTTTGCAAATTTGTTTGGAACTGGAGGGAATCTTGATAACCATATAAAGCTAAAAGTTCACTCAGTTCAGCCATCATGGTTATACGTTAAGCGTGAAAGACTCAGAAGAAGCCTAAAGGGCCCCAATAAAAGTCGCACTATTATAATTAATAGTGTGTGGAGGTGTCATAAAAGTGTCACCATACGATCCATTGTACTGTCCTTATATTTTATAGGGTATTGTAGAGATATAGGGTTATCCTAATATATACTCTGTGTGTGTATCGGGTAGGGTATAGGCATCTTTATAATATGGACGTACAGTAAGGTTAAATATACCTGTATAGCACTAGATACGCCCATAGATTTTTCCTTCTGTGATGTGTTAATGTCGCAGAGGCTATAAATATGTAGTTTACTGCTTCATTCGTCTCATTACTGAATCCACATATTGAACAAGTATTGTTTGAGTTCCCAGTGTTCGCTCAAAAGGGATTACCCAACAAAAAATTAGCTCAGGAAAGATTCTGAGACCCACTACATCTTTCCTTCCAAACCACTTCACCCTTATTTGGCGGCAAGGAAGCTCTCCTGCACGTAAGATCAATTGTTTGCTTATTCCCTTAAAATCCCCCAAGACTTAATATACAGCAGAGTGTGACCCTATTGCCCTTGCTTAACTGATTAAAATTCAAACAAATTTGGATATAATTAAATTAATCTAAATATCGAATGATTATGATTAATTAACTAATTTGTACTTTTTTCAAAATCCTAAGAAAGTCTTAACTTATCGTAGTAAGTGTATTTATTACCCAATAATATTCCTAATCATCAAAAAAAAAAAGAGAAAAACATTTTAATTCTCTTTTAGAACCCATTTATGATCAAAAAAAAAGAAAATAAAATCCTTTTCTAATACGAAAAACAAATTCTTTAAGCCTCCTCAAAATCCTTTATAAAACTGTGACATTCCACACTAAAGAACAAGAACACACGCACACTTCCTACAACAATAAAAATTAAAAAAAAAATACACACTTCTTCATTACAACTATACGTACATATACTATGTATGTATGGGTTTGTGTATGCATATGTAAACATAAACAACAGGCACAGCATGTGTACGAAATACTTGTTTATTAGCAACCTTTAAACGTGTGTGCATGTAAACGTGAGTTACAGTCAGAGAGAAAAAGAGAGAGAGAGAATGGATGTGTATGAGAACGGATGTATATATTGCACATACGTCACAAGGGCCAACATTTTATGCCCAACATGGCAGAAAGAAGTACACAACACTTACACATGTGCACAGCACAACACATACAAGAGACTCTACTCTTTAGAGCGAAAACAAGAAAAGGTAACGTTTTCCTTTATTTTATGTGTGTTTTTGTTTTTGTAATCATTCTTCTGAGTTCATGCAAATAAACGAGGTGATGCCACACGTCTGATACATAGAACTGCGTCGACAAAAATAACAAGTTTTCGTGAATAGTTTTAAAAGGTCATTTTAATTTCTGTAATTTTCTCACAATTACAATCAAATTATAATGCAAGGACATATTAATTTCAGTCTCTAATTGTTAAAATATTTTGTTTAAACAGAAATTAAATAAAAAATTTTATTTTTTATTGAATTATTTAGAAGGAAATAATTGAAATGCTTTTTATGGATTTATAGAAATTTATTTGAAATAGTTAAAGTATTCACTGGAAGAGTAGGATTTCAGATGTTTTCATTTTTTACCAGTTGGTAATGGATGCCATAAATAAATTACAAGCGAATGTATATCATTAAGCACTCGGAGCATCAGGCTACAATACAAACGACCAGCTGCTCAACTATTGGAATGCAATTCCTGTTTTATACACTAATGTTGCCCATTCAAACGACCTCATTATTGACAGCACAGATTCAAATTGGGAGTAAATGTACAATAAAACTTTTCTAACGAATAATTTATGCTTGACTACCATTCTATGCAGTCTACCAATTGAAGGATATGTTTAGAACATATAGACTTGGTTTACCTTAGGTTTTGTCGTGTAATACTCGATAATTTTTTGTATACCGATTTATTGAAATGATTCTTAACGGCCAGTTATGCTATGTTTAGCTTTTCAGCAATCAAAATAGTAGTTAAAGAAATATCTGACTCTACTAATTTCGTTATTCTTTGGTGAATTTCATAAAAACACCTTATGAAGCGTAGAGCCTTAGAAACAAACTTTGTTGTTCATTTTTTTGTCAAACATTTCTGCAAATTCAAATTCATTTAATTTGAAACATTCAAAGTGTTTCCTCTTCAAGACAAACAACAATAATTTGCAAACGTTTTTTTCCTTTTAATTTACTTTCCCTTTTTTATTGTTTAAATTTAAAGCGCTTGCGGTTTATGGTATAGAGTGTGTACTTTTGTTTTACACAACTTTTCTTACATTTACTCTCTCACTAATACAATTGCTTCAGTTGTTGTTGGCTGTTGTTGTTAATACCACTGTTCTCGCATTGTTTTGGTTCTGGCCGATTTCCTACAGAACATACTCTCATTTGCACTTAAAAACAAGTGGCAGCATTGCAAAACATCACAGTGAGTGCCTTGCGAATACTGACGACTGTCGCAAACAAACACTTCGTTGGCGTGTTTTTAGTACTGAAACAACCGGTGTTGTGGACGAGTGTGTACAACGATTAGTGTTCGCATATTTTTCGTTTCGCATAGAAAATTAAGCTGATAAAAAAAAAAAAATTTGTTTTTTTGTTTTTATTTTATAAAATATTTGCATATATACAAAATATATTTTATTGTTGTTGCGTTTTTTTTTTATACATACAAGAAATATTTTTATTAAACAAAATAAAAATAAATTAAGAATAAATAATGCGTTTGCTTTTTTGCCATAAAATAAGAAAGAAAATAGAAAATTAAATTAAAAGGCGGCTTTTATTTACATGCTACATGCTACAATTAAATTAAAGTTAAAGTGATAAGGTAATGAATTTAGAGAAGAAATCAAAAATTATTGTGTTTACATGACATTTTATTCTAAAATACAACAAAAACAAAAAACAAAGAAATATGAAAACAAAACAAAACCAAAACGATGGTTTGTTAAAGAAAAAATAAGTAAATAAAACGAAATGAAATGAAATAAAGAATAATTCATAAAGTCAAGCAGAGAGAGAGAGAGTGTATTAAAAATTCAAAGTAATTGCTAAAGTAAAATCCTATTTATACAACAATGACATGAGATGAGATGAGGGCAGAGTGTTTGATACAAGCACCAGAACCAACTTCTTTGATTAGAGCCAACATTTACAATCGCGGACTACATTTCAAGTCATCATACTCATACTTCATACTTAAACAACAACTGGGAACAGACCAAGAGCACCAACAAAAACAAACAAATAAAAAAAAATAAAAAAATACCCTTAAACAATAATAAAAGTAAAAGTACAACAATAACAAACACAAAGAAAACAACAACAACAACAACAAAATAAACTAAAAATTAAAAGCAAAGACACCAACAATAAAAGCAAGAAAGTCAGCAAAAATAAGGAAAAAAAAGAGAATAACAAGAAGAAAAAACCAAAAGCAAAAAGAAACTGCTATAGAACCAGCATAGCAAATAAGCACATTGTCAAACGAAGAGCACGACGGTACGGGTTTCGAACTACAATTTTATTAACAATTACACACACCGTCTTAATTCATTATAATTTTTCTTGTTTTTTTTCGTTTTTTTTTTGTTTTAAGTTCGATTTTATGGTTTTAATGTTAAACAATAAAAAGTAAAAAAAATCAAAAAGTGTTCCTTTAAAATAATAAATAGAAGGAAAAAAAGTAATTAACAAAATCAAATAGTTTATGTTGTTATAATAAGAAAAAAAAACGTCAAAAGAATTCCTAAAACAAATTCAAAAATAAAAAAAGAAATAAAATTCAAAGCAGAAAAACGTGTTTTATTAAATCCCCGTTATATTAAAGGAGAGCGAGAGCACCAGCACAGCAGTAACAAAGTCAATAATATTTAGTTCATATAAGAGCATAGAATAATAATAAAAGAAACAACAACAATAACTAACGCAAAACAAAATATAAGAAATATGTGCTCTTCTACAAAGTAGGAGAATACAATTCAATAATAATAATAACACACACACACACACACACATAAAATATTATATTAAGTGACACCTTTATAGGCATAAATACTCACACACACAGGCAGGCAGGCAATATTTAAAAACCCACATACATATACTATACGAAGAGCAAATGAAAATCAAAAGTGTATGCGTGGCTCTCAAATGTGTGGGGTAGATGGTAGAGTGTTTATGTGTCAATATTTATTATCTTATAATGGGCAAGAAGAAAAATATCAATAAAATTTACAGTTTCAAGTGAAAAGAAAGTAAAAAAAAGAAAAAACAAGCAAAAGTGAAATACCAAAAGAATATTAAAACAAAGTAAATTTAAAAAAAAAATTAAACAAAAAAATTAAAATAAAAATTATTAAAAAAAAAACAAATTAAATAGAAATTAAACAATTATTTTATAAAAACAACAACTAGACAGATTAATAACAAAAACAAAAAGAGAGGAAAAGCAAAAGAAATCTTTTCTGTAAAACTAAGTGTGTTTTGAGTTGCGCGCCCTAAGGCGGCGGAGATGCTGGCGCCAACCGTTGTTATTCAAACACAAGCGGGCGGCGTCATTCAACTACACAACTACAACTACAACAACAACAACATCATAATGCTAACTGGTTTAAACAACAATTACAACAATAATAATAATTATTCATTAACATTAGCAACAAACCTAACATCTTTAATAAATCCTGTAACAACAACGAAACAACAATTACAACTACAACTACAACAAAACAACAGCAGCAGCAGCAGCAACAGCAACAGCAACATAAGCAGCATCATCAACAACAGCATACATCAAACAACAACAATTGTGATAAATTTAAATTATTCTTAATCTTAAGGGTAAGAGAACAGCAAAACAAAACTAATTTCAAATTTTTTTTCTTTCGTTTTTTTTGTGAGAGCATAAGTAGAAATGCATTCATCCACATTCCCTTCCCCTCTTCTCATCCGTTCACAGACAACGGTATTTAAAATGATAGAAAATAAATTCATGCAGAAAGTTTTGAAAACAGATTCTGGCAAATTTAAGTTTCATTTTCACCAGGAAATTAAATGTAAAATTTTTTTAACGACAAGTGCTGTATTTTGCAATACCATTCTACGGTTAAAGACATCTTATATGTTGCTAAGGTTCAAGGTTTCAGTAGATGGCACACTTCTGATCTCACCTCATACTGATCAATATCGTGGAGCTATTTGCTCAAATAAAATAACTTTGTTTAGTACAGTTTCGCTTAGGCCATCAGGCATAATTCACAGTTGATCGATCACTTCCGATTCTACACAATACAGAGCTGCTACTTTGGAGCTATGAATACTAGGCTTTGATGTACACTCAGCCACAAAAGTATACATACGGATGACAAATTTCAGAAATTTTTTAACCAATCCGTTTTCGTTGAAGATCTTTATAATTGTCTGACATCTTTCTTCGACTTTAAGACGGTCTTTTGCATTGGTTCAGAAATTTGTGAAATTTGTTAATCGGATGAATACATTTGTGGGCCTGTGCAGGGCCACAATTCAGTTCAATTTCAGAAATTTTTTAACCAATGCAAAAGACCGTCTTAACATCAAGGAAACTATAAAGATTTTCAACGAAAACGGATTGGTTAAAAAATTTCGACAATTTTTTAACCGTACGTATACTTTAGTAACTGTGTGTAGATTCGGGTGGTAGGATATGCTTTGCATCTTACTACAAAGCTTCTTATAGGCTAGTCGCTCTTTTCCTAGTGCTTTCCATTACTATTTATTGTCATTTATTGTATTCTCATTAAGTGTGTGTTAAATTTACCCATAAAAGGCAGGAGCCACAGTTTAAAGTGGACTCCGAACGGCATATTTTGAGAAGCTCAAAGCTTTTGCCGGTGGGCTGCTGAGAGAGAGAGTCGCCTAAGAAAATTTTTTTTCATATTTTGCTTTGTTTGAAACGTTTGCGGCAGGGATTGAAGCACGGCTTTGCGTCTAATAAGCCAACACAATACATATGTACATACATAATTGGTCATTACAACCCTTCAGTCAGGATTACGACCTAGTTTCTCACACCACTTATGGTGTGTGTGTTAATTTTTTATCATGAGTGGTGGGACCAGCAGTTTAAAGACGATTCCGAACGACAGATTTTTTTTTTTTGAGGAACTTTTCATGACGATTTTTATTTTGACACTCAGAGTTATTGCCAGAAATCTGCTGAGAGGATGTCGCCGAAGAAATACTTTTTTGTATTTTGTTTTGATGTCTAGCCTGGGGCTCGAACCCCGGCTTTACGTCTAATAAGCCAACACACTACCTACTAGACCACGGCAACTGCTATTACATTACTACTTATTGTAGTCCTTTATCAGGATTACGACTGAATTTCTCATACCACCCATTAAGTGTGTGTTAAATTTATCCATAAAAGGCAGGAGCCACAGTTTAAAGTGGACTCCGAACGGCATATTTTGAGAAGCTCAAAGCTTTTGCCGGAGGGCTGCTGAGAGAGACTCGCCGAAGAAATTTTTTTTCATATTTTGCTTTGTTTGAAACGTTTGAGCCAGGGATTGAAGCCAGGGATTGCGTTGCGTCTAATAAGCCAACACCATACCTACTAGATTATGGCGTCTAACAGATTCCTTAGTGCATTCATTAGAAAGAAGTGACAGAGCAACTTAACAACATTCAACAACGGATCTCTGGCGAACTCATTTAAGTCTTAGGCTAAAGAAAAAACGTGTGTCATTCAAAATGAAATCCAATTTTGAACGACCCTTTCTCATAAATTATAGAAAACAATGTAGCAGAGGACATTAAAAATCTGTCTCTCTCTCTCTCTCTCTCTCGTTTAATTACTATCTAGACAAACACCCACACACAATTGTTGATTCTTTTTCTTGTGGCTTATCCCCCCTTTGCGCCCTCGTAACCACCACCAACAACGACAAATTTCTAATTAAAACGACAGGCTACAGATGACGGCAAATACCGCTTAAAAGAAATGAAAACAAAAAAAAACAAAAAAAATTGATTTGAAATCGCCTGCGATAACAAGAAACGTGAAAATATTTTTTAATGGAATTTTTTTATTGTTTTTGTTTTTGTTGCGGAGTCTGTTTTCGTTTTTTTCTGCGAAAAGAATTCGACAAGATTTTGTGTTTTTTTAAGGGATTTGTTGTTCGTGTTTTTAAATATTTCAGAAAAGTTTTTTTTTTTTTTTTTGGGTTTCTTCTGCAGAAGTGATTCATAAAAACAAAAGAATTTCGTTAATAGGGCCACCAAACATGTGCAAAATTTTAATTTAAAAATTAAAAAGGAAAATAAAAACAAAAAATGTCACGCTAAAAAATACAACAACAACAATATTAAATATTAAAAGAAAAAGAAAAAAAGAACGAAACTCATTTGGTTGATAAATGCAAAAATAGAAAATAGTCTTCTGGACATGGGAAAATTTTCTTTAGTTTATGATCAAAGAAAACCGAACATGTTTTAGATTTTCATTGAAGAAGTGAAATTCGGCAAAGAAAAAAAGTGCCGTAATTATTTTCAATTGAAAAAAATTGGTTATAAATAGCATTTTCGGTGAGGATTTTATACAGAGTGGCCAGGCAAAAGCTTGTATTCGAAGTTCTGTGGTTTGGTAATTAAACCAGCATTTAGATGTTGATCCAATGCAACGGCTTTTATAATTTTATCTGTATTTTATTATTTTATCTTCTATTAATGGCCTTACAAATATTTATACAGCTCTAACAGACTTGCTTTTTGCCTTTATTAATACAAAACTAAAGAACATGACGTAGTATCTCCTTGCTAATACCCACCTTTTATTTAATCAAGTAACAAACAAGGAAATTCAACCATCGTGATTCAATCACACTTATACGACACGAATAACACTCTATTAGGGCCATATACTTATGTACATACATATAGATTTCTTTTTACTACACATTATATTGTAGTATTTTTGTTCTGTGTGCGGTTTTTTGTTTTACAAAAAAAAAAAAACCAAAAACAAAAAAAAAGGAATTTTTATCTACAAACACGTCATCATCACATTGAGCTAATAAATCTGTCGAAGTACAATATAAGCGTGTGTGTAGGTCAGTAATAATCTTTAGCTCATTAACATTTTAAATGTGTTGATAAAAATTATTTGCTTTTGTTTTTACTTTTTTTTTGCTGCGAAGTGTAAAAAAAAAGAAATCAAATTTATATTTTACCCAAGTGACCAAAAAAGTGGAAAACAGAATTTGAATCTCATTTAGAAATTTGGAAATCTAATTGCGGCAAATCAATGTCCGTCAATGTAAGCATTTTATTTAGATTTTGTAGTTTCAAGTTTATAATGTTTAATGCTATAATTAACGGGTTATCCATTTTTATGGTACATAATTGGTCATTACAACCCTTTAGACAGGATTACGACCAAGTTTCTCACACCATTTGTGTTGTGTACGTTAATTTTATACATGAGTGGCGGGACCTAGAGCTTAAGGCCGATTCCGAACGACAGATTTTTGTGAAACTTTTCATGACAATTTTATTTACTCTTAGAGTTTTTGCCAGAAATCTGCAAGGAGTGGCCGTTACAGTCAATGTCGATCGTTATCGGGTCATGTTAAACGAATTTTTGTTCACAAAAATTGAAGAGGAGGATATTGGCAACATTTAGTTTCAACAGGACGGCGCTACGTGCCACACAGCCGAAGCTACACTCGATGTTTGGCGCCCTGTTTTTGAAGATCGCATTATCAGCCGCAGAGCTGATGTCGTCTGGCCACCTCGGAGCTGCGATTTGACACCGTTGGACTATTATTTGTGGGGTGCCGTCAAAGATAAGTGTAACGACGACTGCCCAGAGACAATTGACGCTTTAAAGGACAATATTCGTGAAGCCATTGGTGAAATACAGCTGCACACAATCGACAATGTGCTTAAAAATTGGACCGATCGTGTAGGCTACAGCATGGTCAGCCGAGGCAGCCATTTGAATGAAATTATTTTCCATTATTAACCGGAAGGATTGTACTTTCAAATAAAAAAAAGAAATTTGAGAAAATATTCAGTAGTTTTTCTTTTTAAAGCATTTTCCAAAAAAAAAAAGTTATTTGCCAGACCCTTTATCACTTGGACCTTGGCATTATATGCGAAATAACCAGCAACCAATCATTTGGAAAAGGTTTTGACCACTTTTTCGTACATATTGGGAAGTATCTTAGCGATAACCGAACAAATTTTAGTTTTCAAATGCGGTCTCTAACTTATCCCCACAGAAATAAACCGAATTGATGTCGCCATAGCGTGAGAGTACTCCTTCTGCAAACGTCTCATGCAATAAAGCCAAAATTCAAACCAAATTGTCGGTCTGGTGAAATCGTTTTATTGAAACTGAATATCGTCTCGTTCATATTCATCAATTGCAAATCGCTATGGAACAGATAAGTTTGGATTAACAGCGACACTTCCTCTAACAGAAGTCATATCTTCGGCAGTGAAAATATTGTTCAGATTCACACAATTCCAATTCCTACAAATATTTTTATAATCTTTGCCATTTCTGCGGACAGTAAGGCGATTTTAACGAACATAATCACGTCGCAACACACGAAAAGTGACCACGTTTAAATCACCACTCTGGCAGTCAGTCTTATTTTCTACGCGTTCTTCTGGTAAACGATTCATGTTCGTAAATGACAAACCTTTGTCACTAAATAGTGACAGCAATTCCGATATTTAACAGCCAAGACCGTTTGTTTTGAAATCACTAAATGAATAACCCTTAACTGTTGCATATTTCACATACATACATACATACATACATATGTAGTGTACAAAAACAAAAATTAATTAAATTTTCAATTTATAATGTTGTTATCATGTTTTTAATGAAGGAGAGACACTGCACTGCACTGAAGTTGTAGTTGTTATGGAATTAGATTTTCTATAAAATTCCAGTTTGTGGTGGCAGCATGGTTCATGGCTTTACGTTTGTAAATGGAGTTCAGAAACTGAAGTTGTTTGCCATTGAAATCCGCAAAATTCCAGTTGTTTGCTGGCAGCAGCAGCAGTAACTCCAAAAACAAATAATTACGCTGAAGCTGTTGAACCGGTGTTATATTTTAAATTGGAAATTGCATTTTAAAAGAATCTTTGCAACATGCATGCACGCACGCACGCATGCATTATGTACGTACATACGTTATTTTATTTTGTATTAGAATTTCTACGCAACTTGTTTGCATATTTGTGGAGTCGTCACGTCACGTTCATGTTTTGGAATTTTAAAATCAATGATTTGCTCATGTTAATGAATGTGAAGGTTAAGAAGCGTTTTTGGAAAAATTTATCACCGCCATCAAATTAAAATGGATTTTCTTCTTTACACTGCACATATTATGCATATGCATACGCATTAGAATAAAAAAAAAAATTTTTTTTTCATCTTTTAATCGAAATGTTAATGAATATCTGAAGCACAAAGTACTACAAGAAAAATTACACGAAATAATTTTTACATTAAAATGAGATGTTTTAGAAGCTTCTGAGGGCAATCTTTATTTTACTCACAGGGTCTTTGGCAGAAGTGTGCTGAATGGAAGTTGCCGAAGAAATATTATTTCCATATTTCGTCTTATTCGAAATGGCAGAGCTAGGATTTGAACCAGAGATCAGCAATGAATCGTTTTTTCGCTACTCATAAGCACTCATGAAATTTTGAATACACGTGTATGTCAGTCAACAATATTGAAATTTAACTATGTATTCTGATTCATTCATACTCACTACAAAGTTGATTTATAAGTACAGGGTACAACGTGTTGACATCAAACTCATACCATTCGAAATATGTTTGATTCATAAGCCTACTCAGATTAGATTCATAACTTTAAAACAATACTTATAATACTTATAAATGATTCAAATCACAGTCATAGTTGTTGTTGCATTTACAACAAAAAGAATAAAGACACATACGCAAAAAAGGCAGAGCAGCAAGCAGAGCAAGCACACAACCTTTTAGTGAGAATTTTAGTGTTCGTACGCGAATCATACTTATTTTGTGCTTCGTGTATATGTTGAGTTATGGAGAGTCGATATCAATAACATCATACATGTTGTTAAGTATGATTACGATGAGTACTTCAAAGTTTGAATATTAGTAGAGGTTCCATGGTATTAAAAGAAGTATGAATGCGTATACATACATACATACATACATACATACATACATACATTCATAATTGGTCATTACAACCCTTCAGTCAGGATTACGACCTAGTTTCCCACACCACTTATGTTGTGTGTGTTAATTTTCTACATGAGTGGTGGGACCTACAGTTTAAAGTCGACTCCGAACGACAGATTTTTGAGAAACTTTTTCATGGCAATTTTATTTCTTTCGCAGAGTTTTTGCCAGAAATCTGCTGTGAGAAAGTCGCCGAAGAAATACTTTTTGTATTTTGTTTTGATGTCTGGCCTGGGGCTCTAACCCTGGCTTTACGTCTAATAAGCCAACACACAACCTACTAGACTACGGCGACTTCATAAATGCGTATAAGTATCAGAAATTATGAGTATGATTCGATTCGATACTCATCTTTTTGAATACTCATTGCAGATCTCTGGTTTAAACAATGGGCCAACACATTACCTGCTAGACTACGAAATATTTTTAAAAATCTGAAAGCATTGATGTATTTATCTTCATAATCAAGAAATTGAAACTTTTTAAAAGCATTTCTTTTAAATAGAATAGTAGTATTAATATCTCTTCGCCTATACAGATATCATACGCACATATATCATCTACGTCGTTAAAGGTCTATGAACTAGACACAGACAGTCCATATGCCGCCATTAAACCATAATTCTTATAATTTTCATCGTTTTCATCATAGAAAATGAATCAAAATTTCAAATCAAATCAAATTTAAAAAATCATTAAACAAAAACAAAATTACCTTGACTGAAATGAATTTAAAAAAAAAAAAGTTTTTTCGTGTCAAAAGATTATAAGCAGATGACTGGAGAATTTTTTTTTCCATTTTTTTTTTGATGCAAAAAAAAATCAAATTGAAATTCGTGTTGGGCAAATAGTTTAAAGAGAGATATGACGTCAAAAAAAAAAAAATTAAATGAAATGAAATGAAAATATCTCAATTTCTATTTGTGTACATAATATTAAATGAAAATAAATCTCTCCATTACTGCCCACTCATTTCGAACAATGTACTCGCCCGCCGTTCGCACGGCCAGCCAAACCAATCCAATCCAACCAAACAAACGTCTGTTTATTCTACACTTTATTTCTAGACAGAAAATTACAAACAATATTGTCTGTTTAAATATACAAAAACATGTTAGAGTCTATAAAAAATATTAACAACAAAACAACAAAACATGAATAAAATAAAACAACAAAAAATAAATAAATAAAAAAAACATGCATATTAAGAGATGAAAATTATATCGGCTATATTCGTATGCCCTACGACTTAACTACCTACCCAACGAAAACAAAAAAAAAAATTCCAAAAAAAAATCTTAAAAGCCTTAAAAAAGTTTGATCGATTTAAGAACAGAGAAAGCAAAAAAAAAATTGTTTCCTTCTGTTTTGTTTTTTTCTTGTATGTATGAGTGAGTATGAGAGAGAGTTCATCATCATAATTGAATTGACATGTTGTTCCTTTGAATAACTTTATATTTCTCCCATCGAACATTGAAATTTATTGAACTTTTTTCCATTTGTTCTCCATTCGTTGCCAATTTTCCGCTCGAAAAATTGAATTGAAATTTAATTTGCATACGTGCCAGAACAGAATGCCGGCGACAAGTTGATGAGCCGTTTTCATTTGAATTCGGAATACAGAAGTGATATTTAAATATTTTTCTCACTGCAGGATAAAAACATTTTTAAAGGGAAAAAATATGTAGAAAACATTTGTGAAAACAAGTGCATCATGCTGTCTTGGATCATGCAGAATTTTTTAACATTTGAAACCATAAAAAGAAATATTAATTTAAGGACTTAAAGACACCTCAATACTAGACATAGACTATTTCCATCTCAGACAGAGATCTGAGATATCTCGAACAAAACCGAAATATGAACAAATACTTCTTTTGGAAACTTGCTCTCAGCAGTCTTTTGACATTGTCATGACAGATGTTTCCACTCTCTGATTCCAAGTAGGGATGACTGGAATCCTAATACGGTCGTCACACCGGAAGTCTTGGATATACATATATACCGACGGCTCTAAACTAGATAATGTGGTTGGAAGCGGTGTCTACTCTGGGAAACTGAACCTGAATATTTCTCTCCGTCTGCCGGACTACTACAGTGTGTTTCAGGCGGAGGTGATGGCAATTTACCGGGCCGCTCAATGGATCCTCGTCAACGATGCTCCTTTCACTCGCGTGTCGATTTTTTCAGATAGTCAGGCTGCGATAAGATCTCTATCGGGTTTCGTGATTAGTTCTAGGATCGTTAGGGAATGTCGCCGATGTCTCGACCTTCTCTCGGGGCGCTTCACCAGTTTCTCTCTGGTGTGGGTCCCCGGGCAAAGTGAAATTTCTGGAAACTGTAGGGCCGACAAGCCCGCCAGAGCTAGTGCGCTCCTTCCGGAATCCTCTTCTGTTGAATTGGGTATGCCACTTGCCTCGGTCAAGCTGACCATTGCGCGGAGGTTCTTTCGGGATGCCAACCTATCCTGGGTCAATGAGGAGTCCTGCTCCACCGCTAGACGCACCTGGCCCAAGATGGATAGAAGGCGTACCCACCAATTACTTGGTCTTGGTCGTGATGTCATCTTGACTAAAGTGTCCGTGCTTACAGGTCATTGCGTCATGGGTAGACACGCGGAAAGAATGAGGCTCCCTTTCAACGACTTCTGCCGTGGATGCAGGTCCACTGAGGAAGAGGAGACTGTTGTTCACTTTCTTTGCCAGTGCCCGTCTCTCGCTAGGTGTAGATATAGGCTATGTGGCTCTCCATTTCTTGTCAGCTTGACGGAGCTATCATCTATTGATATCAAGGATATAGCTTCGTTCATCAAACTTTCTGGCTAATTTTCCAGTGCGGGGTAGTCGTGCTTTTGTTGTGCAGCCCTTGTGCTGACCAACTTCTTCCTTTTGCCTGATTTTGGTGGAACTTGGTTAGTACAGGGACTGCGTTCACCCGTGGCATCACAACGGGCCGCTATGCGTACTCAAGTGAGCTTTGTGATATCAGAGCTACCACTCCGACCTAACCTAACGACCTAGTCTTTTGACAAAAACTCTGCGAATTTATGGATTCCCTCTTGGATTTTCAAATTCGAATTTATCTTCACACACATAATAATAAATTCATTAACAATTTTAATAGCGACGTTAACGCTTTAATTGTAATTTCAATTGCAATTGCAATTTATTGATTTCATTGTTGTTGTTGTTTTTACTCTCTCTCTCTCTCTCTCTCTCTTTCTCATTAAAGCTTATTTAGTAAATTGTTATTAGTCTTATAAATTTTAATGCTTAACATGAAAAGCTAACAACCAACAACAACAATAACAACAAAAATCGAAATAAAAACCACAAAATCTTTTACTATGATGCTCCTGAGCAGTGGCAAACCGAATTTTCCATTTTCAATAAATGTTTTCAATCGAATTCATTCATTCACTCAGCGTTTAAGCGTTTTAACCACAGCTATGACGAACACTTTTTACAATCACATTCCCATTAGCACAGCTTCAAAAGCATTCTCAACAACTTTCGATTCGATACGGTAACTTACGTTACGTTACTCCACTAATAAATAGACAATACAGCTACAAGATACGGAATAACTGGCTGGAATAAGTTGGCGTTGTGTATGTGTGTGATGTGTGTGTGTGTGTGATTTGCGTACCAAATAAATGAAATTAAATTTGTTGTAACAGTTCCATAGAGAAGCTTCGTTCGTTCGTTGTTGGTTGTCTCATACAAGACATTCAAGAAGTGAAAATACTTTCAATTTTCATAAGAGATTTTTCTCCCACTGTCGCTCTTGGCATTTATCTCTGCGTACGCCCCTCCCCCCCCCCACCATACGTACTCAGGGCACATACTTAAGGCAAATGGATTGAGAAAACAAAAGAGGATAAAATGGGCCCTTTCAAAGGCCTAAGTTTGATGGATCAATTATTCTTTCACACTGGAGGATTGTTAATGGTTAATGATTCGCACGTGCCACTATTTTGAAATATGTAAGTAATCAGTAATTTATTTTACTGATTCGACAACTGATCTGTTAACATTTTTTTTTTCACGCCGAGGAGGGGTAAATGTACCTAACCGCACCATAGAGGAAGTCGTCACATCCTCCGTGTGTGGGTCCCTCACCCAGTAAATCCCCCCTCGTCTCGTGAACTTGTTGTTACCACTCCGCAACTACGGTGGTATTACTTAGGTCTGGAGTCCCTTTGGCCCCTGCGTGTTCATATCCGCGTCCGGATTGCGTGTCGAAAGTTGAAGAGACATCTAAGTGTCTCCACTATTCCTTTCGTCGTCCCTGCTTCGAATTTCGCTTGACACGTGTGCCAGTTTCATCTATTCCGGCCTGCCCACATATTCCGCAGCCTCAAGATCCCTCTTTTTCAGTCTTAGAATGCTCTCCACGTAATTCGCCACTGAGGTCAAATTTTCTCTACTCGCGATCATAACCCCGACAATGTTACCGACCGTGATCGTCCCAACTATCGACGCCAGTGCACAGCGATAGCTCTGCCAGCGTGCACACTCGAAAACGGTGTGCTCTGCGTCATCAATTATCTCTCCTTCCCCGTAAAGACAGTAAGGGGAGGCGGTCTTGATTTTTGCTTCTCTGTCAAGACATCTAATTTCGTTGCTTTCGATTTAGATCACGCTTTCTGCGCAATCGATCAAACGGCGTTGTTATACACAAGATCTAATTCAACGCGTTCGAATTAAATTCGAAAGTACCTCAAGCTTCCGTTCAAGCACCCTTAATATTGCATTCTTGTTGAAAGAATTCAGCGCCTTAATTGTGGTCAAGTTAAGGTCCTATGCTGTTTTTCATGGAACTCCTTTTTACAGAGCCATGTAAAATTTTTAAACCACAGCTTAATGCAATTTGTTTTAAAGATTTGTTTTAAAAGATGGACAATCTCTTACGGCTGTAAATCGTTGCTTATCGTTATGTTTAATTTCAATTAAATTTATGCTGGAGAATATTTTCTACCATATTTTCAAACATTTTTTTGCGGAAAAGGCCCTTACGTAGGCTCCTTTCATGATTAACATCTAAAGTATGCTGTTCCGTTAGGGAAGCAGCCGACAAGCAAACAAACAAACAAACACTT
This sequence comes from Sarcophaga subvicina, assembly GCA_936449025.2. Classification (NCBI taxonomy): domain Eukaryota; kingdom Metazoa; phylum Arthropoda; class Insecta; order Diptera; family Sarcophagidae; genus Sarcophaga; species Sarcophaga subvicina. Next base: position 4,296,927 of record OW388084.2, read on the forward strand.
ATCGTACGACGAGTACATACCAGAGAGCGAAACAATAGAGGAGACAATAAAAAAAAACAAAAAAACTCATAAAAGAAGAGGAACAAAAAACACAAGATGATGAAAGAAAACAGACCCACCCATACCTTAATGGATGAGCAGCTACTACAACAAAATATAAGGATAACAAAGAACATGACACACAACAAGCAAGCAAGCAAGCAAGCTTACACAAATAGAAGGATAGAAATACACATACACACTGACACATTAAAACCAAAATAGAAAACACACACACACATACACTCAGTCACATCTACTTTAATGTGGATGTGGTCGATTTAAGCTTTTAAAAGGAATTCCAAGTGAAAAATGTTAGAAAATTAACTATAAAAGTTGTTACTTTGTTGTTGTCGTTGTTGTTTTTTCTCTTTTTTGTTATTATTTTGGTACTCATGTCGTTGATGAGGTTATTGTTATCATTGGTGTTGTTGTTGTTGTTGTTGTTGTTGTTTTTGTTGGTTTTCTCACTCATTTATATTAAATTTGTAAACATTTAAAGTGTGTAACAAACAAACAAACAAAATTCTTAAAATGAGAATTTAAAACAGTTTCTCTCTCTTTAAATCGCATACACACACATCCACACATATACGAACCCCCCCTCTGTGTAATAATTGTTTCTCATTAGGCACACACAACCTTTTTGGCTCCTTAAAATAATGGGTGTTATCGATAAGTAAACAAACATTGCCATCATTGTTAGGAGAATATTCATCGGTATAGTATTTATTGCCGGCATCATTATTAAACCTTTTCTTTTGAAGAAATTGATGGGGGAGGGGTAAGTAATCTGCCTTTCTCATACCGTATTGATCGAAAGCCTCAATTAAAATTTTATGCTGCTGTTAAGTTGTCTTTCTTGTATATTTTTAAGGAAAATTTTGCAAAGATTATTAATTGCCGTGAACTGAGACTCGAAGAGAGAGAGAGAGAGAGAGAGAGATAGAAAGAGAGTGAAAGGCAAGCAGCCAAAAGGTAGAATGAGAATGTGTTTTGAATAAATTTTTGATAAGTAGCACAGGTAACACATGTATGTATGCCACACACGTATAGGGGGGGGTATAAATACATGTGCTTAAGTATTAAAAGTTTTTAATACTACTTTAAAAGAAAATTAAGTGTATAACAGTACTTTCTCTTACGATGATTGTGAAGATAAGGGTTAAGCATGACATACTCCTCTCTCGTATACATATATAACTGAGGTTTAAAAAGAAATTTAAACACAAATTTTGTGATTTTTAAATTCAAAACATCCTTAAAAACTTGATTTTGTAAGCATTCACTACAAAACATTTCATATTTGTTATCGATTTACACTCAAGGCATTGTAGTGACCCATTCTGCGCTTACTTATGGAAGGTACGAATCACAAACTTTAATTGGAAATCGAAAATCTACTCCATTGTTTCAATATGTTGTGGGCATGCCTGTCAATCTGTTACTCGCTACATACAGTGCTTGACAAAACAATGGAAACTTTTTCAAAAATGTACTTAATCGGACGAAAATTTAACATGTTTTTTAAAAATCGGCAAAACATTTGTGGAGTTTATTAATATGCACTGTTATTAACGTTTCTGTATATTAAAATTATGTATAAAAATGAATTATATAATTCAAAAATTAAAAAAGTTTCCAAAGTTTCCATTGTTTTGTATGAGGTGATTTTTCTTCTCTTCGTATTCCTTGTTGTACCAGGTCAAACAGAGAACGCTTGCCCTAAAGAGACGTATGGGGCTAGATTTGTCCAAACAGAACCAACTTTAGCCTTCTTAACCTTGTGACACATACTATACACGTACATAATTGGTCATTTCAACCCTTCAGTCAGGATTACGACCTAGCTTCTCACACCACTAATGTTGTGTGTGTTAATTTTATACATGAGTGGCGCGACCTACAGTTTAAAGTCGACTCCGAACGACAGATATTTACGTGGCATTTTTATTTACTATCACGGTTTTTGTCAGAAATCTGCTGAGAGGAAGTTGCCGAAGAAATGTTTTTTTTCATATTTTCGTTTTGATGTCTGACCTGGGGTTTGAACCGTGGCCTTACGCCTAATAAGCCAGCACGCTACCTACTAGACTACGGCGACTTCTTTTAACTCTGTGTGTAAATAAAATTGCTTTCTGACAAAAAAAAATTTTGTTTGAAATCGACTTGAAACTGAAAGCTAAACCGCTCAACATGAGTGGTGTGAGCAACTACACTCAGCCACAAAAGTATACATACGGATAACAAATTACAAAAATTTTTTAACTAATCCGTTTTCGTTGAAAATCTTTGTAATTGTCTGACAACTTTCTTCGATTGTAAGACGGTCTTTTGCTTTGGTTCAGAAATTTGTGAAATTTGTAAATCGGATGCATACCTTTGTGGGCCTGTGCAGGGCCACAATTCAGTTCAATTTCAGAAATTTTTTAACCAATGCAAAAGACCGTCTTAACATCAAGGAAACTATAAAGATTTTCAACGAAAACGGATTAGTTAAAAAAATTCTGAAATTTTTTTAACCGTATGTATACTTTTGTAACTATGTGTAAGTTGTAATCCTGACTAATGTGTCGTAAATTAAGTCAGCAAAGTAAATAAAGGTTGTCGTCAATAACTGTGAGGCAAAGCAATAGCAGTAAGGCACAGTCTAACCTCCTGTCAGATCCAGATTAGATTACAGGCATTATCCTGAATGCTTTTCCTGCATAAAGCTTTCTATTTACTAACATTATCAAACGCCTCCTTTTGCATAATCATTGTGCAAAGATATCCAACAATGGTACTTAAAATAAATTAATATTCCATGCACGTTAAGTTGTACCTCCGCTTATAACGTTTGAATAGGAATTCACATTTCCTCTCTCTCTCTCTCTCTCTCTCTCTCCATCTCTGCGGGTTTATTCAGCTGAGTGAATAACTTTAAAATTGTTATTGAGTGCTTCCTGTTGTCATTGTATTGCCATTTAATTAAATTGCCTTTTAATTTAATTGGATTTTTTCCTTGTGTTTTTCGTTTTTTTTTTGTTCTTTTTTTTTTGTCTTCGAGTGTACTTTTTGAAATTCTTTTAAAATTTTATAGTTTCTTTGCCATTTTTCGCAATTAAAATGATTTTTTTGTCCTTTTTTTTGTTAAATTTTTGTTTGCTCAAGTGTGGGGGGGGGAGGCTACTCGTATTACTTTCAATGGCAATTTTCTAGGCGGAAAACTTTTAAAAATTTGTTTGTCTGTTTTCGTTTTCAGTTTACGTTTTCCTGTTCTTTTTTGCTTCCTTTTTTTTCTTTTTTTGAGTGGTAAGAGATTTAATTGGCTCATGTCCGTTTCTGCCAGGCCAAACAAAAAAAAAAAAATACCGTCCAACTGTAAATGCCGACAAAAAAAAAATCCAAGAAAATATTCCAAGTTTATATTTCAAAACTAACGTTTACTTTACCCCTCCACCAGGATAATAATGATGGTGATGATAATGATGATAATATGGAAGTAAAATATTTTGGATTCCTTTTTTACGCCATTTTTTTATTTTTATTTTTAAATAAATAATTATGGGTTTGCGTTTCAATGTAAACGTATTACGTATACGTAATACGGGGATATTTATTACGGCTAGGCCGTAATAAGACCCTATGGTCGGGACAGCTTTAAAGATGGGGATTTTGTAGGCCATAATTTAAAGGTTTTTTCTCTATCTTTTTCTTTACTTTCTTTAGGTTTTTGCAACGAATTTATCTGCTTTGATGTTTTTTAAATGAGAATTGTTTTTGGTTTGTTTGGGTAACCAGGGAATTGTTATTTCCTTTGTTTCGTTGCCTATGAAATGCTTTTTAGTATCGATTTTTTTTTATTTTTCGCTTCCGTTGATTTCAATTGGCTTTAAATCCTTAAAGTCCTTTTTATTTAAGTTAAATTCCTTGGGTTTTATTTATGGCAGATTTAATAAAACCCCAGACAAAGGCTGCCGGCTTAATTAAATCAAGTGAAAGTATTTTTCATTTCACTCCTCCTCTAAAGTTTTCTTTTTTTGTTTAGTTTCGCCAGTTATTACTTTTGTGTTTAAACTTGTATTGCAATTTATGTAAAATGCATAAATAATGTAATAAATAAGCAAAATTGATTTATTTGCATTTAATTTAATGATAATTAATCGTTAATTATAGGCAACTTAACTAATAAATACAACAATATTAGGGTTATTCAGATTGGAAATTAAGCAGCAATTAAGTCTGCTGCCAATATAATTTTAATTATATTCCAGATGCTCCATAACGAGCTAATAAAGGGAGCAACAAATAACTCAGTTCCACGAAAAATTTGTAGTTCAGAGACGACTTTAAACTTTAGGGCCCGCTACTCATGGATAAAATTAACACACACTACACGGGGTGGTGTGAAAAGCTTGATTGTAATTCTGAGCGAAGATCTGATGAAGTAAATAAGTCATGAGCTCTGTTTGATTTGAACCTGTTATTACTTCCCTGGCATATAATATGTTTATAAAATAGAATCATCAAAGGAGGCTGCAGTGTTGTAATATTATTCAATCCGACATTGAGTCCAAACGTATGAATCAATACGTCTAATCGTATGAAGCAATTGTCGCTGTAACTTCACAATACAAAATAAAATCTCGTAAGTTTTTTTGCTCGATTAAAACGAAAATGTAGGTCATGTACTGTCAATAATGAAAGGTTCTTTTATTGTGTTCCTTATTTACTACAAGGGGGTCGTCTCTTAACCATCTAAATAATGAGAATTATTTAATATTTAAATTATGCGTAACCCTTTTTAGATTAAAAAACTTTTATAAAATTACAATTAATTTATGGTAGTCTACGTTCATTATAAATTAAAAAGAAAATTTTAACTTCTCCTCGGAGAAAACTCTTTTCAGAGTAATTTGTAGTTAAAAATTTTAAATGCAACTCATCTTTGCTTTCTTTTTTTTAAGTGTATAAATTTAAACGTTTACTTTAAACCATCTCTGGCATACTCACATATGTACATGCGTACGCACACACACACACACACACAACTGTAATTGACAGTTTGTTTATTTAGAGCATGTGTAAACAACCGCACAGAAGAAAAAAAAGAGTCTATTTTGTAACTTTATTGACACATAAAAAATTCCTCATACGCTTGCTGACTTGACACTTATACTCTTACAATATAATATGATTCCTGCTTTCTTTCTGTCCTGTTTACTCTTACTCTCACTCTCATTCTCTCTTTATTCAACAGTTATTATTATAATTTGTTTTCATTTTTTTCTCATCTTTTTTTTTCATTTTTGTTTTTGTAACATTTGTTATGCTAAGTGTTTGCATGTTTGTGTGTTTGTGTGCGTGTATGCTTGTGGTTCTTTGTAAGTTCGTTTTGCCTACATTTTGTTGTTGGCTTTGCTTGTTGTTTCAGTAATTAGTACAGGAAATGTTTTTAGTTCTTACCATAAATTACAACAATAATAATAATAATAACAACAACAACAATTATACTAACAGCAATGGCCAGCAAACAAGAACTACAACAATAGCAAAACAACATACAAAACAAAGCAACACATGAAACAAAATATTAAAAGAAAAACTTATGAAAGGCATAGAAGAGAGAGAGAGAGAGTGAGGCACAGGACGAAAGACCATATAATATGTATGTTAGGCTCTCTAAAGAGACGAAATACAAAGTAAAGTATAACAGTGAATAAGTATGTAAGTTTGGCCAGCAGATAAGGCTACTCTATTAATAGATGTATGAAGAGATTTAGCATGGTTGCCTGTGGTTCTATTAAAGTGTGTGTGTATGAGTGTTGAAGAGCAGAAACTGTAATAGTTTCCCGTTTTAGCTTTACTTTAACGTTCATATTTTTTTGATTTTTTTAAAAATGTTTTCATAACACATTTCTTTCTCTCAGTATTGTTTTGTCATCGTATTGTTATTTTAGTTTTAAATAGTTTTTCTTCTTTTTTTTTGCATTTACACTGTGGCACAGTTTCACTTAAACATCCAACCATTATTCTAAAAAAAGGCTTTTGCAACAAAAAAAAAAACGAAAACGAAAATGCATAAATACATTATAAAACATGGCCTAAATAAATATAGCTAAAGCACTCTATGTAACATGCAAATCGTCTAAATAGGCAGACGCATATGTATTTAGAAAAGAAAAACTGTTTTACAACAACAATCATAAATATTTATATTTTAGAAAAAAAAATTTTGTTTTTGTTACAAGAATTTTGGTTTTGCTTTTTGGTTTTGAATATTTTTTTTGTTTTGTTTTGTTGTTTTTCTCTTATGGCTCAAAGTCTAGACAAAAAACCATTGAATGCAAAAGAAAATCAAAAGAAAAAAACGTAATCACTCATATAACACCGTCCCTCCGCTCACATTGTGCGTTGCAAGTATTGTTGCAGGTTGTGGGCCATAATCATAAACAATTTATTTTACAATGATTTTGTCATTTCTTGTTGTATACTTTTAAATTGGCAACGAAAACCGTTTAAAAATCTAACCAAGCCATAAACACTAGGGACACGTACACATGCATACAGTAATAGAGTGTCCAAAAATCGCAATTGAAACTGCAAATCGGCTAATTGTGGTTTTCAATAAGTTTTGTATATTTCGGTTTCAAAAATGTTGTTTCACTATAATGCTTGGACCTTGCCGTTATATACGAAATACAATGTCATTTAAATGATCGCTAATGAATGAATTGCAGCAATCGATTTTTTTAAATTGTTTTCAACCCCTTGTTTGCACATTTCATTAGGCATTACGACGACGATATCATGAGAAACGTAGGTTTTCAAATGCTGAAACCTTAGGGGATTGTTCACATAGGTACGATCTTTAACGCGGCTCCACAAAAAAACAATCTTTCACTAACTAAATAATGTACAATGGGCCAATTCGGCCTCCAGGTACTGTACTTGTCTTAATTGACAACTACTCCTCCTCCTAAATAACACTGCTTGTGAATCCTTCATTTATTAGCTGACAGACTTATTAGAAATAACGTGGTCCTATTGGTTTACATAGGATTTTCTATCCTCCGTTAGAGTTTATATTTGTGCATTCAACGAAATAAAAAGAGAAATACTCTTTAAAATTATCTTAAACAGCAAAGAACCGTAACCAATTTCGCTGCAATCGTAATCAAAAATGTAAAGAATTATTATCCCCCTAAGTGGTTACACATGCCTTTCTGTTAAATATACTACAACAACAACAACGACAACAACAACAGCATGTATACATATATTTAACATTTCTACTGCTCCGGCTATCATCTTTCAATAATAAACACAAGAAAATAACGGTAAATAACGAACGTGAAATCGATATTATCGATTCGTTTACCATTTTTTTCCTTGCAATTTTTTCTTTTTTTTTCTTTGTGTTTTGCGCTACAAAGTGTTTATTTTAAAACTATAATACGAGTAAAGACGACAGACAGACGTATAAACATGTGAAAATATTGCAACAGTCATAGAAAAATAATCGAAAAAAAAAAACAAAGCAAAACAAAAAATTATTATAAAAAAAAGAAAAACAAGAAAAAAATTAAGAAAGACACGTGGAATAAAACGAACAAGTAAGACGCTACACTAGGCAAAACCATATTTAGGAACTTACAATCGAATTATTAAAGTATTTGAGGATAAGAAACTCGCCGTAGTCGAGCAGGTAGTGTCTTGACTTATTAGACGAGAGCCTGTGGTTCAACACTTGGCTCAGGCATCTTAAACGAAGCAAAATATGGGGAAAAAATTGTATTTCCTCGGCAACTACTTCTCAGCAGCATTTTAAATTGTCAAAATTTGTCGTTCGACGTCGTCTTAATACATGGCTTTCTTGCATAAAATTAACACACACGGCATGGGTGGTGTGAGAAGCTAGGTTGTAATAATGACTTAAGAGTTCTAATGGCCAACAAATAAATGGAAACAGAAAATAGACATTAGAATAGAACAACATGCAGGGATACTCAGGTACAGTAGGACCTTGATTATCCGTGATTGTCGGGAGCGGAAGCATTCCGGATATTCGATTTTCCTGGTTACTTGAGTACCAATTTTGGCTAGTTTTTTAATAGATATTTTTATTAATTACTAAATCAATATGTACATATTTATATAAAAACTAAACAATTCAAGGATTTTATATACATACATGTTTCAAACATATAAAAAACCGAACTTCTCAAATTTCTAAATTAAACTAAACAGGTTTACATGTATGCTTCTGACTCATCGTATGCTAAAGAGGGAATTCCCCTTTTTCGCTTGTTTGTCCAAAATAATAGAAAAAAATGTTTGCTTATAATCACGGATAATAGAGTTAATCACGGTTAAACGATGCAGAAAAATTTAAGTCGATACAAAATAAAATTAAGTCGATGCAAAAATTTTCGTTTTCCATCCCGGATAATTGATGTTGCCGGATAATCGAATCTCGGATAATCAAGGTCCTACTGTAACAAATATTCATGGAGCAGGAAAATTATACTTTTTTACGTAATCACATCGTTGGGTGTTTTTTTTTAGTAAATCTACCAGTACTTTGAAGATATAATTTGAAAAGAATTTTTAGTTGTATTTCTACTTTTCCAAAAATTTCGCGTTCTTTGTATTCCAGCCAAAAACCCGATCATTTGCATGGCGGCACGAATGAGTGATATTCTTCAAATAACAATACTCATACGCTGTAGTGGACAAAGTAAATTTCCAAGAAATAATGCACTACGCTCCGTACAATTCTGCTTTAGTGCAGCAATATAAAAACCATTCAAATCAGAGATCAGCAATGAATCGTTTTTTCGCTGCTCATAAGCACTCATAAATTTTCGAATATAGTTGAGTCAACAATATTGAAATTTAACTACATATGTACTCAGATTCATTCGTACTCACTGAAACGTTGATTTATAGTGGAGTGACTCCAACCATTCAACAAAATTTACAGTCTTCGTTGTTAGGCATTTACAAAAAAAAAGAAAGAAAAAAGACCATAAGCAAAACAGACAGAGCAGCAAACGGAGCAAACACACAACCTTCTAGTGAGTATTTTAGTGTTCGTACACGAATCATACTTATTTTGTGCTTCGTGTATATGTTGAGTTATGGAGAGTCGAAATCAACAACATCATACGTGTTGTTAAGTATGAATGTGATGAGTACTTCAAACTTTGAATATAAGTAGAGGTTCCATGATATTAAAATAAGAATAATGAATGCGTAAAAAAGTATCAGAAATAATGAGTATAATTCCATTCGATACTCAGCTTTTTGAATACTCACTGCTGATTTCTGGTTCCAGCTTAATACCCTAGTATTTGCTTGCCAATGACGTATGAGTGATATTTTTGGAATAATAATACTCATACGCTGTAGTGGATAACGTAAATTTCCAAGATATAATGCACTACGCCCCTTAGGGTGCGAACAGAGTGAACGCTGATGCCGAGCGGAGCCGAGACGAGCTTATTGACGCTTATTTTCATGCGAGAAGAAAATTTGTACATAACACAGTGAATGCGAGAATAAGCGCTGAAATTCTGTTTATTGCATGTGTTTTGCTTTTGTGTCATTTAGTCATTTTGTTCATTTGTGTTTATAAAATTGCTGTACACTGTAATGGATTCCTCTGATGAAGAGTATTTTGCTTCTCCTGGTGTGATTACTGCAATTATTAACACAAAAGAATTTGGAAAACATCCAATTACTCTAAAAAGGAAAGAATTTGGTGAATTTCATCATTTATATAATGATTTAAGAAAATATCCAGCTAAATTTCAACAATATACCCGAATGAACACGACTGCACACTTAAAAGTAAACATCAACAATGCAAACAAGCGCGCAAAATGCTTTGAACTTGTTTTCTCGCACTCATCGGCTTTGATCTCTGCTCTTGTCGGCGTTCACTGTGTTATACACAAACTTATTTCTATTGACTTGTATGTAATCAGTTTTATCGCACTGACAATCTCGGCTCGGCTTTCAGCGCTCAATCTGTTCGCACCCTTACAATTCTCCTTTAGTTTAGCAATATAAAAACCATTCAAATGAATTATGACTTCTGTTATGAAGAATTTTATGAACGGATAGGCATAAGTGACATTCATATACTTTCTGCTTTTGGAAAACAGATGATCTAAGAAGAATTCCCAACATTTTTATGATAGAAATGATTTTCCTATAAAAAAAAGGTTAAGTGCTGCAGTATTTCTAAAAAAAGGCCAATTTTCTTGGCAAGTTTCGTCAAAAGGAAATAACTTCCTTGTTCCCCAATCTGTGAACTGTGTGTTCGAAGTGTATTAAAAGACAATGGCGGCATAATTTTGTCGCTGGAATTAATAAGCAAGGCCAAGTACTTGTGATGCTATAAAAAAAACTTTAACAAACTAATCAATCACTCCCATAAGGGGCTATATACATACATATGTACATATATATGTGGCATCACATTACCAGCATATTTTTAGCCAAATTAAGCAAATTATGTCTGCAACAATTATTGGAGTGATAGTCTCGTCTCCATTTAAAAATTGACGCTATCATTTACATTTTATGGCAAAACAAAAACAGAACAATTATTTCCAATTGTTTAGTTCTCATCAAAAATAAAAAGAACAACAAAATGTCTCCTCTTTTAACGGAAAAGAGCAATTCTGCTGGTCATGCTAATGCTAATGCTGAAGGTGACGTTAAAAGTGATGCTGATGCTGATGGTTCTCATCATGCTTGTCACGACAATAAAGGTGATGCTTGATTGATTTTTTTTTCTTGTATTGAAATTTTATATCCTACTTGTAAAAAAAAAATATTTCAACTCTCTGGAGTAAATGGGAAGGTTGCCTTCCTTTTGTTTTTTATTTAAATTAGGGGGGGGAGCCGGTTGAATGTAACGGCTCATTCGTTATTGATTTTTGCTACAAAATACTGTCGTTTATTCAGCTTTCCTAAACTGTTCCACATGAGCGATGATTGATTAGCCAATTACTTGTTGCCAGAGCATACATTCTCTCTGCTGAACGAACGATGCTGATGGTGTCATCCAACAAAAAAAAAAGAATAAAAACGTTAACGTTGATGAAGTTGTTTTTGTGCTTATTAGCGTTGGCGGCGTACTGTTTCCTGGTCATGATTTTTTAATTGTTATCCACACATTTGGCTTCACAGTGTCTGCTTTACTTAAAACCTTTGTTGTGTAGTTGACATTTGCTGTTATTAGTTCAGTCAACCTGTTTTTTTTTCTTTTCTGTTCTACGTTCCGCCCTTATTTTCTTTGCAAATGTGGCGGCCATTAATCACCAATTAATTAAAACAACTCCTCTGGGTAATTTGTTGTTGATGGACGTGTAAACGTAAAAGTGATTTAATTTCAGGAAATTTTAATTCAATTTTATTCAAATCTTATGATTAAAATCTTATTAATTGGTGTCAAATATTTATAGACAGCTGAGTATATGGACATACATACGTACATATGTGCATAAGTAAAGAAGAGCCAGTTTGTAACTTAGGTAAATTGGGTAAAAGAGACTGTCCCCTGTCAGACTATGGATAGACACTTTTAGGCCACGTTTAGTCCCACTAGAGCTCTCCACAGCTTTTGAAGAAAGCAATTTGATTCCCAATGTCCATCCTTCGGGGATCAGCGGGATAATAACAGTGGGCAGTATATAATTGGTGTCTGCAATGCAATGTTGAAACCGACAACTACACCAAGCATTCTCTTTTAAAGTTTAAGAAGACTTTGTGTAAGCTCTGCTCCTAGTTTTGGCTGAATATGAAGCATTTTCTTGTCCAGATTCGAAACCACATATACAGTGTTAACAGAATCCAATTCTGAATCTCCATCTATGAAAAAGTCTGAGAGTAACTATCATAAGTGCCATGAAAAAGCTTCAAAAATTTGTCGTTTGTACTTGACGTTCAATTTCTGAATAAAATTAACGCATGCAACATGGGTGGCGATAAAGGCCGGGCTGTAATCATGATCAAAGGGTTGTATTAAACTAAATTCCTTAAACTAAAGCTGGGTTCAAGAGCAGTAAAACTTCATAATATCAGCATAAATACCAAAACCTATTACGCTCTTTGTGTCTTGAAAAAAATTGTATATGTTCAGCCTTCAAATAGAAAACTTTAATAATTCCTTGTCAATTTACGAATTGGACATAGTCTCTTGTGTATATGGGAAATTATTTTATCATATACGGAATATATGTACATGAGGATACAAAAAATAGAATTCATATTTCTCATACGTGACGACAAAACCCATTAAGGTATCTTTCAGTTTCAAAACACAATTTCTCATTCCGGTCGCTGTAATACAATACAATTTACATTCGGTGCAGCCCTAAAGTATGCAACAAATTTGTTAAACATGTTATCATTTTGTTTATTTAAGGATAGAGTAACGAAGAAAAAGGAATTTTAAATAAAATATTTTTAAAAAAAAGTATATAAGCAAAGAAAAGAAGGAAGGAGAACCAGAATAGAAGAAATCTATACATAAAATTATTCTTTAGCAATAAATAGTCCAGCAAATAACGATCCATTCATCCATTCAAGCGTCTTAATATTCATTCACATTTTCAAAATACACACACACACATACACACTACCGCATGTCTGTATGCGTATGTTTAGGTAAGCTTGTATGAATATGTATGTATGTGTTTATATAAATAATAACAACAAGAATAACAAAACAATCATAACTAAAATAACCAACTAACGGTAAATATGGTATTATATGTATGTATGTAGATGGAAAGATATACAAACAAACATAACTATTGCAAAAATAATAACAACAACAACAATAACAACATTGAACGAAAACAAAAATACAATAAATAAAGACAAGAGTTAGTAAGTTTAGTAAGAAGACGGGTAAAATGGCAAAACAAATGACTTGGCAGTAGTAAAAGCGCCCTTTTGCAAGTGTACGGAACGTTACGATGTTACGAACGGACACTGAAATTCGATTTATTGCGTGTTCTACTCTTATAAAATTATAAATAAATAAAAAACTAAAAAAACAAAATAAACATATTATTACAATAAAATAGCAAAGAGCCGAAAAAAAAACAGGCGAGAAACAGTTACAAAATATTACAGTTATTCTGTTTATAATAGCAAAATTTATAACATTTTAAAATATTTTTTTTTAATATTAAAATAAAGAAGAAAAAACAAAATATATAGTAAGGACAAAAATAAAAATAAAAAAATAATAATACATACGCGCACATATTCAGAAATCCACACACACATACCAAACACACATAAAAGCAATAATAACTGAGCCGTAAACAAAAGCTAAAACAAATCAGGCATACTACATTGACGTCTATCTTCTCTATATCAAAGAGTAACAAACAGAAAGCCAAAGACAAGCGACATTAAAATAATACCACACACACAGAACACCAACCAACATACATTCAAACAAAATTCGCCATATTCACCAAACAACAATAATAATAACGGCAACAATATCAACAGCAAATATAAAATCCTTCTGCTTGTGCTTCTGCTTTTTTTTAAATCAAAACTGATTGACAACAACAAATATAATAAGGAAATATTACAACCTTTTCTTTTGCGTGTGTGTATGTGTATTAGAAGAGCAACAGCAACTATAACTACAACAACACACAAAAAAACTTAAAGTCAAAGAAGTAAGGCAATATCTACACAGAAACAAAAAAAGTTTAGTAACAGAACGAGAGACAAAACAACAACTGGTAGACAATCAAACCATTAAAGGCAGACAGAGAGACAGACAGGCAGGCAGGCAGGCGTACATACGTACGTAAGTAAGAAACACAGGAAACAAGGAAATAAACGGTCTAAGCAATTGAAATCCTCTAGAAATACTTATACTTACTACAACTACTACCACCACACTAATACGCGCAAGCACTACAGCAAGTTATAATAACAACAACATTGGCAGCAACAGCAGCAGCAGCAGCAGCAGCAACTTGATAAGCGGTGAGTAGAGCGAAAATAAAAAGAAAATAAATAACCGGTTTCGCAATAACGAAAACAAAAGAAGAACGGCATTTATAAATTGCAATTAAAAAAGAAAAGCAACTAAAAAAACATAATGAAGACAACACGGTTTAAATCCGGTTGTGAAATAATAAATTTGATAAGGAAGAAGCGATTTGAAACTTCTGACACCCAAGAGAATAGACACTCTTAGGCCTTTTGCAGCCAACTGTAACTATCTGTAGCTTCTCATGAAGTCACTTAGATTCCCAATGTCTATCCTTGAGAGCTCAGTGGGATAATAACTTTGGGCATATGCGCAATAGATGAAAGACAGATTCGCTCTGCACTCTGTAATACAATGTTCAGTAGTGAATGCAACAACTACGCTAAGGTTTCTCTTTTGGAGCTTGAGAATTGCGTATGCCCTTTTCCTAGTCTTGACTGAATATGATGCGTTATCTTGCTGGGATACGTAACTATTTATGTAGCGTTAATAGAATCCATGAAGTCGTCATAGTCTAGCAGGTAGTGTGTTGGCTTATTAGACGTAAAGACAGAGTTCGAGCCCCAGGCGAGACATCAAACACAAAATACAAAAAATATTTCTTCGGCGACTTCCTCTCAGCAGATTTCTGACAAAAAACTCTGAGAGTAAATAAAATTGCCATGAAAAAGTTTCTCAAAAATCTGTCGTTCGGAGTCGACTTTAAACTGTAGGTCCCACCACTCATGTATAAAATTAACACACACAACATAAGTGGTGTGAGAAACTAGGACGTTGTACAATGGACCAATTCGAGCTCCGGGTACTGTACTTGTCTTAATTGACAAGTACACGTCCTCTAACCTAACCTAACCTAATAGAATCCATAATTGTTTTATGAATTCAGGTTCTCAATGGTGTTCACAATGTACACCCGAAAATGTTCAAAGATTGCACACTATCCCGCCAATTCATCCGCTTTGAATTTTACCGAAATGCCCAGAATGTTGCAATTCCTTTCGCTGCTCATAAGCACTCAAGAAAGTTTGAATATAAGTGAGTCAACAATATTGACATTTAACTATGTACTCTGATTCATTCGTACTCACTACAACGTTGATTTATAAGTACAGGTTGCAAGGAGTATGCGTACAACGTGTTGACATCAAACTCATACCATTTGAAATATGTTTGATTCATAAGCCTACTCAGATTAGATTCATAACTTTAGAAAAATACGTGTTATAATGCTTATAAATGATTCGAATCATTCTCCAAAATATAAAATCGTAGTTGTTGCTGCATTTACAAGTAAAAAGGAAGAAGACTCATAAGCAAAAAAGACAGAGCAGCAAGCAGAGTAAACACACAAGCTCCTTGTGAGTATTTTAGTGTTCGTACGCTATTCATACTTAGTTTGTTATTCGTGTATATGTTGAGTTATGGGCAGAGTCGAAATCAACTACTCATACCTGTTGTTAAGTATGAATATGATGAGTACTTCAAACGTTGAATATGAGTAGAGGTTCCATGATATTAAAATAAGTATGAATGCATATAAGTATCAGAAATTATAAGTATGATTCGATTCTACTCATCTTTTTGAATAATCATTGCTGATCTCTGATGTGTACCTGCCTGCCACCTCGTTGTGAGCCCTGGACAGTGGTCTGACACCCGCCAGGCTGTTAGGAAGCATGGTAATATATTTTTCAGAGATATTTTCATTATTTGACAATCATCCTCTTTGCCAAGTAGTCGCATGAAAAGAGTTGTCCATGCTGAACATCATGGAGCAGATAGTTGAAACCGTTTCGCAAAGCCCTGAGAAAATACTACTTCAGTAAATGGTGAATAAAAACGATTGTGAATCGAAAACAATTTTAAAATCCCATATGCATTATTGACTATTACAAGCCTTCAGGCAGGATCACAGTCTGGCTTCTCATACCACTCATAATGTATGCGTTAATTGTATCCATGAGAGGCGGTTCCTTAAAAAAAACTAACTGAATAGAATTAATCGAATACCTATTGTACATGGAAAATCGTTTCGTTTTAAGGTATAAAAACAAATATCCGGTTATTCTAATACTGAGTAATACTTTCAATATTTATTTTATATTTATTTGTATGAAACATGTATGCATGTAGTAGTCAGTCATTGATATTGATATTATTCTTCTTCTTCATGTTTTTTTTTTTTGTTCTACATAGTATTTCTTCCTTACATGTGTTGCTATTCAAATATAAACTCAATATTCTCTTTCACTCTCTCTCTCTCTCTCACATTCTCTCTCTCCTTCAGTATGATATTAGTACGTCCATGTAAAAAATATGAAGGCATTCAAACAAACATTTTAAAAGTTTTGCTCTGCTGAAATGTATGCATGTATTGGTGTCTGTTTTACAAGAGTATTTGCAAAAGGAATACAAAAACAATATTTTCCATATTTTATTTCGTATTTTATTTCATTTTATTTGCACTTCTTTCCCTTTTTACGTACTCTCCCGTTTTATTATTATTATTTTGAACTAAAATATTAATTAAAAACAAACAAGTTTAATATTTGAAACATAAATGCCAACTAAAATTTGCAGAGCCTTAAAAGAATCAATTCTTAAAAAAATACTCTTTTTGGGATTAACACAACTTTACTTACGCAATTGCTTAGAACAACACTTTAGTTAGGATTGCGACCTATCCATTTTTATCCAAGAGTGGCGGGACCTACATTTTAAAGTTTTTGAGAAGATTTTCATGGCAATTTTTTTACTTTCAGAGCGAACTTCTGAGAGGAGTTTGTCGAAGAAATATTGTTTCTTATTTCGTTTTCTTCGAGATGTCTGAGCCAGGGGTTGAACTACAAGCTCACACTACCTACCAGACTATGGCGACTCCAATTCAAGAAAATTTTTAGGTTAGGTTAGGTAAGAGGACGTGTACTTGTCAGTTAAGACAAGTACAGTAGCCGGAGGTCGAATTGACCCATTGTACAACGTCCTAGTTTCTCACACCACTTATGTTGTGTGTGTTAATTTTATACAAGAGTGGTGGGACCTACAGTTTAAAGTCGACTTTTACATGGCAATTTTATTTACTTTCTGAGTTTTTGCCAGAAATCTGCTGAGAGGAAGTCGCCGAAGAAATACTTTTTGTATTTTGTCTTGATATCTGGCCTGGCGCTCGAACCCTGGCTTTACGTCTAATAAGCCAACACACTACCTATTAGACTACGGCGACTTCAAGAAAATTTGTAGCCATTTACAGTGTTTTATAAATTGTGTTTTCATAGCTTGTAGCATAAACAAATTTTGTTTTTAAATTCTTTACTTTAATAAATAGAAATGGAAATAAAAAAAATCCTAACAATACCTCTGAAAGCAAGGTGACTGATAACGGCAGGAAGTTAAAAAGCTTGCCTATGATGCCAAGTCCAATTGGCCTTCTTAGATGGATTATTTGAAACAAATTGAAAGCATTTTTGGAAACTTTTTTGGCTGCTACGAGATTTATTTCTAGGTTTGTAATTTGCTGCGTTTGTCATTATGCTTTAAGATGCATAATGAAGATCCTGGTCTTCTTTTACATAATTTAACAGAACGTTAATGTAAGTTACCAGCACCAGAACCTCCGAGTTTTGAAGAAAAACTTTTCCCGGTAATGTATTATGCGTTCCACTGGTCAATTCCCCACAAGTCTACGTACTCTATCAGAAAACCGAGTTTTATAGAAGAAGGTGTTAACAGCAGTGTTGCAATGAATCATTAGAGTTTGACATCCTACAATTACACATACCACAGCACAGATCACGAACAGATCACCCAACAGAGTTGCATTATACTTTCGATCACATGCACATAAGTAATGTCAATGGTAAGAAGATCAGATGGACTGAAGTATTTCTTGCATCGTCACAATGGCAATTGAATGCTTCTTTCCTCACTTTATAAATATGCGGGCTCCACAGCTAACATTGCATTGTATTTTCATACACAGAACGTAAGCTGCTATCAATTTTATTTAACCAGTAATGGACTTAAAAGCATTTCCCATCTGTTGTTTTGGACTTTTGGTGACTTTGACGAATATTTTCATTATGACATAACTTTTGTGACGCCCAGTATTATTATTCTTTTGCAAATTAAACTGCATCCACTAGAATTCATAAATTTTTGCTTGACATTTCAAAAAAAATTTTATGTTCCATAAAATCTCCATGGAATTCATTTATTTACTGCCAGCAGTTTGGGTCGTTGTTGAAATATATTTTTTATTTTCTTTTTTTTTATGCGCTGCATTGTACAATAAATTATAAGAACATCGGCCATCGTTGTCGACATCATTATCGTTGTCATACATGAAATGTCTTGTCATGGTTAACTTGACCAAAAAAAAAGGATAATACTTTGCCTTGGTTTTGTTTTCTGTTTTTGGTTTTGTTTTTCATTTTGCCGCAGAAAATAAAATTAACAAAACAAAAAAAAAACGATAACAAGTTTAAAACAACAACCTGGCGGAGCTAAAGAGTGGATAAAAAAAATGATCGTAATAATTTATGTCAAAAATGTCAAGTTATGAAAATAATGTCATTTATATTAAATACAAAAATAGAAACATTTCTATGTGAGTAACTACATATTACAGCTAGAGAGAAAGAGAAAGCGAGAGAGAGAGAGAGAGAGGAAGAGTATACAAGTATTTAACTTTAAACACTTACTACCTACAGAGAGAGCATATGGTGTTGCATTGAGTATGTTTAGCCAATTTAACAAGAGTTAAGACTGTGTCCATCAGTACAAGTGTATGTGTAAGGGTAAGTGTAAGTAATTAGGGTGGTAATGCAGTAGGAAACTTATTTTATTTTTTCTTGTTTTGTTTTCTTTTTTGCTTTGCTTTTTAATAATTTATTAACCACAAATACCCTGGATATCGATTAGAATTTTTCACTATAAATTTTGCTGTAGAAGGGCTTAAGAAGCCTTAAGGCGCCAAAATGAAATACTACGGTCGGTATATGGCCGGCCTGTTTAAACACAAAAAAGGAAAATATCACTTCCCCCAGGTTAAAATCCATGTGCGTTTCGTTTTGTGTGTAGAAAATAATTTTACATGCATTCTCACAAACATACACACACACATATGTGCACACCACATATACATATATGACCACAGATGACAATGTGAGGTCATACTTAAGCTGAAACAGTGCTGAACAGGTCTAATTAATGGTCACCATCAACTAAACGACACAAGTCCTAAGGGAAACTTTTCTTATATAAAATACTTGTATTTTATTAATACCACCCCATTTGTTGTTGTTGTACTCGAAATTCCTTTTAAGACATTGTACAACATACGCAACAACAACAACAACAACAACTACATTCATTCATCTAACTACAACGCATAAACGTAAAATATATACTAAAGATGTATGTACATATGTACACAACATGTAAGGACACACACATAATAATGACAACAACAACTACCATAATAAAAAATAATAAATATTTTAGTGATGTACGTTCGACTCTTTAAAACTGTAAATAAAAAAAAAGAGAAAAAACACACCACACACGCACTCACATAATAACGGACCAAGAAAATAAATACAGTTAGAAGAAAATGACCTTCTTTTTCCTCTTGAATGGCTAATAAAATTCTGAGAAAGCCAATGAGTATGAAGGGAAAAAAAGAAAATGGAACACTTCTTAGGGAATTGGACTTTACCCGAAGATTTTTCCTTTTTTTATGGACTTTTTTGTTGTTGTTCTTGTTGTTGTTGTGTTTTTTTTTTTTTTTTTGCAAATTTACAGAATTTCTAAATAGAAATAAATATTCATTTTATAGTTGAAATAAAATGTCAGCAGGAGTTTATCAGCAAAAAAAATAAATGAAATGAAATGAAATGATACAAAATAAATAAAAACGTCATTGGAAATTATATCTTTTAAAAGGCATGTGAAATGTCAAAGGTTAAAGAGATCATTTAAATTAAATATACAACATAAACTTAGATTGTGTTTGTATTTAGCAAAGGAAAATTTTCGCTTCATTTTATTTTGTGTAAAAAAATTCATATCCAGCTATACAGTCATCCCATTTGAAGCTGTCCATAAAGAGCATCTTGTAGACATACGACTGTTACCCGCATTTGGTTTTCTAAACAACAGGACCTTATTTATCTCTTGCTAAAACTGGCAACACGGAAAATTCAAATACATTCCTACATAAGATAGGCACTCTTATATAGGGAGGCAAACATGTTTTTGCAAAAACTCCATTCATTTGCAAAGGAAAGATAGGATACTGAACCCACTTGTAGAAACACCAGACAAATCTGTCCCGATATGGATATATGCAGAACAGAATTTCCACTGAAGATATCTTGGCTCCACTGTTACCACCAAAAATGTTGTCAGTCTGGAGATCAAGCGCAGGATCACTCTTGCCAACAGGTGCTGCTATGGTCTCAATAGGCAGTTGAGTAGCAGAGACCTCTCTCGTACGACAAAACTAACACTCTACGAGACGCTCATCCTACTCGTGCTTCTTTGTAAGAATGCATGCACTTTGTAAGAATGCATGCACCCTCTTAAGCATTGGTGCAGCAGCCTTGAGAGTATTCGAGAGCAAAGTACTGCGTAAGATTTTCGGTCTCTTTGCAGTCGTCGTAGTCTAGTAGGTAGTGTGTTGGCTTATTAGACGTAAAGCCAGGGTTCGAGTCCCAGGC
Organism: Sarcophaga subvicina; assembly: GCA_936449025.2. Taxonomy (NCBI): domain Eukaryota; kingdom Metazoa; phylum Arthropoda; class Insecta; order Diptera; family Sarcophagidae; genus Sarcophaga; species Sarcophaga subvicina. The sequence continues at coordinate 4,317,711 of OW388084.2, forward strand.
CAGACATCAAGACAAAATACAGAAAGTATTTTCTTCGACGACTTCCTCTCAGCAGATTTCTGGCAAAAAACTCTGAGTGTAAATAAAATTGCCATGAAAAAGTTTCTCAAAAATCTGTTGTTCGGAGTCGACTTTAAACTGTAGGTCCCGCCACTCATGTATAAAATTGACACACACAACATACATAAGTGGTGTTAGAAACTAGGTCGTAATCCTGACTGAAGGGTTGTAATGACCAATTATGTATGTATGTATGTAAGATCTTTGGTCCAATGCGAGTTGACGATGATCTCCGCATCCAATCCAACAGTGAGCTGTATGAGCTCCTCAACGACATAGATCTTGTGCAGTGTATTAACATCCAGCGGCTGCGCTGGCTTGGTCATGTCGTTCGAATGGAGGAGGATGCTCAGTTAGACGGATATTTGATGCGGGGATCTGTCGAAGTCGGCGAAGAGGATGACCTTGTTTGCATTGGAAGGACCGAATTGTCATCGATTGGTGTGACCAACTGGCGTAGGCGAGCAAGCAGCAGAGGCGCTTGGAAGGACGTATTACGGCAGGCCGAAATCCGTTAAATGGGTTGTTAATGGCCAATTAAGTAAGTGAGTAAGTAAGTTATGTGAGAATTCCATCAATTTAAACTCATAGCAGTGGTAACCGCATATTAGCCTTTGGGTGTCCTTGCCAAAGAGACTGCAGAAGCTAAAACAATGAAAAAGAAAAGGAGACCATAGGACATCTTCTCAGTCCATTGTCCAGCGCTTGAGAACCTGAGGACTAGAATTCTTGGGCACCCAGAATTAAGTGACAATACATGTCTAGCAAATGGCGGCATACCTCTCTCATAAGACTCTCGAGGTGGTTGAATGATACCAACTACAAGCTATAATTATATGACGGAATAGGTAATAATGGTGTTACAACAGGACCAGGTTATCCTAAGCTAACCGACATAGATAACTTAATTGGTCATTACAACCCTTCAGTCAGGATTACGGAGCTAGTTTCTCACTCCACTTATGTTGTGTGTGTTAATTTTATACATGAGAGGCCGGACCTACAAATTTAAAGTCGACTCCGTGCGACAGATTTTTGAGAAACTTTTTCCTGGCAATTTTATTTCTTTCACAGAGTTTTTGCCAGAAAATTGCTGAGAGGAAGTCGTCGAAGAAATATTTTTTTTTTTTCATTTTTTCGTTTTGATCCCTGACCTAAGGTTTGAACCGTGGCCTTAGTTCTAATAAGCCAACACACTACCTACTAGACTATGGCGACTTCACCTAACCTAACCTAAGACAATTCTTAATGAAAAGTATAGCATGTGTTACATTTTAAAATATTTTTTTTATTATTATACACTTAAGGTTAGCAATTTAACGATAATTGTTATTGTTTTTGTACAATTTATATGTATGTATGTATATAGTATGTATTGCAAATGTCATTTGCTATTCGCCCACCAAGCACGCCGTATGTATGTATGTATGTATGTATGTATAGTATCTTGATAAGATTTTTTCTTTAAGTGAAATTGTAAGTGTCGGGGTATTAAATGGCATTCATTTCTTTAAGCACGATAAAAATCATACGTTAATGTGTCAGGTATTATATGTGTTTGTTTTTTGTCTGATTGTTATATTTTTTTATTGTTGGCATTTATTTTATTTTATTTTTTTATTTATTTTTAGCCTGACTTTTAAGAGATGGTTAAGAATTTCAAATCAGTTTCTTTTTCTTTTCTTTTTTTTTGTATTTTTAATAGAATATTTAGAATGAAATTTGGAAAAGGTTTTTGCTTTACAGGTTTGAAAATAAAAAAAAAACTGAAACCAAAGCATAGTTTAAGCATTGGTAAGCTGTTTGCCAAGTAATAAATTCAGAAGTTTATGGATTTTTGTGTAACGCCACTAGAAAATTATTCATAATCTTCAGATGTTGAATATTTAATATTCATAAGAGGTTTAATAAAAACTTTATGGATTTCCACCAAATAGTTATAAAATAGTTAGTGAAGTTAAAAGTCAGGCGTTGTAAACATTTTACAAATTTTATTAAATTAGTGGAGAAAAAGTTTTAAAACATTTTTAAATTGTTTTAATAAAAAAAATATTAATAACAGCCTTTTTGGTAAGTTGCCTTTGCGAAATACAAAATTCTTAAAAATATTTTTTTTCATATTACCAAATCCAATGCCATATTCTATACTAAATTATAAACAACAATTTGCAAAAAAAAAAAAATTTCTATTTGAAAAACAAAAAAGCATGCCTAACAAATATTTGTACATACGATATTTTATTCTATAAATAGTTTCTAATGGCCATTTATTTTGCTAAAAAAAAACCTTTACAATATTAGAAGAACAAAAAAAGAAACAAAAACACTGTAACAAACGCATTTAAGCACTCTAATCACCTCATTTAGGCGGTGTCAGGGGTGTTAACTAAAAATTAGCAAAAAACAGAAAAATATAAAATTACGTACAAAAAATATATGAGAGAAAAAAATATCAACCATTAAGCACATACATACATACGTATGTACAATGAGCGTCAAATAAAAGTAAACACCTCAGATTATTTGAAAAACATGTGGATTATATTCATAAAAATAAAGAACCATAAGCAACAGTATTTTGTAATTTATTGTAAATTTTTTCAAACATTCATACATAATTGGTCATTACAACCCTTCAGTTAGGATTACGACCTAGTTTCTCACACCACTTATGTTGTGTGTGTTAATTTTATACATGAGTGGCGGGACTTACAGTGTAAAGTCGACTCCGAACGACAGATTTTTGAGAAACTTTTCATGGCAATTTTATTCGCTCTACGAGTTTTTGCCAGAAATCTGCTGAGACGAAGTCGTCGAAGAAATACTTTTTGTATTTTATTTTGATGTCTGGCCTGGGTCTCGAACCCTGGCTTTTCGTTTAATAAGCCAACACACTACCTACTAGACTACACTTTTTCAAACATTACTGTAGCTTTTAAGGGGATAAGGGTTCTTTTTCGACTTTTTTTATAAAGATAAGATATGATTAATCACAGATCAGCAATGAGTATCCAAAAAGATGAGTAGAATCGAATCATAATCATAATTTCTGATACTTTTATACGCATTCATACTTATTTTAATATCATGGAACCTCTACTCATATTTAAAGTTTAAAGTACTCATCATATTCATACTTAACAACACGTATGATGTTGTTGATTTCGACTCTCCATAACTCAACATATACACGAAGTACAAAATAAGTATGATTCGCGTACGAACATTAAGATACTCACTAAAAGGTTGTGTATTTGCTGTGCTTACTGCTCTGCCTTTTTTGCTTTTGTGTCTTTTTTCTTTTGTTGTAAATGCAACAACAACTAGGACTGTAAATTTTGCTGAAGGATTCGAATCGCTCGAATCATTTATAAGTATTTTTCTAAATTAGTTATGAATCTAAATGAATAGGCTTATGAATCAAACATATTTCGAATGGTATGAGTTTGATGTCAACGTTGTACGCATACTCATTGCAACCTGTACTTATAAATCTACGTTGTAGTGAGTATGAATGAATCAGAATACAAAGTTAAATGTCAATATTGTTGACTCATTTATATTCAAAATTTCATGAGTGTTTATGAGTAGCGAAAAAACGATTCAATGCTGATCTCTGACATCTCGTTGTGACCCATGCCCAACACCCACCTGGCTGTCAGATATCTTTTTCAGAGATATTTTCATCCTGAACAATCATCCCCTTTGCCAAGTAGTCGTACGAAAAGAGTTGTCCATGCCGAACTCCATGGAGCAGATAAATGAAACCCTTTCGCAAAGGCCTGAGAAAATACTACTTAAGTAAATGGTGAATAAAAACGCTTGTGAATCGAAAATAATTTTTAAATCCCATATACATTATTTACTATTACAAGCCTTCAGGCAGGATCACAGTCTGGTTTCTCACATCACTCATGATGTATGCATTAATTGTATCCATGAGAGGCGGTTCCTTAAAAAAAACTAACTGCATAGAATCAACCGAATACCTATGGAACATGTAAAATGTTCAATAAAAGTGTAAAATCAACGTAGTGTAGTGAGTACGAATGAGTCAGAGAAGTTAAATTTCAACATTGTTGACTCACATGTGCATTCAAAATTTCATGAGTGCTTATGAGTAGCACAAAAAACGATTCATTACTGATCACTGGGTACAATTATTTAAACAAATTATACTTTTTATATGTTAAAGAAAACATTTGAAGTGTGTATGGTGACCATGACATGCGAAGTTTGGAGTGTCTGAAAGCAAAAATCAAAATCGATTCTTAGAAAATATGTTTTTTGGCTATAAACCAAAATTTCAACTAAATCGGTGAAGCAATTTTAGCTAAAATGTGGTCGCCAGGTCGAAAAAAGGGATTTTTTCGCATTGTCTGAGGGAAAAGAAGATTTCTATCCTAACTCTATGGCTCTAAATTAACTGAAAATTATGATATATACTACACCCCTTAATAAATTGTAAATTTTGTAATAAATAAAATGGCACGTTCACTTTCATTTGACGCTCACTGTTTACAGTTTACTTAGTTAACGACTACGATAACAACAACAACAACAACAACAATCTTAAGTAGCAGGGATATATAATTTATTAAATTATTACTTATGAACGAACACTCAAGCACATAATGAATAGAAAAAAATAAACTGTGCTCTTAAACTAAATAAAAAAATAAGCCCCTCTGGTATAAACGTGTAAAAAGTGTTTAAAAACGAATATGAAAAGCAAACAAAGCAAAAAAATAAAAGAAGTGAATTTTTTATCAAACTAAACTGAAATGACGTCAAATTATTGATAAGAAAATATTCATTTGATTTGGAAATCAATAACCAGTTACTGAAAAAAATACAAACAAATTTAAAAAAACATAATAAATTACGAACATTTAAAAAATAATAACAATTTATAAAAAAAAAATTGTCGAATTCCGGTGATGAGGCCTTGAAAGGTGATTGCAATTTTCAATAAATTTCCATTAAATGGTTGTTGTAATAAAAATCAAATAAAATTGACAATAAATTACAGTTCAATTAGAAAGTAAGCAGAGCTTTAAAAGAATAAAAAAAAATGCGATTAAATTTTTAGGAATATTTGAGAACAATTTTTTGGATTCTTTTAAGTCACAGACAACCACAACAATGTATACAGAAAATTTAAAAAAAATTTAACTTACTGACTTAATTGGCCATTAACAAAACCGATTAACGGATTTCGGCCTGCCTTTACACATTCTTCCAGGCGCCTCTGCTTCTTGCGCGCCTACGCTAGTTGGTCACAGCAATCGATGACAAGGCTTCCTCGATTTAGTCCTTCCAATGCAAACAAGGCCATCCTCTTCGCCGACTTCGGCTGATCCTCGCATCAAATACCCTTCTCGCCAGAACATCCTCCGCCATTCGAACCACATGACCGAGCCAGCGCAGAAACTGGATGTTAATACGCTGCACAACGTCTATGTCGTTGAGGAGCTGATGCAGCTCACTGTTGGATTGGATGCGGAAATCATCACCAACTCGCACTGGACCGAAGATCTTATGTAGGACTTTTCTCTCGAATACTCTTAAGACTGCTGCATCAGTGCTTAATATAGTCCATGCCTCTGCGTCATAAAGAAGCACGAGGAGGATAAGCGTCTTGTAGAGTATTAGTTTCATTGTACGAGAGAAGTCTCTGCTACTCAATTGCCTATTGAGACCTGTTGGCAAAAGTGATCCTGCGCTTGATCTCCAGACTGTCATCCGTTTTGGTGGTAACAGTGGAGCCAAGATAAAATAGACATAAACACACATGATTTCGATGAAACCTTCTAGATTGCTTGTAGTAATCGAATCTTTTAAGGTAGTGTTCGACTAATCTCTAACATTTGCTCACTTCGGGTGCTATACATACATAATTGGTCATTACAACCCTTCAATCAGGATTACGACCTAGTTTCTCACACCACAAATGTTGTGTGCGTTAGTTTTATACATGAGTGGCGGGACCTACAGTTTAATGTCGACTCCGAACTCTCAGAGTTTTTGCGAGAAATCTGCTGAGGGGAAGTCGCCGAAGAAATATTTTTTTTCATATTTTTCGTTTTGATGTCTGACCTGGGGTTTGAACCGAGGCATGTCGCCTAATAAGCCAACACACTACCTGCTAGACTACGGCGACTTCGGTATATCGACGATAATTTGACGAAAATTGGTACACGGTATTAATCGTTTAAAATCATTCTATGGCGTAGTCTTTGTTTATTTTCAACTATATTACCAACTGCTCCAATACATTCATTGTGATCGCTACCTTTTTAATATATTTGTAACCATAGGATTTGGTAGTCTTCGACCTTATATTACTCGGTCACAAAACCAAGATTATGGCTGGGGAATTAAGTGGGCTGTTAAGCACAGAATACATAATTATAAAATATAATTATAATAATAAATAAATAAATAAATTGTCATCAATTGCGACTTACTGCTGGCGATATGTGTTTTAATCTTGTATGTTTCATTCGAATTATACATAAATTATCAGTAAAATTTTATCTTGAGGCTTTTAATAAGCTAACCAAGGTCAAATAACCGCAACTTAACTAAGAATATAAAAATAGAATTTTTTTCACAATATGTTGGCCACCTCAAACGGGTATTTATGAATCGTAAATCTTTTGTTTTTAATTTTTCTATTTTTTTTTTTTTCAATTTATTTTAAAGTATTAAACACGATTAGAATATTTAAACAACTGGATATAAATTTAATTAAAAAAAAGAATTAATTAAAAATTCAAATTTATATATTTTAAGACGATTAAATATCTTGTAAATATCAAAGCAGTTGACCGTTCAGTTCTCCGTTTGGCCAGATTGGAATGTAAATCATCATTAGTGAGCCACAAAACAAGATTTACTTTTGGGAAGATCATTAACCTGATTATAAGGAATTATAAAATCGAAAGCAATTCTACAAAGAATTAATTTTCAATCAAATTCGATTTGAATGCGTTGCAATCAATTTAGTTTGAAATTTGAAATTCACGCGTTAAAACGTTGCAACCGTTAGGCATCAATAAGATTAATTGTCTTAAATTCAGTGTGATTTCTTTTAATGCAATTTTGTTTGTATTTTTTTTAATTAATTTGTAATAATAAAACGTTGTTTTATCTTTTCTTCGCAAACAACAACAATAACAATTCATTCAAAATCTAAACAAATCAGTGTTAAACGCATTTGAATTTTAAAAACCCCCAAAAAAGGAGGAAAAACAATTTTTGTTTATACCTCAACGGTAGCGTTTTTATGGTACAAGTTTTATTACAAAATAATCAACACGCGGCCACACCAAAATCTGAATCCAAAAACCAATTTAAAACAACAAACCATTTTACAACAAGCAAAAATCAACAACAACAACAACAGCAATGTTTGAAATAAACAAAACAAAACAAAAATAGGAGGGAAAAACTCATCATTCTGTTAACGATATAAACAAACAAAAGACAATAAAAAACAAAAAACAATAATAACAACAACGACACACTGGAAATTACTATAACAAGCATATTAATGTAGTTTATCCTGACTGTTCACAAGTTATCGATGTTGATGTTGTCGTGTTCCATTTTATTTTTCTTCTTCTTCTTTTTTGTGATTCTCGATGAGAGTGTTGCGACAAAAAAAAACATACATAAAAAAGGACAAACTGTTAAGCAAAAAAGCGTTGAATTTGATAATAAAAAAAGCAAAAAAACGACAAATCAAGAAATCAAGAAATCAAAAAAAGTTTAACATACGCCTCAGTGTTTTTATACTCTACACCATAATACAGTATAATAATCCAATTCGCTACTTCCAAGTGAATTCTCCTGTAGGGAAAACACATGGTCTTAGTTGACCGACAATAATTTTCTTCTGACTTGCAATTTTTCTTTTCTATTGTTTTGGTGCTTTAGTCAGGTCCATCCCAAGCCCAGATTAGTGAAGTGGCACGAGTATTGTATTTATTTAATGTGTAAATATTTGATCAAAACAAAAAAATATATTTTCTTTTTTCCTTATTTTATTTTTTGTTATTTTAGCAGGAAGATGTTTTCTCTTTTTTTCTTTTTGTTAGAAGATTGTTTTCTTCATCTTGTTTGTACCATTAGTTGTGTTATATACACTAAATAAACATTTATTTATTTAATATAATTACAGTGTGTTCTGAAAGTATACAAACACCAAATATTTTTAGAAAAAATCGAATAAAATACATGGTTACGAAACTATTTATGTATTAGTTGCTGTATACGAATGCAATTCTTTATTATTTAAAATTAACGTTACTAGTTCCTCACGTTTGGACTGCCAGGCGAAGCGTCTAACGGAGAGAATTTCTAGCCTAGACAGGCTAGACACATTTTCTGCAGATCATAGAATTTTACTTTCTTTCTCCTCCGTCTTTTCGCATATTTTTTGGTTACCTACGCTAGATTTCGTATGGGCTTGTTTTCGATCTCTGGGTGGAGATCTCTTTTCTTAACCTAAACTAATCCATCTTAACCTAACTTGTTTTAACGTTTAATACCTAAAACTTTTCATGGAAATGGTATTCCTATTCCTGTGCTCCTAAAATTTATTAAATATTAAAAGACGTTCCAAAATATTCACAGATCCTACCTGAGGTATCTTCGTAGATAGTATATGATCTCATATGGTTACTCTTTATTGTACATGTCATACCCTATTAAAGTTATTTCACAAGTAAACTAATTTTAAGAAGAGGAGGAAGTTTGCAAATCGGCATAAGTCGAGGAGTATTTGTGGCAATAACGATACGTAAGAGAGCTTGATTTTTTTTTAAGCTAGAAGACCCTTCCTAATGGTATGTGCGGTCGCCGTTTAATTGAAAGGAAAGGACGTATGTATCAGAGATCAGCATTGAATCGTTTTTTCGCTACTCATAAGCACTCATGAAATTTTGAATATAAGTGAGTCAACAATATTGAAATTTAACTATGTACTCTGTCATGTATGTCTGTCTGTAGTGAGTCAACAATATTGAAATTTAACTATGTACTCTGATTCATTCATACTCACTACAACGTTTATTTGTTTGTACAGGTTGCAATGAGTTTGCGTACAACGTTGACATCAAACTCATACCATTCGAAAAATGTTTGATTCATAAGCCTAATCATTTAGATTCATAACTTTAGAAAAATACTTATAATACTTATAAATGATTCCAGTGACTCGAATCATTCATCAAAATTTACAGTCATAGTTGTTGTTGCATTTACAAAAAATGAAAAAAGACACCTAAGCCAAAAACACAGATCAGCAAGCAGGGTAAAAACACAAATTCCTTGTGAGTATTTTAGTGTTCGTACGCGATTCGTACTTATTTTGTGATTCGTGTATACGATGAGTCATGGAGAGTCGAAATCAATAAATCATGCGTATTGTTAAGTATGAGTACCATGAGTATTTCAAACTTTGAACATGAGTAGTATGAGTTTGACATTAAAATAAGTATGAATGCGTATAAGCATCAGAAATTATGAGTATTATTCCATTCGATACTCATCTTTTTGAATACTCACTGCTGATCTCTGGTACATATTGGCATAAAATAAAATCTTACGAGTTTTAAAGTGTGGTAACGCCACCTATTCTAAGCATATTTTAATATTAATAGGGACGTACTTATTTCAATGGATGTAGACATATTTGGATACATATTTTGCATAAAAATTGTAATCTCAAAACGAATTGAAATGAAATCTAAACTGTTTCATGCATTGCATTTTCGAAAGGACCACCACATACATATTTTAACCTGTGTACCTGTTTCAGAACGTTTAATTAAGTTAAACAATGTTTAGAACATTCAATAAATGTTCACAATGCATTTACATATTTTTATTTAAATTTTTAAATTTTTCATTTTTTTGTATTTATTGATGTGCAATTTCAGTATGTATTTATGTTTGTTGTTTAATTAAAATAAAAAGAAAATATTTAACAAAACAACAACAACAGACAAACAGAAACAGATAATAATCAATCAAATCAAACCTAAAAATAAAAATTAAAAAAAAAGAAAACATTTTGCAAATAAAAATACAATTTTTAGTATTTCGCTAATGATATACAAATAAACCGCCGTCCAGCCTTCGATTTGCAAACAATTTGAATGCCTGATTTCAGACCCCGGCCTGCGTCTGAACGTTGGATTGATAATGCTTGCCACAAGCGAAAGCGAAAAATAGATGGCAAAACACAAACAATAGAAGAAAACAACAACAACAAAATTTAAATGGAAGAAAATAAACATAAAAATTTAATGGACAATTTAATTAGTCATAAAAACCATCACTGGCCAATAGACCGATAAATAGACAGGCAGGCAGGCACATAAACTAGGAAATAAAATCATCATCATCATCAACACCGTCATCATCATTATGATGTAGACGAACGAGGATGATTACCAGGTAGAAAGAAAGTTTATTTTTTTTGTTTTCCTATTGAATTTCTTGTTAATTTTTATTTATTTGCAACATATTGTTTCATAGTTTATTTTCTTTCCTTCGGTTTTTTTCTTGTTGTTCTTGTTTTTATTTCGATAATTTGCTGTCTAAATATACAACATCGTTGATATTCAATAAAATCACAGAGATATGGAGGCGTGGAGGGACAGGTTGTTTGGCAAAAAAGTAGTAGAACCGTGGCATCGAAATATAAAAGAAAATATTAAAATAAAGAACAACAACAACAATAAATACAAAAATATTCTAAACTGTTTACATTGTTAAACCATTACAACCACAGCCAACCTACAAACCAACCAACCGACCATCTACCCACCCACTAATAGACAAACAGATAAACTGACCGCTGCATAACAATTATGGGCGCCAGGGGACGATCTATTAATAGGCCAACCTAATGGTAAATTGCCTGAAAATGTTGCAATTAAGAGAGGTAGCAAAAGGTGTAGGTAGACTCCTTATTCACACATGTTGCTTCAGAGCTCTGCCATCAAAATGTTCGGCAATTATTTCATTATATTATGGAATGGCATACACACACACAGAGCCCCCCTTTTTAGGCTGTAAATCAATTTTAATAAAAATAATAATGGTAATACATTAATTTATTTGTTAATTCATGGAATTTATTTTAAATTCATTAATTATTTTGATTTCGATCTACGCCTTTAAAAAAGAATCAAAATGAAATGATAAGTTGGCTACACACTATAAATTGAGGCACAGTGACACACACGGTTTATTCTTTCTTTTGCTCATTCATTGTTCCAAGAAAATAAAATTAATTACTCAAGAAATTGTATTCCTTTAGTTTATTATTTTCAAAAATAAAAAGAATAAAAACGAATTCAAAATCAATAAGATTTGTTTTAAACATTTCAATTTTTTGTTGGAAATATTGTTTCTGTGCGATACAGCCACCTTTAGTAGTGAGGATTGCTGCTGATTTAGTTCCATTGTAAAGTTTCCGAAAGTAGCACAAGGTGACCTCTCTTATAGGTCTTAAGAAGAGCTGAAATATAGGCCTCTCAAGCCAAATGGGTTGTTGGGTCATTACATTATTTGCGTTATGCATCAGGCTGAAGTCACCGTAGTCTAGTAGGTAATGTGTTGGCTTATTAGACGTCAGACCACGGTTCAAACCCCTGATCAGAAATCAAAATGAAAAAATATTTCTTCGGCAACTTCCTCTCAGCAGATTTCTGGCAAAAACTCTGAGAGTAAATAAAATTGCCAATGAAAAGTTTCTCAAAAATATCTGTCGTTCGGAGACGACTTTAAGCTGTAGGTCCCACCACTCATGTACAGTAAGACCCTGCTTAACGTGGGGTATACGTTCCAATAAGTTCCAGCGCTAAACGAAACAGTGTTCGTACTGTGATTGCGACTTCGGAAAATACAGTTGAAATCTTTATTCTGGACAGACAAAAGAGCGTTGAAAAAGATAATAGTTGGTTGGTTGGTTGCTATACAACAAGTATCAATACAGTGTGCGATTTAGGGGAATCCCAATACTGCCGCGTAATACTGCAACAGCGTTAAGCGAAGTAGAGTTAAGCGGGGTCTTACTGTATAAAATTAGCACACACAATATAAGTGGTGTGAGAAATTAGGTCGTAATCCTGACTGAAGGATTGTAATGACCAATTATGTAGGTATGTATGTATCAGACTTAGTTTGAGGACACTACAGGCTCAAAAGGCAGTTGGTCGGAACAGAGATTGCTTCAAATTCAACAGGGAAAGGAACCTTATGTTAGGTAAGGTTAGAGAACGTGTAATTGTCAATTAAGACAAGTACAGTAGCCGGAGGTCGAATTGACCCATTGTACAACGTCCTAGTTTCTCACACCACTTGTGTTGTGTGTGTTAATTTTATAAATGAGTGGTTTAAAGTCGACATCGAAAGACAGATTTTTTTGAGAAACTTTTTCATGGCAATTTTATTTACTCTCAGAGTTTTTGCCAGAAATTTGCTGAACCTTTAGAATACATAGGTTCTGTGCAGCATTATTGCATCTCAAAAGAAATCACTTGGGGGCTTATCAAGTACTAGACAAGAAATTCTCCTTACTCACACCGAACAGCAGTCTGAAATTTGCCAAAACAGGAGGATTAGGGATCAAGCACTCGATTACTTTGTTTTATACAAACGAGTTGTAAGTAATGGGCGCTCTTAATGAACTGCAAACAATTCAAGTTTTAAAGTCGTTTGTGCTGCGTCATTAGTCTTTGACCAATAATCTGTTTTAAAAACTATTTTTTTTTTGTTTATTCATTTCGATAAATAGCCAACAGTTTTGAAATGAGTTCGAATTATCAGCTCGTTAAAGTTTAGAGCCTCAGCTATTTATATGGCTCTTCCTCTACCGGTTACAAAGCTTCATCTACTTGTTCAGGAACGAACTAACCAGTAATGCATTTAGCGTTCCCTCACCGTATACTTAATATTTCACCTTTTTAAACCCCTCTTTGGGTATACTAATATCATTTAATAACGAAATAGTTCCATACGCTTTGTATAACACCCAATAGAATACTGTAATCGTAAATGATTATTAATTCATTTCATTCATTTAGCCATTCATTCAGTCATTCATTTCACTCATTCATGTCATGTCATTCTGGTCATTATTAATAATGGAAGCAAAACAGAAATGAATTAACGTTTCCTCTTATCTTGATCAGCATATTTCCTCAACAATTGAAAGCGATTAATAATGTTATCAAGTGTTTAATTGTAACAATCAACAGATTAATTACAAAAACAATACTTGTCTTATAAATAAAAATAATATTGATTTCATTTTTCAATTTTCTATTTGTCTGGTTTCTATTTTTTTTTTATTTAAATTGATTGATTTCATCACTCAAAAAAAATTATAAAAAAAAATAACAAAACAAAACGATAAAATATTAAATCGAAGCAATTATGAGTGATTTTTCGAAATAGAACAAACACTCACCACACAATCGAAGAGATTAAATTTTCTGCAACAATTGCAAAGATTTTCCATTAATTTTTTCGATATTTTCCAGCAATCAATGCACGAATGCTATTTAGAGAAATTAGAAAAGACCATCCATCCATTCCATCCATTCATCCATTTATAGTGTAATAGTGTAGTGTAGTGTAGTGCACGAAATTGCAAAACGTGAATCGTTTAAAATGCAAAAAGTCAATCAGATTGATTAATACCTTGTCAATGACTGATATTGATTGATACATTTACACTTGGTTCAATCGAATCAAATCGTATATCGAGTTATCGAACGTGTACTAAAAACACATATTAAATGATGATATTGTAACTTTGATAACGATTTGCAACTGTATGTGTGTATGTGTGGACAAAGAAAGAGCAGTCCATTGAGAGAAGAAGTTCAATGCATCACATCGCATCGCATCGCAACACATCACGTTCACATTTTATTATTGTCCTTTAGATTGTAAGTCCTCCTGTTCATATTCGTATTCGTTTCGTTTTTCTTGGAAGAAAATATTGTTGGAGGGTACTTGAGAATACTTTGATAAAAAGAAATCTGTATCGAATAGTTGCCAAAAAAAAAGGAGAACTGGGTATAGGGTTGCCAAAGTTCAAGAATTAAATATAATAAGGGATAAGAAAAAAATGAATTTTTATTTAAACAATTTATCAATCCATTTAAATTGTATTCCAAAACACAACGTACGTTGAAGTAATTGGTGAATAGGGGTTTTAAAACAATGGCTATTAAAAGAAATTTTAATCTGTTTACAATTATTTTATATAAAATACCACCAAAATTTGTTTTTATTTACAACCAATACTCGAGGGAAGTCGCCGTGGTCTAGTAGGTAGTGTGTTGGCTTTTTCGACGAAAAGCCAGGGTTCGAACCCCAGGCCAGACATCAAAGACAAAATACAAAAAGTATTTTTTTCGGCGACTTCCTCTCAGTAGATTTTTGGCAAAAACTCTGAGAGTAAATAAAAATTGCCATGAAAAGTTTCTCAAAAATCTGTCGTTCGGAGTCGACTTTAAACTGTAGGTCGCGCCACTCATGTATAAAACTAACACACACAACATAAGTGGTGTGAGCGTTCTGGCTTTCTGCTCTGGCTTTCTTGCTCATGTGTTTTTTTCTTTTTTTTTTTTTTGTAAATGCACCACCAACTAAGACTGTAAATTTTGATGAACGATTCGAGTCACTTGAGTAGGCTTATGAATCAAATATATTTCGAATGGTATGAGTTTGATGGCAACCTGTACATATAAATCAACGTTGTAGTGAGTACGAATGAATCAGAGTACATAGCTAAATCTCAATATTGTTCATTCACCTATATACACAATTTTATGAGTGCTTATGAGTAGTGAAAAAACGATAAGACTGTAAATTTTGAGAATGATTCGAGTGACTAGAAGTATTTTTCTAAAGTTATGAATCTAAATGAGTAGGCTTATGAATCAAACATATTTCGAATGGTATGAGTTTGATGTCAGCGTTGTAAGCATACTCATAGCAACCTGTACTTATAAATCAACATTGTAGTGAGTACGAATGAATCAGTACATAGTGAAATTTCAATATTGTTGACTCACTTATATTTAAAATTTCATGAGTGCATATGAGTAGCGGAAAAACGATTCATTGCTGATCTCTGATCCTGAATAGCGTCATCAAACATCAAATCAAATTGATCACTTGTGGGGCGATCAGTCTCATACTTGTATTTGTTATAAGCCACTAAAAAAATTGGCTTATCGGGGTGTTTATGGCAACTCTTACACTTTATTTGAAATTCAAAATGTTACTTCTTACAACAAATGACGCAGATGGTGCAGCAATATTTTCTTTACTTCCCTTTTTCTCCCCCAATCTATCTCTCTCTCTCTCTCTCTCTCTCTCACTCTGTTTTAGTGCAATTCAAAAGTTTATTTTTTTTATTTGCTTCATTTTTATTATTTTTGTTTTTATTTCTTGTTTTCATTTTCATTTTATACGCTTTATTATTTCATTTCTATCCCAGCCATAAGGTGAAGGTTGGTTTTTCAGTTATATTAAGTACATACAGACATACATACATACTATCTATACAGATATGTACATATTATGTATGTATGTATGTATTTGATGATGATAGTGGTACTTATTATAACCAACGCCAATGGTACTTGGCGAAAATATAAAACAGAAATCCTATAACACGATAAGAATGAAAGTAAAATTATAAACGTTGAAAACAATGGAAAAATGAAAATGAAATGAAAATTGTTATGAAAAGAAGACTTCTTTTGAAAAATAAAAACACAACAACAACAACAACAACAACACCAAAATCAAATCAAAAAAACCGACAAACAACACTTGTTTCCATCATCATTCTCATCAACACCGTTGGTTGGCTGGCTGGCGGGTTGGTTGGCTGTTTGCACTTTAGCAAACGAATTTTGTTTCACATATTTTTTTGGAATTTTTTTATTTTTTTATTTTTTTTAAATTTAATTTAGAACATGAAATTGCCATAAACTTGATGTTATTTTATATGAAAATATTTTTTTCATTATACACCATCAAAGAATGACACAAAAGGGGCAGAGTAGGACATGCATCATCGTCATCATCATCAACAAAATCGTTATACAGTTACACTCAATTTACTACCGCTGGTATTGCAACACATGCCACATGTTTTATTTTTTTTGCATTTTTTTTTCATTTTTTTTTTAAGTACAACATGGTAAAGACATACTAAATTAAACTATTTTGTTATTTAGTACAAACTCTTTTTACACCAACACACACACATAAACACTCACAACACATAGAAACTTATAAACATGTTCATTAATACAGGGATCGGCGCTTGCAAAGCGCACCAATTAAGAATGTTAGCTGTTTATTAAGAATGTTATCATGTAAGAGAGTTTTCACACACTTTGATACATACAAACATCCACAATTGGTTAGTGCAACCCTTCAGTCAGGATTACGACCTAATTTCTCACACCACTTATGTTGTGTGTGTTAATTTTATACATGAATGGCGAGACCTACAGTTTAATGTCGACTCCGAACGACAGATTTTTGAGAAACTTTTTGTAGCAACTTTATCTGCTGAGAGGATGTCGTCGAAGAAATAGTTTTTCATATTTCGTTATGCTGGAGATGTTTGACCTGAGGTTTGAACCGTGGCCTCCCGTCTGATATGTCAACTCACTACCTACTAGACAAGGAGCTCTTAATGCCTCTGGTAGGATGGTATAATTTCCTTCGAAATATGTTTGTTGGCTTTTGCATTACCTGGAATAGAGCAGAACTGTTCTGCCTAACTCTAGAAGCAGCAATCATTCAATCGTGATTTCAATCCATTGTATCCATTGTATCCATTGCTGCCACTGCTTTCTACATGCATGCAGGATTTGAGGTGGTGGCCTTATAATTAGAAACGATGTTTCTGGAACGGAGTTCTCTGGAGTGACGAATCTAAGTTTAATTTGTCCCAATCTGATGGAAAAACGTATGTAAGACGTCATCCAAACAAAGCCTTTGATCTCAGGTACACAGTGAAAACTGTAAAACATTTTAACAAACATACAACATGTTGCTAAGTCGTTTCTAATTAGAAGGCCTTCACTGTATTTGCATTCCGTTCATTTTTATTTGAAAACTGATTTCAATGTGTCAGTGAACGTCCAAAATATAAGATCCGTTCATAGTCTCCATGTTGTTGCGCATTTTGACTTCCATTTAATTTAGAATTAAATACTTGACCTTGAACACAAGTTATAAACTTTCTTCACTGAGCTTCATGATTTTCGTTCTATTAGTTGAAGAGCATAAGGTTAAAGCTTGTAGGTTTTATACCCAGTCTACACTAGATAAGAATGTTTTTCTGAAATTCTTTAAAATAATTTCCACAATTCTTGTCTAAACCAGTGGAGATTGAACTGCCCTCTTGGATAAAGTTAACTTTTTCTTTGAATAACGTAGTTTTCGCGAATTTATTCGATTGTAACCATGCATAGGGCATTGACTGGTGAAGTTTTTGTGAAGGTTGTAGTCTCTGATACAAGAACTTGCCTTTGCCAAGCTGTTCAAGAACAATTTTGTTAAAATTTTTTAATTTTGCTGCCACAACTTGTGTAGACAGGTTCCTGTAGCAGTGATGACCCCTGTATGCAGTGTAGGTGTAGACGACTTGTGCATACATACAATGTATGTCTCTCTCTATATATGTATGTATGTGTTTATTGCCATTTTATGTTTTACGTTTTAGTTTTTTTTTTTTGTCGAAATTATTTTATTCAACATTCGTCGCTCAATGGGTAGTCCGTGTTCTTTCTTCAGGTCTTTGTTGCCAGCTCTCTTCGTTTGTTGGCCATTAATGTGTGTGTGTGGTGGCATTTATAGCAAACCAATGTTAATGCTATAATTACCACACATTTTTACAGCAGCAACTAAAACAACAACAATGTTTTACACAAAATAACAAGTGTTTGGTTGTTGTAAACACAACCACAGAAACATGTTCAAGTAGTTTTTTGTTGTCTTTTGTTTTTGTTTTTATTTCTTAAATGAATAATGCCGTATGGATTTTCCACCACTGCCTGTCATTAATAATAATAAACCCTGGTGCTGTAAGATGCAAAATATTGTAAAAGAGAACAAGGAAAAAATCCCATGCATTGCAATACAAAAGTATGAATGAATTCCTCCGCTCTTATGATTTTCACGACAGGAGTGTCAAATGCTTTAAACATGATAAATAATGAATGCACTTTGAACTTTCTTTTGATACATTTTTAATTGTTCTTCGTTGTGATTCGTGACTAGTGTACTGCATGTTTTGTGTTGCAGAGTTTTTTGTTGGTTTATTTATTGGAACTCATCATCAAAAGTCGTGATTTAAGTGACCCCTTTATGACAATCACATTCAACACATTCAACACGCAATCCTTGTTGCACGATTACCAACATTTGACCATTTTAACCCAAATTTGTTGCCGTTTTGTAATTAAAAATATAGAGTGTAATAAAAACAAACAATAATAAACAAAAGAAACATTATATTTCAAAATATATCGCGAGTTGTATAAATGGAATGGAATCTTTGCAACCAAATTCATTTCCTATTTTTTTGAACTCGAATTAAAACTGAAAATCGACGTAGAAACGAAAATCACATGAAAACTAACCACTAACGAGGATGTCTATAAAAAATCAAAATCTTCCATGAGTAGATAAACATTGCAAAAAAATCATTCAAATCTTTTTTTCTCTGAACTCATGAAGTCGCCGTACTCTAGTAGGTAGTTTGTTGGCTTATTAGACGTGAGGCCGTGGTGCGAATCCCAGTCCAGATATCTCGAACAAAACAAAGTATGAAAAATATTTCATTCGGCGTCTTCCTCTCAGCAGTCTTCTGGCAAAAGCTTTGGAAGTAAATAAACCTTCTCAAAAGTTAGTCTTCTGGCGTCGACTTTAAGCTCTAAGTCCCGCCACTCGTGGACAAAATTAACACACACAACATGGTTGGTATGAGGAGCTATGTCGTAACCCTGACTATATGTTTGTAATGACAAATTAGGTAAGTAAAGGGCTTAGATTTTTACTCGAAATTCAGTTCTATTAACTGAAAAATTTACTCGTACTGAGACAAAAAACCAGCAATCGTTCCTTTAGAAAAATTCTAGACAATGAAGTCAACATTAAAAAATTCCAACTCAATAAATCAAGGGATACAATTACCAACAAAACATTCTTTATATAGGCCTGCCTCGATTAGTCGCTTCGGTTAAAACTCTTCATAATGACAACTGCTACATAAGTTCTTTGTCTAGCTCAATGTGCCCTAAAACCAAAATTCCAAAATGAAATAAATTCTAAAACACTCACATATATTCTATAAAATACTGCATTACGCGATATTTAAAAACAAAAGTTATTAAATTAGCGTTTTCGAGCCTATTTCATTGAGCTATGTAGTGAGAAATATTTTATATTTCTTGGCTGAGTTCACATATAATATTTCACTTCAGAAAAGTCATATAAATCTTGTTAATAGAACTTTATGAAAAGCTCTCGCAAAGCTTTAAATGTATACGTTCACACTAGCATCGTTTAACGATGTAAATAAAGCGATACATTTACGTACTAAAACTATAGATTTTCTGTTGGGTTTTCTTTGTTCAACTTTAGGTATAAAATTCTTTAAAAAGAGTTCTCGAAGTTCTCGAACTGATCCTGAATAAGGGATCTCAAACTGTTAACATTTAAATCCTCTGTCATTCACCCATGAGTGCAAGTACATACATCTCAGTTACGACGTCTGTTAGGCAACTTACTGACTTACTTAATTGGTCATTGCAAACCTTAGGCCAAGATTGCGACCTAGCTTTTCACACCACCTATGTTGTGTGTGTTAATTTTATCCATAAGCAGCTCCGAAGACCAGATTGTTGAATAACTTTTCATGGGAATTTTATTTACTCCCAGAGTTTCTTATTAGAAAGCTGCTGAGAGGTTACGGCGAATTTCTTAATTACATTGTAGGGGCATCGATTAAAGTAACAGAACAGAATGTCTGGTAGGAATGAAACCCACGACCCACATTATAACCTTCAACGGACCCAAATGCCTGAGAACTTTTCTCTCTCTTTGTAGAGTCGATAACTGTTCGATAAACGATAAAATCTTCATAAAGAGTACCTTCATACTCGATGAATTACTCAAAATTAATACGCATAATATGGATGGTGTCTATGCACGATAAATTACAATATAAATTGACTTGACATAATTCCAGGATTTTAAAATAAACGACCTTGACCCACATAGCATTTTAGAAGAGAAAAGAAAAACAATCTGGGGTCTCTTTGAACCATCGAATACAGTGTCATTAAAACATCTTTATTAGAATATTAATGATACCCGTACTCATTATGATATTTTAATAAATTCCCATCTACATTTCACTTGACCTTTGACATTTCACAACACTTGACAATACCGTAGATACTCTTGACTGCATTACAAATAAAAAATGAAAAAAGAAATATTTTCAAAA
The DNA here is from genome assembly GCA_936449025.2 of Sarcophaga subvicina. Taxonomy (NCBI): domain Eukaryota; kingdom Metazoa; phylum Arthropoda; class Insecta; order Diptera; family Sarcophagidae; genus Sarcophaga; species Sarcophaga subvicina. Next base: position 4,338,349 of record OW388084.2, read on the forward strand.
CTCTGGCAAGCAACAACAACAACGACAACAATAACTAACGAGAGAACATCAAATTAAGAACCTCCTGTTTTTATTGCATTTTCGTTTTCATTTTCTTCGTTTTTATTTTCTTCGTTTTTTTTTTTGTTTTTATTTTTCAATGCAAGCAAACATTTTCATACTTTTGCCCAGGGTGGATGTGAATGTAAATGTTTGCACTCATAAACTGGCAATCAAATAAACCCATGCAATTTTAAATGACTTTGGTTTATTTGTATGCAAATGAGTGCAGGTATGTAAGTATATGTACATATGCGAACATATGTATGTAAGCACAATATGTATGTGCGAGCGTGAAAAATAAGTCGGTCAATGTAGATTGATGGTTGTGTATCAACATATTCTACACTTTAAACAACAACAAGAATAATGAAAATGAAAGGGCTGATGGTGGTAGATATCATTAGTAAAACAAACTGACAGAACACATTCAATCAAACGTACATACACATGCATATGTACATATGTACGTAAATAACCGACAACTGAAACCAACCATTGAATCGTTTCTTTCGTCGTTTATTGATACACTCATTCGTTTGTTCATTTACACACACACACACAACCGCTCTCAAACATTAAAAGCCTATAACATAATTCATAATATTGAGACCCTGGAGGCAAAGCAATTGTTTTTCTTGTTCAATCAGCTGTTTGCAATCAAACAGCAAACCAACAACAACAATTGAGGAAAAAGCTTTAGGAAATGTTTGTTTATGTTCTTTTTGAAAAAGCTTTTCTTTATTTTTCAACAGAGCGCATTTGCCCATATAAAACTGTCAGAGAAAAAATATAACAAAGAGAGAGAGACAGATTTTTTCAGAGAGCTACAGATTTAAATTAACGTTTATTAGCACTTAAATATTAAATAAAAAAAAAATAAACAAAAGTTGTTTAATTTTTTTTTAAACAACAAGTATTCTAAGTATACTTGTTTATTATCTTTGTTATTGTTGATTGTATTAATATTAATGCAAAGGTATTAAGATATAAATTTTTAAATGCGTTTTTAATTTTACTGTTTCAAGTTAAGGAGTTTATTTGTTAAAGTTTACACAAGCTTTCGATATGAAATCGTGATTTTATTATAATTTTAATTTTCTTCTTTTGTTTTTTCTTTAGGCTTTTCCTCTCATTAAAATTTGCTCTCCCAATCTTTTTTTTCATCTCTCTCTGTCTCTCACTCTCTCACTGTGAAAAACCAGTTGTGCAGGAACAACTCAAAACTGTTAGTATGACTAATAAAGGTTTGAATTTCACAACAACTGTTGAAATTGACTTCAAATATTGCTGCAACTTAACGGGGGCCTTTATTAACTTTCTTTAGGAAAATTACTTAACTTGAATGGTTATCCATTAAAATAAATTGAGAAAATATAACTTTCGAGAAAACCGAGCGTGACGAGTTTAATTTTTATTGACAAAATAAAAACATTAAACGCAACACTTGCGGCGCGCGGCAGTCTGTCAAAAATGGAATATATGGGTGTATAAGCAAATAATTCCAACAGTTTGCAAATTACTACAGGCACTGAGAAGATTTATGCTGTCAATACAATAACATGCATAGAGGTTTTAAAAACGCATTACATTGAAACATTTTTAATGACCTGCAGTTCGAACTTAAATATTTTTTACTTGTTTTACTTATACTTTGCCGCAGCTACTTTAAAATAATGAAGCGCATGCTATTTGCCTAAAACTACAATTGAAAAATTGCTGTGCGGCAAATGTTGCGTCTAATGTGTTAGTTGCATAAATCATTTTTTTTTACCTACACGCCTATTACTTTTTAATAAAACGGAATAAGTGTACATGTATCAATCCACAGCTTTATGTCTTGTTCAGATTCAATTGGAAAATTATATGTACATATATGTATAGTCCTCATACAAGCCTATTTTTGTTGTCATACTAAAGGGAAAATATTACCTCAAATATAATGATAATAATAATAAATATTAAAAATATTTAAATATTAAAATATTTAAAAAATTGTAGAAAAAATTACTAAATTTTGATCTATTTTGCAATATATTGAAATAATCCCATAAATAATGCTACAATCTAAAAGAAATGATGATTTAATACATCATAATTACAGAACATCAATAAAAGAAATTCTATGTAATCATTTTAAATACCTATTCGCGCATCGAAATCGTTTTTCTTTAATGGCTAAATTTAAAAATTATCTGGGCCAGTTGTAGTGTTTGTTTGCCTTTGCCAAACAAAGGTCATAGCCAACGAACTCATGTAACACTAACCTCAATGAATAAAGTACTCAATTAAACAAAAAAAAAAACACCAACTGAATCTTTTACGGTCTATCTCTTTATTCCTCTGTCTAGTCCGCAACGCGTGACGGGCATTTACACAGAATAGAATCAAATGAATTCTGAAAAAGTATTTGAATAAATTATTTTTGGCTGAAGGTCGTTACCAACATTCTCTGCAACAGAAATTAAAAACAAACAAAAAATTTTTTGATAAAATCAGCCAAAATTGTATTTATTTTAAATCATTTTTAATTTTTTTTCGCTTTTTTACAATATAAACCAGCGGGGTGTTTGAGTGATGTGAACGAATTATTGTGAAGGTTGATGTTTACATGTAAAAAAGGGGCCTTACATTTTAAATATATGTATACCATACGTACACATATATTTGTTTTCTTGTTAGCCATGATTGACAATGAAGATCAGGTAAAAATTTATGTGTTTCAAGCAAAAGAAAAAATATTTGACTTTTCAATAAAGAATTAAAAGCAACCTTAACCTATTAGTAATCCAATCTGAATGGAATGCAAACTTCCATTCATGGATTTCTGCATGCTTCAAAACAAAAATTAGTTTAAAGAAAAGTTCAATAGAAAACAACGCTATTGGAGTAAATAATTATTCAACATTGGTACATTAAACCAATATTAAAAGTCCAGTCTAAAATTGTAAATGCAAATGTTTTAGATTAAAAAAGAACGTAAATCTTTTTTCACGTTTTTAATTTGAATACAAATTTTGCATTCCATATTTTCCTCCTCTGCTGTATAGGTTAATATTAAAATTGATTAAAAAAAAAATAGTTTAAGTTTTACATTAGACTGGAGTAGTTATAATTAATATCACAAAAACTTGAACAACTTCAAAATTAAAAGGCCCCATGCACAATACACCTCTTTGTAACGACTCTGCATCACCCATTGTACGACACGACCTACACAAAACGTCAAATTACACATACAGTTTTTTTAACATGTGTTCTCAATAAACAAACAAAAAAAAAATAAATAAAAATATTTTGGTTCAATTACTCTATGCTCAGTTCTCACAGAGAGAAGTGCGCACTTTACAATGTTAGCGAATAACAACAAAATGTATCAGTTAAAGCACATCGGTAACAATAACAGCAATAACAACAACACATAATATATAGCCATTGAGCACAGCGAAATTGAAAAATTTATTGAGAATAGAGTAGAAACGACCAGAGATATTCACTGACACTGGCAAACTACGAGACCAGAGACCCAACCAGACAGACCACTGGCAACCACTAACAACGAAATACACGTAGCAAAACGTTTCATTTTTAACGTACGGACGTCGTAGTAGTCAAATATTTAGAAAAAAAAAACAAAAAAAAGCTGATTTTAATTTGAAAATTTGTTTTCTTTGTTCGAACTGTTGGAAAAAAATTCGTTTTTTTTTTGTCGGTTTTAATATTTGAAAAACGTTGTCTATTATTTTAGTGCGCAATTAAACGATAAATTGCAAAAATTAAGCAGCAGCAGCAAGAAAAAATAAGTAAGACGTTATTTCTTCGATTAATAAATATATCGATGCAAGAGGATTTAATTGAAAACAATTGAAAAACATCTCTGCAATATAAAAATAAAAACAAAAATAACAACAACAACAGCAACGGGAACAATAATATAAAAGTGCAATTGAAAAATTGCAATTGAAAATTGCAAAAATTACATCACTCTACCACAGCTGTATATGAAAGTAAAACAACAGCGAAATATTAAATGCACTCTTACCAGGAGAAAGAAACGCGGTGAGCAGTAGCAAACGCAGCAGCAGCCAAGAAGTGGTGAGGGTAAGGAAGGAGAAGTGTTTGAAATAGTTAGTGCGAGGGTGAAGAGAACAAGAATAACGTAAAACAATAATCACAGTGCTAGTGACAAGTGTTGTTGAAGACACCCCCTGTTTGTTTTGGTGGAAATAACAAAGCAACGGAAATTTTTAAATTTGTCATCACTAACAGTGCAGTAGCAGTAGCAGCAGTGTTAACAGAAAATTATCATATGTTAGCAGCTGTAAAGCATCATCAATCAGCTTTTCTTTGAAGTGACCCCATATTGTGTTTCAAAATATTGCAAATAAGCACGCACACATACGCAACTTTAATTGTTTTCTTTTTTTTTACTCTTTTCAAAACATTACGCTCACCTGAGCGCTCCCCACTCTCTCAACAACCCATCACATCAATGCTAACCAAACACTTGGCTTGTTTAGAAACCTTTGTTTGCCTTATTCTCTCTCTCAGCAAAACTTCGTAACAAAACAAAGGAAAACATAAACATAAGCAACAATAACTAAAGAAAAAATCCAATGCAAACTTGTGCTAAACTTTACTTTTCACGAAAGAAATAAACGAAAGTCTACAGAAGAGAAGAAAAGAAAACAACGAAACTCGTTAGCAAAACAAAGCAGAGAGAATGTAATTGAAAGCAATTATCGATTTTCCAGTGCATGTTCTTCTAAAGAATTAATCAACCGTTAAACAAAGACATTTTTTTTGTTGTTGCTTGTTTCAATGTAAAACTAAAATTAAGCAGACAAAACCATCATTACAAATTAATTAAAAAGAAAACAAAAGAGAAGAAAAAAGAAGTGAAGAAAAACGCAACAAGGAAATCATTAACTTCAACTTCAACAACAATAATAAAAATAAAAAATAATTAAAAGGTAATTAAACTAACAATCGGAAGTCAAGTCAAATAACCACAAATTGACAAGGACCGTCGTCGTAACCACACTTATTTTTGCAACCACAATCGCTGACTGCACAGCAGTACCAGTACAGCTACATTATGCCATCTCTATTGGAAGCTATAGAACGTAAATATTTCTCTGATTGTGATTTTGATGCGGAAGCCCACAAAGAAATTGCCTTAAGTGGCAAAGACAAAGATTCTACTTCTGCGACCACGTCACCATCGACATCGTCGACTTCATCGGCGTCGTCAGCGTCAGGGGAGCGTTTAATTTCCATTTACATACCAAGGCTGCCGCCTCTGCTGTGTGTGCCAGAGCTATTGGTGCTAAACGACTGTGACATTGATTGTGCGGGCGATTTCGACACCATTAAAGACAAATGCAAACGTGTACGCGAACTGGATTTGGCCCAAAACAAACTACAAGACTGGCAAGAGGTCTTCCACATAGTGGAACATATGCCACGCATAGAGTTTCTTAATTTAAGTAAAAATACTCTGTCCCAGCCATTAAGCAAGCTGACCATACCACCCATTACCAATCTAAAGGGCATAGTGTTAAATGGCACTTACCTTAACTGGGACAGCATTGATGTCCTGCTGGAAAATCTGCCTGTATTAGAGGAATTACATTTAAGCTTAAATGACTATGAAGAGGTGCTATTAGATACTAATGATTTTTTACCCACACAACAAGAAAGTGCCTGCTGTTGCCATCTTAATGGAAAAAACTGTGATCAAGATGATTCGAAGAATTGTTGTTGTACGTCTAATACGAAGAAATATAAAAAGATTTCGCCTCACAGGGCTTTAAAAACATTGCATTTTACGGGTAATCCCGTCGAGAAATGGCCGGAAATTTGTCGTTTGGGCAGAATATTTCCACAAATGGAAAATTTAGTGTTGGCCGATTGTCCCATAAGAGCTATAGAGTTTAACGACAACAACGCCACCACCACCACCACTACCACTACCAGCAACGAAAATACCACTACCAATACCAATACCACCGCCACTAACATAACCTCCGACAAGAATGAAACAAACAACACAAATGATAACGATAACGATAATGAAAATGTTCCTGTGGAGGATTCACCCCAACGGCATTTTCCCAATTTACTATTTCTTAATCTCAGCTATGCCTCTATTGATACCTGGGATGATATAGATCGTTTGGCTACGTTCCCTAAGCTCAAAAACCTAAGAGTTAAGAACTGGCCACTCTGGGAACGTTTGGAGTGCACTGAACATGAACGCCGCCAATTGCTTATTGCCCGCTTGCCTAACGTTGCCATTCTAAATGGCGGCGGTATTATCACTGCCGATGAACGCGAAGATGCCGAAAGAGCCTTTATACGTCACTACATGGATAAACCGGAACACGAAAGACCACGACGTTACACCGAACTGGTAGCTAAACACGGTCAACTAGATCCTCTGGTCAATGTTAACCTTAAGCCTGACAAGCGTGTCAAAATATTGCTCAACTATCAGGATAAAACGGAATCACGTCTCGTCGATGTCTATCGTACTGTTGCAGATCTTAAAGGGAAATTGGAAAAGATTTTCGGCCTGCCGGCTAACAAAATGCGCTTGTATTATGTGGATCAAGACTATAAAGAATTTGGTCCCGAAGAAATGCGCTTCCCCAATAAGTTCTTGTACAGTTATAACATACAGCCCGGTGATGAGATTATCGTCGATGTCAAGAAATGAAAATACACGTATTCTTATGATGATTCTTTTCATAATTCATAATTCAACTAATTAAAGTAAATCGGTTTTTGGTTTTAAGTTTCCTTTTTTCCATTTTTTATTTTGTTTTTATATGAAAATAACAAAAACAAAGAAACAAAAAATTATAATCAATTTCTTACTTATGTATTCTATTGTATCGTATTGTATATTTTCTATATTGGTAATGTATTGTAATGTAGCTTTTAAATTATTAATAACTTAATAACTTTCAATTATTATCGTATAAAGCCTATACCCTGTAAAACGTGTGTAAATAATGTAACAAAACTTTTAAACTCTACTGCATACATATGTATGTAATCGTATAAGTACATATGTATGTTAACTATACTAACCCCCTCTATACACTATGTATGTATTGTACATCCAATACATACATACATACATACATATAAATAACGCATAGTATGTAAATATAATATAAAAATGTTGAAATAACTTTAACTTTAGTACATAATAAAAACTAATGATGATGATAATGATAATGAATATTACAAAAACAAAATTTAACAAATAAAACGCAATTATATTAAAAAAAATAAATAATAATTTTCTATGTATCTCTTTGTCATTTGAAAGAGACAATGGTTAAACATATTAAATATTAAGGAAATAGAAAAAAATTATTAAAAAAACTAGTTATTTGAGGGAAGCAGGAAGATGAGAAGTCGTCGTAGTCTTGTAGGTAGTGTGTTGGCTTATTAGACGTAAGGTCGGGGTTCAAACCCCAGGTTAGACATCAAAACGAAAACGGCGACTTCCTCTCAGCAGACTTCTGGCAAAAACTCTGAGAGTAAACGAAACTGCCAAGTATAAAATTAACACACACAACACGTAATCCTAACTGAAGGGTATGTATGTATGTAGAAGATGAGAAAATCTCCTCCTTCCCACTTCTAGGCTCATCTATTTACACGGTCATATCGGTATATCTCCCATGGGATATATTTTTGGGCTGATATCTCACATGGGATATATTTTCGGTTTAATTTCAACTTCTATGGCACTCTCCTAGAACGCATGGGTTCTGGGAATTATTTATTAAGATAGGATTGCGATAGGACTGTTGGACTATTATTCGGGAGAAGAACACTCCTTCTTACGGCAGGGTTTATTGCAATATGAAGGAGCTGAAGTCTATTGAACGTATTCTGTATATGTGTCCCGACGAGCAGAGGTGAAAACTCAAGATTCTTGGCGGGAATGTACCTAATGGGCTTAGTGATTTAGTCTATGCTAGAATTTCTAACATTGAAGATATCATCTTTGGTATTAGCTGGCTTCTCTTCATTCTACTTTTCTTCCATAATCTATTTCTATCACTTCCCTTTTTCTTATCGAATATTATTTATTATCTTTGTCTTCGCTTTAAACCACTTTTCTGAACGGCCAGTTTCGGATCTCCGCTACCATTCAAACCTAACCTAGATCGTCCATTTTTGTAGTCGCCGTAGTCTAGTAGGTAGTGTGTTGGCTTATTAGACGTAAAGCCAGGGTTCGAGTCCCAGGCCAGACATCAAGACAAAATACAGAAAGTATTTTCTTCGGCGACTTCCTCTCAGCAGATTTCTGGCAAAAACTCTGAGAGTAAATAAAATTGCAATGAAAAAGTTTCTCAAAAATCTGTCGTTCGGAGTCGACTTTAAACTGTGGGTCCCACCACTCATGTATAAAATTAACACACACACAACATAAGTGGTGTGAGAAACTAGGACGTTGCACAATGGATCAATTCGACTTCCGGGTACTGTACTTGTCTTAATTGACAAGTACACGTCCTCTAACCTAACCTAGATAGTCCAGGGGCTTATTCCCAGCCTTTTGGGGAAGTGCTTAGAAATAATTTTTTACGCTGTGAATATTTCTGAAGCTTTCAGTTTAATCTTTTACATCGAACGTGATAATGGAAAACCGATTGAAAATTAGAAAAACAAATGATGTGCTTATACGTACATATCTACTACATCCTACATTATTGGCCAGTGCAATCCTTTAGACGAGATTATGGACACTAACATTTCTCCACTATCTTTAGCAAGAATAAAACTTTACAAATAAAAACTGATTGGCCTTGCTCTAAAATCGAAAATTCCCATGTAATTTTGGAAAAAATCATTGTATTACTCGCCTCATTGTAATCTTAGATAGAATTTTGGAAAAACAATAGACTTTAAATTCAAAGTACAAATATAAAGTGTATTGCTAGATATGTATGTAGAAAAATCGATGCCTTTTTTCTTCAAACTTTACCTACTGACAAGAATTCATTGGTATTTCAGATACAACAAACAGAATCACAGTTTTGCAGGAAATGGATAACAAAGCGAAACGGTAAAGCAATACAATTTCTACACAAACAAAAATCAAATAAAAAACGCTATAAAAATCCCAACAAATCCATGGTACCTACTCTATAGCTACATATGTATAACATATCCATCAGAGATCAGCAATGAATCGCTTTCTCGCTACCCATGAGCACTCATGAAATTTTTAATATAAAAGAGTCAACAATATTGAAATTTAACTATGTACTCTGATTCATTCGTACTCACTACACTACGTTGATTTATAAGTACAGGTTGCAATGAGTATGCGGACCACGTTGACATCAAACTCATACCATTCGAAACATGTTTGATTCATAAGCCTATTCATTTAGATTCATAACTTTAGAAAAATACTTATAAATGATTAGAGGGACTCGAATCATTCATCAAAATGTACAGTCCTAGTTGTTGTTGCATTTACAAAAAAAGAAAAAAGACACATAAGCAAAAAAGACAGAACACCAAGCAGAGCAAACACACAATCTTTTAGTGAATCATACGTATTTTGTGCTTCGTGTATATGTTGTCGGAGAGTCGAAATCAACAATATCATACGTGTTGTTAAGTATGAATATGATAAGTACTTCAAACAACGAATATGAGTAGATTCTCCATGACAGTAAAAGAAGTATGAATGCGTATACATACATAATTGGTCATTACAACCCTTCAGTCAGGATTACGACCTAGCTTCTCACACCACTCATGTTGTGTGTGTTAATTTTATACATGAGTGGTGGGACCTACAGTTTAAATTCGACTCCGAACGACAGATTTTTGAGAAACTTTTCATGGCAATTTTATTTGCTCTCCGAGTTTTTGCCAGAAATCTGCTGAGAGAAAGTCGCCGAAGAAATACTTTTTGTATTTTATTTAGATGTCTGGCCTGGGGCTCGAACCCAGGCTTTACGTCTAATAACCGAACACACTACCTACTAGATTATGGCGACTTTAGATTCATAACTTTAAAAAAATACTTATAAATGATTAGAGGGACTCGAATAATTCATCAAAATTTACAGTCTTAGTTGTTGTTGCATTTACACAGAGCAGACACACAACCTTTTAGTGAACATTTTAATGTTCTTACGCGAATCATACTTATTATTTTGTACTTCGTGTATATGTTGAGTTATGGAGAATCGAAATCAATAACATCATACGTGTTGTTAAGTATGAATATGATGCGTACTATGAATATGAGTAGAGGCTCCATGACAGTAAAAGAAGTATGAATGCGTATAAGTATAAGAAATTATGAGTATGTTTCGCTTCTACTCATGTTTTTGAATACTCATTGCTGATCTCTTCTTCTTTTTTTAAGAATTTTTGAAAAATAATAAATAAAATCTTAATACATAAATCCACATTATAATATAACTTTTAAGCCACCTTGTATTAAGTATAATGAGTCATATGAAACGTTTGTATGCATACATTCACTTTCATTATTTAGCAAATAAGTACAAAATATTTGCTTTATTAGATTTATTTATTTTTTTTTTTAATTATTATTGTTCTTGTTGTTTTGTTTTTTTTTAGTTTAAATACTAATTATTTGCTTGTATTAATAAACTAATTAGTAAATACGTAACATATTGATTAAATTATTGTTTTTTTTTTAGTTGACATTTATAAAATTTAAGTTATCAAATGAACAAACAAAAATAGAAGAAAAAAAAACTTTGTACCAATGATGTGATAATAATTCCGTTTTTATCTTTATTATTACGAAACAATTTAACGCAAGAAAAATTAATTAAAAGTGACGAGAATATGTTATCTTAAGGGTTTTATTTTAGAAGTAGACACTTTAAAAATTATGAAATCTATAGAATGGCCAATCTCTATAGAATTGACTCTCGAAGTAGGTTTATGCCAATCGCATGTGGGTTCATGCACTTAGGAATGCCCCAAGTAATGTTTAGCTGATGAACTTAATTGCGCAAGCACGCTCGTACGTACCGGACACCAATTAACAAAACTATTAAACTATAAGGCTAGTTTTCAATTTGATTCTAAGGCAGTCGTACTTGCCAAGCTCTAATGCTAATTGTCAACCTCTGTTAATCAAAACTTTTCTGTTAGTTTTTGGGGCAACGGGAAGTCATGTGTGCTCAAGTGAGCTTTAATTTAACAAAGTAGCCACTTCCTCCTATCCTAATTAATATTCTTTACTATTCCAAAGGTAAAAGTAGCCAAACGTTAACAGAACGTAACGTAACATACATTAGCACATGAAAAGCAACGCAAATGCATACCGAAATTACATTACAGTTCGGTAAACGCTCTCATTGCTTTTCATATTCTAAAAACGAACATACGTTCAGTGAACGTTATGATGTCAGTATGGCTGCCTTCCAAAATGTATCAATACAAAGTTTGTATGCAGTTCTACTACTGTACATAAACTATGTAGATATGCAAAGTAACCACACAATGCATCAAGTATAAATCCGATGCCTGATTGCTTTTTGACTGACATTGTATATATTTTGTACAGCGGCATTATGAAACACGATACTTTGTTCAAACACAATGCAACTAACATTTTGGAAGGCAGCCTATACTTCAATTGGCAGAGCAAAAAGCCACAAATATGAGTAGATTAGTGGACTCTGAAAATTAAAATAATGGCATATTCTGCTCACAAGTAAAATATGTATGTTATATGGCTCCCTTAGACATATTTATTTCGTCGACCAACATATTGGTCGTAGATGCGACAACTTTATGTCAAGTCTGCTGCAAATGAAATTTGTTTTCATTATTTTGCTTGCAAATCAATTTTTTTAATTATTTTCTAAGATTTTTGACTGGATTAAGGGATGGAGATTGGATTAATTACTCCATAAAGCGAATGGTATTTACACGAAATCAACTGCTAACAAGCATGGAAGAGCGTTTGGGGCCAATACCTTACTGAAAACATCAATGTAATGATATATACATACATCCACAATTGGTCATTACAACCCTCCTTCAAACAGGATTACGACCTAGTTTCTCACACCACTTATGTTGTGTGTGTTAATTTTATACATGAGTGATGAGACACCTACAGTTTAAAGTCGACGCCGAACGACAGATTTTTGGAGAAACTTTTCATGGCAATTTTATTTACTCTCAGAGTTTTTACCAGAAATCTGCTGTAATGATATATTCTCCTCCTAATTCTTGCGTAACATTTTATAAACTTCCGTACTTTTTAAGAAATTTCGAAATAATTAACTTATTTACCCCTGTAAACCCTATTCGATATTTGTTATGAATAAAAATAATTCACAGACTATAATTTGCGAGTGTAATTTTTTAAATGCGATCGCTTTCGTATTATAAACCTCTGCTCTCTTTAACGGTTTAAAACGTGTGTATACAATGTATTATATTGGTTAGTAGTTCGTATTTACTGTTTCGTTTAACTTTTAAGCGATTACAATGTAGACTTCACTCTCAATTATGTTGACAATGTCAACAATGTACATGCAAACGCATAAACATTACGATTCGTGACAATTTTTCATAATGAATGATTATTTATCGTTATTTGTTTTAATTTTTCATTTTTTTTAATATTTTGCTGGGCAAGTGAGTTTTTTTTCAAGTTTTTCGTCACAATCCTTATCATCTTTTCGAAATGCAATACTTAGAGGCAAGGGAAATGGGAAAGAAAAAATACAAATTAAAGCAGAAAAAAAGAAAATAAAAAATAAAAAATTGATATACAAACAAACAAGAACGATCAGTATTTTAAAGAAGATAGTCGCAGTCATTAAGTAAATAGTAAAGCTTGTTGTTGTGTTGTTTGCAAACCCCAAAAAAAAAATTCTTTAAACGTTAATTAATCAAAATATCGTTAAAAAACAAATCCAAGAAAAAAAAACCGATTAATTAGCACTTTGGCGGCTGCCTCTGAAATATTAATTGCCCTTAAACATCTGAATATACAGTTTCGCTATTTAAACGCTTTTTTTAAGGGAAAAAAAAAGAAAAATCATTTTCATGGGTTCGGTTACGAAGAGTTTTTAGTTAGACCCGTCTATATATACAATAGTATTGTTGTTCTTATTGTATTTGTATTATTTGGTTTGGCTTGAAACAGACAGTCTGTCATAAATATATAAAAAAGCATTTATATGCGAGGTGTGTTTCAACTCGACAGTCTTGAAAAAATACTTAACTTCAGAAACCAAACAAAAATAATCGCGCAATTAAAAAAGGTCTTCCAGTGTAATACTTAACGGCCAGTGAAGAGTGTTAAATTGAAATTCAAATGCGCTGCACGCTTAAACTTTGTATACTACTTTGGCAATAGCAATTTAGAATACATATTCGAATTAAAGAAAAATATCGCTTAATTAGGCAAAGCAGTGCTTTCAATAATCCTTTCACAATGGATCCCGATAATGATCCGATAATATTTTATGAAAAAACTTTTAAATTAAGGCAAGTGCAAGTTAAACAGTGTGTGCAAAATAAAAAAAGTGTACAAATCTTGACTTATAAAATTATAAGAAGAAAAAAATATTTTTTAATAAAAATTTAATCTCATGATACGTTTTTATTTTCAATTGCTTACTATCATATTCTGCTGATGATCCTCTTTAAAAATTAAGAAACAATTGTAATAGAAAAAAAATTTCAAATGAAATATATTCACATTTAAATTATAAAATCTGTGTGTGTGTGTGTTTATGGTATTCAAAATTAATCTTACATTATTCTTATTCCATTTGCTTTTTTAGGAAATGTAAGCTCATTTCACGTCCACCCGATCGTTTAGCTCAACCGCGAATGTCACTACTGGGGAAGCCTTTAAACTATAATCGCGGCAATCGCCGTGATGTACGTTATCGAAGACTTCAGAGTCGTGTATATAATTTTCTGGAGAGGCCAAGAGGACTGCCAGCTATATTATATCATGTGGCAGTGTAAGTACAATTTCCTTTTCTTTTCTCATTACATTTATAATTATATTTTGAAATTCAATGAACATAAAAAATTTTAAAATTTTCGCGGTTAATTAAATGTAAATAATAAACGGCAACCTTATGTTCAGAATATGTACGTGCTTATTACTTAACTAACAATAACAATAAATTATTTTTAACCAAATAATATAATAAAATAAAATAAAAAACGAACATAATAATAAAAACATTTATGTGTGTGAAGATAAATTCGAATTTAAAAAGCAAAGACGCAAACCACAATTTTTAGCACAGAGCAAATCTTCATGTTTACAGAGTAATGTAAAATAATTAACAGCATGTATATAGGAAATTGGATCCAAGAATATGTATATGTACACTCAGCCACAAAAGCATACATACGGATAACAAATTTCAGAAATTTTTTAACCAATCCGTTTTCGTTGAAAATCTTTGTAATTGTCTGACTTCTTTCTTCGATTTTAAGACGGTCTTTTGCATTGGTCAAAAAATTTCTGAAATTGAACTGAATTGTGGCCCTGCATAGGCCCACAAAAGTATACATCCGATTAACAAATTTCACAAATTTCTGAACCAATGCAAAAGACCGTCTTAAAATCGAAGAAAGATGTCAGACAATTATAAAGATCTTCAACGAAAACGGATTGGTTAAAAAATTTCTGAAATTTGTTAACTTTTGTCGGCTATGCAGGCCCACAAAAGTGTACATCAGGCCCACAAAAGTTAACAAATTTCAGAAATTTTTTTACCAAGACCGTCTTAAAATCGAGGAAAGTTGTCAGACAATTACAAAGATTTTCAACGTAAACGGATTAGTTAAAAAATTTCTGAATTTTGTTATCCGTATGTATACTTCTGTGGCTGAGTGTATATCCAAAATTATAAAAATTGTTCTTATGAGCTCCTATATGATTCTATCAAAATTATACCAAATATCACTCCAGAAATTTTGGAAATCAATTTAGAAAACAAATGGGACTTGGTACACATGTTCCACCATATTGTGGTCCGAACAGTCCTCTTTCGAACTGTGGTAGTGGGATATCTGGGATAATTATGGAACTCGAGAAATTTGAACTCAAAAAAATCAATTTTTAGTGAAAAATGTTTGAAAAATCTTAAAAAGAATAGTGATTAGAGGCCATTTTAGAAGACTAGAGATTTGGTACACCTACCCCACAATATACAAATGGTGGACCGGAAACCACCATGGTAGTGGGATCCCTGGATTAATTTTAGAACTCGAAATAATTGCCTCCTCGATCCCTCGAACCCTAATGACTAATGTACTTGTTGCCATCGTTAAAAAGTTAAATTTGCTCTGTTAACTCATTAGTGCCCAGTGGCAACTTAAGTTGCCAACAGAGGTTGCCTTAGTTTTTATGCTCTGAGAGGAAATTGAGTGTAAAAAACAAAACGGTAACCATTAGAAGAAAAAGTAATTCGGGCATTAATGGGTTAACATCACCTGATGTGTATAGCTTGAGGGAACACAAAGCCTTTGCTACCGGCAAAGTTAGCTCTTTAAGGTTAATAATTAAGAATTTGACATGGGAAGGAATTCATAGTAAGAGATTCCATGTGTAAATGCTTCCTGCTCAATTATTCAATCGAATCATTGCATACACGAAGCGATAGTAGGAAATCACAAAACTGTCAAAGTAGTTTCATTAATAAGACCAATTATGACAACCTACAGGCTCACTTATCCGTCTAATTTATTATTACTTTTCGAGTTCAATAAATTAATAATTAATTTTAGAAAATAAAAGTTTTATGGATCTGATATGAACAATTAGTACGTTTTGCTAGTGGGTAACAAGAATTCGAAATATAACACAAACATTTTAATCAATTATTGAACAATAAATGGATTTTAATGCATCTAAATGGGAAATAATTAAACGGTTTGTTCCAAATATTATCGATAGTTAGTCTAGGTTACTCTGAAAGGCAATTTCCAACAGAGCTTTATAGTGATGGAAAATATTTGAAACCAAAATTTGAAAAGAAAATTGTTTTTTCTCTTATACGCGTACTAGGTTTAAATAAAAATATCAAAATGTACTAGTTTCCAGAGACAAATTAAAATTTTTTCTATCCTCCACTTCTATTCCAATCAGATATTCAATGCTTAAAACCGTAATTTATTATAAAAAACAATATTTTTTTTAATTTATAATATTTTTTACTTGTCAATAATCATAATTTCTTGACAACTGAATCTTAAGGCGTATAGATAATCAAAGTTTTGAAACCAATAAAACATATTCTTATTAATGGGAGCGAATGTCTTCTTATCTTTTATTTGATTTAATGATAAGAACTGTGACAGATACATACTTTTAACTCATAAAAAAACAAAAAATTAATTTACAAATAAAATCTAATAACAACAAAAGTGTGTCATAAAATGACAAATAAACTGAAGAATGTCATAATTTAAAGAAAAGGTGAGATAATAAAATATTTAATAATAACAAGAAAACTAAAAACATAATTTATTAAACAAAAAACAATCCCTAAATTTAATAACAATTTTTTGTTTTTTTTTCGGTTACGATAGGCATTTTTTAATCATATACTATGCTCGTAACCAGACATTGGTCTCATGCCAATTTACATACACCTAAGCCATCATGTAGACTTGTTGTGTTCTCAGCATTAGGAATGTCAACCATACATTCTATAGGAAGTGTGTACCAGAAGAGATCAGCAATGAGTATTAAAAAAGATGAGTAAAATCGAATTATACTCATAATTCATACTTATTTTAATATCATGGAACTCATATTCAAAGTTTGAAGTACTCATCATATTCATACTTAACAACACGTATGAGTAGTTGATTTCGACTCTCCATGACTCAACATTTACAAGAATCACAAAATAAGTATGATTAAATACTCACTAAAAGATTGTGTGTTTGCTCTGCTTGCTGCTCTGGCTTTTTGGAGTCACTCTAATCATTTATAAGTATTATAAGAGTATTTTTCTAAAGTTATGAATCTAAATGAGTAGATGAGATGAGTCAAACATATTTCAAATGGTATGAGTTTGATGTCAACGTTGTATGCATACTCATTGCAACCTGTACTTATAAATCAACGTTGTAGTGAGTACGAATGAATCAAAGTACATAGTTAAATTTCAATATTGTTGACTCACTGATATTCAAAATTTCATGAGTGCTTATAAGTAGCGTAGAAGTCGCCGTAGTCTAGTAGATAGTGTGTTGGCTTATTAGACGAAAAGCCAGGGTTCGAGCCCTAGGCCAGACATGAAGACAAAATACAAAAAGTATTTCTTCGGCGACTTCCTCTCAGCAGATTTCTGGCAAAAACTCGGAGAGTAAATAAAATTGCCATGAAAAGTTTCTCAAAAATCTGTCGTTCGGAGTCGACTTTAAACTGTAGGTTCCATCACTCATGTATAAAATTAACACACACAACATGAATGGTGTGAGAATCTAGGCCGTAATCCTGACTGAAGGGCTGTAATGGCCAATCATGTATGTATGTATGTTATAAATAGCGATCTCTTGAGATAGCTGATCTCTGGTGTGTACAAACTTCCTTAAATTCTTCCAATCCATTTCTCTAAGATAAGTTATGTCTGGCATAGCATCATCACCAAAATATTGGTATCTCGAGCTTACGAAAGCTGGACAATGTCACAAAAAGTGTTCCACACCAATACGGTTGAGGTGTACATGTAAAGCGAAATACAATCGTTTAAGTATTTTACATCGACTAAGTGTAAATAAAGCCTAATTTAGTTATTAATCTAGACTTTATTTGTTTAAATTTCATTTAATTGAATATTTTTTTGTTTAATTTTTCATTTCATTTCATTTTAGATTTTTAATGGTCTTTACCTGCCTTGTTTTAAGTGTCTTCTCAACCATAGACGCGTATGAGAAAGACGCACTGTATATATTATTTAGAATGGAAATATTAGTTGTAATTTGGTTTACTATGGAGTTTTTCTTGCGGTATGTTTAGACATTTTGTTTTATGTTTACAACATAGAAATATGCTCACATTGAATATGAAATCATTACAGGCTGTGGTCATCCGGTTGTCGTTCGCGATACCAAGGATGCGTTGGTCGTATTAAATTTATAAAACGGCCATTTTGTATTATAGGTAAATGAAAAAAAAAAATAGAAAACAAATCATCAAATAAACGTTTTAAAATTAAATGAGATATGTTTTGTTTTAGATATTATTACTATAGTTGCTTCCGTAGTTGTATTAGGCATGGGCACATCTGGCCAGGTATTTGCCACAAGTGCTTTAAGAGGCTTACGGTTTTTCCAAATTCTACGTATGGTACGTATGGATCGACGTGGTGGCACTTGGAAACTACTGGGCAGTGTAGTATACGCA
Source organism: Sarcophaga subvicina (assembly GCA_936449025.2). Classification (NCBI taxonomy): domain Eukaryota; kingdom Metazoa; phylum Arthropoda; class Insecta; order Diptera; family Sarcophagidae; genus Sarcophaga; species Sarcophaga subvicina. The sequence goes on from OW388084.2 coordinate 4,356,824, forward strand.
CATAGACAAGTAAGTTGGCGATATTGAAGAAAACTTCATTATTAAATTTTATTTTTTATTGGATTTTTTTTTGTTCTATTTTCAAGGAACTGATAACTACAATGTATATTGGATTCCTAGGCCTTATATTTGCATCATTCCTGGTGTATTTAATGGAAAAAGATGTCAATGAAAAATTTAGTAATTTTGCTCAAGCCCTGTGGTGGGGTGTGGTAAGTTATTTTTTTGTAAAATTCTTGATTTATTTTATTTAAAGTAAAATTATATACAAACTATTGTGGAACGAAAGAATATTTTGGAATTTCAAAAACAGAAAATATTAAACAATTAACCCTGACTACCTCAATTATCTGGGATTGTAAACGATATACATTCATTTGCTTTAAAAATGTTAGCGAAACTAAATGTGTATGTTTGTAAAGCGCAATGGGGGAAAGCCTTTGTTTTGACGGGTTTTTTTGACGTTTAATTGCGTTTGAAATTTAAACAGTCCGGAATGTGGGTGTCGCCGTGGCCTAGTAGGTAGTGTGATGACTTATTCGACGAAAAGCCAGGGTTCGAGACCTAGGCCAGACATCAAAATAAAATATAAAAAGTATTACTTCGGCGAACTTCCTCTCAGCAGATTTCTGGCAAAAAACTCTGAGAGTCAAATAAAAATTGTCATGAAAAGTTTCACAAAAATCTGTTGTTCGGAGTCGACTTTAAACTGTAGGTCCCGCCACTCATGTATAAAATTAACACACACAACATAAGTGGTGTGAGAAACTAGGCTGTAATCCTGACTGAAGGGTTGTAATGACCAATTATGTATGTATGTATGGAATATGGGTGCGCAATTTTGATAGAAATCAGGTTAAAAAACCAAACACATAAATTATTCTTTTTTATCTTGTTAGTGTATATCTTGATTAAATTACATGTAAACTCAACGCTTCTGGGGCCCACAATCGCGGATAATCAATGCCCTACTTTATGATTTTTTGTTTTTTTTTTATTAAAAATTTTAAATTAAATTTTATTTTACCTTCCAGATAACCCTGTGCACAGTTGGCTATGGCGATATGGTTCCTGAAACGTGGCAGGGTAAATTAATAGCTTCATTTTGTGCTTTATTAGGTATTTCATTTTTCGCTTTGCCAGCGGTAAGTATTTAATGAAAGGAAAATCTTTATCAAATTGTAAAAAAAAATTTTCAAATCAAATATTTATTTCTCATTTAAAGGGTATCTTGGGTAGTGGTTTTGCCTTAAAGGTTCAACAGCAGCAGCGTCAAAAACACATGATACGACGTCGTCAGCCAGCAGCATCTCTAATACAGGCTCTTTGGCGTTGTTATGCAGCCGATGAACATTCAATATCTGTAGCCACATGGAAAATTCATCAAGTAGCTCTACCCAGTCCTCCTGCCTCGTAAGTAGTAAAAACCAATGTTTTCTTATTCTCCTATTGTATGGTTCACAACAACGTTTTTTTTTTTATATTGTCATTGTGTTACTAAGATAGATTGTATAAAATAAAAAAAAAAAATAATTGTTTGTGTGTTCAATGTTTAATCATTGTTACGAAATCATTTAATTGTTGCATTAACTTAACAAATCAATGGTTATTGTTTACCCGAGAGAGAGAGAGAGATATACTGTTTGTGAGTTTTGTTTCAAACAAAAATGTTTTAGACTTGTACAGTTGAATGGTAACTAAACTTTTTAGAAAGTGATGAAGTCTGTTTTAGTGCCAAGATAGGCTTTTAATAACAATTATTTTCAATACTAAAATATTTTTTCAAATTTTATTTTTACAAAAAAATTTAAAATCTAAACGATTGATACGACAATACAAACTGCTTTCCAAATCAGAGGAAACATTATGGAAATTAAATCACTTCTAAAACTATAGTTCCATAAAAACAAATTCAAGTCTCTAAAGGTTTTTCAACCCAGCCTGCATCTTCCATTACTCCCAAAGCATTTTGTTTAAAAAATAAAATCAAAACTGCATGGGAAAATAGAAATTTCCAAAGAAAAAACAATTTTTTTTAATATTTTTCGACAAAATAAAAGTCAAAAAAAATAATTTTTTAAACTGTTTTGGTTTTTTAAATATTTTCAGTTCTGAGTATTGGGATAGACTGTTTAAAAATTTAATTGAAACTAGGTAAAAAGAAAAAAAAATACTGCATTAATAAAACCATCAAAATCAATTCAAAACGCATCCTTAAAATAAATCGTATTTATTAAACAAACACCACCTCCACGTATTATTATTGTCAGTCTATTTTTCTCGCATTCACCTCTTTTTTCGAAACTTATTGTTATTATGTTACATTATTATCGGATTATACAATATACTCTGCTAGCTTTTGTCAGCTGAAATAAAATGTTATTAGGTTCACTAACAAAAAAACTCATCCTTAATGAATATTTTAACGTTTTTTTTTCGCAAATGGTGGATTTTGTAATAGAATTTAAAGGCTAAAATTAAAGTATTTCTTCTACAACTTCTAATCTATACTTTTTGGCTTAAATTACTTTTAAACGTAATACTTTTTTTTACTGTAAATCAATCTATATTTACCACATGTGTACACCCATCCTACACTACACTGTGTTATGCACCTGAGGAAATTAAACTTTTAAAATTTTCTAAACAAGTAACAGCAATATTTTACATATAAAATCGAAAAACTTACAAAAAAACACGATCATAATTCATAAGCGATATCAATAGTAATTCATATTATCCAGCCTTGCTATAGTACATACATACATACATATTTACTTGATGTCTATGTGTATTTCAATATAATTTCCTATATAAAAGCCTTCTTCTTCTACTTCTTATTCTTTTGCAATGTGTTGTTTGGCAAAATAAAATTTTAAGCTTTCAATGTGAGATTTTATGGATCGTATTATATTTTTGTAATTAATATTTAATGAATCTGATCTATTGAGGAGTCAAGTAGATTTGTATTTCGTTTTGCATTTTTATTTTCAAAACATTTTGGTTAGTATTTAATAAAGATCATTTCTATGTAAAGGCATTTCCATCTTTCATTTCCTTTTTTCTACATTTAATACTCATTCATACTCATTGGTAAAGCTTTTTATAACAACACTAGACACTGCCATACAAATGTATACGTACATACATGTACAAGTTCAATCAATCAATCAATTGAATACTGTACAAAGTTTTGCTTATAACTTATAGAAAATAAAATATTCTCACATGTTTAGCAAATGCTATAGAAATCGAGTAAATATGCTATTGGTTGACAAGCAAAAATAAAAAAGTATAAGGTGTAGTAAAATAAATTCTACTATTAGCATTATTTTTCTAAAGATGGCCTACTTGAAGATGGCCGCTTGGAGACATTAGAAAAATGTTTACTCAGTATTGTTTGGAATGAAATTGAAAGGAATGGAATCCACTCACTTAGAGGACAGACAATTCTGCTTGCTACGGATGTATACAGAACAAAATTTACGTTAAACCTAACTAAACATCTTATAAAGGAACACTGACCGCTAGATATACACACAGTTACTAAAGTATACATACGGTTAAAAACTTGCCGAAATTTTTTAACCAATCCGTTTTCGTTGAAAATCTTTACAGTTTCCTCGATTTTAAGACGGTCTTTTGCATTGGTTAAAAAATTTCTAAAATTGAACTGAATTGTGGCCCTGCACAGGCCCACAAAGGTATACATCCGATTTACAAATTTCACAAATTTCTGAACCAATGCAAAAGACCGTCTTAAAATCGAAGAAAGATGTCAGGCAATTATAAAGATTTTCAACGAAAACGGATTGGTTAAAAAATATCTGAAATTTGTTAACCGTATATATACTTTTGTGGCTGAGTGTACGCACCCGAAAAATGAGAATAACTCATACCAACTTCTTCTTCTGCTATTTTACGACACTTGGGGACTTAATACAAGGTATTCTATGGCACGCAGAATTTATTGGCAGAAAATGTCTAGCCAAAGATGTTTTAGATAGCATACACAGTTATAGTAGAGTATAGTATAGTATAGTATAGTATAGTATAGTATAGTATAGTATAGTATAGTATAGTATAGTATAGTATAGTATAGTATAGTATAGTATAGTATAGTATAGTATAGTATAGTATAGTATAGTATAGTATAGTATAGTATAGTATAGTATAGTATAGTATAGTATAGTATAGTATAGTATAGTATAGTATAGTATAGTATAGTATAGTATAGTATAGTATAGTATAGTATAGTATAGTATAGTATAGTATAGTATAGTATAGTATAGTATAGTATAGTATAGTATAGTATAGTATAGTATAGTATAGTATAGTATAGTATGGTATAGTATAGTATAGTATAGTATAGTATAGTATAGTATAGTATAGTATAGTATAGTATAGTATAGTATGGTATAGTATAGTATAGTATAGTATGGTATAGTATAGTATAGTATAGTATAGTATGGTATAGTATAGTATAGTATAGTATAGTATAGTATAGTATAGTATAGTATAGTATAGTATAGTATAGTATAGTATAGTATGGTATAGTATAGTATAGTATAGTATAGTATAGTATAGTATAGTATAGTATAGTATAGTATAGTATAGTATAGTATAGTATAGTATAGTATAGTATAGTATAGTATAGTATAGTATAGTATAGTATAGTATAGTATAGTTCAAGTCTAGTTCAAGTCTGCGTCAAAAACATGGTCGAATATGTGTAATTTATTAAAAAAAATCATTCTACCATTCTAACAACCCTAAATAAAGACTTCTTTTTACTACACCTTATATTAAAAAAATTTCTTTTTCCAAAATATTTTTTATCGTTAAAATGCTCAAGTACTTAGTCGGTTCTAATCCTACAGAATTAATTTGCGGAATATTAAAAATTCAATGGCAGAATATTAAAGAATTAAATGCTAATTTATAACAATTAATTGGTATTGGTATTTGATATTCGTAAACTTTGTTAGATTATCTCGTACATATTTCTTTCTATTGTATCTCAAAATGTTTGGTCTTTTCTATACTCATTTATTTATTTATTTATTTATTTATTTTTTAATATAATTACCATAAAATATTTGCTTTTTAAAAATGCTAGAGATTTAAGAAGCAAAACAAAACATCATTTCCAATAATAAAGGATTTTTTTAGTGCTGTTGAAGTATCAAAAAAAAAACTTTAAAAAATCGTTATTGATTTTGGAAATTCATGGTGTTTTGTTTTTGCTACTTTTACAGAAACACACAAAAATATCTACTAATCAAACATTTCAAACTTTCCTTCATAATTTTTCATATTTTTTTTTGTGATATTCATCAATTCAATTAAAAAAAAACACACACACCCAATTCGCAGAAGAGCATCATCTAGTTTTAAGCATAATGCATCGTTCGTGGCCCGCCTACCAACCATAAGACGTCACAAGCCTCAAACAATGCAATCGCCAGGCGGTGATGGCATCAAAACTGTTGCCACCAATCGGATATCCAGGTATACGCGCAACATACGTGAAATGAATCAATCGGTGGAAAATCTTGGTGAGTATAAAATGTTCAAAATTTCTATTTCCATTTGCCAATATAATGAATTTATAGCGTACGTGCATGTTATTTTTCGATCTCGCTTACTTTCTTCTATTTTTTAATTTTAAAAACGCTTTACATTTTTACCCAAAAAAAAAAGAAATTAAAAAAAATTATTTTAAATTTATCTCAACTACCAAAATTTGAAGACCCCCTACACACACCAGTTAGCGCTATATATAGACGTGTTAAAGACTTTGAAAGTAATGAATGTTTTACAATGAAGAAAAGAAATCATGGTACTTATATGTATTCGTTTCTGTATATATACTTACATAAATACATATATATCTGTTGAAATTAGGCCAACTGGTTGTGTAGTGTGTGCTTAAATAATTTTCCTTTAACGATTTTTTTTTTGTTCGAATTTATATTTTTGGCTCGATTACGAATGATTACGAATTTGTATACGAACACGAAATGCTATCAGTTAATCCAAATTCAAATTGAATACATTCGATATGAAAATAAGTATTGAAGCTCGATTATACTGGGCGCATACGATTAATGGAGATTTTATAGTTTGCTATTCAAAGAGAATCTTTGAATGACTCCTTGAAACACACGCAAAATCATGGATTAAAGATAATTTACTTTTACATGTTCACGCCGGCGCGTACCACCGTTGGCCCGCACTAGACTGCCTTATCGGGCGGCGCATACCACCGGTGGCCCGCACTAGACTGCCTTATTGGGCGGCGCGTACTACCGGTGGCCCGCACTGGACTGCCACATCGGGTGACGTATACTACCGGTGGTACGCATTTGATTATGCTATTAGACGGTACGTGACACCAAATATTTAGATCTTTAACACTTCCACTGACGAAAACGAATACTTGAGAGCCAGGCTCTATTAAAAGCTGTTCTACTTTCGCGGTAAAAATTCAGAATATTTACTGAGGATGAGTCAAATTCACAAAGAATTCGCACAAAATTCACGCAAAACTTTACACGATACCGTTGCATTGCCTATGCTGCATAATAGTTGCCGTCCGATAGAGCGAAAAGAACTAAGTACAGCCGCTAGTGGGCGACAAGCATGAATTACAGGGCCGGCGTGAACGTATTAACATTCTCAAAAACTACTCCATCTACGTACGTCTATACAAGCTAAGCAGCAACGTATGTATGTTGTTCACAATCTCTTAACTTTCAATCAGTTTAGAAATAATTTCTAGACTTTTAAATAAACTGATACGATTATTACTCTATCTCACTTATTATTCCTTGCCAATAAAGTGTATTATAAAACACGCGCATTTATAAAAAATTATAATGCCATCTGGCAGACCCAAGCAAAAGACCCTTAAAAAATACTGGCTTTCAGACTTCTTAATCGAGCCAAATGAAGTCGCCGTAGTCTAGTAGTGTAGTAGTGTGTTGGCTTATTAGACGTATGGGCACGGTTCAAACCCCTGGTCAGACATCAAAACGATATTTGAAAAAATATTTCTTCGGCGACTTCCTCTCAACAGATTTCTGACAAAAACTCTGAGAGTAAATAAAATTGCCATGAAAAAGTTTCACAAAAATTTGTTGTTCGGAATCGACTTTAAACACGCAACATAAGTGGTGTGAGAAGCTAGATCGTAATCCTGACTGAAGGGTTGTAATGACCAATTACGTACGTACATACGTAATCGAGCCAAATATTTTTGGTTTTTAGTACAGATTTATTTATACTTGTATATAAAACAAACAAAAAAGAATAAAAAATATTATAACAGACTTATTTTTATAAAAAACAAAACAAGAAATAAAGTTAGGATAACAAAAATATATTTATTACACGCCTCATGTATAGGGGTTTTTTTTGCTTTAGGAAATTTAAAGGGATTTTTTTGCATGAGTTTTATTTAAAAGAATATAAATTATTTATACAAAAACATGGAACACATATTTTATTGAAACAGAAAAAAAATGAAAAAATATTAAAAAAAAAAAGATTTACATTAAAGAAAACGAAATAAATTTAAAACAATAACAAACGAAAACAAAACAAATACAATGAAATATTATTAGCGATTTGCACCAATTTGAAATATTTGAATAATATTTAAAAGAATTCAAACTTCAAAACCTCCCTCCCCCCACCAACACTTATAGAGCTGCGCCTCTGAGGAATAAAAGAGGGGAATTGTTTATGAATGTAAGTTTCTGTTGAAGTTTAAAATTGTTTTTCTTTTTTGCGTTTTTCTTGAACTCTTCCTTTTTCGAAATCTATATAATCAAAGTAACCAGTTTCCTTAACATTTCCTTTGGTTTTTTTGTTTTTTTTTTTTGTTATTTTTCTTATAATAATCTATGAATTAATGTATGAAATACTTTTGTATTTATTCTCTCACCGATTTTCACAGTAAATGTTGGTTTTATATATCCAAAAAAACAAAAAAATATGTATACTCTTACTATATATATTATATACTACATATATATATATGTATATATATATATACTATATAAAAACAAAAAATAACTATTATTAGAGATTTCTTCATAACTTAATTAAATGAAATTAAATTAAAAAAACAAGAGTTTAACAATAATATTAAACATATTAAACAAATGCAAATAAAGAAAATAAAATTACTAAATAACCTTCATTTCTATTCAAATTAAATTCCCAGTTATATAAAATAATTAAAAAAATAATAAATAATTAAAAAAAATAATTAAAAAAGAAATGAATAAATAATTAATAAATTATGCTTAAAAACATATATTTTTTTAACTAAATGTTGTTGTTCGTTCAGTGTAACGCAGTTCCAAGCATGTGAATTTCAAATTTCTTTTTAATTTTCGATTTATTTTTTTATTTTTTTTTATGTTTAATGTTTTATTGAATTTTAATCACCATAAAATTTTTAATAATATTGATGTTTAGCATATAATTTATTAAGTTTAAATACAAAATTTAAATAATGAGATGCAACGATTATGCGATATTTACTTACAATAGAGAAATCGTTTTTATTTACAAAAAAAATGTGAACTTGAGTCCATTTATTTCACATTTTTTATTTTTGTAAAATTTTCATTCATAGCAACAAAGGTTTGATTGTTGCAATTTTATTTCCTGAAATCACGCTTCAGTATACAGGGTCTTTAGAGTTCGAGTTTCTTTTTTAAATGCATATTAAGTACATATTTTGAATAGAAATTACATACAGGCTGTGAATGACAAATGTTACACACGTACATTTTTCAATACAATTGTGGCTCAAGAGGACACAAATTCAAATTTTATCTTATGTAAGCAAATCAATTCGAGTCTGTATATAAAATATTACATATTGACAGCTCTGTTCAAGTTTGTCCGGACAAAACATAAAATTAAACCAATTCATGCTGAGACTTATTGATAAAAAAATATTTTCTCTCTCTCTCTCTCTCAAGAAGAGAGCTATCAAACTGCATATAAAAAATGTTGTTTGGACAATATATTTGGACATGATACACACCCAGGTGTTTTCTTCTGATATGCATTAACTCCAAACAGGATAATTAATTATCCTTATCACAGAATCTATACATATATTGCATTGGAGGCGATTCCTACACAGAATAAGTATAAGTAGGCTCACGATCAAATCTCTTCTCATTGTAATTAAACAACAACAATTTAGATTGTCTTAAACCCATATCGCGTGAGGAGAATCTCCGTCTCTATCCATATTCTCTCTCGAGGAGGGACCTGTGGGACACTCGCTTTGTCAGATAACGATGAATTTCGAGTCAGATTTATCTCCTTTTGTCATCTCCGGCGCCTCTGTACAACAGGTTTTTATTTCCCTGGTTAATAGGCAATTTTAACTTGAAATAATAAATTGCCACTCAGAATTAAATCCGAAGAATAAGGCAGATAGGGGAGCAACTCGTAGACTAGTACAATTTTTTTGAGGGTTTTATTACGGAATTCACTATTTTTCGTTTTGCCTGCGATATCGGAGATATCAAAGATACACTAAACACATACAAAATTACACAACTTGTTTTAATTATGATAGAATTCAACTGACAAAGATTTGCCGATAAGAGCAGTGTTGCTGCTTCAGTTTATTAGTAGGAAAATTTCAAAAATCGACTTATTGATCTATTCTCGTAACACCACCAATGGGTTAAGAATCATTGGCAATATGTTATAACATCATTTTCAATAGCATCCATCTTTTTTTTTTAATTTTTTAATTTTACAAAAATTTATAAAATGAAAATGTGTCATCATTCACTATTTAAAGAGAAACTCAAACCTTTTAGATCCTGTATATACAAAGAAATTAAAGGAAATATTTCTTTTACTTTTGTTGCATTCACTAAATCATTGAAAAAAGAAATAACAATAGTTAAGACCGAAATAATTGTGGCCATTATTACAACTTGCCATTAAAGTTGGGTTTAGTTTAAGGTAACTTTAGCTAAAGTGAACTTTAAAGTCGCCTTTAACATCTTTTCGTTATTACAACCTACAGATTAAAGACAATTGCCGGAGCAATGTCGATAGAACTGCTCAGTTAAACAAGTGCTTTAAAAACACAGTGGCAAGCAATGACGTGCCTTATTATTTGTTATTTTTATTCATATTGTTTATAAAATTTGTGTGTTAAGGTTTTAGCCTTTTTATGTTTTTTGTTTTAAAATACATATAATGAATACGCCAATATCCATTTAAATTGACAACATATTAATACGTATATTAACGTTTATTTTTCATGTTTATATTTGAAGTAGCCATAGTGAAAATAATATACATACATACATACATATATAATATGGCTAGTTCAAAGATAAAGTGAACTTTAAATGTTAAAGGTAGGATGATCTTCCCTTTAGCTTAACGCTCACTTTTATCTTATTGTGTGCACATAATAATAAAAATCAAGTTATCTGGCTGTTTAAATACTGCCTTTAGTTACGGCAAGTTGTAATAATGGCCCTAAAAGTTAAAATCCATTAAAGTGAAATCAGAGATCTCATGTAGGATAGATAGTTAAACAAATTTTCTTTCCAAAATATACGACCAATATCAAACGACTCATTCATATTTTACGAGGGTTGTTCAAGAAATAAGGTGGCTTTTTTTAATTCTGCATTAATTTATACAATAGTTTTTTTCTATTTTGTGAAATACCATTTACTTATAGTCTTCATACTATGGGTGGACAGATCAACCAGAGAGAGTTACAATGGTTTCTCAAACATTCGGAAACTGCTTAAACTGTAGATCACGCCACTCATGGGTAAAATTAACATACACAATATGACTAGTGTGAGAAACTAGGTCGTAATACAGGTTAAAAGGACTAATTAAATAAGTCTTTTCGTGACGAACATTAAAGAGACATAAAAGAGAATTGTCTGCAGATATCCGGATATATATGTAAATAAAGTCACGTTACTCTTTGAACAATGTTTGTTTTAAACAAAGACGTGCTTTTTTTAAGAGGCTTTTCGAAAAATATTTTAAAAACTTTATTCGCTTGCATAGTTTAACAATAAAATTTTAATATTTTGTGAGATTGTGATACAATTTTAGGTACAAACTAATAGAGAGTAGGGGGTTGGCAATACAAAAAAAAAGGAAGTTAAACTATAAATTTTGTCAATTGTTTAGACATTCTAACAGTGCTAGTGAGTGTATCTTTTATGTTTTTATGTTTAGTACTTTAATTCTTTCTTTTTCTCTTTTTCCTTATCCTCTCAATCTGTATGAATGTTTGAATGTACAATATTAAATTAATAAATTGAGAAATTAAATTATGAATAAAACATGTTAACAAACTTTAAATGGGAGCTGCTTTAGGCGTTTTTAGACGAAATAAAATCAAAAAACTGCTAAAAAAAAATAAAACAAAAATGCATAAAAAAAAACAACAACAAAATACGAATTATTGCTAAAAACTAGTTTTTTGGTTTATTTTGCCAAATTTATTGCATTTCAGAAGTGGTACAAAATGGAAGATCGTTAAATCCAAGTTTTAGCGAAGACTCTGTCGCAGATACCACTTTATTGAAAAAGAATTCCGATGGTAAGTTTATGCACGCCTCTATTAAAAACCAAACAATACAAAAAACAAGTAACTTTTTTTTAATAACAATTAATTCAAAGTTGTCAAATGGATGTTGTTTTAAATGTTGTATTCAGAATGTAAACGATAACCGATTAATTATCATACAATAACAATAATAATAATAATAATCTTAAATATTTAAATGATTGACTACGATAACAATAAGAGCGACAACGTAACTCGAACTCGTGCTCATACTATATCGGTAGTTATTATCTACTTCCTATGTGTAGTATGTGTAGTAAAAATTCTCTTAGGTGAACACAATGTGCATAATTTTTTGTTTGTTTTTTACTTTGCAATTTTTCTTATTCTTGTTATTTTGTTTTCTTTTTTAAGGGGCTATCTAGGTCTTGATTTGAAACCAATAACAGGCCCATTATGGTTACAATGATAATTTAGAGGCTGAGGGGCTCCATATTTTTTTTAAATATTTTAATAAATTTTCCTTTATTTGATAAGAAAATTTCATAAGATATCGTTGAAAGAAATCAAATTAAAGGCTTTCTTTAGCTAACAACAATTCTAAAAAAAAGAACGTTTTGTTCGATAACACTTTTACTAATTCGTAAAACGATTACCCAATCCTACTGGAATTTTGGCAAACATTTGCATTATTTTCGTATGGTATAAACGAACGTGCGTTCCGTGTACGTTCGGCTAATTCTAGCTTTAAGAAAAGATATGGATTTCTTTTAACTATACCTTATGCTTTTGAAAAATTTTCTTAATTATATACACAAATAAATATAAATTAAGAAATTTATCAATGTTTACATTTTCAATAAAGTGATTAAACAAGTTTTTCTTTTGTACTTACCCTCAAAGAGCTTGCATTTAAAAGACTTTTGAAGCGTGAAAATCTCTGCAAAAAGATAGAAAAACGAAATTATTAACTTTTTTTTAATTTGTGGTGGAAATAAAAAACAATTTTACAAGGGAACTGAAAAACATGGCTGTAATATCTTTATCGAATTCCTGTGATTAGTAGAAAATTATCCTCCTTTATGTGATTATATCAAGCGATTGTTTGCTAAAAGAAAAATCATACTATTTTATGTATTTTAAATATTTATGCAAAAAAAATATTTAAGAAACTCAACAAACAAACAAACAAAAAATAGAAAACACAGATAAAATGTTTGCAATATTGTATAAATTTTCAAAATTTTAACTCAAAACAAAAATTCCACATTTTATATATTGTATATAACAGCAGCATTTAATCCACGCTTCTTGGCCCCTAAACGCAGACACAGTTCTGTATCATTGGGAAATTTAGCCACTTCTAATGGGGAGAGCCTACAGCCTAGTACGTTTAGTATACAAGAGGATGACAATGACATCTGTGACGGATATAACAGGACAGCAATAATGAATGCGAATGAAGTCAACAGCAACAGCAATAATGGCAATCGATCCAAATTAATATTCAGCAACGTCACCTCAATACCTATTGTACTTTGTGGCATGCTACAGAGCGATATATTCGCCATGGCCCGGGAAACACCAACGGTTTGTGATAACAATTCACCGGGCGGTGAAGCACAGCTCTATGCCAAACAACAACAGCAGCAACAACAACAGCAACAGCAGGGACGCCAGGGTCGTAAATTATACTTTAATGGAATCGGTGACGATAATGAAAACAATAATGATAATCAAACAGGTCCATTAGATGAAGGCAGTGCGTAAATGATACCTTTTAGAAAACAAAATTAAACCAAACAGTGCAATTGCTAAATAATGTACACCACTCCACTTCTTTTTTTTTCCTTAAAACTTGTTCCATACCATATTGTATTTGATTATCCATGTAATATAAACGTATAAACGTGTATTCTTTTATTATTATTCTTATTATGCCTACTCGTTAAACTATATAACTTTGAAAACAGATCTGGTGTCTATTTTTATAAAAAAAAAAAAAAACAAAAAAAAAACCTTATAAATTATCTCAATGAAATGTCATCTGTGTTGAAAAAACCAAACCACTTGATAAACCCGGTGTCCAAATCCCTAACCACCCCCTCGTTTAAAAAGTATACAAATCAATGTATGAATAATTGTATTTTGGCAAACGAATTTGTCTGCTTATCTAGATCATGTTGTTAGTCAAACAATCAATCGGTCAGTTAGTACAACAAATTTGCTGGTATTGAAAATGTAACCCAATGATGCTAAATGCAGTCCACCCCTTCTAATCACTTTTACACGCATTAACACGACCTTACACAACCACCACCACCGCCACCACCACTGCCACCAACACCATCACTCACCACCCTACTTAGACAATTTAAAAGAGAACATATGACTCAGACCCCCTTAACAGAGAGAGAGTGAGAGAGAGAGAGAGAGAGGTACAAATTATTGCAAGTCTGTAAATACCTCAACGGGGGCAGAGATGTTCGCATAGAAATTTTTGAATAATCCACACACATCCATATCTACTATCTATCGCATGCACACAAAATTTTCAATTAACCTCAGTTAGTTTTGCGTAAAATAGCACTTCTAATGGCACGTTCGGTATTTTAGAATCCTTAAAATGCAAACAAAAAAAATCTTTTTTTTTTCTTCTATGATTTCAATATTTAAATTGTGTATGTGTGTATGTGTGTAAATCTAAATTTACATACTCGTACATAAATTGTGTAGTTTTTGATATGCAAGTAGTAGTCCATTGTGTATTATATGTACATGTACCATAAGTATGTACGTATACCATGCATACATACATACATACATACATATGTATATCATGTAGTACTACATAATAATTTTTCTATCGTTTTATTACAATTTACAATGATTTTTGAATGTGTCTGTAGTAGTACTATGTATGTATATCTATATAAATATGTATATGTATGTTAAAGTGATCTCTGAATGGTTCTTTATGTATAAATAAGTTTAACATTTTGCTAAAGCTCTACTAATAATTAAAATTGTTTATATTTTCTTGTATTCTTCTCTTCAATTGATTCAAAACAGATGAAGATGATGAACCACGCTGCACCCAATTAACAAATCAGCATAAGACTGCCATAAGATTTATTAGAAAGGTAAGCAAAACATTTATTTTTATACGACATTCAACATGCAGAATATTTCAAGTTCGAGTGTTTTTTTTTATATTTTTCAAAAGCAAATTGCTATAGCATGGTATGTTGTGACGAGGAGGAGGAGTTGGAGACTATCGAACACCTCCTCTGCAACTGTCTAGCTTTCGAAATTGATTCACACTTTGGAGAATTATTCTTCCCAGAAATTTTGTTTACAATAAACTTACCATTTCGTGGATTGTGTAAGATATTTTAGGCTAGAATTAGCCGACTTTTCACAGAACGGAAAGGCAATTAGAACGATTACCCAGCCGTAATGAAATCGCCGTAGTCTAATAGGTAGTGTGTTGGCTTATCAGCCGTAAAGGCCACGGTTCAAGCCCCAGGTCAGACATCAAAACGAAAATATGAAAAAATATTTCTTCGAAGGCTTCCTTTCAGCAGATTTCTGGCAAAAACTCTGAGTGAAAATAATATTTCCATTTCCATATTTCCATGTCCATACACAAGCCAACTTGTGTATTCATTTATTTCTTTCCTTTTTTTAAAGCTGCATTCAACAAATGTCCGGTACGTCTCAAAACTTTCCAATATTTCAACTCGCGAACTTCTCCTGCCAAGAGCAAAAATAATTATTGAAAAGGAAACTCGAACTTGAAAAAACCTATAACACTGAACACATTTTAAATATTATTACTATTTCACTATAATAAGATCGCTTACTAATAATGTACAATCAGATCAGAAAAGTCACCCAATTCTTTATCAATAAAATAATGAGAAATTTTCGAATTTTTTAAACATATTTAACAGTTTTTTTTTTGTACTTATAAAACACGCTTTCTATACCCAATTCAAGCTACAAAAAACGATCTTTATATGCACCCTCCTAACACTTTAATATCGTATCTACGTACGTACATATTTACATAATAAAGTCTTAATAATTCATGAAAGGTTAGTATGAATGAGTCTAGAATAGAGTTTTGAAGAGATTTTTTTCTCTCAACAATAAGGAAGAAGGATTGTGGGATTTAAGCAATGCAATAACATCGTGTGACCACAACATATCGTTCCAATCATCCTGCAATGAGTAATTAATTGTATTTGCGGGCTCATTAAACTCAATAGGAAATTGATTATGATACAGCATTCGATTAAACTTTTTGAATTGGGTGACGTTAAGTTTTTCGTTTAGCTTATAAAATTCGATTATGTATTTGGGATTTTGGTTTAAAATAAAATTTAATTCGCAAATTGTACACAGCATTTTGAATTGTTAAGCATTTTTTATAAAAATTTCCATTTGTACGAATATTTTTCAGTTAAAATATTTTGTTGCCCGGCGTAAATTTAAAGAAGCCCTCAAACCGTATGATGTTAAAGATGTTATGGAACAATATGCCGCTGGTCATGTAGATTTATTGGGACGAGTTAAAAATGTTCATGCCAGGTAAATAATTCTTTTTTTATGTATTGATTTCTTCACATAAGGCCAACAATTAATATCACAATTTATTTAAATGTTTATATCTACTATACATACATGCGTATATACAGATTGGACCAAATATTAGGAAAACAAGGTTCCAAATCAAAAGACGCTTATGCTTCTAAAATAAGCTTAGCATCCAGAGTGGTCAAAGTCGAAAGACAGGTAAACACATATATATATATATACCGTTTACTGGAAGGCGTTATTTTATTACAAATTTACGTTTTACTTTATGTATGTACTATGTGCAGGTGGCCGATATAGAAGAAAAATTAGATATTTTATTTAAAGCTTACATGGAGGACCGACAACGGTTTCAGTCTCTTCCCCTCAATCCTCAGGTCTCTAAACATTCCAACAACAATCACCTCCCCAACTATGGCCACTGTGGTCTTAATAACACTAGTAATAATAATCAAGCTGTTGAATGGCAAAATCGCACAGCGAAAACAAATGATGCTATAGCAGCCACAACATCTTTGGATGCATCAACGACCACAGCAGGGCTGTGCCCCTCTCCGGGGACCAATGAATATACAAAGGTTTGCCCTTAACACATCAAATGTAACATAAACAAAATATTACATACAAACGTGTTTGTGTTTCTAGTCTTCCGATACCTGTTCATATCCCTTATCAGCCGATATTAGACCGGCGCGTGTTTATCAACAGCGTAGTAGTGACGGCTTCATAGCCGATATAGACAGTAGAACTAAAAAGAGAGTAACCTTAAGGTAATTTATTATTTTTGAAAACTTTAATAAAATTGTCTTCTGTTACTATACATCATGTTATTGTTAATAGATCAATATCACAACCGTATGAAAAAGATAGTCGAGCGGATGAAGTAGCGATAACAATACCAAATATAGAAACACAATCATTAGGTTCTAGTCCCGGACAAAGGCCGGAAAGTTCAAGTAAGTTTCATCTTTGAAAAATTGTTCATAATAAGTGGAAAATATTTGTTTTGATTGCAGTAATACTAATAGATGAATATGAAGATTTAGAAGAAGAAGATCTCAATTGCGAAGAAGAATTCGATCAATATCCATCGTGGGAAATTGACAGCGATGCCGTAGTCGATGCAGATGCTGAAGGCGACTGTGATGAAACAACGGAAGATACCGCCTTATTACACCGACCAACACGTACTGCAATAGTTATAACACCTATTAGTCCTGTTAGTTGATATAATTTTGTGCTTTGAAAACAAATTATTCAATCTATTGATCATCTATTGGTTTTTTTTTTTTTCTTTAGGTAAGCTCCGCACATAATCTCCAAAGTATGGACGACCAAAATGCTCCTACAATCAATAAATCAAATTTACTATCGCCGGATTCCGGATAGCAATCGTAACATATGTATATTTTTTTATTATCGCTTACAAATTTATACTCTTGTGTTCAAAATAAAAAGAAAAAAAAAATAGATGCATAAAAACAAAATACAAAAATAAGCTACAGAAGTAAATAATGAAAGCAAAATACAAGTATTTTCACCCAAATAAAAACAAAAAAATTAAATCAAATCAAAATGTGTTTCTTTTTTACTATACATAATTCGCAGGCACCCCTATGGCAAGTCTAAGTGGTAATATGTATTAGTAATCGATACGAAAATTGAAAACTTGAATATTATACATGATGATTAAAAAGTTGAGATAATACCTTTAATTACTCACTTAGATGTGATGTTTAAGCATCAACATAGAAAGTTCTAGGCTGCAGAGTGTGTTAGAACAAATCACACCAAGCCAATGAGCGGTATACTTCAATCCTTTACCCATTAATTGAATGATCTCATAAACGATTAAAGATTTCTAACAAGGGAATAGATGAATGCAGAATTCCATAGCTGAAACCTACCTACTTATCGCAAGGCTCTTTACAAAGCAAAATCACCTCCAACTAGGTCATATACCATATTTAATTCTAAGCACATACATAAAATTAGTGTCTATTGTAAGATTTGCATTGACTGCGACAAATGATAAACCAATCATATTATCAATATGCCGGCTTTGGAACGATCAAAGTTGAATGTATCCAGTATTATTAATTCAAGAGATATTAGCAACCAAACTACAGACACAAAAAGTTTGTACTTCCTGGCGTGCCCTTGATATCACTCCGCCATAATGTGAAAATGTATGTATGTTTGTTTCTATATAGAGGAAAATTATTTATGTATGAATGCATCTACTCACTGCTTTTTTTCTTTTGTCCCATGCGCTCATTCCACTACAATTTGTTTAATGCACCACAATTTGATCACTTTTCATCATACACACTTTTTATACTTTCATTTTATTGCACTTGACTTTATTTTCTTCATTTAATTTCTAACTTTTCCCGATTTACATTTATTTTAGCCAGCACAACGCACACAGTTTACCGTTACCGAATTTGGCGCTAAACTAGTGATGACAAAATAGAAAAGTAGTAACTATACCGGCAGCGTTGTATTTGAAAGTAGTAGAGATACGTACGAATTATATCAGGGCTGTGCAAAAATAAAATAGTATCGAACATTTTTTAATAGGATTTCAAGAGGAAAAAATACAGACTATCGTAATTTAGTTTTTTTTTGTTAAGCTTTTTAGTGTTTTATAAAGATAAAGAAAACGAATGTTTTATTTAAAGAGTCCACCAATCCGTACAGCTATACCTTAAGTTATAGTGCCTTAACGTAAACGACACGGAGAAGCAGAAACACCCAAGGGATTGGAGGAGAAAAACACACGAAAGATTTCTTCCAACTTGACGGCTCTTGCCAAATAATGTTGACACATAAAAGTTGTCAAGGAGGACGCAAGAAAATGCAGGTTTGTAAAGAGCACAAGCATCATGGATAATTGGCTGTTCAAAACCTATTTCACATATATTTAAGGTCTCCTATGTAATACGAGATGCCGAAGAAAAACAACATCGAAATGGTATCAATGCCATGCAATTGGATCCGAATAATGGAAAATTATATTCAGCCGGCAGAGATGCCATCATACGTGTATGGAATTCGCGCACAGAATCGAATGAAAAATATATACAATCAATGGAGCATCACAACGACTGGGTCAATGACATTGTTTTGTGCTGCAATGGTCGAAATCGTAAGTGGCAGTCTGAGATTTATTACTCGGTAGCCATAGTGACATTATTCACCATTTTTTCTTTATTTTCCATAGTAATAAGTGCTAGCTGTGATACCACTGTTAAAGTGTGGAATGCTCATAAAGGTTTTTGTATGTCAACTTTAAGAACACATCGTGATTATGTACAGGCTTTGGCCTACGCCAAAGACCGGGAGCAAGTGGCCAGTGCCGGCTTGGATAAAGCAATCTTCCTGTGGGACGTAAACACACTTACAGCTTTAACTGCCAGTAATAATACAGTCACCAGTAAGTATTATGCTCTTAATTAATATCTCACCAAGTGATATTTTACACTATTATATTAGATTGTTGATCCAAAATGTATTTAGAAAGAGAATTCTTTTAAAATGACAGAAATTTGCCTGATTTTTTAATTAAAACCTCATTCGTTATCTCTAGACTAGACCTCTTGATTAATTAATTTATCGTTTAACCAACTAAAAAAGTGCTTGCAGTATGATTCAATTTGCTATGATTCCATTTTGCCAATTGATGATAGAATTTATAAAACATTTCATTTACGAATTCCTTTTTTAATAGCCTCTAGTCTTAATGGTTCAAAGGATTCCATATATAGTTTAGCCATGAATCCAGCCGGCACAGTAATTGTTAGTGGCTCTACGGAGAATATACTACGTGTATGGGATCCCCGTACCTGTATACGCAACATGAAATTACGTGGTCACACGGAGAATGTTCGAGCACTGGTAGTTTCAGCGGACGGCAATCAGGTTGTATCTGGTAGTTCAGATGGTACTATAAAAATATGGAATTTAGGGCAACAACGCTGTGTCCAAACTATACACGTCCATAAGGAGGGAGTTTGGAGTTTACTCATGACCGAAAATTTTCAATATATAATATCGGGCAGTCGAGACCGTAATATAGTTTTAACAGAGTTAAGAAATCCAAGTAATTCAGTGGTGGTGTGCGAAGAAAAGGCTCCAGTATTAAGTTTATGTTTTAACATTGATAAAACCGGTGTATGGGCGACAACGTGGAATTCCGATATACGCTGTTGGAAGTTGCCGCTTTTTGACAAATGTACCTTGAACTCTAGTGGAGGTATGGATGCCCAATGGACAAATACAGGCACTGAATTGGCGTGCATTAAAGGTAAAATATCAAACGAATTTATAGACTGTATTTCTAGTTCATTTGTTCATTGTTCTCATTTTGCATTTTAGGTGGTGCTGCTATAAAAAAATGTGTTGTGTTAAATGACAAACGGCACATTGTTACAAGAGATACGGAAGATAATGTGGCTATATATGATGCTTTGCGTGTTGTGAAAAAAGAAGAATTGGGCAAGGTTGATTTCGAAGAAGAAATCAAGAAACGCAATAAGCAAGTGTACATTCCTAACTGGTTCACAGTCGATTTAAAAACAGGCGTAAGCAGTTCAATTATTATATACATACATATTACAAATCTTTGGTAATTGCTGTAAAATTTTGAAAACAGATGCCTACCATCGTCTTAGGACAAGATGAAGTGGATTGCTTTTCTGCCTGGGTGTCAATAGAAGCTGGTCTTCCCGAATGTTCCGAGCCTCAGTCTGAAATTAAGGTCTTTCAAATGCATTATTTTAAAAGTGAAACAAAATATAAAATTTATTATTTATTTAGATAAATTATGGCAAATTGTTGTTAGAAGCTTTATTGGAATACTGGACACCGCCTCATAGTTTACCTCCAAATGAAATGGAACAGGATATAAGAGGCAATGGATTTTTTCAAGTACCCAAACATACACCCGTCATCTTTAGGTATTTAAAAGCATTTAAGTGCAATTGATTTTTAATAGAAATGTTATTTTGTTTACAACTAGCGAGGTTGGTGGTCGTACGGTTTGCCGTTTATTGGTCAGAGATGCAGCGGGAGAAAGCGAAAGTACTTTGCTTCACGAAACTGTACCGCAATGGGTTACCGATGTGGTAATTGAAAAAGCCACACCGAAATTCTTAAAAATACCATTTTTCCTAACACCGCATCCACAAATGGGTAAACCTGAAAGAACTAAAAAGGTGGGTTTTGTAAAAATTTTAGCATTTGATTTGTAAAACATAGAAAAGTATTGTACATTCAGGATCGCTTAGTCGCTAATGAATTTATACAATGTCGCAAAGTGTGCGAACATGTTTTGGATAAAGTGCTGGGAGCTGAAACAACGCCGAGTGGCGGTAATGCGTCTAGTTCTTCACAAAACAGTCAAAGCGATGCCAATTCAGAAGGCTCTCAAGTTCCTGCTGAAGATCGCATTGAACTGTGGTGCAACGATGTGGTAAGTTGTATCGGAGGATGGTTCGTCGAAAGAAATAATTTTTTAATCACTTTAAATCGTTTGTATTTCACAGGTTGTAGATCCCAATATGGATTTGCGTACAGTTAGGCATTTTATATGGAAACAGTCAACAGATCTCACATTCCAATACAAAACTAAGCCAAATTTTTCTTATGATGGAAAACTTTGAATACAAGTTTTGAGAGTTGTCTTTTTGTTTTGTTTTTTTTTTAACTTTCTTATAACAAAACCTTTAGCACAAATCATTAACAAGTTCTATAAACTGGTTCTTTTGATTTGTTCTTGGATAGAAGCAGAAGCGTTAACATTAAAAAACAAAAATCATAATAGCTAGAGAAGAATGAAAAAGAAAAAAAAAGAGAGACATGCCAAAATAAATATCAAACTGAAAGGATTTTTATTTAGTTTGTTGTTTAACTTATTACTGAATTACAATAACACAACAAAAATATAAATATAAACTTGAGACTAAATTAGACTCGTTTTGTATTTAAAATTAAAGCAAACTTTTCGCGTAAAACTTACCATTTTTTCAATACTCATTACAAACCAAACCTATGCATTTCACTTAATATTTCTAATGTTTTTATATCATCATGAGTTCATATTTCTTTGAAGGAAGAACAGATTGAAACTAGAAGGAAAATAACAACAAACTAAATAAATTCTTAATGGTTAAAGGAATAAAGTACAGAAATGTTGTTATTCATTTTTAAATTATAACAATTATTATTATTATTAAAATATGATTATGATTGAATTGATGCTGAAAATAAAAACGATCAGATGAAACAATGCCAATTTAAATAAAGGCAAAAACCTATACATACATACATATATAATGTAAATACTACTACTTAAACCTATACGAGTTCATTTATTATTAGTACAGCCCTTCAGACTCGCCTTTTGATTTAGATTCATTATAATGTATAAATAGCTTAGAAATCCATACTTGCCAACAGATTTGTGAGTTATTTTACTTATTTATTATATACATTTTATGTTTAAATTTTATAAAATTCATAACTCACATTAGGGAATGACGTTTCTTCTGTTACGTAGTGTTTTTGTACTTTAACTACCTCATTCTGGACCCTGTTGCTCTATGCTTATATATTAATCTCAATATATTATCCAAGTCACGTTTCAAAATATATGGTATGTCTTCCGTCTCTAAGGACAACATCGGACATGCAGCTATTTGTTTGGCATAGTTCCACAGGCATGTATCGCGCAGTGAACGTACGGGTTGATGTATAGCAATTAATTTTCTACAAGGTATCCACTGTGAGCGATTCCGTGGATCACGTACTCTATACAATTGTGGCCAAAATATGTCCTGGTGCTTTACCTGCATCCGTTCACCTGTTTCCGTGTCACGAAATATCCAGGGATGTGTAACAAATGTATTTGCTTTAACGCCTGCACCCGGCTTGAGCGTAGTAAAGAAATCTTGCCTGCCATCAAAGTCCATCCAGTACAAATTAACAAATCTTTGTGTAGTATTTAGAAAAAACACAAATGTCTGTTCCAATGAATTCTGGGCTGCCAACAGGGGAACTGGCCGATCGCCCGAGGGATTTGAGACCTCAACAGCCATATTTACAAGGTGTTTTTTCCAACAAAATCACAAGCTGTTTTTACTTTTTTTAAATTAATATTATTAACAAAATCTTCTCAACTTAATGCACAATGCAAAACAAAAAACAAATAATAAACAGTAACAAGTGTAAAATATTAGTAGTTACCGTGTTGCCAGATTGCCATATTTAGATACACTGTAAAAAATCAATGAACTCACCTTATGTATTCTACTTCAGTCTAATATCGATATCTAACAGCTGCAATTTTTTTAGCACAGTTTAGTATATTAGCAGCACTGCTCTGGTTGAATAGTTGTTGTCTATTTGACACACTTGCTTTTGTTTACACTAATATTATCAGTCGGCAATTTGGAAGAAGAAAATTATTGCATCGATTAAGTTATTAGATTTTTGTGTAAAAATAAGAAAATTTTGTCTAAAAATACAAAACTGCAAAGAAAATATTTAATTATAAGCATTAAACAAACATGGTAATAACATCCAATAACTTGCGTAGCCAACTTATGGCATTAGTTAACTTTTCGGGAACACACAAAGAACAAGCCGACCGGTATAGACAACTGCTTGAAGTGGTGCTCACCAATAACGGCAATGAACTGATAGAAACTTTAAAATTGTTTGTGGAAGCCATTGTCAATGAACACGTTAGTCTTGTGATATCACGGCAGATTCTGAACGATGTTGGTATTCAACTAAGCAAATTGCCTGATGAGGTGTCTAAGCAGGTGTCCCATTTCACTTTGGAAAAAGTACAACCGAGAGTAATTTCATTTGAGGAGCAGGTTGCCGGTATACGTCAACATCTGGCAGATATTTACGAACGTAATCAGCAGTGGCGTGATGCGGCTAATGTTTTAGTGGGCATACCCCTAGAGACAGGTCAGAAGCAGTACACTGTGGACTACAAGCTGGAGACGTATTTGAAAATAGCTCGTTTGTATTTGGAAGAAAATGATTCAGTACAGGCTGAATTTTATATAAATCGGGCATCTCTATTACAGGCAGAGACCAGGAGTGAAGAATTACAGGTACATACATATTAATAATAAAATCCTAAGTGGGTTTCTAATTGTATTAAGATAATTCAGATCTATACACTTGAGTATAGATAATGTCATTTACGTTTTACTACCTACATTAATATACTAATATCTAAAAAAAACCCTTATTCAGTTTTCGGTGTTTACTTAAAGAGATTTTCTTTATAATTTTCAATTCAGGTTCTTTATAAGGTTTGCTATGCTCGAGTTTTAGATTATCGCCGTAAATTTATCGAAGCTGCACAGCGTTACAACGAACTCTCTTATCGCGCCATAGTAGATGAGGGTGAACGATTGACTGCCTTAAAGAAAGCACTCATTTGCACTGTTTTAGCCTCTGCTGGCCAACAACGTTCACGGATGTTAGCTACTCTATTTAAAGATGAACGTTGTCAGCAATTGCCAGCTTATTCGATTTTAGAGAAAATGTATTTAGATCGTATTATCAGGCGTTCTGAATTACAAGAATTTGAAGCTTTATTACAACCTCATCAGAAGGCCGCCACGGTCGATGGTTCTTCTATATTGGATCGTGCAGTATTTGAACATAATCTACTATCTGCCAGTAAGCTGTATAATAATATTACGTTTGTTGAACTAGGCGCTTTGCTAGAGATACCAGCAGAAAAAGCTGAAAATATTGCCTCGCAAATGATCACCGAGAGCCGTATGAATGGTTATATTGATCAAATCAGTGGCATTGTTCATTTCGAAAAACGCGAGGTTTTACCCTTATGGGATCGTCAAATACAATCGCTGTGCTATCAGGTCAATTCGATTATTGAAAAAATCGCTGCCACTGAACCAGACTGGATGGCTCACACATTGGATGAAATTAATTCTTAAATGTATAAGTTTTTCATTGTACTTGATTAAAATAAAGAGCCGGTGTAGACAACTTTACTTTTACAACTTTTCATTATTCTTCATTGTAATAAGTGTTCTTCTAATCATTTGTTAAATTATTTGCTAAATTTTAAAATAAATTTTTCAGATTTAATAATAAACTACTGCTTCCGATTTGATTTTATATTAATAATGGAAAAGAAATACTAATCTAAAACTAAAGAATAGTACTAATAGGTCCTGGTAGAACACGCATAATTCCTCTACTAACGGGCAAAACTAGCTGCTAGTAGGTGTTAGGCTTCATTAGACAGTTTAATTATTAACAGGGAAGAATACATTCGAATTTGATAATAAAAACAAGTTTTCCCATTCAAATTTATGTCTTATATTCTTCACATTTTTATTATCTATTTTACAAAATTTATATTTTTTTTGTTTTACCTGAAAAAGTATTTTAGTTTTTGGGATTTTAACATTAGAGCTTAGCTTCTACTTTATGTATGTATATACTAATGGAAAGTATTTTATACTCAATTGTACAACTTATAATAATTATAATATAAATCATTAGAAGATTAAAGATTCGTTAACCAAATCATAATTTTAACTATGAAAAGTAATATAAACTTAAATAGATGTGTGCAAAATTGATTTCACCAACACCGACGACCAATATCGTCTTCATGTTTCGTTTTTTTATAGCATCAGTTCAGTTTTTTTTTATTACAATATTCACAAAAAAAGTAGAAAATCCAAGAGAAGGAAATGACAAATGCAAATTAAACTAAAAATTAATAATAAAAAATGTCTTAAATATTACAAATAGAAATGGTTCTAGAAAACACGACTGGATCATTTAAGAGTCATTAACATAGTATGTAGGTGGGTAGGTGGTTATTTATAAATGATTTGACGTTTGAAGTTTTCTTTTACAAGTTTTTGAAGTTTGTTTTTTTCCAGAACAGTGAAAAAAGAAAACAAATTAGAGAAAACAATATGAAAAGATGGTTAACAAAAAAATGTTATTCAATGTTTTAAAGGAGTGTAATTAAATCTAATAATTATGGTAATGATAGGAAAATATAGGATAAGTTGATGAAGACGAACTGTATCATCCTTGATTATTTGTCGTGCCAGCCTCTTCATTCAATTGTAACTGGGCTAAGGTGCGAACAACAACGCCGCGATTAACGGGTGTTAGATTTTGACATAGACCCACCACAGCGTCCAATGTGACTTCGGGACAATCCTATAAAAAAAAAAACAGAATAATTAATATATAAATACCATCAAAGCACACATTTACTGGCATATAATATAAAAATAATCAAAACTTACTTGTAACATGTTTGTTATGGTGGAAATGATGGCATCTTTGCGTACCGCATTAATGTTGCCGTTAACCGTTGAATCTGGTTTACCTTGTTCCAAATACCAACTAACCATTTCTTCATTTTTATCCCAGATGTAAGACTGAAATGAAAAGAATTTTATATTCCTGCACCCTTATTTTTAGATTCTGTATTTATACCTCTGTTGTTCCCTTATCTTCCACTAACCAACGTCTTAACATTTCTTTAGCTTGACCCACAGACAGATTGTCCTGAGCCTTAACAATCTTTTTAATAAACGAATCTTCAAGCAATAGACGACGTAGACGCCAGTATAACCAGGCACGGGATGTACGCCAGGGAACAATTTCATTAATACAACCCTTTTCAAGCATTCGTTCGGGCGTATCATGCAAGTCGGCAAAGTGTACAGCTACTGTATGGTACACATGCACCAAAGCGCTGATACGTTCTTTGATCTTATCGTCAAATAGGGCAGCTTTGACCTTATCACCACTGGCAAGTGCCTCATCCATTTCTTTTTTCAACTAAATTAAAATATAAAAATTTTCTAGTTCGTTTCGTTTCGTTTTTTTTTATATGTTTAAATAACCACTTACGCCTATTGTCGTGGCATCTAAACGATGAATTGTTTTGACTAGATCTTTTTCTTTGTACTTGATTTCCACAATACCCTCTGGTTCTAAAACGCCAGCTCTGGCTTCGGGATCAGCATAGGATTCCATATAGCGGGGATTAATTAACGAATCTAATACAGCCCAGGCACCACCACGCAATTCAGCGTTGGGAGGCAAATAAATTAAAACGGGCTTTTTGTATTCTCTCAAACCATCAACAATGTAGGCGCCAAATTTCACAATCTGCTCGTACATATCCTTCATGCCACCGGAGAAACCACGCCAGTTAGCGAACACAATTAAAGGCAACTCTTCACGACCAAAGTCCTTAATAGCTTGGGCAGTTTTGTAAGACGAATCTGGATACCACACTTGACCAGCTTGTTGCAAAGTCTAATTGATTTAAAACAACTAAAGTTAAGTCACTGTTTTCAAATGTACGCCATAAAAACTTACCTTGGCCTCCGAGTCTAAGTTAGCAGGATCAGCGGGCATTTCCACCTCCACAGTACGTGTTTCTACAGCTATAACGCCTACAGGTATACCACCCAAGCGCGCACGACCAGTAACAACAGTCTTGGCCCAAGGAGCCATTATTTCACTCCAAGAGTCACGATCGAAGAAACCATTCTCCCACACATTGGCATTGGCTTTTCATATAAAAACAAACAAAAATAAAAGTTAATAAATAAAATTTAATTTAATTTTAATAGCAATTTGTCTTACCAGGATTAATTCTACCCGCTAGCATACAACGTGGATCGTAAGGTGATTTTGTTGGCATAAAATCGACTGGTCTGTCGATAGAATCATTTGGTAAAACGATAGGCAAATCACAACCAATATACGCTGGTATGTAAGACAACCAATCTAATATTGTGTAAACACCATTCAAATCCACAGCCTCTGTTTTATGGGTGACACCATTATTGTACATAATTTGTACACCACCCAACTGATTATTCGAAGCATATACTTTGCGACCCAACAATTTGTTGAGGGCAGCGTAACCGGTTAAGATAATATGTGAGTTCTCAATCTGAATCACACGTTGACCTAAACGTACCAAATAGGATCCAATACCAATGGTTCGGCAGGTGACCATAGAAATGGTAACAATTTCTTCGTAGGCTTGAGATGTTTCACCAGCTATGAGACCAGCATAGCGTAAGTTTTCAACACCCAAACCTTCGGTTTTGCCAATAATATCCGTTATTTTATATCTAGGCTCTCCTTCGTCCTCGATGAGAATGGCACGTACTGAATTCAAGTTGGCCACTTTGCTGTAGTCTTCGGTTGTCAGGTACAAATATTTGAAACCCTTATCGGGTTCTTCCGGATCTTCCCATGCCACTTTAAACATGGCTTTCACCTCTTCAGCCAAACCAATGCGAGCACCGCTATTAACTGAAATGTAAATCTAATCAAAAAGAAAAATCCGAGTTAAAAATAAAAGTAAAAACTTCTAAATTCTCTATTATAAGTGCAGTTTATGAAAGAAAACTTACTCTTGGAACTTTGCGTTCTCTGGCTAGTTGCGAGGCCTTGTGGAATACAATATCCTCTTGAATGCCAAAGGAACCAATAAAGAATGTCAAATCGTTGGCAATGACAATAATTTCACGACCCTCAGGATATTCAGGAGTAGCCAACACAATACGCCATGCCACCATACCACACTAATTTATTAAAATAGAAGACATTAAATATTCTCTTGGACATATAAACTCTCTTTTAATTCTTACCGTATTCTCTCCTGGCAAACGTTTCATTTCGACAAGATTATCTCCCTCTAAAACGAGTTCTACACATTCAAGTAAGATTTTCTCGGGAGTACGTACATCAACAGTGGGACGTGCTAGCGAGAATTCTCTCCACAAACGTTCTGTCATTTGGCGGAACATGTCAGGAATGTCGTAAACATATGTGGTACCATTGCTTTGAGCTTGGAAGCGTTTTTGTTGCAAGAAATCTTTGGTCATATAAGGTGTCGAAATAGGCAAACCGTGCAGTGAACCTTGTTTTTCACCATAAGCTTTGAATTTAATCTACAGAGAAGAATTATTTACATTTAAATACACATACATGCCGTTTATGAATGTTTTAAGATATGCAAACGTAATACATACCACTCCGGTTTCCTTGTCTGTATGTTCGGTATACATTGATATGTCCAGGAAATAGCCAGAGTCATTGGCTATACATAAACGTACAGTCTGTGTGGGCGACTGAGTATTTTGTCTGATTAACATTTTCAATTCAGCTTGCAAAACACGCAATTTCCATAATCTGGGTCCATAACGCATTATCATTTTGGTAACGGATTCCTCAATCTTGGCTGGATCCATTATAACAGTGGGCACAAAGTTAAGGAAAATGTGATTACAGTCAGTGCGTTTGGCCTGAGGATGCGAGAAGGCAACTTCAAGTTCATCCATTGCTTCGAGTAAAACTCGTTCACCCTCATTTTGTAGATACTCAAAGGACGCTTCTTTAGTTATCAGATCCGAGTGACGTATAATAGAGCGTATGAAGAAACGATAATCGGTGACTTCTTGACCCTTGGATACCTTAGCTCTGCCCAGGTATAAATGCATTTTTTGATTGGCAGTTGGCAATGCTTCGAGATCATAGGTTTTCATGCGATTCAATTCCAATTGGAAGGCACAAGCCGGCTCTAAATGGCGATAAATGCGATCTTCTTCAAAATCGTCACGTGCGCGATAAGTGAAGAATTTCGGGAATTGACGTCTAAGAACAATCATAAAATATTTGCGTTAGAAAGTAAAAGAATTATGAACTGCGAGTACTTACTTCTTTAGAGCAGCAAAAGTTATACGACGTATTCTTCTCTGGAAAAGTTCTTCGCGATGCAGTTTACAGTAGCTGCCAAATATTTGAGCCATGTGTATATCGTCCATTTCACCAGTTTCGCGAACCGCAACATTGATAATGTGAATGGGTTCGGTGGACTTGGCCTCTTCAGCAGCATTTGCTCTCGTAATGGGATCCGACAAGGAAACATTAATCGATGTACTTAAACGGCCATCGCCTATTGAATCTGCCGCTTCTACTGCCTCTAGAACTTTAGCACTAACCATGGCAGGTGATGCCAAGTCTTCAAGCAAATCTAATATCTCGTCTGAATACATTTCAAAGTGCTCGAAGGAATCGAAAGCAGACATGCAACCGGTACGCAAATATGTACCGCCGACATTTTCTACACCATTCTCAGTGCCCTCGCATGCCAAGTGTAAGAAAAGTCTATTCGGATGGGCAGTGGGTAACAAGAATTGGAAGTGGACCAATGGCAAACCTCCAGACAATTCCAAGTGCTGCAAACAAGTCAACTCATACGAGGTGTAAGCTCTTCTTACATACACTTCCAGAGCAGCATTACAAACGGCACGATTTGAATGGTAGAAGAAATCATGCAAAATATCAAATATAGATGTTTCTGATAGAATCAAACGTTGCAAGTTCTCAGGATGGAAATCGTGACCATACATATCTACTGCCGACAAGAATATGGACTCCATTTGATTATGTCTTAATTCATATGCTGGTTGATGGGCAGCTATTAACACTTGTCTCGATCTTAAAGCAACACGCGAATGTTCGGCTCGGTGAAGCGATGTCAATTCACTTAAAGTGTTGGCCAATTCATCAGTTAGACCGGGTTCATTTGCCCATAAATGATCGATTAGCAGAGTAACCAAGAGATTCTTCTTGGCTACTTGGGAATGCGAGAATATCGTGTTTACCACCGTCTTCATATCATCCTTGTTACGTTCTCTAACTAAGGCAACACACTTATCGTAGTGACCATGTTGGAATTGCGATTCGACATCATAGTATTGTCTTAATAACTCGTGTACAGCAGCCTTCATACGTCCACGTATACCATTTCTGTAACGTTGCACCAACTGTACAATGGCTTGAGTGGTAAGGAAGAAATTATCACGATCGGCACGTTTTTGCAAAGTAGCAGCATGTGAGTCAATAACACTGGCAATTTGTTGCGAAGGGAATTGAGCCAAAACACTGGTGATATTGCGCTCATACAGAGTCATAAGTTTGCGAATTTTCTTTTCCACTGATATCGGTATACGTCCAGATATTGAAGCAATAACTTCTTGCAACTCAAGTAGTGGCAAAGACGGATCTCTCAAACTTTGCATAAATTTCTCAATTGTATCTCTTAAACGCTGAGCATTGTAAGGTTCCGGTAAACAATAGCCAGCCAAAGTGTTTTCCAAAATAGATTTGTAAGTGTTATGAACTCGGTTAAGTTTTTCTGGCACAGGGGGATTTTCAGGTTGAAGAAACTGTCCTTTATAAGGTTGCGCCTTGGTAACTAACGATGGATCGTCGAGTTCTAAATGTCCCAGTAAAGAACCTGGATCTAAAACAGCACCAGGTCTTTTCACGAATGTGACGGTACCCGATTCCTGAGAGGTCAATGTCATAACCATTTTCATTACTTCAATTTCTGCATAGGCTTGGCCTTTGACAACATGAGCGCCATCTTCAACTAACAGATTAATCAGTTTGCCAGCCGATGGACTTCTTAACAAAGAAGGATCGTTCTCCATTTCAAAAACACACGTCTGGTTGCCAATCACAATACGATATTTATCAACTTCCTCCTTCATATATGTGGTATATGAAGCACCATCGAATGACAACAACATGCCGCCATCTGATAGACGATGCACTTCCACTTCTTTAAACGAATTATTCATTAAAAGGAAATAATTGTTGGCACCACTTTTGGCTGCTTGGACCTTATAACGATTGCCGTCATTGATCAATTCCACATCGATAACATTGGTTAAAGTGTTTGCAGCTTGTATTTGACCCTTTTCCAAAGATGTCTGAAAACTTGTGAATGTTTCGCTTATTTGACGATCGGCTATATGTAAAGCACCACACATTACACCCAATAAGATGTCAGGCTTTTCCGACTGCACCTTTTCGGCAATCAGAGCATCCAACCATGCCGTATCAATGCTATTGTCCAAGAATCTGTTGGTTTCCAATAATGTTATCAGATATTCGACTGTAGTACGGAAATCACCTCTAATTGACAGTTCTTTAAGAGCGATTACTAAATTCTCTCGTGCTTGTTGACGATTTTCACCCCAAGAGAAACAATGACCGAATTGTGAATCAGCAAATTCGTGAAGTCCTCCAGAAGCGGCCACACTGAAGTAACCCCAAACGTTTTTGCTAGAACGGAAATTCAGCTCCTGAACTGTACCCGAACTGGGTTTAAAACCTTCATCAGGATTTTCTGAAGTAATACGAGCAGCAATAACATGACCAGAAGGACGCGGCTTATTTGGAGGATTCTCAAAATCAATTACGGAAGTGCCCCAAGGAGACTCTCCATAGAGCAAACGAATGTCTTTCAAGCGATACAACGGTATACCCATGCCAATCTGCAATTGACAGGCGGGCAAATTTACATCAGCTACCATTTCCGTACATGGATGCTCTACTTGAAGACGTGGATTCAATTCGAGGAAGAAATATTTCCCTTCGGCATCATACAGATATTCCACAGTACCAGCACTTACATAACCCACCATTTTAGCTAAACGTACAGCAGCTTTTTCCATATCTTCGAAAACTTCGGGCTGGGCTACAATTGCTGGTGCTTCTTCAATAATTTTTTGATGACGACGTTGGATAGAACAATCACGACCGAACAAACTGATGGCATTACCATACATATCAGCCAAAAGTTGAACTTCTAAATGACGAGCACCCCGTGCAAGTTTCATTACGAAAATCGGTGATCCAGGTACTTCGGCTTGTACTTGACGGAAGAGGGCTGGAAATTCTTCAGCAGTATCGACACGACGAATACCTTTTCCACCACCACCTTCTGAAGCTTTGATCATAACGGGAAAGCCTGAAATAAAGAATGTGAGAAAACATTTTAGCACAGATAACCAATAAAGATTTATGATTGCTTATTAGATCACATAACAACAACAGTTTTTAAGTTTGATATGCCGTAGCCTGATCAAATTCAATGACAAATTACAATCAAGAATACATAAAATAATTGAATAATGGGCTTCGAGGCCACTTTATACTTTTTTGCATAGGCTTACCAATTTTGCTAACAGCAGCAAGACCCTGCTCTACATTACTAACACAACCGCGATTAAATAGATCACTGGATATTTTAATTTTCTTCCCATTATAATGGGCTTTCAACTCCGAACCAGACCATGGTAATGTTGGAATATCAGCAGTTTGAGCCACAATAGAAGAAGCGACCTTATCACCCAAGGCCCACATTGCTCTTTCGGGAGGACCCAAAAATACCAAATTTTCTTTATGCAACATTTCAGGTAGTTTTGGATTCTCCGATGCGTGACCCCAACCAGCCCATACAGCCTAAACAAAATTGTATAAAAAAAGAAAAAATATTATTATTAATTAAATGTAAATAGAAATCATACGATTCCGTATTTGTTCTATGTGTGTTCTAGTAGTATATGTAAATTCTAACTTACCTGCACTTGAGTACGTAAAGCAATGTCAACAATGAGTTCTACGTTGGCATAATTATTGTTATTTGAGCCACCGGGAACAGGGACGTAATGGTCAGCCATTTTTATATATTCAGCGTTTGCCTTCAGATCCTCTGGTGTTACCATAACAACAAAACGTACGGCACGTTCATTTTTAAACATCTCATAAGACCAACGTCGTATAGAACGCATACACTTAACGGCCGCAATACCATTGTTAGCAATAAGAACGCGATTAATAACACGTGTACCGCCAAATTTCTTAACAAACTCCTCAGTGGTGGCAATATGAAAGTCACGATCTTGATAACGGTCTTGACCCAGACCAGTACCGCGAGACATACTCGGCCTTTTTTTTTAAAGAAAAATAACATCAAGTAAGAGATTATAACTTTAACTTTACAAAATGAATTCATATTTAATGACTAAGCGTTTTTATTCAAGTTAAACAAAAACAAAAATATAAACAATAAACAGGTTTTTTTTTGTTTATAATGGTCATTTGCTATGTACACAATTTCAAAAAAATTTTTAATGTTTTATTTACTGGCCAAAGTCTTAAAATGTCCGTGTATACACATACATATAATAAAATTAAAAAAAAAAAATAAAACTTAATTATTATAAGAGGCTCTTAGAATCTATAGAGACAAAAGGAAATGATTTTATTTCAAAATCGCATGTTATTTAAATTCGTACGCTTAGAGCAATTTTATATGTATTGCGTAGATTTATAGGATTTATTTGTATTTAAAAAAAAAACAATTTTAGAAAAATAATGAAATTCAATAAAAACTTAAATAATATTCCATTTAACAAAGTTTCACTAATTAAAAAACAGCACATAAATAATAACCAATTAATTAATATTAAAACAATAATAATTAATATTAATATTAATAAATATTAATACAACAACAAGAAAAAATGATCGCATTTTTTTTCGAAATATTATAGTTTATGAGAGAAATATACCTTTCTTTAAGATATTTAGGCTTAAGAACAAAACAAAAACGTTTTGTATAGTAGCCGGGCCGGCTTTCACGTATTGTAGCATATTGTGGTAATTCGATTTGTAGAAGACTCTTGGAGACATGACGGGCAGATGTCAAATTTGTTAAGAACAATCTTACCTTAATATATGGAAAACAATTTTGGAAATTCAAATTCAAAGTATTAAATTCAAATTTAATACTTACAGCAGCACATTTCATTAAGAATATTTGTATTTAACAGAAGGAAATGTTAATTTTATATTAAAAAAAAATATATATTTTTACTAATCACTAGAATGCGAGCATTAACAAACAAATCTTGTGTAATTTTCGTTTCATTCGTTTTCTTTTTTTTTGACTATATTCTTTCGATTTTTCGTTTTTCCCGATAGAAATGCACGTTCCTTCTTATGTCGTTACTATTTACTTGATTGAATACTAACAAAATGTTTTCATTATTTTAAGATTTTCTTTCAACAAATTGAATTTTTGCGATACTTATGTACAATATAAATAAATAAACAATAAAACGATCTGTGTACATATAATGAAAACTTTGTTTTTGTCTAATATTTATTGCATTATGCTTCTTTCTGTTGCTGATGGTGTGACACACTCAAAGCAAATAACGTGTGAAATAAAGAAATGAGATAATTCACACAGGGAACGAAATTTAAGAGGCATCAGCTGTGTTATTCATGTTGGTACTTTTTCTACTGAAAATTAATAATTCTTATACTCTTATCATTAAAGAGTTTAAAGTGTATTAAGAAAAAATGTTTTAAAAATTCGGAAAATGTACATATGCAATGAATTTACATTCATGTTATAGGCTTTTTTGGGCTATTTAAACATTTGTTTCATGAATTTTAAGAAGTAATAAAACTTCTATTAAAAAAGTACTCATTATTACAGTAGATGCATTTAGTAACCGTTTTCTTGGGCTCGGTATATAAATAAAAATTTTCTTAAACCGTTGGTGGAATAGTTCGCATGTTATTCCCATTTAAATTTGCTTAAGGAGAAACCAGGTCCATAATCCTTACTGAAGGGGGTTGTAACGACCAATTATGTATGTATGTATGTATGTAAGGAGGAATAGTTTGAAAAATGTATTTTCAAAAATGTGAGGGTTAAAAAATTTGCATATTAAATAGAAAGGTAGATAAATCTATACTTTAAGTAATTAAAATTTAAAATCAGTAAATAAATTTCTATTTAATATTTATGAAAAAAAAACTACTTTTTATGCAAACATAAAATACTCTTTCAAAAATATACATACTTTACAGTAAAAGTGTCTACCACGAATTTTCAAGTCTAACCGTTACACTTTCTCTTATTTTAGGCATTTTAAAAAGAGGATGGGTCGGATTCATTAACAAGTTTGATACATTAATACATTTCTGTTTTACAAAACCGATATAAACAAACAAAACAACAAATAATTATGTGCGTGTACGCATTTCTTCTTTTATATCGATAATAACAATAGCAACAAAGCTTCTTTGAATTATGACCAAAACAAATACATGTCTTTCGTTTGTGGTCATCGTCTGTTCAACTACCTGCCTAACTGTTATATACATATATGTATTTACATTTGCATACATATATTACATTATATTTTATACGTCACAACAAAAATTACCGTCTGTCTTTCTTATGACATGGTTTTTGTTCTCGTTATAAGCTTTAGCCAGCCACCACATACGAATTACGTGTACAAGTTGTTAATTATTTAAAAAAAAAACTATTCAGTATAAGCGATAAAGGTCACTTAAATAATTAATTCAATTATTACTTTAGACTGCCTGTATTAGATGAACCCAAGGAATTATTTTTCACTTGCAACAATTTCGATTGATCCATGTTTTGATTGTGATTTTCTATCGAATAATTTGATGAATTACTCAACGTATTGGTGTTGGAGGTGCTCGAACTTCCTGTCGCTTCTTGGGGATCACCGGATTCAACAAGTACAAAACGTTTACTGGCACGTCGTTTTAGCATAATTGTTAACAGTAGTGTGGCAACTACTAAAAACATACAAATTAACAAAAACACTTTAACAATTTAGTATACATATACACACAGACACTTGAATGAAAATTATATTTTAATTTTTTTCTTTTTTTATATACGCCAACAAAAATTCTGTAAAATAACAGCAACTAACACAATAATAATAATAAAAAAAAGAAGAAGAAATAACTATTTAATTTGCCTTCTTTAACCAACAATCGAAATGAAAAATATAAAACGTTGTAAAGCCAGCAACGTCAAAAATACTACTAAGGCTTAAAATAAAATAAAGTTAATAAATACGATGTTGTAAAAGGTCTATTCTGTTTTTATTTATAAACATACCATCAACGAAACCAAACACGTTTATTGTTGTATGCGCATTGAGAGAAAATGAGAAATTTTTTAAAAATCATCGAAGATACAATACAAAAAACAATCATACAACAAATTGTTAAATGAGAATAAGTTAAAAGTGTCGCCGCCAGTCTGATGGAACATTATATGAATGAATAAAAAAACCCGTAGAAAAGAAGTAAATTTTGGCTTAACTTCAAAGTTAATACATGAGTTTCTCTTCTCACTTTGCATTTGTTTTATAAGAAAATCTCTTTTAGGTGGATTGCGAGAGATATATTATTTCATTCATGCTGTTTGTATTTATTGTTGTTTTGCAAATTTAATAATTGTAAACAATATTCATAAACGGTAGGGGAATAATTTTTGCAGAACTTTTGCAAAAAATATTTTGAATTAATATTAAAATACTGCGATTAATTTTTCAATTCAAGGCCTATTTACCTAGTTTTATCATGGTATAACATATATATTTATATTACGGAGTTTGGTTAGGTCAAAAGAAAAAATATTTTCAATTTCTTTCGAGAACGATATAAAAATAATAAATAATTAACATTCGCAATTCTGCATTTTATTTATTGAATATACGATTATATTTGTCCAAATGGAAATTTATCATATAAAATATGATTGATCTTCTACTTCGTTGGTACACTTTAAGCATTAATTCCGCTTAAGTTTGTCTCTAATATATCGAATAAGTGAAAAAATTTACTATATTATTAATGTAAAAGAAAATTTAATTGTAATCACAAGATTTATAAAATAAAAAACTGTCAATGTCAAACTTAAAACATTATTATTGAAATTTCTTACTAAATTATATGTTTCTTCAGAGAATTTGTATTACTGCAAATTTACAACTAAATCGTTTAAATTAAGTTATTGTCTAAATATAACCCTTTCTGTCAATTAAGAACACTCATATTCTATTAATTTTAATTATGAATTATTAAGGTACTCTTCAAATTAAATAAGTACTTTAAAAACAATATAAAATCATTCATAAAGTTTTTAATTTTTCCTATTTAAAGTTAAGGACAAATAAAAAAGAAATATAAAATAATAGAAAGTCATTCGTAGTGTCGTGCATTCTTCCCTATTATAAGTTAAGGCCAAATTCGATAATAATAATATCATGCCCATATGCACAATTATTTCACAAGTGTGTGAGTGAGCAGTAAACCCATCTGTATATCTAGATATCTTGTATATACATCGTATGATGTTTTTGACGTACTGGCATCGTTGCCGCCGCCTTCTCTTGATTCAGTGTTTTTTTCTTATTACGATTTTATCAGTGAGTGTTTGGTTTTGCAAAACAAACCATATACACATGGTACTGTGAAGTGATGACGTAGTAGTCATGTATAAAATAATGTTTCTTTTTTATTTACTATTTTTTCTTTTGTTGTTTTTTAATTTTTCTCTCTTTCTTTAATATCACCTGTTTATTGCGATCGCGGTAAATACGAGTTAGGGTGGCCATATAAAATAAAATAAATAATAATCAACAATAGCGCATACCTCAAACGTTTCCTTCTTTCGCTAATATCACCATTTGGACGTGATTCATTTTCTATTTTTTGAGGAAAGTTGTCAACAGATTCAGCTGCCTCCAAGCCGTTAATAACATCTTCATCACCCACCTAAAATTAGGAATATTTTAATTTAATTGCTTTTATTTGATCAATATTAGACATTTATTGCTACAAATTAAAATGTAAATGTATAAATTTCAACTTTAAATCTGTTGACCTATAGGGTGATACAAAAAAACCTACCTCTCTACTTTGGCCAAAAAAAAATCTGTGAAACAATCCACCCTGCAATGTATGTATACATATGTTAGAAATTTAGCACATTTAAATAATTTTAAAGGAAGTATATTCCTTAGAAGTAACCCGCAACCTCAAACAGAGAGAAGAGATATTAATTAAAATGACAAGTTATTTAAAAGGATAAACTTAATATTTGAATTTACTACAGTTGTAACTGTATTATAAGTGTGTTATAGGTTGCACTAGATGAAAGTTTCCAATAGAAAATTAAAAATATTAAACTTTATTAAATGACAGTATTCTGAAACAACCCATCGTTCACCTATTAGGGTCTTAAAAATCTGCAAGTTCTAATCAAATTTCTTTTGCGAAATTCTATTATTAAAAATCTCGTAACTATGCAATATATCAATAAATTTTTTATGATACTGTTATAAATTTTAATTATATTAAATATTATTTAGTAATGCATACCCATTTTCTGTATGCCATAGACAAAATGATTAGACAAAGAAAAAATTAGTTTTCGTTTCAAATCTTTTGGAGTATTAAAGCAGCACTCAATATTATAGAAAAAACTCTCTAAAGAAAAAGATACTGCCACTAGAGTTAATTTTGTTTATAGATATTAGTTGGTCGTTATGCACGAGACGAAATAAAATATCATGCCATTGCTTCCAAATTATTAAAATTCTATAGCCGAGAGAGATTTTAGAATAAAATATTGATAGATAACAAATTAGTATATAAATTTATGTGCTATTTTATGTTATGCTATACATTTAGGATACAGAAGTTATATTACAAATTATATTCTCAAATAAACTGTAAAACGAAATTCTACGAATTTAAAATCTTAACCAACATTTAGTTATAGATAGACGAACCGTTTTCATTTTTTTGTTTATAAACTTTATTCTCAACTTAAGGGTCGATTATATACATATATTAACCGAACTTTAGTTGAGTTGTCAGTTGTCCAAAAAAATATTAAAAGGTTGGTTGTCATCCATAATTGAACCACAATTTTTTGTTATAAGTTCAATAGGTTTTTATAAATGTTGAAGACTTCGTTTTACATTAACGGAGAAATAAATCTTTATAGTCTGTGATATTAACACAAGCTAGTTTATACTTACCAAGAAACTTGGTCTATCATTGCTTGAATTACTCATATTGTTGTTTGTCTCTATAATATCTTGCTCCGTATCCGTTGAATTTAAACAATTCTTTAAATTATCACAAATTGTCTTAGACTCCTTAATGCTATCACTGGAAAACTGGACCCTCTTTATACTTTTCGATGATGAGCTCCTAGAAGGAATTTTCTCACACTCTAATGATTTTTCTAAAATAAAAGATACAACAAAATAATACAGATTATTAACGTTATACATTATTATATTAATTACTTAAAAATACCCTTATTTATAGGCGGTTGATAGCGAGTCCTCAAAAAAGCCAATAAAATTATAACAAAACTGATGGACACTATCAATGTAGCTATCATCGGTAAATTTTTAAAGTGCAAGTTTAATTGAAAATTATTTTCTTTTTTGTTTTTAATAAGTATTAAAAATACTAATGGTTTCAACTTGACCTTGTTTATGCAAGTCAAGTTCAAAGACGAATCAATGTTGTACGATTATAAAAAAAAGAACACGAATAAACGTCATTAATACGTCGTGGTTTATATAATTTAATGGCGTTAATTTATGCAAGGAATGCTTAGGTTTGATTTGTTAATAATTATATTAGTTCAACTGTTTGCTATTTTTTATTTTTGTTTCGTTCGATTTTGCTTAGTTTTGCAAAGTAGAGATAAGCATGGTCACCTGATGGGATGAGCTATAAGAAAGTAAAAAAGATTAATTTTATATTCGCACTCACATACATACATATATAAATATATTGCATAGAGTATGTTTAATGATAACAATTGGTAAAAATCAATTACTGTTATTGTGAAAAGATTTTAAATAAGAAAAGTAAATATCTTTTTCTAAGCATTTGAAGATTTAATTAAGAAAATAAAAATTTTTTCATATGAATGTTTATATATGCACGTGTAGAGAGTAATTAATATTTATATACATAAATAGAATGTGTTAAATATGTACGAAAGGTTAATCTTTAACAATAATGTTTTCGAATTCAAAAAAGACAGCCCACAGCGACAAAACACTTTGATGAACGTATTTTTTCGATTACTATTATTATTATTATTTTTTTCAATTTAATGAAGTGCAATGTTCACTTTATACAATGCTAATTAAATGCTTATTTATTCGAAATACAAAATTTTATAACAAAAATGAAAAACGAAGAAAACAAAAGCTATAATTTAAATAAAAAGTATTTTTATGTCAGTCTTTTAAATCTATGCCTAAAGTATAGATTATACAAAATATTTTGAGTTATTTCGTATTAATATGAACATAATGTCTCAGGGTCAATGCCTTCTGGTTTTTGTTTTTCTACCTCATTCGTTAGTTAATTTATTCGTTTCATTGTTAATATATTTATTTTTTTGCTTAAATAAAAAAAGTTAAACTAATAATGAAATAAAACGAAGTTGGTTATATTTAATGAAACCCCATCAGAAAATCGTAATACCATCTTTAAGCAAAAATATTTAACTATTGAAACAATGTAGTATTGTAGTGTTATGTTGTAAGTTTTATTTATGAACCACTTTCCTAGTACCCTAGAGTGGTATTTATTAAATTTTTAATTTTTTGCAGCATTTCATATTAAAAATTTGAATGTTTAACGAAATTTTTTCATTCATAACACCGCTTTTAAATAATTTTTGAAACACGGAAATACAAATTATAACGGTACCCCTCCATATGCAAAATTAATATTTTTAACTTTCTTCTTCTATTTTAATTTTATACCTCGAGCTTTAGACATTCATTTAAATATTTTAATACGACAATCGTCCATACACATACATTATTACTAATGCGAAATTTTTACAACGATTACAATTTAACTGTAACTTGAAGTTTTTAAGGCCTTTAGTAAATAACTTATTGGTTTTTTAAGGACATCACAAGAATAATAAAAACAACTCATATTTCATTTAAAAATCGCTGCTAAATTAATATGATTATTTTATTTTATTTTATTATTTAAAAAAATATGTCCATTATCAATACCTTGACTTTATTATCGAAACTTGGTTTTTCTTATGTATTTTATTATTTTTTAACTTCCACTATTTTTAGGTTATAATTTCTCTGTCATTTTGTTAAATTATAGAAAAAAACCATCACTTATATTATTTGTATTTTTCACACAAAATTATTTTAATTCAAATAAAAACTTATTTTAATTTTTCTTTTCTAAGTTGTTGAAACACGCGACAGACAAAAAGACCGATCATAAAGATCAAAAATGTTAAATGGTCTTAAAATGTCGACAACTAACTAGCGACTAAACAAGAGTCTTCAACGAAAGCCATTATCAATTCCAATGGAAGTGTTTTATTTAAAAAAAAATAGCAACAATAAAGAAAAATTATAAACATATCAAATACCAATGTGGGGAAAAAATTAGCATCGTTTTGAAAAAATGTTTCTGGCGGATAACTAGTGGACATTATGTTTACAATGAAATAAAAGTTTCGATTGTAATAAAGTTCATGAACTCATTGAATGAATTTATAAAATATTTGTAGTTTTATTGTTTTATAATGTTCTGCGTTTAAAATTATGCTTTATAAGCTTTATGTAATATATTATACAGGCCCAAAAAATATTGTTTTGTTTATTAAAAATTTAAAAACACTCTTTTTTAAGATGGTCATGACAGGTTAGTGTAGATATGTCGGCCAGAAAGCAAATATTTACATAAATTTTTCCACTTGTGTGCACGAGCAATAGAGGCCAAACTCTAGATAAGACACCCAATCACTCATCCATAACTATGGTGTATTGGTATTTGGTATTATGAGAGAATAAAAACACTTATCAAATACCAAGTCCAGTTTTTTGACCTGTGACATCTCTCATTATCTATTTAGTGAGTGCAAAATCCAAATGTTATTGCAAATAAAAATGGAATTACAATTTGTTAGTGTAGGATGTACTAAATTTCTAGGCCTAACTGTATTAATGTCGTGTGCATGAGCTAATTTAAATGTAGAAGAAGAGGAACCAATACAATATAATATTTGCCACAGGTTGTTTATGTATTAGAATATTCAGATTAAAATTTTGAATGTTTTTTTCAGGCCGCGCGAGTAAGAAAGCTTGTCAGTTAAAAACTAATAAATTTTTAAAATACACTTTCAATTATTATATGTATGGGTATGCATGCATAGGTATATATTTATGTATATATTCCTACTATCTATTGTACATACATATAAATAATATGGTGTGTTTTGATATTTGCAAAATAAAAAGAAATATTATTATTTTTTTAAACTACTGTTAACATGCATGCAATTCTAATTTAGATTGTTATTAAAATTGAATATTTTTGTTTTATTAAGCACTTATTGAGAAGGTGATTTTTGATAAGAATGTGATACGACATATTTAGAAAAAAATTTCCTATTAATCTTCATGGTTTTAATCTTTTTGGAATTTTTTCTAGTACATACATTTCAGTTATTCAGTTTGAGTAGTGATATAAAGTGAATTCATATGTTTTTATACGGTTTATATATTATTAGTTTGCATAATTATGTACATATAACTTATTGAGGATCTAATTTTCTGATTTAATCTTCTTTATGTGGAATGTCAAGGTTAAAACATTACAGAGTGGCTAAAATTATTTTGAACGTCTTGTTCACCTGTATTAATCTTTGTGGAAAGTTTCTGTTATTTCCATAGGCACATGCACATAATATCCGTAAATTAATCTGTCAAAACTCATAATGTTTATAACTTAAAAAAATTTAAAGATGTTTTTTTTTTTTATTGAATAAAGAAGAGGTGAACAAACATTTTACTAAAATGCTTAAACCGGATTGAAAGAAACTCAGCAACGAA
Source organism: Sarcophaga subvicina (assembly GCA_936449025.2). Classification (NCBI taxonomy): domain Eukaryota; kingdom Metazoa; phylum Arthropoda; class Insecta; order Diptera; family Sarcophagidae; genus Sarcophaga; species Sarcophaga subvicina. The sequence continues at coordinate 4,400,708 of OW388084.2, forward strand.
TTTAACATAATTAATTATCTATTGATGAACTTTCTTCTTTTGACCTACGTTTAAAAATATATATAATATACTATATGTACATATTTATGTGTATCTTTGTGAAACTTAATAATAAGCATAATAAACCTTTTAAATCTTTTTAATATTAAAAAAATATAGGTATATGTACATATACATATTGCAATAATAATATCTCTTGAAGCAATAAAACGCATACAGTAGTGGAAAAAATACTAGAAGTGAGTAAAAAAACATATTTTCGAATTTAAATAATTCATTGACAGAACTTTCCATTTGGATGAACATTGTAGTAAATTGAAATAATAAAATGAAAAGAACATAATTTCTTTCGAAAATATGCTATAAGTCTTATAGCATAGTGCATCCGCTAACTAGTATTATAAATCTTTTCCAGTAGCAAAGTATTTGACAGTGCCAGGAATAGATGAGAAGCGCTTGGTAAAAATAAAATATAAAATAAAATTTTGTATGGGCAACATGTCTATATCGTTGACGTTAAAAATAATATCGTTTAACTAATTACAGCTAATTGTTGTGTATGCATATATGTACATATGTAGGTAAGATTATATATTAGATTTTAAAATTATCTATAAATATTATTTAAAAGCAATGGCTAGCAATTTTTAATTTTGACTGTAACATGACTAGCATTTTTTGATTCTGATATTGTGTTCTTAAAAAAAAATATTAAAAACTTTCTAACACACTTCTTATGATAACGATAACCTATCTCAACGTTCTAAATAATTAATTTCTTAGCAATAAATTTTGTTAAGATATGTATCTATAAATTTACTCATAACTGTATCAACAAATCGAGCTATTTTCTTATGTCATGCGATTAAGATTATCGAATACTTCAATAATAACAATCACTTCTCATTTTCGTGGTACTGAAACAGATAACAATAATGATTGTCAATTATCTTATTATATAGTATTAGAAGAGTGGGAGGTTCGTGTAGTTTTAAACACTTAAAAGCCAGACATCAGTTTGATTTATTTTTAAACTAAAACGACAAACCAAGAACAATTGTAAATCTTTAGGTTTTAGTAATTGCTACCAAATTGTTTTTTTTTTCAAATTTGTGTTTGCGGTATTTTAAATAGAGAAGTAAAGAACATACTTATTTATCAATAAATACAAAACAAAATATATGCACATAATAATAATTCTAATAGACAAATCACTTGCTTAGCTAAAAAAAAAGCTAATTAGAAGAAAATTAGGAACCGAATAAGAATACCCTTCATCTGAGCTCTATGATCCTTAAAGGAATAATATATAATAAATAATACATAATACAATTAAAAATTAAATAAAAATATTACGTAAAAGCGATATCGATTCGCAAATATCTTCTCAAAAATTTTGAAGTTTGTTATATAATAATCAAACTTTTTATTTACTGGTTTATTAAAAACTGCCCAACAATTTGTAAAAAGTGCTAGAATACCCTAAAACTAAACAAATCTGGCAACTCTAATGAAATATGAACTAAAGCCGGTGTTCTCGTTCCAGTTCCCCTTCCACACTTAATGAAAGCATGCTTAACCAATACAAACACAGTCTTTTGCTAAAAGATTTTACACACTTCCAGAGATATGGCGCGAGATTTTACATCCAATAGGAAACCAAGGTCACCATGAGTAAACTGCAAGTTTTGTTGTAGAAAAATGAGAGCAGTTCTTCAGAGATTTTTCAAACATAAACAAAAAAAAAATAAAGAAATCTATGGAGAGAAACAAATTAACATGAAGAGCAAAATGTAACAGAAAATTTTAAGAGCAATAGAGAAAGGGAAAACAAAAGCGGCAAAAAAAAACTAGAAAAAAAACAAATAAGGCAATGGAATAAGAAATATAGAACAACCGATTAATTAATTAAGAACAGTAAAAGAAACTTTAAACATTTCCAATTTATCAACACTTTTTTCCACATGTATTCTAAAGGGTAAACATGTTTTAATTCTAATAAGAAGGGTTCCATAATCCCTCATTTTTAAGCAATGTTTTCTTCCCATTCGTCCAATACAACAAAATATTACTCAGTACAGAAAAAATCACCTGATGTTGACGCCTTATGGCCTGATATTTTACGGAAATATGAATTGAATGAAAATTATTAAATAAAAATCCTTAGAATAATTAAAATAAATTTTGTTCTTACCTGTCTCCATATTTCTTTTCTAGCTTATGGTTTCTTATTTCTTTTAAGTTATATTTTTAATATCCAATTTATTGTGGAAATAAAAGATGAACACATCAAAAATTTTTCTTTTTTGCTTCCTCCTCCCCTTGTCTTTTTTTGTTTTGCTTGTCAAAAAGTTTTCTTTCTTTTGAAACAATTTTACATTTTCTTATTTTGAACACTATTTGTTTAAATTATTTCCATTATATTTTAATCGGTAGCTATACTTGTAATAATTTTTTTCTTGTTTTATTATACTTTTTCTTTTATAATAACTTCCGTAAATGTACTTTATTGTAATGCGAAATGCGGTTATTTGAGAAATATTCTCTTATTTCTCACCGTTAATACAGGGATGCCAACACTCAAAGATAAAAATGAAATACTTTGATTTTTAGTCATTTTTGGTTTTTGATAAGATAAAAAATTCCCTCAGTTTAATCTCTAACAACACTTCTAAATATACTGGGAACTCGTAAGAATTCGAATATAAAGTCCAAAAAGCAGACAGACCAAAGGAAATTTGACTAAGAAAGGGTTCCGACATAACGAGATGACAGTGATACTATGTCCCAACTGATTTGGCATTTCGCGTCTGGAAATTATTTTGAAAAACATCTTATCCCGTATTACGCTATATTATGAACCCCAAAGCAGGATAATTAATCTGGCAACACTATTTTTAATAGTGGTGGACAAGGCAAATTCAATAAGGTAGTGTCAGTAGTACAACAACTCAATTCGCAGTGTTTTTTAACAAAAACAACATGTATTTTCTGTTGTTTTTGTGTGCCCGGTTATGTCAAATGAAATTCGCCGTAAGCCAGAAATGACAAAGGCGAATCCATACAATGACATAAAGTTGTTATTTTGTGTCATTATTTCTTTTTTGTTTCTTTTTGTTTATAAAAAAAAAATTTTGTAAAACAAATTTAAAGAAAATAATTTTTAAAATACGGGCTAATTTGCGCTACCACTAAGGTATAACGACCTTCAGGGGGATTCTGGGAAGCATAAGAGCGGATTCTATAATAAAAGTTGTGCCAGGACATGAAGAATATTTAAATAAATTATAAATTGTGTAGAATACAAATATAAAAGGAAATAAAAAATACATAAACAATGAATGTATATACAGTGAGCAAAAAAAAATGTGTACACTTATTGTAAAAAACTATTAAATAAATTATTCCACAGGATTTTGTTTAAGATGACTTTCTAGAAAATCCGTTAGCCATAGTTAAAAAATCATCACTTTTTTGCCTAAAAATGTGGGAATTTCTTAGTTTCGACAATTATTTTCTTTATACGTAACCAATAGAGAAATGTTTATAATAAGAATATAGTTTTTAAGCTTTTTGTAGTCTTAGAAAATAGTTATTAAGCTTTTTTTAGTCTTAAGGACAATAAATTTATTTTTATAGAAAATTTTTTGTTTAAAATTTATTTCGAGGTAGTGTGTGTTAGTTTTTTTTGCTCACTGTACGCAAACAAAATATTTGACAATCCCGTGCACTTAAAAAAGCAATCAGCTGGGCTAATAACATCACCTCCTATGAATTCGCCTTGGTGGTGGACTTTTTTCACACGAAAAGAAAGTATCAAGGCGAATTCATAGAATGAATATGAATATGCCTTGGAAAGGCAAACAGTGTTACCGTTTTGGTTGTTTTTCTTGTTTTGGTAATTTTTTCAGAAGTTGGTTGCAAAACACTGGCTACACTGGTGGCGGTTGGAAAATTTGATTTGTTCGCTCAAAGAAACAAAATAATTTAATTCCAACGTTCTTTTTATGAGTTTGGTTTGTATAAATGAAAATTAAGCCCCTTGTGTTTAAAATGAATTTTGTGGCGTGCGTTGGTGCGTAGTTTCTTTCTTTCTGTTGTGTTTATTTGTGGTACGCGAAAGTGTGTATGTGCGTTTGCTTGCTTCCACTTGTTTTACTGGATGGGAAAGAAAGAATACGTTTACTGTGGCGAGTTCAAGAATGGTGAGTTTGTCCGATGTGGTGAATAAAAATTAAATTCGCCACTATGCAGTTACTACAAAACCCACGGCATTGTCGACATACAGCCACTATCATTTTTCACCGTACTACCAACTGTGCGGTTTGTGTCTGGATTATTGGTGCCACAATAAGTGAAAAATTTGCACATGCAATACCCTGTATTGAATTTTACAATCATATGTTATATAACAACCCTGTATCAATTGAAAAATTCTATTTTCCCGGTGTTTTTTTGTTTACAATCATAATATTTGTGTGGTGCTTTAAGAAATCGTGAAATTATATTAATAAAATTAAAAAATGTTTGAAGTTGAACCAATCATTGTTGACCATAAAGATGTCATACACGATGTTGTATTCGATTATTATGGACGTCGCATGGCCACTTGTTCCAGTGACCAGACTGTCAAAGTGAGAAAACAATATGATGCTATTAAATATGCTGGCGTCCGAAATAAAATACGTTTTAATTCCTTTTAGATATGGGACGAAAATGAACAAGGTAAATGGTCAGTAACGTCCAGTTGGAAAGCTCATTCGGGTTCAATATGGCGTGTGTCTTGGGCCCATCCAGAATTTGGACAAGTTATAGCCACGTGCTCTTTTGATCGCACCGCATCGGTATGGGAAGAGGTTTTGGGTGAAAAAGTAGCAGCAACAATGACACCAGCTCGACGTTGGGTAAAACGCAGCATTTTGGTAGATTCGCGCACCAGTGTAACAGATGTTGAATTCGCTCCAAAATACTTGGGTCTTCTGCTGGCAACTGCTTCAGCGGATGGTATTATACGTATATATGAGGCACCTGACATAATGAATTTAAGCAACTGGCCAGTGCAACATGAAATTACTTATAAATTACCCTTAAGTTGTTTGTCATGGAATACATCGACTTATATGCTATCATCACAGCTGTTGGCAGTAAGTAAAAACACATTTTTTTCTATATACTGTATGCATAAACCTTAATGAGAATTATTTCCTTCAGGCTGGCAGTGATGAAACAGCTACAGTTACTGGCAAAGTGTTTATATTCGCTTATAGTGAAAATGCTAGAAAATGTGTAAAACTAGACACAATTAATGATATTACTGATCCAGTTACAGATGTGGCATTTGCCCCAAATGCTGGTCGCAGTTTCCATATGTTGGCTGTGGCAAGCAAAGACTTATACATTGTAAACATAAGAGGCACTACGTAAGTACATTTTAACACACCTGATGTTAGAAAATTTATATTTTTTAATTTTGTGTTATTAATGTTACTGAAGTAACAATCGGTTTTCCATTTTAGTGAATAATTTTAGTGAATTATATAAGGTGTAGTAAAAACTGCATAATTTTTTAATAGAGTACTGAAAATAAAATCCTGACTAAAGGGTTGTAAGAACTAATATTGTAATATATATGTAGATATGTTATGATTCTAACATTCGAGCAATCAATTATGCCTTGAAAGTGTAATTCTCGAAAAAGTCGGTAAATAACGAATAAATAAGTCAGTGACACTAGCCTTTAAGTGAGCAGTGTTTCGATTAGAGTAGTTAAGTCAAGCCAAAAGTCACCGTCAGCAATACCAGGATGTATTTGATACATAATCATCCACAAGAGTTTAGCTGGGACCTATAAGAGAGAAATTTGGACTTTGTTGGACACCTGATACCAAATGATTACCCCCCTTTTTCTGTCAATTGGTTGGGATAATCGTTTATTCCCAATGTAAAAATAATAAATATTTTTTACTACAATTGAGTTGCTATTCGTTAATTTGAGGGGAAAAGGTTGTGAAAAAATGGCACCGAAATTATATTTTTTTGTTTGTTTCTTGTTTTTACTGAAACTCTTATATTTTTCAAAAAATTTTATTTTTTAGTGATGCATCTGGAAATTCCAAACTGGACATACAAACTGTTAAACATACAGATCACAATTGTCCTGTTTGGCGTGTTTGTTGGAATATGCTGGCAACAATGCTGATTTCAACAGGTGATGATGGATGCGTACGCATTTGGAGAAGTAAGTGTATATTTTTGATGGCATAAATCAAAAAAAAAATTATTATTAACGTTTTGTCTGAATTATGTTCCTTGTTGGATATTGCAGTGAATTATAATAGAAAGTGGAAGTGTGCGGCGGTCTTAAAAGCTGAAGGCAGTGGTCCTTCTTATGAGCCTGCGCTTAATTCACCAACCTTTACAACATCAGCTGCTGCTACTGCTAAATACTACAAAAAGGGCATAATTAGCAATCCCAATCAGGTGCCATGGCATTAAGAAGTTAATATAAAAATAAACAACATTCATACAAAAACAAAAAATGAAATAAAAAGCTGTTTAATGGTTACGTTCTTTGAATGAAGTAAGTCTGTTTAAGTTTATATGTATATTTCCACTACAATTATTTTTAATGTATTTCTTTTTTTTTTTTTTAATAAAAGTATGTTCATAATATTTGAATGTGTGAAATAATTTACAAATGAAATTCGATAAAAGTAACAAAAAAAGGCTTTTAAATTTATGAATATTCATAAATTATAATGATAATTGCAATCAGGGTATTGATTCTTATGTAATATTTGTACAATGTACATATTAACAGCTACATGTGTTATAATTTCTATTAATGGTACAACTCATATGTAGATTTTTCTGTCCTTGAGTTTTCTTATTTGAAGAAAATTTCATGAATCATTAATTTTTGTATTCAATATTATGAATATTCATTGAAAGCAATGAATAAAAAACTAAATGTTGAACACGGAATATTCCTTTTCCACTTAATTGACTGTCACCACAATAAAAATCAAATTATTTTATTATATTTCGTTTATTTTGTGATGTGTTCTGTGTTCTGTGTCCTGTATTGTATTCATAATAATCAACATATGATTATTAAATGTCCTTTAATATTATTGTTGTTACTGTAGTACTTGTGGGATAACGAAAGAAAAAAAAAAATAAAATAAACAGCAAACCTACAATAATTCATTTATAAAATCCACCCCTGTTGTTTTCTATTGTATTTCTGTGTGAAATCTAAATGGAAAGAAAGAATAATTTATCCCATTAGATTGAAAAGCTACCAGGTCAAATACATTGATTGTTTGCTTCTGCTTTTGTGTCTGAATGTAATGTGAGAATTTTCGAACTGAAGCCTGTTGATAGTACCAGTTTTAATAATTGTAATCGTTTATAAGAAACCATCGCATGCTGAATGGTATTGTACAGTGGTTCAGAACGAATACTTTTTAATTCAAATGGCTGTTCAATTAGAATTTTAGTTAGATATTATATATTATTTGAAAGAAAATTATTACTAACACTTGTGGTCTGTGGAGAGTGCTTGAAAGGGAATGTAGAAGGTGATGTAAATATATTCGTTATTTCCTGAAAGCATTGGATTTGCTAGGTGGCATTAATTTATACAATCGAAACTATTTTGACAGCATTGTCAATGCCAGGCACAAATCGTAGTCAAACCAAGAATGACTTGCTTTGTTGCATTTCTGTCGAATACATACTCTCTGAAGAGAGCCATAGCAATGAATTCCAATAAGACAAAGCAGGATCTCTCGCTCGATGCTCAGGCACATTTTCTTTTTAATTTTAATGGCATCAATTGATTGCAATTATGATAGTGGCATTCTATGAAAGAGTTATAATAGAATTACATTAAATATGACAATAAGTTGTAAAACAAAACGGTGAATATTTGATTTAAAAGGGACCAATCATATAAGCATTATAAAACAGTGAATTTTTAATTATTACACCTGTTGTTCTAAGATGACCCTTTGCTTAATGTTTCATTTAATATTCATTCCAATATTCGCGCTAAATCACTGTGCCATGATTGTGGTTTCTGTCCAATTGGAAACATGCAACTTTTATTAAGGTATTGTTGCCTGGTAAATAAGGGAAGAGGATTTTCTTTGATATCGCACTCCGAACGTTTTTACATAGAAAGGAGAAAAGAATAAAAATCTTATTCGGATATGTATGTGCTTTTTTTTGGGCATAGGGGTGTTTATTTCGATAGAGTTGGCGGTATCAAAGCATAGTGGTGTCGATGGTAAACGGCGTGGGAAGTCATTTCAATTTCAACTCTCACGTGCTATTGTTATTACTTTTATTTCAAACTTTAACCATTAAAAATTACCCTTAAAAGGTTTTTAATGGTTATTAATAAATTTACTAAAATAAAAAATAATATGTTTGGTAAATTGCAATATTAAAAATAAAAAAAATTATATAAAAAAAATAATAATAATAACAATAATAAATTATGAAAGAAACACGCTTAATAAAGTGTTGATAAGTGAGGAAAAATTATAAATTGCGGTCTATGTACATATGTATGTATGTATGCTTTCAAACGAAAACTAATTGATTCATTTGAACCGCTTTAACAGTCTTTTAACCATTGAAGTGTAAAAGCTGCATGCGTCAATTTAAAAAAAAATCTTGAAATACCTTGGTTTGCTATTGACCATAGCCTTAAACACAAAATATTGATAATTGGCGAAATACATACATATGTAAATACATACTGTATAAATTATTCAAATATACATACATATACATACATATATGTGTACTATTGTATGTTGGTATGTACTTTAAAACATACTGGATTAAAATTCGAAATAAACTAGTGGTCATTTTAGTGGTCAACTGAACCTTTTTGTTCTCAATTGTTATTTGTTGAATTGTAAAGAACCTTATACGAGTACATATATTCTTTTCCATAGTTTTTAATGTTTAAATTTACATAATTAAAAACGCGAGCAAAAATTTTACTTCTTGTTTCCTTTTAATGTTATTGAGCTTAGCGCGTAATGCTTAATTATAAAGCATTTGTCCAAGCAAAACAAGGTGTTTGCTACATGGATGGCTGGCTGGCTGGCTGGCTGGCTGCTGTATAGGATTTGTTGCTTGCTGTTTTTGTTTCTATTTTCCTCAAACTGTTGGTTGCTGATTGACCAAACCTTAACCCTTAAGACCTTTTTGCTTTACCTACCGTTAGTACAACTCTCAACAGGGGGTTGGTTGTTAGCACTCGGTTTTCCTTCTAATTTTTTGTAATTACTAACGGAAACTAGATTTTATTTTGACCGGTTTTATTTGGAAAATGTTTTTAGTTTAAAACATTGAAAATTTTGTTATTATTTGTTATATTATTATACATATTATTAACATATTTTTTTACAGAAATGTGTGTTTAAACGCAATGTAGTTTTAGTTATTCCAGACTATTTAAATGTATTTTAAATAGAACTGAACTAAATTTTTGTAATAACTCAAGTAGAGGACAGCAATTCGAATTAGAATTTTAAAATTAGAACTATTTATAAATAAATCACGGTTATAACTGTTATATCTTTCTATTTTATTACTGTATTGGCTTTTATCTCTGCTATCAGTAATTTTTTTTGTACCTCATGGTTTGCCTCTATTAGTCATTCATTAAGGACAAATGAAACTCTCATATGTAAATTGATGATATTAGGAAAGGTGGATCAACAAGTTCTAAAACTAAAATTAACATCTTTCCGTTACTTTAAAGACGATAACTTAATACCAGAAGTAAGGCAACAAACGTTTCTGATATTAGAAAACTACACATCTTGTCCAGATGTTAATGCAGAATATAAGAATAACATACAATCAGAGACTAAAGTTTAAATTTATTTATTTGTGGTTCAAAGAAAACTAAAGTTATTTGGAAATGCAGTAGTATGCAGTTTTTTTGGGCCACATTGATTAGTAAATCAATCATAGTTTTGAAAAACACAAAGAAATTAATATTGAGTGGTTAAAATATCAAATATTTTCGATGTGTATTTAAATTTTAGTCTCTGACTGTATGTATAGGATTATAAGAATATAAGGTGCAGTAAAAAGGAATCCATTGCAATTAAATTATAACTTATTTACATTTTAAAACTCTCGTCCCAATTGCAAAAATCAAATATCGATATTCACTACGTTCAATAATACACTCAGCCACAAAAGTATAATACGGTTAACAAATTTCAGAAATTTTTTAACCAATAATAAAACCTTTATAATTGTCTGACAACTTTTCTCGATTTTAAGACGGTCTTGGTTAAAAAATTTCTAAAATTTGTTAACTTTTGTGGGCCTGCACAGGCCTGCTCAGAAAGTTCAGAAATTTTTTAACCAATCCGTTTTCGTTGAAAATCTTTATAATTGTCTGACATCTTTCTTCGATTTTAAGACGGTCTTTTGCTTTGGTTCAGAAATTTGTGAAATTTGTTAATCGGATGTATACTTTTGTGGGCCTGTGCAGGGCCACAATTCAGTTCAATTTCAGAAATTTTTTAACCAATGCAAAAGACCGTCTTAACATCAAGGAAACTATAAAGATTTTCAACGAAAATGGATTAGTTAAAAAAATTCTGAAATTTGTTAACCGTATGTATACTTTAGTAACTGTGTGTATTTCTTGGCCATCAAAATTATTCGCCATTGATTGGTGAAAGGTTCGCTAGCTGCTTGTGGATGATTACTTATTTTGTAGAATGTAATTGCTTACAATATCCATCGAAATTAAAAGTTTGGTTGTACGAAAATAGAAAATTATTTAATTTCATTCCCACCAAACATACAGCAAATCATTGGCGATTGTCAATATTAACTGGGCAACCATTTCGCTAACTCATCAACAACAGCACTTACTTGTCTTCCCCAGACGTCATCGTTTGGAGTCGACTTTAAGCTGTAGGTTCCGCCAATTATAGATAAAATAAACACACCACAAGCTAGATCGAAATCCTGACTAAAGGGTTGTAATGACCAATTAAATAAGTAAGAAACCAAAATTTGCCTCCGTCTAATACGGTTTTTTTCAGCGAGGCTACATGCGGTCAGGGAATGTATAAACTGGTCCAGTGATAATTTGCGAAACTCGACATATACGATTTAAATGACAATTAGGGTAATAACTTCTAGAGATAGGAGAGTTACAACGAAAGTTGTAAATAACCATAATACTCTACGAATAATTGAAGTAAAAACTTATTACTACCATGACCAAGAATATCGAACTCAATGTTCGTGTTTTATAAATTCATTCAGAGCATTTCTTTTTATAATTTATTTAAGTTTTTTTTCTTTTTCATTTGGAGTATAAAAATAAAATACTTAAGATACTTGAATAAAATGTTTTTCTTAAAAACTATTGACTTAGATTCGTTTTTTATTATAATTAAAAATTTTCCTTTTTGTATACAAGTTTATTTGGACGAGAGAATCCAATAATTTTTAAAATATTTTGAATTTTTTTTTTTAATAAAAATTGTATTTTTTTTGGTATTTCTTTCTTTCTTATTTATCACACTTTTCTGTCTTCTAACCTTTTAAACCTAATCCATATAAAATAACCCTTTAAGAGCACGACTAGTTTGTGTAGCTTCACTTGGCTTGCTTTAGTTGACAACCTAATAGAATCCTTTGTAGAACAGCCTGGCTTACAAAAATAAAAATAAAAAGTTTTATCTTCAATAGGCCATTTCGGCACCCCACGGACGATAAGGCTTTGAACCATTAGCTGTTACGTAAACACCACTTTGATGATTGTATTCCTGCCCTGCAGTGACAGGATATTGGGAAGGCATTGTGCTGTAACCTAAACCACTGGTTGGAACTGTAGGTGTAGATTGGCGATGATTGTTATGGCTCTGAACACTGGTCAATTCAATGTAGGTGGATGAGCCTTGGTGTTGGCTATGATCTTGGGCATGTTCATGGGTGTAGGTGTGGTGGGCAGCTTGATTACTCGTTAATTGAGATTGTTGCTGTTGCTGTTGATGACTTTCGTGGGAGGTAGTGGGAGTATGTTGTGAGTGTGTTACTCGTTGATTTTGTGTTTGCGTTTGTTGCTGTGCTGTGTGTTGTTGTGCTGTAACTTGCGTCTGTTGTTGCGTTGTTACCTGTTGGGCTGTGACATGATTCATTAGCGGTAAAGTATCTTGAGCGGATCCCACTGAAGTTGACCTTACTGCATGTTGCTGTTGGGTCAATCCATGCTGCTGCTGTTGTGTATGCAAATTACTGGCATTAGGTGAAGAGCTTAAGGTAGGATATTGATGTAATGCTGCTGGTAAATTTGGCACATATGATGAACTGCTAACTGACGCGTGCGTAGCAGTAGCCGAAGGATATGTCTGATATGGTGTCACACCACAGTTGGGTTGATAAACGGCAGCTGCTGCTGTTGAAGCGGTTGGATGAGCAGCCCATGTAGTACCTGGGCTTGGCGGACATGCTTTAGACATTTCACGTTGTTGCACAAAGTACTGTAAATGCGACATTAATCTTAAACGTAACGGATCCTGTATATCCATGCCTTCAATTGTCACTAAATAACGGGCCACTTCAGCGGCACATTCGCGAAAACCAATAATATGATAGTCCATAGCGAATCTTTGTGGATCATAGCCCAATGAATCGACACCTGCAATACAACAAACATAGATAAACAATTCAAAAAGTTAAGATGGTTTATGGACAAAATTAATGTAAACAATTATCAATTTTTTTTATTCAAAATTCTTAATACTTTCCCACGAATTGTTTCCCATTAATTGTTACAATTCTACGCACCCTTATTTATTGATAAGGACAATAAAACATAAGTTCTTATAGGATTTGTACAGATAGGGGTGTTTTTTTTTCAGCGTTTCTATTATTAGTTATTTGATGGCTCTGCGAATTGTTTTGAAGCAACTTTCTCACTATGAATCGTTTTTCCACTTGCATATGAAATCTGTTTTCATATTTACATTGAGATTTACAGGGTGGTAGGTACACTGGCCATACCATAGTCGTGGGATAATTTGAGAATTTTTTTTTGTTAAGCCATGCCAATTTTATCTCAAATATGATATATTGATAGTGGTATTAGAAGTGTGGGAATATTTTTTAGTCATATTATAATTGTAAATCTGGAAAATTAGTTGGACTAAAAGTATTTTGCAAGTCCTTAAGGATATTAATTGATAAAATGTTGTCAGTGTATTAAATATAGTGGAATCTAATTTGAGAGAGAGAGAGAGAGAGATTGCAGTTAATTTTAAAACCAATTAACTTTTAATCCAATTTGAGTAATTTATAACTGGTTTACCCAAATGGGATACCTGGTGAGAACAACCCTTTTAGTGTCAATTAAAATTATATTCATGCACGTACCTATGTACATATGTATGTAGTATTCTGACAGAGATAGATTTGTAATTCAATAGCAAATTAACCAAATTAAAATATGAAATGCATAATGAAAACAATTTTATTTCAATAGATTCAATATATTTCGTGTTATAAAGCGTAATATTTAAGCGTTTAGGTTTTAAAAATTCAAGCTTTTCAAAAATGTGTGAAATATTTATTTGGAGCGACTTCCAAGACTATTTTATGTCAATGTTGCCTTTGGCTAAGCTAGCTATAGGCACTTAAGCCATGAACTCCAATTTAGACATACTTATTCCAGCAATTAGATTAATATCTCACCAATAGCAGCTGTAACGTTGTCTTCCAGGGCTGGAATTGTTGTGCTTTTAACGGAAAGACTTCACTTATCCCGTCATGATATATGTAGTTTAGGTTAGGTTAGGTCGGAGTGGTAGCTCTGTTATCACAAAGCTCACTTGAGCACGCATAGCGGCCCGTTGTGATGCCACGGGTGAACGCAGTCCCTGTACTAACCAAGTTCCACCAAAATCAGGGAAATGGAAGAAGTTGGTCAGCGCAAGGGCTGCAGTTTAGTTGAGCCAAATTGTATACTCTTGTTGGCCAATGTTGGATTGCTGAATTGCATTACAACAAGAGATTATTTGTTCACTAACTGCCGTTGGCATAGTTCGGCAATAATGCAAAAATGAACTAAGGCACTGGATATATACACACATTACTCACACAGCTCGTTTCTTAGTTCAGTCACGGTGAAATTGGGAACCTGAGAATTTTTGGTATTGCGAAATATGGAATATGCCGTAGTCTAGTAGGTAGTGTGTTGGCTTATTAGACGAAAAGCCAGGGTTCGAGCCCCAGGCCAGACATCAAGGCAAAATACAAAAAGTATTTCTTCGGTGACTTCCTCTCAGCAGATTTCTGGCAAAAACTCTGAGAGTAAATAAAATTGCCATGAAAAGTTTTAAACTGTAGGTCCCGCCACTCATGTATAAAATTAACACACACAACATAAGTGGTGTGAGAAACTAGGTCGTAATCCTGACTGAAGGGTTGTAATGACCAATTATGTATGTATGTATGAAATATGGCTAATCTCTCTTTTTTATACTAAAAAATTTATACTTGATATCAAATTAGCAAAAAAAATCACCCGTTATAAGAGCGATTGCTTTTTTCTGGTTGCTTGCCTCAATATTGTTAATAAAAAATGGTCAAAAGTAAAAAAGAAAAGCAACAGGACCCTGTCAGACTTCCCATTTAAAGTTCCAAGAATGTGATTGAAAGGTTCTTATCTGTTCCTGTCGTTTCTTGGAAATTGTGAGGAATTGATATGAGATATGTTATCTAACAAACCCTGCTTGAATTTCATGCCAAAATAATGGATTTTATTTTACAACACCTTCTGTATGGAACAAATGATAATTTATGAAATCTAACCTTAAACTTAAGATCATGCTCATGCAATAATTAATTACCTTTACTTTGTAGATTTTTTAAATGTTCCACCGTTAATTGTAAGATTTCAGCCTTTTCCAATTTTGAAGAGCCTTGTTTCTCGTAAGCCGAGGGTACTAAGCGTTTTAGTTCGGACAATGAAGAGTTAATACGATCACGACGTTTTTTTTCTATAACACCGCGACGTTTTTTACGGCTCATTAATTGACAGCTATTGGTTTCACTGGGAGATATTCTAAAATTGAAATGAAAAATTATTCTTATTCGATACTTTTATAATCAACAAAATTTCATTTCAAATTGAAATTCTAATTGAAATTTCTAATTAGAACTTCTCTTAACACTTACTGTTCTTTGGAAGATTCTTCAGAATATAATTCTTCACAATCACTTTCGGACATGGCACGTTTTAAGCTATTATGAGTTTGTGGGGGTGGTACCCAATGATTTTGCGGCGTAGTTGGTACTGCGGCGGCGCCATAGCTCCAATGGAGAGCGGCATTATTATGATGCATATTGTGATCCATTTTGTTACAAAAACAAATTAATTTTTAATTTATTTTTCCTTAAAAAATTTAATATTCTATGCACTTTGTTTTTTACACAATAAATTTCAGTTAATTTTATATTTTATAGTAGTTTTCTTAAAAATAATTTTTTAAAAAACAATTTTCAAAAATATTGTAATTTTTAGCAAAGCGCTGGTGCAAGAGCACGTGACTTATCATGTGTATGAACGACGTTCGACTGATTTTAAAACGTACGACCAGCATGTGCCACAACTCAAACTCCAGGCAATCTTAACATCCTTTCGCCAATAAAATCTAAACTTCATAAGCCACCCCATTTCCAGCAAGCCAAAGTCTTGAATAAAAAACTACCCGTTCTTGCTGACCAACTACTACACGCACATCCTGTAAGGGTTAATTCTCTGTAGCGCTATGATCACACTATATTCGTGAGCTATAAGAGCAATAAAGAACGAATATCAATACAATTAGCAAAGACAGAGAGAGAGAGAGAGCGAAAAGAATCGTTAAGCACTGTGCATAACAAACGACCACGAAACGAACAACTTCGTACGTACTTACTTACATTGCAAGTGCATTGTATTATTTTGTTGTTTTGCTGTGTGTTTTTTAGCTTAGTGATTATGTTTAGATTGTATTCAACCTATGGGTGTGCGTGTGTGTATAGATGCATGTATTTGCCTAATCCATGTTTCAACTTGTTCAAAAAAACAAAAACAAAAAAAAGAAAGAAGGATGCTTGTTGCATTATCTGGCTTCATTATTTCTTTGTTTATGTTTGTTTTTTAACTTTTACCACAGAATAATTGTTGACAATATTGTTGAAAATAGTTAACGACGTATGTACGTATGTGCCATCTATCGATTGTTGTAAAGCGTTGTTGACGTTTTTGTTTATTTATACCACTCACTAAGTTCTAGGCGGCATATAGCCGTTGTTCGTTTTGTCGCCAGTATTTTTGTAAATTTGTTAGAGACGATTGTCAATGAATATGGAGCACGCGTCTGGAACTTATGCTGGTCGTGTGTTGCCCCCAACAAGTGCAATTTTTCTTCTCTGTTGTTGCTCTGTTGGATTATTTTATATGCAAAAATGTTTATCTAAACACATATACATAATTCTCTAGGTCATTGTCGACATTGTCAAGGCTGTCGGAGAACGCTCACGGCATACACGACGGTTTGGAATTGTATTTTGTAGGTCATAAAACAGGTGAATTAGTATACAATTGTCGTTTAGATTTAATCATTATTTGTTGATTGATGCGTTCGTTAGCACTTCTATTAACTTATGAACTTTAATTTAATATTTGAAAATATGTATTTAAAAATTAAATTGATAAATAAAATACAATGTTCTTATTATCGTTTAACAACGATTTTTGGTTTTACCTTTCTTTGAAATTTATCAATATTCATTACAACCCAGTATTACAACCTAGTTTCTCGACAGTTGTACAATGGGTCAATTTGCCCTCTGGGTACTGTACTTGTCTCATTTGACAAGTACACGGAGTCTAACCTTCTCGACAGTTACCCTCGATTGGGGTCATGAATAGGAGGACACCGAGGATAACAACGAGACCAAGGCACCAAAGAAATTTCAATTGAATACCCTTATGAGATTGGCGCTCCTCTGCAGAGAGGCAAACAAATGGTCTAACAAAAACTCCGTTCATTGGCAAAGATAAGATGGGTTAATGAACCCACTTTGAGAGACATTAGACGGATCTGGCCCGACATGGTTATATACAAAACAGAATTTCCATTGAATCTGTCAGGATTCCATTAAAGGAAACTCATAACAGTGATAACAGGATACTGGCTTCTGGATGTTCATGCCAAGAGACTGGGCCAATACTAATAATGACTTCTGCAGAAGCTGCAACAATGAAGAAAAATGGAAACCATAGAACATCTTCTTTGCCATTGTTTGACGTTTGCGGATGAAGAATTCTTGGACGTCCAGATTTTAGTGACAAAACATAACTAGCCAAAGGTAATTGAAAAAAGTCTACGTCTTTACAAGGCTCTCGGGATGGTTGAGAGATACCACCCTGGAGCTATAATTATAACGAAATAGGCAATATCGATGTTACAACGAGACCTTCTAGGATCCAAGTAAGCTGTGACCATTAAGGCGGCTGCCAGTTTAACCTAACTTTCTTTATTACGATTCAAAACTTTGTAGTCAAGCTCTTTAACTACTACGCCATGGCAACGTTTGCAAAAAGTACATCCTTTACATGAAAGTAATTACAATAACAATACTCATTAAGGGAAATTTATTTTATTAAAACAAAATAATTAGCAGTTCGTTTTTTATTATAAATGTTAGTATGTTTACATACCGTTCCACCTGAACCCCTGGATGTCTACCCCGACGGCTCCAGACTCGATAACGGAGTGGGCAGTGGAGTATACTCTGGGAAATTGGACCTGAACATCTCACTCCGGCTGCCGGACTATTGCAGCGTGTTCCAGGCGGAGGTAATGGCCATCTGCCAGGCCGCAAAGTGGATGCTCGCCTATGGTGTTCCTGTCCCTTTCACCCGTATCTCGATCTACTTCGATAGCCAGGCTGCGATAAAGTCTCTGTCGAACATTGCGGATAATTCCGGGATCGTCAGAGAATGTCGCCGCTGCCTGAATCTCCTTTCTGGGCGCATCGGCGTCACACTTGTCTGGGCCGACGAGCAGGCCAGGGCTGGCGCACTACTTCCGGAATCTTCCTCAATCAACTTGGGAATGCTACTTACCTCGTTCAAACTGGCTATTGCGCGGAAATTCTCCCGGGATGCCAACCGGTCCTGAATCAATGAGGAATTCTGCTCCATCGCTAGGCTCACTTGGCCCACAATGGATAGGAAGCGTACCAACCAGCTACTTGGAATTGCCGTAATATCATCTCGATCATAGTGGCCATGCTTACAGCCCACTGTGTTATGGATAGACACGCGGAAAGAATGCGACTCCCATTTAACGACTTCTGCCGTGGATGCAGATCCGTCGAGGAGGAGGAGACTGTCATCCACTTCCTCTGCCAATGCTCATCCCTTGCGGGGTTCAGATATAGGTTATTTGGTCTCCGACCCTTGTCAGCTTGACGGAGCTATCGTCCATTGATATCAAGGACATAGCCTGGTTTATCAAACTTTTTGGCTGGTTTCCCAGCGTGGGGTAGTCGTGCTTTTTGGAATATGTGCAGCCCTTGCGCTGACCAACTTCTCCCTCCTTGGATCGGAGGAACTTGGTCAGTACAGAGGCTGCGTTCACCTGTGGCATCACAACGGGCAAGTGAGCTTTTTGGTAAATTAAAGCTACCACGCTAACCTAACCTAGTATGTTTACATAGATTCTTTTTTTTGTTCATAATTAATCAAAATAATCTTGTTGCTTGTTTACATATTAAAAAAAAAAGGAGAAATAAAATTGAAACCAATATTGAGAAAAAGGACACCAAACAATATTTCTCGTGTGAGCCAAATACCAAATAAAAAATTCTTGTAATGGAAACAAAACAATACAAGAAAGAAAATGTCAAACTCACCCTCAAAAACTGAGGAAACGAGAGGAACATCAAATGTTAAACTCTAATGCGACATTAAATAAAAATTTTAACCACCCAAAATATGTGAATGAATGAAAGTTGCGACGTGGGAAATGCACTACGAAGACATTTCTCACGCATGTTAGGCACGTGCTTGGACGATGAACTTTATTTTTTTTTTCCTTTTTTAATGCATCAAATGAAAAAAGAAAAAGAAATAATAATAATGAAAAAATGAAAAAAATAGAATAAGTTTGAATTAAAAACTTTTGATGTAGTAGTCCACAATACACAATACGTCGTTACATGTATTAAATAGATTGAATATTGGGTGTACACTGTACATATATACAGTCAGCGCCATAAGTGAGTCAACACTTTTGTTCTTAAGTATAAAAAAAGTTGCTTTATTATGAATTGTTGTTTTTGTTTTAACATTTTATAGGTAATAAATAAATGTTTTTATTTTTGGAAATTAATTCGACTATTCTCTCATTTACTTTTCTCGCTATCCTAAAAAATGAATTATTTCAGTGGTGTTTACTTACTTTTGGCGCTCAGTGTATGTACATACATATAAGTACATACTTCAAATTTCATTATTTCTTGTTGTTAGTGGAGAAGAGCAACAACACCATTAATGATTGGTTACATGTAACAAAAATATGCATTTTTTTTGTTTATGATTTCCAACTAACTATCCACGTGCCCCAGAACAATGGAAATTGTTAAAATTGTTTTTTTCTTTTTTACATTATTCCTTACTTCATCTTCTTGTTTTTTGTCTTTTTAATTCTTTTTATCTTTTTTTGTGTATCCTTTTTTTTAATTTTTGAAAAGAACTTATTGTTGCTGATTGTTATTTATAATAATAAATACAAAATTTTCTTGTTTTTTTTATTTATTTCCTGTTTTATTTCAAAAGTTAATTACACTTTGCAAGAGTGTTCTGCGAATAGAGTAGTAACGGCATTAGCGAGAGATAGAGACAGTAACACAACTGTGTTTTAAATAAATTCCGTTTTTTTATTTTATTTTAATAATGATTAAAGCTGGAATTAGCTGAACGTTCCTTTAATCGGCTAATTCTAGCTCCGTCCTTTTACTATGTATGCTTTAAGGCCACATTGTTAATCTAGATGAAAATACTATTTCGAATTAGTAGTAGTAGTAGTAGTAGTAGTAGTAGTAGTAGTAATAAAAACTAATGTTTATTGTTTCAACTGGATCCCACTCTAGTTGTCCAGCATGCCCAAAACTTAGATGTGTCATCGTAATCAAAATACTATTGGCACATTGGGAAAAGCTTAAAGGTAATGTAAAGTTTTTACACAATGTTAACCCCTATAAATGCCTGATTGTATAAATAAACGTAAGTGTGCTATTATTCGCTAAAGTTGATCACATTAAACAATAACAAATTTTTCTTAAATTTTTTAATATTTTTTAAAGGCAAAAAAGAAATAATTTGCAAGCTACAGTATTTTTCAAGGACCTATCCTCATAGTATCATAATTTTTAACAATATTTGTGGCCTATAAAGAAATTTTATTTGACATATCAATTTAAAATTCTCTCCCTTCATTACGAATGGGAAATTTATAAATTTCTTAATGCACTTAAAGGCAATAATTTGCAAGGCCGCATTTGAAGGCCTACTTTTTTAAATTTAATTTCAACAAATTGATCTTTTCAACAAGATCTTATCTGTATCTCGTAAACATTACTAATCTATTCTATTCATCTTCCAGCCATGTCTCCAAAGTGGTTGAACTTGAGCGTAAACTTGATTTCGCTGGCGAATTATTTGCATTGAAATTGAAATTGTGGAAATTGTCCATATCGTCGTCCAGGGAATTTCCATTAATGTCCCATTTAACAACTGGAGTTAATTTGTAAAAATAGTCTCTCTCCTGGCCTATTATAAATTGATGATAATTTCCATCGGATTTACATCCTAAACTAACGTTAACTGGAAGCAAATGATTGAGATGATGCTGGGAATTATAATAATTTTGATGAGTTTCAAGGCCTCTATTGGTTAATATAATCGGATTATTTAAATTGATAGCATTGCTATTGTTATTGTTATTGTGATTATGTATAACAGTACGCTGGCAATTACAACAGTTAATATTATTGGTAATGGAATGGGAAATATTGATTAGATTATGATCTTGTTCCGTATTAATAAAATAATTATCTAAACTAGCTGTGGACGGTGTATGGCGGAGATAACGCACATCTTCTTTGTACTTGACTTTTTCAAAAACAACCTCGAGATTTGTGTCATCGTTAAATGAAGGCGTATTATTACTATTCCTGCAGTTGTTGGTAAAATTGGAATCGTAGGGTATAATTTCCGAAGCTGTATCACTACGTAATTGTTCTAAACGTTGAAATTCATAACCATCGGCTGTAAGAAATAATTTTGAAGTTAAACTCTGCAGTATAGCCGTATCATGCGTCTCCTCTTCCTCATCTTCATCCAGTTGCTTTAAGGGTTTTATATTTTTTGCGCGTTTATTCTTTGGACTTTCTTTGGAATCTTTTGCCGGCTGCGCATGATGATATGATGCATTAGGCGGTGATGTGTCGTTATTCGTGTTTTGATTGTTCGGCTTTTCGGTTGCTTCTACCGATGGGTCTATATCGGTGGAGATGTCTTCCTCTTCTAAACGTTTAAGAAATATCTGCTTAGTCGACAGTTTACGTATAAGCTAAAAAAAAGAAAAGCAAAAAATAATTACAATACAAAGTGGATGTTTAAATATTTAAAGTGCTGCAGTCTTTTGTCAGTGGGGTATAGAAAACGTAAACTGATAGTAGATTGGACGACCAGCGGTCTTTGGCCAATACTTGTCATAATTAGAAAATATCACTTAATGATTGGACCGAACTAATGGCACTAAGGGGAAAATGAAACAGATTTGTGTCTTTTTGGCTCTGTGGAAAGGTTGTTGAAAGGTACATATTCTTGGGAAATTTCGTTTTTTCGAATCTTGAAAGTATTGCCGTGTTTTAGTAAGTAATGTGTTGGCTTGTTAGAGGCGAGTCCGTGTTTCAACCTCTGACTCAGACATCTCGAATAAAACGAAATATGACAAATTATTTCTTCGGCGACTTCCTCTTAGCAGACTTGTGGCAAAAACTCTGACAGTAAATAAAATTGTCGTGAAAAGTTTACCAAAAATCTGTTGTTCGAAGTCGATTTTAAACTGTCGGTCCGTCCCATTATTTACTTAATTAAATAAAATTAATACAGACAGCATAGGTGGTGCGAGAAGCTAGGTCGTAGTCCTAACTAAAGGGTTGTAATGAGTACTTAAGTAAGTAAGAATGTATTGTAACGGTGTCTTTGTATTTCTATATAGTTTTTTTGTGAAGACAAACGAATTTATATATCATATGGTGGCCTATTTAGAGAAGTACTAATTAATTTATTTTAAAATTTTCCTAAAATTCATTAAATTTTATTTTGCAATGTTAGAAATGTTAGAAACCACTACATTTATATATTCACTGTTATTCTTTAAATTTTCCGGAAGTTAAATAACGCACGTGTATGTGTATTTGTTTTGGCTAAAATTCAATAGGGCGTAACTACATTCAAAAGTTATATCCTTTGAGAAAAAAATTATAGTTTATAATAAAAAATATTTCCTTTTTTATTTTGTATTTTTTTTTTGTTAAGTAGACATCAAAAGTACTTGTATTTTATACAATATTTCTTCAGAGACTTCCAATACTTGATATATGTATGTAGCCCTGTGACGTGAAGGCTGTCATTGCAACAGCAACATTGTTGTGGTCAAAAATAATTTTATTGTTGACTAATGATTGCTTTTGTATTGTTGTTGTTTTTTTTCCTGATTCCTTTTTATACTTGATGATGGCTTTTGTTTTTTTATTTCTTTTTTTTTTAATGCGTTACAAGGATAATCCCTTTGTTTTAATCAATATTATTGATTTATTTTGTTTTAAATAAATTTAGCAATTACCAATTGACCCCTAGAACACATGTGTATGTGTATATGCATACATACATATGTCCGTCTGTCTATATATTTTATACATGTAAAGAAAATACTTTTTTTTTTAAAGAAATTGACTTTACCTTGATACAAGACTTTTTCGTACGCTTTAATAGATGAGACATTTCGTCGTATTTGTCACATTAAATCATTTAATATTAACAAGGCCATTACAGCTATAATTTGTTGTTTTAAATTGTTGTTCCTTTTTTCTTTAGTTATTGTTTATACAATTATTAATTATTAAAAAAAAATGCCACCAAAAGGTATGAAAAATATTGTATTTGTATTGTAGATGATATTCTCTGTTTAACACACACAATAAACTAAAAATGAATGCATCACCATTTGCTGGTAGTGGCCTACTGCTGTTACTACTGGCTTATAAAGTTCGTCGGTTGGGACCCTTCGCAGTCAATGTGTGTTGTTGTGTAAATGTGTTAGTTGATATATAACAAAAATAACAATAGCTTTTGGCAGCTTAACACCCATTTCATGCTATTTTGCTGTTGCTTTTGCCAAAGCAGTATTACAAAAGAATGAATTCTTATAATGTTATTGGTTTTCAAACACGTAATAAAATAATTATGGGAGAAGGAAAAACAGGCAGATAGTATTACTTATTTACTTAATTGGTCACTACAATCCCTTAGTCACCATGTTGTATGTGATAATTTTATTTGCTCTTACGATTTCCGCCAGAAGACTACTAAGAGGAAATCGCTAAAGAAATATTCTTTCACATTTCGATTTGTTCGAAATGTCTGACCTGCGGGTTTTGAACCACAGTCTCGCAACCCACGTGCTACCTATTAGACTACGGCCACTTCACTACAACTGTGTTATCTGTGACTGAACCAGAGTAATCATACTCTGCATTACTTTAGAAATTGCATACAATTATACATTACTGTGATTACACTGTGATCACAGTGATTAACAAATCACGTTCACTGAGAACAACGTTCTTCAAAAATCACTGGATCGCTCATTATTACTCTAGAATCATATTTTTCAAGAAAACATACCGGCACTATCATGAAGTCACCGTGGTCTAGGTAGTGTGTTGGCTTATTAGACGAAAAGCCAGGGTTTGAGCCCCAGGCCAGACATCAAAATAAAATACAAACAGTATTACCTCTCAGTAGATTTCTGACAAAAACTCTGCGAAAGAAATAAAATTGCCATGAAAAGTTTCTCAAAAATCTGTCGTTCGGAGTCGACTTTAAACTGTAGGTCCCGCTACTCATGTGTAAAATTAACACACATAACATAAGTGGTGAGAGAAACTAGGTCGTAATCCTGACTGAAGAGTTATAATGACCAATTACGTACGTATTATCAGAGGTACTGTAGTCATTGAAATTTATGAATGTTAATTGAACGAATACATTCCTTTAAAGATCTGCAATATTTTTCGATACCAACGTTCAACACATATATGTACATACATAATAGCATTGAGAAGTATAAAATTGTTCGCATATTTGATTACAGCTCCAGGAAAATGAATTTCGCTCTGTTCTTATATGTTCTAACAATAGCGTAAAAAGCAACTGAGATAAGGCAAATATTTCAGAAAGGCACTCGTCACAACTACTATAACAAATACTGCGTTATATTCTGATTCATAATTCTGTTCAGTTCGGTAAATGCCTTTTTATTTTTTATGATCGAATACTCTGTTGTAATATTTTCTTTTCTTTGAAATACACGTGCAACTTTATTCGTATTTTAACGAACGGCTGTTTGTTGCACACACACATTTAAACATCGGTGGAGCACAGGCGCACTGTTACAAAGATTATTTGGATACAGTTTTTCGTGTGCGTTCTAAACACGGAGAGGAGACAAACCAACTGTGTAATGTGCTGTTTATATTTACATACGCATACATTCCTGTCTGTATGTATGCGTGTGTGGAATATATTTATTGTGCACATATTTGACATTGTAGCCTAGCGGGAAATTTCATTCAAACATTTTTGTAAACGTTGGTATATTAATAACCGTTAGTTGTATTTTTTTAATTGTGAGGGATTTTTCGTTTATAAACAGATATGTATGTGAGTACGAAGTCGCCGTGGTCTAGTAGGTAGTGTGTTGGCTTATTAGACGAAAAGCCAGGGTTCGAGCCCCAGGCCAGACATCAAAATAAATACAAAAAGTATTTCTTCGGCGACTTCCTCTCAGCAGATTTCTGGCAAAAACTCTGAGAGTAAATAAAATTGCCATGAAAAGTTTCTCAAAAATCTGTCGTTCGGAGTCGACTTTAAACTGTAGGTCCCACCACTCATGTATAAAATTAACACACACAACATAAGTGGTGTGAGAAACTAGGTCGTAATCCTGACTGAAGGGTTGTAATGACCAATTATGTATGTATGTATGTATGTGAGTAGTGTCATAGGTCATTCATTCATTTTAAACGTTATTGAATACTCTACAGTAATTTTATTTGTTTTATTTGGAATATTTTTTTGGATTTGATTGTCAAGCAGCGATAATTGTAGGGTAATTTAATTGAATCAATCAGACATGATTGTTATTGTTTGCGAATGATAGTATTTTAAATTCAATTAAAGTTTTTTTTTAATAATACCATACAATTTTAAGACTTTACGATTAACATTTGACGTAAAATATTTTAAACGAATTAAATCTTTTTGCCAATTGTCATAAACGAAAATAGAACATAAAGGGTCCGCCAAAAAACTTTTTTTTGTAAATGCTTTAAAAAAACTACTGAATATTTTCTCAAATTTCTTTTTTTTGTTGAAAGTACAATCCCTCTGGTTAATAATGGAAAATAATTTCATTCAAATGACTGCCTCGGCTGGCCATGCAGTAGCCTTCACGATCGGTCCAATTTTTAAGCACATTATCGATTGTGTGCAGCTGTATTTCACCAATGGCTTCACGAATATTGTCCTTTAAAGCGTCAATTGTCTCTGGCTAGTCGGCGTAACACTTATCTTTGACGGCACCCCACAAATAATAGTCCAACGGTGTCAAATCGCAGCTCCGAGGTGGCCAAACGACATCAGCTTTGCGGCTGATAATGCGATCTTCAAAAACAGGGCGCAAAACATCGAGTGTAGCTTCGACTGTGTGGCACGTAGCGGCGTCCTGTTGAAACCAAATGTTGCCAATATCCTCCTCTTCAAGTTTTGTAAACAAAAATTCGTTCAACATGGCCCGATAACGATCGCCATTGACTGTAACGGCCACTCCTTGCTCATTTTCGATGAAAAATGGCCCAATTATGCCTCTGGACCAAAATCCGCACCAAACAGTGACTCGTTTTGAGAGAGTCGGCTTTTCAATGTATGCGTGCGGGTTTTCTGTGCCCCAAATGCGACAATTTTGCTTGTTTACATACCCGCCAAAATTAAAATGGGCTTCATCTGAAAAGATGATTTTTTTGCCAAAATCGACATCTTCTGGTGTAGGCTACTGCATGGCCAGCCGAGGCAGCCATTTGAATGAAATTATTTTCCATTATTAAGCGGAAGGATTGTACTTTCAAATAAAAAAAGAAATTTGAGAAAATATTCAGTAGTTTTTCTTTTAAAGCATTTTCAAAAAAAAAAAGTTATTTGGCGGACCCTTTAGTTTTTATTCGTTATTCTCCACATTTTTTCTTATAAGTTGAATAGCATGCATAGTTAAAAATCATACTTACCTAATTGGTCATTAAAAACGCTTAGTCAGGATTACAAACTCATACCAATTTTATTTAACTCACATCGCTTTTGCCAGAAGACTGCTGAGACTTTTTCGGTGACGGCCAAGAAGCTTGTTAGATGAGTTCAATCTGAGCTGGACACATATCAAAATCTGTCTCAAAAACAAAGTAAATTTAAAGAATTTTGTAAGGCACTAGGCGCTTCTTAAACAAAGCGAAACCACCTAATAATAATAAGATAAAAGTCTTATCAATAACTGAAATCGTTAAATATTTTTGCAAACTAACGAGATGTCTCTTGTGGAGCATCCTGCACCTTTCAAAGTAAATCGATAACATCTGTGCTTTTTTTCATTCATTAAATGGTTTCAAACGAATATCTGAAAAACACATTTAAAATATTCATTGATGTTAAAAACGTGACCTTAAATGAAATTATCTGGTCTGCGTACTTCAAAATGGTCTAACAACAATGGGCAATAGGGCAAACAATTCACTAATTAAAAACTTAACGACGTATAAATCTATTGAAAGGTTAAACGGGCAGGCAGGCCAGACAGAGGACACACATTAAAATTTTCACATTTTGCCCTTTAAAGATTTAAAACGATCACGCCACTCCAGGGCAAATGACACGAAATTGTAATAAAAATTTGTAATTGTGGCAAAAATTTAATTTACGATGCATAATATTTGCAATTGTAAATAATTTTAATGTATCGATAAGAGCATATAAGGATATGTTTTAATTTTATGTATGAATAAATAATGAAAAAACATTTTCATTTTCATTTTCATTATGAAATAAAAATTTAATAAAATGTTAATTTTGTTGTGTTTTAACAAGTGTAACAGCAACAACAATTTCACCACTTTATAAGTGTGGAATTGTAATTTTATTAGCCACCCCTAAATGTATTTGTATGCCTTGGCGATAGGGCATTCCGTTCGAAACGGAGTCATCACCACCAATGTCAACATCATCATTGTCATTGGCATTGTCATCAACACTAACGCATTTTAGGTTGATTAAAATTTAATATTTTATACATGCATACATATATGTATGTACATGGGCAAGGAAGGGTGTTAGATTTCATTGCGGTATGTAGCATTTGACTCTTGAACGTCAATGAGGCGTGTGACAACAATCATTGTCTCATACAATAGCACGTTTTAATTTGTTAGAGTGTTGCGTTTTGAAGCAATTAAAAATTCCTTTTTTTGTATGTGATAGTTTTAGGTTCTTGGCAAAAGCGTTTATTTTCGAAATCCTTTTTAATCCATCAATAGTTTTTTATTAGTCGATGATCAATAGCTCGTCAATCTAGAATTGATTTGTCATTATCCTTTTATATTCTGTTTGTTTGTAGTTTGACCAAATCATGACAAGACAACTCTTTCATGGCATACTTTAACGTTTTTCTTGCACTCGATATTGAATCTGTCAAAAATGTATTGAATGATCACTTTCATATGACAATACAATTTTTTACGCAGGACTTTATTAATAATAATTTATTTTTTTTTAAATTGAAAAAAAAAATGAAACAGCCAATGAAATGAAATGCTTTTAAAAATTACATTGGAACAAGAAATTGTAAATTTTATGGTTTCAATTTTATATCATGTTCGAATTGTGAAAAAAAAAGAAACGTACCGTTCAACAGTGCAATGCAATGAATGTGAGTGATGTGACCAATGTGTGACAATTCCTTTAAAATAAAAAACAGAAAACAGAAAACATTTTTTTTCCATTTTAATTTAAATGCTTAGATTTCCCTTCTTTGGAAATGCATTGTTTCCCTAACATTTGAATGTTGAATGTCAAATTAATTGTTTTCGATTTTATTTGGCGCAAATGGTTTTATAATGTTTTGTTGGAAAAAAACCGGATATTTAAATTTGTTTCAAATAAAATTAAATGCTCCTCAAAAGCTACCATCATTAGTCATTATCAGGTGAAGGATTTCTTCTACACGCAAATGGTTTTATGGTTTTAAATTCTTGGTGAAAGGAACGAATTGCATGCATGCATGCATACTCGTATATGTGGGCAATTGGTGGGAAATTGTCATCAGATTTTGTTTGTTTGCCTTTCGTTCTATTTGTAAATTTATTTTGTAAATATATTTGTAAATATATTTCTATTTCTTGTGATATTTATGGAGTGTTTTAGATATCGATACGCTATCGCAACAGTTAATAAAAGCCTTTAGTTTGTTTATTGTTTCCACTGGCACAAGCCACGTTTAGCTATTTTGGTCTTGTCGGCAACACATAATTTTGGAAGACATGCGAATGCCTCTTTTGCCTTCGCAAGCCTTGAGTTTCGATGTCCGTTTTGGCACCACCATCTGAGATGATTTTTCTGTCGAGCTAAGTAAAACTTTGCACTTCTTCAACAGGCCTACAGATTATCAAGAAGAATGTAACTGAGTTTTTCGTCCGCTTGCTCTTTGTTTTGTTGGCGTTCTTTCACAAATGCTGTTCAATTTGTCTTGTACGTCGTTTCGCCTCGAAGAAATAAAAGCAATATCATCAGCATAAGTCGCGTCGTTTAGATGTTCCATACTAAAGGGTCCGCCAAATAACTTTTTTTTTGAAAATGCTTTAAAAAACTACTGAATATTTTCTCAAATTTCTTTTTTTATTTGAAAGTACAATCCCTCCGGTTAATAATGGAAAATAATTTCATTCAAATGACTGCCTCGGCTGGCCATGCAGTAGCCTACACCATCGGTTCAATTTTTAAGCACTTTATCGATTGTGTGCAGCTGTATTTCACCTATGCCTTCACGAATATTGTCCTTTAAAGCGTCAATTGTCTATGGCTAGTCGGCGTAACACTTATCTTTGACGGCACCCCACAAATAATAGTCCAACGGTGTCAAATCGTAGCTCCGAGGTGGCCAAACGACATCAGCTCTGCGGCTGATAATGCGATCTTCAAAAACAGGGCGCAATACATCGAGTTTAGCTTCGGCTGTGTGGCACGTAGCGCCATGCTGTTGAAACCAAATGTTGCCAATATCCTCCTCTGTAATTTTTGTGAACAAAAATTCGTTCAACATGGCCCGATAACGATCGCTATTGACTGTAACGGCCACTCCTTGCTCATTTTCGAAGAAAAATGGCCCAATTATGCCTCTGGACCAAAATCCGCACCAAACAGTGACTCGTTTTGGGTGCGTCGGCTTTTCAATGTATGCGTACGGGTTTTCTGTGCCCCAAATGCGACAATTTTGCTTGTTTACATACCCGCCAAGATCAAAATGAGTTTCATCTGAAAAGCAGATTTTTTTTGCCAAAATCGGCATCTTCTGTAAGTCAATCGCAGGCCCACTTAGCGAAGCGAAAACGCATTGGATGGTCAATTGGCTTCAACTCCTGAACCAATTGGACTTTGTATGGCGTCATATCAAGGTCTTTATGCAAAATTCGTCTCAATGATGTCTCCGAAATGTTCAATTGTTGATGAAATGACGGTGAATTGATGTTGATGGCGCTTCAAGCACACTTTCTGCCACAGCAGCAATATTCTCGGGTGTACGCACTGTTTTTGGCTTTTCACGCTTTGGTTTATCGATGAGAATGCCAGTTTCTTTCACTTTTTTCACAAGATAACGAACATACGGAGCTGACGGGGCTTCTCTTCTTCCAAAATCCGTACGCAAATTTTCGCACACATTCTGCAACATTACCATTACCAACCCAGCGTTGTTCAAGCGTATACACAACCATATTCGTTCAGCGGAAGGATAAAACTAATTATCTGTCAAATCAGACAAGAGCTAAGTGTTACCATTCACTAGTTGAGAAAAAAGAAACGTTAGATGGCGGACCCAATAGTTAGGTGTAGGAGAATGCTCCTGTTGAGGGTAGAATCCACATTCGTTTGAAGCACCGCGAAACCTGGCTGGGGAGAGAATACATTCTTGCCGTACATCTGAACCGATATCAATAGGATCAGCAAATACCACTCCATGAAAAACTCTTCATTAAAATGCTGTATACTGCCTTGTAATGATCGTAATTATTAAATTGTATTGCTCCTTTTATAGCTTAATTATATTGTTTAAAATTTCTTTTCTTAGCTTATTGTCTTGCCATAATTTTGAAAACTGAATTCAAATACTCAGTAATTGGTACACAGAAGCATTTGATTCTAATATTTACTCACTGACGCAAAGTTTAAATCACAAATGGAAAATAATATTTAACAGTGATAATCTTTTGACCTTTTCAGTGTACATTAGTCTGTTACTAGTTCAATAGCATTTTATGTTTTGTATACAATTCGAATCAACAGTAGCCCAACAGACGTCTGGTGTAAAACATTACGATATTTTAGTTTCAAATTGAAAGACGCAACATGTCTTTGGAAAATGAAATAAATTTCTATGAGCACGATATCAATCTGAAGGAATTGATTAAAAGTCAACAATTAAAAGATACAGACGAAGCTTTACTCGTTTGCGATTTAGAAAAAATTAAAGAAAAATACGAAACCTGGATGAAATATATGCCGAACATTAAGCCCTATTATGGTGAAATACTTTTGTTTAATTACCAAAAATTTTCAAAATATGATAATTTGTGTTATTTTTCTTCCAAAGCCGTCAAGTGTAACGATGCCGATAAGGTGGTAAAAACATTGGTGGATTTGGGTACTAGTTTTGATTGTGCTTCGAAAAATGAAATTAAAAAAGTTTTGGAATTGGGTGTAGAACCCGAACGTATTATATTTGCCAATCCCTGTAAGCCAGTGTCTCATCTGGAATATGCCAAAGAGCATAACGTATTAGCCAGTACCGTGGATACGGAATTTGAAATTTATAAAATTCATAAAACATATCCAGAATCTAGGTTAGTATATGGGTTACTAAACTCTATACGATTTTATATAACAATAGTGCCTGATATTTAGCTTGGTTATACGATTTCGTTGCGAGGCTCAAGATGCTCAATGTCCTTTGGGTGATAAATTTGGTTGCGATGCTGAAAATGATGCCACCGCCTTAATGTTGCTGGCAAAAAGCTTAAACTTGAAGGTAAATTTGTAACTTTCATATCTTTTTTTAAATTATTTTTAAATATTTTAATTTATTTTTTTCTTTCTTGTTTTTGTTTACCTAACAGGTCATTGGCACAAGTTTTCATGTGGGTTCGGGCTGTAATGATTTACCCGCCTATGATCGTGCCATAGCAACAGCTAAAAAACTTTTTGATTTCGGCTCTTTATTAGGTTATAACATGAATTTACTGGATATAGGCGGTGGATTTCCGGGTAATGATGATAAGAAATTTGCCTCTGTAAGTCAAAAAAAAAAAAAGAAAAATAGTTCAACAACAATCATTACTATATGATAAGTTTCTCGTTGTGTAGATTGCTGAAATTGTTAACAAATCACTGACGCGTCATTTTCCCGATAATAACATCAATGTTATAGCCGAGCCTGGCAGATACTTTGTGGCTTCGGCTTTTACTTTAATTTGCAAAATCCATGCTAAACGTGAGGCCAGATCGCCGAATGGTGATTTGCTAACAAAAATGTACTATTTAAACGATGGTACCTATGGTACCTTTAATTGCATTCTATACGATCACCAACATGTTACCGTAGAACATTTATTGGTACGTTTATTTTGATTTTTATATTTTCTTTTCCAAACACACTAACACACTGATTTATTATTTGAAAATTTTAATTTAATTCCTTCTAAAGGATGATGAAACTGACGATTTACCGAAATTTAATTCATTACTATGGGGTCCCACTTGTGATGCTATGGATAAGGTATGTACATATGTAAACAACTGCAGAATATTTAGCTTTCAACAGATTTAACATTGCAAAAATCGTTCTAAATTAAACGCAATATTGGGAAAACTTAGTGAAACCAACTGTTTACAGTTTTTCAACGGTGATTATTAATGAACTTGCCAATCGGAACTACTGGATTGCAGGCTCTGCCATAAAGGAATAATACTGCTGTTGTAGGATAGGCCATATAAAGCAAATAGTTTACGTAAAAACTGCCTGAGTGTTCAGGGATAGCTTGAAGTTGGATATAGGAATGAGTACTGATGTCAGCAGTGACAATTTATTCTTTAAAAAGAGCGATCTGGTCTTGGATGCAGCAGATATTGATAACTTGTGGATAGGCCCATAGCGCTTAAGGCTTTGAACACTTTCACTAGTTATTTCAGTAAAGGTTCGGGGCTAAAAATAAAAGCTAGGTTGATTACCAGTACTTCAGGTCTTGAAATCGCCGTGTTAGTTTAGTGTGTTGTAGTCTGCTGGCTTTCAGGGATTGGAGAGTACTATTTCAAAGATCATCTCTAGTACAATTTAGAAGTAATTTTTAAGGGTATCATAATGAGTCTAATGGCCCTTAATTGAAACTTGTAAACAAAGGGTTATATGCTTAACTTTATCATTGTAAATATGCCTTTATCTTATTCGCATATTGATTTTATTTTTAAAAAATAATTCATGTTTACATTCCTTTTTTTATTTATCAATAGATTGCTGAGAATTTACAATTGCCTGACTTGAAATGTGGAGATTTCTTGGCTTTTCCAAATCTGGGCGCTTATACTGTACCAACTGGCAGTCCATTTAATGGATTTTTGTTACCAAAAGTCATATACTTTGAGAAATTGAAAATTTGACAAATATTGAAAAATCTAAAAACAATAAAAAATTCACTTAGTTTTCTTACACAAATTAAACTTTTTATTTACTGTTTATATATTACTGTCGGTTGTTTGATAGTAGAGTTTTGGCGCGGACTCGGCATAATAGAGAGGGAATATACTATAGAGCACTTAAACAACTTTATCAACAACTTCTACAGCGATAGTTGCTGAGACGGAATTTACAGGAAGACTATAAATAAATGGTCCGCCAAATAATTTTTTTTTTTTGAAAATTCTTTAAGCACATTATCGATTGTGTGCAGCTGTATTTCACCAATGGCTTAACGAATATTGTCCGTTAAAGCGTCAATTGTCTCTGGCTTGTCGGCGTAACACTTATCTTTGACGGCACCCCACAAATAATAGTCCAACGGTGTCAAATCGTAGCTCCGAGTTGGCCAAACGACATCAGCTCTGCGGCTGATAATGCGATCTTCATAAACACGGCGCAAAACATCGAGTGTAGCTTCGGCTGTGTGGCACGTAGCGCCGTCCTGTTGAAACCAAATGTTGCCAATATCCTCCTCTTCAATTTTTGTGAACAAAAATTCGTTCAACATGGCCCGATAACGATCGCCATTGACTGTAACGGCCACTCCTTGCTCATTTTCGAAGAAAAATGGCCCAATTATGCCTCTGGACTAAAATCCGCACCAAACAGTGACTCGTTTTGGATGCGTCGGGTTTTCAATGTATGCGTGCGGGTTTTCTGTGCCCAAATGCGACAATTTTGCTTGTTTACATACCCGACAAGATCAAAATGAGCTTCATCTGAAAAGATGATTTTTTGCCAAAATCGGCATCTTCTGGTGTAGGCTACTGCATGGCCAGCCGAGGCAGCCATTTGAATGAAATTATTTTCCATTATTAACCGGAAGGATTGTTTTTTCAAATAAAAAAAGAAATTTGAGAAAATATTCAGTAGTTTTTTTTTAAAAGAATTTAAAAAAAAAAGTTATTTGGCGGACCCTTTACTTATATAGTGAGTGACAACTGTAACGAACACGATGTTTTCAGCATAGTGCTCTGCGCGGCCTATTGACATAATACTAGTTCTTTGCAACTCCTTGTAAAAAAAAGTAGCTCGCCTGTAGATCAGGAGATGTAAACTTTTAAAGTTTAATTGCGATTGATTTTAGAAGGCTGTAGTGAAATAAAACACATATTTTACTCCGCTTAAAAGTTTGGATTTCATTTATTTGATTTCATCGTTTGTCGTTATTTTTTTTGGAATTTTTCTTTGGAAATTAAGAACAAAAAAGATGTTAAAGATAATATTACTTAACAAATGAATATAAAGTAAAAACTAAAAGGCTCGTTAAACTTTAATGAAAAAGCTGACCCTTTTTTTGAAAAATAAAAAATAAAAATTATATGATTTAACGAATCTTCATTAGTTTCTGCTTTATATTCGTTATATACATATGTATGCATGTATGTATATGATAACTTAAATAACTAATAATAGTTTAAAGTCAATTTATTAAGTACAAAAAACAAATCTGTTATGCCAGAATGAAAACAAAACAAATTTGTTTGTTTTGTGAAATAATGTATTGACTTTGAGAAATTTGAAATTTGAATATGAATAAAATTGTAACGATAATATGTACTAAAGAAAAACTTAACTTATTGAAAACCTTTTAAATCATTTATTCAATTGTTTAATAGCTGACCCTTTTTTTTAATAGAGAACAAATGATTTAGATGGTTATCGGTTTTTATTTAAATTGTGAATTGAAATGATAAAATATTTGTTTGTGATAAAATTGTAATGGTTTTTGGATTTTGTTTAATTTTGTCTTAAAAAGCCGTTTAAAATTTATTGGAATTAAATTTTCTTGTGGCACTTAAGATGATATGTTTCGTTTCGTTTCAATTCTTTTGTTTTTTTTTTTATAGTATTTGATAAAAATTTAACTTTTAGTTGATATGTATGATAACGTTTTAATTTTAAAAAGCCGTGGCTTTTCGTTTTATTTTTTTTTCATTTAATTGTTTGTTTTTATTTTATTTTATTTTTTTTTTCATTTATTTTAAATCAGTTCTCTTGTGTTAACAAATAATTATTTTTAAGCAGTTTTATTAGAAATTTTAAGAACATTTTATCAACAATTTATTATGATTTGTTAAAACTGCTTAAATTTGTCTTTTATACTACATGTATGTATTTTAAAAATAAAGTATTTATTTATGTTACCGTTATATATGTAAATACAACTAGACATTTATATATTTTTACCCGATTTCTAACACTATAGTTTAATAAAAAAAAGTATATTTTCGAAAAAACACGTTTAAAAAAAGAAATTAACGAAAAATGATTGTATCTCACAACAACATGACATTTAGAGTATAAAAAAATTTAAAAAAATAAATTATGCTATAATGATTCTCATACAAAATATATTTACTTA
Organism: Sarcophaga subvicina; assembly: GCA_936449025.2. NCBI lineage: Eukaryota > Metazoa > Arthropoda > Insecta > Diptera > Sarcophagidae > Sarcophaga > Sarcophaga subvicina. The sequence goes on from OW388084.2 coordinate 4,436,522, forward strand.
AATACTGCTACTAAATAATGCTAAGGTCAACATATCTCGCTTAGCATTATGAGCAGTATTTATTTACTTATATTTAAAATATTTATTTATTTAGCATTTGCACAATAAAAAATTTCTAATAAAATTGTTAATAATTTGAAAAGAAGAGAGAAAATAGTGCTTAATATCTAATGATATGTATTGTAATTATTTGTAGTTTTCAATTTTACGTGATTATTTATTAAAAAGAGAAACTTAGTTTGCGTTTTTTTTTGTAAAAGTTAAATTGTAAAGTTTTGTGTGATAATTTGCAACCATAAATCCCTATACATAGTTTAATTGTAGTTGTTGCTGGATTTTGCTTACTACAATAATGCGAGACAAGTAAATAAAATTATTACACACCGAAAAATACACACAGATTTCTTCATATTTTTGTTTTTGTTTTGTATTACATTTGCCTTAAATATTAAAGTAAATGTTAGAGTTCGTCCTATAACCTAGAAAATAATAATAATAATAAGAATATATGTAGGTGTATATAGTATATATATATAGTATATGTAAAAAAAAACATACACATTCTTAAAATTTCCTTAACATATCAATTCTCTCTAAATATTCTTACACACAAAAGTTTGTTTGTATTTTTTTTGTTTTTTAATAAGCAATGCTCGTATCTATGATATGTAATATTTATTTTCTTTCTTTCATTGTTTTCTTTTGTTTTTTTTTGTGTTTTAGTCCTTTGTCCGATCACACACACACACACACACATGTACGCATTTTCAATTTATAAGTCGTCTTGAGACGTTCTTTATCAAGCGAGCGCGATAGCGAACAAGAGAGAGTGGGAGAGAGAGAGAGAGAGTGCGATATTAAAGTTGGTATTTGTGTTGGAAATTTACCATTGACTCCACCACAGTATTCCTTTAAAAAGTACACAAAAACGTCACAAGCATATTTACTGGTAGTAAACGCCACAACAACAACACACCATTTGCATCCAGCAAATCACTTGCCGCACTGGCCGATACACCGGCACACTGCATTTTTTCCAATGGCATAGCTTGGACATAATATTCACGATTCTCAACGGGCATATGACAAACGGGTTTCTTTTTCTGTGCCATTTCATCATCTTTATTCTTCAGATCTTGCAACAGTTTAGGGAACCAAGTCAATTCACAAGAGCATTGCAATGGATTATCTAAACAATACATACAGAATTAATTAATAAATAAAATAAAATAAAAATTATGATGATATTTCTATGTATTACGAGTATGTACTATTATTACTTGCCTGTAATATCGATTATTCTTAACGTATCGATGATATGCTCCATAATGTCTTGAGGCAGGCGGGTTAATTTATTATTTTGTATGTTTAATGTTTCCAGGGAATTTAAATTTTCAAATATCATACTTGGTAATACCTTGATACTAAAAGAAAATTTCAATTTTTGTTTTTGATTTGTTATTTATTGTGTTTATCATTAGATAAAATGTTTTTATTTATTTTGCGACGATTGAACAACAATATAATATAAATATATTGAAATAAAAAATACAATAAAAAGAGTAGTCACAATACAATAAAAATATATAAAAATATATAAAAAAAATATATTTCTCATAAGAGATATGAAAATAAGGAATATCATTAATAATGTTTAATAATGTTTCAATTATATAGTATACTATGCTTTAAATTTAATGAAAATATTTTTTTCATTACCTAAATAAAATTGTACAAAATATAAATTTATAAATGATATAAGTTTCCTGCAAATGCTATATGGATACTATGGAATAGTGAAATTAAAAATTATTCAAGATTAATTTACAAAAAAAGATCCAATAACTGTTTGAAGTTGAAAATATTTCTTTTATTTTCAGCATGATTTTCAGAATTCACGTTATTTACGTTAAATTTCACTAAGTTTCATCTTTATATACAGTGTTGTCAGATTATGTACACGTTTTATACTTGATTTCGAAATGTTCAACTCAAAAATTCTCTAAAAATACCCTCAAATAATTCCCATCTTATTTTTTCAATAAAATTCTATCCTCCTGTCAGCAGTTTTCTAATAGGAACTCTGAGTGAAAATAAAATTGTCATGTAAAGTTTCTCAAAAATCTATCGTTCGGAGTCTACTTTAAAATGTAGGTCTTCCCATCACTCATGAATAAAAGTAACACACACAACATGGGTGATGTAAGAAGCAAGATCGTAATCGTGACTAAAAGGTTATAATAAGCAATACCATTTAAGTAAGTAAGTAAGTAATACCATGGCTGCCTTCCAAAATGTTAGTTGCTTTGTGTTTGAACGAAGTATCGGGTTTCATAATGCCGCTGTACAAAATATATACAATGTCTTCTATTTCAAAACGTCGTCAATGTGTATTTTTAATGCAGTCAAAAAGCAATCAGGCATCGGATTTATAGTTGATGCATTGTTTGGTTACTTTGCATATCTACACAGTAGTAGAACTGCATACAAACTTTGTATTGATACATTTTGGAAGACAGCCCATATATCTACTGGACTATTTTCGCAGATTGCAGTATCTACAAAAGACGAAGACTAAGCAGTTCTAGCCTTTGCTCTAATATTGTTTTAGTAACTTGATTGGTATCAAACCCTGTATATATGTTCATAGATTTCTTTTATCAAAAATTCCGTGACAGGAGTAAATATTTTTGAAGCTTCTGAACAACACAAGTGTAAAGGATAGCAGCTGCAATTAATCAGAAAAATGAATAATGATTGGGTGCCCTGATAGCCTAGTCGGTAGTGTGCTAGACTATTAGCGTGAGGGTCGTGGGCGTGATTCCCACCAGAGACTCTGGTCTGTTACACTATACCGAGCATAAGGTCTGTGTTACTCAGCTCGTAAAGATTATAATATAATTTGTAATTGTATTTCCAATAATAAATAAATAAATAAATCATGCTTATCGCTTTTCAACTGGCTTTTACGCTGGATTTATGCTTCCTCGACTAGGGACAGGGATTAGTCTCCTGATCTGACAACACTGTTTTTAGACGACCCCTAGTGTCCACAAAAGGAAAACTTTATTTTAGTGATTTCAAAAAAGGCAGACATAAATTTTATTTGAAAAATTCAGTTTTCCTTAAACGTGTAAGTATTAGATACTGAAAGCTCGCAGGATAGCCTCTCTAATGCTGACTTTTTGGGCATCAGTTTTTTATTTTCATTTCTTTCTGGTACTGAAGCAAAAATCAATAATCAAATACTTAAGAAAATATGTATAATGATTGTGTGTGATCATTTAATACCTTGTCTTTCCTTGTTTTCCTAAATCAAAAATTAAAACTAAACAATCAAAGAAACAAAGAAAGAAACCTGATACCATTTTCATTGGAAATACTTCTTCTACTCACAGTAGATTCCTAAAGACAACCAATTAGAAAAAAATTCAGTTGAAGACTTACTCATTCTTCTGGAGATTAAGGAATGTTAAGGAATCACCATAGCCAGTAAAGGCATCATCACTGATCACCGTAATATTGTTGTTTCTCAAATCCAAATGGCGTAGACGATGCAATGGTCTGAGAGCATCACTGGGTATTGCCTGTATATTATTATCGCCCAAACGCAAATATTGTAGATTTTCTGTAAACAAAAAAAAAAAAACAAAGTTTGAAACATTTTCAATAGAATACGGCAATAGAAACCTTCTAGGCCCTTAAAAGCATCTTTATCAATGTTGATGATTTTATTGCCTTCCAATTCCAAAGAGTTTAATAACGTCAAATGGGAAAATACATTTGCCGGCACGCTATTGATCATATTATGAGCCAATATAAGAGAATCCAGATTTTCAAGGCCTATAATCAAAGAATCATAGAAATTGTTTGAAGATAATAACCAAAAATTTGGAATATACCCTCAAAATCTCCTTCTTGTATGGTTTTAATTTTATTTTCCTGTATTTCCAGTTTCTTTAAATTGACCAGGATGGATAAGGATTTTTGGGGTACCGAAGTCAATTCATTGCCACCCAGATTCAAACGCTTTAGGCGCCTGTGTAAAGAAGAATGTTAAGAAAAGTAAATAAAATCAATTCAACTTACTTTTCTAAACCTCTAAAGGCTTCTGGTTCAATGAGATTGATTTTGTTTTCGTAGAGTGTTAGAATTTCCAGAGTTTCCAATCCCTCAAATGCATTATTGTGTACAACAGTGATCTTGTTGTGATTCAAATTCAAAATCAATAAATGATAGAGATGTTTCAATGGCAGAGACGGCACTGTTTTCATTTGATTCAAGGAGATATCCAACTGGGTCAAACCCTTTCCTGTAAAAAAGACAAACGTAAAGTGAATGCTTTCACTTATTAATACCAATAACCGCTTACCCAAAGAGCTGAGAGCATTTTCTTCAATTGTTGCCAAACTACTATTGTGTATGGTTAAATGGCGTATATCCAATGCAAGGAATACGAAACCTTGTAGTTTTGGTAAATTATTATGACGCAATTTTAAATAGAAGATAATGGGACTTTTGCCTTTAAGAGTACCCATGGATTTTGTAATGTGAACCAAATCGGTAGTCTCACAAAGTATATCGAGGCCATTCTTCTTTACCGTACAGACACAGGGAGCAATATCGTTTTGCTCGGGACATACTTGCTGTTGGGCTTGATTGCCTTGTGCAGCCACTAGATCCCAACCAATCGATGATGATGTTATCAATAAAACTGCAGCCGCTGCAAATATTGTCGATCCTCTATTAATACGTGCCAAGCTTACTGATGGCATTTTGAAAACTAATCTCATGATGATAACGGTCTCAGTATATTTGCGGCAAACACCAGTTGTACGTTAATGCTCTCCAATGCTCTCTGAATCTCTCTCTCTCTTGATATGAATACCCTACACTTTAAGTGCTCTCAAGTAAATCTCCTCTCCCGGCTTCAATGTTTTCAGTGTGGTGAGTGCTGTATCAGTGAGACTGTATCTGTTTTGGGGGTGAAGTAAATGCATTTAGTTTTTGTTTTTTTCTTTATAAATATTAAAAATAATTTATTCTTTTCTAGTTTTTATTTATTTATTAAATTATTTTATGGTTCGGTCACATAAACATGTTTTACAATTAAGATGAATTGCCCAGTAAAAAATATATGTGTATACACTATGTGTGTGTACTCTTTTGATATTTATACTCTACAATGTACGTAAATGTAGCGTAAATAGTGTAGGTGTTGTATTGGATGAATAAAAGTTAAAAATAATATGCAAGCACCCGCACTAAATAATGCCGGTCGATTAAAAAGGAATTTCTACAAGGAATGGAGCATTAATGCTTACAAGCTATCTGCCTACTACCTACCTACTAGACTAAGGCGACTGTATTCCGAAACAGACTGTGTAAATAGGTTCAAATTTATCTGCAGAAGATGCTTATTAATGACGGTTGGGTATCTAACTCTATGGATTCATTTGAACATCTATCGCTACTGTAACGGATTGTGCACTAGGGCAATAAAGAGACTTGTGCCAGAAAATCACATATTTTCACGTAATGCTAGATGGACTCGTAGACTGTATCCGTACATGATCGATTGGCCAGTGGAATGAACAATGCATAACAGAGAAAAATCAGTTTTCAACCGTTTTTCTCTGTATGTGCAACTGTCTTCGTGGAGAAGTAGTTTTTTATGTCTCCTACTATATTTTCTAAATACAGTAATACCTCGATTTACGTCGCAGTTGGTTCCAAAAAAAGGCGACCTAAATCGAAACGACGTAAATCGAATTTCATATTGCTCATACGACAAAATAGTATGTTTTTAACAAGGAACTTAAAAAGTTACAGTAATCCCTCGATTTACGTCGCAGTTGGTTCCAAAAAAGGCGACGTAAATCGAATGACGACGCAAATGGAAGTTAGAAGGAACAAAAAATTTGACGACGTAAATCGAAACAACATTAATCGATGCGACGTAAATCGAAGGATTACTGTATATTGAAATCAAACGTCCATAAACACTAATGCGTCTTTCCACTCTCACAGCCTATTTTCTAAGATCCTACACTATGCATAGCATGAGTAGGGGCCATTCGCTGAGTGTTGGTTGTTCAAAAAAATGAAAATAATAAAAACAATTGTATTTAAATGATCATCAACGATATGGGCAACTCCTTGATATGAATTTGGCGTACCCATTGAAAATAAATTCTTGACTTTCCTCTCTCGTTTTACTATTGGGTGTCTATTTTCTTTCGGAAGTTATATTCGCCCATGGGTACATAGTTTTGCTAATGCTAGAGCTGAAGTCGCCGTAGTCTAGTAGGTAGTGTGTTGGCATATTAGACGTAAAAGCCAGGGTTCGAGCTCCAGGCCAGACATCAAAACAAAATACAACAAGTATTTCTTCGGCGACTTCCTCTCAGCAGATTTCTAGCAATAACATACATACATACATAATTGGCCATTACAACCCTTCAGTCAGGATTACGGCCTAGCTTCTCACACCACTCATGTTGTGTGCGTTAATTTTATACGTGAGTGGCGGGACCTACAATTTAACGTCGACTCCGAACGACAGAATTTTTGAGAAACTTTTCATGGCAGGTTTATTTTACTCTCAGAGTTTTTGCCAGAAATCTGCTGAGAGGAAGTCGCCGAAGAAATATTTTTTTTTTATATTTCATTTTTGATGTCTGACCTGGGATACGAACCCGGGCTTTACGAATAGTAAGCCAACACACTACCTACTACACCACGACGACTTCCAATAGCAATAACTCTGAGAGTAAATTAAATTGCCATGAAAAGTTTATCCAAAAATCTGTCGTTCGGAGTCGACTTTAAACTGTAGGTCCCATCACTCATGTATAAAATTAACACACACAACATAAGTGGTGTGAGAAACTAGGACGTTGTACAATGGGGCAATTCGACCTCCGGGTACTGTACTTGTTTTAATTGACAAGTACACGCCCTCTAACCTAACCCAAGCTAACCTATCATCAACGATATGAGCAACTCCTTGATTTGATTAAATAAGAAAAGGAAATTGACATTCCCACTTCATTTTCCACTCTCGTTTTACTGTTGGGTGTGTCCTTACTTTCGAAAGATCTATTCGTCCATAAGCAAATACTTTTGCTACTGCTAGAATTAAAAGCCCACATTAGGACTTAGCTTTTCTAAGCATAATTAGTGAAGTTAATTGCGATTAGAATGATAATTGGCTCAGTGGATTTTACAGTTTACTACCTTGTGTTATTTACGATCAGTATCAGATCAGTATGTGGACAACTCATAGAAGCAAGTAAAACTTGGATTAAAATATTTTTCTAAATATGCCTGGCAATCTTTTAAAATAAAATGCTAAATTCTATATTTCTAGTGAGAAATAAATGATCTGTAGTATTATTGCTTTCACAATATAAAAAATATTGTGTCCGACTGACAACAATTATTAAAAGTATCGCTTGTGAAGAAAAATAGAAGAGAAAACAAATTTAATTAAAACGTTTTATTTATTAAATATATAAATTGCCACAATTGAGTTCAGCTTAGTTTATAAAATATTTACATATTTTTTGTTCATTTATTGTGGTGTGGCATATCATCGTCAACATTTTTTTTATTTTTTTATTTTTTATTTTTTGACATTAAATTGCAATGGATCCGCATTAATGTTCACATACATGGGCAGGTTGTATGCGCCCGTACATTTTGATTTCTTTGTTTGGCGCAGGCATATTCATTCAATTGAATCACATAAAAAATTTTATTAGTTTAAGCGAGTTAGTGAATCTATTATCTTCCAGTGGGGGCAAATAGTTGACGTACATAGTTCTTTCACCTTCCATTATTTATTGCTTTATTTCTAGTATGATTTCAAAATGATTTGATTTATAACCTCCTTTTTTCTTTATGCATAAAAAGGATTTTATTACATAGAGTTTAAAAATTGCTTAAGATTTTACTAGAAATGTAAAAACGAACCTAGTTTCTGCACTGTTGCGGTGCTTGTTGTTATAAAACATGAAGCAAATTCACATCGTAGTAAATAGTTGGTAAAAGAGTCGTAGTAAAGATAAAGGAATTCCGGGTTTGGTATAGTTCCTAAGGGTCTTTTCCAACTTGTTAAAAAAAAAAAAAATTATTTAAGCAAATTAATCTTTTTGTATGTCGAAGATGACATTTGAGTGTTTACAAACAAATTTTTCAATTATTGGTGTAATCCGGTGGTGATATTGCAGCTTGAAGAGGGTCAACGCATAATCTGACGCCCTTGACTTAAGAAGTTAGGAGTGTCTAAAAGCAAAAATCCAAAGAATTCTTGGTCGATTTTGAAAGCCTAGATCTCATTTTCAAATAGAAACAAGAAAATCTCCCTTCACCGAGAAGGAGGCTACCACCCTTTGTGCTGCAATAGCTCGGCAAATTAAACTTGTTCCTGCAGATTCATTTATATTTTTTTTAATGATTTAAAAACTTGAAATCTTTTTTAAATATTTTAAAGAATTTAAATAAAATTGCAAATATTACTACAAAACTAAAATTATTGTCAAGATTTTAACTAAACAGTGTGATTTTTAATGTGTAGTATTTTTTCTGCGAAATTCAATTCAAACTTCCAAGTTTCTAAAAGTTTTCTTAAAGTTTTTTTCATGTATTCTTATGTAAGAATTTAATGCGACACACATTTTGAGTTGAATTGATTTTTCTTGTCGCAGTCTGTGCTGAATTAATTTAATTTTTAGTTTAAAAATAGAATTCATTGAAGTTCACTAAAGTGTAAAAGGATAATATAATTTCTTTTCACATTTTCTTTTTTACTATGTTTAGTTCGCATATTATACAATACATATACATACATATTCGTATGCAGTTGTATTCATTATTTGTAGTATATAGTAAAAGCAACAATCGTAGACATTTATCTCTCCCTCTCTCTGTCACTCACTTCCTCACAATTCAGTTAAGAAACTACATGAAGCAACAAATTACCATGAACCCATACAGGCAGAGATCCATGCCTGCAAACATTTTCGCATGTGTATACGCAAAAGGATTATTCATTTCATACACATACAATGTTTGTGTGTTTATTCTTTTTACTGTGCTGCTCTCATTCACTGATACACAAAACAAATAATCAAGAAAAAAACCAGAATACAATTTACGCTCGAGCACATACAGCCAGACACAGTCTAGAGAAAACAAATCAGTTCATTTGCCACACTTACTTGTACGCAGATTCATACACACACACACACACACACAGTTTACACGTTAGTACCATACATTTACAAATACCGATTTTTGTTACACTTTCTCTCGTATTTCTCTAATTTTTGCTACAATCGATAGTGCATTTTCGAAAGGGAAATTTCTTCAAAGAAAGGAAAACAAATTATATAAACATGATAACAACTGAAGTTAAGTTTAAATTTAAGTTTGAAATACATAGGTATGTTCGTTCGTATGTATGAACCACTGTTGACATGGGTCGTCTCTCTGGAATAATCTCAGTGTATTATAGGATCAAATACAAGCCTATTGTTTGTCAATATATGATATTTTTAGCCTGTATTTCATGGAATATTATGTAAATATGATTGGCATAAAAAACTTGATTTATTACTAAAAGATATGTTTGAACGTTTAATTATTGTTTAATGAGGCGTAGTTCTGGCTCAATACAGACTTAAATCGGCAATGTAAGAACGGACATGTAACAAAAAGCGGGACTAAGAAAATAATATGAGCAAAATTTTTAAATTTTTCTTCGATAAAAATAAAACCACAAGCAAGGCTTAAGTGCTGCTATCACCCAGAATCAAGTTCTGTATTTTATAGCCGAATATACCTCATGTAGTATGACAGTCAGGCAGGCACTGTTTCCGAACAAAGTGTAAATTATGAACACGAAATTATTGGAGTAGTGGTGTCGTAGTCTAGTAGGTAGTGGGTTGACTTATTAGACGAAAGGCTGTGATTGAACCCCTGGCTCAAAACATCTCAAACGAAACCTCCTTTAGTAAAATAAAAATTGCTATGAAAAGTTTCTCAGAAATCCAAGCAAAAAGTCTTCAAAAAATTGATAAATTTGTTCAGCGATTAGTAGTAGTCGTTGGGTTGTTGTTTTTGTCAAATTTAAAGAAGAAACTCTACTCTATTATTTATTTACGGTAAGAACTCAGAGGTATATGGAATAACTTATTTTTTCCATGAAAAACTGTAAATGATGGATTTTAGCAGGTAATTTTAAATTTCTCATACATCCCCCCTCCCCCCAATACATATGCTAGGTAAACAGTATTTATTTACTACTCCTTGTAATGAATATCTTTTAATACCATTCACAGCTTAACATGTTAAAAAAATTTCAACAATTTTCATTCACTCACCAGTACAATTAGTTCGCTTCGTGAATTGAAACAATTATTTTTTTCTTTTATAATAATTTTCTACAGCAATTTGTCATTTAATTGCTAAAATATTGTTAATTAATTTGCTTACATTGTTTATTAATGTTGAAATATCATATTCAACGTCTTTTCAAAATAGTTGATAATTAATAATCATCAACAAATTCATTAAGACGGCGATTAATCGAAATATTCTTCAATTAAACGCATTTTGGCTTTAAGCACAATGATGACAAATTGATTGATGAACGAACATTGTTTTGGAGAAGAAAATTATATGCAAGCCATTCCCATGGGGAAATTTCTTAAAAAATTTTAATTGAAAGAAAAAGGAGTATGAATTCAAAGAGAAGATATTTTAAAAACTTTATTAATCATCGATTATTCGTTTATTCTTTAAAATACATTTTTTCAAGATTCAAAACGTATTACATGCATACCACTTGAGATTTTTGCCAATAACGTGAAGACAAATCTAGCAAAACCTTTCGGATTTTCAGGCAGATAACTTTAGAGGTGTTTGATCTGAGCTTGTCCTAATAAAACGCCATTATTTTCCTATTAGCCAATGCTTGTTATATATGCTTACTTCAGGCGGTCGCAATGTATCGATCTGAATAAAGAGTTTGGCTATAGATAGAGCTGAATTCCCACCAGTCCCATCAAAGTTCAAACAAAATCTTTTTAAGAATTCAATTCAATTGACATTGTAGTAAAACGACAACATACTTTTTGATTGCAAATGATATTTTGTGCAATAATGCCCAGCTTCTAGGGAATTGAAACATTATGTACATACACTGAGCGCCATAAGTGAGTCAACACTTTTGTTCTTAAGTATAAATAAAGTTCCTTTATCATGAATTGTTTTTTTTTTGTTTTAACATTTTATAGGTAATAAATAAACGTTTTTATTTTTGGAAATTTATTCGACTATTCTCCCATTTACTTTTCTCGCTATCCTAAGAAAATTAATTAATTCAGTTTACTCACTTTTGGCGCTCAGTGTATGTATGTTCTTGGTGTTCGAACACATTTTTAATGCTGACATTACTGAGACCCACTAAAAAACACAAAATTGTGCACGATTTGTCCATTTTCAGCACCCTGATTCATCCTTTCCTGGAGCCTATTTTTCCTGCATGCTTAAATAATACTATTTCAAAATAAAAATCACCCAGTTGGATCCATTAGCGGCTTATATAAAGTAAAAATACAAATTTTTATTGGAATATTAATATTATTACTCCTTAAATAGCCGATCGATCCTTCATTGATACTTTTTTCAAGGCATATAAAGAGGTTTCCGGTTTTTTCTTTGTGTTGGATATTTACAATCAGAATTTTGAAATATTTTTTAATTTTTCATTCAAATTTTAATCCCTATGGAAGGAAACTGCAACAATTGTATTTTATATAATTCTCCTTGGTTCCTTCCATTTAAAATCAATTCTCATTAAAAATTTCGTTCTTATTTGGTAGGCTTTCTTCCACGTCCTTTTCCTTTACAATCAAGTCTATAGCGAACGAACACAGTCAGTATAAAAATTCTCAAATTTATTATGTTTTAAATTTGATTAAATTGCTCCTTCCCTACCTTCCCTCCCCCCCTCTCCATAAAAAATAAGTCGTCTCGTGACATAAAAAAGAGATTCATAGTAAAAGAAAAAACCGAAAAATCGTAAAAATGTGAAATAAAAAGAAACCCAAGAAAATTTATTTAAAAACGGCACTGCGCGTCAAAGACTGACAAATTTTCAACGGTTGCCGTTTGATGGTGTAAAGAAAGAAAGAAAGAAAGAAGACTATGGATGTGGTTGTGGGTATAAATCCTGCTGATATAATAAAGCAAGGAAAAGGAAAAGAGGCAGGAGTATTGTGTATGTATAACAATGTGGCGGGAAAATCGATATGAAAAATCCTTTCGTTGAAGTGGATGGAGTAGACAAAATGTTGGGCAATAGAGGATAATTTTTTCACATGATGTTCTTTTTTTTCATTTTGCTCTTTAAAAATAATTGTTGATTCTTCTTCATGGATGATGATGAATGCAATGTTAAAAATATTGTTTTTTTTTAAATTGTATAAGTATTTTCTGTTTAATCACTTAAATAAAACAACCAACCAACCAACACACCTGCATTTATAACTACTACTATTCGTTGTTTAAATTATTTTTTTGTTTTTAAGAAATAAATTTTTTTCATTCACTGCTATTTTAACCACATATTTTTCAACATTGTTTTTTATTTATTTATAAGAAAAGTACGTGTTTTTATTTTATTTATTTAATTTTTAAATTAAGAATAAATTTTAATAATTTTTTTTGCTTGCAAGTCCCGAGCAATGCTCCCTTTTTTATATAAAAAAAAATTATAAAAATAAACCGAAATTCCTTCAGACGTTTTAAATTGATTACAACACGCGCGTACAACCGTTGACAACGTACTGAGGCAGCAGCATTTTGTCGTTCTATCAAACACCGTAACACTGACACACACACACACACTAAAAAAGGGGGTGGGTGGGTATAACATTGTTAGGCAGTTAATTCATCGGGTAAAAGAGGTTAAGTACCAAATGTAAAATTTAAGAAATATTTTTTTGTAAAATACTTTACAGAGAGTGTAAGCCGAAACGAATAACTGCATGATATTTAATGTAAAAAGTATTCATTTTTCTTTATTTTAACTTTAGAGAACTCGAAATACAAGTAAGCTGGTAACGGAAATAAAAAAGGGTTTCGCTATTATTTAAAATATGAATATTGAATGGATTTTTAAAAAATATTTTTTTGTGTTCAATTAAATTAAAAAAACTGTGAATTTCAAATATTTGGTAATTTTCTTTCCTATTTTCGTGATAATAAAATTTTTTCCTTCTTGGCAACATTGGTGGTTGTAAAAATTCATTTGTTCCTTTAAAATAAAAACAGACATTGAAAATAATTAATTCGCGCATTCTTTATTCGTGTTGGGTTTGTTTAAATGAAAATTAAGAAATTAATTAATTAATTAGAAGAAAGATATTGTGTGTGTGTGTCGTGTGTGTGTAGCTTGTGTGCGGCTCTTCTGATTTGCTGATGTGTGTGTTTATTGTATTTCTTTGTCGGTGAGAACGTTTGCGTTTGTCTGGCTGTGCTGTGGTTGTTTTGCGTAGCGTGTTGTTGTAAGTAAGGTTGTTGGTTTGGCTGGCGTCGTGTGAGTGGGTGTGTATGTCGTTCTAATTGGGTCGGATTTGATGAGCGGACGGACGGACGAAAGGAACACCACTCACTTTTTGTGTGATTTGTTTTTTTTGGAAGTTTTGTGAATTTATTCACCAAAGTGCCGTTACTTGAAATAGACGCTGTATTACCATAAATCAATGTACTGTTAGTAGCGTGTGTCTAAAATAAGTAATTAATTTTCATTTCCATTAAGCGCAGCCACTATGTCCAAACAAACAACAAAATCAGTATTTGCCTAAAAATGCATGCAAAAATCATCATCATCATCAGGAAAAATTAATAAAAAAAAAACAAACTAAATATTTAATGATGAGAGTTTTTGAAAAGTTGGGTTTCAAAATTTTTGTGTTCCTGGTAATCCTGATCCGATCCGTTTCCATTTTTTTACTATATTTAAAATTCTTTAATATGGTTGTTGTCACTGCTTCGAAATAGTAAGTTTATATTCCTTTGTTATAATTTCTTATTATGAAAATTTGACGAATAAGTTTATCCACACACCATCCATTCATTTGGCAACAATTTCCCTTTCAACTTCCCCAATCTCTATAACTTTCAATATTAAACCACCCTGTAAAACAAAGTTTTTGTCGTCTTTGCAACTGTGATATTAGTGTTATAATCATCTTTTTCCGGTGTGTTAGTTTGCTAAATTAGTTTTCACACTAAATGACTTGGCAGCATTTTTGTTCAAAATTATATTCAATCGTTATAGACACCCTGCTATACATGGTGTTTCTTATTGAGTTTTGTGTATGACACGGATAGCATTCTGTCTCAAATGAGATTAGTGCCCTCTATATTTCAAACACACACACAATGATTAGTCGGGCACATTTGTGGTTAATGTAGGTACTAAGTAGCGAGGTGGCTTGAATTGTGATTCCCAATTGGAGAGAAATTCCGTTCCCATTTTGCCTGTACTAAATATACCTTAGACAAACACTATTCACATTACAATTATGAATCATTGGTTAATGTAGTAACCAGATATATCGATGAATACCTCCACTAACAGATGTGAAAATTACTTATTCTAGACACGCATCATCCAAATCACAATATACAGTATATGAATTTATGGTAACACAGTACCCATTACGAATAACGGCATTTTGGTCAATTTTGATTTTATTCACCAAACCGGATAAAATCCACCACATTTTGTAAAAAAAGCTCACCACAAATGGTGAATTTTCACACTTCAAAAGAAAAAACAAATTTAAAAAAATATTTTTTTTCTTTTTCATCCAAACCAGCAGCGACTCCACCAACAAGTTTTGTTGGGTTTGGCGACCGAACTACAACACACACACCTACGTACTTCTTACCTACTTACCTACCTAACCTTACTTACCTTTTTGTCTTTATAACAAACAAATTTATTTTTTGTTTTCGTTTTGTCTGACCTGGGGTTTGAACAGTGGCTTTTCGAAGGTCCTGACAACTAATTCTAATTCATTCCAGAAGCCGTTAAATCGTGTTTCGGTTTCGAATATGAAACATTTCGATTACACACCCCTCCCAGAGATGCTATATTGGACATATATACCACATAGAATGGCATTAAACAGGTCTATTAAAAGAATAAAAATAAAAAACTTCGAAGAGATACACTTTGTTTTATTTAAATTTAAAGGATAGGAAGTGCTTAATGATTACGCTATACTATCACCTTTAGACTGACTTTGTTGGTGTTTTATTTATTAGCTCCATTGTATGTCAACCAGCCACTCTGTCGATAATAGATAGATGGAGGGATACATGCATCTTAATTACGTAGATATGCCGTCGTGCAAATTGATACATAAAAAAGTGTTAAATTACTAAAGGCAATGTACGGCGTGGGTGGTATAAACACGGTTTGGTTGTTACTGAATGAATAGTGAACAATTGTAAACGGTAAGGAAAAGTGCTAAAATTTATTTCCGAATAAAAAAAAAAACAAATAAATTTGAGGTAAATCACGTGTCATGTAAATAAATACGATTCAATTCCTTGTCATTAGAATTAAACAGAAAATTACTAATAATTTTAGAAGTGAGGAGGGAGTGAGTAAGAAGTAAAGGCGTTGGGTAGGGTGAGTGTAAATTACGGTGTTACATACAAATTAATTCAATGGAAGAAACAAATATTTTGCGCTGGCAGGCATATCGTCTCGATATACTTACTCTTTCTTTTATAATTTTGGATTTCAACAAAAAAAGTTTGATTTCTTCTCAGTTTCTTTTCTAGTTTAGTTCTTGCTTTTACTTATACCACCAACCATACCCTTAACCTCTCACCCACATATATAATTGTAGAATGAAGAATAAGAAACATGTATTTTGATTTTGCGCTCGTATTATAATCTGAATTGTTTTCCGATTGCTGTTGTTGAACCTGTATCCTTGACATCCGTTTTTGTTCTTTCTGTGTTATTATTCATCCTTAAAGTCTCCCCCCACCGCCCTTTCTTTATCTTTTACAACATCGAAGAAGCAATTGCTTTTAACGCTGTTGCTGAAGATTAAAGAAAAAGTCAATCAGTTTTTACTTTGCAAAACAAGCAGCAAGCAAGCGTATGTTGTTGCTTGGTTTGTTGTTGTGGGATTTAGTTTTGATAAGAAAAAAAACGAAGGAATGAAAGAAAAGAAAAGAAAATGTAAATTACATGTAAATCCTTTAGATTTTTATCCATACTTTCTTTCTTACGTTTTCCTTAATGAAAAATAACGCCCTTCTTTAGCACTTGCATACATATGTATGTATGCATGGATATCCAGGCATCAAGTAGTAACTGTTACAACAGTAACCCTCCGCTACCGTTACTGGGGGGTTAAACAACTTGGCTGCCCAATGTGACTGACAGACTAAATGTCTCATGATTATTACACGTTGACTGACAGACTGACTGTATCAAGAATAACAATAATTTGTTTAGAGTTCTTTACTTTTCTAATACATATTTTCAACGCATGCTAACTGCATGGCATTAAAAAGAGTGCAATCATTAATTGGCGTCTTTGATTTCATCTTTAGTAATTTGAAGGTTTCACAAGGTTTCTTTAGAGAAGATTAAACATTTTTTCTTCAATCATGATATTCTATTGAAATAGGCTTCTTCTTCTTTTCATAGGTCTTTTTTCTATGTCATTCGAATATTTGCTTGCATCGTCTTCGAAACTAAATCAAGTTCTTCGAACATTTTTCAAACGGGCTACCATAAGAAGTGGAGCAGAGATCAGCAATAAATCGTTTTTACGCTACTCATAAGCACTCATGAAATTTTGTAAATAAGTGAGTCAACAATATTGAAATTTAACTGTGTACTCTGCTTCATTCATACTCACTACAACGTTAATTTATAAGTACAGGTTGCAATGAGTATGCGTACAACGTTGACATCAAACTCATACCATTCGAAATATGTTTGACTCATCTCATCTACTCATTTAGATTCATAACTTTCGAAAAATACTTATAAATGATTCGAGTGACTCGAGCGAGTATTTTAGTGTTCGTACGCGAGTCATACTTATTTTGGTGCTTCGTGTATACGTTGAGTTATGGAGAAATCGAAATCTACAACATCATACGTGTTGTTAAGTATGAATATGACGAGTACATCAAACTTTGAATATGAGTAGAGGTTTCATGATACTAAAATAGGTATGAATGCGTATAAGTATCAGAGATTATGAGTATGATTCGATTCTACTCATCTTTTTGAATACTCGTTGTGCCTTAAAACCTTCTGGTATCGTAATTTTCTTAGGGTCCACGTTTGTTTTAAGCATCAGTCCAGAATAAATATTCCATTCTATTAAATTTCGTAAAGTATTTAGATTTTTATTTTTATATTTATTACGCGTAACTTATTTGATTTTTTGCTAACGTTAAACACCTATCGAATTCAGGTCACTAAACCCTCCTACAATGTCCCCCATCGTAGTGAGTTCTTTAAAATATCCTATAAATCACTTGCTATTAATGAAAGCACTCCTTTTAAGCACTGCTTTTCTTCTTAAGTAATTCAAAAGTTACAAAAAAAAGTATAAAAGCTACTCTGTTTACGTTTGTAGTAGATTCACTTAAGTTTTCTTGATTGTTATCGGCTGCTGCTGCTGATGTTGTTCTCTCTCGCTTGTTGTTGTTATTTTTCTTTTAAAAATTTCAATTTTTAAAACAATTTCTTCATTCTTATCTTTACCGTTTCATTTCTTCTTTTATGTGAAGTCAATCTTAATGACAAGTCTGATCCCCCATACAAACCAGGCTACATACATACACAACCAACACAAATCGTGTAATTCTTCTGTCCACACACACACCATCTAAAATGTCTACACACCACAACAGATTCCGTATGTAAAATAGTACCATACGAGGACGCTTATTACACGCTTAACTAACCGAAAAGAAAAGAATGAAATGCTAAACAGCAAAAGAGCGCAGAAGAAGAAGGAGCAGAGAGGTTGGAAGGTTGGTAGGCGGCACGTGGCAACACCATGTCATCCAACACCCATTTTACATTAAATTTCATCGAACTGTTGTTGGTTTTCTTTCTGTCTCCATTCATATGTCCATGTAACAAGAAAAATTTCTCTTCTTATTTCACTTTTTTTAACCCATTCCTGCAATTACCCTTCCTTTCTTCATACAGCGGGCATCCAAAATACAAATAAAGTACGAGGGAGAGGGGAGAAAGAGTATACATACATACATAATAACGTATATTTATCGGTAGATTTGCTACAATGTATACATACTACTATAACGGGTGATTATTTTGCTGGTTTTGTTGTCTAATTTTGCGGCGTTTTTGCGGCTGACGAGATTTAACATTATACGGCGTACCTAGCTAGCGTTATGTTATTGGTGCGGTTAGTACTATTAAGATGAGTCTGATAGTAATTAGGACTTGCGACTTATCTGATCCCAGATTATACCCGAATGATCATACTTTCTATGTTGTCAGCGAATTTCTTTGTTTTGGCTCCGCTGTTACCAGCAAAACTGGGACCAGGCGATCAAGCGTGGTACCACTCTTGCCAGCAGGTGCTATTATGGTCTCAATAGGCGACTGAGTAGCAGAGACCTCTCGTGTATGAGAAAACTCTCTACAAGTTGCTTATCTTCCCGTGCTCATCTTATCGCGCAGAAGTAAGGACGCTTTCAAACACCGATGTAGCAGCCTTGAGAGTATTCGAGAGAAAAGTCCTACGTAAGGTCTTCGGTTCAGTACAACAGATCCAGCAATAATGAGTTGTATGAGGTGCTCAAACGATATGGACATTGTGTAGCACATTAACGTCCAGCGGCTGCTCTGGCTCGGCCATGTCGTTCGGATGGAAGAGAATGCTCCGGCAAGACGTGTATTTGATGCGAGGATTAGCAGAAGTTGGCGTAGTGTCTTGTCTTAGTTGGAAGGACCAAATCGAGGAAGCCCTGTTATCGATTGTAGTGAGGCGAGTAGGCGAGTTTCCGGAGACGCCTGGAAAGATGGTTTAAGACAGAATCAAGTTGTTAATGGATAATTAAGTAAGTAAGTAAATATTTTTTTGTTCACTTTTTCAATTTTAAAATCCAAACTTTAAAAAAAAATCACCCGTTATATGTATGTTTGTGTATGTGTGTGTGTATAGGTATGATATGTTGCGTGTGTTGAATGTCTGTGTGTTAGTATTGTTGGGTATTTTATTTCGCCTTTATCGTAATCGCATCCTAATTGCAAGAAAATTACTCCCACGTGCTTGTGTAACCTGATCATCATCATCATCATCATCATTGTCATCATCAAAGGCATGCAACATTTATGTATAGGCAGAGAGAGAGAGAGAGGTCACATGGTATTTGAGCCGCCCAGCAGTGTATGATAGATGGATGGATGGAAGGAATATACCTTAAAGTCTGTCTGCATGTCATTTGCTTTGCTTACACTTACTTTCTTCCCCGGCTACTTGTGCGTCCATCCATTCTTTCGTTTAGTGTAGTAACGTTCTGCTCTTATGAAGTGCGACAAATTAATTAACTTGAAAAATAATTCCTTCCAACAACTACACTTGACTGTCATTGAATTCAACATTTTGAATATTTTTTGATTTGTAAGACAGAATTCCAATTGCTAGAGTTCAGTTAACAATTAAGTTGCACAAAAGTTTTTAGGAATTTTAATTTGAAATGATTTTAAATTAGTCGTAGATAGGATAGAAGGTAGTGTGGTCAATTTTGACATAATGAAGTACATACTTATCACGCCTATCACCGCATGCAAAAGGGTTTGGAGTGCAGTCGAGTGCAATGGAAATAATGAATTACTTATCGCGTCTATCACCGCATGCAAAAGGGTTTTGAGTGCAGTCATGGAAAACGGTGATAGATAGAAATTGCAAATTTTTACCTCTAGGGAACAGAGATCAGCAATGAATCATTTTTTCGCTACTCATAAGCACTCATGAAATTTTGAATATAAGTGAGTCAACAATATTGAAATTTAACTACGTATGTACTCTGATTCATTCATACTCAGTACAACGTTGATTTATAAGTACAATTTGCAATGAGTATGCGTACAACGTTGACATCAAACTCATACCATTCGAAATATGTTTGATTCATAAGCCTATTCAGATTAGATTCATAACTTTTGAAAAATACTGAGTGACTCGAATCAATCATCGAAATTTTTCTGAGTTGTTGTTGCATTTACAAAAAAAGAAAACGGACACATGAGCAAAAACGACAGAGCAGCAAACAGAGTAAACACACAAGCTCCTTGTGAGTATTTTGGTGTTCGTACGCGATTCATACTTATTTTGTGCTTCGTGTATATGTTGAGTTATGGAGAGTCGAAATCAACAACATCATACGTGTTGTTAATAAGTATGAATATGATGAGTACTTCAAACTTTGAATATGAGTAGAGGTGCGATGATATTAAAATAAGTATGAATGCGTATACATACATACATACATACATACATACATTCATAATTGGTCATTACAACCCTTCAGTCAGGATTACGACCTATTTTCCCACACCACTTATGTTGTGTGTGTTAATTTTCTACATGAGTGGTGGGACCTACAGTTTAAAGTCGACTCCGAGCGACATTATGAGTATGATTCGATTCTACTCATCTTTTTGAATACGCATTGCTGATCACTGCTAGAGAATAGCTTTTTATTAATTATTTATAGAAAAAAAAAAAATTTTTAAATAAATAATTGCTAAGGTTCGTTAAGGTTTCCCTACAATGATTTCATAAATAAATAATCGGTGCTGGATTTTTGATATGTTTGTATTATTGTATTATATAGTGTACATACATACATACATACCTATGTATTATGTATGTATAAGGTATTTAAATAAGTAGACCTTCATCTCATATAACATTTTTAATCCATTATAAAAAATAATCCTTTGTTTTTCATTTATACTCTACTGACTCTCTCTACACTACTGCTATATGGTTGGTACTCGTTTGTGTGTGGATATTTTAATCTGTAATGAAAAAAG
Source organism: Sarcophaga subvicina (assembly GCA_936449025.2). Classification (NCBI taxonomy): domain Eukaryota; kingdom Metazoa; phylum Arthropoda; class Insecta; order Diptera; family Sarcophagidae; genus Sarcophaga; species Sarcophaga subvicina. Next base: position 4,457,664 of record OW388084.2, read on the forward strand.
ACAAAAAAAACATTCATTCAGCTTTTCCAAAACCGATTATTTTCAATTATAAATTCAATCTAAAAAATCATGACAATGACATACAAATGAGAAGACTGACTGGCAAAACTTAAGGAAGGGTGGGCACACAGGCAGACGAATTAAAAAAAAAACTAAAAATTTTTGTCTCAAATTACTCGATAAATTTCAATGTTAATCCTTTAAATGTAATCATAATACATACAAACTGATAAATAGTTTACCGAATACATGCATACATACATGTACTTGTATAAACAACAATATATACATACACAAGGGTAAGTTTGTCATTGAATGCAGCAGCATTAGACAGATAGACAGACAGACAGACAGAAAATGCAGGCAATTTGATTGGTGACAACAAAATCATTAAAAGGCATTGACACCTCAATGAAATAAATACTGGAAAATCCATATGGAAACTAACAGTCTGTATAATGGATGAGAGACACAATTAAATTGAAATGAAAATAAATCCTTTCTTGTATTGTTGTTAGGATTGTCAAAGCGCCTTATGAAGGAAACATTAGAGTAAACACAGCTTTGTAATACACAGAGTTTTAATGGCAAATTGTTTTCCGTTTAATAACCAACCAATAAACCATTCAACCAACCATTCATTCAACCAATCATTCAAATAAAGTGTTAAATTTGTTGCATTATTTTTGGTTTAATGACAAGGAGTCATTATTGTCACCATATCCTGATAGCCTAACAATATGTTTCCAGTAAAAGTAAATTGTATTGATTGCTGCTGCTGCGTTCATTGGTTGCGCTTGGTTTCCATGTCATTGTTTTGTTTTTTGTGTCTTTGTAAGGAAGGAATTGTTTCATTATTAAGTTCTTAGACGATTTGTTCAGTCAATCGTATTGGCTTTATGGCGTTTAATCTCTTAAATCCCAAACACCATAAAAACAAATTGCCCACAATCCTCTGGACAATAATAGGCCGTTATGATCAACACTACCACCGCACCGCACCGGTTAAAATTATTTGCTTTTAATTTTAATCCCCGAACATTTGCTACCCAAATAACGAAGAAGGACTTTTTTTAAATACAAATAATAATGAGTGTTTAAAAGTGTGTTGTTTTTCTCTGATGACATACATAGACAGGAAGATATTCCTTTATGATTTTTAATCCAAATCTAAATAACATTTATGTACGTACACTTAAAGAAATGTTTTAGAAAACTTCGTAAGTGTTCTTCGTCTCCGTACAATTGGACAAGAGAGCAACTGAGTGATAACCGACAGAGATATTGTGTTAGGTTAGGTTGAAATGGCAGTCGTCTCAATAGGCGTAATTTACATGGGTCCTATAAGGCTCTGTTTGCTGTAACACCGACATTACCTATTCTATTCGTCATACAAATTTTGGATTGCAATTCTTTCAGGTCCCGATAACTTTTTGAAAGTTTGAATTTTATTTAAATTATCTTTGACTAGACGCGTTCAGACAATAAACTACTTCACGAATTGTAGTAGTTGTAGTCTAGTAGGTAGTGGGTTGGCTGACCCCCAGGTCAGACATCAAAACGAAATATGAACAAATATTTCTAGTTCGACGTCCTCCCAGCAGATTTTTGGCAAAAACTCTGAAAACAAATAAAATTGCCATGAAAATTTTCTCAAAAATCTGTCGTTCGTAATCGACTCTAAATTGTAAGTCACGCCACTCATGTATAAAATTAACACACACAACATAAGTGGTGTGAGAAACTAGGTCTTAATCCTGACAAAAGGGTTGTAATGACCAATTATGTATGTATGTATGTATGTCCACTCCTCAAGAGACAGATAATAACACTGAAGATATCGTCTCGTATTTGTCCTCGTCATTATGATGAATTTGACACAAAAATATAGTGATAGTGAGTGAACATACATAGGTTAGGTTAGGTTAGGTTAGCGTGGTAGCTTTAATTTACCAAAAAGCTCACTTGAGCACGCATAGCGGCCCGTTGTGATGCCACAGGTGAACGCAGCCTCTGCCCTGACCAAGTTCCTCAGATCCAAGGAGGGGGAAGTTGGTCAGCGCAAAGGCTGCACATTAAAAAGCACGACTACCCCACGCTGGAAAACCAGCCAGAATGTTTGATAAACGAGGCTATGTCCTTGATATCAATGGAAGATAGCTCCGTCAAGCTGACAAGTGTCGGAGAGCCAAATAACCTATATCTGCATCCCGCAAGGGATGGGCATTGTCAGAGAAGTCGTTAAATAGGAGTCGCATTCTTCCCGCGTGTCTACCCATAACACAGTGGCCTGTAAGCATGGCCACTGTGATCAAGTGAGTGAACATACATACTAGATTTGTTTCTTATAATGTAAAACCATTTTAATTAACTTAATTGATCATTACAACATTTTAGTCAGGACTACAACCCAGCTTCTCCCACCACCCATGTTGTGAGTGTTAATTTTATCCAAGAGTGGCCGGACCTACAGTTTAAAGTCGACTCCGAACAACAGATATTTGGGAAACTTTTCATAAAATTGTCACTCCATTTAACTCCATTTCTTTTGAATTGTTTGTTTCTAATATTCTTAACATTTTGCTCAGTGTAGTCTTTCTTTTTACTTCGTTTTTCTTCTCTTGACAATATTTAAGTGCAAAGCAACATTTTGTTTAAGACAATATCACTTTAATACGACATCGATAGTTTTGTATACTTCTCATCCAGCATCATCAAACGTCTATATGGATAATCATCACCATCATCATCATTATCATCATCATCATTATCATCATCATCATCGTTATTATATTATTTGTCAATATGCCACTCTCTAGCAAATATGCACGCATGGTTTGCATTGATTTTGTTTTGTTTTTGTTTTTAGGAAAAAATATGGGTTTTGTATGCATTACGGATCATTATCCTCTTAATCTATAATCCTTACATACATACGTACATATTTAGACATTTCAAGTAAAAATACAATATTTTCCTTTCAAATATACAAACAAATAAATAAATCTGCCCATTAGGCGATCACTGTTTTTGGAACCGGCGTACCTCTTTTGAATCATTATTTTGAATGCCCAAGCCAAACAAAAGAACAAAAAGAAACAGATCCTCTACAAATCTATTTCAATATGTATGTACATACATACATCTATCCATGTATGTATGTATGTATGTAGGTATGTAAAATGAATTTTAATTATCATCCTTGGTGTTAAAGTCGTTTTTCATTTTCGATTTTATAATCTTCATCACAGGGATGGATGGATCACCTTTTACATTTTAACAGATTAAAAAAAATTCTTAAAATTTGACAAAATGACAAATAAATTGTACTAGTAACGGTAAAATTATTTAAAATTATTTTTAAATATCGATGAAGCGTCAAATTGCTTGCATTCACTGACGACATTGACATCATAGAGCGTACCAAGCGAGATGTTACTGATGCCTTTACTGCTATTGAACGGGAGTCTACTAAGATGGGTCTGACAGTAAATGAGCGCAAAACGAAGTATATGTCCTCTACAAGCAGAGACGTGCGGCATATTGGATATCAGATAACGGGCGATAACTATACTTTCGATATAGTCAAGGAATTTATTTATCTTGGCTCCGCCGTTACCACCAAAAATTATGTCAGTCTGGAAATCAAGTGCAGGATCACTCTTGCCAACAGGTGCTACTATGGTCTCAATAGGCAATTGAGTAGCAGAGACCTCTCTCGTACGGCAATACTGATACTCTGCAAGACGCTCATTCTACCCGTGCTTCTGCGTTTCTAAAGTTATGAATCTAACCTGAGTATGTTTATGAATGAATGGTGTGAGTTTGATGTCAACGTTGTAGTAAGCATGAATGAATCAGAGTACATATCGGGTTCGCCAAATAACTTTTTTTTTTGGAAAATGCTTTAAAAACAAAAACTACTGAATATTTTCTCAAATTTCTTTTTTTATTTGAAAGTACAATCCTTCCGGTTAATAATGGAAAATAATTTCATTCAAACGGCTGCCTCGGCTGGCCATGCAGTAGCCTACACGATCGGTCCAATTTTTAAGCACATTATCGATTGTGTGCAGCTGTATTTCACCAATGGCTTCACGAATATTGTCCTTTAAAGCGTCAATTGTCTCTGGCTTGTCGGCGTAACAATTATCTTTGACGGCACCCCACAAATAATAGTCAAACGGTGTCAAATCGCAGCTCCGAGGTGGCTAAACGACATCAGCTCTGCGGCTGATAATGCGATCTTCTAAAACAGGGCGCAAAACATCGAGTGTAGCTTCGGCTGTGTGACACGTGGCGCCGTCCTGTTGAAACCAAATGTTACCAATATCCTCCTCTTCAATTTTTGTGAACAAAAATTCGTTCAACATGGCCCGATAACGATCGCCATTGACTGTAACGGCCACTCCTTGCTCATTTTCGAAGAAAAATGTCCCAATTATGCCTCTGGACCAAAATCCGCACCAAACAGTGACTCGTTTTGGGTGCATCGGCTTTTCAATGTATGCTTGCGGGTTTTCTGTACCCCAAATGCGAAAATTTTGCCAACCCGCCAAGATCAAAATGAGCTCATCTGAAAAGATGATTTTTTTTTTTGCCAAAATCGGCATCTTCTGTAAGTCGATCGCAGGCCCACTTAGCGAAGCGAAAACATATTGGATGGTCAATTGGCTTCAACTCCTTAACCAATTGGACTTTGTATGGCATCATACTAAGGTGATGATGAAGGTGATGCTCTAGCTTCGCTTGCATTGGAAGGACAAAATTGAGGAAGCCTTGTCATCGATTGGTGTGGCGAATCAATCATCGTACAATAGAGTAATGAAAATTGAATTCAATGAATTAAACCCTTAACAACGAGCAACTTTATAGGCCCTCTATCAAGTGCAAAGCATTAAATACAAATTCTTAAGTAAAATTTTCCAAACAGTTTTTAATGTCCTGCCCATGCGAATACTATTTCAGGATTTTAAATAGAGCGGATTTATAATTCAGAAATTTATAATAGTTTTTAATACAGTATGTATGTATGTTTAAAGCGAAACATAATTTCTTATTAATTTTTTCAAAAGTAACCAAAAAAGAAAGTTTTGTTATACATTTTCCATCAAAATTATTTTTTAAAAATTCAATTGCTGCGACATTTATTTTGACTGAACCACAATATCCAAACCTTTGTAAATTCTTAATAAATATGTAATCAATATAAAAAAAGAAAATCTCTACCAATTATTCAGAAATTTGTTGTCGTGTTTCAATGCAAATTCAATTTAATTGAAATATCATTACCAATCAATAATAATATTACTTAGCAGTGAGAGAGAGAGAGAGAGAGAGAGAGAGAGAATAAAGATTTCTTATGTAATTTTATTTTTCTTTCAATTTTCTACCATTCAATCCATTTTATTCACTTAAAACAGAATGTATTTGTCCGTCTGTGTAACAACTTTAAATCTCTAGAAGGAATGAACAAAATAAATTTAAATAAAAAAACAAAAACAAAAAAAAAGAACACACACTCACAATTTAAATAAAAAAAATGAAAGAAAAAAGCATAGTAAATAAATGAGTGAATAAATGAAGAAAGAACATGAAGTATAAATGACTAAATAGCATCACTTAAATGAATTTAACCACAAGTCAAATGAAAAGAGATACACAGAAAATAACAACAAAAAAAAAGACAAGTAAATATACATAGTATAACGACAATATACATACATATGTATGTATATGTATAGAAAAATGCCAGGCAATATACCTACAACATGTCTATTCTACTAGCGTATTATATACATACATATGTACATACATACATACACATACATGCATATGTACATATAAAAAATATGTATCTTTCTTTTTGCCTTACAACTACTATGTCTGCATATGTACATATGTATGTATCATACATCGGTTGTGGGGTTTTATGGTGGAACACACAGATTTCCGAGAAAAACTTTATTAAATAAAGCAAAATGAGTTCAGAAAGAGAGAATAAATAACAAAAAAGTATACGGACAGACAATAACGGATTGCCTTCGATAAAATGAGAAAAAAAAAACAACAACAACACAATTCTGCTGCGGCCAATATTGTGTGTGGTGAATGATAATGACGATAGCTTTGACGATAACGATGACGATGACGATGTCAGTGATAATGATGATTGTATACATATGTATATATTAAAACCGATATCACTAACTTAAAGGAGGACAGACAGACAGACAGACGAGAGAGACTACTGCTTGCTATCCATCTATCTATCTATGTTCCATTGGATATACTCGTATGTACGTAAATATATGGTGTATAAAGCAACTGAAACATATACAAAGTATTAATAACCCATCTGTGTGGATACCAATACATGTAATGATACAATCACTAAACAGCCAGCAATAAGTAATTAGCATCAATCCATAAATATTTACATATACGATAGATATTACAACTCTGTGGCTAAACATACATACCTATCGATTTGAATGAAATTATGGCAACAGATCAGTGTTTTTTAACCGCTTCTAGCTAAACAAGTAAAATGGAAATTTATATGTCCAAATCGTTCTTAAACGGCCAGCAAGTAGGTATCTTCTTTGCTCAACTGGCTCCCTTCTGAGCTCCTCGCTAAGCAGGTGGCTAAGTTCACGGCGACAAGAGTCAATGCCCTGTCTCGTTGGCCTGTTGTCGCTTCTGGTCATTCCTCTATTTTGCGGATCGATCCCGTGGCCGCATTTGATATTGATTATCTCCCTGTTGAATACTGTTTTGATAGGGGATACGACACGAACTCCTGGACGTCTACACCGACGGCTCCAAACTCGATAACGGGGTAGGCAGTGGAGTATACTCTGGGAAATTGGACCTGAGTATCTCACTCCGTCTGCCGGACTACTGCAGCGTGTTCCAGGCGGAGGTAATGGCCATCTGGCAAGCCGCACAGTGGACCCTCGCCTATGGTGTTCCTATCCCTGTCACTCGTATCTCGATCTACTCCGATAGCAAGGCTGCGATAAAGTCTCTGTCGAATGTTGCGTATAATTCCAGGATCGTCAGAGAATGTCGCCGCTGTCTCAATCTCCTTTCTGGGCGCTTCGGTGTCACACTTGTGTTTGTTCCCGGACACTGCGATATTCCGGTAAACTGCAGGGCCGACGAGCTGGCCAGAGCTGGCACACTACTTCTGGAATCTTCCTCAATCAACTTGGGAATGCCACTTACCTCGTTCAAACTGGCCATTGCGCGGAAATTCTCACGGGATGCCAACCGGTCCTGGATCAATGAAGAGTCCTGCTCCATCGCTAGGCTCACTTGGCTCACAATGAATAGGAGGCGTACCAACCAGCTACTTGGAGTTGCCGTAATATCATCTCGATCACAGTGGCCATGCTTACAGGCCACTGTGTTATGGGTAGGCACGCGGAGAGAATGCGACTCCCATTTAACGACTTCTGCCGTGGATGCAGATCCGCCGAGGAGGAGGAGACTGTCATCCACTTAATCCGCCAATGCCCATCCCTTGCGGGGTGTAGATATATGTTATTTGTCTCTCCAACCCTTGTCAGCTTGACGGAGCTATCGTCCATTGATATCAAGGACATAGCCTCGTTTATCAAACTTTCTGGCTTTCCCCCTCCTTGGATCGGAGGAACTTGGTCAGTACAGAGGCTGCGTTCACCTGCGGCATCACAACGGGCCGCTATGCGTGCTCAAGTGAGCTTTTTGGTAAATTAAAGCTACCAAGCTAACCTAACCTAACCTAGGTATCTTCTTGAGGTTTGGTGTTAGTCTTGGAACCACGAAGGCGGAACTTTCCAGTAGAAGGTAAAAAGCGTTCGCATTTTCTTCTATTGAGATATCTTGTATAGAAAGCTATAACGGAAAGCAAATATCCTTGACATTAAAAAAAGGAATGCACTGCCCTCTACGATTGTAACAAAGTGTTTGAGAAAAAAGGATGACTTCTGCAGGAACTGTAAAAATGTGGTGAAGGAGGAAACGACTCTTCTGATCTCTCAATTTTTGACATCTTGAATCGAGCTCTATAATATAAAGATTGCTGCAATAGAGGAGATATATTTTAAATTTGGGATGGTTTTCTCTAGGGAATAGCTAAATTCCGGATAGTATTATTGTGGTATCGCAATAGGCCCAAATGCTGGCCCTTTTAAAGGGAGTTCGCCTAAGAACAGCTACAATACAACTCTCCAAGCAGACAAGGTAGTTTTTCTTTCTTTTTAAATTTTCAACATATGAAAATTATTCAAAGGGCTTTCTTACTAATTAGCTAATAGATACTGTATGTATCCATAGCTTATGTATACATAAAGACAACCATTGCTTACCATACATATATTCGAAATGCGAGTACATGTGTAGATGTATGAATCTTTTCTACATTTACAAAAAAATAAAAAAACAAAATAAAAATACTACAACAACAACAATACAAAAAGCCGTTATAGAATCATATCCCTTTGGGTTACTGCAAGACAAACCTCCCCCTTTTATTTAAAGCAACCGATACTCTGTAGTTGTCTCGTTTTAACTCATGGACATTTTGTAAGTACATGTACTCGTTCATATCTTGGTGGATAACAAGGGTAGGGTGAAAAACTGTTATTCATTGTTGGTTTTGTGTGTGTGTGTGTGTGCATTATTAAAATGAAAATGTATACAATTTTTATTACGAAATAATACGAGTACGAAGAAAGAATATTATTTGGTAGCAGTTATTATTATTATTATTGTCGTTGTTGTTGTTGTTGTTGTTGTTGTTGTCGTTTTTGCAGTACATTTACACGAAATGTGAATGCTTCATGGGTTTGGAAGCTGTTGGGAAACAGTAGCATATTGTGCGTGTTTGTTTCTTAAATTGGGAGTGAACTTGTTGTTTTTGTAATTTAGCAAATGTTGTAGCTATGTATTGTTGTTTGGAGAAATCCTTATCGTCTACATATTTCTGTTTTCTCAACGATTTCTTTAGAATGAAAATGTGATTCCATGGAATCATCACTTGAATTCTCTAAACTCTCTCTCTCTCTCTGTCTGTCTGTCTCTCTTTCTCTGTCCCTGTCTTCTCGGTGTCTATGTTATTCATCAATTTTTTTTAAGCAATACATGCGCATTATTTGCATCTTCTCCACTTTGTATTAAAAAAAATTTCCTTTTTTAATAAAAAAAAAAAATAAAACAAAACAAATAAGGAGAGGAAAAAAAGAGTTCGAGGTTAGTTAGGATTTTGTTAAGAAAAAAAGAAAATATATACCCTGCATCCTACTTAATTTTTTTGATTTTTTTAGTCTTTTTTGTTGCAATAATCTGGCATACGTACATACATAGTATGTATGTATATAGTATGTAATTAATGAATGTTATAAATTAGAGTATCGTTTGAATTGTTGTTATTCGGTGTAATTTCTTTTTTGTCAGAATATTTCTCTAATACCTATAAAAAATAATATTTTTTTAAATTAAAGTTAAGCAGGAGAAATAAAATGGTAAACAAAATTATTGTTTCTGTTATCAATTCAAAATGTTAAATTAATAAACTAACAAAATAGTGTTGGAAAATAAGTAAAAAAATTCTAATTTTCTATCAATAAAATCTATTAATCACTAAATGCCAGTTCCCAAGTTCCCACAGATAAAATTTTTGGTATCTTTAAGGAATAAGGGCGCCTGGACAGGGCCAGGACTAGGGTATCGGCCACGCAAAGATCCTAAGGGAAGTTGGAGCTGTCGGTAGTAGTATCTACATGACACCGCGAACGACTTCATGAGGAGATTCAAGACATCGGTTCCGGACAACGGGGTCTGGAAGGGTGGTAAGGGACTCCGTAAGGTAAGGGACTCCGTACAAATCTACACCGACGGTTCGAAGCTGAACGGAGCTGTTGGCAGTAGAATATTTTCGGAATCTGTCTATAAGACTGCCAGACCACTGTCTTTTCTTTTCACTGTCTTTCAGGCGGAGGTGGTGGCAATACAGGCTGCGGCGAGAGTCTCCAAGCGGAACATCACCATACATTCTTATAGCCAGGCGTTGATAGCCCCCTAAGTTCTAACGTGATAAACTCCAAGACGGTGTACGGCTGTCGCAGATATCTCGATGAGGTAGCGGAACGATATGATATTCACATCGTATGGGTACCGGGCCACAGTGGTATTCCGGGTAACTGCAGAGCTGATGAGCGTGCCAGATGGGGCACGACCATCGAACTTTCCGACGAATTCTCGAATCTGGGCTTCCCTATGAGGACCTGCAAGCTCATAATTGATAATGCGATCGCAGATTCTGTCAACGACAGGTGGGCGGCCTCGGACACGGGTAGAACGGCTCGTAAAATCTGGCCAAGGCTGGATGAGGGGCGCACAATGAGTCTACTTAAGCTTCAAAGAGGCGCGCTCAATGTAGTTGTCGGTGTCACTACGGGCCATTGCATTATGGGTACGCATGCGAGGCGCATTTGTCTTGGACTACCTACCTACCTAAGGTATAAGGAATTCAAACAGACTTTAAAATTGTGAAAATATATAAAATTCTCTACCAAAGTCATAAATTTCGTAAAATTTTGATAATTTCTCTGAAGCTGGATTAAAAAAGTTAAGGGGGTTAAGTCCACTTCTTAAGGGTCTTTTATTGACAACCGCTTTCTTAACCGTAAGGACAGTAATACTGCTCTCAACAGCATCGGTTGACAGCTTTAAATAGTTTGCCTCATTTCGTTTGTATTTGACAGCAATTGATAGCAAATTATATCCTGATATGCATAAAAATGAATTTCTTGCAAAAATGCCAACACATTAAGCAACAAAATACTTTTTTATTCACTTTATTTCTCCGATTTTGGAATCTTATTTCTGAAACGGTAGATATTCCTAAGGGAAACGAGATTTTGCTTCAACGGTGCGATCTGACAATCAAATTTATTTTCATGACTTCTACAAATCTTGTATGTTGAAAGGAATAACAAAACTGGAGACTCGTTGGACTCAGTTTCAAGAGCTCAAAAGGTGTCTCCTCCAATCCTATTGCGCTTATAAACTTTAGGTTGCTCCTCCGGGTCTCAACGACTGACATGACCCAAGGTGCTTTATTCTAGTTTGCATTAATGTTAGAATGTTTTCTAACGATTCATTCTAGTCATCGCAGAATCTCTGTGTTGGGTTCGAAATAATCGCCATTTTGAACAAGTGCACCCTAAATTACTAATCTCAGTTTATTCGTAGATAGTCCGTGGTATGACTCAGATCTTTTGTTATTATAGCTTTCCAAAGCCAATACAGCGACTGCAGAGATCTGCCTGTATTATCATTAGTGGTGCCTTGCGCACTACACCTACATCGACACTGGATATAATTTTGGGCCTCTATCCGCTTGACCTTTTCTGTAGGGGAGTGGCTGCTAAAATAAGTAAACGTCTCTGGGCGACTGGACTGACTCGGATATAGGCCGCGCAAGGATCCTGAGGGAAGTTGGAGCTGTCGGGAGCAGTGACTACATGACACCGCGGTACGACATCACGAGGAGATTCAGGACATCGGTTCCGGACAACGGGGCCTGGAAGGGTGGTGTGACCCACCTGTTTAGAGACTCCGTACAAATCTACACCGATGGCTCTAAGCTGAACGGAGCAGGTGGGCAGTGGAATTTTTTCGGAATCGGTTGGAATAGCTCAGTCTATAAGACTACCAGACCACTGCAGTGTCTTTCAGGCGGAGGTGGTAGCCATACAGGCTGCGGCGAGTATTATTGGGGATGGAAGGGTACCAAGCGGAGCGTCGCCATACTTTCTGATTGCCAGGCGGCTATAAAGGCTCTGAGTTCTAATGTGATGAACTCCAAGACGGTGTACGGCTGTCGCAGATATCTCGACGAGATAGCGGAACGATATGACACCCATATCGAATATCGGGTATTCCGTGGTATTCCGGGTAACTGTAGAGCTGATGAACTTGCCAGGCGGGGCACGACCATCAAACTCACCGCTGAGTTCTCGAATCTGGGCGTACCTATGAGGACCTGCAAGCTCATAATTGATAATGCGATCGTCGATTCCTTCAACGACAGGTGGGCGGCCTTGGACATGGGTAGAACGGCTCGTAAAATCTGGCCAAGGCTGGATGAGCGGCGCACAATGAGTCTACTTAAACTCCAAAGAGGCGCGCTCAGTATAGTTGTCGGTGTCATTACGGGACATTGCATTATGGGTACGCATGCGAGGCGCATTGGACTTGGACATCTTGCTAACGACTTCTGCAGAAGCTGCAGAGATGAGGAAGAAGAGGAGACTCTCCCTCATCTGCTGGGTACATGCCCGGCTCTATGCCAAAGGAGAAGGAAGTACTTGGGTACTTACTACATGGATGATCTGGAGGAACTGTCAGGGATTGACATTGGCAGCCTGAATCGCTTCATCAGGAGCTCCGATTGGTTTCGAGACTAGGGGATAACGGATGACTGTGGTAGCACAATGGGTCCAATGCGGCCAAAGTGTGTCCATCCAAAAAATTTTCTTGGATGGGCAGCCACCTCTACCTACCTACCTACCTACCTACCTACCTACCTTTCCAAAGCCATTTGGTTTGAGAAGAGTTTTTGCGTCTCTTTATCTTTCCAAAGTCAAAGTCACGGACTTCTTGGCTCAGTCTAGCATCTTTATAAATAAACATGATTTTAGTTTCCATTCAAAATGTGTTTTAATTTGTATTTACACGATCTTAAAGAGCTCTTTGTAACCTCTACCGACCAATATTTGTAAACTAAAGTAACAGCTTCTAAATATTTTCTTATAATCATCATCTATTCAGTGTCTTTCTTAACATTAAGCATTTTTGGTTATGTACATAGAAATGTTATTATAATAGCTCTAACGGTAAACAATTAACTTAAATTCCTGGTAATTGAATATTTTTTTTTTGGATTAACCGTACTTGAATTGCTCTTAAAGACAACGAAACTAATCACAAACATTTTCATGGGCTGGCCATAATTACTTACAAGCAATACGACACCTGCCTAGCGATTGAATAGTTTTGTTTCAATTTGTAACTTTAATCCTGAGGGAGAATGTCATTAACGTCTGTTGATTATCAAACAATTGTTATTAAAAATTTTAATGGGATTTAATGAGGAAGAAAAAAAGTAGAAGAAGAGATTTTTTTTCAACATTTTATGTCTCTATTGTACACACACAAAAGCCAAGTCATGAAATATTATCGTCATTCTACTTCTCAATAAAATAGAAATGGAAGATTCAAATGGAACCATAGTCTACCGTAAAACACTGTCTGTAATGGTACATTGATAACGTTTATCCATGGATTGAATTATTTCTTGAAATAAGAGCAAGTATTTGTCTGTCCCTGCCTGGGACAATATTGGCTGCACGGAAAGGTGAAACTGGCAACGCCTTTTCTACCAGCGAGCGACATTATCATGAAGCCAAGTATGAACAGAAATTGTCTTAAAGTCTGCCACAACAAAGTATCACTCCAGTAACGATGCCAAACCAAAAGTTTCCCATTTCTTTCAAGAATTTCTATGAATTTCTTTTCGACAAAAGCCATTCAGAGAAATTAACAAAAAATTTTAAAAGAATCTTTTGATTTCTTAATGTGAGAGAGAAGAGTGCATACATGAATGTATTAAAATTGTTTCATTAACGAAAAATATTTAAAATTTTTAGAAATACAAATCAAAAATGTAAAAGGTTCTCTTCGTCTCAAAAAAAATTAAAATGAAAATGAAAATGAGGATGCTAAACCGTATACGTATTCAGTGTTGTTTGTGGTTTATAAAGGATTTTGGTGTTAAGCAGAAAGATTTTTAAAAAGCGGATTAAAAAGTGTTTTCCATCAGCATACTTTATACATTCAATTTGTATCTACCATAGCTGTGTACATTTAATGCCCTTCACACTCTTTCTCTTCTCTCTGTGGCTGCTACCTTTAAAACTACACAGTCTTTCTGGCACTGTTCGACTAGAATTTCCCTTTTTTACTCATAAGGTTTGTAAAATGTTAATACCCTACTATATGATAATAAATGTTGTAATTGCTTAATATTGTGGTTTGTAACGTCTAAATATGGAAATCTGTTCAGGAATTTAACTCTTAGGTAAGTTGGTGGGTAGGTAATTTGAAAGACAGGACAACAATAAGGGCACATCATTATGTGTCCACCAATTCAGAATATCACTTTACTTTCTATAGGAAGTCTGTGTGTATCAGACATCAGCAATGAGTATTCACAAAGATGAGTAGAATCAAATCATACTCATAATTTCTGATACTTATACGTATTCATACTTATTTTAATATCATGGAGCCACTACTCATATACAAAGTTTGAAGTACCATCACATTCATACTTAGCAACACGTATGATGTTGTTGATTTCGACTCTCCATAACTCAACATATACACGAATCACAAAATAAGTATTATTCCCGTACGAACACTAAAATACTCACTAGAAGGTTGTGTCTTTGCTCTGATTGCTGCTCTATCTTTTTTCTTGTTTTTGTAAATGCAACAACAACTAAGGCTGTAAATTTTGATGAATAAATCGGGTGACTTGAATCTTTTATGCGTATTATAAGTATTTTTTCTAATGTTATGAATCTAAATGAGTAGACTTATGAGTCAAATAGGGTCTCAATAGGGTATTGAGTAGCAGAACCTTTTCCTTACGACAATACTGATACTCTACAAGACTCTCATCCTCCCCGTGCTTCTGAGGCGAGTCACTGCAATCATTTATAAGTATTATAAGTATTTTTCTAAAGTTATGAATCTAAATGAGTAGGCTTATGAGTCAAACATATTTCGAATGGCATGAGTTTGATGTCAACGTTGTACGCACACTCATTGCAAGCTGTATTTATAAATCGACGTTGTAGTGAGTATGAATGAATCAGATTACATAGTTAAATTTCAATATTGTTGACTCACTTATATTCAAAATTTCATGAGTGCTTATGAGTAGCGAAAAAACGATTCATTGCTGACCTCTGATATATATCTTGTTCAAAATTCATTAACTTCTTTCAGTTCATTCCTCTGAGATGAGTTATGTCTGTTATAGTCTCTTTCCAAAGTGCTGTAAGAAATTCTTACCAACGTATTAGATCGGGCCACATCATTTGCAGATCCAAATCCGACAGAGAATTTGTGGAATATTGTAAAAACAACAAATAAAGGAGAGTCCCACAAATAGTGGTAAGCTTTATGGATTAATTCAATCTGAGAGGTAGCATATACTAGATTCAGTGTACCAAATTCTTGTGCAGCATATGCCTAAACAATATCTAGCAGTTTCAACAAAATATCAACCACTTTTAATACAAAAGTGGAACTGAAACGAAAAATTCTTTCTTGAATATGATTCCTATTTAGTTTTGCATAAAAATTACAATTTCCAAAGCATAAAAGACACCTAATTCAACAACTCGGGCCCTGATCTGAGTAGCGGCTTTTTGTATCCTTATTCAGTGGGAAGTGTCTCTATTTCTAATATATATTCATTTCATGAGGAGTCTGTTCTTGAGTCTTTGTCTGGACTAAAACTTACGTACTTGCCGGGCCCTAACGGGGTACCGGCTTGTATTTTAAGAAAGTGCGCTGTTGTCTTGAGTGGTCCTTTGACCTCTATATTCAATGGGCTTCTGGGGGCTGGTCATTTTCCATCTATTTGGAAGAGTTCGTTTATAATTCCTTTGCATAAGTCGGGTAATAAATCCAATATTTCCAATTACAGGGGTATTGCCAA
Organism: Sarcophaga subvicina; assembly: GCA_936449025.2. NCBI lineage: Eukaryota > Metazoa > Arthropoda > Insecta > Diptera > Sarcophagidae > Sarcophaga > Sarcophaga subvicina. Next base: position 4,473,448 of record OW388084.2, read on the forward strand.
ACTCAGTGCTATTTCCAAGTTGATGGAAAAACTGGTGACGGATTATCTCTTTTTTAATACGAGATCTTTAATATCCCCTTTCCAGCATGGTTTTTTAAATTTTTTTTTCTTATAAAAAAAAACACATTTCTGGAGATGCGGGGCATCGATCCCCGTACCTCTCACATGCTAAGCGAGCGCTCTACCATCTGAGCTACATCCCCATATGATATTCGACGTTCGGAAAAATGCCCTATAAACTGAAATCGTCTGAAATTTGAATACTTTGCAGTATAAGTATATATTTTGGCACAGGGTCTCACAGACGGCTCAATGGTCTAGGGGTATGATTTTCGCTTTGGGTGCGAGAGGTCCCGGGTTCAAATCCCGGTTGAGCCCGTTTAATATTTTACCTGTAATAATTTTCTAAATATTCTTTTACGCATACATTTTTAAGTTTTAAATAGTTTAATAATTCAATAGTTTTACCGTGTTTAAAATATAAATAAAAAAAATATTTTTTGAAAAAAAAGCATATGGGAATTATTTATTTGAAAAAAACCGAAACTCGAATTAATATTATGACGCTTTTTTATTATTAAATATTAAGCACAGCTTTATCGAACGGCTCAATGGTCTAGGGGTATGATTTTCGCTTTGGGTGCGAGAGGTCCCGGGTTCAAATCCCGGTTGAGCCCATTAGTATTTTTATATCAAATCGATATGTACCATCGATCCTATCTATAATTATACTATCTATCTACGCTTTTAAATATGTTGTAATGTAAGGATTCAACTGAGGCGACTGTTGCTAACTTCAAATTTCAATTTTTGGTTTCTTTTTGTTGTTCAAATTTCTAAACACAATGTGTTGTTTCGTTCGATTATGGGGTTTTTAAAGGAGAAGATAAGGATTTTATGATTAAAACCATTTTTGTTTGCTTTCTCCCTCTCGCAAATTCTCTTTCCTTTTCTCTCTTATAAGTTACAGTTCCTTTTTTATTTTTTTTATTGTTGTTGTTTTCGTTTTTATTATAAACCATTCAAAATGTCAACTGGGTTTTAGTTTATAAAACCATTTAATGCAACAACAACAACAACAACAACAAAAATAACAACAATACATAAATAAAATACATTGGAAGAGATAAATATCAACAAACACTTAAAATAGTTCATTCGTTTGGTTGTGTTTGTTTTTTTGTCAACGAATTAATTTTGTATTCGCATTTTACACTTCCGTTTCCTCCCCAACTTGTTGTTGTTGTTTTCTATAAAACAGAATCGTACGTACATATTTCGTAAATTTTTTATTTGGCATGTTTGTTGTTTTTAGCATTACTGTTATAGTTGTTGTTGTTGTTGTTGTTCTATCTATTTTATTTTCATTTTTAATTTTTTTTCTTGTGGTTATTGTTACCGAATTTTTGTTATTCCAGCTGCTCGTTTCTAGTTTTTTTTTCTCTTTCGTATTCAGTTTTATTGTTCTTTTCATTTGTTTTTGGATTTTTGGATTTTTTTCTTTCTTCACAATGAAAATGTATTTCCAAGTGAAACAACTTTTGTTGCAACTGAATTTAGAATCTCTCTTTTGTTTTGTTGACAAATAAATCCAACAAAATCATTAAAAGAAAAATAAACATTAATTTACCGAAGAGAGCTGAACAGAACACAACACAACAGAACAACAAGGAATGAATGGTTGGGATTCACACAACCAAGAGAAGAAAAAAATTAATTTTTAAAATTGATTTGACAACATTGGACAAAAAAAAGGGTTTCAAGATTTATTGAAATGTGTAAACGAATACATAATAAATAAAACCGAAATAACAAGTTACAAATTAATTAAGCGAAAAGATATTTAGAAAATTAACATATTTTTTATTCAGAGATCAGGACTAACCACCTTAAATTGGTTACATAAACTCAATCGTATATGCTTACCCAATAAGAATTCTTACAAGGTATAAATGTGATAGTAAAGGGTCCGCCAAATAACTTTTTTTTTTGAAAATGCTTTAAAAAGAAAAACTACTGAATATTTTCTCAAATTTCTTTTTTTATTTGAAAAAACAATCCTTCCGGTTAATAATGGAAATTAATTTCATTCAGAAGATGCCGATTTTGGCAAAAAAAACATCATCTTTTCAGATGAAGCTCATTTTGATCTTGGCGGGTATGTAAACAAGCAAAATTGTCGCATTTGGGGCAAAGAAAACCCGCATAATTGGGCCATTTTTCTTCGAAAATGATCAAGAGGTGGCCGTTACAGTCAATGGCGATCGTTATCGGGCCATGTTGAACGAATTTTTGTTCAAAAAAATTGAAGAGGAGGATATTGGCAACATTTGGTTTCAACAGGACGGCGCTACGTGCCACACAGCCGAAGCTAGACTCGATGTTTTGCGCCCTGTTTTTGAAGATCGCATTATCAGCCGCAGAGCTGATGTCGTTTGGCCACCTCGGAGCTTCGATTTGACACCGTTGGACTATTATTTGTGGGGTGCCGTCAAAGATAAGTGTTGCGCTAACAAGCCAAAGACAATTGACGCTTTAAAGGACAATATTCGTGAAGCCATTGGTGAAATACAGCTGCACACAACCGATCGTGTAGGCTACTGCATGAATGAAATTATTTTCCATTATTAACCCGAAGGATTGTACTTCCAAATAAAAACAGAAATTTGAGAAAATATTCAGTAGTTTTTTTTTTAAAGCATTTTCAAAAAAAAAGTTATTTGGCGGACCCTTTGGTATAGCCTGTTAAAAAAAGAAATATATGTAAATGCTTCAAATCAGTTAAGATAGAAGACCTGTGGCACAATTGATTTCAAGGCAAATGAAAAATTTCAATATTTTGAAAATTTTTTTAAAAATTATATAAAAAAAAACTTTCCCATACCGGGAATCGAACCCGGGCCTTCTGGGTGAAAGCCAGATATCCTAGCCACTAGACCATATGGGATATATTGTTTTAGAAGCAAAGTTTTAATTTAAAATTTTGTATTCAAAAATAGAATGGAGGCCCCTTTAATTTGTTAACGCTAAACTTGTGGCCAATTTGTGAAGAAGTGAATTTGAAATTTCTCAAAAAGTCTGATAATTTATTTCTTCACCCATGATTGCTTGCAAACGATTACATATTATTTTTAGATAAAATGATGACAAACAACACCACAAGACATCAATAAAATAATAGAAATTTATGAAGGCTCTAGGTCTGATCGTGGCTGGTAATCATTTCATAAACTTGACGTATGGGATACAGTAATCCTTCGATTTACGTCGCCTTGATTAACGTTGTTTCGATTTACGTTGTCAAATTTTTTGTTCTCTTTAACTTCAATATGCGTTGCCATTCGATTTACGTCGCCTTTTTTTGGAACCATCTGCGACGTAAATCGAGGGATTACTGTAACATCCAGAAATACGTCCTAGAGTGTAAAAAGTGTATTAACAACCTGTTTGTTGTTTGTTACATTTTTGTTTCTTTTTATTTTTTGTCCAATTCCTTTCTGCATTTATCAAGGATCATAATTCAAGAGCCCTATTACTGCCTGGCCTGGCCTCTTAACAGAATTAATTTATCCCATAAAATAGCTCAATATGTTCAAGTACTTGCCTCTTTTTTTAACTGTAAATGAGCAATCAACTCTTTTATTTTCCCATTGCAACTGAATTTGCCAAAAAGGCGTTCAGCGTTAAGGTTTGAAGTACTTTTCTCTGTTTTTTCTTCGTTTGTTTGTTTTTTTTTCGTTCCCTAATAGCCAAAATGAATTCATCCATCTCAAGTGTATTAAAATCTTTTGTTGGACTAAAACTGAATATGTTTGGAACAACAACAACAACAACATCTCAAACAACCCAAACCTATTTCGTATTCCGTTTGTTCATTCATTCGTTTCCTATTTAAATTCATTGGGGCGATGTAAATGATGTTAAACAAGCAACACAAACATCAACACAACTGTGACAATGAGGACAGGTTGCTTGCTGCTGTTCTCTTTATTTAGTACGTTTCTTTCTTTTTTGGATTCATTTTAATGGTGGAATGGTGAAAAGTGATGATGCTGTTGCTGCTGCTGTTGTTCGTGATGATGATGATGAGTTGAGATAAATAATTTTAACCATTTTGTATTTGTTGTGTATATTTTGGTTAAAAGGGGTGTTAAATGGGCTCAAAGGATAAATGCGAAAGGAGTGAAAAAGGCAAATAAGAGCAGTTGTTAAACAATACAACAACTGGTATTTGCATAAGGCACACTCACTCACTCACTCAATGTTTAAGTACCAAACATTTCCCGTATGTTCCTTCATATGCTACAATACAAGTGCACAGAGATAGATAGAGAGAGAGAGAGCGAGTATTTGCTAAATAAAAACAAATATTTTCTGTTAAAGTTTCTTTATCTAAACGAAGAAAGGAAAGGATTAAGCCTTCTGCCATACACAATTGATAAAACAAGTCAGAGGGTTGTGAGTTTCTAAGGTTAATCAAAATATTTTAATATTAAACTGAAATGTATATCATCCATCCAAGGTTCTTTTCGAGTTCTAATAGTAATTCTGTCTGGTAGTACACCAGCATAAGCGATGGAAATATGGACGCTGATCTTTTCAATATCTCCGATATAAAGTTCTGAACTCTGAATTGAACTGTTCGTTTCAGGACCAGAACAAATTTTAAACCACTGTTATTCCGATCGTAACGTTACAAGGCTTAGTGTCGAGAACATAGCAAGCTGTTAAAAGCAGGTACAAACAAGTGAATCTAATATCTGCATATAAAGTGAGCGCCATAAGTGAGTCAACACCCACTAAAATTTAAAATTTTCTATTATGTTCTTAAGCATAAAAAAAGTTTCTTTATCATGAATTGTTGTTTTTGTTTTAACATTTTATAAGTAATAAATAAACGTTTTTATTATTGGAAATTTATTCGACTATTCTCATTTACTTTTCTCGCTATCCTAAGAAAATGAATTATTTCAGTGGTGTTTACTTACTTTTGACGCTCAGTGTATATGTGTTTCAACCATACCGCATATTACTAACAAGTATTGACAAGTATAAACCAAATAACAGTCACAAACACCCCAGGATTTGTAGTATGAATCGAATCTACGATCTCGACACTAATACCTGAGCACATTACCAGTTTCCAGTTTTAAAAGATTATCAAAACTGTCGAATTGACCCATTGTACAACGTCCTAGTTTCTCACACCAATATGTTGTGTGTGTTAATTTTATACATGAGATTTTTTGAGAAACTTTTTCATGTCAATTTTATTTAGTCTCAGAATTTTTGCCAGAAATCTGCTGAGAGGAAGTCGCCGAAGAAATACTTTTTGTATCTTTGTTTTGACGTCTGGCCTGGGGCTCGAACCCTGACTTTACGTCTAATAAGCCAACACACTACCTACTAGACTACGGCGACTTCCAAGTCCTTTGCTTCTTGCGCGTCCTCTATGGCGACTTCCTTTAATCTGGACATGAAATACCATCTCTTAACGGTCTCCACAACGTCTATATCGTTGAGAAGCTTATACAGCTGATTATTAGATCGGATGAGGAAATAATCGACAACTCGCACTTCGCCGAAGATCTTTACATATGAATTTTCTCTTGAATATTCTCAAAGCTGCTACACCGGTGATTAATAGTGTCCATAGGCCTATTAAATAATACTTTATACACGTTTTTAAATATGCTAGTTCCTTGCTTATTATTCTCAAATTACAATGCATTTGTTTATTAATAGGATTAAAAGCTTTTCCTATATTCTAATTCTCTAAATATTATCTTCAAAATTTGAACAAATTTATTAAAAAAAAGAAAAAAGAAATCTTTTCTTCTCTACTTGTTGACTTTTAACCCAAAACATTTGAATAATTCGACACTCTATCCATCCCTGCGTATATTAATTTTATCATTGAAAATATACTGCGCATGTGTGTGTGTGTCATATTTAGGAAATTATGATTGAAAGTTTCATTTCATCCGATTAGAATTAGTGTGTGTGTGTATGTGGATATTTAATACTCGACACATTGTGATGTTTTTTTTGTTAATAGACGAAGAGATAGACAGTTAGACTGTGTGTGATGCATTATTTAAAGACAATGAAACGCATTAAATACGCATTTTATTAAAACGTTTCGTATTACAACATCTCTCTTGCAACATCATCACACTCACAGTCATTCATTGAGTTATTGAATCTCATATCGAAACGTTGTGCTGGTTAAATATTGTGAAAATACAATAAAGTCTCTAAGGAATTCCATAAGGAAGACCCTCTTTATGTAGCATTTTGTGAACTTTATGCAGCAATTTTTGACATGTTCTTCGTGCTCTTTAATGGTTACTCTACTACACTTCCACTCACCACTCCTGTGTGCCTTTAATCTGTGAAGTAAAATACGATTGAATTGAATTACAAAATTTGTTTCATTTTTATTTCTCGTTTTACTTTTCCAGGTTAAGAGAAAGGTAAGAGGCATGTAAAATAGGATTTTGGCAACAAAAATTAAATAAGAATTGTTGTTTTAATGAATTCCATAGTTTTGAGAGTTTTTCTGTTTTAAGAAATACGAATGCATAGGGAGTTCACGAACACGGTATTACCTAAAGCATGATAATTGATTGTCCTTCGTATCTTTGCTTTATACTGCAGTATTGTTCCACAATATTGGATGTTCGTTTTTCGCTTACGTTCTCAGCTTGATCTTCAATACATTGAAATTTTAAGCTTGAAGGGCTTGAATCTCCTAATAATTAAACCTCAAAGGCACAGATTTTCTTATATCGTTTCTATAACATTTTAACGATATCACCAATGTTGCTAGCCCTCGTACTTTTTATTATACTTTCTAAAAATATGTTACAAATACATTGAATATCTGCTTGTTTTATTGTTGCTGCTGTTGTTGTTGCTGTTTTGATTTCATTTACATTATCAAAGAAGTTTTTTGGTTTTCAAAGTCAATTATATTCCAATAAAATCGTAATGCAATAAGAAACATCATCAACATCATTATCAATAATAACAACAGCAACAACAACAGCTACAATAACCATATAAAAAAAGGGAAAAACATTTTGTTCATCCCAACCCTGCATTCATTCAACCATCATCATCATCATCGTCATCATCATTCTCATCAACCATTATTCCTCTCATCAAATTACAACAGATACAAATTTGTGTTTGTTGTGTGTGTTTGTTGTGTGTGCGTGTGTGTGTTTGTAATATTTTGTTTTAATACGAATAAACTCGATATTGTTTTTCTTTTCTATTACGTATCTAACGGACTTATCTCTCCTCTATTTATTTAATCCGTAAAAGCCAAAGTTACGTCAACACTACACCACACTACACTAGCATGCATACAGAGGGCATCATATTTAGAAGAAGAAGAACAAGGAGACTTTGATTATTGCATTATTTGCTGTTGTTACTGCTCAACACACTGTGGGTACATTTTACTTTCGATTTATAAGAAGAGAACCCTGTACTAAAAACTATTTCAATAACCGAGGGATGGATATACATACATATGGATACTCTGTTGAAAAAGGTTCATCGCTGTCTGTTTGATTTTATTCGCATTCTTTGTTGCTTTTTGCCATCATATCATACATATCATTGTCTATGCGCACATTTTTTGTGTTCTCTCTTGTTTTTTTTTTTTTGCTTTTTTTTAATATGAATATGTAATCCAAAACCTGCCTGCAGGCATTACATACATATAATGAAAATAGATTTTCATAAATTCATAATTTAATCTGGAATAACTTTTAAATTGTCCAATCCAGCCGCCCGTTTCTTATAACTGTCTGCAGACAAATTGAGTCAGTGTTAGCAGGATTTTGTTGTAATACATTGCCCTCTACAGAGAGTGGTATGGTACATCGTGTAACTTAACGTAACATATTTATACCAGAGATCAGCAATGAATCGTTTTTTCGCTACTTATAAGCACTCATGAAATTTTGAATTTAAATGAGTCAACAATACAATTGAAATTTAGGTTAGAGGACGTGCCCGGTCGTCGAATTGACCCATTGTACATATTGAAATTTAACTATGTTCTCTGATTCATTCATACTCACAACAACGTTGATTTATAAGTACAGATTGCAATGGTGCAATTACGTGGTGGGTTCCAAGCCCTACGCACAACCCAAATTTAACGTCCAGGGGATTGGACATTCGCTGCACGCATTAGTTAACATTTAGCGGATGCCATCCTACCTAATCCTAATGCCAGGCTATGCAGAATGACGTTGAGCAATTTCTGCAGCTCCGTCAAGGTAGGAAAGGACCTCTCCGAACCTTTTGGTACCTTGCGGGGTTTCAGACAAGGCGACCCCTTATCATGCAACCTCTTCAGCGTCATGGAGAGTGTTCTGCGAAAGGCGGGAGTGCATCGCAGTGGCACTATTTTTCAAAAAAGTGTCCAGTTGCTTGCGTACGCTGACGACATTGACGTCATAGGGCGTACCAAGCGACCCTTTAGTGCTATTGAACGGGAGTCTAGTAAGATGGCAGTAAATGAGGGCAAAACAAAGTATATGTTATCGACAAGTAGAGATGCGCGGCGTATTGATTCTCAGATTACGGCCGATAACTATACTTTGATACAGTCAAGGAATTTATTTATCTTGGCTCCGCCGTTACCACCACAAATGATGTCAGCCTGGAGATCAAGCGCAGGATCACTCTTGCCAACAGGTGCTACCAAGGTCTCAATAGGCAATTGAGTAGCAGAGACCTTTCTCGCGCGACGAAATGAACACTTTACAAGACACTCATCCTACCCGTGCTTCTTTATGGCGCAGAGGCATGGACCCTATTAAGTACAGATGCAGCGGCATTGAGAGTGTTTGAGAGAAAAGTACTGCGCAAGATCTTTGATCCAGTGCGAGTTAGCGATGATTTCCGTATCCGATCCAACAGTGAGCTGTTTGAGCTCCTCAACGACATAGACGTTGTACAGCGTATTAATATCCAGCGGCTGCTCTGGCTCGGCCATGTCGTTCGAATGGAAAAGGATGCTCCGGCGAGACGGGTATTTGATGCGGGAATCTGCGGAAGTCGGCGAAGAGGACGACCTTGCATCCATTGGAAGGACCAAATCGAGGAAGCCCTGTCATCGATTGGTGTGACCAACTGGCGTAGGCGCGCACGAAGCAGAGGCGCCTGGAAGGATGTGTTGCGGCAGGCCGAAATTCGATAAACGGGTTATTATGGCCAATTAAGTAAGTAAGTAAGTAAGTAAGATTGCAATGAGTATGCGCACAACGTTGACATCAAACTCATTCAATTCGAAATATGTTTGATTGATAAGCATAAGCTTAATGATTAAGAATTTTCTATTAAAATTTCAAACATACCGAACGATATTTTGGGAAGACACTGTAGGGTCCCAGTTTTGATTGTTATTGCCTGTGTTGCTTTTATATGTACAGTAATCCTTCGATTTACGTCGCCTCGATAATGTTGTTTCGATTTACGTCGTCAAATTTTTTGTTCCTTCTAACTTCGATTTGCGTCGTCATTGAATTTACGTGGCCTTTTTTTTGGAACCAACTGCGACGTAAATCTAGGGATTACTGTAAAATAATTCATTGAAATGATCTATTTTCGGCTATTATTTGCTGTTCTTCTCATTTTCATTTTCATTCTTTTTTTCGATTTTCGTAAGTAAATATTTATTTTTTTTTAAATATTTTAAAGACTACGTTAATGTGTTTGTTGTTGTTGTAAATTTGAAAATATTCTATATGTATGTACGTATGTATGAGTATCTATTAGGTCCCTTTAGATTTGTTTGACAGTGTAATTCAATATGAGTTTTTCAATTTACAAATTGAATATTAAATATTGTGTGTACGAAAGAAAAGCAAAAAAAAAAAAGAAAACCAAAACGAAATTGAATAACATGATGCCCCCTTTCTTTCTCTAAAAGCTGGAACAATAATAATGAAAATTTTATAATAAAATTGAATTTGAATGGATTTTTCATTTTCTGCTGTTTAAACGAAATGAAAATTTTCTTTCAAAATGCATTTTAAAGTGAAAGTGGCAGGCAGACTAGAAAAATGTAAGTTTCTCACAGTAATTTCTTCTTCTGAAATGCATTACAATTAAAGTTTAAAATTAAAATTATAAAATTATCCACTTAATATGATGAATTCCCATAATTTAAACATTAATCCTTAATTTTTTTTTTTTTTGATAAAGATTTTCAGTTGTCAAGCAATTTTTAAAATTTTTCAATTTCGTAAATATATAATGAAGCTACCGACCGTAATTTGTCAATTGGTTAATTTGTATTCGTATTCGTATTTGTATTTGTATTTGTACTATTAATTCGCTTGATTGTTATCGCCTGTGTAACTCTTTTCTGGTCCATTCCTTTATTGTTGTTGTTGTCATTTGTGTACATATTTCGCATCATTCGAATCAACGACAGACGCATCATTCAAATTATTAAAATCGTTTGTCTGTTTACAGTAGATTTGCTCATTTAATGATGGGGGTTTACACAGTTTGTCTCAAACCTCACTTTGCCCTTTTTGCCGCTGCTCTAGTCATTCCATTCATTATGAAAAATGGGCTGGCAGAGATGGGCAACTTTCACTCTGGCAATCGTACATAGTCAGTGAACTCGGTGTGGCCGGTGTAAAACTAAATAAAAATGTCACTCGTTGTCTGTGTCAACAATACAATAAAATTATCATCGTGATGAAAGCAAACACAGTGGGTTAAAGGATTAAATGTGATAGAAAGGAAAAAAATTAACGTACTAAGTAGTTAAGACTTGCCTTTTCTAATTTTCACAAACATTACATGATTCTGTTCCACTGTTACCACCACATTATTCTGCAAGTGAAACAAGTGTTTGAAATCTATCACAAGTTGAATCATAATTTCCTTCCTTCGCTTCAGTTTATATTCATGGTTAACTTTTTTAACGTGTTTTCTTTTTTATTTGTCAAGGGGTGCATAAATTGAATTTCATTTTTAAACCTTTTTGGTACGCTTTTATATATTCATGCCGTGTATAATGGGATGAACTGGCTGGCTGGATGGCTGGGATGGAATGGCATGGTATGGTATGGTATGGTAAGAGTGGGTTGAATAAATTCATGTATTTTGTGGTTAAACTAATTGAGTCCTTTTTTTTGTTTGTCATACGAATACAAACAAAAATTATAAATTCAAACAAAAAAAAAAAGAAAAGGGAAAGAAGATCCACTGATGCTGAAACCTGAAATTAATGCATTTAAAATATATCTTGACTTTCATCTGATGTGATAATCATTTATTACAGTATCGCTATTGTAGCAATTATATTTGACGGGTATGTCTGGGCTTTGACTCTTCTTTTCTATTTAATTGCAAGGATTGCTCGACATCTATTCGGAATCATTTTCTTTATCACTTTTGTCGATGTGAACTTTCCGCTCTTCTTGATTTTAAATTATTTAAAAATTTTCTATTTATTCAGAGTAGACTGAGGCACAGTAGGCCTGAGATACATATGTTAGATATATCGGTACCAGAGGTCAGCAATGAATCGTTTTTTCGCTACTCATAAGCACTCATGAAATTTTGAATATAAGTGAGTCAGCGATATTGAAATTTAAGTATGTACTCTGATTCATTCATACTCACTACGCTACGTTGATTTATACGTACAAGTTGCAATGAGTATGCGCACAACGTTGACATCAAACTCATACCATTCGAAATATGTTTGATTCATAAGCGTACTCCTTCAGATTCATAACTTTAGAAAAATACTTACAAATTATTAGAGGGACTCGAATCATTAATAAAAATTTACAGTCTTAGTCGTTGTTGAATTTACAAAAAAAAGCTAAGAAGACTGTGCAGCAAGCAGAGCAAACACACAACTATTTAGTGAGTATTTTAGTGTTCGTACGCGATTCATACTTATTTTGTGATTCGTGTATATGTTGAGTTATGGAGAGTCGAAATCAACAACATTATACGTGTCGCTAAGAATGAATATGATGAGTACTTCAAACTTTGAATATGAGTAGAGGTTCCATGATATTAAAATAATTATGAATGCGTATAAGTATAAGAAATTATGGGTATGATTTGATTCTACTCATCCTTCTGAATACTCATTGCTAATTCCTGATACACATATGTATATCCACATACATACGTTAGATACATGGATACTCGCGAATTCAGACCTCTCTGTATAAGATTTCTCTGCCATTTTATCTTACAGAAACAGGCTCTAGGTTAGGTTAGGTTAGAGGACGTGTACTTGTCAATTAAGACAAGTGCAGTACCCGGAGGTCGAATTGACCCATAGTACAACGTCCTAGTTTCTCACACCACTTATGTTGTGTGTGTTAATTTTATACATGAGTGGTGGGACCTACAGTTTAAAGTCGACTCCGAACGACAGATTTTTGAGAAACTTTTTTCATGGCAATTTTATTTACACTCAGAGTTTTTGCCAGAAATCTGCTGAGAGGAAGTCGCCGAAGAAATACTTTTTGTATTTTATTTTGAAGTCTGGCCTGGGGCTCGAACCCTGGCTTTACGTCTAATAAGCCAACACGCTAACTACTAGACCACGGCGATTTCAAATCATTAAAATACGTATGAATGCGTATAAGTATCAGAATTATGAGTATGTTTCGATTCTATTCATCTTCTGATGAATATATGTATATATATATGATCTCTGATACATATATATGTACATATATCCACATACATTAGATACATACATGGATACTCGCGAATTCAGATCTCTTTTGTCTTACAGAAACAGGCTCTAAATGTGTACAAAGTTTTTAATTCACATTTTTCTATAGCTCAAGCATATTTAACATTCCTAACTTGTTGGTTCTTGTAAGAAACGAATAAAGAATGGCTCTTCTCGTAGAGTGGAAGCTGTGTACGTACATATATTCAATAATAGGGTATCCAACGTACTCTTAAGTCAGCTTAGTTTGAATCAGCGTAAAATAATACTTTAAGATCGACTTAAAACTTCAAAATGGCGACATTTTTGTGAAAAAGAAAATTAAAGAAACTTTAATTATTTTTTTACAAGTGTTGACTACCGTTTTATAATTTTTTTTCTAAAGGTTTTGACAAATCTCAAGAGGTTTTTAAATACTCATACTCACCCCTCTCATATATGTAAGCAAGCATTTTTTATCTGCTTTTTATTTACATTTAAAGTGTAAATGTGTGTGCGTGTGTGTGTGTGTGCAATGACAATGACAACTACAGCGATTAAATGTCATTTTGAAAATGTTTTTTTTCTTTTTTCTTTTTTTTTTGTTTGAAGTGTGAAATCAATTATTTAGCATTACACAACAACAATAAATAAAATTCCTCCTTCTCTCCAATGTTCCTCATTTACAACAGTTACATACGTACATACATATGTATGTATGTATATGGGAATGGAATTAATTTTCATTTCTGTTTCTGTTTTATTTTGAAAGGAGGTTTTTTATTTGGAATCCAACGTACAACGTACAACGTACAACGTACAGTGTATACCTGGGGAAACACAAATAAATAACGCCTGTTTTGTTTGTTGAGGCAAAAAGAAAGTGCAATGAAAGCATTTCTTTTTTCTTTGTTTGTTGTTTATTTTTATTTTAAATGGCTAATTGGGCTACGTCGCTGTATGTATATAAATACTACGACTGATTATGTTGTTGCCATAAGAACATTTGGCAACTTGACTCTGAATGTATGTACATGTACATGTACTACCGGGGAAATGAAAATTTGAAAATTCCAAAAATAAAAACGGAAAACCATATGGAAAATGTAAAGCGAAACAACTGGCTGCTTGACTAGATAGCTGTCATGTGTTCATTTCAATTCCATTTGAAAATATCTTCTCTTCTTCTTCCTTTCCGTTTTTCTCATTGTCGCACCGTCCGTCTGTCCGCCAAGTGTCTGGTAACTTTTGGTTTGTTTTAATGGCAAAACCTTAAATAAAATCATCATCATACGACAAGACGCCACCATGACACTCACACTCACTCACACTCACACTACCATAACTTGCCACTCAAGCGTGGAGCGTTTAATGAAAGTTTGATGAATGCGTCGCAAACTCATTGTAACTCACTCACCTTAAAAGTGTCACATCATTCGAATTGATGTGACTGACTGGTGTTTAAACAATTTTCGTTTCATTCTTCTCAAAACGAAAACATCAAATTGCATACACAGAAAATCTTTCTCATCATCATTATGACAATAGTATTGAGGCGATGACGAGACGACGACGGTGACTGTGTGATGATGATGATGTTGATGATTATGGTGATGCTTTCATTTGATGATAATTGCACCGAAAATTGCCTGCTGCCGCCGTTCACTGACACCATTTTTAAATAAGAGAGAAAGAAAAAATTCAAAGTTTTTTCAATATGTTCGTATCGACGATTGTGGCTATAGGATGAACCTGCAGGCGATATTCTCTTTAGATTTTGTTTTCGAATTTTGGTAAGTCTTGGGAAAACTAAATTCAAACTTTCAGCAGATGGAGATAAAATAAGTACGCCATGTTTAAGTACAAGCGAACTGGTATACATGTATAGCCGAGACTGTGGGTTCAGTCTATGGTTCGTCAGTTGGCATAAATAGCACTGGAAGCCTTAGCTATATCCTTCTAGGTGTTCAAATTCCTTGTTAATTTCGAGTCCGCAATAAAACCTAACTAACGGGTGATTTTTTAGCAATTATCTTTTTGGCAACACTGGTTTAAACAGCTCACGAACGTTTCGTGTGTTGTTTCACTGTCAAACATCTTCAGTTTGGTCTATAATTTAACCATGAATCGTCTTACAAACGAACAACGCTTGCAAATCATTGAATTTTATTATCAAAATGCGTGCTCTCTTAAGAAGGTTCATCGCGCGCTTCTTCCATTTTATGGCCAGTTTAATCGACCCACTGAAGCGGCTATTCGGGCTATTGTGACTAAATTTCGCACCAAATTTACATTGTTGGATATTAAACCACCAACACGCTTACGTAGAGTGCGAACTGAAGAAAATATCGCAGTTGTATCGGCCAGTGTTAATGATGACCACCAATTATCGATTCGTCGCCGTTCGCAGCAATTGGGGCTCTGTTACTCAACAACGTGAACAATTTTGCGGAAGGATTTAGGTGTGAAGCCTTTCAAAATACAGCTGGTGAAAGAATTGAAGCCGAACGACCTACCGCAACGTAGAATTTTTGGTGAATGGGCTCTTGGAGAGTTGGCCGAAGATCCGCTTCTTTATCGAAAAATTGTGTTCAGCGACGAAGCTCATTTTTGGCTCAATGGATACGTAAATAACAAGAATTGTCGATTTGGAGTGAAGATCAGCCAGAAGCATTGCAAAAGCTACCAATACATTCAGAAAAAGTCACAGTTTGGTGCGGTTTATCGGCTGGTGGCATCATTGGACTGTACTTCTTCAAAGATGCTGCGAATCGTAACGTAATTGTGAGTGGTGAGCGCTACCGAGAGATGATATCCAACTTTTTTTGGATACCCACAAGGTACCCACATTATTGACACATATTGTTGTGTAGAACGTAGAATGCAAGCACAGAACTCCAATAGCAAGTTAGCGATAGTTTAAGTGAGATAAGGAAAGATAGTAAAAGAGTGTTTATTCTTCACATCACATTCAATATTAGTACCCTATAACGCTGCAATATTTACTCTCCTTCAATGTCAACTCCCTATTCTTGGATGAATGTAGTAGATGGATATGGTGACCAATGAACAATCTTAAGTGGCCAGTGATCCTTTCTTAGGTTTCAGAACTAAGGAACATAGACTTGCCGATTTAAGCCGAATCCTGACAAAGGCATAAGTATACATATGTATATCGGGTCAGGATTGGAACTCTATTTATAAATGTAGAATAGAATTTTCTGAAAGTTGCTTAATAAAGTAATAAAAAAATATTAAAACCTTAGAATGGTTCACTCTTTACCAATAATAACTGAACCAATAAATGGATGAATGAATAATGGAGTTTTGGTATTCATCACAGAATAATTACTTGTCAGTGGAGAACTAAAACAGGAAGATCGATTTTTTCTTCGCCTCTTTCTTTTATTTGTCTATATCTTAACAGCAACAACAACAAAAATATTTAAAATGGGCCTAGAGAGCGAGAGGGAAATGCAACTCACCTTGTAATTTGAAACCCAAATTTTGTTCACCAAAAAAAAAAGTCAAAATTACACACACACACAGACAGGCATTTAATTTAAAAACAAAAAAATTCAAAAAAGAGAAAGAGCAGACAGTGAAGCAATTTGGTGGTAAACAAAAGCACTTAAATGCTTGGCCATAACAAATCGAATTCATTACCATCTCATCAGATTCATCCATCCAACCATTTATCCCATGCATCCATTCATTCATCTGTTTGCACATACATACATATGTACATATGTATGCATTCATGGATTCATTATCCATGTTTTTAAGTCAATAATTATATTGTTAAACATCAAATAAAATGTTGTTTTTATTGAAATTGAAATTGTTTTCGTTGTTCTCTTCCATTCAGAACAACTCGAATCTGTGTTCTACTCTATTCTATTCGATTCTCAACTGATATGATGATGCGCGATTATTCGGTTGTTGTTGTTCTCATCATTATTTGTCGATTGCAAACTCATCTAATCGTCATCTACAGATTGTTTGGATTGTCAAGAGATATTGTATGATACCAACAACAACAGTTGGTTGAATGTTATCCATCGTAGTGAGACAGACTACTACCTCAACAACGACTATTATTCCGAAACAACAACTACTTATTGAATACTTTTTACACGGCATCAACAGGCTATTACAACAACAATAGCAATGAGATTTATAAAATAAAAACAGAAGCTGCCTACACATCATATCAATGGATGTTGTTGTCAGATTTAACACTATTAGTACCGCAAATTGGAGCTTAAAAGCTATTGACTTAGTAGTTAAACTGATCGCATTCCGGGCATATACACAGATTTTGTTTGACAGGAATATTGTGATCGATTTTCACAATCTTCTACGCATTCATTCAATCATTCTAAGTCAATCAGAGAGTTACTTTAGTACTTCAGACCTTTGACTTCACAACCAGACTTAATTTATTTCAGTTGCAGCTATGCATTGCGAGATACATAACAGAGATCAGCAATGAGTATTTAAAAAGATGAGTAGAATACAATCATACTCATATGTACGTTCAAACTAGGTTTGAACACATAATATTCCATCCATTTCAACGATAGCAACACAACTTCCATCAACTTCAAAAGAATGTCTCCACAATTCCAATTCAAACCAAAGGAATGTCTGATACTTATACGCATTCATACTTATTTTAATATCATGGAACCTCTACTCATATTCAAAGTTTGAAGTATTCGTCATATTCATACTTAACAACACGTATGATACGTTGCGCTCGACTCTCCATAACTCAACATATGTATACACGAATCACAAATGCTTATGAATCAAACATATTTCGAATGGTATGAGTTTGATGTCAACGTTGTACGCATACTCATTGCAACCTGTACTTATAAATCAACGTTGTAGTGAGTACGAATTAATCAGAGTACGTAGTTAAATTTCAATATTGTTGACTCACATACATATATTTAAAATTTCATGAGTGCTTATGAGTAGCGAAAAAACGATTCATTGCTGATCTCTGATCGCGAGATTCACAATACTTGAGTTATCGATTGATTGATTATCGATATTTTGTAAGTGATTATCTTTGAGAACTTTTTGGATTTGAAGTAACTGAAGTCAAGAAATTCTTAAACACTCTCACAAACGTTTTTAGTGTTAAAATATTTCTCAAGTATCAGTTGTATTCGTATAATACTACACAACGAATGCCTTTTGAAAATAATTCTCATATTTTTTAAAAAATATTTACAAAAAAAAACAAATTTTTGGTTTTCTTCATCTTAAAATATTTTGTGTTCGAAGAATAAAAAAAATAAAAAAACAAAAATAAAGTATTGACAGTGACGTGTCAGTTTTTTTTCATATTTTTCTTGTGTCTTAAAAATAATGGCTCTTAAATGCATTGCTAACGTGTAGTGTAACGCTTTTTTGGGAACAGACAGACAGACAGACAGACAGACGGTGATGATGTCAATCTACCAGTCTTCTTGTCCTCGTCCTCGTTCCTTCCTTTACAATTTGCATCAAATGAATAAAAATTTGGAAATTGCTTAGCCATTTGCAATACTAGTCTTGATGATGAGCATCATACGATATGATCTTTAAAAAATTTTTGTTTTCTTTTTTTCTTCGTTAGTGGCAGGATTTTCCTTATTTTTCTTACATTTTTAACATCGGTTATGGGCAATGCCGCCAATATTGCTGTTGTTGTTGCTGTTGTTGTCATTTTTGTTTTCTTTAAAAATATTATTTTAAGCTGTTGTAATAACAAAACAACAACAATCATTGCCGCTGCTATTGCTGTTTGTCGTTGTCATTGTGTTTGAATTGTTCGTCTTCTTTATAAGGCAGCTAAATAAACCACTCAAGTAGGACATCAGCGAGCACATCTTCAGCTTGACGTTGCGCTTTTTTCATAATTTCTTGTGTGTGTGTGTGTGTGTGTGTTAATCTCTTTTCCCTCTGCTGCTGTTCTTTTGTTGCTTTTGTGGTTACAAACACAATACAACACATTTGCTTAAAGCCGTTCGTTCCAACGTTCGGCCGGACGTGTCATCATTGGCGCCAGCATTTTGTTTTTAAAGGAAAATTGGGCCAACAGTTGCTCGGTTCGGTGTTATTTTTATTAGAAAAGTTGTTTTTATATTTGTTGTTATTATTGTTGTTGTCATTTGGATCCGACGATCACTTCTTTCAGTAAGTTTTGTTTGTTTTGTGGCTGGTGTTTTATTCATTCAGATGATGTTGCACTGTTTACACAGAAATTGATATTTTTTTGTATCGTTCTGTACGTTTCGAGTGTTTTCAAAATAAACACACACAGTAAAAATGTTTACGGCTTCAAGTATTCTGTTCCTAAATATCTGTTCTCTTACCCATAAGGATGGCGCCTAATTTGAGAACTCTCAAGTCACTCTCACAAAAATGGAATTAAAAATTTTTGCAAATGTTTTTAAAGGATTTCCAAGAAGAGATCACAAAATTTATAATCGTAAGCGTAAAGCAAACGAACTATTACATTGGATAAGCATCCACTGGAAATACTTGGAAAGATAAATATAAGCAAGTGGCACTACTCGGCCTGTGCACGACAAGCTGCCCAATCTATTGCGGTAGAGGGGGGAGACTATATTAGCAAGTTTGGCACAAATTTTGAACTCCGCTCTGAGACTGAAATACTTTGGTAATCATATCCATGTATCTCAATCTGTACGATTCTTATAAAAAGGAGGAACATTCTCCTCTCCTCTCTTCTCTCTCTCATATGTATTATATGACATTTTAAAATTTTTAAATGGAAAAAGAATAGTTATGGGCTCAACCGGGATTTGAACCCGGGACCTCTCGCACCCAAAGCGAAAATCATACCCCTAGACCATTGAGCCGCTCGATAAAGCTGTGCTTAATATTTAATAATAAAAAAGCGTCATAACTTTTATTAACTTGAGTTACGGTTTTTTCAAATAAATAATTCTTATATTCTTTTTTTTTCAAAAAATATATCTTTTATATTTTTTAAACACTGTAAACCTATTTATTGAGTTACTAAACTATTATAAAAATTAATAAAAATGTATGCCTAAAAGAATATTTAGAACATTATTACAGGTAAAATACTAAATGGGCTCAACCGGGATTTGAACCCGGGACCTCTCGCACCCAAAGCGAGAATCATACCCCTAGACCATTGAGCCGTCTGTCAGACCCTGTACCAAAATATATGCTTATACTGCAAAGTATTCAAATTTCTGTCGATTTCAGTTTATATAGCATTTTTCCGAATGTCGAATATCATATGGGGATGTAGCTCAGATGGTAGAGCGCTCGCTTAGCATGTGAGAGGTACGGGGATCGATGCCCCGCATCTCCAGAAATGTGTCTTTTATTTTGTTTATATTCAATTATTACCGAATTTAATACAATTTCTATAATATTGGAAAGGATTTGAATGTTAAACTAAATCTGGTACGTTATACCACGTAGTCTGAATTAATTCCCAAAACTTAGTACGGTTTGAAGGAACACTTTTCTCTGATATAATTTTTTTTTGTCACAAATTCTCCATCGGATTCAGGTTTGGAAATATTATGGGCAATTCCAATACATGGATATTGTTATCCTGCTGGAATACACATCAAATTGGCATATTTTCTTTGTGCTTTTAAAGCATTTCGACATAATCTGTTGCATTCATAACATAATGTATACGATAGAGCGACCCAGCACTAGAGAAGGATAATTAACCTCCAAACAACAAATTCCTGCCATCATGCTTAACATCAAAAGTGTAAATTATTTAAATATTTCGTAATAAATTAAAAAAAAAATTAAAAATTTTTATTTCTGGAGATGCGGGGCATCGATCCCCGTACCTCTCACATGCTAAGCGAGCGCTCTACCATCTGAGCTACATCCCCTTGTGGCGTTCCGTGAGATTTTCATTGTCAAAAGATAAAATAATTTGAAAACAAATATTTTGGTTCAAATGTTCAGATAGCTTGTGTGTATTATTATCACAACTTGTATGACCCACATGTATTAGCCGATATTGGGGCCATGTTAGATTAGGTAAACAAGTACATATTTTACGTATGTAGCAATGTGTTCAACAATAAAGAAAAATAACCAGATTGCTTATGCTTTGTACGTCTGTCGCATACACGATTTTAATGAAACTGTAGATACGTATTTTAAGGTGGTATGTCTTTGACATTTATTTATAGAAGACTGTTATTGTTGAATTAATTCGATACTTTCTATTCAGAAATTTGGTTTTAAAATTTAATTCGTTTTAGACAAACAGATTTGTCCTCTTATAAGAAAGAGGCCATTTGCTGCAGTAGAAAATTTCAATAAATCGCCAATATTTTCACATTTTGTTCTGTGGAATGCAGGGACATACAGTGGTGGCCTTATAATTAGAAATGACTTAGCAACATGTATGTATGTTTGTTAATTTGTTTTACAGTTTTCACTGTGTACCTGGGATCAAAGGCCTTGTTTGGAGGACGTCTTACATACGTTTTTCCATCAGATTGGGACAAATTAAACTTAGATTCGTCACTCCAGAGAACTCTGTTCCAGAAACATCGTTTCTAATTATGAGGCCACCAGTGTATACCATAATAAGACTTTACGAATATAAAGAGAGAAAAAAACGCTTCTCAAACCAAATGGATTTGAGGCAAATAAAACATTTGTTGGGAAATTAAAATAACTGGAGAGCTGAAGATCAGGCCATGTGGTAAAGACATCGAAACGATAGAGCACTTTTTGTGTCATTGCTTTCGTAAGATCGAGATTTCAATATTTTGGGGATGACACCTTAACAGGCATAAGCAGACATAACTCGTCTCAGAGGAGTGGACTGGAAGAAGTTAGGGAAATTTTTACAAGATACAGACTTCCTATAGATAGTAAGCTCGTATTCCTAATTGGTGAAAGCATAACAAGCCTATACAATATCATTTATGTGTGCCAGTAGCCATGAGACCACTGGTTGGTTTACTCTTCTTCAACCTATCTACCTAGCTTTTCGAACAAATTCAATCAGACTCTTTACACTACCTACTAGACTACGGCGACTTCAAGGTTACACATCAAAACGTAAATATAAAAAAATATTTCTTCGCTGACTTCCTCTTAGCAGATTTCTGGTAAAAATTTTGAGAGCAAATAAAATTGCTAAGAAAAGTTTCTCAAAAATCTGTAGTTCGGAGTCGACTTTAAACTGTAGGTCCCGCAACGCACGTATAAAATTAACACACTCAACATAAGTGGTGTGGGCAACTAGGTCCATAACAGAGATCAGCAATAAGTATTCAAAAATATGAGTAGAATTGAATGATACTCATAATTTCTGATACTTATACGCATTCATACTTATTTTAATATCATGGAACCTCTACTCATATTCAAAGTTTGAAGTACTCATCACATTCATACTCAACAACACGTATAATGTTGTTGAGATCGAATCTCCATAACTCAACATATACACAAATTACAAAATAAGTATGAATCGCGTACGAACACTAAAATACTCACTAAAAAGTTGTGTGTTTGCTCTGCTTGCTGTTCTGTCTCTTTTATGCTTATGCGCCTTTTTTCTTTTGATGTAAATACAACAACAACTAAGACTACAAATTTTGATGAATGATTCGAGTCATTCGGCTCACATTTATAAGTATTATAAACATTTTTCTAAAGTTATGAATCTTAATGAGTAGGCTTATGAATCAAACATATTTCGAACGGTATGAGTTTGATGTCAAGGTTGTACGCATACTCAATGCAACCTGTACTTATAAATCAACGTTGCAGTGAGTATGAATGAATCAGAGTATGTAGTTAAATTTCAATATTGTTGACTCACTTATATTCAAAATTTCATGAGTGCTTATGAGTAGCGAAAAAACGATTCATTGCTGATCTCTGGTCCATATTTGGAATCCATACTATCGTTGTCATAGTGATTCAATAGAGTCTGTGCAGAAGCAGTTTTTATTATTCTGTTTACGTGGCTTAGGATGGGATTGTGCCAATGGGTTTTCGTCATATGAGGCTAGATTAGATTTGATAAAACTTCCATCTTTAGAACGTAGAAGGGCTGTTTTAGGGCTTTGTTTTGTTTTTAATCTGGTTAAAGGTGATATCGATTCTGAGTTTTTGCTTTGTAACCTGAATTTCAGTATTCCAGCAAGATTTTCACGGCACTATCGTCCTCTTTCTTTAGATTTTTATAGAACGAACTATGGATGTAATTTTCCTTTTTGTAGATTATGTAATGATTTTAACTTATATTATGATTTTATTGATTTTAATTGTGGTGTTTGTAATATAAAACATAGCTTATATGCTGGCATTAATTTGTAAATTATTATATAGAAATGTATTTTCGTTCTTGTCATAGGTAGTTCCTATTTATTGTTACTTTATTCGGCTTGTGATTAAGTTCTGTAGCTGATTTATGTTCTCGTTGCCATTACTTTTCCCTTACCCGCCACAGTCCGGACTGTAGTGTGTACGTGTCCCTACGTAATGGGGACGAGCCCTCCGCGGTCGGGTGAGGGTGTGTTAGTGTGAGGCCGGGGACGTTCGAAAAAAAATAATCCTGACTGAAAGATTGTAATGACGAATTATGTACATATGTACGATTGGACGTCTTCCAAAGTTTATGGACTGTAATGAAAGAAGCAAATGAAAAATTGGTTCTCAGTTAGAAGCTATGGAGCATGCTCAAGAAGGAATTAAGAAGAAGTGGAAGGACTGGCAAAATTTTCTAACAATTTACACAATTTTAACTAACAGTGCCGTTTTACTTCCTTCGTTATTTATTTATTTTTCGTTGTTTTTTTGTTTCTTTTCTTATTTGCAATAAAACTCCAGATTATTTATATATTTTTTTGTAATTTATTTGTTGTTGTTTTATTATTTATATATAGTTTTTATTTTTAATTTTTAAATTTTTTTTCTTTAACTCAATTATTATGTTGTTTTGTTTTTATTTGTTTTTAATTGTATTAGCATTCTAATTATAAGCTCTCTATTTATTCTATTGTAATATTTTTTTGTTGTTCTTTTTATTTTTTATTTTTATAATCTTACAAACTATTTACAATCATACACTCAGAGAACAAAAAATTGATAATTTCGAGAAAAAAGAAAAAGAAATCGAATTGAAACTTAAAACCAAAGCCAGTGATATTTAAAATTGTTTAATAAAAAAAGAAATATTTTTAATATTGAGTGCATACTATTTATTATTATTATAATTATAAAAAAAAACAAAAACAATACATATGAATAATAAATTATAAATTATAAGAAAATTGTTTCTAGCTGAGGGTGAGGATGGATGGTTTGAGGGAATAAGGTGTAATAAAAATATTTTGTTTTTTAGTTTTTAAATATTTTTTTAAAGTGCTATTAAACTTACATACATATAAACTAATAAAAAAAAATTTAAATGTAATACAATATAATATAATTTCAAATATATTTTAAAGTTTCTTTTTTTTATTCCTCTACTTTTGAATTAAAAAAAAGACAAATGTAATGTACAAGAGATACTATTTGTTACTTAAATAGGTATTTATATGTGTATTAAATTTTATATTTATAAAGAAGAAGAAGAAGAAATAATGTATAATTAAATTACGGGTTTTTTTTATTGACAAAAAAATTCAAAATTCCAATAAACACAATTACAACCACAGGCGTTTTTATTTGTTTTAACGCACATATGTTAAATACAAAAAAAAAAATAAAAAAGTTTCAAATAAAGTTAGACTTTTCTAGTAAAGAGAAATAGAATAAATAGCCTGTAATTTTATTATGCTTCCATTTTGAAATCTTATAAAAAAAAAAATATTTTTTCCTTCGTTTTAATTTTTGTCTATTTCAGCCGCCGAGTGTATTTTCATGTTATTTGCTTTAAATTTATTTCAATTTCAATTTCATTTATCTAACAGTGGTGTATCTGATGATTGGATTGCTTTAAATCTGTTCCTCTTTTCCTATATATTTCAGTTTTAAATATTAAATTTCTAATTATTTTGCAATAGACGCTCTAATAAAGAAACATATGTACGTTACTTCTGCCTCATTTTTACTCACTATACTCTCGTACGGTATCATGTTATTTCAGTGGCACTGTGGCTAATATCGGGCGATGTTGAGAAAGGTCGATGTAGCAATTGTGTATTGTGGTGATAACTGGTGGCCGGTGATGTTGCTGACGGACTACTACTATGCTCTTGTATCGTTGAGGGCGGTGGTGGATGACTGTGATTGTGATGATGATGCGACTGATGCTGTGCATGATGGTGGTGGGGATGGGCAACAGCTGTTAGTGTGGCAGCTATTGAATTGGCTGCCGAATTAAGTTTTTCAGGTGAATTGACGCGTATTTTGGGTGGCTGTGCTGCTGCCTGTGTTGTACAGTCGACAGCATAAGCCGTTGCAGCATAATTCGGATGCAAATGATTGCCATTTAGGCTGGCCAAAGCTTGAGGCAATTGGGGATGTGGCCGTATAACCATGGGTTGTATGGGAAACTGTTGAGTCATTTCTTTGAAATTTGCAAAACTTTGCAAATAGCCTGCACTAAAAAGGCTTGTGGCGGCCGCATCCAATTTGAAAGCAGGCAAACAGGAGGCTGGTAATGCCGATGCGGCGTATGCAGGTATACTGGTTGCTGACAGCGAGGAGGACAGATCACGTGGTTTATCATCATCGACGCTTAGGCTCTCGTCGCGATCATTGGCTCCGTTCGATGTAGAGCCGGGACTGTGTTGTAAATGCAAGCTGCCGGGTACGGGAGAATGTGTGCCCAATGAAATATCCGAATCCGAGGTATCGGAAGGCGTAGGCGACGGTCCACCATCCGGACGACGTCTACTCAAACCGGAATTTTGATTATGTTGCAATCTAAAAAACAAGAAAATAACAACAAATTAACACATCAGCCTTATTTTAATGATTAAATCAATATTTTGACATGTTTCAATCGCTTGAGCAGTAGCTGACGCTTTCATTGTGTTTTTGTTAGATATTCTAAATGATTAATCTCTTTTTGCTTTTAAACTTTAATTTCATTTAAAGAACAATTTAAGCATAATTAGTCATTGTTGGCATTGTTACTTTATACATTTTGTACTACGTTTTATAAGAGTAACTTCTTTTTTAAAATGAATGTACGAGTATAAATAGATGAATGGTTGGCCGCAACTTGTATCTTTAACCCCATTTAAACGTTACCATTACTTGTATTTTCGTCTGTGATCACAAAAAACTTTCCGAAAAAGGCTGCACTAATGACCAGTTAAATGTTTTAGCCTTTAAGTCTGTCTGTCTGTCTGTCTGTCTGCAGAATGTCTCACTTTCGCGCAAAAATTTAGTCATCAAAGAGAAAAATTAAGCGACTGCTGTTCTGTTCTGTCCGGTCTATTTCGGTTTCTGTTACTGGTAACGGCTGCTGAAGCCGCCACTCTTAAAAAGAAGAAAAAAACTCAATTGCTGGGGTGTTGCTATTTTCGATGGCCGTGTAATATTTCATTTCATTTCGTTTCGTTTCGTTTGTGGTGAATTTTATCAGAAATTTTACTTTTTGAAGTAAATTGTTCATAATTTTGATGTTTTAGGCTGTGAACTTTACTAATGTTATTCATTTATTATCTGTGCACTGTGGGGCAGGAAGGCAGGCAGGCACAAACACTAACATTCGTACACATACGAACGTATACGAGTGCATACATATTTGTTGTACTACTGGTAAGGATTGCTAAACAAAAATAATGATAATGATGATGATAATGTTGTCGTTATTGTTATTGTTGTAGTGATTGTTGTTGTCGTATGAGTATTAATTGTTGATGGCCTCATGCTGACTCCTTGCATTGTCATAATTATCTGCGTGTTTCGTGTGGTAACAAAACCTCTTCTAATCCCATCATTCACTTTAAGTTTCTCGGCTTTTTTTTTCGTTGATTTTTTTGTTTTTGTTTTCGTTTTTTTCTTTTAAAACTTCTCGTCATTTTTAAAACATTTAAGGCTCGTGTGTGAGTTGATCATTTCTTCACTTGTGAGTTGTGAGTTGATTTGTTCTCCTTTTTTTTTACCGCCTTGGTAGCGTTTAATGTTCGTGTTGAGTGATTAATAGCGTTCACATATTATGGACGGTTGGTTGGCTGGTCGGTTGGTTGGTTAGCTTCTTTGCCACAAAAAACAAAAAAAACTTAAAAGAAATTCAAACAGAAACTATCGTGAGTAAAATGCCTAAATGGTGTGATTTTGAAGTCGTAAACAACAGTTTATTTATCACACGACTACTCCAGCTGTGCTTAGATTAGTTGGATATCATAATCTAAATGGTAGTAATTTTTAAATTGAGTTGTTTTTCATAATCCAGTCGTCCCCATTCATTTCATCCGTCACTTTTTCCCTTACAGCCTAATATTCAAGTGATTATTTCAGTACAACATATGTACGTATGCTTGTCTATACATATGTACGTATGTATGTTGTAATGCCTATGCTTTTACCAATTTTACCTTAAATAGGCATTAAATATGTTTTATTTTCTTTTCTTATTTTGGCCCAGCCATAACTAATGTGTAAACGTTATTACGTTGGTAATACGAAATGCCAATAAATATCCAAAAGAGCTTCCATTGATTTCCTTTTGGGTGTATACATAGAGTGAGTGAATCATCGTCATTTACAATTTTGAATGTAAGATTTGTCGAATTGCCTGGGAATTTATTTGTTTCGCTTACTGTTGAAAGTACTTTTTTTTCTGTCTGTTGTTGTTAATTTAAAACAAAAAAAAAGTTGTTTAATGGTGTTGTAATTTATAATTTTATTGATTGATTTTTTCTTTCCCATAACATCTCTGATTAAATCACCAAAATTGTTGCCTATAAAATCATTTGCCCTTTCTCTAACGTTTTCGCTTTTTCTTTGTACTGAGGGCTTCAGCTTCTTTGGCTGAGGGCTTAAATAAAATGTTTGGATTTCTTCTGAGTAACAATAATTTGATACCATTTTTGATCTTT
The DNA here is from genome assembly GCA_936449025.2 of Sarcophaga subvicina. Lineage (NCBI taxonomy): Eukaryota > Metazoa > Arthropoda > Insecta > Diptera > Sarcophagidae > Sarcophaga > Sarcophaga subvicina. The sequence goes on from OW388084.2 coordinate 4,501,234, forward strand.
TCATTATTATTTTTTCGTCTTCTACTTCTTCTGAATTCAAGGTTAAATTTTATGGAAAAAAAAAATTAATTCGTTGAGTAACATCTCAGTTTACTTGGTATTTAGCACACTTTAAGGCATTTTGGTTTTCTAACTTATTAACGAAATACAGGGTGTTGTAATAAATATGAATGGAGACGTTGATTTGCGCTATTTTTTTTGCTCGAAATGGTCTCAATAAATAACTTCTAACGAACGTTGTTGACAATTGTTCTTTTTTTCTCGACTCATGGAAGTCGCCGTAGTCTAGTAGGTATTATGTTGGATTATTAGACGTGTGGCCTAGGTTCAAACCCCAGGTTGGACATCAAAACGAAAAAACATTTCTTCGGCGACTTCCTCTCAGCAGATTCCTCAAAAACTCTGCGAGTAAATAAAATTGCCGTGGAAAGTTTCTCAAAAAAAATAATCCGGTGTTCGGAATCGCCTTTAAACTGTAGGTCCCGTCACTCATGTATAAAATTAACACACACAACATTAGTGGTGTGAGAAGCTAGGTCGTAATCCTGACTAAAGGGTTGTAATGACCAATTATGTATGTATGATGAGGCAGCCAAATATTCTCTAGTTTATCTTAAAAAACACGAGATTTCAAAAAAATCATTCGGTTTAATGATGATGTATCTTCGGTTTATTATTTATGTTTTCATTTGGGAGCATATTTAAGGATCTTAGCTTAGAACTAAGCATTGAAAACTGCTTGCAGCCAATTTCATATACCCTAAGAATCCAATTAAAGAGCGCATTTCGATAAATCCAAATATGCAACAAGTTTAACAAAAATATCATCATTCCGCAGGTTAGATTGAATTGGGAGCCGCCTCAAAAGCCATAGCTTACTTGGGTCTTATAATATTTCGCAGTAACATCGTTATTATCTCCTTCCATTAACTTAGCCATCTCGAGTGTTTTACAAAGTTTTGAATTCTATTCAAATCACCTTTGACTAGACATGTTACATCAAGCGCCAGACAAAAACAAAGACGTTCTGTGATCTCCTACCAGTGGCATCACAACGGGCCGCTATGCGCGCTCAAGTGACCACTATGACCTAACCTAACCTGTGATCTCCTATTCTTCAGCGTCGTTAAAGCTTCTGCAGAATTCGTTGTGATGTATTCCATATAATGTATGACCTTAGCTTCTACTAATCTCACATTTTGTGGCCTACGTGTGGACTGGAGGACATGATTATATTATTTTCATCAACGGAGTCTAGGGCGTTAATGATGTGGAAGCTTGTTTTAGGAATTTTTTGCTGGCAACTTTAATGTTTAGGCCTGGAGGTTGTTATGGAACGAGACATGAAAACTGAACCAGAAGGGAAAAATTTCCAACTGGATTCTGTTGACGTAATAGCTCTCTGTGGCTGCTTAGGTGTACGAAACTAAACCCAAAGTGCTATGCTAGTGATTATGAGGCAATGGGTACTTGGAATGAAGGTGTTCGGAATAGAAAAAGCTACTGCGAGACCTAATTGATACCATTTTCTTACAGACCGTTTAGTAAAGCGACCGTAATTTCTTTAAGTAAGGATATGTTCACGGTGTTTCAGATTTGTTTTCTCTCTCTCTGCCTTAATTCATTGACAATTTACCCTGTATGGTGAAGATATGGTAACTGAATGAGTTTTTTTCTCTGTTACGTATTGTTTGTTTTTATTTAAGAAAAAAAATTTAATTTTTTTTTCAGTAACTTGTCTCTTGTGCTTAAAGCACGCTTGAATGGAAAACTTTTAATATTTTCCACACAATTGGTTTAACATTGTGCTGTTGTTTTTGGACTGCCAAGTCCAAGGCTTATCAGAACTCTTTTTTTAAATTTATTTTTTATTAAAAAGAAATGATTTTTTTTTTATACAATTTGTATGTTTTTGTAATATGATCCAGTGGCACCTACCTTAAGTGACACGTAATTATACGACAATATATGCAGGACACACTCACTCTGCTATACGAGTATGTACTAATGAATGGACAGACATTATGCTTAAATGTGATGCCCTGTGGAAGTAAAGGTTCTTATTTGTTGTTGTTGTTGTTGTTATTGTTGTATGGTTGTTCATTTTATTGGTTTTATGACATCTTGCCATTGAAATTCAATGCTTTAGAAAAAATTCTTTCTTAATCGGCTCATGTCAGGCATATTATATACGGAGAAGTAGAGAACAACAACACAAAAAAAAAAGAAAAAGAAATGAAGCAGCAAATAAATGAATTCATTTCATAACAACAAAAACAAAAACAAAAATTAAAACAATATTAAAAATATTATAAGTATGATATAAAGAAAAGGCAGTGAAGTATACATATATGTATGTGTGTATGTATGTGTGCTGGATATATAATCGTATACATGCGATATCGTATTAAATTCGTTCGTGAATTAATATTACGAATCCCCGTATAATGTGTGCTTCTCGTATGCCTATAATACTTTTTGTTTTTGTTTTTGTTTGTTATTTAACGATGATTTTGATAGTTTCGTATTGCTGCCGATCCTTCCTCTACTGAGATTTATTGCAAGAAAACAACAACAACAGCAACAGAATAAAGTTTTTAAAAATACAAATTTCGTACAAAAACAACCACATGAACCACATGAAATATTAAAAAAACAAAAAAAACAAAAACAAGACTGAGGGATAACTGAATGAAGTAAAATAAGTATCTCGTCCGTTTTTGTAATTCGATGCCACACGAACTTTTTTTTCTTGGTTTTTGTTTTTCAATCAACTCAAATAAGTTGTAAATGAATTCTTAATTCTTTTGATTTTTCAAATTAATTTCGTTGATTAAGTAATTAAAATCAATTAAATTTGATTAACCTAAACAAGGGGAAAGTTTGTTGTGAAATTTTAACGAAAATTCAAAATTTTTGAATAATTTTTCTTCAAAATATTTCTCTAGGCGCCAGAACTGTGGCGTACCCTCATTGAGCCATATTTTATAGAGAATCTTTCGCCACTTCATAGCAATAGCCGGACTCTAACACATGAGCTGAAGAATAATTTCTTTCACCTCCAAAGTACCTGCAAATTTCATTGAAGAAATTGGATTTCACTACACGGATCCTTGCCATGGAAATTAAATTTCCTTTTAAGACAACTGAAGAATGCCCAGTTTAACTGGGGCTATCATAGCACCTTCTATTGAGGTATGCTTTTATTTCCAATAAAACTATGCATGTCAGGAGTAGATGGAAATCATTTTGTGGCAAGTCCAAGCAATCCCCAAAACCTTAGACGAGTTGTCAGCACTTGCAATTGATTCTTTGCTAAAAAGTATAATGATCAACAGCATAGGACTGAACTATGAGTTTGAGTCGTAATTACAACAGGCAATCTGTTTGAAAATTGAAGTTGCCGTATATATGTCCCACCACTTATGAATGAAATTAATTCAGGCAACATGGGTGGTTGTAATTCTGGCTAAAAGCTTGTAATGAACAATTAGGTAAGTAATCTGTTGTAAATTCCTCGAAACACACGACAAATCCCTTTCAGACCGTCAATCCTAGCTTGGCAAGCGCTTGTATGCGCTTTACTTGGCTTGTTAATGATTTTTTACTGTCGCAATGTTCAGAAGTGGTTCGATCATATCATAATGTAGCAGCCATTTGCCATCTATGTATGTATGAATCAAGCAATAGTTCCAGTTGGAGTTTTAAGGCAACCTTTAGTTCATAAACAATCGAAGTGGGGACGTCATTATAGTGAAACTCGTTGATTTTTTATTTTTTGTCAATTTTGTCTTCCAGAGAATAGAGTATCGTTGTACCTTATATATTATGCAAAGAATATAATGTAATACGATTTTCGTATGTGGATTTTTAATAACATTAAAATGTTTATTGTTTAATGAGTTTCATATTTTCAATTTGATTTTGCAGTAAGGAGTCCTATCCGACCATTTTGTAATTCTCATGTAGTTTCTTTAAAAAAAATTTTTTCTGAGCAAAACCCTTGAATTTAGTAATGAACTCATGGTCCTTACAAAATTCTGATGAATTATTTCATATGTATTCTGAATTTTTTCTATCGAATAAATCTTTTATTTGCATGTTAAACAAATTGTACAAATTGTTTCATGGCACGTTCATACGTACATATTAAATCATGTTTAACGAATTGTTAAAATCGTAATTATTTTTTGAATAATTTGATTCGTTTGGTTTTTTTTTTGTTTTGTTTCTTTCTTGTATTTTTTTCGAAGCATGTTAATTCACATTGAATTTGTTTAAGAAAACCAAACAGCCAACAGCAACAAAAACTGATTGAAAACGTTTTTCCAATGACTGATTAGGTGTCTCGAACTCAAACAGCTATTGCGGCCTGGCACTTCTATTGCCACCGAAAGCTACTACTACTACTGCCTCGACACAAACCCATTTAAGGCGGCACCTTTTGCTTGATTATCATTTAAGCACACAACACGACGGCTATGGACATGGAGATGGCGATGACGACAATGATACAGTAGCAGTAGCGGCAACAGTAATTCACACGCACATTCAATCATCATTCATCCAAATGTCCGTTACATTCATTTACAACCCACTATCGAACGATTTTTTTTACTGAAAAACATACTCTACGAATACTTATTGTATGTACATAAGTAAACCAGACAACATTTGTAACGTTCGTGAACAGTAAAGTTGCGTGATTTTTGGACAAAAAAATAAAAAAAAAATTAAAGAAAAATTGTGTTGCCAACACGAGCCATAAGTAGCAATTTAATTGAGTAACAGTTTGTAACAGAAATCAACAGAAAATTGTACAAAAACAGTTGCTTGAGTAAGTAGATGAGAAATCGTTTATAAATGAATGAAACGTACAAAACTTATGAGAAAATTAAAAAAAAAAACTACCAACCAAAATAATCAAAAAAAAGCAAAAAAATTTAATCAAAATGAGGTGAATGATCCATCAAGATGATGTCCAAATCAAATATTAACGTTTAAAGATGTTTGTAAAACGACTGCCTTCAAATAATCATCAAATTGTCAATATGTATTGTTTACTCGTTCGATTCGTATGAGAATTACTCAAGTACATACTATGGAGTATTATTTGTCAAAATGTTTTTGTACAAGTATTATATTGTTGTTGTTGTTGTATTTGTAATAATTATTTGAAATATTTAACTCGCATCTTAGCCATCCATGTCCGGTTGTTGGCCATTCAAAATCAATTTACAAGCAGCAGCAGTCAGCCATTGTCAAGTTAAACGCTTTTGTGTATTCATTGTGTTCATGAAATACAACTTCTGTTAAATTGACTGGTTTTTTGTATCTTCTGGCTATACAATGTACTTCAAATTCGTATAACCCTGCTTAACAACAATAACAAAATATTTGGAATAAAAAAAAAAACGCAAGAAATTAAAAAAAAAATTTAAAGACTTCTGTATATAAAACGGTTATCAGTTATGGTACGTTATTATTATTAGTGAAGGGAAAAACTAATTTCCTAAAATACCATTTGAGAATATCATAAAAGGTGTAGCAAATTATATTTCCAAAAGATAGTTAAGTAGTCTGAATCTCGCAGGGTCCAATTGGTGCAATTGGTTCACGTTAAATGACATTTACTTGACACTCTATTCGTTTGAATACAACTTGTATACGGCTGTATACAGAATTTCATATGAGCCATATCTCAGCCATCTGAGGTCCCGCCACTCATGTATAAAATTAACACACATATAGACTCACAGTAACCCAGACTGAAGGAAAAGATCAGCAGTGAATCGTTTTTTCGCTACTCATAAACACTCATGAAATTTTTAATATAAGTGAGTCAACAATATTTAAATTTAACTACGTACTCTGATTCATTCGTACTCACTGCAACGTTGATTTATAACTACAGGTTGCAATGAGTATGCGTACAACCTTGACATCAAACTCATGCCATTGGAAATATGTTTGATTCATAAGCCTACTCATTTAGATTCATAACTTTAGAAAAATGCTTATAATACTTATAAATGATTCCAGTCTTAGTTGTTGTTTTATTTAAAAAAAAAATAAAAATCACAGAGTAACAAGCAGACACAACCTTCTAGTAAGTACTTTAGTGTTCGTATGCGATTTATACTTATTTTGTGATTCGTGTATAGGTTGAGTTATGAAGAGTCGTCATTAACAACATCCTACGTGTTGTTAAGTATGAATATGATGAGTACTTCAAACTTTGAATATGAGTAGAGGTTCCATGATATTAAAATAAGTATGAATGCGTATAAGTATCAGAAATTATGAGTATGATTTGAACCTACTCATCTTTTTGAATACTCATTGCTGATCTCTGGTATCTATGTATGAAACGAATAAATTGTTTCCCTTACCCAATATTCGGAATACATATTGTACGTTAAGATAAGTTTTATACCTTTTCAAGTACTTATCAAATAATTTTTGTTGATTTTCCAACTACCGTTTGATTGTTACTTCATAAGTACGTCGTAAAAAGCAAAAAAACATGTTTTTAAGTGCTGGGGGGTCATATGAGACAATAAATACAACAAAACAAAAAACATACAACACTTACAAGTATAAACGGATATGGGATGTTAAAAACATGTTCAAGCGACAAGTGTTGTAGCCAAAGCGTACATATTTACAAATTATTAGTAGTGACAGTCGAAATGGATGAAATGGATCCTTAGAGAATTAGAAAACGAAAGCTTTTCGTTAAATAAATAAATAAATACGATGATGTAAACGACAAAGAAAAGAAAAATTACTTTAAAACAATAACAATCGTTAGCATTACCGTTAAATCGAATGCCATTCAAATTTTAACTGTAAATTGTAAATTGTAACAATTTAAACGTTTACTGGGGCTGCTACATATTCAATTCAACGTTTTGTAGAGCAAATGAAGCATAAGAAATTAAGTCAACAAACGCGTGTGTGTGCATATTTGCAAGAAAACACTCTGTTGGTGGCCATAGAGAAAGAAATCATCCCCTAACGCCAGTTATTCTCCTCAGTCGTTCTCCTGTGTTTAAAATTGTTGTGATAGATTTGAATGAATGTTCCCCCTTCTCTCTGCTTCCTTTTCGTTTTCTTTTGTTGTTGGACTCTTAAACAAATTTGTTTGATTTGATTTTTAACAAATTGGGTATTGGTTGTCCTTTTTTCTCTTACTCCCTTCTCCAGCCCTCTTCTTTATAATTTATTTCAACATCAATAGCTTTTCATTGCTTTTATATTTGAATTTTGAATTTGAATTTGAACTTGATATTGTTCAAGTTCATTAAATATTTTTTGATTTTCATTTCTCTTTTGAAAGCATTTCTTAAGTAAATGGTTATCATCTAAATATGTATGTATGTAGAGTGTGAGTGACTGACGGATGGTAGTGCTTTCTGTCTTGTTTTTTTTTCTGTTTTTCTAAATATTTGTGTAAATATTTAAACATTTTATTTAAATTTCTCTGTATCCTCTTGTATCAATATCCATTTGATTTTTGTCGCATTACAATTCATTTGTTCCAAGCGAAGAAAAATGAGCCACGATGTTATAATGCCTGTTAATGGCTCTAAGTGTCAATGATATTTTATTGTCCCTTTAACTGTTTATGCCGACTATACTCGTCAAAGCGAAACAAAAAATTCCCGCTTAATATTGAATATATGTACGAGAAGAATGACAAAGATACTCTGAGAAGAAAACCATGGGTATTTAAAAACTAAATAAAGGCCATGTAAGTACTCCAATGAGCGTAAGCATGTACACCTTAACCGTATTGGCATGATGGAAAATAATGACCAAAGGGCATGTTGTGAAGTCATCGAAACAGTGAAACATTTTTTATGTCACGGAAGAACATTTGTTACCTTGAGGTATATATAATATTGGGAACGATACTTTGCCAAAAGCTAGATCGTAATCCTGACTAAAGGGTGGTTAAAACCAAATATGTATGTATGTATCAAAGATCAGCAAAGAATAGTTTTTTCGTTACTCATAAGCACTCATGAAATTTTGAATATAAGTGAGTCGACAATATTGAAATTTAACTATGTACTCTGATTCATTCATACTCACTACAACGTTGATTTGATAAGTACAGATTGCAATGAATATGAGTACAACGTTTACATCAAACTCATACCATTCGAAATATGTTTGATTCACAAGCCTACTCATTTCGATTTATTATTTTAGAAAAATACTTATAAATGATTCGAGTGACTCGAGATCATTCATCAAAATTTATAGTCTTAGTTGTTGTTGTATTTACATCAAAAGAAAAAAGGCGCATAAGCATAAAAGAGAGAGCAGCAAGCAGAGCAAACACACACCTTCTAGAGGGTATTTTAGTGTTCGTACGCGAATCATACTTATATTATGATTCGTGTAAATGTTGAGTTAAGGATCGTCGAACATCAACAACATCATACGTGTTGTTAAGTATGATTATGATGAGTACTTCAAACTTTGAATATGAGTAGAGATTCCATGATATTAAAATAAGTATGAATGCGTATGAGTACATATCAGAAATTATGAGTATGATTCGATTCTGTTCAGCTTTTTGAATACTCATTGCTGATCTCTGGTATGTATGTACATATGTATGTACCCCACCATACATAACTAGCCTTAGTGAATTGGCGAGTGATGGAAACTGAAAACAGTTACGGTAGTATTTACAAGATACCGTAAATATATCGAACCAAAGCTAAATAAAGCTTTTAATTCCGTGAAAAAAATATTGAATTGCGTTTCCTTAAAACTTGTCAAATCTGAACCATGAAAAGTCTGTTATAAAGCCAAACATTTTCGGATTAATATTGGATTTGTTTGTGGCAATACATATGTTTTCCTTTTCCTTTTTTTTCAATATTTCTCTGCCTATTTGGAATCTATTTAACCTTTTCATCCACCCCTTTTTTTTGATGTTCATTAAATATTTTCCAAACGGATTAACTGGCATGAAATTTGAGATGGAAATTGTTTGCACACTAAACCGGTGTACGGGATGATGCTACAGATGAAACAATTGATGGACAAGATACTCACTCTGTCTGACATTCTGTGGCAAACGCAAATAAATCTTTAACAAAACCCCCGTTTTGCACTCTTTCCCTACGTTCTAGACGTTCAGACAAAACGGGCAAATAGACGGAAGAGAGAGAGAGAGAGAGAGAGAGAGAAGGAGTGTAACAAAAGTGTTTTGTGTGATGAAATTCATGAGAAAATCTAAAGCAGCTGAGCAGAGCTGAGCTAAGCTGTGTTGAACCTCTGCAATACGAATGAAATGGACTCGAGATTTTGTGAGGCCAACGAACATTAAGTAGGCAGTAGCCAGTCGAGGTTGTTAACAATTCTTAAGTGTATAAATGTGATACAACCAAATGAAAATCAATTTTTAAGAAAACAAAAAATACGTTAAAATTCTTAATAAAAACAAGAAAAATTTATCAAAAGAGTTTCGAATATCATTGACTTGAACATGAGTTTTAATATACAAAAACCATAAGATAAGATATGGGAAAGAGATTGTTGTCCTTTTTACATTAAAAAAATTAAAATTAACAAAAAAAAATAAATGAATACAATGTGGCATGACTAGGCGAAAATGAAAATTGAAATGAAATCACTGACAACTATACATACATACATACAGGTTGGTTGGTTGTACAACACTTGTACTCTCGTATATCGTATTTGCGTTTTATTCCTACGAAAGCTACACAGTCTAAATGCAGACTAAAAACGTTGATGAAAAAAATGCTTTTTAATGGTTGCATTAGTGAAATTGACGACTGCGTCTAACTGCCGCCACCGCCATTAAAATTATAAGACGCAATTATTACTGGACTAATGATCCACACTACCACTGTAAAGCTGTTCTCAAATAACACACGATCTGATGAAGAAACCAAACCAAACCAAGTCAAACTACAAAACATAACAAACAACAACAAAAAAATGAATAAAAATTGGTAAGAAAGCGCTTCTGTTAAAGCCTTGTTTTGAAATTAACGTTGGAATCAATGAGTTATTGTGTCGATGTCTACACAACATCATTGCTGCCAAAGATGAGTCGAAAGAAAAACGTTTTTAACTCAATAAACACCAATTCATGCCGTCTCATTATTACGCGCGTACCGTTTTATTTCAAAACTCATTCACTTCCATTACATCAAAGTGTACTCTGCGAACTTTTTCAATTTCTTTCTTTTATTTTGCCCCCTTTAAAGCTCTTTTTTTTTGCTTAAGACTCAAATGGTTGGTTGGTTGGTTGGTTGGTGGTGCTTTTCTTTTCTTTCCAATTTTTTTGTTGCAATTTTTTGATGCCACTATTTAAAAACCATGATACGTGTGCTTAAGACCAGATCACTAGAAAGGCACAGTGCTTCCCAATTGAACCATGTGAGCTGCATTATCACAATTGCAATAAACTCTGCATTGTGTTACATTCCAATGAAATTATACCCTGTTTTACTCTGGTTCTCCAGAAAAGAAAATTATTCTCCTAGAAATTCAAGAATAATACTTGAATAATTTTAATGCCCTAAGTCCTATATAATCAAAATTGAAACGCGCAGTTCAAATTGGTTCAACTGTCTGTTTTCTTTGATAATTTCGGCAATGTATGATAGATGTCCTGTGTTTACAGGTTTATAGGCTCATTTCGAGAATTGTTTTTGATTAAAAACCGGACTATATCTGTCAGCAAGAGAGTGTTAACTTTTTCTTTTAACAGAACTGAAGACACGAACATAATATGCGAAATGCATTACAACCAGCATTGCATTAATGATGCCTGTAATGTCTCTACCAATTCTGTTGCCTTAATGAATTTCAGAAGGATTTTCGTTCCCCCGCCTAGCACTCGATAAATTTCATTCATGCCGACCAAATATAAAGAATGTGTTCTGGAAGCCCTCATAACAGTATCTGCATTAGATATCAGCAATGAGTATTCAAAAATATGAGTAGAATCGAATCAAACTCATAATTTCTAATACTTACAAGCATTCATACTTATTTTAATATCATGGAACCTCTACTCATATTCAAAGTTTGAAGTACTCATCATATTCATACTTAACAACACGTATGATGTCGTTGAGATCGATTCTCCATAGCTCAACATAGCACAAGAATCATAAAATAAGTATGATTCGCGTATGAACACTAAAATACTCACTAGAAGGTTGTGTATTTGCTCTGCTTGGTGCTCTGTCTTTTTCCTTTTGTTGTAAACGCAACAACAACTAAGACTGTAAAGTTTGATAAATGATTCGAGTCATTCGAATCTTTTATAAGTATTATAAGTATTTTTTTAAAATTATGAATCTGAGTGAGTAGGCTTATGAATCAAACATATTTCGAATGGTATGAGTTTGATGTAAACGTTGTACGCATACTCATTGCAACCTGTACTTATAAATCAACGTTGTAGTGTGTACGAATGAATCGGAGTACATAGTTAAATTTCAATATTGTTGACTCACTTATATTCAAAATTTCATGAGTGCTTATGAGTAGCGAAAAAAAGATTCATTTTTGATCTCTGGTGCCGACCAAGTATACAGAAAGTGTTCTGGTTTCCCTCATTACAGTATCTGCATATTCGACTTAAAGCGAACCCATACTAAAGCGAATCAGACGCCGGTAATAAAGGTAAATCGGTCATAGTATTAAGAGTAAGCCCAGTAGTATGCAAAGACTAGCGGTAGAATGGAATCTTTGAAGCGAATAAAACCGAGGTCGACCAGAAAACACCTGGAGACTTGCAAATACTTCAAAAACTGTGCGATCTTACACTGTGTTACGTTTTACACTGTGCCATGTTTATTAAGGAATCTGATATTAAACTTTCTCATAGGCTGCCTAACTAAGGCAGTGTTTTCCAAACAGAGGCCATGGAAATTTTCGCTATTTTTCTCGGACAGCCAGGCATCAATTAAGTCCCTAACGAACGTTTAAGTTTAAACGTATGGATAAGAAGAGAACTGACTCACTTCTGTCCTTAAATCATATGGCCATATACATACCCTTCAAGTCGGGATTACGACCTAGTTTCTCACACCATTTATGTTGTGTGTGTTAATTTTTTACATGAATGGCAGGACCTAGAGACCGGGAGTAGAGACCGAACGACAGATTTTTGAGAAACTTTTCATGGCAATTTTATTTCTTTCGCAGAGTTTTTGCCAGAAATCTGCTGAGAGGAAGTTGCCGAAGAAATATTCTTTTCTTCATATTTTCGTTTTGATGTCTGACCTGCAGTTCGAACCGTGGCCTCCCGTCTAATAAGGCAACATACTAGCTACTAGACTATGGCGACTTCGTGTTAAGGCCATCCAGCCCGAAAAGGCGATTCTTACAGTCCACTGTCCGTTTGGTAGGCATACCGAAAGAATCGCCTTTCCGTCTAATGACTTCTGCAGTAGCTGTGGGCATGAGAAGGAGACTGTCTTTCACTCCATGTGTCAATGCCCTTTTCTTTTCTCCAAGTTTTTGGAGTTGAAATTTATGTTGGTTATGACGAGCAAGTAAACCTTTTGAAGGAATTTTACTTTAAATGCCCACTGTGGCATTAACAACACGGTAACTGCCACTTGCAACATTTTGGCAAAAGCATAGAAAACGAAGAAGAAGAAGGAGAAATTTACCACTAATATTTTATGCCATGTCATTTGCACACTTAATGGATATTCTTCTTCACAAAACAAAAAAAATTAAAAAAAAACAATTAAAAAAATGAAATAAAAAGAAGAAACGCAATACAAAATTTGTTCGTTTTTCTTTCTATAGTTTTCCTTGCATTTCAAACTGAATGTGTTGCAAGAAGCATAAGCAAGTCAAGTTTTCCCCCCCATTTGCAATTGAAATTTAAATCACAAAGAATACCAAAGAAAATCCATAAACTGTGGCATGAATTTCATACGAAACAAATTTTTCTTAAAAGAAAAACTAACTCCGCATTAGCATTAAATGAACGAGAATTTTGTAGGAAGAAAAAAAAAGAGTGGCCAAGCATTTTAGTGGCAATACTTGGAATACATAGGTTAGACTTAAAGAACAGGCATAAGTTGGCATTCCTAGCGGTCATTTCTATTCATGTGGCTTAAATAGAATCTCAAAGACCACAATTTTCCGTCGTAGTAATTGTAAACTCTTGTGTTAAAAACTTGCGTAATACCACTGGCCAAGAAAAAAGACACACTCACACATAGAGAGAGAGAGAGCAAGGTATCCATGCAATTGAGGAGGAAGTAAAGGAAAATCTTTAATAGATTGTGCGTATGCGCCCCACGTCATTGTGGTAATAAACCCAAATGCAATTGCAATGCTGTTGTTAGCAGTGTTAGTGGTTCTGGTGCTGTTAGTGGTGGTGGTGGTGGTAGTCACTATCAAACGGCGGCATCGTTATAAGATCAATGAAATGGAAAGACTTAAAAGACACAATCATTACCACATCACAAGCAACAGCAGCGCAATACCAGCGGCATCATTATGCAAAATAAACTCATGATGCATCATTCATTTCTATCGCATACAGCCATACACGCACATACGCCGAGCACCATAGAGAGAAGAACAGAGGCGAAGAGAGAGAGAGAGTGCAGTGCAGAAGAAGAAAAATGCAAATGTTTTAAATCGTTTTGACTTGATTTAGAGGTTGTAATGACTTGGCTAAAGGTATCAGTTTACATAGTTATACGTTAATGATATCCGGTTACAGCAACAGCAACAACACATACTTTATAACAATAGCAACAACAACAACAACAATAAAATAATAAATCTAAACCAAATCAAATCAAGTTAAGCAGTAAATATGAGTGAGGAGGCTATGTTGCTATTTTAATAGAAAAAAAAAACCAACAACAGCGTATCGATTGAAACCGTTGTCACATGGTTTACAACGGCGGTATTGTTATTGTTGTTGTTGTTGTTGCAATTTTTTATAGAAAAAAAATAAAATCACCGAGTAAGTATCAAAAACCAAAACCACACACAATTCCAAACAAACTATGCTGCGGTTTGTTTTATTTTCATTATTAACCGATCTTTTATATGTGTTTTCTTTACTTTTCCCTCCCTCCCCCCCCCTTCGACGCAATTTAGGAAAATTATTAAGAAACACTTGTCTGTCTGTCTGTCTGTATATCTGGTGTTTTGTGTTTCAATTTTTTTGTTTATGATTACTTGAACACTCACCTATTTTTAGCCGCTGCTGCTCTGTCTCGTTGTCGTCGATTTTTAAACCAATTGCCAACTTGTGTGGGATTTAGGCCCGTCGCTTTCGCCAGTTCACGTTTTTTCGTTGGATTCGGATAGGGATCCTGTAGGTACCATTCACGCAATAGACTTCTTGTTCGTTCCTTAAAGCAGTGAGTTTTTTGCTCACCATCCCAGATGGTAGGCGGTAGCGGGAATTTTTTACGTACACGATATTTATCAACTGGACCTGCGAAAAAAACAATGCAAATCAGTTTAAATGAAGAAAGAGTCTCTCTCAAGTTTACATAAAATGTATAAATGCAATGGAAATAAAATGATATTATTGATTAGGGGCCTATTCAGTAAGGAAATTTATGTTTTTCGCATGAAATTAACATTTTCGCAACGGCGAACCTGACCATTATTGTGTCATTATTCACGAAAATGCGCCATATTCCATGTGTCTCTGTGAACCAATAAGTAACTGCCGTATTTACATGACATCAGCCGTTGTGATAAACCAAGTGCCTGCCCTATATTCTCGACACCCGTAGCGGAACGGGTTAATAAGTCTTTAGCCTAAGTCTAAGTTGCAGGCTGACATAGCATGCAACTTTACCAGACATTGCTGGTGTAGGAGTATATTGAAGAAATAATCACACGATACAGATTTCCTATAAATTAACGTGATTGGTATCAAACTCTGATTTGCGAGTGCACGAGAGATCAAGGCAATGGCTTATGTGTATACCAGAGATCAGCAATGAGTATTCAAAAAGATGAGTAGAATCGAAACAAACTCATAATTTCTGACACTTATACGCATTCATACTTATTTTAATATCATGGAATCTCTACTCATATTCAAAGTTTGAAGTACTCATCATATTCATACTTATTAACAACACGTATGATGTTGTTGATTTCGATTCTCCATAACTCAACATAGCACAAGAATCATAAAATAAGTATGATTCGCGTACGAACACTAAAATACTTACTAGAAGGTTGTGTGCTTACTCATTGCAACCTGTACTTATAAATCAACGTAGTCGTGAGTACAAATGAATCACAGTACATAGTTAAATTTCAATATTGTTGACTCACTTATATCCAAAATTTCATGAGTGCCTATGAGTAGTGAAAAAACAATTCATTGCTGATCTCTAGTGTATACCGATAAGGCAAGAGACAATCCGTTTAAATGACATACAGTGGTGGCCTTATAATTAGAAACGATGTTTCTGGAACAGAGTTCTCTGGAGTGACGAATCCAAGTTTAATTTGTCCCAATCTGATGGAAAAACGTATGTAAGACGTCCTCCAAACAAAGCCTTTGATCTCAGGTACTCAGTGAAAACTGTAAAACAAATTAACAAACATACATGTTGCTAAACCGTTTCTAATTATAAGGCCACCACTGTACATACTTCCCTATTCAAGGTGATTCAATTAAGCCTCTGTATTGGCAGAAACTAAAGCAATCGAT
The DNA here is from genome assembly GCA_936449025.2 of Sarcophaga subvicina. Taxonomy (NCBI): domain Eukaryota; kingdom Metazoa; phylum Arthropoda; class Insecta; order Diptera; family Sarcophagidae; genus Sarcophaga; species Sarcophaga subvicina. The sequence goes on from OW388084.2 coordinate 4,516,964, forward strand.
TTAGGGAACCTGCTATTAAGGTGAATTGTTCGCGATAAAAATTATACAAGCAGAATGACATGATATTCTCTTGGTACCAGATATACACTATCATGTGTACGATCTAGAGTTATCAGAAATGAAATTTCGCTGACCAAGGAATGTGCATTCAAGTCGCTGTAGTCTAGTAGATAATGTGTTGGCTTATTGGACGAGAGGCCGTGGTTCAAGATCTACCCCAGACATCTCGAACAAAAAAAATCTGAAAAAATATTTCTTCGCTGTCTCCCTCTCAGCAGTGAGGCAAAAACTCTGAGAGTAAATAAAATTGCTAGGAAAAGTTTCTCAAAAATCTATCGTTTGGAGTTGACTTAAAGCTGTAACTCCCTACATTTGTGCTTAAAATGAACACACACAAAACATGGGTGTTGTGAAGTCGTTTCTAATTATAAGGCCACCACTGTAAGTGGTGTGAGAAACTAGCTCCATAATCCTGACTGAAGGGTTGTTATTACCAATTATGTATGTACTTATGTGTGCAAGTTTTGCCGGGGCGTATTTAGACTGATTTATCAACGATTACGATTAACAGGAAGAAGACGATAAAAAATTGCCAGCAACGGAAGAAGAGCTTTAAGGTTTAAGGTGCTAATCTGGAATAACTTGTGTCAAAATTAAACTAATAGAACAAGAAATTAATGTACACACCTTAATTGTATGTGAATATAATTAAAAGTTTTACAATAATTTTCTTCCATATACTCTGCCAAATGCTATAATTTCTCTCACAGATGTTGGTATACAATAAATCAATGGCCATTCACAATTCGCAACACAATAATATTCAATCAGAAATCCTTATCCTTAGATTTTGAAATTGAAAGTTTATTTTGATACTTACCCAACGAGCGTCCACGTAGTTTTTCAGCCTCAATATAATGGGCCTCCAGCCACATGGCCTGTAATTTGCCATACGAGGCTTTCGTAAATTTATGATTTTCAATTATTGCATAAAGTTCCCTGTAATAAAATCGAAAGCAGAATAAAAATTAACACAAAAACATTATTAATATTGTATCAAAAAAAAAATAATAAAAGTAAATACAATCAATAAATTGAAGTGGATTTGAGTTCAATTCTTATAATACATCATACATCCCCCCCTCCTCTTGGATTGTAATTTACGAACCCTTATTACAATAAAAATTATTGAAAAAAGGCAAAAAAAAAATCAAATCCAACCAACCAACCGACCGACTCTGTGGGATATTCAAGAATAAAGAAAAAAATTATTCTTTGAAATTACGATCACAATGATTACAAATAAAATATAAAAAAAGGTGTCTGGCTGTCAAAACTACAGGTTCATAGGTTCACCTGTCAATAACAGATTTTGAAACAAAATTTTTTTTATTTGTTTGTTGAAAAAGGAATTTCAATAATATTGTGTGGTTTTTATTAAAATGTACTCGTCTTGCATTGAATAATTTTGTAAATCATTTGTACACCTTAAATGTTTGTGGGATTTATTAAGAAAACTACATATTTGAAGTTTTTTTGATTAAAAAATCAAATAAAATTTTAATAAAAATTAAATTAAATTTTGTGTGTTGAATGAAGTCGCCTTAGTCTAGTAGGTATTGTATTGGCTAATTAGACGTAAGGCCACGATTCAAACCCCAGGTAAAACATGAAAAGTTTCTTAAAAATGTGTCGCTGGGAAGAGACTGTAGACTGTAGATCCCGCCACTCATGTATGAAATTAACGCACACAACATAAGCGGTATGAGAATATAAAGGGTCCGCCAAATAACTTTTTTTTGAAAATGCTTTAAAAAGAAAAACTACTGAATATTTTCTCAAATTTCTTTTTTTATTTGAAAGTACAATCCTTCCGGTTAATAATGGAAAATAATTTCATTCAAATGGCTGCCTCGGCTGGCCATGCTGTAGCCTACACGATCGGTCCAATTTTTAAGCAGATTATCGATTGTGTGCAGCTGTATTTCACCAATGGCTTCACGAATATTATCCTTTAAAGCGTCATTTGTCTCTGGCCTGTCGGCGTAACACTTTTCATTGACGGCACCCCACAAATGATAGTCCAAATCGCAACTCCGAGGTGGCCAAACGACATCAGCTCTGCGGCTGCTAATGCGATCTTCAAAAACAGGACGCAAAACATCGAGTGTAGCTTCGGCTGTGTGGCACGTAGCACCGTCCCGTTGAAACCAAATGTTGCCAACATCCTCCTCTTCAATTTTTGTGAATAAAAATTCGTTCAACATGGCCCGATAACGATCGCCATTGACTGTAACGGCCACTCCTTGCTCATATTCGAAGAAAAATGGCCCAATTATGCCTCTGGACCAAAATCCGCACCAAACAGTGCGCCGGCTTTTCAATGTATGCGTGCGGGTTTTCTGTGCCCTAAATGCGACAATTTTGCTTGTTTACATACCCGCCAAGATCAAAATGAGCTTCATCTGAAAAGATGATTTTTTTTGCCAAAATCGGCATCTTCTGGTGTAGGCTACTGCACGGCCAGCCATTATTAACCGGAGGGATTGTACTTTCAAATAAAAAAAGAAATTTGAGAAAATATTCAGTAGTTTTTTTTAAAGCATTTTCAAAATAAAAGTTATTTGGCGGACCCTTTATTATATATTCCTTTAACTCCGCCCATGTTCCAATTCTTGTCCTTTTTTCTTTCATTATATCGGGTTCATTATTTTTATTTCATGTATTAGTTTCGGTAATAAGAGTTATTTAAGACGTAGAGCTTATTAGGCTATAGTGTCCAATCCTGGTATTGGGGCTGCCAACATCGCCACCAGGCATGCAAAGTGCCGCGATTTAGTCGTGCAAGTATTAAGGTTATACCGCCCATGATCGGTCGTCAGAGCCTCGTCTGCGTGACAGGACAGAGGGTGAAGTTGACTTTTGGAACGGTTTGGCTACGGTTCTTTGGAACGCTTCACTTTCCCATTAGTAGCATGAGAAGCTAGGTCGTAATCCTAACTGAGGGGTTGTAATGACCAATTATGTGCATGTATTGTATTGAATTGAAAATATTCTTTTTTTACCCGACACCCTCCAAACAATTTTTTATCACTTTATATACTTAATCACACCATTTCAATGTCTGGAAATCTTTAATAAAAAATTATAAGCGTTGTTTATATTGTAAAAACTTAATTAAAAAAATAATAACAATGTGATGTATTCCTGTTCATTAATTTAAATTTTTTCTGTTTTTTTTTAATGCTTGTTAGGTTATGTCAGATTAGCTTCAAATAATTACAACTCCCGGTTGGCATCTATAAACTGACCGTAGTCTAGTGGGTGGGTGCATTGGCTTATTAGGCGAGAGACCGTTGTTCAACCATTAGCTCAGACATCTCGAACAAAACAAAATATGAAGAAAAAATCTAATACTTTCGGTACAGTCTTGTGGCAAAAAATTTCTCAAAAAGAGTCAACTTTAAACTGTAGGTCGTCTCATCAGTTATGAATAAAATTAGCACGCACAGTAAGGATGGTGTGAGAAGCTAGGTTGTAGTCCTGACTAAGGGCAGAATGGCCGGAATATGAAAACAAGTGCCAGAACAGAAACAAAACGATGCTTTTAGGCAAAATATGTATGTACCCATCGATGGAGTTGATTCCGTTCTCTAGAGGACAAATTGACAATGAACCAACTATTGTGTGCGTACTTTTTTGAATATTTGTGCAAAGGTTAGTTAGTTTGAGCTAAAATTTACACGCTACTGAATAGTTATTTAAGTGATCGATTTCGAAATTTATCTTCAAACCTGATGATTAAGTTTCTGTTTGATATATAAAACAGATATTCCGATAACCTATGTAAAATTTTTCTCTGTATTCAGGATCACATGCTTTGATTGATGAAATGGAAACATGGCTGTAAACATGAAAAATCAGGTTCAACGAAAAGAGAACAATCCTCACAACGTCTACTTTATATTCAAGAGATATTCCCTACAATCGCTATAATACGCCAATGATCGGAGTTTAACACGTTGAGCAAAAATTATGTTTTTTTATGGCAGAAATTGGTTTAGTGAGTACGGGATAACTCGTAGTTGGCTTCCTAGAAGGGATCGCAGTCTACGAGTTATCTCGTAGTCGGCAGTCAACGTGTTAAGTACCGTCGCTTGCACTTAGACAGACGATTAACTCTGCAAGCCTCGCATTAACGCAAAGCTTACTAAAATAGAGCTAAGAATAGCACAAACATACATATCTAGGATTAGTGACCATAATTTTAGGGGGCAAATATTGAAACCAATTCAGTTACAAAGCGAACTCTATTGACTGGTTACTGCACCGTCGCAACGGAATATGCTCGACGAAGTTAAAGGGAGTTCTTCTCAGAAATCGCATCTGCCACATAGAGCACACATTACTTCGCGGACAAAATATCGAGCAATGCATTACAGATAAGTGGAATTGAAAGTGTAAATATAACTCCCTTCCTGCAGAAGTTTTTCCTGTTACTTACAATATAAAAAGAATTCAAATCTAGTGCCCATAAACACTACACCCTACCATCATCTATTTTCCTAATTCCAACACAATGCATGTGTCATACCATGTGTGTTGGTTGTATTAAAGAAAATATGTTTGCTGGGTTGCAATTAAGCAAGGCACTGATAGAATTAAATTGAAGTGTTTTTTATTATTAATCTGGGTAATCTAATACCTGTTGTTTATTGTTTCTCGTTGTTTTTATTCTTTTAATAAATATTTGAAAATTTCTTAATTCACTTAATTTTGATTTTAGATTTTAAAGAAATTCCTCAAGTGTATGGTAATCTGATCACTTCACAATGATCTTATGAAGAAAAAAAAGCAGAAGAAGCAGCATAGAGAAGGTACCAGTGAATTACAAAAAACATCAACGGAAGCCTTTCCGTCTTGATCATTTTCAAAAAGAACAAAACATTGGGATGGGCCTGCCAAAGCGGTGTTATTTTCTGATGACAAGCGACAGCCAAAGACCAGCATTCCACAACCATTTATCCACATTTATACACATGTTTTTATTCTAGTTTTTTTGCTGTTGTTGTAATGAATAATAAATTATAATGATAATTGGAACAATAGTCGTAGCGACGCAACGACTTGCGTTTTCTTCTTTTTTTTTTTTTTGCAAAATGTTAATTGATGATAAATTAATCACATTGTTTATTAATTTAGCAAAAATTCTATTCTTTAGCTTCAGCTTCAGCTTCAATTCCAACTTCAGCTTCAATTTCAATACGTATTCGTTTACAGCAGCATCAGTGCCAGCTTCATTTATGGTACTCTGATCATCCTCACCATCATCTTCACGTCGTCATTTGCCCTGTTTATTGTGTTCTCATTATGCAAATTCCACTTCTTAATGAGTTCAGATGATGTCTTCTTCTTTTTTTAGCTTTTCATAGCAAATTTATCGTTTAAGAATTAAAGATCATGTTACCCTCCCCAGCAGAGTTAAATAGGAAAAGAAGTCTTAAAGTGATTATAATTCAACACACAAACCTTCGGTTTTTTTTTCCTTTGCTCAATACAAATCAAATCAGAGGAGGAGGAGGGTTATTTTAGCACAATTTAAGGGAAATATTGAAAGGAATTTATCAACAATTTGAAAAGAAATTACCAGTCATTGAATATAATCTGAATTCTTAACTTCAAAGCTAAAAGGATTTATAACAGCCTTAAAGGTTTTTCTAAAATAATTTTTAATTTTTGAATTAGAACTACAAATACTACTACTTACTTAAGTCAGGATTACAACCTAGTTGCCACACCACCTATGTTGAGTGCGTTAATTTTATCCACGAACATACGTAACATACATAATCGGTCAATTAGGATTACGACCTAGTTTCTTACGCCACTTATGTTGTGTGTATTATAATTTTATACATGAGTGGTGGGACCTACAGTGACGGATCTGAGAAACTTTTCACGGCAATTTTTTATTTACCCTAAGGGTTTTCGCCACAAGACTGCTGAGAGGAAGTCGCCTGAAGAAATATTTTCTTTTTCATGTCTGTGCTTTGGGTTGAACTTCAGACTTGCATGTAATACACTAACTTCTAGACATACATACATACATAATTGGTCATTACAACCCTTCAGTCAGTATTACGACTTAGTTTCTCACGCCACTTATGTTGTGTGCGTTCACTTTTATACATGAGTGGTGGAACCTACAGTTTAAAGTCGACCCCGAACGACAGATTTTTTTCTAAGTCCTAAAGGTATTTATGACAATGCGTCAGCAAATTATCTTACGAGGGGAGAACTCTCATGCGATTGATGTGGCCTGAACCTTTGTATTCAGTTTGAAGGAATTTGGGAGAATATTTTCGGCAAAAGGAAAAGTGGCGTCGATATGGTTGCCATACTCTTGCGCCTCTATATGACAATAAATGTCCGTTCACTCAGTGTCCAGGAATTTGTAAGTAAAAGAGAGAGAGAGAGAGTCGGGCACTCTTCTCAAAATAAATGGCCTGCAGACAATCTATAGTCTAGTTTGACAAAGATTTAAGTCATGCATCCATAAGTTGCACGGAAACTACTGGAGACTCAAAGAAAACTTGTTCAGAATATGCAACACTGCAGGTCCTATATGTAGATACTATGCTGAGGCGAACGAATTACCATAATACTCAGATATTCACTACAAATAGAATTCTGAAGTTTGTCAAGACAACTGGATAAAAAGAGACATTGTAGGAATACTCTCTCCAGATTGATTGCTGTAGTCTGGTGCTTCTACACAAGAATAATGGCCATGACAATGCCTAGGTTAGAATAATCCTTTTGACAATAACTTCATTAGACATCTTTTATAGAAATTCTGATCGCTAGATGCAGTAGAATGAAACAGAAAGTAATCACTTCATTCCAGGTACAAAATACAGGTTGAATGCATACAAACCACTTTACCCTACTACCAGGGCTTGGACCTCAGACAGTCTAATTGTTATTAAATTAATAAATTAAAGTAAAATTAAATAATAAATTAATTAAATAATAAATTAAAGTAAGTTGCTCTGCGGGATATTAAGGTCAGCTTTCCTCATCATATTACATTCTATTTTAACCAGCAGGCCCAATGTTTCACCATGTAAAGCAACCAAAAAGCACTTAAGCTTCTCTTTCATATTTAAGGGTTTGCAATAATTGATGCCGCTGGGAGATTTTTATGCGGACGGTGGCAGTAATCTTCTTTCTCTCCTATAAAGAGCATACGTCCTCGATATATGATCTCCAGTTTCGTTTATCCCTTGTCGTATTATAAATTCCTTAATCCCTTATTCCTGTCGTTCGAATGGATGAGAATGCTCCGACGAGGCGGGTATTTGATGCTGAGGTTTGCGGAAGTCGGCAAAGAGGACGACTTTGTTTGCGTTGGAAGAACCAGATCGAGGAAGTCTGACGTAGGCGCGCTGGCGTAGGCGTACAAGAAGCAGAGGCGCCTGTAAGGATGTGTTAAGGCAGGCCGAAATCCGTAAGTAAGTAATCCCGTATTCTTTTCCTCTACTCTGTGCAATTCAATCTATTGAAGCTTTGGCTCTCAATCTTGGTCCCACAATCTTATGAAATGATCTTTGAATTAAATTTCCTGAATTGGACTTTCATTGATAATGATGCTTGCTTTGCAGATTTGATGCGATTTTGTATATCGGATTTCATAATAATGAAAAAACAGAAATTAACAACGTTCCCTGTAGTATTTTCAGCGATTTTGAAAGTTCTGCGTATATCACTCACACTACCTTCGTATTCCTACAATATTTTCATGACCACCCAACTGGAAAGGGAGAGAACACTGGACTTTGTTAACGTAATTAATCCAACGGCTTAGAGGAGCATGTTCTTTATAATAATAACCTACAACATTGTCTTTTTCTTACTCTATAGTAACACCGCCGCCTTCCCTTCCCGACGGACACCAAATTTAATTTTTTTTAAAAGAATTTTGAAAATTTAAAACAATTTCTTGCTTTTCTTCAAATATTAAAGCAAACTTTTAAAATCATTCTTTTCAAACTATTTCGACACACACACACACACCCACTGATTTAATTACCTGAAGTTTCCAACATGATATGCCACAACGGCCCGAGCCCTGAGGACAGCTTCACAATTTAAAATTTCATGCATATTCGGCAAGGCCACTGGTAAACTCCAGAGAAATCTGGCTAAACGTTCAATATCGCCAGAGTCCTCCAATGTTTTGCAAACGATCTCCACTTGGGCTGCGGAAAAGGCAAGCGTCGGTACGGCCAATATTGGACTGGGTGCTATAATTTGATGTGCGGGTGCGGGTGCGAACGATTCTGTTGGAGGTTGTTGCTTGCCCTCCGTCGGTCCAACGGCCATTTTATTCGTTGAATCCACTGTGAACAAATTCGCATACTATACACGGAACAGCGATAATTTTAATTGGCGTTGTTACACGGTTTTTTTCACTGCGATAATTTCGTTTTCTTCTTCTTTTTTTCGTCTGCTTTACGAACACATAAAATAACAATTCTATTGGCGAAGGGTATTTGAAAGGATATTTTTTGTTTAATTCACAGGTTTTATGTTAAGCTTTAGATAAGGCGTGCTAGAGAAATGTGGTTTTTTTATATTTAAAAAGAATTTTTAATTATTTTTTCTTGATTTAAATTATTGCCAATTTTGTTTTTTTCAGTTGCCATAAAAAGTCTAATTATGGCTTTGTTTCTCTCTCTCTCTCTATTATGGGCATAGTTCACTTCACTTTATTCACCATTTTATGTTATTTTATTTCTAGTTTGTTTATCAATACACAAGCAGTCCATTTATTTAATTCTCTTTTTATAAAAAAAAAACACACAAAACAAAACAAAAATTGTTTTAAACCTTAAGAGGCTACGCCACAAGATTCCTCATTTGGCTGGTTTGAATTCTAGAGCAAGCAGCAGCAGCAGTAGCAGACAGTCCAGCAGTCAGTAGCCAGATATTTAACGCTTCACCATGATTTTATATTAAAGACGCGCTTTGATTTCTGTATTAGACAGAGTATAATAACAAACTAAATGGCTCCAAGTGGCTGAATGCCAATGAGCAATACTACGAATTTGTTACTGATACGGTTGCGATATCTCTATCCTCTATTGCAGTGAGTGTAGCTGTCAGTTAGCCAGTCAAACCGCCATACATACGAGAGGCAGGGTTTTGAATTGGATTCTTGTTTTTTTATTATTATTTTAGCTTTGCTTTCTATTCTTTATTATTATTTTTCTGGTTGCAAAAAAAAAACAAAATACTTCCTCTTCACAATTTTCTTGGTTTTAATTTTTTTTTGTTTTACAACAAAACGATATGTTTTTTTGTTCTTTTTTTAACTGAGGTTATATTTGTTGTTATCGTTAACGAAACAACGACCGTTAATGTAAGCTTAAACCACGTCCACGTTTATTGTAAATTAATCAAAACGCGAAAAAAAATCGGCGAAAATGTTTATTTAAAGGAGCAGTTAACATTTCATTGAAACCGTGTGGTGGTGTCGCCGTTATTGTGCGCGAATCGATAACGACGGCCGACTAAACGAATTAAACCAGTATGGCAAGAATGAAAACAAAAACTCACACACACACGCACACACACTTGCACTACTCCTTAACACACGACAGCGAGAATTGTTGTTTATTTTGATTGAAATGTTTAAGAGATGCGATGCGCTCAAATTTAAAATTAACTCATCACCGTTCCAATAGCAGATACGATCTGAGTACTTTGAAATGGATGCGAATGAGACACAGTCGTCGTTTTTGAGACAACAAAACAAAACAATAGCAAAACAAACAAACACACACAAAATGAGGCGTCAACCTCTTAATATAATTCCACTTTTTTTGTTTTGCTTTTCTTTTCTCTACTTTGCTACTCTTGCCTTCGCAACAAATTCTACAAGAGAATGCTTTAGAAAGTGTTCTCTTTCTGTTTCATTACGACATAAACGTAAAGTAGACAATGTAATGTGAAATGTGGAATACAGTTATCCTTTTCTAACACGACGCCATTTATATTTTATACTTACCCTACTATTCAATACGTTTAACAAGCTGTATAATATACCAAAGAGCCAAACAGAAAATAAAATAAAAATAAATCATTATACATGTACACTTTATAGCTATACTGCTCTCTCTCTCTCTCTCTCTGTGATAAAATGCCACAGAAACAGTTTCTTCTCTCTCGCTTTGTCTCTTCTACTATGTATCATTTTCATTCTCGTTACTAACAATAACAATAACAACAATAATAAAGAACATCATCTCACCATCATACAATAAGAAAGAGCATGAATGTAAATAATCAATTGTAAGTATGTATGCATGCATGTATATATTTATATACATGTGTGTGTGTGGGTATAGCAATGTATGTTTTATAAAAGAGAGAGAAAAAAAGCTATTAAATATGATGATATGACTAACGACGACGTTGGCCTGACGTTTTAAATACGTTAAAAGAGAAAAAGAGTACCTACTGGTACTCGTTTGTAATTTTTCTTCTGTTTTTTTTTGTTCCCTTTTAACTGTTCAAGCTTATTTGACAGTCGTTTAGTCAATGTATTAAACTAACAGTGAGACACAGCTGTATGACGGGAGTGTGTACGTATGTGTATGAATGCGTTTGTTTATTGTATTTATTTTATTATCCTTCGTCGTTTGCCGTTATTGTTATTGTAGCATTCGCTATTGTTGTGTTCTTGCCGTTGTCGTTATTGTTATTGTTGTTGTTGTTGTTGTTATTTCGTATTATTATTATTGCCACATTATGTTCAGCTGGGCGAGATCTATTTACTTTTCGTTTTGATAATTCATTAATGGATTACGAATACAACACAGTTAAAATATACTATACAGTGGGCAACAACACAAGAAATGTTTGTAGTTTAATTAAAAACCATTAAAATAATAATATTATGCTAGCAAAAACACATTGGAGGCATTAAATGCTGCGCTGCAATCTATCAAAAATTGAATAACTGTACGCGCCACCAAGCTAATTTCAATATTTGCTTGTGGTAATGTTAATACATACTAAGATGCTTGAAGTAGACGTTTTTTTCAAATGCGATGTATACAATATAATGATTAAAAACCAGAAAAAACATTTAAGTGATAAAGAAACAATCAACGCTCGCCGCCGCCTTTAAGATAATTAAAGCGTCAATTACAAAATTACCTTTACTATGGTAAATGTGTCAATGACTTGCATTTTTTACAATACATTTGTTGTGTAAATCTGTCTTGTAAAGACAAGGAGACTGCAGATACCGAGACTCATAGAGAATACTCACAGATTTCGTTGACAAAGCTGTCTGAAACCTTTGATTGCATACAATGCAATTTTTGAAGAAATAAAATGTGGCGACTAGAGGGATGAGTTGGCAAAAACAACAGTAAATTCTATTCCTAAATAATATCGAGAAGACTTTGTAAGCGTATAGACTTGTAAACGTCTATAGTAGCAATTTTAAATTCAATTTACGTTGTTTCGATTTACGTCGCCAGTTTTTAAAGTCATTCGCAACATAAATAAATGGAGATGACTGTATAACATCTTAGGGAAGACTTTTATTCGGTAAATGAAAGTCCTCAGTTTATAAGTTCTCATATTAATAGAAACTGAATTGCTGAATATTGCGCAACCCAGGTCATTTCCAATTTAATGTGTTATCGTACAATAATAAAAGAAAATTCACATCGAATGTGAATAAAAACTAAAATTCCTGTTTGAAATTGTAATTTATTATGAAAGTTAAGTGAAATACACTTTTGGAGCCCACTGTTATCAACAATGTATCGTTATTGTAGCAACGATAATAAATGATTTACGAGCACAGCAACACCATTGCAATGAGCTGAACTGCCATATACACATACACATACAAGAACACACACATTCACAGAATACAGTTTCTTTTACTTCATTTATATGGTTCGTGTTGTTGTTGTTGTTGTTGTTGCTGCTGTTATAAGTGGTCGGGTATCGTTACCCTGTTTTACCAGAAAATTTGACGTTGCCATTAAGGCGTTGCGCATTATACCGGACCCCCATATAATGTTTGCCTCGTCGTATACGAGAGTATTCGAATACATTTCACCAGAACACAGCCATTCACAGCCATCAACAACAAGAACAATGAAGTGAATGACTGAATGTACTACATTTGTACGTACATACGTACATGAGTTCATACAATTGTATGCATACATATGTACATTGTACATATGTATGTATGTACGTACGTACGTGGTATTGTTTTGTATGAATGAAGAGATTTCTGTTTCGTATTGCAACCAAAAATAAAAAATCTCTGGTGCACCCCTTATTTTGTTTCATAATGTGCCACACAACCATTGCAAACTAAGCTGAGGCGAACAGAGTCATGCCATGGTGTTCCACTACCACTTTTCATAAAGACGCGATACCTTCGTTTGGAACGGTCGGTACATTCTAATGATGCTCGGGGAGGCCACTTGCTCTTTCGCTCATACGTGTTGGACTGAATAAAACCATCTTTCTACGAATGGTTTAAAAACACAGACACAAATCCAACTACTGCTACAAATACAGTCACAGGCACAGACACAGACACAGATTCACAAGCTTCATTATTTTAATAATTTTTTATTGTTGGAATGTCTGTAGGGAAACCAAGGATGCTTAAAGGGTGTATTTGTTGCCGATTTTTCCTTTTCTTTCTCTCTTTTCAGCCACTGCTGCTTGTATTTCGAATGTTTTTCTTTGGGATTTGGGGTTTAGATGGATGGTTGTGGGTGCTGCAGTTACAAAACAGTTGCGAAAAATAACCACAAATCTCTGAGAAACGCTGGTTTAATTGTGGATTTATTCTGTTTTCATTTATAATTAAATATTATTTGTATAATGAAATTAACAAAAGAAAGGAGAGAGAGAGAAAGATAGAGAGAGAGAGAGAGAGAGAGAGAGAGAGAGTAATAAAGTAATCAAAGTTAATGGAAATAAATGAACGCAAGTTTAAAGTAAAACAAAAACAGAATTGAACAGTTAATGCTGTAAAGGCTGGAGAGTGCTCCACCATTAATCACTTTAAAGTTGTATATTCCATCATTCTCCTTCAAAAATAAGCCATCCATGAAGAGCCCAGATCCCCGAATCCGAGATATAATCACGTCAGAAGCAAACATATTAGAAAGAGCAGGCAGAGTCACCACTCTTTTGAAAGCTCATCACATTGTTTCTAGGCAACGACAATAAGCGGAATAATTGCTGCAAATTGTTTAAACGTAGATAGATGTGTGGTTCGACACTAACTGCGCAAATATTTACTTACGTACTTAACTGGTCATTTCAATCCTTTAATCAGGATTACAACCTAGCTTCTCGCAGCACCCATGTTGTGTGTGTGTGTTAATTTTATACATGAGTGGCAGGATCTGCAGTGTGAAGTCTACTTCAAACGACAAATTTTTTGAGAAGCCTTTCACAGCAAAGTTTTTGCCAGAAGACTATTGAGAGGATAGGTTAGGTTAGGTTAAGTTAGCGTGGTAGCTTTAATTTACCAAAAAGCTCACTTGAGCACACATAGCGGCCCGTTGTGATGTCACAGGTGAACGCAGCCTCTGCACTGACCAAGTTCCTCCGATCCAAGGAGGGAGAAGTTGGTCAGCGCAAGGGCTGCACATTTTCCAAAAAGCACGACTACCCCACGCTGGAAAACCAGCCAGAAAGTTTGATAAACGAGGCTATGTCCTTGATATCAATGGACGATAGCTCCGTCAAGCTGACAAGGGTCGGAGAGCTAAATAACCTATATCTACATCCCGCAAGGGATGGGCATTGGCAGAGGAAGTGGATGACAGTCTCCTCCTCCTCGGCGGATCTGCATCCACGGCAGAAGTCGTTAAATGGGAGTCGCATTCTTTGCGCGTGTCTACCCATAACACAGTGGCCTGCAAGCATGGCCACTGTGATCGAGATGATGTTACGGCCAAGTCCAAGTAGCTGGTTGGTACGCCTCCTATCCATTGTGGGCCAAGTGAGCCTAGCGATGGAGCAGGACTCCTCATTGAACCAGGACCGGTTTGCATCCCGGGAGAATTTCCGCGCAATAGCCAGTTTGAACGAGGTAAGTGGCATTCTCACGTTGATTGAAGAAGATTCCGGAAGTAGTGCGCCAGCCCTGGCCAGCTCGTCAGCCCTGCAGTTTCCCGGAATATCGCAGTGTCCGGGAACCCAGACAAATGTGACGCCGAGGCGCCCAGAAAGGAGATTAAAGCAGCGGCGACATTCTCTGACGATCCTGGAATTATCCGCAACGTTCGACAGAGACTTTATCGCAGCCTGGCTATCGAAGTAGATCGAGATACGGGTGAAAGGGACAGGAACACCATAGGCGAGGATCCACTGTGCGGCCCGGCAGATGGCCATTACCTCCGCCTGGAACACGCTGCAGTAGTCCGGCAGCCGGAGTGAGATGTTCAGGTCCAATTTCCCATTATGTCCATGAGAATATGCTTTGGAAGATCAACAATTTATAAATGACTTCTTTAATATTCCGTACCAGGGTTCTTAAAAACCCTGTACATTTGCTCATATTCCTTCTTCTTATATTCTTCCATAATAAAATTCAATAAAAATTTGGGAATTTTTATGCGGCAACATTTTTAATATTTTTGCTTCACAATAGTTTTTTTGGCCGCTCTTTTAAAGTAATTCGCACTCATCTCGTCGTCGTCACTTGTTGTCTCCAAAACAAACTTTGAATTGCAAGTCAATGCGCCGGCGTTTGTGATTCACCCAACTAACAACAAAAAAAGGAGGGGGAACAACAACAAAAACAATCTCTTGTGAAAGTCCACACATTTGAGGAGAAAGAAAAGAAAAAACAGAAACAGAAACAGAAACAAAAATAGTGGCCCGCAGCATTCTAAAGGAAAAAAAAGGGAGAAAAAAATGACGATCATTTGATGATGCGAATATTCAACATTCCATAGTCATAAGGACTCATTTAAAAAGTTTCATTCGATTGCTTTTCGTTTTTTTTGGTGCCCTGTTTTTTGTTTACTTGGACATCATGAGCGGCGTATTGTTATTAAGAATATGGGAATAAATTTTGTGGCAACTGTTATCGCCACGAATATAATACTTTTCGTTTCCTTTTTTGTTACAAAATGTTTTAATTTTTAACAGCATTTCGAAAGAAAATACATTCGTAAACGATAGTTTTTATGGTACCTTTTGCGTACTATTAAATAGAAAAAGTACTTTAAATTAAGGGTTACAAAATTAAAATTCATTTGTATGATTGTCTCTGTATTGGTTGCAGTAATTAATACTATTGAGGTCCGTTCGCCCAAGATCGTGACACCTGAAGAATTGTATTCGCACCAAACACTTATTTTTTTGATAGAATGGGTTTCGACAATCGCTTCTGAATTTGTCGTATTCCACGATTTTTCGATGATGCTCACGCGCCAATGCTGCATGCGTTGTGCTATAAACATAATAAACACAACGCAGCTAACATAGCAATCTCCAAAAAATATTGTACATGGGTGTATATGGACCAGAGATCAGCAATGAATCGTTTTTTCGCTACTCATAAGCACTCATGAAATTTTGAATATGAGTCGACAATATACAAATTTAACTGTGTACTCTGATTCATTCATACTCTCTACACTACGTTGATTTTTAAGTACAGGTTGCAATGAGTACGCGTACAACGTTGACATCCAACTCATACCATTCGAAATATATTTGATTCATAAGCGTACTCCTTCAGATTCATAACTTTAGAAAAATACTTATAAATGATTCGAGTATTTTAGTGTTCGTACGCGAATTTTGTGCTTCGTGTATATGTTGAGTTATGGAGAGTCGACCGCTACGACATCATACGTGTTGTTAAGAATGAATATGATGAGTACTTCAAACTTTGCAAATGAGTAGACGTTCCATGATATTAAAATAAGTATGAATGCTTGAAAGTATCAAAAATTATGAGTATGATTCGATTCTACTCATCTTTTTGAATACTCATTGCTGATCTCTGTTGCTTATATTGTGTTATGGTTTCGTGTATATTCTAAACAGAAAATTAATAGTCGTCGTCGTCGTCGTCATCATCATCATTGTCCCCCCTCGTTTTAAAGAAACTTTAAACATTTCATAACAAAACATCCCGAGATGGTTCGTTTACTTTATTTGGCAATTGTTTGTTTGCGTTCATCTTCCCTTTTTTATTCTTCTTTTTCGTTTTCATTTTTTTTTTGTTTTTGTTCATTGCGTTTCATTTTCGTATTTTAAAAGGGAATTTTTCTTTATTTTAAAGGAATTCAAACAATGCGCTTCATATTGACATGCATTTCATAATTTTTGTTTCATAAGCCCTCACTCACCCCATCCCACACCATACAGACGATATCCCTTTTGCGTTGTGTTGTATTTGATCCGATTTGTCTGCATTGGCCAATGAATTGTTTTAACATTTGGCAGGCATGCCTTGCTTATGGGCTATGTTAGGAGTGAAGCGATCGGACGTTTAGCCGGTGTCTTCAACAAATTTTTGTGTGTGATAAGCGACAAAATCATAAAATTGTTCAAAAGACGATACGAAAAATGCCACTGGTTTTCTGTTTCTGTTATTATTTTTATTGTTTTTGTTATTGTTGTTGTTGTTCTTGTTGTTGCTGTTCGAGATCAAACATCTTTTTGGCATTACAACACGCATGCGCAAATGAACATGTTAAAAGGCTCACTGTCATCAGCATCAGCATCAGCATCACAATCATATCCAATATGCTGCTCACAATCATTCATGCTCAAGCGTTGTCGTTGTCGTTGTCGTTGTCGTTGCCGTCCCATCATTTCAACTCATCTGTTCCACACACACACACATAGACACATAGACACAAAAGTATGAAAATATGAATTCCCCATTCTGTCTGTATGTGTATGTATCCGTATGTGGTGGCATAAACCAAAGAAAACAAAAAAACGAAAAAAACTCCATTGATTTTCACCTTTTGAATCTTAAGCTGATGGCGTTGGGAATTTCAGCGGCCAGAACAGAACAGTTGGTGACAATAGCGTCTGCATGCGGTGTACGGAAGGAAGAAAATCAAATACTCGTACAAGGCAAACGGAATAATTGGAAAGCAAACGAACAAAAACAGTCAGCATGACGACTACACAACACGACGTTAACTTGAGCAGGAGAATAAGAAATAAATGTAGGCTGGCATGCGATTCTTCTTCAAAAAAAATCCTCTTTTCGTCTTCTGTTTTGCTTTTTTTTTTGCCTTTTTTTGTAGGCTTTCTCATACGTTTTGTTTCGTTTCAAGTGTTCGTCTGTTAGTTTTGCGTGACGATTACGCATATTAATCAACATCTCGCCCATTAACGCAATATGACTGATGGTGACTGATCATTGTTGCTGTTTCGTGTTGTTGTTGTTGTTGTTGTTGCTGTTTGTATGGTTTTTTTTATGGAAACCTAGTGACGTTGCTCAATCGCACGGGTGCATAATTCAAAACAATTTCATACCACGTCTGTGCAGTCATGATACGACGTGTGTAACAGTATGAGCTGCAGTATGAACAGCAGCACCAGCACCAGCAGCGGCATCGTCAACATCTTCATCATTTTATCACGGTTTCACGGCTTTACTTAGCGCGGTTGATGTTTCAAACACAACACAACATAACAACAAAACTACAGTTTCCATTTAACAAGTCATTTCACATTCAGACGTTGTAACTGGGGCCCCAGAGACATTTGTGGCAAACATACTCGTATATGGAGTATGTTTGTTGTGAAATGTTGTAGGTTATGTTGAAGGGCCTACAGGGCCGTCAAGAGCGAAAAGTAATGTTTAATGACACCCTAGGGTATCTAACATTACTGCTTCATGTGAACACCTGAAGACAATTCGTTCAGCTTCAGTTCCTAAAGAAAATAATGATGATCTAAAGGCATTAGGATAGAGAACGTAAAAATGTATTGATATCCAGATATTTAAATAATATAACCGATCCATATACATTATCATTTGGGCTCCTGGGCATGGGGACAACGAGGCTAACGCACCGCAGACGATTCAATTGAATTACTACATGAGATTGGTGCCCCTCGCTATGGTCTCACAAAAACTCCATTCATTGGCAAACGTAAGATGAGTCAATGAACCCACTTGTAGAGATACCAGACAGATTGGGCACGATATGAAGATATGAGGAACAGAATTTGCTTTGAATCCATTTAGATTCCATCTAAGGAACCTCATAGCAGTGATAACATCACACTGGCTTTTGTGTGCTCATACCAGGAGGCGGGGAATACCCCATAACAACTTCTGTAGAGGCTGCAACGTCATTGAAGAAGAGGTACAGCACAGAACATTTTCTCTGACATTGTTCGGTGCTTGGGAACCTCAGGAGAAGAATTATTGGATGACAAAACGTGCCTAGCCAAGGGTGATATGAGAAAAATCCAAATCTTCATAAGCCTTGCGCACCATTAAAGAAAAACGCTCATCATGACAGATTGCAAACCAGTTGGTACTTAATTAACCATAAAGAACATAACCGTACCTGTTTTTGTGCTTGATCGTCAGATTGACATAATTTTTGCTTGCACTTGGCGGAATCCAAGTTCCCTAACAACTTCGAAGTTGTCAAGTCGTAATCTCAGATCCAATATACATACCACACGTCTCTATTTGTGTTGGTCTCACGTACTGCCAGATCCTTCTTGGTAAACTTCCGTTCTCTAGCACTAAAGACACTAAAGAGTTGTAATAAAATTTTGATCCCATCAAGGCTATCGAATCCTTGTTCGAAATACAGAAACAAGCTCTGTGTAGCCGATCATATTGTAATGTATTCAAACGTGAAATGACTCACATATGCATATGGCCATTTCTTTTCAAATTATTTGCTGTTGTTGTTGTTTTTTTTAATAGTTTTAATATTATTCGTATTGTTTGCTTTTGTTTTTCTTATTAAAGTTCCTTAAAAGCAACAAAAAAAAAAAGGTCTTCGTCTTCATCAACATTGTAAAATTTTGATCATAATTTTGAAGCGTTTTTTGCTTCTTTTTTTTCTGTTTACTTCACTTGAGTTTACTTTGTTATGTAGTTTTTTGTGTTGTTGTCGGTTGAACTTGATTTAGTTTATGCAACGCAACAACTAAAATAATATGTCAGGTTAAGTTAGTTAGTCCAACCATTCAGCCTCTTCATCATCTTTTGTCATCATCATCAGCAATATGATGAGATTGTTGTGGACGATGGTGTGACTTCCACTTCTAAAGCGTTTAACTCAGTAACATGAAAATCAAATATTTTTATTTGATTTAAGTTTTTTTCCTCTTATTTTTATTTGTTTTAACATTAATTAACCCTTTAACGGCAGTCAAACGAAAGTTTTGAACGCTGATCACCAAGTCCTTCTTCTTATATTAAGGTTTGCCATGTCTACGGTCCTCCATGGATTTCATTTACAGCTGAGAACTCTTCGGTTCTTTGTTACGCGTTAAACGTTCCATTTCCATGCCACAATACAACAACTGGAAGTATGAACTTTAATTAAGTCATTAGCAACCGTGCGATCTGCCACTTTTTTTTAATTCTTCTTCTGCTTCTTCTTCTTTCACTTCTTTTTTCCTACATTTGATGTCATTTTCTTGGTCAATTTTAACAGACAACCATTTAAGCAGCGATGCAATGATCCTCTTAACTTGATGTTGCATGTTTCACAGACAAAAACAACAACAACAACAAAAAAGACACCAGAACAACAACAAACAAACAAACAAACAAACCCACTTAATAATTAATCTTTGAAATACTCGTACTCCATGACATACGTATGTACATATGTACGTATACTTTCGTTTGTCTCAAGTTGTTGCAGCATAAATATTTATGCTGCAAACGTACGAATAGATACAGATACGCAGTAAGAGTGTAACACAATAAATAATTGCTGCTCAAATGAAATTGAAATAATGATGCCTTATGATACCACGTCCACAGTGATTTCGTCCCATTCTCCCTTTTTTTCTAAACCGAATTGAAAAGCATCAACCACGGCAAGATACTTCTGTCAAACTGTTTAGTAACTAACTTGGAACCAGAGATCAGCAATGCTTATTCAAAAAGATGATGAGTAGAATCGAATCATACTCATAATTTCTGATAATTATACGCATTCATACTTATTTTAATATCATGGAACCTCTACTCATATTCAAAGTTTGAAGTACTCATCACATTTATACCTAACAACACGTATGATGTCGTAGCGGTCGACTCTCCATAACTCAACATAAACACGAAGCACAAAATTAAGTATGAATCGCATACGAACACTAAAATACTCACTAAAAGGTTGTATGTTTGCTCTGCTTGGTGCTCTGTCTTTTTTCTTTTGTTGAAAACGCAACAACAACTAAGACTGTAAAGTTTGATAAATGATACGAGTCAAATTAAAGTTATGAATCTAATCTGAGTAGGCTTATGAATCAAACAAATTTCGAATGGTATGAGTTTGATGTCAACATTGTACGCATACTCATTGCAACCTGTATTTATCAAATCGACATAGTGTAGTAAGTACGAATGAATCAGAGTACATATTTAAATTTCAATATTGTTAACTCACTTGTATTCAAAATTTCATGAGTGCTTATGAGTAGCAAAAAAAAAAAAAACGATTCATTGATAATCTCTGCTTGGAACCTAACTTGGCAGACCCCACGATCTTCTTCTATCGGATGCAAGGTCCTTACAAGCGTATTGTGTGAACAACTGAAACCACTCGTCAAAACGCTGATTGGAGCTTATCAAAGCGAATTCAGAGCTGTCCACCATTAACCAGATCTTCACATTACATTAAATCCAAAAGAAGAATCGAATCAAGAATCAAGTCGAACAAACCAACTGTTTGTCGAATACAAGGCAGCCTTCGATAGCATACATACATACATAATTGATCATTACAACCCTTCAGTCAGGATCACGACCTAGTTTCTCACACCACTTATGTTGTGTGTGTTAATTTTTATACATGAGTGGTGGGATCTACAGCTTAAAGTCGACTCCGAACGACAGATTTTTGAGAAACTTTTCATGGCAATTTTTATTTACTCTCAGAGTTTTTGCCAGAAATCTACTGAGACGAAGTCGCCGTAGAAATACTTTTTCATATTTTGTTTTGATGTCTGACCTGAGGCTCGAACCCTGGCTTTACGTCTAATAAGCCAACACACTACCGACTAGACTACGGCGACAATAATTAGCCTTCGATAGCCCCATAAGGAATTGTGGTTTCCGCCTCAATGTCTAATGGTATTCCTCCGAAGCTGAGAAGACTATGCAAAATGACGCATCAGCCACTCCTGTAGCTCCGCTGAGGTAGAAATGAACCTTTAGATATCTTGCGAGGTTTAAGACAAAGCTATCCCTTATCCTTCGGCCTCTTCGACTACGGTAAAGAGAGCATTCTGCTGAAAGCTTGAGTGCATTCCAGTAAAACACTAAATGAGGGCAAAGCGAAGAATATCTTGTCTACAAGTGGAGGCATACAGCGTATTGCCAACATTAGCAGGGACCTGCCTCCTGCCCCAAAGCTAATACAGTACAAGTCTCTCATCCTCAATGCGCTTTTTTATGGCGCTGAAACATGAACGCTATTAAGGACCGATGCAGGCGCCTTGACAGTATTCGAGAGAAAAGTACTACGTAAGGATTTCAGGCAATGTAGGAGTTGGCGATGATTTCTGTATTCGATCCAGCAAAGAGCTGTATGAGCTGCTCAACCACATGCACGTTTTTCAGCGCATTAACATCCAGCGACTACGTTGGGTTGGCCACGTCGTTCGAATGGAAGAGAATACTCTGGCGAGACGGGATTTGATGCGGGAATTAACGTAAGTCGGCGTAATGGACGCTCTTATCTGCGATAGAAGGATCAAAGCGAGGAAGCCCTGTCATTGATTGGTATGACCGACTGAAGAAGGTGCCTGAGAAGCAAAGGCGCTTGGAAGGATGGGATAGAGAAGGCCGAAATCCGTTAAGTAAGTAAGTAAGTAAGTTTATTAACTCAAGCGAATTTCCAGTCGATGATTTCAATTGGACTTTCTTAAGAAAAAAGGAATGCAGAGCGCACTTCTTACGAACTAACGAGTCCCAAGAACCAGTATGAAAATGTCTAAAACAGTGCAAGAGTATCAATTATACCAATATGGGGTAGAAGAGAAGTTAGAACACGTCTTAAATCAATTTATTCCAGCAGTAGACTCAATCATTTTACAAAATGCACATGTGAATCCGATACTAAAGCATCTTTAAAGTGTTTTTTTTTATTTCTTTAATGCGAATTCGTTAAATTTTGATTTACTTTAGAATTCATCCTTAAAATCCCTTAAATCGTATAAATCCTGGAGTAAAATGAAAAACTTCAACAATAACAGACTAAAAAAAATACAATAAAAAATTAAAATGTGATTACATAACCAAGGAAAATTCGATTACCAAATGGGACAAAAGGGACTACAAAGACAACAATGACAAGGAAAACAACAACAACGAAACAGCAGAGAATTTTTTATATGCCCCAGGCCAAATCTAAACGAATAATGGGTGAGTCGCTAGTGTATGTACATGTATTAGCTACGTACACATACATATACATAGATATGTATGATTGTGTGAATAATCCGTATTGTCAATTTAGTGCTTTTAAGCTATTTAAGCGTTTCTAAGGACAACAACAGATTTTTGAAAAACTTTTCAAAGCAATTTTATTTGATTTTACTCTTAAAGTTTTTGCCAGGAATATTTTTCATATATCCTGGGGTTTGAGCCGTAGCCTCACGCCTAATAAGCCAACACACTACCTCCTAAACTACGATGATTTAAAGTAAGGCTTAGACCAGACCTATTGTAATACATTGTGAAACAGTATCCGTAGAAAATTATCAAAACTCCAAAATAAATACCACGATATCAGTCGAAGATGACAGGAAGTGGAAGACCATTTTATGGCTAGAGCAAGTCATTATCACATGAGGTAAACTATTCACTCTCCTCAGATCCACAGTTCCCGTAGAGGTCATTCGCAAATATGCTGAGTCCATCGGCACACTAACCACGTGGACAATGCTTCGTAATAAGTGCGATAGAAGGCCATGCAGAAGTCGCCGTAGTCTAGTAGGTAGTGTGTTGGCTTATTAGACGTAAAGCCAGGGTTCGAGCCCCAGGCCAGACATCAAAACAAAATACAAAAAAAAGTATTTCTTCGGCGACTTTCCTCTCAGCAGATTTCTGGGAAAAATTCTGAGAGTAAATAAAATTGCCATGAAAAAGTTTCTCAAAAATCTGTCGTTTGGAGTCGACTTTAAACTGCAGGTCCCGCCACTCATGTATAAAAATTAACACACACAACATAAGTGGTATGAGAAACTAGGTCGTAATCCCGACTGAAGGGTTGTAATGACCAATTATGTATGTATGTATGTAGAAGGCCATGCAATTCGAGAAAAGAAAAAAAATTATTCTCGCTTCGTGTCCACGTCAGTCCAGCAAAGCATAGCAATATTTTGCTTGGAGCCTCATGCTGCTAGTCAAACATGATCGTTGAAACAGTTACAAAAAAAACGCTCTTAGAACTTTGCAATCTACATACGATCCTGTAAAGTCACTCAGGCACCTTTGGCTCGGTCAATAAATTCTTAGTATCTAAGAATTCTACTTAGGTTCCTGTGATCCCTTTTTCTTGCTGGTCGTTACAGCTCCCGCAAAAGTACTTTTGAAGTATTTCCAATCTCCGGAAGTGTGCAGAGACTAGTGTACCGTGACAACTGCTATGACATTCCTAAGATGGAATGTGGTAAACATTATTTTACAATATTTGGAAGCTAAAAGTCGAGCACACTGCCAGTTAGAAATAGCAGGGTATTCAGAATAACACCGTAATTAAAAAACAGCAAACCAATAGAAAGCATTTGGCATATTAACACACGTATATTTATAATATAAAATACGTAATCCCTCGATTTACGTCGCAGTTGGTTCCAAAAAAAGGCGACTTAAATCGAATTTCATATTGCTCATACTACAAGGTGATATGTTTTTAACAAGGAACTGAAAAAAGTTACAGTAGTTCCTCGATTTACGTCGCAGTTGGTTCCAAAAAAGGCGACGTTAATCAAATGACGACGCAAATTGAAGTTAGAGGGAACAAAAAATTTGACGACGTAAATCGAAACGTTAATCGAGGCGACGTAAATCGATGGACTACTGTATACAATTCATGATTTTACAGTGTGTTAAAAAAATATTCTCTCATTATGGTTTTTATTGCTTTGCTATGTAAGAATAATTCCCTGCCACAGTGTAAATTTTGTGAAACAAAATCCATGGCAAGAATTTTATTGAGCGTATGAATATTCATGTAAAATCATAATGAAATTTACTCTTAAATACGTAAGCACACACACACACATATACAACAACAACGGGCAAAGGATATATTCGTAAGAGATCAAAACAAACAATCGGTTTTTAAAACAGGTACAGTTTGTGCGTGTGTGCTTGGGTGTGTGCGTAAACTAATGAGTATGCTTGTCAACCCCTTTCTTTAGTAATCTCTTCTCTTTTTGATTCTAATATTTACTCTCCCATAGAAAGTTATTATGGGAGTGTGAGCAGTAGTTAGCAGCTATGTATGTGTTTGTGTGTGCGTGTGTAGTTTGTTTTCATAAATTAAAGTGATAAAACGTTTGAATTTGTTTGTGTATGATATTGTTATTGCTATACTGGCCTTAAATGTTGTCGCTTTTACTGTTTGCAGTTACAGTTATTGTGTCATATTTTCATTAAATTGCTTCATGTATGGTATGGTTAATCTCTTTAATTGAAAATTCCATGCCATTCATTCATTCATGCATTCATCTTTTAATTCTACTTCTTACAGTTTATTAAACCGACCCCGACCCTTTTGCTTGTTTGTATTATTCTTATTGTTGTTGTTGTACTTTTATTATGGTTTTGATTACTTCGTTTTCATTTTATTAGTTATTATTACTCTTTGCTTTTTACACTTCCTAGTTGTTGTTGTTTTTTTTTTTTGTTGTTGTCTCTTTGTTGTGGTTTTTATCTCTTGTTTACATGTTCCTTTTTTGCGTAAATTGAGTTTCAATTAAAGCCAGAGACCATTTCAATTAAATTTTAATTGTTTTTAAAGCCTGTGGCTAAAAAATTCATCAAAATTTCTCTTTCTCTCTTTCTCTCTCTATCTCTGTGTTACAATAAATAATTTCGTAAATACAACTACAAACCAACTCGTCTTTTGTTTTCTTATGTTATTAGCGTTGTGGATGTGTTTGCGTATAAGATTTTATTACAAAAATTATTACAAGAACAAAAAGAAAAAAAAACAGAAGAGAAGAGAAGAGAAAATTGTTCATTAAATAAACCACTGAGCAGATGATTTGATTTTCAATTTCATTGTATTGGATTGTGTTTCTTCTTAAATTTCCGTTGTTTATATTGTTCAGGTGCGTCAACTTTGTTGTGGCGTCTGCAAATACTCGTTAAATAGGCCTCCAACAGCTAAACTTTAATTTTTCTAAAAAAGATTCTCTTTTTTGTTAGCCTGTTCCGTGCAATGGTCACTGGAAACTTTTGTAGTATTAAGCGCTTAGAATATTATTTTGAAAATATCCCTTTTTTACCCTCTTATGTTATACGCCTATTGTCGTTGTTTTACGATATTTTCCTTGATCTACTGACATAGATTGTGTCCCTTTTTTATTTTTTCTTTTGTTGTACGAAATCATAAATTGTCAAAAAGTTTAAATAAAATTCAATAAAAAAAATTTTTGTTTCCATAATGGCAGAGCATTTTAAATTAAAATGAATGGAGTTTTTTTTTTTGCTTTACTTTGCTATCACTGGTATTGTACATATGGAAAGATTTTCATTGAAATGGGGTCATGTTATAAAGTAATATTTAAATACGTTTGTATTTATGTTACATTAAATGTAACCCCAAGAATAGTTAGTTTTTAATTTTTCTTGAATACCAATAATTTTTATTAAAAATTAACTACGATGGGTAAACATGTTTAATCTTGTATCGCCTTATTATTGTTATAAAACACTAAGAAACTTATAAAGAGAAATACTTACATTATCTTTGAATGAATGAATAAAATCCATTCATTAATTTGTATGTTTGCTACGTTCTTCATTGAATTTGTTTGAAAACTTCCAATTTACTTTAAAAATAAACTGAAAATAGAAAAATAACTTGAAAATTCTCTGAAAGCATTCTTTACTGGTTAAAATGTATAGAAAATGGGTAATAACTTGAAGCTTTGTATTGAAAAAAATTTAATCGGTTACTGTGGGCTTCTTAGACGACTTTATAAAAGAAGAATTTAAGAATTTTAATGTTTTCTTTCCATTTAGATTATTTGCCCATGACTTAACTTAAACTTACAAAAAAATTCGACGACAAATATTTCTCAACGCATACAAGCTCATTCTCTAAGACGACATTCACAAATCCCTGCGCCAAATACAGTGGTGGAATTATAATTAGAAACGCCTTAGCAACATGTATGTATGTTTGTTAACTTGTTTTACAGTTTTCACTGTGTACCTGGGATCAAAGGCTTTGTTTGGAGGACGTCTTACATACGTTTTTCCATCAGATTGAGACAAATTAAACTTAGTTTTGTCACTCCAGAGAACTGTGTTCCAGAAACATCGTTTCTAATTATAAGGCCACCACTGTACCTGTCTAGTCAACGCAGTCGCCGGAAGTCGTATGTAATGTACAATTTTTCTATAGAATACATACATTACATACATAATTAGTCATTACAACTCTTCAGTAAAGATTATGGGACCTAGTTTCTCACCACCACTTATGTTGTGTGTGTGTTAATTTTATATATGAGTGGCGGGACCTACAGTTTTAAAGTCGACTCCGTACAACAGAATTTGGAGAAACTTTTCATGGCAATTTTTTTTACTCTCAGAGTTTTGGCCAGAAATCTGCAAAGAGGAAGTCGCCTAACAAATATTTGTTACCATATTTTCGTTTTGATGTCTGACCTGGGGTTTAAACCGTGGCCCTACGTCTATCAAGCCAACACACTACCTACTAGACTACGGCGACTACATACACAAGGGCAAACATACAAAAAATTCAATGACAGGGCTTCCTTAATTTAGTCCTTTCAACGCATACAAGGTCATTCTCTAAGCCGACTTCCACTAATCCCTGGACCAAATACGTTTCTAGCCGGGACATAGTCTTCCATGCAACTGACATGGACGAGACAACGCAGTCGCTGGATGTCTTACGTATCTAATAAGAACGGGAATGATGAGCGCCTTGTGGAGTATTGAGACCATAGAGCATCTGATTCTCTAAGCAGTCTTCTGGCAAAAAATCTAAGCGTAAATTAAAATTGCCCTGAAAAGCTTCTCAAAATGTCTGTCTTTCGAAGTCGAATGTAAACTGAGTAGAGGCCTATTTACTTAGCATTTTTAGTGTGTGATTAATAACTACTCTGAGTTAAAATTAATTAAAATTCATAATTTCCGTTGTTGTTGTTGTTGTTGTTGTTGTTTTCATTTAATTTTAAAGCAAATATTTGTTGCTGTAATCAGTTAAATGCGTCAATTTGATTTTGTTTAAACAAATTTCATGAATATTTAATGAAAATGAAAACAAAAACATTTATTTTACAAGAAGACCCTGTTGTTGGTAAAGTGAACTACAAAGATGCCGCGAGAGAGAGAGAGTAGAGAAGAAAGAAAACCTGAACTGAATTATTGAATTTCTGATTTAATTTCATTTCATTTGTTTCATTACATTTCAACTCATCTCTTTACATTTTTTTTTATTTTTTATTTATTTTTGTTGCAGCTTCTCATTCGTTATACATTCGCAGCATTATCATCCTGCTGGTTTGTTATGAAGAAGACAAAAAAAAACCAAAGAATGCCAGGATAAGAAGCAAAGGAGTAGAGAGCGGGCAGGGTGGGGGGTGTGATAATAAATTTATTATTTGTAATTTGTGTGTAACAACTGTTTCATTATTTAACCAAGATGTTGTCGTTATTGTTGTTGTTGTTGTTGTTGTTCGTTCGTTTAATGTATTCATATTTGTCAGCCGATTGCATAATCAAATGACAAAGTTTACACATGTTAAAATAAAATTCACAAACAAGCCAACAAACGAACAAACGAACAAACCAACCCACCAGGCCTACAAAAACCAAAAATAACTATGAATTGTTGGAAAGAAAAAAAAACACAGTCAGCCCTAGCCTAGCCTGGCAGTCAATCAGTCAGTCAGTCCTTCATTCCCTTCATTCATTCCAAAATCAAGTCAATCAAATTAATTTTTTTCTCAGTTCAGTTCAATTCTTTTTTTCTTTTGGATTTTTTAATTCGGGTTTATTTGTCTGTTTTGTAAATATTTTTTTTATTGTTGTCATTGTTGTTGTTATGTTGCAAGTAATAATTGTAGATATTTGGTGCTGTTGTTGCTGTTTGTTGTTATTAAATAAACAATTTAATTCATTTGAGGGCTTATTTTTTTTATTGCCAACAAATAATAGGATTATGAAGGCAAATAAACGCCGTAATCAGTCACCAGTCATCAGTACAACCAACAGACAAGCTGTGGATAAATTTTCCATTTTATTTTCCTTTTTTTAAATTCTTAAAAATTTATTTTTTAATCCCATAGTGACCTGCAACATTACTGTGATGCTCCAGGATTTTCTAGCATCAAATGAACAGATGTTCTAAGGAAATGAAATCGATGGAATGTGTTCACTTTCCTTTGTCCAGGAACTTTCATTAGCTTAAATGCTATCTCATCCAAAGACTCCCGGCATTCTACGTAAATTTTTTGATATTATGTATATACTCCTTGAAGTCGCTGTAGTCTAGTAGGTAATGTGTTGGCTTATTAGACATGAGGCACCTGTTCAAACCACAGGTCAGACATCAAAACGAAAATATGGAAAAAATATCTTTTCGGCGACTTCCCCTCAGTAGATTTCTGTGCAAAATGTTTCTCAAAAATCTCTTGTTCGGAGTCGACTTTAAACTGAAGGTCAGGCCACTCATGTATACAATTAATACACACAACATAAGTGGTGTGAGAAGCTAGATCGTAATCCCCACTAAATGGTTGTAATTACCAATTATGTATGGACATATCTATTGTATACTCCTTAGGGAGTTTATTATCAGTAGGTTTAGTTGGAAGTAGCCATTGCCTAATAGGCAGTATAATGGCTTATTAAACTGAGGTTGTGGTTCAAAGCCCAGTTAAGACATTTCGAACAACAGGAAATATGAAAAAATATTTCTTTGGTGACTTCCTCCCAGCACCCTTCTAGCAGTGGTGTTGTCGAGCCGGAACGCTCCGGAACGTCGTTCCGGTACTTCCTTTTTGGACAGGAACGCGTTGCGGAACTAAAGATGATTTCTGATAACGAGAATTGGCTGACGTTTGGAAAAAAAATTTAAAAGAATTGCTGATTTTTTTCTAATTATTGACGAATTTTTATATGTATTTCTATAAACAAGGGTTTGAACCGAACCCGAACCGGAACAAAAACCGGAACAAAAACCGGAACGAACCGGCTTGTTTTTCCGAACCGTGAACCGGAGTCCGGAACGCGTTCCGGTAAAAAAAAAAATTAGCACAACACCACTGCCTTCTAGCAAAAGCTCTGCTAAATCTGCTCAAAAAAATCTGGCGCTCGGAGTCGACTTTAAAATTTAAAAGGCGCTGCTACTCATCGACAAACTTAACACACACCAGAGATCAGCAATGAGTATTCAAAAAGATGAGTAAAATCGAGTCATACTCATAATTTCTGATACTTATACGCATTCATACTTATTTTAATATCATGGAACCTCTACTGATATTCAAACTTTGAAGTACTCATCATATTCATACTTATTAAGACGTATGATGTTGTTGATGTTCGACTCTCCATAACTCAACATTTACACGAAGCACAAAATAAGTATGATTCGCGTACGAACACTAAAATACTCACTAGAAGGTTGTGTGTTAGCTCTGCTTGCTGCTCTGTCGTTTTTGCTTATGTGTCTGTTTTCTTTTGTTGTAAATGCAATAATAACTAAGACTATAAATTTTGATGAATAATTCGAGTGATGCTTATGAATCAAACATATTTCGAAAGGAGGTATGAGTTTGATGCCAACGTTGTACACATACTCATTGCAACCTGTATTTATAAATCAACGTTGTTGTGAGTATGAACGACTCAGAGTACATAGTTAATTTTCAATATTTTTGACTCACTTATATTCAAAATTTCATGAGTGCTTATGAGTAACGAAAAAACGATTCATTGCTGACCTCTGGTCTAGTCATTAGAAATTCGTGAATTTTATCAGATACTAGTGAATAATGTGTAATCGTTGATCCTTATTTGTCCCGATTAAAAGAAATGAAAGAAAAGAAAGGCAACCGAAACCAAACACCATATGCCAAGAGCCTTTAAGAAATAATATACAGAAAGTATAAGAAGAAGAATAAGGAACCCTAAAAACAACAGGCAACAAAATTGCAACAAATTAACGAACGTGACTATGTTGATTAAATGATGGCTTAAACGAATATGAATAATGAATACGTAATTAAATAGAATCGTTGTAATACTCGTATTCTTATTAATGTTGTTGTACGTTCTTTATATTTTCTTTTTTCTATTATTTATACAATATTGTTGTTGTTGTTGTTGTTTTTTTTTTTGTAACAAAACGTTAAGGTGTTGCAAGATTAATTGTCGAGAGCTATTTTATCGATGATAAGCAAAACTTAATGATGTTTAAACAGTGGTGAGAATTTGTTAATCACCGGCTAGCTAGCTGGCTGGCTGGCTCGCTAGCTGACTTTGGCAAGTGAAAGAACAGCCCCATTAAAGAAAAAAAAACTAGAAAAATAAACGAAACGAAATTTGTAATAGGCAGTAGAGCACTATATGATACCCTACGCTAAAGCATACAGAGTCTGACATTTTTGAAAGGGATTTTACAATTAATTTCAGTTTATCATCATGGCTCTTGATTTACTTGGACAGCCAGGCTGCAATTAATAACCTTACCAGCGTAGTTTCAACGATCGTTCTTCAATGACGAGGAATTCTGTGAGAAATTTGGGATCAAATTCAAAGGAAATTGCATTGCTGATGAACTTGCTAGGGCCGCTACAGACATATCACAATCTCCTGCATGTTACAGGTCCTAGATATTCCGATTGCTTCAGTTAATTTGAATATTGTCCACTCGTTTTACGGGGAAACTCAATCTCGTTGGTAACGAAAGGATACGTGCAATATTGCTAGACGCTAGTGGACACGTATGTATAAGAAGGGGATTGACTCACTTCTGTCCTTATATCCATGGCCATCCATAGCACAATAGCTACTCTAACTAACAGGTTGAGGAAAGCCTTCAATTAGAATGCCCAAATCCAAAAGCAATTTACGCCATAAAGAGCTATATGACAGCCTTGGAATGTGGATTATATGGATTATTCTGTCACTAATAGAAGCGATATTCTCCAAACATCCTTTATTGCATTGATACACCGGCCTGACTACATCTATAAAGCTTCTAATCTGTTAAAATTTCTTTATAATCTTGCCAATATCCTGCCATAGTTATTCCGTAAAGCTTGATTAATACGGGGCTGGTATAGAACTCCCAGCTCTGATACGAAACCCCTTCGATCATGTAGGGTATTAAAGAATGCAAAACAAATAATATCAACATAGAAGTAGGAAAGAGAATGCACACAGAGAGAGAGAGAGAGGGAGAGGAAAACATTGCATTGTAATGGCATTTAAGAAAACATACACTCAACACTAACTGATAAATTTAACTAACGATGGCCACTGAACAAACTTAACATAAACGAACGAACAAAAAAAAAACCGAATGAATTACAAAAACAAAAAACACTACGTACAAGAAAAATGATCGTCTCATCAACAATGTTGTACAATGTAAGCATCAGTAGTAGATGTAGATGGAGTAGTAGTAGTAGTAGTTGTGATCGTTACCATCAAATCATCATTAAACAACTACACCAACAACAACAAGAAGAAGAAGAAAAAAACACTAAATAAACTGATGACGCCTAATGAAATGTCAAACTAAGCGCCAAATACCTTTAATTTTTTTTCTGCCTCTCTCTTTGACCCTCTCTTTGTCTTTCTTTTTTTTTTGTTTTTGTATAAAAATGTGTGTTTTTTTATAATAATAAATATTGTTGTTGTTGTTTGTTGTTGCTGTTGTTGCTGCTGTTGATATTTTATGTGTGTTTTTTTCTTCGTAGTAGCGGTAGTAGTAGTTGGGTGTTATTGCTGTTGTTTTGCATATTTTTCCATTTGTTTTATACCCAAAGCTTGTTATTATTAATGTTAGTTTTATTGTTGTTATTACATGTTATTGTTGTTGTTGTTTACTTGGTACTTTATGAAAAATTATAATTACGAAGACATTGTTTTTGTTTTAATTTTTTCCACAGTTTTAATGTTTTTTTAAGGTTCTGTTGATATTAACAGTTGACGTTGACGTTTTTTTTCATACACTTTTATCGGCTACGAAACAGGGAAAACAAATTGCCTTTAACGCCTCTAACGATTTATTGTATTTCGTTGTTGTTGTTGTTGTTGCTGTTGTTGCTGTTACTGTTGTAGATATTTTATATTGCAACTCTCTATTGTTACTTCTAGAGAGTGTTGTTGCCACTGTTTCAACGGCATGTGCGCCATAAGTACATGGTATTTGGCTTCCTTTTAATAATAAAATTGGGAGAAAAAAAAAGAGTAAAAAACAAAATATTCTGCTGCAGGTAGAGTACTAGAGTGAATGTGAAAGAAGAAGAAAAAATCGATGGTGATGACGGTGACGATGATGGTGATGGTGACGTTGACAATGATGACGATGATTAAGGAATGGGGCTAAAATAAAAACAGTTTAATTTTCTTGAGATCATCATCTAACTTCTTATTAAAGGTGACCACATACAACAAGTCATTAAGATCTTTTGGGTGTCTTTTTTTCCCCCGTGAACAAATTTTTCATTTGATTTGGTAACGTCACTACATTTACGTTTACATTCACTGCCTGAGAGTTATTGCAATACAGTGGTATTAAAAGAAAACCAATAAAATCAGAATACAATCAGTCCTCTCCTCTTTTTCATGCTGTTGAGGAAGTTAAGCAACCCTGTTAAACGTCCAGAGGCTACTGAGTTTAAAGCAAGCAATCAGAAGACCTAAAAGTCAACGTAGTCTAGAAGATAGAGCGCTGACTTTTATTAGATGTGAAGCCGCGGTTCAAACGCCAGGTCAGACACATCAAATAAAACGAAATCTGTAAAAATATTTCTTTCGGTGAATTTCTATCAGCAGTCTTCTGGCATAACAAATGAAATAAAAATGCCATGAAAAGTTTCGCAAAAATTTGTCGTTCGGTGTTGACTTTAAACCTCTCTTTACCTCTCTCTTAAAGGGCCTCTCATAGATAAAATTAACACAGACTACATGGGTGGTGTGAGAAACTAGATCGTAATCCTGACTTATCCTCTAATTTATCAGAGATTGCAAGTTCTGTATTAGCCCTGGCCAGGTAACCAAAATAAATCCACACTTCTTTTAGAGCTATAGAGTGCTACAGTTGTTCTCTTTACACTCTTCCTTGTACTTTTTCTGCAGCAGAGTTCGAGGTCCAAAATAAATCCCCAAATTCTTGAAACTTTCCTGCATTTTTCTAATGCTTTTATCCTCCCAGTGTGGTCCAATTTCTCTTGTGTATACAAAGCTAGATGTTTACAAAACTTTTTACTGCACCTAATAATAGAATGAGAAAATTAGAACAGCCAGCCCACTGTCATCAATTCATATGTACGTACGTACGTACATTCCAAGTTTATGAAAATTAAAAAACGGAGAGGCGAGGTAAAAAAAAGTGCCGCCAAACACCGACAAGCGCTATTAATTAGATAAATATCTTGAAAAATTGTTGAACCGTAATTAGATTTGGTTTTTTTCCGTTTTTTTTTCACTAAATTTTCTTTGTTTTTCGTTCAGTTCCACATTACATTCTTGCCACAGCCATACATACATGCATACAACCAACAAGACAACAACAACAGTATGCCACAATACTGTTGAGACTGTTTCGTATTCATATGAGAGCGTTTGCCAGAAGTGTTAAAACACAGTGAGTAGACAACATCGACACACACACACACACACATGCATCCATGCATAGAAAGAGACTCTAAACACTGACAAGTGATTAATTATTAGAACAGAGGCAGCCAGCGAGTTCATCAGCCAGTTATTTAAACAGGCATCCAACGGCATTTCATTTGGAAGAGACAACAACAACAAAAAAACAACAAAAACAAAAATGTGGAATTGGCTGCGAATAGAATAGAATGGAATGGAATCTAACAACCAGCAACCAGGCAGCATCAACATCAGCAGTAATTACATGTCATATCAAAACAAATGCTTTCGTTTGCTCTAAATGGGTATTAATCAACTCAACTCTCGTACTCGTACTATTTAAAAAAAAAATTAAAAAATTAAACAACAACAACACTGGTATTCACCAACATAAATGAGACAATCAACTGAATACCTTGGCCACAGATACATATGTACGTGTACATACTCTGAGAAATGATTATACGATTCCAATTCCAATCAATAGCCAGCCAGCCAGCAGTGGCCTCATATCGTTTCTCGTTATTTTTGCATTTTTTTCTTCTTCGCCTTTTTTTCTCATCTTCGTTTGCATCACATGAGGAATTTAAAATATTTTGCCAAGTTTTTCTAACACCCGAGTTTCTTGCCTCTAACTTCACATGATTAATTGCCCGTATTTAGTTCTTGTGCTTGTTCTTGTTATAATATCAGCAGATAACAGCAGCTTCACTACTTTCTTTGGCTGTATGCTTTGATAACGATTTTCTTCGGTTATCCCCCCCCCCTCTCCAAATATAAGGAAGTGGCAACACTCAAAAAAAAAAAGAAAAATCTATCAACGTAATCTGATATCCGCTTGATATTTTAGAAAAAAAGAAGAAAAATTTGATTCTTTACCGTGTCATAATGGTTAGAAGTGACCACCACCACCACCTATTTGTGGTGGAGTATAGAAAACTGATTATCTCTACTCCTTATAGATGGAGCTTAAAATAAAAATAAATAGAAAATAATAAACAAAACGAAATTAAAATTAAAATGAAAATTAAAGTTAAAGTTAAAGATTATTAATCATCAATCAATTTCAGCTCATCTCCTTTTTATCTAAAAAAAAAAAAAATTTTAAATTTGTGTCTTCTCGCACTCATATTTCTTCTGGGTTCACATGGGTTAATAATAAAAATTATAAAAATCCAACACATGCTGGTTTCCAATCATAGTTTAAAAGTATTAAAGGCAACTTTTTTCTTTTTGTCTTATACGAAGGCA
Organism: Sarcophaga subvicina; assembly: GCA_936449025.2. Lineage (NCBI taxonomy): Eukaryota > Metazoa > Arthropoda > Insecta > Diptera > Sarcophagidae > Sarcophaga > Sarcophaga subvicina. The sequence goes on from OW388084.2 coordinate 4,552,569, forward strand.
TAGGAATTCTTAATTGTGCTGGTTTAATGCAAGAAACATGCTCTGTTTTATCTATTTATATGAGCTTAGATGGGCTTCTTGTGATATCCATAGAAAGATTAGACGCTCACTTATACATTAGCGAGGCCAGGTTTGCAATAAAACGGAAATCTTGAAAGTGGTCTTCCAAGCATATTAGTATACGTTCAGAGCAGGACACTAGCACAGAAGGTGCTGCGTAAGGTAGTTTCTCTTCTTTCTTTTAAAAGCTGACCCTATTTATACATTTCCCAGTAGTACCATTTGCTCAAACGTACGTTTGATACTGCAGTCATACTTCCCCGGTTGCCAACACATCTTAATTTCATGGTTCGCTTATGATGCTGCATGAAACATAAATTTTTAGTCACTTACCCATCATATTTGAAATTTTCGATTGAGGAATACAGCAATCATTTTGCAATTTCGCCTTTGTCAGAGCCGATGCACTTCTAAGAGGTTCGTCAGGCACAGAGATCAGCAATGAATCGTTTTTTTGCTACTCATAAGCACTCATGAAATTTTGAATATAATTGAGTTAACAATATTGAAATTTCACTATGTATTCTGATTCATTCGTACATACTACAACGTTGATTTATAAGTACAGGTTGCAGATTGCAATGAGTATGCGTACAACATTGACATCAAACTCATACCATTCGAAATATGTTTGATTCATAAGCCTACTCATTCAGATTCATAAATTTAGAAAAATACTTATAATACTCATAAATGATTCGAATCAAAATTTACGGTCTTAGTTGTTGTTACATTTACAAAAAAAGGCAAAGCAGCAGGCAGAGCAAACACACAACCTTCTAGTAAGTCTTTTAGTGTTCGTACGCGATTCATACTTATTTTGTGCTTCGTGTACAATGTTGAGTTATGTAGAGTCGAATTCAACAACATCATACATGTTGTTAAGTATGAATATGATGAGTATTTCAAACTTTGAATATGAGTAGAGGTTCCATTATATAAGTATGAATGCGTATAAGTATCAGAAATTATGAGTATGATTCGATTCTACTCATATTTTTAAATACTCATTGCTGATCTCTGTTTGTGACCTACTTTTCAACATTTGCCACCATCAGCTGCGAAAGAAAGGTTGATGTTGTCAGTTTTATTTGATCTGATACAGATAGAATCAAGACGATACTTTTACAAAGTCAATAATTTGCTATGCTCTGATGTCGGCGATGTATGGAAGTGTAGCCTCTTTCTAGACGCATAATAACTGTACTATCGATTTTTCATTGCTGTTTCCCTCAAAACTTATATTGTGCATGTTTACTTAGAGTTAAGAAAGTAGGGTATAGACTTCCAACGCTTTGGAGTTTCTTTTTTCTTGGTTGACTCTTAAGGTTAACAGCTTTATGCTTCTCGAGTTGCAGTCAACTTTGCAAAAAATGCTTCAACTCTTTCATCCACTGTACGGATTTCTGAATAACCTTGGTGGGATAGGAGAGTTCCCTTACGTGCATGTTTGTACGTCTTTTTATTTTCATCGACATTACAGAGTTCTGGAACGTCAATTGACAAATTCGGAACTTGATAAGTACACACTTAATCGTAAAACTTGCCAAATAAGATACGAAATCATTTTCTTTGCCATTTTAGGCAACGAGCTGGGAATATCCTCTCTTCTCCAAGCGCTTTACAACTGCTGTAAGTATATACAGTGGTGGCCTTGACAAATTAAACTTAGATTCGTCACTCCAGAGAACTCTCTTCCAGAAATATCGTTTCTAATTATAAGGCCACCACTGTATGTAAACAGTTTTAGACATGAACATGTACACGATATGTACATACTTACATATATTCATATATTCATATATTTAATGAATTTTAACAATAAACTTTCCCTTTATGAAACATACATACATACATATGATGGTAGCGACAATGGCGGTGATGTTGATTATTTCCCTTAGAATTGCTACAATAGTAGTTGAGTTGATTTCAAACCACTCCCCTTCCTTGCCCATTGTATTGTCCTCTTGAAAATATGACTTCATTTATGCACGTTCACATTCATATGTTTGTTTTTTTTTTGCAACTTTTTCGTTACTTTTTCATTTTCTGTTATTGATTTACTCGTTATTACATGTTAAAATAACTTTCTTTCCAACTGAGTCAACTACTAAAAAACCTCCCCTTGTAAACAAAGCTTGCCATCGGATGCTTAAAAAGTCATGTATTCCAGCATCAACATCTTCTTGTGATTACAACTTAAGCTAAGGGTCTCCAGGAACACATCCATACGTTAGGCATTGTATGTATGTCATGCATAGCATCGTTAGAGTGCTGTTGAATATCCATGTATCTGTGACGTGGTTAGTGTGGATAAATTATGAAAATGAAATTACAGTTACTATTACAGTTACAATTACAATTACAGTTACAATCATTATTTTAATAGAAATTTTCGAGGAAACTCTTCACACTCGTTCTCATGCCATTGTCCAAATGTTACTGCCTCTGCTGTTGTTGGCTGTGTGGCATTGACGATGGTGCTGATGATGATGAAGGTTGCAACACCATTACGCCTCTTATGGGGTATTGTGTCGTATAATGAAATTAAAAAATCTGTTACTGTTGTTGCCAATTGAAAAGAATCGTGTAGTATTCGTTGTACATTAAATCATTAGTAAAACATCATCATTTTCATAATTGATGCATTGAATGGAAGAACCAACCGAACGAAGCCAAACCACCATTCATTCATACGAGTACATTTTTACCCTCTGTACCCTCTATGTATTCAAGAGTGTATACTTTTTGATACTGCCAGCGTAGATTTTTCATTTTGGCAATGCCATAATTGTAAAGAAAACCTAAGTATTCATTGAATAGCAGTGAAGCCGAGTTCAAATTACATTCACTCACCTTTTTTTTATTCTTCTTTGTATTTCTACTACTCTTGTCATCCTTAAACGTGTCATGGAATATGACAGGAATACTACTCTTGTAGTTGTTGGATTTTTTTTTAAAGCGTTTTCGGTTGATACATTCGGTGATAACCATCTCTCTGGTTTTCAATTTGAAACTGTACTTTTGTATGGAATTTTGAAAAATTTTAAAAGATTTTTACAGAACGATAATGATTTTTTTTTCAATTCGAATTACAATTTAAATCTTGATTATGTTGTGGTGTGGCATTCAAATAAATAATTTCATTTACACCTGGACAATTTAATTTCAATACAAATGTTCATTAATTTGATACATAAGGAATCCATAATTGTAAATCTTCTGATTTTTATTTCATTACGGAAATATAACAAAATTTCTTTTAAAGACTTTAATTTGATTCTCCAATAATAGCCATACTGTATGCTGATAATTTTTTAAATGCTTGCAGTATGTTAAATAGGCCACCAGGTTCGCTCTCTACTACGCCAAGTGAAACAAAGTCCCACTTAAACCAACATTAAGCCTCATAGTGTTATCACAATTTAATATCCAACTTAAGCATCATATGTTTTCTAAAGGAAACCCCATCTGAGCTAAGAATAAATCTAACAATTCCTTTCTTACTTAGTTATTAAAACCCTTTGGTCAAGATTACAACCTAGCTTCTCACACCACCCTTGTGTGTGAATTTTATCCTTAAGTAGTGCGGATCTACAGTAAAATCGACTCAGAACGATAATTTTTTTTTTGAGAAACTTTTCATGGCAATTTTATTTTGCTCGCAGACTTTTTGCCAGAAGACTACTGAAAGGAAATCGACGAAAGAAAATTTTTTCATATTTCGGATGAAAATCAACGCCATGAAAGATCAGCAATGAGTATTCAAAAAAATGAGTAGAATCGAATCATACTCATAATTTCTGATACTTATACGCATTCATACTTATTTTAATATCATGGAACCTCTATTCATATTAAAAGTTTGAAGTACTCATCATACTCATACTAAACAACACGTATGATGTTGTTGATATCGACTCTTCATAACTCAACATAGGGGACTAATGGGAAAGTGAAGCGTTCAAAAGACAAGTTCTTTTTCACACAGCCACTCCTTTGTAAAAGTCAACCTCACCCTCTGTCCTTCAAGGGCTTGGTTTCCCCTGTCACGCTGACGAGGCTCTGACGACCGACCATAGGCGGTATAACCTCCATACTTGCACGGTTAAATCCCGGCAATTTGCATGCCTGGGGGCGATGTTGACAGCCCCAACACAATGATCGGACGCTATTGCCTAATAAGCTGTACGTCTTAAATAAAAAAAACTACTAAGACTGTAAATTTCTGATGAATGATTCGAGTCACTCGTATCATTTATAAGTAGTTTTCTAAAGTTAGGAATCTGAATGAGTAGGCTTATGAATCAAACATATTTCGAATGGTATGAGTTTGATGTCAAGGTTGTACGCATACATATTGCAACCTGTAGTTATAAATCAACGTTGCAGTGAGTACGAATGAATCAGAGTACGTAGTTAAATTTCAATGTTGTTGACTCACTTATATTCAAAATTTCATGAGTGCTTATGAGTAGCGAAAAAACGATTCATTGCTGATCTCTGGTGTTTATAGTCCTCATAGTCTAGCTGGTAGTGCGTTGGCTTATTCAATGTGAGGCCTAATAAAACGATTTTCTTGAAATAAAAATTCATTTTCCAACGGCTAATAATAATTCAATAAATCAGACGATGTTTTCCTAAATAATATTATCCGGTACTCTCTTTAGTATTCAATCATAATAATTACAAATATTTGCCTTTCTTTATCTAATACGGAGGAAATGCTCAGGGCACCACAAACACTTGTTAAAAAAAGTACGTGAAATAACTACAATTTCCTTAAACCATTAACAAACAAAAAAATGATTGCGTCCCAATCTATTGTTTTTCTTCTGTTTTTGTTTGTCACCAAGGAAACATTTCGAAAATTTTCATTTAAAATCTGATGAAGATTTTTTTGTTCCCAACCGGTGATCAAACATTTTCACACACACCGTAAAACTATGAAAATATTCATTCCCATGACATTTGATGGAGCGTTTCTTCACACAAACGCGCATACCATTCAGTGACAATTAGTTTTTGGCCAATTTTTGTGTTAAAAGCCAAGTTAATGTGGGAATTATTTTGAAAATAAATAAAAAAATATGTTGGATTTCATCGATTGAATATTTTTTTTAAGTGTACAATCATTCACTGAACGGATGGCTGACATTTGTCGATAAACAAAAAATTAAATCCGAAAAATCGAAATTTGAAATGTTTTCTGTTAGCCAAACAGTGTAGTACAGATCGTACGTCAGTCATTCGTCTGCCAACTATTTATTGTCAATTTATCTCTTCTCTAATGTTGTAGTACGCTGTGCGGCCATGTTTATTGGAAATATTTTTGAAATTTAAAAAAAAATTATTTTTTTTATTTTTTTTTTTTTTTGGTTTGAAATTGAACAAATGTTTTCAGGAAATGTTATACAGTCTACATGGAAATTGCAGACATTTATCTGCCATAAACATGCTCGCATAGAAAATTAACAGAATGCCTTAAATTTTTTTCCCTTTTTTTCTGAAAAATGTTTTCAGTTGTCATTGTACGAGTATTCTGGCATCATTATACGAGCATTTCCAATCATCCAATCAGCTCGACCGACCATTACCTCCGTTTGTTGATGGATCGTACAATGTACACAGGGCTTGTATTATTAAATTTACAGATGTATTATGAAATATTTTTACAACAGTATGTGGTAAAATTAAATCAACACTCCAATAGATAGTCATAATCCATCTGAAGTATTTAGCCTTTAAATCACGTGTATTTGAGTGGAACATTATCCACATTGTCAGCACATTAAGGACCTCCAGAGTATCGATGCATAGAAATACCTTCTTCGGTGACTGCCAGGTATTCCACTTAGCTTTCTGCTCTTACCATTTGGTGTAAGCTTATTTCTTTCGGTTTGGCGAATAAGTTTGTATAATTTTCTTCAATCCCTCACATAGAATGTATCAGAAATTTATAAGCACTGCTGCTTAAAGATGGATGGCTTAGTTATTAACGAGAAAGGATAAAACTAAGCTCAGTTTGCTGGTAAAGCTTATTCTCAACTTAATAATTAAAATTTTCGAATTGAAAAATTAGATCGCTTTCACAATAATGCGATACTATGGCGTGACTGATTTGATTTTATCTGAGGTTAGAGGACGTGAACTTGCCAATTGTGACAAGTACAGCACCCGGAAGTCCAGTTGACCCATTGTACAAAATCCTAAAGGGGAGAGGATAATAGGGCAGATAGGGAAAAAAGGAGAGGAAGTAGGAAAAGGAGAAAAGGAAGAAGAGCAATTATACAGACGAACAAAACACACCAGAGAGCGCGACTACACTATTGAAGCCCTAGCACTTCTCAACCAGCTCAAACTAATAATGCATCTATGGAGAGACTTTATGCCGGCTCTTGATACAGCATTCAAACCCTCAAAGGAGCCCCTGCCAAGGATCTTCAACCTCAACCTACTAAAAGCTGGACAGTTACAGAGAAGGTTTCCATAGTCCCCAACTCTTCCTCATCGTACCATACCCTGCAATGGACCATGTGGGATCTGTTCCAGATCCTTGTCAGCGATCTAATCCCGCAGTGCCCCGTAATGAACCCTGATTTCATCTTAACGTCATGAAATGACATGACATCTGAACTCACAACTAAAATTAAAGCGTCGTTTGTGGGGCAATTTCTTACTTACTTAATTGGTCATTATAAACTTGCAATCAGAATCACAATCCGGCTCCTCACACCAATTGTGCTCATTTTTAACCAAGAATGGCGGAACCTACTATTTAATGTCGACTTCGAACGACAGATTTTTGAGAAACTTTTCATGCTCAAAGAAGTATTTTTTCATATTTCGTTTTATTCGAGCCGGGAATTGAACTACGGGCTTTCGCCTAATAAGCCAACCACTTCTTACCAGACTACATACATTCATACATACATAATTAGTCATTACAACCCTTGAGTCAGGCTTACGACCTAGCTTCTCACATCACTTATGTTGTGTGCGTTATACATGAGTGGCGGGATTAAAGTCGACTCATAACAACAGGTTATTGAGCAACTTTTCATGGAAATTTATTTGCTCTCAAAGTTCTTGCCAGAAATCTGCTGCTGGAAGTCACCGAAGAAATATTTTTTTTGATAAAATTTCGTTTTGATGTCTGATTTGGGTTTTGAACCATGGCCTTTCGTCTAATAAGCCAACACCCGATGTACCTACTAGACTACGGTGACTTATAGACTGCAGAGACTGATAATACATGCATATTCTCTTGTCAATTGGTAAGACCTATTAGTTGAAATAATCTACCGATTCCGTGGAAGGCATTGCCGTACCGTTGATATTTTGGCGATGTTTGTGCTGTTTGTTGTGTTAAAATATTGCGCATATTGAATCTAGAAAAGAGACTTAATAGAACCATAACCGACTTATTGATTTTCAATTTTTTATTGTGTTGTACATATTATTGATTATTGAAATTCTCTTGAATATTGAAAGTAAAGTATTTCCATTAATTTTATTACCCACTGTTTTGTCTATGTGTTGTTGTTGTTGTATAAATGGTATTGAGAATTCTATTTGTAAAAATCACCATAATGTGTCATTTAATAATCATGCCACATTGTACATGTGCAACACACAGCAATGGCAACGACAACAATAGCAACAACAACAAAAAAATATGAGAAAAAAAATGAAAATTATTATTAATAACAACAGAAACATGTTACAATAATGGCAACAATACAACAACAGCAACAACAAAAAATCCAAATATAATATAATGAATATAAGAACATACAAAAAAAAGTAGCTCTATCCGTCTGTCCTTTATGGTGTTTTTGTATTGTATTGTGTGCGAAATTTTCCTACACACCAGCCAACCAAACAACCAACCAGTCAACCTCATCATGAACACGAATCAACAACACAATCACTGACGACGACCTGACATTATTTGTACTCTCGTACGAGTATTATTGCAATTGTCGTCATTACCAGCCAGCCAGCTAGCCAGCCATCCAGCCCATCCATCCATCTATCACTACCATTGGCATGGCATGGCATGAACATGAATTTTTGAAAACGTATTCGAATACAAAATGTCGTCGCCATTATGAAGAATATCACATCACATCCTGTACTATTCGCATTAAACCCCCTCTCACACACACACACACATACACACATACTCTCTGATATTCTCGTTTACATTAGCGGGAGTAAAGGGAGCCAGAGATGCGAGATACAATGCGAAGCGTTGCTATGTCATACGTTTAAGCACGTTGTAAACAAGCACGACAAAAAAGAAAGAAAAAGAAGAAGCAGAAATAGTACTTGTTATGGGTATGGGGATGAATGTATACAACGGGATATAACGAATCAGTCTCCTGTTACAATAATAGTGTTGTTGTTATTTTTATATTGTTACTGTTGCTGTTGTTGTTGTTGTTGTCGCTATTGTATTGTATTCATTCCCTGTGTACATTAAATACTGGGGAAAAAAATATGACAATTAAACAGAAAAATAAAGAAAAAAAAACAATGAATTCTTCTCAATTGAATTCGTTAACGCAAATCGGCGTTTTTAGTGTCTTTTCTTTACACTACCCCTCCTACTACTTTCCATGCTCCTTCTCCTGCACCCTCTTTTGGGCATTTTGTCTCTTCTTTCATGAGTTTATTATAAAATCCAGAGCTGGAAGTATGAATGTTATGCACTTGTATTGTTGCAGCATATAAGTTGAGTAGTAGGGTGGGATAGAGTAGGTAGGATAGCTGGCTGGCTGGCGATATTTTATGGCATAATCATGTCATTAAAAATTGTTGTTAACTTTTAGAGAAAAACAAAATTAAAAGATACCATTTAAATATATTTTTTTTTTGTTTGTTTGTTGTTGTCTAATGTCATCACTGGTTCTTGATGATGGGAAAATGATGGAAATTGAAATTGAAAAAATAATTTCAAACGATAAATTCCATAAAATTGATAATGAGCCTCATTATGGATAATATTACTCTGCTGCTGATGTATGTACATATGCTTAAATATATGCTTAACAATAAATTGTGCAATTATTTCCATCATCATTATTTAAATTGAAATTATTTTAAAACGTTTCGTTTAAACAAAATTAAAATCTTACAAATGGGAATAAAATTAGAGAAGATTATTGCATTAATGCTTTGCACAATGTCCAAGTCGTTGAGGGGCTCATACAGTTCATTATCGAACCGGATGCGGAAATTGTAGGACTTTTCTCTCAAATACTCTCAAGGTTGCTACATCTGCGACCATGCTTTGCGCCATAAAGAAGCACGGACAGGATGAGCGACTTCTAGAGTTTGTATTATAGTTTAGTCGTTCGATAAAGGCCTCTACTACTCAATTGCCTATTGGGACCAATAGGACGTCTGTTGAGTTCTCCTATGCTTGATCTCCAGTCTGACAACATTTCTGCTGGTAATGGCATAGCCAAGATAAATGGAATGGGGTGGCTCAATATGCAAAATAAGGTAAAGTTCCTGATTGTGGACAATATGGCGGCCTCCAGAAAGATCCTTGGTTTGCTGTATTTAAGTTCATTTGAGGGCTTCCTCAGCCTCCTCGTGGCCCCTCCTGGATGGCATACTAGCACCCGCTAGATGTAAGCTAATGCGTGCAGCGCAGTCTAATCCCGTGAACTTTTTATTTGAGTTGTAAGTAAGGCTTGGAATCCACCACGTGAAAACATTATCTAATGAAAACTACAACACAAGATCACCTCAAAGGTTGACGACCACGGCATTATAATTTAACGCTTGGACTAACTGACAAGTCCTGCTTACCGGATATGTACAAACATCATCAGGGCTTTGCATTTAATTCATGACTACTGCAGAAGCAGAGATATAATGTAGATATAATGACAGAGATATCGCTACGATCTAATTAAAGTAAGTGATTGGCATGCTTTCTATCCAATTTACGCAGGGTGAGTCTGACAATAAAGCAAGAATCTTCCTCAGGCCATGATTTAGCAGCCTAGTCGCCGTGATCTAGTAGGTAGTGTATTGACTTATTAGACCTGAAGCCGTGATTCAAACCCCAGCCCCAGACACAACTAAACTAAATTCGAAAGAATACTCTCTCAAAAATTCTGAGAGAAAATAAAATTGCCATTAAAATGTTCTCAAAAATCTGTTGTTCGGAGTCGACTTTCAAACTGCAGGTGCTACTACCCATGTATAGCTATGATATAATTTCTGCATGGATATCTTAACAATGGGATTTGTTAAAAGATTTGAAAACCAATTGTAACTTTAGGACACAACGTTTGGTTTGAAAAGCTAGACAATTATGCCGAATAGATAGGTATGTAGGTATGTCTGATATTATTTATCAGTCATAGATTGCAGATGAGTCGCCGTAGTCTAGTAGGTAGTGTGTTGGCTTATTAGACGTAAGGCCACGGTTCAAACCACAGGTCAGACATCAAAACGAAGTCTGATAAAATATTTCTTCTGCGACTTCCTCTCAGCAGATTTCTGGCAAAAACTCTGAGAGTAAATAAAATTGCCCTGAAAAGTTTCTCAAAAATCTGCCGTTCGGAGTCGACTTTAAACTGTAGGGTGCCGCCACTCATGTATAAAATTAACGCACACAATACAAGTGGTATGAGAAGCTAGGCCGTATTCCAGACTACATGGCCAATTATGTATGTATGTATGTATGTATGTAAATTGTAGAGTCTATTGTGACGGCCATAACTTGAGAGAGCCTGTAATTAGAATCAATACATGTTTGTTACAAATTTTTTTTTCACAAAATTCTGTAAAATTTGTAAATGAATGATGATGATTCCTTAAGACATCTTAATTTGATGGGATTTGGCCAGTGTGAACCACAACAACAATTGACTTCCATAGCGATTTTAATCAGTTTATAATTTTTAAAGTTACGTTTTGATGTCGGCTATCAATCGAATGTCAGTCACGTCCTTGTAATTTGTTTAATTTGTCGGTTTTGTTTTGAATTCAAACGATTTTGAGATTAAGGTTTCACTACCATCACATAGGAATACCACCTATGCGTACTTTTTAAAACTTTTAAAACCTAAATTTGTTTTCTCAAAAAAAAATTTATTTTTTTTATAAATTATTGTTGCTGTTGTAAAACTAATGCCACCAACAATGCACTTCAATGTGTTTCAATATCGGAATCAAATTCAAATGCACTTGATTATTGCAAAAAAAAAAAAAAACAGAAAAAAAATTATTTTCAAAATCTGAAAAAATAAAAAAAACTTGCAACACAGAATGTCTGTCATTCGTTATTGCACACAAAAATTATGAGAACTCAAGTGTCTGACTTCATTTCTAAGTCAACAACCGAACCGAAACAGCACTCAGCAGCACTTCAAAACAGACCCGCACATTCGTTAAGTGAATGAATGGAATTGAACGACTACTACACGACATATGTACATATATCGAGAGTGTGTGTGTGTGTGTGTGTATTTATATATGCATGTGGTGTTAAGTATGACTTCAAAGCACGCCTCATGGTGGCACTGCCAACACCATTCGTAGACATCTACCAACGATACGTTGAAATTAACCAGGATTTTGTTATTTTGTGGTGGTAATAATGATGATGATGATGATAATGATGTGTGTGTGTGCGTGAGTGTGTGTTTGTGGATATGGAATTGAAACTGAAATCAAAGTTGTTGCACGTTTAAATAAGAACAACAACAACAGCAACAACAACCATAATACACCATAACAATTCGTTTATGTTTGCAAGTGTAGGAAATTTGATTTGTTTTCCCTATGGTCGTACTATTCCAACACATGTAATGCTGGAACATTCACATTACATGGTAATCGTAATGAAAAGAGAGATAGAGAGAGAGAGAGAGCGCGAAAACAGAAGCATGTAAAAATCCAATAACTGGCAAATAGGCAGGGCGTTACTTTGTAATCTAAAATATGACACACCCACCCTTGGCATACAAACACACACACACGCATACATACATACATATTTATTCATGCACTTACAAAGCTATACAGAAGCCCAACAAAATTATTCTGTTCTATTAGACAAATTGTTGTATAACAATAATAGCTATTATTAGTTATTGTTGTTGTTGTTGTCGTTATTGTTGTAATATGCTGCCTAGTCATTGCAAAGCTTTACCCTCACACCATGTTAAAGAGGCACATAGCAAGAGAGTTGGTGAGAGAGAGAGAGAGAGAGAGCATGGCTTACGCTATCAACAATTTCCTCGTTTTTTTCTTTCTTACTTTTTTTCTATTGTTAGTTAGGTTGGTATCACATTGTTTGCTATTGTTGCCACTTACTATTGCTGTATGCGTTGCAATATCCACAACAGATATCACACACACACACATACACACTCGCTCATGCACTCGTAATAAAGAAAAACAGAAAATAAAATAACGGTAAAAAATCGAACATAAGTGCGTTGATATAAATGAATAACGGTTTGGGTATGAATGGATGACGGTTTGAATGCCTGGTTAGTTATGGATGATTGTGGATAATACAATGAACACACACACACACACACTTTCTCTCTCTCTCTCTCTCTCTCTCTCTCTGTCCGACATTTACTTATTCAATCTGCTCTCATTTTAAATGCAAACTTTTTTCTTTTATTTCAAGTATCACTTGAGAGTATGATGAGTATGTAAGAGAGAGAGTGAGTTGAGAATCTCCTTCTACATGTAGCTACTACACATACCACTACACATACATATGTACACATCCATTCATATACCCGGATACAGTAGCAGTTACAACAAAAACAAAATTATATCATCGTCATCATCAGCCGTATGAGATTTACGTTTTTATTTTATTGTTGGTTTTTTGTCAGTCATTTTAAATAATGAATTCATAACTAAACAATAAGCTTATGTCATTGATTTTAATCAACGTAATTTATTAAATACCATCTGGGCTAGAGGATAACCTTAATTTATCTATGTTGCTAACACCATACTATCCAAGAAAACTCATCCATCCACTTATGCAAATATTTCTATAAGATTCAAGCTATTAATTCCAATTTTTATTCATTATCATAACAGAATCTAAACAATTGTGTATGAACGCTTTAACCTATAACAGCCTTACGTCACATCTCCTTAATAAATAACATCTGGATTAACTTATCTCGATTACCTTAACCCATATGTGCCCAACTTTTTTCTCGTAAAAACATGGATTTTTTGTATTTTTTGGAATCTATATGGTATATCACACAGCTGATCAATATCTTACCGTTTTAAAAATGGGACGATAAGCACATATGGGTTAATATTTCAAACATTTTAACCAAAATTAAGTCCATCATGTATGTGGTCATGATTTTATTTTCGTAAAAATTGAAAAACAATAACTTCTTTAATAACTCTGGTTTCTATGCATTGCCTTAAAGCCGTTTACATTTAAATGTAAAGTCAAGTATGCACAAATACGTGTGTAAATGTAATTATTACATACTGTTTTTTGCACCACCCCAACACACTCATGTTGAAGTACGTACGACACATTTGATATACAGAATGAATGCGTTTTAGTAGATTTACAAAAAAAAACAATTTTTTTCTTTTCTTTTTACTCTACTTGACATTTTTCAAAATTTTTTTGTTGTTGTTGAAGCTCTGTTACTGCCGGTGCTTGCTATTGCAAATTTTTCTGTACAATGGCTGTATATACAGTGGTGGCCTTATAATTAGAAACGACTTAGCAACATGTATGTTTGTTTGTTAATTTGTTTCACAGTTTTCACTGTGTACCCGGGATCAAAGGCTTTCTTTGGAGGACGTCTTACATACGTTTTTCCATCAGATTGGGACAAATTAAACTTAGATTCGTCACTCCAGAGAACTCTGTTCCAGAAACATCGTTTCTAATTATAAGGCCACCACTGTATGTATGCATTGCTGTTGACATGGTTTTTTTTGTATAAATTTTAATTGAATTTTTGTACAATAAAAATTGTGTTTGCTTAACTTGCCACTTTGGGTTTAAGCCAGCCTCTGTCTCTTTGTGTTCCTTTGCTACACTGCACTGCCTTACTATGCTACTACATATAGAGGAGGCTTATACACGTTCTTGTCGCTAACACTGGCAACTTATAGAAGGTGTTAGCGTTGTTGTTTGAAATCGTTGCCTTCAATGAATCGTGGCCAGATTAATTACAACATTTTGCAGCCACTATCACACGAGTATTAAGCCTCATTGTGTTTCTGCAACTGATTTTCCTGTGCCGGAATAATGCAAAAAATATGAGACACAAAAACAAAAGAACACACACACATACATTTTGCCATTAATGCAGCCACTAAAACAGCAGATGGAAATGTAATTTCATTTAAATTTAATAAATTTAGTGATATTTATTTACAAATACATACATACATATGTATGTATGTACATTCATACAGTGAGCATCAAAAGAAACTGCACATAACAAAAAAATATACATTAAAATTTACCGTTAATTTTAATTTAAAATTGTTTCATTGCCAGTTTTTAAAATTGAAACAAAAAAATTACAAAAAATTTCGAAATATTGTTAAATTTTTTCGGGCACTCTCCTTAAGCGGCAAAAGTTTAATTTGGTGATTGTTAGAATTTGATCCATAGTGTACAGTTTCTTTTGACGCACACTGTATGAATGTATGTCTATCAGTGTTGTATTATATCATGAGTACTCTGGGTTAGGCTCTAAAGTGATTTGACATTTTTGACATGTGTAGCCATAAATATTTTGAATAGAATTTGTTTGTAATTATTTTGAATACATTTTAACACACCTATTCACACATACTTGCCATGGTTGAAATAAGCCATACAATACAAGAGCATTGTAAAAATATTTTCGCTTAAAATGTGATCGATACTTAAGGGGTTAGTGTATACTTCATAAGGCGTATTTTTTCGACTATGTTTTTAAAGATAAATTTATTAAAACAAATGAATCTTTTTATATTTTAAAAAGCATTTGATTGTAAATAAAAATTGTTTTTTTTCAATTATTGAAAAATTAGGATAATTAGGATAAGAAATGGCATCGTTTTTTATGGCGCCTCCGCTGTTTGTGTGTGTGCTTATTGTGTTTGTTGGTTTTGGTTCTTGCTACTGCTGTTTGTGGTGCGTTGTGGGTGGTTGGCGGAGTGAGTAGTAGTAGTGTGAGAACAGGTGAAGGAGGGAGAAATGACCAAAAGGTGGTGTAGTTGCTGTTGTAATTGTGGTTCTGTTGCAGCTGCAGCTGCACTCGCTCTTCGTTGTTATTGGTGTTTGGGTGGGGATCGACGGACGGAGGAGGAAAAATAGCTTTTTTAATTTTTTTAAGTGTGGTGAATTTTTCTGTTGTGCTGAGTTTTTCAAAATGTGGTGAATTTATCCGGTGTGGTGAATAAAATCGAACTCACCAAAGCGCCGTTATTCGAAAAGGTACAGTATCACTATATATCCATGTACTGTATATTGTGAATGGACGGTGTGTGTCTAGAATAAGAATTTTCGTCCCTGTTAGCGGAGACATTCGCCGATATACTTGGTTATCATTACACACTGTATTACCAACGGTGTGGTTCGTGTTTGGATTAAGGATTAATTAATCTCGATTAGTGAGAAACTGAATAAAAGGAAGTACGCTCAACGAACGAGTAAAGTAGTGTTGCAAATGTTGAAATACTAATTACCAAGATATGTGTGGCAAATTGTCTATTTCGAATCGGATCTGAATTTCACATCAGAAGAAATTAATTAAAAAAAGCTACGATTCAATTTGATTTTTTCCTTAATTGGTTAACAAATTTTTGTTTATATCTGGCAACATTATTCGTAACTACCGTCTCTTCGTTTAAATGTTTATACTTGTAAATATAAAACTTGGTAGCATTTTTATTTGCGTACGTTGTATTATTTGTTCTTTTATTTATCAAAGACACAAACCATAGTTAACTGTTTTAACAATGTCGTTAAGGCAGTTTATAATGTCAATAGAAAATAGGGTTACCATATCAAAATATAAAAAGAAAATAAAAAGTGCCACATTATTAAACCCATTTTTTGGAGAGCTAGGGGCTTCAACAATTAGGTTACGGAGTTATGCGAGCTAAATTCACGTTCGCGGTACGTACTTTCATTTTTAACATAGGAAAAGCGATGAAAATTCTTATAAAAATTTTATTACGGTTCGGTAATCATTCTCATGGCTTTTCATATTCTAAAAATGAATGTATGTTCTATTCAGTTCCGTGGACATTTGACTAATTCTGCCATTATTACTAATGAGCGCTAAACAATAACTGAAGACGGTTGGTAATTAGGAAATGAATTTCCTGTTTCAATTATTTATGAGCTGAAACTGAGTTAACATTATTGCCAAGAGAGTTACGTCACTTTTCTTAGAAAAAAATCGATAATAAGGAAGCGAATGTGTAATGAACGTCGTGAAAAGTTAATGTCGAATATTGGTGACCCTCGAAGTGGAAAAAGTTGGCTTCTGTCGATGGTTGTGGATTCCGTCGTGCTTACGTATCTGTACAGAGGTCGAAAGAGATATCCAGGCAAAAAAGCTTGGTCGACTTTATAAGAAACAGGGTACTAAAGGATCATCTCAGGAACAAAGAAGCGCCTACAATCTGTTAGACAAAGACAGCAAAGGTGGAGAGATATATAACAACTGTAGTTTAGGTTAGGTTAGGTTAGAGGACGTGCACCTGTCGGATTGACCCATTGTACAACGTCCTAAAGGAGGGAAGGATAATATAGGGGATAGGATGAAAGGAGGGTATATGGGAAAGGAGGGAGTGGGAAGCGGAAGTTACTTTATTTTCTTAGAAAATAATCCCCATTTTTTGTATAAGATAAAACAACTCTTTTTTTGATATTCTTTTTAACAATTTTTATATTCTAAGATATTCTCCATTTTTCTTTCATTTTATTTATTTGATTGATTTATTATTGATTTTTATTTTTGTATTTATTAAAAGAAATATTATTTATTATTGTTTCCTAATATAAAGATCAATCAATTAACAGTGTTTGATTTTCTTTGTTTATTATTTGTTTGCAATAATAATAATTAATAATAATTAATTTAATTAATAACAGAAAATAGAATAAATTTTTATTTTAAAAATTAAAAAAATAAAACAACAAACAAACCAATTATTTATAAAAAGAAAAACAATAACTATTAACGAGAAAATTAATTACATTCTTTAAAAGTTAATAATTATTAAATTAATATTATTTTAAACAACACAATTATAGATTATTATTTAAATAGAAATAAAATAACATTAAAAACTATGTATACAAAATTCCTTTTTAACAACATAATTAATAAATTTATTATATTGAAATAAAATTAATCATCAATTAATTAATCATTTTTTATATTGTATACTAATTTAATTGAATTATTTTAAAAATTAATTTAAATAAAAACATTTTGTTTTTTACATTATAATTTTAATAATTTATTTAAATATTATCGTTCTGTTTGTTTGTACGTTTACTAATTATATTCGTATGTCAAAAATTATTTGGTAAAATTTAAAAAATTTTTTTTTATATTTAAAAAATGGGAAATAATAAATTAAGTTTACTTTAATTAAAATTATTTTTAGAAAAAAAGTTTTTTTTCATGGTCTCATTCAATAAAAACTTGTATAAAATTTAGTAAGTTGTTTCCAAATATCAAAGGTGTATCACATTTTATTTACTTGAGTTCCAAAGGGTTAACAAGGTTAAAAGGAGGATATAGTACCACTGGCAAAAGCCGTATGCCCAAAATGGATAGGGCTTGCCGCGTGCTTGAATAACAGCAGACCTCAGAAGACGATGTTAAGCAATAAAATAATAAAATCAGTATTACGTTGGAGAGAACTCCACATTATAAGTATCCGTAAGTGGCCACAAAAAAAGAAAGGGAATGGTGATGATTATGCAAACGAACAATATGATCTTATATACGGTGTATACATACATACATAATTGGTCATTACAACCCTTCAGTCAAGATTACGACCCAGTTTCTCACACCACTTATGTTGTGTGTTTTAATTTTATACATGAGTGGCGGGACCTACAGTTTAAAGTCGACAGATTTTTGAGAAACTTTTTCATGGTAATTTTATTTTACTCTCAGAGTTCTTTGCCAGAAATCTGCTGAAAGTCGCCGAAGAAATACTTTTTTTTGTATTTTGTTTTGATGTTTGGCCTGGGGCTCGAACCCTAGCTTTTTCGTCTAATAAGCCAACACACTACCTTACTAGATCACGGTGACCTATACGGTGCATCGGTTAGGTTTAATTGTTAGTTAACTTAATAGGCATAGTTTACTTGGATCCTATAAGATTCCATTGTAACATCATATATTAACTATTTCAACACATATTTATAACTCCTTTTTGGCATCTCTCAGCCATTTTGAAAGTATTATGAAGTTGTGAATTATATTAAAATCGGCCTAAACAGATTCTATCAACAAATTCTGTTCTGGGTGCCCAAGAAATCTTCTTCAAAGGCATCCAAGCCTCAGAAAGTAACAGAGAAGATGTTAAGCAGTTTCCTCTTCGTTATAGCTTTGACAGAAGGTGTTTTAAGATATCTCCAATTTCTCGGCATGTGCACCAGAGATCAGCAATGAATCGTTTTTTCGTTGCTCATAAGCACTCATAAAATTTTGAATATTAGTGAGTCAACAATATTGAAATTTAACTACATATGTACTCTGATTCATTTATACTCACTACACTACGTTGATTTATAACTACAGGTTGTAATGAGTATGAGTACAAGGTTGACATCAAACTCATACCATTCGAAATATGTTTGACTCATAAGCCTACACATGTAGATTCACGACTTTAGAAAAATGCTTATAAAAGATTCGAATGACTCGAATCATACATGAAAATTTAGTTAGTTGTTGTTGCATTGACAAAAAACACTGAGCAGCAAGCAGAGCAAACACGCAACCTTCTAGTGAGTATTTTAGTATTCATACGCGATTCATACTTATTTTGTGATTCGTGTATATGTTGAGTTAGGGAGAGTCGATATTAACAACATCATACGTGTTGTTAAGTATGAATATGATGAATACTTCAAACTTTGAAGATGAGTAGAAGTTCCATGATATTAAAATAAGTATGAATGCGTCAGAAATTATGAGTATGATTCGATTCTATTCATCTTGTTGGTCGGGCACCTAGAGGCTTACTATGCCCCCAAAACGGCGAACCTATATCGTTGAATTGAAGCTTTCTAGTGTTGTTCATCTTCAAAAGGAAGCGTTGCCCTCAGTAATCTGCATGAAAATTTTATGAATTTTTGTGATCATTCAGCTGAAGTCAAGTCACAAAAAAAATAAAAAAATAGGAATTTATTTTTCTTAAAATTTTACCAAATATTATTTGATTGCTTTTAAACAAACAATATTTAAACGATTATTATTATTATTATTATAATTTTTTGTTAAATTTATTTTAAAATTTTCATTTCATATTTTAATCATTTGGATTTTGTGGACGGATATTTTATTTTTAAATAAATTTTTGTTATTTCTTTTATATTTTATTATTATTATTATTATTATTTTATTAGTAATTAATCAAATATTATGTATTTTTATTTTTCTTTTTTTTTATTGAAATTTTTGAATATATTTTCTTATTGCTTTTCTCTGTTAATAATTTTGTTTAAGTGCGCTGTAGTATATTGTATTTGAATTTCTCTTTCTTTTTATGATTTAAGTTCTGTTATTGTAATAGTTTTTTTTTTGTCTTACTTAATGTTTTTTTAATTAATTTAAAGCTTAAAAACTTTTCTTAACAATTTACAACAGATTACCTAAGGCAAAGTTGCTTTTATTCTCTGTATTCAGAAATTAACAGAAACTTTAGTCTTTAGTCAGGCTTACGACCTAGTTTCTTACATCACTCATGGTGTGTGTTAATTTTATACATGAGTAGCGGGACCTCGACTCCGAACCACAGATTTTTGAGCAAGTTTTCATGGCAAATTTATTTAGTCTCAGAGCTTTTTTTCGGCAGAAGAGATATTTCGTTTATATTGTGTTTTATTCGAGCTATCTGAGCTGGGACTTGACTCACGGTCTCACGTCTAACAAGCCAACACACTATCTACTGGAATAAGGCGACTTCAATTAACAGAAACTATCACACATAGAATACACATGTCCGTAAACCCATGCTCTGGTAGCTCTGATATCACAAAGCTGACTTGAGCACGCATAGCGGCCCGTTGTGATGTGGAAACCCTTGCTTCCAAAGCTTGCTTAATTGTGGCAAGAAAATATCATTGGCTTGGACGAACTTTACGAAGGGAAAACTTTGTATAATAGGAGCTGGGACAGCTCAAAAACAACTTTTCTTAGAAAGAGATTGAAGAAGACTTTTACAACGTTTGGTTATTAAAGATATACGGCCCTAGTAACTGGCTTTTTGCGTCGGCTGTTCAATCTAAAAGAACACTTGTTCAGAATAAGGATTGCCTTTGTAGATTCTAAGGCGAAGAGGGAGTTTGAATTACAATACATAATTTTTTTCGTTTGGTCATTACAACCCTTCAGTCAGGATTACGAACTACCTTCTCATACTACTTGTATTGTGTGCGTTAATTTTATACATGAGTGGCGGCACCCTACAGTTTAAAGTCGACTCCGAACGACAGATTTTTGAAAAACTTTTCAGGGCAATTTTATTTAATCTCAGAGTTTTTGCCAGAAATCTGCTGAGTGGAAGTCGCTGAAGAAAGAACACTTGTTCAGAATAAGGATTGGAAACAAGATGTAGATTCTGTGACGCAGAGAACGAAGGGGAGTCCTAAGAACACATGCTTCAAACTTGTGGGGCTATTATGTATTTCAATACGAAAGAAAATTCATTAAAAGTTTACGCTGTAAACTATTATGTTTCGAAGAGATTTCTTTACAATTATTATTTTTTTTTTTGTGAAAAGTTTTTAAGTTTAAAATTAATTAAATTTGGTTTTTTTTATTGTTCTTGTTTATATAATATTTTTTTTTGTAATAATTATTGTGATATTCTACTATTTTCCTTGCTTGATTTTGTTTAGTTTTCTTTTTTTCTGTAATATTTTGAAAATAACTGTAGTTTGTGTAGTTGTTGTTTTTTTTAAATTTATTAATTATGTATACTTATTATTATTATTAATTAATTAATTTGATTTGATTTTAATATATATAATTTTATTGATTTATTTTGTTTATAATAAACTCTGAAAATAATAACAATTTGTTTAAAGCCATTTTAAAAGGCCATTTTAAGTGATGTGCTTATCATTTCATGTTAAAATCTAATTTTATTATTAATTTTGTTTTATTTGTTCTTAATAAATTGTTGTTGTTTTTTAATAAAAAAATTTTATGTATCATCTTTCTCTATTACAATATAAATTTATAATACAATTTGATTTTATTTCTGTTTTTCTTCGTAACATTTTTTTTCTTTGTTTTTTATACTATCATCGTATAATATTTATAATAATAATGCAATAACAAGTAATTAAATTTGATTTATTTTTTTGTTTCACTATATTTATTGTATTCATTTATGGTATAACAAACTTTGTCTAACTACTAATTAATAATGTTTTTTTTAAAAAAAAAACTTCAACAGTTTTGCTTTTCTTTTAAAAACTGTTTGATTTTTTTCTTTATTTTTTTAGTTAAAAATGTTTTTATATTTTGTTGTTAAAAAACGTTAACTGGGTTTCTACTTTTTATTTAAAGTTTTTAAAAATTTTTTAAAATTATTTTAACAAAAAATTTAATTTATTTTTTTTAATAACAAGAAAACAAAAAAATGTTTTTAATTTTTTTTATTTTTTTTTTGTAATAATAGAAAACAAAATAGAAAATATATTTTATTATTATTAAGTGTTTATATAACTATTAATTTATGTTTTAGTTTAATTAATATTTTATTTAATAAATTTTTCTGGTTGTTTTTTACTAACGCTTCTAAGGAAGATAGGTATCTACGTAGCTTTGTTTTATAAAAATATTTTTTTTGTTTATTTTTTAAAATTATTTAATTTTTTTTTAAATTTCTTTAACTAGAGGCTACATTTTGATTAAATTTCTTAAAAAAAATTTTTTGTTTATTTAGAACAAAGGATTTCTAAGTTTACATAATTATTGCTTGCTTTTCCTTTTATAAAGTTTTTCATTTTTGATTCACTTTTCCAAAAAATAAACGTAAAATTTTGTTTTGCAATTACTTGTATACACGGTAACGTAAATTACTATTTTTTTTATCATTTTCAATTAAATTCTTGAGGTACTTTAAAAGTTTCTTTAACTAATGGATCGATTATGGGTGGCAACTCAACCTAAGTTGCATTGCCAGTCACCTAACATGGTATAACAAACAGCAACTGGCAAACAATATTTAAACATTTAAGCAACTACTAACGGGTTTCCAGTTGCCGTCCTTAATCAACCCATTATTAATGATCGTTTTACAAAATCTATTTCTCTTTAACTACAAATGATTTATAGAACATACAGTGGGTATTTGAAAATTGCTCTTATAATTTTATATTTGAAATCAATTTTCCTTGTTGACATCAAGCTCATACCATTCGAAATATGTTTGATTCATAAGCTTACTCAGATTAGATTCATAACTTTGGAAAAAAAGCACATAAGCAAAAAAGATAGACCAGCAACCTTCTAGTGAGTATTTTAGTGTTCGTACGCGAATCATACTTATTTTGCGATTTTTTTATGTTGAGTTACGGAGAGCCGTATTCGAATTTGGCTAGCTTTGATACCAAATGCTCACTTGACCACTCATAGCGGCCCGTTGTGGCGCCATAGGTCAACGCAGTCTCTGTACTGACCAAGTTCGTCCAAACCAGGGAAGAAGTAGAAGTTGTTCAGCGCAAGGACTGCACATTTAAAGCATGACTAAACCCAATGCTGGAAAACCAGTCTGAAAGTTTGATAAACGAAGCTATATCCTTGACATCAATGGATGATAGCTCCGTCAAGCTGACAAGAATTGGAGACACAAATATCCTATAACTGCACCTTGCAAGAGATGGGCATTGGATAATAGTCTCCTCTTTCTCAGAGGATCTGCACCCACGGCAGAAGTCTTTAGAGGGAAGCTGCATTCTTTCCGCGTGTCTTTCTGTTACACAATGACCTGTAAGCATGACTACAGCGATCGAGATAATGAATTTGGCAATACAGTAATCCTTCGATTTACGTCGCCTCGATTAATGTTGTTTCGATTTACGTCGTCAAATTTTTTGTTCCCTATAACTTCAATTTACGTCGTCATTCGCTTTACGTCGCCTTTTCTTGGAACCAACTGCGACGTAAATCGAGAGATTACTGTAACTTTTTTATGTGCCTTCTTAAGCAATATAAAATTCGATTTACGTCGTTTCGATTTACGTCGCCTTTTTTGTTACCAACTGCGACGTAAATCGAGGGATTACTGTATTGAAAAAATTTTATTTAAAAAAGATGATAAAATTGGAATATTTTTTGTGATTTCTAAAAGTTTTAAATGCTCAGATCACACTTTACAATGTGGATATAAGTGTCTTCATTTTCGAAATAAGAGTTTCCTTGTGAAATATTTATTATGAATAATATGAGACATTTTACTTATATTTTCCGGTTCTATCTCTATCTAGATCCCTGTCTAGATAATCAAAACTGTCTTAGACTCACTTTGCCTTTATACATAAAGTCACACACATAATTATACGTACCCCCCTAAAAATAATTTTTTTTAAAATGATAATATATGGAGAAGTCAACTGATTTTTGTCCAAAATTTTTTGTTTTCCGTCACAGCCGAACAATTTATATTTGTTCTCATCACTAAATATTACATTCGCCCAAAAATCAGTTGACTTGTCCATATATTATGCGGCAAATTCCAATCGTGGCTTTTTTCTCGGCACTCGACTGCGGAAACCGTTCTTTCTCAAAACACTTCGAACTGCTTCGGAATGCACAATAACATTGTGATCACTTTCCGAGGTATTTCGTATTTCTACGGCTGTAGTCCAAGGATTTTTATCCACAATACCTTTTATATACCGGGCTACCCTTGGAAAAATTTTATACCAAATATACGTCGTACGTATAATTTTCTGTGGTGCCATATTGGTTTTAAGCAAACTGCAGTCACAAATTCATAGATTTTGGGAATCTGTTTTCTTTATTTAAGTAAATGTGTCGTTACAGACGCTAATGTAAAGAAACTTTAGATTAGAAGTTCATTACTTTAAAAAAAAATGATTTTTAGGGGGTACGCATAATTATCTATGTGACTGTATATTGCCAGTATGTTCACAGGACATCAACCCACAATTTAAATATAGAATGGGTGGGTCACCCCGTTTAAGACCCATGTAGGAAGCAAAATTTAATCATTCGCTTCAACTAAGAACAATAACAACAACTGGCTGATTTATTTCAACAAATTTCAATGCCAGCGTATTATTCAATTCGTATGGTTTAAATGTCTTCATTTCTTTGGTGGATGTTCAGGTACCTTGTAAAAATTAAAAAAAAAAATAAATCATGTTTCAAAATATTCCACTGTACTCTACTTCAACTTCAATATCATATCGGATGCTATAAAATCGAAAAGAAAAAAATAATAATCAACGTATACTGACACTGCATAACAATTTTTAATTTAATTATCGCTCTTTAAATATTTTAAAATATTTTAATTTTATTTGTTTTTGTTATTAATTCTGTATTTAATTTTTTTTTTGAAGTTTTTAACTGTTTTTTTTTTTAAATTTAATAAGTGCAACTATTGGTTTTGTTTTTGTTTTTTTTTTCATTATAATATTGTATGTTTTTTGTTTTTTTGTTTAGTTTTTCTTCATTTAAATATTATTTTTGCTTTGTTGTTTTTTAATCTAAAATATATTTTATTTTAATTTTTTTGTTTCTTTTTTTTTTTTTGTTAAAAAATTAATTTTCAATTAAATCTTGAATTTTGTTTTAAAAACTAACGACTAACTATCACACTCCAATGTTATTTGTTTTTGTTTTATTTTTGTTTTTTTAATAAATTTTCTTTTTAATTATTATTATTTAGATTTTGTTAATAAAAGTTTCTTGTTTTTACTTAAAATATTGCCATTGCCCCACTTTTTTTGTTTTTTTTTTTTGTTAAAAATTTTAATTTTAACTTACAAACTAAAAAAACTTAATAAATGTTTAACAATCTTTTCTTTTTTTGTTTTGTTTTGTTGGTAATTGGGTTAAAATGAAATAAAAAATAAACAACAAAAATAAAAAAATAAATTCTTTTCTTCTTCTTTTGCTTTCTTAAATTGAAATGCCTCTCTCTCTAGAAACGGGGGGGTATTATTTTGCAGTAGCACTGCCTTACCAACTTACATTTTTAGTTTCAAAATGACTATAAAATTTGTTCATTTACCCTTTCCACACTGCCGCCCTCCTCCTCCTCCTCCTCTTCCTCCTCTTACTCGTCCTCTGTGTACATGTACCATTTACTTACAAACAGCATTTTGCCTCATCGCCTATCGTAGTTGTTCGATGCCCAAAATCTTTGGGCATTGGTTGCTATTGGTGACTCTTGCTCAACAGATGAGCATTGAATTCGTAAACATTATTTAACTGTTCGCCACAAATATTACACTTCCAGGGATTGCTGTCACAGTG
Source organism: Sarcophaga subvicina (assembly GCA_936449025.2). Taxonomy (NCBI): domain Eukaryota; kingdom Metazoa; phylum Arthropoda; class Insecta; order Diptera; family Sarcophagidae; genus Sarcophaga; species Sarcophaga subvicina. The sequence goes on from OW388084.2 coordinate 4,578,383, forward strand.
GCAACCCTTGTGCAGAAAATAGAGCGTTTCATCGGGAAACTCAATGCCACAGAAGAGGCATGTCAATATTTGTTTGCGATTCAAGTTCATCGAATCACTTTCGGGACCCGTTGAGGTAATGGTGCCATTGCAAATGGGCGTGGACGATGTGGCCGCTCCACAAGTGGGCGTAAGACTGCTTTGTATCACATTGTTATTGTTGTTGTTATTGTTATTTTCCATGGTGGCAGCATTACGTGTAATCCGATTATTGGCTTTGGCGCATATGCGTCTTTTCAAGTCCTCCCTTAAAAGTGATTTCAAGGGTGATACCTGTAATGGGGGGCGGGAAGGGAAAATGCCTTTACTCAAGATCAAAAACAAAATAATTTTTCATTCCATCCCAACAAAGATTTCATTATACGAGTCTCTACTATTTCGTTTAAAATTCTCCGAAAAAAAGAATGTTTTAAGGAAAGCATATACGAGTACATATACATTATGGGTCTAGAATTTCCTCTCTCTCTCTATCAAACCAAATTTACCTTAATTAGTGATGTTAATCTCGTATTGGGCGCTGAGAATTCCGATTCACTGCTATCACCGCCATTCATGGAATCGCCATTGAGAGAATTCTTAAGAATGTCCTCACTGGGTGGCTCCTGTTGAACATATTTTTTGAAATTAAAAAAAGGAAAAAATTTGAAATTTTCTGTTTCCGGATACATGCCTGTTTTATGGGTATTAAACTAATGGAGGGTGTTATATGATTCTCATGGTGATGGTGTTTTGGCGATGCCGACGTCAAAGGTCTACAAAGGGCTCCATTCGCACTGCTGCTGGTGCTTGAAGGCAACGATTTGGCATTACAATCTAAAGGATGTTCCTGTGGCGGCATGCTGCTTATGGTTAAGGGTACCGGCGACTGCATAATGGCATCACGATCCTTGCTACAGTTAATCGATCCACCTCCACCACCTCCTTCGTTTGTGGTACTGCCAGCGACCGTATGCATGGTAGTGGATGCTGAGGGTGAAGTCGAGCATGTGGATGAGGAGGCTGTGGATGCTGCAGTATTGTTGCTGCTGTTGGTGTGACCCTGCAAATCAAACGCACGCAAAACGCATAAGAGCACATTCTCAACGGACGAACGAGTATAGAATGAAGTAGAGGAAGTCAATGAATTTACTACAGACTTAAGAGAATCATTAATATTGGAAGTTTGCTTTACATTGAATATGGCGTTGTCCGAGAGGCCATTGTCGGGCAAGGTTGAGATCTCCACATGAGGTGTTAGAAAGTGCATGGGCGGTGTAGCATTCTCCACGGATCGTAGCGATTCGCCGCTGTCGCTCTGGTGGCTGGGCATACTATTGGCGGCTGCCGAAACTATGGCGGCATTCGAATTGACGGCATTAGCAGCAGCTGCAGCCGCTGCTGCTACCGCATTCAGGCCGGACGGCACAAAACCGGCAGCAGCGGCAGCAGCTACTTGAGATACCTGTGACTCCAGAGCGAGTAACAGCGACGATGAACCGCCCGGTCCCGGATTATCCAAATCTATGCCATGTCTGTTTTTGTAACCGCAAAGAGAACAAGAAAATACAAGCCTCGTTATCGTCAGTTAAGCAATTCAAAATTCCTCTCTTACCTGTTGAAGAAATGTATTCTAAGCGATTTCATTGAACCTGCTCGATAACTGCACAGTGGACAGGTTTTGACAAGATCATGCTGACCCACATGCTCATTTTGGAAATGAGCTCTCATGGCTATTTGCCTTTGGAAACCACGATTACAAATTGGACAATGGTAAGGCAATGTTTTTGTATGCGTTGTAAAATGCTCAGCCAAATGATCTTTGCGGAAGAATCTTTAACCAGAAACAAACAAAGGAAAAAAAAAACGTCAGAGGCAATGAAAAAATTCTAGAAATTCTCATTAATTGCTCAGTAAAATAGGTACTCACCTCTTTTGGCACACTCTGCATTCGTAAGGCTTTACACCGGTATGTCGCATTTTGTGGCGCCTCATGTTTGCACCGTTCGAAAACTTCATGTTGCACACATCACATTCGAAAACTTTGCGCGAGGCAGGCTGCGATGAGCTCGACGAATTTGCTGCCGGACTGCTGGCGGTCACTACAGCACTCGCATGTGTATCGGATGGTGGAAGCGAGCTTGCTGGCGTTTGTAAATTTTCCGGTTCGCCATCTTCGTTTTTCAAACGGGCTGCTGTATTCGACAGACACTGAACGACATGCAAGAGCAGCGAAGCTCTCGAACTGGTTTCGAAATTTTCACAGCGTTCGCAACGGAATGTTGTAAGCGAAGGGGATGTGGTTGTATTCGTTGATAGATTTGTAGGCGATATACTGCTGACATTGGCTGTGATGGCTGTGGTTTGTAATTGTGCAACAATCGGTTTATTTTCTGCACCATTGTCCGAAGACGAAGACGACTGTTCTTCGGAACTGTGTTGGTGCTGATGGTGTTGATGCTGATGCTGGTGCTGGTGCTGTTGCTGTTGCTGTTGGTGTTGATGATGTTCCTTGAGGCTGCGCAAAGCATGGGCATGCGATGCCAGAGTATTGTGATGTAATAAAGAGGCTGTGGTCGACATATCAACAATGAGTCCATTATCCTTTAACGAGATGTCCATTTGACCGGCCGAACTCATTGTGTCGGTCATTTTGCTGAAATGAAAATCGAAAAAAAATAGAAAACGTTGTTTTAAAACACAATATCGTTTAGTAATTCTCTGTAGTCGTTAATTTATTCAAAATCTTTGAAAGGCTGACATTCATTGCTGGTTTAACATTTAACTGGCAAGTAGCAATCATTGCAGAATAATCTGCTATTTAATGGACATCTTTTAAGACTGGTTGTTTTGGTCATTACAGGCAATTTATGTTCTGATTACGAACATCTCACATTTACGAAGCTGTCGTAACTATTCTGTGCGATTGCGTCAATTCACTCGCTCACTCACTATGCAATTGAGTTTCTATTCGAAGTCAAAAAAACTAAAAAAAATAATTTTTAGATTTGATTGTAGCATCTCTAAATGTAGCTGGTAAAACATTAATGTTTTGCCAAATTATTTGCATTGCAAAAGTCATTTTTGCACAATCGACGGAAGTCTTCAACACATTTTATGGCTGGTGAATGGTTTAACTGCTGTTCAATTGCTCAATTAGCTGCAGTTCATACGGATCTTTAATGGGAACTTATTGTGCAACTAGAGAATGAAGAAGAAGAACTTCAATTATAAAACAAGGCTTTAAGTTCAGATTAAAAATGATTCAAACTGCTGTTCAAACAAAGCCTTGGGGCCCCATGGTAATCTGCATCACATTATTCTCATCAGAAAGACTCTTAGGAATGTTTGCGATGCTCGGGACGATCGATTGGTCGTATCTTAAATATGTATTCAAGAAGGGGGGGGTTTTGAAAATCATCTATTTTCCCTCCCTTCCGTCCTACCCCTCCCTCCCCCTCTAAGCCATTGTGCATTCACTACAAATGCGCATTGAAAAATTCTTAACACTTTAACTGGAATTGGAACGCTTTTACTATTCAAAACACAATTCACAATACTTTTATGATTCTACGTTACGAGACGACATACATACATATGTACATACATTTTTTTTAATTTCATTTTTGACCCAATAATTCAGTGAAAATAGTAAATAGAAGAGAAGAGAAGAGAATGAAGCAAAAAATAATAATAAAAGAATGCGCTCGTCTTAATAGGCAATAAATCCGGATCCGGTTTAAACTCATAAAATGGGGATGGACGAGCTTTCACTGGCTGCATTTTGAGGTCAATGTTACGTGATGGTGCGTTCGTGCGTGCGTGCCTGTCTGCGTTCATTCGTTTGTTCGCTGCTGAAGAGTGAAATTTTTGTTCCATTTTTCCAATGCGAACGAAGAAAAAAAAACGTTTCTTCAATTGGCCACATGAAGAACCTGCTTAAGAATTTTTATGGCCATAAAAACAGAAAACAACAACAAAAAAAAACGCCATAAAGAAAGCTTGGATAAGCCAAATAATAAAACTAAGAAATGAAAATAAACATACACAGTGCATGTGTGTATGCATGCATGTGTGAGAGTAATTTTGTGGATGTGAATGTGTGTGTGTGTGTAAGCGAAAAGATTACTCAATTCTTTTAATACCATTAAACCCCAACGTCAGTGGCAATAATAACAAATGGCTTGAAAGATTGCAACACCACTACACTACACACTACACTACACAACAACATCTTTTTTTTTTTGAAGCTCAAATGTTGTAGTTTTTATTTTTGTTGTTGTTGTTGTTTTTTAAAATTTTCGAAACACGTCTATTTTCGCAATAAGAAAACAACAACAACAACAACCGAACGAACCTAAAATAAATAAAAGAAACAACAACAAGAAAACAAATCTGTTCGTTCAATAACTTCTATGCACAAGTGCGCGCGCTTCACACGACTGCATTTAATGCCAACAGACAGACAAGCAGTTAGACAACAACAATAAGCCAAGAAAAATACAAGAAAAAAATATAATAAAAATTCTTTAAGTCCTCCATTGCCGCGTTCCGTTTGCCCCGGAAACCCACTAACGCAGCTTTACAATATTGGATTTGGTAACCACCTGATGGCATACAAAAAACAAACAAAAAAACAAACAACAAGAAAAACAACCAGAACGTACAGAGTCAATGTTCAAAGAAACATTTATTTCTTCTTCTTCTTCTTCTTGTTTTGCTTCAACTTCTGCTATGTATATCGTGTTGCCAATATTTATGAACAAGAAATAACCACTGCTAGCAGTCACTCAGTTCGTCATACACAAAACACACACCTCCCCTCGATCTAAGTTACTGAGTTGTTGGGAAATCTTACAAAAAAACTAGTTTATGACTGTCTGACAGACGGACAGATAGATTAGACCAACAGGCAGGCAGCCTGGCGGACATATTGCCAAAATTAACATTTTTTTTCTTCCATCTCCTATCCAAACACTTAATCTTTGTGTGCGTGTGTGGTGTATGTGTGTGCCTAAGTATGTGTCATACATGCTCGACAACAAATATAACAACAACAATAACAACAACAACAAATTGATAAAAATCTACATTAGAAGTGATTTCCAACCGAACAACAACCCAAAACAAATGTCGATCGTGTTTGGCAAATTGAATACTACGAGAATGCGTGTGTGGTTTATAGAAGAAATCGAAGTTAGGGTTTCCACGATTTTTTTTTAACTTTTTGTTAGAATTAGAAGAGAAATTTTACAATTTCACGTCTCCTGTGTTAGATAGCTTAGGTTAGTAGACCGAATTCTCAAGCCGAAAATTGTAGCAGCCTTAGAGATTTCTTTTGGTTCGCCTGCTGAGCTCTTCAGTACAAAGCCAAGAGAGACAGGAGTATTTATTTCAGGGAAAGTTGCTCAAGTTTGTGTAGTTATCTCAGCATACCATGGAACATGGTTGATACCATAACGGAAATTATCGCTTTGGCTAATGCAACACCATCTTCTGTTAAAGAATATCTGAATGTGTTTGAAAATTAAAAGAAAAGGAGAAGAAAGTGTTGTTTCATCGGTTCATCGGACCCAGCGACCCGTATAATCTATAATTTCGCCTGAAAATTGCTGACGGCCTTATTAAGAGATTTTTACCTACCGATTCCTAAAAGATGCCTTCATCAAAGATGCATATAGGCTTGGACCAAGATCAAATATCTGTTCAAAATCTTTAACGAACTTTGTATACCATTGACCTATTGCCTGTGTCTGAGATGACCGTCATAAACTTTCCTGACTAGCCATACTGCGGTTCCGTATAGTAAATGTTCTTAAAAGTTTCGAATTCTGCCCCCATTTCTTAGCAACTAATATTATATCCGTGGTCATTTTAAGGTCTAGCGGTGTGATACATAATGCACCGGCAGATTTTTGTATTCATTTTGTGTATTGGGGTTTACTTCCCCAAATAAAATCGGAAACTTTTACAGGCTTCCCGAAATAAAATGGTCCTTCAAACCTCATGCAACCTGGCCAGAGAAACTCTCTAGTAATGGACGTTCATAATAAATTTCAAAAAAAAATTTCTACGTAAGTCGGGTTCAAGAATTGTAGAGTATAGTAACGGCAGATGGTACTCTAATAAAAGTGTTACGGTAATTTAGAGGATAACAAAATCTGTGTCACCCTGTTCTAATTTCTTTCCTTGTAATTGAATTATATTTATATGGCGCAGATCTTTTCAGATTTTTCTTTGTATATGTAAATACATACATATTCATATGTATGCATGTATGTAATATATATGTGTCTAAAAGCGTATGCGTTTAGCTATGTGTGTGAATGTGTGCTCATTATGTTTTTGGAACACATCCAATTAACATTGAATTTTGTGTCAAAGCAACTTTACAAACCTACCAAACCGCTCTAAATAATACAAAAAAAAAAAAAGAAGAAAGAAAAAAAACAGAAACAAAAGACGACACTACCAGCATTTGAAATTACGAAATAAACGACAGACATAGTGGCAGAAAGCCACAAAGACAGATGGATTGAAAGGCATGGCAGACGATTGGTTATGATTTATGGGTTTAAGGTACGAAAATAATGACAAGCAAGACACTTTAAAACAAAAACAATATGTTTTCTATTGTATTGCATTATGGTTTGTTCGTTAATGTTGTTGCTTTTTATATTGTGAATGAAACCAACAGACACACAACATACACACACGGAGGTAATATTAAGAAAAGGAAAAAAGTACAACAATAAAAATAACACACGCATTTTGAAGTGCACAATACATACGATAAACTGGATCAAAGCGAATAATTAAAAAAAAAAACAATAACAACAATAACAACAACGAAATCTAAGAAATCAAAACATAATCAAAGTGTAAAACTAAGAAGAAGAAGCACCCACTAATCAATTAACACAAGTTTGTGTGTGTGCATGTTTATGATGTGGTGTAAACAAAAATTTTAAAATAAAGAAGCCAAGCAAAATAACACACAATGAAATTAAAAGAAATAAATTTTAATGGATTCATCTTATATATATGTATGTGTGTGTGCGTGTGCATGTGTCTTCTTTTTTTTCAATGGGGATAACTTTGTATGAAATTTTAAAAATTGTTTGTTTGCGTGTATTTCAAATACATTTGTGTGTGTTTTAGAAATGATTTAAAACTTCAACAGCGCGCATCTTAACGAAGTCATTAGGTCAAGTTTTTAAGGCCAACTGGGTCACTTTATGATGATGATACCCAACACACACACACACCAACACATACCCATACATATATTCAAGAAACCCATTAACATTAAATCTAAAATGCTTTTAATCACATGCTATGGCAACAAAGCAACAAATGCAACAACACACAGGCATAAATAACTTACAAAAATAGAAAAAAAAATAAAATAGACTCGAAATAAGCACGTAAAGAAAATCAAACAAAACCTAGAAAACATAACACAAACATACATACATATGTAGAAACATTAAGGGAAACTGTGTATTGATAACAGTGCTGCCAATTTTTTAATTATTCCCACATAATATCTATGCAGGTTAGATTTCGTGACAGTGTTTTACAGCCAGATGAAGATGAAGAAGTGCAAGAAAGAGAAAAAAAAGGTTATAACCTTAAACTCAATACATACATTATTTATGATATTCATTTATTTATTTATTTATTTATGTTTTAAATATTTAATAAACTGTTATAAAAAAAAAAATAACAAAAAAAAATGTGAAACAAAAATAATTCCAGTACGGGTTTTAAATAAAAATGTAAATATTGATCATGAATAATTAATTTTCTGTGAAGGTGTTTTAGACAAAAATAAAGATTGTTTTCTAAGTAAAAAACGTTATTAATTTTAAACTTAAGAAAACTAATAACGCCCAAAACCACATTCAAATACAATAGAAATGCAATGACGGGGTGACTATGTTCGCCATAGTGGTACTACTCTACAAGGAACTAGCAAGATAACATAGAAATTTCAAGAGACTGATGACAGAGATTGGTTTTAGGTTGTACGGCGTTTTCAGCAATTGGGCCAATCTTACCTCCAACCAACTCAGGCAGCAATAAAGCCGACTGTAGCTACGCTAATTGGCTGGTAGATCAACAGGTTTTCGTTAGCTATGAAACTCATTTTTCACTCGGTGCTCACGTCAACAGGAGAAATTATCGCATAAAGATCTTGGAGGTGATTGTAGAAAAGCCACTACATCCGGAAAAAATTGCTGACTGATATGCATTATGTTCTGAAAGGGCCGTTGGGCCGTATTTTTCCAAAACTTAAGGGGAAATTACCGCTGTATAGTAAAAACACTTGGCCGTTTGATGACAGAGATTTTGCTCCCAATTGAAGATTATTAACTGAACGGTATTAGGTCTCAACAAGATGGCTTTATTGCAAGATAAGTTTCCAGAAAAAGTAACTTCATGTCGTGTCTATCCAGACAGATCTATAAAACCAACATTCGTTAAGTTTTCGCGAAGATACCTCTCCGACGTGAGAAAGCGTTTTCAGAATATAGCTCAAAATAATTATGGGGATTTATTAAAGAAAGGGATTAAAATAAAGTTAACCTGTTGGCAACATTGTAGAAAACTTAAAAGGAGCACGTCGTCATCCATAATAAATAGGAGTGTGACATAATTTAACACACACGCAATCGAACACGCATAACTGTTTGACATTTTTTTGCTCTCTTTTTATTTGCTTTGCGAGCTAGTGCAATGGCAGCCCTGAAAACGTACTCTATTTAAATAATGTAAATATACGGTATATATGTGTGTGCGTGCACTTTTGATGGGAGATGAGCACATATGTATGTACATATGTATGTATGGTTTTATTAATACCATAGGACCCCATGCATGCATATCCGACTACATATATCAAGGTGTGCATGTAGTGAATAACGATTTGTAATGTGTGGGACTTACCACCCATCACCCCATCCATTATAGTTTTATTTTGCTTTGCTACTAAAAATAGGGTTCACTTGTTAACAACAACCAACAACAGCATATGAAACAAAAAAAAAAACCACACACCATACCAACAACAACAATTGAAGAAAAAAGCGAAACTAGTCCTAATTTACTTACACCACATACATACATACATATATTTGCACGCACACTCATGCATGCTCATGCTACTTACGACCTAAGGCAGACCCGTAAATGTATGAATTCATGAAAATCATATAAATATCCAAACATTCCAAGATATTGTAGCAAATGGCAATTTGAATAAAATTCACATTCTCGGCATGGCTGAGAGATGCCAACCAAGAGTTGTAATTACAGGTATAGGAGCCAATTAAGCACCTACATACCTCGAACTTAATCTGTAAAATATGGCGTATAATCTTCTTTTCTTCAGATGCACAAAGGCAATATTGAAACAAAAGCAATTACAAAATTGTCAACTTGAACCTTGAGTGTTCGAATCACTGCTGAATGAACGCTAGATCTTGTTCCTCTCTATATTATTGCTTGATTAAGATGTTTGAATACCTTGACAGTACTGAAGTCTATTCTATTTCATAAGTATGCTAAAAATGTTCTACAAACAGTGTGTGGTGTATGAAGTCTGTATGAAACATACTTACTATGCCAAGTGTGCAAGTGGGATAATAATTTCTTAGATGACTTATATATAAAAAAATTTATATTTTTATAACAACAACATATACCTACGAATAGTTAGTGGTTATTTTATTTTTTCTTTTCCTTCTTATTTTTTTTCTAATGGAATATAAATAAAAAGGTATTTGTGGTCGATTGAAACTTATTAATTTTATAATAATAATTTATAAAACAGAAAATCAGAAACAGAAACTAGCTCATAGTGACTCACTATGGGAGAGGACTTAAGAAGGTTAGCTGTTTTTAGATCTGGTTGAAGATGAACTCAATACTTTGAATTCGTTTGTGTAATTATAGTAATTATAGTTTATTTAAAAAACAAAATGAATCAAATGCATGACGAACGAATCTTGTCTAGTTAATATTTGAAAACCTAATGATTACATTGATATCTCAGTTGACCCGTATATAAATTCAGCATTTTGTTACAATTATCTACGACCCATTAAAAAATATTGTCTGCTAAAATTTTATTTCCCATACACTAACCAACCCAGTTTCGTTATGTACCTTCATTTTACAATGTTAGGCCTTAAAAATGTTTAAATTAATGCCCAGGAATGGGCACAAATCAATAAAAAAGAAAAACGCAACAAACAAGTGCAAATTTAATGCCACACACATAATCCATTCCATTTAACCCGTTTTAGCAATCGACCCCCTTTAAAATTTCACTTTTCATCCCAATTTTCAACACTTCAAACAAAAATACACCACACGCACACGACAAAACACATAAAACTCTCTCATTTTTACAAGCATACTCGTGGGCACACACTCTCACACACAGATATAGTGTTGCTGTTGCTGCTGCTGTTTATGTGCATGTTGGTTTTTTAGGTAACAATGTTAAGCGGTCATTTCACCATGACCTGTTTTTATTTGATTTTGTTGTTTTTACTTTTCTCTTTTTGTTTTGCTTTACATTTTTTTACGTTTGTGTGTGAACGCAGAAAAAATAATAATAATTGCCAACGGTATAAAGCAAAGAGAAGAAAGAAAACATCAACAACAAATGTAAACACTGTAAAAATAACAACAACAGCAAGAACAAAATTTTCTACAAAAGAAGAAAAAAAAGAAAAGAGAGAGTAAAACGGAAAAAAGAATTTAAAAATATAAAATGGGAAAAACCATCAAGATTAGTTGGCCACCGCACTAAATCCCACAAAAAGTCTAAATTTAAAAAAAACACACACACACACAACCTATGTAAGTTTACACATTCGTTGTAACAATAACACAAATGCCAACAACACCAACAATAGCAACAAACTACAATAGCAACAAACTAGATACACAATGAATAAGTTGTGAAAATAGAAACAGAATCAGCCAGCGTTACCAAACACACACGCACACATACACACATGGACACCGGCATGTGCCAACACCATGTAAACGCAATTTCAACAAAAAAAAAAACGCAAAAAATGTTTCAACGTCACCAACAGAGACGACCCCACACTAACAATGTTGCCAATTTTTGTACAAAAAGCGCCTAAAATTGTTTTTTTTTGTTTGCTTTTAATTAAAAAAAACACAATTGTCAACGCCAATGCCTATCAATAGCGAATCCGAAGAAAATTATAAAAGGAAACCAAAAAAGCAATCAAATAAACACTTTCCACGGTATGGCATACTTTGATTGTGTTATTGTTACCACTGGTTTCACGTTCGAGTCATGTTCTGCTGCTTCTTCGCTTGCTTCTGTTTTGTTTCTGTGTTTATGGGCTCCCGAAGATAGAAAGTGGAACAGGAATTACCTCTGCCACTTCGGCCTCTCTTTACCATTCACTAACTCACTCTCTTTTTGCTTTTCCCTACTTTAACAAAGTACTGCTTCTGCTGGCAAGCACCATCAATGCCAAAGCAAAACAACAACAATAAAAACAAAAAACAACTGCAAAAGCAACAACTACAACTACAACATCAATGGTGGAAATAACAACAACAAAAACATAAGAAGAACGATTAATCTGATACGCCAACGTTATGGCACGATGATTTCATGCTGCCTGATTGCCTGCCTGCTGCAGATTTGTGTTTCATTTCAATTCTTCATTCTCTGTATGCTATTGCGAAACCCAACACTTGCCACTCACACTATAAACGCAAAGCAAACGAAACAAGCGCCCGCAAATCAGACATATTGTCGCTGCGTCCAACTCACTGTCGCACCACCGTTAAGGTGCCAGTGCCTGTAAAAGACAAGTTCTGTAAAAGAGAATTTTGCCTATTCGACTGTCTGTCTGACAATTACACATGTTTCCTATGAAACACAAAAAAAAAACAGCAGCAACAACAACAAATAAGAAATGAGAGCAAATTACTTAAGTCAGCGGTGTGCCTAATGCGGCCAAACTTAATGGCATTGTTTGCTAATATTCATTCTTTATGCTTTTGAATGTTGTTGCTGTTGCTGTTAGTGGTAGTACTATTGCTGGTGGTGTCAGTAGTGTTAGTGGTGGAATTGAACACATGGAGCAATACATAGAAAATAGTAATTACAAGAAAACAAACACTGATGGTGAATAGAGAGCGCATACTGAATTGTATTACAAGAAGACCAAAAACAAAAAGCAAAGTAAAGAGCGCGCAAGAGTTTAAAGTGTAAGGGTTGCCAAAACCCAAATATTAAGTGATTTTCAAGTAAAAGAATTGAAAGAATTTTTCAATTGATTGCAATTGATCATTATATGTATTGTGATAGTTTTAGAATTTTAAATAAATGCTAAATAAGACTACTAATCAATGCTAGAGAGACAATTTTATTGTATGTATCAACATAATTAATAAAGTATTTTTTTCAAAAATTCTTTCTCAATTTACATATATTTAGAGTTTTATACTGCTACAGGTTAATTTTTCTGTGAATGTAAATTTATCTCCTCTTCATATTGCATCTCAAGGTACTTTTGGTCGGCCTCGTCTTCTCATTCTTTGAGAATTCCAATAAAAAGCAACTCTATATATATTATTGGCCTATCCATCTTTATGTTGTTTTACGAATTTCAATGTCAATAGGTTTTTGAGGTCGCCGCAGTTGGCTAACTATAGCTTTGAGATATTGAAAAAAGCATACGAAAAATTATTTCTTTCGACGACTTCCCTCAGCAATCTTCTGGAAAAAGCTCTGAGAGTAAGTAAATTTGCCGCCAATCGTCATTCAAACGACGGTTAACTGTAGATGTCGCAAGTCGCATATAAAATTAACACACACAGCATATGTGATATGAGAAGCTAGGTCATAATTTTTAATATAGGGCTGAAATGGCAATTATAGTAAAGTAACAGGTTTCATATTGAAACAGAGAAGATAGAAATAATTTCTAAGTTGTGTATAGACAATGTATACTCCGAAATCATGTAATAATTATAACATTCGTCATGGATTTTATGTGAATATCTTATATGTACAAAAGCTGGATCAAATATTTAATGGCAGAAATTAATTTTCACCAGAAATATTCTCGCCATCTCATTCGAAGGCCTCAACATTTGTTTTTGCTACTGAACTCTTAAATTTCTTTTGAAAAAGTGTACAAAAATTTATTAGTTAGGGAACAAATTCAAATTTTATGTCCTCATCTCACCAAAAAAAAAAAAAATTCAGAATGAATAAAATATAACGGTTTTTTATACCATTAATTATTGGCGTAGGAATTAATATACGGAAAAATTTAAACAATAATATTTTTAATATTTTAAACACTAAATTCGCCTCTTTGTGAAGCCATAGAATATTTCAGTAAAGAGAGTTCAATTAAATATATACAATCCCATATCAATTTTATGGTAGGTGGAGATACAAAACCTGGTAACCCTAATTATTTAACACACTTTTTTACTCCTCATGTAGTGTCAAACTTTGGTATTTATAAAACGATTAAAAAAGTCACACAATAATTGCACATACACACTCGCACCTCGCACCCACACACAGCCAATCAAATATAAATATTTAGGTATGTACATATGTAAGAATAACGATAGGATGTTATGAACTTGTTCCCTTTGCATGCACAATAAAGAGATCTGCACAAATAGCCACAAACAAAAACAAAACACATGTTCGCTCTCATTCTCCTGTGCTTCCAATGTTTTTGCTGCTTACTCCCACATACTGTTTGTATTGTTGTGTTGTTGTTGTTGTTAAAACATACACAAGTTTTTAATGAATGCACTTGTATATGCATGCACAGTAGTAGGTTTGTTTTCTTTTTTGTTCTCGTTTTATTTCATTTTTTTTTTGGTGTGTTTACATCAAGTGCAATAACAAATTCATGTATGCAATTTTTCTCTCTTATTTTACGCTCCCATTTATAATTTTATGCTCTTTTAAGTTTTTTTCTTTTATTTTTTTTTTACTTTGTGGAGCCAACCAAATACGTATGCATGCATGTGTGCGTATGAATACGAAAGAGTAAAACAGCTTGAGTGTGTGTTAAAATGATTGTTTCAATTCGTTTTGTGCTGTGCTGCTCCAACGTTGTTATATGAATGTGTGTGTGTGTGTTTTTTTTATTATTATTATTATTGATAAGCAGAGGGCGACAGGTGTATAGCGGGGAATGTTTTGTTGACCTAATTTTTCTCTTCATCAAATATTTTTGCTGTCACTTTTTTTGCTGTAGCAGTACGAGTTCGTTATTTTTGTTGTTTTGTTTTATTTTGTGCTCATTTTGTTTGGGTAGGCATGTAAATTGGTATGCAAGCATGTGTGTGAGCTTGAGTCTGTGTGTTTATTGATAGAACGGGGGAGATGATTTTCAAAATGTGGTAGGTTAGGTCCAACCAACACAATATTTGATTTTGTTTTTCTTATATTTTATTTAACTGTATGTGCCTGTGTGTGTGTGTGCACATCTTGAAATTTTTTTTTGTTTGTTTTGTGCTTTAAGAACCATTACAACACCAACACATGGTATCCTTTATTATTGATGATGGGAGAAAAAGCCAAAAACGTTTACAATTCAATGTAATCGATGCACAATGTCTTCTTAACAAGAATTTGGAATTTTTTTTTTTTGGGGAATTTTAATTTTCAAAATATCCTCTTTTAAAATATTTCAACATTGGCACAGTTTTTTTTTATTTGTTTTTTAGGTTTTTGTTGTTATTTTTTGTAATTACTTCTGTGTTAAGAATATTTTTTGTTCGTTTTTTTTAAATTTTCATACCACTTCTGTTTTTTTTTTTGTTTGTTTTGGTTTCTATTATAATCCACGGAAAATAGTATTTTCGCTTAGCTGAAGCTTTGCGAGCTTCAGTTGTTTGACGTATGGAAGTGTAACCGACTCTGGAATGCCGATGGCCATGACGGCAGCTGTTTGCTTGCCAGCCAGCCAGCCAGCTCGCTAGCTTGCTCGCTTGATTATTTTGTATGTTTGCTAAATATGATAAACTGTGGTAGGTTTTCAACATTGTTTGTTGTACGAGTAGAGTATTTTTAATTTTACTTTTTCTCATTCTCTCTTTTTCTGTTTTACCACTTTTATTTTTTTGTTTTTTTATTTGATTCTTTTGCTTTTCAACACACCTCGCATAGCATTGTGTCGTAGACAAGAAAAAGCAAAGCAAAGCAAAAAAAAAAAAAAGAGAGCACTGCCGTCATCGCATTAGTTTTAGGAACGGACATAGTGAAATTAGGTCAACAGGTTTGGAGTGGGCTCGCATTAACGCTGCCACTGCTAATGCTGTTTTAAACGATGTCGTCGTTCGTCTCATTTATTAAATGGCCCGTAGTCGCGCTGACTGAATGACTGACAGCGGCAGCAATACCAAATTAATCTATATCTGTGTGCCAGATACTGTTTCTTTTCGTTTTCGTTCTTTTTTTGTTGTTCAATTTTTCTTATCTCTTGTAATATAATTAGCGCGTTCTCTTTCCCTTTTTTTGTTTTTTTTTTTTTGCTTTTGCTATTGCTTTGAGATGATATTTATTAGATGTTCTCAATTTTCAAATTGTTCCTTTCTTTTTTTTATTCTTTTAACATCTACCGCCAACGCTGAGAAGCGCTGTGTAAGCAGATTACAACACGATTGTTGAAATATTGAATACATATGTAGCATTGAATGAATAAAAAATAAAAAAATTATTGATCAACAGTGATGCCAATTAAGAGCTTTTCGTCATATATATTTATATGAAATTGATAGCTTTATAATAATCATTCATTATCGCGTAGAGGTGATCGATAACTACGTACATGTGATCTATTGTACTACACTCCATATGCATATATAAGTTACCTCTGTAATGTCTCTTTCCAATCCTGCTCCATGTATCTCGCTATATATCTAAGGTATTAAGGATTCCAAAACATGTTTGCTTACGGACGGGCTTCACTTGGGACCGGAGATATAGTGAGTTTGTTAGCCAGGGTATTAAGATCTCGAAAAAAGGTTTTCCTATGGTCGGGTGTTGCTTGGGACCAAAGATCTAAGCGACGTAGCTAATTGTTTTCTTCAAATGAACAAAAAAAGTTCTCTGTATAAATAGGTCTAAATCGGATAAAATATGGACTAATTTTTCACAACAACACAATGATGATCACATCTCTCATCGCTATTTTGGCTATTTTTCACTCACCAGAAATTGGCAACACTGCAATGCATGTTTAATGAACTCTTTTTTGTTGCTGTTGTAGTCACGGTGAGAACTATATTGAGAATGTGCAACGAAATGTTTTTTTTTTGTGCTTCTTCTTTTACTTTTTGTTTTTGTTGTTCGTTATTTCCGATCAGTTGATTATTAGATCGTCAAACAAATAAACAAACTTAACTAAACATTGTAAACCGATGTGCACATGTGTGTATGTGTGAGTAAATATGATGGATGCAAAATTTCTGAGTCTCGTTTGAGTGTGCATGAATGACATGGCATTGCATTCGATTGCAATGCTCTGAGGGAGTTGTGCAAGCATTTGTGTTGGTTGGCTTGATTTCGGTCGTTTGTTCGTTCGTTTACTTGTCTATTGATTGTATGAAAATGTATTTTTCTTGTTGTTGTTGGTTTGTGAGTCAGTTAGACGAACGTGCGGTTAGGAACGAAGACAGTCGTCCAATTGAGAAATCTTTCAGAATGAATGAATGGTGGGAAGTGCAACGGAAACAAACACAGTTTTTTTTTAGGGTGTTTTTAATTTTGCTTTTGCTGTTAAGGTCTTCCCACTACTCTTGCTCTTCGCCCCGTTTAATGTTATTGTAGCTGGTGTCTGTCCCTCTGTCCGTCTACATGCAATTGCCAAATGTTTTTGATTCGGTTCAGTTCAGCTCAATTTGGTTGGCTTTGTTCGGTTCGCTTGTTTGTTACAATGTTGCGATGTTGGGTTCTTTGGTGTTCTCTTTCATTGCATGGATTGCCAAGTGACGAAGCCAATCCAAAACTAGCAAGCCAACCTGTATTAAATGTTTGTAGGTTTTTTTCTCATTCTTATTTGCAATTCTTTTTTCTATTTTTTGTTTCTGTTTGCTTTGATGTTTGGAATTATTTCGTAGTTCTTAAGTTAGGGAAGTGGGCCAAATGAAATACTTCGAGATTTAGGGCGAACATAACTTTAAAAAGAAATAGAATCCAAGTTTAGTGAGACTGCGTTCGTATATTGGAGAATATCTTATAAAAATTTGGCAACAAACTTAGTGGATTAAAATGTGGTGGAAGTAAAACTGCATTAAGTTAATGCAGAAGTAAACTTTTTTAATATAAAATTTCATCTTGTAATGGCATGGAATCAATGTTAATTTTTAGGAAAACTGCTTTTATAAGTGCTAATTGTTTTCAAGGATAGGTTCTTGATGCTTCAAATGATGCTTAAAAATTAAGACTGTTATGTATTTAGAAATAGCCTTTAAAATCCATTGTATTCCAATTGAAATGTTTGTCAACAATTGCAAAATTTTAGAAACAACATTCTCACAAAGTAAAAACCAAAATAAATGATTTTCGATTACAACAGAGAAGCAAATCTTGGCTTTGGGTAGCCTTCCTTATTTAGTAGAGTTTGGTGTCACAATTTTATCATTTTTTTTTTCGCTAATAAACCCCTTCAATCTCCCCCACTTGAATACCAAGCAACCAACCAACACTCTAAGCCCAACACTTATTGTGTTAGACTTGAATAACTTTGTTTTTTTTTTTCTAAAATTTTTGTTTTTCTTATACAGACACCAACAAAAACAAAAAAAAAAAAGAAACTTTGGAAAACACGAGAACATATCTTAAGAAAACTCAAACGTACAACTGATAAGCAGCAATGAAATCGTTAAGAAAAGCCAGAAGAAGAAGAAAAAAATTGAAATGTAGAATGAAACTGCAATGTGTGGCAAACTAACAACAAACAGTAACGTCTGTCAGTTCGTCGTTACTTAGTGAGTGAAATAGTTTGACTAATTGTCAGTTTTTTTTTCTTTTTTTCTTTTTTTGCCAACCGTGCAGACAACAGCAACTGCAACAGTCAGTCAGCCACCTGCAGCAAATGAAATGAAATCATTAAAGCCGTTCTGTATCTGTATTCTGTGTGTGTGTGTGCATATGTTCGTTTACATGTATGTATGTATGTGTGTGTTCATATGGTTATTTGTGTCTTGTTTTTTTTTATTTTTTTATTAAACATTTCGAGTACCAATGAACAACGAACGGCCCACAAGGTAAGTCAGCTTATAAAATAACCCAGTTTAATACTTGGTTGGTTGGTTGGCTGTTAGTTTTTAAGCCAAGATTTCGCAATTTGGTAGCAGAACAGAAATACAAGAAAAACAAAACAGATAGAAACACACACACACACACACATACACACATACACACAGTAAATTGAGAATTGTTGAGAAGTCATTTAAAGATCTTTGTGTGGTAATTTGAAACTGCCCTCAAAAACAAAAAAAAAATGGAAAAAATGAGAAAAAAAATGTCGCAAGGGAAACTTAAGAATCTTGAATGCAATTTTACAGGTTGCAACGTTAACTGACAGTGCTCTAGTGTGTTGTAAACGTAGCACAAGACAATCATTTGTAGAGCATCTATCTTTGTATGCGAGAGATCAGTGTTAACTGATCTCAAACTGATCAAAATCAACTGGAGGGAAGAACGTAAATCCTGTACAAGGAGGCCAGGAAATATGTGACCCAAAGAAGCTGGCGTAAAATATCCTCAATCCTCACGACCATTGAAACTTAAGTTCCAGTTCCAAAGACAACATGCCAAATGTCTTAAAGAGCCATTCTCAGTATATGGAAAACTATACAAGGTAAATAATCATATTAAAGAATGACAGCGAAAGTGTCAGGACATATCATTATGCTCTTATACCCTGTGTGCTAAGTGGATTATTATCTTATTTTACCTTCGGACACAAGAGTGATTTTAATAAGTGAAAGTAACACACTAACTAAGGCTTTCCAGGGAGTTTAGACCTCTGTTAAGAAAAGAAGAGAATATAATATCATAAAAAGAAATTGTTTTTTTCACGGATTCACGCATATTTGGATTCCAGATGATATAATTTGTCACTATATGCACCCAAAACACAGGGGATGACCCCTACTCATGCAGCACGTTCTCTGGAATTTAGGAAAATAGGTTGAGAAAGAGAAGAGTGAAAGATATGAATCTATCTAGGTATTCTGTATGAAAAGAATTTCACATACAAACACTGCGGCTAAGGAACAAGTTCTCTATGTACAGTACTGTGCGATACACAGGCCAATCGACTACGAGTAGACGTGCTTTATGAGAGCATGGGATTTCCGAAAATAAGTTTCCTTATTTCACTAGAGCTCAATCTATGTAGCGACACAGTCGTGTAATACATTATGACAAACGACAAACGAATGTGATCCACGCGAAAGACGAATACAAGTCTTCTTATTTCGCTAAAGCACAATCCGTTCTAGCAAACAGTAGAATAGTGAGTTCCAATGAATCAATAAAGGCGAGAAATACACGAACATATTATAACTTTTTGTCGAAGAGCCTGTATTTATAGAACTCTTGTAATTCTTTCTTTTTTTAAATAATTCTCCTAATAGGTATGTATATATTGCAGCCCTTTTCTAAAATAGTATCCACTTTAACCACATGTATTCTCTATAATTTATGTAAATCACAAAATTTCAATGCTCTATACATAGCCATAAAAATCCAATTAAAAATAGTACACCTGGCAACCCAGTTCTTCTGGTTGGTTTTGAAAACAAAAATTGCATCACAATTTCCCATATAGTGTAAAGATGATGATTGTTCTTGTTGTTTTTTAGATTTCCAACTAATAAATTATTATTGCAATTTGATGATGATTTTATTGGTTAATAATTTCGATTTTTTTTTTAATAGAAATTTTAAGGTAAATTGTGTGTTTTTTTTTTAACATTTTGATGATGTTTTGATTACACAGTTTGTAACCACTGACCACCACACCACACCACACAAACAAAATGTGCTCATATCTTACACTAACTACACACACACACACACACACACATTCATGCATGCGTAAGAATGTATGGCAAAACACGCACATATTCTTTTGCTAAATGTTCTCTTTTTAACAGTTAGAATTTCTATTTGATTGTGATTTTTTTCTTGGTTTTTTTTTTTGTTTTTGTTTGTTGGTGAAATGAAAATAAAAAGAAGGAAAATTTCAATTGAAATTGAAATAAAATTTAATTGGGTCAGTTCGCTCGTTTAGTGTCATATAAATAAATAAAAATTAAAAGCAAAAAAGAATTAAAATTTACACTCACGTTTTATTTTATTTCACTTTTTATTTATTTTATTTTGTTTTTTATTTTTTGTTGGTTTTATTATTACACACGTAAGATAAAATCGATCAACCTTAAAAACCCTTAAAATAGGGCTTTAAATTTTGTTTTTTTTTCTGTTTAAAAACCTTTTTTTATATTAAATTGTTAGTGTATTTATTATTTTTCTTTTTTTCCATTAAATATTCTGTAATATTTTTTAATTTTACAATTGCGACACGTTCTTTTTTTTAAATATTTGGACGTATGTGTGTTTTTTTTTTCTTTCGTTATTCCTTTTTTAAGTGTTACTGCTATTTAAGGCGGTGTGTGAAGGCATCAATCAGCTTAAATTAGATGCAAAACAAAAACAAAACAAAAAAGAATAAGCGCTCCAAGACGCGTTGTTTAGCAGGCCTACGAACGCACTAAAAGTACCAGCGTACGAAAATCAGTTACAAACGCACGAGAATTCTGTTTTTTTACTTCTTATTTGTCTGCTTTTTTATGTTGTAAACGTAAATTCGGAACAACAGCAGCAATAACAACAAAAAAAACTAATGAAGAATTAATAACGTTACGAAAATAAAGGCAACAACAGTAAAAAAAAACGAAACGAAAAAAAAACTAGAAGAATCGTAAGAATAAAAACAGTTAAACGCCAAATTCCGCATCCGCAATGGTCGCAAAACAAAAACACACTGACTAGCGATGGTGTTGAGGCAACTAAAAATCTCAAATATTAAGTATACGACAACGCAAACGATAACGACGCCTGCGATGTCTAAATGATGACGTCGTTGTATGGTGGGTTCACATAAGAAGAAAAATAAAATAAAAAAAGCACACAAGCAAGCAGCACTTATAGTAGTAATAGAAGCGAAATAACATTAACAAACACTCTTTACTTACTTACATGCATAAGGTTACCCTTACAAAACAAAAACAGTAAAACACAAAACAACAAAAACAATTTACTTTTCAACCAATGTTTACATTTCATACAATGTTGCTGTTGCTATTGCTATTGCCCACGACGCTGCTGCATACGGCATTGCAAAATATAACGTTGACGTCGTGTAATTATGTTGTGGCCGTCTAACGTCAACTTTGCCATGCTTTGTTAACGCTGCAAGTATTTCCCTCAATCAAATGATACTGTGTTTCATATATTTTTGTTTTGTTTTTTTTTTTGTTATGTTCGTGTATGTGTGTGTGGGTTTGTGTGTACGTTTTTCTCAAGGCCTACAGATTTAGGCCAAAAATCTCAAGTGATCTAAACCAACCAAACAAGAAAGAGTCTGTGCGATTGTCTGTCTCTTTATGAGTTTCATGTGATTGCTTGTGTGTGTAGGCATGTATGAATGAATGTTCGTGTTTCTTTCGTTCGTTTGGCCAATGTTCGTATTTCTTTTTTGTTGCTAATGCTTGCTACTCGTTCAATAGGTTCGTTTACATCGTACGTTCATTGATTCCAATTTGAATCGTCAACTACTTACCTAGTGAGCGAGTCGAACGACCAACTTACAACAAAACAAGCTCACAAAAACAACAAACAGAACTAAACAAAAAAAATAAATTGAACGAAAAGTAACAAAGCCAACACAAAAAACAACAACAAATAAAGCAAAGTCAGCGTAGCGATAATAATAAAAGAGCGCAATAATGAAATTGTATGCATGTTCGTTCCTAGGACAATGACAACCACAAACACAATACAACATAATAACATCAATATTATTGAGAAATTCGCCAGCAGAGAAGAAGTAAATAAAAAATAGAAGAGTCACATTCCAATTCTTTTTAATGTGTCTGTCGTATAAATTGCAAGATCAAGAAAAAATTAGATTTTTTTGTAATATTATTAATAAAAAATTCCTAATAATAAGAACCGGCATACATTTTTGGCACCTAATTTTTTTTACTTGCAACACATATATTACTACTTACTATCTGAATATTCTCTCTCCCTACACTGAGTGTTGCCATTGTGCTCATTTTTTAATTATAATGATTTATAGTTTTTGTTCGAGAGTGTTGAAATTTTTCTTTATTTTTCTAACGTAAATAAAAAAATAAACTTATAAAAACAAAAGGTTTCAAAATGTAAATTTTTGGGTTTAATATTCTATACCTTTTTGGGTAATTTTTTTCAAGGTTATGGCAACACTAGTGAGAAGAGAATAAGCCAACACACACACACATTGATATTTTTTACACTTTCTCTCCCTCTGTGCTCACACACACATAATACATACATCATACATAAATGTTACCGTTGTGAAAAAAGCATCCACAAACACATGATAAAGAGAAAAAGCAAATGACAACGAAGGAGGTGAATTTTTTAATTTTCAACCCACAATATTTATTGTTGACCCTTTTTTGTTGTTTTTTTGTTTGTGTTTGTGGAAAGAACGTATTTATGTCATCGTTTTAAACACCCACACACACACACACCTACAGAAATGTCACTAATTTTTGCATAATAATTTTCTTATATTTATTTATTATCATTATTATAGAGAGAGAGAGAGATTACATATACACGACACTCACTTTTAATTGTGCATGTTTTTTTCAACGTTTTCGAAGCATATCCTTTTTATTTATTTTTTTAGCACTTTTTTACACCATTTTTTAATTTATTTTTCTCCTTTAATGCACAGTGATTATTTTTCATGACCAGTGTTGCCGATTTTAGTTATTACAAAATGTTTGCCTTCATGGCAATACTGGTGGTTGGAAAAATTCGTTTGTTCGTTCAAAAACAAACGTTGAATAAATTGTACTTATAATTCAAACATTCTTTTTTCGAGATCAATTTTTATGAAGAGAGATTCCCTAAAATTAACTACTTTTTTGTGTGGTATGTTTCAAATTAATTTTTTATATATGGTGAGTTTTTAGGGTGGTGAGTTTTTGTAAAGTGTGGTGAATTTGTCTGGGGTGGTGAATAAAATTGAAATTCACCAAAGTGCCGTTATTCAAAAGTGGTACTGTATTACCATATACCAATGTACTGTCAGTGGTGAATTAACCAATGTGTGTCTAGGATAAGCAATTTTCATTTCCATTAGCGAACACATTGGGTTAAATCGAACCTACCATAATATAAATTGCGGTGCGAAACAGGGATGTGTGTGCACTCACGTGGTGTTGCCATTTAAGTCAGTAAATTCTTTTTATTTACGCATCTAATAAAATTTAAATTAAAAATTATGTGTAATGCGCAAAATATAATATTTAAATATTTTGTAATTAAGTTTTTGATTAAAATTGTTTACTCCTTTAAATTTATTACATAAAGACAGGGATTGATTGAAAACAGAAAATTTTCTTTTCGACTAACAACTAAACTTAAAGTTTTGCTGCAAACTTAATATAAAAGGATAATATAAATAAATATTGGCCTTTTGTTATCTATTTACCTAAAAAAGCAACAAATTGGGATTTATTTTTTAAATAATTTATATTTTTTTTTGTACTTTGTTGGAAAGGAATATTGGAACTAAATTTAACATCAGGAAAAGTTAATAAAAAAAAACAAACTATGGGACTAAACGAATTTTTTCCCTTCTTTGGTGATTTATTTTTCAAGTTTGCTTGTACAAATTTTTATTTCCTGGCAACATTGATCATAGTTACTAAAAATCAGTGTTGCTTTAACAATTTGTTATAAACAGTGTTGTATGTGATATTTTAAACTCACCACGGCAGAGTTGCATTTAGTACGTAGTAATTGTGAAGTATTTGAATGAAGACAATGTGTTCACAACTGTGTTTTCAACACATTCATACATTTTGCTTTCGTGTGCGTTGTGAGACTCTTTTGTGTGAAGAAATACAAAAACTAAAATGGCGACGTCAGTAGAGTGATGGAATTGAGGAATTTTTTCAATTGTGTTGATTTTTTTATATTCATATTCTATATATTGGTGGATATTTTAATGCAATTACAACAATAAAACTAAACACAAACAAATACGATTCAAATTAACAATAAATCTTAGAATTTCAGCAAATGCCTAAAATACGAGAGTTTTAAATGAAAAGCAAATAAAACGCTGTGAAAAAAAGTGAAGAAAAAAGTTACGCTAAAGAAAAAATAAAAATGGCGCCCGCGACGTCTTGACTTTCTTTTTTTTATATTTCTTGTGTTTTCGCTGGTACAAAAACGTTTTGGCATAAAAAAGAATTCTGCTAAATAATAATTGTAAATAATTATCACAAAATAAAACATGTTAATTAAAACAAAAACACAAAAATGTTAAAATACTACCCAAAAATCAAAGAAGAAAATTGAGTGAAAAAAGTTGAAGCAAAATTAAAAAAAAAAGTTGTGAGAAAAAAAGAACGAAATTACTGTGGCCATCCGTTTAGTTTTTTCTTCTGTTTTTAAGTTCGCGTTTCGTTCATTTCAGTTTCAATATTATTTTTTCTACTTTTTTTTTTAATTTTCATTCATACGTTCGTGGTTTACGTGCGTGTGTCTGTTGTTTTGTAAAAAGAAAAATAATTTAAAAGGCCTTGAGGATGTGTGCTGCTCAAAGTAACCCAACACAAAGTTTTGGTCCTTATGCCTGGGGTTTTGCTGATAATACTCGTGCCGCCGAGTCTGTATTGGAAATATCGCCCAACATAAACTACACAGTCAGTGGTGAATCTGTAAGTAATCTTCTACAACTCCAAATGCAATTGCAATTCTATTCTTTTGAATTTGAATTCTATCATTTGCATTCAATATGTTTTTATTTGAATTTCGTTTCGTTTTCATATGGATTTTCAATTTTTTTATTTTCTATATTTTTGTTTTTTTTATTATTGCTCTTATATTATTATTGTTTCTCTTCTCTCTGTGTTATGTTCTTGTGTTCTGTATGTTAATGAGAAAGTATAAAAAAAATAGAAGAAGAAAAAAATGTTGTAGTTTTTGAAGCCCACAATACAAAACAAAAAAATGCAGGGAATATAACGACAACGTACAACACATGAAAAAATAAATTTATAAGACTGTACTTGTGGTAGTCGTGGTAGTTGTTTTGTTCGTTAGTCGTGTGGTCGTTTTTTAAACATCGTTCTTCTGGGTATTGTTGTTGCTGTTGTTGCTTTCTCACAGTAAAATTAAATAAGAGCAAGAGCAGCCAGTCAGTCAGTAGCGAAGCAACAACGAAAAAATACAACTACAAGAAGAAAAATTTAAAGAAATACTTCACGTTACGTTTGGATGTGTGTATGATGTGTCTGTTGATCGGAGTGTGTGTGCGTTTGTGTGTTTTGAAGAAAGCGCGCGCGTGATGATGTATGAGAAGAATGATTAGTTGTTTCATAAATATTCAATACGAAGTGAATATGGGGGGAGGGGAGTGAATGTGTTGGGTTGGTAAAGTGTCTATGTATTGAAGTCTATATAAATAATATATTCATATACGTATATAGTATATGTATAAAGAATAGAAGAAGAACAAGCAACAAAATTTTTGTTTTGTATTGTTGTTGATGCAAAAACATTATTATTTTTGTTTTGCTTTTTTTTCTACTTTTTTTATTCCTCTTTAATTCTATTTTCCTATTCTATGCATATGTGCTATGCATTAATGTCGGATATGTTGTGTTGTTGACAAATAGATTTGACAAATGCGAAAAAGGAGTAGCAGGAAAGCAAAGTTGACAACTATGTTGCAGACATTCAACGATTTGTTTACCTTACCACAGTGCACAGCACATTCCAATTTGTTATTCGAATTAAAACAGTTATCACCTCTGTTGCTAATTAAATTTAACAGAAATAGTTTTCAAAAGTGGAAAAATAAATATTTAATGTGATTATATGTTACTCCTATGAAACACACAGTTGCCAGATTTAATAGTTTGTTTGTGGGAAATTGGCGATTTTTTTTTAGTTTCTTCTTGAGTTATGATGAAATAATTCTTTTTAAAAAAATTATTATTATCATTATTATTTATTTATCATATTGTATATTAACACAGGGTTCTTTCATTGTCACTACAATAAAACTTTTTTAAATCAATTCAATTTCTTATAATAATTCGTAACATAAGGTTATATAACAGTACATACTTATGTTGACTTTGCAAGAAACAAGTCTGAAGGACAAAAACGAATCTATGGAACCTCTCGCTTGAGAGCTAAGTTGAATTCTGCTTTCCAAATTTAAATTTTACTTCCTAAAGTTCTAAGATGTCTGTTACTTAATTGGCAATAACAACCCTTTAGTCAGGGTGTGAACCGTGAACTCACGTCTAATAACTACTAGACTACAACGACTTCAAGAAATGCAAAGACTTTTCTGTATTTCGGCTCGAATTATCGTTTCAAAGATAAAATCCCCAATGTTTTTGGTTGCACCAACAATATTTTCAATTGAATAGCGGAGGCAATTATAATATTGAACAACTGCTCCAAAGTAATTTGTCCTGGCAGCAAAAATGGTTTTAAATCAATCCAACAACTCTTAGTATATATTTGTAATGTGTTAATGAAGTGTATGTGTACCCTAAAACGAATTCCCCCAACATAATAGTTTTTCTTTTAGAATTGTCTACATTGTCTATCACCGATACTGGAGTTACAAAAACAATTAATTAAGACTTACAGTTGGGAGTGGCCGTACAAAGACTGTCATAATGTGAAAAATATTTACAAATATTTATTTCATTTGTGTTGTTTAATTCAATAAACATTGCAATTGATATTTGATTTGATTATATGTGATTCATTATGATAATAAAGGTTTTTATTTCATTCCAAATCTTGTCATTTGACACTCAGGATACAGAGTAGTTGGTTATGAATTGATTTCAAACAAGTCCTACTTGACAAATATTATTGAATTTCATTTGATTGTATTAGAAATATATTATTGTACAACCGTATCCAATATTTATTTAGTTAATATTGTAGTTTATAGCTGACTTAGCTTGGCTCGGCTTGGCTTAGCTTGGCCTTTAGTGTAGTAAAATTTGTTAATTAAACCAAAGTATTTGTATTTTTTTCTGTTTTCTTCTCAAATATATTTGTTTTTTTTAACATAATTTTACAATTTGTGTTTGATTGTTATTTGTTTAATAAATAATAAATATTCTATTCCATGGTTTACATAAATAAATAATTTTGTATGTATTATTGCTACTGAGAGAGTAACACATCATCGCATCAATTAAATATTTTTGTTAATTGATACAACGAATACGAATTCCGAATGATAGTTATTGAAGTCAGTAGTTTAGCCCACATAAAAAGAGTTCTAATGTTCCCTTATTCTTATTTTAAGCCTGTGGTAGCCGTAATGATCGCGCATGATTTAGCGCGCAAATATTAAACACGTCCCTAGTATTTCCCTATTTCGATTCCCTGTCTTCTTCAGATCCCAGCATGTTCAATAAATCATCATAGTTTGAATACCTATAGGTATAGAAAAATATTAAAATTTAGAAAAAAGATGAAAAAAGGCACTGAAAAATATTTGCATTCTATGTCGTGTCATGTGTTATTTACTAAAATGACACGAGTCTTCTACTACTTACTACTCCTCCTTTATTTCTTTGAGCACTGTAATAATGATTTCAAATTGTTGTTATCAAAATTGTTACAAAAGAAGAACACCACACGTATAACACACAGATTAGAGAAATTCATTAAAAAAATTTGAATTTTTTCTTTCTAAAATTTATTTGAAAACCAAAAACGAAATTTAAAAAAAAATTGTTGAACTTGAACTTGAAATTGAAATTTGTTTTGTTTGTTAATCACATCATACTAATTCTAAATGTTTGCAATTCATCTTCTATGACTATAATAGCATTATAATTTTCAGATGCCATATTTGTTATCCACTGATGGATCATTAACAGTGCAAAAAGATGGTAAAGGAGCATTAGCAGGCAATAAAAGTGTTGTACGACGTATGGTATTGGTCAATGACCCATTTGCACCAGGAGCTCAAAGGTGAGCAAAAGTTTCAATTTTTTTTTGTTTGTTTTTATCTTTCTTTCCTTTGATTTGCACTTTAATTATAATTTTTCTCTTTTTAATTTTCTTTAAAAAAAATCTTTTTTTATTAAATCAATTCCGTTGGGCTTCTTTGTTAATAAAGTGTGTCTTTTTTCTACTTTTTTTTTCTTTTTTCAATTCTTTATACAAAAAAAATTAGAGTAATCACTGGTGCTTCATCTGCCTCCGGCGCCTCATCAGTTGTTAAGAAACAGGATCAACAGCAGGTTTTAAGCCTAAATTGTGACAAAAATTGTAAGTTAAACTTTACTTTAGTTCGGATAGATCTGATCTTAGAGAGTGTGAATATAAAATTTTCATTAATTTTTTTAGATCTTCTTGTCGATCCATCGGATCAGTCTCATTTATCGAACGGTATAGTCGATTCTAAAGCTCAAACGCTATTATCAACAGCTGCTGCAGCTAATAAGACACATTTCAGTCCAATTGGTCCGATACATTTGACGGCCGAGGAATGTAATGAAATTCTAATGAAACGTGCTTTGGCCGCCACTCATCCACAAACCATATCGTCGAATGATGGTCATAATACAAATACAAGTAAGGCTCATAATTCCATTTCCTCCCCCTAAAGAGTTTAGAATTAAAATTTGTTTCTTTCACTTTTTTTTTTTTTTGTCCATTTCGTCCTCAACCATTGTTTATGCAATGTTAGGTGGTGACATGTTGCCTGGCATATCAGTGCAAGTACAAAAAGTAATACAAGGTTTAGAAGACAATGATGAATCACAAGCTAATGCGCCACATTTAAAACTAGAACCTGGAACATTGGAACTCTCACCGAAAACAGAATTACAAGAAAACATGAATTTTAGTGATGTAAGCAGACGAATTAATTTTTGAATTGCATTTCCAATATGGCTTATTATTATTATTATTCTAATTTTGTTTTTTAATTTACTAAACGAATTAAAAAAAATTAGAAAATATCAAGAAAAAATATCAGTTTTAAGCAATAAGTTTTTAAAACATGATGTATGATGTGCGTGTTATCTTTTCAGACCGACGCTACCATTAAAAAGGAACGCCCTTACAGTTGTGATGAATGCGGTAAATCGTTTTTACTGAAACATCATTTAACTACACATGCTAGAGTACATACAGGTGAGGATAATTTACGTGCGATTTACAATGTGATTTAATTTTTTGTTTGTCGTTACAGGGGAAAGACCTCATATATGCACACACTGTGGTAAAAGTTTTGCCCATAAACACTGTTTAAATACCCACTTGCTGTTACACTCCACCGATCGTCCTTATCAGTGTACAGAGTGTAAAAAGAGTTTTACACTCAAGCATCATTTGCTAACCCATTCAAGAGTGCATTCACGTGATCGACCATTCGTGTGTCAAGAGTGTGGACGTTCATTCCCCTTGAAACGTCATTTAGTAACCCACAGCAAATACCATGCTGGCGAACGGCCGTACGTGTGTGATGAATGTGGTGAAAGTTTCGCCCAGGAGAATCATCTTATCATGCATTCGCGGTAAGTCATAATAAATATAAGGAATTAAATCGAAAGTAAAACGATATTCATTCAATTGAAATCTTTTGTATATTTTACAGTTTTCATGGCTCTATAAATCCATTCGTTTGTCAGGACTGTGGTGTTACATTTCCGCGTAAATTTCAATTGGTTAACCATGCCCGTATACATGGCAAAGTACCATATTCCTGTACAGTGTGCGGCAAAGAATTTCTACAAAAAAGAACACTAGTGGCACATATGCGGTAAGTACATACATCTATTTAGTTTGAATCCAATCTCTTATGTATTGTGAAGACATAGCATCGATTTCTTAATTTTCCGTGTCTTGTTTGTTTTATCTTTAGTGTACATACCGGTGATCAACCATATCCCTGCATCAGTTGCGGTGAAGGCTTTATGACAAGACCCGATTTGAATCAACATGTTCGCACCACCCATGGCGGTGTTAATCCGAATTCTTCAAATACCGCCATAGTGCCGTCCAATTCGTTAATATCACAGCAGCAGCCAACACAAACGATACAAGTATGTGATGGATGATCCCCCCTCCTAAATCTTTGACTTGAAAAACATTTAATTCGTTTTTTTCTTTTTTTTTCTTTTAAAATCGCAGCAAGTACATCAAACGCAAGCCCATACTGGACATCAGCAACAACAGCAGCAACAAGGACATCAAGTTCAAAACAATCATCCACAAACTATAACGGTTGTTAGTAATCCCAACAACTCGGCATTGCTAACGGTCACCGCTAATGATGCCAATAATTCAACAGGTAGACCACAATTTGGCTGCCGGTAAGTATAGAATCTTCTTTAAATTGTTGTTAGTAGGACTGTTATTTTATAACAAATTTTTTTTGGTTTCTTTTAATCGATTTTACAGGGAATGCGGAAGTGCCTTCAATAGTCGCGAAGCTTTAGCTCTACACCTGCGTTTACATACCGGTGATAAAAGTCTTATGACCGATTTATGTGCTTTAACCGCCGCCTTGCCTACACATCTTTTAAGCACGTCCGGTATGAATTCGGGTACCACTGTTGTGGCTGCCAATCCAAATATTATAGCCCAAAACCAAATGCCAGTTCAAATCATATCATCGACGGGTCAAGTTGTCAGTCAGACAACACTGGTGCAGGCCGCCGCCACATCTCATCCGCAGACACTTGTCCCCGGTATGCCAGTCGGTTTGCAATCGCAACAACAGCAACATTTACAAAATGGTGCTGTCCACCAACAGCATCAACAACAACAGCCTCAACAGCAGCAACAACAACAACAATCACAACAAACACCCACCAAACCGAAATCGCATTTCTGCGCTAGTTGTGGTAAAGGTTTCGCTGCCAAACACGGTCTCATGCAACACAATCGTCGCCACCCGAACGGTGGCTGCACGGTACGCACGCACGTCTGTGAATGTGGCAAAGCATTCTTCCAAAAGAATCACTTAATGTTACATCAACGTCAACACTTGGAAACGAAACCACCAACTTCGCAGCAACAGGTGTGTTGAACCTCTAACTCACAATCACTTTCTCAAATCAAACTCTCTAAACAAACAAAATGAGAAATAAACTTTTTTAAAAAAAAGGTTGTAGTTGTGCAACGTAAGTGTTGAGATAATTTTTTTTCAATCCATTTTGATTATATAATATTACATACGTACATATTTTTATACTCTTAGATAATATAATTAATAATATTCTATTCAACTTAAAATCGAATCAAATCCTATTTTGATTTCTACTGTTTTCATTGTCTACATATTTTCGTTCGTACACTCTCTTTTCAGTTTAGTTGCGTTACTTTTGTTTTTTTTTTTTTTTTCTCAAAACCTTTGGAAGAGGTTTTCAAATCTTTAATTTTCCTTTTGTTTTTATCATTTTCTTTTAATTTTTATTCAATTTATTTCAATTGGTGTTGGTATTTCAATAATTCCCTTTGTTTGTTTTTTTTTTCATACAACGTTAAGAATAATGAAAGTTTTCCGGCTATACATTGAAATAAGAATGCAATGCGATTAAATTTGAAGATATTTACTGAAATTTATAACTTGCTAAATAGAAAACTAACTGATTAAGTAAAAAAAGAACTGCACACAATAGTTTCATAACAGAAGATCGCATTTAATTCCTCTTCTAAATTTTTCTAATAGCTTTTCCTGTAACAATCTTTGCAATAAGACATCATTTATGGATGTCTTTCTGCTTTCGAATACTGTTGCGAAACGGACATAGCGATATGTCGAATAGTTTTGTCAATTTTAATTATTATTACAAAAAAAAAAAAAAAATATTCCTATCTCTTGCACACGCCACAACCGTATTTAAACTTAAACTACCATTGTTCCATGAGCTCAATATGAAGACATTTACTGAAAGGTGTAATAAAAAGAAATCGATTTATTTTAATTTAGTACAATTACAATAAACCGTTTCATTGTAATGAATCTCTCATATGTTCTATTCAAGACAACTTTTCATCAACAATATTAAACGTCATACTCGCAGTCAGTAAATTCTATCGTCATCGCTTTGATTTGATGGTTTGCCATTTAACATAATTCGATCTTTGTTGAACAATTCAATTGCCAAATAATGAATTTCTTTTTACTACACCTCATATATGTTCAGAACAATTTTCATTCAATCTTTGCGTTATTTTTGTTTTATTGATTCATTTCGTATTTTTTTTTTATTTGACTTCATTTGTTTTCCAAAAAAAAAAAAAAAAAAAAAAAAGAGTTAAGAAAACCTCTTAAGAATTTAATAATTTATGCATAAGACTTGTTCACTACAACAATACAAGCAGCTTGATTTTATTCTTCGACAGGATGCCGCCAATCAACAACAACAGCAACATGCACAACAGCAGGCTCAACAACAACTGACCCAACAGCAACAAAGTCAACAACAACAACAACAAAACCAGCAACAACAACAACAACAAAACCAACAACCTCAACAACAACAGCAGCAAATGACAACAAGAGAAGTAATGATTGGTAATCAAGCGGTTCATGTGCAAGTGTTACAGGATTCAAATACGGCACAAGTTATAAAATACGAAATCAATCTACCACAAGAGAATCAAAATATCGAATGAGCTAAACAAACGACGGCAAGCGCCTTCAATCGCATTAAATGCAAACAAAAACAATAAGAAATTTGAAATACTTCCTTCTCGTTCTT
This sequence comes from Sarcophaga subvicina, assembly GCA_936449025.2. Lineage (NCBI taxonomy): Eukaryota > Metazoa > Arthropoda > Insecta > Diptera > Sarcophagidae > Sarcophaga > Sarcophaga subvicina. The sequence goes on from OW388084.2 coordinate 4,611,518, forward strand.
GCTCCTTGCAAATGCGATTACATGCAATAGATAGGAGAAAAGGAGGCAAAAACCAACCAGCACATTCACTCAGACACACACAGAGGTCGGTCAAGTTTACATACACTTCTCCTACAGAACGAAGCATTTAAGAATTTTGCAAAAACAAAATATTTTAACAATCATTACCAGGAATGTAAGTGTATGTCTGAATGTCCCAAACAAACCGTTAAATTTCTTCTTTTGCCCTTCTTTTCTTCTTTTAATTTCTCTCATTATGAGCTAATATTAATGATGATGATGATGGTTCTCTCATTCATATACTACATATGCATGCTTCTCTTAAAGCTGATATTTGTTTTAAACATACTAATTGTTGTTGTTTATTTTATTGTTTAATTTTATTTAATTATACGTATATATATATATATTTTTATTTTAACAATTATTGACACATTTTTTTTAAATCTTTACAAAACAGAAACAGAAACAAAACAAAAAACAAATTTATTAAGCATCTATCTCCTCTAGTTTTTTAATCAATACAGATTTCCCTTTTTAAAGTGAAAAATACAAACGTAAAACATAAAAAAAAAACACCACAAGTTCGTTTAAAACATACTTTTAAGCAAAGTAGCTCGTAAATTGTAATTGTTTAGGCTTGAATTTGTTCTTTATTTTAATTTTCTTCAAACATACTTATATATATTTTTTTTTAATTATTTAGTTTGTACATACTAGTTATTATTATTACATACTATAATTATAATTATTATTTAAAAGATAAAGAAGATAACAAAAAAAAAGTTATAAAAAGAAGAAAAGAAAGATTTAATTGGAAGGAGTAAAATACACATTTTTTATTGATGCAAGAAAATGAAAAGAAAATCTAATTCAATTAAGAAGAATTGATTCATTATAATTTTGAATTGAAACAATTTTGTTTTCCTCTTTTGCATAGGATTATGGGAATAGTCAAAGAATGTTTAGGACGATAAAGAGATATCAAAAGTTTTTTAAATATTGCAGTGTATACAGACAGTAAAACAAAAATGTTTTAATACAGACTACTAGGCAACATGTGTTTACAATTTCTTTGTGTTTAAAGTATCTGAAAACGTTTTATAGTTTTTAGGGAAATATTTTTTAATGATAAATAAATAAAACTGCGTACAATAATGGAAAACGAAAGGAATATTTTGAGTTCAAACCCTTTGGTACTCGTATGTGAGGTATGGGAATTTTTAAGTGGATTCTTTAAATCAATTTTTGATAATAAACCTATTGCTTGGCACTCTCTAATCTAAATCTTGCTGTATCACTCTACTTTTTTACTTTCAGCAATACAGTGCTTGCTATATATTTATCGGATTTTGGTTTACATCGAAATAAGGGAATCAGGTTTATGACAGAAGTAATGTAAACAAGTGGCCTACATTTGTTTTGCACTGTATACATGCTGTCATTTGAAATCTAAAGCTTAGCTATCTATTGAAAATACTAGAAATCTTTGCTATCATAACGATATGCAAATTCACTTTGATATTATTTTTGTTTTCTGTTCTGGAGCACATTAATTTCATACAGTTTAATTTCTATAACGAAATGTTTTACTCAACCATCTATATTTCTGAAGTTATAAAATGTACAACTTTAATTTGAGGAGGGGGGGATAATCAAAATTAAATCGAAGCAAACCTTTTAAGAAAAATTTTAAAATTAAACATTCTTTACGATCTCAAATTTTATTTGTAAGAAACATTTTTAAAGTAAACGCTGTTAGAATATTAATTTATACTTTTATAAGCGATAGTTTTGCTTAAGAGCATTGAGAAACGAAATAGAAATCAAGGAAAAGTTTATAAATATGCAAAAATTTAAATAAGTTCAATGAAAATGTTATTAATTGTAATATTATTAACAATTAACATTCCCCCATAACATAAATTAAAAGTACATATATTACATACATATGTACATACATATATGCTCGGAATAATTTTCAGTTACAAAACTTATTGTATTTAATTATGAAAGAGGTAAACGATTTGAAAATATTTCATATTCAAAATTATAATGAATCTTTATTTTATTTCATTAAAATAAATATTAAATGGGGAAAAACTAGAGAAATTCCTGTATTTTTTTATTTTTTTTTTCTAAAAGTAGAGAATAAGTCATCACGTTTAAATGGAAACAAATCAAGCAAAATTTATTATTATAAAAAAAATTAATATTTATTTATGTTTGCATAAATTTCTTCCTCATTTCGCTTTTAATATTACAAACAAACAAAATCTGGATTTACAAATCTGTATGTATACCATATAAACCATACCATATATATTTTTGTTTTGTTAAAAATTTCTTTATAATCTTCCCAATATTTTTTTGAAAAATACAAAAAAGTAACATAATGTGTGATGTGTTGGTCGCATCTAAAACTACAACCTTTTTCAAAGTTTCAAAAATTGTGTAAAAAAAAAGGAAAACAAAAAACAAGATAATAATTGTAATCAATCAAGAAATAAAAGCAACTTAAAATGTAAAATAAATTTAATTATTTTTTTTTTTGGTTTACTTTTTAAGTCCTGTAAAAAATAAATTGAATACAATATATAAAATAAGTAAAAAGTAACGCAAACAAATCATACAAAAATTTATTGTTTAATATTGCATTAAGTAAGATTAGTAAGCAAAAACATTAAAAAGAAATAATAATAATAATAATAATAAAAAAAAACAGAAAAAGAAACATTAAAAGCAGGTTTTTTCTTAAAGAATTCATTATTTTACTAAAGTAATGGCGGATTTTCCACCCACTATTATCTTGTAGCTTTATTGGCAATTTTATTTTATTTTTTGTTTTTTTTTAATTACTTTATGAAGTGACAACTGCTTTTGTTTTCTTATTAATATAGATTTTTCACTTAGAATGGCAGTTTAGTTTACATTTTTATAATTTAGGATTTATTTTTCATTTAAATTAGTTTTTTAAGTCAGAGTTAAAAACAAGTTTTAAAGCAAAATCATGCATACATACGTATAGGTGTAAAATAATAAATAAAATTTATATAAAATATGATTTATTGTAATTGCCTGTTTTATAAAAGGTGTTTTTTTTGTTTGTTTTATATCAATCAAAAATTTTAAACATAACAGTTAATTAATTTTAACTTTTTAATTGAAAATTTCTAAAAAAAAAAATTTTGTTTATCATGTTTAATAATTTATTGTATAGTAAAGAAGAAACGTTAAATACATACATACATATATTTAAAATCAAATTTTGATTTGAAATCATTTTTTGATTTTGAAAATTAAATTAAATTAAAAGAAAAGAACACCTTAACTTTATATACATACATAATACATGTCTTTTAAAAAGAACACAGGTACTAAATAAAATAATAAAAATGAAGAAAAAAAGAAATTACACATACTAAATTTAACAAAAAACCTAGTTTTATATAATTATATTATTATAATGAAGCAACAATACACCTTTTAAAACAAAACAAAACAAAAAAAAGAGAAAAAAGAAAAACTTCTTTAAAGAAATTAGCCTTTACGAAAATAGTTTTAAATTAAATGTAAATTCCACTTGACACACACCCACACACACCCTCTTTCAGAAATAAAATCAATCATAAAATAGACATAAAAAAATCAATAAAAATTAAAAAAAAAAGTAAAGAAGAAAAAACACCACAACAGAGCTATAATGTGCCTAAGATGTGCACTGTTCAAATAAATAAATACGTTATCCATTAAACGCATGTAAAATATTAAAAAATAAAATTAAAAAAAAATAAACAAATGAATCATTCATTAAAGAAAATAAAAAGAAAAGCGGTGAAAATCCTCTTCACACTCACACACATCATACAAAGCAAACATTTATAAGTAAAAAAAAAATACCACATAAACTAAAAATTATAATTAAAAAAACAGGATTAATTATAAAATATTAAAATAAAATAAAATAAAATAAAAATAAATAAAAACAAACGTTGTGTATAATAAAATTAGTTTTCTAGTTAAGCATTATCATTTAACAACAACAACAGAAGAAAAAAAAACAACAATTAATTAAATAATAAGAAAATGATTAAAAAGTTTTAAAATTAAAAAACACAAAAATAAAAAAGAATAAAACAAAAACAAACAAACAAAAAAATAACCGAATATATATATTTTAATATAAGCTCAATATGAAAAGAAAAGAAAAAAAATGGAAAAAAAACGAAGTAAAGTAAAAAAATAAAAAAAATTGTAAAGTACTTTAAAACAATTGAGTATTTCTACTGAAGCCTTAAAGTATAACGAAAGTAATCTCAGGCAAGAATTTAGAAAACAAATGTTTTAAAAGGTAAGCATAGTTTATTGATTATAAACTGATTGTATGTGTATGCCTTGGATTCTAAAGCCAGCTTCGTCTCGGATTGGTAATAGAGATCATTATTTGCGATTACAATTGACCATAATATCGGTTTACATGTTTTGAAGACGCATGTGTAGCTTATTAACGGGTGATTTTTAGCAATTATCTTTTTGGCAACACTGGTTTAAACAGCTTACGCACGTTTCGTGTTTTGTTTCACTGTCAAACATCTTCAATTTGGTCTATAATTTAACCATGAATCGTCTTACAAACGAACAACGCTTGCAAATCATTGAATTTTATTATCAAAATGCGTGCTCTGTTAAGAAAGTTCATCGCGGGCTTCTTCCATTTTATGGTCAGTTTAATCGACCCACTGAAGCGGCTATTCGGGCTATTGTAACTAAATTTCGCACCAAATTTACATTGTTGGACATTAAACCACCAACACGCTTACGTAGAGTGCGAACTGAAGAAAATAGCGCAGCTGTATCGGCCAGTGTTAATGATGACCATCAATTATCGATTCGTCGCCGGTCGCAGCAATTGGGCCTCTGTTACTCAACAACGTGGAAAATTTTGCGGAAAGATTTAGGTGTGAAGCCTTTCAAAATACAGCTGGTGCAAGAATTGAAGCCGAACGACCTACCGCAACGCAGAATTTTTGGTGAATGGGCTCTTGGAGAGTTGGCCGAAGATCCACTTCTTTATCGAAAAATTGTGTTCAGCGACGAAGCTCATTTTTGGCTCAATGGATACGTAAATAAACAGAATTGTAGATTTTGGAGTGAAGATCAGCCACAAGCATTGCAAAAGCTACCAATTTATCCAGAAAAAGTCACAGTTTGGTGCGGTTTATGGGCTGGTGGCTGCGAATCGTAACGTAACTGTGAATGGTGAGCGCTACCGTGATATGATATCCAAATTTTTTTTGCCCAAAATGCAAGAGCTTGACTTGCATGACATGTGGTTTCACCAAGACGGTGCCACATGCCACACAGCACGCGTAACAGTGGACTTATTAAGAGGCAAGTTCGGTGAACATTTTATTTCACGTTCGTGACCGATCAATTGGCCGCCTAGATCGTGCGATTTAATGCCTTTAGACTATTTTTTGTGGGGCTATGTTAAAGCCAATGTCTATACAGACAAGCCCGCTTCAATTGACGCATTGGAAGACAACATTGAAGCATTTATTCGTGAGATACCGGCCGAATTGTTGGCAAGAGTATGCCAAAATTAAACTAAGCGGATGGACCATTTAAGGCGCAGTCGCGGTCAACATTTGCATGAAATAATCTTCAAACATTAAATTATGTGGACCGTATTATCGATTCAAATAAAGATTTCATGCATTTTTCTGAATTTTATGTTTTTTTTTAAATTTTCCTATAGCTCTTAAAAAATCACCCATTATAAACATATACAATCTTACAAAAGTTTACGTACGATTCACAAGAAATTTCAGAAATATCTGAACCTAACCAAAAAGCTGTGATTAAACTGAGGAATGATAGTAATTCTCTAAAATTAATTGGAAACAATTCAATTTAGAAAAGCCAATGATGCAAACAATTATAAATATTTTGAATGCAAATGGAAACTATGACCGCATGCAACGTTCAAAGAAAATCCCAAGCAAAATGCGAAATAATAATAGAGTACTGAGCTCGCATATCTTCAAATAGTTGCGAGGCATAGCTGTTTGATTGTTTCGAATATTCTCCGGTTCATAAGGAGCTTCGATAACAAGTGGGATAGGTCATCTTTCCCTGAAACTCTAGCTCATTTATTATAGCTCTCACAGACCATTCCAACATTTGATTTGGAATTCCCATTCTTCAATTTTTCAGGAAAGGGACTGTGGGAAGAAAAAGGTGATTGTTGTTCACTTCATTACCTGTCATCTTTTAGTGATTTAATGAAGAATTTTTTTGATGTTTCAGAGATTGGATTTTAAATTATTACGATGGGAGGATCCGCTTGTGACGCCTGTGAAAAATGAATGACACAATTAATCGTTTTGGTGAGAGTCATAATGAAGGCAAAAGTGCATATTGGATCTGAATGGAGACATTTTAATTGAGCTAAACTTATGATTTCAATTCTTGCAAAAGGTAATGAATTTCTTTTTACATCTTATAATTATTCAATAAGCTTATATTCTGCAATATGGGTTTGTGGACTAGGAGAAATGAGGCTAATATAAAAAGTACTTCTCATTTGCCAATTCAACCGAACATTGTACTTTACAATTAAAAACAATTTTATCGCTTAGTAATTAAAGAACTTTTTTTTTAATTTCCTTTGAACTTGAGGCTATTTTCATGGCCATTACTTACTTATAAAACAAATGAATGCAATAAATTTAAAACAAATTTATTTTATACCATATACATGCATGAGAAGTTTCAGTTTTTATTTAAATTTATTTATAAAATTATTTTTGCCCTACAAATCTTTTTATAATTAAAATACAATCATTGTAGTTTTGTGTAATTTATTTTTAATTTTTTCTCTTTTAATTTATTATTCATTGAGTGTATAAATATAAGCACATGAAATTATTCGTTGCTTTTTTTTAATTAAAAATCAAAAATGTATACTCAAATATGTATGTACAGACAATCAATATACAGCCATGGACATATAAATAATAAATGAATCATTTAGTATTTCTTTCACTTGAAAACAGTTTGAACTTAAGAAAACGAAAGTCAAATTTTGTAGACTATTAAATAAATAATAATAACAACAACAACAACACAAAGAACAAAAAAAAAATTTAAACAAATTGATTATAAATAAAAAAAAAACACAAAACAACAACAACAACAAATAATATTCTTTAAAAATTTAGATTTTTATCATCAAATGGTGTTCAACAGGCCATTAGTGTTGCTTAACATTAAGCCAGTGTTACTCCCCTAAAAATAGGCAACAACTAGTAATTATATGCCATATTTAGAGGAAGAAAATTGAAAATTAATTACTTGACTGGCATTATTGTTCAAACTTAATTTGTTAATTGCCTGTAAACAATTGATATTGTTGCGGTGTAATCAAGCCCCTCTTTACTAGTTACAGATTCTTATCACGTACATACATGTTTCAAAATCTTATTTAGAAAAAAAGAGAAATTTAAAAAAATTTTAAAATTTAGTTTGAAAATAATGTAATTCTCCTTAAGAGATAGTTTTTTTATGTTTTTGCAAGAACTATTCTCCCGGTAAAGCAAAAGCAAAGCAAAAAAAAAACAAAATAAAACTTAATCTCTTACTGTTTTCCTTGAGCTGTTTTTTTATTGTATGTTTTGTATTTTTGTTTTTTTTTCTTTTTTACTTTAATTGTTTATTGACATGACGTCATTTTTCAAGAGCTTCTTTATCAAGCTTAAACAAAATATACTGAAAACTTGTGTTTCGAAAATAAAAATAAAATCAGTCAGTCAAAGTCTTTGTGTGTGTGTGTGTGTGTGTGAGTGTTTGTATTTGCTTTTTATTGCCTGTCCAGATAAACCTGATTTCCAACCAACAATATTTCATTTCTGTTTGTGTCTGTATTGGTTAATTGTGGATGAATGCCTTCGTTGCGATCATTATTATTAAAGAAGACTGACTGACTGAATTGACTTTTTTTTAAAAAAAATTTTTATTTTTCTGTTTATTTTTGCGAAAGATTTAAATTGTCTGATTGAAGTTGCGTGTTAGACTCGTACGTGTCGCTCTTCTAATAACAATGGGTCGTAAAATTTGAGAAACTATGAAACAAAAATTTTAATTTTGTGCCTTTGTATTCCAAATAAACATATTCCAGGTTGTTATACTTGTCCACAGTAGTGTAGAGAAAAATAAACCATTAATAATGCATGAAATATACTATGTATTCAGAACGTCAGGTCGATATTTTTGTTTGACTGTAGATCCTGGCTACCTTAAGGTTGTATGGGCAATTATTTGTAGATCCTGAGATGTGTGCAATGGACATAGACAAATGAGAGGATACAAATGAAGCCAATTTGGCTGGATACAGGCTAGCTGTGGCCCGAAATTCAATAGATTGTAATCTACAAGGTAGCTGCCGAAGTAGAAGGCTCCCTTTTACCTGGAGGAAATGGTTGAATAAAGCACTTGCCAGGAAAAATTAAGAATATGACTCTGAGACTAGAATCAATTGAAAATTAGAATTTGTTGAAGCACGGTGGTCTTTATAAAAGAGAGAGGAAATATACTCACATGTATATGCACTTACATACTTAATTGGTCATTCGAACCCTTCAGTTACGATTATAAAATAGTTTCCCTCGCCATCCATATTGTACGTGTTAATTTTATCCATGAGTGGCGCGACTTACAGTTTAAAGTCGACTCCAAACTACAGATTTTAGAGAAGCTTTTCATGACTTGCGTTTGTAGCCTTAGCGAAGTAAAATAATAATTTTTAAGAAATTCATGGAGGATATTATTCCTGAACGTAATATTATTGTATGAGTCTTACAAATTCCAATGAATTCAACATGAAATACTTCATATGACATGTGGTATTTAAGAATTAAATTGATTACAATATAATTTTATATCGAAAAGATTTCAATTTCGATTTATTAACAATCAACATCGTTCACATACACATACTAACATATGTACGTATTTTTACTGGATTGTCAATCACTAGAAATATGTACGTACATATGTGCCGGCATATCGCACCGCAAAAAACAACACACTTGTTGAAGCATTTAAATTGTTTTTGTTTTTTTTATTATTTTGTTATTGTTGTGCAATTGTTGTTGTTGTTATTGTTGTTATTATCATACTTTGTAGTGTGTTGTCATTTCTTTATAAAGAAAACCGCACGAAGTATTGTATCTGAGTTGTTACGTTTACTATGCAGAGCCTTGCTAGTATGTATTCTTAAAAATTTCTTTCAAAAATATAAGAAAAATTCTCTTTTAATTGTTTATTTGACTCTTTGAAAACACTGCATATGTTACTAGCGTAATACCTTAAACACTGTATACTTTTTTCGTTTTTTTTTTCTTGTTTTTATTTATTTTTTTTGTTTTTCGTTCTTTTTTTTTAGTATTTTCTTCCATTTATAAAACTTATCAAAGTTTTTCATTCCATTACTGAGAGAATGAATTCCGTAAGCTTACTCGCTTGCTAGGGGAGTCAGTCAGTCAGTCAATTATTCATTCATTCACTAACTAGGCACGCTCGCTTACTTACTTGTACTCTTCTTGTTGTTCGCTAGAGTAGCTAGCGCCCAAATCAGACTTCAAGGTGAATACAATTTAAGTTTGTTTGCAACCAACAACAACAACAAAAACTACAAAACAAATGGAGAACAACAACAATTTGAATTATAAACAATTTTTATTTCACTATTATTGAGAACAAGAAGAAAAATAATTCAAGCAAATGTTTTATTCATTTACTTGTACTACTTCTCGTAGATAAATAAGGAACAAAAAAAAATTATGAAAAATTGTATAAGAAATCTACAAAATTGTTGTTATCTCTGCTTAGAATTATTATGATTTCCTATATTTTTATCAATTGTTTATTTTATTTTGTATTTTTTTTCTTTTGTATTTTTTTTCGCAAATACCTTAACGTATATGTATGTACATATTTTCTTTAAATATTTTTAAAATTACTGGGGTGTTTGGTGTGGCTTTTGAATTGATAAAAACAATTTCTGTTTTAAAAATTTGGTGAATAAAAAGCAAACAATCACAACTGATTACACGCAACCATACTGTGTATACAACATTTCAATATCGAGAAGGGTTTCTTTGAAAAATTCTGCGTGCCTTTACATCGATTTGCTTTGTTTTCGTTTCTTTTATTTTTTTCGTATTTCTTTTGGTTCCCCAATGAACTTGAACTTTTCAGTTGTTATTGTTTCCACAATTATTAATTGCGCTTTTTGCTCTTTTTTATTATTCCACCATACTACTTATACATTATTTTTATATAAATCATGGTTTTATTGATTAAATAATTCATAATTTTGCTACATATTTTAGTTAATAATGTAGGAAATTAATTTTTAAAACAATAATTTCAATATAATAACGCACATCGTAAAGATTTTGAACCCAGAAGGTTAGGTTAGGTTAGAGGACGCGTACTTGTCACATAAGACAAGTACAGTACCCGTTGTACAATGTCCTAGTTTCTCACACCACTTATGCTGTGTGTGTTAATTTTAAACATGAGTGGTGGGACCTACAGTTTAAAGTCGACTCCGAACGACAGATTTTTGAGAAACTTTTTCATGGCAATTTTATTTATTCTCAGAGTTTTTGCCAGAAATCTGCTGAGAGGAAGTCGCCGAAAAAATACTTTTTGTATTTTGTCTTGATGTCTGGCCTGAGGCTCGAACCCTGGCTTTACGTCTAATAAACCAACACACTACCAGCTAGACTGCGGCGAATTCAAAACCAAACTATAATTTTCTAAAGATTTTTGGCTCAGAACTGTACCATGAAACTAGATTTTCGAGATATTCTAACACAAAAGTGCAAAACCACGGTTTTTGACTTAAGTGGCGTGCATATTACGTCGAGAATTAAATTTTCTATCTGAAATCTCTTTGCAGGACCCAAAAGTGCTAAGCTTGCCATTCAAAATGGTTTTCATTTTGTATTTTTGCGATATCTTTTCATACCTCCTTGTGCGATTGCGTACTTTTTCTTTCTCATTCAAAAACTTACCAAAATAATGAAGATGCTAACGTACATACATACATACATAATTGGCCATTACAACCCTTCATACAGGATTACGACCTAGTTTCTCACACCACTTATGTTGTGTGTGTGTTAATTTTATACGAGAGTGGCGGGACCTACAGTTTAAAGTCGACTCCGAACGACAGATTTTTGAGAAACTTTTTCATGGCAATTTTATTTACTCTCAGAGTTCTTGCCAGAAATCTGCTGAGAGGAAGTCGCCGAAAAAATACTTTTTGTATTTTATTTTGATGTCTGGACTGGGATACGAACCCGGGCTTTACGTCTAATAAGCCAACACACTACCTATTAGACTACGGCGACTAACGTACTATTCTTTGTTCAAATAATTTTCTATGATCCTAGGAACTTAGTGAACCGCTCTTGTATCCATGTGAGTGGTATGAAGTTTTTTTTGAAGTATTTCCTCTACAGTTAGCAAACACAGGCCGCGTATCGGTAAACGTTCTAATTATGAGAGTATAGAACCAAGCTTTCTTATCATAATTTATGCTTCGCAACGAGACTGAGCAATAAGAGTGAATGGAACAATTCGTCGTCTACACTATACCACGGATCCTCGTTTTATGATATAAGAATGGACCAAGAATGCACAGGTACAGGAGTGGAGGTGTATTTTGTAAGCCGTAGGCTGCACCATCGAAACATGCGCTCAATCCAGTTGGGCAGGAAGCAATACTATCTGACAGTTCGAATGCCATGCAAGATCTCGCGTTGTATTAGGTTTGGGACTATCTGGTCAAGCTGAATCAGATATCCAGGGATATCAGGTGAGTTCACTAGCACGCAGATTAGTTTACGATTGGGAGAGGTTCCCCGTTACATGTAGGGCTTTCTGTGGAATGGGGAAGGGTATACTCGCCGAAAGGGAATATAAAGGGAAGTAAAAATTCTTCTCAAACCAAATGCGTGCGTAACAATCTAAACTTTTGTTGTCAAAAAAAAGAGATTTGATCGAGAAATAATCGGCGCTGCAGGCTCAAAATCACATGTTCAGGCTAGGCATTACTGTCACTGAACGGCATTCTAAAATTCGCAAGGCCACAGAATTATAGGATGCCCCATATAGATTGAGACCAGTCCTCGTAGTTGTATCTGCTGAGAGGAAGTCGCCGAAGAAATACTTTTTGTATTTTGTCGAGATGTCTGGCCTGGGGCTCGAACCCTGGCTTTACGTCTAATAAGCCAACACACTACCTACTAGACCACGGCGACTTCTCCACTATACTATCGAGAAATAACCGGCCTTCTTACCGGCGCTGCAGGCTCAAAATCACTTGTTCAGGATAGGCTTTACTGTCACTGCACAACATTATCCTACAGAATTGAGGGAGGCATTAATGGGATGCCCTTTATAGATTGAGACCAGTCCTCGTACTTGTAAAAAATACTGGAATACTTAAATAATATAAATAAAGTAAAGACTAAAAGCTCAATTAAGATTCAAACCCAGTACCTGCAAATGAACTTGAGTTGCTTTTATTATACTTTTTTGTGTGGTTTCCTATAATCCCTATAAGGATAGTTTATTGTTTATAATTTAATTAAAAAAAATTATTTTAAATAACAACGAAAAACAAGATCATTTTTTATATATTTATTTTTATTGTTGTTGTATTTAAAGTCATTTTATGTTAATTAATGAATTATTGTTTCCTTTGTTAACAATTGTCTTCAACACGTACGTTTAATTGTGGGAGTAACTGTATTCAATACAATGATTTCTTTCTTATTTTTTTTCTATTTTTTGCTTTTTTTTAATTATAAAACTACTCCATGGAAAACAAAATTTTTTTTCTTTTTTTTTTTGCATTATTAATTATTTTTTTTAACGTTTGTTAATGTAATGAAAAACATACACAGAGAAATACAAATGCCGCTCTATTTTCAGCATTAAGCGTTCTGAAACTACTCTCTTGCCGTTGGCCTTGTTTTTATGAATTTTGTTTTTGCTTCCTCTTATTAAATTATTTTTTTTTAAATTTTTTTAATGGAGTTTTTTTTTTATTTTTTAATTTGTTGTTGTGTTGGTTAATAGTTTTGTTTTCAATGCCGGTTTTATGGATTTAAAAGTTTCAGTTTTTTTAATAGAAGTTTGGTTTTTTTTAAATTCTAATTGGCTATCCAGGTTTAAATCTGTTTTTTGTTTGAATGTTAATTAAAAAAACAAAAAAAAAATGTTTGCATAAATTTGTTTTTAAAAAGAGAAAATTCTAAATAATAAAAAAAAGAAATATTCTATTTCTATCTATAACAATTTTGTAAAGGGGTCGTTCTGTTGAAAGTATTATCAACTTTAACATTTTTTATTTTTTTTTTGCATTTTTATGTTCCAGAAGAACGATATTTTGCCCCTCTTCTAACAGTAAATTAAAGTTGAAACTCCTTGGAATACAGTTGTAAAGACAGTTATCGAACATTGCAATGAAATTAAATATCTGGATGATGTCTCAGATTGAAGGCTGCATTTGAACTACCACCTTGTAGCTGTACTCGGAAATAATCCAAATCTTTTGAGGGCCTGCGCTACACTTTTTGGCAAATAAAGGAGTTTAACTCTGGGATTTCAATGGAGTCTGAACTAAGCCTACAAAGAGCTGATGCCTCAGATAGAAGACTGCATTTGAACTCCCACCTTGTAGCTGTACTCGGAGGCAATGCAAGTTCTTTGAGGGCCTGCACTACACTTTTTGGAACAGAAATGAGTTTAACTCTGGGATTTCAATGGAGTCTGAACTAAGTCTACAAAGCGCACAACGCTATATTTTCAGATAGTCAATCCCAGTTAATAGCACTGGTTTCATCTTTATTGAAATCACAGTGCTATAGAAAGTGTCTTTAGTTCATGTCTTAACTCTGGATGTTTTTGATTTTGCTATTATGGCTGCATTATGCATTATGGAAGTCGCCATAGTCTAGTTGCATACGTCTAGTGTGTTGGCTTATTAGACGTACAGCCATGGTTCAAGGTCCCCCCAGGTCAGACATCGAAACAAAAATATGAAAAAATTTCTTCCACGACTTGCTCTCAGCTGATTTCTGGCAAAAACTAAGATTGCCATGAAAAGTTTCTCACAAAATCTGTTGTTCGGAGTCGATTTTAAACAGTAGTTACCGCCGCTCATGCATAAAATTAACACACACAACAAAAGTGGTGTGAGAAGCTATAGGTCGTAATCCTGACTGAAGGGTTGTAATGGCCAATTTTGTACATATGTATGTATTATGGCCTGCATGCCAAATTAAAAAGCCTATTTCGGACTCAAAACCCTGTATTTTCGACCGTTTTGTTATTTTTTTATTCTTAAAACTTATGACGCATTTGCCAAAGAAAAAAAAGAATGTCTTAAAGTCAGTTTTTTTTAAATTAGAAAGATGCTTAACCTACCAGGTGTTAATTAATGGGGTTTTGGAGTTTTTATTTCTTTTTCTTTCTATTTTTTCTTAGATTTTTTTAATATTTTTGTTTTTTTTTTGTTTATACAACTAAAACGACAAAAACATCATTATTTGTCCATGATTTTTGTCAATTTTTCTGCCGTCTTCTATCCCCAGACTTAAGCAATATTTAAAAGCTTTAAACTTTGAAAACAAATACTGTGGATACCGGTTCTATTTGCAAAGTAAAAATATTTTTCATATAAACTAAACAAATAATAATAAATACACGATAAATACAACAAAAAATAAAAGAGAAAAAAAATAATCGTGTTAAAATAAATAAAATATGAATATTTATCACGATATAAATATTATTAATAATTTATGTAATGAAATCATTGCACTGATCAAAAATACTGTGACAGTTATTTGTTTTAAATAAATAAATAAATTAAATATTATATGTATATTAATTCTGTTATATTTTGTAAATTATAATATTTAAAATAAATCTACTACCTACATATCGACGCCTCCGTTCTATAACATTCTAAGTCGAAAAAGTGTGTTTTGAGTTATGAACTCTCAAAGTTTTCACGCGACATACATATTCTAAGGAGATTTTCCCCTATAACTCCGGAACGGATCGGCGAATCTTAACCAAAGTTTGACAGTATTTAAGTTAGAGAACGTAGAATTTAAAATGCAAGAACATTAAAAACGTTCTAAGTACACGTAGAACGTTATAGAATGGAGGTGTCGATATGTATGTTTGCTTTTTAAATTGTGCTAATTTTTGTTTTTTCTTTCTAAATATTTATTGTTGACCCTCTTCGCTAATGCCACCAAGTTTTACAAACAATACAGTTATACACTCTTCTCCTTAAGCGTATAGAAATTATTTTTCTGATTAAAATTTGTAATTACATTACAATCCTTGTAGCAGCTTAAGCCAAATTTAATTGAACCAAGCTTTCAGCAGAAGTTGCCGTAGTCTAGTAGGTAGTGTGTTGGCTTATTAGACGTAAATCCAGGGTTCGAGCCCCAGGCCAGACATCAAGACAAAATACAAAAATTATTTCTTCGGCGACTTCCTCTCAGCAGATTTCTGGCAAGAACTCTGAGAGTAAATAAAATTGCCATAAAAAAGTTTCTCAAAAATCTGTCGTTCGGAGTCGACTTTAAACTGTAGGTCCCACCACTCATGTATAAAATTAACACACACAAAATAAGTGGTGTGAGAAACTAGGACGTTGTACAATGGGTCACTTCGACCTCCGGGTACTGTAGTTGTCTTAATTGACAAGTACACGTCCTCTAACCTAACCTAACCTAAGCTTTCAGCAATTGAAGTTACTGCAGTCAGTAGGTTGTGTATTGGCGTATTAGGTCGTAGTTCAAACCACAGTCCAAACATTTCCAACAAAACGGAAAATTAAAAAATATATGTTCGGCGACTTCCTCTCAGCAGATTTGTGGCAAAAACTCTGAGAATAAAATAAAATTGCCATGAAAAGTTTCTCAAGCATCTGTCGTTCGGAGTCGACTTTAAACTGTATTACCCGCCAGTCATGTATAAAATTAGAACACACAACATAGGTGGTGTGAGGAACTAGATTGTAATCCTGACTGATAGATTATAATGACCAATTAAGTTAATGCAATCAGCTAATGGATTCTATAATTATTCAAATCTCTTGTTGTCTTTCTTTTTTTTTTCTTCTTAACTTTTAAAAAATCCAATCTCCTCTTACGTTATTTTTTTTTTATTAAAACTGACTCATAAAAGTAAATATTTCAACTTTTTTTCGAAAATAAAGTCTGAACTCATGCATTTTTGTTCAAAAAAAAAAAGAAAAAAGAAAAAAAAAATTAAATTTTATTGTATTTTTATGGACTTAAAGAAAGAAAATCAATAACAAATAAAATACCTGCGAATGACAAAGAAGTGATAATTATTTATAGCAGAGTTTTGTTATAAAAAGAAATTTTATTTTAAATTTAAATATTTAATAAAATTATCGTATTTGGACAAAAAATATACTATGAATGGAGTGCAGTGACATTTCGAGCAGTTTGATGAACCTTGGAACTTTTGTTGAAGCCAATTAGACAATACCGGCACCGAAGAAAAAAAGAACCGTTTCCTTCCTCTTCTCGTCTTTGTAGTTACAGGAGATATAATTTATCATATCATTGCCTGTTTAGAATACAATGTCCAGCAATGACACCGATATCCGCACTAAACGATCTTCCTTGTCTAGATTTGCTCCGATATCGTGCTCGTATCCGAAACCACAGACGTGGCGTTAAAGGAGTCCTTTACACTTCTGAGCATGTAGGCTCTCAATAAGGTTTACAATGCAGAGAAACCAGTCAAGAAGTCTCTATCAATAGGTAAGTAATTGAGAACGTAAGCTTGTTTAAGCAGGCCTGTAAATACCTGGAGCAGATGAATGGAAAGAAAGCAGAAGGATGGGTTGAAAGTAAAGTGAAATAAAATAGGGAGTATTAAAAAAATATGATTGATTTGAGTTTGTTGTGACCCTATGCTGCCCACAGCAGCATGCATACAGGGCTCTCAATGGGGTTTACAATGTAGAGAAACCCGTCAAGAAGTCTCTATCAATAGGTAAGTGTTTGAGAACGTAAGCTCGTTTAAGCAGGCCTGTAAATACCTGGAGCAGATCAATATAAAGTAAAGCAAAAGGATGAATAGAAGGTAAAGTGAAATAAAATATGATTGATTTGACTTTGTTGGGGCCCATGCTGCCCACAGCAACATGCATACAGTGATGCACAATCATATTCGTATGCCCAAGTCTCTATAGAAAATTCTACTCCAGTCTTTTTTAATGACAGAGAGAAACCTTTTCTGTTTTTAAAAAACTGAATTAGTTGTGGTAACAACAAAAGAAAAAAAAAGAAAACAAATAATCATGAATAAATTCATTTGGGTTTGTCATTATAAAATGAGGCATGTTTGCTAACGACAATTGGGCACACGAGAAAAAAACGTGTAAGTCACTGTAGGTGTACATATATATATTTATGTATACATTTATATATGTATTCCTATGTCTACAGGTTGGCCATAGGTAAATAAATAAATTAATAAATAAAAAAAATCTATTTTGATTCTAGGAAAAAAAAATTCAATTCCAAATGTATTACAATTGATATTGAGCCTCGAAATTGGCAAATATGCATGTCAGTGAGAAACTAAAGTTCAATTATTGTTCATTTTTTTTTTTGCCTTGTATACAAATAATATTTTGTTTTACAACAAGTTTACAAAAGAGTCATTTGCGTGTTATCGCTGATAATTGCTACATATTTCAGTTGTCGTACAATTATTTTAACCTTTAAAATGATTTCAAATAATAATGGAGTCACCAGACCCAAAATCCGATGTACTTCGCTGTTCTGATTATTGTTCCTATGTGCAGTTTTGGTTTTTCTGTGGCGTCTTCTATGAGCACATATCGGGAAATCGGTTATTATGTGGTTGACATCGCAGGAACATTGATTTTTTTTAATTTTTGGCATGTTGGCGGTTTCAAAGTTTATGAAGAGTAACGTATCTAAATCTATATTGTATTCTATATACAGATTCCGACATGCAGTTGAAACTGGATCTAGTTAGCGAAACCGCAAAGTTAGCTGGATTAAAGATGAGTATCCACAAAACCAAATCACGTCAGAATGAATGATAACGCAACGGGGAAATTCCTAATACATATACGGCAAGAAAATTGATGAAGTGGAGTCCTTCTGCTATCTCGGCAGTATAATCGATAAATCCGGCGGTTCATTAGCAGATATTGCCAGCCGCATTAATAAGGCACGCAAAGCTTTTGCCCAACTTAACCCCGTTTGGAAATCATCTAAAATAACGAGACGAACCAAAATTAAAATTTTCAACTCCAACGTCAAATCCACATTACTTTACGGTTGCGAAACGTGGAATATGGCACCCCGAGATTCCCAGTCTATTCAGGTGTTTGATTTGTTAACAAATAACCTGCGTAGAATCATGCGTGTTTACTGGCCCTGCATAATATCCAATGCTCAACTCTGGTCAGATACAAACCAGCAACCAATAGAGATGGAAATAAGAAGACGCAAGTAGGGCTGGCGTGGGCACACTCTTCGCAAGCCATTAGATGACATCACAAGGAAAGCCATAGATTGGAACCCCCAGGGAAGCAGACGCATCGGACGACCATCACACACCTGGAAACGCCAAATCACAATCGAATTATCCAAACTACGTCTACAGTGGAACAAAGTCAAACACCGCGCTGATCGAGCTCATTGGAACCAATTTGTTGCGGCCCTATGCTCCCTAGAGGAGTAAGAGGAACATATATATATACAGATTCGTTTAAAAGATTAACAAAATATGTTTTTAACAAGAGTTTTCTTGCTTGCTTCATTAGTTATTGCGACCCTTCAGTCAGGATTAAGACCTAGCTTCTCACACCACATATGGTGTGTGTTAATTTTATTCATAAGTAGCGGAACCTACAATCTGAAGCCAACTCAGAACGACAGATTTTTGAGAAACTTTTCAAGGCAATTCGATTCAATCTTAGACTATTATGGATAAACGTCAACGTGGGTATCTAGGATGTAATCCTGTATGATGTATGTATGTATGTACATAATTGGTCATTATAACCCTTCAGTTAGGATTACGACCTAGTTTCTCACACCACTTATGTTGTGTGTGTTAATTTTATACATGAGTGCCGGGACCTACAGTTTAATGTCGATTCCGGACGACAGATTTTTGAGAAACTTTTTCATGGCAATTTTATTTACTTACAGAGTTTTTGCCAGAAATCTGCTGAGAGAAAGTCGCCGAAAAAATACTTTTTGTATTTTGTCTTTGATGTATGGCCTGGGGCTCGAACCCTGGCTTTTCGTCTAATAAGCCAACACACTACCTACTAGACCACGGCGAGTTATGGAGAGCCGAAATCAACAACATTAAGCATGAATATGATGAATACTTCAAACTTTGAATATGAGTAGTATGAGCATGACATTAAAATAAGTATGAATGCGTATAAGTATCAGAAATTATGAGGATGATTCGATTCTATTCATCTTTATGATATCTGGCGGGTATCGTGAGAAGCTAGGACGTAATCCTGACTCAAGGGTTGTAATGACCAATTAAGTAAGTAAGTAAGTAAGTAAGGTAGTCACATGAAAAAGAACCCCCATAGTTCAGTGTGCACTCATTTTTTGGTATTTCAGTGATCAGTTAATGATAATGGGGAAAATTTTAAATGAAATTTCAAATCGAATTTTGCAATTACAATTAAAAGTTGAAATGAAAATAAAAATCTCTCACAGTAATACAATAAATTTATAATGATAGCAACAAAAACATGAAAAATAAATTTAAAAAAAACTCAAACAAATTAACCTTCTGAAACGTAATTTTTTGTTTTTGTTTTATTTTCCAAATAATAAAAAAATGAAAAATTTGAAAAAAATGACGTAATTTTTTTTTCACTGCTATTTTTCACTTGTTTTTTTATTTTTTATTGTTATTATTACTGCTTATTTTTTTTATTGTTATTGCTGTTGTTGTTGTTGTTGTTGTAGCTTTGCATGAATATCAATTTTAAGTTTCAGTTTTAGTCTCCAAAAAAAAAATTTTTTTTTCGTTAAATGAACAATAAAAACGAAAAATTATTTCTGAAGGAAAGTTAAGACAAAAAAAAAAGAAAAGAAGAGAACTCGTCATTTAATACTTGTGGCGTTTGAATGAGTGTAGCGGATATTATCCAGCTACAGATACTGATGCTGCTGTTGCTGCTGCTGCTGTATCATCTCAGATTGTTGTATGTGAACTGATGACGATTGTCGTCACTTTGTAAAGTTTTCTGGAAATGAAAAAATTAAAAAAATTTATTTTTTAATTGACATTTAAGGGTAATTTATGCGATTCTTTTTTCTTTTATTTATTTTATAAACGAAAGAAACGGAAAAAAACCTTAAAAAAATTAAAAACAGGAGAGAGATCATATCATTTTCATTAGCGATGACATATGTTTTGAAATCATTGAATATTCTTAGAATTTCTAATGATACTTTATCGATATTTTTTTATTTGTTTTATTCGTTTGAAGAAAAACTCATTTTTTTAATTCTTTCAAAACCATAAAAGTCAATAAATGAGCTTTAGACGCACAAATGTTTTTGAAAATGTTTTCATTTCATATAAAAGTCTGGTCTTAACGTCTGTCTCAGTGTCAAAACTGAGCTCCACATTAAGGAATGTATGTAAGTGTAGAAGAAACAAAAAAAAATGAGAGAAATTTATTATTTTTATTTTTTTTTTTGCAAAATTCAATTCAATTGAATGAATATTGCAGTACGTGTTGTATTGCTTGATTCACTGGCTTAAAGGCGCCCACGTATTGAACGTTTTAACCAATTTTTTATTTAGTTTTTTTTCCGTTCTTTGAATGACTAATTTATTTTCAAAACTTTTTGTAATTCATCGTATTAATACGTATGAATTGATTAATTTTCGTTAAAGTTATGATTAATGGGACCAGAGTTTTTATTATTGCCGATGATAAAGTGAGTTTTTTCTGGGCCGCAATAAGTTCTATACAGCCTATTACAGTTCTATTACAGATACTGTGGTGTTTACGCTGTAGACCCGAGCAGCGAGCGCTACGGAGCTAAGTTCAAAGCTAAGCTTTGGAGCGGAAACCCTCTTCAATTACACGACATGATAGTGGAGAACAAGTGGTTTCAATAGACTGAAGCCTATCTATCCTAACCTCACAATCTTGAATTAAGAACTGGACAAGTTGCTTAATTTCTTATTTTGGTGATTTTTAGATAGTAAGATCGCTTGATGTAACCGTTCACTAAGCCTCAGCACTATTGAAGACCTCAAAAAGCATACGCGGCACTAATGACGGAGGCCTATAGTTGAAAATTGTGGGAAAAAATAGTGGAAAGTGTTAAACATCTAACGCGTATCGTTATCAAATCTATCGGCAGCCACTTTGGCGATATAATTTCTTTATTTTTAAATAAAAAATCGGCAGTAAATAAACACAAGTCAAAAGGAAAAGTAAAGTTTTTCATTTATTAACAAACAGCAGCGGGTAACAACTTTTGCGCCACCATGTATTGTCTCTATCAATTCGTTGTATTTCCATTAAGAGTACAAGGCCTCAATGTTTACTCTTACTTTATTTATTCAGTTGTCATCCGATTCTACACCTTTCGCAAGACATACTTAATATATCGTTAATTTCGTGATCGTATTTAAATTAGAAGTCACCGCAGTTTACCATGTAGTGTGTTGGCTTATAAGACGTGAAACCGTGATTCAACCTAGCAGTACATAGGATTTGTAAAAGCAGCCAAATAATACAAATAAAATCATTGTGTCTGGTCACGTTACTCAAACAATAAATTATGCTGCTGGCCAAAGCTAGACTTTATTGGTAGACTTTTATGGCAGACATTTTTATGATAATTTTGTAACGATTATTACCGTTGGAATTATGAATTAATAAATTACACTTATCCCATCCAACGGCAATTTTATTAACGTTTCTAAGAGCCTAATTTCAAATGATTTATAGATGGGTATAGAAAACTTTAAATTTGGCGATAGAAAATGTAAAATTTGTATTCAAAAGTTTAATTGAATCGATAATTTGAGAACACAACTTACAAATGGGGCAGTAGAATGGTTCTGATCATGTGATAACCTTTTAATGTCTATTTCGAAAATTTTGACATTAGTTTACTTTCACTGTAGTAAAATTTGATATCTTAAAAGCGTTTTATATTACTGTCCAGTACCCTTGTTCCGTTGCTAGTATTTCTTCATATTGTTCAAGTGTTTAGATAATTTAATGAAAATAATATTGTATTTTAAAATTGAATCGCATTGATGTAGCATTTTATGGAGCCATTCAATCGAAAAGCTGTAACATTTTTCCTTTTTTTGTCATACAATCTCCACGTAAGTACAAGTATAGGAACCAGTATGCTGCTTTAAAGTTACAGTCTGGGCGTAATTATGAAATCTAAGACACCCTATACTCACCCATAGGCTTAATAAAATTCCGATATACTATATATACGATGCCTACACTAGTAAAGGTATTGTATTTCAAGATTAAAAACTTTTTTTAACAACTTGTAAGAAGTACCGGCAAAAGTTAAACAAATACCAGCATTTAAATAAAATACTGCTACTGGAGTATCAGATTTGAATGAATGGAATTTTAAAAACAATCCAATTGATTTCCAATTTCAATTTCATTCAGATTCAAATTACCAGTGTGAGAATTAATTGCGCTAAAAATGAAACTGAAAACCAAAACCGAAACCGAAACAATTGTAACCACCATTCAGCCACACAATCTGTAGCCCACAAAACAATAACCGCAGAATTTACAGCGTTTAGGTATTAGACGAGGGGCAGTATCGATTAATATTTCAAATAATTACGCACACATCGCGGCAATACGAAAGAGTACGCTTCACGTATAGGGTTATTAAGTAGCTTGTCATTATGCCAATAACAACAACAACAAGAAGAAATTGTTTAATGTTGTAACAATAAAAATTTTTAATGCGCCTTGCCCAACAGGAAAATTGTCTCTGGAGAGGGGCACCGTCTGAGTATGGCTTAGAAAAAAAAAGCTTTGAAACGCTGCAATTTATGAGAAGAATGATTAAGTTGAACAGAAAATTTGTGCTACAAGTCGCGTCAAATTGTTTCCTACGCAATGTTTGTGTCTCACCAGTGGTGCCTACACGCTTTTGACTTTTTTTCTTTCGCCTTTTAAGACTGAGCAAGTTTTTTCTTAAGTTTTTCTTTTTTTTTTTTTGTTCAAATATGTTTTGTGTGTGTGTGTGTTGTATTACTTTACAAATATGCCAGTGAGTGTTTGATTTTTGAACGATTACAAGTCCCCATCAGCTATGTTTGGAGAACTGTATTAGACATTTCTACACTCTATCGAATTTGATTAGGGTTAAATGGAATACAAATAATTACTGCAAAAGTAAACGTACATAGAAGCTCCACACTCTGAAGAACTGTACTTTGAGACTTTAGTGCTTTGTTGAAAGACCGGTTAGTATTCTAACCGTTATTATCTCGAAACCCCGAATTTGATTTAAAAAGAGTTTATGCCTCCTTTTATCTTCGTTTTCGCTAGCGAATTCCCATATGAAGACCCCATATTATCTTCGACATAACCTCAAAAGAGCTGACAGTAAGGCTTTCAGATAGTAATGTATTCTATTCGATATATGCAATGTTAAGACGGTAACTTCTTTTTTGTAAACAAAAAAAATATAGAAAAACATGTAAGATTTGTTAATTGCATACGAATTTAAATACAAATTTCGAAGTACTTGACCTTATGTGGACATTTAAAAATCATTAAAAAATCTGTTTGCTGTTCAAAATTCTATGTGTGGTGACTAGAGTTAGCCTCTATGCAAATTTTATTAAATATTGAAAGTTTCGAAATGTTTCTATGTGTGTGTGTAAGCACAACCGATGAAACCCACTTGTATAATATATTGTTAACAAAAAAAAAAACAAAAAAGAAAAAAAAATCACAACAATAACAAATTAAAAGCCGTTGTTGTTGACGCTGCCTTCAGACAACAAAATCTAACGACAGCAGCCAGGTTGTTAAAGCTCCAGCATTTCACGAAATGATCAGTTCATATTTAGTGCTGGTACGCGACGGTTGACTTTTCCGAAATAAAAAAGTTTTTAAAAATCAAAATAAAAAAGAAATTATCCTCTATAAATTACTAAAAAAAAACGCACACACACAAAGTAAAAAACAAGCAAAAACAAATTAAAACTTAATTAAAATACAAGAACAACAAGTTAAAATAAAAAAAATAAATTTAAGCATAACAATTTGTAACGAATTCAAAACAAACACACACAATATTAGAGAAAAAGGTCTATAACGAGAAAGAGAGAGAGAACGAGAGAGCAAAAGAGAATTAAAATTTCGTGTGTTAATTTTATAGAGTTCTAGTGTGTTAGTATTAGTGTTAGTGAAACAATATTTTGTTCTTGTTGTTGTTCTATTCTATTTAGTGTGCTTAAAAGTTTTGTTAACTTGAAATAGAATTAGTAGACAACAACAACAAAATTATTTTGTACTCTCCCTAAAGAAATAAAGAGAAGAGAGTAAAAAAAATAGAAAAAAACACGAGAAATAATAGAAAGAAAATCTATTATTTAGCGTTGTCATTTCGTTGTACCTTGATTATTAGCAAAGAGTGAGCGCTACAGTGTTAGTCGTGTTTGTTAAGATATTTTTGTAAATAATTCGTTTTTTAATTTTTCTACTATTAATTGATGTTGAAAAAATTGTTGTTGCGCTACTGTTAAAGTCCTCCTCATTGCAAAAAAAAAACAAAAATTTAAAAAGAAACAAGAAATTCTGAATCGAAAGCAACAAACACACATGCACAGCAACGCGTATTCGAAAAAATCCATTAATTAGTAAATGTGACTACTGCCGTCAGTCAGTCATTCAGTGAATAATAATTTAAAAATAAAACATTTCGTTATTTGTGTTTTTTTTATTCCAATCTTGTTTTTTTTTTTCCTATATAAGTATTATTGTATATTTAATAATGTGTTTTACTTCTTATTTTTTATGTGACAACAACTAATCAATAAAAAGAAATAAATTTCTACGAAAAGAAGTGCCTGTTAAGAAAAAAGCAGAAAAAAAATCAAAGAAATAAACAAAAAGCCAAAACGAATACTGTATTTAAAATAACGAAAAATAACACGAATAAAAAAATAAAATAAATAAATAAACAAATAAATAAATAAATTCAACAAATTCGAAAGTTGTTTTAAGAAAAAGAAAAGAAAAAAGTATTTTGCAAATTTAATTTATAAAACTTAAGCGTAAGCGTCGTACGTAAAAAGTAACGGACGGATACGAAATTTTAAAAATTTATTATTTATTTACACGTGGCATCAGAAAATAATTTCAAACAAATTTCAAAATGGTCTCGAAAAATGCCAAAAAGAAACAACAGCTGCAGCAGCAACAACAGCAACAGCAACATCAAAATGTTACAACCACGTCATCTTCATCATCAACAACAAAAAATTATAACACCTCCAAGTCAGCATTATCGTCATTGTCATCACCGTCACCATCATCGTCCTCAACCATAAAGGCTGTGAAAAATCGCGATGCCGATCTAATGGATATCGCACAAATGCAAGACATCTCTTCTACTTCGGGAGAATTTCATGTGGCTAAACAGTACAAGGCCTTTAAATCATCGGCCATGAGCGAAACTAGCGTTATCGAAACCAGCGAGTCGAATGCCGACTCCTTGTCAAAATTCAGTTCAAAATCTCACAAGCATCAGCATCAGCAGATGTCTGATGCTGAATTTTCTTCAATGGGAAATGTTATATCATCGATCGATTTGGCTAGCGAGTCTGCCATTAAGGAGCCGGTCTTTTCGGTACCCATAGACGTGGTAGATATTTGTACCAGCGCCAGTACGGGTAGTATGAAAAAGGTATTCTCTTCCTCTGTAAAATCGTCCTCGCAAACCTCTTCCTCGTCCACTTCACAGTCTGTCATGCAGAATATTGCCAGCAGTTCAAGTTCTACGAATAAAGCCATCACCGATGGCAGAGATGGCTTAATAGTTGATGTAGAATTTAAACCAGAAACTGTGATTATACAAAGCGAATCGATGGCAACTAAGAAAGCATTCGAAAGTTTGGCTAAAACTACAAACGGTGCTACTGAAATGACATCATCGTCAACCATGTCAAGCCAGTTTTTAGCAGCAGAATCTGTGAATGGCACAACGACTAGAGCAGAGCAGCAAAGCAACACCAACACTGAAAAACAACACAACACATATCCAGCTGGTACAGACAATAACATTCTCTTACCCCACGATACGTATGAGGTGTTGATGCCGCCAACTCCAACACCTTCGACGTCATCGATGACGATGTCTTCTCAACAGCAAAACAATAAACTCGAGTCTTCCAAATATTCAAACGATGACTTCACTGCCTTCGACAATAACAATACGTCACTTACCAGTATTGAAAAACAACAACAACAACAACAACAACTGCAACAACAAATCGAAAATAAAACTTTATCCACCTCCACTGCTACAAACATCAAAACAAGCTCCACATCCAATTCAACGACCAACAAGAGTGTGAATAAGAAATCGTCGTTAACGTCCAAACAGATTACCGAACAAGAGACTCTCTCTCAAGAGCAATTAACGAAGAAGAATTCCACCCAATCAAAGAAAGAGATTTATGATGTGAAAACAAAAACCTGGAGTGAACATCATGATGCCAACGATATCAAACAGCCGACTTATGAGCGTTTCGTTAGCCAGGGTTCGGATGGTACCTATAAAGTTACCTACAAGAAAAAGATCTACGATCGTCGCAACAACAAGTGGCGTGTCGTCGAAGAGAAAACTGCAAACAATGCCAATGAAAAAGTATTCCCCGAAATAGTTGATGATGTCATAAACACTACCACAACTACATACACTACGAAAATCTATGACACGAAGCTAGGACAATGGAAAGTTGTTGATGAGAAATCGTTTGTGGACTCTAAAGCGTATGTTCCGCAAGATATTGCTCGTGAGATTGAGAAAGACAATACAGATGTGGCTAATATA
Source organism: Sarcophaga subvicina (assembly GCA_936449025.2). Lineage (NCBI taxonomy): Eukaryota > Metazoa > Arthropoda > Insecta > Diptera > Sarcophagidae > Sarcophaga > Sarcophaga subvicina. The sequence continues at coordinate 4,638,763 of OW388084.2, forward strand.
ACCACAACAACTGAGATCACAAAGGTAAGAGAACAGCACGAGCACAAACACAAACACAAACACAATGCATTTACAACCAACATCAAGAGTAAATTTAAGAGTCACTTTGCAAATTCTCTCTGGTTTTTCAATTTTAATTTCTCTTTTGTTTATTTATATTGGAGTTGTTTTGTTTACTTTTCTCATATAAAATTCAGTAGTTGAGTTAATCAAATATGTAATTAGCAAATGCTGAAAATTTTAAATTCGAATTTATTTTTCAACTGAAAATGCCTGCCATACATTTTGAATGGAATGAAAATTTATGTTGTTTATTTATATACATACATATGTATGTCATTTATGATGTCTTTGTAACACAGGCTATTTCACTTGCTTGTCTGTTTATATGGGAAACACAAACAAAATCGAGTGTTTTTGTTTGTGTTTTCCATGCAAACAGGCAAGCAAGTGAAATAGCCTGTGTTACAAAAACATCATAATTGTCTTACTGAAATCAACGATAACTTTGCTGCGTAGAGTGTATCTGATTTATTTGGCTTCATTCTAGAGTCAACTGAATGTAGTAGACACACCATCGTACATAGAATTCGTTATGAATTGTCAATTTTAATAGTGAATCCTCTCCCCTACAATGACAATTGAACGACCTTAAGAAGGTTTATATATCTTATCGTGCCAGCCGTTTCACAGGTTTTGATTAATTTCTTAATGTCTGTCTGGACTGCTCACTTAATTGGTCATTACAACTCTTCAGTTAGGATTTCGACCTAGATTCTCGCATCACTTACGTTATATGTGTTAATTCTTATCCATATGTGGAGGGACCTACAGTTTAAACTCACCTTCGAACGACAAATTTCTTGAGGAACTTTTAATGGCAATTTTATTTTACTCTGAGTATTCTCACCAAAAATTCGCTGAGAGGAAGTCGCCAAAGAAATATTTTTTTTCATATTTCGTTTTGTTCGAAATGTCTGATCTGGTATTTGAAACTAATAAGCCAACACGCTACCTATTAGACTAAGGCGACTTCATTATCCCGTTATCATTAGCATACTCCCGCCCTTATCATACTCTGATGTCCTAATTAATGGAACTTGAATTTTTATACAGGCAATCAAACACCAATTAGCAATTGCCCATTGAATTGTTCTTTGGATATTCTTTTTCATTTATTTTTTGTTTCAAAGCATTTAATAGTTAATAAAATTAATTTCTGCAGATCTACGATGCTAGTATTAATGACTGGCGTGTTCTGGATGAGAAAACACGTACCGATGTCATTGAAAAAATAGTAGAGGCTCCCAAGAAGACCGTTTACATTGATGAGTTTACAGAAATTGAAAGGAATTCAAAAATTTTGGAAGACAATGAAAATTTTGAGTATAATTTGAACAAGACCTCCAAACGTAAAGATGTTACCGAAAATATTTACGACGAAATCAATGAAACTGAAACAAATATTCGGAAATTAACCGATTCAAGAAAGGTAAGTGCCCCAACAAATTCAAAATCCACATTCACTATGGGGAAAAAAATTGAACACCGCCCTCTCTATTTATAGGATGGAGTCGATAAACGGAAAACTCAAAAAACAACACACACCGAAATGTGTATATGTGAGATGTGCACTTGTGGGTCAGTATATGCATACAGACATGCCTCTATAATTTTCATTAAATCTAAGAATCCTTTTACACATTCAAAGTTTACTTTGTAAAGTCTTAAGTTCGTGCGAGAGAAGAGAACAACGAACGGCAGTTGTTATACTAATGCAGTTGCTTTGTTCCTCTTTCGTCTTTTATCGACAGTTGTATACGCAACAATAAACTTTCAGAAGTTTGTCAAAGTAAAATTTGAAAGTGTAAAAGCAGTCTAACGAATATCTGACTGAATATGAAAATATTTTAAATAAATTTGTTTTCCCCTTCCATATATGCATGTATACAGACGTCATCATTGTACGATCAACGAAACGGATTCAAATACTTTAAAGCAGGATAGTGTGATCGAATCTTTAGGTATGTTCAATACATTGCATTGAGTTTTTCTCATTTATTTTCTTATTTTTCCTTATTGTCATTGCAGATATGGTCGATAATACTGAAACGACAAGACTACGCACCAGCACATGGTCGAAATCAGATTTTGAAGACAATGAATCTCTAACAACTATAAAAAGAAGAGACGACAAATACATTCCTAAACCACTACCAAGCACCGAAAGACATTTAGATAGTACTAAGGAAGTTATAGAAAATGAAGAATACGAGTATATCACTCGTACACAGCCAATTCGTCCCCATGACAATCTTAAGCCAGAAGGTGAATTTTATAGACCAGAGAAGGACAAATACGGGCCAATTGAACGACCAGTACCCGTAAAGTATACAGACAACTTAAAGCCAGAGGGTGAATTTTATACACCCGAAAAGCCCGAATACCGACCTTCAGAACGTCCCACACAGAAACGTCCCGAAGATAATTTAAGGCCTGAAGGTGAATTTTATGCACCCGAAAAGCCCAAGTACACACCTGGTGAGCGACCTACACAAGTTCGTCATGGGGATAATCTTAAACCGGAAGGTGAATTTTATGAGCCTGAGAAACCAGACTATCGTCCATCCGAACGACCCACACAAAAACGTCCGGTTGATAATCTAAAGCCAGAGGGTGATTTTTATACGCCAGAAAAGCCTGGTTACAGGCCAGCTGACAGGACAGAGGTAATAATTAGAAAAGATAATCTTCGCACAGAGGGTGAAATGACCTTCACCGAAAAAGAGGAATATAAATACGTTCAAAGGCCACAACCAGTAGTCCCAGGAGATAATCTAAAACCTGAAGGTGACTTCTATGCACCAGAAAAACCCTCTTATAAGCCAGGTGAGAGGCCGTCTCAAGTTCGTCCAGAAGATAACCTTCGACCAGAAGGCGAGTTTTATACTCCAGAAAAACAAGGCTTTAAGCCGGCAGAAAGACCCCAACAGAAACGACCGGAAGATAATTTAAAACCTGAAGGTGACTTTTACAAACCTGACAAGCCTTCCTATAAGCCAGGAGAAAGACCAACGCCAGTACGCCCGGAAGATAATCTTAAACCGGAAGGCGAATTTTATACTCCGGAAAAAACAGGATTTAAGCCAGCAGAAAGACCCCAACAGAAGAGACCAGAGGATAATCTGAAACCAGAGGGCGAATTTTACAAGCCAGAAAAACTTACTTATAAGCCCGGAGAAAGGCCTACCCAAGTACGTCATGAAGATAACCTTAAACCTGAAGGTGAATTTTACGCTCCAGAGAAACCAGGCTTTAAACCCGCCGAAAGACCACAGCAAAAGCGGCCGGAAGATAATCTTAAACCTGAGGGAGACTTCTATGCACCAGAGAAACCGCAATATAAGCCAGGCGAAAGGCCCACCCAAGTTCGTCCGGAAGATAACCTTAGACCCGAAGGTGAATTTTATACTCCTGACAAGCCTGGTTTTAAACCAGCCGAAAGACCACAACAGAAACGCCCGGAGGACAATTTAAAACCAGAGGGAGATTTTTACAAACCCGAAAAACCTTCTTACAAACCTGGTGACAGACCTACTCCAATACGCCCGGAAGATAATCTTCGTCCAGAAGGAGATTTCTACACTCCCGAAAAACCAGGCTTTAAACCAGCAGAAAGACCCAAACAAAAACGTCCCGAAGACAATTTAAAACCAGAGGGTGAATTCTACAAACCTGAAAAACCTTCTTATAAACCTGGCGAAAGACCTACTCAAGTACGTCCGGAAGACAATCTTCGTCCAGAGGGCGAATTTTACACTCCTGAAAAACCTGGCTTTGAACCAGCAGAAAGACCCAAACAGAAACGTCCCGAGGATAATTTAAAACCAGAGGGTGACTTTTATAAACCCGAAAAACCTTCTTATAAACCTGGGGAAAGACCCTCTCAAGTTCGTCCGGAAGACAACCTCCGTCCAGAAGGTGAATTCTACACTCCCGAAAAAACTAGTTTTAAACCAGCTGAGAGACCTCAACAAAAGCGTCCAGAGGATAATCTTAGACCGGAAGGTGAATTCTATGCTCCTGACAAACCTGTTTATAAAGCAGGTGAAAGACCTGCACAAGTTCGTCCCGAAGACAATCTACGTCCTGAGGGTGAATTTTATACGCCCGAAAAAACCGGATTTAAACCAGCTGAACGAATTGAAAAGGTTATTAGAAAAGATAACTTACGGACTGAAGGCGAAATGTTCTTTACAGAAAAGGAAGAATATCATTACGTCACCAGGCCTGAGCCAGTTAAAAGATTAGACAATTTAAGACCTGAAGGTGAGTTTTACACACCTGAAAAGCCGAAATATGTTAAAGGGGAAAGACCTTCCCAAGTGCGTCATGATGATAACCTCAAACCAGAGGGTGAATTCTATACTCCAGACAAACCAGGATTCCGACCAGCAGAAAGACCAGTGCAGAAGAGACCTGAAGATAATCTTAAACCAGAAGGCGATTTCTACACTCCCGAAAAACCAGGTTACCGTCCAGCTGAGAGACCAGTGCAGAAGAAACCTGAAGATAATCTTAAACCAGAGGGAGAATTCTATACTCCCGACAAACCAGGATTCCGACCAGCCGAAAGACCAGTGCAGAAGAAACCTGAAGATAATCTTAAGCCTGAAGGAGATTTCTACACTCCCGAGAAGCCTGGATTCCGCCCAGCCGAGAGACCAGTGCAGAAGAAACCTGAAGATAATCTTAAGCCTGAAGGTGATTTCTACACGCCCGAGAAACAAGGTTACCGCCCAGCTGAAAGACCAGTTCAGAAGAAACCTGAAGATAATCTTAAACCAGAAGGCGATTTCTACACTCCCGAAAAACCAGGTTACCGTCCAGCTGAGAGACCAGTGCAGAAGAAGCCTGAAGATAATCTTAAACCAGAGGGAGAATTCTATACTCCCGACAAACCAGGATTCCGACCAGCCGAAAGACCAGTTCAGAAGAAACCTGAAGATAATCTTAAACCAGAAGGCGATTTCTACACTCCCGAAAAACCAGGTTACCGTCCAGCTGAGAGACCAGTGCAGAAGAAGCCTGAAGACAATCTTAAACCAGAGGGAGAATTCTATACTCCCGACAAACCAGGATTCCGACCAGCCGAAAGACCAGTTCAGAAGAAACCTGAAGATAATCTTAAGCCTGAGGGAGACTTCTACACTCCCGAGAAACCAGGATTCCGACCAGCCGAAAGACCAGTGCAAAAGAGACCTGAAGATAATCTTAAACCAGAGGGAGATTTCACTGTTCCCGATAGGCCAGAATATAAACCAGCTGAAAGAGTTCAGCGCATCATTAGAAAAGATAATCTTCGCTCTGAAGGAGAAATGACATTCGTGGAAAAGGAAGATTATCAATACGTTATCCGGCCAACTCCAGTACGTCCAGAAGATAATCTACGGCCGGAAGGCGAATTTTACGCCCCTGAAAAGCCTGGGTTCCGCCCTGCAGAAAGACCAGTCCAAAAGAAACCTGAAGATAATCTTAAACCAGAAGGTGATTTCTACACTCCTGAAAAACCTGGATTCCGTCCAGCCGAAAGGCCAGTACAGAAAAAACCCGAAGATAATCTTAAGCCTGAAGGAGACTTCTACACTCCCGAGAAACCAGGATTCCGCCCAGCCGAAAGACCAGTGCAGAAGAAACCTGAAGATAATCTTAAGCCTGAAGGAGATTTCTACACTCCCGAGAAACCAGGTTACCGCCCGGCTGAAAGACCAGTTCAGAAGAAACCTGAAGATAATCTTAAGCCTGAGGGAGACTTCTACACTCCCGAGAAACCAGGATTCCGCCCAGCCGAAAGACCAGTGCAGAAGAAACCTGAAGATAATCTTAAACCAGAAGGTGATTTCTACACTCCCGAGAAAATAGGTTACCGTCCGGCTGAAAGACCAGTCCAAAAGAAACCCGAGGATAATCTTAAACCAGAAGGCGATTTCTATGCACCTGAGAAACCAGGTTTCCGTCCAGCCGAAAGACCAGTGCAGAAGAAACCTGAAGATAATCTTAAGCCTGAAGGGGACTTCTACACTCCCGAGAAACCAGGATTCCGCCCAGCCGAAAGACCAGTGCAGAAGAAACCTGAAGATAATCTAAAGCCTGAAGGAGACTTCTACACTCCCGAGAAACCTGGATTCCGACCAGCCGAAAGACCAGTGCAGAAGAAACCTGAAGATAATCTTAAACCAGAAGGCGATTTCTATACTCCTGAGAAACCAGGCTTCCGTCCTGCTGAAAGACCAGTGCAGAAGAAGCCTGAAGATAATCTCAAACCTGAGGGAGATTTCTATACTCCTGAGAAACCAGGATTCCGACCAGCCGAAAGACCAGTGCAAAAGAGACCTGAAGATAATCTTAAACCAGAGGGAGATTTCACTGTTCCCGATAGGCCAGAATATAAACCAGCTGAAAGAGTTCAGCGCATCATTAGAAAAGATAATCTTCGCTCTGAAGGAGAAATGACATTCGTGGAAAAGGAAGATTATCAATACGTTATCCGGCCAACTCCAGTACGTCCAGAAGATAATCTACGGCCGGAAGGCGAATTTTACGCCCCTGAAAAGCCTGGGTTCCGTCCTGCACAAAGACCAGTCCAAAAGAAACCTGAAGATAATCTTAAACCAGAAGGGGATTTCTACACTCCCGAGAAACCAGGATTCCGACCAGCCGAAAGACCAGTGCAAAAGAGACCTGAAGATAATCTTAAGCCTGAGGGAGATTTCTACACTCCCGAGAAACCAGGTTACCGTCCGGCTGAAAGACCTGTGCAGAAGAAACCTGAAGATAATCTTAAACCTGAGGGAGAATTCTATACTCCCGACAAACCAGGATTCCGACCAGCCGAAAGACCAGTTCAGAAGAAACCTGAAGATAATCTTAAGCCTGAGGGAGACTTCTACACTCCCGAGAAACCAGGATTCCGACCAGCCGAAAGACCAGTGCAAAAGAGACCTGAAGATAATCTTAAACCAGAGGGAGATTTCACTGTTCCCGATAAGCCAGAATATAAACCAGCTGAAAGAGTTCAGCGCATCATTAGAAAAGATAATCTTCGCACTGAAGGAGAAATGACATTCGTGGAAAAGGAAGATTATCAATACGTTATCCGCCCTACCCCAGTACGTCCAGAAGATAATCTGCGGCCGGAGGGCGAATTTTACGCTCCTGAAAAACCTGGGTTCCATCCTGCAGAAAGACCAGTCCAAAAGAAGCCTGAAGATAATCTTAAACCAGAAGGTGATTTCTACACTCCCGAGAAAATAGGTTACCGTCCGGCTGAAAGACCAGTTCAAAAGAAACCAGAAGATAATTTGAAACCAGAGGGCGATTTCTATGCACCTGAGAAACCAGGCTTCCGCCCAGCCGAAAGACCAGTGCAGAAGAAGCCTGAAGATAATCTCAAACCTGAGGGAGATTTCTATACTCCTGAGAAACCAGGATTCCGACCAGCCGAAAGACCAGTGCAAAAGAGACCTGAAGATAATCTTAAACCAGAGGGAGATTTCACTGTTCCCGATAGGCCAGAATATAAACCAGCTGAAAGAGTTCAGCGCATCATTAGAAAAGATAATCTTCGCTCTGAAGGAGAAATGACATTCGTGGAAAAGGAAGATTATCAATACGTTATCCGGCCAACTCCAGTACGTCCAGAAGATAATCTACGGCCGGAAGGCGAATTTTACGCCCCTGAAAAGCCTGGGTTCCGCCCTGCAGAAAGACCAGTCCAAAAGAAACCTGAAGATAATCTTAAACCAGAAGGTGATTTTTATACTCCTGAAAAACCAGGTTTCCGTCCAGCGGAAAGACCAGTTCAAAAGAAACCGGAAGACAATTTGAAACCAGAGGGCGATTTCTATGCACCTGAGAAACCAGGCTTCCGACCAGCCGAAAGACCAGTGCAGAAGAAACCAGAAGATAACCTCAAACCAGAAGGTGATTTCTACGCCCCTGAAAAGCCTGGTTTCCGTCCAGCCGAAAGGCCAGTACAGAAGAAACCTGAAGATAACCTCAAACCAGACGGCGATTTTTATACTCCTGAAAAACCAGGTTTCCGTCCAGCGGAAAGACCAGTTCAAAGGAAACCGGAAGACAATTTGAAACCAGAGGGCGATTTCTATGCACCTGAGAAACCAGGCTTCCGACCAGCCGAAAGACCAGTGCAGAAGAAACCAGAAGATAACCTCAAACCAGAAGGCGATTTCTATACACCTGAGAAACCAGGCTTCCGTCCTGCTGAAAGACCAGTACAGAAGAAACCTGTAGATAACCTCAAACCAGAAGGCGATTTCTACACTCCCGAGAAACCAGGTTTCCGTCCGGCTGAAAGACCGGTTCAAAAGAAACCAGAAGACAATTTGAAACCAGAGGGCGATTTCTATGCACCTGAGAAACCAGGCTTCCGTCCGGCTGAAAGACCTGTGCAGAAGAAACCTGAAGATAATCTTAAGCCTGAAGGAGACTTCTACACTCCCGAAAAACCAGGATTCCGACCAGCCGAAAGACCAGTGCAGAAGAAACCTGAAGATAACCTAAAACCAGAAGGCGATTTCTATGCACCTGAGAAACCAGGTTTCCGTCCTGCTGAAAGACCAGTGCAGAAGAAACCAGAAGACAATTTGAAACCAGAGGGCGATTTCTATGCACCTGAGAAACCAGGCTTCCGTCCTGCTGAAAGACCTGTGCAGAAGAAACCAGAAGATAATCTCAAACCAGAGGGCGATTTCTATACTCACGAGAAACTAGAATTCCGCCCAGCGGAAAGACCAGTTCAAAAGAAACCGGAAGATAATTTAAAACCAGAAGGCGATTTCTATGCACCTGAGAAACCAGGATTCCGACCAGCCGAAAGACCAGTGCAGAAGAAGCCTGAAGATAACCTCAAGCCAGAAGGCGATTTCTATGCACCTGAGAAACCAGGATTCCGACCAGCCGAAAGACCAGTACAGAAGAAACCTGTAGATAACCTCAAACCAGAAGGCGATTTCTACACTCCCGAGAAACCAGGTTTCCGTCCGGCTGAAAGACCGGTTCAAAAGAAACCAGAAGACAATTTGAAACCAGAGGGCGATTTCTACACTCCCGAGAAACCAGGTTTCCGTCCGGCTGAAAGACCGGTTCAAAAGAAACCAGAAGACAATTTGAAACCAGAAGGCGATTTCTATGCACCTGAGAAACCAGGCTTCCGTCCTGCTGAAAGACCAGTGCAGAAGAAACCTGAGGATAATCTTAAGCCTGAAGGAGACTTCTACACTCCCGAGAAACCAGGCTTCCGTCCTGCTGAAAGACCAGTGCAGAAGAAACCTGAAGATAATCTAAAGCCTGAAGGAGACTTCTACACTCCTGAAAAACCTGGATTCCGCCCAGCGGAAAGACCTGTGCAGAAGAAGCCTGAAGATAATCTTAAACCAGAGGGAGATTTCACTGTTCCCGATAAGCCTGAGTATAAACCAGCTGAAAGAGTTCAGCGCATCATTAGAAAAGATAATCTGCGCACTGAAGGAGAAATGATATTCGAGGAAAAGGAGGATTATCAGTATGTTATCCGGCCTACCCCTGTACGTCCAGAGGATAATTTACGGCCAGAAGGTGATTTCTACACTCCTGAGAAACCAGGTTTCCGTCCAGCTGAGAGACCGGTGCAAAAGAAGCCTCAAGATAATCTTAAGCCCGAAGGAGACTTTTATAAACCCGAGAAACAAGGTTTCAAACCTGCTGAGAGACCCGTGCCCAAAAAGCCTGAAGATAATCTTAAGCCTGAAGGTGAATTTTCGGTGCCAGAAAAGCCTCTTTATAAGCCTGCGGACAAAGCTGAAAGAATTATTCGTAAAGATAACCTACGCACCGAAGGGGAAATGACTTTCACCGAAAAGGAAGAATACAAATACGTCAAAAGGCCAGAACCGGTAAGAAGAGAAGACAACTTAAAACCCGAAGGAGAATTTTACACTCCCGACAAACCAAAATTCCATCCAGGTGAAAGACCATCACCAGTTCGTCATGAAGATAATCTTAAGCCAGAGGGAGACTTCTTTACTCCGGAAAAAACAGGTTTTAAGCCTGCCGAAAAAGTCGTACCAAAGAAACCCAAGGATAATCTTAAGCCCGAAGGTGAATTTACAGTTCCTGATAAACCCTCATTTAAACCGGCAGAAAGAACTGAACGAATAATAAGAAAAGATAATTTGCGCACCGAAGGCGAAATGATTTTTGAACAAAAAGACACGTACCAGTATGTTAAAAGACCCGAACCTATAAAAACAAAAGATAATCTTAAGCCTGAGGGCGAATTCTATAAACCAGAAAAGGAGGAATTCAAGCCAGCAGAAAGACCGGTGCAGAAGAAGCCTCAAGATAACCTGAAGCCGGAAGGAGAATTTACCGTTCCTGATAAACCAAGCTATAAACCTGGTGAAAGAACAACGCGAGTTGTCAGAAAGGACAATTTGCGTACTGAAGGCGAAATGACGTTTACTGAAAAAGACGAATATAGGTTTGTTAAACGGCCAGAACCAGTCAAACAATCCGACAATCTCAAGCCTGAGGGAGAGTTTTACACTCCAGAAAAGCCCGGATTCAAACCAGCTGAACGTCCAGTTCAAAAGAAACCTGTGGATAACCTTAAACCCGAAGGTGACTTTTATGCGCCAAACAAAACTGGTTTTAAACCTGGAGAAAGGCCGATTGCCAAAAAACCGGTTGATAATTTGAAACCAGAAGGAGAGTTTGTAACGCCTGAAAAGCCCAAATACAAGCCAGCTGAAAAAGTCCAGCGAATAGTACACAAAGATAATTTACGTACTGAAGGTGAAATGACATTTGAACATAAGGAAACGTACCGTCAAGTCAAGAGACCAACACCAATTAAACCCGTCGACAATTTGAAGCCCGAAGGAGAGTTTGTTACACCAGAGAAGCCTTCATACAAACCCGGTGAAAGAGTTGAGCGAGTTGTACACAAAGACAATCTACGCACAGAGGGTGAAATGACATTTGAGCGTAAGGACACTTACCAGCATGTTAAAAGACCAACTCCAATTAAACCAACCGATAATCTTAAGCCAGAAGGAGAATTTTACAAGAAAGACAAGGATGCAGGTCCTAAAGACGTTGTTGATAGAGCCGTACCCAAACGTCCTGTAGACAATCTCAAACTCGAAGGTAAAATGGAAATCGTTAAGAAGAACGAAACAAAGACTACCCAACAGACAACAGTACGTCAAACCAAGAGCAAATACACCCATAATAGCTCTTCAATTAGTTTGGGATCTGACAGCTCCATATTAAAGACAACAAGTCAAATGAGTTTCGCCTCTGGCAAATCCGCCGTACCAGTAACCGATTTAACAACCGAAAAACCTGCCGATGGTATGGTTATTGTCTCCACCAAGAAGGTGACTACTATCGTTGGCGGCAAATCGAAAAAAGAACCCGAAACAGAATACATAAGAAGACAAGGCAAAGTGAACGTAATCGAAAATGTGGAAAAGTCTTTAAAAACCAAGAATATCAAGAATGTCGAAAATGTTTACAACGAAGATACGTCTGTTACGCAAAATCGCATTACTGCCCGCAACAAAACTATACTGGACTCAACGCAACACGACTCTAATCGCATAACAAATGGTAGCACCTCTGTAATATCCCACACACATAACAAGACCACAACTGACACCAACAATCAACACCATCATCATACTTGTTTGGCAAGCAAACTTTCCGGCTCCACCAACCACATACAGGCCGATGGAACAACTATTATACGACGAGCCACATGTATCAGGCAAAGAAACGGCAACAGTTCGGATATGAAGAGTTTAATTAGTGGAGGCGTAAATAACGCTAGTGATACGCATATACATGGCAGTGTCTCACATATCAACAGTACTAACGTTGCCAATGGTAGTAATGTTGTCAATGGTACTAACGTTGTCAGTGGTACTAATGGCACAATAACTCGCTCAAATTCCTCAAATATCAGCTCAAAACATGTTCAAAGTAGCAGCGCTGCCTCGACATCAATTTCCAGTAGCAAACAATTTCATCATCGTAAAACCGAATTCTCCTCCGAATCGAATGTAGCCAACACAATACTCCAGCGTAAAAACGCACAAACAGAATCCAATCAATTCGGCAGTCTAACCTCAAATGCTAAGATCCAACGTAAGAGTATACTGAATCTTAATGAACAACCCTCAAGCAACTGGTATCCCAGCGAACGTCAAAGCTATAGCAGTATTCATCGCCAAAAGGAGGCCGAATCATCATCAACTTTAAATGCCATGAGTGAACGTCGCAACATTACGACTAAACATCGTGACGTCAAGGAACAACAGATGACCAACAAGGGCTCGGCGATACATCAAACCATGACTGTCCATAGCTCTGCCCTAGACTTTCCCTCGTACAGCCGAAGCTCAGAACGTGTGATATCACGTCAACGTGCCAATCAATCGTCGATTTCATTCGGAAACGATACGAACGCCTCCTCGTCCAGCCTCTATAAAATGGAATACAAAACACTTCCGGTCACAACCACAACCTGTGCTGTGCATAAAATCAAACAAGGTGCATTCCAACAGACTAAAGATACTCAAGAACCCAAGTTCTTCAAGTCCAACTAATCATTTAAGAGCATTTCTTTCATATCAATTTTATTTTTCTTTATAATTTTCTCTTTTTTAATTTTGGATTGAAAATCCAGCCAAGAATTGTTAAATAATAATTATTAATTTGCCTTTATTTTTTTTTTTATATAATTTTTGTTAACACATTATTACTAACACATTTGCATAAATACATATGTACATACATATACATATGTATGTGTATATATGCATACATACATATATACGTATATAATATATAATTATAAATAATATTTTTATACTTGCATACCAATTTATTATCACTTTTAATAATAATAATAATAATAAAACATAAAAAAAAAATAATTAAAAATATAAAAATCTCGAAATTTTCAATAAAAAAAAAAACAAAAACAATAAATGTTTACTTACTTTTTTCTTCTAACTCCCTTAAGTATGCAATAGTTTTTTATATGACATTTAACGATGATTTCAGTAAGCAGGGTTGCCGTTATTTATTTTTAATAATTGTGCCAAGTATGTATAGTTTGAAAGAAAAAAAAACTACGAAATGGAATGGAACAGTAGTAGAAAAGGTATTCGTGAGAATTAAAATGATCACATTATGCTCTGCAAGGCTTCATTTAATCTCTGACTCTATCTATGTTATGGCTTCTCAAGTCTATCGTTTGTAGTCGACATTTAACCAATAGATTTAAATTTAACACACGCAACATGACTGGTGTGAGAATAGTTGTTGTAATCCTGATTAATAAATTGTAATGACCAATAAAGTTAATGTCAGCCTAATGTTAGTATGAACCAGAGATCAGCAATAGGTATTCAAAAGAAGAGTACAATTTAACAGATCTTTAAAATTGTCATAGCATACCTTAAGGCTGAGAAAAAAATAAAGAAAAGTGGTGAGTATTTAATAGAAACAAATAAATTTAACTTTTTGTATAGAGTTGGTATATTTTGTCATTTTTATCGTTTTATTTATTTATTTTTTATTATTATTGTTTTTTTTTGTTTGATTTTAATCTTTTATTTCATCTTTTTAATAAAAATTAGCATTAAATAAACGGTTTTGTGGAATAATTCTAACTATGCTGTAAATAAATTGTGTGCTTTTCTTTTTTAATTTCAAATATGATTCATTATGATTTTCAATATATATATATGTCTGTATGTATGTATGTACTGTATATAGAAAGATATATTTAATACATATGTTCTATATGTATACGTATATGTATGTATGTATATGTGGTATGTATAATTAATATAATTTAAATACAATAATTACTTAAAGTGTTTGGAAGACATTGTTATTATTATTTTGATTATTATTATTATTCTTTAATTAGGTTTTATATTATTTAAAGAGTTCTTTTTTTGTTTTGTTTTGATTTTTAATTTGCAATTGTAAATGCAATTGCTTAAATGGAAGACAATTTTCATTTTTTTTTCAGTTTTTTTTGTTGGAAGACATTTGTTTCTTACATACTAAAATCATAATGTAATGTGTATAATGATTATAATTTTAATACAATTAATTATGTATATTAGTTTACATATTATTATAGTATGTATTTAATTAATAACTATTTAGTAATACTATTATTACATATGTATATCATTTATTGTTATTGTAATTTGTCCTAATCGAAATATGTAATTAGTTAGTTTCCTTTTATTATTTTCTTATTTATTTTCTATTTTATTCGTTTCGTTCGTTTATTGTATCATTTATGTGTATCATTTAAAATGGAAGACCAATTTCGAATGCATTAATTAAGGCATTTCCCGAATCGTATATACCAATAACGCCAAATAGTACCCCCAATCCAATAATTATATAGTCTTTTGCCATTTCTTTTTGATCTAATAGATGGCCCTTGATCTTCAGATGAAAGTAACATGGCCAAATGAAACTCAACATTGTGCCCGTAAAGCTGCCAATGAAACCCATCAGTATGGAAAAGTGTGGTATAAAAATGGCCATCATTATGGTGGAGAGTATGATGCCAACACGAAACCCTAGGCCCCATACCTTGAGCTCACCATCCAAATGCCAAATGCTTGGAAATTTTGTTTTTGGCGGACCACGAAAGAAATTTCGTTCCAAAAGTTCACAGGCAGCATAATATGGCAAGGGATAACTAAGTATAGCCTTGATGACGAGAAACACATTGACCAGACCCTTAAAGCCCTGAGAATGTAAATTATTTGTTATAACTTGTTGGGTATCATTCTGGAAGGTTAAAAAGCATATGTAGCCAAAACCGGCTTTAAATGCTGCCGCTGCTATATGGGACCAATCCAACATCCAATTAAATTTGGAACGATCAATCATATTACCCTCTAAAGTGGGCAAAAATATTTGTGAAGTGTATGAAAACACGATGACACCCAAAGAAATGGGAAAGTTTTCAAAGTCAATACTCCAACGCACCTTTGACCAGCCCCAATCGCCGATTTGCAAAAAACAATAGCCCAGTATGACCACATTGATGACAATATGCGACATGGTACACCAGAACGATAGTGTAGAAACCATTTTCAAAGATTTCAGAAAACCCATTGGCAGTAGGAATATACCAATTAACATCATCCAGGAGCGTGAATCGAATGCTCCTTGTGGATATGTACCGACCATTAAATCTCCACAGACCACCACATATAATATGCATGTCATTAGTAATTCGATTAGCTGGGCAATACTTACAGCACGTGCACCCAGCTTGGGTCCGAAGCATACCTTTGCTATGGCAACGTAACTATCACGCACACGCACCAATTGTCCTGTAGCTGGATCTGGCTCATAGAGACACTGTACCAACACTTTTCCCGTATAACAGCAAATGTAAGCAATGCCCACCATGGCCACAATGGCCCAATAGCCGCCATGCAATACCGCAAATGGTAGGGACACTATAAACATACCCTGTATGGCGTTGGTAACATTCCAGGCTGCTTGCATTTCATCGATTTTCTGACCACCGCCACCTTCACCTTCGCACACAAACGAACTGCCCTCGGATGCAACGCTGCCTTGTCTAAAAAAAATTAAAAAAAACAAAATGTACAAAAATAATAAATTAAATAAATATACAAATTATATGCTAGAAGATATATGTATGTATATACACTGAACGCCAAAAGTGAGTAAACGCCACTGAAATAATTCATTTTCTTAGGACAGCGAGAAAAGTAAATGCGAATAGTCGAATAAATTTCCAAAAATAAAAACGTTTAATTTTTACTTATAAAATGTTAAAATAAAAACAACAATTCATGATAAAGGAACTTTTTTATACTTAAGAACACAAGTGTTGACTCACTTATGGCGCTCACTGTATGAATGTATGCATGTAGTATGTACCATGAAATGATCACTATCATTATATCATATCGTATAATCGAAAAATATTTAAAAACGCACTCGTTAATTTAACAAAATAATGTAATATTTAATCTAAGATGTAGTAAAAAGAAATCCATTACATTTACATAAAACCGATGATAAAATTTTCGAAAATCATTCGAAGTGACCGCTTAAGTAATTGCGTTTGACTAGCGATTTGTAAAAAGAAATTCAGTCTTTGTGATTTTCCCAACAGTAAATAGACATTCACTCGTTTAAATAAGAAGAGAACTGATTCACTTCACAATAGTGATTCTCACAGCTCACTATCCTTTAGGAAGACTTGGCGATAAACATGGCATTCCGTCGAAAAACTTTTGTAACTGAGGAACACTACTTTAACTCTTTTTCCCATAAAGAGAACGGAGGTTCTTGAACTCTCATTTTCTGATTGCTGCAATAGCAAGATTTATTCTGGGCAGAGGTTGGTTTCCTCTAAGAAAAGTATGATTCCAGGGTTGGATATTAATTTGTGGTATCACAATTAGACTAAGCATTGGCCTACATGGGAGCATGTCCATAGAGTAGAGTTCGCCACCTCACCTAAACTAATCCCTTCCATGAGATGGGGTATCTTTGACAATGAAACCAAAATTGTACGCAGTCTTGTTGCCAGACTTGCGTTTCGCCTTGGTGTCTGTCATTGCTAGAGTCCATTTGTAAAGTCTATTAAAATAATACGAATTCCAACAAAGTCCTACAGGTCTTCCATGTCTTCTACTAGGTCAAGTGAATTGTTGTGTTGTATCTTTAAGAAGCACAGTCGATCCAGCTTTATTCTTTCTTTGAAATTTTATTGTTGACTTGGGTTTCGTTCGTTCGATCTCTATTGGAAACTGCGCTTCGCTAGATTTTATTATTAAATGCTTGCAATACAGCAGCGTACAGTATAGTTCATTGGGGCTAAATTGCAGCTCTACGTAGAATTATTTGCGGCACTCAATAAAGAATTTTTTTTTATCATGAAATAAAATATAAAAAATTTCAAATTTTATAAAATGACTCCGCCTATCAATTAATTTGTTCACCTCTGGTATGGTTTTATGGAGAAAAAAAATCATAGCAGAGTCCAAATGGCGTTGAGTAATATTCTAGCTTGAGCTGTCAGTTTTGGATCGTTTGCTGCCTAGACGACAATACAAGCAACATCTTACCAAAGTCTTCTAAAGGCAAGGTATTGGATTCCATTAGACTACATTACTTAGATAATTTTTGTAATCTTGAAACTATCGTTTGACATCTCCATTTGGAATATTATGCAGAATTTCTTCGGTTTTTTTCCATGTGTTAGCCAAAAACTATTCAAACGAGTTATGAGACCGACCGAGTATCAAACCATATTGATATTTTCAAAACCTTTTGGTGTAAATGGACCACATACTTACCGAAATCCACCCTGCTGATATTGACCATCGTATTCGTTGGCTACAAAGGAGGTGGTCTGATAGCCTTCACCTTTATTAAAATCACTGCCACCATCACCATCGTCCGCCCAATTGCCGGGATTTCGAAATGGATTCAATTCTGTTGGTTTGTCTGCTGTAAATATATTTGACAACAAATACAACAATTTATTTTTAATTAGGGCTTTTGCTATAAAGGGAAAAAGACTGTTTTTTTTTAATTTCTTACCAGTGCCATAAGTATTTTCGTCGCCCTGATACATAGCCTGTGCATCGTTTGGCTCCATGGTCTGTTGTTGATGTGATTGTGCCATTGTACTGCTGCTGACTCCACCTGGCTGTTCATAGTCCTTCTTATCGGGCATATGTTGACGGGCCGTCTGGACTGCTACATTAAAAATATTTTTTATTGGTGGTAATTGTGAAGAGGTCGATTTGATTTTATTTAAAAATGCCATTGTGATGAGACGTAATGGTTGGGTTGGTTGGTTGGTTGGTTGTTCTTTAAATTTCAAATACAAAAATAAAATGCTTGTTTGGCTTTCTTTTCGACAGGGATTATGATGGTGATGATGAAGGTGGCGATGGTTTAGTTCCAAATTATCGTTTTTTTCTCCTTCTTTTTTATTCTATTTTTTCTTGTTGTTGCTTTTTACAAAAATTTTTTAAGGTTATGTACAACACAAAGCATAAAGGGTAATGTGCTAAGGAATCTTAAGGATTTCTTAAGCGTAACGTAATGTCTGATGCTGTGGATTTCTTATCGATTTTGTCTGTGTACGTTTTTCAGTTCAGTCAGTTCTCCGAGCAGTAATAATAATTGAAGTGAAAATTTTGTTGTAATTTCTTGCAAAAACATTCAACCG
Organism: Sarcophaga subvicina; assembly: GCA_936449025.2. Taxonomy (NCBI): domain Eukaryota; kingdom Metazoa; phylum Arthropoda; class Insecta; order Diptera; family Sarcophagidae; genus Sarcophaga; species Sarcophaga subvicina. Next base: position 4,657,097 of record OW388084.2, read on the forward strand.
AAATTGCAGTTTTGCAAATTTCCAAATTCAATTCAAATTCAAATTCAAATTGAGGTTTTCTTTCGTCTTTCTTAATTTTGAGTTTCTAAACGAGCAGCACCAACAATTTGATCAACAATTTTAAGATTGTTATACATTTTTATCTTCCATTGGCCCATTAAGTGAATTTTCTTCAGTTCGTCTAGTAAAAAATGTTGATGTTGGTGTTGGTACACAGCAGAAATCGATACATACTCTACGCAATGAGGGACATACAATCGAATCTCTTATGAAAACACACACTAAAACTGAAATGGAAACGTATAAAAAAAACAACAAATTATAATTCTCATCAATTCAATCAATTGCAATAAAATGTTATTTCTTTTTTATTATTTCTTTATCATCGTTATGATTAAAAAGCCTTTGAAAACACACAAAAAAGAAACCAAAAACTATTATTTTTCCAGTTTTTTTTTTATAAAAATTTACTTTTTTATGTAACGTTATAACAAGTAACGAACGCCAAAAAATTTTAGTGTTAAATGTGAATGTCTTCTGGTTTTTATTCCTTTTTTTCTCCGTCTTCTTCTTCTTTTTTCTTACTATCCTTTATTCAATTTTACATGCAGATTCCTGCGACTGCGTCCACCAGCGTTTCCTTATCATTCAGATTTATGATGGGTTTAAGGGTTGCTTACTTTTGTGTAACAAACAAAATCATTCACAATGAAGGAATTATTTTAGAAAAGTTTAAAAAATATTTACTGTTATTTATGCTTACAAACATTTCTGAAGACATGTACAATACACTTTAAACGAAAATATTTGTTTTTTAATCATTTTGAATGGAAATGGTGTAAAGATCTCCATTTACACAAACCGGTTGTGGTAACGTAATTCACATCGAAATTTATGTATCAAGGTTCCATTTGTTTCTAGCTTAATTGAATACAACACCGAAATAAATACATAGCTCCGCCGAAGATATTTCATGGGTGTTAAATTGATTTCCCCACCTTGGAATATTTGTTATGATCAATAATTGATCATAATCATTATCTTAATGTGTACAAGCACATACAAAAATGAGATCCATTCATACAACGACCCCCACGGTCAGATATCATGAAAATATAAAAAAATATTTGCAGATTTCTGGCAAAAACTCTCAGAGCAAAAAAAAAATTGCCATAAAAAGTTTCTCAAAAAATCTGTTGTTCGGAGTCGACTATAAAACTGTAGGTCCCGCCACTCATGGATAAAATTAACACACACAACATAAGTGGCGCATGAAACTAGGCCCATTATCCTGATTGAAGGATTGTAATGACCAATTATGTATGTATGTATGTATAGTGAAAGACGATGCCTGTTCTGAACGAGTGTACTTAGAGTGTACACTACCCTGTCAAAAGGTTAACCTACTACTATTCAGGTTATTCATGGCTAGCCTTATGCATCACATTATACCACAAATATCCATAACATACATAATTGGTCATTACAACCCCTTCAGTCAGGATTACGACCTAGTTTTTCACACCACTTATGTTGTGTGTGTTAATTTTATACATGAGTGGCGGGACCTACAGTTTAAAGTCGACTCCGAACGACAGATTTTTGAGAAACTTTTCATGGCAATTTTATTTACTCTCAGAGTTTTTGCCAGAAATCTGCTGAGAGGAAGTCGCCGAAGAAATACTATTTTGTATTTTATTTTGATGTCTGGCCTGGGGCGCGAACCCTGGCTTTTCGTCTAATAAGCCAACACACTACTTACTAGACCACGGCGACTTCTACCCCAAATATCCAATTTTTGTAATTCCCAAACAAAAGTTTTTATTACCTAGAACCCAATAGGATTTTGCCTCCCTTATCTTCCCTTTCATTGAGCATATCTTTCCAAACATCTGTTCCCACTCCTCAGGATCTTTCCGGGCCCCACCCCGCAAACTCATGTCTGCTCACTGCCGTGCTAAGGGGCGAGGTATTGACAGTACCCTAAGCAAACTGAAGGAAATATCGTTACAGAAGCGTTTAAGTGAAATGGAGGTAGTCGCCGCAGTGGCAGGCCTGCTCGAAAGTAGAGGATCAGATTCAAGATGAAATACGGAAAGTGCATATATCTTTTGGAATGAAATAAAAATGTCAGCACTGAGGAGAAATGATTAGAAAAATTGTATTCCATTCCAAAGAACGTAATGCTTTGAACCACAAAACCTGGCATTTTAATAAATGTCCGCAAGAAAGGTTCTTCCAACCAAGCTAAACAGACCATTCTAAGTTGCATTTAAATAAAAAGTCTCCATGAACTGAACTTCTCTACGTCTCGGGAGCAAAGCTCGTAATCGAAAAAGTAAAAGCAAAACTATAGGCTTTATTAACCATTGCCTTCAAAATATTCTCCACATAAAGTAACCCTCTGTTGTATACATAAATGTTGTGATATGGAGGCACACTTCGCGAAAATCCTTGGATGACACTTCAAATACTTTTCTGATGTACAGCGTTTTTGCAAAAATCGCCGAATCGTTTGTCGAACTAGGAGTACTGGTGCACAGCAGAAATAACTGAGAATTTTTTAGGAAAATCGCCGAATCGTTTGTCGAACTATAATTACTGATACACGGCAGAGATAACAGGAAATCTTTTGTCGAACCCTTGAGCTGCTAACATAGATTACGAATTTTAATAATCGTGAACCTAGTAAGGCTTTACGGAAAAATCTAAAGCAAATCCAATTGCTGTAAGCGCCGCCTAATTGACAAGTCTTACCCTTTCTTTAATGTGGCAATATTTTTATCTAAAAGACCGAACAAGCCTTAGTCCCAATTGCGCCGTTATGAATGTTAAAAATTTACAAATTTTGTAAAAAATGGGTTTATACCGAGATGCTTGCCACTACTTACCCTAGATAACATGATCCGAAATAGCCGTTGCATATACAAGTCTTGAGCTTTTAAAACATTTTTCATTTTCATTTTTCTTTTTATTCATCTATTTATGTATGTACATATGTATGTATGTATTTATGCATATATGTATGTACTTATGTTTTGAATTGCATTATGTACTCGTATTCTATTTGAAGAAATTTCTTAAATATTATTCTACAGGATTATTTACATTGATTACTATTTAGAACTGAATAATGAATGAAGAAACATTCCGTTAAATAGACAATATATGTATGTACCAGATGAGTTTAATTAAAATAGAAAGAGAATTACCATCAAATTTCAAAAATACAATTAAAAAAATAAAAATAAAAATAAAAATAAAATTACAAATGAACTGTGCTACATACATAGATCCCGCGTTCGTTTGCAGCTAGTTACTGTAGCAGGTTTTCCTTACACCCGCCAATATATTGCTGATTTCGTCATCACGCCGTGAGTCAAGTAGAATTTCACCGACTCCTAGCACTCCAGGCGTATTGGGAACACTGCCAAATATTTGCGGATGATGGGCGTGATGATGATGATGATGATGGTGGGGATGTGAGTGAGTTGAATAGGGCGAAGACTGCACCAAAGTAGCTGCCAACGGTGAAGGAGATGCCTGCGACATTAGACCCATTTGAGAGGGGGAACTGCTGCCCTCATTTAAATGAGACATTTGAGTTGCTAACTGAGGACTATAATGATTGTAGTGCAGATAACTTTGATTCTGATTGTGTGTTACTTGACCATAAACTCCCGCCGATATGGGAGACTGTTGTATGGGTAGAGTGAGCTGTAATGGAAATGATTGGCCAGCCAAGGTATACGGTAGTTGGGTATAATAACTGCTTCCCGCTGCTGCTGCTGATGTAGTTGACACAACCATGGGATTAAATGCTTCATAACCATCATAATTATGATTAGAGTCAGGATATTTGGCTTGTTTGGCATTTTTGTGGGTGTCTTCTTCGTTGGTTACGCCACCGACATTGTTATCACTGGATAAACCAGTGTAATCGCTATCGGAATATGTTGGAGTATGTGCTGCTGCTGCCGTTGTAGTGTAGCGCAAATAATCCTCATAGGCAGCATTGGGATTATAGGCATTCGAAGCTACTAAATAATCTCCGGTACAAGACCCGCTTTGTGACATACGAGCTGCTTCCAGGGAGAAATTTAAATCGCTCTGGTGATGTGAACTGGTCTGGTGAGCTGAGTACGTAGTTGTATTTAAAGTGGACCCAAGTCCACTGGCAGAGCTTAAAGCTATTGTGTTAGTATTAGTGTGCATTTTGTCGCCATCTAAGCTAGAGACTGGAGGATAAAAAGTGCCCTTTACTGAGTGGCCATGATCCAAGAGTCCTCGATTTGTACAGGTAACATACATGCCTCTACCAGCCACTACCGATAAGGACGTAGCCGCCAAGGGATACGCTGATCTTAAAGTATCGCCTTCTTTACTTTTATCATGATCCTTGTGGCTTGACTTATGTCCTGCTGTCGAATTACCACTTATTAACGATCTTGTTCGGGTTTGGGTTTTACCAATCGGTCCAGTTGCTGAAGATCTTGAGCAATTCTTTTTGTATGAGGTACCATTAGTTGTCTGTTCTGTTCCTACAAAGCTATGCTGTTGCTCGTTGATAGGCGCTGATTCGACGCCATGTGATGGAGGGCAATAAAGGAAGTCTGGATTGTCTGTCATATCAGGATTACTGTAACAGTCCAAAGAGTTGGGTGAATAGCTGGGCCGTAAAGTTTGTTCGTAGAGTGAGGAATTGGTTGGAGTATGTATTTGGGGTGTAGAGTTCCTTTGTTGATTCGAATTTGTATCGAAAGTACCTGATGAAAGCGAATTCGAAGGAGGTGTTGAGGATGATTTCGCATTGGGTTGTTTACCGCCCGTTGTTTGGGTGTTGCCAACACCATTTTGTTCTTTCGACACACCATTGGCTTGCAACGTACGCAATTTCGATTGTTTCCTTCGTCGAGGTCGATATTTATAATTGGGATGTTCGGTCATATGTATAACCCGAAGACGTTCGGCCTCCTCCACATAGGGTCTGCGATCTTGTGGGGTTAAAGAGCGCCATTTTTTCCCTAGAAACGAGAAACTTTCAAGTTGTATGGAAGGAAAAAAAAATTAAAAGAGCGAGAGAAACTTACCCAACATTTTACTTAGATCGGCGTTATGTAAATCTGGATTTTCATCAGCCAATTTCTTGCGTTCAATTTTGGCCCACACCATAAATGCATTCATGGGTCTACGTATTCTAGCTTCTTTGGCACATTTGGACTGATTGCTGCCGACAGCACGAAACTTGACTTCATTGACTAATTTATGGCGATCTAAGAAATTCCTGTTCGCCGCACATATCTCACCCTTGTAGTCGTAAGCCCACATAGAGCCATCCATAATCCCTGGACCACCGGTACCAATACCAGCCGTCATGCCAATTCCTGGTCCAGAATGACCAATGCCATATTCCTCCGTATCGGAGGACATGGCTACGCTCATCATATTGGGGTGGGAAAGATACTTGTTCAACATGGTCGATGAGGTACTATTCGTAAGTAACGGTGATGGTGACATATTTGAAGAGATTAAATGCTGGGAGGAAGAGGTGGCGGACTGGGGCGGCGGTGGAGTTGGCGTATTACCCATGTAGGAATTCGTTATAATCACCGAATTATGACATTGTGAGTTCAGCGACAATGTGCCGGCTGTAGCACCATCGGTCAAGTGATCATTATCGTAGCTATTGTTGTGGGTGGGTGTCGTGTGGGAAGTTGAGGTTGAATGGTGAATGGCAGGTGAATGTAGACTCGAAGAAGAATGTTCGCTACCATGGCGATACTGATAAGATATTTCACTGTTCGCTTCATGTAATAGACGACCGTCGGCTTGATCATGCAAATCGGCTGAGCTGTTATATTCAGGTGTTCGATTCAGTGGTGAATTGTATTTTTTGGAACTAAAAATGAAACAAATTAAAATAAAAAAACAAGCGACAAGGAAAAGAAAACGTATTTAATATAAATTTCTTATGAATTTTCTTTTGATTTTAAAATTTAAATTTTTTTTTGTCCTAAAAAAACCGAGATTAAGAAGCACAGAAAAAATGAAACCAAAATACAAAGTAGAAAAAAGGCCAGGAGAAAAAAAATTTAAAAACCGTGGCAACTGACGACAGTTAACGATTTATAGGTTCACTAAATATATGTATTTAAAGTAGACATATTGACAGTTTATCCTTAAATATTGAAATTGAACGAGAAAAATTCTAAAACACAACAACAAGAAAATGTTTATAAAATAATAAAAGCAAATTCAAGTGTCTTGCTTTAACTGTGCAAATACTTCTAGCACTACCATCGAAGCGAACAACTACTAACCAACCAAGCAACGACGGATGCAATCAGTTTACCAGCCAGCCAGCCAGCCAGTAAGCCAGCCAGAGAGACTGACTATAAAAGAATCATATTTACCATCATGTACTCATGTATGTACTTTTGTGACTTTTGCTACCACTATTCTTGAGGTTCCTTTAAATGTCTGTCCATTCTTAAGTTCGTTCATTCGTTCGTTTGTTCGTTTCAAGAGACAATTCTGTGGCGGCAGCAATAGCAGACGATAGAATATATGGGTTGGTTAAAGGAAAAATTCGCTTAACATTGGTTTTCGGTAGACACTGAACTGGTAAATGTAAATTGGGCGCGTGCAGCTATTGTCATCATCAAAGAATTTACCGCTGCAGTATTTGCCGACACACACAGGCAGGCAGCGATCGATATAACCAGGCAAACGATTTCATCCAGCGATCATCGATCCTTAATCTACCGAATAAACAGTACAGAAGTGGGTAAATTTTTTTTTAATGTTTAGAGTTGCCGTATTCTGTTACAAATTATATTTAATTTGTTTGTTGGGATAATGTTGAAAATATAAACGACTATTTACAATACCTTTAAGAATTTTAAATATTCTTTTAAAAAAATGTAACTTAAAACATTACAAAGTGACTTCTGTCATTAACTATTTTCGCTATTTACGAGCACTGAACCCGATAGAAGAATTTGTTACACTTTCTAGCTTCGACATTCAGTTCTCTTTAAGCTATAAAGACCTTTTTCCCAATGAGATGTTTTGATCTCTAAATGCGATAGGTTGTAGTAAAGAAGACCAACCAATTTTGTACGCTTACCAGTCTGTAGCTTGTACAAATGTCATTAATTTTTTACAGTACATTCCTCTGAAATGTGTACAATGGGTCAATTCGACCTCCGGGTACTGTACTTGTCTTAATTGACAAGTACACGTCCTCTAACCTTCCTCTGAAATGAGTTATGCCTGATACAGCGCCATTCGCTAAGTTCACGTACATGCGTCCACAGTTATCGAGCAGAGTATAGCAATATTGCACGTACCCTTTTGTTGCCACGGTCATTGTGCCTCCCTGTGAAACGAGTTGATAATGTCCAATTCAACTGACAATCTATGACCAGCTCATCATAAGCCTATGCCAAGTAGCCAATATAAGTTATCTTACACTCAAGGATAAACCTTGAAAATATATTCGTACTTAATCTCAGTCTGGCTGTCCGAGTAAATTAGCAACATTTCACGGAAAGTCCTGCCACTCAACAAGTATTGCGGTTGCCCGAGGCATAGTTTGGTTTCTGTTGTTACTATATAGAGATTAGACTCAAGCTATCTTCATGCTTAGAGCCATACGTTTAGCAACAAGTCCTCACGGTTGTCTGGGCAATGGATCCGTTAGATCAAAAAAGTCATCAGCTAGCAATTGGTAACGAGTGATACGTACCCTGTTATTCAAGTATTCGTCTAGTATCCCAATCTGGTGATACGATTTGTGGTTTGGTTGATCCCTTCATCTATAACCTTTTACTTGGTTATTTAGTCATTACAACCCTTCAGTCAGGATTACAACGTAGCTATTCACTAAATGAATAAATATAACGTTGGCAACCTTGCTTAACAAACGGTGAGTTGAGGCAGTTTTGACGATCATTATGCGATCACCTACAACTGGAAGGACTGACTTAGTGGTGGTGGCTCTTATTTAAAGCGAGTAGTACACCGTACGAACGTTTTCCTTTCATACGCGATACAATTCGTCGACACTTTTCGAACTAAAAACGCTTTCTTGGAATTTACCAAAAATAACTTGTAGAATAAATATTACCCTCCTTCCCATACCACAATACGAATAAACATTCATTCTAAACATACTGATGATGATGATGATGCTGCTGCTGCCTACTATAATATTACCAGTGATGGTCTTGAATAGTTGAAGCTACACGAGAAAGAGGGTTAAGAGACTGGACTGTGCGGCAGCATTTGAATGAAGAGAATGCAGTGACGAATAGTCATTTGGTATTCAGTTTGGAATGCATACCCGACACATTTATTGGTAGAAAATATCAAGATTCTTTCATTCATTCATTCGTTCACGTACTTAAATAGTTAATTATCTAGAGATTTACACTTTCATACAAACATACATACGTACGACTAGACAGATTTTAAAAGAAGTTGAAACAAATAAACAGTCAGTCAGTCAGTCAGTATGGCAATAGAGAGTGAAATACTTAAACAGTAAATATTGTTGGTTGCCTATTGCCTATCGCATATGCTTACATATGTATGTATATATGTATGTACATACATACATATATTGGTATGAATAAGTGTGGATAGACTGTTGAATGCTATGGCATCCCCAACACACGATTGCGGTCTTTATAAGTAGCCCAGGTTAAACTAAGCGGCCGGTAACTGTTGGTAATTTATTTAGAAAAACAAAATAAAATACGAAGAACAGAAGGATATGAGGCAGAATTTGATAATTTATTGGGAGCTCTGTGACATTTTATTGCAAACATTTGTTTGTGTGTGGATTATGCGCGATTATAAGAGCTATTCAGCTTAAGTACAGTGCAAAGAAAAAATTTACGTACAAAATTTGGATTATGAAATACAACTATAAACATTGTTACAATCAAAATTTACTCTACATTGTAGTATAGTAGAAATAAATTCATTATTCTTTTGCTCATATTGTATAAGTACGAGAAGTTCACTGTAGATGGCACTTGATACCTTGTGATTGCTTGACGGCAATTTAAATCACTCGATAGTGGATACCACAAATTAGAATTTATGTCTTAGGTAGGTAGGCGGATAGGCTGAAGTGCGGAAAGCAACCAAAGTTTCATTACTATCGGCAGACACAGTTGACTTGTACACTCACCACTAAAGAATACCAACCCTAGTCTTTATAGGAATTTTGTATAGGATACAGACCATATTCCTCCTGTCCACTCTTCTAAGATTAGTTATGTCTGGTATTGTATTATCCCCATAATATTGGAATCTCAGACTTATGAAAGCTGGGCAATGTCTTAAAAAGTGTTCCATTCTTTCGGTGCATTCACTACATTCATACATACTTACACCAATACAGTTCAGGGGTACATACATACATATAAGACGGAGTGTCTCGTGAGTGTGCTCATTAGCTTACACAAAACGCACTTATTTCCCTCATCAGAATCGCCCTTGTTTAGAGGCGACTAAAAATGTGAATCAATCTCTTTGATTTGAACTTTGGGCCAGTAATAGAGAAGCACTGAACAAAGTATGTACTTGGTTTGATACTTTCATATTTGATAGCCTCTTAGTCATGCACACAACAAGTGTTCTCTGTTCCTTAGCTCTTACATATTAAATGAATATTTCCAGTCTTTTGCAAAAAAATCTGAGAGTAACTAACTGCCATGAAAATGCTTTTCGGAACTGTCGTTTAAAGTCGACGTTTAGACTGCAGCGCCTGCCACTAATGGATAAAAATGAATACACGCAACATGGATGGTGTCACAAGCTAGGCCGTAATTATGAATAATGGTTTGTTATGGTCGTCTCAATCGATTGATTGAATTTTTTGCCAATAAGGTTGAGGGTTGTGATGCCACGGGTGAACGCAGTCCCTGTACTGACCAAGTTCCACCAAAATCAGAGAAGAGAAAGAAGTTGGTCAGCGCAAGGGCTGCACATCAAAAGCACGACTACCCCATACTGGAAAACCAGCCAGAAAGTTTGATGAACGAAGCTATATCCTTGATATCAATAGATGATAGCTCCGTCAAGCTGACAAGAAATGGAGAGCCAAATAGCCTATATCTACACCTAGCGAGAGACGGGCACTGACAAAGAAAGTGGATAACAGTCTCCTCTTCCTCAGCGGATCTGCATCCACGGAAAATCGTTAAATGGGAAATCGTTAATGGGAGCCTCATTCTCTCCGCGTGTCTACCCATAACGCAATGACCTGTAAGCACGGCCACTGTGGTTGAGATGACGTCACGACCAAGACCAAGTAATTGGTTGGTACGCCTTTTATCCATCAAGGGCCAGGTGCAGGACCACCACTCATTGACCAAGGATAGGTTGGCGTCCTGAGAGAATTTCCGCGCAATGTTCAACTTGACCGAGGCAAGTGGCATGCCCAGTTCAATTGAAGCGGATTCCGGAAGGAGCGCACCAGCTCTGGCGAGCTTGTCGGCCCTACAGTTTCCCGGAATGTTACTGTGCCCGGGGACCCGCACCAGTGAGACACTGGTGAAGCGCCCAGAAAGAAGGTCGAGACAGCGGCGACATTCCCTAACGATCGTAGAGATATTCACGAAACACGATAGAGATCTTATCGCGGCCTGACTATCAGAAAAGACCGAGGCGCGAGTGAAAGGAGCACCGTTAACGAGGATCCATAGAGCGGCCCGGTAAATTGCCGTCACCTCCGCCTGATGGGATCATACTTTCATTTCATTTCCTAAGCCTTATATGTATTTATATCTTTGAAAAAAAAAAACAATCATATCAACCGATCATATGCCTACTTTTAGCCAGTACTGTTATTGTTGTTATTATTATTGGATTATATATGATTAAGAATGTATTTATTTATGTGGTAAACCCTTTTTGCCTGCCAATTTCTTGGCATAAGAATAAGTCAACAAAACAGAAACAACAACAACAATAACAAGAACAATGAAAAAAAAAATTCAGTACCCACAAACAGTAACCGTAACAGAGCAACGGGTAACTCAACAGTTTCCCTAACTTGGATTCTTTCTATATGCGGAGTTGTGGAAAATGTAAGCAGAGTATGTCACAGTCTCGGGGTACACGTGGGTTTGTGTGTTGCTGTGTTGGCTGATTTAAAATAGGGCACCGCGCGCTACCGCATAATGTGACATACAGCAACAACAGCAACAATAAAATCACACAAAAAAAAAACAAGTACTTTTTGGATTAATGCACCGCAAAGCTCATATGTATGAGCGAGGATTTAAAAATCAACAGCAACAACAACAACTACAAAACAAACAGCAAACAAAAAGCAAATAAAAAAGCATTAAAAAACAGTAGTAGTGGTGGACAAAGTTGTACGTTTAAGCAGAACCCAAAAACTGTTTCATTTGAAAGACGAAAATTAAGGGAGGCAAGCGAGTAGGCGCAGGCTGGCAGGCTTAAGTTTTAAAAATTAAAAAAAAACAACAAAACAAACAAGAGAACGCCAACCAATAAAGTCGGTCGGTCGGTATATTTTTTCAAAGCTGTAAAATGTCAACATCTTTAAGAAATGTTGCATATTCTAAATCTGGTCCACCAAACTGAATATTATAACTCGTACTACCCATACCCATACGTATAACACACACAAACACGTACACACTTTATGGTCCTAAACTTGGCAGCTCATTTGTTTGGTTGTTGTGTGTTAAACTGACGTTTGTTTTCCTTTTTCTCTCCTTCCTCTTCTTTTCTAAAGTCAGAAGAGTTAAAGAGTGATTTTTTTCGTTTCAAGTCAAGTACTCTGTATTCTAGAAAAATAAAGTGAAGTAATGTTTAAGCAGCGTTCATCAAAAATAGATTCGATGAGCAATGAGAATATCTAAGAAAATATTTTAAAATTTTTATCAATAAATCAGTCAGTCCTATCCTAATTGTCGCGAGTGATGCGCTAAATATATTGCAGCACAGTTCCCCGATAAGCGAGTATGCGATCAGTATTCTACATACATAATTGGTTATTACAACCCTTCAGTCAGGATTACGACCTAGTTTCTCACACCACTTATGTTGTGTATGTTAATTTTATACATGAGTGGTGGGACCTACAGTTTAAAGTCGACTCCGAACGACAGATTTTTGGAGAAACTTTTTCATTGCAATTTTATTTTCTCTCAGAGTTTTTGCCAGAAATCTGCTGAGAGGAAGTCGCCGAAGAAATACTCTTTGTATTTTATTTTGATGTCTGGCCTGGGGCTCGAACCCTGGCTTTTCGTCTAATAAGCCAACACACCACCTACTAGACCACGGCGATCAGTATTCTAATCTGGTAAAACTGTTTGTGACTTTGGTTAATTCCTTCATCCAAAACCTCTTTCTAGACTGGCTAAATTGGTCATTACAACAAACGGTCAGTTGAGACTTATTTGACGATCATTATGCGATGACTTTCAACTGGAAGAGCTGACTACTGGTGGTAGCTTTTATTAACAACGAGTAGTGCATCATATGAACGTTTTTCTTTCATGCGCGACACAACTCGCCAACTCGCAACTGAATTTCAGTAAATTCGGTCCCTTTTAGGAGTGAAAAGAGCGACTGATGCAAAAAGTTGATGTCTTACGACAATGTTAAGAGAAAAATGTTGTGATCGAATGTAGAGTGCATGGACGCAAACAGAATTGAATTTCAGAAAAAATGTTGCTCTCAAAGTTATAATTTGAGCTTATATTTTTAACAATTGGAACGTTTGAAAAATATGTTTGAAGGTTAGGTTAGAATACGTGTACTTGTCAATTAACACAAGTACAGTACCCGGAGGTCGAATTGACCCATTGTACAACGTCCTAGTTTCTCACCACCACTTATGTTGTGTGTTTATACATGAGTGGCGGGACCTACAGTTTAAAGTCGACTCCGAACGACAGATTTTTGAGAAACTTTTCATGGCAATTATATTTGCTCTCAGAGTTTTTGCCAGAAATCTGCTGAGAGGAAGTCGCCGAAGAAATACTTTTTGTATTTTATTTTGATGTCTGGCCGGGGACTCGAACCCTGGCTTTGCGTCTAATAAGCCAACACACTACCTACTAGACTACGGCGACTTCTGAAAGAAAGAAAGAGTCCTAAACAATATTCCATAAATTAATTGGTATTTATTTGGTGATTAATTTATGTTTGTAAATTTGAAATCATCGTTTTAAGTTTCTGGCTGTTTAAATATTCAAAAAAACAAAAAAAATAATAACAAACAGACTAAAACAGCACATTTGCCTTCTTAACTAGCCATGTTGTCGGCCCGTTTCAGTTGGATTCTGTGCTTTTTTTTTTTTTTTGTTTTTTTTATCATTTTGTACTTCATTTTTATTTTGCAAAACTGACGACCATATTGTTATGCAGCAATGCAGTCATCATTGTGTTCAGTCCATGTGTTGGCCCACCTTTTATACACTCACACACATTTGGAACTGTAAGCATATATTACGAAGTATACAGTGTTGAACATAATGTTAGCACATTTGCCTTGCTTGGTCCCGTTGTAACACCGATATTAGCTATTCTGTCATATAATTACAACTCCTGATGAAATTGTGACTTTTATTTAAACCGTATTTGGCTAGATATGTACAATCAATAAATTCTGGGTACTCAAGAATTATTCTTCTTAGTTTCCCAAGAAACTTAATGGACAGCAGAATCTAGGTCCATAATACTGACTGAATGGTTGGTTGTAATGACAGAAGATATTCTGTGGTCTCCTCTTCTTCTTCATCGCTACAGATTCCACAGAAGTAGTTATTAGCTATTCCCATGCCCCGGGCATGAGTCATGTGAAAGTAGGAAACTAATCTTCATTTCTTGTTTACAAGCACAGCTCTATGCTTTTCTTCTACTTTTTCAGTACGTAGATAAACTCATTGATCTGTGAAGTATATACATACACATTGTGATTTTAAATCTTTTTCCTTCATCAGAAGCTCTGAATGGTTCCAGTGTTAGAAGAATTGAAAGAATGTGATATCGCAATGGGCTATATATGGGATAATTGCGTTTAACTTCTCTGAGTGACAGACATTTTTATTTACATAAGAAACGACAGTTGGCAACCCTGTCATCCTAGAAACCAACTCCTCAAGTGATAAAAAAAAATGTCGTTTATTGCAACCAGCAAAACTAAAACCGATGCCATTAAAAAGGCATTAAAGAACTGGATAAAAAACACTGGAATACTGATTCATGAGTTAATAAATTTTGTGTTAGTAATTAGCACTAGAAAAATACAGCATGTACCAGCACAATTTCAACTCTGTGACACTGATGTTTGGCGCGGATGGAAAGGGACAACAAAATCTGTAGAGTCGCCGTAGTCTAGGCCATGAGGCCATTGTTCAAACCCCACGTCAGACAAAACTATAAAACTCCCGCCACTCACAACATGGGTGGAATGAGAAGTTAGGTTGTAATCCTGACTATACATAGGTTCGTAATAACCAATAAGTAAATAAAATCCTTTAGCCTTCCTTCTTCCAATTGTTCTTAAGGTTTTTTTCTATGAGTTTTGTTTCTGTTAATATAACTACTACAATTGAGGTTCTAAAAATAAAGGAGCCGTTTTTCTAGATCTGAAGATGCAGTAAAGAGGGCCAAAAAAAATCATCACGGCATTCCAATTCATAAAATTAAGAGACTTTTAAGCCGATTCAAATAATCCTTCAAGATATTTTCAGTGCAACATATTGAACACATAAAATGTGCTAAACTGATATCCATTACTGTATATTTCGGTATTGGCGAGTTGCACCCATGTGAGTATGGATCATATGGTATGATTTTGCTCTGCTACTTTACATTGCTGTTTCTGTTGCACGCTGCTCTTGCTGTAGCTGGCATATGAAAAACATTTTAAAACATTATTGGTAGGAGACATCAAGATGCCACACTTTATGGCAGAAATGAGAAAAATAAAAAAATAACAACAACAACAACAACAACAACATTCTCTTCTATAACTATTTTAATACGATGGCACATTGTCGCATAAAAAACAACAAAGTTCCACTTGAATTTGGTCATCATGACCGCGCATTGCAAAGGAAAAATAAATTTTTACTCGTTTTGCTTACAGAGAGCAAGCAAGTCTTACTTCTTGTTCCATATCATACCATAGCATACCACCATACAATTTGATATTTTCCCATTTTTTTTTTGTTTTTTTGGTTTTTTAGTTCGATTGGTACGAAACCGGTAGAAAAGTGTCAAGGCTTTAGCATATTTCATGAGAAGTGGCTTTAACACGTCCCTTTTTACTTTCCGATCGATTCGTTAGTATGAGTATGAGTACAACGTAAAGGGTACAATGATAATGACGATGAGTAACAATATCGTACGGGAGTACATACACGTTCCTTCATATGCTGATGCTCTCTTCTTTAAGAAGGCCCAGGATTAATTCCAAGCAATTCAAGATTCGATTTGCACCATATTCATGCATGCGATTGCATACGAATAGTGTAGTATGCGGCATCGCCATCACATACATACTTATACTCTCCTCGCACTCGTTTATTATTGCATGCATCCTGCAACAGCCACAACCAACCAACCAAACAAGCAACTGCAGCAACATACAGTGGCAAAAGAGATTTATATCATCGCCAATAATGGCAAGCAATTGATGCTGTTGCAATGCTTTTTCGCTATATGGTTACGGCTGTTGCTGTTGCTGCTGCTGTTGTTGGTGTTGTTGTTTAGTTCAGTTTTTTTAGATTCATTTCTGATCTGTTTTTTTTTCGTCAGCTTGCAAATGGATGGATGAAAAACCTCTTTCCACTGGCCATTATTTTTAAGGCAGTAAAAATAAATTTCAATAATTGGAACGATTCGTTTAAAATATGATAAAAATGTCGGGGTATTGGTATTTATAAATATTGAAATAAAAACGAAAAAATGAAGTAAGCATTTAAAGCACGTCTGTAATAAATTATAAGCAACCAGCCAACTGAGGCTTATCTCATTAACATTTAATGCTGACTGTTTAATGTTCATTATTTGCAGTTTTTCCTTTCTTCTTAATTTTCTACTATTAAAACGTATTTACTTAATTGATCATTACAATACTTTAGTCAGGATTACGACTTAGATTCTCACACCACCCATGTGGTGTGTGTCAGAGATCAGCAATGTATTGTTTTTTCGCTACTCATGAAATTTTGAATATAAGTAAGTCAACAATATTGAAATTTAACTACTTACTCTTCATTCATTCGCGCTCACTACAAAGTTGATTTATAAGTAGAGGTTGCAATGAGTATGCGTACAACGTTGACATTAAACTCATACCATTCGAAATATATTTGATTCCTAAGTGAACTCGGGTGACTCGAATCATTCATCAAAATTTACAGTCTTAGTTGTTGTTGCATTTACAAAGAAAAAAGTCGCATAAGCAAAAAAGACAGAGCAGCAAGCAGAGCAAACGCACAACCTTTTAGTCTTCGTACGTGGATCATACTTATTTTGTAATTCTTGCATATGTTGAGTTATGAAGAATCGAAATCAACAACATCATACGTGTTGTTAAGTATGAATATCATGAGTACTTCAAACTTTGAATATGAGTAGAGGTTCCATGATATTAAAATAAGTATGAATGCGTGAGGTTTGAACCACGTAAATAAAATGAAAGCAAACCTTTGAATTTTACAACAAACCAAACTAAAAAAATGTTTTCTTATCATAGATAATCAAGTTGAAAGTCTTTTTTAGCCAAATATACCCTCCACAAATCGTACAAAATCGGATAAACAAATTAAAATATGGAGGAAATTGGCCCAGTGGACTGGTCAAAACAGTTTGGACCGGAGAAATATGAGCAAAAAAAGTGCTCTGTATAAATCAGTCAAAATCGAAAATAGAATGGTAGGGGAATAGAATAGTAGTCTGGATTGCCTTGGCATCAAGTATTTCAAAACATCGTTATAGTCGAGCGTTATATGGGACCGGAGATATAGGCGACGAAGCTAATATCTTTGCCTTTAAAGAAAAAAGTCATGGGCCATAAAAATGCAAGTAATCGGCCAAAAAATGCAAGCCATCAAGTCATCGACAGAAAAAAACGCAAGTCATCGACAAAAAAAAATGAAAGTCATCGAACGAAAAAATGCAAGTTATTGACCATAAAATGCAAGCCATAGGCGAAATAAGTGGAAATCATCGACCAAAAAAAAAAAAAACGCAAATCATCGCCCAATACAATTCAACTTATCAACCAAAAACTGCAAGCCATATGCAAATCTTTGACCAAAAAAGCAAGTCATCGGCAAAAAATCCTAAGCCTAATTTTTAAACAGAATTTTTTTTGCTCAATAGAAGATAACAATTAGCTTTGTCGGCTATATCTTTGGTCCCAAGTAACGCCCGACCATAGGGAAACCTATTTTGGATTCATTGATACTATGGCTGTCCAGCCCACTCATTTTAGAAGTTTTATAACTGTCAAAGGTGAAAACATAAAACGAAATCTGTCAAAGGAAGCTTTATTGAAACGGAAACGTGCCAGAATAAATATCTTGGTGGAGCACGGTTTCTAAAATGTAAATGTAATGTAAGAAGTTTGGAACTTGTTCTGCCACAATTTCAAAGTACTGTTTTTTTTCTAACATTTTAATAAAACATAAATAAAATGCTTAAAAATTAATTGCGGCTGGTGGCGTTTGGTAGAAAATATGTGTCAATATTTTTTGAATACAATAACACACTCAAAATTCATTTTAATTCGCTCGCACTCTACTAAAAAGAAAGAAATTTGTACTGATTTGATGATGCAGAAGAAGAATGCATAGCTCAAACAAAACACGACAGATTAACATAATTTCACTACCATTTTTGTTGTTATTTTTCTTTTCCATAGAACCCCCCATAGAAAACAATAGAAATTGCAAGGAAAAAAAAACCGAACGGATTCGGACTACAAAACAATTGAAAACAAACGACAACAAAACAAACAAAAATAAATGCAGAGAATACAATACCGAACGACTTCGGTTTTGTTTTGTTTTTGCTTTCAAATCATGTTGGAATGACTGTGTTGACAACTACACAATATTAACGCCAATTTGTCTTATAATTTGTTACTCATCTTTACACGGCGATGATGACGACGATGATGATGATGGTGATGGCATTCAGAGTTCCATTACAAAACAAATATACACACACATATGATTTTTGTTGATGATGATGCTGCAGCTGAACAACTAAGAATACCAGTTACAACACTTACACACATACGCATATACATTTTTTAGTACTCATTTATAACGGAAACCATTTTGTTATTATTGTATTGGGGGTGTGTCCATTCACATAATCAAAACACATTTTATGGTTCTAGTTGCACTTCATTGGCTGTTTGGGGCCAAATGGTGAGTGTTATTTTAAAAAAAAAAATTCACTCTTTAACCATAAGCCCAGATTGTTTACATACGGCATACGGCATATTGAAATAAGAAAAACCAGTCAATCTGGTATCTTTCTATGTGTGCGTGTGTCTCTGCCTGTGTGTGTATGTTTCTTTGTATGTGTATTACAATAACAAAAATTAAAATCTACAATATGTATGGACAGGCAAAAGAGAAGCATCAGCAATAGCCATTAGCACTACTTGAAAACAGATCTCTATACAGTGGTGGCTAAATAAATGGATACACACACTGAGGGGATGCTGATGAGCATGGCTTTTATCACTGCTTTCAACTAACGTTTGTTATATTGGCCTACAGACTACGTTTAGAAGACAGCAGGCAAACTATGTTGCACGTGCATGTCGTTGTATGTTGTTGCGGTATTTTGAACATGAGCTGAACTGTGTTCTGTTTCGTAAATCTTTTTTAAAGATGAAAAGTGAAACACCTTTGGCGCCAGCCACTTTTAAGCCACCAATAAGCAGCAGCAGCATCCATTATATGCATGCACGTATGTATGTATTTAGCATCCATCAACGCTGTTGTTGTTGCTACTGGCATTGCTTTAACCACATTAAGTAGCCCGAATGCATTTCGTATGTGATTTGTATATACGTGTGTGTATGTACGTAAATATTTTTTCATTGTTTTGTATTTTTGTTTCTTCTTACCCTCTGTTGCTTGCTGTCTTCATTAACGTTGTCATTAACGTAGAAAAACGCCAAAAAAAAACAAAAAAATTGCAGCGTAATTAAACGAATTTGCATACGAGGAAAATTTACAGTTATGGTCACAATGATAGAATAATCGTTACAGATACAATAAAAATAATAGCACAGTGCTATTTATTTAGTGAAAGTTTTATCATTTACGATTGTGTATTACGATTAACTACCGAAGATCGCTTGAAAATGGTTAAAATTTTCTACAAGAGTGTGAATAGCCAATTTTCAAGCTGTATGGGTTAATTATGGTCTTCATAATCGGCCTATTGTGCAAGAAATTGGCAAGTTTAAAAGAAATTTAAAGAGACTGGAAGCGTTACAGATGTGAACAGATCATCTGTGTACAATAGTTGTGTATACACAGCCTAAAATATCGCTTATGTTAGAGAAAGTATGATGAATAATCCGAATTTGTGGAATTATGCCAGTCTTTCGCCTCAGGATTGTGAACTATCTTCCCATACCGACAATGCCTTGTATTAATTTCACCTAGAGTGTTGGGACCTACAGTTTAACGACAGACTTGAGAAGCTTTTCATGACAACTTTATTTTACGATCAAAGTTTTTGTGGGTGGCTACATCAAATATCGAGTCTACGCGAATAATTCCCTAACGTTAAAACTTTGGAAAACAAATTAGGATATCATTAAATGCCTTCATACTACGCTCTTAATGGCAAGGATACAATGGAATTAAAATTGCTTTACTACCGTAGGTTTATTTAAAAAAAAAACAAAAAATTGGAGAACCCTTTATAAGTGTGATTGGTTCACTCTAGATGGCGGCATTTAGATATGATAACTTAGTATTGAGGTACTAAATGCTCGAGATTTTACAGCAATAAAGATGAAAACACAAGGCCGGAGGCTGAAAATATAAAAAGGCTATGGAAGCGATACTGTAACAGCAAATCATGGCAAATTTGTTGTAGCCCCGTAGAGTAGTAGGTAGTTTGTTGGCTTAATAGACATAAGGCTTCGGTTCAAAGAGATGTCTGACCTGGGGACATCTCCAACTAAACGAAATTTGAAAAAATATTTCTTCGGTGACTTCCTCTCAGCAAATTTCTGGCAAAAACTCTGCGAAGGAAATAAAATTGCCGTGAAAAGTTTCTCAAACATCCGTTGTTCGGAGTCGACTTTAAAACTGTAGGTCCCACCACTCATGTATAAAATTAACACACACAACATAATTGGTGTGAGAAACTAGATCGTAATCCTGACTTGAAGGGTTATAATGACCAATTATGTATGTATGTATGGATACCCGTTGCACTGTGTAGAAAAACCAAGAATTTGCATCTGTAAGCATACGCAGTGAACGTCTATAGACGTCATTTGCATCTGCAAGCACAAATAATGTACGTCTATAGACGTCATTCACTTTCTACTTACTTAACATACTTAATTGGTCATTAACATCCTTTAGTCAGGATTACGACAGTTTTAAAGTCGCCTCTGAACGATAGATTTTTGGAAAACTTTTTATGGTAATTTTATTTACTCTCAGAGTTTTTGCCAGAAGAATGCTGAAAGGAAATCCTTTTGTTCGGGATGTATGGCTGGGATTTGAACCACGGGTTTGCGTCTACTAAGCGAACGGGAACTCTTTTTACTGTATTTTATGCAAATTTCACTTATTTCCTTGATTAAAAGCACATTTTAGAGAACTAAAGTTTAAATTATAAAGTCAAAGCAAAATATTAAATTCAAATTAAATATCAGCTTAGTTGTTGTTCATCCCAAATTGTGATGAACTACTTTAGCTTTAAAATATTATTAAATATCCAAAAATATTAGTGAATACAAGTGAATGAGTTTATTAATTTATACAATGAAGGCCTATTTACAAAGTCATAAGCATTTTTAAAAATTTTATGCTTTAAAAAAATTCCACTTTTCTTTCATGATGCTTAAAATTTTTTTATAATTAATGTTTCCTTTTTCAAAAGGTGAATATTTATTTTTTTTTTACTGTATCGTATTTATTTCATTTGATTTTATTTATTTTTTTTAACTGGCCGGTGAAAGTATTAAAAAATAGAGACACTTACAGCCCGTAAAACGAAATTACTCGAGATGATTTATTCGTTTACGTGTTTGATCATCTTTTTTATTTGTTTTTTTTTTTTTGTTTCATGCAAAAACAAATTTAGATCATCGCCGTTTGCGAGTGTTGAGTTCTGTCATTCAATCAGTCAGGCAGCCAGTCAGTCAGTCAGGCAGTCAGCAAGCCAGAGTATTCCACTAAGAGAAATTTTGTTTTTGAAAATTTACATTCAAAGTGAATATCGAAAGATATTTTACATGCGAGTGTTGTGTTACGGCACAACTTTATTATTATTTCTATTCGAAAGAGCCGATTAGAGACCAGAGATCAGCAATAAATATTCAAAAAGACGAGCAGAATCGAATCATTCTCATAATTTCCGATACTTATACGCATTCATACTTATTTTAATATCATGGAACCTCTACTCATATTCAAAGTTTGAAATACTCATCATATTCATAAGTAACAACACGTATGATGTTGTTGATTTCGACTCTCCATAACTCAACATATACCCGAATTACAAAATAAGTATGAATCGCGTACGAACACTAAAATACTCACTAGAAGGTTGAGTGTTGCTCTGCTTGCTGCTTTGTCTTTTTTTCTTTTTTTGTAAATCCAACAAAAACTAAGACTGTAAATTTTGATGAATGATTTGAGTCACTCAAATTAGTTATAAGTATTATAAGTATTTCTCTAAAGTTATAAATCTAAATGAGAAGGCTTATGAATCAAACAAATATCAAATGGTATGAGTTTGATGTCAACGTTGTACGCATACTCATTGCAACCTGAACTTATAGATTAACGTTGTAGTGCGTATGAATGAATCACAGTACATACTTAAATTTCAATATTGTTGACTCACTTATATTCAAAATTTCATGAGTCCTTATGAGTAGCGATAAAACGATTCATTGCTGATCTCTGGTAGGTATACGAGTATAGGCATTTTAAAAAATTTTCAAAAGATGTATTATAGATTTTATGTGAGAATTCAGATATTCTACTGTACCTTGTACGACCCTAAACATATCTAACAATATCGTGATATAAGTGATTTTGAGTTTGTTCTTCCTCACTGAGTCACAACTAGAAAATAGTTTACATCCGTAAAGGGATGAAGTATGTTTTTGCGAGCAGCATACGAATACATATTAAACGGAGTAAAATATTGCGTTGTAGTCGCCGTAGTCTATTAGGTAGTGTGTTGGCTTATTAGACTTAAAGGCCACGGTTCAAACCACAGGTCAGACATCAAAAGGAAATATAAAAAAATATTTCTTGGCGACTTCCTCTCAGCAGATTTCTAGCAAAAACTCTCAGAGTAAATAAAATTGCCATGAAAAGGTTCTCAAAAATCTGTCGTTTGGAATCAACTTTAAACTGTAGGTCCCGCCAACTATTGATGAAATTAACACACACACAACATGAGTGATGTGATGAGCTAGATCGTAATCCTGACCGAAGGGATGTAATGTAATGTAATTCACATTGTTGGACCAGTTAAGGCTATTGTTAAAGATAACTCCTAGATTCTTAACATTATGTACTCAATTATATCTCAATAGTAGCATTATTAATCTGTATTGGTGTAAGCAGTGCTGTAGAGTTTATCTTGCCTATCGTCAAAGCCTTCGATTTCCTCGGATTGAGGCAAAGCCCATTTTTTATTTATTAATTACAATACAATTACAAATTATATTCTAATTATATACGAGCTGAGTAACTTCGACCATATGCTCGGTGTAGTGTCACAGACCAGAGTCTCTGGTGGGAATCGAACCCACGACCCTCACGCTAATAGTCTAGCACACTACCCAGTAGACTACCAAGGCAATTATTTTTCCTTACAATTTGTAATATCAGACGGCAAGCAACTAATGTTTAGCTGAACATATCATCTGCGTACATTTGTACATTGCAGAACTTCAACTTAGATGGCAGATCATTAGAATAAATTGAATATAAAAGTGGACCTTAGGTACACCTCTAGATATTAAAAAATTGTTCAATTTATTACCATTATGATACACAAATTGACTTCTATTCCGTAAATACAACGTGATTAGCATAACAGCAGTATTCGAAAAATATCACATGTAAGTTTCGACGATTTGGTTTTTAATTTAAATGACTTCAGATTTTTTTCTCAGTGTATTTGAATTAATAAATCTCAACTTTTTTTTTTGTACATGGTATGTAAATTAATTAATATATGTATGTGTATAGATGTAAATATGTATGTATGTACATAAGTACAACACTGCGGGGTATATACATATGTAAGTATGTACGTATGTATGTATGTATGTATGTATATGTTATTTATATACAAGATTTCGTATAAATATTCATAAATAAGCACTCAGTTACCTAGCGTTCGTCGTCGTATGTATGTCATGGTTCGTGTAATAAATGATAAAAAAAAACAACAGCAACAACAGCATTCATTTACTATTTCATGATCTGTTTGAAATACTGCCACTTTGCTGGGCTGTATATGACTTTATTATGCTGTTGTTGTTGTTGTTGTTGTTAGTTTTTCTTCTTTAACTTTGTCTGTATCTTGTATACGACGATGTAGTCTACATACATGCACAGTTACGGGCGAAAAAATAGAATCACTTATGAAAAAAAACATACAATCTAGGAAATTTCACAAAAATTCAAGATTGCATCATTAAAACTTGAAGTAAGTTAGTGTACTTCCTAAGGGTCTCTTTCCGACCGGTTTTTTTTAAGATAAATTTATTCAAAAGAAGGCTTTTGATTGTTAGATACATAATCTTTTTTTAATTACGGCGAAATTCGGCTGCAGGCTAAAGACCATCATCTCAAAATCTGACGATCATGATTTAAGGAGTTGGGAGTGTTTGAAAGAAAAAATCGAAATGGATTCTTATAAAATATGTTACTGGCTATAGCCTAAGCTAGGATGTTTTAAAAAAGTGAAAAAATAACAAAATGCTGGCGTTTTGATTTTTATTGTCTATTTTTTACCCATTTTTACTACCTTAATTGTTTAATAAAATTATAAATTATTGAGGGATTAAAAATATCCTTGTATGGACTGAAACTACTCGTCCTAGGAACATTTTATCGAAATCGGTCAAGTAGTTTTTACTACTACGAGAAAGGCTGGTTGCGCGTACCCTAAAGTAGCTAAAACCATAAAAAAATGGATATTTAAAAATAAGGAAGTATATTAACCCCTTAAGGAAGACAATTAAAAATCGTAAACCAATTAAATGAAGTCTAGTAGGCAGTGTCTTGGCTTATTAGACGTGAGGCCTCGGTTCAAACCTCAGGTCAGCCATCTCCAATTAAACGAAAAATGAAAAAATCTATCTTCGGCGACTTCCCCTCAGCAGATTTCTGGCAAAAGCTCTGAGAGTAAATAAAATTGCCATGAAAAGTTTCTCAAAAATCTGTCGTTCGGAATCGACTTTAAGCTGTAGATCCCACCACTCATATAAAAATTAACGCACACAACATAAGTGAGAAACTAGGTCGTAATCCTAACTAAAGGGTTGTAATAATCATTATATATGTATGTACATATGTGTATGTATGTAACAAATTAAATGAATACATGCACAAAGAACCATATTGTCGGTGTATTCTGTTTTCGAATAACGCAATATATGTACGTTTAAGGTGACGCTATTTTTTTGTTCGTAACTGTATATGTTTATATTGTATATTTTTCTTAATACAACATTTTCATTATTATTATTATTGTATTAATATGTTTTATTATTATTTTCTTGGGGTTTTATGTAAAAAAAAAATACAAAATTTATACTATTTTTACTTTATTTTTTATTTCCATTTTTTATTTTTTATTTTTTTTATTTACATCTTAACTATGATGACTATTTGCGGTGCTGTGAGAATTGGGTCTTTTACTGCGTTAACATTAGACAGAAGAAAACAACAAGAAGAAAAAAAGGAAAAATTTTGAGAGAAAATTTATTCTGTAACCCAACATTAATAACAACATCAGCAGCAATGGCAACAACATCGTCTGTTTTTCTTTTATTTTTTGTTTGTTTTATAAGTATACGACCATAGCAATAACAACAACAATAATAATAGACAGTAACAGCAACTTTACACAGGGGAACAATGTTGTATTCGGGCAGCAACCACCACCAAATGTTGGTTGGCTGGTTAGTTGGTTGGGCATTTTAAAAGGTTTTCAGAATTCGTCGCATTGTCTCTTGAGTCGGTTGAAGTTGATGAAGTTCCGAAAGCGTTTTGCTAAAGCCCTGCTTCTTTGGCCATTGGATTGTATGGCATTGCATTGCACTGTGTTGCATTAGATTTGAGCGATATACGCAGGGTTGGAAGTTCTTATGCTCGCGCTATTGTTTGTCGTACGTACGTATGTATGTACAACTACTAATGACTGGCAACGAAATAAAGTTTTCAAATCTTGCAATAATTGACGTTTTATTTGAAAATCATTATTGTGGACAATATTTCTTTTGTTTTTAATACACATAATGAGTATAAAATTACTCCTGCATTGCAAAATCATGCAATTACTCTTCATGTTGCAATTCTTGTTTTTTTTTTCTTTAATTTTAATTTTTGTAATTGTTTCCCCATTTCATACAAATGTAGAAATTAAACTGTGGGTTCTGTTTGATCTTAGAGGCTTTTATATAAAAATTTCATTTTCATTTTATTATAGCATAAGGTGCAGTTGTGTTAAGAAGGCCATACATAGTAGTTAGATTGATCTAACTATTAAATCTATTAAAAATGGGTTCAGGCTTTTTGCACAGATTTTCTGGCATAACAACATCAGCAACATGGATCACTGATCAGAAACAAAACCCTCAAAATGCCTGGAGACGTTCGATTCTCTAAGATCTAGGACAGTGCAATGCGAAGACGCAAAATAACAGCAGCCAAGATGGAATGGCTTTGTGGCAGTCATATGCACCCAAGAGGAGCAATGGAAAAAAATTGGCAATACAAAATTAAAATGTTTCTTATTCAGTTTTTAAGTATCATAGAAATTCATTAAGTTTTCTTTAAACATTTTTAATAAATACATAAAAAAATAAACAAATACAAAGGCAAAGTCAGAGATAAGCACAATTACAAATAAATAGCAAAACAAGTTGCTAAAATTGTTATTGCTTTAAATAATTTATTGTTTTTATTGTTTTTTATTATTTTCGTTATCAACAATTATTCTGCATAATGAATCAATAGTAAGTATCTATAGTCGCTCAGCGGTGCATATGAAATCGATAGAAAATGAAACTGCACTTTGCATTTGGCATTCGTCAGATACTTGGGAGGCATGTGTATGAGGCATGTGTTCACACTGCCACTCACAACACACACACACACACACACATACATATCCGAACAAACGTCAACATCTATTTATTTATTTATTATGTTTATTATTCTACAAAAGATATGTATCTGCGCTCCAACTAGAATTGCAATTAAAAAAGCTACGAAAATATCTACAACAACAACGTATGATTCAAAATTAAAATGCAAAAACAACAATACGATGAAACTAGCAAAACAGCAACAACATTTAGCGCTGCCAGTATATGAGTAAATCTCAAAACACAACAACAACAAGAGATATACGCTGCTTAGAAAAAAAAAGGAAACAAATTATAAATAAAACAACGAGCCGCACTTTAAACCAACAAACAAAAATACCAACACTGTAATAAACTACACTCTGTTGAATTCAATTAAATACATGACTTATGTGAATTCCTAAGACGCAAATTAAATGAGAAATAATTTTTGTAATAGGCATCTTGCGTTATATAAGAATTTACGCTAGGCTACATAGTATACATACATGTATAGTGAGACCGTTACAGCTAATCATAATCGAAAGCAAATTAAATTAAAGTCGTCAAGAAGTTCGAATGTCACATCTGCTCTAAACATATGGAATTTTATATTGATAATCGGTATACATATACTAATAAATGCTTAAATATTACTTAATTGGTTACTGAAGGATTAAAACCTAGCTTCTCACACCGCACATGTTGTGTGTGTATGTGTGTGTTAATTTTATCCATGAGTGTCAGGACATACTGTTTAAAGTCGGCTTCGAACAACAGATTTCGGAGAAACTTTTCATGGCAATTTTATTTCTTTCGCAGAGTTTTTGCCAGAAGGCAAGTCTTCAAAAGAAATATTTTTTCGTGTAGTTTCGGGCAAGTAACTTCAACAACATAAATCTCCGGAACTTTATCAATGAGGAACCCATAACTCAAGTTAAGACAGAGGTATTGGAGAGTATAACGAGTGGAGTTCTTAAGGCTTAAGAAGCCGTGGCCATCCAAAAAAGCTGCTGGGAATAAAAGAATTCCAGAAACTAGGACGATGCTATCTTACAGTACCTTAAAGTAAATTTGTTTACCAATCCTATTCAAGCTGAGCTAAAAATAAAAAGTTTCAGTTTAAAAAATAAAATATTTATACAATATGAACAAAAGTTATGAGTTTTCAGAAAGCTTGAAACGTCTACAAGTTCTGCATTTAATATACCCAAGATTATCCGGGTAACTTGTCAAACATGTTAGGGTTAAACAAAACCCTAAAGTGGTTAAAACGTGGCGAGCTGAGGTTTAAAGATTGTACTGAGTGGTTGATTTGCAGAATTGTGTTTTTACTCTTCTACTAACTGACAATCAACATTTAAACATTTCATGTACCACAAAAAAAATGTTTCAGTAACTACAAATTTTTAAGTTCCAGCTGGCAATGCAACTGAATTTCAGTTGCACTCCATAATCGACCCATAAATCTCTCACATCTGACCGACATCAGTCTGGTTTTGACCAATAAAAGAGAAATTATATTTCATGAGGATAATGTGGCATGCCATTCCCTGTTAGCGACTGACGTTACTCTTTCATTCTTTGGGAAAAGATAGATCGTACTACAAAGAATGGATATATTTCGCAAAGATAGTTTTTGTTGACTTAATTAAATTTTGCACAGTGTTTTAAATGTTAGTTAGACTCCATATACATACACACATACATACACATACATATATAGTATGTACTATTATAAGTAATAATAAAAATTAAAATTAAGGAGAGAGAGAAAAAAAAATGAAAATAAAAAATAAACTATCATGGGAAAAATGTAAATATTGTATTACTTGTAATTTGTTAGTAGATGTTGTTGTTGATGTTGCTGTTGTTGCTGTTGCTGTTGTTGTTGCTGTTGATGATGATGTAGTGGTGGTGGTGGTGGCGGTGGATGTTCGTGATCATATGAGGGTTCCATTTTACGTAGACACTTTTTAACGTTGACTTTGCAACGGTATGTATTGTTGTTGTAGCAGCAGCAATGACTGCTTGCGGAGGAGAGACGGTGGCGGTGGCGGTGGTGTTGGTATTGGTAGTAGTAACAGTGACAGCAATGTTAATAAAACAACAATAACAATAATAATGAAAAGTTCACTTTAAGAAGACAAAGTTGAAATATTTGTTTCGAATAAAAAATTTTCTTTTTTTAACTTCGATGTCTTCTTTTAAGTTTTTTATTTTTTTTTATTTTTTATTTATTGCGTTTGAAATTGTTTTCTCTTGATACGAAATTGTTGTTGTTGGTATTGATGTTGAGATTTTTTTTCTTCTTTTTTTTAATATTTTCCTCTTTAAATGCTTGTTGTGAGAGCAATAATAATAATAATAATTTTGTTGTTGTTTTTATTGCAACATCTAAAAAAGTTAATAATAATAGTGATGGCAAAGCTAATGGTGGTAGTGGTGGTGGTGGTGGTGGTTGCTGCTGTTGTTTACGTTGAATTAGTTTTATACGCTGTTGTTGTTGTTGTTGTTGTTCTGTTATTAGGGCCAAAAGCATTTTGTTCAATGTTGCATTTTTCCGTTAGATTTCCCTTCCAACAACAAGTGCTTTTTTCACATACACAAACGTATCACTCACCAGCACTCACATTTATGGTGAGTTTCTTTTGAAGCTCTTAATTTCGTTACTTTTTCTCATGGTATATTTTTCTTTTCTTTTTTTGCTTTTTTTTATACTATTTTACTTCTATTTTTAATGAATTTTCTTGTTTTTTTTGTCGTATTCTATTTTTATTTTTATTTTCTTATTAAAATTCAAAATTATATCCGTAGAAAAGAAAACGAAGAACTTTATAAAACTTATTCAGATTTTTTTTATTGAAAAGTTTTCATTTGGCTTTCGATTTAAGGTTTCTTTTAATCATTTTCATTTAAAAATTGATGTTTTACTAATTATGACTATTTCAAGCACTTTTTAAATTCAGAATTTTGCTTTTATATGTATAATTTCTCATTCTTTTTTTTTGAACTTTATTCTCACAAATATTTTGCACTGAATGTTTGATTTTCTTTGAATTAATTTCGTATTTTTTTTAATATTTTTTAAAATTTTTTTTTTCAATATTTGTAATTTTCGATGTGATTTTGTGTTTAAATTTAATAAATCTTACTGTAAATTTCAATTTTTTCACTTTTAATTAAAACGCTTTCAAACTGTAATACATATGTACATACATATATTAAGAAAGATATTCAAAATCTGTATATATATTTATAGACTACAATCGGAACGGAGTATGATCGGAATCTCTAACATATTTATTCACAGCGTAATAAATTTCCCCTTTAAACATAATTTCATATAATAGATTTCCAGTCGTATTTTTATAAAAAAATTATGTTATTGCTGCCCAATTGAATAAAATTTTAAGCTATTTGTACAATTTTGTTTATAAATACATACATTCATAACATAATTGGTCATTACAACCCTTCAGTCAGGATTACGGCCTAGCTTCACACCCCACTCATGTTGTGTGTGTTAATTTTATACATGAGTGGCGGGACCTACAGTTTAAAGTCGACTCCGAACGACAGATTTTTGAGAAACTTTTGATGGCAATTTTATTTACTCTCAGAGTATTTTGCCAGAAATCTGCTAAGAGGAAGTCGCCGAAGAAATATTTTCATATTTTCGTTTTGATGCTTGGCCTGGGGTTTGAAACACAGCCTTACGTCTAATAAGCCAACACACTACCTACTAGACTACGGCGACTGACCAATATTTGAAATCAAAAGAATAGTTTTAAAATTAAAGCAACAGACCGCACATCTGGCGACGCTATCAGCTATTAAATATTTTTCAATTCAATTTCATACATAAAAACATTTAAAACTGACTTAAAAAATAGTGATTCAATCGTGACCACTATTTTCCTCAATAGCGAACTACTGAGCGAGCAAGCAATTGAAATGATTAAAAATATAAATTTGTAACACTGGAAGCTGTAAAGATATGATCAGGACTGTGCTTCATCACAATTTATGAACTGCTTGAAAATATCGTACCTCTTAGAAAAAGTGCGGCGGATAATCCGAATTTGTTGATCCTACAGCGTTCTCAGCTCTTAGATCAAGGTTAGGAAAGCGAAGAGACTAAATGCATAAATAGAATATTTCTTTGGAACCGCTTTAATAAGATAGAATACAGAAAAAAAGAAAAGAACTTTCCATACGACCCATTTCTTAGGCGTATGGGTACTGTTGATGAAAACTGAATCATTTGGGACAAAGACAAGTAAAAATAGATGACATTAATTCGGAGCAAACCAGGATTACCGGTCAATAAGTATTTGGCTGCCTGTTTATACCGTATCTCACACTATCCATGTTGTGTGTGCCAAAACTTATTCATGGCAATTACCTGCTACCAGATCATGTGCCAAAAGACTGTCGAGAGAGGAGGACAGTCGAAACGAATATTTCTTTCCATATGTGCTTTTTATTTAAAATGTCAAAGCTAATATGTAAACTTGGAGTTTATTTCAGTATATTAAAGAGGATTCCAGATCATTACAGCGTTTAGGAGATAGAAATCTTTGAAAACAGGGAGTCTGTAGACTGGCTAAAATAAGCTGGCATTTCTACAAATTTAGTTTATACCTTTACTGATAGCGTCGCTAAAGCCTGGTAATCCTAGTTCTTGACAAGTATAGACTGTTGTCGATATGATAATAAGATGCCTAAACAATTTAATATTCCGCTAAAAACGTTCAGGAAAATGTAAGATCAGACGAGCTTGACAAGGTTAGCCCTACCTTCGGATCGGATTTGGAAAACGTGGATGTGTCCATGCTGTCCTGTAAGATAAAAGTTACGAAAAGTAGGGTCAGTAAGAATGTATGTCGTATAATCTGACAATTAAAGTCGCCGTAGTCTAGTAGGTAGTGTGTTGGCTTATTAGACGTAAAGCCAAGGTTCAAGCCCCAGGCCAGACATCAAAATAGAATACAAAAATTATTTCTTCGGCGACTTCCTCTCAGCAGATTTCTGGCAAAAACTCTGAGAGTAAATAAAAAATTGCCATGAAAAGTCTCTCAAAAATCTGTCGTTCGGAATCGACTTTAAACTGTAGGTCCCACCACTCATGTATATAAAATTAACACACACAACATAAGTGGTGTGAGAAATGTAATGACAAATTATGTATGTATGTATGTAATCTGACAATTATGAATCCCCATCTTAACAGGAAACCTACAGATTATTTACGAAGAATGAATATGATCAAGTAACGTTATTGGTGTCTGTGATTACCGGACATATACAGCATTTATATTACAGGCTAGAATGTTACTACTACTACCACAGATGTGGATACTGTGCCTAGTAAAAATGGATCATAAATACAATAATAGTACAGAGATAACTGAACCGCATGTTCATATTTGGGGATAACATCGCTTCAGACTTCGAAAATATGACAATGGAGGCTTGAAACAGGCTACAGTTTTTGCTATGTATTCACAGTC
Source organism: Sarcophaga subvicina (assembly GCA_936449025.2). NCBI lineage: Eukaryota > Metazoa > Arthropoda > Insecta > Diptera > Sarcophagidae > Sarcophaga > Sarcophaga subvicina. The sequence continues at coordinate 4,689,221 of OW388084.2, forward strand.
ACTAATATAAATCTGCAATCGATCGCTTATGCATTATTATTAATAATTAGAATGATATGAGGAGAAATAGAAGCGGTTAACCCACTTAGTCCACCTTAATGATCGAAACTCAAATATAAGAAGACAAATTCTATTAAGATGCTAATAACACTACATGTGGGAGTTACTAGAGGCAACTTTATGTTCATATAATTGACGGCACGGTACAACATTTGCTGAAACTACGAGAAAACTTAGAAGACAACATAGGTAAGAATACTTCCATTGAGATTGCAAATACATATGTATGTTGCAAACATAACTAGCAGAGGAATTGATATTTGTGATCCTAAGAATGTCAGGCTGCTTAACTTGATTTTACAACAAATTGGTGTTCTAACTTTTGAGGTTGGTGAGCCTTACAGGGATACAAATTTCTTTACTTAGACCTTAACTTGTAGAATAGCAAGCTATTTATTCAATTACTTTAACTGTTTTTTTTTGGTAATTTGAAGTTTAAATATTCTTTTTTTTTTAAGGATCACACTGCGTTAAAATTTATTTAAAATTTGCCATTTGGAGATTATGTTCGGCGTTTTATATTTTTTTTCTTATTTTTAATATTTAAAATTAATTTATTTATTTGTATTCTTACTTCATTAGTCCATAAATCTTATGCAAAAAAGAAAATAAAAAAATAAAAAAAATTCAAATATTTCGTTCTTTTTTCTCAATTTTCTTTTTAGTTTTCCGCTTTAAATTTAACACAATTTCAAATCCAATTTGAATTTTAATTTGGATACACGATTAAATTTCGAAATCGTAGTGGTTTTTTGGGTGGCATAACGATATGACGGTACGGCGGCGCAAGCGATCAGACGAAAAGAGAGAAAAACAGAAACGCGTTTCAGATTGCGGAACGTCTTGCAAAGACTAATGAACGTATCTGGTGCTTAAAATCAAGGGCTCTGCAATTTACATGCCTTTTGTTTGTTGCAAGACCCAAAACACTATTTTATTGTATCTATACTCTTGGGAAAAAACAAAATAAAACACTCAAACACACTCACAATCACTTATTTGGATACCTATAGGTATCTACATATATACACACATACAATTTCATTTATTTATTTATTTATACGAAACGAAATGAAACAAAACGCAACACTTGAGTTTCTTTAAAAAAATATTGTTTCGGAGGCGAAATGTAAAACTTGCAGTTTATTTAAAAAAAAAAAAGAGTTAAAAAGCAATCGAAACAAATGTGAGACACAACAGAAACTTAAAGCAATACGCGCACAGGGAGTTCTCCGAGCACAAGCGTTCTAAAAAAGCACAACCGTACGACCACACCGTCATCGTAAAACAGAAGAGTGACTGAGTTTTATTATTAACTTGGCTTAAAAAAATTTCAACCAACTGACAAACATACAAACAAACAAACGAAAAAACAAACTAAGGTCGATCGACCTGAGCGACCGTAGCAGTAACGGCAGCGCAGTAGTTTGTTTTTGTTAGTCTGTCTCGTTGCATGCATCTTAAAGCTGCTGCTGCTGCTGCTGTTAGCCAAAGTTAACTCTTTACCCCTACAAGTAGAGTACAGCACAACTGCTAACAAACACAAAAAAAGCAAAAACAAACAAACTGGCAAAAAAATACACTCTCATTATTCAAACGAACATATTTTCCCACACATTTAGGGTTGCCGAGCTCAAACGAGTTTAAATTTTAAATGAAAAAAAAACTTTTTGTTTAAAAAGCATTCCAACTTGTGAATAATATCGTTACATGATTCCCTTACCTAAAATTCACCGTAGGGTAGTGGGTAATGGGTTTGTAGGCTTACTGGATGATAGCACTCAGCTCTGCATTCTAAGAAAAGAACGTTTCGTTCTACAATCCCTTTTCAATTGTCTTTGGGCACAATCTCTGGGAGTATTGTTATTATTGTCATAAAGAGATGTCATAAATGTACCCTCTGAAACTATATACGGCATCCGTATAATGTCTCCCCGAGGTCTATTGCATTGACAAACTTCAGGATGCTGCTCGGTGTTAACAAGGACAATTTCTTATTCAGCAACTGATATACATATACCCAGAAGATTCCATTCTGAGATGCATTAATGAATGGTTCACAGGTTCCAAGAATGTTAGGTTCGAGACAAACCCCATTCTGAACAAGTGCAACTTTGCATTGGCGGTGCCAGTCATAAGACCTGATACCTACCCCAGATTTCTCCTAGATAGTCTGAAGCATACAAAGCAACAAATCGTCCATTTGTTTTAAAAAAGGGCATTTAACTTTCGTTGAGTATACCTTTTTAAACATGAGTCCTCACGAAAAAAAAACTACCGTTCCTGCCCTAGGGCACACTCTTGGCCCATTCGTATACCAGAATATGGTTCCTCTTTTCAAAGAGTATGTTGCTTCTCGATTGCTCCGTTCATTTTTGTTACTAAATCTATGTGCGAAGCTTTTCCACAAATCATAGAGTCTACTGGTCCAACTCAAGAAAAATCTAAGATTAATGTGAAACAAAAACTTAGACTTTAGCACAAACCACATTTATGGCTCTTTTATAATACACCAGTATTTTATGATAGTATTTCCTATTGGCAACCTTTAAGGTCTCGCCAAATTAAGCTCTCGTTCACTCTGTCTCGCTCTCCCACGCTCTTAAGTTCTCTTTCAAAATAACCTTTTTTTTAAAGACACCAACAAAAACAAGGCAAAACGTAAGATCAGCGGCAACAGTTTTGGGAACCCTCTTGTGATCATTAAAGCGTGACTGACAACAAACAGTACCAGTACTTTTTTCCTGTTAGTCGCTACTACTTTTATTTATTTTTTATTTTTTTATTTTTTGTTTTAATTTTTTCTAAAAGGGAAATCCGTTGTAGAGTTTTACGAACACCAACAACAAGAACAACAAATTGATGCGTACATTTATTTACAATTTATTTATTTGATGGAACAATTTCGAAATGAAAACAAAAAAAATTCAAAGTTTTTGCATTAGAATCAATTATCAGAGATTGTTATTATTGTTACTCTGCAGGCTGTTGTTTTATTATTTTTTTTTTTTGTTTGTTAATGACAAAGAAAATTTATTTAATTGCACCATCAAGCTGAGTTCATTTTTTCTAAATGCATTCGTGATTTTTAGGTGATACTGTGAGTATGACCCACTGAGTCACCTTCTCACGTACACATGTATTTACATTACAGTTGTATGCATCGGTATAGATAATGTTTATTTCATTAGTCATAGACGACCAATAAGTAAACTTGAATTAATTTTTTCTTTCTTTTGAAGTGTTAAATTTATTTCATATTCGTGTTGAAACGTGTAAATGAGTGGAGAAGCACTCGCACACTGATGCAATATAGTCGATATTTATGATCATTTCAATATGTATGTACAATTCTTAACCAAATGATAATAGCAACAACAACAGCAACTACAGCAACAACAATATTTATTGTAGTAGTAGAGGCAATAAATAAAATAGGCATCGAAAAACAAGTTTTCAGAAACACCAGTTGAGAAGAAGAAGAAGAAGAACGCCTTGTCTTTATAAACATTGAAAACGTTCTCCAATTGGTGGAGCTGTTACTCTTAAACAAACAAACAAATGAACACATACAATTATACTAACCATTTACTATACACATACACATTCAAATTTGTCAGTGTGTGCGTATGCTGTGTGATGTTTGTTTAGTGTATTGAATATTCATTTTCAGTTAAAAAAAAACAACTGCTCCCCAGAGCTACCCAAACAGAAGTTGTGCGCGTATGAGAGCGAGAGAGACAAGGGAAAATAAAGAAACACAGCGTTGGTCAAAAGATAAAGTAGAACAAAGAAATCTACGCACTTTGCAGAGATTCGAATTTCGAATTTAGGGGAGCAACGCAATAAAAAAAAGCTTATCGTTATAATCGTTATTATTTAATGACACAGATTTTTAGCTTCAGCTTCATTTATTTTATAAGCCTTGTGGAAAAGAAAATGTAAATAAAACTGACAATAAATGTATAGTCTTTCAAGTTGGTGTTTTTTTTTTAGATTCTTAATATTTTTCATTGACAGCTGTCACGATATGAACTGTACAACTTAATAAAATATGGGTGCCCGGTAGTCTATTAGGTAGTGAGTATGCAAGTCACCAGAGACCCTGGTCTGTCATACTACACCAAGCACAAGATTTTCGTAACTCTGCTCGTAATAATTACATAATAATTATTCTGCACTTGTATAGTAATGAACGAATGAATGAATGAATCTGTTGGATATGTGAAAACCACAAACATTTTGCAGTTATGTGTGTACTTTTTGTCGTTATAATTATCCAACTATGAATGTCAATCGAAAAATGTAACATAAAAAACCAGTGGTAAGTAACAAAAGATAGGCCGGGACTCTATATAGAATAACCAGAGAACGAACTATGCCTCCGTTTACTGGTTTTTCAGGTTACAATTTTGTTAACTGGACAAATAGTGATTTAATATCTTTATATGATATATATATATCTTTACTGATAGTAAAATGGCAATTTGGGAACTAACGCCCAGAGATAGAAGATCATGAAACGTCCTGGAATGTAAAAGGACGATTAACAATTACCCCACGCTTTAAACGATACATATTATATGAATAGCTACTTATCATGCAGTGATCGGGTAATAAGGACGCGAATATTCTGGCTAATAAGCCTGGAATATGCAATTCCTTTCAGTCCATTAAAGGGCATGCTGAGAAAGTGCGCAGAAATATTACATTGATTATTGTGGAACAATGGCACAATAGGAAGGAGCTTTGTAATACTCTAACGCGACCCGAAATATGGAAAAACTATGAATATTTTATAACTGAAAAAGGTTGACTAATGAGCATATTCACAGGATACTCCGGCTTATATGAACACCTGCACTTTATTGGTGCGCTGGAAAATAATGAATAAAGACCATGTAGTGAGGGTCATACGACAATTCGTGGCAATGGGCAGGCAAATGAACTTGCACGCCGCTGAAAACACAAAACCTTGCTGTGGAATGAAAACAGGTGTTTTACAGAGTCTACTCAACGAAAGTGAAGATAAAAACAGGTGCATATGAATTTGAAACAGTCTAAACTGTTGTGCAGTTACAATGAGAAGAGATTTGAGTTATGCATCTGACTATCCAGAAGTATCATAAGTATAGTACCCGACCATTTTACCAGGTACTGTAGACTTAAAGAATACTTTTTCAGAATAGGGATCAAGTTCAGCCCAACGTGACGATTCTGAAATGAGTAAAATGAATTATCACAAAACATACTTGGAATGAAAGGTAACACCTGGAATATTTAATACGTACCAGGCAGGCTATCCTTACTTATGCCGGACTACATTCTAAATTTTGTCATGGCAACAGACTTAATGGGTATACCCTATATATGGCAGACTGAGAGTCCGGAAGAAATCGTATGGCCTAAGTACTTTAGTTATCTACACAACAATAATATAAAATTGTTAGAATCGATTCAAACTTCCTATCTGCCACAGGAAATATAATTTAAAACTTTTTAAAGAGATTACTGCCCTTTTATTAAAATAGGTTTATATTGTAGAATAACAAGAATAGGAGCAATTTTAGGTTTAAAATATCTTTATACACTATACAACAACTATACTAAAATTGATATTTTAACGCTAGACTTACGCTTAATTGTCAGACTCAAAATGTAAGCATAATCGGCTTATTTTTCACAACGCGACAAAATACAAATACAATATGAACATCATTACCAAACCTTAACTTATTTGATAGTATTTAGCTTAAGTATTACATTCATATCTAATACTACATTCATATGTACATATGTGCGTACGTTTTTGAGACTTTCACACAAGTCTACAAGTCTGGGTATTCCCAATAAGAACAGCCAAAAAAAAAGAAGGCAGGCAGCAGAAATTCACAAAATCATAATTAAGCTTAATCAGATAAAATTATCAGCCGCCACCACTTGGTTGGTGAATTTCAATAATGTTCCTCTACAAAAACAAGCACAGACAACAAATTAAGGAAGGAATTACTTAACTTTGCCTAAGCTGAGGTGGCATGCAGCATTAACGTAATTTGTTGCATTCAAAAGTTCATACGAAAAAGTTAAATGAACGAATAATAACGTTAAACGAATTTGTTTATCGAATCGTGTGGTAAAAAAAAAATGGTAAAAAGCCTTGTGGCTTTATAATCCAATAGCAACAACAGAACGAAAAATATTGAACTCTCCAAATGAGACCAAGCAGCATTAACAACAATTATAGCCCCAAACAAGCTAAACAAACGAATGAATCTTTATGGCTGACTCATGTGTTCATGTGTTTATTTATTGTGAATTGAGATTGAAAGCACAGCGCACACATAAGATTTTCATAATGGCCAAGAGCTAGTTGGCAAGAGGAGAGCGTTTACTCGTAAATGATCTTGCAACTCAACTGATGTAATCGCTTTAACTTCAAATAAAAATCTTGGCGCACGCGGCTAACAACAAACATTTAGTATTTAGAATTAAGTTTGTTTTTTCCTTTTTGTTGTTGTTGTTGTTATAGTTGAAGTCTGAGTTGCCAATCCCGTAGAAAGAAAAGCTGTAAAGCATTTTATTAGAGGTCATTTAATGATTCTATGCAGTATGCCTTGCATTGCAGTGTTTGTGGCCAACTTTGAAGGAGGGGTTGGTCTTTGGCGTCATATCAATGAGCATCGAACGCTCCAAAAATATTGATGGGCGTGTGACATTGCAGCCTCTAAATTTGAGGTTTTCTTTTTTGTTTTTCAAGAATGTTTAAACAAATTATTATTGATAAGAATTTGTTTTTCGTTTTTTTTCTTCTTATTAATTTTAAAAAGTACGTTCCTTTTTTACTTATTTGTATTGAAGGTCTTCCAGCGACATATGAATGATTACACTGAGAATAATTAAAGACCCTTCTTAAGACAGTTTGTTTTGTTCAGTTCAACAAATATGAAATAATGATTACAAAAGTTATGTCAGTAAATATGGATTGATTTACTTACCTTTGAATTGATTTCGAATAGTTTCCATTGACCATTTGCAAAACGGTTCACAAGTTGCGATTTCACCCAGTAATTAAAATTAAAAATTGCTTTCAGTGTATATCGATAAATCTTCTTACAAAAGGTGCAGTCGGTTAATGCTTATCAAAGATGAAACTGACTGGCTGGCTGGTTGTCTGTCCGTCTGTTGGGGATCTGCCTCTTGCACTTTGCCTCTCAGCGTATACTTCCTTAAGCCAAAGATGTTGTGAATGAAGAGAATCCATCGTTAAGAAGTAAATAGAGTTCATAGCACAAAGTCAGTCATCATCATCATCATCGTACAAATCGTTTTTATGCTTCCATCCTTATTATGTAAGTTCTAAAACACATGCTGTATTCTTTCTTATTACTACGCTTCAATACAGAGTAAAATTTTTCTTCTTCCTCTTTTCCTACGTTTTTGTATTTGAATTTGAACATTTTTGTGAGTTGTTTGTTGTTCCTGTTTGTTGATTTGTAAGATTACTTTGGACATCTTCATGATTTCTTTTTGCTTGTTTCGATTTGCTTTTTATACTGCGGTAGGTTGGATCATAAGCCAGAAATCATAAACAATTCCGATATTAGTTTGTACAAATTGTTTGCTTTATATGTGTGCCCGTATGTATATACGTTTTTATGTATTTGCCAGTATTGAGTGGGAGTACAATCGAAGATAAGAATCAAATTTTATACCCTTAAGGTGATGATAGGGGAAAAGAAAGAAAACCACCGTTATTAAGCTTTTAAATATGTGTTCAAATTCTTTTTTATAAATTCATTTTTTTCTATCACATAATAAAATGCATAGAAATTCTAAATAAAAATAATTCTAAATATGTACATACTATATATTAGAAAGTTATTTCATAATATAGGCCCCTTAGGGATATTTATTTGAAAAAGTCATTTACACTTGGGCCTTTTAAAATTTGCAGATGTGTTTCTTTTTTTGTTAACAAAATTCAAATTTTCATAACTGAAGAACCGCTTACAGATTTAATGTCTGAAGATCTAAATGGTTTTAACGGTCCAGATTTATCTGTTAATACATCTACATACATATATACAGTTTTTCTTTTGACCCTATAAAATCCAATGGCAATTGTGAATATTGTAGCTCGTAATTATTATACAATTGAGGTGCAAACGGGCAAGTTAATTGAAAAATTTGTTGGATTTTGAGGACATCAATCCGGCTAAAGTGAAAAACATTGTAGAATTGAATTGAAGAATTTCGAATTTGAAGCAAGGATTTGAATTTGATATGATTTACGACTTTCATTTGGTCATAAACAATTAGTACCTTCGACAATTTATTAATATTATACAGAAATAAATAATAATAGTTTCGTTTGTTTCCATTTTAATGAGTATATAAACATATAAGATTGCAGAATTTGTGCACTGGAAAATTGATGCCAATATGTACCATTACAACGTTTAAATCAATATTACGGCCTAGTTTCTCATACCACTTATCCGAAAGTGAAGGGACATAGAGTTTAACGTCGCAGACAGATTTCAGAAGCTTTTTCATGTCTATTAGAGCTTTTGCCTGAAAACTATTCAGAGGAGATTTGATATCACAAACTATCGTCAAATACGATAAAAAAAAACTACTTACTAGACTATAGCATCCAAAAAATTGTGAAAGTTACATTTTTATAGTGTTACTCATAGATAATTGAAAATTTTTCCTTAAGAATGCAGTGCATATTTACAATTTTTAAGCAAATTCTTTATGATACTGACTATATATGGTTTCAACACAACATGCGAAGCAATGAAAACAATTCTGAAATAATTTGACCACCAAGATCATTACACTGACATCCGGGAGACAATCAGAATTTTAAAACACTTGAAAGGCATTCTTCTCAAATTCTCCAGGAGCACGAATATTAATAAATATTTTAAATGCTCATATCATTTGTAAATTAAACTCGATCTTGGAAGACTCTGTAATTATCTCTTAGCATACACAAGCGCTTACATTTTAAGATCCATTTAAAAGATAGAAAATAAATAAAAGATTATGCATTATACAAATTGCTTCAGCATCTCGGAACCTAATTTATTAGATTGTTTGCTAGATGAGGTTCGAAAATATTGGTCAGATTGACGTATACAGTCTTCAAAGCACTTCTTAAGCATATATTTTATGGCGCTGGCAGATTTTCAAACCAAATAAAATTATTTGTATGTAGGTATCACAAGGGTTCGAATTCGTTTCCCATTGACCCAACCGTGGCCGAAATTTTAATCACATTTCATCTCGAAACCTACAAGAATTTGTTTTTTAATAACAATGAAAACCCCTCCTAACATAAATTCAGTGACTTTTAATATTTGTTATCTATAGATTGATAGAGTCCAGTGGCACTTGGAAATACTTACTATAGGATACGCAATTGTTTTCAATAAGATTTAAGTAAATACGTTTTATTCAAGTAAAATGTGTTGACCACTTAACCCGCTTAATATTTTTATAACTTACATTTTATGGCGCAAAATTACCAACAGTTCAGCACATTAAATTATAATTACAAAAACAAAAACCGAAAATAACGCTCAAATTAATCAATTTGACAGCTGTTAGAGTCACCGTATTGCTTCAAAAATCAATGCTGCCATATTTTTAACATTATTCAGAAAATACAGAATGTATTTAAACGCTGTAATTCCATATACTGATAAAAAAAATTAAATGATAAGTAAATATCAAATTAGTATGTATCAATTAATGTATTTTACTAAAAATATAAAGTATATATATATGTTAAGAAACAAATACAAATCATATTATTAGAAATTGCTTAAGAAAATGTAACATATTATTCCATGACTTGGCAACTCTGCATTTGGCCATATGCAACCCTGTAACGCGTTTCTTTTCTTTGTAACTATAGTTTGCAAAAAAGTTATTTCGTGTAGTCGCATTTTCCGTAAAATACAAATATTAAGCCGGATTTTTGCCACATAAAGTGAAAAAAGGGAAAAATAATAATTAAAATTAAACGAATTCATTCCATTTGTAGTTTTTGTAAAAGTGTTTTGTGTGTTAAACAATTGAAAACATGGATCTTGGCGGTCCGAAGGTATTAACAAACATTTTATCGCCCGAGGAGTTGGATCAGACACCTCAAGCAGTGCAAGATAAACTTAAAAAGTATTTGGAAGATTTTTACGACGAATATTGTAAAGATAAAGCAGCAGCTAATAGACTACGTAAGTATTTTTCATGTTAATCGAATCAATCAATTTACATTTTAATCAAAAATTTATGCAAACTCCTACCGGCTAAAATTTTCAAGTTGAGACAGCTTTGCTTTGCATTTCTTTTTCTGCCAGTTTCAATGGCGGCGCGGCATCTGTCAATCGCAAGTTAGGCAGCGCTGTCGCAGAGTAAAATAAATCTAAACTCTGGTTGCAAATTGAAATGTGAAATATTTGTATAAAATTTTAATTAAAACATATCTTTCTCTCCAGATGATTATGAGCTCAAAAACGATGAATTACAGGCACAAATACAAGACTATGAGCTAAAATTACAAAACTTCAATCAAAATGTGACTGAACTACGCAGCCAGTTGGACATTGTGTCGAACGAGCGTAAGCAACTTTTGGAAACCACCAGTTCCTACGAAAGAGAATTGTCCACTTTGCGTAATGAGAAAAAAGCCATAGCCGATGATCGCGACCACTTATTGAAAGTAATTGAAAGACAGAATAGTGAGTTAGAACGTTTACAGCAGGATTTAAAGACCTATCAGCAACAATTGAAAGCGGCCATTAGTGCAAAATGTGAGGCTTTAGCTCGTGTTGATGAAATCGAAAGCAAAGAGGTTTCTCTAGATTTTAAGGAGCGACGTATGGAGCAGGAACGTGAGATGTTACACAAGCAAATTCAAACATTGTCACAGGATCTAAATCGCAATATATCAGAGTTACAAAATATTAGGCGAGAGAATACCATGAATTCGTTGCAATTAGAAGCGCGTTTGACTGAAAAGACGGAGGAAGTAAAGATAATGCAAGTACAATGCAATCAGTACAAGGAAACCATCGAGCGATTGACACAAAATATCCAAGAACTATCGACCAAAATGTTGGGACAAAGTGAGGAAGCTCAAAAAATGATGGACTACTACAAGAAGGAGTTGGATGCCAAATCTAAATTGTCTGATTTATACAAGAGCAATTGTGAGGATACCGATATAGAGCGCAGTGAACTATCAACAGCTTTGGCAGATCTAAAGAGAATGTTGGCTGAAGCTAGTGATCAGTATGGTGAACTGGAGACTACATTTAAGGCTACTCAACTCAAACATGAGCAGGAATTGGAAGATAAAAACAAAGTCATTGAATCCCTTAAAGACGAAATAAAACATGCCAATGAATTGCTTAAAGAATTACAGGATGAGAGTGTAGAAAGTGCAATTTCTAAATTGGCACCCACCGCTGCTGTAGCTTCCCGCTTAATACGCTCCGATATGTCTTTAACAGAATTATATTCCTTATATGTAAAAGCCACCGAAGAATCAGAAATGCAAAAGAGAGAATTGGCCAGATTAAATCTACAATTGAAAACAATATTAAGTGAACTCAATGAGAATGCTCCTATTGTCAAGAAGCAAGAATTAGAATACGAAAAATTATTAGAAACCAATAATATATTGGCGCACCAGCGCGACGAATTGTTGGCTAAGAAAACCGATATGGAAGAGTTACTAGTAGATGCCCACACTAAATTGAATCATATGGAAAGAGAGAATAAAAAACTTAAACATTCCCAAACGGATCTTAGTCGTCAAGTTTGTTATTTGCTCAAAGAAATCGAACAGCTACGCATTGGTCTAACCTCGGATGGAGCCAACTCAAGCTCTTTTGTGGGCAATCTCACTACAACCGATGAGGTGATCTCCAAGAAACTAGTAACCTTTAGTAACATTAGCGAATTACAAGAAAATAATCAAAAACTCTTATTGCTGGTTAGAGATCTCAGTACAAAACTTGAAGAAGCTGAGGCTCTTAAGCAAGAAATTGACGAAGCTTCCTATCAAGAAAAACTTGAAGCATATGCCAGTAAATTCCAGAATATGCAAGACACTCTAAACCAACAAAACAATACCGTAGCGACGCTGGTTTCAAAATGTGAACGCTATAAGAAGTTATACTTTGAACTTCAAAAGAGACTCAACAAACAAACCTCACCTGATGAACTTAGTGATATGGAAGAGGACATCACAGCTGGCGAAGATATCAATATGACAGCACAATCAACCGTCAAAAATGCCAAAATTAAGGAGAATGAAAAGCGTATACGTGATTTGGAACAACAATTACAAGACGTTAGAGACAATTACAAGACTCTAAAGGAGCACTATGAATATTATACAAAAGAAAAGAAAAACAATGAAAAAATTCTAAATGAACAATTCGATTCCATGCGCACTGAGGTCAGAGAACTGACATCGACCAATTGCAAATTGGTATCTTCCTTGGAGTATACCAAAGAGCAAATAAAATTACAACAAAAGAATATCCAAACTTACAAACAACAGATACAAGCATTAGAAGATCGCAACAAGAATTACGAAAATACCATCGTGAAACATGAACAGACCGTACTCTATTTGAAGGACGAAATTATGAAGGCCCAACGTAAACAATCTGCAGCAGAATCAGAATCTACTGGGCTGAGGCATGAAAATCGTATACTAAAGGACACTGTAGGACGTTTACAGTCTGAAAAAGAAGCCTTTAATCGTGAACAGCAGAGTCAATCGTTATTGCTCAATAACCTGGAATTGATTAAATCCAATTTAGAACGATCCGAAATGGAAGGCAAAGCTAGACTTGAACAAAGGCTAGATGAGACTGTACGAGAGCTATCAGCTCAAAGAAGAAGATTCCAAGAGGAAGAAGATCGTTTCCGTGAAACTCTAAACGATCTGAAACGTCAAGCTGATTCTGCCAAAAAACAAATGGAAGAAGAAAAGGTTCAGGCTGATAAGTTACGTTTGGAATTGATCAGCCTACGGGAAGAACTACAATCTAAGTCCAACCAAATAGACGAGCTCAGTAAGAAACTACAGGAGAGCCTTACACCATCTAAAAACGATAACCCCATTGTTTTGGCCAACAAGAAGGCCAGAGAATTTGAAGTAAAATATGAAGAATCGAAAATTGAAATTGAATCGCTTATGGCAAATCTTGCCAAGGCTAAAGAACATGCCGACCAATACTACAAAATGTCGCAGAGTGCTGAAACGGAAGTTAAAAATTTCCATGAGGTCCATACGGCTTATATAGAGAAGACCGAAGCAGAATTGAAAGAGTTGCGAACCTCAGAAATGAACCTTAAGAACAGAATTTCTGAACTCGAAGCTGACTTGCAATTGGCAACGGTTATAGAGGCTCCAGTAACCAATAACGCACCTGCCGAACAAATTAGAAAGCTACAGGAGGAACTAAGAGAAGCCCTGCAGAAAGTCAGCGAATGTAATCGTAATTTGCGCACTCTAAGAGCCGAAAACATTACACTTTCCGAAAATCTTAACAGTGTCGAATCCAAATATGCCAATGAAATGATATTGCACTCTGCTGATATCCAAGAACTGGGAAAAGTTAAACAAGAACTTGTTAAGGTAACCATCAGAATACAATAATGTTATTACAAGTCCAAAATATGTATAAAATTTATTTATCTTTATCCCTGTTATTCTTGTAGATTCAAAGTCAAATCAATGAGCTAATCATGGACAGAGACAATGCAAAATCTGCCTTAGAAGAGGTCAAACGGTCCCAAGAAGAAAACTTGACTCTATTACGTAAAGAAAAGGAAGAATTTGAGAAGCGCGTAGAAGATTTGAACTCTCTCAACTCTAATTTACATGATCAAATAGAAGCACTGTCCTCCAAATTGACTACTTTAAGTCAATCAGCACCTGCTTCAAATCTTAATGACTCTGCTATGGATACCTCTAACAATGATTTAAATCGATCCGTGTCAGATGCTGAAGCTGAAAATAAAAATAACGAACAACTTTTACAAATTATCAAGTTCTTGCGCAAGGAAAAAGATCTGACAATAGCAAAAATGGATATTCTTAAAGCTGAAAATACAAGACTATCGTCGGAATTCACCATTTTGCGAAAGAAAAATGAAGAATTGCAAGACTTCCTTAATCGTGAACGATCCAAGACGGATACAAATCTGATATCGGCATCGAAACATGAGGAAATTTTGCGTAAGATTGAAACATTAAATGCAGTGACCGACAGCAATCGCGTATTACGAGAAGAACGGAATGCTCTCACGCAACGTGTTAAAGACTTGAACAATCGCATTAGCGCCTTAGAAGATGAGCTGTTCCCTCTACAAACTCAAAATCGAGAGCTGAACACGAAAATTGACGAGCTCACTTCTGAAAACGGTTCTCTGCGTACAGAGGCAATGAGATGGCGTCAAAGGGCAAATGTCTTGGTTGAGAAGAGCAATAAGAATCCCGAAGAATTCAAACGTTTACAAACAGAACGTGAAAATCTTGCCAAAATGCTCACAGCTGAAAAGGAACAAATCAAGTCGCTCAACGAAGAATTACAGAGCGTGAAGGGTGAAAAAGCACGCTTGGATACCGAATTAGCTTCGTTGGAAAGACAAGTTCATATTCTCAACGAGGAAAAGAAGAATTTGAATGCTGACATAGCAACCATGAAACAAACTAATTCGCGCTTAATGCAGGAAGTAATGGAACTGAAAAACAAACTGTTGTCCAAGGAAGAAGCCGTACAAAAAGTCACTGAAGACTTGGAAGCCAAAGAACAGCTTCTTCAAGATTCCAAAAATAAAGAGGTTCAAATTCGTAAAATTGCCAAACGCTACAAGGATTCCTATTTGGAATTGCTTAACAAGACCCCAGCTAATAATCCGGCAGGTGGTGATGCATCCAACAATACTGGCGGACAAGAAAATATTGATTTAAGCAGTGGAGCAAATACCAATAACCCTGAAGCTGCCACCAAAGCCGAATTGGAGCAACACCGCAGCACAATTGAAAATCTTAATGGCGTAATACGCACCATGCAAGAGGAAAATGAAAAAGTTCGCAAAGATTATGAAGATCTCAAGGCTTCAGTGGAGATCGATGAACGCACCAAGACGTTATTACGCGAAGCCAAAACTCATATTGTCAGTCTAACTGAATCACGCAATATGGTAAACAGTGAATTGGCTTCGACCAAAACAAAACTACTTCAGACAACTGAAGCTCATGAAACAGCCATAAATGAAATTAAATCACAATATGATGATACATTGTCACGGCTAGAACGAGAATTGATAGAACAAAACAATCGCAACAAGGAAGATGTTCAACGTTTGACTAGAGAAAATGAGTCTTTGATAATGCGTATAAATCAATTGAATCGACAACTAGGCTTACAACAATCGGCAAAACCCTCCACTTCTTCAGTGGCTTCTGATAAGGGTTCAATTTCTGAATCGTCCCCACGTACAGCTAATGTTAAGCCAATGTCTGGCACAACATCTGTACAACAATCAGCTACAGTAACACCTTGGCGAGGTGGAGAGACGCCTTTGGCTAGTATTAGGCCAATATCTGTGCAAAATACACGCACAGCCGCCATTCTGCCAACAAGTCAGCAAAACTCTTCTACTGGCAGTAATGTCGTTGCTGGAACATCGACTTCCTCTTCGTCCACCTCGTCGACTTCAACACCATCGAGCACACCCTCTTCGGCGACAGGAAGTAGCAATACAGCCTTAGTTCCGCCACAGCAGCAAGTACATACTACTGGAAGTGCTTCTCTAGAAACTATGTCCTCTTCACCCACATCGTCGCACACGGACTATATGCCATCTACAAGCAGTTCAGCTTCCGTAGCTGTTGCAGCTGTACCGCCTATGGGCTCCGCTTCAGCTGCAGAGAGTTCCCAAGAAGCAGAAAGTATTCAACAGCCGCAACAGAATGAACCTCAGCCGCATGTTAGTGGTGGTAGTGGCAATCAAGCTCAAGTTGTTGCTTTAGTCTCACCACGCGTGGAGGGTTCAGCGCAATCTGCTCCTTCAGTCAATGTTCAGCTCATACAAGATCCTAATAATCCGCAACCAAGCACCTCGGGATCCACTGGTTGCTCTTCTCATATTGCCGTTAGCAGTCATAACCGTCACACACCCTCAAGCAGCAATGTTACTACCACACAGGCTGGATCCTCGGCTGGTCACAAACGTCCAAGAGAATTGGAAGGCGATTCGTCCACAGCTGCAGATGATTCGGATAAGACAACAGCAAAGCATCCCAAGCGCATGAGAGCTCCCATGAACAGTGCAGAAGCGGCTGTAATGACTGCAGGTGTTTCAGATTCTGGTATTGACGTAGATCAAGTGCCAACCTCATCGCAACGCGATCAAGAAGATGATGTCGTTGTTCTAGACTCTGAGGATGATGGCATGGCAGAAGCCGAAGCTGATGAGGGTGGCCCTACTGATGGCGATGGTGAACACGAGGTGTACGAAGACTATGATCAGGATCAAGATATGGACGAAAACGAATGCCCCGAAATTAACGAAAGTAATTTACGCCACGAAGTTGGTGAAGCTGACAACAATGAAGTGGATGTCGATGAAGATTTAGAAAATCACGGACAATGCTCTTCAGCAGGTGCAGTTGGTCAGGCCGATAACGATCCGTATGCTACAGGCGCCAGTACAAGTGCTGCAGCAGCTGCTGCTATGGCCAAAGCTCATAGCCAACAGGACAACAATCAACAAAGTCAAGCAATTAGTAGTGGAAGTGGCGAATCTCCACAAAGGAAACAAGCTAACTCCCTAACCAGACAACAAAAGGCAACTTTAATGAAATTACAACAGGGCGCTCAAGGTGGAGATGTTACCGAAACTTCCGATATAAGTGGTGCACGTAGATCAGACAGGTGAGTTTATAAATGAGCAACAATTTCAGCATGATATGTAAAAACAAACATGTATTTATGACAGCACGGAAATTGTTAGTTCTCCCCAAGATTCTAAATTTGGTTACGGTACGGATAGTGCCTCCTCTAATACAGCACAGCATTCTGATGAACGTTCTGCCGACGTCAGTCAAAAGAATCAAGATGTAAATGCCGATGAGGGAGCAGCCACTGGTGGTGAATTCTCTGAAGATTACGATCAAAAAAAGAGTGCTGAAGCCAATGCAGAAGATAACCAAAAAGATAACAATGAAGAAGTTATAGAAGGCGATGAAGACTTTAATGAAGAAGAAACTGGCGATTCTGTCGAAGCTTCAGAGAATATCGATAGTGAAAGTAATAACCAGAAAGAGATATTAAAGCAGAAAACAAAATAATTTTCAATAAAATATTCTTTCCATTAAACAGGCCATCACAGTAGCGGAGCGACACAATCTGAAATACAGGATATACAACAAAATCAAATTGAACCAACATCGGAAGAAAATGAGGGTGCCGATGGTGTTTCTTCGGAAGGAGAAAAACAAGCTGTCGAAGAAGTAGAGGTACATAATTAATTTGCCATAATTCTCGTTTATGCTTGATGATTTTAAATTAAAATATTTAAATTAGGAGGAAGGGCGTGAAGCTGAAGCTTCCACATCGCCTTCAATAAATACTCGTTCTAAGGCAACAAAAGGAACACCCTCAAATAGAAGACAGAACCGTGGTAATTTCCAACGTGGCAACAATCGTCCTACTCCAATAGTTTGGCAGGGTAAGTGGATTATTTTCAAAACTATGAAACTATTCAACATTTCCTCTTTCTATAATTTATTTTTATGCAGATTCTCCAGGAAATTCACGCAACAACAATCAACAACAAGGTAGCCCAGGCCGTGGTGGTGGTTTTGGTAATCAGCGAGGCCAACGCGCTAGACGTATGCGACGTCCAGGTGGTGGCAACTTTTCCAACAGAATATAATTTTAATCAAAATTAAAAACCCCATACTGGCGTGGTTTCGACTTTTGTTTTTTTATTTTTTCTTAGTTTTATGAAAATCAAACATTAATTACAAATTGTTTGAAGTGATTTGTCTTAGTGCGGTAGTTATTTTCAATCGGAAATATTTCTTAACATGAATTGATTTTTTGTAATTGATCATATTATTTCATAAAATATAACATAGGTGTCGATATAATCGAACACAGGTTCAGATGTCTTTTTTACACCGTATCCATATTGAATACTTACTTAAATTCTTTAATATTAAACACTCATATTGAAGAAGATTCATCATACCATTTTTATAATTATTTAGCATATAATTAATTAGTTTTATTACGTATTAATTAATTACATACATACATATATAATTATTAACTACAATAAAACAACAACAAAAAATAATTATATTTCCAAAATTCATGCATATTCACATAAAATACATACATATAAATATTTCCATATAATTGTTGTTGTTTCTCCTATCTTTAAAGAAAAATGAAAATATAAAGTAGATTAGGTTTACAGATACAAATAGGGAAAATGATCCCCCATTCACAGCAAAGCTACACCGTTCTGTTCAATAACCTGTTGACGTTTTAAACGTTATTCGTAAAATGCCTCTCCTTATTTTTATAATAATAATAATATTGTATTTTCTATGCATTTTTCAACAAATTAGAAGATTTATTTCAAAATCGATTCGTAGAAACCAAGCCAATACCAAAATTACAGATTAAGAACTGCTTCATAGTGCAACTTGTAGTACAACAAAGTTTGAAATGTAAGCTTAATTTGAAAGAATTCATCATTGTAGGGAAAACAAGAGGCGGCATCAAAACAAAACAGAAATGTGAGTAATGTTGTCGGATCGAGCAAATTAATAGGGATATACAAGGCAAATTCATATAATTGAATTCGCCTTGGGGATATATTAATTTTGAAATATTTGAATTCAAAGAAAATGTAGCACAACATATGTAGTATATGTATGATTAAACATTTATGATAAAAAAAATTATTTTAAATATGGGTGTCGAAGGGGAGAGAAAAAACTTAACGTTAGATTTTTAGGGTGCTAATACATACATTATTTACAACAAATATTTACTCCCTTAAAAAAGGCTGTAGTTACATTGCTGCAAACATCAAATTTTAGTTACGACAGCCACAGCAATTGGATCTTCACTCTGGAACGGATAAAGGTTTTCAATTCAGTTGAAATGTTTGCCTCAACAAAACTTTGAAATACTGTCGTGCCTAATCAAGATTGGGAAAAGTCGAAGTCTTTTACAAAACCTTGTATCCTTGCAATGTTTTAGACTACATTTATTTTTTAGTATTCATTTTTGGTCACCCTGAGTCAAACCTTCATGCTACGTGGGTCCTAGCATGCCACAATGAGCATTTTGACATTCTTTGCCATCTCTTCTGACCTAACCAGGCTATTTAAATAACAAGGCATTGAAATATCGATTACGTACGATCTAAGCCAACCTACATAGATCACAACCTACAAATTCATTGAAAGTTCCGCTCATTTCCTTAAATAACCGTAAAACCTCTCGAAATTAATGAAAAAATAAATTTTGATTTTACAAATTTTTTTCTAAGGGTTTTTGATTGTATTTCTTTTAAAAGGTAGAATGTAAAAACAAATTAATAACTTTGTTTCATTGGATATAAATGGGTTTTAAAAATAAAACACACAAACGAAGAAAAATTTAAGATCTTGGGCGTTCCTTCTTTTCCTTGTACAAGGCCAACAAAGAAACGTTGGCAACTTTGACAACCTTGAAACGTACACCGGGAATATCACCGACGGCGTGACCTTTACGACCGAAACCAGCGACCAAAACTTCGTCGTTTTCTTCAATGTAGTTCAAGCTACCATCACGAGGTACGAAAGCTGTGATTTTCTTGCCGTTCTTGATCAATTGTACTCTCACGCACTTGCGAATAGCAGAGTTAGGCTGTTTGGCTTCAACACCACTGCAAAAGGAATATAAAAAACAAAATTCAATTAGTTTTGGGATAAATTCCATAAAAAAAAACAACAAATATTTAAAACTTTCTTTGTGTTGTGTTAGTAGGATGATTTGGGCTGCTTGTTAACTCACAGTATACTCCTGTGATTTGATTTGGAATAAACAACAAAAACACAAAAATATACTGCGAGTCAGATGTCAAGAGCGCCGTAACGTAAAGACCGGCTTTCTTAATTAATCGATAATTTGTAGTATAAACTCCACTCGTCTTGTCTACTTGTATAAATGAATTTGTGTTTGTGTTTCATGTTATACTTACACTTTTTCAAGTACAATACCCTTGGCATGGGAAGCACCACCGAAAGGATTGGCCCTCCATCTTGTACCCAAATGAGCCTTTTTGTAATCTTTGTCAGCCCAACGTTGATCACGACGATGGTTGACGTGCTTTCTAGCAGTGCGGAGACCTCTTGGTTTACCTGTAAAAATAACCAAGAAAGAAAACAACAATGATTAAAGATGTCAAATTAAAAGAGAAAAACATTAAAATAAAACAACAAAAATCTCAACGGAAGAATTACTTGAGCATCTTGGGAAGTGAATAAATTTTATAGCTTCAGATCTCTATCACACAAATCTCTTTACGTTTTACATGCATGCACTTGATATTTATTACATATTTTACATTTTCACTATCTTTACGAATTTTCTCTCCAAATATTACATTTTAAACATTGATGTCTTAGATATTTAAGGTTTTTTATTCCAACACATTTTACTCACAAATCTTTAGAATGCGGCTTTTTCATGACGGCTTTAAACGGTACGCAAAAGCGTACGAAGGGCAAATATTTCAATTCAATATTTCACTCATTTTACGTATAGAAATTTGTTAAATTTCTTTATTAACATTCAATTGTGATACTTGAGACACTATTTAAAACATTTTCACTTATTATTTGATGCATTTTTGTAGTTTTCCCGTAAAAATTAAATAATTTTCGTAACTCACCCATAATTTCCAAACTTTCTCAAGCAATGGCGGAAATAAAAGAACGAGATAGAGCCAGCATTATAACCATCTCTGTCGCAGCGCAGTATAAAAATGGTTTATTTAGCAACTCTGCTATGTAGAGCTGTATTTAAAGTACGCTAAATGCAAAAAAGGAAATTTTATTCGATATAGTGTTACCAGATCGACAGGCAAGTAGACATGGGGTTGGGTAAAACAAAATCAATATTCAAAAATTTACATAGAAGTACAAGTACATTGAAAATTAAATTATTTTTATTAAAATATAAATAAATTGTAGAAATTATTGAATTTACATTGCATTCAGAGATGATATTCTCACCATAGGTGTAGTATTTTTTATATTTCCGAAGTTTAAGAATAAAGTAATAACACATAGGTCTCAAATCATGAAACCTTGCAGATATGCATTGTTCATGGAGATGAAATAAAGTAAAATTCTTCCTATTGATATTTCTATCATTGATAATTTATTTCAAATGCTTTTAACTGCATAAATAGGCCTCCTCGCGTAAATATAAGCGCATTTGAATGAATTTGAAAACATGTTAGGTACAAAAGTATTTGTGGCTGTCAACCGTAGAAGATGGGATAGACAGACATAGGCCACAACACAGTCGCACTAGTCCTACAACTATCTACATTTGCTGATAAAGACTGTTAATGACCATTTCCAGAAATTATTTACACAATTGAAACCAGAGTGCATTTACTTTTTCGACATAGCGTTGGATATGTACCCAATAGGTTAAGAATAGTTTCATATTCTTACTCGTCCCTGCAGCTCTTGCAGCAGTCGTTTGAGATATGTTGAAAACCAATGCCTCTCGCATGTGTATCGATAATGGGACTCTAAATGGTTTTGCCTAAGTTTCAACATTGGATTATGAAAGCCATTGCCGGGGAATTATTATGTATTTCGATTCAAAAGAAAATTCATTCAAATCTTACACTGTAAAGCTCTGTGTTTTGAAATAATCCCCCTGATGGCGTTTTTTTACTACACCTTATGCTTTTTCAACTGGTGACCATATAATCGTTGCTCAGTTGTTAAATTCCAAGTTTGTTTTGATAACAAAAAAAAATTCTAATTAAAGTCAGATAATATATTCCACTTGAGAGAGGAGCAACACATAAATCGTTGAAAAGTATTTTTTTTGTATTATAATCCCACATTTAAACAAAACACTTGAAGTGTATGAAAGTGTTGTGCCACTGTATCTTGTAAAAATGGTTCACATTTGTGATAAGACTTGGAAACAAACTAGTGCTATATTTGTTGTCGTTTTTTTTTCTCGAAAGTATGTATAATAAAGATATCTTCTTCCATAATATTAAATAAAAAAAATTTGAAAAAAAGATTGAAATGCAGCGGTCAGGTCTGGTAAGCGGTTAGTGACAATACTTTTTTATTTTTTGAGTGGTTATCAGTATATGGAATTAAAATTTATTAAGATTTATTAAAAACAAAAGAAGTATTTAAGGAATTTATTAAATTTAGAAAATGGATTTAATGATAAACCACGAAAAAAGTGAGCTGGTAGATAGGTAGGTTAAAGGCGTCTTTCTCATACAGTCTTAATATACTCATAGTTTTATCCGAAAATCAAGTTTACCAAATTATTACTAGTCTAGATCATAATTTCTCTGATTTCACGAAGCTTCGCTTCAGGTAGATGAAGCCATAGTTTATTGTCTGGTTCTTCTATATAGAACCTCACTCCCATCTTGCCTTCGTGTTTAGAGCCATACCTGTAACAATAAGTTTCAACAGGCATTTGCGTAATGGATCCGTTTGACCAAGGCAGCCGATCTGGTATCAAGGTGATGCAATTGGTCATGAGAGATACGTTAAACATTAGAAAAGAAAAGGAACCATTGAGATCAGATAGTTCTAGGCCATTATAGATATATGTATGCAGGATATTGCAAGAACTTCATAACAATCACCTCCAAAGATTGATAATACCTAACAACGAAAAATAAATAAATGGAAACCTTCCTTGCGGTTGCTTAAGACGAAAGTCTGTAGAAAACCCCCAATTTGTCTGCTGGTCTAATCTAGATACTGGTGATTTGGATAACATCCACACTTTTATAATAATATCAGGATTCTTGGAAAGTGTCGGTCAAGTATTATAAACAAATGGCAAAATACGTAGAATGATGTGCAAATTTAGCATAACCAAAGGCACGAGTAAAAAAGTAAAGGTTGACATAAATGGCAAGAAGCTAAAGATCATTGTATAAAACAGTCAGCTTTCTTAAGAGCTACTTTCAAGGAATTGACAAAAAAATGTTCGGTGGCTTAGCATTATTTTTAATTTCTTTATTATTATGGACAGACTATGCGATAAAAAATAAAGAAAATAAATTGAAGGTGTTAATTTGGATCAGCAAGCCATCTATGGCAACTTTTACTCAATGACTAACTCCGAGCAAGTTTTTTATACATATTTGTGCATTTTTTTTATAGAAGAATAAAATAAAACAATTTGTATAGCTATGTTTATATACATATATATATATACAATATATACATATATTAATTTAAAAAAAAAAACAACAACAACAATATTTAATGCAGAGAATATAAAGAATAAATAAAATAAAACTAAACTAAAAAACGACAACAATAAAATAATAAAAACAAGAGTAAGAGGAATTTTTCGGTTTGCTAGAAAATGTTAGAATAAATAGAATGAAAACAGAAACAAAATCATAGTGGAGCAACAAAAATTAAAATAAAAAATAAATTGTATTTTTAGTCAAATAAACACAATACGTACATATGTATGTATGTATGTACGCATTGATCTTGTTCTTGTGTTAAACAGCGTATAGGAACAAAACTAATAACAGGAACAATTTTAAAGCAAAAAAAAAAATACATCTAAACATGCTCGCACTCATATTTTATAAGAAACTAAACAAAAATAAACAAATTAACCAACAAAACAGCCAGCATTTTGC
Source organism: Sarcophaga subvicina (assembly GCA_936449025.2). Taxonomy (NCBI): domain Eukaryota; kingdom Metazoa; phylum Arthropoda; class Insecta; order Diptera; family Sarcophagidae; genus Sarcophaga; species Sarcophaga subvicina. The sequence continues at coordinate 4,713,275 of OW388084.2, forward strand.
CAACCATCACTGCGTATGTGGAAAATTTTTTCACTTAACATTTGCATGTGGCTTATACGTACACATACACATCCACACAAAAAGAATTTTTGTGCTTTACAGTAAATGTTACTTGCACTTAACATACAACACTAAACACTTTTAGTTGCCTTCGTAATAACACCACACATTAAAATACGCCTCATTCGCATATTGTTGTGTTAAGAGAAAACAAAAATATGCTACTCTTTAATATGTAGTACATGACTCATATACTCATATGCAAATTAGCAGAGAACCCGTAAGCAAAAGTAAAATAAAAAAAAAATCGCAATAAAAATATAAATGACTTCTAACTATTGAAATAGCGGATTACTTTTCAATGTTTGTGCTTGTACTCACGCATATTGACCTTTGTAATAGAAAGAGAGAGAGAGAGAGAGAGAGAGAGAGGGTTTGAAAGTTTTGTAAACGCATGTGTAGCCATTCTATTATTACATGTGTTCTTATTAAATAATTACTAAAAGGGAGAAAAGTCAAATGCTACAATAAGAAAACACACAAAAACAAAAAGAGCATAAACAATATCACTCACTTATACACTTACACTAATGATACAAATAAATGTGTAGTGTTTTCGTTGCTGCTTTAGCTGTTGTCCCCATAAATATAATTTCGCTTTTGCTGATCGTTATTACGTTGGTGGTCGTTCATATTCAATTCTAAAGAGACCTATGAAATGAATTTTTCTTATTCGATTGCTACGCTGAGTGCTTGTGTCTTTCTATTTGATTTACTTGCGTACTTATTTTCATTTCATGCAACCAACAGAATCATTCGCAGTACTTTTATGTTATGTGTGATTGACTAGAAGAAGTATTTTTACATGCATCTTACGGTTACACACTACTTTAGAGCTGCTCAAAATTACGTTCAAATATAAAAAAGCAAATATTTAGCATCTTATTGGCAATGGTATAGCTTTTCGAATTTTTTTATTGCCTTAAACTTGTCCAAACAACTTGAAGTTCTCAGCTTAGAATAATTTCCCTAACATAAACTCTGTGGGAGTAACAAGTTCACCTCACATGTGCTTTTCAAAATTCCCAATTTTTCTTTGTACACTTTCTCTTGCTAGCAAGCACTCCCCTTGTCTTTTAACCCCACAGTTGCAATCGTAATAAACTTACTGTAAGACTGTGGGCCAGAGTGTGTTTGTGTCGGTGTCAGTGCCAGTGTGTGTTTTTTGTTTTGTGTTTCAGTTGCATACGCATACAATTATTGCGTGGTTGTATCTTTTTATTTTTATTTTGATTTAAACTTGTCGTTCGTTCCAATGTGCCTTTTTTACGTTTCTGTTGCGACTTTTGCTGTTTGCAAGTATTTTATGCTGTGTGTTAAAATTTACACATTTTTACGCTGTTTCTCTCTCACACTCTCTTTCTCTCTCTCGCTGTGTGATAGCAAATAATTTTCATGGCTAGAATAATATGGCAAACTAGGGCTGGCTGACAGCTTTTCACATAGTCAGATTGGAAAATGTAAAAACCTTAAGAGAACGCACGCACACACACACTCACATTATATGGATTCTTTTTGAATACGACTATACTTTGCACTCTGCTCTATTCTGTTCTGTATGTTGTTTTAGCTGACTTACTGACTGCTAGCAAGCAAAAGTAGCAGCACCAATACCACATCAACAACTAACACCACACCATTTACTCTTTAGTCATTTTGAAGCAGTCACAAGGAACGGTTGTGGTTGTTGGCAGTGTTTAGTTTTGAACATTTTTTTTTTTCAAAAACCCACAGTTTGTAAATCAACTTGAGGCCGTAAACAACATCGGTCGGTATATATATAAAAAAAAATATATTTATCATGTTATATTGTGTTGTTTTCTCTTCTTTTGCTTCGGCTTTTTTATAACGTTGAATGAAACAAGAAAAAAAACTGAAAAAAACGCGGTCTGTTTTTATAATCGCTTTATAGCTCGTATCGCATGCTCGATTTAAAGTTTTTTTATTTTAATTTTAATTTTTTTTTTGTTTTTCCTTAATGTGCCAGCCAGAATAAATATAGAAATTTAGATACGGGAATACAGTCTATATAGTAGATTATTATTACTCTTAAGTTAAAAACAATTGTGGATAATATACGGCCCTGTTTTAAAGATAAATAGACAGACGATAACTACGACGAAAACTTTCGCTTTTTAAAAATGTGCTAAACATAGTACATACCCTCTATTAATTTAAAGTGAATTTCTTTGTAAAATTTCTTAAAAGGAAGGAACATTTCTTTAAAATTTGAATTTATTTGCCTTATATTAAAAGGGGAAACGGTGTATTGGTATTTACTTAAATTTATTTATTTTATTTTTTTGGTAAATTTCTATTCTATTCTGTTGTGTTCTCATTAGAAGTGAAGTATGCCGAGTCGTTAGATACTTTTGGAATCACATCTCACGCATTTTTTAAGCGATTTCTATGTGTTTTTCTTTATTTTTTTTTGTATTTGAATGCGGTTGATGTCAACGATTGGGTCGCACTAACAAAAATTATTTTTTATTGTTTGTTATTGAAACGGGGGAAAAAACGTTGATAAAAATAAAACAGATAAATTATAAAAATTAAAGAAAACAAAAAAAAAAAACTAATTATAAAAAAAAACAAAATAAAATAAATACTTATAAAACAACTATACATGCATACAAACATATGTACGTTCATGTGTATATATGTAAAAAAGAATTTATATGTATGTATGTATGTACCAAATATGTATGTATATGTTTAAATATTAAAAAAAAATAAACACAGCAAAGTAATTTTAAACATAAAATAGTGGAAGACATTTCAAAAGTATTTAAATCAAATTAACAAAAGAAAAGAAACGAAAAAAAACAATTAATTTTTGTGAACGTACATACATATATTCGGTTTTTTATATAAAAAAAACATATTTTTAAGTTAAACAAGATACAAATGATTTTATTTTTTTCTTCTATTGAATAATAAAAAATTCCATGGATTTTTTATTCCTCAATTTAATGTCATTATTTTTTTCATTAATTATTAAAAAAAATATTTTCCTTTTTATTTTTTGTTTGTTTTTTACTTAAAGAAACTTAAATAAAAAAAATAAAATTAAAAAACAACAACAACAACGACAATAATATTCAAAATATAATAACTTTAAACTGTCTAAGGATTTAACACATCCATTCATAAACACCTTCACACATCCTTGAAATCCTCAAACCCACTCTTCTTATGTCCTCTTAAATTAGAAACAAAAACAAAGAGAAAGAGAGAGAAGGAGAGAGAGAGAGAACAATTATAAATCATATACAAAATTGCGCTCAATTAAAAGGTAATTTAAATTAAAAATTTTATTATATTTTTATAATTTAATTCTATTCCTATTCTTTTTTTGTTTTTATATCTTCTTCTTCTTTCAATTGAATTTGAGTGTGGTGGTTTCTTTTTGCTTTCTATTTAAGTGGTTAAACCGGCGCTACTTGAATAAAGTCAGTCGTCAATATTATCATCATAGTCGTTATCGTCATACATACATATGTATAATCAGTGTTACATACTATTTCAACACTAAATAAAGACACAACCAATAAGCCATTGTCGAAGAATGAACATGTGATTTAAAGGGCTTAAACCAGGTTTTACACTGTTACCTTTCGATATCATTAAATAGAAGTATAAAAAACATCTTTCAACATTTATTTTCCTATCCGAATGCAATTTAAATGAACGTGTGTAATAGAAATTTAACACGTTTTTGTTAATGGTTCATTAAATTTCTCCAAAACAAGATTTTACTTTAGGATTTCAACTTAAAATTTCTGGTCTAACAATACGAAGATTCCCATCAATGCTCTTAAAGGCGTTCTGAAATAGAACTTTCGTATTGACTGCCTGACCGCTGCAGTGTTTTCCAGAAGCATGTCATTGCCATACTGAAAGAGACTCAATGCTTGTTGGAAGCTGGCATTTTTCCTGAAAATGTCCTGATTTACTTGGACAACCAGGTGACGTTCAAATCGACGTCTGGCATTGTACACGAATGTCGGAAATTTCTCGACAATAATTCGGGTAATCCAAAAACAACTCTTATAACTATTCCAGAACAAAAGGATATCATCAGAAATTACATTGCTGGTGAACTAACCCGGACATTACATTCGAGTTTCTATTGCATCAGTTAATATTTGAGTTCTTTGGTCGTTGTACCACGAGACTCTAATTTGTTGGCGGCGTGAGGGTATGTTCAGTATTGCTACGCTCTGCTGGACAGACTTGAATCGTATGGACATCCACTTCATAATTGAGGGTTTTACAGGCTATTGCCCTATGGGAAGATATACCCAAAGATTTGGCATTTCCTCGAATGACTTCTGCCGAAACTACGGATCTGAGGAGGAAATTTTCTTTCACTTCATTTTCGGTCATTTCTGACTGAAACCTCTAAAATAAAAATTCCTAAGAAATCGTTATTCATATTTAAATCGATATAATTCGTGTAGGAACGAGATGGTTCCTGTAGGGACTATTGCTTCCTAGTTTTGTTATTGATTAGTGGTATCACAATGGGCCTAACCTCGCTCTTAATGTCGCCATCGAACCGGGCTTAATTAAATAAGTGCTCCCGGTTTTACAGAATGCACGTCTCTGTCGTAGAGGCTATGTGTTCATGATCAATTGGCCAAATAAAATTCACACTACTCCTCTGATTTCAATGTAAACAAATTGAAGTCTATGATCCCCGGAAGCACTATTCTCTGTTCCTTACCATTAGCTGGTTTTATATTTTCAACGCAATGCACTGCACCAGTACGGCACATTACCCGAGTGGTAGTTGCATAATACAAATAATAATGAGTGGTAAAGTTCTCTAGGCCTCATATTGAAGATTATTTAAATTGTGTATGTTTTGGGAAATAGTGTAATGCCATTAAAGGCCTGTTTTTTTTTGTGGCATTTGTTGTAAAGAAAATAGGGGTGGTAAGAGTATAATTTAAATTAGCTTAACCCTCTTCAGAATGTTTGCAAACATGACTGGCGCACTTGTATTGGGTTTCATAAATTAAATGGTAAAAATCAACATAATTTTTGCCTCCTATTTACGTTTAAAGCTAAAACGTCAAACGTATGGCTGGCTATACAAAATGAAGAATTTGGACAAAAAAAGAAAAAAAGAAAATTTAAACAATTTACAATGAAAGAGAATAAAATAGAAGGAATACTCAATATCTATTGCAATATGTTTAATAAAAAATAATTGTTTTTATTTTTTATTTTTTTTTTGTTATCTAGCAATTGTTTTAGAGTGCACACAGTAATTTTGACTCTACAGTGTATATTTTATTTGGTCATAATGTATGGAGTCCAATTATCTTTAAGGCATATTGGCAATACAAATTGGCAATAATTTCTTTTGTCGATATTTCTTACACAAGCTTTTAAAAAGCAAATTTACTTGGTTTTCGGACAATAATTGACCAATAAATTCTTTAACAAAATGATAGTTTGCCTGGTTCTTTTCAATATTTTGGTAGATTTAGAGGATTGCCTCGCAGGCACAATATAGTTTAGAAGAAAATATTACAGCGAACTCTGTTTACGTCGTAAGATACAGGAGTGATTTCCAAAGAAAAATCGTACCACACAACACAATTGAAGTCGTTAAAGAACACGTACTACAATACCTTATGCAAATCATTTCCCTTTCAATCACAATTAAATGACAAACGAAAAGACGAATACTAATTTGAAATATGTTTTTAACGAGACCCCATACCTCTTATTTCGTTGAAACCTATTGCGTTGTCGTTTAGATAAAACATATGCTGTTCTAATGTAATCCCCGATATTTGCGATGCTGCTAGCTATAGATGGTGCAGCACTATGCCCATTAAAATAGTCTGTGTTCATACAACCACCAGCTGTAGATCAAATTTGCTTAAGTCATTCTCATTAGGCCAAATTGAAGTATGTACATATATACGAAATACTATTATGAACGACAGAAAGCGAAATTGAACAGAACGTTGTAATTGAATTTAAATTGAACTTGTCTGATGGATAAGCACCTGCATATAGACGTTTCTTCCTTTACTAAAAATATTAATGTTCAATAACAACGTTACGTGTCGTAGTTTATTAGACACTAAACACTGCATAAAGTCTTTGCCCAGATCTCCACAGATTATTGGGTGGTCTAATGCTTTACGTCAGAAAGCATTGCCATCGGATTACTAGCAGAATGAGTCCTAAGCAAATTGAATTGCCAGCAGCTGAACAGAATTTTAGACTCCAGATATTCGAAAAGAAATTGATGAACCATAATTACCTTAGCCCGGGAGAGTTAAGTATTTTTTAGGGTCAGTAATCTAACTCTTTTAATGCATTGGAGTTCCAATTCAGACAGACGAAATATCGTCATAATAGGTTGCCAATAAATGAGCGGGTATCGAATAGAAATAATATTATATTTGAACTTTAATGAACTTGTTTTTAAATCTGAATTAAGGCTTTTTACTAATTAACTTGTCAAATAATTAAACAATTTTACACAAGTTCACACAGCGTTTTATTTATTTGAGAAAACTTAACGTGCCAACCTTGGCCTGAAGTCGCTTTAGATACGTTCATGAGATTAAAATTATTTCTTTATAATAAGATATGAAGATTATGAAGCATTATTAGCATTTGCATGATTTATTTTTATATTTAAATTTGAATTGTTTAGAAAGAAACAAAAAAAAAAACCAAAAAATATTATGTATTATCATTATTATTCTCAAACGGTATTTAATTCTTCTTATTTATTTAAGAAACACAACAAAGAGAAAAGCAAACAAATAAGCACCACATGCAACATATTCTAAAAGTAAAACCATGTTTTACTATGTTGATGATGATGATTATATTTAAGCAATGTCTTCTTTGTTTTTGTTTTAATTTTTTAAAAATAATTTTAAATTTTTGGTTTCTATTTGCTTAAAACAAAATTAACTTTTCTTCTGCCAGTTTATTAGACAGTAGATTAATGGCAAGACAAACAAACAAGCAACCATTAAATCATCATCATAATATCATCACACCATGCTTAAAAATTTTTTATCTTCAAAAATTAAAAAAACTTATACCATAAAATGAACAAAATTTAAATCCAAAATTTATAAGTAAAAACACATCATTTAACTGTTTTAGGTTTTATTTGAAAAACTATAAATTTAGATTTTTGTAGGATATTAAAATATATACACACATACATATGTATATTTATTGCCGACACACGAAAGAACCCAAATTCGGTTAAATGTTTAGATTTTCAGCAGAGTTTCCTTTAACGATCGTAATGAAAGCCTTCATTATGTTCATCGAAAGGTATCTCATAGATTAGAAAAAGATTTGACACCAAATTTATATAAAATATTGGTTTTTTAATTTAAAAAACGTTTTTTCAACAATACAATCATAACTTATACTCAAATTATAAAGGAGAGAGTAACAGGCCAAAGCATAAAATAGTTACTTGTTTCGATTCAAAAACCTGCAAAACTTTGAGATTCTAAGTGTCAGTTTCCGTTTTTTTTATAATATTTCCATAAAGCAAATGTTATTCATTGATTCGATAACAAAATCCTAATTTTTTTCTTAAATTTTTTTTTTGTTTTTTTTTTATCTCTTTTCAATTTCTCTTTAGCTTGACATTCAATACACAGTTTAAACAAAATTTAAAATAAAAAAATAACATTCAGATCTGTTAAAAAGTTGTAGTACTACAAAAAACAACAACAATAAAGTAGAAAAAAAAATAATTCAACTCACACCTGAAGATCAATGAATGATCTTTCAGGAAACTCGTGTGTGCATAAGTGTGTATAAGTACACATAGTGTCCCTTTCCCTTCTCTCTTAATCATACATTCTCTCACACTACCGTTGTCCACCACCACCCATCAGTAAGTTTCTATAGAAAATAAAAATACCACATGAAATATTTTTTTTCAATGCTTGCGCGCGTGTGTGTGTGTGTGCATGAGGAGGAATGCTTACTTGTGTATGCATTAAAATGCCGGTTATACTATTTTTTGTTGTTGTTGTTGCTGTTTGTTTGTTTGTATAAGACAACAGTGATAATAAAAACCCGGCCAAGCTTTATTACCAAATACCACATTTGATCATGGTAGAAAGAAAAAGCCGTAAGAAGAAGACAACAAAACACAAAATCATGCGAAGAAAAGTAAATATGCCGACCGCATTTGTTAAAATGCAAGTTTTTGTGTTGTTTTGTTTGATTTTAGTTTCTCTTAAAATAAAAGAGAGTTGAAACTTTTCTCTTTTTTCTCTCTCTCTCTCATCATTTTTGTTGTGTATCGTTAAACAGCGATGCTAATACGATGAGGATTCTAAGCAGTTCGTTGAATATTTATTTTCTTGTTATTTTAGACTTTTAGTTTAAAATTATTTAATTATCTTGAAATCCATATGCATATAAACATTTGTATAACAAAATAATAAATATTTCTTATAAATAAATGGTTTTATTATAGTGTATTAGAGACATTGTGAATGATAAATTTTAAATACTATGCAGTATTGCAATCGCTTTAAGGTAAAAAGTACGTGAAACTTATTGAAGGACCAAAAAGATTTTTGGCGCGAATCTTTACATAAATTTTTGCCTCAAATTAATGTATTTGTAAAATTTTTTTCTAAAGAATTATCCTATAGATGTCCTATAGAACACATTTTAAATATAGAGGACCATTTAAATATTTTCAAAGGTATAGACCTCTCGATACCTTTAAACCGTTAGCAAATGATGTCTATTTCGATATTTTTTATTTACCCATTCTGTATATTAAGCAATGTAAAGCAAATTAAGTTTTTCGAAATATTTCTTTTTGGATAAAGTTTGTCCTAAACGAACATTTGTTGTAGAAATAAAATCTAATTGTCAAAACACATTACTTTACTTAATGCGTTCCGAAATGCATGATCACATTATACCCATGTTGGGAAAGCTTATGTTATTTTAAACTGTTTTTTTTAGTAAAAAAGAGATCAATATAACAAAATACAAATTCTCTTATTGATCAATGAGCATCAATATGACAACTGTATTGCTTTAATTGTCTTTCTTTTATAATTTATTTAATTTAAACCCCCATTTAATAAATAAATTTTCAATATAAAGTGTTAATTTCATTGTTAATTTTTTTTTCGTTAATTGAATTAGAAAAACAATGTTAATTGCTGCTAACAAATGTAATATTTGAAGTGTTGCCAAGTGTATTAAATAAGAAATCTTCAAGAAACACTCCAAAATTGTGTTAAATTAACACTTTTACAGATCTGTCATTGTGGCTGTATTTTATTTATATCATTTTTATTGAGTTTTTACTTTGTTTATAAATAAATAAGTCTGCATTTTCAACCATCAGCCAGCCTAACCAATCATTCGTCTGTGCATGAGGTTTTGTGCAGAAAGTCTGGTTTGTTGTATATGTATTACAAAGAAATGAACAGCCAGATCTAGAAGTAGTAACAAACTACATGTGCCTCAAGTCGAAATAAAAAAATCTTGGCTAACAATTTTATGGCTTTTAACATACAATTATTGCAGGAATGACTACTTTTGCGCCACATATGCATGTATGTATGTCTGTCTGCCATTATTCTTGCACATTGCACAGTGGATTGGAGATAAACTTTCATTCATCAATCACTGATATTCGAATACAATAGAAAATAAGTATTAATAAGCAATTCTTTTTTGCTAAATTAATTAATAAACAAACATACATGGCTTAAAATATTGATAAAAAAAAATTAAAAATACTTCGACAAACCACTGTTCCTTTTTTCCATAGTTAATGTTGTTGTTTGTTAGAGTAAAAAATATTTGGAATTTTTCTCTCTTTTTTGTGGTTGATTCTTTAAGTTAAAAGCTTTACCATATTTTAGAACTATTTAATCATTCAATTCACATATTCGACGGTGTCTTCTTGGTTTATAAGAAGGAATATGTCTCATATTTGACCATCGTTCTCGATGGTATAGAAATTTAAGTTGCAATGCAATATAAAGAACACTAAAGCCAAGTACGTAAATAATGTAAAATATGTAGACGAAATACATACGTAAAGAATTTTAATTTTTTGTATATACATACATACATATATGTATACATGAACATATACATACATTCGAAAGCTAATGCAAAAAGTTGAATTAATTTGAAACACTTGTTTTAAGTAACTTTTAGTCTTGCAAATTTGTTAGGATATAATTCAATAAAATGTAAAAAAAAATTAAAGACGATGTTGGACTATAGTAAAGAATAATTGACTTGTATTATAAATTTCTTACAATGATTGAACTAAAAATCTATTCTAGTTTGAGTTTCTACATATGTACATATATTTATTATTACTATTTATTATTGATACCTAGAAAAAATCAGATGCCAAATTAAAAACCCATTAAAGTTTCCGATGTCATATTTAAAATATTTATTTTACTTTTATAGCAAATAAAATTTATATATTTTAAGTTTTGTTTGTTTTTCCGATAATATTTACTATCAATAAAACAAGAACAGCATTAAAACACAAAAGAAGAAAAAAATTAAATGCAGCAAACCACGCATTTTTACAATGAAGAAAGGTTAAAAGAATAACAAAAAAGAAAAAAAAAAGAGAAAACATCATAAAACATCGTACATATAAATTACGCCCTATAATAAAAAACGTAAATAAATGAACACAATGGCAATACACAACAAGACTATAATACCGTTAAGTGTCACTAAACGATTAAATGCAACACTATCAAGTTGAAATGTAACGTTAAAACATTATGATGAGCAACAATAATTTCAACAAAACAACAATTATAAACACTATCAAACACACTCATGGTGAGAATCAATTAAAACTGAAAGAAACTATACCAACAACAATTGTATAGAAATGATAACAATTTACAATCAAACACGTACACACACACTGGCACACACAAAAGAGAGGGAAAGGAAACAAAAATAAAAATAAAAACAAGAGATCAATAGACTTTTATTTGATTGGAATTAAATTAGACAACTATTTAAAAAGGCATAACAAAAAAAAAAGAAAAAACACCAAAAACAGAAAATAATAAATGTGTGTATAAATGTGTACGTATGAATACATACAAATGTTTTTTTTTATTGTATTGCATTAACCTTATAATTAATTGATAAATATTTCTTTTTGAAAGTTTGAACTGAGCGCTACAACAGAAAAAAAATGTTTGAAGGTAATAAGATCAATAGAGTCTATCGCTCGCCTTGTTTTAACGTTCAATAAACAAAGCGTGGCAAGTAGATCGCAACATTTACGAAGGCAATCCCTGGTTTGAATAAATATTCCAGAGATGTAAAATATTATTTGTTATTAATGAAATTTTATTTTATTTCTGGTCTTATAAACTTTATTCAAGAAGCAAATATATGAAAACGGGCGCTATCATTACATTTACGTATATTTTACATATACAAATCAAATCCACATTTTCAATTAAAATTTAACAAGTGTATTATAATATTGTGTATATAAACTATAAATGATATCTGGCAAGTAATCGATTTGCCATAATAGTGGCTATATGTTTGGGCTTTGAGTTTAACGACAATCTCCGCAGCCAATTTTGAAAATTTCGTGAAATTATTGCAAATTATTCAGTGGTTCATGGGCTGATGTTGTAATGTTATGTTAAAACCTCCTATCCCTAATAATTATACAAAAAAAATTCTCAAACATAACTTAGAAGGAAACAACCGGAGTTCAGAATCGACTTGCTATTGCAGCAATCTGGTCAAATACACATGCCTATAAAATTATAAAAGCTTATTATTTAAGTTTCTAGTAAGAGATCAATAATTGATAACCCTGTTTTGATAGGCCTTCATGGCTCAAGTCATCTAGACAAGTTAAAAACATTCAAGCGATCGTTTATTGTGTTATCTCTTTCCCTGACCAGTAGTACAAAAACAGTGTGAATTAAAAAAGAAAATCAATTTACTAATTACAATTTAGAAGTGTGTCTATAACACAAGGAAACCATTCACCCTGACGGTGACCAGTGCTGTGACAGTGTTAGAGTTTGTTATTGTTTTCTCCTTTTGATTGATCGCTTTACATTCTTCTTATATTTTTTGTTATTTTCTTATCAAATAGTTACAATAGTTTTAAATATTAGAGATACCCATTATTTTCTTCTTTTTCTTTTATTAAATATTTATTTACTTCTTTGTTGTTGTTTATGATTTTCATTGTATTTTCGGTGTACGATGTACTTTCAACTACAGGCAATGAAAGATTATTGACTCTCTATTCAAGTCGTGTATTCGATTGCTTTGTTTGATTTTGAAACGAGATATTAAATGAGTTAGTGTTTGAAAGCATGTTAATTTTTATAAATATTTACATGTGGTACATTTTAATTATTTTGTTATTTTTATAAATAATATGTAAATAAATATTATTTATGAAAAAATGGATTCAGATTTGCATATGGAAATGAAATAAACAATATCAAGAAACTTGTATTGAAAATAGATTTCATTTGCAAAAACAAAACTTAAAAATTAAAAGAAAGGAATGTCATTTGATTTATTAATTCGCTTTTCATTATAAAGTACGATATATATTTTTTTAATTTTAAACTTCTTTGAGGTTAAGGACATGCTAAATCAATCAAGCTTGAAATTATAAACTTTCTAAAAAAAATTAATTTTCAATTAATATCGCTTACAGTTATGCATTTCAGTTAGTTTTGCTTTAAATATAGATTTTAATTTTAATATGTTTGTTAATTATATTTGAAAACCTTGCACGATTTTCCATGTGGCACAACACTCTACATACATATATTCATGCATGCATACATACTTCAAAGCCTGCCTGCCTATTGAATATCTTGATGCCAAAAGCTAAAAAAACCACTTTATGTACATACGTTGAATATCATATGGTGGTTGGTAATGAAACCAGTTAAAAACAGAATTAAAATAACGGCAAACAAACTACAAAAAATAAATACAAAAACAATTTACAAAAAAAGCTGAATTATTCATAATTTTTTTAGTTAATTTCTATCTGTATTTTGTTTAATCAAACAAAATTTAATATTAATTGGCATACAGAACAACATTTTAAAAATATTTAAAAAAAAAACAATTTTATTTATTTATTTAACATAGACCGTGTGTGCTCGATATACTATAGTGTAACATACTAGACCCTCTCCCAAATACTCTAGCACACGACCTACTAAATTACCGGGGCAACAATAAAATAGGTTAATTAACCTTTCAAGAATTATGCAAAGTGTAACAGATGTTTATTGCACAATATTTTAATAATAAATTTACGAATCAGAACAATAAACCCATTTTTCACAGATATTTATTATCACATACATATTTAACCACGTGAATGCTTAAATATACAAAAAGAATAAAAAGTGAAAAAAAAGTCAAAAACTAAATACTTCCAAATTATCTGATGAAATAGTGGAAAAGAATGCCTCATCAATGAAATGATTTTTTTGTTGTTGTTGTTAATATTTGGTCAACTTAACTATGGTGGTAAGCCGCAAGAAGTGCTCCTCTTCAAAATTTTGTTTATCACAACATTGTTTCATTCTTTATCGTTGTTGTTGGTGTCTGTATTGTGTTTTTAATAGTGTTCAGCATATGAAATTTTTAACAGTTTGTTGATAATATCTTTAGTAAATAATAAATATAAGAGAGAGAGAGAGGGAGAAATTCAAAAAAAATTTCAATTCCAATTATGATTTTTGTTTTTAGTTGTTGTTTCATTGAAAAAAAAAACATCTCAATAGCGTATTTGTATCCAAAGAATGATGGTAAAAAAAAATAATAAAAACTACGCATAAGCATAAAATCATAACATATGTGGGGGTAATGATGCCAGTTTAGACCACTATTCAAAGCGTAAAACAAATATTAGGTGGAACTACACAGTCTTACAAAACTTTACATGCGATAAACAAATGTCAGAAATTTCTGAACCAATTCGAAAAACCGCTATTAAATTGAGGAATGGCAATAATCCTCTAAAGTCTTACAAAACTTTACATGCGATAAACAAATGTCAGAAATTTTTGAACCAATTCGAAAATTTGCTATTAAATTGGGGAATGGCAATAATCCTCTAAATGGGTGGGAATGGAAAAACATTGTATTTAAAAATCCAATGTGCAAACAATTAAAAATATTTCAATATTTTCACAGTTCTCTGTTATCTCTGCCAATGTTAATGCGTGATAGTTCTTGTAGCAGGCACCAAAATACCTCTTTCTTCTGCCACAGAGTGCCAAGCATGTACTCAATAGGTGAAGAAGTGTTTCCTCTTCTTCTTGACCTCTGTAACTTCTGCAGAAATCATTAACAAGGTATCGAAGAACAAAAAAAAAATATTCGGTTATTCTATATAATTTGAAAATCGTGTTCAATTGTTAATATATAATAATTCGTTTTTAATTTAAAAAACAAACAAAAATTTATTATAAAATTCAATTTCACACGTTCTTCACGGACAGATAAAAATTGTAATTTATGAATTCCCTGCTACTTTTTTTGACTTTAGTTTATAGTAAAATATGTGCCATACATACGTTCATACATACATACATACATATGTACATATATTAAAATAAATGTTAAAATCCCTACTCTTTTCCATATCTATTCATTGTATTTCTATTCTATTCTATTCTGTTCAATGTTCTTGTTTTATCGTTTGCCAACATTGTTAGGACTGTGTAGTACCTACTTATTTATGTATGTTTATTGTTGTTGACTTTTTCAGTGCTTTCCATTTCCAATTAATGACGAAGTCGCCTTATTGTGTATTGAATTGCGATGTTTTTTTTCTTTTTGTTTGTGTTTTTAACCGCGTGGGGGGCTTGACATTGTATTGGTATACGTATTTCGTCGTGCAAGTGAAAAACTGTCATTCAGTGTACTATACATTTAAAAAACAACACAGTGATACTAATCCATACATATGTACATATATCTACGCAAATACAATAAAAAAACTATAATTTATTTATTTTTTACCAAAAATTTTATGTTTAAGAAGTGCAAATGAATCATGTATGTATGTATGTTTAATCAATTACTAGATAAATGCTGGAAGGTAAAATAAATAGGCCTTTTTTAAATCTGAAAATATGTGCATACATACATACATAATTGGTCATTACAACCCTTCAGTCAGGATTACGACCTAGTTTCTCATCTGAAAATATTAGCGAATAATATTCGTTGCATTTAAAAAGTTATAAATAAATAAAAATAAAAAACCAAATAAACAAAATAATAATGCCCATTTAATGCAAAATTTAAAAATCGCCAGAAAAGCATTCACAACATCGTTTGAAAACATATTTGTTTATACACTTCCAATAAAAAAAAAACATTTCCGGTGTTTTGTTTTTAATTTATTGGCAACACTCCTGTCTACAGTTTAGAAAACTAAAGTAATATCCTCTTATTTTACTTTAGCTTCCTCCGCTTGCACACTCACACACACCAACACATAAACACGCACTGGTTTAAAGAAGATTTAAGTGTGTGGTGCCTTTCAATCACTTGACATAATTGTTTTTGAAATTGCATAACGGTAATCATACACTAATGGACATACATAAGTACGTACATATGTTATATGAAGATACAAGATAAGTATGTACCTATGAATGTACATCTGTAGATATATTGAAATATACTATAATATCTATGAATGTATTCTATATATACATACATACATACATACATATATTTGTACTTGAAATGTATTTTCGAAAATATTTTCTTTTCTATTCTGTTCCATAAAAAAAACGAACAACAATAAAAATAAAAGATTGTCGAGATTACGTTAAAGAGAGATTATGGGAATCAAGTATTTCTTTCAAATCATTTGTAGAGGAAAATTTTATGTCAACATTAAATACAACTAGAAAATAAATGTACATGCATAAAAACTGGTATATATATGTATATAATACATATTTATGGATGTATGTTATAACATAATGTCTTTAAAATAAAACAAATAAAAAAGGTTGATAAAACATACTTCATGTCATTTAAATGAATTGTCTTTACACGAATGGATTTTAAATTAGGCATAAATTAAATATCTTTTTTTTTTAAATAAGAGAAATTTTGTTCTTCGATTTGAAAATATCCTATAAGTATGTATGTAGTTTTAAATTGTAAACAAAAGATTTTTAATTTTGATAAATTATCAGCTTAAATTTTTGTATATAACGCTTATAAAACTATTTCGAAAAAGCTTAATACGTTTGTTTAAAATAGAGTTGATAATTTTACGAGTAATTCCGTTATAAAATAAAAAGAAATCATAAAAATATGAAACATAAAAATAAATTAAATTAAATCCAATCTTATCTCTCTAGTCCAAAAAGATGATTTAAAAAATTCGTTAAAAGTTAATAAAATAGCATACCACCACGTTTGTGCTCTTCTAAAATTTTCTATATATAGATGACAGTCATATGGAATATTACTTAATGGAAAAGAAAATAAAAATTTTGAGATTTTCAACAGCAACCAAAAGAAAAAAAACAACAAATTAAATGTTGTCATCATTTAAAAGAATGAAATTTGATTAAACTATTAAATTTCTAGTAAAATCATATGTAAATTTTGTTATCATTTCAAATAATTTGTATACATAAGTCTGTACATACTTATGACAATTAACATAAAATTTTCTTAACAATTTATAAATTTTCTTTAATTAAAATGCGAAATTTTCTACTTTTTCAAATGGTAAAAGAAATATATTGATAAGAATCTTCTAAATAAGTTTAAACAAAACACTTAATTATATTAGTGAATTATACGTATAATTTTATAATCAACTGTTAGATCTTAAGTGGACATTTGTCATGAGAAGCTGAAAATGAATGAATTTTTACGTAAACCTTGATGATAAGGCGCTTATCAAGCTAATAACCTTCTATATTTCTTTAAAAAAATAAGACTTTAAGACTTTCCTAAATATATGTGCCTAGAAACAATTATAAAAATTTAGAGATATTCGAGAACTCCTTAACGGAGTTGCATATTTTGCTTTGAAGCAGTTCTAAAATGTTTTAAAATAAATTTTCATCGAAAGGGATCAAGAGAAAGTAGAGAAATTCGTTTGGTAGGTAGGTAGGTAAAAGGCGAGAAGGCCTATCTGCATACATCTAAGCCACCATCATTGCGTTTTTTTTCTGTGCTCACTATTAAGGGAGAGCAACCATACTTTGTATATGAAATCTGTAGCTTTAACAAACTTCCTTAACTTCTTCCAATCCATGAGTTATGTCTGGTACAGTGTCATCTGCATAATATAGGATCTTCAACTAACGATGATTTGGCAATAACATAAAAAATGCTTCATCATTTCGATGTCTCACATTGACTCACAAACGTCAAAGCAATATTTTCGCCTACTTTCTCAGCTTTGTCAGAGTATTCACTTCCTCATTACCCATCACTCTTTGATGATTAGGTACTCATATAATGTGTATCATTCCATACCTGAAAAAATTGTTAAAATTGATCCAGTATTCCTGGACGTTATTGTCATTTGATTATCAATTATCCAGATATTTAAATTCCTATATGTGAAGTTTACCGAATTAACGCTGGCCCTAATCCCATGTACTTCCACTTGAAAGTATGTAGTTTGGTTTCTAGTTCTTCTACATTGAGACCCAGTCCCATCCTATGTTCATGTTTAGAGCCACAAAAAGTGGAGCAATTTTCCACGGGCAATGGATCTGTTTGCGTTAAGCTATTATCCGTACAGTATCCTAATTATTCTCTAGTGAAACGATTTGTAGCTTATTCCCCCATTGTCTGGCGCCAAATGTGCCATTTGATATTAAACGCTTATCTAAAGCGGTTGGATGGAGAACAGTATCATTCTAGGCGATGTCCTTATGCTAAGAAATTCATTAGAACGCAATCTCCTTAGGTCTCATAAGTGTTTCCTTAAAATTAGAGGATATAGAAAATCAATCAATTTTGAAAATACATACATCATCTATACCCATTTGTATGTGCATATAACGTGGCATTATAAAAAAAATTATATTCCCTCTTATAAAATTTTATTTTATGATGCAATAAATACCTGTTTAGCAAAGAAAATAAATTGCTAATCAACTACAAAAATGTTCGAAAATATATTCGAAATAAAAATTTTTTGAGCTGATTAGTTGACGGTCAATGATTAAGAGAAACATCACGTGAATTATTATTATTATTTGTGTTTTCAAATACTTTCAGTTTGTATCATTAATTTTACTTGTCAATGCCTTTGAGAGAGTTAATTTTACTTTTCATTTTACAAAAACAAAAAATAAAATAAATGTACAAAATACATACAAAAAAAGAGTTCAACAACAAGTTAAACAGTTAATAAAAATCTTAAATTCTTATCGCTGTCATTATCGTCATCTGAATTTGTTTCTTCTGATAACATGTCATAATATGTATTATAAAGTCAACAATTTTGTTGATTTTCATTTTTCTATGGTTGGCCTTTTTTTCCATTCCATTTCTTTAGTTAATAACTAACAATCATAATCTAATGTCGGCGGCTGGCCTTAAGCGCTTGTTTAAATTATTTTCACATTGTTACTAACGCGTTGAACAAAAGGTAAATTTTTATTTTCTTATTTTTTTTATTTTTTTTTGTATTTTACTCCACTTGTACTAACTAATAAGAGTTAAAAAATTGATTTTTATAAACGTTAGTGTTTAACTAAAATTAAATAATTGAAGGTTTTATTGAAAATTATGGCATAATTTATTTCGGTGGCCCAATAAAATTATCTTTAAAATGCTATGAGCCGTATTACGGCACCAGTACAGGTGCCATTGACAACCTCACAGTTAAGAGTTTTCACATGCAGTCCTACTACACCATAATAACAGTGTCTATAGATATAAATTCATTATTTCTGGTTTGTAAATCGAGCAAAGTCAGCGCGTGATAAGATATAAATACGAATTCGCTTTCTACTATAGCCAAAGCATTAGATTAAAAACTAACTACTGATTAAATTAACATTTATTGGACTTATCAGCCCACCATATATAAACAAAAACACTGTCATAATGCCATTTTAAGAGTTCACTTAATAAAATCAAGTAGTGAGTGGTGGTGATACGATATTATACTATATAGTAAGCAAGTGTATATTTATTGTTATTATTAGGATTGATAGCTGTTGGCATAAACGTTTTACGTTTCATGTAACAAATCTTTCGTTGACAATAATAATAATATTTGTTGTAAAACAAAAACATATACTATGTATGTATGTATTGAATGAACTGAACGTTCGAAAGTCTCAGAATCAACAAAAATCAATATATAGTGGGTAGATTTATTGTTTTTGGGAATTTTTTGTAACGTAAAGAAGACTTATTAATCGACAAAGTGTGTCGTAAAGGAAATATAGGAATCATTCACTGCAGACTGATTGTTCATTGCCCCTTAATATTGTTATTTGAAAGTAACGTACATTAATAAATACATATCTCATTTAAATATTGCTGCGACAATAAATAATACAATAAAACTGGCCAAACAAAGTAATGTTTCTTATCTTGTTAATACGTAATATCATTTTAAAATGTAACTTATTAATTACAGCAACTTTTTGTATTACAAAAAAAATTTAAATAAAATATACAGATATGGTATAATTAATAGCAGTATAAATTAGAGCAGCATGTATTAGCAACACTGTTTTTCGATAAGAAATAATATTGCTTAAATATTTTCCAAACAGTGTATACTAATTTAATACTTAGCTCGCCTGGTTGTATAAATAAAATTTCTAATTTTAAGTGAATTTTTGTTATCAAAAATTTCGATTTTTTTTATGAAATCAACACTTAGAGAATGACCTCTACTTTCGTTAGAATACTTAAAAGTATTAGAAGGGAAAAGGTAGTACTGTGCCATAAATCGACATTGAACAAATACATAATAAAGAAAAAGTATTTTATACATGGAAAAATTGTTTTTTTTATACAGAAAAAAATTTATTTTTTATATATTAAAATATATAAAAACTGTTGCTTATAATATCAATGACAACTTCAAAACTTAGTGAACACCCTGATACTGTTATTTGAATTGTGATAAACTGTATATATAATTTCCTTTAACACATCTGAAATATTACCCTTTGTTTAGAAATATACGCGTTTTTATATGCAAGTAATGGACAACACTGCAATTACTTTTTGTTTTGTTCTTAAAATGAAAACAAGAAAATCACCTTATGCACTTACCCCCAAAAGGCACACATACGAGTACATGCCAACAAAATAGTGTGTGTTTATTGCAATGGATGTTATTTTCATTCATGCTTAATTCTGTATAATTATGTGTATGTGTGTACAAATGAACATTAGGCATGCACACATACTTATTTAATTCTTTATCATTGATTTGTTTATTCATATTTTATTTACCAACAATAACAATAATAATAATATTAATTAGTTAAAAAATAGAATTACTGTACATACCTACATCGTATTAATGTATTGTATATTGTTGTTGTCCAACAAAATCTTCACTTTCAATGACAAAATTTATTACACTTCTATTTGATTTTTTAAGTTTAATTTGCTTTAAATTTCTTGTTGTTGTTATTGTTTTTAATAACAATTTTACAAACACGTGGTTTAAAATATTGACAATAATTAACACAACGAGAATAATGTGAATTAAATTACGAGATAGAAAATTAAGCCGGCGTTAGAGAAAAACAAAACGAAAACACTAAAAACAAACTATACAGAGTTGCCATTGCCACGCAGCTTTGTGAAGTAGTGGGTAACACAAGAACTGAATAAGAGAAAAACGCAAAACTTTACTAAAGAGTGCGCTGGTATGTGTGCATACGATACATGGCTAATAAGATTTAGTTTGTTTTATTATATCAAATTATAATATTGTTTGCTATTAGAGTTCTTAATTAATATTAAATTTAAATAAATAATCATATTTTTTTCATATTCTTTGTTTACAATCTATCCCATTGGGGATAATAAGCAAATTTGATATAATAATTATATGGAAAGAAAATATTGAAAATATTTAAAAATTAGTACGTAAATTTCATAAATTTGTTTTTGAATTGTATGATATATGATTCAGAAATACTTTGCTATACTTTTAAATTTAAATTTGACAAATTTTTATTTTGACAATCATAATAAATCTTCATTTTGTTCGGAAACTGGTTAGAAATCTTCATTAAAGGAAATATAATGTGCAACATTTTATAAAATTAATTAATTTTGGAAAGCAATGCAATTACTTTTTTATACATATCCTATTTTCCTTTCGAAATATAAATTTTTTTGTTTAAAATATAATATGCTATTTTGCATTTTCACATTTTGGCAATAACAAAAAGAAAGGTGAATATCACTTGAATGTAATGAATCATGTCTAAAGGACCTTTGATCTATTTAGCATATAGCCTATTGGAATACCATATAAGATATTATTATTATTATTTTTTATAGATTTATATTTATTATTTTGAAATTGCGAACAAAAGAAATTACAAAATGTTTTCTTTGTGGAAAATTAAAATTATGGCTTAAAGCCAATATTTTTTCACTTTTTAGCCGATAAAAAAAGTATGAAATAAATTGTCACACTCGTGTTCTTTTCTTTTTTTATTATTAAAATATTTAACATGTCATTTAATAAACAATGTATGCATAATATTTATATTTGTGTGAAATACTTTTTTTTTTCTTATTATTAAATTATTTTTCACAGATAATCTAAAGAAATTAATTACTGTGTCAAAATACATATAATATTTAAAAAAAGATCATTAAAATTTTTTAAATCAGAGAATAATGAATTGCGCTTTTACTTTAATTGTCTTTCTTTTTCAATAAAATATTTCATTCGGATAGTTATGTTATGCCATATTTATGTGTAATTATAATTATTTATTATGATTAATATGCTCAGCACATACATACATATGTATGCAAATAAGTTTAGAAAGAAAAAAAATTATATAAATATAGAAATATTTATTTGTTTTTATTTTGTTTTATTTTTATTGAATTTATGTACATATAAGTGTATAGTTAAAACACATGTATACAAAATGTATTTATGTATGCATACAACCTCACATATGTATTTTTAAATGTACGACCGATAATAATAATAATAACAATAGACAACCAAAAATACCAAAAAAAAAAAGTTGAAACACAATTATAAAAACAAATACTGTATAGGGCTTCCTTTCGTCACACTTGTTAATTTATACAAAAACCCCATAATATTGAATTTTCTTTTCTTGTTCTTCTTTTCACTATTTCATCTTCCCATTTGGTATTTGCTGTTTTAAGCCAATTCGCTATAAACGGCAAGAATAGCAAAATTTAGCGAAAAAGAAATGAAACAAATTTAAACGAAAACCTAACAATTATTCAAACTCTTTTTCAAATATAACGGTTAAAATTCATAACGTACATATACATACATACATATGTACATATATTTTTCTTAACAAAATATTTCATGCAATATATCGCTCACCGCTGCATTTTGAGTTTACATGATACTACCTGCTCTCTTGTATACGAAAACTTTACATATGTATGTATGTCGTATGTAAAAACACTTATCGTGTAAACTAAGCTTTAAAGATAATGAATTTGAATACGGTTTAAATGTGTATGTTAGCACAAACAATGTCTAAACACTCTTACTTGCTTTTGTTTTAGAAAATATTTTAAATAATTAAATTGTTTATTATCGTATTAATTTATTAATAAAACTTTCTTTTCTTTCGTTTCTTTTCATTCCATTCTATTACAGAAATAAATAAATGGCAACAACAAATCAAAATCAAAATCATCGAACTGCAGATGAACCGGCTGCCTCTGAATCTTTGGTTAACAAAGTTATAGACGAATCAGATGAAGTTGATAAATCAACAGCAGCTGTTGTCATACCACCCGATAGTGGTTGGTCCTGGGTGGTTATGATAGCATCGTTCCTCTGCTGTACTGTCATAGATGGTATAGTCTTTTGTTCCGGTTCTCTTATACCACCACTCGCCGAAGAATTCAAGGTGCCAGATGGCTATGTGGCATTTGTGTCGTCACTGCTTAGCGGTTGTTATCTAATGGCTGGTCCATTTGTAAGTGCATTGGCCAATCGATTTGGTTTCCGGCCTGTAACTATAGCTGGTGCTTTATTTGCAGCTGGCTGCTTTATTGTATCCAGTTATGTTCAAAGTGTTGAAGTTCTATTCATAACGTATGGCGTTTTGGGTGGCATTGGCTTCTGTATGGTTTATATACCGGCTGTTGTCATTATTGGTTTTTACTTTGAGAAATGGCGTGCATTGGCTACTGGCTTAGCCATGTGTGGTTCAGGTGTTGGTACCTTTGTTTTTGCACCCTTAACCAATTATCTATTGAAAACATACAGCTGGAGATCTACAATGCTCATTCAAGGTTTCATTATTATTTCGTGTTCAATATTTGGTTTGGCCTTTAGACCGATTCAACCAGTTACTTTAGCAGTGGCTGACATAGAGGAAGAGGAAAAGAATAAAAGGAATGGTCACGGCAATTCAGTTGCACCAAAGCCACAATTTGCTACTACTGCGTTTAGTAAACCTTTGCCCGAAGGTCGCTTTGCCTATTCTATGCCCAATTCAGCACATAATACCTATGTGGGGGCCTCGCCAAAACATCACTATCCCACTGCCGCTGAAGTATTCAAAGGAGCAAATTTCGAACGCCGTCTTTCGGGTGTGTCGGGCAAGGGAACTGAACTCAAAAATCTACGCAAATCTCAACCCACAACACCTAATGGTGACACTCAGCAAATGCCTTTCAATCTCCATAAGGAATTGACCACAGTCGGCGAAAATGAGGAAGAGACTGAAAATGAAAACTTGTTGGAAACCGAGGTTAAACCTACTATTGTACAAGGTCGCCGCCACACTGTGTCCGGCAGACGTCCACCAAATATTGGCAGTCGCAGCAATGTCGGTTCACAAGATGCCGTCAACACAAGCGTCACTAGACCTATGTATCGTGATGATATTTTCTTCACCGGCTCCCTTACACGCATACCCCAGTATCAATCGCAATCATCATTGGCTTACCATATGTCCGTTACCCGTCTACCCACCAAGCAGGAGGAGGAGGAAGTGCGTTCAAAAGGTTGTCATTTATGTCCTGAAGCCGTACGCCGTACCTTGTCAACCATGTTGGATGTAACACTCTTAAAATCTCCCTCATTTATGTTATTGGCTTTCTCCGGTTTTTTGACCATGATGGGATTCTTCGTGCCTTTCACATACTTAGTGCCCCGAGCCAAGGCAAATGGCATGGATGAGGGCGTGGCAACAGGTGTTGTTGCCGGCATTGGTTTAATCAATACCATTGCTAGGATAATGTGCGGTTCCATCACTTCGTTCCCCAGTGTCAAGCCATTGCTGTTGAACAATGTTGCCATTACAGCTGGTGGTATTGCAACGATTTTAAGTGGTGTCATCGTCAACACCACCAGTCAATGGACGTTTGCTGTATTTTTCGGCTTTTGTATTGCCTGCTTCTCGGCATTGCGCTCAATCATAGCTGTCGAAATGATTGGTTTAGAAAAACTAACAAATGCTTATGGTTTCCTGATGTTGTTCCAGGGTATAGCTGCCACCGTAGGCAGTCCCATTGCCGGTAAGTCATTTACATTTACATTAAATTATACCGATTTCATTAGAAAAGACTCTTTTTTTTGTTTAATTCCAATTCTATATTTAAACATTATCGACATACGCACAAACCGCAATCAAATTCTAGTCAAAAAATAATTGAGAGAAGTTGATTACTGAATAAAATATGTATTTCAATTTGAGCCACAATAGTATAGATATATATGTACATAAGTGCATGCATATACATACATATGTACAATATATATGTACACACCAAACAGTATCGGTCATAGCTAAGGATTTTGTACGATTTTTCTATTTTTTTTATTTTTTAGTAAGGAAGTAGTGCCTAGTAATTGAATTGCCACAAAGTAAATTGTAAAATTTATAATATTTGACAGGAATCAAGTCAATTCAAGTCTGTTGAAAGCTAAAATTATTATCGAAGACTGGAAATCTAAATCCCTAGCCACGACATGAATTGAGTAAAAAACTCAATCTTATTGAAGAGTGCTGTATTCATGACCGATACTGCTATATATACTATATATGTATATATATCATAATACATACTTTGTATAGACGTTAAAATTATTTTTTTTATTAAAAATTGTCTATGTATGCCTTACAGGTGGATTGTATTCTATGACCAACAGCTATGATGCTTCGTTTTACTTTGCTGGTGGATTAATATTGGTGTCGGCCTTCTTGTGTTATCCCTTGACTAGGGTATCCAACTGGGAGAAGAGGAAGAACGAAGAAAAGGCTGCACAAGCATTACCTCATGCCTAAATTTAATATTAATTAGAATATTAATAATTAAATAAAAAATAGCAACTGCAATCCTAGACTTACTACACTTAAACACAAACATAAGCAAGAATTGAAAGTTGTAAGAAAGCAAGGCAGAAGAATAGTAAAATATTTTGTAATTTTTATGTTTCTTCCTCATACTTAAAGCAGGAATTAAAGATTAAATAGTTAAGAAAACAAAAACACTTAAGGACACATAACTAACAATAATCGAAAAACATAAAAAAAATGTTCTATTTTTATTTTTAATTTTTTTGTTATTAATTAAACACGATTTTTTTTTATTAAGTTATTTAAAAGAAAGATAAAAGAAAATATTGAATAGCATACAAAATTAAATTTAAAAAAAAATAAAGAATTAAAATAAATTACCACTGAAGCACTTAGTTTTAAAAACTTGCCTTAAAATATTTTTTAATAATAATAATAATGATAGAAAACAATGAAAAATGAAAAAAAGGTGATCAATTAAGACTGATACAGGTTTTATTATTTTTATTACAAGTTATGTTTTTCCTTTATAGATTTTGTAATAAAATTTAAAAAAAATCAAACAAAACAAAACGCTGAGAATTAACTTAAAAAGAAAACTACAGAAGAAATTATTAATTAAAGAATTAATGAAAACTAAATAAATAACTTAAGACTACCTGAAAACGAAAGTTATGAAATGTTCTGTAACAGAATAACATGTAATAGAGTCATATACTTACATACATACATACATTTATACGTAAAAGTTTATTAATAAGTATAGCATTTTATATTTACAGACACACATAAAGAATATATTCTTCTATTGAAACGAAACAAACTTTTTTAAGTACATACGCCCATATATTATTTTTAAGAAGCTTGCGTATACAATTTGATTGATCCCTTTTTAACGAAAATTTTAAATTAAAAAATAAAAACAAAATTAAAAAAATTATATTTTCTTCTTTTAAGTATGCTGTTGATCAGCTTTATGAAAAAAATTATAATCTTAAGCACTTGAGACTCATGGTTTAAGCTAACAAAAACTGAACAAAAAAGAAAATAATAAAAAATAATAATATTTTGAATGGATTTTGAACACGAGATTACATCTGTTCCTGCAGCGCATCGTGTTGGAATATAGGAAAGATAGTTACAGGAGAAAGGAAAGATATAATAAAAATTTCTCTAAAATCGAATATTTCAACACAAGTATTGTTGTCGATAAGAAAATTATCATGGGCCTATAGTTAAATTGCTACATTTTAATGGCCTACTCTTTAAATAACAATTAAAGAGAAATGAATTAATTTACATTTATTTAACATTTACTTACAAAATACAATAATAATAAAATATTTAAATTCAAATTTTAACTTCTGTAAAAAAAACTGTCTAAAAAACTGCGCTCACATAAAAAATTGGTCGAATCTTCAAAAATTAAACTCAAATTTCATTTATTATTAATTAATCCTGGCAACAATATGAATAATTTTTTCTTTTCTTATTACATGAAGGTTTAAAAAATTTGATAGAGACGTTAATGCATACTTTTAGGCTTAAGCCAAGAAAAGCAAAAATTATTTTTTCATTCAATTTCATTGCTTTTTTGTCTTAAGCCTAAAAGTACAAGAAAATAAGAAATTGCAAGAACAAAAACAAAAAAAAAGAAGAAGAAGAAGTTACACATACACACTACACGCACTCAAATACAATAATGATAAAATATTTAAATTCAAATTTTACCTTTTCTATCAACTAAATCTAACAAGTGCTTCTGGTTATTTATATTACCTAATAAGTTATTATCGAATAAATCGAAAGTGCCTTCCAATAAAAGTTGTAAAATAATCATATATTTCAAAAACATACATACATCAAAATTGAAAGTTTGAAATAGTAGTAGTATAACTGAAAGAAAATTGTGAAAATGTGAAAATTAGTTATTCTAGACACGCACCGTCCAAATCACAATATACAGTACATGTATTTATGGTAATACAGTACACATTTCGAATAACGGCGTTTTGGTGAATTTCGATTTTATTCACCACACCGGATAAATTCACCACATTTTGGAAGAATTCACCACATTAGAAACTCACTATACTTCGTTTTTATTCACCACACCGGATAAATTCACCACATTTTGTAAAAACTCACCACAACTACAAACACTTAAAAAAATAATTTTTTTTTGCTTTTCTTTCCAGCAACCAGCAGAGAGAGAGAGAGCAACAGATCACACAACAATTCCACACAACTTCCCATTATGTTTTGTTTTGTCCGGTTGAACCGGACCGAGCGGAACTACCTCCTCTACCACTCTTCCACTTACATACAACATTCACGCCGTTGTTTTTTTTTTGTCTGACCTGGGGTTTGACCAGTAGCGTCTAAACTAATAAGTAAGGGCTACTTTAACTTGTAACTTACCTACCTATTAGACAGACAGACCACATAGTACGTTAAACAAACAGGGCTTAATTTTTACTTAATAAACACGGAAAAGGAAAAAGAATGTGCGAATTATTTATTAAAATATATATTTATTTTTTGAACGAACAAAAACGAATTTGTTGAAAAGAGGTACTGAAAGCTTGGCGGGGGTGGTGGTACTACGGTATTTTTGAAATGAAAAAGTACTGAAGAAATACAAAAGTACTGAATTTTTTTAATTTCAAAATTTTTATTTTATTTGCAATACATACTATTTTTTTATTTAAAAATTAAAAAACACATAAGCTAATTTAAAATTACTCTTAAGAGACTTTTAACTTTTTTTTTATTAAAAAATTGTTTTTTCTTAAAAAATTAAAAAGAAATAGATTTAATTTACTGTTTAACATTATATTTTAAACGAGTTGTACGAAGAAAACCATATGTTCCCAACAATATATTGTTGGCATGAGAGGTTAAAATCGAATAATTAATTATAACACACAGGAAAATGTTGAAAATAGTTTTAGTAATTTTCTTTTGTAATGAATTTATTTATAAAAAAAAAGAAAAAAAATTAACGAATAAAGAACTAATAAGTCTCACTAAACAACTATTTGATAGTTTTTTTTTATTATTTCAATATTTAACGCAAAATAGTTTTACTTTCTCTATAAATGTACATTATACATACACACACATGTATGTACATATATGTGGTATGTAACATGTATAAACAGATGTATAACGAAATCAAAGTAAATAAAATATGTTAAATTATTTCGATTTTCATTTCTATTGTAAAGTTTAATAATGTTCGATCAATCTTTATTTTAACAAGTTCAAATTTTTTAGAAACAAACCAACAGGTGGTTTTAAAGCAAAAATATGAGAATACGTAAAATCACAAATCAATGTAAATGTTACAGTGCAACTGAAAATACTCTTTTCAATTTGTTTTGCAAAATTTTATGAAGGACGACTAGATATAAGTTAATATCTTAACAGTAAAATTAATAATAAAGATGGTTTGTAATCTTTAAGCTTTAATGTGGATGATGAGTTTACTTCTCCTGATTTAGACTATTAATGAATTCTTCAAGCTTCTCTTGGATTTGTCTTACTTTAACTGAAATTGATAAAAGATGTATTAAGTTTTTGAATAAAAAATATTAAAACTCTATAAAAAAAATTGAAATTAGTTTATATACTCACTTAATTCCTCTGCCAAAGTTACACGTTTGCCTGTTAGTAAATGAGCCTTCTTTTCGTCGTCTTCGCTAAACTCATCCAATACATCTTTAATTTCTCTATCTAATCTTCTGGCTTCACGATTTATAACCTGTTGACGCAAAGCGTTTCCAGTCACTCGTATCACTTGTTGTATACGCCAAAATAGAACTACATCACTGCAATTAATCTATAATTTATAGAGGATTATTAACACTCATACTTATTGTTTTTTTTTTCCTTTTATAATTAAAGTTCCATTATAACTTACCACACATTCAGAGCCTTGTTGGCTGTATAGATAGTAGGCCTTACGACAGTCATTTGCTCTTTGTAAGGCTTGTTTAAGGAAATGTCTAAAAATAAAAACCACAAAATATTTGACTATAAACAAAGCTTTTTAAAGAATTTCGAGGAATTTTTGGTTTATTTAAACCTAAACCCAAATCGATTGTTAAAAACTGAAACTACATTTTTGCGAATTAATGTTTAATGTAACCAGCGAGTATTAATTAGTATTACCTCTAACACAATATTATTTTACTGACCTTCTATAAACGGGAAACCAGGTTTGTCTAATATAGTCAGTATCAACGTCCACGCCCTCCCTCTGTAAATTTTTGCGTACTGTTGTTAATTCATCATATGTTAATGTTGGCAAATGTTTCTTAAATAAATAGAAAAAAATTTAATGAATTTTCCCTTTCTAAGTAATTCTTTATGTAATCATATTTACAACTTACATCATCATTTCTTAAAATCTTATCCAATTCACTTTTTACATGTCTTCGTTTACTTTGGTCTTCTGTTAACGATTTCCAATGAGTTATGCGCGTAAATTGTCCAGGACCAAACATTTCATTTAAGGTCTCTTCAGTCAAAGCTAATTTAGCTTTAACTGAAGTTTCCAAAAATTTAACTGCCTGATCCCATTCAGATTTATCGTGAACAAATCGATCTTCCAAAGTATTCAATTGAATAACACGTAACATATCAATTGCCTTATCTTCCCATGAGTGTCTACGTATAGATTCGTCTACAACGGCAGCTTTTAGATTATCAAAGATATCGTCGTGATCTGGTGATTTTTTAGCCTTTTCCATAAGAGTTATGAATTCTTTTTGTAGTGTTTCCCAACCTTTAAAAAATAAACATCAAACAAGATATATTACTTTCTTTACTTACTTTACAGTGATATTGTGGTATTTTTTTTTACTAACCTGCTTCCACGGATTTGGCTGGTAAAGCCTGTTCAGCCCATTGTCTTAATTTAATGTCTACCATAGTGTTGAAGGAATCTTAAAAATATTAAATTTATAGTTAATAATTTCGGGCGATTATATATAACGTAGATATATTAATTATTAGTAAATAATAAGATAATGAATTAAAATGGAAAAAATATGATAAAACAATGGCCAAAAGGAAATTAATTTCAAAAATATGTCATTTAAAGTATTAAATTTACTCCAGGATTATTTTTAATGTTTCATAGATGTTTGTGTAGTTTTAATACATTGTGTTTGTTATCTGTGGTATCTGAGGCATGGAAAATACAGGATGATATGAATTCTTATCAAATCAACGTTTAATGAATTTTTTCTTAGAATTTTAATCATGATTGCCAGAGAGAGAGAGAGGTGTTATAATACAATAGAATTTTTATTACTGTTGATTTGATAGAAGTCATAAGAAAATTATAAAGATTTCTAAAAAAAGGCACAAAAATAAAATCCTATAATTACATATCATGCCAGTATTATAAAAGAAATCTTGACAATATTATTTTATTAACATATAGGCATATTTACAAGAGTTCCTAAACAAATAAGAAATGCTTTTCTTTTTCAGTCTTAGTGGAAATTAGGGCAAGTTGTTTTGCGGAGTATAATTGATTTTGACATTCGAATGTCATCACTTTAATTTTAAAACACGTAAATGAAAGCTTGATTATGTTTTGCTATGTCCGAAAAAACAAACTAAAAATAATATAACATAATATTACTTTGAGAACCTGACTGTGCCGCCGGAAGATAGATATTTTCAAATACATAATTTGAAAGCTTCTCCCACAGCTTTTCATTTAAAGCTTCCTCCCATTTCTTGGCAGAAATTTGAGATAACGTGACAACTTCATCTAAAATTTCGCCTTTAGCCTTGTCAAATAGTTCATCACGACCAGATTCGCGCAGTCTGTAAAAACATAATTGTTAGACATGTTCGAAGAAATATTCAATAACCAACCTGGGGAAATTGTTCTTCCATTCGGTTTCCAAATTAAAGCGTGTTGCCTTAAAAGCATCAGCCTGTTGTTCTATCGTCTCTCTAACCATTTTCCAAAACCGATCGGAAACAGCTAAACTAAGATTACGACTGGTGACTTGATGTGGCATAATAACACCTCGACGTCTTTGAAATTGCAAACGTATATACATTAACATTGGTTTATCTTTTTTTTAACATGCGAAATACTTACTGGAACAGTTTAGAATTTTTAAAAAAATCTTCTTCATACTGCCTTATGGCTTCTATGCTGTCATCCTTTCGACCTCTGCCAGTGACAACTGCATAATAGCCTAAAGCTTTCATAGGGAATAGTTTTCCAGAGAGAATTTTTCTTATCTGTTGAAAAAAAAAACAAAATAAAAATTAATTTTATTTCAATGCAAATCATTGGTTATTACCCTGTCGGGATCGGCTAATTCTTCAGCTAAATCCACTTTTGTGAGTACGAAAATAGTGCGACGTCCCAAAGGATCACATTGCATTACCAAATCTGTAACATTGCTACGTTCAGCATCTACAGAACCATCTTGTATGCATAGAATTATAGCATTTGGATTACTCATATAATGTTTAGTCATTTGATGTATGGAATCTTTGGTGTCTGAAGCCATATCAACAGTCATTGTCTGCATTAAAAATAAAACTTATTTCAAGTGTTAAACCATTATTAAACTAACGCATATACATACCGATATAATACCAGGCAAATCAACTAAAACCATGCGTTGCAAACCAGGGCCCTTAACAGTCATTGAAATAACTTCATTGCTAACAGTTTTGCCGCCTCGTACGGAAGCTCGCATGCGAAACTCAACTTCTCGTCTTAATTCAGCCAAATCCGATTCTTTATTTAAATCATATTCTCGATCAGAATCACGAAATTGGGCCACGTGATAAGGACCCTCTGCTAAAGTCACTTTTACTGGAGCTCTTGTCATCATTTCTCCACTACCACGTGGGAAAATACGTGCCTTAGCTATTGATTCCAAAACTGACGTTTTACCACTACTTTGATCGCCTACAACAACAACACGAGGTAAATGATCGGCCATAGAATAGCTGGTGTCATAGCCCGAGAGTTCGTCCAAAACTTCAGAATACATATCGATGAGAGACTTTTTAATTTTTTTAGTGGTAGTCTTTTTATTTTGTTTCAAAATCAAATACTGCTGACGCAATTCACGATTTTCCTTTTCCATTTTTTCCAATTCTTTTTGATATTTAATTTGAACGTTCATAATTTCAGTTTGTAGGCTCTCAACTTGGGTTTGTAATGTTTCTGCAACAGTTGATTTACATACAAACATACAGAAATTAAATAATAATTCAAATATTTAAAGAAGATTTACCATATTTTTTGCGACTTTCATCACCAGAAAGACTTAAGGCAGCTACGGTTGTTTTTGATTTGATATCATCTTTTGCTAAACCAGAAAGGGTAAAGAAAGGGCGGAAAGAAATTATAATTTAATTATGTTTTATGTAAATTCATCTCTCACTTTAAAATCTTGTTCTATATAGTATGTATTAATTTAAAAAGGAAAGGTAAACATACATTCAATTTTATTAGTTCCTTGATAATCGGCTGCCTCAATAGCGTCATCCAAACGGTTATCGAACCATTGCCTCCATTCGTCTAATTTTTCTTCCCCAAGTCGTTTCAGTCTGGGATCTATATATGTGAAAACATAAACCCATATTTTTTTTTAAATTCGTATGTTCAGTTAAATGATGTTTGTTTTTTGTTCTATTAACTAGAACTTGTACTACTTGTTCACACTGCAAATATGCTGATATTGTACATATAATTCAATAAGAACTAAAAGGATACACATATGTATTTATATACTGAACGATCTTATTAGTAGAATTTGCGGTTATGAAAAATGAACTAATTGTATTGCTTTAACTAATCTGTGCTGATTTAAAATATGAATACAATGAAATAAAAGAAAATATATTTATTTATAATCCATCGATCACATGACCAAATAAAATTTGCTTACGCATGGAAATATAAAGGCTCTAATATAACATAAATTGCAATAGAAAATTTACAAATTTACATAAAAAGTATAGGTAAAAAATCGAAAGTTTTTTATCCAATCTCAGAAATATATATAGATATATTCGAGTTATTCGAATTTATTATAATTGTAGTAACTAACAAAGTGAACACAATGTTGCAAAAGAAATTATATAATGGTCAGTAAAGAGTATTATCTTCTGGCAAAATTAAATTAAATTATTAAGTAAAGATACTTTAAATATATTTAATATATCACTTATATAATGTTAGCTGTTAGTTACAGACGTAAAAAATGTGTGACTAAATAATGTGTTATTCACTAGTTTTTGGATATAGTATACTTGGGCGTCATTTTAAAGTGAGAGATAGAACCGATTTATTATCATTTCAATAAGATTCGTCAATACGTACCAATTTCAATAACGTCCTTAACGGCACTTCCAATTTCAATAAGAGTCTTTGAGAATTGGGTCCACTTTTCGCCCTGAGGCAAAGCTTCTTCAAGCCATTTTAGGTCGGGTAAACCATCCTTCCAGTCTTCATATTTCTAAAAGCCAAAGTTAAGTAGAAAATGTATATACAGTACTGCAAACAAAACTTACTTTATTTAAGGTCATGCCACCACCTATGGCACCGCCCAATAATAAATAGCGCAACTTGAGAGCTCCTCTTAGGATTCGTACCACTACCATGCCATAGCCACGATTTGGAGGAATTGTCCAGCCGCGTGGACTTAAGGGCACTAGGAAATCATTGCCCCGTTGGTGATAAGTGCTGCCACTATTCGTGTTGCGTTGATATTGATTCCGACCCAGTCTTTGATTTAGAGTGGAATAATTTGTTGCGTGACACGAGACTACGATTTTACTGCACAAATATTTCACGCGATTGCTGGTATCGCTAGGTTTTGTATTTAATCGTGTTTTATTAGAAACAAAAATAAACAAAAACATGAGTATTTATTTATGTTTGTGATGATTTTCTTAAAAGTAGAGGCATCAAGATGCCAATATGTTTATTCATTGTATCGTCTTCTTAACGTATATATTTTTTCATTCAACTTTTTTGCGAACGCCAATTTCATAATGCGTCCTTCGAATCATTGCTCGAAATAAACAACTTACCGGTAAGCGATGTTTTTGGTCGCTCGTAACATTCTGTATCACGTCTTGACTCCTTTGACTTTCTACAAACCGTTTAAAGAACAGTCCCGGTTTAATCAGAATCTTTTTGGGTGAAAATAAAAGTGAAAAAATCTTTTATTCCTTCTTCAGCGGCAGCAAATTTCTGATGATGACATGAGATCGAATTTGTTCTTGTAAAATAGACATCTGTTATGTCAAATTCTATTGGCTCTCTTTCAATGCGTATGTTCAGTGAAAGGAAAATAATAATATGAGAGATGCCAGACTTATGGAAATGTTGTTGTTCATATTTCATGTTATCTGCAATTTATTTATTTATTTAATAATTACAATACAATTACAAATTATATAGGAGCGGAGTAACTTTACCATATGCTCGGTGTAGTGTCACAGACCAGAGTCTCTGGTGGGAATCGAACCCACGACCCTCACGCTAATAGCCTAGCACACTACCCACTAGACTACCAGGGCATACATCTGCAATTTAAAAAAAACGTTTGGTTTATAATTAAGGACTTGTCGAACCCTCGACACTCAATACAATAGACTAGCTCACTAGTCACTGGTCTACAAAGGCAACAGTTTTTAATACGAATTCAATTGTTTCCAACATTATAATTATCAATAACCATATCAAATGAGAAGACACTTTTAAAGGTTCAATCTATACTTTTTATTATAATTTTTTTTAAGAATCTGTATTTTGTTTTGTATTTTTATTTAATAGTTATTACACGAATTATTAGTTGTTTTTGTTAGCTTTGTTTATTTCTTGTTCTTGTTTCTGTGTGACCATTTTATCAAATGTATCGATCATATTTTATAAATTGCCAAATCAAATAAATATTGCATTGATTAGTTAGCTATTTGAAAACAATAGAATGTAAAGGATAATGATTATGATGAGTTAATCGGAGAGCAACATATTGGTAGTTGCAAGTGTTCTTAAGTGTGTGTATGTATGTTATTATGCCGTGTATTTGTATATGTGTTATATATATATATATATAATTTTAATGCACATTTACGGAGCGCAAAATAGTGAATGTGTACTTTAACTTGAATGTATGTAGGGATGTATGTGTTAAGTCGTATTTGATAAATAATATAGAGTATAGAGATTACACTTAATATTAATATTAAATTAAAAATAATAAACTATGCAAATATAGAAATATATAAGTTTGTATATTATTATTATTTTTCTTTTTGTTGTTTCCATGTGTTTTACAGGATTTTTTCTGAAATGTATTCTTGTTTTATTTGTTTTTATTTTGTAGTACTAGTCTCTAATAAACAGGCGATAAATCTAAAGATACAACGATGATAGTACGACAAGTACGACACGTATTGAATATATGATTATAAAGGTTTGCTTTTCTTTACAAGAATTATTTTAAAAATGTTTTTGTATTCTTTTTTTAATTAAACTGAACTAAACTATTTCTATTACTTGATTTTTGAGTTCGATTTATGTTCATCCAAATACTGTATCTTGTTGGTTTTCTTTTTTTCAATTTTTTCTTATTGGAGTTACTGTGGGTTTATTTCTGCTTCCACATTTCATATTCAAATAGCAAGGTGGGGAGGACTAAAATTCTTTGCTCCAAATTGAGTTTATTATGAAAAGTTCACTACGGGAAAATACTTGCCTAATTTACGTATTTTTCTTATGGTTACGAAACACTTTGAACTAGTGGCCTGTATAGTTTTAGTTAAGCTCTTCTCCTTTAAAATTAAATCGATTTCTTCTATGGAATTTAATTTGTAAATGCTGCTTGCGGAACTATGGGTATGGGAGGATTTTAAACTACTTGTATTCGAATTGGTTGTACTATCATCACCACCACTCTCAACGTTGCCACCACAGATACCATGTATTTTAAGCGTATTTAGAGAATTCCTCAATTGCTCAGCTTGATTGGCAAAATCTGAATTATTTTCACCGCTACCGTCGTTATCATCACATTCCTCTTCCTTGGCTTCCGGGAAGGTGTGCAAATTGAATAGAGAATTGCGTTGTTCATATGTGTAACGTTCCGTTTCTGAATACGATAGACGATGGTGGTAATGATGGTACTGTTGATGACGCATCTCGTATTCTTGAGCCTCTGTAATGCGATCTAGCGATTGACTTTCACGTATTCGTCTTCGTCGAACATTTTGATTAATTGTTGCTAATTGTTTTTTCTCTGTTAAAGAGTTGTGCTTCTCTAGACTATCTTTATTCTGTTGCTTACTTTTATGTTTGTGTGAATGATGTTGATGTGAGTGGTTATGCGAAGTTTTGTTGTTGCGCGTATCTGATTCAGATTTTTGCTAAAATAAAAGAAAACAAACAATTATTATCTGTTAGAAATATAAACAAAATTAAATACGTCTCACGCATATGGCATAATCCACAAATAAATATTGAATTTTGAAATGTTTTAACAAAAGCTTACCTGACTTTGTCCCTCTTTTTTGTTGCTTACATTAGATGTTGCAATTAAATCATGTCCACTGTGCTGATGTCCAGCTGTGGGAAAGCCTTGATCTTGTGAATCGCTGGAATCATCATGTGAATCGCGGCGATGCATCCGAAATCGTGTTGGTGTATCACCCACTAGTTTGTGCATCTTTTTCTTACTACGGCTTTTCGTGTCATCGTCAGATGCTTCCGAACTGCTGCATGAAGGCGTGCGTATTTTATTTAATTTCGTGTGTCTTCTATGGGTCAACACAGGATTTTTACCCGGTAAATGTTTTAATTTGCCTATATCAAGCTCTTTCAACCCCCTTAATGTATCTTGCATTTCGAGGGATTTGTCTAGAGAATCAATTTGCTGATGCAGTTCCTTTTCCTCATTGGTTGTATCTTTGTCAATATGTTTAAGTTTCTGCGCCAGCGCAGCGTCAACGGATACAACCATTTTAGTTTGAGTCTCCATATCGGCATCGGCATCAATATCACCCTTATTACCTGATGCAACGACAGACACAACGTTTGCACACTTTTCTTGTACGGAACGATTTAAACGACCATCCGATATCGATTCTCGTCTCGTAACGGCAACTTTCAATTCATTACCTTCACAGGAAAGTTCATGTGATGACTCTTCTTCATCCTCTTCACGCACAATACTGCATTTTCTTGTACGTTTGTCCTGTGAATGGGTATGTGAAAAAATAGATTAAAAATGTAATTAATTTTCTTATTTTGTTTTCTGCTTTTATTCAATTATAAAGTCAATTATATGTTCTAAGAAATCAAAGTGTTTCTTAGGGCTAAATAAGTTTATTATAGTAAATAAAAATAGAAGAAAATGGAAACACACCGTTTTAATTTCATTTTGCAGTGGCTCTGGTGCACATACAATATTAATAGGCACCACCATTTGTTTACCACCCTCTAAAGGTTTAGTTTTTTTATCCGGTACTTGAGCACGCCCCACGCCACCAATAATATTTCTTTTTGTATTAGGTCAACATATGAAAAATGTAGGAATTCGTTTTTAGTTATGATTGTGTTTTTTTTTATTTGACAACAAAAAACTTTTGTATTTAGAAAAACACAAATTATTAATGTAACTTACTTCTTCCCTAGGGCCAAGTGAGGATTTTGTTTTAAATGATGTTCTTCTCTTCGTTTACGTAAACGCATTTCAGCTAGTAAGAAATATGTGGCTGTTATGTGATTATATTTATCCTTATCTAATGCTCTAAAAATTTGCAAATTTTACGTAAATATTACTTGTAAGCAAAATGAAGAATCGAATTTTGTTTTGTTAAATAAACAAGTTCTGTTACTTACTGTAAAATATCGTCCTTGGGTGCTATATTGCCGTTTACCATTTTTTGTATAATGAAGGCATGATCTTCTTCACTCAACTGTTCACGACTTATTAAAGGCAAATAATCTGTACCATCCGCTTCTGCTCCTTTTTTAACCCAAGGATCCGAAGCTATTTCTTCGAGTGTAGCACGTTTTTTAGGATCCCTTACTAGCATGGACGCTATTAAATTCCGACAAGCTGCTGAAACTTGTGCCGGTACCGTATATTTACAATCCATAATCATAGTTAACGTTTCGGAATCATTAGCCTTTTCAAATGGAGGCTGTCCACACACCAGCATATATAGAATAACACCTAACGACCAAATATCTGAAAAAAAATGTTTTTATTATGTCAAATTCAAATGAAACTTTCATTTATAAAGTATAGAATAACGAAGGCTTAATAACTAACGCAAGACGATTGGTTACAGCTTTAAAAAAATAAATTAAACTTCTCATTCTAATTTAACTATTTTTACGTAACATACTGGAAAGTAATATTTTAAATTATGCATAATAACAATCTCTTTGAAAGAATAAATATGCCTACTAAATTCGGCATCATAGAAAATATCCTTTGTTTTCTAGCAACCCTTTGGATTGCAAAGAACATATTGTAATTTTTTGAGTGTATTCTATTTCGTACTTTTTGCTAGTATTCAACAATTAAAGAATCAACGTCGTAATAAAAATTTCCACTTTCAATTCAAATGTACAAATTTTGTAATTCCAGTTAGAAATTTCTTCAAATTAGTGAATTTTTTTGACAATCTTTCTTAAAAAATCTTTTTAAGTACTTATTGGGTTTTCTTTTGCAATACAAAATACATATAACTTAGTGTTAACTTACCTACAGCCGGCGCATCATAGGAATCACCCAATAAAATTTCCGGAGCTGAATAAGCTAAACTTCCACAGAATGTTTCCAATTTTTGTCCCGGTGAAAATTTATTACTAAAGCCAAAGTCAGTTAGTTTAACAACGCCCAATTTTTCAAAGAACACGACATTTTCTGGCTTAAGATCTCTGTGATGAGAAATAAAAATAACAGCCTTTAAGTTTTTTGACTTTTCTCTAAACATTTGCAATGATTTTAATTTTTTACCTGTGCACAACATGCAACTGATGACAGTAGGTGATGGCACGTAATATTTGGCGAAAATATTTACGGGCTACCTGTTCACTTAGACCACCATCATGTTTCATGATGTAATCATAGAGATCACCGCCATCACCCAGTTCCAAAACTAAATATAATTTTGTTTGTGTATCGATGACTTCATACAGACGTACAACATGGGGATGTTGAACCAATTTCATACATCTATTAATAAGTGGATGGTATTTAATTATACATTTTGGTTAACTATTTATCTCTTACTTAAATTATAGACATTGTTGCTTATCAAACTATTTGGCTTACCTTACTTCTTGGAATAGATGGGCTTTTGACACATCGTCTAGTTTGGTCTTGTCAACTACCTTAACGGCAACTTTCGCACCAGTGAAAACATGACGTGCCAGCTTAACCACAGCAAAGTGACCCGAACCCAATGTTTCTTCCAAGTCGTAGAGGCCAGCAATTTTGCCATCGTAAGAAGCACCACCAGATGTATGAGCCGCTGCCGAAGCTTCCAATGTGCGGGGATGCTGATGTTGCATATCACACACGATAAAAACTTTTGTTTCAATTACACTTTTTACACCGTTCCAACAACTATTAATTGCTTTTTTGTGTTATTTTCTATTGTAATTATTTTATTTTCTTCGTTTTCTCATTAGAATATGAATGTGTATGTTGCGCAAGGTTTATCTATTTATTTTTTTTTGTGATCGTACGTTTGCACACAAACAAACTAACGCGTTCACATACAAAACTAGCACTTCACACAAACTAATAGTATTGCTGATGTTTCTTCTTCTTCCTTGCAACAATTGACACTTGAAAAACGCAGATAAAAGAAAAACCTAAATTAAGGTTTTTCTTCTCGTTTTGTATTTAATTTACTTTAACAAATTATTTTTCTTTAATTTCTCTTTGTGTTTTATAAAATATAATTCGTAGAGCTTTAGTGAAGAGCCCTGTAGCACAGAAAAATTTCTGGCACAAATCTATGTATCCATATCCATCAAGTGAAAATCGATTCCGGGGGCCATGCACTACATATAACAACGGCCTCAACTAAAGAAAAAACGTCTTCAAATATTATCACATTAACTTTAGTACATTATTATTTAATAGTTTGTTTGTTTTCAATTTAAATTTACACTTTTCAAGTTTCGGTAATATTTGTTTTCTTTTCAACTTTTACAATGAAAATTCCTCTACAAAAATTGTCTCCTTGTTTTCTCTCGCATCACTTTTTTGCAGTTTAACAATGTCATTAACAAAAATATTGACGGCGTAAGATGACATTCATCGTTTTATTCGGCAGGACTTTGAGATGCCAGATTATGCAATTAATAACTGTAACGTAAGCTGCACTCAATTCGAAGCCAACTTTCTATCAAGAGTTTCCATTTTTAAGATGCATTTGTCAAGGAAACAACAACAAATTGCAGCGGCAGAATTTTACTATACAGTTTATATACTTCAGCTTCTTTAAATTATTATTTGTAGTGTGCGGATTAGATAAAGCTTTTGAAATATCTGGTATCACTATACAATGTTTTCTTTTTGTCAGTCAAAGTGCAACACTGTAATTAGTTGTAAAAATGTCCATTGTAAAGAATTTGAAGAATTTGCTTGTGATTGGATAGGAAAAAGATCGCGTTAACATAAATACGAGGAAGTTTAATGAAAATTTATAAATAATTTAAAGCTTTATGGTGTATTGTACATAAAGGAAGTTGTCGATAATGAACAAGCTTCCGCAGCCCTGTTCCCACTTTACCAATGAACATTCTACTTTGCTGGACATTAAACAAATTGACGGGGTAAATAAAATTCCTTAGTAATCTTATGCAGTAAAAAGGAGCTATCAATAATCAATTCTTAATATTCAAGCAGAATAATACATGTGCCAACTGTCACTACAATGGACCGAACTTATGGATCTGTTTATCCCGCAAATGCATGCAAATTGGTTGTTCGGAACAGGCTAATGACCATAGTACGGAACACTTTCAACGTAGTAAAGATAAACACTTACATTGTATTCACATGAATTTGTCATCCCAAAGAGCATGGTGTTATCTATGCGAACGCGAGGTTTCTATAGGAGGAGTTGAACGGCCTGCTCATGTAACCGCAGACCCTTTGTGGAAGGGAAGGAATTACTCGGATGATGAAAATGATTCAGATTCTGGTATGAGTAGCAAGGGCACTGGATTGGTGGGTTTGCAGAATATAGCCAATACTTGCTACATGAATTCCGCTTTACAAGCTTTGAGCAATGTAGTACCCATGACCCATTACTTTTTGCATTGCAGTGATTTAGTCGACTATACTTTGGAACAAGGAGCCCATAGAAGTAAGGCAGGTTTGGCTAAAAGCTATCAACGTTTAATGCGAGATATGTGGCGCAAAAGGGGAGAACGTAAAGCGTTTCTAGCTCCGCGTAGCATATTATACGGCATACGGTCAGTTCATCCCATGTTTAGAGGTTTTCAACAACACGATACGCAAGAATTTTTACGTTGCTTCATGGACCAATTACATGAAGAACTAAAGGATCAATCCAGTTTTTTAGACGCCAGGTTTGAGGATTGTCCGTCTCAGCAAATATCGGCAGAAGAACAAAATGACGAAGAAGATACGCCCTCCGAAATGAGTTCCTCTGTTAGTTCAAATTCTTTGGCCTCCGATTACATGACATGCGAAAGTTCCGCCTCCGAACATTCCAGTGTATGTGAAGAACCTATCACTAGTAAATCGACGATGATGGTTAATACTTCTTTGTCGGGCTCGTGTGTTTCGAACGCAACAACTACTACCACAACCTCTACATCAACCTCTGTGCGGTCTATTGTTAGCGATATCTTCGATGGTAAACTCTTATCTTCAGTGCAATGTTTAACCTGTGATCGTATTTCGACTAGAGAGGAAACGTTTCAAGATCTTTCTCTACCTATACCCAATCGTGATTTTTTGACTGTTCTGCATCAAAATAACAGCATAAGTGTGCAAAGTTTGAGTAGTATAGACTCCACCACATCGACAAGAACCAATGACGGTTGGTTAACGTGGCTATGGAACATAGTGCGCTCTTGGCTATGGGGTCCTTCAGTAACTTTACATGACTGCATGGCTAGTTTCTTCAGCGCGGACGAGTTAAAGGGCGACAACATGTATAGCTGCGAAAAATGTAATAAATTACGCACTGGCGTGAAATATTCACGTATCTTAGACCTACCTGAAGTTCTGTGCATTCATCTTAAGCGTTTTCGGCATGATTTGTCATACAGTTCTAAAATTTCATCCCATGTAGAGTTTCCGCTGGAGAATTTTGATATGCGTTCTTACATACACAAAGATTGTAAATCTCAAGTGCAGCACTATAATCTAGCGTCGGTAATATGCCATCATGGTACCGTGGGCGGTGGTCATTATACTTGTTTCGCTCGGAATGCGCTTACCGGAAGTTGGTATGAATTTGATGACCATCATGTCAATGAAGTTCAGCCAGAAGTAGTTCAAAATTGTCAAGCGTATGTTTTATTCTATCATAAACATAATCCTCAAATGGAGCATATTAGGTTTGAAGCAAATGAGTTGGCTGCTTTATATCCATCGTCGCAGTCTGAAATTCGATTTTTTATTTCGCGAGAGTGGTTGGCACGTTTCAATACATTTTCGGAACCTGGCCCGATAAGCAATTGGTCGATGCTCTGTCCACATGGGGGTATTTCACACGCTAAAATATCAATGATTTCACAACTAGCAGTCCCAATATCTCAACAACTATGGGAATTTCTTTATCGCAAATTTGGCGGTGGTCCTTCTATAAATATGCTTTTTGAATGTGAAGCTTGTAAGCGTGCGGCGGAAGCTTTATCCCATCGTCAACATTATGAACATTCCGTTTTCCAGCGCTACAACGATTTAGAACTAGACACCGGTGCCATTTATGCTGTTTCTATGAGCTGGCTACGGAAATGGCAACAATTTGCTAGAGGCCTAACTCACAAGGAACCTGGGCCTATTAATAACGCAAATATTATACCAACATCAAAAGATACAGTACAAAAGAACTCTCCTGTACGTAATGTACGCATGGGTTCGGATTATGTTCAACTTAATGCACCAGCTTGGCGTTTCTTACATGATATTTATGGTGGTGGTCCGGAGGTATTACTTAGACCGTCCCTAGCAGAAGAGGTAAAACTCATTTATTACCATCAAAATAAAATTTTTTATGTTTTTTAATCACCTTATTTAGATTGTTATAATCGACCAGGATGAATTGGAGGAAAGTGACGATCAAACAGGAAATGTTTCGGATACTGAGAGCAATATGGGTGGCCATAAATATAATTTTGAAGAATCATTAAGAAACACAAACACTACTACTGAGAATACCGTTAATGAAGAGCATAATGATAGTGACGATGTATCATCGTCTGGTTTCCAAAATACAAAGAAAAAATTACGAAAGCAAAAAGACAGATCAGAGAGTAGAAGGCATATTAAAAGTACGCACTTGTCCAAAAAAGTATCTCTTACAAAAGGTGTAAAGAATAAAGGAAACCAAGACTTATTTGGCGCCCAAGGTAAGCATTAGTTTTTGAAAAAATAGATGTATCAATAACGGGAAACGAATTTATATTTTTAGGCAATTATACCATTAAAAATACTGAACTACATTCCCAAGACGATGCGGAGCAGCAGCAACAAGAAACTGAGCAATGCGATACACAACAAGAAGCATTTATTGCCACTGCTACTAAATCTAAAAAATCATTCCGTAATGAAAAACGTCAACACCAACT
Source organism: Sarcophaga subvicina (assembly GCA_936449025.2). NCBI lineage: Eukaryota > Metazoa > Arthropoda > Insecta > Diptera > Sarcophagidae > Sarcophaga > Sarcophaga subvicina. The sequence continues at coordinate 4,757,780 of OW388084.2, forward strand.
GCAGCAACGTAAATCTAATGCCGCAGTAACCGTCAATTCTGCAAATACTAGCGACGTATTGGAAATACGATCGCTAAACTCTAAACGAGCTAAATCCAAAAACCCTATTGTTTTAAAAAATTTTCAATCTTTACGTGACACAGCTGCCAATGATTCCAATGAAACTGATATTTAGAGAGTGACATTTTTTACTTGCTTTTTTTTCTTCTTTTTATTCGTTGCATACAACGAATGGAATACCTGTAATACTTATATATACAATTTTGTTTCTTTTTCTTCTTAACTTTATACCTTAGAAATATAATTTAATTTTAGTAGTTCATTGAATAAAACAAATTAAACTCTCCTTATTGAGTTTAAAATGGGTAGAGGCTTTAAGGATAATCAGCTCAGAGCTCAAATTTGAATAAATATTTAAATTATAGAAGTCTAAACAGAAAATTATTTCATTAGTGATAATATAAAAATGAAAAAGATTTTATTGTGAATAAACATTTTGAAAAAGAATAAAAAATTCTTATCATATGAAAAACCAAAGAAATTTATAACATTTTTCAATCTAATGCAATCATTTAAAGATTCAGTTTTTTCTGATATTTCTAAGTTTTAACGATTAAGTGCTTAGAATGAATAAACTTGTATTGGAGAGACTATAATTTAGGTGATCTTCTACGAAGTTATCTAAAATACAAACAATTTTACTGAAAACAAAATTGAATTGAACTTTTTTGTTTTTTTTTTTTTTCGAATTATATGACCAGAGAAGTTCATACTATTTCGAACAAATATGGCGTTTTTATATATAAGTATGTAAAAGCAATTTTAATAAGTTCTGCGTTGAAACAAAGATATTTTTTAATTACAATTATAAAAAATAAATTAAAATTATAAAAAAAATTAGTTAAATTTTTTCGAAAACTACATTTAAAATTTTTTATTGTTTTAAAAATGGAAATTCCGTCTTTAATAAATAACAATAATAAACCAAGTATCTCTTATTCGATTAAAGAAATTCAATGTTCATGTTTAATTATATACACATATGTCCCTTAATATCTATCAAATTAATGTATATACATATGTACATATATACATATTTGAAGTGTTTCCCTCTTATAAACATCAAAGAATTATTGATCGGCTGATAATCATGCCTTCATGAGGCGTAAGAGTAAAAGAATACAGAAACAGTTTACGGTAAAAATTTGCTCATGTCTACCAGCAGCCCCTCTAAGAGAGAAATCTATTTATAGTATTTTTCATGCCGTAAAATTTAGTTTTTCTTTTATTTTCTCTACCTTCGGTTGCTATTTTACTTATTAGAAAAATATCAGATAAACTTTAATAATTTTTTTTTTAATTTTTAATTGAAAATATTTTGAAAAAAATGAATCCTTGTGCAGTTTGCAAAACAGAAACAAAAAATAGTTGTTCGAATTGTAAACTAGTTTTTTACTGCAGTGTAGAACACCAAAAGCAAGATTGGAAAAATCACAAGAAAAATTGTCATCCATATAAGGTGCATACGAACATTTGCTGTAGAAATTGTATAAAAGGAAAGTAGAAAATTAAATACAAAAATTAACTTCATTGCAGGTGGTCCATAATGAACAATTGGGACGGCATTTAATTACTACGCGCACCATTAAGCCATTTGAGGTTATTTTAAAAGAGGCTCCGCTATTTAGAGGCCCCTCTCAGCTAACGCCACCGGTTTGTTTGGGTTGTTTGAATGCAATTGAACCCACCGATTACATAAATTGTGAACAGTGCGGTTGGCCACTGTGTGGTGTTGAATGTAAAGATAAAGCAGAACATCGTTATGAATGCGAATTGACTGTTAACAGAGGAAAGAAGGCGAATATACAAGAATTTACTAATCCCCATCCTATGTATCAGTGCTTGAGTACAGCACGTTGTCTAATGTTAAGAGACAAGGATTCAGAAAAATGGCAACTTATTAATGAACTGGAATCATTAGAAGAACAAAGACGTGGTTCCATGCAATGGAAGGCTGATTATGAAAGTGTTTGTAAATTTATTTTAAAGTGAGTATTACGTACACCAAGTACTTTAATAATTTTAATATAATATTGTTTGCAATCAGATTGGAAATTAAATTTGAAATTTAAGTCCTTGTTGATTGCTAACAAGTGATATTAAACGTTTTAACACAATTATTGTTGGGTTACTAAAATTTTTATTTTAATTTTATTTTACATTGAAATTAGAGGCCTATTTATCTGTATATATTTGACGTATTCCGTAAATTTAATTAAATTGTACAATTTTCCAGGTATTTCAAAACTCAATCGTTCAGTGAAGATGAAATTATGCGCATTATAGGCATTTTACAAATCAATGGCCATGAAGTGCCCAATTCTGATCCAGCTCATGTGGCTATTTTCTATAATGCCTCATTCTTAGAACACTCTTGTACCCCGAACTTAGCCAAAAGTTTCAACAAAGATGGTCATCTAATACTTTGGGCCCCAAAAGAAATTAAAAAGGGTTCTCATTTGAGCATTTGCTATTCTGATGCTGTCTGGGGCACAGCCGATCGCCAGCGTCATTTAATGCAAACGAAAATTTTTAAATGCCAATGTGAGCGCTGTACCGATATTACAGAATATGGTACCAATTACAGTGCTTTGAAATGTGAAAAACCGGAATGTAGAGGTTTAATGTTGCCAGCAAATTTAAATGATTGGCATAAAGACTGGACGTAAGTACAACATACTTATACGTACATATGTATGTATGTAAATACATATCATCTAAAAAAAATTAATTATGATAATTTAACATTTATTTTAATAGCTGTAATGACTGCAAACATCAAGTGGATAAAGCATATGTGAATAATATTTTAGAAAGAGCTGGCAGTGATCTGAATGCTATGGAACGTACCAAGGAGAATTGTCAGAAGTAAGTCTACAAGTTTAATAGCATTTAATATTACACAAAAATATTCAATTATTTAAACATATAAAATAGGGCTATACAACTTCGTGTATTACTGTCGTTGCTTTTCTTTATACAAACAATTTGGTTGGTTTGTTGGTTGGTCACATAGAATTCTACTGAAGTTCAAGTGCTGAAGTATACGTATTCGTATAGGAATTTATTCGTATTTGTATGAATTAAACTTTTCACGCTCTGGTCTTTTATATGCTTATCAATACTTTTACTATGCCCGTAAAAAATAGATAAGAACTCGGCGTATGCCCTCATATACAACTTATTGTCATTCAAAACCAAATCGCATATGCCCAATTGATATTTTGTTAATTTTTGCAAATCATTGAAAATATCAAAAAATATAGGCAGGTCGAAGAAGCAAAACCGATTTTATTTTTCTTTTTAAACACAGACGTCTGTATTTTAATTTAATCGATTAGTCATTAGTTATTTAGCCACAGAAGGTTGTGTTTAATAAAAGAGAAATATAGACAAATTATGAGTTTTCGTACAAAATTTGACTTTAAAAGGGAAATGATGTGCTAATTGAATGATTCAAAACATTTTCAATAAGTTGACTGTTTAGGAAAATCTAAAAAAAAATATTGGCCCTTAAACCATAATTCTATAGGTTTTGAATTAATTTAAAATAAGTTTTCTAAATACACACGTGACTGTACTAAACGATATTAACATTTGTAATCTATTCATAAGTTCGAATATGTAACACGCAGGTAGATAAAGGTGGCTGTCTACACAAGAAATTGAACAGACACACTTGGACCATATACGTGCATTGTGATACCACAGTTGGTATTTTCTCGGAACTATTCGCAGCTTCTGATGAAGTGACTCAGACTGCCAACGTTCATGCTCGAAAATTCGTTTATATCTTCTTAATAGACCATCTATATAGTATAGTAGCTCTTGGCTGGTGCCCAATAGATGAAGAACAGTTTCGTTTTCATTAGTTTTGTTTGAGACTGAAGGCTCTCGAAGATAATTTCAAAAACCTAAGGGAATAGTTTTTCCGAGCGCTATGCAAACCATATTTGTTGTGTGGATGGACCACAATTTCTTGCCTATTGGCCGCGTGTGGAGCATGAATTTCTCAAAAGAACCAAAATTGATCATGAATCGTTAGTTATCGTTATGTATTATGAACTATCGTTAAATGTACAAAAAACCGTATCTGTCTAAAGTATTGTGCAGATTATTGCTTTTAGAGAAAATAGGAAAGTGTAATTGCAATCAAATTTAAAAAAATAGAAAAAAAGTAATACAAAAAGCTAAGATTTTTTGATTTTAATAATGTAGTATGTACATATGTATTCACTTTGTTTTCACGTTTTTGCAATTGATAACACACAGACGGTAGTATTTTGTTATAGAACCAATCCCTAAACAAATATTGTTAATAGTTTACCTAACTATACCTCCTGTTAACACCGAAATTAGGTGCCAATTGAAAGGTGCACTCACTAATTCATAAAAAAACACATTAAAGAAAACAAAGTCACATCTATATAATTTGAATAATACAATCTAATTTTTTTTAATAGAATTCGTTTTGAAACGAAATTAAAACTTTCTTGACAAACACAATTTATTACTTTATTTGTGGCTTAAATTTATCGGTCAATATTATTAATATGTATTACTTTATACTATTAAATAATCTCTGCCCATACTCGTTACATAGGCTGTATTTATTTATTTATCAATAAGCAATTTAACGAATTTCCCGCATTTTTTCAGAAATGTGAATATTATTTTTAAGTTTATTAAAACAGATTAAAAATTAACGTTTAATGTAATTCATACAATCTATGGCGAAATTTTTGATGACATTTATTTGCATTATAAACATTTTAAATTATGAAATTCCTTTTAAAAATTATAACTTTTGTTACAAAGAAAATAAAATTCTTTTTGCCAATAACACAATCTCATATGACATTGTATGAAGCTTCGAGTGCTTGGTTAAAATGTTTTTATGTATATGTTCACATTACAAATTATTATCATCTTGTACTCTGCATGGATACTAAACCTTTTGGTGAAAAATTCGCCTTAATAGTTGCTTGTTAAAGTCAATCGCCAAATTTTTTTTCGCCAATATGGAGAAGTGTTTCAATAGGCGAAGTTTAATGGAGAGGTTAAAACAACGAAAAGGAATAATAAATGAAAAATTAACAACAGATTTTGTTAACTTTTTATATTGATTGAATTTCATAACATAAAATTTCATTTAAATTTATTAAATCTTAACTGGTGGCAGACCAAATATTTTTATAGTAAAATTAAAAATATGTATTGATAAAATTGAAAATATAGTAACGTTGATAAATAGAAACAGTGATTTATTGTTTATAATGACGTACAATTATTTTCAAACCTACACGTGAGCGTATTTCGCCAACTAAACTTGTGGGAAAACACAAAGTTAATCTAAAGAGGGAACCAAGTTAAAAGTTCTTATCATCCAAATAACGTCTAAGAGCGAGTATGAATAACTAAAAACACTTGACCTATGCGAAAACACAAAAATTAATTCTAAAATTAAACATATTTTTATTATTGTTTTATTAATTATGACATATTTTTATAATTATCATTGGTTCTATTTTTATTACATTTTTTAATGTGTTTAGCTAGATCTGTTTGCTAATTGTTAATCATATTATTTATTGAAAGTAAAACAATGGTATAAAAAAAATTAAAAAATTCATTTTTAAATATTGCTTCTATTTATCAATTTCAACCCGGAGAGTGTTTAATCATCGACTGTTACCGAAATGATTGATTTTTTAATCAAATTAGCCTCAAGTACATAGACACTGAGATGGCTTTTTTTTTATCAAGTTCTTAAAATTTTCGTATAGAATTTTTAAATCGTGACACATTCCGTTCTGTTTTTTAACATTTTTATTTTTTTATTCGTCTTTAAACAGTAAAGTATGTACAATTAAAACGTTTACATAAGCAACCTTGACTTAATAAGTGGAACATAGTTGCTCTTTTATTGATTCAAATTTTCGTGCTTATAGACGATTTCTTGTGTCAGATAGTCAAATTATTAACAATATAGATCCGTATTAAGTGTTTGATCGTAGAGTGCATTGAACTTTTTTTGTATTCTGTCAACAACTTCTAAATGGTTGTGATATAACTTTTATTTATTTCCGATATACAATTTCTTATGTACAATACTTGTATGGGACAATATTTAAATTTTTTTTAACTTTTTATCATTTTCATTTCTATATTCTTATTCGTCAAAATAATATGCTACTGTATATATATATTATATGAATAATTATTGCATGTTATATTTTATTGCAGATATTTAAGTCACTACGGCAGATGGTTGCCTAGTCATCACTATTATATGTGCGAAGTTAAAATACATTTAGTTCAACAGGTTGGAAAAGATCCCCAGGAATTGATGATCCTGCACGATGAAGATTTAAGAATTAAATTGCAATATGGCCAGGAATTAATTGAACTGTATGAAATTTTGGCACCATGTAAGAAAATTTAATTGATTATGAATTTTTTATAATTTCCTTCCATACGAACATGATTGCGTATATTTTCAGGTGAAGTACGCATGTTGGGAACGTTATGTTTCGAAGTTCACTCAGCCGTGGCGGAAAATACCCGACGCATTTCTTTGCAAACAAGTCTGTCACCTAAAGAGCTGCTAGAAGAAGCCTTGATGTATGTAGAGAAAGCTGTCAATTATTTACAGTACGAATCGGATATATTCGTTGAAGGACATATGCTTAAACAAGCCAAAATTAATAGAGATGCATTGAAAATGGTTATAAGAATGTAATTTTAGATTTTTATTTTGTATTGTATACTAAATAAAGAATTTTTCTAGTTTTTGTTTGCTTTTGTTTTGTAACATTCATTCAAAACTCAAAATTGTTAAAATTGAGGCGAGGCGTCAATCATTGTAAATTTTCTCCAAGTATTTCCTTTAAGGTTTACAAACGCCTCTTAGGCCAATTTGTTAGAGGTGTATGTATGTATGTATGTATGGAAGAAAGCAAAATTCCAATAATCATGCTTGTCATGGTGGTATTGGTGAATAGTATTGATTACTATTAATATATATATATGCCAATATTCATAAAAGGAATTATCGCAATCACTACGATAACTTATCAGCCGAAATGTGAATGTGATTGTGAATATATTTGAATTTTCCCAATATAAATGGTTAAACAAATTGGTAAAGAACTTCAGTTAAATTCGAAAATTTGGCAATAGCAGTTCAATTAAAAAACAAAACCATTAGAATAACCCTTTAAAAATAATCTGTACGAATACAAGTGATTTTAGAAGTGAATCGACATATCACGTGATGAGTAATAACGAAAACAAAAAGGACGAAATGTCCTTTTATAAAAGTAACATCACCTTAGGTGATGAAAATCCAGACAATTATGGTTCTAAAGTGTAAGTGAAAACAAACAAACAAAAAATATACGTACATAAAAAGAGTGATTTTTTTAAAACAAAAACAAAAAAAAAGAAGAATTAATAAAATATTTTAATTATTATGTTCATACATTTGTAATGATTAAATCAATAAACACTTACCAAAGTACAGTGATCCCACGGAAACATGAACTAATCATTTTTGAACAACGTATTCACTTTGTCGATTATGTTCACGTTTCCGATTGGATTTTTTATTATTTGCCTACATTCTGTTGCTATTTCAAATATATGTAAAGTAGTAGTGAAATCTATCCTTGAAAATATCTGTGATCATTCAAGCAGACTTTGATTTTTATCGAAGAATTATAACTTTGTGAGTACCTGTTGGATTTTTAGCATCACATACACGAAATGCTCCGCTTTTGAATATTCGTATTCGGATAACAATTTTCTGCAGTTATGTTTTGCCGGATATATTTATCCAGCACAAACCAGACTCGTCGGCGTTGTAAAGCCGATCCTTGCACAATCCAAATTCTTTCCTTTTGATTGATTTCTTTGATTTCCAAATACACCATAGAAGGTAGAACGTGTCGTTTATCATTCTTGTTGTAATCAAAGGTCACTTCACGTGCTTTCTACTTCTATTCACGTTCACAGTCGATGTAAGAAAACAATTTTCGTGATTGTGGTGTGTTCATGTTGGATGTTCGTGTTTTCGCAAGTTCACTGTATTTGATTTTGTGATGAAAAGCACTTTTTTCTTATCAACCAATTTTCAAATATCATAAATATCGATGAAGTCCTATCTTTATATTTAATACTAGTTTAAACAGTTGTTACTTTTTATCAAAACCAAAAGAAATTTATTTTTGTTATGTGAAAATACTTTATCAGTTATGACTGTGTTCTTTTTAAAAAGAAAAAAAATGAAGGTTGTAAACAAAATAATGTGCGCAAAGCGTCCTGACTATATTTTTTTATTCTTTGTAATGTTGTCGTTTTTAATTTGAATGTATTGGAAAATGAATTCATTTTTATTTGACACAGTTTTAAAACAAAAGTGTAACAAAATTAAAAACAAAAATAGTCGCTAAATAAAATTTGTAAGCAGGACTCATCTTAATTTTTTCGAAGCTCCGTTTGTTTTTTTCTTTAAACGGTGCAAGAAATATGTACTTACTCTATCTGATTTCCTTACTATTTACACCACTTACGTCTGATCGAACATGGAATACAACTCTCATGTATATACCGGTGCTTCGTAGTCTATTTTCAGGTTTCTCGACAGCTTATAGGTCGAATCTATTGATACATTTCAGCACCGTTGAAATGTGGCTTGTGTTTTACTATTATATCGTTACTACAAAGTATTGTTCTCTGGCGAAATGAAGGGACTTGTTCCCGAAAATAATATATATGTATATATTTACGTAGCACTCGTCTTTCTTGGAGAGCATATCTGTTTTTATGCACCACATAAGCAGGGGCTGTCCCCTGACTGTTGGTTTCTCAAAATCACTTAATAATAAATGATATCTGGAAAATTGCCTTTATGTGCGAATTATTTTCGCTGATAAAGCCAAATAGTTTAGCAAACGTGGTTTTGTAACCTGTACGAAAAGGAGCAATAAGAATGAGTTGAATCTAAATAATTAAGTTTTTCTTATTATAAGATATTGCTTCTAATCTTTGCATCACTAAACATTATTCCAGTGGACTAATCACCCGTTTAACTGGAAGCACTTATTTAAGGACACCGGAACAAAATAAATGCTTTGTAGCGTAAGATTCGAATGACTTTTCTTTCATATCGAAATACATAATAACCTCCCAGATAACCATAATTAATCAATTAATCAATTTTTCCCTTACAGTTGCGGAATATGTATTCCATTTTTTAATAAAATTTTTTTCCGGGAATTTGAAGAACTTCATGAAAAATTTTTAGAATTTATAGCCACTTTTAATTTTTTTCTCATATAAGATTGGACATCCTGATAAAAAGAAAATATGTATGATTTTTTTAATACGAATTCCTTTAAATCTCTTTAGACCCATAAATGGTGAAGTCGAAGAAAAATCTCGATGGTGGAGTCGTAAGAAGAACAAAGACAATGTTTCTGAGAATAGTAGTGACAAGAGTGAGGAAGATGACATGCCAAAGGATGATATAGCACCGGTGGCATTTTTTAAAATGTATAAATATTCGACACCAGCCAATAAGTTAATGTACGCGATAGGAATTTTGGGCGCAGTTGGTACTGGTTTAACAACACCAGCAAATAGTTTAATTTTCGGAAATCTAGCCAATGTAAGTGTCACAATAATGTTCTCGAAATCTCGACTATTATTATACGTTTCATTATATAATTTTTTTTAAATAGAATATGATCAGCTTTTCCCCGGAAGTGGGTGGTTTTACGAGAGCAAGTGAAGGGAATCAATTATTGGAAGCGGTACAGACTTTTGCCTTTCAGAATACTATGATTGGTGTTATTATGTTGGCGTGCAGTTATTTATCCATAACCCTCTTTAATTATGCGGCCCATGCTCAAATTTTACGTATACGCGGTAAATTCTTTAGATCCATTTTGCATCAAGATATGGCCTGGTACGATTTCAATCAAAGCGGCGAAGTGGCTAGTCGCATGAATGAGTAAGTTGTTTATCTATTACGAGTACATTTGATAAGTTATTTACGAATGTCCTTTCTTTATTTCAGAGATCTTTCGAAAATGGAGGATGGTTTAGCCGAGAAGGTGGTTATGTTTATACACTTCATGGTGGCGTTCGCTGGTTCGCTTATATTGGCCTTCTATAAGGGTTGGCAGTTGGCTTTGGTGTGTTTGAGTAGTTTGCCAGTAACTTTTATAGCCATGGGTTTGGTGGGTGTGGCCACCTCAAGATTGGCTAAGCAGGAATTGAATGTTTATGCCTCTGCTGGTACAGTAGCTGAAGAGGCACTTAGTGGTATACGCACCGTTAAAGCTTTTGAGGGTGAAGATAGAGAGTGCGATGCTTACAAATCGAAAATTGTCGATGCTCGCAACCTAAATATCAAACGTAATTTATTTTCGGGTATGGGTTTCGGCTTATTGTGGTTTTTCATTTATGCCTCCTACGCTTTGGCATTTTGGTATGGCGTTGGTTTAGTTTTGAAGAACAATGATCATGTGCCTGGCTATGCTAATTATGATGCTGGTACCATGATTACAGTAAGTTTTGTTGATTTTGTTGTTTTTTTCAATTTCATTTCTAATTTGTATCCTTCATTTCCTTTAAGGTTTTCTTTTCGGTAATGATGGGCTCTATGAATATAGGTATGGCCTCACCTTACATTGAGGCATTTGGCATTGCTAAAGGCGCTTGTGCTAAAGTTTTCAAATTGATCGATCAAATTCCCTCGATTAACCCTATTGAACCCAAAGGCTTTAACTTGAATCAACCTTTAACTCACATCGAATTCCGCGATGTTGATTTTCACTATCCCACTCGAAAAACGGTGCAAATTCTGAACAAATTAAATTTGAAAATTGAACGTGGACAAACTGTAGCCTTGGTGGGCTCATCGGGTTGTGGTAAATCAACTTGTATTCAATTGATTCAACGTTTCTATGATCCTAAGGATGGTAAAGTTCTGTTTAATAATCATGATTTGAAGGACATCAACATTAACTGGTTGAGAGATCGTATTGGTGTAGTAGGCCAAGAACCTATTCTGTTTGGTACAACAATCTATGAAAATATACGTTATGGTCGAGAAGATGCCACACGAGAGCAAATTGAAGCTGCTGCCAGAGCTGCAAATGCCATGATGTTTATCAATAAATTGCCGCTAGGGTTTGACACTATGGTAGGAGAGCGTGGTGCTCAGCTATCTGGTGGCCAGAAACAACGCATTGCCATTGCTAGGGCTTTAGTAAGAAATCCCGAAATATTGCTATTAGATGAAGCCACCTCAGCTTTAGATACAGCTAGTGAAGCCAAGGTTCAAGCAGCTTTGGAAAAAGCCTCCGAAGGACGCACCACTATAATAGTGGCCCATCGTCTGTCTACCATACGTCGCGCCGATCGCATTGTAGTAATTAACAAAGGCAATGTGGTAGAGAGCGGCACACACAGTGAGTTGATGGCTCTAAAGCAGCATTATTACAACCTTGTCATGACCCAATTGGGTGAAGACGCTAATGTGACTACACCTGGAGCCAATCAAAAGGAATTCTTCCTTAACGCCAAAGACGAAGATGAAGAGCAAATAAAAATTACTCATGTAGAGGAAACCGAAGACGACAAGAAAGTTGAAAAGGATTCATTTTCAATTTTCAATATTTTGAAAATGAATCGTGATGAATGGCCTCAAATATTGTGTGGCTGCATTTCATCCGTTATTATGGGTGCTGCTATGCCTCTGTTTGCCGTTCTCTTTGGTTCGATTTTACAAATTTTAGCCATCAAAGATAAGCCTCAATATGTTCGAGATGAAACCAATACATTCAGTTTGTATTTCCTTATTTGTGGTATTGTAGTGGGCATAGCCACCTTCTTGCAGGTAAGTGGTTGCTAGTAAATCAAATTAGACGCACTTTGCAAATAAATTAATGAATTTTCTATGTTTCCATTTGCAAATCCTTACAGATTTATACCTTTGGTATTGCTGGTGAAAAGTTGACTGAACGTTTAAGAGGTAAAATGTTTGACGCCATGTTGAAAATGGAAATTGCCTGGTTTGATGACCGATCAAATGGTACAGGTTCTTTATGTGCACGTTTGTCTGGTGATGCATCCGCTGTTCAGGGTGTAAGTAAAATTCATATACAATCGTACTATATCGCTATAATTAATTTCATATCTTAATTAATACATTACAGGCTACTGGTCAACGTATTGGTACAATTGTTCAATCATTGGCTACCCTGTTTCTAGGTGTTGGTCTTTCAATGTACTACGAATGGAGTTTGGGTCTTTTGGCTTTGGCATTTACGCCGTTCATTTTAGTTGCCACCTACTTGCAGCGTAAAGTAATGGCCCAGGAGAATATGGGCACAGCAAAAACTATGGAACAGTGCACTAAGGTAATACCCAAAACTAAACAAAGTTTATTGAAATTAATTGTATTCATTATTTATTTACTTGATTGTCGATTTTACAGCTGGCTGTTGAGGTTGTTTCGAATATACGTACGGTGGCATCATTGGGTCGTGAGGAAATGTTCCACCAGCAGTATATGGAAATGTTGTATCCAGCTGTTGCGGTAAGTACAACAATGTTAATTCCACATCGAGTAGCTAGTTTTCATTATTTTTTTTATTTTTTTATCTTTTAGAAAGCTAAGCGCAATACACACTACCGTGGCTTTGTTTATGGTTTGGCTCGTTCTTTGATGTTCTTTGCGTATGCAGCTTGTATGTATTATGGTGGCTGGTGTGTGGTTAACAAAGGAATGGAATTTGGTAATGTTTTCAAGGTGTCACAAGCTTTGATTATGGGAACAGCATCAATTGCCAGTGCCTTGGCCTTTGCTCCCAACTTCCAAAAGGGTATTTCAGCAGCAGAAAGCATTTCGAAATTGATCGCACGTGAACCTAAGATTGTTGATAGACCAAACGTTTCTACGAAACTTTGGGAGTCTGAAGGCAATGTTGCTTTGAATTCAGTTCGTTTCTCATACCCAACTCGTCCAGAGATTACTGTACTTAAGAGCCTTAGCTTAGCGGTTAACAAAGGTCAAAAGATAGCGTTAGTTGGACCTTCCGGTTGTGGTAAATCAACTTGTATTCAATTATTGCAACGGTTCTATGATGTAGATGATGGCTCAGTAACCATAGACACCTACGATATACGTGACGTTTCAATACGAAATCTACGCAAACAATTGGGTATTGTGTCGCAAGAACCCATACTCTTTGATCGAACTATTGCTGAAAATATTGCCTATGGTGATAATACACGCACCGTTACAGAACAAGAAATCTTTGAAGCTGCCAAAAAAGCCAATATACACAACTTTGTTTCATCTTTGCCTTTGGTAAGATTAAACATAAAAAAAAAATGAAAAGTCCAAATAAAATTTTAACATCGCACCTATCTTTTTAGGGTTACGAAACACGTATGGGTGAAAAGGGCACCCAGATGTCCGGTGGTCAAAAACAAAGAATTGCTATTGCTCGTGCTCTAATCAGGAATCCCAAGATTCTATTACTCGATGAAGCCACTTCAGCTTTAGATGCCGAAAGTGAAAAAGTTGTCCAAGATGCCCTCGAAGTGGCTAGTGAGGGTCGTACCAGTATCAGTATTGCACATCGTTTATCTACAATTGTAGATTGTGATATTATTTTTGTCTTCGACGAGGGCAAAGTTAGTGAACAAGGTACCCATAAGCAGTTGTTAGAACTTCGAGGTCTTTATTACACGCTCTATAAACTGCAAACAGGTGCTATGTAAGTTTGCATCTAGTGTAAGTTTCTAGTTTAAATTTTATTTTATATTCTATACTTAATGTGTAATATAGTTTGTAATAATCGAACAAAATATAATACAAAGATTATAAGTTTTATATTGTTTAATTTAATTTTTAACTGTAAGAGAGATCACTTAAGAATTTTTTAGGTTAAGTAAGTGAATATCGATAAGTAGAGTATTTTTCTTTTTGTATTAATTTTTAAATAAGAAAAACTTAAAAAAATAATATAAAACCGTATTTTTCTTTTAATTTCATTTATTTAAATTAAATTTGAGTTCTCTGTTCGGGTTGCAAGTAAAAAAAAATATTCATAACTGTTCCAGAATGCTGTAGTCTAGTAGGTAGTGTGTTGGCTTATTAGACGTAAAGCCAGGATTCGAGTCCCAGGCCAGACATCAAAACAAAATACAAAAAGTATTTCTTCGGTGACTTCCTCTCAGCAGATTTCTGGCAAAAACTTTGACAGTAAATAAAATTGCCATGAAAACTATATGTCTCGTCACACATGTATAAAATTAACACATACATCATGAGTGTTGTGAGAAACTAGGTCGTAATCCTGACTGAAGGGTTGTAATGACCAATTATGTTATGTATGTTCCAAAAACAAGCGCCTAAATATATGTTGCCTTAAAAAAAATAATTCCAGATGAGTAACTGTATAATGTACGGCTTGTGTAAGCAGCGGCTTTTTTAAAATATAACTCTTCAAATAAAATAGCGTCTAACTTTAAACAATTAATTATAAATTATTTCAAAATTTTCTTTTCAACAACACAGTTAACATTCGTAATATTTCATTTACAAAGAAGGTACAAGCCATTAGAAAATTAAAAGTTAAAGGAATTTTACTTTCAAGTTTTTTTTATTTCTTTTTTAGATAATAAGAATTATACGTACATATACATATATTTATAATTTCTTTTAATGTACACAACTAAAAAATAATAATGGAAATATAAAAGTTAATCAAGTTGTTTTTTCTTTGTTTTATTTAATATATGTAAGTAGTTTAGTCAATGACACAACTGATAGTATCCTGTAAGTGCCTTTTGTATTTTTTCGTTACGAACTAAAACAGATATAAAATGTGTTATATGGGAGAGCAGTGCGGGAACAAAGACTTATTTTTCATTTTTTTTTTTATGGGTTTCTACTCTAAATTTAGTTTCTTTTTCATTTATACAAATGGGTACTTAAAACGTAATACGCTGCTGCGAATAAACACTAGAAACTAAGGTAAACATCTACTAAGGATTTTATTACGTTTTAAACGTATTACGCCTTATAAAACGGCATGCCTTCAGGTCCTGACTGCCAGAAAAATTGGGAGTCAAGATTAAGATAGCATAACAAACAATAAAAACTTTATACTATCAACCAGAGGATAATGACTATACATCTGATCTAAACAAAAGCAAATAATTTTTCCAGTCCTAGAGTAGTGAGGAAATAACTTATAGTCAAAAAACAATATTACAACTATATATAAAATTAATATTAATTAGACGAGGAAGAACAGATCTGTTTAATTCTTTTCCTCTTTCTCCTTTTTGTCTTCGGTGCTTTGTTCTGAACTGCTGTTACCTTGTTGACCTTCACGTTCAGCAGCCATCTACAAATTAAAAAACAATAATTGTTAATATTATACAAAGTAACGCATGCAGCAATAGTTTTACCTTCTTGTAAGCCATTTCGAACAATTTCAATGATGATTGTTGCAACGTGGTTGTAGCTTTGCGAACTTCTTCGGGATCAGCTGTGTCTTTGTTGGCCAACAAAGTACGTACGTCAGCAATTTCCTTCTTCAATTTTTCGCACTGGAATAAACGACAAATGATTGTTGAGCTAAATACATTTTTTTTCTATAAATAAATATTAATTTTTACCTCTTCAGCTGGTAATTGAGCTTTGAATTCTTCCATTTTGGTTTCTGTGTCGTGAACAATGCTTTCACCTTGGTTAACCAATTCGACAAGTTCACGTTTTTTCTTATCAGCAGCAGCGTATTCTTCAGCTTTCTTAACCATGTTTTCAATTTCATCTTTGCTAAGACCACCACTGGATTGAATTACAATTTGTTGCTCCTTGCCTGTGCCCTTATCCTTGGCTGATACATGGACAATGCCGTTTGCGTCAATATCGAATACAACTTCAATTTGAGGTACACCACGTGGTGCTGGAGGAATGCCAACTAAGGTAAAGGAACCCAACATTTTGTTGTCAGCGGCCATTTCACGTTCACCTTGATGCACTTTAATTTCGACCTGTGTTTGACCATCAGCGGCGGTGGAGAACACTTGTGATTTTTTGGTGGGAATGGTGGTGTTACGGGTGATAAGGCGAGTGAAAACACCACCCAAAGTCTCAATACCCAAGGACAAAGGTGTAACATCCAAAAGTAAAACATCGGTCACATCACCGGCCAATACACCGCCTTGAACGGCAGCACCTACGGCTACGGCTTCATCGGGATTTACTGAACGGGATGGTTGGCGGCCAAACAATTCTTGTACAGTAGCTTGTACTTTGGGCATACGAGTCATACCACCAACCAAAAGAACTTCGCCGATATCGGATTTATTTACCTCAGCATCCGATAAAGCTTTTTGACAGGGTTGAATGGTGCGCTTAATAAGATCACCAACCAAGCTTTCCAATTTGGAACGTGTCAATTTCAAGTTCATGTGTTGAGGACCTGATGCGTCCATGGTCAAATAGGGCAAGTTGATGTCTGTTTGTTGAGAAGAAGACAATTCGCATTTTGCCTTTTCAGCAGCTTCCTTAAGGCGTTGCATGGCAATCGAATCTTTAGTGATGTCAATTCCACTGGACTTTCTAAATTCGGAAACTAAGTAATTCACAATTGTATTGTCAAAATCTTCACCACCCAACATGGTATCACCGTTTGTTGATTTTACTTCAAAAACACCCTTTTGAATTTCTAAAATTGAAATATCAAAAGTACCACCACCCAAATCGTACACAGCAATGCTAGTTATTAAAAAGAAAAGGAAAAACGAATGAATTGTTAGGCATAGTGATTATTACAATTATTTAAATACCCACATTTTATCATCTGTTTTGTCCATACCATAGGCCAAAGCAGCAGCAGTAGGCTCGTTAATTACACGCAACACATTAAGACCAGCAATTTGACCGGCATCTTTAGTGGCTTGACGTTGCGAGTCGTTGAAATAGGCGGGAACAGTAACGACGGCATTCTTAACTGGAGTGTTTAAATAAGCTTCAGCTGTTTCCTTCATTTTCATCAAAATGAAAGCACCAATTTGCGATGGGGAGTAAACTTTGCCGTCTGTGGATGAAACCCAAGCATCGCCATTAGAGGCCCTAACAACTTTGTAAGACAAATTCTTCATATCCTTTTTGATTTCAGGGTCATCAAA
Source organism: Sarcophaga subvicina (assembly GCA_936449025.2). NCBI lineage: Eukaryota > Metazoa > Arthropoda > Insecta > Diptera > Sarcophagidae > Sarcophaga > Sarcophaga subvicina. The sequence continues at coordinate 4,775,066 of OW388084.2, forward strand.
ACGACGACCAATTAAACGTTTGGTAGCATAGAAAGTATTTTCAGCATTGGTAACAGCTTGACGTTTGGCGGGCATACCAACTAAACGTTCGCCATCCTTTGTGAATGCAACATGGGAAGGAGTTGTACGAGCACCTTCGGCATTTTCAATAACTTTAGCTTGTTTACCTTCCATGACGGCCAGACAAGAGTTGGTGGTACCCAAATCAATACCAATAACGGCACCCTTCACCTCACCAGATCTAAAAAAAATTATGCGAATTAGGCATTACGATTAAAACATACACACATATTTCAGTTTCATTTTATTTGAAGTGCAAAATATCGCATTGTTTAGGCTTTTTTTTAGCTTAATTGTAGCAATTACAACGCCGGTGTTACATTGTTATGTACACGTAGTAATTAATAACTTATGGTAATTTTTGGCTGAAGTTATCTGCTATTATTCTAATACAAGTATAAATAGCTAAAGATTTTTCGAGAAAAAAATTTAACTCGTTTATAACCAGGACTGAAGTACGTTCCATTTACAAATACGAGAATAAGAACTGAATTTTTTGTTAAACTATCAAAAATATAAGTTTTACATACAACTTAATGTTTAATGGGAAAAGAAATTACAAGAATTTTCCACAACATTTATGGTTATCATCATCCTATAGGAACTAAACATTAACATCAAATCAATTATCATACTCTCTTATCAGAAAGCAACCCTTTACAAAACGTAACTTATTCACTAAAATCAAAAAGGTTTGTTACTTTCTGCTGTTTTTTCTTATATAACACTACACATGTTAAATAAAAGTAAATAAAGTACTATTCACACTTGAAATGAGTACTCGCTCACTCATACACGCACACAATTGAAAAATAAAAAATAAAACACAAAATATATTTAGCGAACAAAGATTGACAGATGGGAATAGATAATAAGAAAGTTGAAGAAAAATTTCCAACATGATGAAAATTTAATGGAGTTTTAGAAATCATGTATTAAAACTTTTATATATTAAATGCAATTGCTTTCTTTGAGTTTCTAAAATGACGTTTTAATGACGTAATGTAAGACAAAAGGAATAGAAAAATCGCAATTTCCGTGATGAAGCTCACATGACCCCGGCCGGTTTTAGTAATATTAAAAAATTAAGGAAACTAATGGAAATTACATAACCGGGTTAATATATTTGTAAATTTAGATATTTCAGTGAAAGTAATATAGGATTCTATAGAACTTATTTTAAATATGTTAAGACTTTAGACTTACTTGTGACGCAATTGGTTAGCCAGGCCATTGCTCAATACAGATGATTGCTAAAAGAGAAGAATTCCTTAATTAATAAATGGCTATTTTTCACAAAAAAATAGTTCACAGGCAAACAGAATAATTATGTAAACTAAAATTCTCAATGATTGCTCAAAAGAAGAGCCTGAATATAATTGAATATGTGTAAAGCAGATAATTATCTGCTTATTGGCACTTACATTTTCGAATATGCTAGAATATTTTCCGGTCACTAAATTGGCCTGGCGTTGACCAACTAAACGAGGCAAAAACTTTGTAACGCGCAACATTTTTCTTTAGTCTTTATGTTTTTATTCAATTTATACTATAATTTTTTTCTATTAATTTAGAATAAATTGACGTTTTCAAACTTTTTTTCTCGAATTTCACAAATGGCGTGCACGTTTTTCAAAAAGGAATAAGAACTGTAATAAAGTTGTTGAAATAAAAGTGACTTAGCACCGAAGTAAGAGTGCAGCATGTTTCAGATATAAATAAATCGTGCGATTTTGTTTCATTCCACACTGCTATACAATACCTGACAAAACTTATCGTTCAGTCAATGTTATTTAGATCAAGAAACCCTATATTTTTAAAATATTCGTACAGTGTGGCATCTTAGTTTTTGACACGACTTTGAGGTTATTCAACAAAATAGAATAAAATTTTTTAAGATTCTTTTACTACGAAATTCAAAATTTTGTGATAAAAATATTGCCAATCGTGCCGTTAAATTTACTGGATCCATCTATTCCTATCAGGCAACAACAAAATGTCCGAGGAATTGGGCTCTGATAATGAATTGGAGGATAACTATTATGCTTTTCTAAATTTACCCAAAGATGCAAGTATTTTCATGTCTTATGCATTGTTGCTGTTTTTTAATTTGCTGATTTCTTCATGTTTCATCATCTGCAATATTTTCCATTTTTGTTAACATACAGGCAACCTCTGAACAGATCAATACGAGCTATCGTAAGCTTAGTCGCATTTACCATCCAGACAAGCATACGGATCCAGAAAAGAAACAGAAGGCCGAATTGATGTTCAATCGAACCAAGAAGGCTTATGAAGTGCTATCTGATCCTCATAAAAGAGCTATTTATGATTCGGTAGGCGAAAAGGGTCTACGAACCGATGGCTGGGAATTGGTACATCGCACTAGAACTCCTGCCGAAATAAGGGAGGAATATGAACGACTAGCACAATTGGCTGAAGAAAGAAAGCTGTTGCAGAACACTAACCCAAGAGGAAATGTTACTATTAATGTCAATGCCACAGAGATATTTACACCATACGATGAATCTGAAATGCCTCGGATAGAGGTGTCTTCAATGAGTATTTCCCAATCGATTGAAGCTCCTCTAACTCGTAGAGACACTTTAACGTTGAGTGGCAATTTAATGTCGGCCAATGGTAATGGTTCTGGCGGATTTGTGGTTTGTGGTAGACGTCTTCTTAATAAAGGTTGGTTGCAGCTTGATTTGGGAGCTGGAAACGGATTGTTAATGTCTGTTAAGGGTGGTAGAACACTTAATTCTGTGCTTACCGTCAACGCTGGTACACAAGTGAATTTTCGCGAAAACGGTGTCATACCGGGTCTGTTTTCTACTTTGGCTGTGCAATTAGATAAACACACGATGGGATCCTTAACTTTAAATGCAGGCTCTCAGTCAAGTATGACCACACAAATCGATCGTACAAATGAGCGTTATTCCTGGTCAACATCCTTTGTAATTGGCACCCCACATATATACTATAGTATAGCGTACACTCGTAAAATGCTAGAAAATGAATTAAAATTGAAAGTGGCTGCTAAAGTAGGCACATTTGGGTTTTTGGCAGAGTACGGTGCAGAGAAAAAGATATCAAAATATAGTTCCGTATTTGCCTCAGTATCTTTGGGAGTGCCCACAGGAGTTATACTAAAGTTCAAGTAAGTTTTTTTTTAACTTGTTTATACTTTAAAAAACTTTATGATAGTAATCACTAGAATTCGAAATAATTTTAAGAGTAATTTTGACTTAAATTTTAAAATAATCTTTTTCAATTAAGAAAAAAGCGCATAATTTTATTTGGAAAGGGAATTTCTTTCACACTAAGCTTATTATACAATTTAATAATGTTTTTATATCGATTAGTTAAGGAAATTTGTGGATTATTGAAATCCTATACTATTAGAATTGGACACAATCATTATAGAAAAACTTTATTGGCACGAACTTAGTTTTACATATATTTTTTCTTTAAATCTAAAGTTCCATTACTTGAGAAAATAACAATTCTTAACTATAGATTTTTTTTTAAATTTTTTCATTTATCTATATTTCAAATTACTCCCACGCTCAGAGTTATACGCTCCCAACAAACGTATGTATTTCCTATACATTTAAGTGAAGAAATCGTGCCTGCGGCTGTATTTTATGCTACCGTAACACCGGTTATTGTATGGTTTTTCGTTAAAAAATCCATTATTGAGCCCATGCAGTCGGAACGTAAAAACATCGAAATTGAAAAGACCAAACGCAACAATGAGCAGCGTATGAATTTAAGACGACAAGAAGCTAATGCCGCCGTAGAGTTAATGCAACACACCTACCAGCGTATAGTAGAAGAAGAAACAGAACGTAACGGTTTGATAATTAACAAGGCTGTGTATGGTCAATTAGAGGAGAATGGCAATGATGATTTTGTGGCCTCCGCTTCCATAGATGTCACTATACCGGTTCAGTGTTTAGTAAAGGATGGTGTTTTAAATTTATATAATTCATCCAAGGTTAGCGGATAACAAACTTGTAGTGATTATTTTCACATTTTTCTTTTTATTATATTTTTAGAGCGATTTGCCTGGTTTCTATGACCCCTGCATTGGAGAAACAAAAGTTTTACGTTTAGACTATACGCACAATAACGTTAATAATACGTTGATTATTAAAGATTTAGAAGCTGTTCGACTGCCACGATAACCATATTTTCTTTTCCTTTTTGTAGAAGATAGTAGTTTTTTTTATTTTTAGTTAAAATCTTTTTAAATACTTTTTTGCTCGGAAATAATTTAGCTGCCTGTGTATGAAGGCCAAGTGGTTGGAGGCGATTGAACATTTTTATGAGAAATTATCGAAAATATTTTAAATATTATGTTTTTTCATATACATAAATTTCCAAAAGGCAATAGACTTTGGATATATTAATGACGTTTATTTCTTAGACGATAGAAACGGACAATGCTACAGAAATTTAGTATTTAAAATGTTTTCGAAAGTATGTAAATAATTATACAAGATAACGTTAAAGCTGACAAATTAAACTTAAGAATATTCATACTTGAAGGAAGTCATATTTCATGACCCTAGTCTACTCGACAAATTGAAAAATAGTTTTGAATAAATAAACTTTTAATAAAAGAGATAACATTAATTCAATTCAAAATTTCAAGAAAAGGACTTCTGAGGTTATCCTAGATCCTTTAAATGACGTGGCAGGATATTAGAACCAATGATTTTATATATAGCTGCGACAGCAGCACGTTTGAATGATTCAATTGTCAATCATGGTACCAGACTCAGTTTTAATCGGCCAAACACCTTCAATCTTAAAACAAACTAATTGGATGACTCATACTTTAAAGTGACTACATGTTCAATTTTTTTCTAATTTCACATTTTTTACTAACATACTCCCAAGTTCATCCAGTAATCCAGTTTTTTAAGAAAAGTTCTGCCGATAAAATTTTTATTGTTTTAATTACGAATATGTTTCGAAAATGAAATTTGACTTACAGTTGCGCGCGTATCAATTATATCAATTCATTGTAAGGGAATGCATATCGGTCCGGTTAGATAATCAAAATTTTGTTTATACTTCAATACGTTTCCTAATAAAATACATTTTGCATAGTTCTATAACACCCTGTGTTTAAAAATTCATGAGTCTGGTAGCGTTATTGTTTATTGTGAAACAGCTGACTGTATTATTCACACAAATGACAAAAACCGTCATGCCATTGTATTGATTTAGAAAATTTTGTGAAGAAAAAAAGAGGACGCTAAAATAATTGGGTTGTTTAAAATAATATAAATTCCAACATCTAAATGGGGTCTTTCCAATGTGGACTCACAGCCATAGCACCTACAAGACAGAAAATCAACTTTACCTAAGATCCTTTAACTATTGAATTTAGTTAGTGGCTGTGCAGTTTATGTGGTGATAGTGGCAGTGGCGTGGAGGATGACGAGTAAAGTGTATGTCGCATTACGTTATTTATTTTGTGGTGTTTGTATGCTGCTGGCTCTTAATTTGTTAATTGACTATTTCGCTGATAAATCAAATGTCTCATCGTCTTTCAGTAGATTGGGGTGAGTAAAAAAAACAAAATTAGTAAAATCAAGCTAATGGGAAAATTCTTTATAAAGATTACGCAAAACATACAAGTACAATGGAACCATACTGAATCAAACAGCAGCTGTAGTAATTAATAATAAAGAGAACAACAGTATAACATTACCTTCTGCCATATCATCTTCCGTTGCTTTTTCTGCAAACAACATAACGGCACTTAATACTAATGCCTCTAACAACAACAGAATAAATAACAATTATTTGGAGCACTCAAACAGCAGCAAAGAACTACAGAACACAACCGCTTTACCACTATGTGAAGATCCTATCATTGAAGAAAGTAATTACAAGCATCTTTTATTTATTCATTTTATTTTCCATAACTGATTGCCTTTACTTCTTTTTAATAGGTAGTCCCTTTGTACCTAATATTACTTTAGAATCTCTTGATGTCGTCGATACTCAATTGGGTCCTCTATTGGAACCTGGAGGTGCTTTTCAACCAAAAGACTGTGTAGCCAGGCATCATGTTGCTATTGTGGTGCCTTTTCGCGATCGTTACGCACATCTATCGATCTTCCTGCGCAATATACATCCATTTCTCATGCAACAACATATAGCGTATAGAATATTTATAGTGGAGCAAACGAATGGCAAACCTTTTAATAGGGCTGCACTTATGAATATAGGTTTCTTGGAAGCCATGAAACTTTATAAATGGGATTGTTTTATATTCCACGATGTCGACTTGTTGCCACTGGACAATCGTAATTTGTACAATTGTCCGCGTCAACCGCGACATATGTCGGTGGCCATAGATAAATTTAATTATAAGTAAATATAATAATTTCTCTAAATGCAGTATATGTTTTAATTGTGATTTATAATCGTTGTACAGGTTGCCTTATCGAACAATATTTGGTGGAGTCTCTGCAATGACTAGGGAGCACTTTTTAGCTGTAAATGGATTTTCAAATTCATATTTCGGTTGGGGTGGTGAGGATGACGATATGTCTAACAGGTACGCTATAATTTTATTTTTCATTGAAATAAATTAATACACATACATTTTACAAATACATACATATACATATATGTATATGTATAGAGTAAGTTTCATATATAATGGATTCAGAATAATATCCTTTTTCTTCAATAATGGATCTGTCTGTATAAATTTTGATGAAAAATTAAATATATTTTTAAAAAGTAAACAATTTTTGTGTGATAGTTCACATTTGATTGGACGTAACGATATATGTATATATATATTCATACTTATCATATACATATGTATATTATTGCATGATGAATGGCCAAGTTATGAAAATATAAAAACTCAAAATAAATGATAGGATTTTATTTTCTAGACATTGGAACGAAATTTTTAATTGTTAATCCTTAAACCTCACTTCGAGGAAGAAACTTATGGCATTTAATATGAGCAAATGAAATCAATAGGAGCAGTAATATAATCACAAATTCAATGATGGTGGTTTGTGTATACGTTTATTTTGCAATTCTATAGGAAATCAAAATTATTCGTTTTAGGAATACTATTTTATACTTTTATTTAATACTGAAGAGTTAAAAAATGGAAATTTTTGTCTTTTTTTAACAATATTTTGTATCTCATTGAATAAGTAAAAACGACATATAAACGACATTTAACATGTTATATTGCATCATTTGAAATTCTTGCAGATTACGAAATGCTAATTTGTTTATAGCACGCTATCCTATAAATATTGCACGCTACATGATGCTGAAACATCAAAAGGAAAAAGCCAATCCAAAGCGTTATGAGAATTTGGTTAATGGTATTAATAAAATTGGTAATGATGGCTTAAACTCAATTAAATACGATATTTATAGTTATAAATCATATCCAACATTCAGTTGGTATTATGCTGAATTAAAAATATCCGAACAGAAAAGTTAAACGACACGATCTTGTACAAAACTGCTTCTACATACTACATGACATAGTCGAATGAATGCAGCTTTTTCTTCAACCAGATTTTTTTTTGATATTACAAAAATAATCAAACAAATAGTTTATTTGTTATATACTATTAATTGTGTATATCTTTAATTTAAAGTTCCATGTCGTGTATGCAGCAATTTTGGTATGTATGCGCTAAGGATTCAAATAATCTGCATCCATACAACAAACATATTTAAAATTACTTAAGAATCTACAGTCTTCTCCTTATGTATTTTGCAAACTTCCCTAAATTATATTTAGAATTTCCATTTGCGTTTGATTCTTATTTTAATAGAATTTTACTAGACTTTTAATAAAAAAATATATAGTGATATAGTTATTAGCTTGGTGATGATTAAGAATATTAAATAGACGATAATTTTTTTCTAGACTTTTATCAATATGTTATACATATTTAGAGAAAATTAAATTAGAAACTTAACTAAAATAATATTTAGCATACCACTATTTAATTTAAAAAAAAACGTAACTATTTCTTCCATTTATACATTCCAATGAATCTCCTATTTTTCCTATTTTAAAATTATATATTTTTCTTTGTTTTTCTTTATTGTTTCTGTAGCTTGAATTGTTTTCTTTGTCTATTGCTTTTTTTTGTTACATAAGTTGTTTTCTGTTTCAAGGCAAGAAGCATATCCAAACTATTTAATATATTGCAACGGAAGAAGAGTTTCTTTTTATTATAAATTTTTATAAAATGGGATTGACTAATTGAACATGTTGTTTTTGCTAATGTTTCCTTAATTTACATGTAATAAGTTCAAGTTTATAATTTAACTATCTTTACTTGGGAATTGAGCAGAATTTAGCATTTTAGAATCAGAGTTTAAATTCGGAGTATATCAGTTTAAAAGTTTTTTCAAAGCTGCATTTTTTTATTTAATTGTTATGTTGTTATTAAATCTTTGGTTTTTAATATTCGTATCATAAATCAATTTTTTGATATTCATTGGATATTCTTCTCTGCTTTAAGTTTATGGTTTATATACCTTAAGTTGACAACTATTTGAATTTCTTTATAGACTATTTATAATACATAGATACATACAAACATACATATAAATATATATATTATATATATAAATATAAAATGAAACTTTTACTTTTGAAAATTTTATTCTTTATACATTACAACTCTTTCGAACTATTTAAGATAAAAAATTTTTGTATTATATGTAAGAAATCAAATTTTATATACATACATACATGAAAACAAATTGCTTTAATAAATAAATTATGTGAAAATAATTGGAATCTAATTAAATTGTTTGTGATACAATAATATTGTTAAATAAAAGTAAATAAAATTTATAAATAATAAAATATAACAAAATTTAATATACATTATAAATAAATAATTTGTAAATTATTATTAAACGAATCTATTTAGAAACAATTTCAAAACAATTAATGTACATAAACGAATTTTTTTCTTTTTTATTTCAATAAAATTTTCAAATTAAATCAAACAATGCTTTTTTTCTTAACTGTTAAGACAATTTAAACAATTTAAAGCACAATAGATTTTTATTTTTATTTTATTAGAAAGTATATGGAACTTTACCGCATAACTTACCCTTTCGCTCATCGTGAACGGTATCCAATTACTTGGCTAGTGGTATTCATGTACAATTTATTAAAGCATTAACGGTGCTGTTATAAAACTTGAAATGACATACATAGTACGGATATAGTGCAGAGTTCCTCGCATATTAATCCCTTGTCAAAACAAATTGTCATATTTGGTTTGTTAGAAGCGCTAAGAGCGTCAATTTTTATTTATATTAATTTGTTACTTTTTATATTTGATTCATTTGTTTTACAATAAATTTAATAAAAAAAAAATATCCAAACAATTGCAGATATTATATTAAACTTATAATTAAAAATTAATATTCGATACATTTGATATGTTTATTTACTTGTTAATTCATGAGCTTTTCAAAATTTAAATTAGTAACTAAATTCTTTCTTCATCCGAATAAAACATTAATCATTTTCCCTTTATTTAGTTGTTAAAGTAGTTTTGAATAAGGAGACAAATTAACATTGTGAGCAAAATCGTAAAAAAGGTTTAAACTGGGGCATTACATACATCGAAATGTATATATGTTGAAATATTAAAAGTATGTTTAAACTATATTATTAAAAAAAAAAAACAAGAATAGCTGTATAACAAATATATAGATATACATATATATGTACAAATTGTATGAGCCGACTAAAGATAAATTAAGGTAAATAATAATCTTATTAAATATTAAACCTTTTTAAGATTCATGTGACAATTTCAATAAGATAATTGGCTTGTATTTTAATTCTCCATTTAGCAGAAGAATCTTACATAATTGAACAGGGCATAGCACAACAGAGTGGCAAGCATACGGGAACCATGGCACCACTTGTTTTAGTTTTACTCTTCGATTTATAACCCGATTCATATTCATACATGCCAGAACCTTTAGCCCAACGTCCCTAAACAAATTAAAAATAATATCCGTTACGTATGTAAATACACAGAGGGATTTTACAAACTAAAACTTACGCCTGCTTGCGAGCCAGCATGCATTTCTTCACGTTTGGTTAGCATCATTTCATGACCAGGTGGATAATACACATCCCTACCAGCTCTATTAACAGATGGCACAATTTGTTGCTGATTTGGCGAAGCTACTGCCGTTTCTATTTCACGCTTACGTGGCGTATTCAAATCTTTACGATCTACAACATCGGCCTGAGGGAAATAAAAAGGGAACATTTTTAAATCCTTTAAGTCAAATTAATTTGAAAGTTTTAATCTATCGTGTCATATTTATAAAAAAAATTCGTTTTAAAAACGTTTATAAAACATAATTTGTATGAAAATTTGTTTTATAAACCTTTCATAAATCACAAATAGTTTCTATGAATATGGGAGTATACATACATATATACATATGTATATTTAAAATATATATTAGAAATTTAATTGTTTAAATAGTAAATGTGTCTTTACTTGGAACTTTTCATTATAAAGTCGACAAATAGCATTGCACACTTTCTTTGTCTATACATGTGCATGTAAATGTGTATAAAGTACTGGTACTATATTGGTAAAAGTAAAATGCAAAATATAACATATCAAACGACTGTCATTCAGCTGTCGATAGTAGTCAACTTAAATGGAGATGGAAATATTGTAAAAAATATTCATAGGGAGTATATACATATGTATGTATGTGTGCCCATACTTGACAGTCCAAGTATGTATGTACTCGTATTTATTTTTTTTTTTTTCGCAATATTTTCAAATGCAACTTACATTGCCAAACGATTGCATAAGTTCTTCAACGCGTTGTGGTGGGTTTCCATTACCAACAGGATATTCAACACCATCGACTGGGAAGGGTGCTGGCGGCATTGTTTGTGGTGATTGGTTGCCATAATCTGGACCACGGCGATTGTTATTGGTATTTGTTGTTGTTGAAGAATAATGGTAAGTGACAGTACCAGGAGGATGAGGATGATTAGCATTTGGTGGATAACTGACACTACCATTTGGTGGATAACCTCCAACTGGTGTGGTAGTTTTGGGCTCATTAAGTGGACTAACAGGACTACCAGGGCCGCTAGGTCCACCGTGTATAGTATTATGAGTATTGGTCGATTCTTTGTAGTAATAACGATGAGCAGTTGGTCCACTATGCGGTGGCGAATGGGGACTATGAGGTCCACTTGTATAAGCTAAAGGCTTAGGACTTAAATTTGGACTGTTTGGATAACCAGGACGCTCTGTGGTGGTAGTAGTGGTGGTATTATTTATATTATAAACGATCGTGGTGTCTGTTGGTGGTGGATTTCTCGGTTGCAAAGGTAACGTATTATTCCTCAATGTATTTGATTCATAGTGTTCGCGAACTTCGTATGACTGATTGTTAATAATTGGCTTATCGGTGCCCTTATTTAAAGTGGAATAGCTTTCCGTATTGTAGACAACAGTTTGCGGTATGGCTTGTACTGGATGAGGTTGAACAATATTGTTAGTTTCGTTCGTTTGCACCGTATTGTAAATAACATTTTTACGGCTTAAAGTATTTGAGGTAGCTGCTGGGACAACATTTGCGGGTATTTCATAAGTATAGGTGCGTACAGTTGTAGTAACCTTTGTACCGGGTACCGGTAGAATATCTTCATTTATTGTTATATTTTTGAAATCTTCTTCTATGTCCACTGGTGTGGCACTGGTTGCACTGACAACTGGCACTAGTTCGGATTTGTTCAAAGAACGATTGCTTTCATAAATTTTAGTTTTTTTTGCTTCGTAAAAACCTCCACCTGGTGAAAGATTCTCTTTAAAATTAAAAAGAAAACAAAAAATTAAAAAAATTGTTTAAATTTTAAAATATTTCTTTTTTTTTGTTATAAAAGAGAACTCGTACTTGAGCCATAAGATTTGTCCAATGTTTGATAATCACTGCGCACTAAAGTGCCATTTGAACGTAAAGTATTATAATCTGGTGATGGCAATATCTCCACATCGTCCAAACCACCGGCATGCTTGGAGGTTTTAATGACACGTGTTGTCTTGGTGACAGTACCGCCCAAAGGATCTTCATTTGTTGAACGTTCTCTGCAGAATATTGAAATAAAATAAAATACTCATTCAATATATTGATAAAGGAGTTTATTTAGCTTTTTATGCTACTTACATGGTTCTATAATTCAAAGAATGATCTTGAAAAGAGTGCAGATTACAAAAATACAAAATTATTTAAGTCATTTAATATATTCGATATTGAGTATAAATAAATGTGTACCTCTATCTCTAGTAATGTCACGTTCATTTTTTAAATCTTCTAATAGAGCATCTAATTGATCAATATTTTTATCTGGCGTTTTATCACTGTAGGAACTGCTATTGGCGCCCGATGTGGAATATTGATATGAAGCTTGTTTGTAAGCATATCCTTTACCCTCCTATAGAAAATTATAGATATAAGAAATTTAAATTTTCTATAAGAAATGCTTTACTTACCTTATTGCCACTTCCCCATTTCGAAGGCGAATCTCTTAAAGAAGAGGAATAATTTTCAGAACGGCTGCTGTACTGCATTATATTTATTTAAAAAAATGCTGGGTTCCTATCAAAAGAAAAAAATCATGAAAAACGAAATTTTTAAAATATTTGCGTTTTTTTAAAGCACTAAAGATTTTTAATTGAAATGAAGTAATTTTTTTTTGATGATCAAGATCATGACGATTTATTTTTCATGTAATTTTCGATGATTTTATTTTTTTGTTTATTTTCCAAGGAATCCAGTTTTTTCTCACATTTTACGAAAAAACGCAAACGAAAAAAAAAACAAAAGCATCAATGCCAAAATTAGTCATTGTTTACAAATTTTTTATTATTTTTTTATATTTTTAAGTTTCTATACGAATAAATTTCGTTGTGAGTATGCATTTGGCCTCGAAATTAAAATATTGTACATTCGTTTTGGTCTTAAAGGGAAACCAATTAAAATTTATAACTAGGTTAAGGTTTTGTTCTATAATTTTTATAGAATTCAGGGAGTAGATAATTGATTTTTTGTTTTTTGAATTAATCACAGCTTCAATCAATTTTGATTCTCGTTTTCAAATGCACATTTGTTGTAGAATTTAATGGGGTCCACATCTTATTATTGATGAAGAAATATCTGAATGATATTGCAATGTGTGTGAAAATTAAAAGGTCGTAGGATGCACTTGTTTCGAGACAGAATGGATATGAATTCGGAACATATCCATTGTCTTTTTAAACAAATTAATTTGTTTTTGTTTTTTACAATGTATGTGTGTATATTCATTATTTAAATTTGTAGCGAATTAATATATCTTCATTTTTCATTACAACCTTTAATAAATTTAAATTTCGTTGATAAAAATAATTTTTACAAATACAACTGAAATATGTGTACGAAATTTATTACCGCAATTGAGATTTATTGCCAGTGCATATACAGTATTCAGCACTCTAACATTAAAAGTGTCTCATAAAATTAACAGTTATTTTTTTCAGTGTATTTATTGGATTCTGATATGCATTCAAAATTTTATTTCAAGGTCAACATATAAATCTCCATAAAGTTGATTCCTTTTTTTGCAACAGCAAAAAAACAGAGAAACAAAACTCACAAAACTACACCAACACTTGTACAATATGATACTCTCCACCACAGCCATATTACAGTTTCGTGCATAGGGTAACGTTTCGGGTAAAAACGCAGATTTATAAGTGCATACACATGCATATATATGTACGTGTACGTGTGCCTTGATGAAAAATCTCTCGTTTTTTTGCATTGAATCATATGTCTCCATTGATTATTTAAAACATTTACACACTAATACATACAAATACATCATACGCACATATGCATGCATAAAGCCAAAGAAAAGGAAGAGAATTAAAAATTTAAATTTTGTCTGTAAATTAAAAACATATAAACCTAATGAGAGTAGTGTATGTATGAGTATGCGTTTAATTCAGCTTTGATTTAAATTCAGTAATAAAAGTGTGCCTGGCTGCCATAAAATTAACTCATTTATTAATTTATCCATTCAGTCAATCTGCCTGTCATTCATTCATTTACTATAATTGATCATATATTTACGATAAAATATTCATAATGATACTTTTTGTTTTTTGTTTTCAATAAAAACGAATACATACATATGTACATATGCTGATGACCGTATATGCCCCTGAATTTCTATAATTACTTCATTCAAAAAAAAAAAAAACATTCGCTGCCAGTTAGACTATTATAAAAAGTGGCGTTTTGTCGGCCGCTACAAATATTTTTAACTTTTTTCAAAAAAAAAAAAAAGAAAAAAATCAACCAAAACAAAACAATAAAAGCCTATTCATAGTTGTGTGTGTGTATGTTCATTAACGATCAGTTTTCATTAGAACAGACAACAACAACACCATTGAACAATTTGAACATATGGCAGACGAACATCAGGCATGAGAGTAAATGAATGTATGAATATAAGGTGGCTTTTATTGCATTGTTACTGTATTTGTTATGATTTAATGTGAATTTAGCAAGAAGCAGCAGTTATAAGAAACAAATAGAGAGAGAGAGAGAGAGAGAGAGTGGGAGTGGGAGTGGGAGAAACAAACAACATATCTTATCTAAAAATAATTTTTTAAATTCAATAAAAATCTTTTTTCGTAAAGTAGAGTTACATTTGAAGTGCATTTGACAGCGACTTAAAAAATTACGGAATAAGAAATCATTTCAAAATATATTCATATGGACTAACTGATCATACATTTTAAGTAATTCATTCATTGCATATAATAATGTAATAATAATTGCTACCTGGCATACTGTCAGGTTTAAGGAATTGCAGGAATTGAGCGCAGCACAGTCAAACAGAGTGAAACAGAAAAGACTTTGCCCAAGTCTTTACACTGCAAGGTAAAATATTAAGAATAATTTTAATTCTCCTTATTAAGGACTACAAAATCTCCTATCATTGGCAAAGGTAAGATGGGTTAATGAACCCAATTGCATAGACACCAGACAGATCTGATCCGATATGGATATATGTAGAACGAAATTTACATTAAACCTATCAAGCTATGATCTAAGGAGCGCCATAGTAGTTACAACAGGACACTGGTCTCTGGGTTTTCACTCTAGGAGACTGGAATTATCTCATAACGGCAAACTGCAACAACGAGGACGAAGAGGTGACTACAGAACAGAATAGAAGAAGTTGTCTTGTGGCTAGAGTGCTAGATTATTAGCGTGAGAGTCGTAGGTTTCAGTTATTTAGCTATGAAATATTGAGGTTTGTATTCTAATTAATTAATAAATAAATAAAAAATTCTATAAAATGTCTTCTCAGTTTCTTTTTTAATTTTTTTTGCTTGTATGGAATTCTAATGCGTAATTTTTTCTTAGAACGCGTCATGAATAAATTGTAAAATTACGAAATGTTATAGAATTTATTGAAAAAAATGGTGTAATTAACTATGAATTTATGCAATACAACACATGTTCTTCAAATTTTTTTTAAAATTATTTTACAGACAATAGTTTATATTCTTTGTTTATAAATTTTATGTATTTTTGTTTTCTTTTTTACATTGCGTTCCACAAGAGACAATAGCGTTCAATGTTTTATTGACAAATGAGGCGGCAAATTACAAACATTTTAAAAGAAAAAAAAATGTGCGTAAAAGATCACATAGTTTTTTTTATAAATTATAATTTTTTTTTATTTACAAATATTTCTTTAAATTCGTAGTTCAACTAATTAAATCATCTGTTAATTTACAGATTTTTTAATATCGCAATAGAATTATTTAAAAAATAATAACAATGATCACATAGAAATGCTTGTATTTTTTTGGTGCTTAATCCCACTCACGTGCAAATTTGGAATTTGAGACGTTATTAGAAGGAACAATTGAGCTAATTTTGGTTGAAAACATAAATAAAACGGGCTTGTTTTGCTACGTTTAAAGACGAAATCTTGTATAATGTTTACAGCATCAAAAATAAAAAAAATAATTTATTTTCCTATAACCGATCAACCGACGAGCAACACCTCGACTGAGTAACCAATAAATACAGAATTCAATAGCGTTTCATTTAGTTTCACATGAGATCAGTTTAGTTTGATTTAAATATTTTGCTTTTTGACTCTCTATTCGAAAGCATCCGTATATATATACATATGTACATGTTCACAATCTGTTTTATTCGTATTTGTATATAATTTCGCTTTTTTTAACTTTTTTTTGCATACTCAAAGTCAAATAAAATGATCTCATCGTCATCATAATAAACGCCAGTAGCTGTTCGTAGTTCTCACAAAAAAAAAAACAGCGTATAATAACAAAAAGTGAGATTTTTTCAAAGATGTTTCGGTTTTTGAAAATCAACAGCAAAAATTTAAACAAATGTTGTTTCTTCCAAAAGAAAGATGAAAAAAAATCGCATTAAGGAAAAAAATAAAAAAGATGAGATAGGATGAAAAAATTTCAATAAAATAAACATTCTACACACGGCCAGTTGTCTTAAAGAATGCAATTTTGCTTTCAACACACAAGGTGGGTTAAGACAGGTACTTTCTTTATGAGATGGTATATACTCTGGTGTATGTATTCGATCATAAGGATATTTTTTAAAGAGGATATTTTTTATATTAGTTTGACATTTCCTACCAGTAAAACAGTACTTTATTTTAAAAATTTTAAGGCTTCATGTTTAAAATTAATTAAATCTTATGCTTATTTTTAATTCGCATTCAATTGAATCTTATTTACAACTACTGGCATATATCCATAACTATCAATTGAAGAGTTCTAATATTTTATTATGAATATGATAGTAAGAAAAATTTAATATCTTACGCTTTGCTTAGGGGTTTCTTTGACAATGGAAAGATTGCCTTTACGTTTGATTGCCTAAAATTTGAGAACCTTTAGAATGTGGCATACTAACATAGTTTCCATTTTCCACGTTAATCAGCTCGTAATATTTAGCTTTATTAAATATTAGTTTTTTTTATTTATGTTAGTATAAAAAGAATTCAGTCCTTTAAGTCACTTGTTATAAACACCATAAATTAGCTTAAAAATCAAACAACAAGTAAACATATGGAGGCAACATTAATTTATTTTTTGTTTTTTTCTATTAAACTTTAAATATTGTTAATAGTAGACAAGGGAATCAGAACGTTTCTTGGACACACTTTGTTTAGGAATACAATAGCAAAAATAGATCAAATCTGAGGGTGTTACACGTTTAGCAACTAAAAAAAAGATTGTGTATTTTCAAAGGCATTGTTTTTTTTATTATTTTTATTTAAATATTGAATTATGCATGCGATTAACGATTACACTATTTCAGCAACAAATACTACAAATATACTATAAGAGTTCTAACATCTTTTGACAACTGAGTACGATGATTTAAGGTAAAACGTTTGTAGGCGAACAACAATATCCCGTCATGAGCAAAACATGTTTATCTCCGTTTTTGTTTTGCTTAAAAAATGTTTGTTTTAGGCAAAAAAAAAAAAAATCGAGAAAAAATGTGGGTTTCAGTGGGTGCCAAAAAATTAAACAAAAATTTATGAAATTTTATTTCAAACCAGTTTTTTATTTCGATTTTTTTTTGTTTTATTGCCTATTTCTTTTGGCATATACATACATATGTATGTATGGACGGTACAATATGATCAGAAAATAGTTACAGCAGGTTTCTCTCTTAATGTGCAACTGAAATTTACAATTGCATTCGACTATGAATTCGTAGAAAATAATTTTATTTCCTTTGAATGTTAACCCCATAAAGTTTAGATTTGAATTTTGAGTAGGAGTGTTAAAAATATAAAAAATTTTTATTTTATTGTCTGTACATATGTACATACATAGATTGATGCCGAAGATTTTCATTTAATTCAATAATAATTCATTAATCATAAAATGATTTCATTTTCTATATTCAATGGAATCTTTAAGACGTCATTTATTATTATTTAAAAAAAAAGTAAAAAATAAGTAAAAAAATAAATAAATTCAAGGATACATAAAAATAACAAACAAAAAAAAAATAGAAATCAGCGACACCAAATGATGTCAAATAAATTTAAATGAATTCGAAATGAAATGACAATTTCAAATTATTCGTATTGCTTGCCATATATAGTACATATGAATGTATATATAATAAGTGTATGTACTTATGTACATATATGTATATGTATGTATACTTTGTAATTGAATTAAAAAGACTATTATTTTAAATTTTTCTTTGGTTTATTAGAAATGTGTGAACTAAAAAATTTAAGAATTCGCATGAACTGCTATCACTTAGAAAAGTTATTAACATTTTTAATAATTTTTCTTTCTTTTTTTCTATTGTTACACTACACCAAACATACTAATTATAACATAATAATATCCATATATATTCATAATTGTATTATAATTAATAAAAAATCAATAGACTTCTATTTTATAGAAGTTAACGTTATCCACAAACAAATTTCCTTTACTTCTGGAATAACGTTATTTGACGTAATAATTGCTTAGAACTAACTCTAAGGTCCATGATTTTGAGACTGACATTTCAGTTGTTTGTACACTTGTAAGATAATATTTTTTCTTATTTATTTTGTTTGTTTTTTGCATCACTAAACAATTTGAATTCTTTGTTAAAGTTGCTGTTGTTTCATTAAAATTGATAAAAAAGCACAATAAAATAAGACAGGTTTTTATAAACAAGCAGAAAACTGCCATGGCAGAAAAGATAAGTTTGTTTTTTTTTGCATTTCAAATTTTAATTTGAAAGACAAGAAAAGGAAATACACAAAATGAAATTTTAGCACTACAAAAGAACAGTTTTTTGTTCATTTCGTGATGTCATACACCGTAAAAATTTCACTGAATTTTATTATTTAATTAATAATTATTTTATTTTTCTGATACGTTTTCAATTGTAAAGCCAAAGGAACAAAAACAAAATCAAATAAAAATAAAACAATAATAATTGCCAAGCCACAGAGAGATTGAAAAATATAATTTAAAATTTTCTAGTATTTAAATACATTAAAAAAAATAATATTAAAATTTATTAAAAATTATATTACAT
This sequence comes from Sarcophaga subvicina, assembly GCA_936449025.2. Taxonomy (NCBI): domain Eukaryota; kingdom Metazoa; phylum Arthropoda; class Insecta; order Diptera; family Sarcophagidae; genus Sarcophaga; species Sarcophaga subvicina. Next base: position 4,794,338 of record OW388084.2, read on the forward strand.
ACATATGTATGCATATACATACATATAAAAATGTTTATAATAAAATTTTAAAGTGTGTATTTTTCATTTTTATATACATAAATACTACATACATACATATTGGACACATATATATGTATGTGGATATAATTTATTTTTGTTCTTTTTGGCAAAGTTTAAAATTAGTTCACTGCCACTTGTATGTAGCAAGAGAGATTTTTTTCGGTTATTTTTTGTTTTTTTTTTTTGGCATTTTTATTTCTGATTTTATATTGTTTTTATTTTCCTGTTAATTTTTTATGTTTTTTTCTTGTTAAATTTTTCATTAGAATAGAATCATGATTCATGCGAACTACGCAAATTATTTTTTTGTGAAATTTTATTTTAGGTTTTAATCTGTTACACCCAAATTAAAAGAAAAAATATCGTTAGTTAGGGTTTTTTTTTTACTTTTTTTTTATCAGGTTTTAGTTTTGGCTTAAACCCACGGTTTTATATACTTCTATACCAGTTGTCATTAGCATATTTCCAAAGTAATTTTTAATCAATTAAATTTGAAAAAGTCACTATTGTATCCAGTACATAAACTCACCAATTTCACTGTTTTCTATTTTTATTTAAATATTAATTTAATGATACTACATATATTTTTTTAAATTTATATCTTAACCAAAAAGTCGAGAGAAACTGTAAGCTTGTGTTTCAATTGGCAAAGATATTAGAGATACCCAGTAACAATGACTGGCGACCTTTCCGACTACAAAAAAACCACATATCGCGTAGCTTTGGTAGAACATTGAAGAACTGAGGCATATAGCCACGGGTTGGTAAATATGGGAACAACTTGCAGACATTCGAAAACGTTCACATAAATGATGCAATGTTCTGAAAACGAGTAGTATCTACAGATGGATGTAAATTTATGGTTTTTGGAGGAGGCTGATTGGCCAAAGTTTTACGAAAATCTAATGCTACTTTACTACAACAATATTTAAACCCAACTATGAAACTTGGATGCGGATCTGTCATGATATGGGGATGCAGAAAAGTTATACTTTAGTTTTAATATTTAACTTTAGTTTTAAAAAGTACAAAAAAACTGTAACAAGTCTTTATTAAGCATTTTTAATATTTAATATTGTCATTTTGTTCTGTTATTTATTTAAGATCCATTTTAATACTTTATTTCAGTTTATATTCTCTCATTGTACAATTTGAATTTTTAATAAATTAAGCGAATAGAGAAAGAAAATAATTTGAAAGTGAATTTTATACAGTTAAAGGGTTAAACTTTTCGACATACTAAATGATTGTCGTATTTTTGTATTTATGTAGATTTGTTTTCATATAATTACGCACTAGTCTGCTCTCTATTTTTTTAATTGTTGCTTTACAAAAGGTACAAACAATTACTCTTTAGTTATAATCATATGCTGATACAATAATGAAGATCATGTTCGTTCTCTACATATGGTATGTACATATATAAAGATGTTTACGTTGATGATAGTGATGATGATGATGATGATATAGTGATGGTTATAATAATGATGACGTTAGATAGATAATATTTGTATGGCAAACACGTTTTGTTTTATTTATTTAATTTTTTTTTTTGTTTTTTCTTATTTCATTTTCATCCATTTCAAATTTCAAACGGCAAATTGATTGTAAAGTTAGCAAGTAAGTACAATAACAACAACGTCGCCTGTATATAACAACGACACTGATACGTCTGTGACTTTGTGTTAGTCTTTCTCTTTTCGACTTATTAACAAAATGTGCCAATTTTGTCAAATTGCGTGAGTGTATGTATGTGTCAGTTGAGTATTTCTATTTGATTTTTTTTATTATTTTTCAATTATTTTCAAAAATATTTATATATGTATACATACAGAGATGATAGTATGTATGTATATACATATATTTTTCAAAAAATAAATTAAATTTAAATTAATTTTTTTTTATTAATAACCACACACACACACACAAATTTTCTTTTTTTTATTTCCTTTAATTTTTTATTAATTTGTTTTTATTTATTAATTTATAATTTTTGTTTATTTTACATACTTTTCTGTTTTTTAACCAAATGTATTGCTAGTGTTTAGATTTTTTCTATTTTATTTTTAAATTTTGTTTTTGTTGTTTGTTTCTTTCTTTCTGCTCAATAAACAAATTCGTTTGGCTACTTAAGCAAAAAAAGCTTTTATTTCGTTTATATTCGTTTGAAAAATTTAATTTTCTTGCCGTGTTTCCGAGCACTATAACGCTCCAAAAGTCAGATCTATACTAACAATAGCATTGGCTGGCTACTCTTAAACTACTCAGGCAAATGTCTAGTAAAAGGCCGCCGCCAGCCACCAGCACAACCAGTCAGTCAACAAGCCAGACAGCCACCGCTCAGTATCAGGAATGTGAGAAAAATAAAAAAAGAGATTTCGTTTTGCAAAATGGTACAAACAAATACACAATAACATTCTGAAATACTATGTGTATGCGTACTTTTCAAAAATGTACTTTTTGAAAGAGCAGACATAGCACATGTTAAGCATAGCTTAAAAAAGCTAATTAAACTATATAGTATATGTATAGTAATAAATTATAGGCAGTCGATATATGAAGTTTCAAGAAAAATATTATATGATCCAGCTACGCTATATACAGGGTGTTTGTTTTCCAGAATCATTATATTAAAATTGTAAGGTTTCAAAGGTTCCTCTATAGCTTTGTTGTTTAACTATGAATTTCCGGTGTTAGTTGTTGCCTCTTAAGCCATGAATAGAGCAGTGATTAGGTTTCGCTACTCGCTTGTTTAAATAGTCACTGGGTGTTAACTTTAGCCACACACGATCATTCCCTTTGTTTACATATTGTTAAAGCATAGATATGCCCATTTTTTAATCTGACAAATACAAATTTATATTATTCTTGCTAGCAGATCTATAGAATAAGAAATTGGCACCTCATAACAATGTCAACCCAATCTAAAGTACTACTAGTGTATGCCAATATAATCAAGAACAAGTTATTTTTCACTTTCCATCTCATTTAAACAGAATAGCCAGTTGGTTGACTTTATTAACACGCAGCTTATTGTAAACAATTTAGCAAAAGCAGAGAAAAGAAAAAAAAAACAAATAAAAATAATTCATATGTATATACATACATACATATGCAGTTTTTTGTTTACATAGAATACCCATATATAACATATAGGCAGACGCACAGACTTCGATATAAAAGAGGTCTTCTCTTGTTTTAACACTTGTTGTTGTGCCAGTGACGGTGTCATAAGGTAAACTTTTGCATTCAGTGAATAGATAGCACAAATTTACATGTGCACGTATGTAGTTTTATGTAAATGTACGTAGTATATTCAAATATCAGAATAAAATCTTTTTCTAACCAATAATTATTTTGATTTATAATTTAACCAAAATGACAAAAAAAAATATTTACACGCACCTGAGTGCAGACATTATATAGACGAGTGATATAATTTATTATTTCCGTTTTGTCTGAGTACGCGGATATTACCGCTCTAAATGTGTCTGGTCCTTTCACTCACATTGAGTTAGCCATATTGTATGAACAAAATGTTTGCAAGAGAAAGCTCTTGTAAGAGATCGTTTCTCTTAATTGAAAAGCTTTTTAAAATTTTCAAAACATTTTAGGTTCTCATCAGAGATGCGAGTTGTGGTACAGCATTGAAGAAACTTAAGGCTTTATTGTGCAAGTTTCAACTCTGCTAGCTAAATTGTAATAAAATAGAATGTTGAAAATAATTGTATATTGACTGTGGATCAAATGCAAAAACTTTGTGGGCGTTTGAGAATTAATTTCTGATTCAACAGCATTTAAGTAGAAAAAAATGTTTTGCAATTTTTATCTAAATGCAACAGTTATGTGCTATAAAAAATCGCTGCAGTTTGGCTTTAACGCAATACCAGTTTTAAAAATGAGTCAGAATTTAATTTTACTAAATTGGTATTCAATAAAGCGGGAAGCTTTATAGTTCGATTAGGATCAACAAGTATTTTTTAAATACTTAAAACACTGGTAAATATTTAAATATCAAAATATATTACTATTATATACGATCTTCCAAACTTGAGTTTCCCTTTAATTATGTTTTATATTAGCAGATTTCGAATTTGGTCTATTTAGTTATCTCAATGAAGACCAGATAAAAAGGAGGTGCAATGTACGAAGGTAAATTGATATTTGCCACACGCATATAACACCTGGAATAAGGGTTCATAAGGAATTGGAATCCAATTTTTCTTTCAATCACTTTCCGGATAGTAAAATTATTTCCATTTATGTCTACATAAATATATTGACAATTTGTTGCTAATGCTTATAATCAATTGAGCAAACAATGCCTCGATTATTGATGGTAACTGAATCTCAGCTGAATTATCAGCTAACAAATAGATTTATAAGTATTTTGTATTACGAGATACATAAAGTGAAGCTATTTCCATGACCAAATGCTTTTAACGTGTAAAAAATTATTGTCCATAGCATGTACTTCGCATTACTAACAATGTTGTTCCCAGTTAATTGACGATTTAAATAAAAGTACAACAGCTTGTTTCCTGACACTACACAGCCACCTGTGTTGTGCTGCATCAAGTTTTTATTAAATTGTAAAAGATCTTTTAAAGAATCGAATAAAATGCATACGATACGTACGATTAAGACTACAAATAAAATTTTCAATTAAAAAAATAATAAATGAAATATCTAAAATTAAATTGTGTAAATAGTGCAGAATAAATTTCTGAATGTTCTTATTTTTTGTTGTGCGTCAGTAAACAATATGATTAGATGAGGGAAAGTAATAAATTTAATTATGGTAAGGGAAGCTATAGTTTGGCCAATTATAGTTTAAACTACTATATACATATATATGTGTATACACATATATTATGTTACATTTACATAAATCAAAGAGATAATGAATTTATAACATAATAATAATTAGAAAATATTACGAAATCTACATATCTTAACAGATTCATAAAGTTGTTTACCAATTTATATTAATATTTTTAAAAATAATATATAAACAAAGAAAAAAAATATATAAAACAGAAAGCAATTGAAAACTTAATTGAATGAAAATCAAAATGAAATTAAAACAGTAAGAAGGCAAAATTAAGATTCGTCCGATTATATGTATATGACACTATTTCTTTTCTTTTTCGCTAAATTGAATATATTATGCCAAAATAGAGAAGTAAATAAAAAGATATTGACGATTTACATAAAATTAAGAGGCTGCACTTAAGGTTATTTTCTAATCCTTGGCGGGTACTTCAATAACACGGGGTTTGTCAATAATACGGGCGGTCTTGTTGCCCTTCTCAACAATGCCTATAATCCAGGCCTGGTAACCTTCTTGCTTCTCTATGTCTTTACAGTAGGCAGCAGCCTGCTCACGTGGTAAGCAAATCAGCAGTCCACCAGAAGTTTCAGCTGAATGACCTTGTAAAAGCTGGAACATATTACCACAGGCTTTGGCCACTGCAGCCATTTTTGAAATCACTGGAAGATTATGTATTACAAAGGAAACATCCTTCTTTTGATGCGAGGCCAATGTCTGTGCATGTCCTAATAGACCAAAACCAGTAATATCGGTAGCACCGTGGGCGTTATACTTGTGCATAAGGCGT